>JAQSEB010000033.1:0-2960000 GCA_030063045.1 Pratylenchus scribneri
AAACAAATTAAGAAGTTTAAACCCAAAATTTTCCCAATTTTTGAGGAGTTGAAAAATAATTCCCAATTGGAAATTAAAAGTATATACGGTAAAAAAATAAAAAATTCCACAATTTTCACTTTCTTTCAAAGTTTTGATCAAAATATTATTTATATTTGCTTGGCTACTGTGTCCAATATTGAATGACTAATAGGAAATTTGAGGCTAACAAAAAAAAAAAGAAGGTCGAGAATGGAGCCCGCCGAATTGCTGACTGTGAGACCATTGAGGAAAGGGGATGGGGGGAGGGGGAGAAGATGCGGCCAAAATGAAAATGAAAATGTGAATCGTCCATTCATTCCATTCATATTCCGTTTCCTTCCTAAAAAGCTACTAAAACTTTCACTCATCCTCCTCCAGAGTAAACCACCTTTTAGAATGATTGGATGACTAATTCCCAAAATGGAGAATTTAGCCTAAAATTGAAAAGAATATTCCCCTCAAAAGAAGAAGTTCTGAAAATTTGTAATTTTCGAACATTTTTGTAAATGAATCAGTAAGCAATGAATGTTTGTTTGAAATAAAAATATTCTATTTTTTAACAAAAAAGAAGTCTGCATTGTTCCCTCCTCCAATAACTTTGTTCTATTTTGGCTACTGTATTTTTGCCAATTTGGTGCCCGATGGAAACTCACTCTCCGCCGAAGTGGAACGGAGGAAAGAATAGATGGGTGGGGCAAGTGGCAAGAAGATTGGATGGAACATTCAAAGAAGAAAGAGAAGTTAAGTGCAGAGAAGATGAGAGGGGAAGGAGGGGAATTGCCGGCGGAAGTTGTTCGGCTGATGGCAATTTTCTGCCAGTCAGTGTGATGGGTCGGTCAACGAATATTGTGTTTTGGGTGGAAGCAAAATGACTGGTTATTTTGAGAAGACGGGCGAAGGATGGATTTGATTGTGGCGCGCAACTTTTGGAGCGTGAAATGCATAATCGTTATTTCTTCGAATCGAAGAGGAACTTGGTCCGATTAAAATTTGGAATGGGTGAGCAAATTCAAATATTTTTGGATTGGAATTTTGGATGAACATCAACAAAATTGAACCAATTTATTTTGTTTGGGAGACAGGTGCTCTACTACTGTTTTTTAGTCAAAGTTTATGGCCCATCCATAATTCTCCGCCACAATCTTCGCACTCCGCCAAATGTGTCGCCCCCAAAACAATGCCAAAATATATTTATGATTGGGGAAACTGACTAATGAGTTCCCCCAATTGCCGCCCAAAATTAGAACGAAGATGGGAAAGGAGGATAAAAATTGGAAGGGAAGGACAGGTGCCATATTTGGCAATAAAACCATATTTGGGCAAAACAACAAAATGTCCACAATTTATGATCCTAAACAGATTCACCCCAAATTTTATTTGTGAAAATAGCCCAAATTGTGTAAACTTTATTCAATTTTAAAATTTTTTTTATCTTTTAATTTTGCTTTGTCTTCTTTTACTCTTTCCCAGAGAAAAAAGTGTCAAATGTCAATTTTGGATGGGAATTGGGGAAGGCGAAAAGTAAAATGCGCAAAAAGGAAGCAAAGAAGGGTTATTAATTGTTTCCTTTTCCTGTTATCCAGTCTAAAATATTCGCGTGCCTTTTTGACAAAAAATTGAGAAGATGGAAAGGGAAGGGAACAAGAAAAAGTGCAATTTATTTTCTTTGATGTTTTTTTGAATATTAAAAAGATTTGCCCACTTTTATCGGCTGAAATCTGCTGCAAATTGTTGCCTTCCATTGTCGGCATTATACCACCTCCATTTCCATTATTATTTGATGAAGTGAGTGCGGCAATAATTTGGAGCCAAAGTTGCTGTTGGGCCGCGGATTGGTCAAAACCTTAAAATGAAATAATAAATTGAATTTAATTAAAATGAATTCACCCATTGTCGATGATTGTTGTTGTTGCCGATTATTTTGCTGTTGCATTTGTTGCTGATGAAGGAGGAATAAATTGTGTTGAAATTGCTGAAAATGGGCCAAATATTTATCATTTTAAGCATTTTCCATTCTCACCTGAATGGATGAAGGGAATTGTCCTCCGATTTGGGGAAAATGGCCGGTTGGCGGGTGAAAAAGCCCATTGAAAAGCTGCTGGGCCGATGGTGAAGAAGAAGAGTTCAAAAAGGAAGCATTTGAGGAGGAAGGCGATGGACCCGTCGGCTTTTGTTGTGGCGAATTGTGGCCAAATTGCGGGCGGACATGGCCATTTGAATGAATGGATTGAACGGAGAGAATGGACCTGCTGAATTTTATTAGGGAATATAAATAGTGAGGGTGGCATATTGCCTGAAAAATTGGCAATCGGCGATTGATGATTGGATTGGGAAGAGGAAGAAGCAGAATTGGCGGTATTGGCCATTTGCTGAATATTTTGAAGGGCAGGCGAAGAATTTGAAAATGGCGAAGGGCCAAATGGAGGGGAAGGGCCTAGGCTTTGGGTGGATTGTTCCGAATTTGGATTGGCAGATTGATTTTGGCCATTGGCATTGGCAACCGCAAATTTACGTCCATCCATAAGGCCTAAAGGTAAAAATTAATTAAATAAAAAATTTGGAAAATACTGGCAGAGGAAGTTTGCAAGGAAAACATTAAAATTATAGTTTTATTTCTCTGAAAAACAGAATAATTATTATTTGATGATGAAATTTATGAAAATGAGTGGAAATTCCATTTGTCCATTTTGTCCTTTTGATTTTGAATTCACTCGAATGGCGCTAAAATACCTTCCTTTTCCTTTCATTGGCCAGAAAAACCGATTTTAGGGCCACTGTTTGGGCCGTTTGGAATGCGATGGGAAAAAAGAAGAACTGTTAGGATGGAAGGAAAAATTGGGGGAAGGTGAAGGGAAGTGTGAATAAAATGAATCCGTGAATTCATCTTTATTCATTGATGATTATGTAGATTAACCCCAAATTGTTTCTTTGTTAATTTATTTCACTTAAATGTGAGAAATGTTGTAATTTTTGAATAATTTGGTTGTACCAGGGAGCCTAAAATGAGCTCAAAAAGATTGAATGGGCCAAAATATATTTTGTGGATTGGCCAATATTCAAAATTGGCCATTTTTTGGTCCACTAAAGAGGGAAGGGACAAAGACAAATTGGTGAAAATGTTGCCCACCAATAAATATAGGACTCAATTTTTTCGATGGAAAAGGGCAACGGCCAACGGGTCCCTTCCCTACCTACAAAGGAAAAAATGGCAAATGTGAACAAATTGGTTTGGTGGACTAAAAAAGAGTTAATATAAAATATGACGTTTAGTTCATAATTTTAGGACATCCCTATACGGAGATATGGGCTATGGCCAAAATGGCTGAAAAAATAGGTTTTATGGTAATAAAATCCGAGATAAGCTCATTGGGCAGATAATTATATTGCGGTTTACATAATTTTAATTCTTTTATTTAATTTTTAATAATAAAACTCTAAATTTGTATTAAAAATGTGTTTAAGAAATTAAAAAAATACTTGCCGATGAGAGGAATTGAACACATGACCATAAAAAGTATTCTACATACTTACCCCATACACCATCCAGGCATCTGCCTCTTCCTATTTCCAATCCAATAAATCGTCAAATTAAAAATTTTTATTGGCCATAAAACAGTAGGCGAGCTCATTCCGCAGATAAAAATAGCGGATTATGTGTAGGCATCCTATGGCCAAAAGACATGCCAAGTTTCATCAAAAAGGGCCACCTTAAGGTGAGGTACTTCCCTTGTTAGGGAAAAAAATTTTGGACTTCATTCCGCCAAGAGATATTGGTCCTCAAAGTCGAAGGTGAGGAATTATTAGAGAGTGGTGTACGTGTACGGTATATGATGAATTCATTTCCTCTTTTGGCATTTTCACAATAATCTTCCCATCTAAAATCCATTCGCATCAATTTCATCTCTCCATATTCATATTCGGTAGGCTTTTTTATTCATAATTTCTTTGTCGGTCTCGATTTTTGGGTAATCGTTGAGAGGAATTGCCAAAGAATTAGAAGAAAGAAGTAGATAGATTGGATTGGGCTGAAAAGGGGAGAAACGGGAATAAAGAAGGGAGGATTAATCGAGAGAGGAAGGGTGCCAAAAAAGGGTTCTTGAGCTGTTTTTGATTGGGTGCGAACGGCGATGGGATGAAGAATGGGAAAAAGGACGTAGCACTGAATCGGCAAGAATAAAAGAATATAATAAGATTATAAATTGGCAAAAAGAAAGAAGGGTGAAGCCCATTGAAGTGGCGGCAAAAGTGGCAAAGGGAATTTTTTTTGGGCGTGCGGACCAACCAAAAATGGGTGCTTTTGACCCAAATTTAATGAAAATAAACAAAAAATATTAATTAAGTAAATAAATTTCCAATTCATCTACACTTTTTTTGAACCCAAAAATTCCATACAAAAAGAGACTTGTTGACGCCGCAGGCGCATTTTCTCACTCAGCATCAAACCATTCCCTTCCACCAAAATGTACGTATGTTTCGCTCCAATGAAGCGATCAGTGCATAGTGAGCGGTTGAACAAATAAATGAATGGACCACATTGTGATGGAATTGGCTGCCAAATTTGGTTGTCGTAAATTTTATTGGATTTTGCGCATTTTCTTTCCATTGATTTGAAGGGAAAAAATCAATGTTTACTTTATACTTAGATGGGGAAATAACATTTTTATTGTCATTCCTTACCAATTGGGGTCCTAGAAAATGTTTTTCATAAAGTCAGTAAAATAGATGGAATTAAAACTTTAAAACAGGAGGAAATAGCTTTCCGGAAACTAATCGGAACAACCGGAAAGAAGTTGGATTAAAACTTTCCGGAAAGAATTAGATCAAAACTTTCCGGAACAACCGGAAGGAAGTTAGATTAAAACTTTTCAGAACAACCGGAAAGAAGTTAGATAAAACTTTCCGGAACAACCGGAAAGAATTGGATTAAAACTTTCCGGAACAACCGGAAAGAAGTTAGATTAAAACTTTCCGGAACAACCGGAAAGAAGTTAGATTAAAACTTTTCAGAACAACCGGAAAGAAGTTAGATAAAACTTTCCGGAACAACCGGAAAGAATTGGATTAAAACTTTCCGGAACAACCGGAAAGAAGTTAGATTAAAACTTTCCGGAACAACCGGAAAGAAGTTAGATAAAACTTTCCGGAACAACCGGAAAGAATTGGATTAAAACTTTCCGGAACAACCGGAAAGAAGTTAGATTAAAACTTTCCGGAACAACCGGAAAGAAGTTAGATTAAAACTTTCCGGAACAACCGGAAAGAAGTTAGATTAAAACTTTCCGGAACAACCGGAAAGAAGTTAGATTAAAACTTTCCGGAACAACCGGAAAGAATTGGATTAAAACTTTCCGGAACAACCGGAAAGAAGTTAGATTAAAACTTTCCGGAACAACCGGAAAGAAGTTAGATTAAAACTTTCCGGAACAACCGGAAAGAAATTAGATTAAAACTTTCCGGAACAACCGGAAAGAAGTTAGATTAAAACTTTCCGGAACAACCGGAAAGAAATTAGATTAAAACTTTCCGGAACAACCGGAAAGAAGTTAGATTAAAACTTTCCGGAACAACCGGAAAGAATTCGATTAAAACTTTCCGGAACAACCGGAAAGAATTGGATTAAAATTTTCCGGAACAACCGGAAAGAAGTTAGATTAAAACTTTCCGGAACAATCGGAAAGAAGTTAGATTAAAACTTTCCGGAACAACCGGAAAGAAATTAGATTAAAACTTTCCGGAACAACCGGAAAGAAGTTAGATTAAAACTTTCCGGAAACTAACCGGAAAGAATTGGATTAAAACTTTCCGGAAACTAACCGGAAAGAATTAGATTAAAATTTTCCGAAATCTAACAGGAGAGAATTAGATTAAAACTTTCCGGAAACCAATTGGAAAGAATTTAATTAAGTTTCTAAAAAATAAACTGAAAAACTTAAAACTTCCGGAAATAGGTGTTGCCTAGACAGTAAAATATGATTTATTTTGTAACCTTAGAAATCGCTTTCTTGAAAATTAAAAATTTTAGGGAACTCAATGCGTAAGGATTGCCTTTTAATTAATTTGCATTCCTCATTAAGATTAGGTATATTCCAAGTTAAATTAACCATAAAAAGGGATTAATTTCTTAATTTTAAATTTTAAATGTTTTCTATTTGAGGGAATGAATTCAATTTTTCCACATTAATCATCCACTTTTTTCCCTTTTTGCGGCATCATAAAAAGGAATAGCCCCCTGACCAGCCTCCAGGGAAATTTTCCTTTCTTTTCACTCTCCTTCCAGTGTAGCAAATTGAATTTGTGGTTACTTTTGGTCCATCTAGAAGTGCTTTATTGCCGCTTTTGGGACCAATATCACAAAACAATCCAACCTTTCTCATTTTACTTTGTTGCCCAAAAGTTGTTCATCATTTTCGCGACTTCCGATTGTCCCTCGGGATTGATGGAATGAGGAATTTTGAATGAAATGAAAAGAAAATAGAGGAAAATGAATGGAAATATTTTGAATATTTATTTGAAAATATTTTAATTTATTTTATGCACATTTTACAGAATTGGAACGCGATTTGGAAGGGAATGCCCTTTGTCCAGCTTGCCATGAACCAATTGGGAAGGAAAGCGGAGAATGGGCAAAACATTTGGAATTGGAAAAGGCTAAATTGCAGAAAACAATTCAACGGTAAATTCCAATTAGAAAATAATAAATTATTTATTAAAATAAATTTAGGCTTAAGAAAAGGGCACACGAAAAAAATTCCGATGAAAATGACGCCAATATCATTGATGGAAATTTGAATGGATCAACGATGGATGAGAAAGGGAAAAGAGAGGAAATTCTCGAAAAAATTTGTAAAAATCAGCGAAAAAGATTGAATGGTAAATTTTAGGGAAATTTTTTATTAAATGGCCATATTCAGCCAAAATGAACGGAACATTCTATTTGGGATCAAATTTATTGGCCAAATTGATTGATGGCAAAAAAATGCCAATGGCAAATTCAAATGAACAAAATGAAGGAAAAGAAGGGGAGGAAGGAGGCAGCCAGCAAATGGTGAATTTTAGTAGAAAATAAATAATTTAATTAATAATTTTTTAGCCTAAAATTGCTATCAATGAAATGCCGAAACAACAAATTACTGATCAAATTGGAAATGATTGTGAATTAACATTGGAAAATGGGAAAGAACAAATTTGCTCAGAATGCAAAGTGAATAAAAATGGAATTATCGAAATTTTGAATATTTTTTCAGAGTGAAAGTTCCCCCTTTTTGGTATTAAATGTTCAATCAAAAATATTTCAATGCTTGGATTGTTTTCGAAAATATGATCGCCAACAAAATGGCTCGAGAAAAGGAGTGGATTTGGTAATTTTAAAAACTAAGTAAATTAAAAATGAAAAGTGCTACTTAACGGTTATCCGCCTACAGCAGATTTGAAAAGAACAATTAAAAGTCCCAGCTATGGCTGATAAGGGTTAGGGTTAGGGATACGGTAGATGATATACCCATCCCTAGATGACCCAAATCCTATCCCCAGATGACCAAAATCCTATCCCTAGATGACCCATGTTGAAATGATACATTTAGAATCAATTAATTATTATATAAATTTACTCAACAAATTACAGGAATCGAATAATGTGAATGGTTTTGGCTCCAACAATGGATTTGTTCATCAACAGCAGCAAAAAACATTGATCAACCGGAAACGTCTTTCACCATCATTTTCCGTTTTGGAATTGGCCTCAAATGCCATTGAAAATGATTTAAATTCGGATGAGAATCAGAAAAAGAGGCAAAAATTGGAATTGAAAGCAGTAGAATGAGAGGGAAAATGTGAATTGTATCGAAATTATATTATTTTAAAAATATTCTATTGTCAAATTTCTTCCCATTGGAATAGCCAACAAAAGCAGATATAACTGTGTTTTATAATATTTTTATTATTTTTTAATATTAAATATTATTTGAATTGTATTGGAATATAAATATGATTTTTTGATTATCAATTTATTTTGCAAAATATTTGCATTTTTAATTGAAAATGAAGGAATTAAAAATAATTAATTAATATTGCAATTTTTTGGTAATCTTTCAAATTCTTCTGATTTTTCGGCCCATCGAATTCTTTTCATTTGAGGCAGCCAATATTCCACCCGACGGACATATTCATTTCCCATACTCATTGCATCCAACACTGGAACAGCATAATGAATTTGCCAAGCTTTTAAAGTGCCTAAAAAATAATAATGAATCAACTAATTTTCAGTGTCCAGAAATAACCTTGTGTTTTGTCTACAAATGCCTGTGTAAGAAGGGCTTCGCCCCATTCAAAATTGGTCCAATTCCAATGTTTTTGGGACATTTCAGGCGGATTTGCATCGAAAACATAGACAGATTGACCATCAAGTGTTCGGACCGGATGGCTAATAAAATATAAGATACTACTGGCAAAAAAAAATTTGAAAATGGCGAAAAGATTTTAATGGTTCATAGGTTTGTCCTAGACTTCAAAACCATATACCCAATCGAAAGATCTCTTTAAGAAGCATCGAATGATATATAATTTGGTTAGGATTTGATCAAAAATTAAGGGTATTAAATCGTTTGAACTGTCTTTGGATTTTTGGTTCAAAACTATTTTATCATTAGCTTAGCCCAAGCGAAATCATTATTAATGATACTTCTTGATGAGATCTATCGATTGATTATATGTTTTGGGTGTTTAAGATAAGCTTCTGAACCGTTATAAACCATTTGAATCTTTTTGCCATTTTCAGTAATTTTTTCGTCATTTAAAATATTTCCCAAATATAATATAATGAAAATTGATATAAATCAAATCAAAATACCGATCATCCATATTAAATAATCCTTGCGCAATCAAATAATCCCAATATCCTTGCTCATTCCACAATACACAATTCTTTTAAATAATTAAATTTTAATTTCAAATTTCCCATTTCATTTTACATTTGTATTATTCTCCCCCATTTTTCCATCAATTTCTGCATAAAATGTTACATTCCCTCGAACATATTCCACCGTATTTTCGTCAACTTTATGAACAATTTCCTTCCTCTCATCATCCTGATACCAAAATGTTTGGAAGGAATGCAAAATTTCCTAAAATTATTTTAAAAATATTTTAATTTTATCCAATTTTTGCCTTTTCTTCGCCATTTTTCCCTTTTGTCACTGCCACAATTGTTCCCTTGCCTTCCGGGCTAAATTGACTGAAAAGTGGCGAATAAACGTCAGTCGGAATCCAATGGAATTGTTCTTTATCTTCCACTTCACCTGCAAAATCACAAATCATTACGGTAATATGAATATAAAGTCGGTTTTGGTTTGAAAAAATCGATGAATTTCAAAACGAAAATGGGAAATTTTGTTTAGAAAACTGAAAATAGGAGAAATGGAAACCCAGACCAATTTTTTTTAAAAATCGAAAACCTAATTTTCAAACCAATGCGTTCAAAAACCGACATTGAGCAACCTTATTAAATCCATCCTATGAGAGATATTGGAGCACTCCTTGGTCCTTGGGGATGTCAAAAATATGCAAATTACCAAAAATTCCTCTCATAAATAAATTAAATTTCTCACCTTGTCTGATGGCATAATAAAGTGCACCAATCAAAGCCCCAACAAAAATGAAAACCATCAGAATTTGGAATGCCCGAACAAATGAGTTTGTCTGCCTTAAACGTGCCAATAAATTCCTCTCTGATCCGGAATTAATCGAAGATGACTTTGAATTGCTTTCCAAATCATCCTTGAAGGAAACCACTTTTTCCATAGTTTTTTTTTTTTTTTTTTCAGATGATGTAATTTTTCTGGTTTTTAGTCTCGGGACCCCTTTAAAATAATGTCAATTTTGGTTCGAAAGAGCCGAACTAATTAATTTTATTGCTGCCAATTTTGATGGATCTTGTGATAAGCAGGATGGATGATGTTTGTTTAATTGGGAAGGGCATAGGGAAAAAGGACCAACTCCATAATTGGTCTAAATTCACTGATAATTTGCTATTAATTTAATTAAAAAAAGTTATTGTTGAGGACATTTGTGTCGAAGGAAATAAATAAAATGTTATTGTTTGAGAGAGGAACAATTCAAAACGACATAATTGTCTTTTCAATATTGCCAATTGCAATTATCATTCATTGTTTTATCATTTTTTATTTATCCATTATTTTAAATAAAAGTATGTAAATTGGATGGATTAAGTATATCTTTGAAGAGTGATTTCTATCTTGGTTTTGTTGTTATTATCTTTTCTTCATGCCCTGTGCCGAATTCCGGTGCCACTTCCACAAAATGTTGGAATTTTAGAATGTCTAAAAATTTGAAATTTATTTAAAAATGTAATCCATTTCACTTCGGCGAATTTGGGGCTGAATTTCGGGAATATTTCTCCGACATTTCATCATTATTTTTCAATTTCGTTGAAGATTCATTTGCCTAAAATTAAATGGAAATATTTTTGATTATATTTAATTAATTATATTAATATTAATTACCCCATGCAACCGTATCATTCGTTTTTGATGATGCCAATAAATGGGCATTATTAAATGTTTCAGAATTGTCCACGGGAAAAGATGGCGAAGAAGCATCTTTAATATGCAAAATAATTATTGTCATCCCCGGGGCTTATAAATTTCAGAGACACATCAAGAGGGACTTCTAATAGAGTGGGTGGGGGGGGGGGGGGGGTGGCTTATACATTTCTAGCTTGGAAAAGGAAAACAACAAATCAGAACATCTTTTTACGATTCGAAGCATGTTTTAAACATATTTTTTACAATTCGCCAAATGTTTTTTTTCGTTTAAAAACATGTTTTTATCATTCAAAACATAAAAATTAAAGTTGGAAAAAACTTTTGAGGATGGTGCCTATAATAGAGAGGAGGGTTTAATAGTGAGGAGGCTTCTAATAAGGGAGAAAGCTTCTAAAAAGGAAAATACGGTATCTTTGATTCCCCAAAAAATGCCTGAATTTCATGGTTGAAGCATCCTGTGGTCATTCGGATTAGTCCCAATGTTCCAACGGCTTCATGGGCGAATTTTTCTGGATTAACCACAAATAATGAACTATTCTAAACAATAATAAATTTTTTAATGTTTCTTCTTGTATTTACTTTATAATAAGTCATATTGGTGGCCACAAGTGCCGGGGTCAAACATTGGACCCGAATATTGGATTTTGCATATTCACGATCGACGGCTTCGGAAATGAAAGAAATAAATGACTAAAAAAATAATTTAAAATTAAATTAAATTTAATGAATTTTATTTTTTATTCAATTCACTTTGGTTGCCGAATATGCAGCCAATAATGGAATTGGACGGAATCCTTGACTGGAGGAAATGACCACAAATTGTCCACCTTCATTCCTTTCCATTGAGGGTAAAATTGCCGAAATAAACTAAATCCGATAAATAAACATCATCATTTTGTAATTTTCTTTTGTTTTTACTTCGGCTGCCCCAAAAGCATTGACTTTGAATATTTGTCTGTCCACTTCCGGTCGATCGCCAAAACGTTCTAAAAATTCGCGGCCAACTCCAACGCTATTCACTGATGAAAAATTAAATTTTTGTAATCAATTTTAGCAAAATTATCACCGGCTAATCCAATGTCAATTTTCTCTAATTGTTTTCTCAATTTGTCTGCACTTTCCGTTTCAATTGCTTTGTTGAAGTCAAAATTAATTGTCACAACCCTTGATCCGTGGTACATCGATTCTGGCAATGAAATAGGAATAATTTTTTAATTATGATTTTCGTACCCATTTCATTTTTAACTTTTTCCAATTTTTCCTCATTTCTGCCAATAAGCAAAAATTTTCGCACTCCCCTTCGAGCCAATTCGAACATATAAGCCTTCCCAATTCCATCAGTTCCTCCACTGATCACTATTAATAAATAATTAAATTAATTAAATATCTTAAATTGGGAATTTTACCCGTCCATCTGTATTTTATTTTATCGAAATTTGGAGCATAAAAAATTGGAGTGATAAAATAAATTAAAATTGCCTAAAGCAAAATATTACTGGGGATAAATTCATTGTTTTAACCTGCAAAAATGCTACAAAAGTCCTTGTAATACGATAAATGACATAGCTTAGTGGAATAATTGCCCAACACGATTGTTTAGTAAAAATGGAACAAAGTTCGCCGAACATGTTGACTTTTTTGTTGCAAATTTTATGGAAGATGGTGGAATTTGTTGAGAATGAGGGAAATTGGAAGGAATTCAAAACTAAATGACCCAAAAGATTCTTCTCGTCATTCAAATCCCTCAGTCAGGATTTATTCCGATTTATTTGAGGAAAAGGAAAGGAGAATGCAAAATGCAAAGAAAAGCCGTTGAGCACATCGAAAGTATTAGATCCGAGGGCTCAGATAAAAATTGAACAATTCGAATGTAAAATCCCATAGGAAGAAAATGTTCCTTGGCATGGAATATGAATTTAGAAGAAAATTAATTTTATTATGCAATTTACTAATTTGGTTAATTTTATTTAGACCTTGAGGGCATATCATACAGTAAAAGTTATTTGTTAGATTATAACAAATTTCACTGAAGTATTGTCAAAGATGGAATGATAATTTTATTTTGATTCAATTCTTTCCTTTTAAAAATCAAAAATTTATGAAAATTCCTCATTAATTAGCATCAAATTCTCATTGTCGGCGCATCCTCATAATTCGCATCATCATTTTACTTGGATGTGGCGGGCAAGCCGGATCCAGGGGATTTTTCCTGCAGAACATGAACATTGCCTCCGTAATTCCACCCTTCTTTTCCATTTCATTTGCTTGGCCATTATCTGCTGAACCTTAAATTAATTGCATATTAAATGAATTAATAATAAAAATAAATATTATTACTTGTTCCGATGTCAAATGAAAACAACAATAGAATGAATAAAATTGTGAAAATGAATATTATGGTTGCAGATTTCATTTCGAATCAATTTCCCTTAATTTTTCAATAACTTCCAACACTTTTAAACTATTTAAAGTGGCAAATGGATGTGGGTGGGCGTTGACGACAGGTTCATTTCATCGACGTAATTCTCCACTCAATTTGCTCCAAAAATGCATGATTCACCCTTTGAGGCGTAAAAATGATTGACTGACAACATCAGCGGCAATGTGCAAAAGAAACCACGCACTTTGGCCATTTTTACACACCTTTTTTTGGCAAAAATATTCTGATGAGGGAAATGTCGAGTTGGTGACGCAAAAAGGGTTAAAATGGATACTTATTTTTGGTTTTTTACTTCTAGAAATATAAATTTTTGGATATTTTATTGAAAAAAAATTTGGTACAGATAGATAGATAGATATATGAACAAAATTCTAAAATTGTCGTAAAGAATGGTGAAAAAATGTCGAGAGTTCTGACGGTTCAGTGGAAGTCCTGGATCCATAACCTTTATACCCAATTGATAGAATCTTGCTAAGATGCATTGAATGGTATATAATTTAGCATGGCTTGGTAAAAATAAAGGGTATTAAAAGGTTTAAAACCGATTTTCCTATTTTGGTTCAAAACCAATTTA
Source organism: Pratylenchus scribneri (assembly GCA_030063045.1). Lineage (NCBI taxonomy): Eukaryota > Metazoa > Nematoda > Chromadorea > Rhabditida > Pratylenchidae > Pratylenchus > Pratylenchus scribneri. Next base: position 13,595 of record JAQSEB010000033.1, read on the forward strand.
ACCATGACAAATTATAAAGATTTTTGGATCTAGTGCAATTCTATTAATTTTATAACCTTTTCGACATTTTCAGCATTTTTTTGTTAATTTAGTATTTTTGTATAAATATTCCCATTACTAAAAGTGTTGCTCAAATTTTTTAAATAATTTATCCAGAAATAAAATTAAAATAATTCACATTTCACATTCCCATGTGAAAAAAAAGAGAATAATTTAATTTATCACAGCAAATAATGAATTATGACAAATATTTTTTGGAAATTTTAATAATTGAAGAAAGGAAATGAATAAATGATTTATTTTTGATCAGACAATTCCAAGTGATATTAAAAATATTATTGCATTTTTGGAGAATATAATTTAAGTAAATATTTAATTTTGTTCATTTTGTGTCGATGGCTTTGAAAAGTTGAATTGCCGTTGGGTCGAAAATGATGCCGGCCCCTTCATGAATTAAACGCCAAATATAAGGGATGAAAAAATCCACTGTATTGTCATCCTAAAATGAAATAAAACAATTTAAAATGTGAGGCAAAACTCACTTCAATGTATTTGAAACGCAAATCCGGAAATTTTTTGAGTCGGTCAGTTGGCCATTCAATTGCGGTTTTTTTGATAGCATCCAAAATTTCGGCCACTGAAGCAGTGCTGGCGAGGGCGCCAATTTGGCCGGAGGGGGTTGGCGAATTATTCCCATTGTTCGCCTTGATCAATGCTTCGGCCCGCGATGTGAAATGATTGATTACCTAAAAAAGAGGAATAAATTATTGTAAAATTATTTAAACACTTACGGCATAAATATTCCAAACAAGGTCTTGGAACATTGGATGTTGATGATAATGTTCAAACAATTCCCTTTTATAGAGGACAGTGTAAATCAAATCCGGATTATTGCGTAAATTATGGCACAAAGAAGCGTTGATTATTTCCAAAACAGTTCGAATTCCTTCTTCCAATGCGGTAATGTCTCGATGCTTAAATAAAAATATTAATTTAAAATTAAATTCTAATTTTATTTACCAAATCATCATTAATCTCCTTTAGCCCATCCAAATCTTCCTCTGCTTTGTTTTCCGCTGTTTTTTCGGGCATTGTCTTCTCTGCATTTTCACGCAAAACTCGAATCAATTTTGCATGTCTTTTGGTCATTGTCTATTAAAAAAATAATTCAATTAATATAAAATAATTTTTTGATTTACTTCCAATAATCCAATCAATTTTTGGCACACAAAAGGTGATAATTGTTTGAAACAGGAGGACAAATTGGCCAAAGTTGCCAGCGAATTGACATGGAAATAACGGTCCTAAATTGTAAATGTTAAATTAAATTATTTTTGACCCACCCGAATTCGCAAAGTATTAATTTGAATTGTTTTGGAAAAGACCAAAATGATGAGACCGCCCAGGGTTATTTCCGCCAGTGGCGCCCTTTCCGGTTGATACCAATCCACGTTTTTAAGTGTCTAAAATAAAATAATTTTAATTTAATAATTTTAATTAATTTACCATTTCGTGAATTATTTTCTTGAAAAAGTCATCTTCGCTGAGCATTAATAAAATAATCAGGGATAAATAAATTTGATGGGTGTGAATTATTGATGAATTGGCGGAGACACTTTGTCGTCGGTCGGCAATTGAAGAAATTGAAGATGTTAGTTGTTTTGAGGGAGAAGGAGGAGATGAAACTTAAAAATGAATTATAAATTTATTTATTCAAAAATATTAAACCATTTGTGGAACAAATTCCATCATAAAGTACTTGAGTGACCGGGACGACCAGCTGCTCCAAATTAATTCGAGAAAGCACAAAATTACGAAAGCCAATGTTATTGTGGATGAGCAAATAGAGGAGGAGAAGTGGTTCCCTCTCTTTGTAAACACTTTGGCATAATCGATTGTACAATTGGCTGAAATCCAATTTGAAACTGGCCTCCAAATTGGCCAACGATGAAACTTCTATAATAAATAATTTCCACATTAATTTATTGATGGGAAATATTTAAAATGGTGCGAAAAAGATTATAAATAACAGTTCAATGGTTTTTTCTAGACAACCTAAACCACATATCCAATTGATAGATCTCATCAAGACGTGTCTTTTGATATTTTCTGGCTTAGGTTTAACGAATTTTTAAACTAGTTTCAACCAAAATCCAAAGACGGTTCAAACGGTTTTAATATTCTTAATTTTTGATCAAACCATGACAAATTATATTATATCAATCGGCGCGGTTTGTCGAATTCTATCAATTGAGTGTACAGCTTAGATTTAGAAAAACCAATGAACCAATATTTTCGCAATTTTCAATATTTTTTCGATAAATTAAATTAATATCCTTAATTTGAATTACCTTGTGCATTTTGAAATATGGAAAGCATTTGTTTGAATGGATTTTGTTGATTGCCGAATGATGGATAATAAACCAATGTTAAAAGTAATTCCAGGCTCAGTGATGCCAAAGTTTGTTGCGGGAAAAAGTCAAATTCATCTTCGAATTAAATTAATATTTTTAATTTATTTTTTTTGTAAATTACTTTCATCAAAACTGCCTCCAAAAGTCAATGTCCGCTGCAATGTGCTCCAAAGTGAAAGAACCAAACTGCTCTCTGTACGGTTTTGTTGGCTCCCACCCATTGATTTTGCGTCCAATAATTCATTTTGATGTTGAAGAAAATTTTCCAAAAGAATACGGACAATATCATCGCTTCGAGAATTGCTGCAAAAAAAAAAAATTAAATTTTGTAATTATTTTTTCATACAATTTATGCATTAAAAGTCGAAGGAATTCCGAACGTTCATTCACATTTTCCTCATAAATTTGTGTACTTAACAATGCCAAAATCACTCGAATTGTTTCGGCGTGTAATTGGAGTGTATTATTGCTGAAAAAATATTCACAATTGTGATTATTTTTTGTAACAAACTTGATTGGAATATTTGTTAAAATGTCCAACAAATTGGCCAATAATTGTTCGGCAATACTTTCAAATTTATTCTGATTTCCTTCATCAATTTCATTATCAAAATCTTCAAAATTTTCAACTTCAGCCAATTGTTGAGCCAGCGAATCTAAATTTAGACAAATTTAATTTAAATATAATTTTATGAAAAACTTGGCATTGAATTGTTGTTTTCTTTAGTTTTTGTTCCTCCACGATTCCCGAAGATCTTTGCAAATTCGATCGGTGAAAGGCGTTGGGCCAAAAATGTGGAAATTATTCGGATTATTAACAATGCATTTGCGGCTTGCCAAATGAATATTTTGCTTAAAAAAGTAAATATTTTATGAATAATAATTTAATTTTACTTTTCGCATTTTGCCGACGCCTCCAATTCGGAACACCTTCGAATGAATGTTCGAATCAATGTGGCAAAATTCCCCGTCTCTCGAGTATTATGCATTAATTGTTCCAGCAATGGATTCATTTGCTCCATAAAATGTGATTGTAACTTTCTGGGAAAAACAAATTAAAATAATTGATCAAAAAAAAACCTATTTCTTTGATCCAAATTGAAATTGAATGAAAACAATTTATTCCATCGTGGATCATTGCAATTAATTTGCTCTTGGCCAGCCAATAATTTTAATGGTTCATTCGTTGTTGCCAATTCTCCAGCATTTTCTGCACTCACAACCGCACCCATTTTTTAAAAATTTTCTTTTGATTTACCACAAAAATCTATTCTCTCTTTAATCGGTCGAATGCAAAAAAAAATATTTTGTTTAAAACATTCAAATGTGAAATTTGCAAAAAAAAATCATAACATTTTTATTCATAAAGAAATCAAAATTAAATCATCATCAAATTGTCATTAAATAGTGGAACGTAGGATGGATAGAACGAGAGAGAGTCAAAATTTAAAAGTCCGATCATCAAAATGATATCATGAGAGGAGAGAGAGAGAGAATGGATTTTCTTGATTTATTTAATAACGGGGGAAAACAAATAAAACCTTCCTCAATATTATATAACTTCGATTCAATACTCTTCAATCCAACAATGTCCATCATTTGTCTTTGGCTTATTTCTCCTGCTCCTGCTGCTTCTTCGTTTGTTGGATAGCCTCGTTCATTTTCTAAATAAATTGATTAAAGTAATGAATTTATTTGTAAAAAATTACCTCAACGAATTCGTTTGCAACATTCAAATCCTTGAAGCGAACACTGAATGTCTCGTCCTGCCCACAAACCGGATCATCGCTAAAGTCCTGCAAAAAATTATTCAAAATGAATTGTTTTTCATATTTTCCGAATAAACCTTGCAAGCCCAGGTGTAGACGGTTGGCATTTGTTCGCGCTTATGAAGTTTCAATTCGGGAACAATTGGGAAGTTGACACATAGTTTAAGCACTTTCTCGCGACGCATGATACAACGGAACTTTTGAGTTTTCGAATTTTTGAGAATCTTTAATAAAAAAATTGATTTTATTTAATTAGGCAATATTAAATAAAATAACCTTAATATCGCCCAATCCACGTTCCTTATTCTCCTTGGTGTCACGATCGAAGCGATAGAGTTTGCAACGAGAAATGAAAAGCACCTAAAAATTATTTTAAATATAAATCGAGAATAATTCAAGAAACCTCCTCATTCTCCTCTCCGCTAACCACTTCCACTTCGGGCGGTAAGTCGATGACCGGATCATAATGAACATCGGGCGTATAATCTTCGGGTGTTTCTTCCTCTTTGTCCGACCCATCTTCACCACGATCATCCGACCGAACACTGCCATTCAATGACCCTTTGGGTGGTGTGAAAAACTAATAAATTTTTAAAAATTATTTATATTTTAAATTCATTTACGCTGAAATTTTTAGGCTCTGCTGATTTGAATGGAGATGCACCGAATGCTGGCTTATTAAATCCACCGCCGAAGAGTCCGCCACCGCCACCATTTTTGGCCAAATCAGCAAAAGATATCTGAAATTATCATTTGATTAATTAATTTGTATTTTTATCTTACTCCTTTGGGTCCAGCTCCTCCAAACAAACTTCCACCAGCAGACGCAAATGGTGATGGAGCAGCCACAACCGGTGCCGGTGCAGCCACAACAGGTGCCGAAGCAGTCACAACCGGTGCCGAAACAGTCACAGCCGGTGCCGAAACAGTCACAGCCGGTGCCGAAACAGTCACAGCCGGTGCCGGAACAGTCACAGACGGTGTCGGAACAGTCACAGCCGGTGTCGGAACACTCACAGCCGGTGCTGGAAGAGTCACAGCCGGTGTCGGAACAGTCACAGCCGGTGCCGGAAGAGTCACAGATGGTGCCGGAACAGTCACAGCCGGCGCCGGAACACTCACAAATGGTGCCGGAACACTCACAGCCGGTGCTGGAACACTCACAGCCGGTGCCGGAAGAGTCACAAATGGTGCCGGACTTTTCGCATCAGAAATGACCAATTTCATAAGCATATCCACTAAGCGAGTATTTTCCTGATTGTGTCGATCTCCTTGTTCCTTTAACAGAAGTTCAGTGTGTGAACGCCAATTCGTTGCTTCTTCTTTCAGAGTGTTGTCGTTTTTTTGGAGGTTCAATTTAATATCTCGAACATCATCGCGGAGGCTTTCCTGCAATTTAATTTTTTATTTAGTCAGGAATTTGTAATATTTTCTTACAATTTTACGGTTGGTTTCCTGAGCATTCTCAACAATTGCTTTATGAATAGCCATCATCAGATCATTGTTCGTTTGAAGAAGTATTTGCATGTTTGCAGCCGCTGATAAACCAGCTGCGTCAAATCCACTAGAAATGGCAAAGTTCGGAGCTCCTCCACCCAATCCACCCGCCGATGAGCCTGTAGTCAATGTCATTGTTTGTATTTGAAAAGACAGATAAATTTTTATGCTCTAAATATTTAAATGATTATGTGATTATGTAAAAATGGGAATATGATGTCGATCGATGGATCAACGATCAATGTCGAACCGAATCGAAAACGAATCTCGCTTGTCTTTGAGATTCGCGCTCGCGTTTCGAGGACTCGCGGGTCGGGTCGCAGTACACGAACTTTATTTAATTTGGCATTATGATTTGTTTGACATTACATCCAATCAATAAATAAAATAAAAAAAAAAAAAATAAAAAATCCATTAAAACTAAAAATTATTAATTACTAAAAAAATAGTTTTTTAGGGAGGTACGTTTACGTTTAATTATAGGATAAGATTAAGTTGGAATTCTAAACAATTCGTAAATTTTTAGAAAAAAATTAATTAATAAGCAATAATTATAATTATGAATGAAAATACACCATCTAATCGATCAGCGACAAGTGATGATATAACTTCTTCTACCTTAGCACCATGGACTTATTCCTGCCTTCTCCGGCCATCTATTGAGCGTTTAAAACAGGCACTAAATGAGGTCAATTATCTTTTTATTCCTTATAAAATTCTTATTATTTATTTATAGAATTCTGAAGCGGTGCATTCCCTTAATGTGAGTGGAAATTTTGTATTAATTTTAAAGTTTTTCAGCATTTGCTCGAAGTGTTTCATTACATTGATATAGCATCGCCATCATTTCTCTATGATTTTTCCAAAATGTTATTGGATGATTCGGGACTTGGGATTAAAGTCAATTTACAGGTAACATTTTTGATTAGATTTTGATGATTACCTATTCTCATTCTATAGGAATCTTATCTTCGTATGCAGGCGAATGCACCAACAGAGAATTTCGAATTGCCCCAATTTGCGCATATTCAAGAATTTCAACTTCTATCATTGAGGGCCATTGCATTGCGGAAAGTTTTATCTCGGATACCGGACGAAATGACTGATAGGTTTTCTTTTATTTATAATTTTTATTAGAATAATTACAATTGTTCATTTTAGAAGGCCATTCCTTGATACTATCAAAGAAATTGCTTCCTCAATAAAACATTTATTGGACACAACAAATGCGATTCTTTCAATTGTGCCACATAGTTATCAGCCTTGTAAATTTATTTTGACAATAAATCATTATTTTTTTAAATATTTAGTGGTGGAAAAAAGAAAACGCGAATTTGTTCACATCAGTAAAAGATTCAGCAACACTTTGAAGGAATATTTTAAACGGCAAGATCCGACACAAGTACAAGTAATTTAAAATAATATATATTCATTCATAATAACAATTTCAAGGTTTTCATTGCAGCTAATCAACTAATTTTTCAAACAATGAAATTATGTTTGGCCCTTCGTGAACGAGTGAGAATGCATTAAAAATTGGATGCTGCCAGAGTTGCCATAATACCAGATTTTTATTCATGCTAGATTTTTTGCCAGATTTTTCACAATTTGCCAGTTTTTGCCAGATTTTAAAATTTTTAGTAAAAAACGACAAATTTTTCGTTATTATGCCATTTTAGGCTTAAATTATTCACTGCACGGCCATTTTAGGCTTAATTATTCACTGCGCTGCCATTTTAGGCTTAAATTATTCACTTCGCTGCCATTTTAGGTTTAAATTATTCACTGCGCGGCCATTTTAGGCTTCAATAATTCACTGCGCGGCCATTTTAGGCCTAATTTTTCTGCGCGTAAGGGTGCTATTTCCAAAACCTGGCAAACCCATCCAAAAACCTTGCAAAAACTGGCAAAATTTCTTAAAAAACCTGGTAAAAAAAACTGGCATGCTTAAAAATGTGAAATATAAATGCTTTAAAAAATTTTTACTTTTCATATTTAACTTGTAATTTGACTTACTTAGCGATTCAAGTTTACATAAAATAAAAATTTCGCCACTAGGAAAAATTTTTGAAAAAAAAATGGCCGCGCAGTGAACAATTTAAACCTAAAATGGCAGCGCAGTGAATGATTTAAGCCTAAAATGGCCGCGCAGTGAATAATTTAAACCTAAAATGGCAGCGCAGTGAATAATTTAAACCTAAAATGGCAGCGCAGTGAATAATTTAAACCTAAAATGGCAGCGCAGTGAATAATTTAAACCTAAAATGGCCGCGCAGCGAATAATTTAAACCTAAAATGGCAGCGCAGCGAAAAATTTAGACCATTTTTAAGTAAAATAATAAAATCTTAAATCCTGGGAATTTATGCAAAACTTGGCAGTGACCTCCTAAATATGGAAAATGCCAGGTTTTACTGGTATTATGCCACCCCTGGCTGCACGACTATTTTTTGGTTAATTTTTTCCTTGTATTAATTTTACCGTTTATGATATTTTTATTTCACAGCCCGAGCTCAAACAAATCAAGTTACAAGAGAAATATAAATTATAAATATTTTACAAACCTTTTGCATTTTTTACATGTTTGTTAAATATGCCAATTTTTTTTTTTGAAAATTTTTCCATATTTTTTCCAGATTTTTAGATCCAATGGCCAAATTGTTGGGGTTTTGAGATGACAACCTTGGATGCTGCTAATTTTAACAATTATAATTAAATCATAATCACTTATATGTTCTTAACACTTATTCCTAATTTTTTATTGTTCACAAATCACAATTGCCTTATTCGATTCATATAAATTTTATCTTCGCAATATTTAAAAAAAAAAACATCATTCATCGTCAGAAAATTTAAGTAATCATGACGAGAAATGTGATGTGATGTTATTTGAAACTTTGTGTCCACATATTTTTTGGACAGTCTGTCGGCCATATGGCGCCCACAATTCCTTTAATTCCCCTTGGAATAATAAAATTGCTCCACGTGGTATTCGAATGGATTCATTCAAATTACCAAATCTTTTTTTATCATTTCCGGTCAAATGAGCAAAAAAAACTTTAAAAAAGTGATTAATTTTAAATTCACCGAGATCTTTCGTTATATAAATTTCCATCAGTTAATGATTTTATTATATGTATGATGTACGATACTATATGATATATCTAAAGTACGGTACAAAAAAAATGTATTTTTTTTTTTGCAGAACTGGTAAAAAAGTACTTTCATATTTTTTCAAATTTTCTCTGTTAACTGGAAATTAAATTAGAATTGTACATTTTCCATAAAAGGATTTTACGTCTTTCATTTTTCATTCATTTGTTAGGTCTTTGGTGGATGAAGGAAAAAAAATTATACTTCCTCATTTCGATTCTCGCCTTTATATTGTTTTTAACGCAAATGCCATTCTTATGAGAGTTTGCAAATATTTCTCTTTCGGAACCAAAAAAATACACATATTTACATTTTAAGGCAAACGTATAGAAAAAAATGGTTCCCTTCCACTCCAAAAAAAAATTTACAAAATCCGGAAACAACTTTTCTAATACCGTATTTTTACTATTCGAATTCCATCCTAGTGGGTCTCTGAAAATTATATGACCATGGGTTATGGGCTTCTAAGTTCTAATGGGAGAAATAAATTAGATAAAATATGAAAATTATTTACATAATTTTGTGGCTTCTTTTTAATCCATTCTGTTCCTTCCCACAACAATATACGAAATGATATCATTTTTGCTTTTATGAAGCCCTATTATGTTATTTTTTATAATCCATTTAAATTAACATAGAATATGGCAATTTTGAGATCAATTAGAAATCAAAATTCGTCAGTCGATTTTGGATTTGGACAAAAGGACAAAAACACCATAAATATATGCTAATTTAATGAGCGAAAATTGTCTACTAAAGGACAAATTAAATTTGGAAAGAATCCGGTATTCAAAAATCCCTAATAAGGCCATGCGATCTTTAACACTATTTCTAAGGGAAAGTTCAGACTAAAAAAACTTTTACTTTGACGAAGTATACATCGGGCATAAATTTATTATATCATCATCCATCCAAAAATAATATTCTCGTCATTTTTCCATTCTTTCGTCAATACATCTTGAATAGATTCAAAAATGTTCCATATTTCCTGAATTGAAACAAAATTGGCCCTATAATAAGAACTAAGAAGTAATGGAAAAGAGGAAGGAAGGAATTGGAAATGTCATCTTCCTTTAATTCATAGCCATTTTGGGCTCTCCTACTTCACAACCTACAATTTGTGGTATATTGTTTTATTTATTTTTGCACCTTTGGCTTCATAAAAAAAGCATATTTTACTATAAAGAAAGAATTTGGCTCAAATTAATCCGAAAGAATTCAAATTTCAATTAAATCCGGGTTTCCGCAATCCTCCCATTCTCTTCATTATTCCAAATTTCCCTCTTAATTCTTTCTTTTGACGTCTTTGATAAAAAAAATGAATAATTATTTATTAAGTAGCCAATTGTAGTCAATTGTGGACTGATCTTTTGTATGGTGACATTTTATTAAAAAAAATAAATGAAAATTGTATAAAACGCAGTCTAATTGACCATAATGAAAATTAATATAGGATATTTTATGCAATTAATTTTTGGAATTATATTAGGCCATTTTTCATGTCCACATCAAAAAATTTGTCATAATTCAAGCCAGCACTTCGACCATAAATTTTGCCTCATTTTGATTAAATGCCAAAAAATGACGAATTACTTATTGACCAAAAGTTTGAAAATTGGGGAAGTGGAACGGAATAAAATGTACTGGAGTAGCAGCCAAATTCCTGGTTTTCAAGCGGAAAAATGCAACCAACTTGTTGGTGTTGGTGTCATTCATTTTATCATTTATTTTATTGTTGTCATTTTTAAAAAATCCGAAATTATTTTTATTCTAATTTTATCAAAATTTTTTAGTCGAAAAAAAATTTTTTCCAAAATTTTATGCCAAAAATCGCCATTTTCCTCCCAATGGACTAATTCAAATTTGCATATCTCCTCGTTTATTTTCTTATTTATCCCAAAATATGGTTGGATTTTTCCGTTAATGCGGAAGAGGGGGCTACATAAGCGCAATCCTCAGATTTGTTTGTCAAATTTACTAATCTGACCTCCTTGTACCGAATTAGTTCTTTTTTAATTAAAATGGCATGAAAAATTTGATATGGAAGGGAAAAGAAAAAGTGTCATGCCAAAAGCAAAATCCATTGCTCCTTTCACCCATTTTTATAATTAACATTTAAAGCGGAAGTAAATAGGTGGAAATATCATAGATTTATTATTATTTTTACAACAAACAAGAAATTTAAATAAGAAATGAATTGGAATTTCGTAGAATTTCAGTAAAATAGAATTAAAATCAAAATATGGCTCCAAGGCAAATCAAATCGGATTATGGCATTTTGCGGAAGAAATGCTAAATTTATGCATTATTTCCAAATTAAATGATCATTTTTTATTCCTGATATTTTCCTCAATTATAAATTGAATTAGCCTTTGAGGAAGGGATCAATTCGTTCAAATAAACAATTTCCTGAGTCCATTTTTGCGCTGCAATTGACGCAATTTGGCGGGCAAGACCCGGCAGAAATAAGGTGGAAACTGGAAAAATACAAATTTGATTTTTGAAGAGAAATTGTTGGGGCATTGACATTGACATTGTAATTTAATTTAATATAATTTTTTGGCATGAATATATTCCAAATATAGATAGTTCCCTGATTTGTATTTCCTTATGAAGTCAAACTTCCCTCTCCCCCACCATAAATTTGGCCATTTTATTGCATCCCATTTCCTTTTCAAAAATATTGCCACAATAATATTTTTCACCTCCTCCAAATCCAAATCCTTATTTTATTTCCGCTTTTCCTCCTCTCGTACTGATCAATGCCGAATTTGCGTCATCAATTCATTCTCCCCTTCAATTTTTTTGGCTTAATTCAAATTTTTATTATTTTCTTCCTTGAATTCCGAACTGTGACACATTTTTATCACGTCGGTGAGGTCGGACAATATTTTACAATTTTGCAATTAAATTCAATGCCTCCCAGCCCCACCTTTCCCATTTTACGTACATCTTCTCGAAAAGAAAAGAAAGGAAGAATTTTAGGACATTTTACGTATCGGCGGAAATAAAAGCAAAAAGGGGGAAAGGTGGGTGGGTGCTGGCAAAATGCAAATATCCGGAAAAATTTCGTCACAAAAAAATTGGAACAAAATGGACTCATTTTTGCCACTTCCTTGTACAATAAAAATAAAAAAGGAGGAAATTGTTTAAAACTTGCAAATTTCCATTTTTTTGTGTAGGCGGAAATTTAAACTAAAACTTTGGAATAAAGACACTATATGAATATTATATTTTTGGATTTCCCAAAAACTATTAAAGTTTATTTTTAATCCATTCTTTTAATGTTCAAAAGATCATCCATTTCCGGGGTTATCCACCCTCTTTTCCGATAAATGTTGACACAAAAATAAAATAAAAATTGGCCAATTTGATCCAAAAAAGGACATTCCCCCGTCTCAATCGCCTTTTAAAGTATGAATTGGCCTGCCTTCTCCAGTGTCCAAATTTGGTACATTTCCTCCAATTTTGGTTGACCAATCCATTTGAAAAATTGTTCCCAATTACGTTGTTGCCTCCCTCCCTCCTCTTTTGTCTATTTTTGTATCCAAACTTTGTCTAAATTTTATCCAAATAACGGTAAAGTATTTTTGAGGGCTGCCTCCATTCAAGATTGAACCCATTGGACTCTTCACTCAAATAATTAAAAATTGGTGCTTTTGATTCATACAAATTTGATCAAAGTTCATAATGGAACATTTCAGTCAGTTTTTAAACTCGTCAACTTTCCACCCAAATATTTTTTTATTACTCACTAAAATTGTTGCATCTATTTCATGGATCCATTCTTCGTCATCAAAGGCCAAATTCATTTCCGAAATAATAAATAATTATAACAATATTCTACCCTCCTTTTTCCCTTTTCATGCCATTTTCTGTCTCTTTTTCAATGACTCCAAATTTATTTGTGGCCATTTTTGGGCGTCATAGGAAGGAAATCAATTCCACAAATCCCCGAATCTTTGTTGAATTTTTCATTAAAAAACAATAAATAAAATATAAAAATTACGTATTTATATGTTTAAGTATTTATATGTTTAATACATACTATTTATATACGCATATTTATTTTTGGGGTGGAAATAACAACATTTCCTATTAAATGTGGAAATTATGGTGGTTTTCGTGTATGATAGGTTAATATTTTTAATAATTCCAAATTCGAAAAAAGTTAACGTCTATAAAATTCCATTTATACAATTCCTCAATTTTTAAAAAGAATTTTTCTGAAATTTGTACAATTTTTTTCGAATCGCCGCTTTCGTCAAATGGGCGGAGTCGAAGATGGGGTGGAATTGGAGGAAGGGGGATTTCCCCATTTGGATGATGGACCGTCAAAAGACGTGCTCATTTCCCGGGGTATGGCCACATTTCCTCAATTTGTTTCTTCTTTTCTTCCCACCATTTCCTTTAATATAAAAATGGGCCATTTTGACAGAATCCTTCCTTTTTCAGTGTCAATTCGAAATCATTCAAATGAAGGCATTTCCTCCGGGGATATAAAAATTGGATCAAAATTTCCTTCCTTTCTTTTATTCCTTTGATGAAAGGAAATCATAATCAGGTAAAAATCTTCCTAAAAAAGATTATTTCAAAAAGGATGTTTGTTTACCCCTCTATTAATAGGCCAGAATGAAGTCTGATGCTTGATGCGAAGGTGGATTATAAATAATCATTATCCCTCTTTTGCGCCAACTTCCTTATTCCCTTTCCCCTAAACTTCTTCTCCAAATATGGAGCATCCTCGCCATTAATCCTGGCAGATTTTAGGGCATTTTATTCTTTCAACGAATTCCTCTTCCTCTTAAACCTCTTCCGATGAATTCCACCACCATTTCTTTCCTTACTTGTCCAATTAAATACCTTCCCTTTGAATATTTTCAACAGGATTAGCAAATTGTTATTTTCGACCATATTCTTCCACCCAATTTTTAACTTCCTCATTCCACAAATTTTCTTCTTCCTCCATCCAAACTCCATTTTCATTCATTCATTAATTTAACCCATAATTGGTTTCACTCAATTTACAAAAATCCAAATCAACAAAGAAGCCATATACATACACTAAATAATGGAATAAACCCTAATTAATGTGGAATGAATGCTAATTGGAATCGAAAGGGAAGAACTTGATGTCCACTTCCTTTTCTTATAATGTAAGTTTAACGACCAAATTATTGTCCGGGATCATTCCGTTTAGATTTTTCATCCTCTTTTCATTTTTGTCTTCCAAATTTTCTTTCCTTTCCAGAGATCCGAATCCTCCGCCAATCTGTTAATGCATTTCGGAACTTTTCAATTCAAAATATATTTTACTAAATTAGGTCCTCCCCTTTCCTTCTGCTTTAATCCCTTATTTTTGCATTCCCGAATAAATTTATTCAAACATCCTCATCCGCCTCCTTCTCATTCCATTTCCGATTTTCTCTCATTTTTCACTTTTGAAATGCTTCTTCCGTTTGAATTAATGGGATCAAAAATATATTTTTTTGGATTGGCTTCTTGGCTCGCCAAACATCCTCGACCCATTTAAAATTAAAATTAAATCAAAAGCCAAAATGGATGTTTTGATTTATAATTGCCTAACCCAATTTAATTCTAATCCATTAATTCATTTTCATTCAAAATTATTCATTTTAGATATAGTTATTTAAATATTCACCCCATCCACCAATGGCCCCTCAACAATATTTTTTGCCCTCAACTTCGGCCGAATACAAAAAGAGAACATTGGAGAGACGAAGGAAAGAATTCTTCCTAAAACCCAGTCCACTCATTGCCAATCAAAATTGGCCAATAAATTCAAAGGAATTATCCAAATATTTTATGCCCAAATTTGCACTCGAATTGCCATTGTCGCCTCCAATCCTTCAAAAGCCTCTCTTGCCCACTAAAATCCACTTTTTATTGCCAATTCTGCTCATTTTTGCCGCCTACTCTATTTCGCCCATTTCTGGCCAGTCAACTGGTGTGTCCGAAAATATTAAATAAAATAATTCATTTATCATATTTCAGTCAAATGCTATTCATTCGCCCCAGGTCTGAGTATTATTGGTGCAGATTATCGAAGAGATTACGGACTTTCTCGTCGACAATGCGCTGACGTTTGCAAAAGTAAATAAAATATGTCCAAAATTTAATTATTTTTGTTTTTTTAGCCGATGTTTGCTGTATGGCTTTTGAATGGCGGCGAACCGGTGGACAATGCACGCTGAAGAGTCGATCGCTGAATGGCACCGTCGTTCAAATTCCGGCAGAAGATGGAGAATTGGAGGAGGCACAAAAAACAGCCGCAAGCGATGTATTCTTCGCCCTTTGCCTCGATTATGGTAGGAAAAATAAAATTTTTTAAAAAATATTTCAAAATAAAAATTTACTCAAATCCAAAGATCAGTTTTTAAAAAATAATAAATTAGGAAAAAAGGATACAAAAATTTGACAAAATTACATAAATTGCATATTTCTTCTTCACTCCAAAAAGGGTATGCGCGTTGGATTGTAGGATGGGGGCCAATGGACCAATCCATTCTTTTGATTAAATAAATACATATTTCGTGGTGGCCGGAATGAAGAGAATTCAATTAATTTTCAAATTTTTGATTAGCGAAAATTGTTGTCGGAATTCCTCAAAAGACATGCATTTAGTGCTTTTTGCGCCATCCAAGTATAATCTGTGACTAAATTTGAATTTGTCTTGAAGAACATTGCTTCCTTTTTCCCTTTAAATATGTAAATAAACGTCTCAATGATCGCTGGCGGATTTGTTTCTCCATTTCCCATTTATTTTGTACATTGAGGGATTTAGATTAGTTTCAGAATCCTTTTTCTTGGATATCTAGATGATTTTCCATAAATTTGTATAATTTTTGTAATTCCTTTAATTTCACTGATTAAACTACAATTTAAGTATTTTTTTACTTTTGAATCGATTTAAGAAAAAAGATATAAATTTTATTCAAGACATTAATTAAGTGAGAACTTTAATATTTCCTGCTTTAAAATTTGGTTTTCTCCAAAACTTTCATTTTGTTAATGCATTTTCCAATGGATGTGCCAAAACACTTTAAATTTAAATACCAAAATTTTAGTCAGGCATTTAATGGCTTAAAATTCTCATTTTTAATCACATTCTAAGGATTATTATTCTTTGGCCAATAAATTAAAAAATTTTCTAATTGGCAATTCAGATTTTATTTCCAGCCGATTATTTTCCTTTACCAAAATCACTTAACATATTTCCATTTAAAAAGATAAAAATATCCGGTCCAAATATTGGCATTTCCTTTTTCCTGGTGGCATATTCAGACAAATCCACCGCATTAGGTCATCAACAACATGCCCTCTGAATAGTGAATAGAATAGATGAAATGAAATGAATGGCATTGCGCCCATACATTCATTTATGGAGAAGAAGGATTTACGTAGATTACCTATTACGTACATTATTATTTTTATATTCAGGAACAGAACACTTATTTATACATATTTGACCTTTTATTTTAAATTTAAGCCAAGAAAAATTACAATATCAATTTTAATAAATAATTTTAGAAAATTATTTATTGAGAATTTTCAGGTGATTCTGAACGCGACCGTTTTTGGGACCATGAACTTGGCGGGCCAATTGTTGCTTCCATCGGCTCAGTTGGACGTGAGAAGTGCAACCAATTTTGCACAGAGTTTAACACAAATGGCGAAACAGTGGAAAAACGTTCATCAGAAACATTAACAGCGGGAACGGAATTGGAGGAAAGCAACGAAACACGAGGATTCTTCACGGGAGGCCATCATGGAAACAGAAGGGGGAAAAGGCCGAAAAGGGTTAGTTTTCGGTTTTGATCGAAGTTTTAAAAATATTTCTTGATTTTTAGAGTGAAAAAGCGGCAAAAACTCCACCCGCAGTGATTTATAGTTGGAGGACAATGGACCCAACAGATATGGAGGCACCAATCGGTGAATGCCAATGCATCTCCGTTTTGCAACATATTCGACTGAGTTTTGGCTCATTTTCAGGATTTTTGATTTGATACATTAAATAACGGGCCAAAAAAGAATATTGAGGCAGATACTTATAATGAAGAAATTGTTCCTTCAAAAATTAGAGCATTCTCTAAATCAATTTATTTTAAAATTTTATTTCTATGGATTTTTAATATTTTTTGCGCATTATAAAAAACACTTTTTGTTACCTATTCATTTTCTATATTCCTTATTATTAATAACTCGATGATTTTATTATTGCTGATCTCTGCTGATATATTCAAAATATTTTCCTCACATTAATTTTTCATTTTATTTATGTAATCTTCACATTTTTTAAACAATAATTGATATTATATATCTTTGATTATTTTATTTGAATAAATTAACGGAAAGCAATAAATTCTCAAAAGGTTTTTTGGTTTGATCATAAAAGGGAATGGATTTGGGTTTGGGATTAAGATTTGGTTACGATATTTGCAGTTCATTTCTAAATAAATTTTAAAAATAAATATTGGCATTCTGCATTTTGTGAATTATTGATTTTTGATTGTTAGTGTTGTCTTTTGTCCCTGTTCATCCGGATTCCGGATTTATTAATTTCTATATTCATTTTCAATAAATCATAGCTTTTATAATTTTAAGATTTATACAAAAAGTATAATAAAAATGTGCGAATTGCGTGGTTTTTCTATCTTACAACAATCTTTTGGCTTGGAGACTATTGAAGAGGAGCCAGATGACTGCCATTCTCAAAAATCACATGGTGCTTCGCGGTCATTGAAGAATGGAATCAATGGGAACAATATACATGCCGGAATTGCTGGTGCCGGTTTACAAACTCAAACGAATACCATCACAACGTAAAAAGCATTGCTATTAACTATTAATATATTTATCAACATTATCAGATATGCTACTCAATATTCGTGCGGTTATGATCTAAACAATATTGCGCGAATGAATCCAACACAACGGAATGGAAACATCAACAATGTAATATTTTTAATTTAATAAAGAAACATACATAAAAATATTATAAGCAACCATAATTTTTCATTTGGTTTGAATTTGATGAATATCAACACAGATCACATCACATCATACATGTGTATTTCAATTTATTTGTCTATGATTTAAAACTTTTTTTTCTGCTGGTAACTTTATATTTAACCGGTGTTTTTTACCAATAAATTTTCAACATCCGGAACCTGAAAATAGAGAAACCATAATCAACCACAATATTAGAATTTAAAAAAAATTTTGACATATCGCCCGCAGCATCTATGTTAAATGACAAATAGTCCATTTTATTGGGCCGCGGACGGACGGGCGGCGGTCGAGATGAGACGCGAGAGGGAAAGATAAAAAAACATCCAAAAGATAATAAAGGAAAAATATTTGTTTATATTTTTGGTAGAAAATAGGATTAAATTTTATTTTAACTTTATAAACCATTAAAATCCAAATAAAACAATTTCAATTTTTAAGGATCTGTCAATGCCAGGCGAGATGGATTCCACCAAATTTTCCTATTGTTTCTGCCCTTCTTCAATTCGGTGGCTGATTTTGCTTCTTTCATTTGCCGTCCTCAGTTCTTTGTTCGCAAATTTGCAACTCTTCAATTTGGCCATTCTCTACACAAATGGACAGCAAAAACAACAATTGTTGATGCCGCCAGAATTGATGAGCATGGGCACCGAATCAGGTTATTATTTTATTTATAATTTAAATTTAAATGAATAAAATAAATAATCATTAGGGTTTTATTTTTTGATCTATTTTTTCTATGCATCAAATTACAGATTTGATGAGAAAAGCACTAAATGAAGTTTTTATGCATTTTTTGGAGGAAAATTTAATTGTAAAAATGCAATAAAAACCAAAAAAATTACCTATTTTGGATTTTTCATTTTTGAAATCTATTTTTGGCAAATTTTCTGGCACCTATTTTGCGACCTAAATCCGCTTATTACAAATTGAAATATTCCATTTCCATTGTAATTTAATTTAAATTTGCAATTGATGAATGAAAATGCTGATTCAAATTTAAATTTATTTTTAATATTTATGCAAATATGAAATTAAATAAAATAAATGAATTTGTTGGGCAATGAGGATGAAGAGGGAATGCCAATATGGATTATTCAATGTTTTAATTCAATCAAAATAAAATAATTTTATTTATCAAAATAAGCTGGAATTTGCCATCATTTTTTCTTTGTCAAATTCATTTTGGTCAAATCAATAAGCCATTAGCATCGATCCAAGCAGCAAACAAACACTCATCAATGAAAGTAGGCCCATCACATTATAATGGCCAAATGCTGCGCTCTAAAATCAAATTTTAATGCTTAATTGCTATTCTCATTTCGAACATTGCAATCATCCGAAGTGCAGCAATTCCACCAATAAGTAAGCGGTCCAACCGTATGGTTTTTGCCATCCGCATTCTAATTAGCATTTAAATTAGTTTATTTAATTAAAAATAAACTTGGCAAGCGTAGTCCAATTTCCGTCCAATTTTGTCACTAATTGGGTCCATATAACGTTTCACATCACTTTCACAACTTCGCAAAGAAAAAGTCAAATTTTTTGGTTGGGTGGACAAAACACCGCCCAAAACAACGCAATATTTATCCTAAAAATGGAAAATTATGCTTATAATTTAATTTACCTCTTTTGGGCATTCATATTCTTTTTCTTCATTTTTCTTTTGCTCATTTTGTTCATTATTGGCCGAATCCGCCGGCATCAAATCCACAGTGGCAAATTTACATTTAATTGCTGCCGAAAATGCCACAAAATAAAACAAGAAAACCAAAAGAATTTTAAAATTGAAGCCCATTTTTGGAATTAAAAATTGATTAAATTATGCTAAAAAAAATAAATATCATATTTTATCCAAAATAAACAGGAAATTTTATGTATTCCCACGCAAAAATAAGTGAAAAGATAAATATTGTCTTTTCAATTGCCTTCAAAATTACAATAGAATTTCCAATCGAATTGGATTTTAAGAACTCAAAAAAGAAGGAAGCATTTTTTGATATTTTTATCCTATTTTTTATTTGCTCAATGAAATCATCAAAATTATTTTTATATGAATTTTGATTTATTACTGGGAAAATAAATTTCATTGATGAAAGTTTTGGGAGGGGGATTAATGTGTTTATGGGACATTTGTTTTGTGTTGTTTTCATTCATTTGAGTGACAATATACAATAATAATATTTTAATTGTATTTGGTGTTTGGTTTTGATGGATTATTGAATTGAAAATGGGTTTTTTGTGTGTTTTTTGCAAATTCAATTGGAATTCTACTTTATTCTGGTAATGTGAGCCTTTTTTAACAGTAAAATAAGCCGTTTGCCTTTGCCAATTCCATTTAAACTCTACTTTAGGGCCACCAAAATAATCCATAAATGGCAAAGGGGAGAATTGGTGGAATGGCCAAATTGGATGGTTTTAGGTGGAATGTGCCCAACGGAAAAACCACCTCCCATCAATGGGCATTTTGAAGAAAGGGGCCAGAAGGATGTTTGGGTTAAGAAAGAATGAAATTGAAAAGGGGGACAGAGGGGAGAGGATTACAAAACAAGTGGATTGGGGGAATTGGGTGGTGGAATTTTTTCCTCCCTTTGCTCCGCTCTTTGGTCCTTTGTTAACCCCTTTTGTGTGTTATTTTCGAATTCATCGCTGAACATTGAAAAATGAGGTGAAAATATGGAATGAAGGAATGTGAAAAAATGTGTAAATAATAAATAAAAAAATAGAAAAACAAAATCTTTTAAAAAAATAAAAATTAATTTTAATTTTTAGGCAATTCTCCACCCCCAACCGTAAATTGGGCTGATGAAAATGTTTCCACCGAATTGCCACCAAAGAATTCGATCATTGCTTCGAGGAAATCCATTCAAAATGTTCATCAATTAATTCAGGCAAAGGAAATAAATGCAACGGATTATAGTGATCAGGTGGCACTTTTGGATTTGATAATAATTAAATGAATGGAATATTTTAAGCAGGAATTTCCAAGAGTGAATAGCAATAGCAGCACGGGCACGGGATCAGGATGGAAAAAATTGAAACGAATTGAACCGCCGAAAAATAAAAATGGCAAAATTCAAAAATTAATTAAATAAATAATTTTAGAATTTAGATAATCCGAAAAAACGAGAAGCAAAGGAAAATATGGAAGAGGAAGAAGAAATGCAAGAAGACGAAGAAGAATTCGAACCGGAACTGGAACAGCAGAAGAATAATTCCGAATTGATGGGACAGAAAATTCGTCGATTGGCCCAACGCCTCCTCTTCAGTGGGCCGGGAATGGCAATTTTGGTTACTAATTTAATTTGAATTAAATTAAATAAATTATTTTTCCATAGGTTGCACATTTTCCCTCATATTTGTTGGTTCGCCGATATGGGGCACACAAAATGATGTTTTTTGCATTGCTCATTTCCGCCATTATCACCGGCGCATTTCCATTTTTGATGAATTTTGGTTTGCAATATTAAAATTTTTATTTAAATATTTAAATTAATTTTGCAGAAAATCCATTGCCATTCATTTTGTTTGCCCGAATTCTGCTTGGTTTTTGCATTTCACCGGCGTTCAGTTTTTTGGGTCAAATGGCTAATCGATGGGCCACAATTGGCGAACAACATTTCTTCATCCTCGTTGGCTTCACTTCCATTCAGGTTTTATTAAAAACATGCCATATTTTTTTTTCCAAAAAAGTTTTGACTTTCAATAATTTTAGACCTTACAAAAATTATGCTAATTTGTAGATCTCATCGAAACGCATTAATTTTTGACTCATAAATTTCTTTGTTTATATCGAAATGAACGAATTAAACCATTTTCCAGTTTTTGGTTTTAAACACTTTAATTTTGGGCCAAAACTTGGCATTTTATATACCATTCGATGCGTCTCTTTGAGATCTACAAATTTGTATAAGGTTTGTAGGGTCTAAGACCGGTTTCTGATTTAATTAAAAGTCAAAAACTACTTTTGGATTAAATATTGCCTTCCTTTTTAAAACCATTCAATTAATTCCACCAAATTATTTTAAGTTTGGTCCATCAATGAGTTGGTTTATGACCATAAATTTGCTCAAATTCGACCATTCCAGCCACATTCAATTGTTTGGAATTCATTCAGGTTAATATTAAATTTCAATTTAATCCCAATTCAAATTCAATTTTTCAGCTATTTCTCTGCTTTTGTCCATCGTTTGGCTCATTTTCTACCGTGATGAGCCACAAAAACATCAATGGGTCAATGGGGAAGAACTCAATTACATTGTGAAGAAGAAACCCAGAGTAAATATTTTTATTAAATTAAATTAAAATTTTTAATTTTATTTTAGGCTGGTCGTCCATTCCGCCTGCCCACCTCCATTTTTTGCCTTTTACTCCGTTCCACCTCGGCTTGGGCTTGTTGGATTTCCGCATTCTGCTATTTTTTTGCCCTTCTTTCTTTGCTCATTTTCTATCCGATTTTCTTCCACAAAGTTCTTCACCAAACTTTGGACCATTCTTTGGTCATTCCATTCATCTTTATGGTACTTTATTTTAATAAATTTTAATTTAATTATTTTCCAGTTCCTTGACCATTTCCTTTTCCATATTTGTGCCGCATTTTCTTCCTCCCAATCGGCCACATGGAAAATGCGCCTTTTCAATTCAATTGGATTCATCCTTTCGGCAATGCTCTTCCTTGGGGTCACCGTAATGCCTGGACAAAATGAATTGGCCGCTGTCCGGTAAAAATAAATATTTAAATAAATTATACCCATTTTTAAGACGTCTTTGGCTTCTTTGGTTTTGCCTCCTTCCACTGGGTGCCACCTCACTTGGCTTCATCAAATCGGCGGCAATCACCGGCGGTGGCCCATTCACCCAATACATTGTTTCCCATATGCAATTGGCATTCGGCCTGGCCTATGCCCTTGTGCCCACTCTCTTCTTTCCCAGCATTATTGCCGGGTAAATTATTTTTTATTTATATTAAAAATTAGTAAATTCCGAAACAAATTTTGAGCTAGTAAATTTTGGAAATTTCAGCTTATAAAATTTATATTAACCCGTTAATAGGCTCATTCGACTCAGTATGGTCGATTTAAATAATTTCAAACCGGTTTGAAATGAAAAACTGAACCAATATTTAAGCATTAAGCCCAAACCTGTTTTGGTTTATAGGCTTTTCCCAACGAATTAATACTTAGCACCAATCTGAAATTGAAATTACATAGACTAAATCGACCATGCCAAGTTGAATTATCCTATTTTCTTGAGTCATTGGGCTGCCAAGAAGTTGAAATTTCAGAAATTTACTGCAAAATATGTATATTTTAATTTATTTTTCTTCATTCAGTTCAATGGTTCATTGGCGTTTGTTGTTTTTGGGCTGTGCATTGTTACTTCTCCTTGGCACTGCCATTTTCATTATTTTTGGACGAGGTAAATAACAATAATAAATTACACTTTAATTTATTCAAATTCAAAGGTACTCCAACTCATTGGGCCGAACAATGGGCGGATGATGCCCGCGGTGATGCTCCATTATTGCTCGTCAAATTCTCGCCAATCCATCAACCACAAACGGACCCCTCAACTTCCCACCAATAATTTGTCGAAATCCTCAAATCCACCCCCACCCATTATTTTTGCTCCTTAATTTATTGTTTCCCTCCTCAATATTTTATTTTAGGGTTTTTTCCGTTTTTCACTTATTGAAGAAGAATTCTCGCTAAAATTTTTTTATTCTCCTTTTTTTGACTGATAAAAATAAACACACAGAATAATTGATTTTATATTTTATTTCATCTCGTCCAAATCCAAATTCCTCCGTCCAAAAATTGATTTATTTAAATTGCCCAATCCGTCGATTAATTTTGAACAAAAATACTCCAATTTCCATTTTTCACCAAAGTTGATTTTTCCTCAATATTCATTGGAAAGCCCAATTTTCTCCCAATTTAAATGCTATTTTTATTAAATTTATCCCTTTTCCCTCATTTACCAATTGATGACTTAATTTTTGAAATTTAATCCCCTTTTTCCTTTTTTACTATCTGAGAAAATCTCTAGAAAAATTGAAAATTTTATTTTGCCATATTTTTGAATTAAAAGGCCTTTTAATTTCGTTCAAATGAATATTTATTAAAAAAAAAATTATCTTTTTTAATTAAAGATGGAACGGTTGAAGGAAGGTGGGAGGCAATTGGCCGCCGGCGGAACTGCTGGTCCATAATTTTAATGGAAATATTTTTTATAAAATATTTAAAGGAATGGTGGAAGTTTGTTTGATGCATCCATTGGATTTGGTCAAAACTCGCCTTCAAATTGGCGGTGGCCATTATTCGGGATTATTAGATTGCTTTAGGCAAACTCTTCGAAAAGAAGGAACCTTGGGTATCGGGAATAGATTACTGTAATTGGAATACTTTAACTACATTCCAAGGTTTTTACAAGGGAATTTTGCCTCCAATTCTGGCCGAAACGCCGAAAAGAGCCACCAAATTTTTCACATTTGAACAATATAAACAGGCACTTGAACCACTTGGCCAATATCAAATTCCAATTTGGGCTGTTTGTCGACTGTAGAATAAAGAAAATAAAAAATTGAAAATTATTTTCAGAGGCTTTCATTGGCCGGTTTAATGAGTGGAATTACTGAAGCGGTGAAATATTCAAAATTAAAATTTTATTTGAAATATTTTCCCTCACAAATCAGGTTGTAATTTGCCCTTTTGAAGCGGTGAAAGTCCGCCTTCAATCCGAAATTAATATTTCAATAAAAGAGGTGGAAAATAGTGGGCTTTTTATGGATGCTAAAATTAATTTTTAAGCAAAAAAGTGCATTAATGATGGCCAAAGAAATTGCCCGAACAAATGGGATTGGCACAAATGGACTTTATTTAGGAATGAGTGCCACACTTTGGAGGCATGGTAGGAAATAAATATAAATGGAATGAAATTGGATTATTTGGCATTCCTTATGAATTGGGGTCCCAAAAATTATTTTTCATAGTCCGTAAAATACCGAAAAACAAGAGAAATTGAAGCATTCTGGAAACTAACCAGAAGACTTAGATTAAAATTTTTCGGAAACTAACCGGAAAGAAGTTAGATTAAAACTTTCCGGAAACCAACCGGAAAGAAGTTAGATTAAAACTTTCCGGAACAACCGGAAAGAATTGGATTAAAACTTTCCGGAAACTAACCGGAAAGAATTGGATTAAAACTTTCCGGAAACTAATCGGAAAGAATTGGATTAAAACTTTCCGGAAACTAACCGGAAAGAATTGGATTAAAACTTTCCGGAAACCAACAGGAAAGAAGTTAGATTAAAACTTTCCGGAACAACCGGAAAGAAATAAGATTAAATCTTTCCGGAAACTAACCGGAAAGAATTAGATTAAAACTTTCCGGAACAACCGGAAAGAAGTTAGATTAAAACTTTCCGGAACAACCGGAAAGAAATTAGATTAAAACTTTCCGGAACAACCGGAAAGAAGTTAGATTAAAACTTTCCGGAACAACCGGAAAGAAGTTAGATTAACCCGGAACAAGTAAGCAAAAATAATTTAATTTAATTTTATATTTATTGTAAATTTAGCCAGAAAAAAGAAAAAACAATGTTCCATTGAAGGAAAGGAAAAATATTCGAATTCCAATTCAAAATAGGGAAGAAGAAGAGGAGAATTTGCTGGATAATGAAAATAGCGGTGAAATGAAAGAATCAATTCATAATGGAACATTTTTAGGCAGAATGTATGCATAAAAAAGTGAAATGGAATAAATTTAGAATATTTTCACATGAATGTTCCATTCCATTCTTTTTCGCTATTTTTAATTGAAATCTTATGATGACTATATTCGCTTTCCCCCCACGCCCACCCCCCAATTTGGCCCATGCGAATGTGACAAATATGGCCACCATTTTTTGTGATAATTTGTTCCCCTTGTCCCGAGCGCAACAAAGTTCACGTTCTCGTCCTACTGGTTAATTTTGATGAATGGTGGAAGGAGGCAAAAATCTAAAAATGGGTCGTTTCATTAATGATCTCGAAAATATATAAAATTGGGGTATCACATAATATACTATAATAATACTGTAAATGAATTGATCCTCCATTCTTAATAGCCTTGAATTTGTGGAAAAGCAGATGGGTTCGATTGGTTTGAACAGTATGAAATGGATCAGGGTGGAATGATTCGTTGAAATGCGCATTTCAGAGTAAAAGGAGAGAGGGGAAATCATAAATCAACGTGAAAGAAGATGGAATAGAGGGAAAAGGACCGAATTCGCCCAATTTTACCTTTTCCCTCCGCTGATGAACTCTGTTCAATTTCATTCATTGTCGCGATCGAAGCAAACATCAATTCAATCAGCCACCGATGGCCAATCTGCGCTATATTTTCAGCTCCACCCTCAATTCATGTCAGTATCCACCCACTCATTCCGATTTCGGTACAATTCCTTTCGTGATCATAAATCGTTGAATTTAATAATAATCAGTTAATCACCCACCCCTTGCCCTCCCAATTTGAGTCCATCATTTCATAACAGACCCATTCAACTTGGCGACGTCTCAACCGGGCAACGTCGTTGTAACTCATTAAGGACAAAACCGATATGATGGTTTTGGTATTAATTAAAGAGCTCACTTCCGGCTATCGATAGATATGAAATTTATTTGATTTGGTTCAGAATTAGCAAAGTTGTACTAAAAAAAAATGAAAAATTTACAAATTTATAATAATAATTTTTCTTAATGATTTTTAAGTATAACTCTGCTAATTCTGAACCAAATCAAATAAATTTCATATCTATCGATAGCCGGAAGTGAGCTCTTTAATCTGACACCAAAATCATCTATATGTGTTTCGTTCTTAATGAGCTACAAGCGATGCCGACCAGATGAGCCTTCACCCATTTGTAGTGTATCGTTTCATTAATAGCTATTTTAAATAATAACATTTCATTTGTAATTGTATAATATTTTATGCAATAGCATTTTACTGATCAAATTCTCACCAAATTTTTCCCGCAATTCAAAGATTAGCAATGAATTTGAGAAGAATGAAATAATGGCATCATTTTCCCATGCATTCCACCCATTTTTTTCATTTAATCTTTCATTGGACTTTGTTCCTCTCCCAACCAAAATTGTTTCCGTCCTCCAAATCACGTTTTATTCGTCTTATTTTTATCGCATTCCCCGCCGATATATTTTTTTACAATATTTTCAATCATCAACTACAAATATTGAATGGACTAAAGGAGGCAAATTTTGTCCTTTTTCGACATTTTTAATTCTCCCCATCCAAAATTTTGTGTTCATTCGTGTTAGAATGATAAAATCCATTCAATAAATTAATTAAATTTATTTAATTAATTATTTTTTTATCCACCCTCTGTTCTGTCTGTTGGTTGAAATGAGCGCTCAAATTTCCCATCACTAATTCCCCCGAAGCAAATTCATCCTCCTTCCCATTCCCATTCCTCCAGTTTCCTTTTGATTCTGAATTCTGATTGTGATTGATAATTTGGTACTGATTGATAATGAATGATAATGATAACTAGGGGTGGGTGCCGAGGGTGGAGGAATAATCGTCGCAACTCGGCGAATTGCTCTGCTGAAGAATTGGCGATTTTGGGTAAAGCCTAATTCCTTCAATCCAATCTAAATTTATCTCCTTCAAAAATGCACCAAATCCAAGGGATTCAAAATTTTTAATTTAAGCAACAATAAATCAATCAATTCTATAAAATAATTCTAGACGAATAAATAAAAATTGCGCATAAAATGGGGCGCATAAAATGGGGTACATTTTTTATTCCATTGGATTAAAATGGGGAATAACAATAAACTCCGAAAAATATTCCTCCTTTAATTCATCTATTCTTTCATTCATCCACTCTTTTATCCATTTAATCGCTTTATTCCAAAAATTCACCATTCAATTCAAATCGGATTTAATGCCAAATCATTCAGAAATATTCTGTATGGATAATTCAACCTCAATCACTCAAATTGAACATTTACAACAATCCACCAATGTGCCAATTAATAATAATAATATGATGGACTTTGGTGGATCAACTGCGAAGGCGACCACCAACAACAATTCCCATCAAAATAATTTATCGCGTAATGGGCCAATCAATTCAATAAATTCACTCAGTTTTGCCAATTTAGGCGTAAAATCATTGGACACCTGTCGAGTTTGCGGCGATGGACCCGCCCGAATGCATTATGGAGTGCCAACATGTTTTGGTTGCAAAGGATTCTTTCGAAGGTGAATTTGGATTGTCCAAAATTGTTGAATATTTTGGAATAGGACCCTGAAACGGACAAAGGAATACACCTGTCGATACAGTGGAAATTGTATTGTGGACAGATGTAAGCGAACAGTGAGTTCTCCAAAATTTCCCAAATGGAAATGCCAATTTTTACAAAATTTAATTGTGCCAATCAATTTGGTTTATCCCCCTTTGAAGATGAACGAAATTCATGTCGATTTTGTCGGTTCAAACGTTGTCTTGAAGTGGGAATGGACCCGAAGGCGGTGAGGCCGGATAGGGATGCGGCAGGGCGAACACATCCAATACGGAGGAGAATATCCAGGCAATGATTTTAGGGCATTTTGATGATGATGGAATCCAAATATTCACAGGAACCATTTGAATGGTACAACAAATGGGAATCTGGGCGAAATTGGTGGTACGGAAACAGAATTGATGGAGGCCAGTGGCACTGATGAATGGGTCCGAAAATTGCCAGTATGGAATTGTTTTTAATTAAAAAATATTCCATTGAATTGAAGGTGGAAATGCGAACATTGTTAATGCAAATAATGAATATGGAAGCAATGGTAAAATGATGGCATTATTATTCACATATTTGAATGAAGGTTCATCATGGGGACACGCATGAATTGGCAAAGAATTTATATCCTCCTCCATTCCATTCTTTGAGCCAAATGTTCGAAGATCCAAGTTGTTTGGATGGGAAAAGGACGGAAGTGGGTGGAATTTCGTTCAAAAAAACTATATTCTCCCTCTCAACAGATTCGCTATGAACCATATAGACAGGTGGAACCGGAGGAATTGACGGTAAAATTTTCACTAGATTGTATTTTGACCCATTTTTGTGCAGTTTTTGGCCCATCGTCGACTGATTGCCACAGTCGACACGATTGACCATTTATGCTCTCTTATGGACTTGCACAATACAAGAGATAAAGTGAGGGAAAAACAAATTAGCCAGGGTATTGTGAAATGTGAATTAAATGATTAGGTTAAAGTGCAAAAGTAATTAGGCATAAATTTTAGGGTCTTTTTGTTGGTCGGAAAATAATAATTTTTGCCCTAATCTATGTCAAATATAAAATATTTTTATTTACTATTTTGATTAAGCTGATTTTGGCCAAAGCCGCCTATGCCCCGGTAACAATTTTTTGTGCAGTTGCTGCAACAGCAAGGGTAAAAATACACAAATTCAATTCAATTCACAACCATTTTGTCAGGTGACCCGTAATAGGGACATACTCTGCCTTTGCAATTATGGATATGTTCCCAGAGGGGCACATTTGAGTTATGCAGAACCATAGTAAAATAATATTTTTTTATTCCACATTTTTTTTGATTATTTTAGCCATTTTGCCAATCGCCTCGTTGACCGTGCTTTGGATGAATTGGTCGAACCATTTCGGACATTCAATTTTAAAGAGCAAGAAATTGTGTTGATGAAGGCCATTGTGGCCTTAAATCCATGTATGTAAATGGCAATGTAGGGGAAAAATGAAAAATTAATATTTTTGAGATTTGCCAAGTCTTTCAACCGAAGCTGCGGAACAAGTGGCAGATTTTCGGGACAGAATTCAGGTAAATAAAAAAAGGAAAAGTAGACGTATGTAATTCAGGAAACACTTTATAATGTTGTGCGCGAAAGTCATCCAAAAGAGGTGGCTTCCTCCCGATTCGGCAATTTGCTCCTTTTCCTCCCAAATATTATGGTAAAATTGGTTATTAAATAACTAATTCATATATTTATTCTAATTTAGTGCCCAATCTAAGCCTAATAAGTAAAATCTATAAGATTTATTTGTACATGCAAGTTTCCGAATGTTTAATTTCTTAAAAAGTTCACAAGTATAATTTTCATAAAAAATGCAAAAATTGTACATTATTGATTAATGAATAAAAATATTCAGAAAAATTTTACAATCCTTCCGGAATACTTGGTATTAATTAACTAAAATAATTGTGAATTCAAATTTTCTTGAATATCATCTTCATCTCCTTCTCATAAAATGTTAAAATAATTTCCCTTTTATTTTTGTGTCTTTTATTTTTATCAACTTGTGGCTTTTTGTAGATATTGGGAAGCATAATGATGGAGAATTTACAATTCATTCAATCATTTCGGCACAAAGAAATTGGCCCATTGTTGAGTGAACTGCTTGAGGATATTGATGACCAGCAGGTAGCGGAGAATGGCACAGCTGATGCCGTATCGATGACTTCCAGCGAAAGTGATGTACGTGAATTGGATTTGGATTGGGGAAATCATTTTAACTATTTTGTAGCAATCAATGCATCATTCCCAATCAACTAGCTCAATTTGCTCATTGGGCATTGGGACCAGTCAAAGTTGCAATAATTTAGCCGCATTTTCTCAGCATCAACAACAATTATCATCACCAAATTTAAGGCAAATTTGGATATACAAAATAAATAATTGAACCATTTTTAGTGGATCTGTGCCGGATTTGAACTTCCAAAACGGAGGAAACGCAGGAAAATTGGTACATAGTCAAATGTCTTCTAATGATTCGGACCCGGACTATAATGTGACATTGACTGCCGAAAGTTTGCGACAAACAATTCAGAATCAAATGGAGGCAATCCAAAACACGGAATTCATTCCAATATTTATTTTTATTCAGGTTGATTCGCCATTTATCGACCAAGGGCATCAGTCTATCCCAATCTACTCACCACCAATTCTTTTGCCAAATCAAAAGCCACAATTCTTTATTGATCCATCGATGAACAATTTTATTGGCAATCAGCCACCGCCCCAAGCAGAATGCCAAAAACAACAACAAATTAAGGCTGCCAGGTACAGTAGGGGTAAATAATTTGATCAAAACGGATTGATGGATCGGGATGGGGAATAGAATAGGCATAGGGTGCTATGTCGATTCCACAATAGTACAAATAAAAAAAATTTAGATTATTGGGAAGTGAAAACATTAAAATGTAAAAACATGTTGGGTTTATTAATGAGTAAGCAGTAATATTTATCATATTTTGGAAAAATGTTTCCATTTTTATATTTCCATTATAATCCGGAAAGAATAAAACTTGACGAACATTTCCGGAAAGAATAAAACTTGGCGAACATTTTCCGGAAAGAATTAAAACTTGGCGAACATTTTCCGGAAAGAATTAAAACTTGGCGAACATTTTCCGGAAAGAATTAAAACTTGGCGAACATTTTCCGGAAAAAATTAAAACTTGGCGAACATTTTCCGGAAAGAATTAAAACTTGGCGAACATTTTCCGGAAAGGATTAAAACTTGGCGAACTTTTCCGGAAAGAATTAAAACTTGGCGAACATGCGAACATTTTCCGGAAAGAATTAAAACTTGGCGAACATTTTCCGGAAAGGATTAAAACTTGGCGAACATTTTCCGGAATGAATTAAAACTTGGCGAACATGCGAACATTTCCGGAAAGAATTAAAACTTGGCGAACATTTTCCGGAAAGAATTAAAACTTGGCGAACATTTTCCGGAAAGGATTAAAACTTGGCGAACATTTTCCGGAAAGAATTAAAACTTGGCGAACATTTTCCGGAAAGAATTAAAACTTGGCGAACATTTCCGGAAAGAATAAAACTTGGCGAACATTTCCGGAAAGAATTAAAACTTGGCGAACATTTTCCGGAAAGAATTAAAACTTGGCGAACATTTTCCGGAAAGAATTAAAACTTGGCGAACATTTTCCGGAAAGAATTAAAACTTGGCGAACATTTTCCGGAAAGAATTAAAACTTGGCGAACATGCGAACATTTTCCGGAAAGAATTAAAACTTGGCGAACATTTTAAAACTTGGCGAACATGCGAACATTTTCCGGAAAGAATTAAAACTTGGCGAACATTTTCCGGAAAGGATTAAAACTTGGCGAACATGCGAACATTTTCCGGAAAGAATTAAAACTTGGCGAACATTTCCGGAAAGAATAAAACTTGGCGAACATTTTCCGGAAAGAATTAAAACTTGGCGAACATGCGAACATTTTCCGGAAAGAATTAAAACTTGGCGAACATGCGAACATTTTCCGGAAAGAATTAAAACTTGGCGAACATTTTCCGGAAAGGATTAAAACTTGGCGAACATTTTTCGGAAAGAATTAAAACTTGGCGAACATTTTCCGGAAAGAATTAAAGCTTGGCGAACATTTTCCCGAAATTTGGTCAATTAGTATAAAAATGATTAATTCCGAAATATTTTATCTTAATAAATTTTGAATTTAAATGAATTTTTTATTTGAATATCGACGATATTTATAATTTATGCCCTAAAGGCATGTCTTCACGGTGGAAAAGTCGCCAATGTTGATGCCGCCTTTTGTCGGCAATGTTCGACATTGGAACTGGGAAAATGTAAAAATGATGAATGCCAAACAGCATTGGCCGCCATTTTCCATCAACAACAACAAAGACAACAATTATTATTCCAGCAACAATTTGAGGCAATGAATTGGAGGGTGGTATTAAATATTTTACTGAATTTATAGGAAAATGGCATAGAAAATGGCGACGAAGGAATATTCTTTGTTGGCGAAAATCAGCCACAAACAATGAGCAAATCACAATCATTTCCGTAAGAATATTCCACAAAAAACAAATATTAATATTTATTATAGGCATTTTGGATCGGCGGATGCCAACAATTTTGGAATGCCATATTCCGCATCGCATGACAATTTTCAACAAAAATAAGAGTACAAAAAAGAATGCATAATTTTGAATTAAATTCGGATCAAATTCGGGAATCCCAATAAAAATAATTCATTCATTTTTATTAAATATTAAATAAACAAAACATGTCATTTTAATAAATAAAGAATAATTTTTATTTGATATATTTTTGGCAAATATACAATTTTTGGCATTTTCAACAAATATTCAAATTCAAACAGAAAAGTGTCTCACAATTTTCTCCAAATTACTCAATTTGTGGTCGATTTTCCCTCCGTCGCCAATTCCCTCAATCCAGCTGGTTCTTGTGCCTGCAATTTGACACTTCCAGCTGAATTCAATTTGGGTTTTCCCAATGATTGTCCTTCTACATTTTCGTTCTGATGCTCTTCACCATCTACAGTACAAATCAAATTAATTTATATGGTATGTATAATTTCAAATAGTATTACCATTTGATGGCCCCGTTTCACGTTGCTTTCTTCTTTTCTCCACCAAATCCTCATCCTCCTCTGCTTTCCTGAATTTTTTGCATTTTTTAGTATTTCCTTCCATTTCCTTTCTAACCTTTGCAAAATGTCGGTTGAATAAAAAATTGGTGAAGGTCGAATTGAATCGGCATAATAGGGTGGTGGCCGGCTTCGAAGTGGGTTTATTTTGAGTGGAGAATGGCCATCGCCTTTTTTATTTTAATTTATTCCTACGGTAGATTAAAATATACCCTGAGGATGGCCATCTCGCCATGATGGAACTTCCCTTCCTCTTCCATTTTGTCGATGACCCTTTCCACGGTTGCCCGTTTCGTCCAAATAATCTTCCGCTGATTTCAGCAATCTGAATATATTTTGGACTATTTCGTCAAATTTTTTTTTGATTAAAATTTAAAAAGCAATGAAGGAAAAACTTTCAAAAAATCTTTTTTTCTCAAAAAATTCTGCCATCTCCACTTTCTTTATAATATTCTAATTATTTTACCTTTCCAATTTGTGGAATTCTTCACTCAAATTCCTCTGTTCTTCGCCTTCATTATTATTCTGGCCATTTTCATTATTTTCAATGCTCGTAAAACTTTGCGTTTTTGCCGCATTGGCCACTCTACAATAAAACAACAAATATTTAATTAATTAAATTTATTTTTGCCGTTGAATTGGCGATGCATTCAAATTATTTCCATTCAAATCCGCATTCCCAATTCGTTCCCTTGTTGTTGTTCTCAACACAAATTGAGGTTGTGAAGGACGCCGTAAATTCTGGAAAAATATTTTTTTGAGAATTAATACATAAAATATAAATTTTTACAACGGATTGTTGCTGTTGGCTAGGGCCGAATGGAGGCAAACTAGCTGGCAATTGTTGGGCCCCGGGAGGTCGATTGCCTCGCCCTTAAATAAGAATTAAATATTATTATGTAAATTTGGGAATATTTCCACTTCTTTGTTGGCAAGTCACACATTGAATTTTGATAAGTTCATCCGTAAATTGGAAATTATTCCTGTAAAAATTTTAAATAAATAAAATTTTGAAGAAATTGACCGGAAAAGGGGATTTGGCCATTGAGGACAGGTGGGGGCCAATCGAAATGCGGTTGAGGGACTAAAATGATGGAAATGGGAATAAATGAATAAAATAAATGACAAACTTAAATTGGCAATGCCTTGTGCGAGGATCGAGAATGGCTACCTGAATATTGAATATTTAAAAGCATTAATAATGAATGCCAACATCGCAATTGAATTCATGGCAAGTTCGAGCACATTGATCGACGGAAACGACCATCGCAAAATGAGTGTAAATTCGTTGAACATCGAAGGCATTCACCGGTTGAGGAGTGTAAAATATTGTTTGATGGCAGACTGAAATTAAGTTTAATTATTTTTTAAATAAATTAATTATCACCTCCCGATCGAAGATTACCATTGTTTGAAGGCTGCGATGGTCTTGGCAATTGGGGTTGAGGCGGGGAAGGTGGAGGAGAGGGTTGGGGAGGGCGAGGAGGAATTTGGGGTTGTTGGAATGGTTGAGGCGGTAATTGGGGCGGAAAGCGAGGTTGTTGGGGCTGAATGGAGGATTAATTATTAAATGAGTTTAAATTTGCAGAAATTTACTGGGATTTGTGGTGGTGGCTGTTGGGGACGAAATTGTTGTGGCGGTGGAGGGGGAGGTGGGGGAGGTGGGCGTTGTGGCAAAGGTGGAATTGGCTGTTGAGGCTGAATTATTGAAAATAAAAACTGTCAAACATAATTTGAATAAACCAAAAATGGTTGTTTTTGTTGAGGAGGGCGTTGGGGCGGAAATTGAGGCGCAGAAGGGGGTGGTGGGTGCTGAGGCCTTGCGAATGGTTGTGCCGGTCGAATTGGTCGACCAAATGGAATTGGGGTGGTTGTACTAAATAATATAGGCATCTGTGATTAATATTTAAATGTGCTTACCGAACAATAACCGGTTGCCTACTTTGGAGGACTTCAGGGGCCACAAGCGGGCGATTTGTTCTAATCTGCTGGGGTGGTGGCTGTGTTTGCTGTTGTTCCTCCTCGGATTCATTTCGGTAAAGGAATGGAATAAATAATGGCACCTCTGTGGGGGAAAATTCATTAAAAAATATATAATTCGGTAGTAATGGAGTTTGGGGGATGAATTTGAAAAAGTTAAGGGTACTCCTTATGGTTCAATAGGTATAATATAAGGTTATGGTTGGGCAGGTTTGATTAATAATAATGGTTCACATATCCTTAGGAGAATTTCAAATGATTTTAATCTTCCCATAAGGGTTCCCTTAACTTTTTCATACAATCCTCCAAACTCCATTAGTACCATATAATCAAATATAAAGAACCATTTCTTGGGTCCACTAATTTTGTGTCCTCATATGCGTCAAATTCTCTGCCTCCCCCAATGCCAACATCGTTGTTATCCTCTTTAAATGGGAAAATAAATATTTAGGGAATATTTATTTTTGACACCAAAGTCGGGTGGAACTCTCCTTGGGGTCTCATCAAAAATGGCCTTTTGAATTCCATCACGGTAATGAATTTCTATTTATGAATTTAATTTTAATTTAAAATATATTCCCATTCCCACTGAAGAATGGTTTATGTTCCCCATTCAGGGCCACCGAATTTCCCTGTTGTCTGTTTATTGGGGCGGCAAATGCTTTTGCCGGTGGACTATAATTTGAAATAATTTAATAAAAACAAATAAATATTTGTTTGGACATTATTTGTGATTGGCGTTGTTCGGCTGGCTCCAAAGGTGGCACATCGTTTTGGGCATTTGACAATTTTGAATTGGCCAATAATATAATTGTGGCAAAATAAAAAGGCCAAAATTCTTTAGAAAATATTTTCCGCCCCATTCTTTGAATAATGAAAATTAATTCACGATTTAAATTGAATTTAGAAGAAAAGGAAATTAATTTAATTTCGGCATTTTTTGGTGGATTTTCACTTTTTCCCAAATCTGTGCCCATTCATTCATTCAATCCCAAATCCCCCCCCCCCCCCCCCCTTTTCTCCACACTAATTCCGGCGTGACGGCATTTTTTGATTTGATCTTATCGGACACGGGCGCACTTTCGCCCAATTTGTTTCGGCGCCCCCCAAAAATTCCCTCCCCAAAAGTAAATGGTCCGTTTATTTATTTATTTATTTGTCGCAAAGTCAGTCAATTCCAACAGAATGAGTCCATTTCATTTAAAACACAATGTTTCATGGAATTGGGATTGATCAAACTTTGCATAAGTATAGTTTAGTTGAGATTTTTTTGGTAAAATTAATTGAGAATTTGGCTTATTAATATTTGAACTCAACATTCCTCTTACTTAGTCTTCTAATTTTCCACTATAACATCCAGCGGAGATTTTGATCAGATAAAATGAAAAGGGGAAGGTGATCCAAATTTGAATGGAATTTGTGAGTGGAATGAACACTTCAAAATAAAAACAATTGGGTGAATAAATTCGGGATTAAGGAAGGCGGATATTCCCCAAAAAAGAGGATTAAGCATCCAAATTGATGAAATTAAATAAATAAAATAATATAAAAAATTCGATTGGGGAGAAGCCATCAATTATTGTTTTTTTTTTGTTAGAATAATTGTTTTTGACGCGAAAATGTGGGCGAAGATGAACTTGGGATTGAGACTTGGAATTGGGAGGAAATGGGCCGAATATGGGTGGTAAAATTGGGGAAATGGAATGAATTTGGACGAAGAGAAGAAATACTGGAAATTGGAATTGGAAAAGAATATTTATTTATTTATTGAAGCAATTATTATTATTCATGAAAAAAAAAACAAATTGGTCAATTAAATGAGGAGTGGGAAATGGCCCAAAAATAAGATAATATTTTTTACATTATTTGCTAATTTATTCTCCAAAATTTCTCGCCTTTCCTTTTTTTGGGTCGGCTAATCTAAAATCAAAGAAAATGAATGCCTTTTGGTGGATGATCAGCCCCGGGGAATTCATTCATCTCCAATGCCACGGTCATTTCCCTTTTTCAATCAGAATTCATCAATCAGTGAGGGGAAGGGGTGGATTCATGCCATCCTCCACAAAATTCCAATCCAGTTTTCCCCCTTCTAATCACCAACATCCGTTCCAACAGCAAAGCAAATTCTGATTATATTTGATCCATTGGAATTGAATGAATGATAGCAGAGCTCATTTTGATAT
Organism: Pratylenchus scribneri; assembly: GCA_030063045.1. Lineage (NCBI taxonomy): Eukaryota > Metazoa > Nematoda > Chromadorea > Rhabditida > Pratylenchidae > Pratylenchus > Pratylenchus scribneri. The sequence goes on from JAQSEB010000033.1 coordinate 51,089, forward strand.
TATGGCGCGTGCCATTTACACATAATTAGAAGCGAATGTGCTTATATTTTTCAAAGCCTCTTTAGGATGGCTATTATTAGAGATTGGGCTTCTACTATTAGAGAGAGGGTTTATAGAAAAATATGGTATTTTTAATGAAATTTGATAATAAATATTAAAACATTATTCCTAAAAAAGAAAATTCGGCAACAATGTTTCGTCAGTATGTCTGCTGCTGTCCTTCATTATTTTTTGTCGCATCAAAATGGCAACATCCGCGAAAAGGCATGGGAAAATAGTGGTCGGAATTTATGCCTTTTTGATTAATATTTTGCGAAAATCATTGAAGGCGAAAAGAACGGGGAAAAGGGGAAGGAATTGGATTTGGAGAATTGGCGGAAGGATAAAAGGGAAAATTGAAGAATTGTTGGGAGAGAAAAGTTGCGGAGAACGGTTGAAGACCCTGAATAATAGTGGAGGAGGAAATTAAAGACAGCTGGAAAGAAAGGAAGGAAGGAATGGTCATTGGGCAGTGAAGCGGCTGGCATTTGTGATGGAAAAGAATAATGAATGAATTTTGGCCTTAATTAGTGAAGGAGGAACACATTCAATCCATTTATTCAATTATACATTAAATTGATTTTGTTTAGCAGCAATTGCGCATTGATTTTTTATTTCCTTCAGAATTTATTTTTATTTTTTTTTTGCCATTTAATTTTAATGTCAGGAAAATTAATTTTTCTTTGCAGAATTAATAATATATTGAGCTGAAAATTAATTAATTTGCCAAGAAAAATGTTTTCGGAATCAAAATGTTTTGGGTGTCATTTCTCATTTTTCCAAATTTTCTTCCATAAAAATCATAATTGTAAGTGAGGTTGATTTCCCCTCCAAACACTCCTTAATTAGCAATTTGTATTAAATAATTTTTGTAAAATAATTTTCTCATTCACTTTCCCTTCTTAATTGCCCATTGTCAGTCCTTTCCTTCAATTCCAATTCCAACTATTTTCATTAATTCCTATTAAAGGTTTATTCTCATGCATCAGATTTTTTTGAGTAAAATATAAAATTCTTTTTAATGAGATTGAGAAATGTGAACAAATAAATGGGGAATCATGTGCTGTATTTTTAATTGAATTTATTTTTATTTTGAATCGGATTTGAATTAAAATTAAATTCATAAACAGAAAAAAATCAAAATTCAATGCTTTTTCAAAGTCAGTCACACTTTGTACCTCCCAATAAGTAAATAGGAATTAGGAGAGGAAGGCCGAAAATGAATGAGAATGGGAGAGAAACTTGTGGAAATCGTTTATGATTATGCAGTGGGGAAGAAGCCAAGTGCCATTGACTTTGATGAAGAATGCAAAAAAAACTTTTCATTCAATTTCCACCGACCCCTCCCTCCTTGAATTGGTTTTAGCCAAAAAGTAGAGACATTTTTTGATTGGAATGATGAAGTGGGATGAGGACAGGATTTGGCGAAGAATTAGTGGTTTGGGTGATGAATAATACTGTGACCCCAAAATCTTTATTTTCAAGGCCAAATTTTATCTGTTGAAATTGTTTCTTTTCCTATTCTTCTCCATTTCCAAAGATGATTCAATCAGAGGCAAATTTGGCAAAAACATAAATACAAGATTAAAGAGCAGCCGTCAATAGGAAAAAATAGTTAAAAATGAAAGAAAATGATTTATTGAATGAATGGAAATGGATGGATGACTGATGAAAATAAAAAATAATGTTAAAGAAGATGATGAACCCATAAATTAATCATAATCATATTCCATGATTTATATTGGCCATTTTCACTTTTAATTTTAATAAGCGATCAAAAATCATTTATAAAAATTGCTCTGAGCATTTCCTTAATGAATTGCCCATTTCTTCTATTTATTCCTTTTCCATTTTCTGATTCATTTTTAAAGAAAGGAAAATGAAATTGAGAATCAACAATCAACACAAACACAATGAATCGTCTCATCCTTTTCAAAGCATTGAAAAAAGGCTTATTTTTTTCTAATAATTTCCAGACGAATTGGCCAAAATAAATTGGCCTTTTTCTATTTTGACCTTCCTCCATCTAAATGCTATCACAAATCACATTCACAAATCACAATGCCACTTCCTTCCATTGTTTTGGTTTGTTTTTTAAAGAAACTGAAAAATTGTTGATAAATAATTTTCATTCCCATTTTTGATATTTATGTTGAAATATTCAATTTGATTGTTTTAAAATGAAATTAATATTTTGTTGTCATGGAAATTCAAATTAATATAGAAAAAAAAACTTTTATTTCATTCATATTTCTAAATTTATTAACAATTTATTAAAATTATATTTTAAGGATTTTCTAATTAAATAATTTCTGAAAATTCATTATAGAAACTTACAATTAAAAGTACATTTGGTAATTTCGTAAATAATTTCTTTTTCCCTTTTTTGCCTCGAAAATTATTTCTAATTAAGGAAAATTCATAAATTGAAGGAATAAAAGGATTTAAAATTATTTCTTAATTGAAAGAATAAAAAGGACAACTTTTTATTTTACTTTAATTATATTTAAAAAAAATAAAATAGTCCAAATAAAAGGAGAAAATCCCAAAAAATATTATTCGAATTCCCAAATAGCATTAAATCATCCCAAATTGAAACATTTTGCTTTCCCACCATTTTCAATTTGGTATTTATTGCGCATCCAATTCCATTCCCTCTTTTATCCATTTCAATGCTCATTCAATCCCATAAAAGAATTTATTATTGCTAAATTGATTTGACCGATTTTCTCCCAAATTCCGAATCCACTTTGTATTTCGTAGCTTGAGTATCCCCGCGAGGTGATCTTCAAAATTCATCTTGAACTTTTGAATATTTGCCTTATTCCATAAATTTGCCCAATTTTTGAATATTTAAGAAATAATTTTAATTGAAACAAAAAATGGCAAATCAAATTGGAGGAGGATTGCGGATGTGCATTATGGGCGGCGGTGGATATTTGGGTGGATTTAATGAAAATAAATAAATTTAATTATTTATTTTTGAAGGTCAATTGCTTACGCGAGAATTACAAAAGGAAGGACATTTTGTTGTAATTTTGGATTTGAATTTTCCTAAATTTGATAATATTCAAATTGATGACAAAATGGTGGAAAAAATTAATGTAAAAAAATATTAAAAAATATTTTAATCAATTTTTTGGTAAATTTTAGGGTTCAATAACGAATAAAGAATTGGTTGGGAATGCGTTGAGAGGATGTGATGCCTGTTTCCATTTGGCCGGATGTGGAATGAGCGGTGGGCCTTCGGTCTAAATTAATTGCCAAAATTGAGGAAAATTATTTGGGAGAATTTTAGTTGGACAGACATAAATGCTTTGAAGTAAATGTGAATGGGACTAAAAATGTTTTGGAGGAATGCAGACGAAATGGAGTACCCAGAATTGTGTTCACAAGTTCGGTATGGGAATCATTTCAATCTAATAAGATAATATATGTTTGGGGCACATTTGAAGGTTTCCGTCATTTTTGATGGTGAAAATGAATTGCAAATGGCGGATGAGGAAAATACACCGTATGCAAAAAAGGTAAATAAAACAATGAATATTTCTCCCATTTATTCATTTTATATTAAAGTTTGGAAATCCATATGTGGAATCAAAATGTGTGGCGGAGAAAATGGTATTGGCCTGGAATGAGCCACCAAAATTGTCGACATGTGCCCTTCGATTGAGGGGAATTTATGGGCCAGGAGAGGTGAATAAAAATGCCATAAAAATTTGAATATTAAATTATTTATTTTTAGTTGCGCACTGTTCAACGTTGTGTTGTATGTTTTTGCATTACAAATTAATTAATTATAAGTAATTTAATTATTAATTGAAGAATTTATGCCAATATGGAATTGTGAAATGTATGTTCCAAAAGTCAAATGAATTGCTGACCCAATATAGCAGTGCCGAAAACACAGTGAATGTAAAATAATTAGTGGGAAATACTTTGATATTTTTACAATTTTAGGCATTAATATTGGCCGAAAAATCACTGAGAAATGGGAAAGAAAGTCCGGCGGCTGGCAAAAAATATCATATCGTGGATGGAGGGAAACCGGTAAAAATAATAAAAATAAATTTTATTATTAATTTAATTGAATAAAGGTGCATCCTTGGAAATTCTGGTTCCCGTTGATTGCGGCCCTCGGATGCCATCCACCGCGAATTTTCATTCCCTTCGGATTTGCCTATTCCCTGGCATTCATTTTTGAGTTATTGTACAATTTATTCGGCATTGAACCATTGTTCACCAGATATGAGGTAAATTAATTCAAACAGTGATGGAATATTCCCATTTTAGGCATCATTGACTGCCATCACGAATACATATTCAATAAAAAGGGCAGAAGAGGAAATTGGCTATCGGCCAATTAATTCGCACAATCTTGGGCCGACCATCAAAGAATGTCAGCGGCAAATTCAAATGCAAAAGGCCAATCGATCTTCTGCCCAAAATTCAATAATCGACCATCATTATTCCCTTTGGATTGTTTGGCTTTTCAACTACATTTTCTCCCCCGGAGGTTGATCAGAATTCAAAAATATATTTTATTCATATTTTAGGCCTTCTTTGCCTCTCAAAATTTGCATTTTTTTGTTCATTCTTTTCCTTGCTGGCAGCATTTCCCATTTATTATGTTGGATTTGATTTGGTGGATGAAAGGATGAATGCCCGAATAATTAGAATGAAATGAGCTTTAAATTTAGAAAATAATCCTAATTTTTGATTCCGCAAAATATTTAGACCCAATTTCCCATTTTTGTACTCATTTTTTCACTTTAAAATAAATTAGCATAATTCAACACTTAAATATATTTTGAGGGTTTTAATGGGCAATTTTGTGAATATTTTCATTGAATTAAAGTGAATGAGAATAGAGAATGCGCAGAATTGGCCACAATCCTCAATGACCATCATTGACCTCATTCACCTGTCAATGAGTACATTGGGCCATTCAAAACATTGAACAATCGACGTCATTTTCTCAAAATTGAATCCCCCAATATTTTACCCAAATAATAATAAAAATAAATTATGATTTCCTTCTTTCTATTTGCTTTTCATATTTTGCCCATAGGTTTTTTTTAATTCGCTATTTATTTGGCGGAATTTTAGGTTTAATATTTGCCGAATTGGTGCCAGAAAATTGTCAATTTTCAACCAATCTGAGGGGCACATTTTTCCGTCAAGTAAACAGTAGCTCATCCAAAAAAGGCCCCGATTCAGTGATTCGGGTTCCTGCATTTGAAAAAGTCCAATTTTAGTTAAATTTATTCTCAAATTTATTTTTTTTTATTTCAGTTAATCATCGAAAAATTTGTAATTTATCCTTGGGGCAGATGTTCCCAGCAAATTGGCCAAAATTCATTTATTTTAAGGTTCTTTGAAACTAAATAAATTTGTATTTTTCATATTTTTTTAGAAGAAATTCTTTGAAAGCCAAATCTCCTTATCATTTTAAGAAATTGCCAATTTGTTTTCGATGCTTTACTTTGGTCAAATTGACTGAAAATGTTTTGCAATCTTTGCATCAAAATGGTAATTAATTTAATCATTATTTTGTGAATAAAACAATTTTATTAGAATCAATTTGCCATAAAACTTTGAAAGATGCAGAAAAAAGTTGTTTTGATGTGCAAAAAGTTTCCCCAGGCGAAGGCACTTTGCTTTTCCGTTACCGTATTTTCCATACATTAATTATTTTTTAACTACTTTTTATTTAGCCCCATCAAATTTTGATGAAATTGATTTTGGCTGTGAATTGCTTGAGGGAAAATTCAAATTGGGATATAATTTAAAATTGGATTCAGTCAATTCGATGGAAGATGAAAAATTACAGCAAAAATTTGAATGCAATTTGTGGGGAAAAAGCGAGGTACAAAAATTGAATAAATTTCAAATTTTCATTCATTTAAAGATGTCTTCTTGCGTTGGAAATTCATTGACAAATAATCTCAATTTTCGATTCAAAAATTGCACTTTTCCCAATTTTGGTGAGGACCATGAAAATATTCACAAATTATAATTATTTTTGACCATTTTAGAGCAAACATTTCAATGCATTGGAAGTTGGGGAATTCATCGACCGAAAATGGATGAGGAAAATGGCAAAATCGAAATGAATGGCAGTAAATTCATTGCATTTTACAATATTCAAACACAGGAATTTCGATGTGGAGTGAGTTTAAATTACTTTTGGGAAATATTCCTCACATTTTTAGATTATTAAAAGGTTGGGTGAATTTGGCATAAAATTATTCCTTTCCATCGATTCCTCCTGTGCCCGAATGACTCAAAATGGGGAAAATGCATTGGAGGAATTCACAATGATGCGAGAATGTAAGAATTAAAATATTTTATTCAAATTTGACTAGTTTATTTATTATTGGTGAAAAAATATTATGCTTATTATTTGAGTACTATAAAAATATTCCAAAAAATTCCAACCGAAAAAATATTGTAGGAAACACCCGCGCATATTCACATTCATTCCATTCAATTATTCATCATTCATTTGTTTTCCATTTGATTTTGCCTCTTTCATTCGTTCAATTCTGGCATGCAATTCGTCCAATTTTGAATGATTGTCCAAAATTTGGGCATCCAATTCGGATAGCTGAACAAATTTAAATGGTAATTTTCATATACCATATTTTTCCTAATAGAAGCACATGGGCTTATAAATTTCAGAGCCTCCCTAGGGTGGGTTCTAAAAGAGAGTGCTAATAAATTTCATAGACCCTTTGGGTTCGGGACTTTACTGATTTTTTTGATACAAAAATCATTATTTCGGCTTAATTTCACCTTAAAATTGATTATTTTTGATAAGAATTTTTGACGTGAGTGGGCTTCTAATAGGAAAATACGGTAGTCAAAGTATCTACCATATCACTTTTTTATTCTTATACCCATCCATTTATTTTATTCTAAAATATTACATGATTGCCCATTTCCTCCAGCCGAACATTGATTGCCCCAATATGTTCACTCAATTGATTCACGTGTCTTCGTCGTTCTTCCACATCCTTTAATCTCTCCTTTAAAGTGCCCTTTTCCCTCCCATTTTTGTAATATTGCCCACCTTGATTGTCTCATTCAATTTTTCTCGGGCATCGTCCAATCTTTTGATGAACTAAATAATCCAATTTTAAATTAATTTAAATTTAAATTAAATTATTCTCTTTGCCTCACCACTTCCATGCATATTTTTCGTCTCGGCTCCAAAAGGGCATGCAGAAGGCGGCAAGTTGTATATTGTCGATTACAATCAACAAATGGGAGGAATAAACAAATTTCATTGATTGTTTCCGTCGGATAAAGCATTCGTCTGCGCATTCGGGCCAATTCCTCCTCCGTAAATTCCATTTCCTCTTCGTCTTCTGCTTCTTCCTTTTCCAATTCCATTTCATCATCTGCTGCTAATAAATAATTATATTTAAATTAAACGGATAAATTCACCATTTTCCCCTTCAATTGTTTTTCCATTTTCTTCGCAATAATTTTCCTTCCCTTCTTCTGCCTTCTTCAATTCCTCCAAATTTGTATTTTTTTCACTTGTACTTGGGAATATTTTCACTTCAATTGGATAGGCTTAAATTGAGGATCAAACCCTTTTTTTTGGCCAATTCTCACTCACAATCCTCTTCGCCATCAACAAAACATTCTCGAATTGCTTTGGATGGTGTCGTCTCCTTCTTGTTCGAATTGTTGCTATAGGAACTCAATTCGTGCAAAAGACGAAGGGATTGCATCTTAGAAAGAAAAATCCATCAAATATTAATTAAAAAATTCTCGATAAAATGTTTCAAGGAATTTGGCCTTTGCAGAATTGCAAAGTTTAATTTAAAACGGGAAAATGTGCGCGCATCAAAAATGTATTGATTGCGAAATTTTTTTTAATAAATAAATGAAACACTTTTTAGTTTTTACTGCGATCTGCGAACAATGCCCCCAAAATAATAACAATAGGCAAACTTTTGTAAAGGAAAGAATGAAAATTTTGGGAAATTTTACTCGTATAAATTGTTTATTTGATTGAATTAAAAATAAATTGACAAAATTGAATATTAAAATAATGAGATTTACTTTTAAATAGAATTTTATTAGAGAAATATGTGGATGCGGAAGAAAGGGGAAAAGCCAAAAGTTTGGCCCCGGTGGGAGAAAAAGTATAAATTGAAACCTGGGCCGGCTGGACAAAATCTTCTTCCCTATCCTCATTTTCCCTCATTATTTGTTTTTGAGAGACAATCAATCAAAGGGAAAATGTGAAGGGAAAAGCCGGCTGGCGGAGTATAAGTGAGGGGGAACAGTTGACTTTGATCAGAAGCCGGGAGTCTTGAGTTTTGAGCATTTTCCGACTGATCAATTTGAGGAAAAAAAGGCGGAATAATGATGGAATATATTTTTGAATGAGGGATTTTATATATTCCCATTCAATTCTATTTTCAAAAATTAGGATTTTTGGGTAATTTTCTGATGGATTTTATTAGTTAAATTTGGTTCGACGATAAAAATATAAAAAAGAACAAAAATAAAAGAAGGATGCTTCTTCTTCAATGGGGCCGTAAAAATTATTGACGTACATAAAATAGTACATAGAAGCGAAATGGCCTAAAGGGAATTGCGGAAAGGAAGGCAGCAGCAGAGTTGGGGTGTGGGGTTGGCCAATTCCTTTATGGTTGAAAAATGAAGAAAGAAAGGCGGCACAAAATGATGAATGAAAAAAAAAAAAGAATTGGGGAAATGGGGAAAGAAAATATTTAAATAAAATGAAAATTCATTTTTTATTAATTTTTGAATGAGTATAGTTTTTTGAGACGGATTTTACCAATTAAAAATCACGGGGATTTTTTATTGGAACAAAAGAAGGGGAGGGGCAGCCACAATTGTAGGCCAAAGCAAGCCACGTTTTACCCAAAGTTTTGTGTTCGATTTCCAACAAAAAAAACTTGTTTTTCATTGCGCAAGAAATGAGAAATGACAAATAAAAGAAAAAGCCAAAAATTGGCATTTAAAATCGATAAATTCAGTCAATTTTAAGATGCTCCTCATTTCAATGCAGAAAATGGGAATTTAATTTCCAATTATTCAAACCAAAATTGTGAATTTCCATCCTTTCTCCGTGGCCGCCATTTCAGCAATGGACTTGAAATTGGCCAAAACCAAATTGTGCATCGACCATTGCCAAGCAAAATTGGGGTCAATTTTGTTAAAAATGGGCAGAAAAAAGGAAATGAAGGCCAAATTGCCTCAATTTGTTTGCGCCAAGAAGAGGGAAATGAACGATTTTTGGTGCATTCAACGGGAAAATGGTGGATTGAATGCATTTTTAATAAATTGAACCATAAATTTGTCATTTTTAGCGGTGAATCTCTGGGATATCATTGCATTTGGTTTAGGCAACGTTCGGATTTTTTGGTAGAATTTCGAACAACCGGAATCCAATCAACCATGGACCCGGACATTTGCGAGTATGGAAATTGGGCAAATGGAAAAAAATATTAAAATAATTAAAAGAATTAATTCTAATGAATTTTCACCATGGAATGCATTATTGGATACTAATGTCGAACAAAAAGGACAAAATGGAATTAAAAATGTTGGCTGCGGCATTCGAGGCCAATTTAGTACGCCAAAGGGAGAATGGAAATCCGGGGATTGTATTTCGCTGGAGGCGGATTGTTCATTGCCGAATATTCTTCGATTGGTGGCATTCCATTGCCAAACCAGCGAAATATATGAAGGTCTCAAAATAATAGTGGAAATGAATTAAATTTTAAGGGTAATTTATCGGTTATTTGTGGGCAGATACATAAGAAATTAAGGGTCTCCCCCCTAATAAGTGTGATTAGGTTTAGGGTTAGGGTTACTTATATGTGAAAGAAATGATAATCTCTCTAGAGCTCTAACCCTACTTATACCGTATGACCCATGGGGGTACCGTAACCTTTCCTCTCTTATGACCCGAAAATCTGTTCGAAGATGATCGATAAGTACCAATTAAAATGAATATATTAATTAATTAACAATTAGTGAATGAATTTGAATGTTTGGCAAGTTGGCATGAGGGAATAATGGAGGACAAATTGGATGGAAATGTTTTCTACATTTATACAAGAAAAATTGGAAATTTGAAGAATTCGACGAAATCAAGTGGAAATAATGGATTTTGCTTTGTACGGAATAAAAATCTTAAATTTTTTAAATATTTTTTAATATTTTTAGGCAAGTCGAAAAATGGCAGATAGCCTGGGAATGAAGGGAATTGAATTGGTTTTATTGGGCAAAAATTGCAAACGCCAAATTGAATGGAATGGGGCGATGGCATTGGAGAAAAAAGGTAATAAATTTATTAAAATAATATTAATGAATTTTAAAAAGAGCATTGCGAAAAATTGAAAGGAAAATGGAATGAAAATGTGGGCAATAATTTTGGCACTGGATTGGATGGAAATTCAGTGGTTGAGGACAACAATTTTATGGTGGCCAATGATGATTATTCAATTTGGGCCGAAGAGAGTGGAATGGAACAAAATGTGCTAAAATAACTAATTAATTTAAAAGAACATTCTTTGCAGAATGGCCACAATTTTCCTTCGAGAATGAGCAAAAATAATGAATTTCGGCTATCAATGCAAAATGGAATATTATTTTTGTTTTCTTTATTTTTTATAATTCACTACAATATTTTTATTGAATTTTATTTTTCCATTAAATAAAAAATCCATTTTCCCTCGAGAAATTGGCAATATTTTGACCAAAAATAACCAAGAGAGAATATTCGGGAATGTTGTTTTTGTCCATCGAGCATTCATTGCCCTCAAAAAATAAACGTAAACAATGAGGGGAATGGTGGATGGATGTTTTTCATTCACTTTCCAAATTTCCCTTTTCTATTCCGAGAATATTTTTTTTGCCAAAAAATTAAAAAAAAAAATGCCCGGAAGGCCACGTCGAAGTGCTCAAAGTAATTTGCCTGCAAAAAATGTTCCCATCGAAGAGCCAGCAAATTTGAATATTAAAAAAGTAACAAATAAATTATAAAAATATTTAAAAACAATTTAATAAAAGGATTTACCAATTGGAATCTCAGCAATAACAAAAGAGGAGGAGAAATTGGCGAAACAAGAAAGTCCTTCAATGGGAACAAACATTGAACCATTCATCAAGGGAATTAATGAAGGAGAAGGAACCAAATTGATGGACATTGGCAAAAATGCCGAGGAGGTGAAATTATTCTGAAAATTTAATTAAATTTTTGAAATTTTATAGAAATATGGCGAAAAGGATGTCATTGGTCAACAAATGCCCAAAGCCAATGAATTTGTGTCGATTACTGTATGGATTGAAATTTACAAATAATTTTTATATTTTTTTTTATTTCCAGCAAGAAAACTCGAATGCTCCTTCAATTCCTAATGCTAATAAACCTATTCGCCGTCGTGGGGCCAAACCAATTGGAGAACAGCAAATGAAGGTGAAAATGGGAAAATGAAATAAATTAATGGCATTTTATTTAGTCAAAAATCGAACAAATTGAGCCTTCAAAGCTTGGGGAAGATTCGGCGAAGAAAAATTTGATGACAACTAACAAAAATGCAACCGTCGAAGGAGGATATTCCTTGAGAAAACGTTCGGCCGAAGCAAAACGTTGAAATGATTCATTGAATTTAAGAATAACAAAAATAACTACAAATATTTTTAAAATTCTCTTTTAATTTTGAATTAAAATCTCCTAACTTATGATTTCAATGAAATGAAATGCTTGAAAAATATGGATTAAATAGCCTTTACCTACCCCAAATTTAAACAACGAAAAAATGATCATTTGATTGCCTTGATTTGAATTTTGATGAATTTCATCAATTTTTAAAATTTTTTCAATATATATTGGCTTAAAAGTAAATTTTTATTTACCTTTTTTGTACCTTTTTTCAATTTTTTATACCTTTTTAATACCTTTTTAGCCGTTTTTAGTACCTTTTTTAAGTACCTTTTTCACGATTTTAATACCTTCAAATCCGGGCCCTAATGATGAATGATGATTCTTTGATGTGATGACTGAAAAAGTAGTGAATGCAGAGTGGTTTGTTCAATCTGCAGTTCAGTAAGCGGTACCGTATTTTTATAAAAATTCGTTTTAAATACAAAAAAAATCCTCATTTTAATCAACTCTAAAGGATGAAGGAAGGAAGGTTGAAGGTCCATTGTCCATTCCCAATCCCAATACCCAATCCCAATAAAATTTTATTGGTAAATGTATGAAGGTTTAAGAAATTGATTTTGATCAGTAATTTCAAAAAATAAAAATAGAATATAATTTGGATGGGTTCAACATTTTTGGACTTAAGCAGCCTGGAGTGAATTTTTTATTCAACATTCAACTCAGCAGATGTTTCCTAAATTAGACGTTTCTATAAGAATTGAAATTAATTAATAAATGCGCTTTATTATTTATTAACTATACGAATTGTCATGGTCGGACTCGGGGTCACCATTCGTGGAACAATTCCATTAAAAATTGAAATTAAATTTAAGAAATTTATAAATCAAAGAAATAAAAATGAATCAAGAAGAATGGCGGAATTTAATATTGACTCGATTACGTGAACGGGATCGGCATTGTGCACAGTTTGAACGAATTATTAAATCATGTAATCAACAATTTAACATTAATTTATTCAAATATTGATTTTTGGATTTTAGACCAGGCTTTGGCCGATTCAATGCAACATTTGATGGCAAAGAATAGTCGGTTGATGGCCGGAACGCGCCGATCAACTGTTGCGAGTATATCCGGCATTAAAGACAAGTATCCAAATAAATCAAATTAAAATACCCTTGAATTTATCCAGTAATTCGCAAGATTTTGACGAAGAATGCGAATCATTAAAGGCAGAATTGGCGGATTTATACAAACAAAAAGCATTGAATGATCAACAATTAATTGATGCGAATAATCGACTTGGCCAATTAGAACGAGAAATGAAAACCACCCAAATGGAGTAATTTGGCAAATAATTTTGGGAAAATTATATTTCAATTTTAGACGGGATAAGGCATTGCACAAAGTGGAAGTGCTTAAACAGGAATTGACAAAAGCAAATGATGAAATTCGTCGACTTAAAGAGGACAATCAAACTTTATTGGATGAACATATTGCATTACAGGTTTTAATTAATTAATTAATTTTAATTTAAATAATTATTACTAGGTCACATATTCCTCAATTGAGGTAAAATATGTTCAAGCGGACAAGGAAAGGGCCGAATTGATCAATCGAATGAAGGAATTGAAGGAGAGAGAGATTAGCTTGGTGAACGAAATGAACGAACGGGAACAACAGTTTTGGAATTATTAATTAAAATATTAATCTCAATAATAATTAGATTACAACTCCAAAAATTGCGTTGCGAATTGGCCGAGGCCTCAAAACCGAATCCAATTTTGGATGCAAAAGCGTAAAATAAAATTTAAAAAAAAACATAAATAATATTCATTCTTTTAAGTTTCGAAATTGTTGGCATTGATGATGGAATGGAGGCCGGCATTTCTGGTCGACAAAGACTTCAATCATTTGGCGATATAATCCCAAATTTATGCAGAATTAAATTTGTAATTAAAACCAAAAATTATTGATTAATTCACAAATTAAATTTTGAAGGAATGCAACGAATTGGGCGATGTGAACGATGTTCGATTTAATCCAAACGGGAAATTCTTTTTCACAGCTGGAATGGACAAGAAAATCAAAATGTGGGAACTGGGGAATGATTCATGCGCAAAAAGGTTAAAATTCAATAAAAACAAAAAATAAATAAATTTATTAGGGCGGAATTCACCGGTGCCAACCAAGGGATCACCCGAATTGACATTCACATCGAAAATGGACATATTTTGGGCGCAAGCAATGATTTTGCCATTCGCGTTTGGTCGCTGGAGGATCAACGGCAAAGGGTAAAATTTAAAATGGAATGACCCAATGCCAAAATTCCAATTTTAGTTTGCTTTCACCGGCCATTCCGACAAAGTTACCTCAGCAAAATTTATGCAATCCGGCTTGAGGATTGCATCCGGCTCACATGACCGCACCATCAAAATATGGGACACTGTCACAAATCGATGTAAAAATCAATAATTTAATTTATTAGTGATTTTTGATTTTTTTAGGCCAAAAAACATTTTTCCCCGGGTCAACAATTTGCGATTTGGTCACGAATGATCGATTTGGTGCACCACTGGTTTTATTTTCTTCATTTTAAATTAATTTATAATATTTTATTTTGAAGATTAGTTCCCATTTCGATAAAAATGTTCGTTTTTGGGACACCCGTTCCGGCGATTCACCAACAACAATTGTCAAATTCGGTGCCAAAGTAACTTCCCTTCAAATTACTTCAGGTTTGCCAATGCGCAATTAAAAATTTTAATAATCAATCAAAGATTCCATGTATTTGCTTTGTTCGGCCCGGGACGAAACATTAACATTGTTGGATTTGCGCAACAATGACACACTTCATGTTTATAGGTATAATATTGGGGGGTTTAATTCCGTTAAAATATTTCAATTATTTAAGTGCTGAACAATATCGAACTTCATCGGACTTCAGCAGGGCGGTTGTAAGTCCAGGTGACACATTTGTGGCAGCCGGCTCAGCCGATGGTCACATTTTTTTGTGGAATTTGCACAGCACCCGGCTGGAAAAAGTGCTTTTCAAAGGAGGTCATGAGTGAGAATATTCATTCATAAATTATTTAATTTTAAATTTGTCAGGAATTCGGCAGTTTTGGCACTCGCCTGGCATCCGGCTGGCCATATGCTTCTCAGTGGAGACAAACGAAAAACAGTGTGCTTATGGAAATAAAAACAAAAACAATTTATTAAAATTTGCCATTCAATTCATTCCCATCAATCCATTATTCATCGTTTTATTTATGTAAATTTATTTTAAGCATGATTTGATTTATATTTTTGTTAATAAATAAAATTTTTAATAAATGTTTTGTTTTAAATATTTTGGATTTTATTTGAATAATTTCGAATGAATATATTTAAATTTAATCAATCATTTAATTTGTTCCCATTTTGCTCATTTTTGAATGCAAAATAATAAAAATAATTATGAGAAAGCTCACCAACATTGGGTCTCGGTTGCTTCAAATGTGAATGGAATGCTCGGTGGTTTTGAAAGATTACATTCACCGGATATAAATGGATCAAAACAATTTTTGGATGAAATTGCAAAAAAGGTGAAATTTCCCATCAATTTAGTGATTTATTTACTGATTTTTGTCAATCCTTATGAATTTATGTCCAAAAATTGTTAAATAAGGCTTTCTGTTTTTAGGATTTCAGGATATATCTTATATATTTTACCGTCTGGGCAACATCTCTTCCGGAATATGTAAATCTAATTCTTTCCGGTTAGTTTCCGGAAAGTTTTAATCTAATTCTTTCCGGTTAGTTTCCGGAAAGTTTTTTTAATCTAACTTCTTTCCGGTTAGTTTCCGGAAAGTTTTAATCTAATTCTTTCCGGTTGTTCCGGAAAGTTTTAATAAGTTTTAATCTAACTTCTCCGGTTAGTTTCCGAAAAGTTTTAATCTAACTTCTTTCCGGTTGTTCCGGAAAGTTTTAATCTAACTTCTTTCCGGTTGTTCCGGAAAGTTTTAATAAGTTTTAATCTAACTTCTCCGGTTAGTTTCCGGAAAGTTTTAATCTAACTTCTTTCCGGTTGTTCCGGAAAGTTTTAATAAGTTTTAATCTAACTTCTCCGGTTAGTTTCCGGAAAGTTTTAATCTAATTCTTTCCGGTTGTTCCGGAAAGTTTTAATCTAATTCTTTCCGGTTAGTTTCCGGAAAGTTTTAATCTAATTCTTTCCGGTTGTTCCGGAAAGTTTTAATCTAATTCTTTCCGGTTAGTTTCCGGAAAGTTTTAATCTGTCTTCCTGTTGTTCCGGTTAGTTTCCGGTTTCAGTTTGGGTTGGAGGTTGGTTTCCGGTCCAATAAGTTTAATCTCTTTCCCATTGGTACCGGAAAGTTTTAATTCAGCCTGTTAAATTTTTGAAATCAAAATTCATAAGGAAAGCTAATTTTTAGAATTTTTTGCATGAATTTGTAAGGGCATTGGATTGTGGAAGTGGAATTGGTCGAGTGACAAAATATTTGCTCCTCCCAGCCTTCCAATCTGTTGATATGGTTGATTTTGCCGAAAATGTGAATTAATATTATTAAAATCATCAATTTATTAAATTTTTAAGTTCATTGAACAATCCACGTCATTTTTGGGTGATCAAGATAATTCAAGAATTGGTAGAAAATTTGTCGAATCACTCCATACATTTTCGCCGGAGGCAGGCCATTACAATTTAATTTGGGTCCAATGGGTGACCGGACATCTTTCCGATGAACATTTCATTTCATTTTTGAAAAGATGCAAAGTATACCCTAAAATTGAATTAATTTTGAACCTAATTAATTGAGCATTTTAGGAAGCACTTCGGGGCGATGGATGCATTGTGGTGAAGGACAATGTGACGAAGGGAAAAGACAAAGAATTTGATGACGTCGATCATTCATGGACAAGGCCATTGGCCGAATTAAATTCCATTTTTGAGAATGCTGGCCTCAAAGTTGTTTTGACAAGAAAGCAACTACATTTTCCAAAGAAAAATTATCCGGTTGGATTGGGAAATTATAAAATATTTTTAATATTTAAAGGTTTGGATGTTCGCACTTAAACCAGCAGCAGAAGAGGATCCAAATCAAGACGAAATGGAAAAATGATAATTAGCAGTGTGGCTAATTAATATTCACATTCATTGATTACATGATATTATTTATTTTATTTTATTGATCATGACATTTACTGTATTAAAAATTTAAGGGAACAATTGAAAATTCATTTGCATTAATTGCATTGTTTGGTGTTTGGGGCATTGAATTTCCCACGACCTTCATTTTCCTTTAGGACAATTCAAATTCATTCAAATCCAAAAAGGGAATTGGCATTGGATTCAAGTCGACCAAAAGTGGTTATATGGGATTGACCCATTTAATCCTCCTTATTCGGCCCAAAATCCTCCTTCTTTACATAATATAAATTTAGGGAATGGGAGAGGGTTTAAAGGGTCTATCTCATTCAGAGATATAATTCGGGAATATTTACAATTGACCAATAAGGGGATTAGCCAACGGGAAACCTCTCATCCATTTCATTGCCAACATAATCACAATTTTTTAATATTTGAATGGACAGGGCCATTGGATTTGGACTTTGGTGGATTTGATGAATTTATTTCAAAAATAAAATGTGCGATTCCTGAATTTCATTCCAATTTCTCCATCTTTTCAAAAATGTGACTAATTTTAAGTAGATGAATGAAAAATATCAGCAAAAGAATCAACAATTCACCTCGTAGAAACAAACAAAAATCATTGACAATTTGGAATTGCTTGATTCGGTTATTATTATTATTTATTTGCATTAAAGAATTATTCATGGTCAAAATGCGGTAAAAACCAGTGTTTTCCTGTTCCAACTTTTTTCAATCTGTTCTGTTCCTGTTCTGTTCTCAAAACATGGAACAGTCTAACTGTTCTATTCCTGTTCCCTGTTCCAACTAGGAACAGGAACATGAACAGGAACGGAACAGATTTTCTGTTCTTAAACTGTTCCAGGGGACAAAATTTTTTTCCAAGAAATTTGCGAAAAAAAAAATTTTATTTTTTTGATTTTTTTCCTCGATTTTTAATAAAAACTTCAAAGAAAAGTAAGAGATGGCAAATGCCAACTAAAAAGGAGTATCATTTTATTTATGTATATCACCAAGCACAAATCTTGCGAAAATTTCTATGTTCATCTCAAATATACGGCGTAAAATAAATAATTCGGGTTCATCTTTGATAATAAATTTCACCAACTACCAAAAAAATTAAAGTTCCAGAGGCAAAAAGTTCAAGGAAAAGTGTAAAATTCTTCATCAAAGGACGACGGGATTCTGCTCCTCTCGGATATGGCCCACATTCAGTCCCACACTTAAATAAGAAGTTGTAAGTGGATAACCCAGAAAACGCGGATTAATCGTATCATTTATTCCCATTCTCTTTGACTTTTAAATAAGATGGTTTAAATTAATTCACGTTTAATGTATTCAAATCGATCAAAAATGGTTTAAAATCAAATTACAATTACAATCACCTTAATAATTAATGGCAATGCAAATTCAAAATAATTTCAATACCACTCATTCACTAAAAGGGTTTAACAATATTTAAAATTAGGAGCATTGTCCGAAGTACAATGCGGTTTCCAAAATCCAAAATAAAGCATACAACTCCGAAGAGTGCAGCACCAAACACTCGATAGAGTGATGGATTTGTTTGAGTTTCGGTCGTGGGGGAATGTTCAAAACGGACACCAAATCCAAACAACTATAATAAAGTGATGAATTGGTTGGGGCAGAGGACTCCGGAATGAGAAGGTCTTCCAGCAGTTACAGCTTCCAAAATGTAAATCCATACAACTATAAAAGAGATGGAAATGATATGGAGATGCTGAGAGTGTGTGGCCTTCACACTCCCAACACTCACTCTCCCTTCATTTTGGTGGGTTTATTTGGACAGTATAAGGGTACTTTATGATGGAAAGCACACAGATGGATCAAATAGAACAAATCTTTTCATATCTTTTTATGTCTGCATCTCTCCACCCATCATCCTATTTTATGCAACTCTCGTTGTCTGCTCTCTTTATTTGCTCTAAACAAAATATCAGTTAAAATAATAAAATAATTTACATATTTTATTATTAAAGCCACAATTATATTGCATATTTTTATAATTACAAAAAAAAACAAGACAAATTATTGCTAATGAAGCAAAAAAATCTCAAAAAATTTACATTTCTCGGCAATTTGTTTGAATAGAATTTTGATATGGGATTTTTAGGCGAATATATGAAGAATGTAATGGATTATTGAGCTGAGTATAATGCCGAAATAAAAATGATTAAAATTTGAAATTAAACGGAAAATATTTAAATGAATTTGCTGCTTTGTTTGTGTTCTATGCTTGGCCAATTCCATTTATTCCTGCTTGATGCTGTCAAAGTAAATGAACATTCTAATAAATTTCCGAAAATGAATATTGCATTTGCATAAATAATTTTGTTTAAATTTCTTGAATATTACTAATTAAAAAGGATAAAATTAATTAAACTACATAAAATCATCGAATTATTACATTTTTCATGTTATTCGCATTTTCCTTAAAATATGGCCAAATTTTGTTAACTTATTCTGTCTATAACAAAATCTATTAACATTTAAATTACTTTTTAATTTAAATTAATACGCATATAATAAATCGGTTTTTCCTCTAAAAATCCGAGTTTGGGAAAATGGAATTCTTTGCTGTTTATTGTTAGCCTATTTTCATATTTTGGTTCAGCGTTGAGACAGCTGCCATTTTAATGCTATATAAGAATCTAGCAAAAATAAAGATGTTTTATTTATTTTGAAATTTTGATTGAAATTATTTACAAGGTGAAATGAATATAATAATAATATTAAATATAGAAAGCAAGTGTTGATTATTTCTTATTTTTTAAATTGTGGTTTTGGAGAATTTGATCTGGGTGAATGTGTTTGTGGTCGTGCAAAATATGTGGGCAATAACATTCCAATTTTGCGAATTATGTTCTACTAAAATGAATTGTTAATTATAATTTGCAAATTGATTTATTCACCTGATCTGGAATTTCCAGAAGGGAATGGACGGCGAAAGCCAATTCAGGATTCTGATGCATTGTCAATTCCTCTCTCTTTTCCGTGATTAATGCATGGAATTCAACAAAATGGAAATTGTCCCAAGGGCGTATTTTGGCAATGATTCGTCAAATACCTCAAAATATATTTTTTTTCAATTTTATATAGGAAAAACATTTTTATGCAAAAAAAAATTAAATTCTTTTGCATAAAGCTTAAAAACTTTTTGATGCCTTGATCATAGATAACTTTATTGTTTATATACCATTCGATAGAGCTCATAAATTAGCATTGATTAATCTAGAGATTATCATGGTTTAAATCAAAATAAAAAAAAATATAAACCAAAAATCAAATATGGTATACTTGTAATTTAGTCAAACCATGGAAATCATCTCAATGATGGTATATGGATTAGATGGTCTAATAGCTTCAAGCATCATTATCCTTTAAAAACTGATCTTTTGTCAAAAAAATTAAATTTTTAAGCTAAAAAATTTAAATCTTTCGACAAGAAATTGCACCTATTTCATATAAAAACTGTATTGGAATAGATGAGGGATGGCGATTGGCGAAGGGATACTGAATTATTGGCAACGAATGGAGAAGAAGATAAATGGGTAAGCCAAATTAATTAATTAATTCATTTTAAACAATTTAGACTTTGGAGGAGAAGAATTAAAATGCATTCTAATTTTTTGATGGTTCAGGTTCATAAATGTTGGTTTTTGATTAGAAAGGGCGATGACTTCCTTAAATCGTTGAGGTTTTATTGCTTTCACTCTTGACATGACCGATTAACTTATTTATTGGTCTAGACCAATCCTTGACTTTCAGTCAGCAGGATTGGATGCTTTTCCCAATGGCCTTTTCGCCCTCTTTTCAGGTCAACAATTCTCTAAAAGCACTTTTCTATCAGTTTTGGCATATTCTCTTCCCTTTCCTCATTGCCAACGTTAAACTCGGTACAACCACTCTTTGCCCTTCTTCGGCTGTCCCATCCATGCATGCTCTCTTCTTTCTATTCTCATATAGCCGGCTAGCGCCTTCCCTTCCCTCTGTGGCCAAGTCTCGACTAGGCCATGGGCAACGGCTGCCGGCGGTCAGTCAACACCCCTCTCCCCTTCACTCTTTTCCATGGTGCCACCCCTTTTTTGTGCCAATCAATGCCAATGCTTTTGCCAATTCCCTTTGGGCATTTGGGTGTGCTGCCACGGGCGCCGCCATGCTTGTATTGTCACTGATGGGGCCAACAATGTTTAGTGTTGTTGCCCATCAGGCCCAATTCACAGCTTTTTTAACACCTTCTATGCCCAAAATTCCTCCTTTCCTTTCAGCAACATTGGCCATACATTATTATGCTTGCATATTTCCCCATTTATGGCCTATTTATTATTATTTATGTCCTTTTCCCATTTCCTTTCTTCTTGAAGTGCAGAAATAGTACAACATTTGTATTATTTTATTTTAAATATTATTCAATGATACTCAAATTTAATTTCAAGTTAATTTTGCAAATTTTCAAAAGAATCAATGAAATATTAAATTAGATATCATTTCTGATTATCATTTTTCATTAGATTTCCGGTTTAAGGCAATAAAAAGATTACCTAAATTTTCCTATGATGCTTTTAACACCATCCACCTTCTCCCCCATTTCCATTTTAGCCTTAAGGGACCATTTTGTTGGTTGTGGCCTTCCCCCCCCCCCCCCCCCCCCCCTCTCGAATCCATAGAAATAATATCGACCCGGGACCAAACCTCCATTCCCTTCAATTCCATGCCCAAAATGGAAGGTTTTGGATTTACTATGGCCAATTCCACATTCCACCCCCTTCCTCCCTTTGAATGTCCAAATATTTTTGTTCCAATTTTATTCCAACATTTTGTGTCTTTCATCCAAAAAGAAATAATTTTTATTAAAGCCCAAAAATTATCTCACTCTTTTTCCGCCACAAATATTACATGTCTAATTATCCGTTAATTCTCGCTTCATTTTCCTCAAAAATGACTTCCGGTTAGCCGTCCAATTATTTTCCATTTTACAGTCCAATGCCAAAATTTACTTAAATTATTTTAATTATCCGTCGAATTTATTCCTTCGAATATTATTTTACAATTAATCAATTGTCAAAAATGTTTTCGGAATACTTTTTTACCAATTCCCATGAACAAATTCGTCTATTCATCTAATTCCCTACAAAATGTTTGGCCTAAAATTCCATTCGGAAGGGAAAAGCCAATGTC
Source organism: Pratylenchus scribneri (assembly GCA_030063045.1). Classification (NCBI taxonomy): domain Eukaryota; kingdom Metazoa; phylum Nematoda; class Chromadorea; order Rhabditida; family Pratylenchidae; genus Pratylenchus; species Pratylenchus scribneri. The sequence continues at coordinate 73,135 of JAQSEB010000033.1, forward strand.
CACATTAATCAATCAAAAAGGCACTTGGCCATTTGGGCCAATTCTCTTTCGACCCATCCCAGCCAATTCCCCACCCTCTTTCCCCTTCCCCCTTTCTTGACTTTTCCCACCCAAAAAGTGCTCTCGGGAGAAGAGGCCGGCACTTTGCTGCCAAAAAGGAGAGAAGGCACTTTTGCGGCAAAAGATGGTCTGAATATTGGCCAAAGGATGGGCAAATGGTTCACCGGGGCCCATCCTTTCAAATGACATTGGGGAAAAGAGCCATAAAGTCAAGAATTGGGGCCAAAATTCCTCAAAAAGAGTTTTTCCATTAATACATCATTTTTTATCGAGACAGAACATTTTTGCATCAAATAAAATTCATAAAAATCAATTTCAATTATTATTTAAATATTATTATAATTTATTTTATTTCAGATTCACTTGATGCCTTGGAGCAATAGTGCTCATCAGCAGCAGCAGAAACAGCAGCAAACATTACAGTCACAATCATCAGTAGAGCAACAGCCGCAAAGGAGGCCAATTATTGGAGGAGGGGATGGCACCGCCCAAAGGTCAACAACAAATCAGCAACCTCCTTTTTCTTCCCAATGTGTCCAAGGTGAGCACTGAAATATTAAACATAATTCTTGGGCCAAATTGATTAGAAAAGAACAAAATATTTTGACAAATTTCAGTAAATATAAAAATAAAAAGTTTTAATTTTATACTTCAAAGGGTTTATGAAATTGCCAAAATATTTTGATATTATTTTAGTGCCGGGTACTTCATCAGGGCCATATGCGTCCAGAGGCGAATTGCCGGAAGAAGTTTATCGACAAATTCGGCAAGTCGACCAACAACAAAGCACACTAACGGCCAAAGGAATCCAAGGCTTTTCAGCCCGAGTGCTTGACAGGTTTGCCAAAAGGCATCAATGGAATATTCAATCAACCATTTTAGGACAGAATACAAGGCTGGAGGTTATTCCAACGATATTCGGGTTGTTCAATTGGTGGAAATCATCAAAAAGCCAGGACAATCCCTGGGGTTATATTTGCGTGAAGGAAATGGTTGGAAGGAAACTTAAAATTTTAATTAAAATTGACTAATTTGAATTAAGGAATCGATCAATTCACCGGCGTATTTGTCTCCCGATTTGGGGACAATTCCGAATTGGAACGATGTGGAAACATAATTCAGCCAGGGGACCAAATATTGGTTGTGAATAATGTTTTGGTCAAGGAAATGGCAATTGATGATGGTTGGACTTTGATGGGGGGGGGGGGGGGAATGAATGAATAAATTGGCATTCAGTTGTTTTGATGTTGAGCATTCCAAGGCGACTTTTGTTGCGAACAAGTTTTTTAAAAAGTCAAAGGGATCAACATTTGAGGCTAAAAAGTGTGGAAAAGACGGTTGTCGTCTTTCAGAAGAATTCAGATTCGGATCGACGAGATTCGGAAGTAAACAATTTTAAAAAATAGGAATTATTAAAAAATGAATTTTAGGCATCCAGTTCTGGGATTTTATCAAAACCGGCAAGTACTGCGGCCAGTTGGCTTGGCAAAAGAGTTCGCCAACAACAAAAACAGCAACAAGAAAAGGTGAATCAGTCAGTTAAATAATATTTATTTAATTTATTAGCCCCATGAGAATATGATAGCCCAACAGCCAACCAGACAAAGACAATTCCCCGCCCATCAAAATGAACATCCTTCTGGCCATCCAGCTACTTCCAGGGATGCAATCGCTCAAACTGCCCGAATTCCGCCTCCACGGGTTCAACCAATCCAACAGCAGGTTATTTACTCTTTCAGGAGAGGCCTTTAAGCATTATTGATATTGACAATATTCCATCAAATTATCTTTTTCAGCCACCTTTTCACCCTTCCCAAATGCCATTCCAATCTCCGTATGTGCCTCGCCATCCGGCCTATTCCTCGGCCACCCTTGGCCGATTGCCGCCCGCCTCTGCCCCAATCCAAAGGCGATTTTTTTGCCAACCCCAATCCGTCGTAAGCGCATATGAAGGTACAATGTGTGGGGCAATAAATGTTAATTTAATTGGTCAAAACCATTTTTTAGGGCCTCATTCCATCCAATCCTCGGCCTATCCCCCTCCCACCTACTCATTTCCTCAATCTTCTCGAACTGTGATTGGTGTCCCAAATAGTAGCAGTCAAAATCAAATGCCAATGCCAATTCCTCCCGCATTTCCTCAAAATACAACAAATGTTGGCCAATTTTATGGGCCAATGCCATCCTATAAAAGCAATTCATTGCCAAGAAGGTAAATTATGAATATTTTAATTCAAATATCAATTTTAGGATGGCTTCGACAATTCCAAATCCATTGCAAAGGACTGTCAAATGTGAGAATATTAAAAATAATTTGTAAATAATTTGAATATTCTAAAAGGGCAAAATGATTTTCCTGGCTCATCATTTCCCTTTTATGCCACCGATTCCCAACAACAACAACAAATTGGCTATGGCACAACAAACAGAGGTGCATTTTCCGATATTGATGCCAGAATTGGGCCTAGGAGAGGTTCAAAAAATATTCATCAAAATTAAATTGAATTTATGGCCAAATTTTAGGACGTCAATTTTTGCCGAATGGAAATGTGCTTGGGGGAAGGACTGTGGCCGATATATTCTCCGCGCAGGAATATAGAAATTGGGCCAGTGAGGTGAAATATAAATTATATTCCTTTTAATATTTATTTGTTTATAGGATGAAGATGTTGGTGGGAATAATGCCGGAAGGCATCGTTCTCGATGGAATACATTGGGGGCAAAAGGAGGAGGTGCCTCGATTCGAGCCAATTCACTTCCATCAAAAACAATTATGGCAAATGTACCCGAAATGAATTTGATTTTGATGAAATCCAATAAATTTCAGCATTTGGATTCATCTGGCCAAAATCAGCAACAGCAACAATTTCAACAAATTGCGGCGATGATGGCCTCCGAAAATATGAGTTCCGCTGAAAAAGCAGTTAGCCAAGAATATTCCGATTAAATTAGAATATCTTTGTTTTGTTTTGAAGCACATTTTGGATCGACTCCATGTTTCACCTTTAATGAATCGACGTGTCCCATTGAGGACGGCTGGACCCGGATTTGATGTGGATAGATTGAGTGGGAATGGACAAACGAATGCCACATTGTCCGGCCTATTGAGTGTCACGGTGTGCCCTTTTTGTGTGATTATGAGACAAAATAATTGGTTTAGATTGTGGAGGGAAGGAATTTGAAAGTGCCGGACAGAGTTCATTCCAAACAACTTTATTGCGTTTTGGAGGTGAATGAAATGCACAGAGCAAGGACGGGCATTTCCAGTCCAGAGCAACATTTTCGGTGCAAATTATTCGATTAAAATAAAATAATTAAATAATAGATGGGCTGAAAGATTTGAAATTGATGTTTTGGCCGCAACAAATGCATCCTTTTTTGTTTATGCCTGGCATCCACAATTGAGGTACAAAATTAAATTGATAATTTATTTGACCCAATATTACACCATTTTAAGGCATCGATTCTGCCACAAAGGTGACATTCGACTTTTGGACGTTTTTCTGGTGGATGGACTCATCAGCGGGAATCGCCTTTTTACCCTAAATTTGGAGCCAAGGGGCCAATTATTGTTGAAGGTGGTGAAAAAAATGGAATATTCCACGTAAATTTTCACAATAAATTTAAGATTGCCTTTTCCGAAATGAGTCGATGTTTTGGTCGATTGAGGAATCCTCAACCGAATATTGGCGTTTTTGGCCAACCAATTGGCAATTTGTTGCAAAGGGAAAAAGTGGATGTGCCATTGGTGATGAGCAGGCTAATCAAGGAGATTGAAAGGAGAGGATTGGATACACCCGGATTATATTATTGTGCGCCAAAATTAATTAGCAATTATTTTACTAATAATTCAGTGTGTGGTGCCAGTGAACGGAAAGAACATTTGCGATTACAATTCAATGAAAACAGCCGGGAGGCGGATATTAGCGAAAGACCAGTGCCGGATGTGAATTTGTTGACTTGCCTTTTGAAGGATTTCCTCCGGGAATTGCCTGACCCTTTGGTGCCAACCAACATTTATGCAATGCTTTTGGATGCCGCCGGCGTAATGCCACCATCCGATCGAGAAGGTAACCAAAAATTGGTGATGCGAATTGTCGATTGCCTGCCAACCCCAAATAAAGTAATCTTCCATTTTTGCTAATAATTATTTTTGAATTTATTTGAAGAATTCGCTGGCCTTCCTAATGGACCATTTGCATAATTTGTTGGGCTCGGAACCGCATAATGGACTTACAATGCAAAAATTGACCAACATTTTTGGCCCATTAATTTTTTGTACTGCCAATCCAACGCCAACAAATGTTGCCAATCCATTGCCAACATCCACCGGTGGATTATACCAAAGTTGCATTCAAGTTGACCCTTTGAATGGGCAGCAGGCGGCTCAAGCATTACGAATACTTTTGGAACATTGGCCAAGAGTCAGTAAGTTAAATTATTAATGAAATTAGTATTAGATTGAATAAATCGATTAAATTGAATTATATTTATTGTTATTTATTTTTGTAGACAGCAGCAGTGATTCCGACTCAGCCAGCAACAACAATAATAACGGGGATGGGCGGCGGGGACAACAACAAGCAGCCAAAAACACAACAGCAAATCCAAAAGGAACAGAAGAATTCAGGGTCGACGGATCAAGGCCAACAACCTCAACCCGAACAGTCCAATTCAGCACAAATCCAGCGGCAGAAGGCAATTGAATAATAATTTTTAAATTACATTTGAATTCCCTCATCAAAAGTCATAAAACCTTTCAAAAAATTCCATCAATAAATTTCACTTAAATCTAATCATTTTTGTACAATATTTTTGCCTCTGCTCATTTTTTATTTTTATTATTTCATTCACAAATTCATTTGATCTCTTATTTTCCAATTTTATCCCCCCAAAAATGTTCTTTCAATTTTTATATAATAAAATAAATTTTAATATTTTGAGAATGATTTTTGTCTAATTTAGGAAAAATGCCAGTATTACTGTATGACAGGGAAAGGGAAGGGAAGGGATACAGCATTTTGGAGTGGAGCTAATTCAAGAAAGTTAGATATAAAACCAGCAATGTTCGAGGGAAAATATGAAATATTTTGGAATTAAATTTTTCCTAGTGAATAAATTCTGCCAAATTTTCAACTGTTCATTTTTGCCATTATTCATTTAATTTTGTTTCATTTCGTTTATTCTTTCCAATCCACAACCAAGAAGCCGATTTGGGCGGAAAAAATCGGATGTCGTCGGTTGCCATCGATAGGAATAAATTAATTCCTATACCTCAATATGGCCAAAAATACATTCATTTTTCCATCCTCAAACTTTCCTCCATTTGAAAAATTTATTTTCAATGATAAAATTAATGCACATTTCTGCTGATTCATTCATTCATTCATTCATTCATTCATTTTTGATCTCATCTACACATCCAATTGGTTTGAACTGTGAATGAATATTGAATAATTTATCATTTTAATTTGGATTGGGCAAATCAGTTTTGTTGAATTTTGAGAATATTCCTCATTTACCAATTTCTGTAGAAAGAATTGTCGCCATGGAAACAAAATGTTGAGTAAATAAAATGGCCAAAAAAGAAAGAATGAATTTGCCTGAATTTTAAAATATATTTTTCGCTGCAAAGATGTCGAATAATTTTAATTTGCCCATTTTATTATTATTTATTTTTATCCAAATTAAATGCATTCAACAACAATCTTTGGGCACTGGAAGTGGGCAAACAAATGCACAACAATGGAATTCGCCAAAACAATGCGAACAAATTGTGAAGGATTAATAATTTATTTGAGACATTAATTATTTTAGGGTGAAAAATATTTTAATCCGAATATTCTTCAATGCTCAAATTGCCCTGGGGGAATGGTGCCCTCCGGCAATGGAATTGAATGCGAATGCCCGGAGGGGGCAATTCCCCGCATTGTTGGGCCAAATCATTTCATTGAATGCCAAAAATGCGAAAATGGTCAGAAAAAAAATTAATTAAAATTATAATAAATTTTGAAGGACTGGCAAAAAGCAGAAATGGTCTTCATTGTGTAGAATGTTTGGACAAAAATGGAGGCAGAGTGAATGAAAGGGGAAAATGTCCAAAATGTGAAGATGGAATAATTCAATTGGATTTGGCCAAAAATGATTCATCAAAATTTGTGGAAAAATGCATAAAATGCCCAAAAGGAATGAGCCCAATTGGAAATAATAATGAATGTTTGGAATGTGCCACTCAATTGGAATGTTTTTGTAAAAATGTTCGCTTCAATTTATTTGAATTTAATTTAAATTCCCCTACAGAATAATTCATCGTCCACAATTTGTGCCGAAATGCCAATTTCATCCGTCGCATTTTCCATCCCAATTTCGCCATTTTCCACCACAAATTTGCAACAATTTCAATCTGAATTTTTGTGGAAAACTCTGCGAAATGCGGAATATCGATGCAAATTGGGAATTGTGGAAAATTGCCAACAATTGGGAAATATTTGTGTCCTCCAAGATTATTCCAGGGAAAGGGAGGGCGCATGCAATATTTTGGACCAAATTCGGACAAGTTGGACAACAAAACCAGAAATGTTCGAAAAGACGTGGAATTAAATAAATTCTCACAATTTAGTGAACAAATTCTGCCCAAATTATTTTATCCAAACTTTGAAGCTTCGGTGGAAATATTCCGCGAAAATGCAATTGGGGCCGAATTCAATGTTCTCCCCCAAAGGGAGAATAGCCAATTGGACATTTTGGCCACGGCATTTGACCAGGATGGAATATTTTTGGGTCAAATATTTGCCAAAAATGATCCATTCCTTCAAATGTGTCCAACAAATGGTCTCTTTTTGTTTAAATTGAATTAATTTTGGAGGAAATCATTCAAAGGTGATTCCAAGCAGTTCGGCCCATTCCAACAATTTGGCAGATTTTACCGTCAAAAATGCCAAATTTCCCTTGGCCAAATAATTCGCTGGAATCGAAGTTGGAATTGGAATCGCCCAACAAAGGATGGGGAACAGTTTAATGGGACAATATTTTATGAATTATTTATTCGATATCGAGATGGTCAAGGCCAAATTATGGTGAGTGGAATTCATTTAAATTAATAAAATAATTAAAAGATGCATCCAATTCCGGTGCTGAATGAAAATATTCGAGGAGACCAATACACCGGCGGAATATTCCCAAATCGAATTGAACAAATTCGACGGGATTCACGTTTTTTGTTGACAAAACGATTTTACATTTTGGATATTCAAAAAAATGCGCCCAATTCGGCAGAGGATGGACAATCAGAACAAATTTTAATGATCCGAGTGCCAAAACGAATTAATTTACATATTCATTTTCAGGTGTAAATCAATCAATTAATCAAATTTATTTAATTTTAGCCAAATGGTGATGGCCGAATTTTCATTCCATATTTGCAAATTTCTCATGAGCAATATTTCCTCCCAACAAATTCATCAGAAAATGCTCTTGGTCAAACAATTTTGGACACTGAATCTACCGTTGAATATCATGTGGACAATTATTCATTTGACAAAACCATTGAAGTTTTGATGGCCATTTCCTGTTCGATGGCCGCAATTTGGGCCGCACTTCAAACTTACAGGTGAATTTAATCAATCATAATTTAAATTACCCTAAATTCTCTTTTAATATCCCATGGGGAATTATTAGAGATTATTAGAGACTGGGCTATTAAAAGTAGAATTTACGGTATTCTAAATTCAGTTGGGGTCGTCGTTCCGGCAAAATGGTCATCGATGCTTCAACCATTGTCAAATTGTTACTTTTTGGTGCAGAATGCATTGGCAATGTTTTCCTCTGTTTGATGGGGGCAGCTGCCATTTGGCTCATTTTTGCCTATAAACTTCAATCCCACATTTATTACATTCCATTGAGTGGAAATCAGGCAAATTTTGAAGAGAAACATTTAAATTATTCTCAAAATTTCAGGAAAATTCCTTCATTGCCTATATGATTTCGGCAACCGCCCTAAAGGGGATTGCCCTTATTCACACAATTTTGTCACTTTTCCTCGTTCAAACATTTTTCATCGACTGGGAAAGGCCACGATTTTTGGGCATAAATGAGACAATATTTTTGGAAGAAGAGAATGGAGGAGGAGGGGTGGCAAAACCACAAAAAAGGGGCGACGCAAATTCGGTGGTCATTTGGTTGGAACAATAAAATATTTTCGAAAATATTTTAAATGAATTGAAGGAGAACATATTTGATTGCGAATGAATGGAATGAATTGCAATTATATCGGAAAACGCATATTGGATTACAATTGGTGGCAATGCTATTTTTGATGGAATATTTGGAACTTGGGAATTGGGCTAAAGTTCAACCTGGATTTGAAAGAAGTTTACATTGAATTTTGGGAAATATTTATAATTTTTTTTGGCACAGTTAATCAACCGAATGAAATTGCGGAAACGAGAATGAGTCGATTTGGTGTGGATTTGTTCTTTTATTTTTGTATTGGAATGGGCCAATGGCTTTTGCAAGTGATCATTATGGAAAGATTGGTGGATCCATTCCGAAATTTCATGGATTTATGTTCTGTGGCCAATATTAGTGTCTTGGCAATGACAAATCCATTGGTGAATTTTTGGTTGGGGAATAAATGTTTGCTATTTTTAGAGAGGATTTTACATTCATGGACGATCGGTGCATGGATTTGCGGACACGGATATGCTCCAAATGAATACATTTTTGCAAAGGGAAAAGGTAAGTATTGAATAACAATGAAATGAAGGTAGGTACTTATCGGGTTATCTGGTGACAGATGTATGAGAAATGAAGGGTCCCTGCGGGTGATTAGAATTAGGATAAGGCTTAGAAATACGGCAGATGATAACTTATTTCTAAATGACCCTAATATCCTATACCGGAAGACCCGTGGGGTTACCGTAACATTTCCTATGTTGACCCAAAAAATCTTTGGTACCAAATAACTGAAAACTACCGAAAATTAAATTGAATTAAATTGAAAGGAGAATTTGTGCGCATTGCGAGGATTGGAAAGTGGATCAGATTTGCAAACATTTTTGTGCAATTTGCCGCGTCTTTTTCGTGAAAGGGTCGATCAAATATTGGCCGGATTGAATACAACAACCGGAGGGGCAGCGGCGGCCATGAATTTGAGGGGAACGAGGGCGGCTGGAGGAGTCGCAAATTTTGATCGGACCACAATTCGAATGCAACATCAGGCAAAAGTTTACGGGGAATTGAATGATTTCCTCAAGGATTTCATCAATCGAGTTGATCCTCAATGTGGGGAATATCAAATCACGGATTCACGATTCATCGAGGATTTGTTGGGCATCGAGTTGGCGGACACCAGCAGAGTTGGGACATTCAAAAAGTTGCGAGGACATTATTTGATTTTAATCATATATTCCCCTAAAGGGATCCATCCGAAATGGCCTACAGTTCTGCATTCCTTTACGGGAATGAATGGGCCATAATGTCCTTTGAAATGTTGTTTTTCTCATTGATTGATATGTTCTGGCAAAATCGAGTGTTGGCCGCATTTTGCACATATTTATGCTCGAAAATGACCATTCAATTCACAAATGTTTATTTCACCCATCAATTGGCCAGAAGCAGTTTGGTGGACAGTCGATTCCTCATTTAATTGTTCCCAATTCCCATATAGAATATTTACAAAAAATTTTCATGACCATTTTATGCAAATTTTTAAAAAGCTTCAATTTAATATTTTTTATTAAATTTTATGAATATATTAAATTTATTAAATTTTATGAATATATATATTAAATTTATTAAATTTTATGAATACATATATTTTAAATTATTTAAATTTTATAAATATATTAAATTTATCAAATTTTATGAATATATATTTTAAATTTATTAAATTTTATGAATATATATATATAAATTTATTAAATTTTATGAATATATATTTTAAATTTATCAAATTTTATGAATATATATTTTAAATTTATTAAATTTTATGAATACATATATTTTAAATTATTTAAATTTTATAAATATATTAAATTTATCAAATTTTATGAATATATATTTTAAATTAATTAAATTTTATGTATATATTTTAAATTAAATTTTATGAATATATTAAATTTATTAAATTTTATGAATATATTTTAAATTAAATTTTATGAATATATTAAATTTATTAAATTTTATGAATATATATTTTAAATTAATTAAATTTTATGAATATATTTTAAATTAAATTTTATGAATATATTAAATTTATTAAATTTTATGAATATATTTTAAATTAAATTTTATGAATATATTTTAAATTAAATTTTATGAATATATATTTTAAATTAATTAAATTTTATGAATATATTTTAAATTAAATTTTATGAATATATATTTTAAATTTATTAAATTTTATGAATATATTTTAAATTTATTAAATTTTATGAATATATTTTAAATTAAATTTTATGAATATATTTTAAATTTATTAAATTTTATGAATATATTTTAAATTTATTAAATTTTATGAATATATTTTAAATTAATTAAATATTATGAATATATATTTTAAATTAATTAAATTTTATGAATATATTTTAAATTTATTAAATTTTATGAATATATTTTAAATTAAATTTTATGAATATATTTTAAATTTATTAAATTTTATGAAAATATTTTAAATTTATTAAATTTTATGAATATATATTTTAAATTAATTAAATTTTATGAATATATTTTAAATTAAATTTTATGAATATATATTTTAAATTAATTAAATATTATGAATATATTTTAAATTTATTAAATTTTATGAATATATTTTAAATTAATTAAATATTATGAATATATTTTAAATAAATTTTATGAATATATTTTAAATTTATTAAATTTTATGAATATATTTTAAATTTATTAAATTTTATGAATATATTTTAAATTTATTAAATTTTATGAATATATTTTAAATTAAATTTTATGAATATATTTTAAATTTATTAAATTTTATGAATATATTTTAAATTTATTAAATTTATCAAATTTTATGAATATATATTTTAAATTTATTAAATTTTATGAATATATATATATAAATTTATTAAATTTTATGAATATATTAAATTTGTTAAATTTTATGAATATATATTTAAATTAATTAAATTTTATGTATATATTTTAAATTAAATTTTATGAATATATTAAATTTATTAAATTTTATGAATATATTTTAAATTAAATTTTATGAATATATTAAATTTATTAAATTTTATGAATATATATTTTAAATTAATTAAATTTTATGAATATATATATATAAATTTATTAAATTTTATGAATATATTAAATTTGTTAAATTTTATGAATATATATTTAAATTAATTAAATTTTATGTATATATTTTAAATTAAATTTTATGAATATATTAAATTTATTAAATTTTATGAATATATTTTAAATTAAATTTTATGAATATATTAAATTTATTAAATTTTATGAATATATATTTTAAATTAATTAAATTTTATGAATATATTTTAAATTAAATTTTATGAATATATTTTAAATTAAATTTTATGAATATATATTTTAAATTAATTAAATTTTATGAATATATTTTAAATTAAATTTTATGAATATATATTTTAAATTAATTAAATATTATGAATATATTAAATTTATTAAATTTTATGAATATATTAAATTTATTAAATTTTATGAATATATTTTAAATAAATTTTATGAATATATTTTAAATTTATTAAATTTTATGAATATATTTTAAATTTATTAAATTTTATGAATATATTTTAAATTAAATTTTATGAATATATTTTAAATTTATTAAATTTTATGAATATATTTTAAATTTATTAAATTTTATGAATATATTTTAAATTTATTAAATTTTATGAATATATTTTAAATTAAATTTTATGAATATATTTTAAATTTATTAAATTTTATGAATATATTTTAAATTTATTAAATTTTATGAATATATTTTAAATTTATTAAATTTTATGAATATATTTTAAATTTATTAAATTTTATGAATATATTTTAAATTTATTAAATTTTATGAATATATTTTAAATTAAATTTTATGAATATATTTTAAATTTATTAAATTTTATGAATATATTTTAAATTTATTAAATTTTATGAATATATTTTAAATTTATTAAATTTTATGAATATATTTTAAATTTATTAAATTTTATGAATATATTTTAAATTTATTAAATTTTATGAATATATTTTAAATTTATTAAATTTTATGAATATATTTTAAATTTATTAAATTTTATGAATATATTTTAAATTTATTAAATTTTATGAATATATTTTAAATTTATTAAATTTTATGAATATATTTTAAATTTATTAAATTTTATGAATATATTTTAAATTAAATTTTATGAATATATTTTAAATTTATTAAATTTTATGAATATATTTTAAATTTATTAAATTTTATGAATATATTTTAAATTAATTAAATATTATGAATATATATTTTAAATTAATTAAATTTTATGAATATATTTTAAATTTATTAAATTTTATGAATATATTTTAAATTAAATTTTATGAATATATTTTAAATTTATTAAATTTTATGAATATATTTTAAATTAAATTTTATGAATATATTTTAAATTTATTAAATTTTATGAATATATTTTAAATTTATTAAATTTTATGAATATATTTTAAATTTATTAAATTTTATGAATATATTTTAAATTAAATTTTATGAATATATTTTAAATTTATTAAATTTTATGAATATATTTTAAATTTATTAAATTTTATGAATATATTTTAAATTTATTAAATTTTATGAATATATTTTAAATTTATTAAATTTTATGAATATATTTTAAATTTATTAAATTTTATGAATATATTTTAAATTAAATTTTATGAATATATTTTAAATTTATTAAATTTTATGAATATATTTTAAATTTATTAAATTTTATGAATATATTTTAAATTTATTAAATTTTATGAATATATTTTAAATTTATTAAATTTTATGAATATATTTTAAATTTATTAAATTTTATGAATATATTTTAAATTTATTAAATTTTATGAATATATTTTAAATTTATTAAATTTTATGAATATATTTTAAATTTATTAAATTTTATGAATATATTTTAAATTTATTAAATTTTATGAATATATTTTAAATTTATTAAATTTTATGAATATATTTTAAATTAAATTTTATGAATATATTTTAAATTTATTAAATTTTATGAATATATTTTAAATTTATTAAATTTTATGAATATATTTTAAATTAATTAAATATTATGAATATATATTTTAAATTAATTAAATTTTATGAATATATTTTAAATTTATTAAATTTTATGAATATATTTTAAATTAAATTTTATGAATATATTTTAAATTTATTAAATTTTATGAAAATATTTTAAATTTATTAAATTTTATGAATATATATTTTAAATTAATTAAATTTTATGAATATATTTTAAATTAAATTTTATGAATATATATTTTAAATTAATTAAATATTATGAATATATTAAATTTATTAAATTTTATGAATATATTAAATTTATTAAATTTTATGAATATATTTTAAATAAATTTTATGAATATATTTTAAATTTATTAAATTTTATGAATATATTTTAAATTTATTAAATTTTATGAATATATTTTAAATTTATTAAATTTTATGAATATATTTTAAATTAAATTTTATGAATATATTTTAAATTTATTAAATTTTATGAATATATTTTAAATTAAATTTTATGAATATATTTTAAATTTATTAAATTTTATGAACATATTAAATTTATTAAATTTTATGAATATATTTTAAATTAAATTTTATGAATATATTTTAAATTTATTAAATTTTATGAATATATTTTAAATTAAATTTTATGAATATATTTTAAATTTATTAAATTTTATGAATATATTTTAAATTTATTAAATTTTATGAATATATTTTAAATTTATTAAATTTTATGAATATATTTTAAATTAAATTTTATGAATATATTTTAAATTTATTAAATTTTATGAATATATTTTAAATTAAATTTTATGAATATATTTTAAATTTATTAAATTTTATGAATATATTTTAAATTTATTAAATTTTATGAATATATTTTAAATTAATTAAATATTATGAATATATATATTTTAAATTAATTAAATTTTATGAATATATTTTAAATTAAATTTTATGAATATATATTTTAAATTAAATTTTATGAATATATTTTAAATTAAATATTATGAATATATATTTTAAATTAATTAAATTTTATGAATATATTTTAAATTTATTAAATTTTATGAATATATTTTAAATTAAATTTTATGAATATATTTTAAATTTATTAAATTTTATGAATATATTTTAAATTTATTAAATTTTATGAATATATTTTAAATTTATTAAATTTTATGAATATATTTTAAATTAATTAAATATTATGAATATATATTTTAAATTAATTAATTTTATGAATATATTTTAAATTAAATTTTATGAATATATATTTAAATTAATTAAATTTTATGTATATATTTTTAATTAAATTTTATGAATATATTAAATTTATTAAATTTTATGAATATATTTTAAATTAAATTTTATGAATATATTTTAAATTTATTAAATTTTATGAATATATTAAATTTATTAAATTTTATGAATATATTTTAAATTAAATTTTATGAATATATTTTAAATTTATTAAATTTTATGAATATATTTTAAATTAAATTTTATGAATATATTTTAAATTTATTAAATTTTATGAATATATTAAATTTATTAAATTTTATGAATATATTTTAAATTTATTAAATTTTATGAATATATTAAATTTATTAAATTTTATGAATATATTTTAAATTTATTAAATTTTATGAATATATTTTAAATTAAATTTTATGAATATATTTTAAATTTATTAAATTTTATGAATATATTAAATTTATTAAATTTTATGAATATATTTTAAATTAAATTTTATGAATATATTTTAAATTTATTAAATTTTATGTATATATTTTTAATTAAATTTTATGAATATATTAAATTTATTAAATTTTATGAATATATTTTAAATTAAATTTTATGAATATATTTTAAATTTATTAAATTTTATGAATATATTTTAAATTTATTAAATTTTATGAATATATTTTAAATTAAATTTTATGAATATATATATATAAATTTATTAAATTTTATGAATATATTTTAAATTAAATTTTATGAATATATTTTAAATTAAATTTTATGAATATATTTTAAATTTATTAAATTTTATGAATATATTTTAAATTAAATTTTATGAATATATATATATAAATTTATTAAATTTTATGAATATATTTTAAATTTATTAAATTTTATGAATATATTTTAAATTTATTAAATTTTATGAATATATTTTAAATTAAATTTTATGAATATATATATATAAATTTATTAAATTTTATGAATATATTTTAAATTAAATTTTATGAATATATTTTAAATTAAATTTTATGAATATATTTTAAATTTATTAAATTTTATGAATATATTTTAAATTAAATTTTATGAATATATATATATAAATTTATTAAATTTTATGAATATATTTTAAATTAAATTTTATGAATATATATATATAAATTTATTAAATTTTATGAATATATTAAATTTGTTAAATTTTATGAATATATATTTAAATTAATTAAATTTTATGTATATATTTTTAATTAAATTTTATGAATATATTTTAAATTAAATTTTATGAATATATTAAATTTATTAAATTTTATGAATATATTTTAAATTAAATTTTATGAATATATTAAAGCAACGTCTGAGTCTATTTTAATTAATTAAATTTTATGAATATATATTTTAATTAAATTTTATGAATATATTTAAATTAAATTTTATGAATATATTAAATTTATTAAATTTTATGAATATATTATTTAATTAAATTTTATGAATATATTAAATTATTAAATTTTATGAATATATATTTTAAATTAATTAAATATTATGAATATTAATTAATTTATTAAATTAAATTAATTAATTATGAATATATTAAATTTATTAAATTTTATGAATATATTAAATTAATTAAATTTTATGAATTATATTTTAAATAATAAATATTATGAATATATTAAATTTATTAAATATTATGAATATAATTTTTAAATTAATTAAATATTATGAATATATTAAATTTATTAAATATTATGAATATATTTAAATTTATTAATTTTATGAATATATTTAAATTAATTAAATTTTATGAATATATTAAATTAATTATATATTATGAATATATTAAATTTATTAAATTTTATGAATATATTTTAAATTTATTAAATTTTATGAATATATTTTAAATTTATTAAATATTATGAATATATTTTAAATTATTAAATTTTATGAATATATTAAATTAATTAAATTTTATGAATATATTAAATTAATTAAATTTTATGAATATATTAAATTAATTAAATTTTATGAATATATTTAAATTTAATTAAATTTTAATGAATATATTATATTTATTAAATTTTATGAATATATTAAATTTATTAAATTTTATGAATATATTTTAATTAATTAAATTTATGGAATATATTAAATTTATTAATATTATGAATATATTAAATTTATTAAATTTTATTAATATATTTAAATTATTAAATATTATGAATATATTAAATTTATTAAATTTTATGAATATATTAAATTTATTAAATTTTATGAATATATTTTAAATTAATTAAATATTATGAATATATTAAATTTTATAAATTTTATGAATATATTAAATTAATTAAATTTATGAATATATTAAATTAATTAAAATTATGAATATATATTTTAAATTTATTAAATTTTATGAATATATATTTTAAATTATTAAATTTTATGAATATATTAAATTAATTAAATTTTATGAATATATATTTTAAATTTATTAAATTTTATGAATATATATTTAAATTTATTAAATTTTATGAATATATATTTTAAATTAATTAAATATTATGAATATTAATTTTAAATTTATTAAATTTTATGAATATATTAAATTAATTAAATTTTATGTATATATTTTTAATTAAATTTTATGAATATATTAAATTTATTAAATTTATGATATATTTTAAATTAAATTTTATGAATATATTAAATTTATTAAATTTTATGAATATATTTTAAATTAATTTTATGAATATATTAAATTTATTAAATTTTATGAATATATTTAAATTAAATTTTATGAATATTAAATTTATTAAATTTTATGAATATATATTTTAAATTAATTAAATTTTATGATATATTTTAAATTAAATTTTATGAATATATTAAATTTATTAAATTTTATGAATATATTTTAAATTAAATTTTATGAATATATTAAATTAATTAAATTTATGAATATATATTTAAATTAATTAAATATTATGAATATATATTTTAAATTAATTAAATATTATGAATATATTAAATTTATTAAATTTTATGAATATATTAAATTAATTAAATTTATGAATATCTATTTTAAATTAATTAAATATTATAAATATATTAAATTTATTAAATATTATGAATATATATTTTAAATTAATTAAATATTATTAATATATTAAATTTATTAAATATTATGAATATATTAAATTTATTAAATTTTATGAATATATTAAATTTATTAAATTTTATGAATCATATATTTTAAATTAATTATATATTATGAATATATTAAATTTATTAAATTTTATGAATATATTTTAAATTTATTAAATTTTATGAATATATTTTAAATTTATTAAATTTTATGAATATATTTTAAATTTATTAAATTTTATGAATATATTTTAAATTAAATTTTATGAATATATTAAATTTATTAAATTTTATGAATATATTTTAAATTAAATTTTATGAATATATTAAATTTATTAAATTTTATGAATATATATTTTAAATTAATTAAATTTTATGAATATATTTTAAATTAAATTTTATGAATATATTAAATTTATTAAATTTTATGAATATATTTTAAATTAAATTTTATGAATATATTAAATTAATTAAATTTTATGAATATATATTTTAAATTAATTAAATATTATGAATATATATTTTAAATTAATTAAATATTATGAATATATTAAATTTATTAAATTTTATGAATATATTAAATTAATTAAATTTTATGAATATCTATTTTAAATTAATTAAATATTATAAATATATTAAATTTATTAAATATTATGAATATATATTTTAAATTAATTAAATATTATTAATATATTAAATTTATTAAATATTATGAATATATTAAATTTATTAAATTTTATGAATATATTAAATTTATTAAATTTTATGAATATATATTTTAAATTAATTATATATTATGAATATATTAAATTTATTAAATTTTATGAATATATTTTAAATTTATTAAATTTTATGAAATATATTTTAAATTTATTAAATTTTATGAATATATTTTAATTTATTAAATTTTATGAATATATTTTAAATTAATTAAATTTTATGAATATATTAAATTAATTAAATTTTATGAATATATTAAATTAATTAAATTTTATGAATATATTAAATTTATTAAATTTTATGAATATATTAAATTTATTAAATTTTATGAATATATTAAATTTATTAAATTTTATGAATATATATTTTAAATTAATTAAATATTATGAATATATTAAATTTATTAAATATTATGAATATATTAAATTTATTAAATATTATTAATATATTAAATTTATTAAATATTATGAATATATTAAATTTATTAAATTTTATGAATATATTAAATTTATTAAATTTTATGAATATATATTTTAAATTAATTAAATATTATGAATATATTAAATTTATTAAATTTTATGAATATATTAAATTAATTAAATTTTATGAATATATTAAATTAATTAAAATTATGAATATATATTTTAAATTTATTAAATTTTATGAATATATATTTTAAATTAATTAAATTTATGAATATATAAATTAATTAAATTTTATGAATATATATTTTAAATTTATTAAATTTTATGAATATATATTTTAAATTTATTAAATTTTATGAATATATATTTTAAATTAATTAAATATTATGAATATATATTTTAAATTTATTAAATTTTATGAATATATTAAATTAATTAAATTTTATGAATATATATTTTAAATTAATTAAATATTATTAATATATCAAATTAATTAAATATTATGAATATATCAAATTTATGAATATATTAAATTTATTAAATTTTATGAATATATTAAATTTATTAAATTTTATGAATATATATTTTAAATTAATTATTTTTATGTATATTTTATTAATTAAAATAAATGTATAATTAAAAATGATTTATCGAATAAATAAAATTAATTATTACACAATTTTAATCTATTTATGTCGATTTTGCTGTTGTTGCTGGGATTGTTGTTGGCCAGTAGAAAGATTCGAATGATTTGCACTTAAATTAATAAAAAAAATTAAATTTAATTAAAAAATATTTGAAAATTACCCAATTGTATTGGCAGCGGCCAAAAGGGCAGCCTGATAGATCAAATCTGAGGATAAATTCGGAATTGCTGAGGCTAATTGGGCAGCGGTAGCCGAATTTGGGGAGGGCAATATGCCGGCTGATGGAGTGGCGGCAGCCGCAGCAGCGGCGGCCAATGCAGTTTGGATGGTGAGTCCACTGGGAAGTTGTTGGGCTGCGGCTGCATTGGCCAATTGCTTAAAATGAATTGGAATGATTATTAAAATAAATGAAGGAGGTGACCGTTTGCAATTGTTCAAGTTGTTGTTGTTGCTGAACATAGGCAGCATATGTGGCATTGGCATTGGTTTGTTGGTTGGATTGTTGTTGGAAAGAAGGAAGGGAGGAAGAGGCAACGGTCGAGGGGAAATGTTGGCGAATCAAATTGGCCACAGCATTTTGGACCTAAATTAAATTAGAAAATAAATTGAAGGAATATTGAGAAATGCCTGTTGCTGTTGACTTTGTTGGTTTAATTGACCAGTTGAATATTGTTGGGATTGGGAGGAGACTGAGGGGGCAGAGGAACGTTGCTAGAGAATTGGAGAAAATTGTTAAAATTTAAATGGAATTTATATTTTATTAATACTTGTTGCTGAGTTGCGGCTGCCAATAATTGGGAAGTGGATGAGCCACCACCGCCGGTTGCCGTTGAAACTGCCATAGAAGAGAGGAGCAATTGGGCAAGGGATGGGGAAAGATTGGCCACTGCGATGAAAGAAATAATGGTACGGTACGGAATTTGGTCTCCACAAGAGGAAAAGAATGGTTAGGAAGAATCAAACTGTCAATCAAATTGCCAATAGTGGGAGAAGGAGCATGGCGAGGGAATTAATTTCCTTTGTTCTTTTATTATCATCGTCATTTCATATAAAAAAAAGACAGTAAAATGGAACAATTACTTTATTTTGATCTTACTATACCAAAATTTTGGAAAATTTGGCATTTTCGGATGCTGTAAATTATTCTTCTTTCGATTGGAATGAGTCCTTCTCCCACTATTAACAATTTGATTGACAGTTTGATTCGCCTACCAACATCCTATTCCTCTTCTTGTGGTGCCAAACTCCATTAGTATTAGTACACAAATATTTTTAATAAATTGGTTTCAATTTTGTTCACAAATTTACATGAATTTGCATTTCCCCCTGGGGTTGTTGCATTTGCCCCTTGTGAATTCCCAGTGCCAGCTGAGGCAATCAGTGAATTCAAATATTGTTGTGCCTGTTTCAACTGATAATATGCATCCAATGTCGATGTTTGTTGTTGCTGTTGGGCGGCGGCCAACGCGGCTGCTGCCGCAATTCGTTGTTGTTCTTCGGCAGCAACCGCCAACAATCGCCTTTGCCTTTCCGCCTTCAAAATTGCGCATAATATTTTTGATAAATTCAAATTCAAGTCCATTCCCTTCCCAAATCTTTGCAAATCTATCAAAAAACCTCTTCTCGTTGTCGTTTTCGTTCAATCTCTTTTTGGTGAAGTGCCTTCAAATTATTCAGCACTTCGTGCCGTTCTCGGTTCAAATCGTCGGATTTACTGAACAATTTTACATCAAAAGCACTTTCAAGACAATATCATCTAATTTCCTAACCAACCAACCGTTCCCAAATTCTCTGTTCATTTAGTGCTTGTGCCAACTCATCTCGAGTATTTTGCAAAGTGGCTTGCGCGTCCATTTTCTGCTTTTTTATTGCATTCCTTTTGGCCAATTCCGCTTCGGCCCGTTGATTTCTCAATCGAATATATTGGACCAAACAACGAGTTCGTTCAACCGGGTCATCAAAAGGGCATGGACCACCTTCTTCAATTGTTTTTTTTATATTTTTGCCAAATATTCATAAATCCCAATGCAATTCCAACCTAATGGATCTGTTGGGTTTTCTGCCACCAATTCGATGCAATTTTCATTGCCAATTCCAGTAGAAGCCAATTCATGGCTATTTTCAGCAGAAAAATTTGACGACTCCTCCATCTCAACTTTTTCCATTTTTATTGTTGGATTAGGCATTTTTATATTTTTTTTATTCAAAAATATTTATTTTCTTGATTATATTAATTTGTAATAGGTAAATTAATATAGTTTACTTCTAGCTGTAAATATAGAAAATGAATCTTGATGCATTGCAAATAGCAATCATATTTTATCCAAAAATGAATTGGTAAAAATCAAATAGAACATAGACATAGATATATAAAATTCATGTCGAAATGTTCGAAAATGATTAATCTTCAAAATTTAAATCATTGTGATCACGTTGAAATGGTTGTATTCTAGAACCAAAGGAATCGTTGGATATTCTGGATCATAGCACATTTTTCCCTAAAAGGGAAAATATTTTAACCTTTTACCGCCAACAAATGGCAAAATGGATATTTTATAAAATTGTGATAGAAATCATGCGTCCAAAGTCCATTTCCCTTTATGCGTCCAATGGCGCTTGGCGCTTTATACGTCCGATCAAACAATTATGCGTCCAATGAAATATTTGAGCATCAAATCACTAATTTTTTAACCTAGTCTAGCTTAACCTAGCCTAATGCAGCCATAAAACCTAGACCATGCCCGTACCCTGAGACTTAATTTTACAACTTAGCCAAATTTATTACTTGATTTTACGTAAGTTAGGTTGAGACTAGGTTTCAGGGCTAGGACCTAGGATCATGGCTAGTTTCAGTTTTAGACTAAGCTAGGCTAACTTTAAGGATTTATTAGGATTTAGGCTTCAAGGATGGATAGTTTAATAGTATTAGATTAGATGTTCACTATTAGATTAGTCGAAATATGATTTGTAAATTTTTATGATTGGAAGCTTAAACATTTCATTGGACGCATAATTGTTTGATTAGACGTATAAAGCGCGCCATTGGACGCATAAAGGGCCTTTGGACGCACAAACTGCTCATAAATTATTATTTTGGCCAAGTTTTTGGCTCACAAATTTCCATCTTTTCTAATGAAAAATTTTGCAAATTGAATCCAAATTTTACCTCATCTTCGGATTTTGGCGAGTAAAAGTACCATTCACTTGTATTCACATAATAGACTACAATGTTCACTTTGTAAAATTTGACCACCGCAATAATATCATTATTTTCACCATACCGAATTGGCACTTCTCCATGCTTCTTTTCACTTGCATCTTCATCATCTGGATTGCCCACCATTGCTCTAATTACAGAACCGCAATCCGCATCCCCCATTAGGACTAAGGAAATTGCACTGAAAAAAGCCGAATTCTATACATGCACCATGGAATGAGTTTATGCCCAAAATGATGATTTCCTCCTATCTAATCCATTCCTTCCTACCTGAAAAAACAATGACCGTCCCCTGGTATTTTTTCATCTTTAATTGGTTTCCAAATTTCTCCATTGGCCGAAAATTCCTTTCCCCAATTGGAAGATTTGAAACCCCACCATAAAGCTTTGTTCAGCCGCTCTGCACAATATTGTTTATGAAAAGTTTCTTGTTGATTTGGGGTAGGTGTATTGAAGAATAAAACTTGATTCATTGGATTTTCTGCCTGCGGAAGATGATGATGAGTACAATGAGGAAGATGAAGGCTACAATGATTAACACGGGGAGGAGGAGGAGGAGGATGAGCAGAATGTTTTTGTTTTCCTCGCCTGATAATATGGTAACATTAACACGTTTCTTGTTGCAATGTTTTTTGTTCAAAATACCGTATTTAGTCTAGAAATGTATTGTATACAATGTAAAAATTCATAAAGAGAAAATGGAACCCGAAAAAATATTTATTTCTAATTCTAAGCGGGTTCGAACCCACGACCTATATGTATTTGCAAAAGTGAAGGGACAAATTTTTTTTGGTCAAATCACATCTCCATCAACATGTATCATTGTACTGTACACGAATTTAAAAGTAAAATTGAGAAACAACAGTTTGCGCAAAGGAAATACAGATTGGAACACTTTTGTAATTTACAGGAGATGATAGTCACACTTATTTACTCAATTTTCGATCTCTATCGAATCGAATAGTACCATTTATCATACTCGATCGGATTCTACCCCGAAAAACCTTACAAAAAATGCGTTATTCTAGCCAATGTCCCTCGGCTTCTTCCATCCGATGTTTCACCATGGCTACTCCCCTCCGCTGCTTCATGTTTTTCAATGCCAATCAAATATAGCATAGGATCCCTGGGAATGAATTTTCATTTCTATTTAAATTTATATAAATTACCGTCGAAAATAGCTTGTCTCAATCAGTGGATAATGATCATCAAATCCGTATGCATCATTGAAATGTTGTTTGAATGCCACATAATTACCGAAATTTTTGCCACATTGAGAACAGACAAAATCGAGTTGTTGTGATTGGATGGAATTGGGGAGAAGGCAAAAGGAGAAGAGCAAAAATAAGGAAAACATTTTGATCAAATTCAGATTCTTTGGGAGCAAATTCTGGCCTTTTTTAAAGTGGCACTCATCGGTGGAGAGCCGAGGGGGGAGGGTTCGCAAATCGACTCAAACTATGATCAAACCCATCCCTATAATAAATGCATTATTTCCTTCTGGATTTGGCCCGAATGATTTCCCTTGAAGGGTGCCACCATTCCCATCTCATCATCCTCCCAATTTAGATCGATTTTTGATAAATTGAATTGGAAAATCAAACAATAATAAACTATATAATTTATTTTTTCTAATTATATAAATAATTAATTGTTGTTAAATCAAATTAAGATTTTTAAGTTTAATGGAATTATAAACTATGTCAATTAAACAAAAGGTTATTTTTAGATGGGATGAAAAGAATGGAGAGAATGTATGTAAATTTTTATATTTTTTAAGGAAAAAAGGAATAGTTATGTCTTGGTCCATTTTTGATTCTCTTTAATTATTATTGAAATGCTTGAATTCCGGTGATTGCTTTGCCCAGAATCAATGCGTGAATGTCGTGGGTGCCTGGAAAGTGGAAATATATTAAAAATATTTTAAAATAATTTTAATTTCCCACCTTCATATGTATTCACTGATTCCAAATTGACCAAATGACGCATTATCTAATAAAACAAAATAATAATTTATTCATATTTTCTCTCCTTACATGGAATTCATCGACTATTCCATTTCCTCCCAAAATGTCACGGGCATTTCTGGCAATTTGCAATGCTTTTCCGCAAGAATTTCGTTTAATCAATGAAATTTGTTCTGGCGAAATACTTAAATAAATTATAAAAAAATGTACACTATTCTTATTTTGTTTACTCACTTTCCTTCATCCTTTAGCCGAGCAACCCGTAAACATGCCTGCAGGCCAAGGCTGATTTCAGTGAGCATATCGGCCAATTTTAATTGGACCAATTGGGTGCCGGCAATTGGTTTTGTGAATTGTTTTCTATAAATAATATTTAATTAATCAAATTTCTGGTTCTAATTTGTTTGAATTACTATTTTCCAGAAAAAGTAATTAAAATCTTTCCGGAAAAAAATAATTAAAATCTTTCCGGAAAAAATAATTAAAATCTTTCCGGAAAAAATAATTAAAATCTTTCCGGAAAAAATAATTAAAATCTTTCCGGAAAAAGTATTAAAATTTTACTGAAAATTAGTTAGAAATTTTTCCGGATCTTTTATCCCACCTTTCCATTGCATAATCCCGTGCCGCATGGAAACATGCTTCAGCGGCACCCAAAGCGCCCCAGGCAATTCCCAAACGAGCATTATTCAAACAACCAAATGGGCCACTCAGGCCATGGGCACCTGTAAATATAGTAAAAATAATTGAGTAAATTTAATTAGAATATTGTTAAATATTAATTTCATTTGGCTAAACTGACCGGGTAAAATATTGTCCTCGGGCACTGGCACTTCGTCCATTGCTATTTGACCGGTTATTGAA
The DNA here is from genome assembly GCA_030063045.1 of Pratylenchus scribneri. Lineage (NCBI taxonomy): Eukaryota > Metazoa > Nematoda > Chromadorea > Rhabditida > Pratylenchidae > Pratylenchus > Pratylenchus scribneri. The sequence continues at coordinate 98,703 of JAQSEB010000033.1, forward strand.
GTTCGCAATGAAAGTTTCCCTTCAATTTTTGGTGTTTCCAATCCGGGCATTCCTCGTTCCAAAATAAATCCCTTAAAATATAAAATTTAAATGGAAAATTTGATAAATTCAGACTTTCACTGCATTTTGGTGCCGATCACTGCGAGCCCAAATTATGAATAAATCGGCGACTGGAGAATTTGAAATCCATGATTTTGTGCCGGATAATCTTTTTTTAATATTTACAAATTAATTTCAATATAAAAACTCACCGATATATTTTTGCATGTTCATCCCAAACGGCCTTTGTCTCCATTCCCGCAGGGTTTGAGCCATGATTTGGTTCAGTTAACCCAAAAGCACCAATTTTCTCTCCTCTAGCCAATGCCGGAATATATTTTTGCTTTTGTTCCTCAGAACCTAAAATGAGTCCATAAATATGTCTAAAATGTTGTTCACTCACCATAATTGTAAATTGGGCCAATAATCAGCGAAGTTTGCACACTCATTATTGACCTATATCCACTGTCAACTCGCTCCAATTCGCGGGTCAAAAGGCCATAACCCACTGAGGAGACACCGGCACAACCAAAACCCTGGGAAAAAGAGGGGGTATAATATAATCATAATTATGATTTCCAACTGACTTGATAGGGCGCACCAAGGAAACCCATTTTGCCAAGTTCAGGGATTAATGTAGGATCGAATTCTAGAAAAATTACATTAAAATGCAAAAAAGAGCGGAAGAATAACCCACTTTCATCACGGAATGCCTGCACAACACGTGGCATCAACTTTTCGGTACAGTATGCCCGTGCCTGATCCCTCAATGTTCTTTCCTCCTCGGTCAATTGGCCATCCAGGCAAAGTGCATCCAAATAATTGAACATTGGTTCAGTTTCGGTGGCTGCTGATGTTGCGAAAGAAAAACACGGATGATGGGCAAAAATTCTAGAAGGTGGGACTGAAAAAAAGGAAATTTGAAAGAAAAATTCTTTTGCAAATTTTTGTCCGGTTTTTAAATTTGGATTAGTTTAAATATTAATTATAGTAATTAATTAGGAAAGGAAATGACCCACTTGTATGGGGCAAAAATCGTCGGTGTCGAAGTATGGCTGCTACAGGCAACATTATTAAAGAAGAGGAAGAGAGGATGGCCTTGGCGAACATTAATCAATCCGCCCAATTTGTGCTGCTGACTTTTGTGCAATTATAATTCAATGACTGTATTGGAAAAGGAAATTAAATGATTTTATCCAGATCGAATGATTTTTGTGTGCCAGCAAAATTTATTATTAAATTGGAAAAAAATTGCTGTAAAAGTGGAACATTAGAAAAGATTTGGATGAATTTTAAATTGATGAGTTAATTAATTAATAGGGAAATTATGTAATATATAAATTATGGTTTGCATTTTTCCTCAAAAAAACATTAAGTATAACTAAAGTTAAGAATGAAAAGGGGGAGGGGTGATGTATGTTTGTGTTTGGATGATCACAATGCAAAAAGGATTGTTTTTGCTGGGCTGTCACGTGGCTAATTTTATCGCTAAACTAAAATGAAATATTGATTGGTCATAATAAAGGATTTTTGAAATTTTTATCCATAAATCGACTCAAAATAAATTTAGAAAATTTTGTCAAAAATTTATTCATGTCACAAAAATAAAAATAATGAGAAATTCTAATAAGAAAAATGAGAAATAAATTTGAATGAGCAAATTCGAAAAATGTCAAAATTCTTCTAATTAAAAACTCGATCTCGCCATTCATCACAATCCATTGCGCCGGGTAGGTCTGCATTTTCGTCCACTTTATCCGAGATTTGAGTCAATAAACGGCAAAATTCCGCGGGGTCGTCGGCATAAACGTGATGGCCGGCACGAGAGACAATCTGAAAATGAAAATAAACAAAGTTTAATTTAAAAAATAATTAAAATTTACCTGCACATCCACATATGATTGTTCCTGGCGACGGGCTTGGATTTCATATGAAGGCGCCGGATCCATCCAAGATTTTCCACCCCAAATGAATGTGACCGGAACGGAAGGATTAATCCCATTGAATCTGCAAAAAAAGTAATTAGAATATACAATATAGTGATAAATTAAATTCACCTGCGAATCATTGGACGACGAGCCCAGCCAAAATGTTTGGTCATTGAGGAGAATGCAATTTCACCTTTTTATTAATTAATTAATAATAATAATTTCTTATTTTACCGGTTGGGTTTGGAGCATTGCATTGATAAATATATTCATAGATTGCCTCCGGATCTTGATGGGCATATCTCAAACCCAAATCGGAACGAAGTCTTTTGACAAGGCTAACACCTACGAAAATTAATTCAATTAATTCATTTAAAAACCCAACCAAATGGTCCAGCTGCCCTCAAAGTGGATAATGGATTGAACATTGAAAGTAGTTTGCCAACTGCGCGCATCCAAACTGGAATATGGTGCTAAAAATTGAATAAATTAATGGAAAATGCCTTTTTATTATTGAACCTGCTCAATGTTGGGTCGCTCGGGAAATCCCCAAGGGTCGACTAAAACCAAATGGCGAACTCTGGAAGGATGTTCCAAAGCATAAGAAGAGGCCAAATAGCCACCTTAATAAATTTAATATTTTAAAAAATTTTATAAATTTTATAATATAATTCAAACCAAATGAATGTCCAATCAAAATCATTTGCTCAATGCCCATTGCTCTTCGCCAATCTTCGATGGATCCAACGAATTCAAGTTCGGCAATTGTTGGATCATTGCTGAATTGAGGTCGACTTGAACGGGCAAAACCTGGAATAATTGTCATAAAATTAGAATTTATAAAAGAAAGAAAACCGAGTATATCAAATGCATGAACTGTTCTTTTATTGCATAATTCATCCAAAGTGGCTGCCCAAATTCCAACGCCAGCAGCGAATCCATGCATCAAAACAAATGGACATTTGTGTTTTGGGTCATTCGCATTTGGTTTAACGGTAATTGTGGCAACAGAACTATTCCAATGTCGAACCTAAATTGCAAATTATTTATGAGACAAATGCATTCATTATACTTACTGTTATAAATTTCTTCTCAATGTGAGAAATGACGCGCCGAAACAGTCGATTTTCTGCATCAATCAATTTTGCATTTGATGCTTGGCTCCATCGAAACCATGAACTTAAAATCAATGCAAAAATTAATTTTTATTTTTAAAATATGAATTACAAGATTCCTCCAACTTCTGGCTCGGCTATAATTCGCAATTGTTGTTCTGCCGCTTGTTCAAGAACTTTGGTCGGTGGCGCAGTTTGACCGTCTGTTGTTGGAGATGTGGAATTCTCGACAACATCATTATTAATTCTTCCATTAAATGTTGACATTTTACTACGCAATTAAGCAATTTTGCCGATCCCTATAGTGGGGAAACAGCCACTCACTAAAGATCTACTCGAGAAAATCTAAATATAGTAAGTAACATGACGAAAGATCTACATACACTATTTTTAGGGCTAGGTCTAGGATTAGGCTTATAACTAGCTTACAATTACAACTAGCGTGGGTTTTTAAAAAGGTTTAAAACCTGTGGCAAAAAATTTTGTTTAGTTCTTTCTTCTTTTGCATTGTAGATCTTTTTGGTTAGGTTTGACGTTTGAGAGAATATTAAATAATGAAACCATTTATTCTTCTTTTTTATTCACCAAACAAATCTTTAATCCAATATTTATCAAAGATAAATAATTAAAATTTATATTAAAGATTTTAAAATAGAATTGAAAATGAATGCGCTTGTTGCTTATGGTTCTGATGACAGCGAAAGTGAACATGAACATGAGGAGCAACAACAGCAACAGATTAGCAACCAAATTCATGCCGAAGGTTTAGTTTTACGATTAATCGATTTATACAAATCAATCTTTACTCTCATTTAATAGGCAAACAAATTGAAGAGGATCAAAATGCTATTATTTCTGACCAACAACAGCAAGAACAACAATTTAATTTGGTTGAACCACGGCCACCTCGCCGGCAGTCTGATTTATACGAGGATGATGATAGTGGCGGGCATTATTCAAGGGATAGAGACGGCGAAAATGATAGCGAAAATGAAGAAGGCAACGAGACTGAGGAGGAACTTCTTCGCACTGGGCAAAACTTGTCCTCTTTTTTGATGGTTTGAACACATTTTAAATTAAATATATATAAATAATTCTGAATATATATTCAATATTATTAGCCATGTTGACAAAAAACATACCTAAATTCCAAAAATTATTACATTTTTATAATTTTAAATTCTTATTAGGCTGATAATCAAATAACGGGCGCATCAACACCGGCAGGAGGTGCTGGCTATACACCAAGAGGGGCAAATGGTTTGGAAGATGGTGAATTAATGCAGGAAGAAGAGCAACAAATGGAATTGAACCAAGAGGAAGGAATATCCACAGAAGTGGTGCCGCCATCACCTCCGGGTCAGTGCTCGCCAACACTTCAGGTTTTTAATTCTAACCCCTTAAAAATATTGACATTAATTTCCAATTCCCAGAGGAAATTCGAGCATTTCTTTGAGCGGAAAAGTGCCGGGTGGGATCCAAATTCGATGATAAAAAGCCGGAGAGATTTCAAAAACCCTTCTTGTTATGAAACATTGGTGAATATGGTAAGAAAAGGAAATGGTCTAATAAATAATTTTGTGGTGATTTTAGTTTGGCATTGATGAAAAAGGCACAAATTTTCCAGCGGAAGTATTCGACCCGAACGCATTTAGACCTGAAGATTTTTATGATGCATTAGGTAATAGGGGGGGGGGGGGGGGAATTTAGATGGAATTTGGGCAAAAATATGCATCCAAATATTTATTTATTGATTTTATTTTTGAAGGTGACCATCAGGCGGCAATGGAAGCAAAACGAAAAAAGCAACAACAAAGCAGTTTGGATAATTCAAGAAAATCTCGCTTTGAGGGAAAATAATCCAATTGATATTCATTTTATTTTCATTATATTTTTCAATTTATTGATAAAATGGTGAATAATTTGCAAAATTTAACAATAAAAATGAGATTTGATATTGTAAAAAATAAAGATAGTAGTTAAGTTAGAATTCTTATACCCGGGGAACATATTTCTACATTTTTAAACAAATAGAATAGACATTGACAATAGAGAGCTTTTTCCAATGGAATTATGAAAAGTATATCTTGTCAAGAAGTACAGTACCTCAAAGCCAAAGGGATAAGAAAATACGGTATGCAGAATTAGGCGCCAACTGCCAACATAATTTGTGTATGCTCACATTTCGTATTATCCATAAACCTAAATGAAAATGAATGGAAAAGTTTCAAACATCATGTCCATCTACAAAATGTGGAATGATTTCTTCATGGATATTCTTGTTCCTCAAACATATTAGTTAGCATCCACGAACGAAATGGCAAACAAGGTCAAATCGTCTTTTCCTGACTTTTGCTGTCAAAAAGGGCATGACGATGGGCAGCAAAGGAAGGAATGAGGGGAGAAGAACATCCACCAAGGGTGGAGACCGGCTGTATGCAAAAAACCTGTCGGCCATCAATCCATGTGCTTGCTTATTTGAGGAAGGAGAGGGAAACTAATCTGGGTCGTTCCCCGAATCCACACTTTAAACCCAAAAGCCAACAATGGTTTTCTCACATTGCCGCTTATGCAATCCAAGCAGACCATTTTGATTCGCTCCAATACTCCTTTTTGTTATTTCAATTCATTTTTCAATTTGTTTTTTCGAGAATTCTTCAAGCATTAATTTTTTTCATTTTTCGCCAATTAATTTATTAAATCCGAAAATTCAATTAATGCATTTCTAAAAAATCCCTCATAAAGGCAAAAGGTAGGACGGACTAAAAAGAATATGAAGGATTGAGGATCAAAAGAAAAAGAAGATGTCATCGAATGTTCGGTGCCAGTCGGAATATAATAAATAAATTGGCGCGCCAAAAATCATTGGCCCGAGGAAAGTAAGGCTGCCGGCTGGCTGAAAAAGGCGGTGACTGGCAGCAGAAGAAGGATGCACGCTTTAATGGACATGTGCCCAATAAATGAGATTTTTGTCCATCCTCCAAGGACATTGGCGCCCCCAAATTGTGGACTTGAAAATATAAAAAATTCATTATTAAATTATTTTAGAATTTTTATACAAATTAAAAAGGCATTGCAGAAAAATTACTGCAAATTTTGCGCAGCATTCCCTTTTCACCCATTCAAGTCAAGTGGTTGTAAAATAAAAACCATGCTGTGCCCTTCCTCTCCCCCCCCCCCCCCCCCCCATCCTCATCAAAATTACAGGTTCCCCTCCGGGGTATTGTTCATTTTGCCCTTCTTTTTCAAGAGGAATACAATAATGAGGGGAGGGCGGCGAACCTTTTTGATGGGCCAATACCCAAAAGATAATACCCGAAACATGCAAAAATGTGCCTAGACCCCTCTTTCAGCCTCAATTTCCATTTTTCCTTAACCTTCAAATAAGCTTTTGACCTATTTTTTCAATTGGTCGACATTCTTTTGGGTAATTTTATAATTATAGTCAATGTTAAAATTACTTCTGTAGAAATTATTTCCACATTAAATATTAACTAAAAATGTTTCAATTCAATCATCCCCATTATTGTAGTGCTATCAAGTAGCAAGAAATTCATTTAATGTTTTTATTTTTAAAAATTTTAATAATTAAAAGTAACTTATTTTTTAATCAATTTTCTTGAACAAAGCGACGACTTTTGCCTCTCAATTTATTTTATTTTACTTCTCGCCGCTGTCATAACAACATTGTTGAGGATATATTGGATGGAGTAATAAAATAAAATTATAAAAGGGGAATAGCCACCTGAAAATTACATATTCATCAAAAAGTAAAAGGAAATTTGGATGCTAAACTTTTTTGGGTTTAACTAAAAATATTACCCCATTCATTCCTGATCTTTGCATAATTTTATTTTATTATCCATAAGGCAATACCAATAATAAGAAACTTTAATTTGTCTAAGCTGGACCAGTTTCGGCATTTCCCTTTGTTTGGGTGGCCTTCCTAATTCCCCCAATCCTCCTTCTTTGTTTATTCCCAATTGCCCATTTCCCGCATTAATTCGTCCAATGCTTCTCGTCGAATGGCGGCTATTTTTATGATCCAATCCAAACCAAAAAGAACATCCATTTCCCAGGCATTTATTTTATTTTTATTTGCACAATGTTTTGCGATGGGTGGCCCAGAATTGGGCAATAATGGCGCGCAACCAGCAGAACTGCTGGGAAATGCTGGCAATTTAGTGGAACATTCATCCATCCCATTTCATTCATTTTTCTTCATTATTCCTAAACATTTATTCTAATTTTGAAAGAACCAACCCAACCTAATCCCCAGATAAATAACAAAATATTTACCCATTTAAGATAATGCAATGTCGATTTTAAACAGAGAATTTCAAAATATACGTTTTATTTCTTCTAAAAATTCAGAGTTAATAATTCTTCAATTTATGTGACTTTAAAATTCACAATTTAGTTGAATCCGAATTTATCCTACCGTAATTCTGAAATATTTTTCTTGCCAAATAATATTTCCCTTTAATAAAATAAACCCTCCGGCCCCATCATTCGAATATGATTACTCAATTCCAAACACTTCCCTTCCCTCATTTCCCTTTGCGCCCTTTCTTTGATGAATTCTTTTGGCTGGGACTAGGACCCGATTTGACTCTTTCTTCTTCATCCCTCTTCCTTCTTCCTCCTCTTCACCCTTTTCCTTCCGATTGGAAATTAGCAGCGGTCATTTTGGTGGCTGGCGGTAAAGGGAGAGCGGAAAGCAACAAACGCCAACATTTGCGCATATTTTTGATGCTAACAAGTTCATCAACGACGACAGGAAAAGGAGTGAATGAAGATGACGAAAAGCAGCAGAGGGGAGGAAATTGACGATTGAGTGAGTGAGAAAAAGACAATAATCAAATAATGAAAGGGAAGAAGAGAAGGGGGCATTCATTCCAATTTACCCGAATTCGCGCACAATTGCCCCGCAGGCAATGTGATAGCCTAAACCAATTGTCCCAGAAATAATAAAAACATTTATTCATATTCATTTTTCTGCACTTTTCAATCATTAATCCTCAAATATGGATCCTTAAAATTAATCATTTTGCCGTCATCGAACAAAACCAAAAAATCAGCCCAAAAGCCTGCGGGGGAAGTGAAAATGAAATCTTCCCGAATTCCGATTTAGCAGAGGGCAACAGGGCGTTCTTAATCGAATCAGCCAAATTAGCAGAAAGAGGGAAAGTTTTTGTGGGCGTTTCATTCCCGACAATTGTGGTTGATCCCCAATCCCAGAATTGGAAGCAGATGAGATCCTCCTCCTACCCCCCCCCCCCCCTATTTCCTCTTGCGCCAATTTTTCTAATTTTCGCCATCCCAATTCCAATTCCCCTCCTCAGCCTTGCCTTTTTTCTAATTTTGTGTTCACTTTTTCCAAAAACATTTTTCCAAAGTGTTGAGGATATTCTAATTAACGGCGAATATTCCAAAAATGAATATTCGCCGCCCAATGTTTTGTTCCATTTCCATTCATTTTTGATCAAAAAATTATTCTAAAATTTTCTTATTTTAATTTCAGGAAATGTTTTCCAATCAAAGAATTCCATTTTTCATTGTCCTCATTCTGTTCTCCCTTTCGAGGATATTTCCCATTGATTCGGCCTATATAAAGTCCCGTTGTGGATTTCAATCCCAAAATTACACAATTAAATGGGCTTTTGAGCCACAAACACAAAATGTTGTTTTTGTGCTGAAAGCAAAATTACCGGAAGAGGAATTCAATTTGAAATCAGATGGAGACAAACAATTGATTACCGGAATTGGATTCGGCACTGAGGTGGAGGGAAATTAGTCTATTTAAATTAATTTGTGCCAAATATTACTGAAGGATCAATTGGATTTTATTGGGATAATGTCAATCAATGATCAGCTGGATTTGGTCAGTGGCCACCTTGAAGGAGCAGTACAAAATAGGAACCACAACAACAACAATGGGAATAAAAAGGGAAAAGGATTTAAAGTGAGTCCGGTGGCAAATGGCAAAGGAGAAGGAGCCAATGGAATTCGAAGCATTTCGCTGAAAAAACGAAATGTAGATGGAAGTGTTATTGCCGAATTTGCAAGACCATTGAATGGAGGGGAAGACCACAAAATGGCGGATTTGTCCGGATGCACGGTGCGGTGGAAAATAATAAAATAATTTAAATTGAATTGAAAAATAATTAAAGACATTCTTTTTGGTCACCAAATGGATTGATTATGAAAATGGGGCAGAAAAGAATGAATTGCCAATGTCGGCGACAGTTCGCCGTAATGTTTGCGCTTTGGCCGAAAAATGCAGTTTGGACATTCGCGAAGTGAATGGTCAAAATGTGAAAGGTAAAATGAATGAATAAATTAGATAATTTAATTATGTAAAGAAGAGGAGAATAAAAAAGTGGATTCGACAATTACCAAAAATACACAACGAGATAATGGAATTGGAACGGGGAATTCGGAGACCCCGGAATTGGGAGAATCAGTGGATATCAGTGGAAAAGGCGATCCATGCAGTTTTTCGGGCACAAATTATGCACTTCGATGGACATATGATAAAGCAACGAATTCAGTGGAATTTATAATGAAACAAAAGCCAAAAAAGGGCAAATGGTGGAGTGCAGTTGGAATTGGCGACAATATGAGTGTACTAAAATAATTTTTTGACAAATTTATATTCGAATATATTTAGGATATGGACATTGGAATAATATTTTTGGATGATGGGACACCAAATGAAATGTCCGATTATTTCTCGACCAGTTATGATGTGCCTGATAAGGACAGTAACCAAGATTGGAAATTGGACAAAAAGGAGAGTAAATGGAATGAAAATGAAGTTGAATTGCATTTTTCACGGAAATTGATCACAGAGGATGCAGAAAAGGTGAATGAATATTTAAATAATTATTATAATTGAATAAAAGGATCGAACATTGGATGGTTGCGTTTTATTCCAATTCGCCGCCAATGCAGGCAGATATGGACCTGGGAATCGGATTCATAAACACGAGGATTGGCCAGATTTATATAAAGCATGCGATTTGAAGAAAAGATGCATTCGACAAAAAAGGCAAAGTAGCAATGAAGGTAAATCCTCAAGAAAATTATTTTATTTATTTTCATTTTCAGAAGATAATTTGCCGGTTGTGAGTCATTCAACCGATGATAAAAATGGAGGAAATCAACAACCAAAATCAACGAATCAACAAATTGAGGGAGGACCAAATAGCAGTGGGGACAAAGTGATCAATTTATTGATGAAATCATTGGGCCCACAAATTGTCAAAACAGGCAAGAAATGAATAAAGATTCAACAGAATTCAAATCCCCTTTTGTTCAGTTTCAGAATCAGAAGCAGCCAATTCAGATTATAAAAATACAACAATTGGCCCATTTGGGGTGAAGGAATCAGCCACCGGATCAGCCACAATTTTCTCAATAATTGAAGATGGAGCAGAGGGAAGCGGAAATTATACACAAAATGAAAAAGAAAATGGCCAAAAGGAATTGACTGAAAGTGAAGAAAGGAATTCTGAGGAGAAAGGAAAACCCGAATTGAAACCAGTTGGAGAGAAAAGACAAGAACTAAATGAGGTTGAGGCTAATACAAATTCAAATGCCGAAACAACTTCGTTGGCTTCAATTTCATCTACTTCGGGAGGAGAGAAAGGAAGTAGCACATTGGAGGAGACATATTCCTCCCCAACAGCATCTTCAACAATAGGTGAAAAATTTTAATAGAAAGGGTCGGTGGATTAATCGGCAATTGCCTAAATTTTAGTCAACCCAATTCAAAATACTGCAATTCCCGTCGCCGTCCCACAGCCAAATACGGGTTCACCATTTTCATTGAATGCATTCCTCGGCGGCGAACAAACAAATCCAGAGAATTTGGTGCCCGTAGGCGAGCCGGGTCCAAATAGAACAAGCGCAAAGCCAAATGAAGGTTACAAATATTCTGTAGATTTCCCTAATCATTTATTAAATCAGCAGGGGAAATTGGCCAATCAACTTCGATTGTTCGAATCAGTGGGGAAGCAACATCCGCCGAAAATACCGAAACGACTCCGGCAGGAGGAAATGGATTTGGCATAAATCAAATGTTTGGCGGAGAAGGAAGCACCAATTCAGGAAGGGAAGAGGCCGTTGAAAGCACAAATGGTCATTTTATTAATTTATTTGCCGTATTTTGGAATTTAGATGGAAGAACAACGAATGCCACAACATCAATTGGGCCTTCAGAATTGACAAGCACTTTGGTTCCCATTGGTGAGAATGGGCCAACTCCAACATCATCGGCAGAGGAGGAGGGTACAATTGAATAAATGGATTAATTAATTAAAATTTGAAGGGCATCCTGCCGAAGAAGGACCTCAAATAATTGGAGGAAATACCCAAATACCTTCTTTGAATAATTCTATTCCGCCGACTATTTCATCCTCGGCTAATTCCCCTGCTGGTCCTTTTTCCACAAATCCAACTGAATCAAACACCAATGAAGTTGACACGGAGACAGAAAATGTTGCTACCACTTATGGGGTGCCAAACATAACCGCAACGCCTGAAGGGAATGAATCCACAGCATCAACAGGTTAGAAAATTAATGATTAAAAAATAATAAAAATTATAATTAGGTGGATTCGAATTGATCGCATCCGCCGGAGGTGAGTTTTGTTTTAATTATTTTGATGGAAATATTTTAGAAGAAGGTAATGCCACATCCACAATTTTGGCTGTTCAAACAACCCTCCAAACTTCTTCTCCAATTCCTTCATCAAAACCAATTGCTTCTTCTATTTCAACATCTAATACTGCGTAATTTTAAGGGGGAATGGATTAATTTAATATTTATGTTTAAGTTCACCCCCAAATGGCAATGATGAAAATGAAATTTATTCGGTAAAATTCATTAAATTTATTTATATTTTTTGGTATTGTTTTAGACACCAACAACAAAATCAACGCCAGAATCCACTTCACCAACCGTAACTTCATCAATATCGCCTTCCACATCGGCCAATGCTGTTACCCAAAATCGAATATCGATTGAAGGGGGTGGACCCACATCAAATTCGAACGGTTTGGAAGATGGAGAAAACAACAACAATGAATTGCCAACATCACAAACTGCTGGGAATAGTTCAGAGAATGTTGGAATTGGAGGAAACAATGGAAATACATTGGAAAAGCCGAATGGTCTGATTTCACCCCAAACATCGGATAATGGATCCGGCGATCTTGAAGAGAGAGGAATTAAATTGCCAGTGGCAACAAGTGAATTTAAAATGGGGCAAATAATAATTATTACATTTATTAATTAATTTAGCTAAATGCGATGCCCTTAGGCCTGATTTGCCCATTTGCCAATCTTATATGGGAGCATATTTGGAAAGGGTCAAGGATTGGGCTGAACGGCACGGAGAGCCAATGAATAATCAATTCCCAAAAGTGGATTTGGATGATTAATTCACAACAAATTTGCATTATTTTCAGGCATGCAAATTGCTCAGTGCCGTCCCCCATGTCCCCACTCTTTGCTGCCAAATATTTGCCGAAAAATGTGCGGATTATATTTGAAGAAAATGCATGTGGCCATAAATTCAATTGAAGGGAAATGGACTAGGAGGAAAAGAGGAGCAAAAGCATATCCACGGACATGCCATTTTAACTTTTTTTATATTATCATAAAATCATATCATTTTCTTGCCCTTTCTTTCATTTTACATTAAATTTTTTGTTTAAATACAAAAATAAATTGCCTATTAAAAGCTTTATTATTTGAAGGAATGAGAATACTACAAATGGGCCTAATATATTTCGAACAAACTATATACCGTAAATATTCTATTTTAAGCCTAGTCTCTATTATAAGCTCAGTCTCTTTTATAACCCAGCCTCTAATTTAAGCCCCAACCCACCCCCCCCCCCCTCAACAAAAAATTTTTTTTTCGTCTTTAATTTTAAATTTTTTTTGTAATTTATTAATTTTTAAGCTATTTTTTTATTTAGATTAATTGAATTATAATTTGCACTCTTTCCGATTGCCCTTTTCCGGAAAGAATTAATTTGCACTTTATCCGGTTGAGCTTTTCCGGAAAGAATTAATTTGCACTTTATCCGGTTGCATTTTCCGGAAAGAATTAATTTGCACTATTTCCGGTTGCACTTTTCCGGAAAGAATTAATTTGAACTATTTCCGGTTGCCTTTTCCGGAAAGAATTAATTTGCACTTTTCCGGAAAGAATTAATTTGCACTTTATTCGGTTGCACTTTTCCGAAAAGAATTAATTTGCACTATTTCAGGTTGCCTTTTCCGGAAAGAATTAATTTGCACTATTTCCGGTTGCCTTTTCCGGAAAGAATTAATTTGCACTTTATCCGGTTGCCCTTTCCGGAAAGAATTAATTTGCACTTTATCCGGTTGCCCTTTCCGGAAAGAATTAATTTGCACTTTATCCGGTTGCACTTTTCCGGAAAGAATTAATTTGCACTTTTCCGGAAAGAATTAATTTGCACTTTTCCGGAAAGAATTAATTTGCACTTTTCCGGAAAGAATTAATTTGCACTTTATCCGGTTGCATTTTTCCGGAAAGAATTAATTTGCACTTTATCCGGTTGCACTTTTCCGGAAAGAATTAATTTGCACTTTATCCGGTTGCACTTTTCCGGAAAGAATTAATTTGCACTTTTCCGGAAAGAATTAATTTGCACTTTATCCGGTTGCACTTTTCCGGAAAGAATTAATTTGCACTATTTCCGGTTGCCTTTTCCGGAAAGAATTAATTTGCACTTTTCCGGAAAGAATTAATTTGCACTTTTCCGGAAAGAATTAATTTGCACTTTTCCGGAAAGAATTAATTTGCACTTTATCCGGTTGCCCTTTCCGGAAAGAATTAATTTGCACTTTATCCGGTTGCCTTTTCCGGAAAGAATTAATTTGCACTTTATCCGGTTGCCCTTTCCGGAAAGAATTAATTTGCACTTTATCCGGTTGCCTTTTCCGGAAAGAATTAATTTGCACTTTATCCGGTTGCCCTTTCCGGAAAGAATTAATTTGCACTTTATCCGGTTGCCCTTTCCGGAAAGAATTAATTTGCACTATTTCCGGTTGCACTTTCCGGAAAGAATTAATTTGCACTTTATCCGGTTGCCCTTTCCGGAAAGAATTAATTTGCACTTTTACGGAAAGAATTAATTTGCACTTTTACGGAAAGAATTAATTTGTACTCTCTGAAATTTATAAGCCCAGTCTGTATTTTAAATACCCACCCCCCCCCCCCTCCCCGATAAAGGGAAAATTTTAAACCCATGGGCTTAAAATTGAATATTTTTAGGATAATGAGAAATTCATATATGATCATTTAATGCTATAATGGCCATGAAAAATGATTCATTTGGTGGATGATCAAGCAAAAAATGATTGGTTGAGCCGAAATTGGCACATTCTAAAAATTAGACATTAATAACCCATTTTACCAATTTTGCCAATTAATTTTCAATTTTTGTCTGTGATAATTTTAAATAATATTTCCCAAAGTGCTTTTATAAATACCACAAAAATGTCCTGTTCTGCAATTTTTATTCTCGATCAAAAAGGCAATGTAAGCCAAAATATTGGGGAAAATTATTTTGGAATTGAAACCCAAAAAGGTGATAATGTCTCGAAATTATCGGGGCGACATTGATGTTGGCTGCATCGAGAAATTTATGCCATTATTAATGGAACAGGAGGATGAGGGCCGGACATCGCCAATTTTGCAAAATGGCGAATTATGCTATATTTATATTAAACATATGAACATTTATTGTGAGTAAGATTAATTTAATAAATATTTAATTGAATTGAATTGGAGTGGTTGCCCTCGCCAAGAAGAACCCGAATGTGGCCATGATCCTTTCATTCCTCTACAAATGTGTGGAAACTTTCATTTGCTATTTCAAAGACTTGGAGGAGGAATCGGTCCGTGACAATTTTGTGGTTATTTATGAATTGCTTGATGAAATGCTCGATTTTGGGTATTAATTTGTACAAAAAATTGGGAAATGAATGTAAACTTTTTTGAAAAGTTATCCGCAAACAACGGAACCGCGCATTCTGCAAGAATATATAACCCAAGAAACACATCAATTGGAAATTGCTCCACGGCCCCCAATGGCCGTGACCAATGCCGTCTCTTGGCGTTCAGAAGGCATAAAATATCGAAAAAATGAAGTATTTTTGGATGTGATTGAATCGGTCAATTTGTTGGTAATTTAATTCATTTGGAATTTAATTCCTCAATTATTTTTTGAGGCTAACGCAAATGGGACAGTTTTGCGCAGCGAAATTGTCGGTTCAATTCGAATGTAATCCTTTCGGGAATGCCCGAACTTCGACTTGGACTCAACGATAAAGTGCTCTTTCAAACTGTTGGAAGTTTGTTTTTTCCCTCATTAAACCACAAAATTGGAAATATTTAAAAAGGAAGTCGAGGGAAGGCAGTCGAATTGGAGGACGTAAAATTCCACCAATGTGTTCGACTTTCTCGATTTGAAAGTGAACGCACAATTAGCTTCATTCCACCGGATGGGGAATTTGAATTGATGAGTTATCGACTTTCGGCATCCTCAATAAAGCCACTCATTTGGGTGGAAGTTTCCATGGAAAAATATGCTCATTCTCGGATTGAATACATTGTCAAAGTAATTCAAATATTTTTGATCCATATTTTGGCTTAAATTTAGGCCAAATCCCAATTCAAAAGGCAATCCATCGCAAATCATGTGGAAATTCATGTCCCAGTCCAAAGTGATGCGGACTCGCCAAAATTTAAGAGCGTTGTTGGTTCAGCCAGATATGCGCCCGAAGTTGGCGCCTTCATTTGGACAATTCGAAGTTTTCCAGGCAAATTGGAATATTTTAAATTTAAAATTCCGCGATTTTTTAGGAGGTCGTGAATTTTTGATGCGAGCCCATTTCAGTTTGCCTTCGGTTGAAGGAGACGATGCCGAGGCAAAAGTGCCAATAAACGTTAAATTCGAAATTCCCTATTTCACTACTTCCGGATTGCAAGTAAATATTTTTGAGAATTAATTTAAAAATATTTATTTCGTTCCAAAGGTTCGTTATTTGAAAATCATCGAGAAAAGTGGCTATCAGGCGTTACCTTGGGTCCGATATGTCACCCAAAATGGCGATTATCAAATTCGAACATAAATTGATGATGAGGAATTAGGAAATTAATATTTACAAAAATAGTCCTAAATTGCCTTCCAATTTGTTTATTTTTTCCATTTTAATCCTCAATTCCACCTCTTCTTTTCGCCTTATTAAGCATGTTAAACTCAATTAAAAGTGATAAAATAATATTCGATAAAAATAGTCTAATTAATTCAGAATTTATACTAGATTATTTCCTTTCCCTCTGCTGATGGAATGAAAAGCATATCCAATCAATTTGTGAATTTAATTTAAATTTTCAGTTTATTTTCTCCTTTGTCTCATTTTTTATTTTATCCACCTTGTTTGTTCAATTCATTCAATATTCAATTTACATATTCATTCCGTCCATTTTCCCTGCTTTTATTCCCCTTTTGCTCTATAACAAAATTACAAAGCCTAATTATATTTTGACGGTTCCAATTCCAACTAATAATTTGTGTGATAATTTTTTAAATTTTATTATTTATGAAAATAAATATTTTATTAAAAAAATAGATTATTTAATATTTAATTTCTCGCTTTTCTTATAATGCAAATAATTATTTATTTTTCATTTTATCAATATTAATTTTTAATCATTATTAAAATAATTAAATTTAGAATAAATAAAATGGTTGTTCAACACATAAATAATGATATGGAATTTGAGGCTGCAATCCAGAATGCAGGCCAACGCCTAATTATTTGTGACTTTTTTGCAGATTGGTAAGTATTTTTTGAAATCAATAAAATATTTTAAAATATTTTTAAAAAAAATTCTGGAATTTGAAATATTAATTTATCTATATGTAAAAGAGCAAAATTTTATACTTTCATTAATATTTGTCTAATTAAATTCCTCTTAAATTTTTTGCTGATTGTTGATAATTTTATTTTTTATTGATTTATCAATTAATTATTTTATATGAAATATTATGAATACGGGATTTTCCAAATCTTAATATTAATTCAAAACAACATGCTTCTTATGGATATGAGTATGGAAATAATTTATGAGTTGGAAATTTTTTCTAATATTTTAATTTTTCTAAGCGCTTTTACGCTTTCCAGTATTATAAAATTAATAAAAATATGAAAAATAGAATAAACGAAATTTATGTAGGATAATTAATTTACTATGAAAAAAATTTATTTAAAAAATGAACATTTTATGGCCTAAAACTTAGCCAAATCAAAATCACAATTTCTTTAAAATTTTTATATTAGCCTCACATATACCTACCTAATAAGCTAAGCTTAAGTCATCTGTTTTTTATATTTAACTAAAATTATTAAACTCATCAAAATTCTTAGGTGCGGACCTTGCCGAGCCATTGCGCCCTTTTTTGAACAATTATCGGATCGATATTCCAAAGCAATTTTCCTCAAAATTGATGTTGATCAATGCCGGGGTTAAGCACGAATTTTTTCAAAAACATTTTTGAATATAGGCACCTCCCAATTGCATTCTGTCAGGGCAATGCCCACATTTATTGCATTGTTAAATCGAAATGAGATTGGCCGATTGCAAGGCGCCGATCCTAATGGATTGGAACGAATGGTGGTGAATGGATTGGCAAAGGTGATGCCGGCTGAAAATGCGGCAAATCCGGCTGAACGACAATGGCTGGAACAATTTGTACATTCGGTGGAAAAAGTAGGAAAATTAGATAAGAACCCAAAATGAGAATTAGCTAAAAACACAAAAATCATAATTATAGATAAAAAAAATATTCTTTTTAACCATCCTATTTAATTTTTACTGCGTTTATTCAATTTTAAAAATCAAATACCTATAAATTCTTTAAAATGTATCCAATTCATTTTTTTGCTAATATTACATAGATGTCCGTTTATGAGGATGAGTTAAACCAAATGTTGGCTCTTTCTGTAATCCCAACGGAAGAATTACGCCAAAAAGCAACAATGGATGATGGCGAAATAAATCATTATGGATTAGCGAAGGGCCTTCTCCAATGGTTCCATCAATTCTTTCAATGGGTGAATACCCCAAAATGTGAACAATGCGGAAAAGAGGGAAAACAAAGTGGGAAAATCATTGAATTTAAGTAAATTTGGCAATTTTAGTTGGTCCTGGGGTACCAACCGAAGAAGAGGCAAACGATGAAGCCGGTCGTGTTGAATTGTACAAATGCGAAGAATGTGGGAAGGAAATTCGCTTCCCTCGATATAATAATCCAGCAAAATTATTGGAAACACGGTGGGTTCAAATTCATCACAAATTTATCTAAAATTAATTGAATAATTTAAAGGAAAGGTCGTTGTGGGGAATATGCAAATTGTTTTGCACTTTGTTGCCGAGCAATGGGCTTTCAGACACGGTGGAATTTGGGAGGAAAATGAATAAAAAAAATATATATTTTAGTTGGGTGACGGACAATTTGGATCATGTTTGGGTGGAAGTTTGGTCGGATCAATTAGGACGATGGCTTCATTGTGATCCATGCGAGAATGTCATTGACACTCCACTCATGTATGATAAGGTGAAATGAATTTGGGGAATATAATTTGAATTTGAACTAATATTATGTTGCTTTAAGGGATGGGGCAAAAAACATGCTTATGTGTTCGCATTTGCCATTGACCATATGCAGGATGTGACTTGGCGATACCATTTTGACCATGCGGCCGCAATAAAAAGAAGAATTGCAGTCAGGGAACCGGTGCTTCGAAATTTCATTAACGTAAAAAAATGAAAATTTACTGATGAATTATTGAATAAATTTAGAAAATGAACGGCAGATTGGCCAAAACAATGGCAGAGGAACGAAGAAAACAGCTTCGGGATCAAATGCTGGCAGAATTAGTGGAAATGTTGACGGCAAAAACCCAATTAAGGGATGGAAGTGAGGCACAGAATCAAGGACGACGATCCGGGGACAAACAATGGAAAAAGGCCCGAGGCGAAATTGGAGGGGCTGATGACAAAGGAAAGAAGGACGAAAACAAAAACTAATTGAATTGAAAGAAAAAGTGTAAATTTTTTGTATTGAATCGAATGATAATTGATTGATAGATGAACGATATTTTAATTAAATATTAAAATGTTATATCCATATTAAAAAAGAATGAATACAATTCTTCCATTCGTTAAACCAAAATTATAATAAATTTATATTTATGCAATAAACCAGTTTATAGTACAAAATATTGAATAAGTAAATTCATTATGACTGTGGGGAATGCATTAGGGTGGAATCATCGAGTTGAATATAGAATTACACAATTATATTTCATTTTTTTGCAATTTTATTTCAAAGAATGTCTATTTGTGGCATTCAATTGGCCATTTTGGGTGCAATTTGCGGTGGGAATTGGAATGGCTTGTGGAGTGGATTGTCCACAATTGACTCCATTCTCGATTCCATTAACCGGACTTCCAATTCCGCTGCTACTATTGTGGGAACGGGCACTGGAAGAACGGCGCAAACTCAAACTGGAGAATAGTGGGGTACTTCTGAAATGATTGAAAATGGAAAGAATATTAAATGATGATTGGAAAATTGTTGATTTACCGAAGCATATCTTTCAATTGGATTGATTCATAATTTTCAATGCTTTCCTGGAATTTTTCGATCCAAATTTCCTTAAAATTGATCCACATTATTAAAGGCATTTATCCCTTTTTCAAATACTTTTTCTCTTTTATTCACGGTTTGCATTGTGTAAATGTTCAAAACTTGATAATAACGAGTCAAATGAATGACCACAAATGCATTCTTTAATGAAACTGTATAAAAAAATACAAATGCTATTCATTTGGGTAAAATAAAAACCATTTTGTTGAGTCTCCAAATCGGATTCGGCATCGCAAAATACGCAGGAATCCAATGGGATTGGTTGACGATGAACAATATAGAATTCTTGTTTGCTCAAATTTGATGCATTTTTCTGCAAAATATTCTCCAATTTAATTGAAATTCATTCATAAAACTGATTCACCTTCGATTTGAGGGTCACTTTTTTCATTTTGGTTATCAAAAACATATCATTGAAAAGGAAACAATAACAATCCGATGTTCGACCATTCTCTTAAAGTATTCATATTAATTATAAATATAATATTTTGTACTAACCAATATATTCCAAATGGCCTTCATGGACCAATTTTCGACGGGGATGTGCCAGAAGATTTTCGCAAAATTGTCTGGAAAGAGCACCCTTCAGGAACTGTGAAAATGAAATGGAAACATAATAAATATAAGGGTGAAATATAGTACATCGGGAATGTATGTTTTCGGCTCCAATTCATTGACTGGAGGCCACACAATTTGATGCTGAAGTTGCTGAAGCCGTTCAAAATTGTGCAGCCATTGGACACTATCATCAATGGATCCTTAAATTATGAATAATTTTAAATTGAATTCAACAAAAAAAAACTCACTCAAACTTTCGTTCATCTGTTCCAAAACTTTCTCAAGACATTGTCTTTCTTCTTGGGGTTCAGTGTGCCGTAGAATTTCCCTAAGGATTAATTCAATTCAAAATATATTGAATGACCGTACCTCAATAAAATCGGAAGCCGAGTAATTCGTTGAAGAGGAGAAATCAACAAATCCTCGAGTTGAAGCCGAACACAGCGAGGATCATTCATGCAAACCTTTTTTAAAAATTATATTTTATTTTAAATACGTCAATGTCCATTTGTGGATTAGGAAGGATTAATATTTGTTTCTTTTTTCTTATTCATTTCGAATCGTAAACATCATTTTTTTATCCATACAAAAAGGCCAAAAATAATCCGCTAATTCAGCTCAAAAAATGAATCAAAACATATTTAAAATATGTAAAATGACGAATTTCTTACTCTTTCAAAATCCACAAAACGTTCCTCCTTTTGTCGGACTGTGCCCAAATATTCAATTGTTGCCTTCAAAATTAAATTATACCCAAAAATATTAATTAATCCACTTTATAATTTATGCAATATGCTTGGTAGGCTGAAATGGTGGATGGGCCTTTGGCAAATCTTTTGAATAATTGGACGATCATTTCCGTCGTCCTAAATGGTGCACCGGCGCATTTTACTTCTTCCAACAATGACAAAAATGATTGGCAAAATCGGCGACTTATCTAAACATTTATATTTTTTAATAAATTTGTTTAAACAAATATTTTTACTCGAATAAGTTGGTCCAAATTGCCAAAAAGTAATTCTGGCTCTACCCCAAGAAGGCAACCCTCAACTTGGCATTTCTTCAGTGGTTCCTTGTAAACATTTCTTAAAGGAGAAATGGCAATGTCTATTAAAATTAATTTGAATTACCGCAAAACGAGTAATTGTCGAATGAGGAAAACCAATTCACTGTGGAATAATTCCCAAACTGCTTTCAGTCTCCTTTTGTCCCTTTCCATCATCAAATCCTTTGTTTGCCCATTTAATGGCAAAAACATTTCCTCCCATTGGACATTCTATTATTGAATTATTTTTATTTCATTTTTGGCCTCTAATTCACCAATAATTTTTCGTAATGTTCATCCTCATCACCGGCTCCCTCCGTCGCCGAACATGTTTCATTTGATGTGCTGTCCAATGCGGCATGAACGTGTTTCAACATTTCACGCGATTTTGCCCGATTTGACCATTCGTACTATAAATATTAGGGAATGGATTTGAGAATTTAAATTAGAATGAATGGGAATAAATTGGAAATTTAAATTGCCTTTATCCATTCCATTCGAGAATATCTTCGCCTAATTTTCCCCTCAATTTTATGTTATCCTCCCCCGACTTTTATTGGCTCAAATTGAAATTTTATGCCAATTTCGGACCATTTTCCTTTTTTTCCTTCTCAACCATTCTCCAAAGTCCAAATTAATGGATATGCCCAATTTGTGCCACCCCTCCACCATCCCTTTTTCGATATCCAGAGTCCAGAGACAAATTGGGAAGGAAAGGTTGCCACGGAAATTGGAAAAATGAGATGATGAAAAAAAAAGTAAAGGGGGATTTGCACAGTTGGTCATCGATTCCAATTTTTTTAGAAATAAAAACGAAAAAAATTGTGGGGAAATATGGCAAAAATATTATAATAATTGTCGAACCAATCTTCGCAATATCCACGGGGATCGTGCCTTCGATTGGCATTCATTCCCATTATTCTCTGCATAAAAATGATGGGTGGCCAATGTGGCCCTTTGCAAATCTTTAAAAAATAATTTAAATTTATGTCTTCTATTTTTCCCATTTCCACCTGCCAACAATCCTCCACCAGCCGAAATGGCCCGATTATATAAATGTGGTGATTCATTGTCGGCGGTGACTTGCAAATGTGGAACAATTATTAAATTGCAATCTGCCCCAAAATCGCCACCATTTTCGCGGTCACTGAAAGGCACAAATATCACAGTGGAAAGTGAAAATATTTATTTACGATTCAGATGGTTGTTCTTCGGGCACAATTGCGTCCCTTCGATGCATTTGTTCCCGATGTGGGTGAATTATTAAATTATCTTCGTGCTCATCAATTTTCTATAAATTATAAAAAACAATAATTTTATGTTAATTATTCCCTCACTTGATTCAATAATCCTCCACCATTTCCGCACATGAAAATGGCCATTTGGGTTGGGGAAGTTGGATTATTATTCAATTGTTGGGAATGTGGAGGAGGCGAATGGCCATTATTTTGGAGCATTAGAGCTGGGGATGCAGTTGTGGACATTTTTTATGCAAAATTAACATGAAATTGGGGAAAATGATACTTTTGTTAAAAACATCATAAATTGATTTGAAAATGAGGAACAACTGCTTATGCCACCTATTCCCACCAATACATTCCATTCATTTTGTCCCCTCGAGGTTGTTGTCTGGAAAAGATGCCTCATTCAGAGATGCCTTCAAGGAAAGTATAAAATGAAAAAAGTGTAAATTGACAAGGAACACGCGATCAAAAGGGATGATGAGGAGGAGAAGAAAATATATGGAAGGAATGATGTTTGTTAATGTTATGCGCAACAGCATTAGACAGAATGGTAAAAGAATTGGCCAATGGAATGGAAAGATGATTGGTTTTGGTTGGTTTATTTGTTATTCATTAATTCATTTGATGGTCAGGAAATGATGGAAGATTTCCCGAATGATTAGAAATTAGAATATATTTAGCAAATCAGAATTGTGTTTCTAGCAAGTCAGAATTTGTGTTTTTAGCAAATCAGAATTTGTGTTTTTAGCAAATCAGAATTGTGTTTCTAGCAAGTCAGAATTTGTGTTTTTAGCAAATCAGAATTTGTGTTTTTAGCAAATCAGAATTTGTGTTTTTAGCAAATCAGAATTTGTGTTTTTAGCAAATCAGAATTTGTGTTTTTGGCAAATCAGAATTGTGTTTCTAGCAAGTCAGAATTTGTGTTTTTAGCAAATCAGAATTTGTGTTTTTAGCAAATCAGAATTTGTGTTTTTAGCAAATCAGAATTTGTGTTTTTAGCAAATCAGAATTTGTGTTTTTAGCAAATCAGAATTTGTGTTTTTGGCAAATCAGAATTTGTGTTTTTAGCAAATCAGAATTTGTGTTTCTAGCAAATCAGAATTTGTGTTTCTAGCAAGTCAGAATTTGTGTTTTTAGCAAGTCAGAATTTCTGTTTTTAGCAAATCAGAATTTGTGTTTTTAGCAAGTCAGAATTTGTGTTTTTAGTAAATCAGAATTTGTGTTTTTAGTAAATCAGAATTTGTGTTTTTAGTAAATCAGAATTTGTGTTTTTAGCAAATCAGAATTTGTGTTTTTAGCAAATCAAAATTTGTGTTTTTAGAAAATCAGAATTTGTGTTTTTTCGTAAATCAAAATTCAATAGTTTTTGGGCAAAACTCGTTTAATTCTAAACCAAATTAAATAAATTTGATATTATTAGATAATCTAATTAATTGGTACAAAAAAATTTCTAATATTATGTAAATTAAATTGTTAAAATTTAATAAATTGGAACAAATTTCATTTTAAATTCGGGTCATTCATTTCGGTGACAAAATTTAAGAAAAACAATATTATTGGCAAAAATTGAATGACTGCTGAATGAACGGAATTCCTTCCCCAAAATTAGGCCAATCTAATATGGAAGGCAGACTGAAAAATAATATTAAAAAGTGAAATGACGAATTTTTTAAATTGTAAACAAAAAAAAAAAAGATTCTGGCGGAATATTTTTTGAACTTTTCCCAAAACCATATTTAGAAACATTTATGCCAAAATGCTGATTGGATAATTTTGTTTAAATTTTCCACAAAAAATGTTGCCGATAATTAAGTCGCGTGAAAAAAGGAAGAAGTCCTCCATTTGGGAAATTGGAAAAGAAAAGTGCGGAAATTAGCGAAAAAATAGGAAATGAGAAAAAAGAAGGAACTCTGGAATTGTAATGAGAATGGGGGAAATGTATTCAAAAACAAGAAACAACCATGAATTTGAATGAATCTGTGCATTGTTTTGATTTAAATAAAAGGGAATATATTCGGGAGTGGATGAATGGGGAGAGGGAATGTATTGGCAAAATGGAAATGGAAAGATGGCACGGATGTAAGGAGGAGATGTTATTTTATTTGAAGGAGAAGGAATGGGATGGATGGCTTTTGGGCTTTGGCTTCCCTCAAATAAATTATGGATTCTGTTAATCCGCCTTCACATTTCACGTCTTCGCCAATGGCGTCCATTTGCGCGCTTATTCATTCATTCAATTTCATTTTGAATTGAATTGAATTTTGCCATATTCAATGTTCGGATTTTTCCTAATTGTAGGATGGAAATAAAATGAAAAAACGGATGTTGAAAATTGAGAAGAAATTTCAGGAGGTGGTAATTTGAAGATGGATGGGCAAATGTGCCAAATTGGATGGGAAATTAGGGAAATGCTAAAAAGGATTTTAATCTTTTTTTATTTATTTTTTAGTAACTAAAACTAATTTGCAAAATATGGAAGGAAATGGAAATGTTCTATTGGACATATTTTCCTTCCTGTTTTTTGTTTATTTTGCATAAAAGTTTATTTGTTTGCTTTTGGTTTATTTATTGATAGATATTCATAATTATTATTTATTTTAATTAAATGTTTTTTTCTTAAATTTTCTAATTGTATTGAATTTTTTCGGGCATATATTCCCAACAATATGTATCTAAAATTAGAAAGTGAAAATGAATCCCTCTTTTATCACAACTTTTTTGTTTTTTTTATTCCCGGTTTATTTGCCTTTGTTTTTCTTGATAAAGTCTCAAACATTTTTGGTTCCCCTTCGAAAGGATATATTCTTTTTTTTTTTTTTTTTGTGTACTTAAATTACTATATACAAAATAAAATAAATGGCAACTATTTTAATAAGTTAATTAATCTATGGGATGGGGAATAATTGAAATATGCCAAAAGCAAAATTATATATAAATTTTTTAATTAATTTATTACTATTTGTGGATAAATTGGAGCGGAAAGCAATTTTGGGGATTATTATGCATTTTTTTTATGAGTATCAATTACTATTTACAATTTTATGTTCAAAAAATTACAAAAATATGCCATTTTTGTTACAAAATTGATTTCAGATTAAAAATTTCCACTCGAATGGATTTAGGCTTCATCAAATGTGTGCAAATGCCAATGTCAATGCCAATGTTGTGGAAGAATGCCCTAACCACAAAAATGGAATTCAATGCGCATCCATTCTTCTTTTTCCTGTTGGTCCCAGCAGACGGAATAAAATGGGAAAAAGTAGCAATTGTTGGCTTTTTCTGGAAATTTTATCCACTTTTCTCATTGCCGTTGGAACAATCAAATGAAAGGTGGAAAATGGCTGGAGGATTTTAATAGCGGATTTTAATAGTCCCATTCAAAATTTAATAAACAAATTCTTTTATTAAAAAAAGTCTGGGTCATTTTTAAGATAAATATTCAAAAAAATTGTCGAATATTTTGGGTTCATAAAATGAAATATGTCCTGAAATGGGGAATAATATATCCCCGCCGTCGGTTCATTTCATTTTTGGAAAAGGACATTTTTAGGTTGGATTATTCTGCCCAAATCCCATTTTGCTTTTCTTTTTATGTCCTCTAAAAATGAATGGGAAAATTGGATTCCATGAAATTTTTTTGGCCCAAAATCTCGTCATTATAATTTTTATGTTTTGAATATTTTTCAATTTTAATGAATTCGTCATAATGAGAGGGCGGAGAAATGTAATCCATTTTTTGATGGATTTTCTCCAAAAATAGAAAATAAATTCTATTTAAAGTTAAGGAATGAATTAGATAGATGAAATTAATTAATTTTGAATTGATAGGCAAGAATGAGAATATGCTACGCATACGCAACCCCTACCCATCCTTAATAGATAAAAAAAATATTCAAATGGAATCAAATACAAACAGTATTTTGAATAATGTGAAGAAGGAATATGAAGGGGCATCAGGGGAATTTAATTAAAATGATGGGTTTATTTTAGAAAAAAAAAATATAAAATTTAAATATTTATTTTTCCTTCACTGTAAAAAATATGTTGTATTTATTTAAGTTCAATACACATTTTTAAAATGCAAATAATGAATGGACGGAAACCCCTTTTTTGGTAGTTTACAAATATTATTCGGAAAATATGAAATTAAAAACCATTTTTCCGGCATCGAAAAATCAACAATCAACTCAACAAAATAAGTTTTTTAAAGGAGAATGAAAATGGTGGAATGGAAATTGGCCAAAGGCCATCATCATTTCCAATACTTTCAATATTTTTGCAAACTTATTTTTGTCAATGCCGATGCCATCTTTTTTTGGTTATTTCTTATTTCGTGGAACGGCTTCCTGTTGCCCCCAAGGGGAATAAAAAACAGGAGGAATTGGCGTAATGGAAATGGAAGAAGGAAGCAAATTGGAAGGAATTTGAGGAGAGGAAATGGCACCCGCAACGGCAAAATTGGAATAAAATTAATTCCATCCTTTTCAACGCCCACCCAAAATCCAACTTTTATTGATGAAAATATTCGAAAAAACATTCAATTAGATATATTTATATAAAAATATGTAAAATAAATCTATGTAAAATTTTATTAAAATTTTTAGTCCAAATTTGCGATTTGATGAATAATTTTGAGTATCACAGATTAACAAAATAAAATAAAAAGCACAAAAGTAATATGTAAAGCATTCATTTTTATTATTTTTCTAAACTTTTGTGTCATATTCAAAGCAATAATGCCGATTTGGGGCAGAATTTGGAGGAGGGGGCACCGTCCATTTGAAGGAACAATTCAAAACGGTGAACACAGATTCTGTGAAAAAATGAATTAATTTTTGAATTAAAAAGGGATATAGATATTAAATTTAGCTATAACATAGAAAAGTGTATTGAAATTGCAAAAAAGGTTATACCGGTTTAGTGGCCTTCCAAACCTTATACCCATTCGATTGATCTCGTCAAGAGCATCGAATAATTTCTTATTGTTTATTAGTCAGAATTAAATGTATTATTTAAGCCCATTCGGGTTTTTAGTTCAAGCCAAATAAATTATATTTAAAAATGATGCGTCTCATCGAGATCTGTTGAGGGTTTAGATTTGGAGGTTAGGACAAATCACTAAACCGGTATATAAACTTTCTTCATTTTCAATATTCTTTTCTGCAAATTCAATGTTTTTTTTCTACATATAAAATATTTTTCAAATATTAATACCAGTTGGCAATAGGGCATGCAATGTTTTTGGCAATTCGTCGAAATATTTGTGCAACATTGCACCTTCGGCCGAAATTCGAAAACTAGGATTCAACTAAATTAGGAATTTAAATTCGGAATGGAAATTTGGCACTAATCCACCTGCAAAAGTAAATTCAACAATTTTTGGCCCTCGTCATTCAATTGGCAGAGTGATGGTTCCACTTGGATCCAATCCAATTGATTATAAGCTGGGAAATTGAATTGGGCCCATTTTGGCAATTGCCGGCATTCTGGCCAATATTCGGCCGAGGGAATGCCCCGAACCGAGAAAATACGTTCCCTTAAAAGTATTTAAATATTTTGTACACAATTTTTAATATACAATTGATCGCCGACTTCATTGGCCCCAGGAAAAAGTGCACTGCCGGTGCACATTTCCGCAAAAATGCATCCAACTCCCCACATATCCAATGAAGTGGAATAAATTGTGGAGCCAAGCAGAACATCCGGTGGACGATACCTGGGATGGAATTTCGGTAATCGTAAAGAATCTGTATCCGTACGCTACAACTGGGCAACGGAGTTTGTAGCGCATTAAGGGCTAAATTGATATTTATGATTTTGGTATCAAATTAAAGAGAGCACTTCTGGCTATCGATTGATATAAAATTTATTTGGTTTGATTCTGAATTAGCAGAGTTATACTTTAAAACAATTAAAAAGATTACTATTATAAATTTGCGAATTTTTCATGGTTTTTTTGAACACAATTGCACCAAATTTTAATCAATCCAAATAAATTTTTTTATATCTTTTGATAAATAGAAGTGCGCTCTTTAATTTGATAGCAAAATTATCAATATCAGTTTAGCCCTTAATTAGCTACATCGCCGTTTCCAAGTTGGGACGTGGTCCAGTTGTAGCTACCGTTTCGATTTCGAGAATCGTAAAGAAACTGAATTCCTAAAAAAAACAATTAGTAAATTGCTCGGGGCCAATGATATCTCATTAGAGAGAGCAATGTCATTTTTTGAGTTTCGACCATAGGGAGGGCTCTTCGTTTTTTAATTTTCATGAATTCATAAAAGTTCCATCCAATTCGCGGCAATTTCATCCACCACCTAATTTGACTCAGCTCGGATCGCCGAGCTTTTTCAAATTAGTTATCCATTTATCATTCTCACTGATCAATTCACTAAATGTCTTTTTTGAGGGATGGATATTCTTTACGATTGTCAATTGGGAATTTAGTATTACCAAAGTGTGACCACATCATGTGAGTATGTTCGACTTGGCACTGATTTAGCACGGGCCAACCCAAAATCGGCCAATTTCAATTCCCCCTCATTGGAGACCAACAAATTTTGCGGCTTCAAATCCCTTCAAAAATGTTTAATATTTATTCACTTTTCCCATCAATTTTTATTCACCTATGCAATATTTTTCGTTCATGGCAAAAGGCCAGGCCCCGAAGGAGTTGGAAGAGGAAAACTTTGACCCGAAATTGGTCCAATCCATGTGGATAATATTGCTCCAAATATTTTGCCAAATCAGTTCTCTTTAAAATGAATTAAATTAATTAATTTTAATATTATTTTGGACTGACCATATATTCAAAAACGAGAATTAGCGATTTTGGTTGTTGAATAATAATTTGATGAAGTCGAACAATGTTCGCGTGGCGAAGGGCACGCAATAATGAAACTGCAAATTTACATTAATTTAGGGATGGATTAATAATTCAATTGTTTACTTTCTCGAATTGCCGTAAATGGTAATCCCTCTTGTTCCTGCAATCTAATCTCCTTCAATGCCACAATTGAACCATCAATTCGATTTTCACTCTTCCAAACTGTCTACAAAAAATGCACAAAAAATTAATTCCACCATTTCTGGCCAAACCGCATAACTGCCCTCGCCAATTTTCTCAATTCGCCTGAAAATGTCCATCCTCATTGAGGCAGAAGCCATATTATTTCGGGAGGAGGATGCAGCCGATGATGAAGGCGAAGACTAAAATAATAAATTTCTCCCAAAATATTCCATTAAATTTGCCTTTTTGTCAATTTCAATTGTTCCACTGCCTCCATTGCATGAATAATATTCATCACTTTGTGGCGTACGGAAGCCAAGTGGCGCTTTAAATGGTAAATAAAAAATGCCAATAATGCCTAAGGCTTTTCCTATTCATAATACTGTACCCTCACTTTTCCTAATCAACCCGTCACCCTATCAATCAAATATTACCTCAATCTGCCTTTTTAAACCCGCTCCTTTCTCCACTAAATGTTCACTTTTTGATTCACTTTTCCCAAATTTGCGACATTCTCCTATCACATTTTTCCGCACAACAAATAAATATATTTACTAAAAGTCAAATCCAACTAATCCCAATCCCCTTCCTCGGGCCACTTGGAGGTTTAGGCCCCGGCAAAGGTCCCGGACGGGAGCCTAGAACCATTCTCACCGCGAACAACAACTAGTCCCGGGAATAAGTACTATAAAATATGTTTTGAATATTCACCCCAATATGCCGGATGGGCATCCTCAAATGTCATATTGCCGAACATTGTGGCCGAGGAGGAATCATCAAATGCCAATCCGGTGGAATTTTTCTTGTCCAAATTTGCATCCAATGGAAATGCAGAGCACATTCTTTAGTAAATATGAATGAACATTTTATTACACTTTTTGGATTTTACGTCGTTGAAATTCTCATTTGTTGATTGGCCCCAACCGATCTTGACCTTTTTTGATGCCGAATATTTTCGTCCACCAATTTATTATTTCCCTGTTGATGAATATTTTTCACTTTTGAATTTGATCTCCATCGGCCACCGGCATTCAGCAAAACATTCACCAATCTAATTAAATTAATCAACATTTTATATTCATTTTTTGACTGACTTTTGTCCGGAGGATTGTTTCCTCTTCAAATGCCTTTGCTGATGAATTTGCCGAACAGTTTCTTGGCTTGGCGAATGCGCCGGTGGATTTTGGGCAATTGAATCGCTGTTTTCCGTCATTTGGGATGGTCTTCGCTGAAAATGATGGAAATCCTCATTGGCCAATTCAGTCAGTCCATCATCCTCTTTTTGGGCTATAAAAGCGAGAATTTCAATCAATGATCAAAAAATGAATGTAATGGACCATAAGTGGGCGCCGGATTAGGCGGTGATTTGACCAATTTTTGAGGGGATGCTTTGCTGGACAAATTATTGCTCCAGGAAAGGCTCATCGGCAAATGCGACTTGAAAATGGTCGAATAAATATAAAATTGAATATATTTTCATACATTGTGCGGGAAAAGAATGGCAAATGTGGATTTGGTCTTCTTTGGGCCAAGTTTTTTGGGCGGTGAAATCAAATAATTTTGCAATTGTTGTTGGGTTGGTTCATCCACTAAAATTGGGAATAATTAAGTAAAAATTTGGTGGGAATTCCCCAAAATGGCCTTAAAAAGGCGGAAATTAAAATGTGAAGAGTGAAAGCAAAATGAGGCAAAAATGAAAGGGTAAATTTCTCATTCATTTACCATGAATTTTTGCATTCATCGGTGAATGCTCTCCGCCCGGCTCCGACGGTCTACGTGACCGTTTTGGCCCTTGTTGATTTGCCCTTTCCTCCTCAAATTGTTGGATTTCTTCGTCCGCAAATGGAAGCAATGAGGCCCCAGAAAATCGCCACCATTTTTTCTTTTGTGCTTCGCCGGATGTCAATTCCAATGTGGCATTTGTTGTGGCCGCCGATGAAGCGCCCGAAGAGGATGCATTCGATTGAGGCGGAGGCCCGGCTAAATTTAAATAATATTTTTAAATTAATTTAATTATTTTCCCACCTCCATCCTTTTCTGCCCTTTCCTTCGATTTTGGCTGTTTATTTCGGCCACGTAAATTTTGAAAGAACAAAGAGGATGCTGAATTCGCAATTCCAATGGCCGACTTTTTCCTGGCAAAATAAATGAATTTAAAATAAAATTAATTTTTATTTATTTTGCCTTGATGGACTTGCGCTGGAATATCCACTTTCATTTCCGCCTCCCTTTTCCCCCATTTGTCGGCCATTTTGGAGGAAAAATGAGGGGAATCGATGATTTCCACCACTGCCATTCATGTTCACTTTTTTGGCCGATTTCATTGAATTTCTCTGCTAAAAAATAATTCGATTAAATTCGAATAATTAATTATTGGAAATTGCCATTGTTGTGGATGAGGCGGTGGATGGAGGGCAACATTCGCACTGGCAATATTCAACTTTGGTTTTATTCACCACCAACTAAAATATACAAAGTGAATATTTCCGCTCATTATTAGTAACCCCAATTTGTTTTCCGCCACCCCCAATTCGATGCAAATTTTCGGAACTTTTTGATCGAACAGCCGAATTGCGGAGGAAATGTTTATGATTAAAATTGATGGTGGAAAGTGAGCCGGATGAACGAAGTCCGCCTTCAATTTTTCCATAATTTGCATTTTATTTTAATTTTTATTCACCATTTCTTTGGTCCGCACTTTCACTTTCTCTTCGCTTCCATTTCCCCGGGGCCCCTTCACCAATCCAATTGCCTTTAAAAAATTTCCGAAATAATTGTAAATTTTTTAAATTTTTTTCTCACTTAATTGATTTGTAAATTTGCTCCAAACTGCGGTCATTTTATTATTAAATGGACCAGCTAAATAAAATAATAGAAATAAAATAATAAAATGATGGAAATTATTTGTTGATTCGGCAAATCGATTTATTTGAAAAAGGGAATAAAGTGGGAAGAAAAGATCGGATTTGGCCGGAGCCTCTGGCCAAAACCATTTGGCCATATTTTTCACATGATGGCGAAAGTTGTCTTTTGGAAGGGAGGGGGAAGAAACATTCGATGCCCAAACAGCCAAATTTATGATTTTTGACAATGTTCAAGAGGGAGGGGGATTAGGGGATTTTTGAGTGGGCGGATAAAAAAAAGCCTAGACAGCAGGTGAAAAAATTCCAAAAAAATGAATGGCCAAATGAATGGCAAAATGAACAGAATATTGGAATGGAGGGAAATTATGATGCATTTGCATTAATCCATTCTGTTCTATTTCTAATCCATGCATTCATTCAATCCAAGGAGGGAATGTGCTAGGTGTGAATGTTTGTGTTTGTGCACGGAGAAGAAAGTGGTATTTTTTGCTTTATTATTTGTTTGGCAAACCAATTGAAGGGGGGAATGAGGAATTATGGATGAAAAATGAGCCTCTGAAATGAATGAAGAGAATAACAAAAAGTTGATGATATTTAATATTTTCAGATAATTTTCCAATGAGCAAAATTTGGTGCCAAATTTTACACATTTTCTTTCTTCTGGTCCATATCAAATTTTTTTTGCAAATTTGAGAAAAATTCAAAAATTGGCAATGCATTTTTAGTGGAAATTCTTTTGATTTCCTAAAATGGGAATTTTCTTAAAAAGAAAGTAATTTTCTTTCCTTTTTTGCTCATTTCCTGTCCATTGTTAAAAAGGAGGAATTGACATTGAAATATTCGCCCCAATTTTGGGAAAACATCAATTTGTGTATTCTTGTCTCATTTGCCTCTTGCATTTCTATAATGGGTTTTCCTTTAAATTTAGCAAAATTTTGGACAATTTTCCAAAATATATTTTTGGTTGTTTTTGTCAAACAAAACAAACACAGTTGGAGGAAATATTTTTGTTGGGAAATATTTCCAGCGGTGATCCGACAAAAATGGGACGAAAGTAGAGGAATAAATGAGGTGAATTGAAAAAGTATTACAATTTAAGATTAGGGGAAATGAAATTAATTTTAAAGAATGGAGCACAAATCATTGATTGATAGCAAATCGATGCATTTTGTGGAGAATTTTGTTAGGCGAGGATTTGGCGGAAATTGTGGGAGTCGAAAATGAACAATTGGCACATTTTGGGATTTAAGTCCAATTGGCTGAATTCAACTTTTGGTCATCAAAACCACTCGATTGAAGTGGATTTAGGGAGGAAGGGAGGTGGGATGGATGCAACTGGCACCTTTTTGTTGGCCAAAGTGCCAGGCGGTTGCATTTTGGACAATTTTGAGGGGAAAAAGAACGGAAGGAAGAAATGGAGAAGGATTTAATGAAAATAAACCGGGGGAATGGAAACAGCTGTTCCCTTTTCAAAATGGATTGGATGAGCCCATTCAAGCTTGATGGACTTTTCCTTGGCCCTAAAATATGTCTCATTGGCCAGTGGGCATGTAAAATTTGTAGTCCTCATTTCCTCACTTTATTCCGGCAATTTTGAGGAAAAATGGACAAAAAAAAAGTAAAAAATTGCAGCCAAATGGGGTTTTTGTCATTTTTTGTTTATGGACATATTCATTCCCCATTTGACAAGCAAAAACATAAGGCTATTAGCCAAAAGAGGAGGAATGGCCGGCAACAATAAAAATAACAATCCCTGGGGACATTTGAGGGTACATTTTGAAGTGAAAAAGGCCAAAATGGGAGGAAAAGCCAAAAATATGATAGAGGGTGCCGGATGTCGTTGGCATTTGGCCCACCCAATTCTCCCTTCCCCATTTTTGGCATTAAATCTAACAAGGAAAATGATCATTGTAATGAGTGAATTTTATTAGTAAGAGGCCTATAATTAGGTTCAATTTTTTGCAATTTCTAAATTTATATAGGCCAAGGATCTGTCCGAAAAGGGAATTGACTTAAAACAAAAATAAAATTGTTTCAGGAAATTGGGAAATTGAAGACCAAAAAAGGGGACATTTTAGGGGGAACAAATGGTGGGGGAAATGGATGAAAATGGATAGAGTGGACTGAATGAATGAGGGGAATGGAATTGGAATTGGAATTGGGGGAATAAAAATAAGTGGCCGGCTGGATGGATGAATATTGGGATTGGGGGAATGCGAGAATGGAATGAGAATGAATGGAATGAATGGGATGAAAATTGGAAATGGAGGATGGACAAGGACCGGGAATTGGTTGTGAAATTGACTGCAGAATCCCTTTTCCCTTATTTATTTATTTATTGGAACATTGAATTTTTTTATTTTCCAAAAAAAAAAAGAAAGCTTAATTCTATTTTAAAATGATTCATTCTTTTTATTTTAATTCATCAAAGAATTCATCTCTCTACTGTTGCTCTGCTCGTTTGAAATTTGCATAAATTTAATTTTTTATTGCCATTGCCAAACTCATCGACTTTTTCGATGAATGTTTTTTTCGATGGATTACGGCAATTGGGGTAATCCAAAAAATGCATAATTTCCCTCAAGAGAATGCCTTTTGGGCTATTCTTCATTTTTGCGGATTGAAAATATGCCCATATTGAAGAGTTCCCATATAAAAATGCCAAATTCCATTTATTATATTTTTGAATGGGAATGGCACAAAATAATAAATATTATTTTGGCATGCCATCCATCCATAATCCACCAATCCATCCATTCCTCCACTCATAGTTCTAGTTCATTTCGACACAAAACATGGATTGGGAGGGGGGGGGGGGGGGGTTGGATGAATTCACATTGGCCATGAGCCAGTCTGTCAAAATGAAGAGCGGCAAAAAGAGGCGAAAACATTGGCCAAATTCGGGAAAAGGCGAAGGACCATTTGGAGAGAGGGGAAAAGTGCCTTCGGCTGCCCAACATCAGTACGAATAGCAAAAAATTGGCAGCCGAAAAGGAGGGGGAGAATGGGAAGAAGATGAAACCCAAAGTGGAATGGATGGATGAGCAGAAAAAGCTGAATACGGAATATTTGGTAGTGGATTTTGGGTAAAATTTGGGGTTGAGAACATTAGAAAACCTTAAAGGGGTGGAATTCGCAAATAGATAAAATATTTCAATTAAAAATATATTAATTTATAGAATTCAATCCATTTTAATTCATTCAATTATCCATCCCATCCATTTATTGCCAAATTCATTAATTGTAATAGTCAAAGAAGGAATTATCTCCGCATCCAAAGCATCCATGACCGTAATCTATAATTCAAAATTGCTTATTTCCATTTTCAAAATAAAACGAACGTCTAACAAAATTTCGATGTCGCATAAACATCCATTTCTCTTGTGGAAATTGGGCACTTCGTTTTCCTTAAAATTCTAATTAATCTCCAATTTAAATATTTTAAAATTACCCATATTTCCGCTTGCCAATTCTGAGGAAATATTAATAACAAAAATGATGAGAAGCAAAAACAGAAGACAATGATAATTTAATGGCATTGAATAATTGACAAATAAAATGGAATTTCGGGGAGATATTTTTGCAAAGAATGAATATGGAGAAGTCAATTAATTGGTTGTATATGTTTAGAGGGTAGATGTGGAAAAGCCAAAAACCAGTTTGTGGATTAGATTATCACCAAAAGCAAAAGAGGATATTGACTTGTTTTTAGCTTATCATTTATTTTTTTTTTTTTGAATAAAGCCATAAATTGGTTTAATTTGATTTTACGATTATTTATTTTGGCCAATTCCTGTGAACATGGAGAGAAGCAATAAATATAATAAAATGATAAAAAAAAATGATAAGAATGTAATTAA
The DNA here is from genome assembly GCA_030063045.1 of Pratylenchus scribneri. NCBI lineage: Eukaryota > Metazoa > Nematoda > Chromadorea > Rhabditida > Pratylenchidae > Pratylenchus > Pratylenchus scribneri. The sequence goes on from JAQSEB010000033.1 coordinate 135,129, forward strand.
TATTCCCACAATTATTTAATTAGCTTTGTCAAACAATTTCATTTATTTTTCTTCATTTTTGATAATAAAAAATGAATTTGCTCATCGTTTTTTCCATAATTCTTGCTTTGTCAATTGAATGTTACTGTCAAAATCCGAATTCAATAATTATTTCAACAAATTATGGTAAATTGCGAGGAATTGTCCACAATTTGGCGGATTCAAAACAAAAAATTGACGTTTTCTTTGGTATCCCCTTTGCCTATCCACCTTTGGGAAATTACAGATTCGAAGTTAAATAAAAAACCCAAAAATATTTTAATTGCTTTATTAAATAGAAGCCATTTCGGCATATTAGTTGGCAACAAGTGAGGGATGCCGGAGAGGAATCGAAACCCGTAGCCTGCGTTCCCCATGGAAGACCGATTGAGCCAGCGGCCAAATTCAGCGAGGATTGCCTTTATTTGAACATTTTTGCACCGCATAAAGTTTGCCAATATTATTATTTTGTTTCACATAATTCAGTCAAATGATGCAAATGGGAATGCTCATTCTTATCCCATACTTTTGTTAATCCACGGCGGTGCCTATGAAATTGGTTCATCAGCTCGTTATTTTGACTATGATTTGTTGGGTTCTCGCTTTGTGGCAAAAGGAATCATTTTAGTCAGCATTCAATACAGATTGGGAGTTTATGGTTACCTTTTTGAAATCTATTCATTTCCTTTTTGCTTTTTAAGGTTTTGCCACCACTGGGAATGAAGAATTGCCGGGTAAATTATTTTGTTAATTCGACAATATTTCAATGAAATTTAAGGAAATATTGGCATTTGGGATCAAATTGCGGCATTAAGATGGATTAAAGAAAATATTTGGGCATTTGAGGGTGATCCAGAACGGGTTACTGTCCTTGGGTACAGTGCTGGATCCGGCAGCATCGGTTTATTGAGCACAACACCAAAAGCGAAAGGCAAGGGTTGAAATTGGGCCAAAAATATTACTAAAACAGATTTATTCCAACAAACTATTCGAATGAGTGGAGCAATTTTGTCCAGTTCGGGTGCTGGCACATTTGTGCCAAAATCCACATTTGAATTGGCCGAAGCAGTGAATTGTTCCTCCACAAATTCTTCCTTGAAAAAATGCCTTCAGGAAAAATCAATTGAGGAAATTTTTGATGGAATCCAACAAATTGTTGGCCAAAAATGATTTTAAAATTTAATTTCACATTTTATAAAGGGAGCTGCCCAAATTTCGTATACACTTGCCAAATTTGGTCCAAATCGAATGGACAGGGAATTATTTGAATTGGACCATCCGGAGGCCATTGCCAAATCTCCACCTAAAAGGACCATGCTGGGATTCACCGAATTGGATTTTCTTTTAATGAGTCATCAAAATATATTAAATATTAAAATATGGAATGAATTTAGCATTAATAATGAATCAGAATTCATCCGTTTCAATGTTGGCATTAACCGATGAAGATGTGGAAAATTATGGCCCAACTCGTTTTGAGGCATTCCTCCGTGATTTTGTGGCCAAAAATGAATATTTTGGCAAACAAATTTCACAACAAATCCAAGCAGAAATATTCGATTTTTATGTGAACAAATATGAACATCGAGAGGAGAAAAAGAAGGATGCCAATTTCTTTTTGCGACTTTATTCAATGGTAGATGGATTATAATGATAACATTAGCGTTAAAAATATTTTTAAGATCTGTTCAGATTTGATGATGGTGGTTCCACTTCTTTGGGAATCCAAAATACGCATTCAGGCAAATTGGCCAATATACATTTATGAGTACAAATACATTAATCCGGAGGTGTTCCCGAAACGGGTTAAAGTGCATGGTTGGTACAAAATGATTATTATTTTAATATTCCCCTCATCCTAGTCGCCTATCACGATTATGACCATGATTTAATTTTTAAGAAGAATTTAATTAAAAATGCGGATGATCAGAGAATTTCGGAATTTTTGATCGAATCCATTGTAAATTTTGTGAAAAATGGGTAAATTTAAATTCAAGAGATCCAATTCACATTAAATTTTAAATTAAAAGAGATCCAACCGGTGATTCAATCAAATGGAAAACAACGGGAAATTTTTCTTTGACTGATTCTCAATCAATTTCTCATATGGAAATCGACAATAATCCGGCACAAAAAGAAGGCATGAATGGGGAAATCAGACGATTGCATTTTTGGATGCAAATTCGACAAAAATATGGGGAAAAATATGATTTAATCCGTGGAATTTATGGAAATGGATCGACAAAAATAAATGGGAAATGGATGATCTGGCTATTTATGGCCATATTTCTTTCTTTGATTCGTACTCATTTTTGATAAATTAATCATTTAATCTGAAGTCGTATGATGATTAACATCACATGAAGAAATCTTTATAAAAGATGTAATAATAACATCATGATTGTAACGGGTATTAATTGGGAAGGATAATTTCGTGAATAAAGGAAGCTAATGAAATGAATTTGGCCATATTATCGGAAATAATACTCGTCAAGTCATCTTCCACTCACTCATTCCAAATCCCATTTCAACCATCAATAAGCAACATTTTTTATACCAAACTTTCGGCATTGGCGCAGATTAAAAAGGCACTTCGTATTAAATCTTTCACCAATTGGGCCGTAATATTCCATGCGAATAAAAATAAATATCCGTCAAATAAAATAACATTTCCCTATTTACTTACAAACTTTCTGTGACTTTCAGCCATTTTTTACATTCAAATCTCGACGACCAATTGAAAAAAAAAAAAATCAAAATTGTACCAAGCATTAAAAATAAACAATAAAATTTTCAATTTATTTTATAGATATTAAAAAGGACAATAGGATTTACAAAAACAACAATATATGGGGAAGGAAATATACATTTACAATTTACATAGATGGGAAACAATTATAGTGACACTGGCGTGAAAAGACAGCTGTTATCCCTAAGCAAAGACACTTTATAAGATCCGATTTATCCACTATTTGTTCACTTTTTATTTAATCGCCGTCGGCGAATAGCCGATAGAACGGAGTGACTCGAACCTATTGAATAAAGATTATTGCCTTCGAACCTATTGAATAAAGATTATTGCCTCCCAAAATTTGTCCTCTTTCATGGCGCTCCTGACACCGTTCTACTCGCGTCTATTTAAACAGAAAACAAATCCAGCGAAGATGCCCAGAGAAAATTAATGAAAATGATCAAAGAAACTGCTGCTGACTGAAGAATGAGGCTAACAACAACAAGGACAACAATTGGCCAAAATATTCTTGAGGATCACGGACTAAGGACAGCCGTTCAAATGGGAGACGGGAAGATGGAAAAGGATTTTGGCCGGACAAAAAGAAGAAAAGAGGCAATAAAGAAGATGGAAGATGAACAAATGAGATGACAAAAAGATGCCAATCTAAGGAATATTTTGGTTGCGCGAGGCCGCGCAAAGAGGAAGATGGGAAGTGACACTGGCGTGAAAAGACAGCTGTTATCCCTAAGCAAAGACACTTTATAAGATCCGATTTATCCACTATTTGTTCACTTTTTATTTAATCGCCGTCGGCGAATAGCCGATAGAACGGAGTGACTCGAACCTATTGAATAAAGATTATTGCCTTCGAACCTATTGAATAAAGATTATTGCCTCCCAAAATCTGTCCTCTTTCAATAGTTGTCATGCACAATTTACTTCATTACATCTGCATACATCACTTCTTTTATTGCACATTTGAACAAGCATTCGCACACAACAAACAACAGAAGAGAATGAAGTACACGATAAGAACTAGAAAAAAAAAAGAATTTTTAATTAATTTAATTAAATTTTGCTCACTTGTAATAATGGCCCAATAATATTCGTTCTGGATCCTTTTGCATTGTTGCATCTTTGCCTCGCGCTTATCTCGGATCCCTTTGACGATATCAATCCATTGTTGTATTTTTGCGTTGCACTCTTCGTTGCTCCGGATCCTTTCATCATTGCATTGTTTCATATTTGTGTCGCAACCATCATTCTTCAGGATCCATTTGACATCATTTTCTTGGATCAATTTTCCCTGAATGCCCTTATAATAAATTGAGAAGGAAATTTGCCGCCGAATTGCCGGATGATGATGGATTTGAATTGTTGAATAAGTAAATATTTTTATTATTTTTATTTAACAGGCCGGAATATTCTGCCGTTTTTTAGTTATGAATTTTAAAAATTTTCAAAAAACACCTATAAAATGGAAAATTTCAAATAGGAATTTTTCAAAATCGGCCTGAGTTGTCCGTCTGAAATTTTGGGATTAAATCTTAATAATTATAAGCTAAAATTTATTAAAAATTCAGGCCTGAATGTTCTGCCGTTTTTTAGTTATGAATTTTAAAAATTTTCAAAAAACACCTATAAAATGGAAAATTTCAAATAGGAATTTTTCAAAATCGGCCTGAGTTGTCCGTCTGAAATTTTGGGATTAAATCTTAATAATTATAAGCTAAAATATATTAAAAATTCAGGCCTGAATGTTCTGCCGTTTTTTAGTTATGAATTTTAAAAATTTTCAAAAAACACCTATAAAATGGAAAATTTCAAATAGGAATTTTTCAAAATCGGCCTGAGTTGTCCGTCTGAAATTTTGGGATTAAATCTTAATAATTATAAGCTAAAATATATTAAAAATTCAGGCCTGAATGTTCTGCCGTTTTTTAGTTATGAATTTTAAAAATTTTCAAAAAACACCTATAAAATGGAAAATTTCAAATAGGAATTTTTCAAAATCGGCCTGAGTTGTCCGTCTGAAATTTTGGGATTAAATCTTAATAATTATAAGCTAAAATATATTAAAAATTCAGGCCTGAATGTTCTGCCGTTTTTTAGTTATGAATTTTAAAAATTTTCAAAAAACACCTATAAAATGGAAAATTTCAAATAGGAATTTTTCAAAATCGGCCTGAGTTGTCCGTCTGAAATTTTGGGATTAAATCTTAATAATTATAAGCTAAAATATATTAAAAATTCAGGCCGGAATATTCTGCCGTTTTTTAGTTATGAATTTTAAAAATTTTCAAAAAACACCTATAAAATGGAAAATTTCAAATAAGAATTTTTCAAAAACGGCCCGAGTTGTCCGTCTGAAATTTTGGGATTAAATCTTAATAATTATAAGCTAAAATATATTAAAAATTCAGGCCGGAATATTCTGCCGTTTTTTAGTTATGAATTTTAAAAATTTTCAAAAAACACCTATAAAATGGAAAATTTCAAATAGGAATTTTTCAAAATCGGCCTGAGTTGTCCGTCTGAAATTTTGGGATTAAATCTTAATAATTATAAGCTAAAACATATCAAAAATTCAGGCCTGAATGTTCAGCCGTTTTTTAGCTATGAATTTTTAAAAATTTTCAAAAAACACCTATAGAATGGAAAATTTCAAATAGGAATTTTTCAAAATCGGCTTGAGTTGTCCGTCTGAAATTTTGGGATTAAATCTTAATAATTATAAGCTAGAATATATTAAAAATTCAGGCCTGAATGTTCTGCCGTTTTTTAGTTATGAATTTTAAAAATTTTCAAAAAACACCTATAAAATGGAAAATTTCAAATAGGAATTTTTCAAAATCGGCCTGAGTTGTCCGTCTGAAATTTTGGAATTAAATCTTAATAATTATAAGCTAAAATATATTAAAAATTCAGGCCTGAATGTTCTGCCGTTTTTTAGTTATGAATTTTAAAAATTTTCAAAAAACACCTATAAAATAGAAAATTTCAAATAGGAATTTTTCAAAATCGGCCTGAGTTGTCCGTCTGAAATTTTGGGATTAAATCTTAATAATTATAAGCTAAAATATATTAAAAATTCAGGCCTGAATGTTCTGCCGTTTTTTAGCTATGAATTTTAAAAATTTTCAAAAAACACCTATAAAATGGAAAATTTCAAATAGGAATTTTTCAAAATCGGCCTGAGTTGTCCGTCTGAAATTTTGGGATTAAATCTTAATAATTATAAGCTAAAATATATTAAAAATTCAGGCCTGAATGTTCTGCCGTTTTTTAGTTATGAATTTTAAAAATTTTCAAAAAAAACCTATAAAATGGAAAATTTCAAATAGGAATTTTTCAAAATCGGCCTGAGTTGTCCGTCTGAAATTTTGGGATTAAATCTTAATAATTATAAGCTAAAATATATTAAAAATTCAGGCCTGAATGTTCTGCCGTTTTTTAGTTATGAATTTTAAAAATTTTCAAAAAACACCTATAAAATGGAAAATTTCAAATAGGAATTTTTCAAAATCGGCCTGAGTTGTCCGTCTGAAATTTTGGGATTAAATCTTAATAATTATAAGCTAAAATATATTAAAAATTCAGGCCTGAATGTTCTGCCGTTTTTTAGTTATGAATTTTAAAAATTTTCAAAAAACACCTATAAAATGGAAAATTTCAAATAGGAATTTTTCAAAATCGGCCTGAGTTGTCCGTCTGTAATTTTGGGATTAAATCTTAATAATTATAAGCTAAAATATATTAAAAATTCAGGCCTGAATGTTCTGCCGTTTTTTAGTTATGAATTTTAAAAATTTTCAAAAAACACCTATAAAATGGAAAATTTCAAATAGGAATTTTTCAAAATCGGCCTGAGTTGTCCGTCTGAAATTTTGGGATTAAATCTTAATAATTATAAGCTAAAATATATTAAAAATTCAGGCCTGAATGTTCAGCCGTTTTTTAGTTATGAATTTTAAAATTTTTCAAAAAACACCTATAAAATGGAAAATTTCAAATAGGAATTTTTCAAAATCGGCCTGAGTTGTCCGTCTGAAATTTTGGGATTAAATCTTTATAATTATAAGCTAAAATATATTAAAAATTCAGGCCTGAATGTTCAGCCGTTTTTTAGTTATGAATTTTAAAAATTTTCAAAAAACACCTATAAAATGGAAAATTTCAAATAGGAATTTTTCAAAATCGGCCTGAGTTGTCCGTCTGAAATTTTGGGATTAAATCTTAATAATTATAAGCTAAAATATATTAAAAATTCAGGCCTGAATGTTCAGCCGTTTTTTAGTTATGAATTTTAAAAATTTTCAAAAAACACCTATAAAATGGAAAATTTCAAATAGGAATTTTTCAAAATCGGCCTGAGTTGTCCGTCTGAAATTTTGGAATTAAATCTTAATAATTATAAGCTAAAATATATTAAAAATTCAGACCTGAATGTTCAGCCGTTTTTTAGCTATGAATTTTAAAAATTTTCAAAAAACACCTATAAAATGGAAAATTTCAAATAGGAATTTTTCAAAATCGGCCTGAGTTGTCCGTCTGAAATTTTGGGATTAAATCTTAATAATTATTAGCTAAAATATATTAAAAATTCAGGCCTGAATGTTCTGCCGTTTTTTAGTTATGAATTTTAAAAATTTTCAAAAAACACCTATAAAATGGAAAATTTCAAATAGGAATTTTTCAAAATCGGCCTGAGTTGTCCGTCTGAAATTTTGGGATTTAATCTTAATAATTATAAGCTAAAATATATTAAAAATTCAGGCCTGAATGTTCTGCCGTTTTTTAGTTATGAATTTTAAAAATTTTCAAAAAACACCTATAAAATGGAAAATTTCAAATAGGAATTTTTCAAAATCGGCCTGAGTTGTCCGTCTGAAATTTTGGGATTAAATCTTAATAATTATAAGCTAAAATATATTAAAAATTCAGGCCTGAATGTTCTGCCGTTTTTTAGTTATGAATTTTAAAAATTTTCAAAAAACACCTATAAAATGGAAAATTTCAAATAGGAATTTTTCAAAATCGGCCTGAGTTGTCCGTCTGAAATTTTGGGATTAAATCTTAATAATTATAAGCTAAAATATATTAAAAATTCAGGCCTGAATGTTCAGCCGTTTTTTAGCTATGAATTTTAAAAATTTTCAAAAAACACCTATAAAATGGAAAATTTCAAATAGGAATTTTTCAAAATCGGCCTGAGTTGTCCGTCTGAAATTTTGGGATTAAATCTTAATAATTATAAGCTAAAATATATTAAAAATTCAGGCCTGAATGTTCAGCCGTTTTTTAGTTATGAATTTTAAAAATTTTCAAAAAACACCTATAAAATGGAAAATTTCAAATAGGAATTTTTCAAAATCGGCCTGAGTTGTCCGTCTGAAATTTTGGGATTAAATCTTAATAATTATAAGCTAAAATATATTAAAAATTCAGGCCTGAATGTTCTGCCGTTTTTTAGTTATGAATTTTAAAAATTTTCAAAAAACACCTATAAAATGGAAAATTTCAAATAGGAATTTTTCAAAATCGGCCTGAGTTGTCCGTCTGAAATTTTGGGATTAAATCTTAATAATTATAAGCTAAAATATATCCCCTAATCCCATGCCGCTTCTACCTAACCCTAACCCTAGCTTCTAAAAAGTTTTCCAAGGAAAAACAAAAATAGTCAAATTAGAGGCTAAAATAAGCTGAATTAAAGGAAGAAATAAGCTTTTCCTGAAATTTGATGTTCCAAAATTTTAAATTCATTTGAAAATATTTTCCATTATTTTAATTAAAATCGAATAAATAATAATCCGTAAAGGGGAATATTTCATATTTGACAAATAAAATATAATTTCAATGGTCTAATGACGTTAAAAGAGCAATTTCCATTTCCATTGTCTTTTTCAATGTTCCAATTCCCAAATTCCAATCAAATTCCAAAATACAAATCAGCCAACCAACCAAACATCATCTCAATAATTCTATCATTCACCATCCAAATAAAAAATACAGTATGAGACTATTTTTGGACCAAATTTGAATTGGATTGGGCCAAACAAATATTTCGTCGGAAATGATTAATAAATGAGTGAATTTTGTGTTTAATTGTGCCTTTTTGGGTTGGCCATTAATTTAAAAAATATTAAAATGAATTTATTGCACTTTTAAAAATGAGCCAAAAACAAACTAAATTCGCTGATTAAAATAATAAAAATAAAGTGCGCAATGTCTCGACTCTATTTTTTTTGTCCGTCGATCTCTCAAATTTAGGGGCACCCAAAACAGTACAAAATTGTCCATTCCCCCCTCCGGCACCCCCGTACCCAATCTTTCGCGCTCTTATGTCGTCATGGGGTCAAAAGAAACCACTTTTTCCCACGCCGATCAACCACCCAATTTTCCCTGTGCCTCGCACCTCCAAAACCCATCTTCTCGCCAATTATTTCCCAATAAGGAGCAGTCTCCACCCCCACACCATCCATCCACCCCCAATTCCTTCCCACATTGTCGCCTATAAAAGACCAATTCCCCTTCACTTCTTTCCTTTCAATTTCAAACACCAATCGCGCGACTTTCCAATCCAAGTCCTAAAGAAAGAATCACAAAATTGAGTAAAGTTCTTAAACCCTAACCAAAAAATGATCAGTATAATTCATCCACCAACGGAAATGTTGGAATTTTTGCCGGCCAATGGCCGAAGACAATGCTCCGTCGGCACAGAAAGGTTAGTTGGTGGGTGAATTTTTGGATTTAAATAATTTAATTTAATATTTTAGAATGCGAAAAGTGAATTCGGCTCCCTGTCTTCAACTTTGCAACGGCCTCCGAAAATGTTGCAGCGGCCATTGTTTGGAACAACAACAACGGGAAAATGGCGTTGAACAAAGTTGCTGTAGAAGTTAAATTTGGAATGGAGAATATATTTACCGAAGAATGTCTAGTCAAAAATGGGAGCAATTTGCCCGCTGTCCCATTTCAATTTATGAATAATGTACAAATTTGACACTTTTTCATTGAATCTTTCATCAATTCATTTTGATATTTTGTTAATTTATCGCATTTTTTGAATAAATTTTATGCAGAATTTATTTTGGTATTATATAAATTGATAAAGGAATTAAAGCAAAAACAATCATTTTTCAAAATGAAAATACACTTTTTGTTGGATTTTTGGGATTTATTTATGAAAGGCAAATTATTTTGATGGAAACATTTACAAATGAAGCAAAAATAATGGGAAAGAATACGGTAATGGATGGGCGATGATTGGATTTGAAAAATAAAATAAAATGAGAATTTGCTGAGCATTTTGGTTCATTTTATTGTAAAAATTCATCAAAGTGGATCGAAAGAATGGAAAAGTGCCTCCAAAAATGGAGTTCCCCGGTGTTTTGCGCATTCACAAATGTGTTTGAATAATTCATCGGCCAATGACCGTTTTTGGGATTTTGGCGACAGCGGTGGAACATTCCAATGTGGATTTGATGAATTCCTCTGATGAGAAAGGCCAAGTGAATTCGATTGGCCATCTTCTTCCACTTCCCTTCGAATTCCATCCAAATTTAATAAATGAAAATTGCTTGGAGTTGGTTGCTAAAAACAACGAATTAAAATAGATTTAATATTCAATAATTTACCCATGGAAATGGTGAATTTGACCGTGGAGTGGTCCCCCCACTGGGTTTAAGCGATTTTGAATGTTTTTGGATGGACAAAAGGATTCGAATATTTGGATGGAGTGATCGAGGCAGGGAGGCCATGATACCGGTGGAATTGGCAAAACATTGAAGATCCACTTGGGCAGTTGGCGGGGGCGAAATTTGACCACAAATTGGCTGAAAATATGAAAATATTTTTACAATTTTAACTTCAAATTTTATTTTTTTAGTAATTTTTGACTTCTAATAAATTTGAAATCGGTTTTAAACTCTACTACAAACCTTATAGCATTTTGTAGATCTCACCGAATGGTATGTCAGGTTTTGGCTCAAAATCAAAGAGTTTAAAACCAAAAACTGGAATATGGTTTAATACCTTTTAATTTTGACCAAATCATGACAATTATATACCATTCGATGCGTCTTGACGAAATCTATAAATTGGTAAAAGGTTTATAGAGACTAAAACTGGTTTCTGAATTAATATAACTCAAAAAACCCTTTGGGGTAATAAAAATAAAATTTGGTGTATTTCATTTATTTTATTCACCGATTTAAGTGCATTCCGGGATGCGGCCATTTCCTCCCTCCATTGGCCAATAATTTGTTCGGTCAATGAATTCAAGGCCAATTGGCGTAAAGTTGGCGGCCGAATTGGCTTAACCAAAAGTGTCCGAACGAATGGGGAATCGGATGAAGGCGATTCGTTCATTCCGCCGTAAATTAGAATGGCCTCATTTCCCATCAAAATTGAACAGTGCCAAAGACGATTCGGCAATTGATGTTCCAAAGGTGGGATTTGGCGCCAATGTTCCCTAAAAAATATATTAATTATTTTATATTTAATTATTATAGAAGAATAACGGATTTATATTGACGATAAATTCTGCTGAAATATTGATGAAAAATTTTTCAGAAAATTTTTATCGGAAATTTTGAAAATTCATTTGCAAATTTAATTTTTTAAAATTTAGGTATCAAAAAATTTTTACAAAAAGTCAAATGCCAAAATTATTTTTTTTTTCTAAAAATTCTAAAATTTAATGAAACTCTTCGAAAATATCAAAAAAGGGCAAAAAATACCGAACCCAAAAAAGGGTAAAATATTTTCCATGGGTCTAAGTCTAAAGCTTTAAGTTCATTGAAATCAATATAAATCGGACCCCCATGTGCCCTTTTAATTATTATTTTAACCTTTTTTGTGCACTTTTTTGTTCATAAAATTGAGCAATATCCAATTCCCACAAATCGCCCAATGGTTCACCGGTTGAAGAAAGTCCACCGTAGCACAAAATCTAACAAATATTTTAATAATTATCAAAAAATATTTTTAAAATACTTTTTTCTCTTCATTCAAATGGACCATTGTGCACCAAGAACGGCCAACCGGACAAAGGATGCCATTTTCGGGGGTTGTGGTTGGAGGATCACTGAAGAATATTAATTAAATTGAAAATTATATAAATGTTATTTTACATTTGAGTCCAAATGTGCGAGGCCAAATCCAAGGAATAAAGATCATTCAGCCGAGTTTGGTCATGACGGCCACCGAATAGAAAAACCTTAACATTCAATGATTATTTATGAATGATATTTATAATTGCCTGATTTAATTGTGGCACAAAAACGGAGGCCGCCGCTGCCCTTTGACTTGGCTTTTTGCCACCCTGTTTTGCCTCTTGCCAACATTCCATTCTCAAATCGTAATAAAGCAATTGATTATTCCTAATTTTAAATATTAAATTGCAATATTAATTTAATAAATATTTACCAACAACTGCCCATATCATCATCCAAAAAACTCCAAGGCTGGAAAAAATATTCTTGGCCATGATCCAATCGATGATAACTCATTCCGTATCCTCCGAAAATGTAAAATCTAAAATAATTTTTTAAATTTATTTTTTGTATTAAATTACTTTTCATCGGCAATCCATGAAGTTGTTTTATCCCTCGGTGTTGGAATGCATCCATTCGGGGGAATTTGTTTTGCCCTCAATATGCCAGTTTGAAGATCAATTGCAATTAGCATTGAAGTATTTATCATTCGCCGGTGCAAATCATCGAAAAGGCAACCACCGAAAATGTAGAGTTGATCTTGATGAACATTAGCGGTGGCACCCGAATTTGGGCGTAATTGTAAATCCGACTCGCATCGAATTTTTAACCTAAAATTCATAAAAGTTAGAATATTTTGGTAAATAAAATACCAAATATTATTCTTAACACCACAAAGCATATATGGGAATATGTAAAGTGAATCTGTTTCCTGCAATTCACAGAATAGATTGCTAAATTATTTATTATTTTAAAATACCCTATAATGGATTTCTCTCTCATCATAACAATATCCTCCCCAGCAAATCAAGCAGCCTCGATATGAAACACAAATATGGCCGGCAACTGCAGAGAGTGAATCCGTTGTATCAACCTTTAAATTGTTTAAATATTCAGTCATTTCCCATTAACATTACTACAAACCTCCAAATTTAATGGGAAAGAACAATTGCTGGCCATTGCACGCATTTTGTAAAATTTTAAAATTTGATGATTATTATTGAACTGAACTTAACAGAATGAGTTAGATAGAAGAAATATAATTTTATTGTTTTAATAAAATAAAATTGTACAAAAAATACATAATACAGGTATGTCATATGTTTTACTTGTATGTAAATTAAACGTTAATCTTCTAATCCTAATATACTAAATAAAAAAGTGATAAAAGAAAAAGATTAATTAAATTAATAAAATAATTTTAATATTTAATTTCACAATAAATAATACTCTATATTGTACATAAACCTATATATATTTTTTATACTAGCTCAGAGCCTCAGAGGGTGACTAATTGTGTCTTCTTCACCCTTTTTATTGGGATGGTTCATGCTCGCTTCACTCGCCCGAAGATTATTTTTATTTCCCTTTATTTAAAGAAATTTTTTGTCAAAAAGGGAAAAGGGGTATCCTAATTCCTAACGAACCAAGATGTATTTAATACATACATTTTAATTAATTTAAGCTGAAAAATCAAACACAAATATTATTTTAAAACAATTATCATTCATTTCAATTATGTCGAACAATCAAAGTGCCACTGCAACCAAACATTACAATTTCTGCAACAGCGCTAAATCGGGAGGTTTAATATTCTTTTTTTTTTGAATCAATAAAATATTAATTAATTCTTAAGGTAATGGAATCGGAAGGATGGAAAACATTAGCCGATGAAAAATTGAAGGAACAAATGTTGGAGGCCATTGCCAAATGAAATTGAACACAAAATTACTAAATTATTTGCGGATTGTGATTCAAAACCATTTCAGCTCAAATTGTTTTTTTCCTCGGGTCGATCGTCAATATTTTGCAAATGCAAATTGCAATAAAATTTAATTTATTCTGATTTGACTAAAATAAAATTATTATATTGGATCTCTATTCTATAAAATTTCTTTTAAAAAGTAATTTTTAGTTTAGTTATTTTCATTAAGAATGTATAACAATATTGGCCTTTCTACGGCACGTGGTTCGGGGACAAATGCCTATGTTCAGTCCAATGCCGCAAATTTAAACTTTTCACGGGTTTGTGGCGGAAGTTTTTAATTAATATAAATTTATTTTTAATCAGAACAAAATTGTTTACAATGCAGAGAAGGATATTGCAAAAGCAGAGGCTGAAGTGAACAAAAAACCGAATTTGGAGTTATTGGATCATGAATACAAACGTGCGATCGAGATAAAATGCATCGAATTTGAGGATTTAATGGAGGGAAAGGTCCGTAAAATTAATATATTATCCTGAGAAATAAAATCATGAATATTTTATTATCCATTTTCTCAAAATTTGAAAGAAACCACTCTGATGAATGTTTTTGAATGATAATGATAATAATACAAACAAATAATTACGCCTTACTAATTTAATATTTTTTATTGCAGGGATTTAGTGAGGAAGAAATAAATGCCAAAGTGAATGAATATCGCAAATTGCTGATTAACGAATTCGAGAATGGTCGACTCAATATGGATGAACAATTGGATTTACAGAACACCCATTCAAGGGCAAAAGTGGCAAAGGATAATCGAGACAATATGCGAAGGGCTTTGGGAATTGATGCGGCATTTGTGGATGGAACATCACTGGAAAAGTTGAAAAAAGCCGAAGAAACTAAACATTGAAGATATTTAATTTGAAATCTGCTGAATGAGAAATGAATTCATTTTCGGCTAATTTGAAATAAAAATGTCATCTTAAGGGATTTGGATATGCATTTTTTTTTAAATTTTATATCAAATGTTCCTTTTTTTCATTTAGAGAATGATTCATAGAGTAACTTAAATAAAATAATGGGCTAATTTTATTTTGAAAGCGTTTTTGCACAATTTTATTAAAATTTGAAGTTTTAACCAAAATAGAATAATAATAAATTTTTCTTCTTTTTGATTACTGTAATCTGAAAATCAATTTTTCTTAATTCGACCATTACGAATCGATTGAATCTATTTTTAAAGCTTAAGACCCATTTAATTTAAGCAAAATTAAATTAAATAGATAAAAAAATATAATTATTTATTATAGAAAGAGATTCATCCATCCATCCATCAGATTGGTGATTTATCCGTGAAGTCAATTTTCTCTCATCAAATCCAATTGTAAGAATGGTTGTTGTTGTTGTTGATTTTCCTCATCTTTGCTTGGCCCAGCACTGCTTGAATTGCTGTGCGCATTATTTTGTGCATTGAATTTAGCGGTGGTTGTCCCAATCCAAGGAATATTTTGCCCTTTTCCAATGCCAAATCGTTCCATGGATTCCCTAAACAATGAACGATATCGACGAGAAACCAAACAATAAAGACAAAAGTTCAATGAGGCATTGAGGAAGACCAACTAAAATAATAAAAATAAAAATAATGAATTAAATAAACTTGTTGGCTAATGCAAGTGTAAAGGATGGCATCCAGATGATAATGGCCATACCATTCATAGAGAAGGCGTGCCGGTGCCTGAGGGCCAATACAAATGAAGAGGAGGAAAACAACTGCGAATAACATTGCATTGGAATTTAGGCTATTCGCACTTTCCAATGTGCCACCCTTTTTATGGAAGGATGGATCAAAATTATGGTTAATTAAAAATAATTCGAACAATTTGTCCCCTTTGGCAATTTGGTTGATCCTCAATTTGGAGGGTGGAAGAGGCGGAAGAGTCGCGACGAACAATTCGCCTCAATGTGAGAATTAATTGAAGATTGAGAACAAAGAGAAGGACAATTGGGCAGAGATTAAAGGCAAAAAGTGAAAACCAATCCATTAGCCGATAATATGCCTAAAATTAGCCTCAATTTTGGTTGGAACCAAATTCCAACCTGCAAAATTTGTGATTCCCTCATAACCACAATGGAATAGGGAACATTTTTGTGCCAACATTCCAACACGGTATAGACCAAAGGCCATTGCAAACTGCAAAATAGTCCAAAGCCAAAGGCAATTCCAATCACTCCAAGTCCTCCTTTTCCGCCCATTCTGCTTCTCCGCTGCAAAATTCCCGCCCGATGGGCCCAAAGTGGTCGGCAAACACAAAGATAACGTTCGACATTGAAAGCCACAACAATCCTTTTTTATAATAATTTTGAATTAATTTTCGGATTAAGGGAAATGACACAGAATTGAGGATTTGTAGAAGGAAGAAGCCAACATCCGCAGGAAAAGGACCATCCGATTGTGGAACAACAAAAGGATTGGATGGCCATTTAGGGAGACCGGAATTGCCAATTCAAAGACGGCAAAAAGCAAGAAAAGTGAATCAAAAAGAGCCAGGGCAACCAATAAATGCCTTTAAAAAGGGAATGGAATTGGATGGGAAAGGGCTCAAACCATGAAGGCATTCTCCGTGCCTGCTCATTGCCAACCAAAACCAATAAATTCATTGCATTACAAATTAATCCAATTGTGGCAATCAATGGAAGGCAAATGGCATTGGTCCACCAAAGAATAGCCAATGGATACTGAATTAACTCAAAAGGTAAATTGGATTTGTGGAGTATCCAACCTGTTGTTGATCATTTTCGGAATTATTAATCATCTCACAAGGGAAAGTGCCATTTTCCATATTCCAATCCGTCTCACCAAAAATCATTTCTTCGGCCATTTTTGGGCTTATTCCGCCTTTTTGGGTCGATCGATTCACGGCCAAATATTAAATGGTGCGCAAATGGCTCTCACCCCTTTTCGGCTGGTCCCATCTCCTCAATGTCCATCACCCGAGTCCGGCGGTGGACATTTTGTTTGAACAACAGTCAATGGAGCCGGGGCTTCTCTTGATGATGGGGGAAGGAATTGTTGAGGCGACAAAGAAATTTTTGTGCGGAGATTGGAAAAAGTTGTGAAAATTTCAAATTGTTCGAATACCCAAAATTATTCGCCATTATTTTGGACAAATAAAATTATACATTTATTTTGGGACAATATTCAGGAAAAAAAGATATTTGAGGATTAAAATTGTTGGATATTTGATTTGATTGATTATAAACATTTGTATTCATCGCATTTTGTACATCTATTTTAGGGATTCATCTGTCATCGCCTCCAGCAGTAGCAGTTGCAGAGCCACTGGCCGTCAAATAATTTTGTTGGACGGCAGCCGGTCTGAACAAAAAATAACATTGTTGGTCCAAATTTGGCCATTTTCACCTTCTCATGCTGGGAGTTCGACGCCAAACAGCGCTGGATTCGCGACTGGCCCTTTGCGAATAATCGCCGGTCAATTCGCCTTCACCAACTCCGGGACGTGGTCCAAGGTTTCCGCGGAATTCAATTTCGAACTGTAAAATTAATTTCAAATTTAAATTGTTTAGTATTTTCGCTCACTTTTGTTGCACAAACAAAACAAGCCGTAACCAATTTGGCAATTTCATTCATCAACCCCTTTGTTTCGGAAATGACCGCATCAACCTAAAAATGAAATCAACCACAAAGTTATGTTCATCCCCCATTCCATCCATACTTTTGTGAATGTTGCCGTTTTGCCCACTGTTGGACTTTTGACGAGCACCTGGAGTTGTTGGCAATGAATTGGGATTTTCTCCAAAATTTGCAACAATTCATTCTTTTCCGCACTTCCAGGCACCTTTTGGGGCATTTTGTTAAGCAATTCCTAATAGATTTTACCTCGAAGGCAAATTCTCGGACAGTTTTGTGCATTTTATTGGCTTGTTCAGCGAAGAATTCGGCTTGCGTGAAAAGATCGTGGGTAGTCTTCAAAGGGCCATCCCCTTTGGTGAAAAGGTACATATTGTAGGACATTGCGGGCATTGCCTTCAAACAATAAATTGAATGCATTTAGTGATTAAATGAAAATTAAATAAGTTATAAATGCCCCATGTTTCCATTGTTTTTTTTTTTGTTCACCTTCGCCCTTTTCACAATGTCATTTTCCGCATATTTATCCCAATTTTCGGCCTCCGCTTCCATTTCGTCCGTCAACAATTTCATTTCCAAACCAACTTTGGCAATTTTCTGCTGATCCTCTGCATCCAAAGTGATTGGCTTTGTCGGTTTCGATGTGGTCCCATGTCGCTAAAATAGAATATCCTTCTTTTGATTCAAATGACATTTTAGATAATTCCCATATTTTCGTTTAAAAATACAATAAAAAGATCAAATCACCACCACAAAACAATAAAATTAAATTAATTAAATTTATTCCAAAATTCATTACAAAAAGAAATAATTTAGTAAGGCCAAAAGTTGAAATGAGCAAATTTGAAATTAATTTGATTGAATTAAGCATTTTTGGTTAAAATTAATACAAAATACGATAAAGAACAAAAACACCACAAAAACAACAAATAATTATCTCATCATAATGGTTTCTGTGTCCAATATCCACTTCCTTCATTTCCATTTTCCACTTCAATATTTTGCTGTAATCGCATTAGACTGGCTGCTTCGACTTGTAAACTTTCCAATATTTGGGTGATTCTTTGCTCAAATTTATTATTTTTAATTCCTCCTCCTTCATCTTTTCTGGCTCTTGCTGACTTTTTATCGCGCATTCTGACCACAAATTCCTCCGCCTTTTCTTCAATTTTCTTGTTTTGTTTCCGTCCATTTTCTTCCTCCTCTTCATTTTCATCTTCCGCTTCTTCACATTTTGCCAATGGTGCCCTTCCCATCAAAACTGTTGCATATTCCGGATCATCTCCATCCCCATTTGCCGCTTCAAATGCCACAATTTGTTCTTCCTCTGCTGTTTTGCTGGATTGTTGACTGCTTTTTCGGCTGGTTTCTCCACTGCTTGATGTTCCTTTTTGCCCTTTTTTCTTTTCCAAATTATTTTGAATTTGTCCCATCGTTCCATATCCGCTTGAATTGTTTGATTCCTGGAGTTGAATTTTCATTTTCCATCCCATTTATTCCATTCCCACCTGAACACTGATACTTGGCTCCGATTCTTGCCTCACAATCACGGATTCCCCCATTTGTATTTGATTAAATTTCATTTGCCACTTTTCCTCCTCAACACTTTGTTCAACTTTTGGTCTGGGAGGAGACAACAAAATTTGTTGTTTTTCTTTTTGTTGGCTGTGGAATTGGCCATAAAGTTTAAATGCCGATTTTGTCATTGGGGACTTAAAATAATCCTTTGATCATTTAAACCAATCAAAACCTTTTCCCATTACAGTATATACTCTTTTAATTCCCGACCCTCGATTAGCTCCAGGCAGAGTGAACATTAAATTTTTTATTGCATTTTCTTAATTCCCTAAAGCTCTACAAAATTGCTATAATTCATTCAAAAATGTTCCAGGAATTAGACTTCTAATTTTCCTTATTTTTGAGAGATATTTAAAAATAATTTCCCATGGGAATTTAAAAGAGTATATACTGTAATTAGAGTATTCACCTCTTTCACAATATTTCCATTCTGCTGTTGATGATGATTTGTTGTTTGCGTTGGCATCTTTTTAATTTGGGCATAAAGTGGCGAATGCTTTGGCTTCTCCTCCTTTTCTTCATTGTCAATTATTTCCAATCGAAGTGATCGACTCGATTGCGAAAATCCATTCAAATTTGCCTCATTTTCTTCTTCTTTTTCGGCCATTCTTGCATTTTTCTCCTGTTCCAAGGCTTCTCCATCCGAATGCCATTCTCCACATTCTTCTCCTTTTCCATCTTTATTTTTCTCCTTTTTTGCATTTTTCTTTCTTCCTTGGCTCGATTCTCGTCGAATTCTCCGAAAAAGTGCCGAAAAACTCATTCGGCTTGTTCCCTTCTTCTCCTCCCCATTCTCCTCTTCTTCCATTTTTCGTTCCTCTTTTCTCAATTTTTTCTTCTCCTTCCTTTTCCCATTCATTTTTTCTTCTGTTTCCTCAAATTGTTGCTTTTTTGCTTCTCCCATCGGCGTTTTTGACCTAATTTCTGCCATTGTGGCGGAAGGAATTGAAGCGGCTCTTGCCAATCTTTGCATTGGCATTGGACTCTGATCGCCGGTTGGATGGAATTGTCCCATTCCATTGATTGTCCCTTTTGGTCCAATTGCCACTGATGATGAAGACTGGCGCATCAATGGGGCAATTTGAGCCAAATAATTCGGGGATTGTTGGCAAAGAACTGGCACAACATTGTTTGCGGCATTGTTGCCGTAAATAAGCGGAATAGGATATTGAGGCAAAACACCACCAACACCAAATACACCATTAAAAGCACCACTAAAATGTTCACGGCAAAAACCACTGATTGATGAGGGGGTTGAGGAGGAAGGACTGGTTGTGGTGGGCAGTGGGGGGAACGAGACGGATGATGGACTCACGCCTGGTCTCGGCAATGACATATATGCTTGCTTCTCAGCAGCCAACCGACCCGAACATGCCGCATCTAATTCCTTTGTCAATCGGGCCAAATCGTTCACCTGTTTAAAAATTTCATGGAAAAAGGATTACATTGTTAGTTATCTAATGCCAGATTTTTAAAACCCAAAAAGTACTCACTCTATAATTTCCTAAAATTGATCATTTCTTGGTGTTGTGGCATTTCTCCAAATATGCAAAATTGTTGCTCTAAAATTCCGGAAAGAATTAAAACTTGGCGAACATTTTCCGGAAAGAATTAAAACTTGGCGAACATTTTCCGGAAAGAATTAAAACTTGGCGAACATGTTCCGGAAAAAATTAAAACTTGGCGAACATGTTCCGGAAAGAATTAAAACTTGGCGAACATGTTCCGGAAAAAATTAAAACTTGGCGAACATGTTCCGGAAAAAATTAAAACTTGGCGAACATTAAAACTTGGCGAACATGTTCCGGAAAGAATTAAAACTTGACGAACATATACCGGAAAGAATTAAAACTTGGCGAACATTTTCCGGAAAGAATTAAAACTTGGCGAACATTTTCCGGAAAGAATTAAAACTTGGCGAACATTTTCCGGAAAGATTTAAAACTTGGCGAACATGTTCCGGAAAAAATTAAAACTTGGCGAACATTTTCCGGAAAGAATTAAAACTTGGCGAACATGTTCCGGAAAAATTTAAAACTTGGCGAACATGTTCCGGAAAAAATTAAAACTTGGCGAACATTTTCCGGAAAGAATTAAAACTTGGCGAACATGTTCCGGAAAAAATTAAAACTTGGCGAACATGTTCCGGAAAAAATTAAAACTTGGCGA
This sequence comes from Pratylenchus scribneri, assembly GCA_030063045.1. Lineage (NCBI taxonomy): Eukaryota > Metazoa > Nematoda > Chromadorea > Rhabditida > Pratylenchidae > Pratylenchus > Pratylenchus scribneri. Next base: position 156,204 of record JAQSEB010000033.1, read on the forward strand.
ACATGTTCCGGAAAAAATTAAAACTTGGCGAACATGTTCCGGAAAAAATTAAAACTTGGCGAACATGTTCCGGAAAAAATTAAAACTTGGCGAACATGTTCCGGAAAAAATTAAAACTTGGCGAACATGTTCCGGAAAAAATTAAAACTTGGCGAACATGTTCCGGAAAAAATTAAAACTTGGCGAACATGTTCCGGAAAAAATTAAAACTTGGCGAACATTAAAACTTGGCGAACATGTTCCGGAAAGAATTAAAACTTGACGAACATATACCGGAAAGAATTAAAACTTGGCGAACATTTTCCGGAAAGAATTAAAACTTGGCGAACATGTTCCGGAAAAAATTAAAACTTGGCGAACATGTTCGAGAAAAAATTAAAACTTGGCGAACATGTTCCGGAAAAAATTAAAACTTGGCGAACATGTTCCGGAAAAAATTAAAACTTGGCGAACATGTTCCGGAAAAAATTAAAACTTGGCGAACATGTTCCGGAAAAAATTAAAACTTGGCGAACATTAAAACTTGGCGAACATTTTCCGGAAAGAATTAAAACTTGGCGAACATGTTCCGGAAAAAATTAAAACTTGGCGAACATGTTCCGGAAAAAATTAAAACTTGGCGAACATGTTCCGGAAAAAATTAAAACTTGGCGAACATGTTCCGGAAAAAATTAAAACTTGGCGAACATGTTCCGGAAAAAATTAAAACTTGGCGAACATGTTCCGGGAAGAATTAAAACTTGGCGAACATGTTCCGGAAAAAATTAAAACTTGGCGAACATGTTCCGGAAAAAATTAAAACTTGGCGAACATGTTCCGGAAAAAATTAAAACTTGGCGAACATTAAAACTTGGCGAACATGTTCCGGAAAGAATTAAAACTTGACGAACATATACCGGAAAGAATTAAAACTTGGCGAACATTTTCCGGAAAGAATTAAAACTTGGCGAACATGTTCCGGAAAAAATTAAAACTTGGCGAACATGTTCCGGAAAGAATTTCCGGAAAGAATTAAAACTTGGCGAACATTAAAACTTGGCGAACATGTTCGAGAAAGAATTAAAACTTGTAAATTCATTTCGTATTTTTAAATTAGTTAATACATTTTTGCATTTTTTGATAATTAAAGATTTTTGCATTTTTTAGAGAAACGCACACATACCAATTCTAAGCTCTACAATATTTTTCCATCTTTTTACAATCAAATATGAATAATAACAATTTCAAAAAAAACTTCAAAACTGAATGTAGTATAGTGTATAGATACCTATATATAATATAATATCTTTTTTTGACTTCTAATTAGTCAGCAGAAGCCGTTTTTAAATCCTACAAACTTTATAAAATTTTGTAGATCTCATCAAGAAGCGTTTATATATAAACTTCTTAGTTTAAATATTAATAGAAATTGAGCGAGCTAAATTGTTTAAATCATATTTCCAGTTTTTGTTTTAAAATTAGGCCAAAACATGTTATTTTATTTATCATTCAATGCGTCTTGATGAGATTAACAAAATCGTATAGGAAGGTTTTATGGTCTAAAATCGATTTAAAATTTATTAGAAGTTAAAATACTTTTGGTGTTAAAAGAATATAATTTGAGGTAAAATTGCCTTCGCTCTTTTAATTCCTCACTTCTAATAATTCCGCATTCTCTAATAATTTCCCACACTTTAGAAAGGTTGAAAAATAATTCCTCATGAGAAATTAAATGAGTATATATTACGGTAATCAACAAGTACCGTAAAAGGCTCTTCCCCATTTCTTTCTTACATTTGTTGACCAAGTATCGCAGAAAACTTCCAAATTTTCCCGGGCAATTCTTGAAGATGGATGCACGCAAAGGACTCGACCAGCCAAAAGAGTCTAATTTAAATTGGGCTTATTATTTAATTAAAGTAAATTGAAATAGACCAAAGGGGCAAGGGCTCGCAAATTTCGCTCGGCATGCCCCGTAAAAACGTGAAGGGCATCAGTGAGGGAAATGTGATGAAGAAGGCGGCAAACCTTCGAAATTGTAAATAAAAATATTTTATGGGACAAAAAACTTCTTGGAGATGTTCGGCATGAAGTCGAAATTGTTCAAGAAAACGTTCAACCTCATCAATGTCGCCGGAAATGGAACAAGTTTTCATTGAGGAAAGAATTGTTTGGTCATCATTTTGGCGAAAAACTTGTGCAATCTAAATTGAATTCATCAATCAGACCAATTTGAATTGTCATTTTGACCTGTTCCAATGCGACTACTTGCAATTGTTTTCGTAAATCTTTGAGCCGTCTATTCAATCTTTCAACTGTCACTTCGATGCTTTCACTCCTCAATCTTTCATCATTTCCCAATTCATTCGGTGGCGGATTCACCAAATTGCCCATCTCAAATCGACATTCCTCCAACAAATCCAAAATTTGTTCCCTTTGCTGATGTGGAGTCCATGCGGATTCCGTAAAATCGGCACTCATTTCGCAAAGAGCCTTGAAATATAAATGGAAGTGTATTCAAATTCCCCCAATTAATTTTTTACTCCCAATGCTGAGACCAATCTTTCCCGAACACCGGCACCAATCATTGACATCATTCGGCACATATCCAACTATCAATTTAATTAATTAATTAATTCATTTATTATTATGAATACCGTAAATCCTCTATTAGAAGCTCCGGTACTTATAAATTTTAGAGACCCTCCAGAGGGGCTTCTATCAGAGGGAAGGGGGAGCTACTAATTTGCGCAGAGTGATGAAATATACAATAAAATTTTTAACAAATCGTAGGATGTTTATATGATTAAAAACATTCTCACAATTAAAATATATTTTTTAGGATTCACAAAATATTTTTATGCTTTTAAATAATTAAAAAAATTTTGGGAGAAGGGCTATTATTACAGGAGGAGGATTCTACTAGAGAGGGGGGGGGGGGGTGTTAATAAATTTCAAAGACCCTCCAATGGTGGCTTCTGTTTGACAGGGGTAGCTACTAATAGAGGATTTAGAATATATCCATTAAACCATTTCAGTGAGTTGGCGAATGGCAACGGACGCGGTCAATTGAATGCCAATGTCCAATGGCCCATCCTTTAAATGTCATCAAATTTCAATTAATTTCCCCAATCAAAAAACCCTATTCCGCGAAATTTCATCCATCGGTGATGGATATGCCGCCCCATAATCAAAATTCATGACTCCATCCGTAACGCAAACGGAAATGAGCTGAAGTGCCGAACGAATTTGATGGAAAACACCGTCACGGCATTGTCTAAAGGGGAAATATATTTTTCCCCTCATTTGTATAAAAGGGACCTCGCTGCCGGATCGTCGGGATGCCGAAGCAATGTTTTTGAGGAAGTCAACAAAAGCATTGTCAGTCTTTCCAATTGGGCCCTGGCCACTTGCATTTGTGCCTGCCTTTTTTCACTCTTCAAATCTTGTTGCCGGTCCCCGGATCGATGGGCCAAATCCACCATTTGACCGCCAAATTCGGTGAAAATTTGCACAAATTCCGAGAAATTCGAGGTGTGCTCCAATTTGGTGAGGGAATAGGCAATTTTATCTTCGGCGCGCAAAATATGCTTAACAAGGACCCGATCGGCCAACAATAAAACCCTAAAGTGAATTATTAATCATATTACGGATGGAAGGAATGATTTTGGGTGAACCTAGTAACGGATGAAAGCAATTGGCGCGCTGCCCTGACCAATTGGGCGGTGTCAACAGTGGCCATTGTGCCACCACCTCCATTTTCGGGTTGTCCACCCCCAATTTGATGCTCATTTTGATCAATCCACATTGAATTGTGTAAATTTGCAATGGAGGAACCGGCAATCCTAGCCTCATGGCAAGCATCGTAAAGTTCGGGTTGGATGTCGGGATTCTCGTCTGCGATTGTTTCCCCAACCACCACAAAACGTTCAACAGCTGCCTCAACGGCAAAGCCAATCTGATAAGGGCAAAAATTCATATTAAACCAATGAGCAGCTCGACAATTTGGATTGGCTATTCTCATTCAAATTAATTTAATATTAATTTATGTATATCCGATTATAATTTGGTGGCATAACAATTCGTCAATGCGACAATTCGGCAGTGATTTAATTGTCGCAAAAAATATTATTTATTTAGAGGCTTTCGATGTGTATTCGAATATGGTATTAGTTTTACAATAAAATCATTTCATAAACTGTTAATGGTTCAAACTAGTTTAAAAATTGAACTTTGCTATTTTTTAGTCCAACAATTCGGGAAATTATTTTATTGTAAAATTAATACGATATTCGGATATCCCATCATCGAAAGCCCCTATTACTTATTCCTGCGACAATTAAATCGCTGACGATGATGGATTATTGCACTGTCAATTTGTCATGCAAATGGAATCCATAATTTGGTTTGGCTATAATAATCGCATATGAATTCATAAGCATAAATGCATGCAAAAATGAATTGTAAATAATTATTTCAATTTTAATTAGACCTATTTCCACTTTCCCTCTTTCTTCATACTTTCTTTGCGGCTCTGGATGGTCTCCCGGACTTTGATCTTCCCCCTCCGGCAATTATACTTTCCTTGAAATTGACCAAAGTGGAAATCTAAATAAATTGAGCAGAACGAATGAAATTGGCCAAAAGGAGTAAAATATCAACCTGCTGGACCAATGGAAGCAAAGTTTGTTCCACTGAACGAGTTTTAATCTCCAAATTGCGTGGATCAAAACTATTTGTTGTTTGTTGTTGGGCAGAGGAGGCCGCAACATTTTGTGGATAAACCATTTGGGATCCAGGATTGGGTTGGGGGAAATTTGGCCCATAAAATGGGGAAATGTGCTGGGCCGAAACTGTGGAATTGGGGCCAAATGAATTGGGGAAATTTGTGCAAATCACCCAAACCTGACTGCCCGAAACCATTTTGGTGTGGTTGTGACCCATTATTTGCCATTGGGAACATTTGTTGGGCCATTCCTCCCGGTTCATATTGTTGGGATGTGGACATGGCCGATGCAGAGGCGGAATGCTGCTGTGGGGGAGGCAGCACCGAGGCAGTGCTCATTGTGGCCGTATGCATTGGGGAGGAAAATGGCAAAAATATTTACAACAAAATATTCCTTAATTTGAATGAAATTCAATGAATATTGGCAAATACTTAATGGGTGGATGAACATAAATTAAAAATAAAATATTCAATTGGAATTATTGGGAATACATTTTGCCATAAATGATTATGGAAAATGGGCCATAAATTATGAGGGGGAAAAGGGAGGATTTGCATTTTTTGGGAAGCAAATGTGAATTGTATACATTTTTGGGATTGAAGGAATAATATTATGTGAAGAATGAGCATTCATTTTTGTACATAAAAAAACACAATTTCCCATTAACCTTTCAGTCCTTTTGTGTTGTGATGTGAACTCACTGGCTTCCACAAATAAAAAACGAAGGGATTTCCACCCCCCCCCCCCCCCCTTTAGCCGCTCATCAATTGTTTGGTGCGCGAGAAGGGGTGAATGAATGAATAGAATGGATTTGCCCTCTCGAATCCGAGGATATTTGCGGGGCAGTGTTGGATCGAATGAATAGAAATTAGAAAGAAAAGAAGGGATTTTGTGGAGTGAATCGTGTGCCTGGATGGATCGGCTGACTGCAATTGTATCCGCTCTATTTGGATGGAACAAATTGAGCAGAACAAAAAACAGGGATAAGAAATGGGGGATTAGATGAGATTGCTAATTTTTGGATATTTTTAAATGGTCAAAAAGCACAAATCATTAATTGGGATTGGTCAATTGTCCATTGATTGGGCCCATTAAATTGTTGACCAATCAATCCTGTAGAGGGGCAAATGGCCTTGGCCGAAAGCACTGAATGAGGAGAAGTCGGCTGGGCCCCGTTTCAATTAGCTACTTTAACTTTTAACTTTGAACTTTTACTTTGAACTTGTTAAAAGTTAAAAGTAAATCTGTTTCAATTGAATTTTAAAAGTTAAAAGTTGAAATTAAAAGTTAAAAGCGAAATTTTCAAAGTTAAAAGTAAAAGTTAAAAGTTCAAAATTTTTCCGTTTCAATTGCAGGTTTCAAGTTAAAAGTTCAAAATTCAAAGTTAAAAGTCAAATTTTCAAAGTAAAGGGTGATTCCGTTTCAATTCTCACTTTGAATTCCCTTTACTTTTAAAAGTTGCCCTTAACTTTTAATTTTTACTTTTAACTTTTAATGAAAATTTTAAAAGTCTAGAAAGGCCCTAAAACATCACTTTGAACTTTTTTAAAAAATCATAAAAAATTTAGAAAAAATTCTAAAAATATAAAATCAAAAATATTTAATAGAAGAGACTCTGCTCTTTTTAATGATATAAAATTTGACTTAAAATTCTGAATTTTAAATTTTATATGAATTTTTAAAATAAAGTCTTGAAAAAGGAGGACTTAATAGATTAAAATGGGATGTCAATTATTAGATAAAAATTCATAATTAATGCTTATGCTAAACAAAAAATCTGAAAATTTCAGGGATTATATAAAAGACATATTTCAATATAGGATTTTTTTTCAAAATTTTTTGACAATTATTTTAAATATTTTTTTAAAGCCAAAGATTTACGAATAAATCTGTAATAAAAAAATCATAATTAAGCCAAAGTGGGAAAAAAATTCTGAAATTTAGCCTGAATGATAAATTTGCTTTATTAGAAATAAAATAATTTTTCTAGGACTTTTAATCGTATTTTTGTCAAGAACAAAACATATTTATTGATTGTAAGCAATGTTCAACATCTACTTCAAAAAAAATTCAGAATCTTTGGAATGTTCCAAAATAAATATTTGAAATTTTTTCTGATAAATCTTCTGATATAATGGAATCTTTAAAAAATTTTACTAAATTTTTCAATCACTCTGAAAATTTTTTAGTCCATAGTCCATTTAGGCGCATGCAATCATGGACGGCAGAATTTAAGATACCATAACTAATGAAAAACTAAAGCATTTTCTAAAAAATTTAAGTCATTTAAAAGAGTTAAATTTTGGCTTTCGAAGGATTTATTAATTTAATAGATTGGTTTAGAAATTTCGGAAATATGATTTTTAGAATAAATTTTGGAATTATTTTTGATTTTTGGATATTTTTGGCTAAAATTTTTAAAATTTTTGAACGAAACATTTTTCTTTTCATATCGTTAAATAGATCTCAACAAGCTATTTATTTAGGCTCTAAATATAAAACAATTTCCAATATTATTATTTTTTAACCATGCATTGTTTGACGAAATTCTTTTATTTTTGGAAAAAATGTTTTAATTAAAAAACATGGAAGTAAAAATTTTAAAAAATTATGACCTATACAAAATTGAGTAAAAAATATTTTCTAAAATTTTTAGAATTTTTGAATGACATGTTCTCGAAATATGATTATCCTATATTGGATATATATTTAAAATAATTTCATTTTTCGATTCATTTTTTTACTTTTAAATTATAAAGGGAAATTGCGTTTCAATTAGTTCAAAGTTAAAATTGAAATCTTAAAAGTAAGGAAAATTTAATTGAAACACTTTTACTTTGAACTTTGAACTTTTAATTTGAACTTTTAAAATTATTACTTTTAACTTTGAAAATTTTGCCTTTAACTTTAACCTTTAATTTTAACTTGTAAAAATGAATTGAAACTCTTTACTTTTAACTTTAACTTTTAACTTTGACTTTTAACTTTTAAAAATTCAAAATTAAAGTAGCTAATTGAAACGGGGCCCTGGAGAAAAAGCAATTTCCGTGCACCCAATGATGTTTTTGGTGACTTTTGCCATTTTTATAGGGAAATTGAGGAAGTTGAGGAAAGAGGAGGTATATCATTTTTCATCCCGAATAATGATTATTCTTTGTTGGATTTGTTGCAGATGAAACAGGAAATCCTCCCAACAAATCGATTTATCATTTCTCGAGGTCGAGAGGAGACATTTGTGATGAAGACATTTTACAGCTGCTTTAGGCCCATGGCCCATCATCCTTCAATTTTAAACCTAAAATCAGCAGAAGGATTTGTTCATTTGGAAAACTTATTTGAATTTAAAATTGGAGTAATTTATTTTTTTTGGCATCAAGAGTGGATTTAAACAATGCAAAAAATTCACAATTTCCGAGGAATATTTGGAAATAATCAAAAATGATAATGATGAATGTCAATAAGATGGGAACATATTTTTTATTAATAATAAAACAATTAATTAAATATAATTTAATTTTAATTAATTTTCTCATACTTTTCCCTCTCAATTTCGCTCATTGGCAGTATAGTAATTTCCTTTATTACAGTCTCCAACAAAGGAATAAAATGACAAGGAATTCGGCGAATTTGCTCCAGGCAATTGAATGAGCGGAGGAAAAGGAAGGAATGAAAAAAGGGAACACATCGATTTGCCACTCTGGAGCAGCAAATGGTGGCTAAACGATTTTTTGCATTTTCGTCCATTCGGCCATAAACAAATTACCCCACATTTTTTTCCTTCCTTCAATTTGCCATTTTCCACTGCCATTTTCTCCTCTTTTATTCCATCTAAAAATCCTTCCTTAAGTCCCAATGTTTGTGTTCCCGATTTTCAACTTTCCTTCAGTTCATTTTTACCTGGGTTTTTATTTTTTCGGATGACTCATTCTTCCCCTTCATTCACTTCCAATTCGCCATTCAGCCCTATCCGGTTGTTTATTTTTCACTATATTTTCTTGGCCAATTCCAATTATTTTAATTTTTTTTGCAATTAATTTCCTCCAAAATAATTAGTGCTTCCATCAATTTGGCATCTATTTTCGATCATGAGACCAAAAAGTGTCTAGAATAGATTTTTAAATTGAACAATGGGAACAAAGGGGGCAGACGGCTTTTACTCTATTGCCGGCAGCTGTCAATAATTCCCCCCCCCCCTTTTTTAATATTAGCGGCAATGGGGAAGTCCATCGTCCATTCCACCCAATTTAATCCAGTCTATCTCCTCTCCCTCCATTCATTCATTGATCAAATATATTTTATCCCCCCCCCCCCCTTTATTATTTATTTATTATTCACACCATTCCATTCCCCATAAATTCCTCTTTTTTCATTGTTTAAATTTGCTATAATCCTCTAAATATTATTTTAAAAAATTGCCAACCTCTGCCCTTTCCCTCCTAAAAAAATTCCTAAAATATTTTCAAATATCAAATAAATTTACGCATTTTGGAATAATCCATTCATCCATTTTGAACATGTAAAATTCCATTCCCTCAAAAATACGACAAAATACAACATTTAAAAATAAACAAATTGAAGCAATTCCCCCCCCCCCCCACCCCCCTCCTTGAATCATTTTCATTTACGTCATTAAAATTTCAAAAAAAAAAAATATTAAAAATCATTTCAATTAATTTAAATTCAGCAAATTTTGCCAAAAAATTCTTGAAAATGTGAATTTTTGCACATTTTCTCAAAAATCAACATTTTTGTGGATATTTTTAATTATGGATTTGCTTTTGTCCACCAAATTTGTGCCATAAACAAAATCTAATGTTTACCCAAAAATATCCCACCAAATTATTTTCCCTCCTTCCCCTGATGATCTCAATTTTGTCCCAAATTTTGGCAACAATGTAATTTTAAATTAAAAATAATTTAAAATAATTAAAATTAACAGTTCTGCCATTTCTCCCCCACCCGCTGTCATTTTGCCCTCCGTCTTCCACTGGGATGCGAATAATTTTATTTACGTCACCCCAACAAATAATAATGAAGGACAAGTCAGCAAAATAAAATAAATATTTTGGGAATAATTTAATATTATTTTATGGATATACTACTATTTAATTCATTAAAAAAATAACTGAAAATATCGAAATAGTTTTAAAGGTTCAACGAATTGTTCTAGACCCTCAAAACGATAGATCTCATATAGATGCATGCATTGAATGATATTTAATTTGTCATGGTTTGGACAAAATTAAAGGGTATTAAACCGTTTAAACCATCTCACAGTTTTGGTTCAAAACCAATTAAACCATGACAAATTATATACCATTCGACGCGTCTTATCGAGATTTATTGATTGGTATATGGTTTTTGGATCTAGAACAACCCGTTGAATCATTATACCTAACTGTAATCTTTTCGACAATTTTAATTTTTTTCGAAATTTTAATATTTCCATAATTTTATTTAGTCGGTGAATATTTTGCTGAAAGTGGAAGGCGAAAATGCTGGAGGGCAAAAAAGCGAAATATTCAGTGAAACGGCACATTCAACGAGTTAATTTGGGAATTGTTTTTTTTTAAAAATAAATTAAATCCAAAACACAGAAGGAACCCACGCATTCAAAGTGCCCATCCCTCGTTTGGACCCGAGGGGCCATCCATTTCAAAATTTTTACATTTCAATTCGAGTGGATGGCCATCAACATTTTACCACAGTTTTGGCCGGTGCATCCGACATTCGGCAAATTCATTTGCAAACCGACAAAGTGTTCTATAGGCCGGAAGAGAGGGGTAAAACATTGGAATATTAATTGAGAATAAATTCAAAATAATAAATATAAATAAATTCACAGTGAATATTCGGGCATTGCCTTTGACCAGCAATGACCAAATCTACAAAGGATTGGTCCAATTCCAATTGCTGGTCTGAATAAATATTTATCTTTGGTTCAATTCATTTCAAAGGATCCAAATGGATTTCGCATTTTTAATAAAACAAATCGAGGGAATTTGTTGGCAAATGATGGAAATGTTCAATTGGAAGGGGAGGAAGGGAGGAAAAAACATGGCTTCGGATTCTTGGCCGAATATTTCGATTTACCAAAAGTAAAAAAAGAAATACACATTGAAGATTATTTTTGTCCATATTAATTTAGTTCCTTCGATTTGGCATTTGGCGAATTGTGGCATTTGCCGTCGATGGTGATGGAAAAAATGAATGCAGTTCAAATCGATTCCAAACAACAATTCGGGTGGAGGAATATGGTCAAAAATGGAAATAATTAGCATTAATTGAAATTATCCAATTTATTTCAGAAATTCCAAAATTCCATATTTTATTGGATTTGGCGGAAATTCGAGGCCAATCCCCGTTGGTAATAATGGTCAACGTATTTTCAAGGCAAATTTAATCCCCATAAATTAAACCAAAATAATTCAATTGGTAGATTTGCCCATGGAATGGCGGTGAATGGGGAATTAACCCTTCGATGTGCTCCAATGCCAAAAGGCAACAATATTACTGTGGGAAGGGAAAACAATAACATTCTGGGGACAAGGAAATTGCTGTCAACACAAGTGAGAATAATATTTTGAAGGCAATTTTTTACCCAATTTTTAAAATTTTTTTACCCTAAAAGTAGTTTTTTGACTTAAATCAGAAACCGGTTTTATACCTATAAACCCTATCTATACCAATTTGTTGATCTCATCGAGTCGCTTCTTTTGGCATATAAATTTCTTATTAATTTAAATCAAAACTGAACAAACCATTTAAACCATATTTTACAATTTTAATTTTGGGTCAAAACCTGAGATCTACAAAATGGTATAGGTTAGTTGGGCCTAAAACTGGTTTCTGATTTATTAGAAGTCAAAAAAAAACTACTTTTGGGGCTAAAAAATATAAATTGGGCTAAAAAATATTTTTAATATTTTGGAATATAATAAATTAAGTTGAATGCTGGACATTGGTTGGGACAAGTGGATTTGAGAGGATGTTCTGGGAATAGGCAGAAAATAAAAATATTTGCTGAAGTGTACGAAAGAGGAACATTGCAAACTGGGAATACGGCCAGGGAATGGGATCCATTTGCGGCCGGATTCGAAATGGTTTTGGAAAGCGGAATTTATTAATTAAATTAATTAATTTATTCAGATTCCATTGAGGCCGGCATACACGGAGAGAACCCAAAAACTGCACATTTATGTGAATATTGTCCAAATTTTGATAGATATTAGTTTTAAAATAGTTAAAATTGCTAAGTTCCCTGGAATCTGTGAAGGAAGGTCGAGTGGAATTGGTGAGCCAATGCATTTCGGAAGAGAGCAGCCTAAATGGATTGAACCATTCATTGATACAAAGATTGGGCACAATTGTGGAATTGGAAGTGGACAACAAATGTTTGGCCTATATTATTAGGGTATGTTTAAGATTAATTGAATTCATTTACCCAAAAATTTTGAAGGCACGTCGCCAATTGGCCGATGGCAATTTTAGTTTGGCCGAAACCCTTGTGCTTCCTTTAATTCGAAATTTTGACCTTCTCGAAATGTCTTTGATTGAAATTAGCCCAAATCGAGTGGATTTTATGGAAGGAGAAGTGCTGGAAGCAAAAGTGTCACAAATTGGGGAAAGGCAAAATAATTTCAATTTTGCGGTAAATTCACAAATTAAAATGAGAAAATATTCCAATTTTATTCCAGTTTATTTGCAATAATGGAAGGGAAGTGGTCGTGGTGGACAAAGTGCCGGATGGTGGCCGAATTCTTTTGCCAATCAATGGCCGAATGCGAACTGGCCATTGTGTTCTTTACGTTTTCGGACGAAATGGGGAAAATGGAAATGGAAAATGGTTGTTGGATATGCGCCTTTTCATTGTGCGCACCGTCGAATGCCCAAATGAGGTAATTAAATGGTACAGTAATATTTACGAAAAAAAATACAAAATATTGGGTTTTCCAAAAAAATGTAGAAACAAAAGAAAAGATGAATTGATTTGATGAGAATATAGTAAATTTTTCCGGAAAGATTTTAATTCAGTTTTCCGGAAATATTTTGTTAAAGAAAGACTAGATTTGCAAAAATTTTAGTTCAAAATTGTTTTAATTCAAATATTATTTAATTTTTATTTTTTTGAAAAACATCATTTTACTTTTTTGGGGAAAACAAAAAACGAATAGATAATCAATAAATCCAAATTATTCCTTTCCATCCAATATTCCATCTTCATCCTTAATTTCCGCATAAAACGGTGATTCCTTTGCGCATTTTGTCCAATCCGCCTCCCTCAATTCCCCTCCGGTCAGCGGATTATGCCAATATCCAAATTGGGTCAAATATTGGCGCACTTCATTCCCATAAATTGCGTCGAATTCATCCGGGTCCCGGGCCAAAACCAGTGTTGGCTGTTTCAATGCCTGGGTCAACACCAAATAGGCATATTTCCCATCTTTTGGCCGAATTGGTCCGGCTTTAATTGGAAAATCTGAGTTTAATTTTGAAAAGGTATATTATTTTTGTGTGGCCAAACATGGACAAGGCTCTCCCTGTTGTCCAGTATTGATTAACAGTGAACTAGGGTCAGGTCCATATTTTCGGCCAATTCCATGGGAAATTCGAATCGACGCATCGCTGGGCCGAAGGGAATATTGGAGGACGGAAAATGCCCCAAAATTTGCATTTTTATCCATCAAATTGACTGAAAAATTTTAAATGAAAATTACCAAAATTTATAGAGGGGGTACATTTTGTGACGATGCAATGATCCGGTTGAACACTTGGCTCATAAATCATCTAAAATAATTTAAATGAATGAATTATATTTGGCCCCCACCTACCGTATACCATTTCCCCATTATTGCCCCAATGTCCAAATCGTCGACCGCAAAATATAAATTTCTTTGCATTTTGTCCGCAATTTGATCGGCATTCACATTTCGAATTAACTTAAAAATAAGGAAAAGTTAATTTTGTGAGTTTCCATTAGACTTGGGAAAGTTTTTCGAGCATTGGAGATGATTTGCAAGTATTAATGAAAAGTTCAAATGAACGAATGGCCGGAATTCGTCGACCGGGTACAGGAATTCCACCATAAAAAATGGATGAGGCTGAGATGGCTTTGAATTAATGAGAGGAAATAAATTAAGAAAATATTTAATTATTGGATTTACCTTTAAGTTGGATCAAAAATATCGAAATAATAAGAATATTTTGAATGATCATTTCAACAGAAAATTATTTGCAAATTTATTCATAAATTAATCCATCGATGGGAAAAGAACACGATTTTATATTTGGATGTGGGGAATCGATCTATTATATTTAAGAGGGGATGAACAAATCCATCGCATAGGGGGAAACGAATAAATCCATGCTACTTTGGATGGATGGATGGAAAGAGGATGAGTCGGTTTGGATTTGGATGGCAAAGGGGAAATTGACCCAAATCGGAAGGGAAAATATTAGGAAAGAATAAAAATTATTTTATTTAATTACTCTTTTAATACCCCAAGGAGAATTATTTTCAACCCTTCAAAAATTGGGAAAATTTGTGATCTCATCTAATTCCCTAATTTGTGGCCAAATTTCAAATTATAGCTGATTTTGTAGAGCTTTAGGTCTAAGGAAAATGCAATAAATTTTTTAAATTCACTCTGCCTGTGAAGCTATGGCTTCTCAAAATCGAGGATTGGGATTTATTAGAGAGTGGGGAATTAAAAGAGAATTTATGGTAATTAAAAATAAATTTAATTTTAAGCAATATGGACTGACAATCCCTCGGGCAAATTTGACTGTTGGAGCCGCATTGAATGTTAGCTTAAAGGCTCGTCCAAATTCTTTGTCCACTTTGCATATTTTTGGTTAATCATTTAAATTAATAAATTATTACCATTTATCCTTTTTAATGAAGATAGCCGCCTCGAAGCCCTTCTCCACCCCAGCTCGGCAATTTCCTCAACAAATGGCCAACTTTGGGCATTCACCGAATTTTTGAGTCCGGATCCGGATGATCGCACTTTGAATGACAATTTTGCTTGGTTTTCCAATTTATTGGATTTGAACGGTCTTTTTGAGAGGAGAAAAGCCATTTGCAAATTGGCCGGCAAATTAGCACCTCAATGTCCGGCAGATGATGATGAGGAAGAAGAAAAAGGGAATGACGGCATAAATTCCCGAATTCCTTTCCAAAAAGGGCACAAAATGAGTGCATCACGTTTTTCAGAGGAATGTCGACGAGAATTAAAGGTATTTTTTGAATATTTTCCCTATTGTTTTTAATTCAATTCATTAAAGGAAGAATGTGAACGCCAAAAACGGAAAAAGGAATCAGCAAATCGTTTTTTGAAGGAAAATGGAGGAACAGTTCCCCAAACACAATCACCACCTCCATCGCAGGAGGATGAAGGGGAACCCCGAGTGAAGATCAGCGGGCCTTCAGTGATGTGGATGATGCGAAGGCCAACAATGAATGCGCAAAAAACACCGGCAATGGGAAGAAATAATGAAGAATTTGCCGATTTAAAAGTGAAAATTGAATGAATAATATTTTCATTGACAAAATAAATTTTGAAGGAAAGCAAAGGGCAACAGCAACAAATGAATGAGGAAAATGAACTCATTTTGCGCGACTTTTTCCCAGAAGTTTGGCTTTTTGAAGATTTCCAAATTGCCGAAAATGATTCATTGGATATACGGCTGAATGCTCCACATTCCGTGACGGAGTGGCGATTTATGCCAAAATTTTGGTCACCAGGAAGGTCGGATGTTTGTCGAGTGCCAAGCCAATCATTGTTCATCCAAAGAGATGGTAGAATATTTCCTTGGATTTATTCACCTAAATTTCCATTTTAGTATTTATGGATGTGGACATATTCCCGCATATTTACATCAATGAAACTGTGCCGGTGACTGTGACAGTCAGCGCCGAGAATTTGACTGAATCCGGTAGGAGATTGGCCGTTTGCTTTCGAGGATTGTCGCCAGCCGTATGCGGCGATGTTGGCCGAGATGGGGGAATTGGCGAGACAGAATTCACTCGAATCGAATTGACTCAACAAAATCCTGTCCAGCAAAAACGATTCTTTGTGCGATTCCTTCGTCAAGGAATGCACAATCTTTCCTTTGAATTAAGAGCAGAAAAAGTTTTGAAAGGCTATGATTGGCATTGCCGCGATGGAAATGTTCAGGTGGAAATTGGGTGATGGACAATTTAAATATATTTTATTTTAGGTATTTGATCGAATTGTGAAACAAATTAAAGTGAGCCGTCGAGTCGATTTGGAGGAACATTATCGCCAAATTGTGGTCTATAAACGAAGAAAAATTGAACAGCCAACATTGGAGGAGGTTTTAGGCGAAGAAGGAGAGAGGGGCGGGACCACAAGCAGTACATCAATTCCACAATTGGCCCATCATTATTGGCTGCTGCAATCTTCGCCGGATGTGATAACCTACAGTCAGCAACAACCATTGGATGATGCCGAAGGGCAGGAAATGTGGCATCAACGACCAGTCCAGACAAAAGTATATCAAAATATTTGCACTTTTTGGCCAATTTCCTCATTTTCTTTCAGGTTCAAATCAACGCTGCTGGCCGTCGTCTGTTCAATATTGCCGTGGAATTCTCCAAATTCGTTGCTTCATTCCCTCCGGCACTTTCCACCGAACTCCTTTCAGTCTCCTCACCACTTTCCCCACATCCAAACCAACTCCATCGGGTCAAAAATCGACCTTCATTCAATTCGCTGGCATCGGCTGATTCTAATTTGGATAGAGTTGAAAGGAGTTTGGATGGGAGAAAAAAGAAGAGGAAAAGTAGAGGAAGGAAAATGGGCCAAATTTTGGTTGAAGAGGATCGACCACTTCAAGGCAAATTAATCCCCATTCGTTGGATTCCTTATTATACATATCATTTAAGGTTATTCCTTGCCAAATTTGTTGAAGGCGTTGGCCCAGACAAGTTATGAATTGAAATCATTGCTAGCATTGTTGTCAATTGGGGGAGGTGGCCAATTGGCCGATGAAGAGGAAGCCATATTGGAGAGGATTGATCGCGATTGGATTGAAGCAAGGGAAAGTCAACTGGGCAATTTGCTGGCCGAATTGCTCACTTTTTCCGATTGCCAAGGCCACAATTTACCTTGTGGTTTTGGTGAATATATAAAGCCCAAAGTGCCACAGGAACGAAGTTTGGTGAGTCAAATTTCTTCGATTTAATGAATTTTTGATGCAATTTTAGATGTTGACAACTTTGGCCACTTCCCTTTTATGTGAACAAAAGGCATCCGATGAATTTGTATGGAATAATAAATATCCTCTAAATTGTATATTCAAGGTGTGCGGTCCAATCAAATATTTGGCCCAATCTGTCCAACAACTTTTGAATGGTAGCTTACCAACAAATGAATGGGATCTTGATTCTTTCGTCCAATTTGTGAGAAATTAGGAGGGAAAATTTGCAATTATTTTAATTCTTTTGAAGAAGAATGAAACGGATCGTCGATTATTTATGGAGGCTTTGATGGTGCAAGTCGCCTTGGATTGTTCCGCCTATTCATGTTCAGCAGTGAGTTTTACTAGAGAAAATTTAAAAATTTTTCTTTTAAAATAAAATTTTTTGAATTATTTGGCGAAGGAAGCGTGGAAACGACTTCATTCCTCCTTCTATCGTTCAATTGATTTGAATAGCCAATACGATGTTCGAGTGGTTGCCGCATTGGCGTATATGTCGACAGCCGGAACTAGGTTAAAAAAAGAATTCATTTTTATATATTAATTCCAATTTTGAAGGTCCATAATGCGTTCAAAATTAGCATCGAGAACACAGAATGATGATCAAGTGCCATATTGGCAAGTGGGCAATGAACAGAGAGCTAATAATTTGCTGGAAAAAAGTTTTGAAAAGGTGAATTTTAAGGCAAACTATCATATTAAATTAATGGATTTCTCTCATCAGAGTTCGAATGTGTTGGTGAATGCCCTTGCATTATTGGCCTATAGCCAAGATCAAAGTATTTATCGATTTTGGAAGAATGAATTCGACTTGGAAGCAATGGCAAATTGGTTGATTGAGCAGCAAGACAATGGACAGCAATACGAAAATGCATTGGACACATTTTTCGCCACTCGAGCATTGCATAAATTTTCGATGGTCAATGCCCAGAGGGAAATGCGCCAGGCATTGGCCGGCACAATTAATGTATTTGAAATGGGAAAATGGATTGAAATGAATTTATTCAATCATTTATAGGCAAATTTTACACTTTATTCCATGCCAGAAGCAGGGAATAGTGTCCATTTTCGTGACCAAGACTTGCCTTTTACACTTGCAATTCCGCCAAAGGCACTGAAAATGGAATTGGACACAATTGGCGATTCAAGGTGGTTTTTTCCATAAATATTATTAGTACAAAATTATTGCAAAATTGTCGCACTAGGCACTAGTTAAAAAAGAGAATAATTTTTTGTAAAAAGCATACGGTATTTCAAAAAATTGATTTAATGATACAAAAGAGAAAAAATATTTTTACGAACATTTTCCGGAAAGAATTAAAACTTGGCGAACATTTTCCGGAAAGAATTAAAACTTGGCGAACATTTCCGGAAGGAATTAAAACTTGGCGAACATTTTCCGGAAAGAAATAAAACTTGGCGAACATCTTCCGGAAAGAATTAAAACTTGGCGAACATTTTCCGGAAAGATCAAAACTTGGCGAACATTTCCGGAAAAATTAAAACTTGGCGAACATTTTCCGGAAAGAATTAAAACTTGGCGAACATCTTCCGGAAAGAATTAAAACTTGGCGAACATTTTCCGGAAAGATCAAAACTTGGCGAACATTTCCGGAAAAATTAAAACTTGGCGAACATTTTCCGGAAAGATTAAAACTTGGCGAACATTTTCCGGAAAGAATTAAAACTTGGCGAACATTTTAAAACTTGGCGAACATTTTAAAACTTGGCGAACATTTTCCGGAAAGAGTTAAAACTTGGCGAACATTTTAAAACCTGGCGACCATTTTAAAACTTGGCGAACATTTTCCGGAAAGAGTTAAAACTTGGCGAACATTTTCCGGAAAGAATTAAAACTTGGCGAACATTTCCGGAAAGAATTAAAACTTGGCGAACATTTTCCGGAAAGAAATAAAACTTGGCGAACATCTTCCGGAAAGAATTAAAACTTGGCGAACATTTTCCGGAAAGATCAAAACTTGGCGAACATTTCCGGAAAAATTAAAACTTGGCGAACATTTTCCGGAAAGAATTAAAACTTGGCGAACATCTTCCGGAAAGAATTAAAACTTGGCGAACATTTTCCGGAAAGAAATAAAACTTGGCGAACATCTTCCGGAAAGAATTAAAACTTGGCGAACATTTTCCGGAAAGATCAAAACTTGGCGAACATTTCCGGAAAAATTAAAACTTGGCGAACATTTTCCGGAAAGAATTAAAACTTGGCGAACATTTCCGGAAAGAATTAAAACTTGGCGAACATTTCGGGAAAGAATTAAAACTTGGCGAACATTTTCCGGAAAGAATTAAAACTTGACAAACATTTTATTTTCTGCAAACCATTCCCCTTTTTAATTCTTGAGAACTATTTTTTTTTAAATTATTGAAACAATTTTACATTTTTTTTATCTAACATGTTCACAATTATTACGAAATTGGATGAATTAAAATAATTTTCATATCAGATTGCTGCTTGGCGTCAAAGTTTTGATGGAAAAGAGGAAAAGATCGCGTCGAGACCCAAATGAGTCTGAACCACTCAGTCTAAGCTTAAAACAGGAGCAAAATTCGAATGGATTTATCAAACAAACTGTCACGTTAATGTTCGCCTTTGCAACAAACAATTTTAATTATTCATTTTAAGCCCCCATTCCCATCTGCTTCGATCTATCCAAATTGAACATGGCCTTTTCACGGGTTTTTCCTCACAAAAGAATTTTGTCAACATTTTGGTAAGCAAAAAATCTTTAAAATTTTAATTATATATTGTCATCAAAGAGTGACACTGTCAATTTTCAAATGGAACCGCGAATTAGCCCAACGGCCATTCATTTTGTGCTCACCAATTTAAGTAGGAATGAGGCCGTAATCTATTCAGGCAATTTATTCATCCATTTATACAATAAATTCATCCCACATTTCCAGTTACATTGATTGAGCCAAAAATCGGTTATGAACCAGACAAATTGGCCCCCGTCTCTATCAGTGCCCTCCATCACCGTCAGTGAATTCCCTTCGCAATCAACATCAATACATAATTTTCCCATTTCAGACCTCCCACTAGGCGAATTGATTGTTTTGCCGGATGAATTAGATTTTGCATCGGGGAATTCACGCAGAAGGCGGCGGTCAATCAGCCCCGGAGGCCATCTTTTACTTTCCCACGGACAAGCTTCTTCCCCTTCGGCCCTTCCTTCCCCTGTACCGCCTCCAGCTCATTTCCAAATGGCCAAATCATTTCTTACACAATTGGACGGCCAACAAGTTGGTCAAAAGTCTAATTTAATCAGAAATAATTGAATTTTTGAAAATAAATATAATCAATATTCTACAATTTACAGCAACAAAATTCATCGGTCACTTCCGGTCAACAACAATTTTACCAAATGATTGCCGAAAACAGGAACCAAGCTCATTCCGAAGTAATTCAATTTGATTTATCAATCTAATTTTGTCAAAAAAGGTTGTCGAGACAGTTTGCCTCCAAAATGGTGTTTGCACCTGTGCCGAATTGAGTTGCACCCTGAAATGTTCCCGTTGTGATCGATTAACATTTAATGAATTGTGCAAAGAAATTAAATGGCCCGAGGGCAATAAATTCGGTAAAAAAGGAATTCACTATTCACAGAATATTAGATAATTCTTATTCAGTAATCACATTTCGTAACCGTTCGATTCGAACATTGAGAATCGGCGAAAATGAATATAAAATGCTGGAAAATGTGCAAATTTTAGAATGGAAGTATATTGACGAAAATTTAAAACCAGGTAAAATAAAAATGATTGTCATTAAAATAAATTTGCGCAGAACATTTGACCATTTTGATTCGTCAATGCAATCGAGTTTGTATGAGAAAGTTTGAGGATATGGGAAATCCACGATTCCTTCTAATTGGCGACCCCCAGGGACTTTTTGACGAAAGTGGCGATGCAATAGAAGGAAATAATGGAGGCGAAAGGGAGGGACAACAATTGGTGGCAAATGCCGCCGGCAATCATGATTTACTCCAAACATATTATTTAATGGTAAAATGATGGGGAATTATTCGAAAATATATAAAATGGAAAATTTCAGCGGGATGGAGATCGTCTGATGCGGAGTACTGACTGCCAAGAACTTTTTGGAAAAATCTCAGATGAAATTTGTACAAATGAATAATGATGGAGAGGAAAGAAAACGGGCAAAATGGAAGAAGAAATGGAAATTAAATCAAATTATTTTGCATTGGATTAACGGGCTAAATTGATGAAATTTTTGAAACCAAATTAAATACTTTATTTACTTTAGAATGCATAAATTTATTAATTAATATGAAATGGATGCAATATTTTTTATAAAATCGGTTAATAATTTACCAAATATTGGGAGGTATATACATAATTCACGTATGCCTTGCCTAAATATATTGATTCACTCCTTTCCAATATATATTTTACAAATTGCGCAGCTGTCCTCACTCATTGACACTTTTGTTTCATTTATATTAATTGTCAGCCATTAAATCAATTTAAAAATGTTTTCTCAACGGGATAAGGTAAAATAAAAGGGAAAAAAGATGAAATGATTCCAATTAAAGAATGTTTTGAATATGATTATGAATCCGAATATGCCATTTATCAATGCCGATAATACGGAAAAAGAAGGACAACTTGGCCTTGAAAATGGTTCATATTCATGTCATTCAATTCTCCCATTCATTCCTCATTTTCAGCCGCAGCCGATTATTTGAATTTGCCGAATTACAAACAATCTGAATTGCTAAATTTGGAAGGCGTAAATTTGGCTGAGAGAGGGGAATTCGATGCCGCATTGGCCAAATTCAATGAGGCCATTCAAGTAAAATATTTTATGTAATATATGTGAAATGCATTTTTGGCCAGATTTGTGCCGGTAACCCCTCTCCATATAACAATCGGGCACAACTTCATCGATTAAATGCTAAAATTGAGGAGGCATTGGCCGATTTGGAGAAATCACTGGAATTGAGCAAAGGGAAAGGACGAACCGCGGCTCAATCTTTTGTCCAGCGGGCGATGGTTTATCGATTCCAAGGCAAAGAGGAATTGGCCAAAGTGAGAATATAGGGAAAAGGGAATTGGTGGGTTTGGAATTTTCAGATTGAATTCGAGAAAGCCGCCGAACTTGGATCAAATTTTGCCAAAAATCAATTGGTCTCGATGAATCCGTAAAAATTTAATTGAGTATTTAACTGAATTTGAGGAATATTATAGATATGCGGCAATGTGCAATAAAATGCTCGGTGAAATTATGACTAAATTCAGGACTGCTGGTGAATGAAGTAGAAGTAGGAATGAAGCCATATAATCTATCAACACCACTAATCCATAAATAATTACGCAATTACATTTTAATTAATATAAAATTTTTACAATAAATTTTAAATTTTCATAGAAATTTGCTTCCAACAAAATTTTACAATATTTATATTTTCATTGAATTTTCCTTCCTAAAAAGAGTCATATGATTTTTACCTCAATTCCCAATTTGGAACATTTTTCCTTTTTTGCTCATTAATTTTCTCTCTTTCACTTTCAAAAATGTTCCCTTCTTTTACTCCGAGGGTCCAATCGCTTGATGGGTCTTATGGCCTATCCAACATTTTTGGCCAAATGACTTATCAACTGCTGAATCAACAAAACACTTTGAAATGACTGAACAAATAAACAAAAACACATTTTAAGAAGTACAACAATCAAAAGAAAGAATGAACAGTATTATTATATTATGTTATATTAATATTTTAAAAAAGATAAAAAAAGCATTGAGAGAGAATTATATATTGTGATTGTGAATGTGAATAATTAATATTAATTCATTATCAACCAATATTATTTCATCAATTTTTTATCGAAGTTCGGATGGTAATTGATTGCCCATTCATTTATTAAATAGTGAAGAAAATTCGGGATAAAATCAAAAAAATTGGTCTAACTCAAAAAGAAAACCAAATTTATTTAATATTTTCCATTCAATCGCAAATTTAACAAATTTTTTCTAAATATTTATACAAACATTCTCATTTTTTCTTCCATTTGAAGGTCAATGGAGATTTTGGATTTATGGTACAATTTTTTATTTGTTTTTATTTGATCATCCACAATTTAACCCATTTTATGCCCTTTCCAGCTGTGTTATCGTTATCGGCGATTTGCCCTTCACCCTTTTTTCGGAAAATTTTTTATAGACTTATTTATCAAAAAAATGGAGTGGAAAGGTCAAATCAGAAAAAAAAGTTTCCCTCATTCAATCATGTGAGCCATTCCATTGCATTTTCCTCCGGACACTTTCAAAAATAAAAATCCATCAATTCCGCCTGCGTCTCGACAAAACGAAATTGTTGTAAACAACATTTATGAACAAAGGAGGAATTGGGAAAATGTTGTGAGGACGAAGAAATATTTTGATTTAATGGAATAAATTATTTAATGAAATTGTTTATGTCGGCAAATAATCAATTTATTCAGAATTTTATGAGGAGAAAATAATTTTAAATTAATATTTAAATGTAAATGTAAAATTCATATTTTATTCCATTTCTTTTTTCTATTCAACTTTTTCCATAATAAAATGGTGGAATGTGCGGCCCAAGCATTTATATTTATTATTTTAATTCATAAAATTTCCCTTTTTTACATCACGCAATTTCATGCAAAAATCCCCTCTTTCCATTTTTAATTGGCATTTTGTTGGTGGAAAAGAATATTTTATACCAATGCAAACATTCGGGGATTAAACAACATAGAAAGGAAAAATTTTCGTTCGTTCGAAATAATTTATATTTTTAGAATATATTTTTTCTGCAATATTATAAAATAAGCTCAATAGTTATTTATAAAAAATAATAAATTTAAAGCAAACAAATAAAATGGATGTAAATATAACAAATTGAAATATTTTGATAGGAACAAAAAAATATGGAGGGGAAGAATTGATGGGACCAAGGTTTGGCTCGCTCATTCGATACTTGATCCTAGGGCTCTTCTCGGCCGTCTTGTCCATTGGCCATGGATCCACTCTGCAATTTGGTGGGGCCGGAAATCGGGCAAAGTCCCCCAGAATCAATGGAACACATCGAAAATTGCGCAAAGGAACAGTTGAAGAGAAGGCAGGCGTACAATTTGAGAATAATTCTGAAAAAATGGATTAATCTTAATCCGGAATATTCTTTTTTTCTTTTTACCTTTATAATACGAAGTATTGGATTAGTCTAGCAAAAGGAAGAAAAAGTAGATGGAAAAAGGGCGATATTCCATTTGGTTGAGTATCCAGTCAATTTTTTGGGAATTTTTGTTTTTTTTATCGGTTTTATATTCCAACTGATGAGGGAATATTTTCATAGGAGAATGATTATTGGATGGAGATTGCCAATTTGTCTTGGCTTTTTTTGTGAGCAAAAATTCGGCATTTTAAATTATTGCTGATTTGAAGATGGATGGATTATTTATACAAAGGCCGGATTGAAGAAATGGAATAAATTTGAATTACATTTCTGAACTGGAAAATTTAATATTAATTTGAATTTATTTCAAATCAGTATATTCAAAAGGAATTCACTCTTTGATGATTTTACCAAAAATGAGGTAAAAACAGGAAAGTTGAACGTTGGAAATGGATGAGAATGAATGTTTTTAGGCGGCCTTTTATTGGCCCCGAATTGTTGGTGAAGCGAGCGGTCATAAGGTTAAAGAATAGAGGGAAGAAGGAAAGGCGGGAGGCGAACGACGGCGGCCAGTGGCTGATTCGCGAACATACGTGAATAAAGAAAATGCGGAGAATGTTTGTTTTGTGAGGAATTGAATAGTTTGTTGTTGATTTGTTGTTGATGATAAAAGTGGATTGGCCAAATTTGGCCTATCTACGCTAGTCGAATATGAATATTCCCATTTATTCCTATTTTGAAACCTATTGAATGATTGTGAATTAATTTGTTTGGGTTTGGTCGGCCATTCCAAAAATTGCAAAACATTTAAATCTGCCTTTGTTTGTTCATATTTCCCAGCCAAATTTGGCCAATTCTGACTAATTCATTGGGCCAGAGGATTAGTCGATTCTACATAATTTCAAAATTTGGCAAAATTAGAGATTAGGTCGGGGTGGGCCGAAATGTTTGTATTGTTGATTTCAAATTGGAATTTTTATAATGATATTTTTTAAAATTGCGAAGTGCTATTTTTAATATTAATTACTTTTTAATTTAATCCACATTAAATTAGGTAGGCGGCACAGATCGATGATCGACATTTATTGAATGTCGTCATGTCTAGGTTAGTCTCTTGTCGATTGTAGTTTGAAATAAATTGTGTTTTTGCTTCTATAAAATATTTCCTAACGAATTTAGAATGGCGTCATAGGATAGGATTAAGGGGGATATATAGAGTGGATATAGTTAATAATGATGGTGACTATGACATATGACTAGTGGGTGCTGGGTGGCATTGCTTTGCCTCCAATGTTCTTTGATTTTTATTTGAGTGATTAATGATAATGAGTGATCAATGGATGGAAGTGTCAAAAAGATTTTCATGTGATAGGCCGACCCAATTAGTGAAATAAAAATAAGTGAAAGAATAGAAGGAAATTTTTCGATTTTTAATCATATCCAAGGAGATAAAAGGATTAAATAAATAAAAATGCCAATTATCAAACAAATTGATCTTGGAGATATAATAATATGACTCATCCATCCGTCGTCGTTAATTATTAAAAATTTGCAACTATGCAATTGACATGATAATTTGCTTCTATATTTTGAAAAATATTTAATTTCGGAAAATTGATGATTCAAAATATTGATTGATCATGGTCAAATGTAATATTTCCATAATAAAATCACAAATTTATTTGTCAGTTTTTGTCTTCTTTGCCATTCTTTTTTGTTCCTTTTCCTCAAAAAAGCGGGCCATTGGATCGGCCGAATGAATTCGAGTCAAATTGTATGCTTCACGGTCCACTTCCGATTGCTTTTCCTCCTCTTCCTCAAATCTATGATTATATTTTCGTTTTCGATCGCCCTTAAAAAGTCAATTCAATGATGAATGCAAAAAATTAAATGAACCATTTCAGCCATTTCTTTGCCTTCTGCCTTTTGTTTCATTTGCTTTTTGATGGCCTTTTTCAAATCTTTTGGGAATTTTTTATTCGATCCGGATGCAAAAACCAAATCTTCTGAAAAATTGAACAAAATTATCCAAAAATTCCTCATTAAAAATTACCATCTTCCTCATCATCTGATGATTTTTCACTGCCGGAATCGTCCGAATTTGAGGATGATGAACTTGACGAAGAAGACGATGAATTTCTCCTCTTTTTCTTCTTCTTTCCTTTTTCACTGTTTTGCTTTGCTTTCTCCTTTTTGCGCTTTCTTTTTTCCCTTCGTTGTTCTCGTCGTTTGTCCTCCCGAATTTCTACAATTAAAATATTTTTGGAAAATAATTTAATTATTTACTTTTTTGTTTCTCTTTCTCCAATTGTTCTTCATATTGGCGCAATTCCTCTTCGTTCATTTCTTCGACATCCTCCTCCGTTCCCGAATCAGATTTATTTTCTGATTTTGTACTAAAAAATTTATTTAAAAAATAATAAATTCAATGTAAAAAAACCTTTCTTCTTCCTCATATTCATCTTCCATTTTTGCCTTTTCCACATTATTTTCCATTGTTTCGGCCATCATTGCATTTTGCATTTCCTCCGATGGTCCATTTTCTTTTGGTTTTTCCTCTTTTTTCTTTGCTTCATTTTGTACAATTTTTCCTCCTTTCATTTTCACCGGTCCCAATTCCGCATTTTCGGCCAATATTCCGGCCTCCCCAATGCAATATGAATTCCTCAAAAATTGATGGCAACATCCGTATCCCCACATTCCATCGCGCCAATATGAGCCCCAAACCGAAGTGTGATTATTTATATAACTAAAAATAATAATATTTTATTTAATAATTAATTTTTGGGTAATTTCACTTGTCTTCCTCATATTTGCTTTTTATGGCCGGCCTTTCGTCCCCCTTGACCACTTTTCCCTTTCGACTGTATTCCACGTAATTTTCGGTCTGCGCCAAAAGTAATTCCTTCGGTGGTGCGTCCATATGTTCCTAAAATAATTTTATTTTAATTTAAAGATGTTCAAAATTGACTATTTTACCTCCCCTCCGTATTTCTCCAATAATTCATTTCGGACACTGGATTTCTTCTCTCCCTTTTGCTTCTCAAATTCCTTTTTCAATGATTCCAGCCGAGTAGGTTCTGCCAGCGAATGCACATCAATTCCTTTGGATCGAGCCGCCCAAGCAAAAACTTGCGCATCATTTGCTTCGGCCACTTCGCCCGTATATCGAGTGAAATTGTCCCCGGCGAATTTGGCTGCCTCTTGTTCCTTTCCGGGAACATTCTAAGCAAAAATTGGATTAAATTTTATATTTCACAGATTTAAAACCTTGAATGGATTTTCGCGCATTGAACGACTTTTCGGGTCATAATACGGCGCATTCGGGTCCAAATTGTAAAGGTATTTTGCCGTATCCTCTCTGATACGCAAATTTCTGACTGTAATCCGGGTCCTTGAGTCCATATCCACAGATTGGCCGGGGGCGGATGCATCCTCTGCATAAATGTCCTCGTCCCTTTCCTCATCCAATTTCGTTTCGTCCTCCCCCGCCTCCTTCAATTGTTCGGCCCGTATCAATTTCCTCGTTTCGTCCATTTTTTCATATTCTTGCATAACATATTGATAATCATCCGGATTATAGCCATTCCATCTGTCCCTTTTTGCATCGAATCCCAATTCCAATTTTGGCATTTGATGATCATCCGCCGCAATATTTGAATTTGTCCATTTTGCGCCGACAATTCGAGGCTTTTCAAAGCAATCTTTCTTCTTATGGCCCATTGCCCCACAATTTTCGCAGGCACCATCTCGATATTTGAATGCCACTCGATCGGTTGTCCCTTTTGGGTACCATTCGGCCAATGTCGAAAATTCTTTTTGGCGTTCAGCATGTGGTCGTTGATGCTAAAATTATTCATTTATATACTCAATTGTTTATTAAAAACCTTCAGAGTTGGTCCACTATGCGGAATATACCACGGAGTCTTCTCAATAAATTCAGGAATGTGCGGGTTTATGTCCCGTCCCGTCTCAACATCCACCATTGCCGGAGCTGTTCCCGCTTTTCGCTGTTCTTCCAAATCTTTTTGCTTTCGGTATTCATCTTTGGATTTTCTTTTTCCACTTTCCATGCCATCTTCGGTGCCCGGTCGGCCACCTTGTCGAATTAATGCAGAAACTGGTATACTACTTGCCATGTTAATTTTAAGAACTTAAACGCTAAAATGAGTGGTAAATAATTACGGATTATGTGGGTAATATTTCAAGATTTTATATGCTAAACAATTGAAATAATACTGCGATAATCATACTTATTAAATCTAAAAACCAATGGTTTCGAATTTATTTCGACAATCGAATCGATCTAATTTTGGTTTGGTTTTGCTCTGCTTTTTTGGATTTTGGTTTTTTTATTTTTATTTAGGTTTAGGTTGTTTAGGGGGTTTAAGTGACATTATAACCAATTATTTAAAAATCAAGGTGCCAAAAATCATACGAAAAATTTTAAATAAGTAATAAAGATCATGTTTGCTAATTGTTTCACTTCACTGAATGAAAATGAAAAGTGGTTTAAAACATTCCAAATAAACCATTCTTTGCTAGTTTAACATTTATAAATTCATGTTTTTAAATTGGTTTTAATGATTTTTCAACACATTAAATCAGAAAATGGCATTGATTTTTTCGTTTAATACATGAAAATTGCTGAAAACCGTTAAAACGGCTTTTTGTTAGACTAATAAACGCGCTATCACCTAAAAAGGTTTAATTTTTGGTAGATAGACCCTTTTTAATTCTCATCAATAAATAAAATTTAATTAAATATTAAAAATAAAACTAAAATTTCATGAAGATCCACACCACAATTTAAGCGGATTAGAATTATGTCAATTAACGAAGTTGAACGTTCGATCCCAATTGGCAATAGACAAATATTTTCACATTCAAATATAATTCGACCCGAGATTCATAAATTAAAGAATTCATTTGAACGAAATAATAGATTCAAAGAATTCGATGGACTAATTCGAGCAAATCATAGGGTATGAATGAGGAAAAAATACAAAATAACATTTTTGATTTCGAGATTTATGAAGCTTTGGAAGCGAAAATTACATCAGAACCAAGCAAATTATCGGATTTGGCAATTAAAATGAATGCATTATCAGAACGGATCCGTAACATTACTCAACAGCATTTTAAAGAAGTATTTTTATTAAATTAAATTAAAATATATTTCATTTAAAAGGAGGAATTATCCGGTGTGGATTTGTCAAATAAATTGGATATGGTCAAATTGGCAGAAGCGAAGCAAAACGAATGGAATAAGAAAAAAGGAGGACAGCAGATATTGCCAACATTGGAGGAATAAAATTACGAATTTTATTTTCAATTCTTTTTTATTTATTACCGGTGACAATGATATTTTACAAATTGATGAAATAAATTATTTATAAAGACATGAAGCAATTGTTTGGAATTTTCGGTACTTATGGAGATTGGCCCCTACAAGAGAAAGGACTGATGGAAGGGAGGGAATTGATGGAAGGGAATTGGGATAGACGACTGCCTGACACATGCCAATCAAATTCTAAATTAAAAGGAGACGGAATCGCCTCAGATTCTTTGCCAAATAATAAATGAAATAAAATTTATTCGCAAGGATAAATTTCACAAACATGCGACCAAAAATTATAAAAAACAAGATCAGGGGAATCAAATTGCTTGCGCCAAATATATTCGGGGAAATAGGATTTATATAGAGATGAGGAGGTGCCATACATTTTCTTTTGAGTCATTTTCACTTTTTGCCATTGGGATTCAACTGATTGGGTGTGGATAGAGGCATCGTCTGGTGATACAAAATTCAGGGAATGATTAATACGTTGATGAGTATAGAGCGGATTGGGATTGCCAGGATCACGAATGGCAGAAATGCCAGTTGGAATTCGATTGGGAGGTGGATTGGGATTTCCGTAGGCCTTCCATTCATCGCTGATCACAGTTGTCCCAGGCAACACATATTGGCGAATCAATGGCAAAAGAGTTGCAGCATCCCTTCTTTGATCTTCTTCCAATTCCAATGGTACCATGAAGCATTTCTTCCCTTGACTTCCCCTTTCGACACCGCCGAACAACCAGATTTGTTCCTTCTCAGAAATTCTTCCGCGATTGTACTTCCTGCGCACTATTAGCGTCTCGTCTACCTCGACAACTTTTCCTATCACAAAATACGATTCAATTTCCATTTCTACTCCCTTATTTCTACCTTCACCACCGATCATAATAGGGTTTGCGACATAATGTTGGGCACAGATGTCTCGGCAAAACATGCGCCAATCCACAATGGTATGGTCGTCAATTTTTAATTCATGTTTGATGTCCTCCTGTCTTCCATATTGATGAGCCCAATAATATGTTAGGGCAAAAATTTTTTGTGTTGTTAGATGAGAGCCAGCAAAAAAAGTCCCCTGGAGGAAACCAATTTCTAGTGTTTTGCCTTCCGGATGCTGCGCTTTATTTTGACAACGCCAAGTTCCATATCGCTTTTCATCTTTTGGTTGTCGAAGAGTCATTGTGGCCCCACAGAATTGGCAAATTCGTCGTCGATGAAGAAGGCCAAGATCTTTACCTCACCATCGACTCGACAATCTCACTTCGGATTGGAAAGAATTCAGCGAGGATTGTTTATATTTGAATATTTTTGCGCCACATCAAAATGTGAATACCCCAATTTAGCATACTTCAGAAATAATGCCAAAAATTTAGGGACCAAAATTAATGCCAATTATGGTCATCATTTACACCGGAGGATTTGAATTTCAATCAATGCGACGTTACAAAGACTTTGAGGATATTGGGAAGAAATATTTGAGCCGAAACATTTTGGTTATTGCCATCCAATTCAGAATCGGATATTTTGGTTTTTCTTTGATAATTTTATTGAAAAAGGTGCAAAATAAGGCTTTTCATCATTGGGTGATTCGAATTTGCCCGGCAATTTGGGTTATTGGGATATGATTGAAGCATTGAAATGGATCAACAAAAATGCTCAATTTTTTGGCGGTGATAATAATCGGATTACCCTTTTTGGCTACAGTTCGGCCGCAACGGCAATCGGCACATTGGGAATTTTGCCGCAAAGCAGAGGCAAAAAATTGAAGAAATTACGAATAAATTAGATTATTTTTGCAGATTTATTCCATCAAACGATCCAAATGAGTGGTCCAATTTTTACTTCAAGGGCGGAAAGCGATCGTGTTGTAAATTTCACACAAAAACTCGCATCCATACTTGAATGCAAAGGCCGATCGGCGGATGTGAAAAAATGTCTCAAGGAGAAAACGATCGACCAATTCATGGATGCAATGGACAAAATTGTTAGTGGGAAAATGTTTTTATTTTATTTATGGTTATTTAATCGAAAATTCCAAAAATTAATTTATAACATTAGCCAAATTCACTGGGAATGTATTCGAATTAGTCAATTCACATATTCTTCATCGTTTAATTAGCACAATTTTCCTTTTCGTCCTTCTGTTGTTCCCATTGTTTCAATCGGTTTTTCATTTCCTCATCGACGGCATCCCACGTTGAATAACCCAATTCAAGGGGATTCTCATTTCCTTCTTTTCGTGGAATATAGAGGCAAAGATTGATATGAAATGCCCCGAAGGAATCCACAGTTCCTTTTGTGAAATTAGGTAAAATAATTTATGCAAAAAAAATGATTAATTTACGGACCGGCCAAAAGGTATTCCTCCTCTGGTTGAAGGTCAGTAACTCCGCATGTGGCCTCATGAAATGGAGTGAAAATATTTTGATTTTGGCCAATCAAATTGGTCCCATTTGGACTCTAAATTAGATTTAAATAATTCTCTTGGTTTGACCATATTACCTTGAACACTTCCAAATGCTTTATTGTATAATTCAATTGCATATTGTCAGTGGCAGTCTCATTTTTTAATATAACAACATGGGAAACTTTAATAATAAATTGATTTAAATTCATCAAAAATAAACCAGACCCCATTTCGCCTCGCACATTGTTTTATTGTAATTTGAAGGTGCACATTTGCATGCATAAATTGATGAAAAACAAAGCAAAATGGTCATCAAAAGAAGGAGAATTACAAAAATACGATACTGGGAATTTGCCATTTTTACACCGAATTTTGGGAATGGATAGAATAAAAAAAATAATATTGATTATAAATGAATGAATGAATGAATGAATGAGACGGCCTTTTCCTTCACTCTAAATTTATTCCGTGGCTTTAAAGTGTGGCCAAGCGGAAAAATAAAACCAAAAAGTCAAATATAAAATAAACAAAAATGGATTGAAAAGGATATTGGCTATATCTATATTTGAAGGAAAGTTTTCCATTAATTTCAGGGCCCAACCATTCCGGATGTGAATTATGATTTATTTGGCCCAACTGTGGATAATGAATTATTGGTGGATAATTTTGTTGAATTAATTTCAAAAATGATCGCAAAACCGACCATTTTGGGACTGACTGAATTGGATCCACTTGGATTTAGTTCGCTAAAATTGTCCAACAAATTCTCAATCCCTCCTTCATTTTAGCATTGATCACCGGAAATACTTCATCCCGTCAATTGGCCATTCCTCGTAATGAATTCGCTGATTTTGGGCCGCAACAATTTCGAACATATTTACGCCAAAAAATTATCAAGAATGAATTTTTTAGTGCCGAAAATCAAAATAAAATCATCGACAAAATTATGCAATTTTATTTGGCCTATGATCGGCCTGAAGGCGAACCAAATAATTGGTTCTATTTGGAAAGGATTATGCACGTTGGTCCCATTCAATTTTATAAATAACATTCATTATTTATGCCTATTCAGATTCTTCGTGATATTCAATTTGCTGTCCCATTTATTCGGGAAGTTGAGGCCAAAAGTGGTTGGCCACTTTTCCTCTATGTTCAAAAATATATAAATCCAAGGAAAATTCCAAATGACATTAAAATCATCAGTAATTTTAATAATCATATAATTAATAATTTAATAATTGAAAAGAATGTTTCCACGACGTTGACCACGGTTATATATTCCGCCATCCTTACCAGAATTACAAATTCGATGAAAATGATTTGAAGTTGGTCAATCTTTAATTGATTTATTTTATTTTTCAGAATTGAAAAATTTATGTCAGATTTTGTGGCCAATTTCGTCATAAATGGGTAATATAATTGACCAAAATATATTTAATCAGAGCATTTTCAGTGATCCTTCCTCAGCCGCCCAAAAATGGAAAATGAACAGTGAAAAATTCCCATTCAACCATTTGGAAATTAATCTTCCAATTCCAATTGAAAAATTTAATTATTCCATAAAAGAAGCCTCCAACTTTTGGTACAAAATCACCGAAGAATTCCCGGAATGGGATGTGATAATGGGAAAGCCAGGAAGAAATCATAATGGGAATTCGGCTGGCACAAATAAATGGGGCCATTCGGCATTGGTGGCCATTGGATGGATGGCCATATTTCTAACCGAATTTATCATCAACAATATTTAAGTGATTAATTAAATATATTTACTTTGTTTAAAATTACAATTGTTTAACTCTATTTTATAAATGTAAATAATATAAATTTTTGATCGAAATTGCTTGAGGTATTTTCGTCTTTTTGTGTAGCCCACATCAACACTGGCAATAGCAATTTGGATCGAATATTCTGCACACTCCACTAGTATATCCACTCACTTTTAGTGGCCCTTCAGTACAGTGAATGTTGCATAAAACGGTGATGGCCAATTCACAGCCATGTCCAAGCCCTTGACCGATTGGTTCTTCCCCGTGTCGGCAACTTGAATAAAAAATCAGCAGTGTGTGAATATTGTATTTATGTTTATACTCACACTTTAGGCCCTAAAGTGTCTTTAGGCTGACTTGCTATTGGCACCAAAATGGATTGAAATAATAAAAAGAAAAGGAATAAAGAGATGAAAGCATTATGGTGGATGGCATTCATTTTAGGGAAAATTGAATGAATTGGAAGGAATTGATCGATGCCGAGGGGAATAGTGAAAATTGGAAATGATGGATTAGGGTGGATAATGGATATAATTTGCTTGGAAGGGCAAATACATACAATCCATTTTCGGTGAATTGCGCAGTCAAATTATCGGAAATCAAAAATTTGCGAAGTTTAAATCCAGTTGGAGAATTTTAAATTGTAATTAATTATAAAATTATTCCGAAAATAATCTAATTTGGCTAACATCTCGCAAAATTTTTGGGTTAAACCGGTTTCATTCAGTCTCATATAATTTTCTTTAGATGTCTTTTTCTTCCAAATTAATTTTTGGATCGCTAATGTTTTATTCAAAATAAAGTGGTCAAGCATAATTCGTATACATAAAGTACTGTACTCTAAAAAATTTCTCACTTCATTAAATTTCCACATTTCCAGTCGAATTATCCAGCAGAAATAAAATGAAATTTGAAACTGTTGGAGAATGTCAAATAAAAAATGTTGAGGAACACTTGATCGAAAGAATTCATCGTATTGGCCACAATTTATAGTGGAAGAATTTGGAGGGAATATTGAAGTGGATGAAATGAAAGGAAGGAATTGTGGGTGGAATTTTCCTTATCAAATAATTTACACCAAAATAAGGGAAAAGGATTAGTAAGAATTATTTTTTTGCAAATCATTCAACAAAGCAGATGAAAAAATTATTTTTGTAAGCAAAATTATTTTATGAGATCATTAAATTCCCCCTATTTTATCAATAAACCCAAAAAACACCTTACTTCATTTGAATTAGCCGATAATAAATCTAATCGTATTATTTCCCAAATAAGATGGTAAAAAATAAATTATTATTATTTATTCTCCCTCCATTTATTATTTTTGCCAATTCCATCAGTCAAATTTCCTCCCTTAAATTGTCCCCAAATGCCACCAATGCCCATCATCATCATCAAGGTGTCAAAGTGGCTTCATTCAAATTGGATTATGTGAAGGCTGAATTAATTTTGGCACTATTCATTTTGGTCATTGGCCTATTCAAACTTCGTTGTCCATATTTAATTAAATTTATATTAATTAATTCCAGTTTATCATCAATTCA
Source organism: Pratylenchus scribneri (assembly GCA_030063045.1). Lineage (NCBI taxonomy): Eukaryota > Metazoa > Nematoda > Chromadorea > Rhabditida > Pratylenchidae > Pratylenchus > Pratylenchus scribneri. Next base: position 191,371 of record JAQSEB010000033.1, read on the forward strand.
AATATCCTCAAGCTTTGGTGCCCGAAAGTTGTTGTTTGATCATTGTTGGCACTTTTTTGGGCTTCTTCTTTCTGTGGGTTTATTCAAATATATTTTTGTTTAAAATTAATTCACAGAGGCACTGGAATGTCCGATGAATTGCGATTTTTGGAATTTGACCAAAAAGTGTTCTTCTTCTTCCTTCTGCCACCGTAATCCATCAATCCATCCATTCATTCAATTATTCCAATTGTTGTTTTTATTAGAATTATTCTGGAAGCTGCTTATTCCCTCAATGACCGTGCATTCGTCGATAATTTGGGCACAATTTTGCTTTATGCCGTTTTAGTAATATTTTTCCTTTTTTTTTTCATTTTTATTTCCTCTATTTTTGGGCACTGTTTTGAATATTGCAATAATTGGTGGACTCACAATTTTATTTAATTGGGCCACTCTTTTTGGCCAATTTCGCATTAATATTCTTGATTGCCTCCTTTTTTCCTCTCTCATTGCTGCCGTCGACCCAGTGGCGGTTTGTAATTGGCCAAGAATAAAATAAATGATTCCATTCATTTAAGGTATTGGCAATTTTCAAAGAAGTTGGCGTAAATAAAATGCTTTATTTTATGGTTTTTGGTGAATCTCTTTTGAACGGTTGGTTTTGCATAAATTCACTCAAAATATATTATTTTATGAAGATGCGGTCACTGTTGTCTGCTATAATTTAATCAATGAATTCAGGGAATTGACAACAATCACACTTTTTGATGTATTTTTATTTCATCTTACTAATTCTCCCCCTTCTTTTAGTGTTCTCTCGGCTTTTTGGCCTTTCTTTGTGTTTCATTCGGTGGTTTGCTAATTGGCTGCTTCTTTGGCATCCTCTCCTCTTTGATCACAAAATTCACCATCCATGTTCGAGTGGTCGAACCGGTCATTTGTTTTGCCATTGCCTATTTGGCCTATGTTTGCAGTGAACTTTTCCATTTTTCTGGAATCATTGGGTCCATTCCAAATTGATTCCATTCATTTTATCCTTATTCCAGCATAATTGCCTGCGGGCTCATTCAAATTCATTATACAATGCACAATTTGTCGGCAAAATCGCAAATTTCAATAAATTATATCATCAAAGTGGTCAGCAATGTCAGTGAATCGCTCATTTTCATCATTTTGGGTGTAATGTTGGTGAATGAACAAATTTGGTCTTGGGATGAATGGCACCCTCTTTTTTGCCTATATTCCCTCGCATTTTGTATTTTTGCCCGATTCATGGGTGAGTAAAAATAATGTTCGGGCTATGTACAATTCTTCCTTCAAAAGTTGTCTTTTTACTCACCTATTTTGTGAACAGTTTTACGGGAGGTGTTCGCTACATTTCAATCCATGAACAAATTATAATGGTCAATCTTTTTGAATATATTGTTTTTCAATATTCTCAATCAATCATTTTAGGCTTATGGCGGTCTTCGCGGTGCTGTCTCATTTTCGCTTGCTTTCATGTTGCCCAATGAAATTGACACAAAATCGTCAATTCTTTCGGCAACTTATGTGATTATTCTTTTCACCGTATTTTGCCAAGGATGCACAATTAAAACCTTTGTAAAATGTTTGAATATTCGACTGGCTAAAAAGGAGGATAATTTTCGGCTTTTCAATGCATTTAACAAAGGAATGGTCAATCATATGACCCAAGGGATTGAAGATATCATTGGTGTGAAGGATCACACAATTATGGTCCGTTTTAGTTAAAAATGAATTAAAATGCATTTTTTGTAGAAAAGGCTAAGCAATTTTAGCAAAATTTATGTCCGGCCTATTCTACAAAGGGAATATGTTGTTTTAAGAACGGAGGATCGGCTGATGATGATTGAAACGGAAGAAAATTTTAAGTCAGTTTTAAGAAATTTTTAAAAAGAGTTATTTTTTCTAGGGAATCTCTTCGGCTGAATCCATGCAAGGCCTCAATTCTCCATCAAAAGGCCGTTGAAGGAATGTCGGAACAGTAATAAAATAAGGGGAATATTATGAATTGGAATGTTTTTCTTCATTTAGAGGCCCAAAAACTGTGAATATCATTGATGAACATTTTGAGAAATTGACGGAAAAAAGAAAGGAACAAACGGAAAAGGAAGTCAAAGAATTGACCAAAGACACAATGCAAATACAGGCACTCTTTTACGGACACGATACTACGGTAGTGATTGGAAATGAAATGAAATTCATTTTATCCCCTCAAATTTGTCAGTCTTATCCCGATCGAAATTTGGTGGACGAGGAGAAAAAGGAGGCAGAGGCCATTCGTTACAATGATCAACTACAAAGAGTGGTGGATATTCAGGATTTGACAGAAATGTAAATAAAAAAAGCATATTATAAAATAATTAATTTGTTTTTAGCAAAAAGCATCGTTCACTTTTGGGCCGAATTAGGCAACGAAAGAAAATGAGCATTAGTAAAGGAATGTTGGCGGTGTCGGCAGCTTCATTGGGTGTTAGTGCCCAACCGGATGAGGAGGAAATGGAGGAGTATGGGTCGCCGGAATCCAACAAAGTGCATAATAAACAATTCGAACAAATTAATGAGGAATTGGATGAATTCAAAGGCAATGAATAAAATAATAAAATTCATATCAAAATTTTAATAATTTCTTTTATCATTTCCAAAATGCGAATAACAAATTAAATGATAATTGGTCAATGTGAAAATATGATCATCAATCTCCTTCGAATAAATCGCCATAATTTGCCCATCATTTTAATAATAAGCGCCTTCAGCCTCTATCCTCTTTAGTAGTCCATATTCAATGTGTCATTCTTTTTGGTCTGTGCCTCGGTCCATGCCTTTCGAATTGTCCGCTTCATTTCGTCGTCTCCATCATCGTACATTTGCTTCATCATTTTCATAATACTCGCCTGCGGGTCATCGCCGCCTTCATCTTCCATTTTGGGCATTCTACCAAATAATAATTATTTATTATTTTTGGCCAATTTATTACTTCTTCTCCTTTTGTTCCAATTTCAGCAATGATCCCCATTTTTCGCCATCCTTCCCCTTTTTCAGCATCACCAACAACATATCCCCGCTTTTCTGTTTCCATTGACATTTGTTGGCATCAATTTGTCGGAATAAACCAAAAACATTGATTTCATAGTCAATTCCGGCGCAATCGATGCAATGGATTTCGAACGAACTGAACAAATATTTGAATTTAAATAATTAATTTTGGCTTACTTTTCGCCGAATTTGGCATTAATCGAATCTGCGGGAACATTTGTAATTCCGGGAATTGTGTAATACAATTTGATGAATTTGTCACTTTCATCAAATGCTAAATTAAATTTAAATTAATATTTTAATTGACAAAAAACCATAATTGGTCAATTTCTTCAAAGGACGAACAATGGTCCCAACAGCAGATGTTTTGGTGCCAACATTTTGAGATCCGGAAGTTTGTAAACATTTCAACTTAAATTTAAAATATTTTTTTTATTGATTTAATAATTTACTTCATCCAAATTTGTACGCCATTTTTTCAATTGTTCATCCAAAAATTGCTGGTTTTTGGGATGTTTCGCATTTTTGCGCAATTCTTCCAATTCATTGATGGCATTTGACAATTCTTCAATTGATGCGGACATTTTGGAATGTTTTATTATTAGAATTTATTCAATAATTTAATGAATGAGATTAATTGATAAAAAATAAATAAAAAATATTATTGGCTTTTGTTTAATTAGCCAAAAATAATAAAAGGATGAATAAAATGGAATTTACTAGCGATTTATCTTTTTGGCAAGTTTCATAAAAATTTATACAATAATAAAATATTTTTATTGGCAATTTTTCTTTAATTTTCGGCAATTTTCAAACGAGGAAATCATTTTGGATCCATTCAATGACGGATTCATCCGGTTGCGAAATTGATGTTCTCCGTGGTGGTTCCGGTTTTTGTTGAGAAGCAATAATTCGTAGTTGCATTTTCCCAATGTGGACGACACGTCTTTCCGGTGATTTTTCGCCATTTGTGCGCATCAATGGGTCCATTGGATCCAAAAAACGACGAATTTCAACATCAGCCCTAAAAATATAATTTTAAAATTAATTAAAAATTAATTTACCTCATTCCAATGAGAATTTCCTCTGTTTTAAATTTAATTGCGGGTGAATCTATTGAAATTTTCGGATTTTTGGGTGTTCCATTCCCTTCTTGTTCGATCAATTCCAAAACCACATCTTCGATGCAAAATTTCTCGCCGGTTTCATCGTCCACAATTGTAATTCGCATTTTACGGACTAATTCATTCTCAGCAGGATTATTACCTTAAATTTACTTTAATTTTCATGGCTAAAATGAAAAGAAATAAACTTTTTCTCGCCATCAATTGTCCACTCAATGAGAAAGTTTCACCTTCATTATTCAGCAGAATTCCCTTAAAATCAATTTATTTTTAAATTTAATTCATTGAAAATTACTTTGAGACTATATGTTGGCTCATTAAAAACAATTCGGGCGGTGCCATGTTCCACAATTGAACTACTAATTCGATGCATTTAGCTAAACAAAAATAATGTAAAATTAATTAAAAATGAAATTATTATGAAAATGAAACCGAACATTTTTATCGGTATTGAATTGGAGGAATGGTTAAATAAAATATTTTCAAAAAATTTATCATAAAATATTGAGCCAATTGAATATTTATAGATCTTTTACACATATTTTCACATAAAATAAATTAGCTTCATCTCTCATTAATTATCTGGCAAATTCTTTTGATATTCTTCAATTTGTCGTATCATTCTTTTATCAATTGTCGATGTTGCCAAATTTTCCAATTCCTTATTGTCCTTCGTCTTCTTTTTGAAACATTTTGTTTCGATAAAATAACCGCAAGTTCCAACAACGCAGGCAATTGGGAATGCTATTATTTTGACCGCCTTTGCAACTAAAATAATTTAAAATTTTGTTATCAAAAATGGAAAAACCTGAGCCAAAACCTGCACCAGAATATCTAGCGGCAAATTGGATTATAGTTGGTATCATTGAAATTTCTCGAAATATTTAGCCTAAAAAAGGTATTTTTATAAATACAAGATAAAATGCAAATATTTAATAAAAATAAAATTGTTTTAAATATTTACAACAATTTTCAAGTCAAAATATATTTTATGCAACAAAATATGAATGAAATTGACCCATAGAGAATAACAATTTGAGATGAATCGGATTTACCAATCCGCAATTTATTACCCTCCTTCATCAACGTTCAACCGCAATACCAATGTCGAAAAATGAAAAATCCCAACACCAAAAAATCTATACTCCAAAAATCTCTATATCCAAAACTTCTAAGAGAAAATTTTGAAATTTCTCCTAGCCTAGCTTAGACCGAGAGCTACTAAAGCATTAAACAAACTTGTTATATTACCCCACCCCAAATTTTCTCTGCAAAATTTTTATCTTGAAAAAAATTCATTTCTCCTTTTATAGATGAATCCAAGCAAATATCTATGCCGATTATCTCGTCGAAATCAGTACAATAAAATTTGCACTCGATTTCAATCATTTTATGGAAATCAACACAACTCCCGTTCATCAAACATTGCTAATTCGAATCAATTTACACCGTTTTTGCGTTTGGACCAAAACAGAGTATTGAGATTATGTTTGAGAAGTGATAATGATAACAAAGATTTATTCATTGATTTGTACGAGGTTAATCTTCTAAACAAATTAAACACCTAAATATTTTAAGAATATGCTCGGCTACAAGAATTACATAGCAAAAATTTCGCTACCAATTGACCAGGCCCAGCAAATGATGAACAGATTAACCATTTTGGCAAAAATGAATTTTAAAATCGAGAAAAATAGTTTGGTTTTCCCTAAAATAATTTCAAAATAAATCCATTTATAGTTACCGAATTCTCAATGGATCGATTCAAAGAAACAAATTTGGGGAATGGAGTATTTCAGCAACTTTACACCCACAGAATACCCGGACTGCTTTATGGTGAACAAAAGAGTGTATTCTATGTCAGTGTGTTAAAGTTCAATGTCAGTATTTGTATTTATTAAAAGAAAATTGAGATTTTTTAGATTGATTTAGCCATGCAAAAATCTGCATTTGAAGAGAAAAACAATGAAGATGCAAAAAATAATGGAATAATGGGCAGCAAAAATAAATCAAACAATTCTCCGGATATTCTTCTACCCCAACCACAACTTTTCATTTCCAAGCATATATTCCAGCAAAGAGATTTCCATGCATGGCTTCCTTCAATCTATTCCATCCAAATGCCACTTTCTCGAGTTTCAGAATTTATTTATCAAATGTCCAAAATTTTTGCTCATCCTAATTTGCACAAATGGAATGAAAATGCTGGTTAGTAAATTAAATGGAGTTCATAAATTTGATTTAATTTCAGTAATTAACACCAAAGAGAGGGAGCATCCAAATCTTCGAAGAATGTTTTCGGATGAAAATGGTTGGCCATTACCATCAAATCAATTGATCAAGAATCAATAGAGAAGATCAATAACAGTTCGATTTAAATTAGGCAATAAAAATTATCGAAATTGTTTTTTCATTGTTATGTCATTTTAAATACAAATTAATTTGTTAAGATACATTTTTATAATCGGCGGTGGTGAAGAATATACTTTAAAATTGCTAATATAATGAAAATTAGAGCAAACGAGCGAACTATAAAGAGAAGACATTGTTTTTGTTCTCATTTATTCCAAAATAATTTATTCATAAAATTGCAAAAAATAATATTGGTAATTAATTGACGAAAATGGTTTATTTCTGGGGTCATGTCATTTTAGAGCATTGGATTTAATAATCATCGCAAAAAAAAAAACTAAAATTAAGTGAGCATCTGCGAGAAAGGAATTTAAGGAAATTTCCCTTCCAAAATGGATTTGAGGCGGAGGCTTTAATTTAATTATTGGATTTTATAAATAAAACATTTTAATCGATCAATGAATAAGTATATAGTAAAGGCATGGAATTGAACAATCAAAGAAGCACACAATGACGATAATTAATTTTTTTTAAGAATGAATGGATTACCGCACATTTATTGATTGCAAATAAATTTTATTGGTACAAAAATGGCGATAAAAAACAAACATGAGAGGAGGAGCAAAGAAAAGTATTGCTGTGGTTTATATTTGATAGTTAATTAATTGTAATAATGGATAATAGCCCTTATTTGTGTTTTTGTAAAGGGAAGGGGGTTACAAAGAAGGAAGGGTCCAGGCAAAAAATAATTTTAACAGCGCAAATTGCAGAAATCAAATTCTCGGAATAATTCGTTGTCCGCATCCGTAATTTCACGTTTGGATTTTGCATTCGAAAATCGTGGCTGCTCTCGAGTGAACCTAAAAATAATTAAATATTAATTTTAAATATTTAAAATAAATCTCACTCTTCATCGAAGTTGGAAACATCCTCCGGATGGTTAATATTTGGCACGAATCTGGGTCGAATTTGTTTGTTCAGCAATTTTTCCCATTCCCATTGAATATGCTTAAAAAATCAATAATTAAAATTAAATATTGATTTCAAATTTACCACAAAGAATCGTTGCTTTTTAATTTCTTTGGCATCCTCCTCCCCAGAACCAAGTCTTTTTTCCGGGTTTTTCCGCATTAATCGGCGCATTATTGCAATGGATTCGATGGACAAAAATTGAGGATAATGAACATCGTCGCTGACAATTGAATCGAAAATTTCCTCTTCATCGTTACCCGAAAATGGCGGCTAAAATTAAATTTAATTGAATAAATTCCTATAAATTTTAGTAACCTCTCCGACCAACATTTCAAAAATGAGGACGCCCAAACCCCACCAATCAATTGCCCTCGTATAACTGTTCTCCGTCAACACTTCTGGCGCCAAAAATTCCGGAGTGCCACAGAAGGTGGATGTTTTATCGTACGGTCCCATTCCCTCCTTGCAGAGGCCAAAATCAGCCAACTAAATTATTTTTGTGAATAATTTTTATTTTAAATTAATTTTGAACCTTAACATATCCTTGCCTATCCAAAATTAGATTGTCCAATTTTAGGTCACGATAAACAATTTTATTGGTGTGCAAGAATTCAAGTCCCAAAAGAACGCAGGCCGCATAGAAACAGGCACGCTCTTCAGTGAAAATATCATCGTGGATGTGTCTAAAATAATTAATTTTAATTAAATAATTAATTTATTATTTTCTTACCTCATTAAATCGCCACCCATTGCGTACTAAAATATTAATAAAATTATTATTTTTAATTGCATTTTCTAATTTTTACCTCCATTACAAAGAAGACATGCTCTCTGGTTTGGAAGCCGGCGAACAAATTGACCAAAAATGGATGTTTAGATGAGCTGAACAAATAAATAAAAATAAATAAATAATTAAATAATTTACCTGGCAATTTCCAAAATTCTCTTCTCCACCATCAATGATTCCACCTCATCTCGATTCAAAATGTCGCCCTTTTTTAATATTTTAATTGCCTAAAAATAATCCAAAATATTTATTAATTTATTTATTTTCTCACATAATAATCGCCGGTCCCTTTGTACTGTGAGAGGATGACCTTCCCAAAATGTCCTAAAAATATTTAATTAAATCCAATTTTTGACCCAACCTCTGCCCAAAACTGAAATCAGCCGAAAATTTTCAATGCCCAAAATTTCCGCCTGTTTTCGCTCCTTCAACAATTCGGCCAGCGAATCCTTTTTCTTTTTGGTCAATTCTTCCCGGTTGCTTGGTTTCACTATTTCGTTGGCCGCCGTTCCAATCGAGTGTACCGGCTCACGGGCCGCCGCCAATTTGTCCGTCCTGCTTTGCTTATTCACCAACCGGCCCCAAACCGATGGGCCCATTTGTTTTCGGGTGTCCTCTTTGGCTGGGATTATGAACAATTTGTCTTGTCGCCGTAAATTCGGTTTCCTGCTGACAATTGGGTCCAAATAATAATACTAAAATTAAATAAATAAATTAAAATTAATTAATAATTTTGCCTCAAAGAAGAATGTCCCATATGGTTCAAGGTGAATTTGCTTTCCGGTTTTGTGGCTTTTGTCAATTAAATCACCTTTAAATTAAATTAATTTATTAATTAATTTAAATTAATTCAAAACCTAATTTGAGTGTTGCGAATGCGCACATTTGCCTTTTGTCTTTGTAGAATAGCTCAATTTCCATTTCTTTGGCCCGATCCAAATCAATGGAAAAATTTTGATCCCAACAATTTGGGCCGAACACTCTCGATTTTGTGGATGCCACCAATTTGTTGTCAATTCGAATCGACGCATAAACTTCCTCGGATTGATTCATTTTGCTATTACTAAATTTAAAAAAATTGTTTAATTGAATTTATTTAATTAGAGAACATCCCAATTTGACGCCGTTTACTCATCAAGGTGTGAACCAATTTGGATGAATTTGTCATTAAATTAAAGAGCAGATGTTTGGAAATTCAATGAAATTAATTTTATTTAAATTGGTTCAGAAATGACAAAGTTGTGATCAAAAAACCGTTTAAAACGAATTTTACTAGGGATTTTCGGAATTCTCAATGCTTTTTGGTGCATAATTTCATCAATTTTGAACTAATTTAATTAAAATTGAATTGCCAAAAGTCTGCTCTTTAATTTTCTACTAAAATTTATCCAAATTGGTTCACACCTTGATGAGTTATTTAAGCGGCGACAAATGGGGAATATCCATTGAATTACCTTTGTTGGCGAAGCAATTTTCCGGCTGCTTTGTTTCGAGATTGTTGAAGATCAATTTTGTTTAGCAAATTTTCACAACCAAATATCCTAAAAAATTGTTAAAATTAGTAAATATTTCCAAAATTGACCTCAATTCCAATTTTCCACTGACTGCCAACAAATATTGTGTATACAGCTGTGGCCCGCAACAATGTTGCGGTGAGTCCGATTCCGATTCTTTCCGACTTCCACCGGTGCCGGTCGATGATGTATTTTCGCGGGTTGGCGAATCGTTTGGAGTTTGGCTTTGTTGAACGGGTGCAGGTGGTGGGGCATATTCACTAATTTCCCGACAAACATGCTCTCTTTTTGGCGATTCCTGTGGAAGTTGGTCACTAAAAAATGTTTAAAAAAATTTTAAAAATTTGGAAAAAAACGAACGAATATTTTTTGAGTGCCAATCGAATTAAATCCAATTTTTCATTGGCCAAAGCACAAGTTTCGTGAGCATTCATTACACCTTTATTAGGGGTTTCAATTCAATTATTGATTAATTTTTGAATCAAACTTTTTTGATCCGGTTTCTTTTGTTCTCCGAATAATTTGAGCATATTATTTGCACCAGCAATGAATGCTTAAATAAATATAAAATAAAATAAAATTACTACTAAATTAATACCGGCTTCCTTTCGTAATCGAAACATTAGCTCTGCTATTTTCGACTCATTTTTGGTCTCCATGCTAATTTCCTTTTCCTGACCATTTCCGGCAATATTTGACCGTTCTTGCAATTTTAATCTGAAATTTAATGTAAAATTAAATAATTCATCAAAAATAATTCGACCTTTCCAATTGCATTCGCAAATATGTTGTCTTTGCTTTGCTTTCTTCAAACATTTCTCGAGAATTTTCCAGCAATCCTTGAGTATAGGCCCTTGGATTTAATTGGTTTGCGGTGGCGAGAGACAAAAATCGCTCAAATCCTTCCTTCACTTTCAGCTCTTTGGCCAATTCCCTCTAAAATGGTTAATTTTAACAATATCCAAAATGGATGGTTTAACCTGAATTCTGTTAAATTCCTCATGAGTGGAAAGCGGCGATTCGGGATCTGCTGTTGCATTTTCGGCTGATTCAACCAACATCGATGACATAGTAGTATTGTTAGCAGTTTCGTTTTCTGCCATTTTTATTAAGTAAATAGGCAAATTTTGTTTATGGCACACTGATAAATTTTGGCAAGGAAGTGAATTTTGTTGATGATTTAAAGAGTAGACTGGTAGGAATGGGAAGAAGGCTGAGTTCTGCTGTATACGAATTGGATGCACAAAAAGAAATGGCCTGAAAAGAAGTGGGGGAAATGGGAATTTGCATAATAATGATGAATGGTGGTTGGTGGACAATGAATGCATAAAATTAAAATATTGGTGAATATGAATGATGTTGATGTGGAAATTGGGTTATTAACTTATAAAAATTGCCATTTTATTAATTTTGAAAGTAGTCAATTTAATAATTATGAAATTATGAAGAAAATTGAATGACGTTAATTTTAAGGTAAATATAGATTAGTTGATTTGTCATTGTCAATCGCCGCCCCAATAATTTTTAGTTTTACCTTGATCTTGACCTAATAAATGTAGGTAGGTAATTTTAAAGGAGTTGATGTTTTTTTGATTGATAAAATTTTGATGAATAATAAATTTTCAAAGTTAAATTTCAAGCTACACCATAAATTTTTTCATTAAAGAAAATTCCCACAGGGAAAAAGAAGAGGTTTCAAATTTCAATTCTCCGCGATGGCATTTTTACTCCCACCAAAACTTCTTTGCAATTTATGCCTAACCAAAAATGGTAATTGGAGTTCGATTTCAATAAAATTGAGGGTTCTTAATATAAAAAAACTAAAGTTATCTTCTCCAATGAACTGCAAGGAAATTCCTAAAATTCCAAAAGGAACATTCTCCCACGTTTCATTATTATTTAATGCAACTCACATCAATTTAAAATGGAAAAAGTGGGTGTGTTTTCATGGACAATTGGCTTCGCGGTTTTTAAACGGAGGGACACGTTCAAATTGTTCGCAATTTGGTTAATTTGCTGATAAAATATGCAAAGTAAAAAGGGACGCTCAATTTTATTTTAAATGGTGCACTTTCCTCATGGATGAGTCAATTGGCAAGGTGGGAAAAATTGCATAACAATGGAGATGAGTGAGAAAGGGAATTGTTTTCGATTTAATGTATTATTATTTTTATTTTGGACTTATATGCGTCATTTGGTTTAAATAATTTTATCCAACCAATTACGTTGTTGCCAATTTAGTGGTCGGGCCTGCGAGGTCAGTGGGTGGCCGCAGTCGCCACTTCGCCAGTATTCCAACAATAACACCTTTCTTTACTCCATCCAGCTCAGCACTCATTTTGAATAATTCGGATGGCTTTTATAGTGACTTTTCTGCTTACTTAAATAAATATTTTGTGGCTATGTTGACGGCATCCAAAAGATTATTATTGGATTGGATTTGTGCCCTCAAAACTATTCTTCTCATCTTTGTTTGCCAATTTTATTTCTCTTTTCACCCACCAGCCCCTTTTCGAATCCCATTCATTTTGTTGCTTGCTCCTAGTCCCTGCCTGGGCTTTATTCTTTCTTCCATCAATTCTTTCCTTCTAGCCTTCTACCCAGCTTTTCCTTTACCCATCTCCTCTCTTGGCCAGTCATTCAGTTTGCTCCGCCGGTTGTTCCTTATGGCCGATATGGACCAACAGCTTTATGATGAAGAGGGGGGGGGGGGGAGGGGCTGCCGAGACCCAGGACCAAGACCATTGGGACTTGGACCCCCATTCGGTCGGGAATGGATGAAGGGGAGGCGAGCGGAAGGAAAAGGAAAGGCCAAGAAGGCCAACGACTGGTTGGATGGCCAGAAAAAGCAGGGAAGGAAGCAAAGCATTGAATTGGTTGGAGGAAATCGGACTGGGACATTGAAATAGCAATTGGTGAGTGGCGACAAAAGGTTAAGACTGAAGATAGTATAGAATATTAGATGGAATGAAGGAGGAAGAAGAAATAAAATGGCTAAAATAAAAATGAGGGTTGGGGTTGGTGGATGGGAACAGCCACAATCACAAGGCTAATTATAGTCCTTGAATAAAAGGTAACAAAATTTAAATTAATTATCAGTTTTTTTATATTTTTTTTCGCATATTTTGGTAAAATTATAAACTTTTTGCTTTTATTTATGAAAATCATAATATTTAGTATATTTTCGAAGAAGTTTTTAAATGGGATTATTGTCCTCTGATTCATCAATACCTTCAAAAGCCCTTCTTGATGGCATTAAAGTCATTGAGCTGGCCGGATTGGCTCCAGCCCCATTTTGTGGATTATTGTTAGCTGATTTTGGCGCTAGAGTTACGTTAGTTATAAATGTAAATCCTCGGGAAAAAATAATTTAAAAAAACCAATTTTCCCTAGAAATCTAGTTCTATGGCTGAATTTGACCAAAGACTTTGCCGGGGAAAGCATAAAATTATTCTCGATTTTAAATGTGAAAATGATGTGAAAAAATTACGCGAATTATGCCAAAATTCGGATGTGCTTTTGGATCCATATAGACCAGGAACATTGGAAAATATTGGTCTATATCCGAAAGATCTACTAAAGGTTCCATAAATAATTTAAAGCCAAGCATATTTAAGCCTTAAAGGAAAATCCAGGACTGGTCATTGCCAGAATAACGGGCTATGGACAGAATGGGCCATTGGCCAAAAAGGCTGGACATGATATTAATTTTGTGGCACTTTCTGGCCTTTTACCCTCCATTTCTGGTAAATCCCATTCTTCACTTCCATTTTGGCCACCCTCCAATTTATTGGGCGATTTTGCTGGCGGCGGTCTTTTATCCGCTTTTGGTATTGTTTCGGCTTTATTAAAACGTACACAAAATGGTAGAAACAATTGTTTTTTGCATTATTATTATTTTTCAGGAGGGAAAGGTTGTATATTGGACTGTTCAATGACAGAGGGAGTGGCCTATTTGGGTTCATTCATTTATTTCTATCGAGATCAATCCTGGATGTGGGATGATGAATTGGCAATTTTCTCAGGAAATTGTCCATTTTATAGGTAATAATAATAATAAATTTAAAACAATTTTTGTAAGGACATATAAAACGGCTGATGGGAAATGGATGGCCGTTGGAGCATTGGAGGAAAAATTTCGGAAGAATTTATTCCAAAGTGACTTTTGAAAATGGAAATTTAAAATTCCTTTAGCATTAAATTTGCAGGAATTTCCAATGAATTTGGAAAAATTAACAAAAATTATGGAAAATATTTTCGAGAGTAAAAAACAAGCAGAATGGATTGAAATATTCAAAGGTAAAAAAGAATAAATTAAAATTCAATTAAATTGAAGATAAGGATGCTTGTGTAACTCCAGTTTTGGATATTAATCGAGAATTGGGCCAATTTGAGCATCATAATGCGCGAGGAACATTCAAATTCGATGAAAAAATTGGCAATTGGATACCAAGGGCAGCCCCAATTGTGATGGAAATTGAAGAGAAAAATGGAAATAAAAAGTCAAAATTATAATCAAAAATTAATTTATGCCGACAATACAAAAAGTTGATATTGTTTTATAAAAAGATTAAAAATAAAATGATGGAAATCCTAAAATTATTTACAAATTATTAAAGTGAATATATAAAATTAACCGCCACCTCCATCACCGGCCCAATAATCCATGGCAATTCCACCCCAATCCACCACCACCCAAATAAATTATCCCACCATCACCACAATTCTTTCAATATTCCCATTATGATTATTTATTTTCTCAACAAAGTCCACATGTTTTGGCACATTTTTCACGTTTTTCCTCCTGAAAATTAAATTATTTTCCAATCCCTCTAGTCATTGCCCTACCTCCGAATATTCATCACTTTCACAATATCCATTTTTGGCCCATCCCTTGCAAAATGGATGATTATCCTTACAATCCTTCTTCTCCCTTTTCGATCCGGTGGAATGGACCTTCTCCACACTGTTCCTCTCCCCGGATTGTGGTTTGCAATATCCACATGTTCGGGCACAATTCTTTTTCATCATTTCTTTGTACGATGGATGATGGCAAAATTTCTTATTCCGTTTGCAATTCTTCCACAAATCCGCGCAAGTTTCATTCACTGTAAATTCAAATCAGAATTCCATTTTGTAACATTTTCCATTACCAATTTTATTTCTGGGTCTGCCTCGAATTTGTTCACCACTTTCTCCGCCTCTTTCATCCGAATCCATTGGCTTCTTTTCCTTTTCAATTGGCTCAATAATTTCTTCGGAACTTCCACTTTCCGGTTCCAAATCTTCATCTTCAGAATGACATTTTCCACAAGTTCGTGCACATTGATGCTCCATGAAAGTTGCATAAATTTCTACAATTTTCCAATTTCCATTCATAAATTGCACATTTTATTACCATTTGTGCAAAGACTTTTCATATCCTCGCAATCTTCAATTTGATCTTTGCATTTTTTGGTCAAACAAAGTCCACAGGTTGCCGGACAAAATTTGATCATCATCGCCGAGAATTCGGACATGCCACATTTTTCAGTGTTTTGATTACAATTCACAATGCCACCTTTTTGTAATTATTAAATTCTCCCAAAAGTGTCCCACCCCTTTCCCACTTTCATCATTTTGGCAGGCATAAGTCAAATCCTCACAACAAATTGCACAAGTCCTGAATTACGGTATGGAAAATATAAAAGGAGGAGGGGAAAATGAATATTGCCTCCGGCATTGTTCCGACAAATCCTTCAACAATGGATTATCACATTTTGGATCCCTTGTTGCCGGATTACTGGAGGCAGTTGTTGTGAAAATCATCCTAATAAATTTATGAATATTTGGATGGAATTTTAACAATAATTAAGGACCTGCACGATTCTGGATCGCGTTCATCTGGACAAGAAGTGGCATTCTAATAAATAATTAATTTTAAAAATGGGAGAATAATTGGGGACGAATTTTTGTGAGAAATTATAAAGTCAGAATTTATTAATTTACTTGATAAAGTCGAAGTGAGTCGTCGGTGCATCGGACTCTGAGACGAGAAGTGAGCACGGAGGCTGACTTTTCAGAAATTAATTCACTGGAACCATCTTGGGCAATGCAAAAATGGCAGAAGGAGAATAGAAAGGATAGAATAGCAATGGATTTTGGTGAAAAATTTAATAAATTTCGCAGTGACTTTTTCTTCATTGCAAATTTTGGGAAACCTTTAATTGAATAAATTATTACAAGGCAGAGGTTAATAATAAACAATTAGAAATTTTCTTTGGTCAAATGAGAATATTTTCGGATATTTGGGTCAAAAATTCAGAGTAATTTGGACATTGTGGAGCAAAAAAAAGAACAATGTGGATTAATTCGGACAAAATTAGTCTGTTGGCCCATTTTTTCAATTCGGGGTTATTTAGAGGGCAAAGGGCGGCTCCAAGCAGCGCCGAATCGGATTAAATTAAACACACAATGGGCTTGACGGATGCTTTATTGGGGAACGAATTAATCATTGGACTGAAATCCAAAATGCAAATAGAAAATATAAATTTTGGAGAAGAATGCAAAGAAGTTTTTTTTTCATTTTTTAAATGTTTTTCCTTCACATCTTCCACAGCAATCGAATTTATAGAGATGTTGAAATTGTCGGGAATGCGGCAATTTGCAATGTGGTTCGGGTCGACATTCACTGCAAGGCTCACAACATGCAATTTTGTAAAGTGTCGGATTGGCCTCTTTGGTTATGGCCGTTCCGCAAATTGCCAATGGGGAACAATCTTATTGGAAATAAAGGAATTTAATTAATGTCCAATAGATGATTACCATCTTCTTCGATTAGATTATTTTGCTGATCATCATTTTGTTCATTGTTAATTTCTTGACTTTTTCCATAAGCTTCTGCCGCTTTTTCCGCATCAAATTCTTCGCCCATACAAATTGGACAATTGTACATTGCACAAATTTTGATGTAATCCCCATGGGAGGCATCTTGTCCTGTTCCAATTTTATCCTGAAAGTGAAAATCGCAATAAACTATTTTTGAATCCCCCCTCCCCCTTCCCGCTCTAATAATTCCCCAATCTCAACTTTGAGGACTCATGGCTTCTTGTAGGGCCAAATTAAAAAAAATTATTGCATTTTTTAAGTTCCCTAAAGCTCTACAAAATCAGCTATAATTTGTTTAAAATGTCCACAAATTAAGGAGTTAGACCACAAATTTTCCTAATTTTTGAGGTGTTTAAAAATAATTCCCCATGGGTTATTAAAAAGGTTATACGGTATCGTAAGCAAAAAAGATGCCAGCCATTTTGATTGAAAACTTGCCTGGAATCGTCTATTCAATGTTTCCATTGAGATGGCATCATCCGGTGAGGCAAAAGCATGTTGTCCATAATGCATTACACTCAAATAATCATAACGCACTCCGTGGGTGGTGGCTACCGAATTGCTGACTTTACGGAATTGGGCTTGCAAATCTAATGCAAAAATAATAATAAAATAAAAAATCACCCACAAAATGGAATATTTTCCAAATGAACTTTGATAAAATCATCACGGTCTGCCCTCATTTGTTCATGCCAAAGACCAATTTTATGCATTAATTCATGAATTACTGTGGAATTGGTTAGACAAGTTTCGTCTTCAGTGCTCTCCAGCATCAAAACATTTCGACCAGAAATTCGGCCAACATTTGTATAGCATCAAAAATAGGACAAAAATATAAAATTTGATAATTAAATTACCCTTCACCGTATTCATTTTGAATATCCACAAAATCATTTTCATCAATCCATTTTCGATATTTTATGCAAGTATTTTGTTCTATTTTATCCATCGACTCTTCTATTAATTTCATTTCTTCATCATCTTAACCAATTATTTAATTTATTCATTAATTTGCTGAATAATTTACTAAATTTGCCACTAATTTTATAAGGAATGACAAATTTTCCATCGGAAATATCCCTGTAAATTGTCCACCGATTTCGTGCATTTGACCGAAGGGCATTTCGCATTTTTGTATTGCTGAATTATTAAATAAATTTCGTATTCTTTTTTATGAGCTAATTAATTCACTTTATGTTCTCTTCCCAAAGTTCAATCACATCACCGTGTCCATGATGATTTTCTTCACCATGTTGTTCAACCAAATCAATGGGAACAGGCTTAAAAATTAAATAAAAATCAAAAAATGGAATAATTAAAAAATAATATACCTCACATAAAATTAAATTAAATTGGCTGATTAGAAATAGAAAGGCCAGAAAATTAACGTTTATTAAGAGATCTTTTTGTACGGATAACATTTAATTAATATTGAATATATTTTTTGGGAATGAATTTAATTAATCCGCCGAATTGATGAATAAGTATTAAATTCAATGAATTTAAATTTTAATTTGCACATCAGGCTTCCCATTTCCAACTAAAATCCACTATGGAAAATTAACATTGCCATTCGAGAGTACGAAATGAAAGTGAAAGGCTTTTAATTTAGTCATTCATTCATAACCTTTTTAAATGATATCATCATAGTTTTCCTTTCACTAAAAGTAAATATTTCTAATTTATTTATCCAATTTTATTAAAATACGCCCTGCGGTCTTTTAAGGGGATAAACTTATTAAACGATTTAATTATTATATAAAATCAGCGGTTATTTTGAAGAAGGGAATGGCTCGAATTTAACGAAAAATTATAATTAAAAACAAATTTTTTAAATATTTTTTTTTAAAATTTTATTAAGAA
Organism: Pratylenchus scribneri; assembly: GCA_030063045.1. Classification (NCBI taxonomy): domain Eukaryota; kingdom Metazoa; phylum Nematoda; class Chromadorea; order Rhabditida; family Pratylenchidae; genus Pratylenchus; species Pratylenchus scribneri. The sequence goes on from JAQSEB010000033.1 coordinate 209,886, forward strand.
ATTTTAATGATGAAAATTGAGCGGTATATAAATATTTGTGGAATTGGTTATTTTATTACAATATTAATTATAATTATTATTTTCGGGACATCAAATCAATATCGCCTGATCAACGGGGGTTTCCCCCTAGAATTATTGGTGCTCAACAAATCCCTATCACTTCCATCATCTCCACTGCTTTCACCGGCCGTTGTTCCTCTCGATCCGCGTTCAATGTGGATTTCGGGCACATTCGATTGTTGATGTCCTCCCGGTGAATTGCAACATGGACATCGTTCCAACGAGGGCAATTGACGACTTTGATGTTGGAATATTTGTTGCCTTTGTTGTTGATGATTCATTGTTGGTGGCAAATCTTTGGTCAAAATGAATGATGGCTGGTCTTCGGTCAGACGAAGTGGTGGAACTGGCAAAAATAATTGGGAATTAATAATGGAAAAATTAGAGAGGAGAATAAAATTTTGATCAAATAAAAAATATTTAATTAAATTGGAATGTTGAAAAATCAAACGAACAAGAAAAATGGAATTTGAAAAATTCAAAAAACGGCACTAATTCGGTAAACTTACTCAAAAAACCGGTTTTATTCTGTAAATTTTGAGAGAGACAAAGGTAATTTAATTTTACAAAAATTAAAAATATTAAAAAAACTGACTTTTTGGTGCCGGCCTATCCGGGGGTGGAATTGAAGGTGGCGGCGGATGATGATCATTGCTTCCTCCTCCACCCTTCTCCATGGACAACGATCGATCCCTGGATGGCATTCGGCCGAAAGCATTCCTCAAAGTGGATCGGTAAAGAGTGTTCGACGAATGAAGAGTGGAAGTGGTAGCAGACGATGGTTCATTCTGTTGTTGACTGGCTCTTATTAATGGTATCCCTACTGTTGATGATGGCGCAATTATTGCATTCGGTGCATTCATTTGTACTGTTGCGGGTGGAATGGGACTAGTATATCGTAATTCTGATGTGGAAATAAATAAATGGAATACTGTGGGCAAAATTAACCTTCCATTTGGCGGCTCATCAATGCTTCCAGCATTCTCTCCAAATTGGTTAATTTGTCCAAAATTCCAACAATATTTCCGCCTTTTTGTGGTTCTTCCATCATTGCATTAACCTCATTTTGAACAACATGAATTTCATCTTCGGCACGGGTTGAGGCGAGGCGAGCTAATTAATTAATTTAATATTTATTTAATTATTTTTAATTTACCAGCATGCCTTTCCTGCATTCTTTGTAACAATTTTCGAATGGGATGATCCGAGGGAATTTCTAATTTTTCAATTTTTCGCCTTTCCTCCAATTCCAATTCCCTTTTCACATCCAAAACTTTGCGAAATTTCATCTAACAAAAATAGATAATTTAAATTAAAAATGGAAACATTCTACTCGATTTGTGAGATTGTAGGTGAGCACCAAATTTCGGGCCAATGAATTGGCAAATGGCTTATAAAAACTGAGAACTTGCATTAATGGTTCCCTTTTGATAAAATGCTAAAAAAAAATAATAAATTTAATTTTTATTGAATTTTTTCACCAAATCAGAATAAGTGAGTGCCTGAACCATACAAGCGGATTGGCCAGTTTTGTTATGTTTCCAAAATTCATCGCCAAAAACGTCGCCCTTGCCCAGAATTGCGACCACTTCGTCGTCTTGTTTCACTTCCAGCGATCCTTGCACAACAAACCAAAGGGCATCTACCGATTCGCCAGTGTGGTAGAGCAAATCACCCGGGGCCGCATGGATTGTTTCCATATTGTTGGCAAATGCCCGTTTGCATCCATCCGACATTAATTTGAAGCAAATATGCTCATTGAAAACATTTCGATTCATGTGAACGCACTTAATTGGGAATATTCAAAGGAATTCCCATCCATCTTCCCTTACAATGTCTGCTCGCATATCTTTTGGACAAAAACTAAGCACCCTTGCCATATCGATTCCTTTGTTCATTGTCCAAGTTGAAACAATATAGTCGACAACTTTTTCCGCCAAATCCTTTGGAATTTCTTGCAATCTGATGAATTCGCGCACATCGCTTATCATTTGATGATATCTGTAAAATTAATATTTCAATTAATGAGAGAAGGTATACGTAGTATTTCCCCAATGATTTTGATTTTTATTCGGCCTATTTTATGTTCCATCTTCCATCTAACTAATTCCTCCTGTTTCTTAGATTAATTCGGCCTGATTATTTTATATTATTTCCGTCTTTTTTTTTAATAAAAATTCCATTTACATTAATTCTTCCTTAGGCGAAAATCAAATTTCCAAAATACAGTATTTCCTGCCTCATCAGATCAAACTAATCCTTTTTTATCACTCTTATTTTTGGAATTTCAATTTTTTATAAATTTAGCAAATTTAAATTAATAAATGGACCTACCTTTGAGTTGATGAAGTCATTTGTTGGATTATGGTGGTCATATGGCCAAAAATGGCAGCATATAAAAGTGCAGAAATGATCATCATACATCTTTTTAACAAAATATTATAAAATTTGAGTGAATTCAACTTACATTCCAAATATTTTTTCATTCATTGTTGTACTCGCAATATTCCCAAATCCAACAGTGGACATGCATGACATTGTGAAATACAATGAAGAAACATAGCATTGAGTTCGATCTGGACCCCCAATTAATCTGCTCAAATTTGATGCACTCGAGTTGAATGGCATTTTTAGGTCGTAGGAAAGACGAATTAGCCATCTGATTGAATGAATTTAGGGGTGAAATTCAAAGGAAAAAAAACCCATCGGGCATTGGTTGTCCGTGGAAATAGTGGAATTTATGCCTTGCCTCATATTCGCCAATTACATACCAAATGCATGCCATCCAATGGGCAACAAGTACATAGGCACAAAGCAATAAAAGTAGGGTGGCCGCTCCATATTCCAAATAATTGTCCAATTTTCTGGCCACTCGGCCTAAATATATTAATTGTCAATTTTATTAAGACGGAATTAATTTCACCAAGCCTGAGTAATCTGACCACTTTGAGGGCACTGAATAATGAGGCAATTCTCTGAAAATGACAATTAAACATTTGTGTTTCACTTATTAACTTAAAAACATTTGTGTTTCATTTAGCTAAAAAACATTTGTGTTTCATTTAGCTAAAAAACATTTGTGTTTCATTTAGCTTAAAAACATTTGTGTTTCATTTAGCTAAAAAACATTTGTGTTTCACTTAACTTAAAAACATTTGTGTTTCATTTAGCTAAAAAACATTTGTGTTTCATTTAGCTAAAAAACATTTGTGTTTCACTTAGCTAAAAAACATTTGTGTTTCACTTAGCTAAAAAACATTTGTGTTTCACTTAGCTAAAAAACATTTGTGTTTCACTTAGCTTAAAAACATTTGTGTTTCATTTCGCTTAAAAACAGTTGTGTTTCGCTTAGCTTAAAAACATTTGTGTTTCATTTAGCTAAAAAACATTTGTGTTTCATTTAGCTAAAAAACATTTGTGTTTCATTTAGCTAAAAAACATTTGTGTTTCATTTAGCTAAAAAACATTTGTGTTTCATTTAGCTAAAAAACATTTGTGTTTCACTTAGCTATAAAACATTTGTGTTTCATTTAGCTTAAAAATATTTGTATTTCATTTAGCGTAAAAACATTTTTGTTTCGTTCATCTAACATTCGTGACTTAAAAACTTGTTTCTTGCAAACTCAAATTTATTTTGCTAACTCTTTTTTTCATTAATCTTAAAAACATTTTTTGCTTGCTTTTGCTTATTCTTAGATTGCAAATAAAGAATTCCAACTTCATCATCCTGTTTGAACATGTAAAAAATGTCATAAGGCAAGCAGGAAAGCAAATCGATGAGAAACCATGATTTGAAGTAATTCCTTCGAATCGCATGCGGATCAATCACAACCTTCATTCAATTTTATTTAATTTAAAATATTCCCAAAAATAATATACTTCTCCAACGGGTCCAACAAAAGTTGTGTGAAAATTGAGGAGAATATCAGCAAAGAAAATGACATCAACCACCGAATCCAACAAAATCACATAATCAATGCCTTTGCCCGAAAATGGCGGTGGATTCGAAAATGGAGTGGAAGTATTTTGAGCGGTGAGCAGACCCAAAGGCAAGGGATTATCACGAGAACGGAAGGCAATGTTGAAGGGCACCATGAAGGCCTACGAAATTGTTGGAATGGGAGGAAATGGGGGTGGGGAATTGAACCGTGTAAAAGGTCAATGCCAGAATTGACCAATCCCAGACTGAAATTAGACAAAAATAATTGAATAAATTTAAATTCTGACCTGTTTTGCTGGTGGAATAATGGAGAATAACTTAATGAAAGTTAATATTTCTCAAAAATTAATTAATTTATACTATGAGGCGATGTTTTGGGTGTTTCGTGCCTATATTGGGGCAGCACATCACCACCAAGGTTCATTAACTGCTTTTATATAAATGAATTGAGCTGTTCCATCAAATTGGCCCATTTGAGGGCATTCACCTGATTAAAATTTGAGCCAATATTCCCTTGTGAGGGTTTGTGCATCAAATCCTTTGTCTCAATGTGGTTTGGTGTGAATTGCTGCCTGTATTTGGCAACACGAGCAATTTGTAATATTCGAGAGAGGCCGAGCACTGATTTAAAATTAATATTTAACCATTTTAAATTAAATTTTTATTTTATATTTTTTAGATAGAATTGAATTTTTTTTTTTGGAATTTTTTTCCATAAAATTGTCCATTTCCTGCCTGTACAAGTTTCCTTTTTATGAAAAAATTATATGAATTGGACCAATCATATTTCCAAAATGGTTCATAAAATTATTTGGGTCCGGGTTTTGGGTTATTTGAAAATGAATAAAATTTTTCAAATATGCCATCATTTTGTTCACCTCATTTTCCAATAAATTAAACCCATTTTTGCCCAATTCCATTTTTCACCAACTTTTATTATTTTCCCCCTCCAATGGCTCTTTCAGCGGGGTAATATCCTTGAATTGGCACAAATAGAGGACAACTTTGTTTTTGTTCTCCTCTCCGCCCCCTCTGCTCGGCGTGACATTTGCCAATCCAATTGGCCCTCCTTTCTTTTCCGTTTCCATCTGGCCTTCATTGCCTCCTCCGTTCATTATTGGCTGAATAATGTTCATATTCAAATTATTTTGGATTGAAAAACTCACAGAAATATTCATCAAAAGCCAAACATTTGTTTCTGGAAAAGGAAAATAAATTAATTAATTTAAATTTTGATGGAGAGAACTGTTCTTTTTGCTGAGTCCAATTTCCACTTGTTCCGTTGTCGCATTTTCCAACGCATTTTGAATCTTTTGAAGGGCAATTGGGTCAGTATGGTCACCGTACATGAAAGAAAGTCTAAACAATATAATGGGAATATTTTGCGAATTAGTGGGGCAACGGACGATGCATTTTTCTGCATAATTTCTGCCCTTGGATATCCAATCATTTTGGCAAAACTATAATGAATTAATTTTGGGGGAAAATTATAAATTTTAATAACCCTTCATTGCAATAAACAATTGGATAATCGCAAATTTGGGCATTTGCCAAAATGAATGAGGAATCTGTGATAAAAGAAGCAAAATGATGGGGGAATGAGGGAATTGTCAGACCAGTATTATTGCAACGGCGAATGACGGCTTCGAGGAAAAAATTTTGTGGGGCCACGAGGCCCCTTCGAGCAACCATTTTTTTAAATATTAATTTTATTTGATGAATGCAGAGGCACAAAAAGGTGGAAACAATAATAAATGGCTAAAAAGTTCGAATAAATTATTTCATACAAAATTTGCAAAAAATTTTGTTAGCAAAATTTTGTTGCCCTTTCCCCTCAATTCCATGGCGCAAACTCATTTGAATTGCAAAAAACATATTCAATGACGATATGCCGAATTGCTGAATTGGTTTTGAATTTTGGGATTAAAGGGAAGGAAGGAGGAATATTGCGCAAATAAAATTGAAAATTTCAAGACAAAATGGGAGTTAAATGGAATTTTGGTAAATTGGAAAGTAAAAAAACTTTTGGATAACTATTTGCAACAAAATGATGGAGGAGGAGAGAAAGAATAAAATGAAGCAATGTTTAACGGAACAATGGAAAAAATGATTCAACATAATTTGACTCTTAAAATAACATAAGATGGATAAAAATAGGAATTTTTTGGGGTCAAAGAATGGCGAATAATAATAATAAGCAGTATTGAAAAACGATAAAAAATTATTGAATATTAAAATAATATTTTGTTGAATTTTGTTCATTTTTGGTATTATTTCTTGTTCCAATGGCCTTATGCCAAAAATGCTCCAAAAGAGGCTAGCAGCACAGGTAAGAAAAGGACAAGGGAAGGGGGAGGCTGGCAGCATTGCATTTTTTCGTTGAGAATGGTGCCCTGCCCCGCATTTTTGTTCCAGCCAAAATGGGTAATTGTTGTGCGGCACTCACTTTTTTTTCCTTTTTCCCACCAATTCCCCCCTTTACCCTTCAATTGTTGTGGCACACTTCGACGTCGACCGACGACGTCCTCCTTTGCCGTGAGTGAGTGGGCAAAAACAGCCAACAAAATATTGGGCCAAAATGGAATTCTGCGCCCGTGAGGGCTGGCCAGAAACACCTGTGGACATTTTGAAGGGGCATAAAGGGTAGGAAAGATGAGAGAGCCGAAAAATGGGCATCGACGGGGACGGGGAAGGTATAAAATGGCCATTTTTGAAGGAGGAGGGGATGAAATTGTTTGGTTGTTTTGTCTTCATTTTCATTCTCAGTCAATGTTGGCCAAGAATGGAATGGGGAAAGTCTTCTCAAATGACGCCGTTGTACATTCCCCGAATCCCGATGCCCAGGTTGGAGAGAGGGAGTGGAAATGCTGGTTTGAATGGAAAGGATGAAACCGTAAAAGGAAAATGGGAAGGAGGTATGTCCTAAAGATGTGCCGGATTTGTGGTGGTTGGTTTCCTTCCTTCCTTTCCAAATCAATTGATGAGGGAAATTAGCCGGCCCCTTTTCCATATTGGCGGACAACCACTCAAGGGCATAAAGGAAAGCCGCATTGGGCACAAAATATTCCTCTTTCATTTTGGACGATCCTTCTCAAATACTTTTCTTCCTCCTTCTTCTTCTCTTCTTCTTCTCATTTTCACCTGTCCACGCCATTTACCCCCCTCCCTCCCTTTCCCATATAATTCCATGCCCCCCGGGGGAATTGCTTAGCAACCAAAAATTGGCAAAATGTGAAGGCGGCCGGCTGCTTTTTAAGAAGCAAATGTGAAGAATTCAATTGGCCATAAACGGGTCGTTGGGTTGTGGGGACAAAGTTTTGAGTAAATGAGGAATAATATATTATAATTAAATTAGGAAAAAATATTGTTGAAATTTCAACGCTAGAATGGAATATTTCTTCTGATCAATTTTTGTGGTGAATCCAAAAATGAAAATAATTTATTAATGATAATCCAGACACAAAAAAATTTGTCTGGATTCGAAAGTGGAAAAGCATATTTGGGTGAAGGGGATTAGTTAGAATTGAAAATGGTGAGAAAAGGGAAGGAAGCCATCAACATTTGGGAGAATTTCATTGAAGTGCCGTGTGGCAAAAACAAAACCATTTAAATGAATTCATTTTAGAATTGGCAACTATTTTATAATTATATTTTTATGGATCAATTCGAGTTACTTTTTGGCTAATTTCATCGAATTTTGCCCGAAGTTTGTCGCAAAATTTCCTCATTTCCATTTGACCTTCCCCATTTTCACGAAATAAATGAAATTTATATTCCATTTTGGAACGTTGTTGTCGATTTTGACCAGAAATTGGGCCATTCTCCATCAATGCCGCATTCATTTCATTCATTGCATTTGAATAAACCACAAAATGGATTATTTTATGCAATGGAATTCGCTCAAATGGAATCGGTGAATTTGAATTGTGCAAACGAATGCAATTCTGGTCAACTTCAATTTCAACTCCATGTCCATTGTCCTGGGGCAAATGGCCTATAAAAAATATTAAATTAATTTAGGAATGTGATATCAATAATTTAATAATTTAAATATTATCATTTATAATTTATATAAATTAATTTATCCAAAAATTGCCATATATTAATTCAATTTGATATTAAAATTGGCCACCAACCATTTAATTGGGCCAATTCCAAATGATCTACCAAACATTCTTCAAATGATTTTTGTCTTCTTTTGGCCAATATTGAATTATTCCCATTTCCATCTTGGAATGGATTTTCACTGCAAAATGAGCCCAAATAGAATATTTTGTTGAATGTTTGCGACATTTGTCCTAAATTATTTTTTTTAATTAAAAAATGATCAATAATCAAATATTCTTCAGATTTTAACATATTAAAAGAATTATTGAATGAATTTATTTTTATTTTGGGAAATGATAAAAATATGAATGAATTGAATCAATAGAATCATTGATTAATGATAAAAAATTCTTCCTTCGAAAAATTATTTCATTCTTTCAAACTTGAGACGGCATTTGGCGATATTTTCTGCCTGAACATCGTTCATAAATGCCCAAAAATGTTTTGCATTGTGGACATCGATGCTCAACATCTTTGCAACTTTTCATGCAAAGTGGAACGAAACAACAGCAAAAACAAAGTAAACTTGGAAAGAAGAAAATGAGAAAAATTTGAATATGGGAAAAGAACCAAGAAATGGCGAATAGAATCCACATCAAAATATTGGAGACAAATTCCACTTCCGTAATAATATGCTGCTTGCATATTGGACAAAAGACCTGTGAATGAATTTTTTGAATAAAACAATTCATAATAATGATTATTGCTTGAGGCAGATTTAACATTTAATAGAGTGGTTTTTTGATAACTATTTCAATATCTTTTAATTTTTTATTACCTTCTTAAATAAAATTTCCAATTCCAATATTCAATTGGGATTGAAGAATTACCCATTTAAATAGAATGGGAATATTAACTTATAAATTGAATTGTCCTAAATTAAACTGACTTGTTGTGGATGTGGCCCATAAATTTGTGGTTGACCATTTTGATTTGGCGAATTCATTGTTGGATTAGTTGTTGGATAATCTGGGATAGCATTCATTGTTGGGAATTGGGGCGATGGTGGATAAAGTCCCGAAGAAGGAGGTGGATTTGTTGACTCATAATAGCTGGGTGGGGGAACTTTCATTTTCTGCCTTTCTTCAAAACAAAATATATCTTAATAAAAATATATGAAATTATACAATGAGGTGAAATGAGAATGACTTTGCGCCCATTCCCTTCTCTAAATTGGTCAAAACGATGAATCAATAAACCAGTTTTGGAGCACAACCCGCGCAACATTGGTGGGCAATGAACAATGATGGTGTATTACGTGTTCAAAAGAATATTATTTTTTATTTGAAATGCGATCAAATAAAAAAAGGGATTACCAGCGGATACCATTGAAAATGGAACAAAATTGTATAAATATATTTAGAATGGTTTCGCCAATTGGATTAAATGTAAATTTAAAATAACGTTAAATAAATAAATTTAAACACGTTAAATTTTATAATAATATGTATTGAAAAAAGCAAAAATTTAATGGACAAATAATATTTATTATTCATTTAAAAATATATTTATGACAATTAAATATCTAAAATTGAATTGTTAAATTGTATAAATGTTGTCAATTATTTGTTATTAATGAATAATAATGGCCGTGATTGCGAATATAACAAATCCAATCATCATCGTGAATGATGGCGCCAATCCTCCATTTGCCCCATTCTTTTTTTGCCCATCATCATCTTTAATTTAAATTTAATATTTAATAAAAATTATTTTGGTCATTTTTACCTGTTGGAGATGGCGGATTGTCGCCTCCTTTCTCGAATTTTCCTTCGCTCAAGTAAACTTTCTTTGTTTTCAAATCGCTGGCCACGCAGGTTGAACGGATGAATGGCAAACCCAAATGAACATTCTGATCGGATTCATCAGAATTTTGGGCTAACAATCGAATGCAGCTGTCTACATTATCTTTTTTCTGGAAAATATCATCTTTTTTATATTGCCATTTTAAATTTTACAATGTTTTTCAAGTAATGAGCCGGTGGAATTTCATAGACCAATTTGCCAATTGTGAATTTCAATGGCTTCAACTTTGCTGTGTTACATTCTCCCTCCTTGATCAATTCATTCAATTTCGCCCATGCTTCCTGAATTAATATACATATTAAAAATTCCAATTGTTATTGGTAACCTTTGGGACTGTAATTTGTTCGCTGGATGTGTCAATTATGGCATTTTTAGTTTTTAATTCATCCACTCCCTCCCATGCCTCAATTTGAACATTCCATGCATTTGCCTCCTTCTGATTTGTCGGATTCCAACTATGGCATTGTTCGTTAACAACCAAAGTACCGAATGTGATGCGCCCATTGGCACGCGTGTTATCTTGTACTTCTTCCCTTAAATAAATGAATTAATTTTAATTTTAATGAATTTCATCAACATACGCTTTGTCCAATTGAATGCTCACAATTTGCTGCAGAAGTGCATTTGAATCCATCATTGCCTGCATTGGTGTTTTTCCATCAAAATCCTTGGCATATTTTGGTTTGTCCGCCGAAAGACTCAAACAACCCTCCGCCCTGTTTTCCTTTTCCACTTTGCCGTCTTTGGATCTTTTTATGTCCCAGAAATTCCAGTCCTGTTCAACTTTGCTGTTCATTATTCCAAATTGGAAATTATCAATTTGTAAATTCGTAGGCTTGAGTCCAAACTGTAATTTGAAATAATTTTGACGGTTATTTTCGCTGATTAATTTAATATACTTGAATTTTGTCAACAACGATTTTGCCCTTTCCCTTTAAGTCTGGCTCTTCCATTAGTTTTGCTTCACCTTTCCTCGTATTCCCTGGTGCATCTTTCGGTCTATAATTAATAGTATTAAAATCAAAAATTATTATTATTAATTCTTACATTGTAGGATCATATTTCTTTTCATGTGCTTTACAAAATTCAATGTTATCAAGACAATCACTATTGTCGATCAAAAATGTCAACGGATTCACTGTGCTCAACATCACATCGAATTTTTGTTGGTCCTGTCCATCATCTGACAATGAATCCAAATGTTCAAAAATTTTAATTTATTTCTTACTGTATGTATTGAAAATGACACTTTTTGCATGCAATCCGCCGAATTCGGGATCGAAAGCCACTGAATTGACTTCTTGGACAATTTCTCCATAAATAGATGAGAAAATGCCAAATAAAATGGCCAAATTAATAATTAATTTCATCATTTTAGGGACAATATCTGATTGGGAAAGAAAATAATTCATAAGATTATTGGAAATTTAAGTAAATTCTAATTCTACTATAATGATGAAACTCTGTGATCTTGGTCAATAATTTGACAAAATTTTAAAATTTTGACTCGTAAAATAGTGAAAATTTGAAAAGAAAATTAAATGGAAATTGGCAAATGATCGGCTTTGCCTTTTGGGCCTGGGCATTAAGAATAGGGGAATGGTGGCTTATCGCCCAATTTTTTGGGAGTGTTCATTTTGCCCTCCACACTGGATTGTTGATATTTTGATAATCCGAATAACGTCTTCCCAATTTCCAACCACTCCCTTCTTTTTGTGGGATTATTTCATTCATTTTTGGGCGGAAAGGAACCATTTTTGGTTAGGTTTGGCGTCAATCGGCTGGCAAACAAAAAGAATTTTCGATTATTTTTATCAAATGAATTTTAGACTTATTTCAAAATGATGTGATTTTTATTCATTTTCAAATAATAATTAGGTGATTTGGTTGTCTTTAATTGAAATATGTCCTAAATATTCTTACGAAAAGGATCGAATATATTTATTAATATTATTATTTTAAATAAATATAATAAATATAAACAATATTAAATTTAAGAATACAATTAATTATATTTCTTTCACATAAAATGCTTTAAACATCTATTTCCCGTGTTTTTCATCAAATCTTACTTTTTTGAATTCCGTAATTTCTGTCACGGGATTAACGATTAACTCATCGAACAGTGCAGCAGAGCAGAGGCAGGAGAAAGACATACATAATCATAATCCCCTGCATCTACTGTATCCTTTCGATCATTTTGGTGGTATTTTCTCTATGATTTATCATTTTTAATAATAAAATAGGTGTGCCTCATTCGACTCGACTATCCCTCGATTCATCCAAATATAACATTTTTTTCCTTATTATTCATTTTGTGTTTAAAATTTGTTCATATTAAATTGAGAGCAAACATATTTTAAAGACAAAGAAGCCGCAAATTTTGTTCAAAAAATGAATGATTAAAAATGAATAGAAATGGCAATATTCAAAAATGAATCATCACAATGATGGTCAGCAGAAATCAAAAAAGGATCGAAATGAATGGGGTTTAGATTGATTTGGAGAAAAATTTGCTTTTTTTCTAAAATTTAAATGAAAGCGAATAAATATAAATAAATACTTCAAATTTATTCATAATATTTTTTATGATTGTCCAAAAAATGGAAATTAATTTCAATTTTGATTTGTGTTTTTCTGTGAGAATTTTTAGGCTTCTTTTATTGAATTCCTGCCGGATGTGATTGTGGCCTCTTCGATGACCACTGCCGCATTATTATCACTCACACTACTCCCGCTGGACACTATCCTCGAAATGGCCGTTGCATTTGCTGAAAATCGAACTGAACTGCTCAATCTTGGGTCATTGCGACAGTACCACACTTTGAAGAATGAAATCCGGAAATTTGGACTAAAAATACGAATTATTTTAATAAAAACGGTATAAATTCTAATCGAACAGCATTCAAATGAATTGATATACCCTGAGGATGAGGACAATAGCCCTTCATTTTACTTATTTTTGCTTTTTCTAAAAATATAAATGCTGAAGTTTCTTAAAAATCTAAAATTAGACATTATTTGAATTAAAACAATTGAGAACTGGAAAATTTAGTGCGGAAAATTAATTAAAATCTCTCCCGAAAATTTTTCCGGAAAATTTAATTAAAATTCCGGAATAATATCTCCCCTCTCATAAAAATCAAATCAATTCCATTTATTTTATTATTGTACTTTTTAGGATAATATTCTGCATTTTATTTTGGAAATAGGATGGCACTTCATTTTTATTCTCAAGGCATTTTTATTCAATTGAACTACTGTACAGAATGAAGTGCCATCATAAATTTTCAAATTGAATTTAATTAAAATAAAAATAAATATTCCACCTGATTAGGGCATAAATAATGAAATTGATAGCAAAATTAATGCAAAACATATAATAGGAAATTGTTGTGAAGAAGTAGTGTTTATTGATGAATTGCAGATTTTCTTTGTTTTTCATGAAAAATTTGAGGAATTGTCGAAGCCAAAATGGAGTATTCAAAAAAACATAGAGAATTGGAATTACAGCCAAAATAATGCTGGTGGCCTGTGTTTCCCTTGAAGAGGATTCGCCTTTAAAAAACGCTTCTGTAATTTATTTAAAAATAAAATTTAATTAATTTTAAATGAATAAATATATTTTGAATAATTTACTTCGTCGAGGTGCCCTCTGACTTTGATAAGAAGTTGACCTACTTCTAAACACGGAACGGGCCTTCAATTTGCCGGTAATAATCAAATTTACACTAATCACAATAATCAATGTTAAAATGAAGGAGAAGATTAGCCGTGGAATGTGGAAAATAATCTGCAAATTTTATATATAATAAATAAAATAATTAAAATTAATGAATTTAAATTATTAAAACGATTACATCAACATGCGGTCTTTCATAATCAAAAGTGCATTTAATTCGTTCACTTTTTGTGGATGAAAATTTGATGGCAACATCGTCCTCGGTTGTGCCCTTCAACGCGTAAAGTACATTAAAACTGAGTAACAATGTTGGAATAAGCCATGCCAAAATAATTTTCCACCGATTCAAATGGCTATTCTAAAAAGGAATAATTATCATTCCATTGGACATTTCCACACTACCTTCATATGGTGAAGTGGAAAAACGATGGCAAAAAAGCGTTCCATGGTCAGTGAAATGATGGCAAAATTGCTGACATAAACGGCCACACACCAAATATATCGAGCGGAAACGCACAAATTGAAGCTAATTGTGTCAATTTCCACCCAAAATCGAATGAACAAATTCAACAAAAGAATAGTATCCGAAGTGAGCAGCACCAAAATATAATGGTTGGCATAATTCTGCACAAATATTAATTACATTTGTAATTAATTTAAATTAACCTTTCGCATATCTGTCCTCAAAATGGTGACAATTGTCATAAAATTGCCAATCATTCCGGCGATTGAAATAATAAATGGAATATAAATAATGTCATTGCCGAGAACAATTTCCGAACTTCCATTCCGTGTCCCATTGATGAGTGAATCCTTCAACAATGAACGGGGAAAATTCATATTTTTAGGATCTACACTGAATTTGATTAAAATATTCAAGAAATTCTGATTTTTATGGTTTTATTTAGTGCTTTTGTGATTTTATTGCGTCACAAATGGGTTTTTTAACTTTAATATCAATTTTGATTTTCAGCTCAAAAAAGGAATTGACGGGGAATGAGAAACATCGATCAAAGTCGAATTAATTGGGACTAATGATGAGAGGAAAACAAAGTTGGAGGCAGTCAAGTTTTTCCTTTCCAAAGCAGTAATTTATTTTATGGCTGATTCCTTTTTTTGTTGATCCGCACCGCATCTCAATTCTCATCATCAATTTACGAGGAATGGATGAATGGTTTGAACAGTAGGGGAAATGGTCACACGATTGATTATTGCCCCAAACCCCTTTCATCCATATTTGCGCACAAAAACACACGTAAAAAAGAACAATGAAAGACATCAATCCGTCATCTTCAGCGTATTTTTAGTTGCCTTTTAGATTGGGTAAATTCGATATGTAATATTTTGTCGAATGGACCGGAAATTATAAAATTATTATTATTTAATTAATTTTAGAATTTTTGAAAAATTGAAATCCGCAAAAATCCATAGGAAGGATACTGAATAAAATAAAATTCAGAAAAATGAGTTAATGTTTTTATTTCCTTTTCGAAATCTTTGTTTGGACTTGATTTGGATTCAAAATTTCTTTGATTATTTTTTTGTTAATCTTTTTTAATTAATTTAAATTGAAATCATCTAATTGATCAATGGTGAATAAATGTTCTAATTTAATATGCATTATTTAGCAACTCACTCTTTCTTCTTCGGTTAGAGAGAAGCCTGAATGGAGAGATACAGACTAACACAAAGATGCCTCTTTCTTCACTTGTGTGCATCCCATTTATAATTTTCACTGAAAATTCAATATAATTTACTTAAAAGGTACTTTATATTAAACACAATGTCAGAAAGACCAACAAAATAAATCCTAATAATAATTAATAAATTCTATTAAAATTTCCATGTTTATTATTAAATCGCTTTTTCTCTCATTCTAATAATAAAAAAATCGATCCGTCATAATAATAAATTAATATGAATGAACGAACAAAGATAAGCTCATTCTCATCGATTTATATTATTACATCAAAATGGTTTAAAATAAAAACATTCCTTACCTTTTTAAATTACTAATTCATAAATTTCATCCGATTTTACTTCCTTTTCAATTCAATTTGTTTACACAAAAATGACTAACAAATCCATCAAATTGGAACATCAACAGCAGCATTTGGTTGAAGTCAAATTGTTATTTTTCGCCAGAGCCAGGGAAATTGTCGGTGAAAATGAACTAAAACGGAAATTGGCACCAAAAATGAGGCTAAATGAAATCTATGAATTCATTTTTAATAAAGTAATAATAATTTCAATATTTTTTTTAACATTTCTTTATGAAATATACAGGAATTCCCGATGCTTTTGCCAATTCGACATTCCTGCGTTTTGGCTATCAATCGAGAATATCAACATTCCAATAATGAAACGGATGAGAAAATAATCAATTTACATGATGGAATTGAAATTGCCATTATTCCTCCTCTTTCCGGTGGATAAATGAATATTAAATTGTTTAATTTTGTATTTTTTCCTTGATAAATCTCTTCACCAACCATTTTACTCTTTTTTTTCAATGTACGGAGGAGGAGAGGAGATGACCCATTTTGATGATGATCCTTTGGCGATGGAGAAGAACCCTAAAAATGATGATGAGTTGTTGTACCCCCTCCTTCGAATAGTTTTGTCTTCACCAATGCCTGTAATCCACTTGCGCAACCGTTTTTGTTCATTTTCGTCGCCATCGGCGCTGTCCAAAATTTGCACAAGAAAAAACCGCCACACCATTCGAATCCATCCAATTTCCTTTCTTTCATCAACAATTCAATGGAAAGCAAGACGACCGGCTGGCAGAATCGGCTCCCCTTCGGCGTGAAGGGTCCAATGCCCACGGCAAAGTGGCGGTGCCTGCCTAAAATTAAATCATTGAGATATATTTCGCTTCTAATCATAAAAGCAATTCAAATTGATTAACAAAATATCCGTCTAATCTGTCTGGACCGCAAAATGACCTTTTTCATCATCCAATCCTCCGATGAGATAAATCACCAATTTAATAAATGATCCATTTAAGTCATTTTTTTCAAATTGACCAGTCCACTATTTCATTGATCACCAAATAATTTTATTTTAATTATTAAGAATGATTTTACTTCACAAAAAGAGGAGAATATCAATATTTTATTTCCTTTTCCAATTCCCAATATTTTCATTGGCACAACAAAATAATTCATCAGCAGAAACAAAGGCAAAAAAAACAATATTAAATTATTCAATATATTCAATTAAAATATTTTAGTCAGGAATTCATGAAGCGGCTGGAGGGGAATTTGTTGAAGTTCGTCGTTTGTTGGATGAAATTCGAATTGCATCCATCAAAAAACATGGAGTATTTTCGGATGAAGTAAATTGAATTAATTAATTATTTAAAGGAAATTAATTTTTTAGGATCCCACAAGGAAAAAGGAACGTGAGTTGTTGATTGAAAGAGTCACTTTTGATGATGGCACTGAGGCGACAATAAATCGACAAGTGGCCGAAGATTTATTCGAAAATGACATTTTATTGACATTGCCGCAAGCACAGCACATTTTGACAGAGGTCAAAGAATGTAAGTGCCAAAAATATCATTTGGAAAATTATTTTTTAATTAAGCCCCAAAATTACGACGTGGAAAAAGGCAGGCGAATCCATCGTTGAGTTCATTTTGGGACACATTGACGATTCCATATGTTTTTCAAACTTCACAGACAAATGGTAGAAAAATGTTAAATTTAAATTAATTAAAATTTTTTTTTAATTAGCATTTTGGCAAAATAGTATTCGGGCTGCCCATCGCCATATTGAGTGAAATTAATTTTAATAATTTAATTAAATTAAATTAATAAATAAAGAAGCCTAACTTGCGTCAAATTTCGCTATTATGACGGAGATTTTAGCCTAAAGGGCAAAGATTATTTGCAATATTTTCGTGGCACCGGATGTTGGTCGCAGGTTGGCAAAACGGGCGGAAGGCAACCAATTTCGATTGGATACGGATGTGAAGCTGTATGTGGGATTGGGTTATTACCATTCTAATTAATAATGAATAAATTAATTAAGTTGGGAATAATTGCCCATGAAACTTTGCATGCACTTGGTCTTTGGCATGAACAATCGAGAACGGACAGGGACAGCTTCATTCGAATCAATTTGGATGCAATAATGCCCGTCTGTTTTACAAAATATTAATCAAAATGATAATATTTTGAAAAATAGGGAACGGAATCAAATTTTGAGAAGCGAACCCCCTTCACCAGCGATAATATGGGCCAACCCTATGATTTGGGTTCCGCAATGCATTACGGCTCAAAGGCATTCAGCACTGATGCCAGAACGTATTTAATAAACATATGTCACAGATAATATTAGAAATTGTCTAAATCCGGAATTATTTAAGTTCCTTGATTGGCTAATTTAGAAAATCTCTGCTTCTACTAGTAGGTGTCATACAGACTCGAGAGTAGGCTCATTCAATTAGGCATTGTCGATTTACTAATATTACAATTTTAGATATTCTGAATTTGTTTAGTAACACTTACTGCTAGATTCCTACCCCACTTCCGGCGCCCTAACCCTAACACTATTCCCGCCGGTCTGAGATTGAAATTTCTTATTAAACTGACCATGCCGAGTCGAATGAGCCTATTTTCGATTCTGGCTTAGAAGCCTAGATTCCCGAAATTAGCTTGCCCAGCTCATGTCAGGCGCCTAGCTAATTCCGGAATTAGCCGATTTCCATTATTATCTGTGAAATATACAAAAGACAATTATAATAATATTGATTTATTATCAATTTCATAGATATACAATTTTGACCCAGGATCGTGCCTATCAACAAACAATTGGCCAAAGGGGTGGCCTCTCATTCAAAGATGCAAAAATGATAAATATGCGATATTGCACCAGTTGGGCAATACAATTAAATTTATTCCTTTTTATTTCAGAAAATTGTGAATTCCAAATTGATTGCGAAAATGGAGGATATACGGATCCATTGAAATGTGGCCAATGTCGATGCCCGGATGTGAATTTATTCGAGAAATTATTATTTTTTTTAATATTTAGGGATATGCCGGAATGTTTTGCCAACAAATTCCACCAAGCTGTAAATAAAATTAGCCAGATAAAATATTTAAATATTTTTTAAGCTCATCCGGCATGCCAATCCACCGGGGAAATGACCGCTGGCCAATGGGCTGGCACAATATCCACCGGATTATTGCCTCGGGGCCAAATGTGCTATTGGAGAATTCATGTCTGATTAAAATGGATGTATTTAATGATGTTCTCCATTTTAGCCTCAATACCCAAATCAACGAATTGAACTTTCCTTCAAACGGTTGAGTTTCCCGTGTAAAGATGCATGCATTAGCTTTTTGGAAGTGAAATACAAAAGGGACAAAGTTTCGACCGGTAAATAAAAAAATTCCGAAAATACATATTTGCCCTCAGGCGCCAGACTTTGTTGCGATGTTCCGGCCACAATTTACTCAGAAATTGGCACTGACATTTTGTTGATCCTAAAAACGGAAG
The DNA here is from genome assembly GCA_030063045.1 of Pratylenchus scribneri. NCBI lineage: Eukaryota > Metazoa > Nematoda > Chromadorea > Rhabditida > Pratylenchidae > Pratylenchus > Pratylenchus scribneri. The sequence goes on from JAQSEB010000033.1 coordinate 228,992, forward strand.
AAGCATTGGACCCAGGCTATGAGGGTTTTGAATTGCAATACAAAACAGGCAATAATTTTATTTAATTCACTAAATATTCTTATATTATTCATTTTAGTGGATGAAAATGTGGTTATTCCACCGGTCACTCAGGTAAAAATTTTAAATTCATCAGTGTTTCTTTTGCTTTTTCTAATTATTTTTGCACTTTTTTATGTTTTGCGGCTTTTCCTCCTTTTATTTTTGTTTTATTTGCACTTTTGGATTACAGCAAAACAAAGCACCGCCGAATTGCTCAATTTTGAGTGAACTTTTGAAGGAGGCAAGATCAAGGGGAGGGACCGGTGGTGGTCTAAAACCGCCTCCAATTCCAATCACCACAACCGGCGGTGGATGGCGAAAAGGGGGGAATAGAAATGGAAGGGGAGGATGGCGAGGAAGGGGCCGAAAAATAATTGGCATTTATGGAAATGAAAATGGAAAATTGGAATGGCCAGAAAAGCAGCATCCATATTTGCATAATGAAAAAAGGGTTTGAGAATTTTGGTAAAAAATAATTATTTAAAAAATTAACTAAATTAATTTATTTAATGAAATGCTTTTTTCATTTATTGCACATTTTTATGTTATGCACTAGCTTTTAATTTAATTTAATATGGATTCATTTAAAATTCTTCAAATTGCAGCCGCCAGTGTGGAATGTAACTGAGCCAACCACAACTGCGACAACCACCGAAATTGAACAAACAACAATAACAACTCCAACGGAAGAAACGACAAAAGGCACAACAGAAGGCGAAAAAACAACCACATCCGGGTCCATTGGTGGAAAGGTGGCAAAATTAATCATTAAATAAATAATAAATTAATTTAATCAATAAATTATGGCCTAATAAATTTAAATAAATAAATTAATTTGGACAGGAAGAAGGTTGGGGCGAATGGGGAAAATGGTCGGGTTGTTCGGCAAGTTGTGGGGCATGTGGCCAGAAAAAGAGGACTCGAATATGTTTGGCCGGAATTGGAAAGTGCAAGTGAATAAAAAATAAATAAATTGGAATATTTAATTAAAATAAATTGGAGGGGTTTTGCCTTTGAATTGGAAAGATGCGCATTTTCGGCCTGTCCCCTCCCAATGCAATCAACTCGATGCTCTGGACGGATGGTTGGCATAAATATTAATTTATTATGAAAAATATTCCCATTTGAGGTAATGCCCTGTGACTTAATGCAGCAACTCGATTTTGGTACCGCACTGAATTATGATTCAATTCGGCATAATCATGGGAATTCGGGTAAAATAACAAAATTCCAATTCAATTCAATTATTTTTAATAGTTTCATTGGATGGTGCCCCCTCCTCATTGATGGTGGATTCGAATATTGTTGTGGAGGATAAAATGGAAATGGAAAACACTCCTTTCCCCCAATTATTGTTGCAATCCGAAAATAATGCAAAAATTCTTCGACGGCATCGACGCCAAACTAAAAGGGCTGGAGGAATCAATCAACGAGGCAGAAGGGTACAATTATGCGAAAAGTGAATAATTGGAATAAATTTTGAGAATATTTAAATTGAAATAATAAATTTCAGGCGTTTCAGCTATCATTGTCCAACAACATTGCTCACAATTAGGTAATTTATTCTAGAGTTGGATAGAATTGGTTTCAGTTTGAGATAATCGACGAAATTTCAAATTGAAATTTGGAAATTTTGCTCAAAATAACCGAAAATAAGAGTCGAAAAAGACATTTTTTTTATAATAGAAACCAGATTTCAATACTGACTCGTTCGAAAAATCGACTCTGTCCCACTTTAATTTATTAATTATATTTAAATTTGATGCAATTTAATTTAAGCATGGATTGGCATTTGGAAAGGGAGGAAGGCCAAAATGACGATGAACAACAATTATCCCCTTCGGAAGACACTCAACATCGATGTTGTGCAGGATATACGGCCATTCAAGGGGATTGCGTTAAAAAAAGCACTTGGGCATGAAACAAATATTACTGACAATTTTTGTGTTTTTTTCTTTTATTATTTTATGTTGTAATTTATTCGGGTATAAATTTATTAATAACATTTTTACTTGTAAGCATTTTTAATTTTGATTAAAGAATTCGATTTAAATATGGAAATTTTGGGGAAATTCTTCCTATTAAATTACATTCTATTTGATTTTTTAAGGATATTTTCCAAAAAATTATCTAAACATTTGAATTTAATTGATGGTGACAAAAGAATGTGCTTTGAGTTGATAAAGAAATTGGGTTGAATGACCTAAATATTTTGGCTGGAAAAGTAAATTAGCTAGTTTCTTCTTTGAACCCATTCATCAACTACTCTCGATTTCACCAAATTATCCACAGCAGAAAAACATAAAAATATTTATTTATTAAATTCAATAAAAATGCTCCTTCATTTTGTTCTTCTTTCATGTAAATATTTCTGGATTGTATTTAATTAAATAATTTTAGTTTTTGGAGTATTTTCAATGTTGCCATTTTCTTCTGCGATGCCAACCCCAGAAGAAGATCAAATTCCACGGAAAATTGCAAATTGTCCAATATATTCTCGGCCAATGCTGAGGCCGGATGGTGAGCCGAGGAAATGTTTGCCACATCAATTAAATCTTTGCATAAATGCACTCGAGGATTCCGCATTGGTTGGCCGGGATTAATGCCATTAATTCATAATTAATTTCACATTTCCCCACAGATTGACACCAACGGCATTTGCTGTTATCATAATCAGGTAGGTGGGTATAAAATTGGGACATTTTTATAATCAAAAACATGCTAAAATTCTATCAAATTTAAATTTTTTATATATAAAAATATTATTTTTATTATTTTTATTTAATTTTCCCATTTGACAATAATTCAGGTGGACTATTTCTGCTGTATGGACATCCCTGCCCGTCTTTGTCCCTCATACCAAAATGTTACTGTCGTCATTCACAACAATTTCCCCCACAGTCCATTTCCGGTTCGATCTTTCCATTTCCGCAAAGGAATCGAAAAGGAAATTGCTGAAGAAATTATTTTGCCCTCCCCAAAAAGCAATTAAACCAAAATTGAAATTGTTGAGGAAAATATTCAAATTTTATACAATAAAAATGATAAAATTGTGGATGAAGGCATTTTTTGAGGGAATAATTTAATTAATTCCTGGGATAATGGTTGAAAGGAATTATTTGGAGAAATATGGTGTACCGGCTTAAATTGGACAACTGACTGAAATATGTACATCATTCATGAATTGCATATAATATTGCAATGGCCAATGAAATAATAATAAAGGAGCATAACAACGAAAAGAATGAATGGGGCCATCAAAAAGAGGGAAATGAACATAATTCGGGGAGAGGGAAGTCTGCTTTTGTCCATTCCACCGTCCAGCGAATTGAGGGAACCCAGAATGCTGTTATTGCCGGAGGAATTGGAATCTGTTGCAAAAATAAATTTCACTTTTTTGATTAATTATTTTTTACCTAAAAAGTACTTTTTGAACATGTTTTAAACCCTTTAAACCTTATACCAATTTTTAGATCTCATCGAAACGCATTTTTTGAACAAAAACATTTCTTAGTTTAGAATGAAATCGAAACTGTTCGGGCTTAACCGTTTAAAAAATATTTTCCACTTTTTAGTTTTAAACACTTTAAATTTGGGACAAAAATTGACATTTTATATATCATTCGATGCGTCCGATGAGATCTAAAAATTGGTATAAGTTTATAGGTTTAAAAAGCTGTTTCTAATTTATTTAGAAGAAGAAAAACTATTTTTTGGGTAAAAAATATTATTTTTGGATAAAAAAAGTATCCCTTTCCTTTAAAACGAACCATTGGATGCTGTTCCATCCATTTGGATTGACCTTGGCCCATCATTACCATTTCCATTTTCTTCGGATGAAATGACAATTTGCTGGGGAGAAATTCCCAAATCTACCAATAAATTTAATGAAAAATTTTATTAATTTATTATTTACCATTTTCTTGATTATTTTGCTTTTTAAAGGCCACAATTTGATCATTCATTGGATGGCAATAAATTCATGAATTTAATTTGAACAAACAAAATAAATAAATAATTTTGAACTAATTGGCCGTAGAATTTATTCTAAAAATGTTTATTTTGACAAAATTTGTGTGGCATTTTAATTAAATTGTGGGTTCCAGACAAAAGGATAATCCAAATAAATTGGAGAGATTAAAATTTTATTATGAAAGGTGGGGAAAATTGATTGGATTGGATGGAATTTGGCCCCAAAATTAAATGAAATGTGATTCAGTTTTTTTTTCCGATTTTGTTTCCCCCACGAAACGTGTTAAAGCCATAAATTATTTATTAATGGGAAAGGATAGATTTATTTATTGATTTATGGGAGCGAAAATAATTTGAAAAAATGCAAAATTTGATGTAATCTGAATAAAAAAAAGAATCAATTTTTGGGGCCAAGCCAATAAAAAAAAGCTTAATAAATTCATGGAATAAAAAAGAATCAAATAAAGAAAGATGAACAAATAAAAAAGAAGAAGAGGTGAAAAGGAACGTGGCGTGAAAAATGGGGGGATTCGGGGAAATTGGGGGCCATAAAGAAAGTCGGCATGGAAACAGGCCGAATTTGATATTGTAATTGGGAAAATGAATAAATGGAAATGGACCGAAATAAAAAAGGAATACAAATGAAATTTCATGAAAATTAATTAAATCTTAAATTATAAAATTTGACGTAAAATAATTTGAATGAAAGATATTTATTAAAATTTATGAGCAAATTTACGTTTATATTTTATCAAATCATGACATTTACAAATGAGAAATATTTAATTTGCATAAAAAATTACTGAATTTGCATAAAAGAGTATTTAATTTGCATAAAAAGGATTTTATGTCATAAAAGTATTTAATTTGCATAAAAAATTATTGAATTTGCATAAAAGAGTATTGAAATTGCATAAATAAAACAAAAATATTATTAAGCCGGATATGGAGGGATTAAGGTGGATATGGGGGGATTAAGCCCCGAAATGGACAGGAAATGGCCCCGGAAGGCCACGGGAACGTCAGGGAAGTGTAATAGAGGCCCAGAGACTGCGCGGGATTAAGCCGGATATGGGGGGATTAAGGTGGATATATGGGGATTAAGTCGGATTAAGCCCCGGAATGGACGGGAAATGCTCCTAAGGGCCAGTGGAAGGCCGGGTAGTGCCTTATAGTGCGCGGGATATAACCGGATATATGGGGATTAAGGTGGATATAGGGGGATTAAGCCGGATTAAGCTTAGCTAGGGGCTAGGGATTAGTGTTATGGTTAGGGGCGGCATGGGATCTAGGGGCTAGGGGTTTAGGGGTTCGGAGCACGCGGGATATAGCAGAATATAGGGGGATTAACATGGATAATGGGGGATTAAGCTATTTAGAGATTAGGGTTAGGGCCAGGGTGACCAGTCAAGAGCCAATAGTGGCTCCGTATAAGGATTAGGGCCAAACCCTACATCTATTTCGGGGCTTAATCCGACTTAATCCCCCTATATCCACCTTAATCCCCCCATATCCGGCTTAATAATATTTTTGTTTTATTTATGCAATTTCAATACTCTTTTATGCAAATTCAGTAATTTTTTATGCAAATTAAATACCATCCATTTACAAATTCAGAAAGAGGTGAATGATAAAAATATGAATGAATGAACGATTTATGATCATTCACTAAAAATGAGGCTTGCCAATTGAAAAGTGACAAAACTTGGAATATTTTATTTTCGGAAGGAAATAAAAAATGTCATTATATTAAAATAAAAATAGTATTTATTAAATCAAGTAAAAAATTTATTTAATTAAATTTTTCCCTTCCCTATGACAATCAAATAAAAGTGGATTAAAAAGTAAAATTTAATAAATGGGATCTTTTTTGAATGAAGCGAACGCTGGTGTCCTTCGATTCAAATTCCAATACCATTCCATGGGAATATGCAGTACATATTGCAATATACTAATTTGAGTAATTATTTTATTTAATTGACTTTTCCGGAAAAGTTAATTAAAATCTTTAATTTTTATAATATATTTTTTATTAATTTAATATTTTCTAATAATCATAATAAATTTTAAATTTCTCTGCAAATTTGCTGAAAATAGTAAAGTTTTGTAAACATTTCCTTCCTTCAATAAAAAATAATGTTGCGCCTGTTTTGGTCAATAATTGTAAAATAAATATTAAATTTGGCCATTCAATCAGTGAATGAATGAATGTTTAGACTCATAAAAATCATTGACAAACAACAAAAAAAGATATTCTCCATTTTGTCCATATTTTTGTACGAATCGAATGACCAAAATGAATGAATTTGCTTGGGGGATTTTTAGGCAATAAAATGAATGAAAAGAATTGGCTGATGAAAAGGCCAATGTGGCCATATAAAAATGGACTGCGCGAATTGATGGATATCACCCCAAAAATATTAATCAAAAATGTGGAATATTCTTCTCATCATCAGTTTCCTTCCTTTGCTTTTGTTGGCCACCAAAGAAGAGGATGAAATCAAAAATTTGCCTGGCCTCGATTTTGAGCCAGATTTCAAGCATTATTCAGGCATTCAAAATTCCTTTAGAGGAATTTAACTTTAATTTTAGGCTATTTGAAAGTTTCCCCTGAACATCAGCTCTTTTATTGGCTGGCCACTTCCCGCCACAATTCCTCCACTGATCCGCTCATTTTTTGGTTCAATGGTGGCCCCGGCTGTTCCTCATTGTTGGGCCTCCTCTCCGAACATGGCCCCTATTTGGTCAGCCGCGATGGCAAAACTGTGAGCAAAAATCCGAGTGGATGGAATCGACGGGCATCGGTGGTTTATTTGGAAGGGCCAGCCGGAGTTGGTTTTTCGCTGGCCGGAAATGATAAGAAATGGAGCGATGACAGTGTTGGCCTAAAATGGGGGAATAATTCATTCAATTTTTGGAATTCAGACTTCACAAGAAAATTATGAAGCCATCAAACAATTTTTCCTAAAATTCCCCGAATATCGTCAACATGACTTGTACATTATGGGCGAATCCTATGCCGGCATTTATCTCCCAACATTGGCCGAACGAATTGTGGACGGCCAGGAGGAATATCACATTAATTTTAAGGTAAAATTAAAATGGAATATGCCATAATTAACTTAATATTTATTAGGGAATGGCAATTGGGAATGGATATCATAATATTACGCTGGAGGAGGACACTCGAATTCGATACAATTATGCCCATGGAATGGTGGACGAATTGGAATGGCAACGAATTAAGAAGGATGAATGCGGGGGAAATATTGGTGGGAAAGGGGAATAAAAATAAATGGCCAATTAATTTGTTTTTGGATATTTAAGATGATTGCGATTTGGGCAAAATTGATGTGCCATCTGGCTTCGGATTCGGCTTGAACCCCTACGACATTTACCAAAAATGCGGTGAAAATAATGATATTTATTCTTTCAAATTTAATCATTTTATTTACAGAAGGTGGCGACGATGACGCGGAAGCACGTCAATTGGAATTGTTGATTGCCCAAAGAAAAGCTGCCAAATTCCCTCCGCGTTCACCAGCACAAAAAAGTGGTGATGTCCTCCAATTATCGGAATTGGTTTGCGAAAATCGTAAGCAAAAACATTGACATTTAATTAAATTAATAAATAATGTTTAAGAATATGATATGAGTGGATATTTGAATCGTCAAGATGGTTGAGGGCATAAAATAATATTTTCCCAAAAAAATAAAAATTAAGTTCGCGAAGCATTGCATGTTTCACCGGAAAAGGATCGCTGGCGCATTTGCGGGTAATTCATTAAATTGGAATATTTTTTTAAAGTAAATATGTTCTTTAGTGGCATAGATTCATACAAAACGCAATACAGTGAGAGAAGAGGGGGGAATTTAATTCAATTTAAAAACCATTAAAATAGATGGAGTCGAATTCCATGTGAAAAAAGCGCTGAAGGCTGGCGTCAAAGTGATGCTTTTCTATGGGGACACGGATATGCGTTGTAATTTGTTGCTTGGGGCCAAATTTGCAGCCAGTCTTGGCCATGAAGTATTTTCCGCAAAATTGAATTTAATAAAATTTAATTTTTAGCTTGAAAAACCCGCAAAACCGTGGATCTATAAAGGCCAAGTTGGCGGTTTCAAAACTCTTTACAAAGGTGGCCTTTCATTCATCACAAGTAAATTATTCAAAAATATAATCATTTTTTAAATTAATTCCAAATTTAGTCCGTGGTGCCGGCCATATGGTGCCCCAAAAGAAAGGCTTCGAAATTTTGCATGCAATCGAATCCTTCATGGAAGACAAGAATTTCCGATAGAATTTATGCCGAAATATAGGAAATGAATGATTGTTCCTCCTTAATAAATATTTTACTAATTGGACAAATTCATTTATAGACAATAATCTTTTTAAATTGTGATAAAATTTAAACAATAAAACATTGTACTTTGTAGTACCATATTTTTCCTATTAGAAGCCCAGAGGGCTTATAAGTTTTGAAGTCCCAAAAATGTATTTTCTCATCATCAAAACAATCTTCACTGTCCAAATTTCCACCTTTTAAAATTATTAAATATTTTAATTCCCCAATTTAATTATTCTTATATTTACTTTTCTTTTTGCCATAATTTCTTTTCCTTTCCCGATGGAATCCTTGGAGTTGAACAGCACGGACTACTGTTAATTTGTGTGGAATAATTATTTAAATTTATTTTATTTTACATTCTTTTTTCCTTTCCAACTTCCAAACATTTTAAAAATCTGCACAATTTGCATTTCAACATTCGTTCATTTTAATCTATTATTTTTTAAAGAATATTATTTATATTTAAATATATTTAAAAAATAAAATATTCTAAATAAATGTCTTAAGGAATAATTTTAATTTATACCAAATTTTGAACAACTACAATCATATGAGCGATTGCTGGTTACGGCACGCCTAAAATTGTAAATATTTTATTCAAAATGAAATTAAAAATTGACCTGAAAAATGCGCCACAAAGCTCGGCAGGAAATTACCCCAAAAAGGGTGAGGGCATTTGGCCCACCACAAATTCGACAAAATTTATCGGTTTTTGGTCGACTTCACATTTTTTTATTTATAAAAATGAATTTTGAAGAATTCAATTAATTTGTGACAAATTTTTTAATAAATTAAATAGTGAATCATATTCCCATTTCCATTTCAAATTCCATGCAATTGAATGAATATGAACCAAAACATTGAATAAAAAAATTTCTAACCTAAAATCAATATCAATGGCAGCTGGCAGCAAATTTGACCAGCCAACTCTCCTTCCTTATAAATTCGAAATAATGAAATGAATAAAAATACAATTAAAGCCATTATATAAAATAAGAGCTAAACTTTCGGGATGCTATTATAATAATATACAATTAGACATCAATATTGAGTACAAAATAAAAAATTGGAAGCCATATTGGAACAGTTTGGAATTAATCGAATGCAGATGACACAAAAATTAAATAAATTTATTTACAAAATATAACATTTTCACTTTTTGTACAATTTCAATTATTTTGCCAATTGAAAATATTTTCAATTGCATTTATTGGTTCCGCATAATAAAAGGTAAATTAAATAATATAAAAGTTCAAATCTTAAAAATACAAAAGAAATGGGACAAGTAGTAGAGTAGTCTGTTTTTAAGAGCTCTATTATTTTTTATAAAAATTAATTGGTTTTAAACCTATATAAAAATGTTATAAACAATTTAATTGAAAGGAATATTCTAAAAAGTGCCACATTTGTATTTGGGTTTAAAACCTTTTTATTTTGATTAAACTATGCCAAAAATTATATCAATCGAAGCAGTTTTAAGAGCTCTATTATTTTTTATAAAAATTAATTGGTTTTAAACCTATATAAAAATGTTATAAACAATTTAATTGAAATGAATATTCTAAAAAGTGCCACATTTGTATTTTGGTTTAAAACCTTTTTAATTTTGACCAATCCATGCCAAAAATTATATCAATCGAAGCAGTTTTAAGTGCTCTATTATTTTTTATAAAATTTAATTGGTTTTAAACCTATATAAAAATGTTATAAACAATTTAATTGAAATGAATATTCTAAAAAGTGCCACCTTTGAATTTTGGTTTAAAACCTTTTTATTTTGATCAAACTATGCCAAAAATTATACCAATCTAAGCAGTTTTAAGAGCTCTATTATTTTTTATAAAATTTAATTGGTTTTAAATCTCTATAAACATGTTATAAACAATTTAATTAAAATGAATATTCTAAAAAGTGCCACATTTGTATTTGGGTTTAAATTTTTTTATTTTGATCAAATTATGCCAAAAATTATATTAATCGAAGCAGTTTTAAGAGCTCTATTATTTTTTATAAAAATTAATTGGTTTTAAACCTATATAAAAATGTTATAAACAATTTAATTGAAATGAATATTCTAAAAAGTGCCACATTTGTATTTGGGTTTAAAACCTTTTTATTTTGATTAAACTATGCCAAAAATTATATCAATCGAAGCAGTTTTAAGAGCTCTATTTTATAAAAATTAATTGGTTTTAAACCTATATAAAAATGTTATAAACAATTTAATTGAAATGAATATTCTAAAAAGTGCCACATTTGTATTTTGGTTTAAAACCTTTTTATTTTTGATCAAACCATGGAAAAAATTACACCAATCTAAGCAGTTTTAAGAGCTCTATTATTTTTTATAAAAATTAATTGGTTTTAAACCTATATAAAAATGTTATAAACAATTTAATTGAAATGAATATTCTAAAAAGTGCCACATTTGTATTTGGGTTTAAATTTTTTTATTTTGATCAAATTATGCCAAAAATTATATCAATCGAAGCAGTTTTAAGAGCTCTATTATTTTTTATAAAAATTAATTGGTTTTAAACCTATATAAAAATGTTATAAACAATTTAATTGAAATGAATATTCTAAAAAGTGCCACATTTGTATTTGGGTTTAAAACCTTTTTATTTTGATTAAACTATGCCAAAAATTATATCAATCGAAGCAGTTTTAAGAGCTCTATTATTTTTTATAAAAATTAATTGGTTTTAAACCTATATAAAAATGTTATAAACAATTTAATTGAAAGGAATATTCTAAAAAGTGCCACATTTGTATTTGGGTTTAAATTTTTTTATTTTGATCAAATTATGCCAAAAATTATATTAATCGAAGTAGTTTTAAGAGCTCTATTATTTTTTATAAAAATTAATTGGTTTTAAACCTATATAAAAATGTTATAAACAATTTAATTGAAATGAATATTCTAAAAAGTGCCACATTTGTATTTTGGTTTAAAACCTTTTTATTTTTGATCAAACCATGGAAAAAATTACACCAATCTAAGCAGTTTTAAGAGCTTCATTATTTTTTATAAAATTTAATTGGTTTTAAACCTATATAAAAATGTTATAAACAATTTAATTGAAATGAATATTCTAAAAAGTGCCACCTTTGAATTTTGGTTTAAAACCTTTTTATTTTGATAAAACTATGCCAAAAATTATACCAATCTAAGCAGTTTTAAGAGCTCTATTATTTTTTATAAAAATTAATTAGTTTTAAACATATAAAAAAATGTTATAAACAATTTAATTAAAATGAATATTCTAAAAAGTGCCACATTTGTATTTGGGTTTAAATTTTTTTATTTTGATCAAATTATGCCAAAAATTATATCAATCGAAGCAGTTTTAAGAGCTCTATTATTTTTTATAAAAATTAATTGGTTTTAAACCTATATAAAAATGTTATAAACAATTTAATTGAAATGAATATTCTAAAAAGTGCCACATTTGTATTTTGGTTTAAAACCTTTTTAATTTTGACCAATCCATGCCAAAAATTATATCAATCGAAGCAGTTTTAAGTGCTCTATTATTTTTTATAAAATTTAATTGGTTTTAAACCTATATAAAAATGTTATAAACAATTTAATTGAAATGAATATTCTAAAAAGTGCCACATTTGTATTTTGGTTTAAAACCTTTTTATTTTTGACCAATCCATGCCAAAAATTATATCAATCGAAGCAGTTTTAAGTGCTCTATTATTTTTTATAAAATTTAATTGGTTTTAAACCTATATAAAAATGTTATAAACAATTTAATTGAAATGAATATTCTAAAAAGTGCCACCTTTGAATTTTGGTTTAAAACCTTTTTATTTTGATAAAACTATGCCAAAAATTATACCAATCTAAGCAGTTTTAAGAGCTCTATTATTTTTTATAAAAATTAATTAGTTTTAAACATATAAAAAAATGTTATAAAAAATTTAATTGAAATGAATATTCTAAAAAGTGCCACATTTGTATTTTGGTTTAAAACCTTTTTATTTTGATCAATCCATGCCAAAAATTATATCAATCGAAGCAGTTTTAAGTGCTCTATTATTTTTTATAAAATTTAATTGGTTTTAAACCTATATAAAAATGTTATAAACAATTTAATTGAAAGGAATATTCTAAAAAGTGCCACCTTTGAATTTTGGTTTAAAACCTTTTTATTTTGATCAAACTATGCCAAAAATTATATCAATCGAAGCAGTTTTAAGAGCTCTATTATTTTTTATAAAAATTAATTGGTTTTAAACCTATATAAAAATGTTATAAATAATTTAATTGAAATGAATATTCTAAAAAGTGCCACCTTTGAATTTTGGTTTAAAACCTTTTTATTTTGATCAAACTATGCCAAAAATTATATCAATCGAAGCAGTTTTAAGAGCTCTATTATTTTTTATAAAAATTAATTGGTTTTAAACCTATATAAAAATGTTATAAACAATTTAATTGAAAGGAATATTCTAAAAAGTGCCACCTTTGAATTTTGGTTTAAAACCTTTTTATTTTGATAAAACTATGCCAAAAATTATACCAATCTAAGCAGTTTTAAGAGCTCTATTATTTTTTATAAAAATTAATTGGTTTTAAACCTATATAAAAATGTTATAAACAATTTAATTGAAATGAATATTCTAAAAAGTGCCACATTTGTATTTGGGTTTAAATTTTTTTATTTTGATCAAATTATGCCAAAAATTATATCAATCGAAGCAGTTTTAAGAGCTCTATTATTTTTTATAAAAATTAATTGGTTTTAAACCTATATAAAAATGTTATAAACAATTTAATTGAAATGAATATTCTAAAAAGTGCCACATTTGTATTTGGGTTTAAAACCTTTTTATTTTGATTAAACTATGCCAAAAATTATATCAATCGAAGCAGTTTTAAGAGCTCTATTATTTTTTATAAAAATTAATTGGTTTTAAACCTATATAAAAATGTTATAAACAATTTAATTGAAAGGAATATTCTAAAAAGTGCCACATTTGTATTTGGGTTTAAATTTTTTTATTTTGATCAAATTATGCCAAAAATTATATTAATCGAAGTATTTTTAAGAGCTCTATTATTTTTTATAAAAATTAATTGGTTTTAAACCTATATAAAAATGTTATAAACAATTTAATTGAAATGAATATTCTAAAAAGTGCCACATTTGTATTTTGGTTTAAAACCTTTTTATTTTTGATCAAACCATGGAAAAAATTACACCAATCTAAGCAGTTTTAAGAGCTTCATTATTTTTTATAAAATTTAATTGGTTTTAAACCTATATAAAAATGTTATAAACAATTTAATTGAAATGAATATTCTAAAAAGTGCCACCTTTGAATTTTGGTTTAAAACCTTTTTATTTTGATAAAACTATGCCAAAAATTATACCAATCTAAGCAGTTTTAAGAGCTCTATTATTTTTTATAAAAATTAATTAGTTTTAAACATATAAAAAAATGTTATAAACAATTTAATTAAAATGAATATTCTAAAAAGTGCCACATTTGTATTTGGGTTTAAATTTTTTTATTTTGATCAAATTATGCCAAAAATTATATCAATCGAAGCAGTTTTAAGAGCTCTATTATTTTTTATAAAAATTAATTGGTTTTAAACCTATATAAAAATGTTATAAACAATTTAATTGAAATGAATATTCTAAAAAGTGCCACATTTGTATTTTGGTTTAAAACCTTTTTATTTTTGACCAATCCATGCCAAAAATTATATCAATCGAAGCAGTTTTAAGTGCTCTATTATTTTTTATAAAATTTAATTGGTTTTAAACCTATATAAAAATGTTATAAACAATTTAATTGAAATGAATATTCTAAAAAGTGCCACCTTTGAATTTTGGTTTAAAACCTTTTTATTTTGATAAAACTATGCCAAAAATTATACCAATCTAAGCAGTTTTAAGAGCTCTATTATTTTTTATAAAAATTAATTAGTTTTAAACATATAAAAAAATGTTATAAAAAATTTAATTGAAATGAATATTCTAAAAAGTGCCACATTTGTATTTTGGTTTAAAACCTTTTTATTTTGATCAATCCATGCCAAAAATTATATCAATCGAAGCAGTTTTAAGTGCTCTATTATTTTTTATAAAATTTAATTGGTTTTAAACCTATATAAAAATGTTATAAACAATTTAATTGAAAGGAATATTCTAAAAAGTGCCACCTTTGAATTTTGGTTTAAAACCTTTTTATTTTGATCAAACTATGCCAAAAATTATATCAATCGAAGCAGTTTTAAGAGCTCTATTATTTTTTATAAAAATTAATTGGTTTTAAACCTATATAAAAATGTTATAAATAATTTAATTGAAATGAATATTCTAAAAAGTGCCACCTTTGAATTTTGGTTTAAAACCTTTTTATTTTGATCAAACTATGCCAAAAATTATATCAATCGAAGCAGTTTTAAGAGCTCTATTATTTTTTATAAAAATTAATTGGTTTTAAACCTATATAAAAATGTTATAAACAATTTAATTGAAAGGAATATTCTAAAAAGTGCCACCTTTGAATTTTGGTTTAAAACCTTTTTATTTTGATAAAACTATGCCAAAAATTATACCAATCTAAGCAGTTTTAAGAGCTCTATTATTTTTTATAAAAATTAATTAGTTTTAAACATATAAAAAATGTTATAAACAATTTAATTAAAATGAATATTCTAAAAAGTGCCACATTTGTATTTGGGTTTAAATTTTTTTATTTTGATCAAATTATGCCAAAAATTATATCAATCGAAGCAGTTTTAAGAGCTCTATTATTTTTTATAAAAATTAATTGGTTTTAAACCTATATAAAAATGTTATAAACAATTTAATTGAAATGAATATTCTAAAAAGTGCCACATTTGTATTTTGGTTTAAAACCTTTTTATTTTTGACCAATCCATGCCAAAAATTATATCAATCGAAGCAGTTTTAAGTGCTCTATTATTTTTTATAAAATTTAATTGGTTTTAAATCTCTATAAACATGTTATAAACAATTTAATTAAAATGAATATTCTAAAAAGTGCCACATTTGTATTTGGGTTTAAATTTTTTTATTTTGATCAAATTATGCCAAAAATTATATCAATCGAAGCAGTTTTAAGTGCTCTATTATTTTTTATAAAATTTAATTGGTTTTAAACCTATATAAAAATGTTATAAATAATTTAATTGAAATGAATATTCTAAAAAGTGCCACCTTTGAATTTTGGTTTAAAACCTTTTTATTTTGATCAAACTATGCCAAAAATTATATCAATCGAAGCAGTTTTAAGAGCTCTATTATTTTTTATAAAAATTAATTGGTTTTAAACCTATATAAAAATGTTATAAACAATTTAATTGAAAGGAATATTCTAAAAAGTGCCACCTTTGAATTTTGGTTTAAAACCTTTTTATTTTGATCAAACTATGCCAAAAATTATATCAATCGAAGCAGTTTTAAGAGCTCTATTATTTTTTATAAAAATTAATTGGTTTTAAACCTATATAAAAATGTTATAAACAATTTAATTGAAATGAATATTCTAAAAAGTGCCACCTTTGAATTTTGGTTTAAAACCTTTTTATTTTGATCAAACTATGCCAAAAATTATATCAATCGAAGCAGTTTTAAGAGCTCTATTATTTTTATAAAAATTAATTGGTTTTAAACCTATATAAAAATGTTATAAACAATTTAATTGAAATGAATATTCTAAAAAGTGCCACATTTGTATTTTGGTTTAAAACCTTTTTATTTTTGATCAAACCATGGAAAAAATTACACCAATCAAAGCAGTTTTAAGAGCTCTATTATTTTTTATAAAAATTAATTGGTTTTAAACTTATATAAAAATGTTATAAACAATTTAATTGAAATGAATATTCTAAAAAGTGCCACATTTGTATTTGGGTTTAAATTTTTTTATTTTGATCAAATTATGCCAAAAATTATATCAATCGAAGCAGTTTTAAGAGCTCTATTATTTTTTATAAAAATTAATTGGTTTTAAACCTATATAAAAATGTTATAAACAATTTAATTGAAATGAATATTCTAAAAAGTGCCACCTTTGAATTTTGGTTTAAAACCTTTTTATTTTGATCAAACTATGCCAAAAATTATATCAATCGAAGCAATTTTAAGAGCTCTATTATTTTTTATAAAAATTAATTGGTTTTAAACCTATATAAAAATGTTATAAACAATTTAATTGAAAGGAATATTCTAAAAAGTGCCACATTTGTATTTGGGTTTAAATTTTTTTATTTTGATCAAATTATGCCAAAAATTATATCAATCGAAGCAGTTTTAAGAGCTCTATTATTTTTTATAAAAATTAATTGGTTTTAAACCTATATAAAAATGTTTTAAATAATTTAAAGAATATTCTAAAAAGTGCCACATTTGTATTTTGGTTTAAAACCTTTTTATTTTTGATCAAACCATGGAAAAAATTACACCAATCTAAGCAGTTTTAAGAGCTCTATTATTTTTTATAAAAATTAATTGGTTTTAAACCTATATAAAAATGTTATAAACAATTTAATTGAAATGAATATTCTAAAAAGTGCCACATTTGTATTTTGGTTTAAAACCTTTTTATTTTGATCAATCCATGCCAAAAATTATATCAATCGAAGCAGTTTTAAGTGCTCTATTATTTTTTATAAAATTTAATTGGTTTTAAACCTATATAAAAATGTTATAAACAATTTAATTGAAATGAATATTCTAAAAAGTGCCACCTTTGAATTTTGGTTTAAAACCTTTTTATTTTGATAAAACTATGCCAAAAATTATACCAATCTAAGCAGTTTTAAGAGCTCTATTATTTTTTATAAAAATTAATTAGTTTTAAACATATAAAAAAATGTTATAAAAAATTTAATTGAAATGAATATTCTAAAAAGTGCCACATTTGTATTTTGGTTTAAAACCTTTTTATTTTTGACCAATCCATGCCAAAAATTATATCAATCGAAGCAGTTTTAAGTGCTCTATTATTTTTTATAAAATTTAATTGGTTTTAAACCTATATAAAAATGTTATAAACAATTTAATTGAAATGAATATTCTAAAAAGTGCCACATTTGTATTTTGGTTTAAAACCTTTTTATTTTTGACCAATCCATGCCAAAAATTATATCAATCGAAGCAGTTTTAAGTGCTCTATTATTTTTTATAAAATTTAATTGGTTTTAAACCTATATAAAAATGTTATAAATAATTTAATTGAAATGAATATTCTAAAAAGTGCCACCTTTGAATTTTGGTTTAAAACCTTTTTATTTTGATCAAACTATGCCAAAAATTATATCAATCGAAGCAGTTTTAAGAGCTCTATTATTTTTTATAAAAATTAATTGGTTTTAAACCTATATAAAAATGTTATAAACAATTTAATTGAAAGGAATATTCTAAAAAGTGCCACCTTTGAATTTTGGTTTAAAACCTTTTTATTTTGATCAAACTTTGCCAAAAATTATATCAATCGAAGCAGTTTTAAGAGCTCTATTATTTTTTATAAAAATTAATTGGTTTTAAACCTATATAAAAATGTTATAAACAATTTAATTGAAAGGAATATTCTAAAAAGTGCCACCTTTGAATTTTGGTTTAAAACCTTTTTATTTTGATCAAACTTTGCCAAAAATTATATCAATCGAAGCAGTTTTAAGAGCTCTATTATTTTTTATAAAAATTAATTGGTTTTAAACCTATATAAAAATGTTATAAACAATTTAATTGAAATGAATATTCTAAAAAGTGCCACCTTTGAATTTTGGTTTAAAACCTTTTTATTTTGATCAAACTATGCCAAAAATTATATCAATCGAAGCAGTTTTAAGAGCTCTATTATTTTTATAAAAATTAATTGGTTTTAAACCTATATAAAAATGTTATAAACAATTTAATTGAAATGAATATTCTAAAAAGTGCCACATTTGTATTTTGGTTTAAAACCTTTTTATTTTTGACCAATCCATGCCAAAAATTATATCAATCGAAGCAGTTTTAAGAGCTCTATTATTTTTTATAAAAATTAATTGGTTTTAAACTTATATAAAAATGTTATAAACAATTTAATTGAAATGAATATTCTAAAAAGTGCCACATTTGTATTTGGGTTTAAATTTTTTTATTTTGATCAAATTATGCCAAAAATTATATCAATCGAAGCAGTTTTAAGAGCTCTATTATTTTTTATAAAAATTAATTGGTTTTAAACCTATATAAAAATGTTATAAACAATTTAATTGAAATGAATATTCTAAAAAGTGCCACCTTTGAATTTTGGTTTAAAACCTTTTTATTTTGATAAAACTATGCCAAAAATTATACCAATCTAAGCAGTTTTAAGAGCTCTATTATTTTTTATAAAAATTAATTAGTTTTAAACATATAAAAAAATGTTATAAAAAATTTAATTGAAATGAATATTCTAAAAAGTGCCACATTTGTATTTTGGTTTAAAACCTTTTTATTTTTGACCAATCCATGCCAAAAATTATATCAATCGAAGCAGTTTTAAGAGCTCTATTATTTTTATAAAAATTAATTGGTTTTAAACCTATATAAAAATGTTATAAACAATTTAATTGAAAGGAATATTCTAAAAAGTGCCACCTTTGAATTTTGGTTTAAAACCTTTTTATTTTGATCAAACTTTGCCAAAAATTATATCAATCGAAGCAGTTTTAAGAGCTCTATTATTTTTTATAAAAATTAATTGGTTTTAAACCTATATAAAAATGTTATAAACAATTTAATTGAAATGAATATTCTAAAAAGTGCCACCTTTGAATTTTGGTTTAAAACCTTTTTATTTTGATCAAACTATGCCAAAAATTATATCAATCGAAGCAGTTTTAAGAGCTCTATTATTTTTATAAAAATTAATTGGTTTTAAACCTATATAAAAATGTTATAAACAATTTAATTGAAATGAATATTCTAAAAAGTGCCACATTTGTATTTTGGTTTAAAACCTTTTTATTTTGATTAAACTATGCCAAAAATTATATCAATCGAAGCAGTTTTAAGAGCTCTATTTTATAAAAATTAATTGGTTTTAAACCTATATAAAAATGTTATAAACAATTTAATTGAAATGAATATTCTAAAAAGTGCCACATTTGTATTTTGGTTTAAAACCTTTTTATTTTGATCAAACTATGCCAAAAATTATATTAATCGAAGCAGTTTTAAGAGCTCTATTATTTTTTATAAAAATTAATTGGTTTTAAACCTATATAAAAATGTTATAAACAATTTAATTGAAATGAATATTCTAAAAAGTGCCACATTTGTATTTTGGTTTAAAACCTTTTTAATTTTGACCAATCCATGCCAAAAATTATATCAATCGAAGCAGTTTTAAGAGCTCTATTATTTTTTATAAAAATTAATTGGTTTTAAACCTATATAAAAATGTTATAAACAATTTAATTGAAATGAATATTCTAAAAAGTGCCACATTTGTATTTTGGTTTAAAACCTTTTTATTTTGATCAAACTATGCCAAAAATTATATTAATCGAAGCAGTTTTAAGAGCTCTATTATTTTTTATAAAAATTAATTGGTTTTAAACCTATATAAAAATGTTATAAACAATTTAATTGAAATGAATATTCTAAAAAGTGCCACATTTGTATTTGGGTTTAAAACCTTTTTATTTTGATTAAACTATGCCAAAAATTATATCAATCGAAGCAGTTTTAAGAGCTCTATTATTTTTTATAAAAATTAATTGGTTTTAAACCTATATAAAAATGTTATAAACAATTTAATTGAAATGAATATTCTAAAAAGTGCCACATTTGTATTTTGGTTTAAAACCTTTTTAATTTTGACCAATCCATGCCAAAAATTATATCAATCGAAGCAGTTTTAAGAGCTCTATTATTTTTTATAAAAATTAATTGGTTTTAAACCTATATAAAAATGTTATAAACAATTTAATTGAAATGAATATTCTAAAAAGTGCCACATTTGTATTTTGGTTTAAAACCTTTTTATTTTGATCAAACTATGCCAAAAATTATATTAATCGAAGCAGTTTTAAGAGCTCTATTATTTTTTATAAAAATTAATTGGTTTTAAACCTATATAAAAATGTTATAAACAATTTAATTGAAATGAATATTCTAAAAAGTGCCACATTTGTATTTGGGTTTAAAACCTTTTTATTTTGATTAAACTATGCCAAAAATTATATCAATCGAAGCAGTTTTAAGAGCTCTATTATTTTTTATAAAAATTAATTGGTTTTAAACCTATATAAAAATGTTATAAACAATTTAATTGAAAGGAATATTCTAAAAAGTGCCACATTTGTATTTGGGTTTAAAACCTTTTTATTTTGATCAAACTATGCCAAAAATTATATTAATCGAAGCAGTTTTAAGAGCTCTATTATTTTTTATAAAAATTAATTGGTTTTAAACCTATATAAAAATGTTATAAACAATTTAATTGAAAGGAATATTCTAAAAAGTGCCACCTTTGAATTTTGGTTTAAAACCTTTTTATTTTGATCAAACTTTGCCAAAAATTATATCAATCGAAGCAGTTTTAAGAGCTCTATTATTTTTTATAAAAATTAATTGGTTTTAAACCTATATAAAAATGTTATAAACAATTTAATTGAAAGGAATATTCTAAAAAGTGCCACCTTTGAATTTTGGTTTAAAACCTTTTTATTTTGATCAAACTTTGCCAAAAATTATATCAATCGAAGCAGTTTTAAGAGCTCTATTATTTTTTATAAAAATTAATTGGTTTTAAACCTATATAAAAATGTTATAAACAATTTAATTGAAATGAATATTCTAAAAAGTGCCACCTTTGAATTTTGGTTTAAAACCTTTTTATTTTGATCAAACTATGCCAAAAATTATATCAATCGAAGCAGTTTTAAGAGCTCTATTATTTTTATAAAAATTAATTGGTTTTAAACCTATATAAAAATGTTATAAACAATTTAATTGAAATGAATATTCTAAAAAGTGCCACATTTGTATTTTGGTTTAAAACCTTTTTATTTTTGACCAATCCATGCCAAAAATTATATCAATCGAAGCAGTTTTAAGAGCTCTATTATTTTTTATAAAAATTAATTGGTTTTAAACTTATATAAAAATGTTATAAACAATTTAATTGAAATGAATATTCTAAAAAGTGCCACATTTGTATTTGGGTTTAAATTTTTTTATTTTGATCAAATTATGCCAAAAATTATATCAATCGAAGCAGTTTTAAGAGCTCTATTATTTTTTATAAAAATTAATTGGTTTTAAACCTATATAAAAATGTTATAAACAATTTAATTGAAATGAATATTCTAAAAAGTGCCACCTTTGAATTTTGGTTTAAAACCTTTTTATTTTGATAAAACTATGCCAAAAATTATACCAATCTAAGCAGTTTTAAGAGCTCTATTATTTTTTATAAAAATTAATTAGTTTTAAACATATAAAAAAATGTTATAAAAAATTTAATTGAAATGAATATTCTAAAAAGTGCCACATTTGTATTTTGGTTTAAAACCTTTTTATTTTTGACCAATCCATGCCAAAAATTATATCAATCGAAGCAGTTTTAAGAGCTCTATTATTTTTATAAAAATTAATTGGTTTTAAACCTATATAAAAATGTTATAAACAATTTAATTGAAAGGAATATTCTAAAAAGTGCCACCTTTGAATTTTGGTTTAAAACCTTTTTATTTTGATCAAACTTTGCCAAAAATTATATCAATCGAAGCAGTTTTAAGAGCTCTATTATTTTTTATAAAAATTAATTGGTTTTAAACCTATATAAAAATGTTATAAACAATTTAATTGAAATGAATATTCTAAAAAGTGCCACCTTTGAATTTTGGTTTAAAACCTTTTTATTTTGATCAAACTATGCCAAAAATTATATCAATCGAAGCAGTTTTAAGAGCTCTATTATTTTTATAAAAATTAATTGGTTTTAAACCTATATAAAAATGTTATAAACAATTTAATTGAAATGAATATTCTAAAAAGTGCCACATTTGTATTTTGGTTTAAAACCTTTTTATTTTGATTAAACTATGCCAAAAATTATATCAATCGAAGCAGTTTTAAGAGCTCTATTTTATAAAAATTAATTGGTTTTAAACCTATATAAAAATGTTATAAACAATTTAATTGAAATGAATATTCTAAAAAGTGCCACATTTGTATTTTGGTTTAAAACCTTTTTATTTTGATCAAACTATGCCAAAAATTATATTAATCGAAGCAGTTTTAAGAGCTCTATTATTTTTTATAAAAATTAATTGGTTTTAAACCTATATAAAAATGTTATAAACAATTTAATTGAAATGAATATTCTAAAAAGTGCCACATTTGTATTTTGGTTTAAAACCTTTTTAATTTTGACCAATCCATGCCAAAAATTATATCAATCGAAGCAGTTTTAAGAGCTCTATTATTTTTTATAAAAATTAATTGGTTTTAAACCTATATAAAAATGTTATAAACAATTTAATTGAAATGAATATTCTAAAAAGTGCCACATTTGTATTTTGGTTTAAAACCTTTTTATTTTGATCAAACTATGCCAAAAATTATATTAATCGAAGCAGTTTTAAGAGCTCTATTATTTTTTATAAAAATTAATTGGTTTTAAACCTATATAAAAATGTTATAAACAATTTAATTGAAATGAATATTCTAAAAAGTGCCACATTTGTATTTGGGTTTAAAACCTTTTTATTTTGATTAAACTATGCCAAAAATTATATCAATCGAAGCAGTTTTAAGAGCTCTATTATTTTTTATAAAAATTAATTGGTTTTAAACCTATATAAAAATGTTATAAACAATTTAATTGAAAGGAATATTCTAAAAAGTGCCACATTTGTATTTGGGTTTAAAACCTTTTTATTTTGATCAAACTATGCCAAAAATTATATTAATCGAAGCAGTTTTAAGAGCTCTATTATTTTTTATAAAAATTAATTGGTTTTAAACCTATATAAAAATGTTATAAACAATTTAATTGAAATGAATATTCTAAAAAGTGCCACATTTGTATTTTGGTTTAAAACCTTTTTAATTTTGACCAATCCATGCCAAAAATTATATCAATCGAAGTAGTTTTAAGAGCTCTATTATTTTTTATAAAATTTAATTGGTTTTAAACCTATATAAAAATGTTATAAATAATTTAATTGAAATGAATATTCTA
This sequence comes from Pratylenchus scribneri, assembly GCA_030063045.1. Classification (NCBI taxonomy): domain Eukaryota; kingdom Metazoa; phylum Nematoda; class Chromadorea; order Rhabditida; family Pratylenchidae; genus Pratylenchus; species Pratylenchus scribneri. Next base: position 252,595 of record JAQSEB010000033.1, read on the forward strand.
AAAAGTGCCACCTTTGAATTTTGGTTTAAAACCTTTTTATTTTTGACCAATCCATGCCAAAAATTATATCAATCGAAGCAGTTTTAAGTGCTCTATTATTTTTTATAAAATTTAATTGGTTTTAAACCTATATAAAAATGTTATAAATAATTTAATTGAAATGAATATTCTAAAAAGTGCCACCTTTGAATTTTGGTTTAAAACCTTTTTATTTTGATCAAACTATGCCAAAAATTATATCAATCGAAGCAGTTTTAAGAGCTCTATTATTTTTTATAAAAATTAATTGGTTTTAAACCTATATAAAAATGTTATAAACAATTTAATTGAAAGGAATATTCTAAAAAGTGCCACCTTTGAATTTTGGTTTAAAACCTTTTTATTTTGATCAAACTTTGCCAAAAATTATATCAATCGAAGCAGTTTTAAGAGCTCTATTATTTTTTATAAAAATTAATTGGTTTTAAACCTATATAAAAATGTTATAAACAATTTAATTGAAATGAATATTCTAAAAAGTGCCACCTTTGTATTTTGGTTTAAAACCTTTTTATTTTGATCAAACTATGCCAAAAATTATATCAATCGAAGTAGTTTTAAGAGCTCTATTATTTTTTATAAAAATTAATTGGTTTTAAACTTATATAAAAATGTTATAAACAATTTAATTGAAATGAATATTCTAAAAAGTGCCACATTTGTATTTGGGTTTAAATTTTTTTATTTTGATCAAATTATGCCAAAAATTATATCAATCGAAGCAGTTTTAAGAGCTCTATTATTTTTTATAAAAATTAATTGGTTTTAAACCTATATAAAAATGTTATAAACAATTTAATTGAAATGAATATTCTAAAAAGTGCCACCTTTGAATTTTGGTTTAAAACCTTTTTATTTTGATAAAACTATGCCAAAAATTATACCAATCTAAGCAGTTTTAAGAGCTCTATTATTTTTTATAAAAATTAATTAGTTTTAAACATATAAAAAAATGTTATAAAAAATTTAATTGAAATGAATATTCTAAAAAGTGCCACATTTGTATTTTGGTTTAAAACCTTTTTATTTTTGACCAATCCATGCCAAAAATTATATCAATCGAAGCAGTTTTAAGAGCTCTATTATTTTTATAAAAATTAATTGGTTTTAAACCTATATAAAAATGTTATAAACAATTTAATTGAAATGAATATTCTAAAAAGTGCCACATTTGTATTTTGGTTTAAAACCTTTTTATTTTGATCAAACTATGCCAAAAATTATATTAATCGAAGCAGTTTTAAGAGCTCTATTATTTTTTATAAAAATTAATTGGTTTTAAACCTATATAAAAATGTTATAAACAATTTAATTGAAATGAATATTCTAAAAAGTGCCACATTTGTATTTTGGTTTAAAACCTTTTTAATTTTGACCAATCCATGCCAAAAATTATATCAATCGAAGCAGTTTTAAGAGCTCTATTATTTTTTATAAAAATTAAATGGTTTTAAACCTATATAAAAATGTTATAAACAATTTAATTGAAATGAATATTCTAAAAAGTGCCACATTTGTATTTTGGTTTAAAACCTTTTTATTTTGATCAAACTATGCCAAAAATTATATTAATCGAAGCAGTTTTAAGAGCTCTATTATTTTTTATAAAAATTAATTGGTTTTAAACCTATATAAAAATGTTATAAACAATTTAATTGAAATGAATATTCTAAAAAGTGCCACATTTGTATTTGGGTTTAAAACCTTTTTATTTTGATTAAACTATGCCAAAAATTATATCAATCGAAGCAGTTTTAAGAGCTCTATTATTTTTTATAAAAATTAATTGGTTTTAAACCTATATAAAAATGTTATAAACAATTTAATTGAAAGGAATATTCTAAAAAGTGCCACATTTGTATTTGGGTTTAAAACCTTTTTATTTTGATCAAACTATGCCAAAAATTATATTAATCGAAGCAGTTTTAAGAGCTCTATTATTTTTTATAAAAATTAATTGGTTTTAAACCTATATAAAAATGTTATAAACAATTTAATTGAAATGAATATTCTAAAAAGTGCCACATTTGTATTTTGGTTTAAAACCTTTTTAATTTTGACCAATCCATGCCAAAAATTATATCAATCGAAGTAGTTTTAAGAGCTCTATTATTTTTTATAAAAATTAATTGGTTTTAAACCTATATAAAAATGTTATAAACAATTTAATTGAAATGAATATTCTAAAAAGTGCCACCTTTGAATTTTGGTTTAAAACCTTTTTATTTTGATCAAACTTTGCCAAAAATTATATCAATCGAAGCAGTTTTAAGAGCTCTATTATTTTTTATAAAAATTAATTGGTTTTAAACCTATATAAAAATGTTATAAACAATTTAATTGAAATGAATATTCTAAAAAGTGCCACCTTTGTATTTTGGTTTAAAACCTTTTTATTTTGATCAAACTATGCCAAAAATTATATCAATCGAAGTAGTTTTAAGAGCTCTATTATTTTTTATAAAAATTAATTGGTTTTAAACTTATATAAAAATGTTATAAACAATTTAATTGAAATGAATATTCTAAAAAGTGCCACATTTGTATTTGGGTTTAAATTTTTTTATTTTGATCAAATTATGCCAAAAATTATATCAATCGAAGCAGTTTTAAGAGCTCTATTATTTTTTATAAAAATTAATTGGTTTTAAACCTATATAAAAATGTTATAAACAATTTAATTGAAATGAATATTCTAAAAAGTGCCACCTTTGAATTTTGGTTTAAAACCTTTTTATTTTGATAAAACTATGCCAAAAATTATACCAATCTAAGCAGTTTTAAGAGCTCTATTATTTTTTATAAAAATTAATTAGTTTTAAACATATAAAAAAATGTTATAAAAAATTTAATTGAAATGAATATTCTAAAAAGTGCCACATTTGTATTTTGGTTTAAAACCTTTTTATTTTTGACCAATCCATGCCAAAAATTATATCAATCGAAGCAGTTTTAAGAGCTCTATTATTTTTATAAAAATTAATTGGTTTTAAACCTATATAAAAATGTTATAAACAATTTAATTGAAAGGAATATTCTAAAAAGTGCCACCTTTGAATTTTGGTTTAAAACCTTTTTATTTTGATCAAACTTTGCCAAAAATTATATCAATCGAAGCAGTTTTAAGAGCTCTATTATTTTTTATAAAAATTAATTGGTTTTAAACCTATATAAAAATGTTATAAACAATTTAATTGAAATGAATATTCTAAAAAGTGCCACCTTTGAATTTTGGTTTAAAACCTTTTTATTTTGATCAAACTATGCCAAAAATTATATCAATCGAAGCAGTTTTAAGAGCTCTATTATTTTTATAAAAATTAATTGGTTTTAAACCTATATAAAAATGTTATAAACAATTTAATTGAAATGAATATTCTAAAAAGTGCCACATTTGTATTTTGGTTTAAAACCTTTTTATTTTGATTAAACTATGCCAAAAATTATATCAATCGAAGCAGTTTTAAGAGCTCTATTTTATAAAAATTAATTGGTTTTAAACCTATATAAAAATGTTATAAACAATTTAATTGAAATGAATATTCTAAAAAGTGCCACATTTGTATTTTGGTTTAAAACCTTTTTATTTTGATCAAACTATGCCAAAAATTATATTAATCGAAGCAGTTTTAAGAGCTCTATTATTTTTTATAAAAATTAATTGGTTTTAAACCTATATAAAAATGTTATAAACAATTTAATTGAAATGAATATTCTAAAAAGTGCCACATTTGTATTTTGGTTTAAAACCTTTTTAATTTTGACCAATCCATGCCAAAAATTATATCAATCGAAGCAGTTTTAAGAGCTCTATTATTTTTTATAAAAATTAATTGGTTTTAAACCTATATAAAAATGTTATAAACAATTTAATTGAAATGAATATTCTAAAAAGTGCCACATTTGTATTTTGGTTTAAAACCTTTTTATTTTGATCAAACTATGCCAAAAATTATATTAATCGAAGCAGTTTTAAGAGCTCTATTATTTTTTATAAAAATTAATTGGTTTTAAACCTATATAAAAATGTTATAAACAATTTAATTGAAATGAATATTCTAAAAAGTGCCACATTTGTATTTGGGTTTAAAACCTTTTTATTTTGATTAAACTATGCCAAAAATTATATCAATCGAAGCAGTTTTAAGAGCTCTATTATTTTTTATAAAAATTAATTGGTTTTAAACCTATATAAAAATGTTATAAACAATTTAATTGAAAGGAATATTCTAAAAAGTGCCACATTTGTATTTGGGTTTAAAACCTTTTTATTTTGATCAAACTATGCCAAAAATTATATTAATCGAAGCAGTTTTAAGAGCTCTATTATTTTTTATAAAAATTAATTGGTTTTAAACCTATATAAAAATGTTATAAACAATTTAATTGAAATGAATATTCTAAAAAGTGCCACATTTGTATTTTGGTTTAAAACCTTTTTAATTTTGACCAATCCATGCCAAAAATTATATCAATCGAAGTAGTTTTAAGAGCTCTATTATTTTTTATAAAATTTAATTGGTTTTAAACCTATATAAAAATGTTATAAATAATTTAATTGAAATGAATATTCTAAAAAGTGCCACCTTTGAATTTTGGTTTAAAACCTTTTTATTTTTGACCAATCCATGCCAAAAATTATATCAATCGAAGCAGTTTTAAGTGCTCTATTATTTTTTATAAAATTTAATTGGTTTTAAACCTATATAAAAATGTTATAAATAATTTAATTGAAATGAATATTCTAAAAAGTGCCACCTTTGAATTTTGGTTTAAAACCTTTTTATTTTGATCAAACTATGCCAAAAATTATATCAATCGAAGCAGTTTTAAGAGCTCTATTATTTTTTATAAAAATTAATTGGTTTTAAACCTATATAAAAATGTTATAAACAATTTAATTGAAAGGAATATTCTAAAAAGTGCCACCTTTGAATTTTGGTTTAAAACCTTTTTATTTTGATCAAACTTTGCCAAAAATTATATCAATCGAAGCAGTTTTAAGAGCTCTATTATTTTTTATAAAAATTAATTGGTTTTAAACCTATATAAAAATGTTATAAACAATTTAATTGAAATGAATATTCTAAAAAGTGCCACCTTTGTATTTTGGTTTAAAACCTTTTTATTTTGATCAAACTATGCCAAAAATTATATCAATCGAAGTAGTTTTAAGAGCTCTATTATTTTTTATAAAAATTAATTGGTTTTAAACTTATATAAAAATGTTATAAACAATTTAATTGAAATGAATATTCTAAAAAGTGCCACATTTGTATTTGGGTTTAAATTTTTTTATTTTGATCAAATTATGCCAAAAATTATATCAATCGAAGCAGTTTTAAGAGCTCTATTATTTTTTATAAAAATTAATTGGTTTTAAACCTATATAAAAATGTTATAAACAATTTAATTGAAATGAATATTCTAAAAAGTGCCACCTTTGAATTTTGGTTTAAAACCTTTTTATTTTGATAAAACTATGCCAAAAATTATACCAATCTAAGCAGTTTTAAGAGCTCTATTATTTTTTATAAAAATTAATTAGTTTTAAACATATAAAAAAATGTTATAAAAAATTTAATTGAAATGAATATTCTAAAAAGTGCCACATTTGTATTTTGGTTTAAAACCTTTTTATTTTTGACCAATCCATGCCAAAAATTATATCAATCGAAGCAGTTTTAAGAGCTCTATTATTTTTATAAAAATTAATTGGTTTTAAACCTATATAAAAATGTTATAAACAATTTAATTGAAATGAATATTCTAAAAAGTGCCACATTTGTATTTTGGTTTAAAACCTTTTTATTTTGATCAAACTATGCCAAAAATTATATTAATCGAAGCAGTTTTAAGAGCTCTATTATTTTTTATAAAAATTAATTGGTTTTAAACCTATATAAAAATGTTATAAACAATTTAATTGAAATGAATATTCTAAAAAGTGCCACATTTGTATTTTGGTTTAAAACCTTTTTAATTTTGACCAATCCATGCCAAAAATTATATCAATCGAAGCAGTTTTAAGAGCTCTATTATTTTTTATAAAAATTAAATGGTTTTAAACCTATATAAAAATGTTATAAACAATTTAATTGAAATGAATATTCTAAAAAGTGCCACATTTGTATTTTGGTTTAAAACCTTTTTATTTTGATCAAACTATGCCAAAAATTATATTAATCGAAGCAGTTTTAAGAGCTCTATTATTTTTTATAAAAATTAATTGGTTTTAAACCTATATAAAAATGTTATAAACAATTTAATTGAAATGAATATTCTAAAAAGTGCCACATTTGTATTTGGGTTTAAAACCTTTTTATTTTGATTAAACTATGCCAAAAATTATATCAATCGAAGCAGTTTTAAGAGCTCTATTATTTTTTATAAAAATTAATTGGTTTTAAACCTATATAAAAATGTTATAAACAATTTAATTGAAAGGAATATTCTAAAAAGTGCCACATTTGTATTTGGGTTTAAAACCTTTTTATTTTGATCAAACTATGCCAAAAATTATATTAATCGAAGCAGTTTTAAGAGCTCTATTATTTTTTATAAAAATTAATTGGTTTTAAACCTATATAAAAATGTTATAAACAATTTAATTGAAATGAATATTCTAAAAAGTGCCACATTTGTATTTTGGTTTAAAACCTTTTTAATTTTGACCAATCCATGCCAAAAATTATATCAATCGAAGTAGTTTTAAGAGCTCTATTATTTTTTATAAAAATTAATTGGTTTTAAACCTATATAAAAATGTTATAAACAATTTAATTGAAATGAATATTCTAAAAAGTGCCACATTTGTATTTTGGTTTAAAACCTTTTTATTTTTGATCAAACCATGGAAAAAATTACACCAATCTAAGCAGTTTTAAGAGCTCTATTATTTTTTATAAAATTTAATTGGTTTTAAACCTATATAAAAATGTTATAAACAATTTAATTGAAAGGAATATTCTAAAAAGTGCCACATTTGTATTTGGGTTTAAATTTTTTTATTTTGATCAAATTATGCCAAAAATTATATTAATCGAAGTAGTTTTAAGAGCTCTATTATTTTTTATAAAAATTAATTGGTTTTAAACCTATATAAAAATGTTATAAACAATTTAATTGAAATGAATATTCTAAAAAGTGCCACATTTGTATTTTGGTTTAAAACCTTTTTATTTTTGATCAAACCATGGAAAAAATTACACCAATCTAAGCAGTTTTAAGAGCTTCATTATTTTTTATAAAATTTAATTGGTTTTAAACCTATATAAAAATGTTATAAACAATTTAATTGAAATGAATATTCTAAAAAGTGCCACCTTTGAATTTTGGTTTAAAACCTTTTTATTTTGATCAAACTATGCCAAAAATTATACCAATCTAAGCAGTTTTAAGAGCTCTATTATTTTTTATAAAATTTAATTGGTTTTAAATCTCTATAAACATGTTATAAACAATTTAATTAAAATGAATATTCTAAAAAGTGCCACATTTGTATTTGGGTTTAAATTTTTTTATTTTGATCAAATTATGCCAAAAATTATATCAATCGAAGCAGTTTTAAGAGCTCTATTATTTTTTATAAAAATTAATTGGTTTTAAACCTATATAAAAATGTTATAAACAATTTAATTGAAATGAATATTCTAAAAAGTGCCACATTTGTATTTGGGTTTAAAACCTTTTTATTTTGATTAAACTATGCCAAAAATTATATCAATCGAAGCAGTTTTAAGAGCTCTATTTTATAAAAATTAATTGGTTTTAAACCTATATAAAAATGTTATAAACAATTTAATTGAAATGAATATTCTAAAAAGTGCCACATTTGTATTTTGGTTTAAAACCTTTTTATTTTTGATCAAACCATGGAAAAAATTACACCAATCTAAGCAGTTTTAAGAGCTCTATTATTTTTTATAAAAATTAATTGGTTTTAAACCTATATAAAAATGTTATAAACAATTTAATTGAAATGAATATTCTAAAAAGTGCCACATTTGTATTTGGGTTTAAATTTTTTTATTTTGATCAAATTATGCCAAAAATTATATCAATCGAAGCAGTTTTAAGAGCTCTATTATTTTTTATAAAAATTAATTGGTTTTAAACCTATATAAAAATGTTATAAACAATTTAATTGAAATGAATATTCTAAAAAGTGCCACATTTGTATTTGGGTTTAAAACCTTTTTATTTTGATTAAACTATGCCAAAAATTATATCAATCGAAGCAGTTTTAAGAGCTCTATTATTTTTTATAAAAATTAATTGGTTTTAAACCTATATAAAAATGTTATAAACAATTTAATTGAAAGGAATATTCTAAAAAGTGCCACATTTGTATTTGGGTTTAAATTTTTTTATTTTGATCAAATTATGCCAAAAATTATATTAATCGAAGTAGTTTTAAGAGCTCTATTATTTTTTATAAAAATTAATTGGTTTTAAACCTATATAAAAATGTTATAAACAATTTAATTGAAATGAATATTCTAAAAAGTGCCACATTTGTATTTTGGTTTAAAACCTTTTTATTTTTGATCAAACCATGGAAAAAATTACACCAATCTAAGCAGTTTTAAGAGCTTCATTATTTTTTATAAAATTTAATTGGTTTTAAACCTATATAAAAATGTTATAAACAATTTAATTGAAATGAATATTCTAAAAAGTGCCACCTTTGAATTTTGGTTTAAAACCTTTTTATTTTGATCAAACTATGCCAAAAATTATACCAATCTAAGCAGTTTTAAGAGCTCTATTATTTTTTATAAAATTTAATTGGTTTTAAATCTCTATAAACATGTTATAAACAATTTAATTAAAATGAATATTCTAAAAAGTGCCACATTTGTATTTGGGTTTAAATTTTTTTATTTTGATCAAATTATGCCAAAAATTATATCAATCGAAGCAGTTTTAAGAGCTCTATTATTTTTTATAAAAATTAATTGGTTTTAAACCTATATAAAAATGTTATAAACAATTTAATTGAAATGAATATTCTAAAAAGTGCCACATTTGTATTTGGGTTTAAAACCTTTTTATTTTGATTAAACTATGCCAAAAATTATATCAATCGAAGCAGTTTTAAGAGCTCTATTATTTTTTATAAAAATTAATTGGTTTTAAACCTATATAAAAATGTTATAAACAATTTAATTGAAAGGAATATTCTAAAAAGTGCCACATTTGTATTTGGGTTTAAAACCTTTTTATTTTGATCAAACTATGCCAAAAATTATATTAATCGAAGCAGTTTTAAGAGCTCTATTATTTTTTATAAAAATTAATTGGTTTTAAACCTATATAAAAATGTTATAAACAATTTAATTGAAATGAATATTCTAAAAAGTGCCACATTTGTATTTTGGTTTAAAACCTTTTTAATTTTGACCAATCCATGCCAAAAATTATATCAATCGAAGTAGTTTTAAGAGCTCTATTATTTTTTATAAAAATTAATTGGTTTTAAACCTATATAAAAATGTTATAAACAATTTAATTGAAATGAATATTCTAAAAAGTGCCACATTTGTATTTTGGTTTAAAACCTTTTTATTTTTGATCAAACCATGGAAAAAATTACACCAATCTAAGCAGTTTTAAGAGCTTCATTATTTTTTATAAAATTTAATTGGTTTTAAACCTATATAAAAATGTTATAAACAATTTAATTGAAAGGAATATTCTAAAAAGTGCCACATTTGTATTTGGGTTTAAATTTTTTTATTTTGATCAAATTATGCCAAAAATTATATTAATCGAAGTAGTTTTAAGAGCTCTATTATTTTTTATAAAAATTAATTGGTTTTAAACCTATATAAAAATGTTATAAACAATTTAATTGAAATGAATATTCTAAAAAGTGCCACATTTGTATTTTGGTTTAAAACCTTTTTATTTTTGATCAAACCATGGAAAAAATTACACCAATCTAAGCAGTTTTAAGAGCTTCATTATTTTTTATAAAATTTAATTGGTTTTAAACCTATATAAAAATGTTATAAACAATTTAATTGAAATGAATATTCTAAAAAGTGCCACCTTTGAATTTTGGTTTAAAACCTTTTTATTTTGATCAAACTATGCCAAAAATTATACCAATCTAAGCAGTTTTAAGAGCTCTATTATTTTTTATAAAATTTAATTGGTTTTAAATCTCTATAAACATGTTATAAACAATTTAATTAAAATGAATATTCTAAAAAGTGCCACATTTGTATTTGGGTTTAAATTTTTTTATTTTGATCAAATTATGCCAAAAATTATATCAATCGAAGCAGTTTTAAGAGCTCTATTATTTTTTATAAAAATTAATTGGTTTTAAACCTATATAAAAATGTTATAAACAATTTAATTGAAATGAATATTCTAAAAAGTGCCACATTTGTATTTGGGTTTAAAACCTTTTTATTTTGATTAAACTATGCCAAAAATTATATCAATCGAAGCAGTTTTAAGAGCTCTATTTTATAAAAATTAATTGGTTTTAAACCTATATAAAAATGTTATAAACAATTTAATTGAAATGAATATTCTAAAAAGTGCCACATTTGTATTTTGGTTTAAAACCTTTTTATTTTTGATCAAACCATGGAAAAAATTACACCAATCTAAGCAGTTTTAAGAGCTCTATTATTTTTTATAAAAATTAATTGGTTTTAAACCTATATAAAAATGTTATAAACAATTTAATTGAAATGAATATTCTAAAAAGTGCCACATTTGTATTTGGGTTTAAATTTTTTTATTTTGATCAAATTATGCCAAAAATTATATCAATCGAAGCAGTTTTAAGAGCTCTATTATTTTTTATAAAAATTAATTGGTTTTAAACCTATATAAAAATGTTATAAACAATTTAATTGAAATGAATATTCTAAAAAGTGCCACATTTGTATTTGGGTTTAAAACCTTTTTATTTTGATTAAACTATGCCAAAAATTATATCAATCGAAGCAGTTTTAAGAGCTCTATTATTTTTTATAAAAATTAATTGGTTTTAAACCTATATAAAAATGTTATAAACAATTTAATTGAAAGGAATATTCTAAAAAGTGCCACATTTGTATTTGGGTTTAAATTTTTTTATTTTGATCAAATTATGCCAAAAATTATATTAATCGAAGTAGTTTTAAGAGCTCTATTATTTTTTATAAAAATTAATTGGTTTTAAACCTATATAAAAATGTTATAAACAATTTAATTGAAATGAATATTCTAAAAAGTGCCACATTTGTATTTTGGTTTAAAACCTTTTTATTTTTGATCAAACCATGGAAAAAATTACACCAATCTAAGCAGTTTTAAGAGCTTCATTATTTTTTATAAAATTTAATTGGTTTTAAACCTATATAAAAATGTTATAAACAATTTAATTGAAATGAATATTCTAAAAAGTGCCACCTTTGAATTTTGGTTTAAAACCTTTTTATTTTGATCAAACTATGCCAAAAATTATACCAATCTAAGCAGTTTTAAGAGCTCTATTATTTTTTATAAAATTTAATTGGTTTTAAATCTCTATAAACATGTTATAAACAATTTAATTAAAATGAATATTCTAAAAAGTGCCACATTTGTATTTGGGTTTAAATTTTTTTATTTTGATCAAATTATGCCAAAAATTATATCAATCGAAGCAGTTTTAAGAGCTCTATTATTTTTTATAAAAATTAATTGGTTTTAAACCTATATAAAAATGTTATAAACAATTTAATTGAAATGAATATTCTAAAAAGTGCCACATTTGTATTTTGGTTTAAAACCTTTTTATTTTTGACCAATCCATGCCAAAAATTATATCAATCGAAGCAGTTTTAAGTGCTCTATTATTTTTTATAAAATTTAATTGGTTTTAAACCTATATAAAAATGTTATAAACAATTTAATTGAAATGAATATTCTAAAAAGTGCCACCTTTGAATTTTGGTTTAAAACCTTTTTATTTTTGACCAATCCATGCCAAAAATTATATCAATCGAAGCAGTTTTAAGTGCTCTATTATTTTTTATAAAATTTAATTGGTTTTAAACCTATATAAAAATGTTATAAACAATTTAATTGAAATGAATATTCTAAAAAGTGCCACATTTGTATTTTGGTTTAAAACCTTTTTATTTTTGATCAAACCATGGAAAAAATTACACCAATCAAAGCAGTTTTAAGAGCTCTATTATTTTTTATAAAAATTAATTGGTTTTAAACTTATATAAAAATGTTATAAACAATTTAATTGAAATGAATATTCTAAAAAGTGCCACATTTGTATTTGGGTTTAAATTTTTTTATTTTGATCAAATTATGCCAAAAATTATATCAATCGAAGCAGTTTTAAGAGCTCTATTATTTTTTATAAAAATTAATTGGTTTTAAACCTATATAAAAATGTTATAAACAATTTAATTGAAATGAATATTCTAAAAAGTGCCACCTTTGAATTTTGGTTTAAAACCTTTTTATTTTGATCAAACTATGCCAAAAATTATATCAATCGAAGCAGTTTTAAGAGCTCTATTATTTTTTATAAAAATTAATTGGTTTTAAACCTATATAAAAATGTTATAAACAATTTAATTGAAAGGAATATTCTAAAAAGTGCCACATTTGTATTTGGGTTTAAATTTTTTTATTTTGATCAAATTATGCCAAAAATTATATCAATCGAAGCAGTTTTAAGAGCTCTATTATTTTTATAAAAATTAATTGGTTTTAAACCTATATAAAAATGTTTTAAATAATTTAAAGAATATTCTAAAAAGTGCCACATTTGTATTTGGGTTTAAAACCTTTTTATTTTGATTAAACTATGCCAAAAATTATATCAATCGAAGTAGTTTTAAGAGCTCTATTATTTTTTATAAAAATTAATTGGTTTTAAACCTATATAAAAATATTATAAACAATTTAATTGAAATGAATATTCTAAAAAGTGCCACATTTGTATTTTGGTTTAAAACCTTTTTATTTTGATCAAACTATGCCAAAAATTATATCAATCGAAGCAGTTTTAAGAGCTCTATTATTTTTATAAAAATTAATTGGTTTTAAACCTATATAAAAATGTTATAAACAATTTAATTGAAATGAATATTCTAAAAAGTGCCACATTTGTATTTTGGTTTAAAACCTTTTTATTTTGATCAATCCATGCCAAAAATTATATCAATCGAAGCAGTTTTAAGAGCTCTATTATTTTTTATAAAAATTAATTGGTTTTAAACCTATATAAAAATATTATAAACAATTTAATTGAAATGAATATTCTAAAAAGTGCCACATTTGTATTTTGGTTTAAAACCTTTTTATTTTGATCAAACTATGCCAAAAATTATATCAATCGAAGCAGTTTTAAGAGCTCTATTATTTTTATAAAAATTAATTGGTTTTAAACCTATATAAAAATGTTATAAACAATTCAATTGAAATGAATATTCTAAAAAGTGCCACATTTGTATTTTGGTTTAAAACCTTTTTATTTTTGATCAAACTATGCCAAAAATTATATCAATCGAAGTAGTTTTAAGAGCTCTATTATTTTTTATAAAAATTAATTGGTTTTAAACCTATATAAAAATGTTATAAACAATTTAATTGAAATGAATATTCTAAAAAGTGCCACATTTGTATTTTGGTTTAAAACCTTTTTATTTTGATCAATCCATGCCAAAAATTATATCAATCGAAGCAGTTTTAAGTGCTCTATTATTTTTTATAAAATTTAATTGGTTTTAAACCTATATAAAAATGTTATAAACAATTTAATTGAAATGAATATTCTAAAAAGTGCCACCTTTGAATTTTGGTTTAAAACCTTTTTATTTTGATAAAACTATGCCAAAAATTATACCAATCTAAGCAGTTTTAAGAGCTCTATTATTTTTTATAAAAATTAATTAGTTTTAAACATATAAAAAAATGTTATAAAAAATTTAATTGAAATGAATATTCTAAAAAGTGCCACATTTGTATTTTGGTTTAAAACCTTTTTATTTTTGACCAATCCATGCCAAAAATTATATCAATCGAAGCAGTTTTAAGTGCTCTATTATTTTTTATAAAATTTAATTGGTTTTAAACCTATATAAAAATGTTATAAACAATTTAATTGAAATGAATATTCTAAAAAGTGCCACATTTGTATTTTGGTTTAAAACCTTTTTATTTTTGACCAATCCATGCCAAAAATTATATCAATCGAAGCAGTTTTAAGTGCTCTATTATTTTTTATAAAATTTAATTGGTTTTAAACCTATATAAAAATGTTATAAATAATTTAATTGAAATGAATATTCTAAAAAGTGCCACCTTTGAATTTTGGTTTAAAACCTTTTTATTTTGATCAAACTATGCCAAAAATTATATCAATCGAAGCAGTTTTAAGAGCTCTATTATTTTTTAATAAAAATTAATTGGTTTTAAACCTATATAAAAATGTTATAAACAATTTAATTGAAAGGAATATTCTAAAAAGTGCCACCTTTGAATTTTGGTTTAAAACCTTTTTATTTTGATCAAACTATGCCAAAAATTATATCAATCGAAGCAGTTTTAAGAGCTCTATTATTTTTTATAAAAATTAATTGGTTTTAAACCTATATAAAAATGTTATAAACAATTTAATTGAAATGAATATTCTAAAAAGTGCCACCTTTGAATTTTGGTTTAAAACCTTTTTATTTTGATCAAACTATGCCAAAAATTATATCAATCGAAGCAGTTTTAAGAGCTCTATTATTTTTATAAAAATTAATTGGTTTTAAACCTATATAAAAATGTTATAAACAATTTAATAGAAATGAATATTCTAAAAAGTGCCACATTTGTATTTTGGTTTAAAACCTTTTTATTTTTGATCAAACCATGGAAAAAATTACACCAATCAAAGCAGTTTTAAGAGCTCTATTATTTTTTATAAAAATTAATTGGTTTTAAACTTATATAAAAATGTTATAAACAATTTAATTGAAATGAATATTCTAAAAAGTGCCACATTTGTATTTGGGTTTAAATTTTTTTATTTTGATCAAATTATGCCAAAAATTATATCAATCGAAGCAGTTTTAAGAGCTCTATTATTTTTTATAAAAAATAATTGGTTTTAAACCTATATAAAAATGTTATAAACAATTTAATTGAAATGAATATTCTAAAAAGTGCCACCTTTGAATTTTGGTTTAAAACCTTTTTATTTTGATCAAACTATGCCAAAAATTATATCAATCGAAGCAGTTTTAAGAGCTCTATTATTTTTTATAAAAATTAATTGGTTTTAAACCTATATAAAAATGTTATAAACAATTTAATTGAAAGGAATATTCTAAAAAGTGCCACATTTGTATTTGGGTTTAAAACCTTTTTATTTTTGACCAATCCATGCCAAAAATTATATCAATCGAAGCAGTTTTAAGTGCTCTATTATTTTTTATAAAATTTAATTGGTTTTAAACCTATATAAAAATGTTATAAACAATTTAATTGAAATGAATATTCTAAAAAGTGCCACATTTGTATTTTGGTTTAAAACCTTTTTATTTTTGATCAAACTATGCCAAAAATTATATCAATCGAAGTAGTTTTAAGAGCTCTATTATTTTTTATAAAAATTAATTGGTTTTAAACCTATATAAAAATGTTATAAACAATTTAATTGAAATGAATATTCTAAAAAGTGCCACATTTGTATTTTGGTTTAAAACCTTTTTATTTTGATCAATCCATGCCAAAAATTATATCAATCGAAGCAGTTTTAAGTGCTCTATTATTTTTTATAAAATTTAATTGGTTTTAAACCTATATAAAAATGTTATAAACAATTTAATTGAAATGAATATTCTAAAAAGTGCCACCTTTGAATTTTGGTTTAAAACCTTTTTATTTTGATAAAACTATGCCAAAAATTATACCAATCTAAGCAGTTTTAAGAGCTCTATTATTTTTTATAAAAATTAATTAGTTTTAAACATATAAAAAAATGTTATAAAAAATTTAATTGAAATGAATATTCTAAAAAGTGCCACATTTGTATTTTGGTTTAAAACCTTTTTATTTTTGACCAATCCATGCCAAAAATTATATCAATCGAAGCAGTTTTAAGTGCTCTATTATTTTTTATAAAATTTAATTGGTTTTAAACCTATATAAAAATGTTATAAACAATTTAATTGAAATGAATATTCTAAAAAGTGCCACATTTGTATTTTGGTTTAAAACCTTTTTATTTTTGACCAATCCATGCCAAAAATTATATCAATCGAAGCAGTTTTAAGTGCTCTATTATTTTTTATAAAATTTAATTGGTTTTAAACCTATATAAAAATGTTATAAATAATTTAATTGAAATGAATATTCTAAAAAGTGCCACCTTTGAATTTTGGTTTAAAACCTTTTTATTTTGATCAAACTATGCCAAAAATTATATCAATCGAAGCAGTTTTAAGAGCTCTATTATTTTTTAATAAAAATTAATTGGTTTTAAACCTATATAAAAATGTTATAAACAATTTAATTGAAAGGAATATTCTAAAAAGTGCCACCTTTGAATTTTGGTTTAAAACCTTTTTATTTTGATCAAACTATGCCAAAAATTATATCAATCGAAGCAGTTTTAAGAGCTCTATTATTTTTTATAAAAATTAATTGGTTTTAAACCTATATAAAAATGTTATAAACAATTTAATTGAAATGAATATTCTAAAAAGTGCCACCTTTGAATTTTGGTTTAAAACCTTTTTATTTTGATCAAACTATGCCAAAAATTATATCAATCGAAGCAGTTTTAAGAGCTCTATTATTTTTATAAAAATTAATTGGTTTTAAACCTATATAAAAATGTTATAAACAATTTAATAGAAATGAATATTCTAAAAAGTGCCACATTTGTATTTTGGTTTAAAACCTTTTTATTTTTGATCAAACCATGGAAAAAATTACACCAATCAAAGCAGTTTTAAGAGCTCTATTATTTTTTATAAAAATTAATTGGTTTTAAACTTATATAAAAATGTTATAAACAATTTAATTGAAATGAATATTCTAAAAAGTGCCACATTTGTATTTGGGTTTAAATTTTTTTATTTTGATCAAATTATGCCAAAAATTATATCAATCGAAGCAGTTTTAAGAGCTCTATTATTTTTTATAAAAAATAATTGGTTTTAAACCTATATAAAAATGTTATAAACAATTTAATTGAAATGAATATTCTAAAAAGTGCCACCTTTGAATTTTGGTTTAAAACCTTTTTATTTTGATCAAACTATGCCAAAAATTATATCAATCGAAGCAGTTTTAAGAGCTCTATTATTTTTTATAAAAATTAATTGGTTTTAAACCTATATAAAAATGTTATAAACAATTTAATTGAAAGGAATATTCTAAAAAGTGCCACATTTGTATTTGGGTTTAAATTTTTTTATTTTGATCAAATTATGCCAAAAATTATATCAATCGAAGCAGTTTTAAGAGCTCTATTATTTTTTATAAAAATTAATTGGTTTTAAACCTATATAAAAATGTTATAAACAATTTAATTGAAATGAATATTCTAAAAAGTGCCACATTTGTATTTTGGTTTAAAACCTTTTAATTTTTGATCAAACCATGGAAAAAATTACACCAATCTAAGCAGTTTTAAGAGCTCTATTATTTTTTATAAAAATTAATTGGTTTTAAACCTATATAAAAATGTTTTAAATAATTTAAAGAATATTCTAAAAAGTGCCACATTTGTATTTGGGTTTAAAACCTTTTTATTTTGATTAAACTATGCCAAAAATTATATCAATCGAAGTAGTTTTAAGAGCTCTATTATTTTTTATAAAAATTAATTGGTTTTAAACCTATATAAAAATGTTATAAACAATTTAATTGAAATGAATATTCTAAAAAGTGCCACATTTGTATTTTGGTTTAAAACCTTTTTATTTTGATCAATCCATGCCAAAAATTATATCAATCGAAGCAGTTTTAAGTGCTCTATTATTTTTTATAAAAATTAATTGGTTTTAAACCTATATAAAAATGTTATAAACAATTTAATTGAAATGAATATTCTAAAAAGTGCCACCTTTGAATTTTGGTTTAAAACCTTTTTATTTTGATCAAACTATGCCAAAAATTATATCAATCGAAGCAGTTTTAAGAGCTCTATTATTTTTTATAAAAATTAATTGGTTTTAAACCTATATAAAAATGTTATAAACAATTTAATTGAAATGAATATTCTAAAAAGTGCCACATTTGTATTTGGGTTTAAATTTTTTTATTTTGATCAAATTATGCCAAAAATTATATCAATCGAAGTAGTTTTAAGAGCTCTATTATTTTTTATAAAAATTAATTGGTTTTAAACCTATATAAAAATGTTATAAACAATTTAATTGAAATGAATATTCTAAAAAGTGCCACATTTGTATTTTGGTTTAAAACCTTTTTATTTTGATTAAACTATGCCAAAAATTATATCAATCGAAGTAGTTTTAAGAGCTCTATTATTTTTTATAAAAATTAATTGGTTTTAAACCTATATAAAAATATTATAAACAATTTAATTGAAATGAATATTCTAAAAAGTGCCACATTTGTATTTGGGTTTAAAACCTTTTTATTTTGATCAAACTATGCCAAAAATTATATCAATCGAAGCAGTTTTAAGAGCTCTATTATTTTTATAAAAATTAATTGGTTTTAAACCTATATAAAAATATTATAAACAATTTAATTGAAATGAATATTCTAAAAAGTGCCACATTTGTATTTGGGTTTAAAACCTTTTTATTTTGATCAAACTATGCCAAAAATTATATCAATCGAAGCAGTTTTAAGAGCTCTATTATTTTTTATAAAAATTAATTGGTTTTAAACCTATATAAAAATGTTATAAACAATTTAATTGAAATGAATATTCTAAAAAGTGCCACCTTTGAATTTTGGTTTAAAACCTTTTTATTTTGATCAAACTATGCCAAAAATTATATCAATCGAAGCAGTTTTAAGAGCTCTATTATTTTTTATAAAAATTAATTGGTTTTAAACCTATATAAAAATGTTATAAACAATTTAATTGAAATGAATATTCTAAAAAGTGCCACATTTGTATTTGGGTTTAAATTTTTTTATTTTGATCAAATTATGCCAAAAATTATATCAATCGAAGTAGTTTTAAGAGCTCTATTATTTTTTATAAAAATTAATTGGTTTTAAACCTATATAAAAATGTTATAAACAATTTAATTGAAATGAATATTCTAAAAAGTGCCACATTTGTATTTTGGTTTAAAACCTTTTTATTTTGATTAAACTATGCCAAAAATTATATCAATCGAAGTAGTTTTAAGAGCTCTATTATTTTTTATAAAAATTAATTGGTTTTAAACCTATATAAAAATATTATAAACAATTTAATTGAAATGAATATTCTAAAAAGTGCCACATTTGTATTTGGGTTTAAAACCTTTTTATTTTGATCAAACTATGCCAAAAATTATATCAATCGAAGCAGTTTTAAGAGCTCTATTATTTTTATAAAAATTAATTGGTTTTAAACCTATATAAAAATGTTATAAACAATTTAATTGAAATGAATATTCTAAAAAGTGCCACATTTGTATTTGGGTTTAAATTTTTTTATTTTGATCAAATTATGCCAAAAATTATATCAATCGAAGCAGTTTTAAGAGCTCTATTATTTTTTATAAAAATTAATTGGTTTTAAACCTATATAAAAATGTTATAAACAATTTAATTGAAATGAATATTCTAAAAAGTGCCACCTTTGAATTTTGGTTTAAAACCTTTTTATTTTGATCAAACTATGCCAAAAATTATATCAATCGAAGCAGTTTTAAGAGCTCTATTATTTTTTATAAAAATTAATTGGTTTTAAACCTATATAAAAATGTTATAAACAATTTAATTGAAATGAATATTCTAAAAAGTGCCACCTTTGAATTTTGGTTTAAAACCTTTTTATTTTGATCAAACTATGCCAAAAATTATATCAATCGAAGCAGTTTTAAGAGCTCTATTATTTTTTATAAAAATTAATTGGTTTTAAACCTATATAAAAATGTTATAAACAATTTAATTGAAAGGAATATTCTAAAAAGTGCCACATTTGTATTTGGGTTTAAATTTTTTTATTTTGATCAAATTATGCCAAAAATTATATCAATCGAAGCAGTTTTAAGAGCTCTATTATTTTTTATAAAAATTAATTGGTTTTAAACCTATATAAAAATGTTATAAACAATTTAATTGAAATGAATATTCTAAAAAGTGCCACATTTGTATTTTGGTTTAAAACCTTTTTATTTTTGATCAAACCATGGAAAAAATTACACCAATCTAAGCAGTTTTAAGAGCTCTATTATTTTTTATAAAAATTAATTGGTTTTAAACCTATATAAAAATGTTATAAACAATTTAATTGAAATGAATATTCTAAAAAGTGCCACATTTGTATTTGGGTTTAAAACCTTTTTATTTTGATTAAACTATGCCAAAAATTATATCAATCGAAGTAGTTTTAAGAGCTCTATTATTTTTTATTAAAATTAATTGGTTTTAAACCTATATAAAAATATTATAAACAATTTAATTGAAATGAATATTCTAAAAAGTGCCACATTTGTATTTGGGTTTAAAACCTTTTTATTTTGATCAAACTATGCCAAAAATTATATCAATCGAAGCAGTTTTAAGAGCTCTATTATTTTTATAAAAATTAATTGGTTTTAAACCTATATAAAAATGTTATAAACAATTTAATTGAAATGAATATTCTAAAAAGTGCCACATTTGTATTTGGGTTTAAATTTTTTTATTTTGATCAAATTATGCCAAAAATTATATCAATCGAAGCAGTTTTAAGAGCTCTATTATTTTTTATAAAAATTAATTGGTTTTAAACCTATATAAAAATGTTATAAACAATTTAATTGAAATGAATATTCTAAAAAGTGCCACCTTTGAATTTTGGTTTAAAACCTTTTTATTTTGATCAAACTATGCCAAAAATTATATCAATCGAAGCAGTTTTAAGAGCTCTATTATTTTTTATAAAAATTAATTGGTTTTAAACCTATATAAAAATGTTATAAACAATTTAATTGAAAGGAATATTCTAAAAAGTGCCACATTTGTATTTGGGTTTAAATTTTTTTATTTTGATCAAATTATGCCAAAAATTATATCAATCGAAGCAGTTTTAAGAGCTCTATTATTTTTTATAAAAATTAATTGGTTTTAAACCTATATAAAAATGTTATAAACAATTTAATTGAAATGAATATTCTAAAAAGTGCCACATTTGTATTTGGGTTTAAATTTTTTTATTTTGATCAAATTATGCCAAAAATTATATCAATCGAAGCAGTTTTAAGAGCTCTATTATTTTTTATAAAAATTAATTGGTTTTAAACCTATATAAAAATGTTATAAACAATTTAATTGAAATGAATATTCTAAAAAGTGCCACCTTTGAATTTTGGTTTAAAACCTTTTTATTTTGATCAAACTATGCCAAAAATTATATCAATCGAAGCAGTTTTAAGAGCTCTATTATTTTTTATAAAAATTAATTGGTTTTAAACCTATATAAAAATGTTATAAACAATTTAATTGAAAGGAATATTCTAAAAAGTGCCACATTTGTATTTGGGTTTAAATTTTTTTATTTTGATCAAATTATGCCAAAAATTATATCAATCGAAGCAGTTTTAAGAGCTCTATTATTTTTTATAAAAATTAATTGGTTTTAAACCTATATAAAAATGTTATAAACAATTTAATTGAAATGAATATTCTAAAAAGTGCCACATTTGTATTTTGGTTTAAAACCTTTTTATTTTTGATCAAACCATGGAAAAAATTACACCAATCTAAGCAGTTTTAAGAGCTCTATTATTTTTTATAAAAATTAATTGGTTTTAAACCTATATAAAAATGTTATAAACAATTTAATTGAAATGAATATTCTAAAAAGTGCCACATTTGTATTTTGGTTTAAAACCTTTTTATTTTGATCAAACTATGCCAAAAATTATATCAATCGAAGTAGTTTTAAGAGCTCTATTATTTTTTATAAAAATTAATTGGTTTTAAACTTATATAAAAATGTTATAAACAATTTAATTGAAATGAATATTCTAAAAAGTGCCACATTTGTATTTGGGTTTAAATTTTTTTATTTTGATCAAATTATGCCAAAAATTATATCAATCGAAGCAGTTTTAAGAGCTCTATTATTTTTTATAAAAATTAATTGGTTTTAAACCTATATAAAAATGTTTTAAATAATTTAAAGAATATTCTAAAAAGTGCCACATTTGTATTTGGGTTTAAAACCTTTTTATTTTGATTAAACTATGCCAAAAATTATATCAATCGAAGTAGTTTTAAGAGCTCTATTATTTTTTATAAAAATTAATTGGTTTTAAACCTATATAAAAATGTTATAAACAATTTAATTGAAATGAATATTCTAAAAAGTGCCACCTTTGAATTTTGGTTTAAAACCTTTTTATTTTGATCAAACTATGCCAAAAATTATATCAATCGAAGCAGTTTTAAGAGCTCTATTATTTTTTATAAAAATTAATTGGTTTTAAACCTATATAAAAATGTTATAAACAATTTAATTGAAAGGAATATTCTAAAAAGTGCCACATTTGTATTTGGGTTTAAATTTTTTTATTTTGATCAAATTATGCCAAAAATTATATCAATCGAAGCAGTTTTAAGAGCTCTATTATTTTTTATAAAAATTAATTGGTTTTAAACCTATATAAAAATGTTATAAACAATTTAATTGAAATGAATATTCTAAAAAGTGCCACATTTGTATTTTGGTTTAAAACCTTTTTATTTTTGATCAAACCATGGAAAAAATTACACCAATCTAAGCAGTTTTAAGAGCTCTATTATTTTTTATAAAAATTAATTGGTTTTAAACCTATATAAAAATGTTATAAACAATTTAATTGAAATGAATATTCTAAAAAGTGCCACATTTGTATTTTGGTTTAAAACCTTTTTATTTTGATCAAACTATGCCAAAAATTATATCAATCGAAGTAGTTTTAAGAGCTCTATTATTTTTTATAAAAATTAATTGGTTTTAAACTTATATAAAAATGTTATAAACAATTTAATTGAAATGAATATTCTAAAAAGTGCCACATTTGTATTTGGGTTTAAATTTTTTTATTTTGATCAAATTATGCCAAAAATTATATCAATCGAAGCAGTTTTAAGAGCTCTATTATTTTTTATAAAAATTAATTGGTTTTAAACCTATATAAAAATGTTTTAAATAATTTAAAGAATATTCTAAAAAGTGCCACATTTGTATTTGGGTTTAAAACCTTTTTATTTTGATTAAACTATGCCAAAAATTATATCAATCGAAGTAGTTTTAAGAGCTCTATTATTTTTTATAAAAATTAATTGGTTTTAAACCTATATAAAAATATTATAAACAATTTAATTGAAATGAATATTCTAAAAAGTGCCACATTTGTATTTGGGTTTAAAACCTTTTTATTTTGATCAAACTATGCCAAAAATTATATCAATCGAAGCAGTTTTAAGAGCTCTATTATTTTTATAAAAATTAATTGGTTTTAAACCTATATAAAAATGTTATAAACAATTTAATTGAAATGAATATTCTAAAAAGTGCCACATTTGTATTTTGGTTTAAAACCTTTTTATTTTTGATCAAACCATGGAAAAAATTACACCAATCTAAGCAGTTTTAAGAGCTCTATTATTTTTTATAAAAATTAATTGGTTTTAAACCTATATAAAAATGTTATAAACAATTTAATTGAAATGAATATTCTAAAAAGTGCCACATTTGTATTTTGGTTTAAAACCTTTTTATTTTGATCAATCCATGCCAAAAATTATATCAATCGAAGCAGTTTTAAGTGCTCTATTATTTTTTATAAAATTTAATTGGTTTTAAACCTATATAAAAATGTTATAAACAATTTAATTGAAATGAATATTCTAAAAAGTGCCACCTTTGAATTTTGGTTTAAAACCTTTTTATTTTGATAAAACTATGCCAAAAATTATACCAATCTAAGCAGTTTTAAGAGCTCTATTATTTTTTATAAAAATTAATTAGTTTTAAACATATAAAAAAATGTTATAAAAAATTTAATTGAAATGAATATTCTAAAAAGTGCCACATTTGTATTTTGGTTTAAAACCTTTTTATTTTTGACCAATCCATGCCAAAAATTATATCAATCGAAGCAGTTTTAAGTGCTCTATTATTTTTTATAAAATTTAATTGGTTTTAAACCTATATAAAAATGTTATAAACAATTTAATTGAAATGAATATTCTAAAAAGTGCCACATTTGTATTTGGGTTTAAAACCTTTTTATTTTGATCAAACTATGCCAAAAATTATATCAATCGAAGCAGTTTTAAGAGCTCTATTATTTTTATAAAAATTAATTGGTTTTAAACCTATATAAAAATGTTATAAACAATTTAATTGAAATGAATATTCTAAAAAGTGCCACATTTGTATTTTGGTTTAAAACCTTTTTATTTTTGATCAAACCATGGAAAAAATTACACCAATCTAAGCAGTTTTAAGAGCTCTATTATTTTTTATAAAAATTAATTGGTTTTAAACCTATATAAAAATGTTATAAACAATTTAATTGAAATGAATATTCTAAAAAGTGCCACATTTGTATTTTGGTTTAAAACCTTTTTATTTTGATCAATCCATGCCAAAAATTATATCAATCGAAGCAGTTTTAAGTGCTCTATTATTTTTTATAAAATTTAATTGGTTTTAAACCTATATAAAAATGTTATAAACAATTTAATTGAAATGAATATTCTAAAAAGTGCCACCTTTGAATTTTGGTTTAAAACCTTTTTATTTTGATAAAACTATGCCAAAAATTATACCAATCTAAGCAGTTTTAAGAGCTCTATTATTTTTTATAAAAATTAATTAGTTTTAAACATATAAAAAAATGTTATAAAAAATTTAATTGAAATGAATATTCTAAAAAGTGCCACATTTGTATTTTGGTTTAAAACCTTTTTATTTTTGACCAATCCATGCCAAAAATTATATCAATCGAAGCAGTTTTAAGTGCTCTATTATTTTTTATAAAATTTAATTGGTTTTAAACCTATATAAAAATGTTATAAACAATTTAATTGAAATGAATATTCTAAAAAGTGCCACATTTGTATTTGGGTTTAAAACCTTTTTATTTTGATCAAACTATGCCAAAAATTATATCAATCGAAGCAGTTTTAAGAGCTCTATTATTTTTATAAAAATTAATTGGTTTTAAACCTATATAAAAATGTTATAAACAATTTAATTGAAATGAATATTCTAAAAAGTGCCACATTTGTATTTTGGTTTAAAACCTTTTTATTTTTGATCAAACCATGGAAAAAATTACACCAATCTAAGCAGTTTTAAGAGCTCTATTATTTTTTATAAAAATTAATTGGTTTTAAACCTATATAAAAATGTTATAAACAATTTAATTGAAATGAATATTCTAAAAAGTGCCACATTTGTATTTTGGTTTAAAACCTTTTTATTTTGATCAATCCATGCCAAAAATTATATCAATCGAAGCAGTTTTAAGTGCTCTATTATTTTTTATAAAATTTAATTGGTTTTAAACCTATATAAAAATGTTATAAACAATTTAATTGAAATGAATATTCTAAAAAGTGCCACCTTTGAATTTTGGTTTAAAACCTTTTTATTTTGATAAAACTATGCCAAAAATTATACCAATCTAAGCAGTTTTAAGAGCTCTATTATTTTTTATAAAAATTAATTAGTTTTAAACATATAAAAAAATGTTATAAAAAATTTAATTGAAATGAATATTCTAAAAAGTGCCACATTTGTATTTTGGTTTAAAACCTTTTTATTTTTGACCAATCCATGCCAAAAATTATATCAATCGAAGCAGTTTTAAGTGCTCTATTATTTTTTATAAAATTTAATTGGTTTTAAACCTATATAAAAATGTTATAAACAATTTAATTGAAATGAATATTCTAAAAAGTGCCACATTTGTATTTTGGTTTAAAACCTTTTTATTTTTGACCAATCCATGCCAAAAATTATATCAATCGAAGCAGTTTTAAGTGCTCTATTATTTTTTATAAAATTTAATTGGTTTTAAACCTATATAAAAATGTTATAAATAATTTAATTGAAATGAATATTCTAAAAAGTGCCACCTTTGAATTTTGGTTTAAAACCTTTTTATTTTGATCAAACTATGCCAAAAATTATATCATTCGAAGCAGTTTTAAGAGCTCTATTATTTTTTATAAAAATTAATTGGTTTTAAACCTATATAAAAATGTTATAAACAATTTAATTGAAAGGAATATTCTAAAAAGTGCCACCTTTGAATTTTGGTTTAAAACCTTTTTATTTTGATCAAACTATGCCAAAAATTATATCAATCGAAGCAGTTTTAAGAGCTCTATTATTTTTATAAAAATTAATTGGTTTTAAACCTATATAAAAATGTTATAAACAATTTAATTGAAATGAATATTCTAAAAAGTGCCACATTTGTATTTTGGTTTAAAACCTTTTTATTTTTGATCAAACCATGGAAAAAATTACACCAATCTAAGCAGTTTTAAGAGCTCTATTATTTTTTATAAAAATTAATTGGTTTTAAACCTATATAAAAATGTTATAAACAATTTAATTGAAATGAATATTCTAAAAAGTGCCACCTTTGAATTTTGGTTTAAAACCTTTTTATTTTGATCAAACTATGCCAAAAATTATATCAATCGAAGCAGTTTTAAGAGCTCTATTATTTTTTATAAAAATTAATTGGTTTTAAACCTATATAAAAATGTTATAAACAATTTAATTGAAAGGAATATTCTAAAAAGTGCCACCTTTGAATTTTGGTTTAAAACCTTTTTATTTTGATCAAACTATGCCAAAAATTATATCAATCGAAGCAGTTTTAAGTGCTCTATTATTTTTTATAAAATTTAATTGGTTTTAAACCTATATAAAAATGTTATAAACAATTTAATTGAAATGAATATTCTAAAAAGTGCCACATTTGTATTTGGGTTTAAAACCTTTTTATTTTGATCAAACTATGCCAAAAATTATATCAATCGAAGCAGTTTTAAGAGCTCTATTATTTTTTATAAAAATTAATTGGTTTTAAACCTATATAAAAATGTTATAAACAATTTAATTGAAAGGAATATTCTAAAAAGTGCCACCTTTGAATTTTGGTTTAAAACCTTTTTATTTTGATCAAACTATGCCAAAAATTATATCAATCGAAGCAGTTTTAAGAGCTCTATTATTTTTATAAAAATTAATTGGTTTTAAACCTATATAAAAATGTTATAAACAATTTAATTGAAATGAATATTCTAAAAAGTGCCACATTTGTATTTTGGTTTAAAACCTTTTTATTTTTGATCAAACCATGGAAAAAATTACACCAATCTAAGCAGTTTTAAGAGCTCTATTATTTTTTATAAAAATTAATTGGTTTTAAACCTATATAAAAATGTTATAAACAATTTAATTGAAATGA
Organism: Pratylenchus scribneri; assembly: GCA_030063045.1. NCBI lineage: Eukaryota > Metazoa > Nematoda > Chromadorea > Rhabditida > Pratylenchidae > Pratylenchus > Pratylenchus scribneri. Next base: position 280,251 of record JAQSEB010000033.1, read on the forward strand.
ATATTCTAAAAAGTGCCACCTTTGAATTTTGGTTTAAAACCTTTTTATTTTGATCAAACTATGCCAAAAATTATATCAATCGAAGCAGTTTTAAGAGCTCTATTATTTTTTATAAAAATTAATTGGTTTTAAACCTATATAAAAATGTTATAAACAATTTAATTGAAATGAATATTCTAAAAAGTGCCACATTTGTATTTTGGTTTAAAACCTTTTTATTTTTGACCAATCCATGCCAAAAATTATATCAATCGAAGTAGTTTTAAGTGCTCTATTATTTTTTATAAAATTTAATTGGTTTTAAACCTATATAAAAATGTTATAAACAATTTAATTGAAATGAATATTCTAAAAAGTGCCACATTTGTATTTTGGTTTAAAACCTTTTTATTTTTGACCAATCCATGCCAAAAATTATATCAATCGAAGCAGTTTTAAGTGCTCTATTATTTTTTATAAAATTTAATTGGTTTTAAACCTATATAAAAATGTTATAAATAATTTAATTGAAATGAATATTCTAAAAAGTGCCACCTTTGAATTTTGGTTTAAAACCTTTTTATTTTGATCAAACTATGCCAAAAATTATATCATTCGAAGCAGTTTTAAGAGCTCTATTATTTTTTATAAAAATTAATTGGTTTTAAACCTATATAAAAATGTTATAAACAATTTAATTGAAAGGAATATTCTAAAAAGTGCCACCTTTGAATTTTGGTTTAAAACCTTTTTATTTTGATCAAACTATGCCAAAAATTATATCAATCGAAGCAGTTTTAAGAGCTCTATTATTTTTATAAAAATTAATTGGTTTTAAACCTATATAAAAATGTTATAAACAATTTAATTGAAATGAATATTCTAAAAAGTGCCACATTTGTATTTTGGTTTAAAACCTTTTTATTTTTGATCAAACCATGGAAAAAATTACACCAATCTAAGCAGTTTTAAGAGCTCTATTATTTTTTATAAAAATTAATTGGTTTTAAACCTATATAAAAATGTTATAAACAATTTAATTGAAATGAATATTCTAAAAAGTGCCACCTTTGAATTTTGGTTTAAAACCTTTTTATTTTGATCAAACTATGCCAAAAATTATATCAATCGAAGCAGTTTTAAGAGCTCTATTATTTTTTATAAAAATTAATTGGTTTTAAACCTATATAAAAATGTTATAAACAATTTAATTGAAAGGAATATTCTAAAAAGTGCCACCTTTGAATTTTGGTTTAAAACCTTTTTATTTTGATCAAACTATGCCAAAAATTATATCAATCGAAGCAGTTTTAAGTGCTCTATTATTTTTTATAAAATTTAATTGGTTTTAAACCTATATAAAAATGTTATAAACAATTTAATTGAAATGAATATTCTAAAAAGTGCCACATTTGTATTTGGGTTTAAAACCTTTTTATTTTGATCAAACTATGCCAAAAATTATATCAATCGAAGCAGTTTTAAGAGCTCTATTATTTTTTATAAAAATTAATTGGTTTTAAACCTATATAAAAATGTTATAAACAATTTAATTGAAAGGAATATTCTAAAAAGTGCCACCTTTGAATTTTGGTTTAAAACCTTTTTATTTTGATCAAACTATGCCAAAAATTATATCAATCGAAGCAGTTTTAAGAGCTCTATTATTTTTATAAAAATTAATTGGTTTTAAACATATATAAAAATGTTATAAACAATTTAATTGAAATGAATATTCTAAAAAGTGCCACATTTGTATTTTGGTTTAAAACCTTTTTATTTTTGATCAAACCATGGAAAAAATTACACCAATCTAAGCAGTTTTAAGAGCTCTATTATTTTTTATAAAAATTAATTGGTTTTAAACCTATATAAAAATGTTATAAACAATTTAATTGAAATGAATATTCTAAAAAGTGCCACCTTTGAATTTTGGTTTAAAACCTTTTTATTTTGATCAAACTATGCCAAAAATTATATCAATCGAAGCAGTTTTAAGAGCTCTATTATTTTTTATAAAAATTAATTGGTTTTAAACCTATATAAAAATGTTATAAACAATTTAATTGAAATGAATATTCTAAAAAGTGCCACATTTGTATTTTGGTTTAAAACCTTTTTATTTTGATCAATCCATGCCAAAAATTATATCAATCGAAGCAGTTTTAAGTGCTCTATTATTTTTTATAAAATTTAATTGGTTTTAAACCTATATAAAAATGTTATAAACAATTTAATTGAAATGAATATTCTAAAAAGTGCCACATTTGTATTTGGGTTTAAAACCTTTTTATTTTGATCAAACTATGCCAAAAATTATATCAATCGAAGCAGTTTTAAGAGCTCTATTATTTTTATAAAAATTAATTGGTTTTAAACCTATATAAAAATGTTATAAACAATTTAATTGAAATGAATATTCTAAAAAGTGCCACATTTGTATTTTGGTTTAAAACCTTTTTATTTTTGATCAAACCATGGAAAAAATTACACCAATCTAAGCAGTTTTAAGAGCTCTATTATTTTTTATAAAAATTAATTGGTTTTAAACCTATATAAAAATGTTATAAACAATTTAATTGAAATGAATATTCTAAAAAGTGCCACATTTGTATTTTGGTTTAAAACCTTTTTATTTTGATCAATCCATGCCAAAAATTATATCAATCGAAGCAGTTTTAAGTGCTCTATTATTTTTTATAAAATTTAATTGGTTTTAAACCTATATAAAAATGTTATAAACAATTTAATTGAAATGAATATTCTAAAAAGTGCCACCTTTGAATTTTGGTTTAAAACCTTTTTATTTTGATAAAACTATGCCAAAAATTATACCAATCTAAGCAGTTTTAAGAGCTCTATTATTTTTTATAAAAATTAATTAGTTTTAAACATATAAAAAAATGTTATAAAAAATTTAATTGAAATGAATATTCTAAAAAGTGCCACATTTGTATTTTGGTTTAAAACCTTTTTATTTTTGACCAATCCATGCCAAAAATTATATCAATCGAAGCAGTTTTAAGTGCTCTATTATTTTTTATAAAATTTAATTGGTTTTAAACCTATATAAAAATGTTATAAACAATTTAATTGAAATGAATATTCTAAAAAGTGCCACATTTGTATTTTGGTTTAAAACCTTTTTATTTTTGACCAATCCATGCCAAAAATTATATCAATCGAAGCAGTTTTAAGTGCTCTATTATTTTTTATAAAATTTAATTGGTTTTAAACCTATATAAAAATGTTATAAATAATTTAATTGAAATGAATATTCTAAAAAGTGCCACCTTTGAATTTTGGTTTAAAACCTTTTTATTTTGATCAAACTATGCCAAAAATTATATCAATCGAAGCAGTTTTAAGAGCTCTATTATTTTTTATAAAAATTAATTGGTTTTAAACCTATATAAAAATGTTATAAACAATTTAATTGAAAGGAATATTCTAAAAAGTGCCACCTTTGAATTTTGGTTTAAAACCTTTTTATTTTGATCAAACTATGCCAAAAATTATATCAATCGAAGCAGTTTTAAGAGCTCTATTATTTTTTATAAAAATTAATTGGTTTTAAACCTATATAAAAATGTTATAAACAATTTAATTGAAATGAATATTCTAAAAAGTGCCACCTTTGAATTTTGGTTTAAAACCTTTTTATTTTGATCAAACTATGCCAAAAATTATATCAATCGAAGCAGTTTTAAGAGCTCTATTATTTTTATAAAAATTAATTGGTTTTAAACCTATATAAAAATGTTATAAACAATTTAATTGAAATGAATATTCTAAAAAGTGCCACATTTGTATTTTGGTTTAAAACCTTTTTATTTTGATAAAACTATGCCAAAAATTATATCAATCGAAGCAGTTTTAAGAGCTCTATTATTTTTTATAAAAATTAATTGGTTTTAAACCTATATAAAAATGTTATAAACAATTTAATTGAAATGAATATTCTAAAAAGTGCCACCTTTGAATTTTGGTTTAAAACCTTTTTATTTTGATCAAACTATGCCAAAAATTATATCAATCGAAGCAGTTTTAAGAGCTCTATTATTTTTATAAAAATTAATTGGTTTTAAACCTATATAAAAATGTTATAAACAATTTAATTGAAATGAATATTCTAAAAAGTGCCACATTTGTATTTTGGTTTAAAACCTTTTTATTTTTGATCAAACCATGGAAAAAATTACACCAATCAAAGCAGTTTTAAGAGCTCTATTATTTTTTATAAAAATTAATTGGTTTTAAACTTATATAAAAATGTTATAAACAATTTAATTGAAATGAATATTCTAAAAAGTGCCACATTTGTATTTGGGTTTAAATTTTTTTATTTTGATCAAATTATGCCAAAAATTATATCAATCGAAGCAGTTTTAAGAACTCTATTATTTTTTATAAAAATTAATTGGTTTTAAACCTATATAAAAATGTTATAAACAATTTAATTGAAATGAATATTCTAAAAAGTGCCACCTTTGAATTTTGGTTTAAAACCTTTTTATTTTGATCAAACTATGCCAAAAATTATATCAATCGAAGCAGTTTTAAGAGCTCTATTATTTTTTATAAAAATTAATTGGTTTTAAACCTATATAAAAATGTTATAAACAATTTAATTGAAAGGAATATTCTAAAAAGTGCCACATTTGTATTTGGGTTTAAATTTTTTTATTTTGATCAAATTATGCCAAAAATTATATCAATCGAAGCAGTTTTAAGAGCTCTATTATTTTTTATAAAAATTAATTGGTTTTAAACCTATATAAAAATGTTTTAAATAATTTAAAGAATATTCTAAAAAGTGCCACATTTGTATTTGGGTTTAAAACCTTTTTATTTTGATTAAACTATGCCAAAAATTATATCAATCGAAGTAATTTTAAGAGCTCTATTATTTTTTATAAAAATTAATTGGTTTTAAACCTATATAAAAATATTATAAACAATTTAATTGAAATGAATATTCTAAAAAGTGCCACATTTGTATTTTGGTTTAAAACCTTTTTATTTTGATCAAACTATGCCAAAAATTATATCAATCGAAGCAGTTTTAAGAGCTCTATTATTTTTATAAAAATTAATTGGTTTTAAACCTATATAAAAATGTTATAAACAATTTAATTGAAATGAATATTCTAAAAAGTGCCACATTTGTATTTTGGTTTAAAACCTTTTTATTTTTGATCAAACCATGGAAAAAATTACACCAATCTAAGCAGTTTTAAGAGCTCTATTATTTTTTATAAAAATTAATTGGTTTTAAACCTATATAAAAATGTTATAAACAATTTAATTGAAATGAATATTCTAAAAAGTGCCACATTTGTATTTTGGTTTAAAACCTTTTTATTTTGATCAAACTATGCCAAAAATTATATCAATCGAAGTAGTTTTAAGAGCTCTATTATTTTTTATAAAAATTAATTGGTTTTAAACTTATATAAAAATGTTATAAACAATTTAATTGAAATGAATATTCTAAAAAGTGCCACATTTGAATTTTGGTTTAAAACCTTTTTATTTTGATCAAACTATGCCAAAAATTATATCAATCGAAGCAGTTTTAAGAGCTCTATTATTTTTTATAAAAATTAATTGGTTTTAAACGTATATAAAAATGTTATAAACAATTTAATTGAAAGGAATATTCTAAAAAGTACCACCTTTGAATTTTGGTTTAAAACCTTTTTATTTTGATCAAACTATGCCAAAAATTATATCAATCGAAGCAGTTTTAAGAGCTCTATTATTTTTTATAAAAATTAATTGGTTTTAAACCTATATAAAAATGTTATAAACAATTTAATTGAAATGAATATTCTAAAAAGTGCCACCTTTGAATTTTGGTTTAAAACCTTTTTATTTTGATCAAACTATGCCAAAAATTATATCAATCGAAGCAGTTTTAAGAGCTCTATTATTTTTATAAAAATTAATTGGTTTTAAACCTATATAAAAATGTTATAAACAATTTAATTGAAATGAATATTCTAAAAAGTGCCACATTTGTATTTTGGTTTAAAACCTTTTTATTTTGATCAAACTATGCCAAAAATTATATCAATCGAAGTAGTTTTAAGAGCTCTATTATTTTTTATAAAAATTAATTGGTTTTAAACCTATATAAAAATGTTATAAACAATTTAATTGAAATGAATATTCTAAAAAGTGCCACATTTGTATTTTGGTTTAAAACCTTTTTATTTTTGATCAAACCATGGAAAAAATTACACCAATCTAAGCAGTTTTAAGAGCTCTATTATTTTTTATAAAAATTAATTGGTTTTAAACCTATATAAAAATGTTATAAACAATTTAATTGAAATGAATATTCTAAAAAGTGCCACATTTGTATTTTGGTTTAAAACCTTTTTATTTTGATCAAACTATGCCAAAAATTATATCAATCGAAGTAGTTTTAAGAGCTCTATTATTTTTTATAAAAATTAATTGGTTTTAAACTTATATAAAAATGTTATAAACAATTTAATTGAAATGAATATTCTAAAAAGTGCCACATTTGAATTTTGGTTTAAAACCTTTTTATTTTGATAAAACTATGCCAAAAATTATACCAATCTAAGCAGTTTTAAGAGCTCTATTATTTTTTATAAAAATTAATTGGTTTTAAACCTATATAAAAATGTTATAAACAATTTAATTGAAATGAATATTCTAAAAAGTGCCACATTTGTATTTTGGTTTAAATTTTTTTATTTTGATCAAATTATGCCAAAAATTTTATCAATCGAAGCAGTTTTAAGAGCTCTATTATTTTTTATAAAAATTAATTAGTTTTAAACCTATATAAAAATGTTATAAACAATTTAATTGAAATGAATATTCTAAAAAGTGCCACATTTGTATTTGGGTTTAAATTTTTTTATTTTGATCAAATTATGCCAAAAATTATATCAATCGAAGCAGTTTTAAGAGCTCTATTATTTTTTATAAAAATTAATTGGTTTTAAACCTATATAAAAATGTTATAAACAATTTAATTGAAATGAATATTCTAAAAAGTGCCACCTTTGAATTTTGGTTTAAAACCTTTTTATTTTGATCAAACTATGCCAAAAATTATATCAATCGAAGCAGTTTTAAGAGCTCTATTATTTTTTATAAAAATTAATTGGTTTTAAACCTATATAAAAATGTTATAAACAATTTAATTGAAAGGAATATTCTAAAAAGTGCCACATTTGTATTTGGGTTTAAATTTTTTTATTTTGATCAAATTATGCCAAAAATTATATCAATCGAAGCAGTTTTAAGAGCTCTATTATTTTTTATAAAAATTAATTGGTTTTAAACCTATATAAAAATGTTTTAAATAATTTAAAGAATATTCTAAAAAGTGCCACATTTGTATTTGGGTTTAAAACCTTTTTATTTTGATTAAACTATGCCAAAAATTATATCAATCGAAGTAGTTTTAAGAGCTCTATTATTTTTTATAAAAATTAATTGGTTTTAAACCTATATAAAAATATTATAAACAATTTAATTGAAATGAATATTCTAAAAAGTGCCACATTTGTATTTTGGTTTAAAACCTTTTTATTTTGATCAAACTATGCCAAAAATTATATCAATCGAAGCAGTTTTAAGAGCTCTATTATTTTTATAAAAATTAATTGGTTTTAAACCTATATAAAAATGTTATAAACAATTTAATTGAAATGAATATTCTAAAAAGTGCCACATTTGTATTTTGGTTTAAAACCTTTTTATTTTTGATCAAACCATGGAAAAAATTACACCAATCTAAGCAGTTTTAAGAGCTCTATTATTTTTTATAAAAATTAATTGGTTTTAAACCTATATAAAAATGTTATAAACAATTTAATTGAAATGAATATTCTAAAAAGTGCCACATTTGTATTTTGGTTTAAAACCTTTTTATTTTGATCAAACTATGCCAAAAATTATATCAATCGAAGTAGTTTTAAGAGCTCTATTATTTTTTATAAAAATTAATTGGTTTTAAACTTATATAAAAATGTTATAAACAATTTAATTGAAATGAATATTCTAAAAAGTGCCACATTTGAATTTTGGTTTAAAACCTTTTTATTTTGATCAAACTATGCCAAAAATTATATCAATCGAAGCAGTTTTAAGAGCTCTATTATTTTTTATAAAAATTAATTGGTTTTAAACCTATATAAAAATGTTATAAACAATTTAATTGAAAGGAATATTCTAAAAAGTACCACCTTTGAATTTTGGTTTAAAACCTTTTTATTTTGATCAAACTATGCCAAAAATTATATCAATCGAAGCAGTTTTAAGAGCTCTATTATTTTTTATAAAAATTAATTGGTTTTAAACCTATATAAAAATGTTATAAACAATTTAATTGAAATGAATATTCTAAAAAGTGCCACCTTTGAATTTTGGTTTAAAACCTTTTTATTTTGATCAAACTATGCCAAAAATTATATCAATCGAAGCAGTTTTAAGAGCTCTATTATTTTTATAAAAATTAATTGGTTTTAAACCTATATAAAAATGTTATAAACAATTTAATTGAAATGAATATTCTAAAAAGTGCCACATTTGTATTTTGGTTTAAAACCTTTTTATTTTGATCAAACTATGCCAAAAATTATATCAATCGAAGTAGTTTTAAGAGCTCTATTATTTTTTATAAAAATTAATTGGTTTTAAACCTATATAAAAATGTTATAAACAATTTAATTGAAATGAATATTCTAAAAAGTGCCACATTTGTATTTTGGTTTAAAACCTTTTTATTTTGATCAAACTATGCCAAAAATTATATCAATCGAAGTAGTTTTAAGAGCTCTATTATTTTTTATAAAAATTAATTGGTTTTAAACCTATATAAAAATGTTATAAACAATTTAATTGAAATGAATATTCTAAAAAGTGCCACATTTGTATTTTGGTTTAAAACCTTTTTATTTTTGATCAAACCATGGAAAAAATTACACCAATCTAAGCAGTTTTAAGAGCTCTATTATTTTTTATAAAAATTAATTGGTTTTAAACCTATATAAAAATGTTATAAACAATTTAATTGAAATGAATATTCTAAAAAGTGCCACATTTGTATTTTGGTTTAAAACCTTTTTATTTTGATCAAACTATGCCAAAAATTATATCAATCGAAGTAGTTTTAAGAGCTCTATTATTTTTTATAAAAATTAATTGGTTTTAAACTTATATAAAAATGTTATAAACAATTTAATTGAAATGAATATTCTAAAAAGTGCCACATTTGAATTTTGGTTTAAAACCTTTTTATTTTGATAAAACTATGCCAAAAATTATACCAATCTAAGCAGTTTTAAGAGCTCTATTATTTTTTATAAAAATTAATTGGTTTTAAACCTATATAAAAATGTTATAAACAATTTAATTGAAATGAATATTCTAAAAAGTGCCACATTTGTATTTTGGTTTAAATTTTTTTATTTTGATCAAATTATGCCAAAAATTATATCAATCGAAGCAGTTTTAAGAGCTCTATTATTTTTTATAAAAATTAATTAGTTTTAAACATATAAAAAAATGTTATAAAAAATTTAATTGAAATGAATATTCTAAAAAGTGCCACATTTGTATTTGGGTTTAAATTTTTTTATTTTGATCAAATTATGCCAAAAATTATATTAATCGAAGTAGTTTTAAGAGCTCTATTATTTTTTATAAAAATTAATTGGTTTTAAACCTATATAAAAATGTTATAAACAATTTAATTGAAATGAATATTCTAAAAAGTGCCACATTTGTATTTTGGTTTAAAACCTTTTTATTTTTGATCAAACCATGGAAAAAATTACACCAATCTAAGCAGTTTTAAGAGCTTCATTATTTTTTATAAAATTTAATTGGTTTTAAACCTATATAAAAATGTTATAAACAATTTAATTGAAATGAATATTCTAAAAAGTGCCACCTTTGAATTTTGGTTTAAAACCTTTTTATTTTGATAAAACTATGCCAAAAATTATACCAATCTAAGCAGTTTTAAGAGCTCTATTATTTTTTATAAAAATTAATTGGTTTTAAACCTATATAAAAATGTTATAAACAATTTAATTGAAATGAATATTCTAAAAAGTGCCACATTTGTATTTTGGTTTAAAACCTTTTTATTTTTGACCAATCCATGCCAAAAATTATATAAATCGAAGCAGTTTTAAGTGCTCTATTATTTTTTATAAAAATTAATTGGTTTTAAACCTATATAAAAATGTTATAAACAATTTAATTGAAATGAATATTCTAAAAAGTGCCACCTTTGAATTTTGGTTTAAAACCTTTTTATTTTGATAAAACTATGCCAAAAATTATACCAATCTAAGCAGTTTTAAGAGCTCTATTATTTTTTATAAAAATTAATTAGTTTTAAACATATAAAAAAATGTTATAAAAAATTTAATTGAAATGAATATTCTAAAAAGTGCCACATTTGTATTTTGGTTTAAAACCTTTTTATTTTGATCAATCCATGCCAAAAATTATATCAATCGAAGCAGTTTTAAGAGCTCTATTATTTTTTATAAAAATTAATTGGTTTTAAACCTATATAAAAATGTTATAAACAATTTAATTGAAATGAATATTCTAAAAAGTGCCACATTTGTATTTTGGTTTAAAACCTTTTTATTTTTGATCAAACCATGGAAAAAAATACACCAATCTAAGCAGTTTTAAGAGCTCTATTATTTTTTATAAAAATTAATTGGTTTTAAACCTATATAAAAATGTTATAAACAATTTAATTGAAAGGAATATTCTAAAAAGTGCCACATTTGTATTTGGGTTTAAATTTTTTTATTTTGATCAAATTATGCCAAAAATTATATTAATCGAAGTAGTTTTAAGAGCTCTATTATTTTTTATAAAAATTAATTGGTTTTAAACCTATATAAAAATGTTATAAACAATTTAATTGAAATGAATATTCTAAAAAGTGCCACATTTGTATTTTGGTTTAAAACCTTTTTATTTTTGATCAAACCATGGAAAAAATTACACCAATCTAAGCAGTTTTAAGAGCTTCATTATTTTTTATAAAATTTAATTGGTTTTAAACCTATATAAAAATGTTATAAACAATTTAATTGAAATGAATATTCTAAAAAGTGCCACCTTTGAATTTTGGTTTAAAACCTTTTTATTTTGATAAAACTATGCCAAAAATTATACCAATCTAAGCAGTTTTAAGAGCTCTATTATTTTTTATAAAAATTAATTGGTTTTAAACCTATATAAAAATGTTATAAACAATTTAATTGAAATGAATATTCTAAAAAGTGCCACATTTGTATTTTGGTTTAAAACCTTTTTATTTTTGACCAATCCATGCCAAAAATTATATAAATCGAAGCAGTTTTAAGTGCTCTATTATTTTTTATAAAATTTAATTGGTTTTAAACCTATATAAAAATGTTATAAACAATTTAATTGAAATGAATATTCTAAAAAGTGCCACCTTTGAATTTTGGTTTAAAACCTTTTTATTTTGATCAAACTATGCCAAAAATTATACCAATCTAAGCAGTTTTAAGAGCTCTATTATTTTTTATAAAAATTAATTGGTTTTAAACCTATATAAAAATGTTATAAACAATTTAATTGAAATGAATATTCTAAAAAGTGCCACCTTTGAATTTTGGTTTAAAACCTTTTTATTTTGATAAAACTATGCCAAAAATTATACCAATCTAAGCAGTTTTAAGAGCTCTATTATTTTTTATAAAAATTAATTGGTTTTAAACCTATATAAAAATGTTATAAACAATTTAATTGAAATGAATATTCTAAAAAGTGCCACATTTGTATTTTGGTTTAAAACCTTTTTATTTTTGACCAATCCATGCCAAAAATTATATAAATCGAAGCAGTTTTAAGTGCTCTATTATTTTTTATAAAATTTAATTGGTTTTAAACCTATATAAAAATGTTATAAACAATTTAATTGAAATGAATATTCTAAAAAGTGCCACCTTTGAATTTTGGTTTAAAACCTTTTTATTTTGATCAAACTATGCCAAAAATTATACCAATCTAAGCAGTTTTAAGAGCTCTATTATTTTTTATAAAAATTAATTGGTTTTAAACCTATATAAAAATGTTATAAACAATTTAATTGAAAGGAATATTCTAAAAAGTGCCACATTTGTTATTTAGGTTTAAATTTTTTTATTTTGATCAAATTATGCCAAAAATTATATTAATCGAAGTAGTTTTAAGAGCTCTATTATTTTTTATAAAAATTAATTGGTTTTAAACCTATATAAAAATGTTATAAACAATTTAATTGAAATGAATATTCTAAAAAGTGCCACATTTGTATTTTGGTTTAAAACCTTTTTATTTTTGATCAAACCATGGAAAAAATTACACCAATCTAAGCAGTTTTAAGAGCTTCATTATTTTTTATAAAATTTAATTGGTTTTAAACCTATATAAAAATGTTATAAACAATTTAATTGAAATGAATATTCTAAAAAGTGCCACCTTTGAATTTTGGTTTAAAACCTTTTTATTTTGATAAAACTATGCCAAAAATTATACCAATCTAAGCAGTTTTAAGAGCTCTATTATTTTTTATAAAAATTAATTAGTTTTAAAATAAAAAAATGTTATAAAAAATTTAATTGAAATGAATATTCTAAAAAGTGCCACATTTGTATTTTGGTTTAAAACCTTTTTATTTTTGACCAATCCATGCCAAAAATTATATCAATCGAAGCAGTTTTAAGAGCTCTATTATTTTTTATAAAAATTAATTGGTTTTAAACCTATATAAAAATGTTATAAACAATTTAATTGAAATGAATATTCTAAAAAGTGCCACATTTGTATTTTGGTTTAAAACCTTTTTATTTTTGACCAATCCATGCCAAAAATTATATAAATCGAAGCAGTTTTAAGTGCTCTATTATTTTTTATAAAATTTAATTGGTTTTAAACCTATATAAAAATGTTATAAACAATTTAATTGAAATGAATATTCTAAAAAGTGCCACATTTGTATTTTGGTTTAAAACCTTTTTATTTTTGATCAAACCATGGAAAAAATTACACCAATCTAAGCAGTTTTAAGAGCTTCATTATTTTTTATAAAATTTAATTGGTTTTAAACCTATATAAAAATGTTATAAACAATTTAATTGAAATGAATATTCTAAAAAGTGCCACCTTTGAATTTTGGTTTAAAACCTTTTTATTTTGATAAAACTATGCCAAAAATTATACCAATCTAAGCAGTTTTAAAAGCTCTATTATTTTTTATAAAAATTAATTAGTTTTAAAATAAAAAAATGTTATAAAAAATTTAATTGAAATGAATATTCTAAAAAGTGCCACATTTGTATTTTGGTTTAAAACCTTTTTATTTTTGACCAATCCATGCCAAAAATTATATCAATCGAAGCAGTTTTAAGAGCTCTATTATTTTTTATAAAAATTAATTGGTTTTAAACCTATATAAAAATGTTATAAACAATTTAATTGAAATGAATATTCTAAAAAGTGCCACATTTGTATTTTGGTTTAAAACCTTTTTATTTTTGATCAAACCATGGAAAAAATTACACCAATCTAAGCAGTTTTAAGAGCTTCATTATTTTTTATAAAATACAATTGGTTTTAAACCTATATAAAAATGTTATAAACAATTTAATTGAAATGAATATTCTAAAAAGTGCCACATTTGTATTTTGGTTTAAAACCTTTTTATTTTTGATCAAACCATGGAAAAAATTACACCAATCTAAGCAGTTTTAAGAGCTTCATTATTTTTTATAAAATTTAATTGGTTTTAAACCTATATAAAAATGTTATAAACAATTTAATTGAAAGGAATATTCTAAAAAGTGCCACATTTGTATTTGGGTTTAAATTTTTTTATTTTGATCAAATTATGCCAAAAATTATATTAATCGAAGTAGTTTTAAGAGCTCTATTATTTTTTATAAAAATTAATTGGTTTTAAACCTATATAAAAATGTTATAAACAATTTAATTGAAATGAATATTCTAAAAAGTGCCACATTTGTATTTTGGTTTAAAACCTTTTTATTTTTGACCAATCCATGCCAAAAATTATATAAATCGAAGCAGTTTTAAGTGCTCTATTATTTTTTATAAAATTTAATTGGTTTTAAACCTATATAAAAATGTTATAAACAATTTAATTGAAATGAATATTCTAAAAAGTGCCACCTTTGAATTTTGGTTTAAAACCTTTTTATTTTGATCAAACTATGCCAAAAATTATACCAATCTAAGCAGTTTTAAGAGCTCTATTATTTTTTATAAAAATTAATTGGTTTTAAACCTATATAAAAATGTTATAAACAATTTAATTGAAAGGAATATTCTAAAAAGTGCCACATTTGTATTTTGGTTTAAAACCTTTTTATTTTTGATCAAACCATGGAAAAAATTACACCAATCTAAGCAGTTTTAAGAGCTCTATTATTTTTTATAAAAATTAATTGGTTTTAAACCTATATAAAAATGTTATAAACAATTTAATTGAAATGAATATTCTAAAAAGTGCCACATTTGTATTTGGGTTTAAAACCTTTTTATTTTGATTAAACTATGCCAAAAATTATATCAATCGAAGCAGTTTTCTGTAGTCCGTGATCGCATTCTTATGTATAAAATAAAATATACAGTATTCTCTCTCTATGTTTCCCTCGATTTCAACAAACGAAGGAAATATTAATAAAAGCCGCTCCTCAGCCTTCAGCCATGCTGCTGTTGCTGTCACTGTTCCTTCCTTTGGGGCACTTCATAGTCCACATTTTGATTATCGTAACTCTCTTCAGTTTATATAACACTGTTTCTAATAATTTTTATATATTTAAACATTTTCCAGTGATAAAAAAACTGATTAATAATTTCACATTTTAATTTGCCATTAATTCAATGCCTACTTAATTATCAAAATTAGAAATTGTAAATGATTATAAAATAATTAATACAAATAATAATTACATAAATAGATGGATGTACTTTTCAAAAAGTACTATTTTTCAAGTTAAAATTGAGGAAATGAAAACCCCAAATACCGGCTTGGACTTTGATACCTTAAAAACCAAGTTGCCTTTTACGACATTTTTACCCAATGGCTGTCAACAGTGTGTGTTTTTTTATTTATTTTGCCGCAATCACTCCCCCACCATGTTTACCAACAAATCGGCACGCGCGCGGCCTATCAAAGGGCCGATGGGATGTGGAAGGGGAAGTGGATTGGATATTGGGAAGAGAAAAGTGCGATCAAAAGCAAGGGGAAGGGATGAAGTGGCACAAAATCGGGGGAAGAGGGATGGATTGGCCAATCAAATCCATTGGGGAAAAGGGCCATTTTGGATCGAGAGGGAAGGGGAGGGGGATGAAGGATGCCGATTGGCTCGGAAATGGATGCCGTGGCCGTGGGTGGCCAACATTAGGGAAATGGAAAGGAAAGAGGGAAGGGAGAAGGGCCTCTTCGATGGCTTCATCCCCTCCTCCTTTGATGTCCTTCCATCATTTTCAAATCAGTCCATTCCTTCCCCCTTTTTACTTCACTTTTTTGCCATCGTGGCTTTCGGCTTTTTGATGTTCTTGCGCACTATTTCGAACAAGCCCGGCGAGCGGAGATGTGGCCGACGGTTGTGAATATTTCCGCATTTCATCTATTTATCGGCGGCGTATCATAGGGCCTCATTTCATTTTAAGCATTTTTTTCATTCCATTTTTAATTCATAGACTCACTCAGAAGGCATCGCAAATTTAATAAATTTAATTTATTCATTTTAGTCCAAATTCAATTCCCCAACCCAAAAAATGCCTTCCAAAATTTTCAATGCCATATTCTTCTCCGCCATTTTCGGGCAATTTGTTGTTGCAAATATTCAACAGCAACATTCCTTTTCGATGAATGGCCAACCCGTAATATCGGCCACTGCCTTCAATGGCGGGACAAATTTTGACCAAAAAAAGACCTATGAAATTCCCGGTCTTCCTTCCCCAATTGAACACCAAACTAAATTCAAACAAAGTGCGGGCCAAACTCAACATGAAAATAGTTTGAGCATTCCGGGAATGCCGGGGCATCCGGACATTCATCATCAACAATTTTTCAACTATCAACATGACCCGAATATGCCAATGCCGCATATTTACGATCAACAACATTTGAACATTGGCCCAATGGATGGATATTCTCCGGAACAGCAACAAATGATGATGATGACCCAAATGATGGGCTACCATCATCCGGACCAAATGTCCCAAACGGACTCCCAAACATCGGACCCATCAACGGATGAACAATCACAACAAAGTGATGGAATGCAGCAAGGAATGCCACAACATCCTCATATTCAACATATGCACACTTTGAATATTGGTAAATATGGAAATGGCATAAATGGACTAATTTTGGCACTATTGCAATTTGGATTTGGACCTAACTGGGAAAAGGATGAGGATGATGATGAAAAGGATGGATCATCCTCACATCTTCTTCATCATCTTCCTCATCCTTCCCCAGTTAGGGGCTCAACTGCAATAGTACCAAAATTTTGACTAATTCAATATTAATTTGAACAGGTGGACCCCACGGATTCCAACATCATTCCCATTTGAACATTTTCCATCCTCAACCTCAACCCATTCCGCCTCCACCGGCACAGCCTGAACCATCGGCGCCGCCAATGCCAGCGGATGGAATTTTCCCTTGGGACAAAGCCACATTACTCCATGAAATGACCAATGCCTACACTCAAAGTTGCAAAAAATCAGATGTGATTACAATGAGCCCGGCGAAGAAAATGGAATTGATTACGGCCAGTAAAAAGCAACCTGTCCAATTGGACCAATTTGAATGGGTGGTGGATGTGGACAAAGTGTGCGATTTCCTCAATTTGGTGCCCGAAATAATGCACAAAAGGGAGGATTGCTTCCGAATTACCATCACTCCAGAATTCTCAAAAGCAATGCAAATGCACGGAGTACAACAGGAATCGAGAATGTAAATTAACAAATTATGCCCAAAATTTCCTATTTATTCAGACATGGCGACCTTTATTATCGATATTTGGTCTGCGATTTGATGCGAAAATTTGAAGCGGAAGAATTGAAAGCAACTCGACAATTGGCTGTTGATGATCACAAAAAGGGCATAATTGATGTGATGTTGGATGAGCATAAACAATCCAGGGCTTTACCAGCCACAGGTAAAATAAATTATTAAATTAAATTAATTAATTTTGGCCCAGGTTCATGGATTATTGTGTTACATAGTTTCCAGAATGCATCGGTGTTCTTTTGGCAATTTGCCGGCTATTTAGAATATTATCATACCAAACATTTCCTTAAAAAAGAAGGCGATGTTTGCCAAATATTGCACACGGATGCCCATTTTTATAATTATTTCATAAAACTCACAAATGGAACTGACAAAAAATTTGATGAAGCAATTCAACAATTGAAGGCAGTGATGCATGCACTTCCATTGGATCCATCACCAAATCAATGTATGTTAAATTATTTTTAAATTGGATAGTATATTTATTTCGCCATAAAAAAACATTGAAATTGTCGAAAAAAGTATTGAAATTCCGAAAAGTTTTTAGCGATTTAATGAATTGTTTTAAATTCCCAACCCTAACCCAATCGATAGTACTCTCGAGATTCATTGTTTAATAATGATTTTTCTAATGTATAACCAATTTTAAATTGGTTTTAAACCAAACCATGAGAAGGTTTAAGCGGTTTAATGACAATTTTCATACCAATCAACGGATGTTTGATCTCTTTTGATTGGATAAAGGTTTGGGAGTCTAGGACAAACCATTAAACCGCTAAAATCTTTTCGCCATTTTCAATGTTTTTTAGGCAAATTCTATATTTGCCTTTTTAAATTAGTAATCTAATATTTATTAATGAAGATGGCGATGAGAATTGCACATACAATTTATTCTTACTCCGTCCGGTGCTCGAACTAGGGTTGCGCTCCCGAGGGTCGGGGGCGAGTTGGACGGGGGCGGGGGTGATCGGGGGTGGCACCTTCGGGGGCGGGGACGGGGGTGACCTTGACGGGGACCCCCGCGGGGATCCCCGCGGGGGTACGGGGTTGACAAAAATTTTTAAAAGTCCTATTTTTCAAAAAAAAAATTTCTGAAGAAAAATTTAGTAAAATTTTAATAAATTATAAGCGCAAATAAATTTTAATTCATAATTCATTCAATCTCCTCTTCAATTTCTTCCTGTTCTGGATCATTTGAATTTGTTGGTGCCAGTTACACACGGTTGGGATCATTATCATTAGCGTCTAGATCACAAGCGTCTCAGTGATTTTGAATTTGAAGAGCCTTAGCTCATCAGTCATCAGCCAATTTACTAATTTAAATTAAATGATATAGTGCATTTAATAGCCCTAAGTATCGGTTATCAAATGATATATTGAACATACAAAACTGTAATGGTTTGGACAAAATATGGCCCTAGATGCCTAGATACAAAAACAATTTTTCAAAATTTTTGGCCTCAACTTTGCCAAAGCTTTGAAGTTTTGAATGATCATTATACCATTGGATAGCCAAGATTTGGGACTATTAAATATATTTTAGGTCCTTTAAATTGGTTAATTGGCTGATGAGCTAAGGCTCGTCAAAATCGATGAGATTAGTGGCGAGATGCTAATGTCCCTCGCTGGTTTCACTTTACACATCATCCAAATTTGCTTTTACAAATAAAATTTGACAGAGATTTTTTGCCGAAAAGTCTTATATAAATCTTCAATATGGCATGATATGATTAAAAGGATGTCAGATTCTTGAATAGCACCCTAAATTAACCATAGAAAGTGATTTTGTGATGTCTATTATCCATAAGAGAAGATTATCAAGAGACGCGCAGCGAA
Organism: Pratylenchus scribneri; assembly: GCA_030063045.1. Lineage (NCBI taxonomy): Eukaryota > Metazoa > Nematoda > Chromadorea > Rhabditida > Pratylenchidae > Pratylenchus > Pratylenchus scribneri. Next base: position 299,149 of record JAQSEB010000033.1, read on the forward strand.
AAAATTAACTAAAAATTGCCGCGCAGCGAAAAATTTTTAATGAAAATTTAAAAATCCTACAAAAATCTGCTAAAAATTTCCTTTCATATTGCATTTTTCTTGAAAAAGTCCGATAATATGGGGTATATGTTCACCCCCGTACCCCCGCGGGGGTGGAGGTTCGGGGGGCGGGAGTGATCGGGGGTGGACCTTCGGGGGTGGGACGGGGGTGAAACTCAAACCCCCGCGGGGGCCCCCGTCGGGGGTGACCCCCGCGGGGACGGGGGCGCAACCCTAGCTCGAACTATTCATGTCCTTAATCCATTCTTTAACGGATGAACACCACGGATGGTTCAGAAAAAATTACCATGCATTCGGCAAATTCTGCTCGGATAAAATGCAACAAATGAATTTGCAATGTACATTTGAAAATTTGTCCCACATAATGAATGAATACAAAAAAATGGCCATGGAAAATGTGAATGAAATAAAAGCGTGGCTAGGCGCCCGAGGGCATGGAAAAATTCACGAAGATTTTTCGGAATTTGAAGGCCGAATTGCAGGGAAATTCACAGTGCAAATTCCGGATGCACCGCCACCAAAGCCGACAAAAACCAAATATAGCGTAAAAATGGGTGATGGAACAATTGTGACGAATAAAATGAAACATGATCCAATTTCGCAAACGACCAGAGTGAAGACAAAAGTTTACAATCCATATGATGGAAATACGGTCAAATCGAAGTCGCGAATTCAAAATGGAGGTCATTTTGGGCATATGCCGGCGCATATTAATTCTCGACACCTTTTGAATGGTAGCCAATTCCAATCTGACCATAGCATCAATATGGGCGGTGGAATGGCCCATCCGAGCACAATGCAAGGATTGGGTGCTCATCTACCACCCCAAACCCGCATCACCACCCAACATAACATTAATTCCGGACCTAGTGGACATTTCCAGTCGGATCATAGCTTCAATATGCATCATGCTCCCCCGCATCTGCTAATGGGAGGTTTAGGCTCACATCCGCCATCAATGCCTGGTCATGATGGATTGGGTGGAGGTCTTGGTGCTCACCAAACAGGTATATTTATTTAGTAGTAGGGTTGGTCAAAATCGGTAAGCTGTCATTTCAAAACCTTATTTTTCGGTTTTTAAAAATGTCGCGGTTTCTCCTATTTTCGGTTTAAGCAAAATTTCCCAATTTTCTTTGAAATTTCATCGATTTTCTCAAACCGGAACCGACTTTGACCAACCCCGAATATTTAGTGTGGACTAAGTTGGAAAAAATTGATTTAGGAATGGACATTCAATCGAACATGAACATCCACGGTCCCGGTGGTCATTCAATTTCCAAAAGAGTTCGATTCAACAGTGGCCATCCCAATCAAATGCAAATGCATGAACAATTGAACATTCATCCAATGATGGGTGCCGGGAATGGGGCTGACGGCGGAATGAACAGTGAATGCATGTACGGTGGCCGTCCCGATTTGATGGAAATGCACATTATTATCTTTGCTCAGGGCAATCCAGCATGCTAAAATTCAAAATGATGAAATGAAACCACCCTTTTAAACCTATTTTATTTCTGCTTTATTTGTGATGTAACTTTGAGTTTAATTTTATTTATTTATAATTCACCACATAAATATTGTCTGCATATTTCCTGACAGACATACATTCTCTATAGTCTATCACATTCACATTCATCTCAAAAAGTAAATATAAAATTGACTAAAATTGAATGTAAATTAAAGTATGTTTTTCTTTTCTACAACACATCAATTTTCCTTTCCCTTCTTTTCACGAAGCGGGTTTTTTTGCGAATTTATTTTTAATTCATTTTGTATAAAAATTCATCTTTATAGTAATTATCTCTTCCAAAATGATAAAATCTATTTATGAAGATTATATATATATAATCCGTTTTGACTTTTTCACAAAAAAAATTAAGGCTCTTTTTCTAGGGATTTTTTCGATTTGGGACTTGCACATTCTAGGGGCAACTTTTCATTGCGCATCCAGGAAAACTATACGTTTTTTGATTGGGGTTTGGGTTTGGGTCGAAACCGGTTTAAAAACCGGTTTGTCCCGGTAAAAATTTTTTCCTTGGACCTCAATCGACTTGAAACTAAAAAAAGCGTGATGCCCAGAGTATTAGCTACATTTTGATATATAGGTTCGGGGGTCTATCTCGAACCCTAAGGGTCGATAAAATTGGTGAATTGAGGCCAAGTCGGGTGCGCGAGTTGGAAATAGGTTTGTAACTTTTTTGCGAGTTGAGATAGAGCTGTGCGGTAAAAAGCAATGTTGTAGAGCTCGACAAGACGGATCGAATGGTGTATTGCGCGAGTGGTGTAACCAAACCGGTTTCGAGATATAAGCTTAAACCGGTTTAAAAAATTGAAAAATACAGGGCGAGCGGAGCGATCCTTGCGAATTGTCCATAAAACCTTACTGGGGTACTTTTAAAGCGCCCCGCGCTTTTTCCGCAACGGAAGCATGCCTTAAACCAGTGGGGCTCTGCCCCACTGGTATATTCTATAAAGAATGGTGAATAAATTTAATTTTCTTTTCTACAAATATAATTATAATTAACAATAGAGATCGGCACGGCGCTTCGGACGGGATCCCATTCGGGATTACCGAAAAAATCCCGAAACCGAAAAATCCCGAATAACCTAAACAATCTTCGAACGGGATCCCGTTCGGGATTACCGAAAAAATCCCGAAACCGAAAAATCCCGATCCAAAAACCTCGGGATTTTTCGGTATTTCGGTATTTTCAAAAAAAGGTGGAAAAAATGGAAAATTTTTTTATCTTTATTGGAAAAATTATAAATAATTTAAAAGAGAAATATTTGTATAAAAATCAGTATTTGTAATTTATTTTTGGAAGTGTGCGATTAAGAAAAATCAACATCTCAGCTTTTCGTGGATGCAATCTTTGAACGCTGACAATCTCTTGCAGTCTAAAATAGTTTCTCAGTTGCAACATTGTTTATGCCAAATAAATTATTGTTATTTAGGCCAAAATTTGGGAATTTTTGCCATTTCCGTTCTATCTTTACATTTTCTCTCCCAAAAATCCCATGGTTTTGGTCTCTGGGGGAGGAGAACTGACGACTTTTTGGCAAAAATTTTTTACATTTTTGTGCCAAATGCATAAATTTTTATTTAAAATAATTCGGTAGGAAAAATTTTTTTACCAAAAATGGGCTCGCCGGGAAAATTTTAACGAAAAATGCCCTATAATGACCTTTTTTCAATACCGAAAAATCCCGAAAAAAAAACAATTTTTTCGGACGGGATCCCGTTCGGGATTACCGAATAAAATCCCGAAATCGAAAAATCCCGAAAAACCTAAAAAATCTTCGGACGGGATCCCGTTCGGGATTACCGAATCGAATCCCGGCCGGGATCCCGAAAAATCCCGGTCGGGATCCCGTACCGTCCGATCTCTAATTAACAATAGGAAAATTTTAACAAATTATCAAAAATTAGTTGGAAATTAATTTGTTCGATATAAATAAATTGAACAACTGTTTTATACGAAAACAACAAAATTTATTGAATTGATTGGCCTTTTTTTTTTGCAAAAATATCATTTTAGTCTTGACCTAAGAAAATGAGATCAATTTTAGGCAATTTTGCCAAAATAATAATATTATTTGGGGTAATCCAATTCCAATTAAATTATATTTCAACAATGGCCAATTCCCCGTCAATTTTGACAACTTTGTCTGGCCGTCCCATCCCAATAATTTATGGGACTGCATGGAAAAAGGAACGAACAACTGAATTGGTTTTGAATGCAATTTTGGCTGGCTTTCGAGGCATCGATACCGCCTGCCAGCCAAAACATTATTCCGAGGTTTGGGTAAATTCCCATTTGAATGAATTGGAATGGAATTCCACAGGATTTAGTTGGTTTGGCAATTGCCGAAGCACAAAATAACCACAGTGTCAGTCGAAATGATTTATTTATACAAACAAAATTCACATCCTTGGATGGACAAGATCGAAACAGAGTTCCTTATGATCGAAATGCGCCTTTGGATGAACAGGCAAATCTTAAGGATCTAATAAATATTTCAATTGGTAATTCCTCATTCTCATTCCAAAAAGAGTTCCAAGAGTTGTTCCCGAATTTTTTAATTATTCCGGCGGATAGCCAAATTGTTTGATGAGTAAATGGAATTCAATGACATTTGTTTAAATTACTAAACAATTCGTTAATTATTTTCATTGAAGGGAGTTAGAGGATTGACATAACATCATAATTAGATTACTTCCTTGGAAAAATGGGGATAAAAAGGATAATATGCCGAATGGGGAAAACAATTTAACGGATTAAGTGGCAAAATGGCTCAGATTAAATTAGAGGAAAATATAATTAAGGAAATGTTGGGAAGGGTCAGAAAATTTTACAAAAGTGACCATTTGCGATAATTCTATAAATAAATTGATATTTTATTTAAGGTTAAACAATCTTTTGCAAAGAGTTTGGCAAATTTGAAAACGGATTATTTGGATTCATTGTTGCTTCATGGGCCATTGAGGTCAGCAAATTTGAATATTTTGCAAACAAAAGTAAAATATTTTAGAACATTTGAAGAGAATAAAATTGTTTGGCGAACATTTGAGGAATTCCATTCCCAGGGAAAAGTCAAACAAATTGGACTCAGCAACTTTTATGACCTTCGCCTTCTCAGTGCTCTTTACAATGAAGCAAATGTGAAACCGACAATTTTGCAGAATCGATTTTATGCCGACACTGGATATGACCAAGAAATCCGGCAATTTTGTCGCCAAAATGGAATCGTCTATCAATCATTTTGGACATTGGTGCCCATTAAAATATTTTAAAAAAATATAAACATTATTCATTCATCAATTAAAATTGAATCGAATTTGCCTAGATAATTCAAAATTAAATATTGAATAAGAGTAATTTATATTTAAATTAATTAAAAAGTTTTTCGCTTGCTTGATAAAAAGTAGATATCGTTTATTATCAAATAATTAATTAGTACAAATTAATCCGATTCCAAATATTCCTTTTTTTCTATAAATTTGCCTATTTATTCAGACCGGCAATCCGCATGCCCTTCGCAGTTCGATTGTTCGGGAATTGGCGAAAAAATATGGAAAAACGCCGGAACAATTGTTTTTCCGATTCACAATGGACATTGGCATTACCCCATTGACTGGGACAACAAAACGAAAGCATATGGAAGAAGATTTGGAGGTACCGGCGATGAACCCGTTGAGTCGAGAGGAAATTGAAGCCATTCAAAATTTACTCTTCCAAAGAGATGAATTCTGATTTAAACACAATAAATGAATGTAAAATGCCATTTTGGAATTTATAATTCCACCAAAACTTGAATATTTACAAAATTAATTAATTAAATTATTTATTAAATAAATTCTTTATTTTTTTAAAATTATTTTTTAAATGGTCCCCCATTTCCTTTTTCTTTTACGCCCTTTTTCCATTCGATCCCATGAAATTCTTGATTGGCCAACAAAACAAACAAAAATTGTGGGGGAGGGCAAATGACAAGGGGAAAATGCCGAATTGGACAAATAAGGAAAGGAAGGGGAATTAGGCCTAAATGCAAATCGAAATTAACAAATCAAAATACAAATATAAATAAAAGCGAGAGAATATGCGGGGAAGGAGGAAGAAAATGCCGAAATGAGAGCGAAATGAAGGGGAAAGGGGAATTGGGCCAAATGCTCATCAGCAGTAAACAAGATGTGGGCCAGGTAAAAGGGGTGGGCGGAGAGGAGAGAAAGGGTCAATTTCCGGGAATGGAAAGAAGAGGAGGGTGATTGGGCCAATGTGATCGGCACAAACAAATGAAAACATAAACAAAAATGTGAATGTGGGTGGATGATGTGGATGTAAGAAAGCGGAATAGGCCTCTGGATTTGCCGCCAAATTCCATTTTATTTTTTTTTTATTAATTAAATTAATTAATTTCAGGATGAACAAAACATTCCATTATTTGATTATTTTTCTATTCCATTTTTTGCACATTAATGGTACCCCTCATTTTCTGTCATCAACTACAACTTTTGTGAGCAGCCAAACGGGGAATATTCATCATCGAACATATTCAAAATTGTATAATGATCAACGAAATTATCCAAATCAAAATTATCCCATTGAAAATATTTGGACGAAACAAAATTTGATGAGTGAAATTTTGCGAAATTACATTCAAAATTGTCACACATTGGAAATTGTTGAGGAACATTCGCTGAATTTGCTGAGAGAAGCATTGGCCAATGGACATGGAAATGACCCTAGCATTTTGGACGAAGTGGACATTTTCATCGATATGAGGTTACCGGTTATTTCGGGTGCAGATGATTTTGAAATTAAGAGTCCCTTTACAGGTGATTAGAATTAGGGGTGGTACTTATTAAGTTTGTCTTCTCTTTCTGGGTCAATAAAGCCGGAATTCCGGTGTTTCAATTCCGATTCCGAAGAAAATTCCGTTCCGATTTTTTTTTTGAGTTCCGGTTCCAGCCCTGGTTTGGGATTTGGGTCATTAGGGGTTTGCCTCGGATATCTTATCCCTGATTGACCTACTTAACTCTATCCATAATACTGCTGCTGATCTAAAAGGGGTCCCTTCTCCCTTCACTTTTTCTCTTTTCAACAAAAAAAGGATACAAACTTAAAATACCGATTAGGTTCGGATACTTGAGATGATAATTGATAACCCATCTTAGATGACCTAACCGTATACGGAATTAACCAGGGGGTTACCCGTACCTTTCCTCAGTAGACCCAAAAATCTGCACCCAAATAACCGAAAAGTACTCAATGCCTCATTTAGGATATATTAATTTAGTGAAAGGAAGTCAAATAAGATTTAATTTTGTAGAAAATTTTGACAAATTAAATGACTTATTTAATTCAGTGTATTCTGCAATCAACGGGACATTCACTCCCGTCATATTGGTCATCCGGATTGTTTCCAGCTGCCCAGGAGCATTGGCATTCAACAGCTAATGCATCATTACGAAGTAACTGACCACCATCAAAGTGACCGTAAATTGGCATGTGAACTCAAAGATGAAATGGACAGACGAAAAGTGGACGATGATGATGTTGATGTGAAGCAAATGGTTTTGCAAGAATTGGAGAGGATGGGACCACCGGCGATAGGATATCCTTATCATCATCAAATCGCGGAGCCAACTCATCATTATCATCATCCATCATATCATCCCACACCAAGAATGATGATGCCGCCGGCAGGGATGATTCCCTCAAGACCATCTCGTTACATTTTTTATTAATTTATTTAATTTTGGATAGGGTTTAATTTTCCGAAAAATATTGAAATTGCCGTAAAGATTATTGAAAATGTCGAAAAGCTTATAATGGTTCATTTTTATCCTAGACCTCAAACCATATATCCAATCGTTAGAGCTCAGCAAGATGGATCGAATGGTATATAATTTGTCAGAGTTAAACCAAATTAGAAGGGTATTGAAACGTTCAAACTATTTTTTGGTTCAAAACAATTAGAATTGGTTAAACCTAATCCAATTCATTATCGAACAATGCATCTAGGCGAGAATAATCGATGGATAATAGAGTTTTAGGTGTGTAGGTCAAACTGGTGAACCGTTTAAGCTTTTCGGCATTTTCAATACACTTTTCGGCAATTTCATGTTTTTTCGGTAAAATAAATATTTTTTATTAAATTTTTAAAAATATTTTGCCAGAGCCATTTGCAATTCGATTCCAAAGTTGGGAGGCGGCAGCCGTCCTTTGGCATATGGCCGATTTGTTGGATCGTCTCATCATTCTCTACTATTCCGCCAATTTGATTATGGTTCATATAAAAACACAATCCAGGGTAAAAATGCACAATCGCGGTATGAATGCATTTTACCAAACGGATATGCGGGTTCTTTCGAGGAATTTGCCAAAAGATGCATGCCGAATATTGCATGCAAGGGATGACGTTTTTGAGTATTTTATGATGATAACCAGCAGCAACACTGGAGACCGAAAATTGGATGAAATGTTCACCAGTGTGAAGGAAAAGACACGAAATATTCAGTACAGCATTCAAATGCGAGTTAATACGGTTGCAGGAAGTAAAGAATATTTTGAGAAAATATTCAATTACTTTCTTTGTAGAATATAATGCAAATTGCATAGAAGACCTTTTCCTTTTGCGGGCAATGCTTGAATTCTATCGTTCACTGATCAAAGCTGTTCAAGCATGGATTGGTTTGATTAAACCAAATGATCTTCGATCGCATAAAACATTTTGTGATATAATGCAGCCACAATGCCAAAAAGAGCCACTGGAATTGGATTTGACTGATATGAAAGAGGAAACGAGATTGATGATTAAAGTAGTGGAACAATGGTTCCGAAATGAGTTGGACGACCATAATTATATGTAAATTAAATTAAATTAGAATTAATATTAAATAATTGTTTTTGAAGGAATTGGCAAATATTCCGACAAAATAATATTGACGAAAAATTCCATGTTCAAATTATTGACACTCCAAAGAACACATTCCCATCGAATATTATCAAAAAAATAAGTCAATCCATGTTCCAAAATAGAAGAAAACGGAAGCGACAAAATTATCCGGAATTTGTGAGACAGCGAAAACGAATGAGGTACCCAAAGGGACATTTGAAATATTATGATGATTATGGCGATGACGGATATGATGGAACATGGTGAAATGCGAATCAATTGTCAGCAGCAGATGGATTTTGAGATGAATTTGAATTTGAACACGACAAATTACTATTAATTATTTAGTAGTTTTATTATGTGTGATGAAAAATTACAAAATTACTCATTCTCATTTGTATTTATTTTAATTTATTCAATTATACCTTTTTTTGTATTCATTTCTATTCATTCATTCAATTATATTATACTTTTACTTTTCTATTATTTAGGGTAAATATGTAACTTTTCAATTTTGTAATTTTATATTTAAACTCAATTTGTTCGACAGCAATTTTGCCTTATTTAGAGGCTATATATGTAAATTTTTAATTTTATAATTTTAAACATTAAATTTAATTTCGGTAGTAAATTTGTCTTCTAAAGACCAAAGGGCACATTGATTTTGATTGTTGCATGATATTTATTAATTATATTTATAAGTATAAAATATATATTAAATAGGAATTTTTAATTGAATTTTAAAGGTCGAAATAGGGAAATCCCAGTTTACGATACATATTAGTAACTATTAGCCAAAATCCTTCATGAATTAATGAATAATTTTGTTTCTATGTGAATTGACATTGCTTAAAGAAAAAATCATATTGAAAAATTCGAATTGTAAATTAAAAATTAAATTTTGATATGATAGACAATGTATTGGGGAAGGATGATTGCGCGAGGTCAATTGATTTATATTTATCGGCATCACATCATTTAATCGATTTTTTCTTGGAAAGAGTTGGCAAAAGAATTCATTTTTTTGGGCATTGTTTTCTCAACTAAAATTATTTTATAAAATTTCTAAGGTGAAAAATGCAAATGCTGGAAATAACTTTACTTTTGTTTATTCTTCTATTCTCTTTATCCAATGGAATTGAATTCAAATTAAAACAACCAAAACCCGACGAATACCGTTGTGCCTACAAAAAATATATTGGCGAGAATGAGGACGAATATATCTACAAATTAAAAGAAACGGCCACTGCTTGTCTGGATGAATTACCGTCTCTGAATGATGGGCAAATTAAAGAGGAATGGGGTCAGAAAAGTTTATGTGAAATTATTTTTAGAAAAAATGATGATGAATTGAGGCCAGAAGCATGCAACAATGAATGTAACGAATAATGGGGATATGAATTAAAATATTTTTTAAGGGATTCAACCATTGGCAAAAAAGTGCCGAAAAACTTGTGGAACATGTTGCGAATTGCCGGAATTCAAATGCACTGATAAAGGTTTAAAATTTATCATGATTGAAATTAAACAAATAATTTTGTATAGAAACGATTGAATGCAACGAAATTGGTGGCATTTTGGCGAAAAGGCATTCAATGAATTTGTGGTTTCCAATCCTTTTGGACCATTGTCCATCCGCTGCCGGATTATGCAAGGAATTAAAGAAGAAGGAAGAGGAGGAGAAGGAAAAAATGAAGAAGGAAGAGGAAGAAATGAATAAAAGTGGATGGATGATTCCAATTGGTTTGTCTAATAAAACCATGAAAGTTTTAGGATTCCATTTTTGTATTATCCTGCTGGATATGATTTAATCCCTTTTAACTTAAATTATACTGTACACTAATTTGCATTAATTAATTAATATAATTTTTACAGAGGATGATTGTCGAGATAAAAAATCGGAATCATATTGTGCTTCAAAGATATCGAATTGCAATAAAAATGTAAAAAAGATGGGAAATTTATATTAAAATACCCAAATAAATTTCAGGTTATCCTGAGACGATGTCGAAAAACTTGCGGTGATTGTTTGCCAGAAAATTTTAAATGCAAAAATAAAGAAAAACATAAAAGAAGGTTGAAATAAATATTTTAATTAAAAAGAATCAAATTTTGTTCAATTTAAATAGATGTAAACTTTGGGCAGGGAATGGATTTTGCCGGAGAGATGGGAAAAATAAATTTACCCTTGGGGTCATTTTGAAATATTGCCCATTGACTTGTGGACTTTGCAAAAATGAGGAAAAAGAAGAGAGGAAGAAAAGGAAGGAGAAGAAGAGGAAAGAGGAGGAGAAATTGATGAAGGAAGAATTGGAAAAGGAAATGAAGAAGAAGAGTAAAATTAGGGAAAAAAGTAAATTAAAGAAAGAAGTAAAGGAAAATAAATCAGAAATGAAGGAAGAGAATAAAATGATGAAGGAAGAAAAGGGGAAAATTGAGGAGGAACAAACAAAATTGGAAGAAATTAAAAAGGAAATTAAGAAGAAAGAAGAGGAGATTGAGCAAGAGAAGAAGAAATTGGATAAAGAGAAGAACAAATTGGATGAAGAAAAAAAGAAATTGGATGAAGAGAAGAAGAATCTGGAAGATGAAAAGAAACAAATTAAAAGGGAAAAGGCAATAATGGAAGAAGTGAAGAAAGGAATGGATGAGGCGAAAGCGAAGAAAAAAGTTGAAAATGAAGAAAAGCTTTCGAAAAGAATTGAAGAACTCAAAATGGAAAACGAAAAAGAGAAAGCAGAAAAGGAAAAACGGAAGAGGAATCCTTCAATTTGAAATTAGCATGGAAAGAAGATATGATTGATTAAACATATTATCAAAGATTATTAAACATTATTATTCACAAAATTCAAATTCTATTTACACATGAAATTATATCCATTAAAAATGTTTACCATTCAAATTTCCAATTTTCGGTCTGGATTTAAAATTTATTAAACTTTATCGAAAAATAATTTTATAAATTATCAAAACAATTCCTAGGAAGTACTTTTTCTCTCCCTACGGTGTTTGATGCCGATATCCCCCCCCCCCACCCCCTTCGTAGAGTGCCATTTCCCCTCCGATCCCTTTGGGATGCCCTTCCCGATCCCCGCCCCCACAACATCCATTTCACCACAATTCCCCTCCCCCTCACCATATATCCCCTCCCAATCTCATTTTGCCATCATTTTTGAGTTTTGGTTTTGATTGCCCTTCCATCCGCGCATCCCCAAATTTCCGCTTTCCTCCCTTTCCTCTTCTCCATTTCCTTTACATTTGGCCCTCCAACATCAAAAACATCCGCGCCCACTTATTTGTCAATTCCATCTCAAAATTGCCTTTCATTTTGTCAACAATATTTGAGGCAGGCATATTACCCAAATTCCATTAAATACCATCACAATTTCAGACTTTTTAGTCTAAATATTTCTAATTTTAGACAAAATGAAATCCAAACTCATTATTATTCCTCTCCTTTTGATAATTATCCTAAACAATGTAATTGCGAGAGCAAATACAAAAGCAAGACCAGCAGCCAGAAAGCCAAAAGACAGTCAAAATTTTGTTGAGGAGATTTCCATTGTATCCTACAAAAAATGTCACAAAGATATTCTGGATTTGAAGCACAAATACAAACACTTCAATGAGATGGCCCTCAATTTGGATAAAGTGAATATGGGGATGGGGACAATGGATGGTTATGGGATTATAATTAAATTAATTAAAAATTTATGGGTTTTTAAGTCTTTTTTCCAAGTATTCCAAACCACTATACCGCAAATCCTCTATTTTATAATTTTCAAAGCATCTTTAGGATGGGCTACTAATAAATAATTTATATTTTATGCAAAAAAAAATACAAAAAAGTAGATATAATTTCCCTCAATTATTATGGTTAAATTAAAATATGTTTTGATATATATTTAGGACGAAATATGCGGCCATAATTTTGCCCAAATGGATTGTTTTTCATTGCCGGCGGATGCCCCAGGCTTGAGAGAATGGAGCAATTTTTTGAAAATTCCACTTGAAATTAAAAAAGGAATGATCGGAGGAAAACAAATTTGTAAAATACTCGAAGGAATGATCAAAAATAATCAAAAATTGGAAATTTCTGATTATAATATTAAGAAAGTTGTGGTATCGTATTATGCGGAATTGACACAAAAGGAACAAGGTGGGATTAATTTTTTGAAATCTCTAAACACAATTTTGAAGGAATTTATGAAATGGAATTTGAAGAAAAGAAGGAATTGGAAGAATTATTAGAAAATATTGGCGAAATTTATTTAAAAATAATTGAAGTGGATGTTAGTAAATTATGCGAATATTTGCATTCCAATGCCGAAATTAAGGAGATTGAAGGGAATGAAAAGTTTAAAGAATATTTGGATAAATTTAAAACGGATTTGAATGCCCAAAAATTGCAATTTCTTTTAGAAGGTTGGCGGCCATTAGAAAAAATGAATAAAATATTGAATATTTTAGATCCGAACAAAAATTGTGCCAATGATATTTTCTCATTTTTGCTTATGGCCAACTTTGTGAGGGCAGCGGAAAATGCAGAACATGGGATTAATATTGAAGATTTGCAATTAATCAGTGAACATTTGGAAAACTTAGCGAAAAATTGGTTCAAAAGTCAGAAAAAAGGAAAAATCATTCAATTCTATGAGAAAAATGTTGTTGGAAAATTGAATGTGATTTTGAGGGGAAAAACCAATTCGTCAAGTTCAACCGAAAAAAGCAGTGAAACTGATTGGCCAAGTTCAATTGAAAAAAGTAGCCGAAGTAATAGTTCATCAAAATCAACTCAAATTTCTGATGTGAGCGCCGAAACGAAGGAATTATTTGATAAAGTTGATTGGAATAAACCAATTGTCCACGGTGAAAATTCATCCCCGAAAGCATTGGATGATTTCAATTTGAAAAATTCAGAATTGCCAAATGTGGATATGAAAAGTAATTTTTAAAAATTAAATAATTATATTTATTATTTTTGTCAAATTAAGTACCCGTTCGATTGAATCCAACCCGGTTGAGTCGACTTTTGAAGGGTTTAGTCAAATTGGAGGAAAAAATTTTAGAAAAATGGGAAAAGGAAAAGAAGGAGAAAAAAGCGCCGAATTTGTGCAAAATTTTGCATCCAAAAGAGGAAAATGATAGGAAAGGGGAAACTGTGTATCCGGCCTACAAAACATTGTTGGATTTATTGTCGGCGGATGGATACCATGATTTGGATCACGGATTCAGATTAATTGAAGTGGTAATGGAAAGGGAGAAGGAATTGGAAATAATGCCAAATAAAGAGGACAAAAGTATGGTGGAATAATAATAAATTCTTATATTAATTTAATATTTTGACAGGATCAACGAAAAATTGCAAAGTGGATTTGGCAAAAATTCGGGCATTTATGGAATTGGCAATGAGCGTTCATTATTCAATTGATTATCAAACAATCAACGATAATGGGGCGATGGCAAGGCAAATTATTTGTGAAAATGTGAAGGAATATTGCGATTATCCGGAGAGAATTGAAACTTACCGAATTGGATATGGAAAAGTGATCAGAGGTAATTTACACTCGAAAATATATTATAAAATTATTGTAATTTAGTGCTCGACATTTGGTTGGACAAAATTGCGGAATGGGCAAATTTTGCAAAAAAACATATCGAAATGAGATTTTTGGTTCAAATTTTGGGCACTCCGCCGCCTCGATTTGACAATCAAATAGGCAGAAATGCTGCTGAATATAATCATTTTCCGGATCATTCCTTGCATCCACATTTTGGACTACAAAAATATTGCCAGCATATTATTGGAGTGGGCAAAGGGGAAATTAAAAATTTGTCGGGTTACAATTTCCCGGCGCTATTTTTCTTTTCGCCAATTCCCGAATTGAATGGGGCCGCACAATTTGCCCAAAACCTTGGTGGAATATTTTAGATTTATTTAATAATTTCAATTTTTTATCAATTTTAGGCAGTTTTGACTTTGAATGGAGTCTGGAAGATGCCAAAACATTTTATGATCCAATGGAAGAGATACGCAAAAAAATGTTGAACCCGGATTATGCGAAGACGGATTTATGCAGAATGTTGGAATTTCATGCGGGAACATCAGTGAAGGAAATATTAAAATTGAAAATTGTGGAGGAAGATTTTAAATATTTACGAGGAGCCACTAAAATGTATTTACATTTGCCGAATTATAAAAGAAAGTCGGATGGCACATGTAAAGGTAAATTTTAAAAAATTTAAAAGGAGATGAAATCCTGTTGAATGCTAAAAAATGAATTGGTAGAATTTCCTTCCTTCTTATGAGGATTTTTTTCCTAAAATTAAGTTATGTTAGTATTGTTTTGTTAATTGATTAATTCAGAATTATCCACTCCCTTTCTTGCTTAATTTAGGAATTTTCAGCTTCTAGCATTAGGCTCATTTGACTCGTCGATTTACTTTATTAAATTTCAATTTCAGCCCAGTTTAGGGTTAGGGCTAAAGGTAGGATATCGGAGGCCGGATTAAAATAGCGAAAAGTATTACTAAACAAATTCATATTTGCCTGAAATTGAAATTTTATACAAAAAATCGATCATTCTGAATTAAGAGCCTATTTTCGAGTGGATACATAGAAGCCGAGATTTCCAAAATTAACCAAGAAAAGCGCTTGAATTTCACTGATATAAATTATAAAATTCAGATCCAGATCCAAATGTGTGTTGCATTTATGATGCCATCATTTTGCAAGGAGCCATCCAAATTGTGCAGAATATGTTGGAGGTGATGAAAAACCATCAGCATATAATGGCGGCAATGCTGGGATATAATCAAAAACATGATGTTCCCGAATTGATGAAAAACTATAATGAAATTACAAAAAGAATTCAAGAAGGATTGGCAAAGAAATCAAAGGATAAATTTGACCCAAAAGCGTGGGATTTGATGAGTGCCCAATTGATTTGGGGCAAATTCCATGTCATCTTCCAGCAAATACAAATGAATCCTTATTATCCTAATTATGGAGCAAAAGTTAATCTTAATAAGAAGCAAGAAATTGCTGGCAAAGAGAGGCCAATTTCAATTGCCAAATTGTTGCCAAACAAATTGTCAAGTGCACATTCAAATGAGGATAAAAGTGCAAAAAGTAAGGAGAAAAAAGTGAGATTTGAAGAAGCATCCGATGATGTTGATGGTGAAGAAGGTGAAATTAATTTATTAATTAATTCAAAAATTAATTCATTTTTGAAGAAATTAATTTGACATGGAAATACAAGGATGCGGTCGATTTTTTCATTATTGCGGAAGAACTCAAAAAAGAATTTGTGAAGAAATATGAGGGAAAGAAAAAGGTGGATTTATGCTCATTTTTGCATGAAAAAGCATCGGTTGAATTTTGGGCATTATTAAAATATGAGAAGTTGGAGGGAATGTTCAAAAAATTGAGAGAAGAGGTTAAGGAAAAATTCGGATTGGAAAAGAATTATCAGCAACCGGAAGATGGTTGGTTTTATTAATTTGGAAATAGAATTATTAAATTATTTAAATTAAGCTGAGGATTTGACCGAACATCCGGACAATTGCATTTATGATTTTGCAATTTGGCGAGCATCCATTAAAATTATCGAAAATCTTTCGGAACAATCAAAAACAAAAAAAGATATTGAAAAAAGGATTTTCAACGGACGTGGCCGAACAGGCGGATGTGAAATCGAAAAATATAAATTACAATCCGAAGCCATTAAAACATGGATGAAAGAAATTGGCACAGCCTGGATGAAAGAAATGGACGAAGAAAAGAAGAAAAAAGTGTGGAAACAATTTCAATCGGAATGGATTACGAAAATACATTTAAATTTGGAGGATGCCGAAGGAACAGCAGCTGGAGATGATTATCACAAAAATGGAAATAATCAAAAGAAAAAACGATGGGGAAAAGGGCGGGGAGGAGGAGGAGGTACAAAAATAAATTGAAAATGTTTTATTAAAATTTGAATGGTTCAGGTCGAGGTGGCCGAAACCGAAATTGGAATCGGGGCAATCGGAATTGGGGTTGGAATATTTAAAATGAAATAATAAAATGTTTTTAAGGTCCATATGGAGTCTATAATCAAATGTCAGGAATGCCATATGGCTCATTTCCACAAGTTGGTATTCCTCCACATCAACCAAAACCAATGCAACCAACACCTGCAAATGCACCTCAACCCCAACCCGTCCCAGCAAAACCCCCAATGCCTCAAATTCCACCAGTAACCCATGCGGTTGTACAACCAAATGGACAGTTCACAACATTGAAAATTCACCGTGATGGGCGGGGGCTAACCCAAAAAGATAAGGGAATGATGCCAGATGGTAGCACTTTTTATAATCGATACATTCAACGGGATGGACCCAATATTCTGCCAATGCCATCCCCAATTGGACGGCCCTACCATCAGCCATATGTTCCAGCACCGTTTGCGCGTCCAAATTGGTCAATGAATCATCCACTGTATGAGCGACCTGCTGGATTTGGTGCCGTCGCTTTTTGATGAAATTCATTCAAAATTCAAAGATGGATCAATTCACACATTTTCAGATACAAATATATTCCCCATTAATATCAAAAGTTCATTATTTCCCTTCATCAATTATTATTTTTGTAATATATGTTCATTTTCCATTATCTTTTCATTTTCCTATCCGGTTATTGTGTCTATTTTTGCTGAAAAAACGGTGATAAAATGTTTTTAATTGCATCAAATTTTGTTTAATAATTAGGGCAATTGTGTCCTTTTTTTTTTGTTTGTGGCGGAAGATAGATCAAAATCAAAACACAATTTTTGTTTTTGTTTGTGATTGATAAAATCAAAACAATTTCAATTGCCCTTTCTGGCTTTGTGGTAGAGCAAAATCAAAACACAAATCCTATTGCCTTTTCCGGATTTGTTTAGCCGATAGTGCATTTGTTTTTATTTTTGTTTATTTTACTTTTGGATTTCCTCGGGATCGAGGAAAAGTGAATTGGGGCTGGGGAGGAGGTGGGAGAATTGCCTGCCCTTTGGCAGGAAATGATTGACGTGTATACTGTATAAGGAGGAGGGGGAGGACGGAGGAACAGAGAGGAAAGGGGATGGGAAGGGTATATGGTTTTAGGCCGGAAATGGCATTTATTTTTTTGCGGTGGCAGCAAAGAAGGCAAAAAGGAGGGGGAGGGGAAGTGGTAGTTGGGATCTGAGGAAAATGAATTTCAAAAGGAGGAAGCGGCAGGAAGAAGGGGGGGGGGGGGGGGGGGGTGGATTATGAGGGAATTGGGCCAAATACGGCCAAAAGAGGGAGAAAGTGCCACTTTCATTCAAAGTCAACAACAACAAACAAATAAATTCCTTCCCCAAAATCGCATTCCACTTTTTTTAAATAAAATATTCATTTTGCCTATTAAATTTATTGAAATTAAATTAATTAAAGGCTTTTTTGATTTAATAAAATATTTAAAAATATTTTACAGAGTGAAATGAACAAAAACATATTGCCCTCAATTTTCCTCCTTTTCATCCTTTTTAAATTTATTGGAGGTTTTCAAATACAAAGTGAATCTAAAAAATTTCGAATCAAAATTGAAATTGGAACAAAAGAAGCGAAGAAACAAAGTTTTGAAAATTAAATTAAATTAAATTGTTAATTTTTTTAGTTGTTTTGAACGAAGCGGAGACCATAGATTTAATGGAAAATATGAAGAAAATTCTCAATGTTTTTCCCAATACCAAAATTACAGCGGAGGATTTCCAAAAGTTGGGAAATGAAGATATTATTGCCAAAAGCGACGAAATTAAACAGATGGACAAATTTTTGCAAGAGAAAATTATTCCAAAAAATTACAAAAAAGAAACAAAAGAATACAAAAGTGTCAGTGAATTTATTTTATTTTATCAAATGGCAAAAATTGCTTTGAAAATTGCAAATGATTTTCAATTCAATGGCTACATTGCTTGGTTTTTTTGCCTACATTTCGAAAATCTTAGTTGCAGAATGGCAGGAGAACAATTTCCTATAAAATTGGAAAATTTTATAAATTCTATACAAAAATTTTTCAAAAATCCTCCAAAGGGATTTTCAAAAGAAGTTCTAAATGTGATTAATTCATCGAAAATGCTCGGAAATCTTTATTTGAAGGAATTCAGTGGAATTTTGAAAAACCTTGATGATTTGGAATTTAACATCAAAATCGAAAGAAAATATAGACAAATTAGTATACTAAATAGTCATGAGAAGAAGATGGAAGTTGACTCCCATTCATCGGAGGAATTGCATTCAATGGCTCTACTACGAAACCCCGAAATCACGAAACACCGAATCACGAAACGCCGAAATCACGAAACACCGAATAGGAGAAGCATCACGAAACACCGAAATCACGAAACACCGAAAAGGAGAAAGTGTCACGAAACACCGAAAATTTGAACTTATGGGTGAATTTTTTGGTTCGATATACCAATCGACGCGTCTCGATGAGCTGATCCCGAATATGCTATTGGTTTCGCAAAAAACTTAAAAATAAAAAAGTTATGGCCATTTAATTCAAGCTAGGTTACACATTTGGCAACTTTTATGGCCATAACTTTTTTATTTTTAAGTTTTTTGCGAAACCAATAGCATATTCGGGATCAGCTCATCGAGGCGCGTCGATTGGTATATCGAACCAAAAAATTCACCCATAAGTTCAAATTTTCGGTGTATCGTGACACTTTCTCCTTTTCGGTGTTTCGTGATTTCGGTGTTTCGTGATGCTTCTCCTATTCGGTGTTTCGTGATTTCGGCGTTTCGTGATTCGGTGTTTCGTGATTTCGGGGTTTCGTTACATAGCGGCATTGATCAGCAGAAGAAGAATTTGCACCAATTTCGGTGGAAAGCAGTGAAGAAAAGGATGGGAAAATAGTCGAGAAAAAAGGTAATTAATTCTTTAGGTGATAAAAAGAATGAAATATAAAATAATTAATAAATTGAGAAAGGGCTTCAAATGGTAATGAATCTATTTCTCAATCATTGCCACAAATTTGCATTCTAAAATAGTGCAAATATCAGTAATTTTATTTATGTAAAGTACTACGATACTCTGAAAATGCCGTTAACGGCTTCCTAGACCAAACATAGCCCATAGTCATCTTCAAATATGTCATCAGATTAGTAAATAATCGGTTTATTGGTTTCAAATGCTGGTAAAATTGACTCTGTCTAAAAACTATGTGAAACAGAGGAGAGGGTGGAACTGAAAAAAGTCAGAATTCTGACTTTCGGAATCGGAATTTCGGCCCGAGTCGAATCCATCTAAAAAGGATCACTCTCTATTTTGTTTTAAATTTTGTTTTAATTTAGAATTTAAACTCTATGAGATCCATATGGCAGCTTACAAAGCACGAGAATTAATTGTGGATATGGATGAATTGATTAAAAACCTGATGAAAAATGAAATATTACCATTTAGCAAAGACAAAAAGCCAATCCCAAGTAAAATATGTAAGGCATTGTCCACATCAACGTATTTTGATGGAATGATTAGCAAAAGAATGGAATATTCAAAAATTATTGCCGATTATCGTGAAGAAGCAGCGAAATATGTATTACGTTCGGAACAAGAATATCAATATAATGAAGAGAGAAGTATGGAAAAAAATAACCAAATTTAATTTGACTTTAATTAATTTTAATTAAGATGAAATCAACATTGGTATTCCGAAGAGTGAAGTTAAAAAATTGATGGCAAATATTAAAACTATTCGAAAAGAAGCGAATGATATGAAAAATGTTGATGTTCTTTGTCCTGGCTACAGTGAAACATTTCGTGGATTGCAGATGGTTAATTCTTATGAAAAATGGGAAAATGAAATATTCAAAGATTTAAAAAGACAAGCCAGAGAAACATTCAAAATTGAAGAAAAAAGTAATTTAAAAATTATATTATTTTTTATTTTTTAAAAAATTTTAGACAATTGTTTTGATGATATTCTTGAATTGCGCACATTTACAGCAATTGTCAAGAAAATATTGGATAGTAAAGAAAGATACCATGATTGGAAGGAAATGTTGGCAGAAATAGCAGAAATGATTGGGGAATGGATGATGAAAAAAGAAGTTTTAAAAAATAGTTTAGAAAGCTGGGAAGAATTCGAGGAAAAATGGATTTTGAAAAAATTCAGCGTTTCCATCTTGGAAGATGATTCAGAAGTGACATTTAAAAGCAAAGGTTAATTCGTTTTTTGTCAAGGCAAAATTATAAGAATTAAATAATACCCCATTCTATAAGTATTATTAATTATTTTCTCCATTTTTCTGCTGGATGAAGATTAAACTGTTGATCAATCAGTTTAATATTTTAAGAATATCTTTAAGAATTTTAAAAAATTCAATTGATTTTATTTTGATTATTTAGATGAACATTACATAAATTGTTTTCACAATTTGATGACTCTTCGACTCTTGGATGGAATGGCTATTGGTTTGCTGAAAAGGGCAATGTCATATTTAGAGAAAGATCAAAAGCAAATTGAGGAAGTGGTGTTCAAAAATAATTATATAAAAGATTGGAAATTTCATGAAAATCTAACACAGGAATTACCGAAAGTGATAACAAGTACAATTGGAGGAATATCGAATCAGAATGGAAAATGGGATGTGGATTTGTGGGTATGGAAATTGAGATGAAATTTACTAACAATATATTTTATCGGTATTTTCAGGTAGATATGGAGAAAAACAAAATCGCTAATTATAAATTTAACATGATTTTGAATTTCGATAAAAGTTTGGATCCACGAGTAATTAAGAAAAAAATGGCATTGAAAAGATTGGAAGAAGAAATGAAAAAAGAAGCTGAAAGATTGGAAGCTGAAAGAAGGAAAAAAGAAGCTGAAAGATTGGAAACTGAAAGAAAGAAAAAAGAAGCTGAAAGATTGGAAGCTGAAAGAAAGAAAAAAGAAGCGGCTGAAAAAGCCCTGAGGGAAAGGGAAGAAGCTGAAAGGAAGAGAAAAGAAACCGAAAAGGAAGCAAGTAAGAAGTTCTGCTGATTTTTCCTAAAAGCACAAATTCTGATTTACTAAAAACATAAATTCTGATTTGCTAAAAACACAATTCTGATTTTGCTAAAAACACAAATTCTGATTTACTAAAAACACAAATTCTGATTTACTAAAAACACAAATTCTGATTTACTAAAAACACAAATTCTGATTTACTAAAAACACAAATTCTGATTTACTAAAAACATAAATTCTGATTTGCTAAAAACACAAATTCTGATTTACTAAAAACATAAATTCTGATTTGCTAAAAACACAAATTCTGATTTACTAAAAACATAAATTCTGATTTGCTAAAAACACAAATTCTGATTTACTAAAAACACAAATTCTGATTTGCTAAAAACACAAATTCTGATTTGCTAAAAACACAAATTCTTATTTGCTAAAAACACAAATTCTGATTTGCTAAAAACACGAATTCTGATTTACTAAAAACATAAATGATTTGCCAAAAACACAAAATCTGATTTGCTAAAAACACAAATTCTGATTTGCTAAAAACACAAATTCTGATTTGCTAAAAACACAAATTCTGATTTTGCTAAAAACACAAATTTTGATTTACTAAAAACATAAATTCTGATTTGCTAAAACTCAAATTCTGATTTGCTAAAACACAAAATCTGATTTGCTAAAAACACAAATTCTGATTTGCTAAAAACACAAATTCTGATTTACTAAAACATAAATTCAGATTTATTAAAACACAAAATCTGATTTGCTAAAAACACAAATTCTGATATGCTAATACACAAATTCTAATTTGTTAAAAACATAAGAAATAATAATAAGAATAAAATAAATATTTTTATTATATATACATAATATTATTTTTTATATAATGTCTATAAAAAAAATCAAAATTTCTCAATTTATTTATTATTTTTTCAGCATTTAATATTACATTGAAATGGTATAAAGAGGAACTAAAAGAATTCATGCGAATTATTCAAGGAATGATTCAAAAGTTTAAAAACTTAAATAAACGTAATTTTAATTTATGTGAAATGTTATGGAAAACGGCCCAAGATGAATTTTGGGGATTGATTACATTCAATGTTGCATTCAGACGAATATTACATAGAATTCGAGAAGAATTGGCCAAGAAAATGAATAGAAATTCAAAAGGAAAAGTGGCTATGAAATATAAAGAAATTTATGGAAGTATGTTTAGGGATGGGAGGGGAATTATTGGTCAAAATAGGAGAAATTAAATTCACTAATTCTAAGAAATAAATGATTAAATTTTATGCATCATATTTTTGAAGAAAAAGCTATTTAAAATTGTTCAAAATGAATATTTGTTTTATAGATATAAAATTATATATTATGATCATAAAAGAATTAAATTTCGATAAAATTGACCAATTCAAAACTAGATGATATGAATTCTGTGGACTAAAATCTTAAAACTATCAAATTAATTTTTCAGAAAGCAAACTAAATATGCCAACAAATTGCATTTATGATGCGGCCATGACATATACAGCTGCGGAAATAGCCAGCCGTTTATTGGGCGACAAATTTTTTCGAGATCTTGTTTTTCGTAAAGTTTCTAAAAATTCACTCAAAAGAAAGGAAGACAATTTGGATTTCATCAGAGAAAAAGCAGTATCAAAGATTTTGGGGAGCGAACAAATTACTGAGAAAAATTGGAATTTATTCCGTGATAAATGGTTCAAAAAAGCAATTAAAATAAAATTAATTGACAATGACTATTCGGATGAAGAAGGTAATTAAATGCTCACTCAAAAGGGAAATAATTAAATTAAAATTATAAAAGGAATTAAGATGAATAATTGCATTTTTTTTAATCATGTTATGGCTTAAAGCTAAATAAAATTCTTATTTTTAAATACACAAAAATTAGAATATCACTTCAAAAAAATATAAATTCAGGCGAATATCATCTATTATATGAAGTCACACACCAAGAAATACATTATGAATCTGTTGTTGCAGGCGATCCTTGCACTGATGTATCTATTATTTTACTAATTATATAAAACGGAGAGATATTTAATTATTTTAGGGAAATTGGTCAGTACATTGCGATGAATTCACACATCACCAAATACATTTTGATTCTGCTGCTACAGGCGATCCCTGTTCTAATGTATTATTTCCATTATTTTACGAAAAAGGAAAAGAAATATTAAATTATTTTAGGGAAATTGGTCAGTACATTGCGAATATTCGCTTAACCATGCAGTTCCTCATTCATTCAAACCGAATCAGAAGAAATCAACAAAAGAACCAAAAGGAATATATAAAAATGTAGAACCGTCAAAAAAGAAGGGAATGCAAACGCCGATAAGGTCCATTTCTTATATCTAAAGAGGAATTGAAATATGATATTGTTTTACAGTAAATCAAATGGAAGATCAATCCTTAATAATGATGAAGAGCCCAAAAACAGCAAATCAAGTGGAAGATCAATTCTAAAGTCTAAAAAGTCAGAAAATGGAAGATCAATCCTGAAGCCTAAAAAGTCGAATTATCATAATAAAAAAGAGGAAATTCCATTGAAATCAATTCTTAGGACTCATTCCGTTCCAAAAAATTTTTCTATCAAAACGAGCAAAATTGATGATTCTTTTAAAAGTAATGCCGTACAAAAATTCGTCTATGAAAATATTCCTGGTGATGGTGATTGCCTATTCAGGTCAGAGAAAATTTTGTGAATATTTTTAACAAATAAATATCAAAGATAATATTGGAAATTAGCGACTTCCGGAATTCGTTAGGCAATAGGACTTGCAAATTTTGGAAAATTCAGCTTCTAGGTATCGTAAAGATTTAAATGTAGGCTCATTCGATTCCGTTTGGTCGATTTACTTTATGAATTTCAAATTTAGGGTTTAATTAAGGTTAGGGGAACGGAAGCCTGTAAGAAATCTAACAGAAAGTGTTGTTACTAAACATTAAACAAACTCTTCCCGTTTGAAATTGAAATTTCATAGAGTAAATCGACCATTCCAAATAGAATGAGCCTAAATTCTTGTCGAGATTTCAAAAATTCGCTAGGCACATTTCCTAGCGAATTCCGGTAATGGCTAATTTGCAATATTCGCTGCCATATACAGTATATTAATTATTAATTTAAGTTCAATTGTTCACGCATTGAATGCCGGCAATGGGATGAATGAAACAATATTTAAACAACAAATCACTACTCTAAGAAAATTAGTGGCAGAAACATTAGCTATTGATGCTGAAAAAATGACATCAGAGCAAAAAGACTCATTATTTACACATATCATGAGCGAAGATAAATGGAAATCGAAAAAGATGCCAGATTCGATGAAATCGCATTTAGCTAAATTTAAAGATTGGGTAATTAAAAATTATTCAAATTTTATGGCAAAACCATCGAAAGAGGATGAAAGTAAATGGGGTGGAGAAATTGAAATAACATATGCCCAAAAATTATTGGACCGTCAAATTGTGGTGATTCAAATGCCGGCTGGCGAATCCCCAGAAAAGTTGGAGCAATTGGAAAAGAGCATTGCTGAAAATAAAAACAAATACACTGCAATATGGGCTGATTCTGTTCCTGGGAAGAAAATGAAGGATTTGGTGAGTGACTGACAGGCATTATAGAGAATTATTTAAATGAATTAATAAATGAATTAATTAATTAAGGGATTGATCAACATTCAAAGCTTGAATGACTTCTTTAACAAATTGAAGGAAAATGGATTGGACACAACAATCGTTCTGACTCGTTCCATAAATCATTATCGCCCAATTTACAAAGTTTGATCAAATTTACTTAGATTTTATAATCCTCCAATTTTAATTTGAATACAGATTCCACCAAGTAAGACTGTGAAGGAGAAGAATGATAAGAATCTTGGATTATTGAAATGATGAAAGAAATCTTTGCATACACATTTATGGAAGAGTAATTTTGTACATTAATTACCACATTGAAGTGGTTTCCCTTTTTGCAGCGGGTTTATTTTTTATTATGAGAAGTATATCTAACTATCTATGGAATTAAAAATGTGATATTTTGTATTTTTGATTTACATAAATTTGATTTATTTTCCTATTTCTATCTACAAAGCATCAAATATACAATTTCTTTTGTTTGTACTGCTTCAAAATTTAAATGTACACATTTTTACTGATTGTGATAAAAAGTTTTTCCCTAAAGATTGATCGAGAAAAATTATAATGCAATAACATTAAAAGAAATAATAAATTCATTTTAAATTTGTTTTAATTGAAATGCATCATAAATATTTAGGATTAATTTTCCTATTCATAGTTCATTTGATAGGTGACTATCATTAAAATTAGATTTTCTAAATAATTAATTGTTTCAATGTTTATAGGCTCAATTTTCATCTAGATGAAGCTAGGAAAAATGCCGCAAATCAAATTGTTTTGAATATTGTTGATTGCGTAGGGGTGTGGGGGTGGAAAGAGAGGGCGTGCAAAAGGACAGCAATATTGAAGGGGGAATTGAATGGAGGATTTTGTGACCATTTCCTGCGGATGAAAGGGATGTGGATTTGATGGGGAAGGGGAAGAGGGGTTGATGGTGGATGTTTGTTGACAAGAAATGAAAACACAAAGCTGCGAAAATATTGGCCCAATTTGGCCATTTGCCATCCCAATGGGCACTCATCAATATAGCCTATTTTAGCATTTATGCAAGGAATAAAGGAAACGGAATGAAGAAAAATTTTCTTTAATCTTTTATTAATCGAGTTAAATTATTTTTAAAAAATTAAAATAATAATTTAAAAATATTTTAGAGAAATATCATTCGGTCAATGGAATATTTCCATTTGCTGATCCTCCTCATTTTCCTTTTATTGTTCCCATTTTTGGACGGTCAGACAATTTCAAGATTGGAAAAACAAAAATTCTTGGAAAAAGTCGTCAACAAAATATTGGATTTGAACATGATGGATTCGTTAAAATTATCGGAATCAAATAAAAAGAAAATTGAAGACAACAAAAAAAGAGGAAATGGATTGCTTCAAGGAATTTCACTCCCCGTTGAGATTGACAGTAAAAAATTGTGCACAAAATTGGAGGAAACAATGCCAAAAATGTTGGAGGTATTTGGAATTGAAAAGGACAAAAATTATTATGCCCTAATTAAGGAATATGAAATATTGGATGAAAATGATGGAAAGGTTAAATTGGCAAAAGTGTGCGAAATTATTTTGGCAATTGAAAATGGTGAATTTTTAAAGATGAAAAAAAATTATCCTGTTTTCCGGAAGTTTTAATTTAATTAGAATAAAAATTTATTATAAAATTATTTGAATTTTTTAGATGTATTCAATATAAAATTGAGTGTTTTGGAAGCATCAAAATTTTTTGATCGAATGATCCACTTGGAAAAGACGATTATTGAAAATGGAGACAAAAATGATATTTGCACATTATTTTTATATAAAAAAGAGAATGTCCCAATTTTGACAATTTTTAATGGGCTAATTGGCCAATTGGGCAAAGCAGAATATGCATTGAAAAATGAGGTGGCAAAGGCATTTGGAAAGGAATTTGATGAAAATCAACGAAGTTGGTATTTTAAAATAATTTTGAATTATTTAATATTTTTGAAAAGAAAATCCACAAAATTGCCTCTTCGATATGGTAATGATGAGTTCCCTTGGTAGAATGGTAAAATTAATTATTGAAATTGTCAAAAAGAGTGACACGAATTCGCTGAAACATAATTATTTTGGAGGGGAAAAAAATAAATTTTGCCGAATTAAAGAAAATGAAGAGGAACATTTGAATGAATATTTGGCATTTTCAGGTTCATTTTTGGAAATAAATGACGAGGGGACATTTCTTCTAAATATTTTCAGACATAATCGACGATTGGTTCAGAAAAAATGAGGAAAAATATTCGTTCGATAAAAAAATTTGGTATAAATTTAAGAATGATTGGATTAATGGTAGAATGGACATTTCCATTGAGGGAATGCCTCCAGCAAAACGTATCAAAAGTGTTAGCTTCAATTTGGCCCAAAATATTCAGCTAATGAGGGATATTATGGAGGAAATGAAAAACATTGAATTGCCAGGTTTTTGATTTATTTAAAAATATTATATTATAAAAAACCAAAACCAATTTTAAGTCAGCACCCATAAGGGCAATGCAGTTCCAAGATTTGTTTTCCATTCCATGGTGGGAAATTAAAATTAATACGCACCTTTTTGTTTTGCTTTTAAATTTAAAGCGAAAACTAAAACATGTAAATTCGCTGTAGTAAATTGTATCCATGCTTGCAAATTTCTTTCATTGAAATGTGCCCTCCTCTCCCTATTGAAATTCTTCTTCTCCGGTATTTTGTTTATGGGAAGCAGCCAACCCAATGTGAAAGTAGTCCCAATTTAACGCTGTCTCTGCACTAGGAAACAAGGAAATGTAGTGAAAGAAAATGAGTGCTGCAATAGAAAGGGGAGGGCACATGACAATGAAAGATATGAACAAACACTATTTATTATTTTCTTTTTAAAAAGTTTGCAGTGCTCAGAATGCATTAAATGAATACCTTTTGTGTACCTTCCAACGCATCTGCAATTTACTATAATTAATACATTAAATCCTCAATTTCCTTACTAATTTTCGCTTCAAAAGCACTCCATAAAAGTGTATATAATTTCCGCATTCCTAGCCTTAAAATGGCTTGGATAGGCGATTTTTGGAATTGCACCACCCATATTGGGGCGTGCTAAAATTCAAATTTGTGTGTGTACTATATTATTTGCGTAGAAATTGAACAATTTAGAAAGAGGGATTAATATTAATTTAATGAAAATATACAGGAATACGTTTAAAATTGATATTCTGAAAAATATAAAAAATTCTCTATAATTTTAATAGGAAAATTTGAATTGAATATGAGCAAAATGCAAAGTGCAAATTTCTTCGAAAAAATGGAAAAATTGCGCATATTTTTGTGGAATGCTGAGGAATTGCAAAATTCATGCACGGAAATTCTTTACAAAAATGCGAATGCATTCAAAATTTACGAAGAATTGGTCAATTTTAAAGAATTGGATGAAATTTTCCCAAAAGTGGAGGATGGCATTTGGAAAGCAATGAAATTCCAATTGAATTTGGCAAAACGAAGTTTGGAACATATTTTTAAAGGAAAATATTTCCCTAAAATTTAGCTGCCCCTGAGAATTGTTTGTATGATTTTATATTTATTCGAGTATTAATTGAAATTACTCGTTCAATAATTCATGTTGTCCTGCGTTCTGAGGATGACAATTTGAAGGAGGAAATTTTGTGCAAAACAGCAAAGAAATATTGCACTGAAATGCCAATAAAATATTATCAAAATGGAGAAATGCGACCGAAAAAGAAGGGCATTGATATTTTGAAGGGAAATTATCAACTATTAAGATTTGGTACATAGTAATTAAATTGCAGAATATGTATTATTTTTGTGGCATAGAAGCAAGTTTTAATTATTTAGATATTCGGGTTAGAATTTTTAATTGATGATCTTACTATTACTCCGGGCCGGGTAAATACAAATCTCTTTTACTTTTTGAAAAGTTATTTTAAGATAAGTTGGTAGTATTTTTTTAAAATTATTTTACAAAAAGGAATCGACGATTGGTTTGCGAATAAACAAAAAATGATCCGGAAAATGGATTAATGGACATTTGGAAAAAATATTTTGAAATGGAATGGATTGAGGGCAAATTCTTTGTTCATATTGAGGGAATTGTTTGCCGAATATTGGACAAAAACAATTGCCAAATGAAACGAATGAAATTGTCAAAGAATTGATGAAAAAACAAAGGGAATTGCCAACAGTGGAAAATGCTACGAATCCACAAAAAATGCAAATTTCAAATGAAGACTTAAATGAAGAAGGTGGGCATCATTTTGGGCTATATTTGATGCTTCAAATTATTTAAATTAAATTAATTTTAATTAATACATTTAAGTGGACAGCAACAATGATTCAAATGAGGAAAGAAATAATGAATTCCAACATTTTCTGAATTTTGAAAGAAGCATTCAAAATGATGAAAAAAGAAAACCAAATAAAATCACTGGCATGCCTTTTGTTTGGACGGAATGGGACGAAATTAATGCAAATTCACCAGCAAAAGACCAATCCAATTCATTTGAAAATTATATTCCAAATAATTTTATTTTTATTAATCCGCTCAAAAATAAATGCGGATTTGGCATTGGAGTCTGTTGATTTTGTGGATACTATTATGATATTTATTATTTACTAATACTCCCGTTTCTATATAATTAATTCTCTTGTATATTCATTAACACTCTGATAAATTTGATTTTTCCAGTGAATTATTAAATTAAATTATTAATTAAGAAATTTAATTTTTTCATAAATTAATTCGAATCTGGCATTCATTTTTTAATGAGATAACTTTTTCTGCCGAAAAGGATAACTTATTAATGCCTGATCTTATTAGACAATATAAATTTTATAACATTTGATAGAGCTCATCAATTGTTCGAATGATACCTTGATTTTTGTTTGTTTTGACTAAAATTCAAGGTATTAAACCGTTTAAACTATATTTTGTTTTTTGATTGATTTATTTTTTATTTTAATTAAAACAATGAAAATCTATTAAGCCAATCGGTGCATCTCGACGAGCTCTATAAAATGATAAAAGATTTATAGTTTTTAAGAAGTGGAATTAAAAAAGCTTTCATTAGTAAAACATTTTTACATCTCTTGGCAAAAATTCGCATCCTTTTTCAATTTGAAAATATTATTATAAATAAATAAATTTTTTGATAAAAATTGCTCTTTTTTATACCAGGAACGGAGGATCATATAATTTAATTTTAATAAATAGGAATTTATAGGTAAAAAGCATCATAGAAACAGCAAGAGGGTTGGAAAATAAATGTACAAAATATAATTCTTGAATTACATAAAATATTTACGGTATAAAATGTACGAAAAAAAGGTTTTTTTATTTCATGAAGGCATAAATATCATCAATTTTTTCCAATTCCATAAAATGCACCATCGAGAAACCCGTCTAAATTAATTTAAATTAAATATTTATTTAAAATTGCTTACATCATTGCCAAAATCATTTTCGACGAAAAACTCCAATTGGCATTGGATGGTGTAAAATGGGATGATTGTGAAAAGCTGCAAATTATGATTGGTTAAATTATTAAATTTAAAAATATTTATTCTGACAAAATATGGTCGGTGTTTTTGGAGCATTGGGATCGACATTGCCAATTTCATGTGCTTGTCCCGCTGAATTTTTTCATTTTTAAATTTCATTTTCTAGTTGGTCTATTTAATAATAGAGTATGAAATATTTAACTAAATAATTTTATCTATAAAATTAAAATAATAAAATAATGTCGGCATCTTGGAGAACCTGTTTGAAAATCTCTAATAAATATTCCCAACAATTCGTAAAAAATTTTCTTTAAATTTTTTCCATTTTTTGGTAGATTTTTATTTTTACTAATACCTGACCCCGATGGTTCTATTTCTATGCAATATATCTTTATAGAGGAATATTTTTAATTTTTGTTTTCCAATTTCCACTCCTCTACCCCAAATATGGTATACTTACTGCTATCAATCACGGTTACTGCTGATCCATTTCGTTTTCCAGACACCGGTGGAGGTTTTCGAAAGAACGATGGGTATGAAGAAGTATACGGATAATTAGACATATTCGAATACGGATGCGAGGAATATGGGAAATTTTGGTAATATGGAGATTGAGGATATAGATGTGGCGAAAGAAAATTCGAATTGTAGACGGGGGAATTATAGACATGATGAGGAGTGTGTAGATTTGACATTGGATTTGCATATGGATGGTTTGACAATGGATACGGATTATATCTGTAACGACTTCGACGTCGGGAAAAGCGACGACGAGAATACGGTTGAAGATAAATGTTTGGGGTATTATTGAACATATATGGGTGGACACCGCGCACAATGGCCGAATCAATCTCCTTTTGAGCCAAAGCAGTGGCTGCTGCCTCAATTTTTTCATCGGCATTTGTCGCTTTATGAGCATTGGCATGGTCGACTGAATAAAAATGAATTGGATTAATATTTTAATAAATTTGTACTTGGATTTGTCCGCCAATGGCCGAATTGATTCATGACGCATTTATCACCATAGCATTTTGGGTTATGTGCATTTTCAACCATTGCTTCAGCATGAGGACTCGTATATGCCAGACCACCATAACCAACAGGGATGAGATGTGTCAACGAAGGAGTAAAGCAATATTGTTGAAGAAAAAATAACCAAATTAATAAATTCATCATTTTCTATTGAAATGCGGTATTACTGGAATTTAGTGGAAGGGAAGAAGGATGATGAAGATGAAGAAGGAGAAGAAGAAGAAAAAGATATTGACGAGGATGATGAAGAAAGATCATCCTCAGCTTCATCACTTCTTCATCATCATCCTCATCCTTTTTCCCTTCCAATACCAAAAATGCAAAAAAAATTACAAATTTTATTTCATATGTTTATTGAAGGGAGTATTTATTTGATTGAAATTTGAAAATATAAATAAGGAAAGAGTAAAATGGAATAATGAAAGCTGCAGATGAAGCTGTAATTGCGAAGAAATAAAAATCACATGCATCTCCGGGAAAGGTTGGCAATTGGAAGAAGGGAAAGATGAAAAGAAAATTGTTTATGGAATTGAAAACGGATGGGAGGAAAATAGGGGAAATAAAAATGTGGGTGGCATTGGCAAAGGGCAATTGACAGGCACGTGAAAAATTCACCCAAAATCCATGTTTGCTGATTGACAAATCCCAAAACGGAATTGCGAAAATTTTCATTTCATTCTCTTATTAATTATAGTAAAATCGGGAAGGCTTTTTTTGTTGAAAGAATAAATACTTTTTGTAGGAAGTTAGGTTTTTTGCCGAAAGATCAGTTTTTTTGGGGATCTTTTTAGTGCTTGATTCTTCCTACACTTCCAAAGCTTATAATTATAACCACTTATAGATTTCGTCAAGACGCATCGAATGGTATATAATCTGTCATGGTTTTATCAAAATTTAAGGTAATAAAACTTTTGAGCTTAATTTCTCGTTCAAACTACTTTAATAATTTAACCCAAATTATCAAACGATGCTTCTCAATGAGTTCTATCAAAAATGAGCATAATTTTTGGGGGTCTAGGATTAAGCACTAAAAGTAATCATCAAAAAACTGATCTTTCGGCAAAAAACCTTTTCTCTTATAAAATGACAAAATTCCCTCCAAGCGATGATTATTTCTTCGACATTATTTTATTATCAAGTTGGCTGTCAATTTATTACCAAAATATTTATCCATGAATAATTGGAAAGTAAATTAGAATTCTTGTTTTTAATTTTTGAATAAATATTTGAAAGCAGTTTATAGTTTATATACAATTATGAATTTTGATACAAAATTTTGAAAATAGTTCATTAATTTTCCAAATCCATTCTCCAAAATTGCATATAAATAAATGGAATTACATTTTCCACTTTTGATTTCGTTCCCGAAAATACGGAATTGAAGCGGAATGAAGAAATTGTGTTTTGATGTTGATAAAAAGCCAAAAAAGGCCCATTTTCGGCAATATTGATCAGGCGGGCCCAATTCCCTCGATCACATTACCCAAAATTCGCATTCAACCCAGCTTCACCGGATGCCTTTGAAGGGATGCGCACGCCGCCAAATCCAAAACAAAAAGGACACTTCTTCCCTCCTCCGCATATCCAATCCACAAATAAACAAACAACCATTTCCCCTGCCTTCATCAACCATCCGTGCCGGCCAAAAAGGGAAAAAGTGAAAGGAAATGGAGTGGAGGCGGATTTGCTGGGGTGGCATAAAGCCAAAGTGCAATATTTTTCCCTTTGATCATTCCACTTTTTTAGGTGGAAAAGAATTTGAAGGGAAAATGGAAAGAGTGGGAGGAAGGGAAAGGGAATTTGCCTTTGACATCTGTCAACAACGAACCGCGCAAATAGGGGGGAGAGGGGATGGAAATGGCCAATTGGGAAGGGGAAATGGCCAAATTGCCACCACGAATTTTTGAGTGGCCGAAAAGGGGGAGGGAGGGTGGCTAATTTCCGTCATTTCTTGTATATATCGACGAAATTATTTCCATCATACGGGCATTGGTAAAACAATTTCATTTTTCTTCGACAAATTCTCAATTTTTAAAATTATTAGCCATTTATTTTATAATTTAATTCATTTAATAATTAAATGACCAAATTTTAGAAAGTTTTCCCCACCCAATCCCTCCATTCAATTCCATTCTCATCGATGGCTCATCAATTTTCAAAAATAATTATTTCCCTGATGTTAATTTTTGTCAATTCACTTTTTCACCATTCATCGGCAAGATTTACACCAAATAATGCAGCAGAAACTTTAATTCACGAATGCACCGGAGGTGCCTGCGGAATGAATGCCAATCCTAATCCAATCAAACCGGTTGCCGTCCAATTCCCCTTTTCCCAACCGTATCGACCTTATTCATCGCCATGGGGTGTTCCCGCACATCAAATGGGAATAGCCCAACCGTTGGCCGCCCTTGTCGAAGCGGCCAATGCTCCTCCGGTGCCATCGGCTCCGCCACTCCCAATGAAGCCGGTTGAACCCATCCCAGCCGGAGAAATTAAAACTCCACGGGGTAATTCAATTCAAATTAATCTAATTTTAATTTATTTATTAAAGAAAGAATCGAAGTGTTCCTGAATGATAGAGAATTCATAATGTTGGCGAAGCATTTGAATTTGCCAATATTGTTCAATGAGCAAATGAAATCAGGACAGAAAATTGGACAAGTTCGAACTGCTTTTGACACAATCCACAGTCAATTGGTGTTCCCCGTCTACAATTCATTCGCCCATGCGGCCACCGGACTCGCCTCTGTGGATAATGCAATGAATAAAGTCAAATCTGATTTGATGAACAATTTTGGAATGGTCCAGGACATTGGCATTCGTGAAGGAAGTGAGTGGGGGAGGGGGGCATTTTTGGCAAATTTTCCCTTTAAAATATTCCAGGAAGGAGGAAAGAATTCTGGGTCTATGATATTTTTCTATTTCGGGCAATTCTCGAATTTTACAATCGAATGTTCGACGAAGCCTATCGCCATAATCATATATTGATCAATAATACCCATGAAGTTTGCGAAAATTGTGCCCTAGGGATGACCACAGGTGAAGATGCGGGTGCTGCTGACATTGGTACACCTGGCGGTTTTTGTCCGGATACAACAAAATGCACATTCAAAATAAATTTGGATGCCCAAAAGAGAATGAATGATGAGAATTTCAACTTTTTACATGTAAATTCAATTTTCTAAAGGATTTATAATGGCGAAAAGAATA
This sequence comes from Pratylenchus scribneri, assembly GCA_030063045.1. Lineage (NCBI taxonomy): Eukaryota > Metazoa > Nematoda > Chromadorea > Rhabditida > Pratylenchidae > Pratylenchus > Pratylenchus scribneri. Next base: position 334,022 of record JAQSEB010000033.1, read on the forward strand.
CTGAAAATGACTAAAAGGTTTTAAAGTTTAGTGGTTTACCCTAGACTCTCAAATCTTATAACCAATCGATAGATCTCTTCGAAGCACATCATTTGATAACAATTCGCTTATTAGGTTTAACCAATTTTAACTTAGTTTTGATCCAAAAACAATGAGTTGCTTTAACCGGTTTAAAACCCTTAATTTTTGATCAAAACATGAAAAATTATATACCAATCGACGCATCTTAACAAGTTCCAACAATGGGGTATAAGGTTCGGGAGTTTAGTACAAACCATTAAATCTTAGAATCTTTTTTCCTCCATTTTCAATGTTTTTTCGCCAATTTAAATCCCATCCAATTTTCTAATATTTACCGTAAATTTCCTATTAGTACCCCCGGGGGTACTAATTTTCGAAGCCCCAAAAATGGGAAAAATTTGGGGTCTAACTTTGTTATCTGTTGACATTTTTGAACAAATTATAGCGCTTTTTATAGAGCCCAATGGCACTAAGAAATGCAATAAAAATTTTGTTAAAAAGTTCATATTGCCAAGTGGTACAGTACCATAAAGTCGGGAGGGGGGTACAAATAGAGAGGGGGTACTAATAGGAAATTTACGGTAATTAATATTTGATTGAAGGAATTTATGCATTCAAATCAAGTGAATTTGCTTTATGGCAGTGCAGTGGAAGCTTTTGACCTCAAATTTTTGGCCGAATATCTTCCCTACAAATTCGATGTCCGAATTGTGGATCCATTGACGCAGGCAATGAACCAATTCCCATTTATGGGTGCTCATTATGCTCCGCCTCATTCACCGTTCTTCTCAATGCCACAAATGGGAATGCACCATATGGGCATGGGGATGATGCCTCCAATGCCTGGCACATATCATCAATTTGGCCAACAACAATTCCAACACAATGTCTTCCAAAATCCAATGTTCCCACCGCAACATCAAATGATGATGCATTCTCCCCATTTCCCCAATATGATGCCTGGGCATCCGTCAAATATGATGGGCACCGGTCATTTCCATGGAACTTCTCATTTTCATCAACATCAGCAAGCACCCAATGGGATGACCAGTTGCGTCAGAGGATTCATGCAATTTAATGGTCAAAAGGTTCGCTGCTGATTTGCAAATGAGGTGATGAACAAACTGATAGAGAAAAACGGAAATTGGCTGAAAATTCGATGTGAATATTTAAGCAAATTTATGCAATTTAACTGATTTTTCATTCCTCAATCATTTCTACATTTAATTTTTATAAATTTGACCACTTTATTATATTTTGTCATCACATCCGCGGGTTGACTTTCGATAAATATTGTTTATTTAATTCTTTTTTATTTTATTTTTATTGTTTAATTTTTAAGCCCATCAAAATATTTGTATTCAAAGATTTTTATTTTCGCATTTTAATTATTTCGGTTTGTATAAAAATTCTTTTCTATTTCCTTTTCTATCTTTTATAATTTGTAATTCTCTATACACAAGTAAAAATGAATAAATTTTCAAAAAAAATTACAGAACAAATCAAATTTATTCATGGCAGAGAAATTGCAAAATTTAAAGTTCTTTTTTTTTTTATTTTTAAACATGAATTTGAAATTTTTAAAGATGTGGAAGAGTCCTCCAGCGTTTTTATCTCTCTATTTCATTAAAGATATACCGTTTTGGGTAGTTTTTATCAATAAAATATTTGGCTAAGACAAAATCAGAATTTGCCTAAACAATGGAATATTTACATCGATTTTTGATGTTTAATTGAGTAAGAAAATGATGCCTTATATCGGCATCAACATATTCAACATATTTAATGATTTTTATTTATCATTTATTCATTAAATGTAATGTAAATATTATCATTTAAAAACATTAATTTTCTTTATTCCTCTTCATCTTTACCTTTATCATCTCCTTCCACTTCCACCTCAATTCCAACTACCGTATATTCTTTCACGGATCCTTCCCCTTGTTGATCCTTTTTTCTTCTACTTCATTTTTGTCATCCTCCTTCTCATTTTCCACTTCAACTTCAATTCCAACAATTTGGAAGGCTCCAACGTTTTTATCGGCTTTTACTTCTTCTTCTTCTTCCTCTCTTTCTTCTCCTTCCTCCAATGCTTTAATTTTGGCTGCCACTGATCCTGTTATTGTTTCTTCATTTGATCCGTCCATTTCTACTTCTATTCCAACAATTTGGAATCCGCCTACTTCTTCTTTCTTCTTGTCTTCCTCTGCTGTTTGTTGAATTGCTGGCTTTTCTTTCTGTTCTTCTTCCGATTTCTTCTCTTCTTCTTCATCCAAAATCTCAATTTCCTCGACTTCTTCTTCAACTTCAATTTCTTCCTCTATCCATTCTTCCTCATCCCCCTTTTCTTCTGCTATTTTCGCGTCATCATCTTTCTTTTCTTCTTCCTCTTTCACTTCTTCTACTTTAATTTCTTTTATTTTTGGCTCATCTTCTTTCTTTTCTTCCTTCATTTCCATTTCTTCCGCATTCATTTCTTCCATTTTTGGCTCATCTTCTTTCTTTTCTTCTTCCTCTTTTTCTTCCAATTTCACTTCGTCCATGTTAGTCTCATCCTCTTTATTTTCTTCCTCAACTTTCATTTCTTCTTCCACCTTTTCTTCCGCTTCTTTTTCCTTTTCTCCATCGGTTTCCGCAATTTTTTCTTCTTGCACTTTTTCATCCTCCTTTTCTTTTTCAATCTGGAATATTTAATTACAATAAAATATGTTAAAAATATATGTTTACATTCGCTGGCTTTTCCTCATTCAAATTTGCCTCAATGCCGTTGATTTCCTTCAAATCAAGATATCAAATAATTATTAATTATCCAAAATTCACTCACTTCCTTTTGTTCTAAAATTTCTTCCTCCTCTTCCTCCACTTCTTCATATTCCTCTTTCTCCTCCTTTTTTCCATCATCTACAATTACATCGGCGGATGTTGCTGTTGGTTTCGTTTGGAACTATTTTAAAAATTGGTATTTTAAATACATTTTATTCCCCAGCACAAACCTCGCATTCTTGCACCACAACTTTTGGCTCATCATTGTCCTTTGATGGCCCTTCCTCCAACTTTTCCTGCCCAACGTTCTTTGCGGCCATTGGACATCGATGTGAATCGAGATTATGAATTGGGCCACATCCACCATTGCAAATACATCCTCGGAGCATCCACGAAGGGATTCCGGCCAAATATGAATATGGGGCACGGACGGGTGCAGTTTTGATTGGCTCATAGCCGGGAGGTCTTGGCTGTAATGGGCGGCTGGCCCGATCACAGATTAATCCGGATTGAGTCCGATGTTGGGTCAATGGGTACCAAACCATGAATATTTTGGTGAAATATCAAAAAATTAAAAAGATTGATTAAAAATTACTCAATCAATTTGAGGGTGTTGGAAATGAACTAAATTTATAATGTCGATTAATTGAATGAAGGGAGAACATTGGAAGCAGCTGTTGAGTTAAGTTTAAGCCAAAATATTGAAAGAATGTGAAGGAACATTTGTTGGCAAATAATCTTCAACAGAGAAATTTCAAGCCTGATTGAACCATGAAAAACCCTTTTAGTAGACATATTTTATTCATTATTTTAATTTATCTAATTACAATATTATTATTACCGTAAATTATCTATTTGCCCCGGGGTTATTAAATTTTGAAGCCCCCAAAATTAATAAAATTTAGGATTCTTTCATGAGTAGACATTTTTGAAGAAAGCTATATACATTTTTTATAGAATACAATGGCACTGAAAAATGCTTATGTCAAAAAGGTAGAGTACTTTAATGTCAAGGTGAGGTTAATATTAGAGGGAGGCCACTAATAGAGGATATTATATTTTTTTTAAATTTAATTCATTTATTATGATTTATGAAATTTTGAACTTTTAATTATTTTCTCATTTTTTTGTTCAATTATACAATAATCATTCATGTCAATTCCATTTGTCCTATTTCATTTATTTCTTTCCTGTCAAATTGGGTCTTCTCTTTTCCAGCCTCCGCCTTTCCTTTTTTTCCCTTTTTTTTGCTGCCAGCCGGTCAACAACTTGTTTAATATCGATCGACTCAATTCTCTCGAGACCTTTTCCCACAATAGTTGAGGCCATTAAATATTTTTGGGCAATTACTCAACCCTTCAAATCCCCAATAAAATTTCACAATTCAATCAAAATTCAAAATATCCCATTATTCTTTAAATGCGATTCAAATAAAAAATAAGATTAATATTAATAATTTTTAATATTATTTAGTAGAATCTAAAAAAGTCCGGAATGAAAGTGCCTCCACCTGCCTATGATGAGTCAACAAATGTTTCCCATTATCCCCCAAATCCACAGTTCCCACCTCATCAACAATATTCAATAATTGTGAATTCTGCTCAACAACCGCAACAATCATCGGTGCCCCCATCATCAACAACAGTAGTGGATTTGGACGAGCATTTTGGGCCATATCCGCAACAGGTGGAATATATCCAATTTAGGGTATAAATTTAATCAATATTTAGGCTTATTGCCAAACTTGTAAAGGATATTTGGGCACCCAGACCAAACATGTTTCCGGGCTGTTCACCTGGATTCTGGTCTTCTTGTTCATTTTATTCGGGTATTTCCAATTATTATCGCAACCCCCAATTTAATTCAATTTTATTTCGCTAGTTTGTTTTGTGGCTGCTGTTTTCTGCCATTATGCGTGAAAAGTTGCAAAGATGTTGAGCATCGATGCAGCCAATGCAAAACATATTTGGGCACATATCAACGCGTTTTTGGCACTCGTCGGAATCATCAACGAGTTCCAATCATCAGACAAGCATAAAACAAAAAATATTGGATATGATTTGAAATTAAAAAATTGTCAATTTGAATGGAGGAATCAAAAAATCCAATTAATCAAAAATACTTATTGTGACTTTAGTCCATTAGAAATGATCTATTAATTTTTTTACTATACTTATTCTCAACTTTTCACTATTTTACTAATTATTACCAATTCTGTATTTATTTATTTTAACAAATTTAATCTTTATTATAAAATATTTTTTATCAAACAATATTTGGGAAAATAATAACAAAATGTACAATTTTTGTTGTGGGTAATTTTAGAAAGGTGGTGAAATGGTCAATTTTTCTGATACTGTTTTATATAATAAATACGGATTTAATAAGCAATTTTTGTAGTAAATTAGAATAACCGAAGGAAAAATAAAAATGGTCACCGGAATATAAAAAATGAAATAAAAATATTTACAAAATTTATATTTCCTTCAACTCTGGCAATTGCGCATTTCCTCTAATACACAATTCGGCCAAAGCTGGTGGCATAAACCGACTGAAGTTTTCCCTTTCATGAACATTGACAATATAATTCATAAATTCAATATGATGTTGGGCAGAATTGAAACAGAATTCGATGAGTGATAATGCATCCGCATATTTTCTTGCACCCGCAAATGGACCATGCCTTTTCTGTCAATGGCAAATTTTGTATTATATTGCTCTGACTTTTGAATGTTAAATTTTTGTAATGACAGTATTTAATTTGGCGAAAAAACATTGAAAATAGAGAAAAGCTTATAACGGTTCATGGCTTTACCCTAACCCTCAAATTATCCATAGATCTCGTCAAGATGCCTTGAATGTATGTATATATAATATATTTCATGGTTTGGTCGAAAATTAAATGTATTAGAATTTTTGAACCGTTTCCTTTTTTTTAATTAAGATTGTTTAAACTTATAAAACTAATTCATTATTACATGCCTCTAATTGGGCGCCGAGATCTATTAATTAGGTATAAGATTTATGGGTCTAGGATAAATTTCTATAGAGTTAATTGTTATAATATTTTCGTCATTTTTAATACTTTTTCGCCTTTTTAAATATTTTCCTTTTTTAATTTATTGTAAATTATAGGAAAATTTATTTGTCCTATACTATATGTTAATTTATACTTGAAAAATTCGCAAAAGCATTTTTGAATATTTTTCTGCCTCCGTCAAAAGCAGCTTTTGGCCATTGCTTGTCAACCCATTTGTGACCATATGTGCATAAATGATGGCCCTGATCAGAACAAATTCCTCATCCGATAATTGGACCCGATGGAATGGTTCCATCACTTCGGTCAAAACTTTTGAGGACAAATTAAAAACACTGAATATTACGAAAATGGAAATTATTAAAATATTCTATTATTTACTTATTGTCAGCTTCATATTTTCCTCCATTAGTGAAAAGAATTGGGGCATAGCCAGCCGGCATTATTATTGTTTTTGAATTCATTTGATATGAATAAAAAGCATTGCTCAAAACAAACAATGGCATTGAAATATTTTTGACAAGACACACCTTTTATTATTGGAATTTAATTTGAATGATTTAAATTTGTATATTCAACTTGATCTTCAATATCCAATAAGTCGAAAAATGGCATCGTTTTGGCAATTTCAACCACAAAAAGCAAATCCATGGACAAATAGGGCGGCCTTCTCGAAAAAAGTCCATTCTTTCGGACTCTTTCAATTCGATTTTGGTCAATTGATTTTGGAGGAATTAACTGGCAAAATATTCTCTATGAATATATTAAATATATTCAAACCGAATATTGATAGCTTTGTGCAAGCAAATTATCCGGTTTTGATATTAATTCCACCAAAGAATTGCAATTTTGTTGAAAATGATATTCCGGAATTGGACTGGAGGAATTTCGAATTTTTCGCACAAAATTTTCAACGGAGAGAAAATAATTTAGCAAAAGTGTGTCATCCGATGCCTCAATTGAAGGGATATACTGTTGAATTTCCTAGATGGATTTGATGGTAATAAAACATTTTTTAGGTGATCGCGAAGAATCCATATCCTTCAAAAACGTCAATTAATGGACTGATCGGAACAAGAGTGATATTCGAAAGAGTTTGAAAATTGAATAGAACTAGCGTTGGAAAAAGTATCCATAAATTAGCCTGAATAAAAGTTTTTGTCAAAATTAAACCCAGGAAATATGTTAAGACTTCCCTAAGATTCTTATACTCAGACAAATCTTTATTCCTAATCTAAATCTTATTAAATGATCCTTGCCCTAGATGTAAATACAAATAGCCGTAACATTTTTATTTTTGAGTTTTATGCGAGACTAATGCAAATTTGAATTTAACTCATCGAGACAATCTAAAATTGGCTATAATTTAACGAAAAAAAATAATTCATATTCCGACCCAACAGGGGATCCTTCACTTTTTCAATATTAATTTCTTAACAAAAGTTCCATTACAATTTATTGCAAATTTGTTCATTCCTTTTTCGATTCAATTTTTCGAGCCCTCGAATGTTATCACACTAATCCCGAATTCCGATCAGTTCCCTACTTCGTCTTTTTTGGTGGGATACGGTTTCTTTAAGATTGCCAATTTTTTATGGGAACCTGCTGATTTGTTAGCCAAATTCCACTTTCATCACTTCGGCATACTTCTTCGCCAATTATTGGCACAATATCTTCTTCCAATTCCAATTCATTCCTCCTCCATTTTTCCAATAATTTTATTCGTCTTTTCTCAATCAATTCCAACATTTCCCCAATTTCCGTTGGATCACGCCGCACAGACCGCGCATTCATTCCAACTAAAATGCATTTGTCAAAACGGCAACTTTTGCATTTGTCCTCTTCAAATTTATTTTCAATAAATATTTCAAAAATCCAACAAACCACTCGGATCGCAGCGTTCATTTCTTTTACAAAAAAATTTCTTTTTCATAGTTACCGCCCGCCTGAAGAAATGCTTACAGCCTAAAATTGTTTCTTTTTTGATACAATCAATGAAAAACAGTTTACCATCACAACAAGCAACATTATAAAAAAAATATTGACAATCTTTTTTGCAAATTGCACATTTTGTTGGATATCGATAGCGTCTTGGATGTTTTGCATCCATCCTAAAAATATTCTTGACTTGGCTGGATTGATGAAAAATTAAATGTAAAATATTCAAAAATCTTGATTTATAATTGAAAAAATAAAGAAGAAGGAATGTATTTGTTGGAATTTGGGAATCGCATTTATTAAAATAGGTAAATGTCCATCGACGATATTTTTACCATTTTAAAAGATTAAAATCTCTCGTATTTCCTCTATTAGTGGGGGTTATTAATTTTTGAAGTAATAAAATTGACAAAATTTGAGGTCAAATTTTGTTAATTGTATCTGCATACTTTTTTGAACAAACTTTAGCTTTTAGAGGCCAATGGCCCTGAGAAATACAATTAAAAATTTTGTTAAAAAATTCACATTTCCAAGAGGTGGAGTACCTTAAACTCGAGAGGGGTTACTAATAAAGGGGAGGGGTCACTAATAGAGGAAATACTGTTATTTCAATTTCCCATTTTTAATTAAAAAAAGATTCAATATAAATATATATAAAATTATTGTTCGAAATTATATTGTGAAGTGAATAGATAAAAAATCAAATTATTTTGTGTTTTTACATTCTAAATAAATTTTATTACTCTTTAAAAAGCCAACATTATTTGTTTAATGAAAAAAAAGTTGAGATGGATTAATTTAATTTCCTCTGCTGGAATATTTTTCTACTGTATTCCATTCAAACATTCCAAATTTATAGGAAATTGTATTGATTTATTAAATTAAAATAATTTTATTGAAAGCAAAAAGTTAATTATTTGCACATTAAAAATCAAAACTTTATTTTTAAGTAGCAATATAAATTTTATAAAATAAGAAATAATTTAAAGGCATTTCTCGGCCGATTGAACCACCAATGAGCCAACAATAATGTTGGTGAATGAGAGGAGCATTGCGGCAATGGCCAAATAAAAACTGTAGCTGACATCATTCAAATTGTCCACATTTTTGACATCCTTCCACTTTTTAATCATTTCTTAAATTAATTTATTATAAAATCATCAAATAGAAATAATTCACCAATATCCTTATCATTATTGACATAGAAAACAATAATGGCGACAAAAAGGCAAATTGATGATGTGGCAGCCAACGAAGGCAATGGCCGGAAAATGCCACCTTTTTAAGAAAATTAGGGGTAAATTCACTATAAATATTACGGCAACCTCGTCCAATACAACAAAAGAAGGTGAGAACATTCCAAACCAATGCCAAAAGGGAAGTAATCAAGGAAACGATCATCAAAGCAATTACGGCCTTTTCATAGCCTGGCTGATTCTATAATTCAATGGGAAATGAAAATTTAGTAGGGCTTTTTTCATTCAATAACACCATACCTCCCACCACTTTTCGCAAGCATCAATTGCCTCGCTGGAATTGATGTGAATTTGGCCGGATGTGTCCGATGTAATGGCACACCCAAATGGGAATATCCCCTTTGAAATGGTCTCATTGATGATTTGCCCAGGATCCGTTGAATTTAATTCGGCTCGAATTGTCCGCCAGCCTTAATTAAGTGTATGGATTAACCAAATTCATCATACCATATAAACTCTTTTAATAACCTATGTGGAATTATTTTTCAACCTTACCAAAGCGTGGTATGGTAAATTATTAGAGAATGGGGAATTAAAAGAGTGTATACGGTATTCAATTCAGAACTAACCCGGAGTGAACATTGAGCCAATTGTGAGGCCAATTGCGGCGAGAACGATGGCACCATAAATTAATTGACTTAATTTTGATAGACACATTTTCCAAATGATGAATAAAAAATGAAAGTATTGATCTAAAATGAATTTAATTTTGAATAGATTATTTTTTGAATGAAATTGACGCCATCATCGAATCATTTTTTTGATGCTTTATTCCATATTTGAACAGGAATTGGGGAAATAAATATTAAATAACATTTTATAAGGAAAAGATGAATGAATGAATGAATTTGTGAGAGAATTGACGCACCCTTTTTTGTTGTTGATAAAGAATATTAGCCGGAATGGGGGGCATTGGAAAAAATTATGAATGAATAATAGAATAGAATTGGATGGAAATGGGATCGATGAATCATTGGTTTCGTAAAAGGAAAAGAATTCAGACAATGGATGAATTGATCAGTCCGAAAAAAATTCGTCAGAATTTTTATTTTGATTTTTTTTTTTTTTGTATTTTTTAATTAAATATAGAAAATCAAGTGCCTCTTTTTAATTTTTTTAATGATATTAGAATTTAAAATATTTTAATATGAATATATAATTATACTTTTTTTGAAGCCTCATTTTTCTATTTTTTTTATTAATATTAAATCAAAATTCAAAATATAAAGTATTTTATGAAATTTAATTTATTCCATTTTATTGACTGAATTAAATTGATATTTTTTAAAAAAAAATTCCCATCAATCATTTTATTGAATTTTGCCGATTTCTCATTCATTTCTTTGCGGAATGATCATTCTCGACAATTTTCAATAAATATATTTCTCCCGAAAATGATATTTTTGATTTTCTTACTATTCATTTATTCAATTTTAAATGAGAATTTTGCACAAAAACAAGTAAATTAATTTATATTATTTAATTTGATAATTTAATAATATACAAAATGTATTAAATTCACAATTATTTTTTAAATATTTTGAGGAGCTATTGACCGGAGGAATTGATTGCACAATTTGCTTTCAAGAATGCCAATACCATGATTCCAATGGACAATTATCGGATCGACTCATTCTGAATTGTGCAAATCAATGCAAATGTCAATGCACCAAAAATTGCCCGGGAAAAATTCCAAACAACGATTTAAATGATTGATTAGAATTTTATGCCACAATAATAATTAATATTCACATTTTTGAATATTAAAAATGGTCATTTTCATTTGTATTGAATTCGTTTTCTGGGATCATCCTTGCGGGAAAAAAGGTGAAATTTGTGGCTGAACTTGAGGGAAAGTTTGTTGTTGGCTGACAAATGAAAATGGAATTGGCTGTGGCTGCTGAACTGGCAATCCTCCTCCAAAAATTCCCGGTGTCCCCACCCCAACTCCATTAATTGGTGTCCCAACGCCAATTCCATTAATCGGCTGAATTAGTGGTTGTTGGATAAATGGCCGCACAAATTCCTCACTACTCGAACCATAATATCTTCGGCCATATCCTCCATAGCCGTAGCCTCGACAACGTTTTAGACGGCGTTGAAATTCCTCGAATTCGCTGTACTCATCTTTAAATATATATTTTTTTTAAAAATTTTTTTTAAATTAAATTATTCAACCATTTTCCTCTTGCACTTCTTTTGAAGATAAAATGGCAATTATGGAGAATTGTATAATAATAATTTTTAATAATAATTGCGGAATCTGGTCCATATTATGATTTAATGGATTAAATTTGAATTAAAATGGAATTTATTGTTCATACTTTTTCCTTCTATTATTTGAACAGCCTTTTAAAAAGTGGTTTTTTCCACGTTTTATTAAATCAAAATCAAAACACAAATTATTTTTATTCTTACATTTATAGGAAAAATCTACAATAAAAAATTTAAATAATTATATTAATAAATAACATTTTTACAACAAAATAAACATTTTTTTTACTAATATTTTAATCGATCGCAATATGTACATCAAATATAATGGTTTCATTTTCATTTTCATGTTCATGGAGTGGTCATCGTCACTGTTGATAATTCCGTTTCATTGGGCGAAGTAGTCACATTTGACATTGTGGGTAAAAGGCTGGATTCGGTAGATTCAGAAAATGGTGATGAAGTGGAATCGGTGATTGGTGAATCGGACGTTGATGAATCGGTGGAAAACATATCGGTTGATGTGGAAATGGGAACATCGCTGCTTTCGGTCACCAATCCAGTTGAAGGAGACATTGTCGAATCATCCAAAGTCGAGGAAACAGTGATGTTGATTAAATCAAATAAGGTGACATTTAAGAATTCAGTTGATTCCGTCGAATCACTGACATTGATAGAAGAAGGGGTGACGGTGTCCCATTCAATTGTTTGGCCAGAGAAACTCTCATTTACAAAACCAGTGACTAAACTGATATTGATTGATTCGGTGAATCCATTTCCTCCGCCATTTTCGGTGACAATCACAGTTTGACCACCTTCGCCGTTTCCACCATCCTCTTCATTCAGTGATATTCCCCCATATGGACAAATTGTTGATTCGGTTGTGGTTGGCACTTCGTAATCGGCACTGGCATTACCGCAGGCCAAAAAATCGCCAATGCTTCCCCATTCGCAATCATCCCCATAGACAATGCTGGTTGAGAAGAATTGGGCTTGCCATTCGCAATCTTGTGCACTGTAGCTGACCATCAAATTGTAAAATTCATTGATTTTAGTGCTCATTGATGATTCACTGTCCCAAATTATTTTGCGCATTGCATTCCAATAACTATTGAATGATAATTTCCTTCCAGTCGTCCATGTGGTTGAATTGCTGGTGTTCACATTGTAGACAGTGTCAAAAACATTTTTGGTCATAATTGTTTGATTGTTTGAATCAATCATCAGCAAATTGCCACGTTGGGCACATTTCACATCTTCAGGCCAATTTGAACTTGTCACAATTTTGCATGATGAATTGGAGGATCCGGATGAACCACCGGATGAGGAAGTTGACGAATCTAAGAATTGAGATTATATTTTTGAACAGGAGTAATAATATTCACCTCCCCCTCCATTGTTGGATCCGGATGAATCGGTGCTAACTTCATCCGGTGACTGAGTTACATTGATGGAACAAATTGGTGCCATTGTTGATGATGGCATTGTGAAATTGGCCGAAACATTGCCGCAGGCCATAAAATCGCCGATACTTCCCCATTCGCATCCTTCACTGAACTCCAATGTGGTACTGAAGAAATATTCTTGCCAATTGCAATCCTGGGCACTGTAGTTGATCAGCAAATCAAAGAGTTTATTGATTTTAGTGCTCATTGATGAGTCACTGTCCCAAATTATTTTGCGCATTGCATTCCAATAACTATTGAATGATAATTTCCTGGCCGTAGTCCATGTTGTCGAATTGCTTGTATTCACATTGTAAACCGTGTCATAAACAACAGTGGTCATGATTGTTTTATTATCCATGTCTGTTGTGATCAGATATGCCCGTTGATCGCAGTCCACAGGCCAATTTGAGCTGGTGACAATTTTGCATGAAGAATTGGAGGATCCAGAAGAAGAATTGCTGCCCGAAGAAATTGTGGTTGTTGGCACTGAACTCGGAGTGGACATTGGCAATGTGCTTGTGCTGACATTGGGCGGACAAATTGATGGCCAATTGGTGGCATTGGATGAGGGCATTGCAACATTGGCAGTGGAATTGCCGCAGCCAACAAAGTCACCAATTGTTCCCCAAAGGCATCCGCCCAATTCAAGTTTTATTGAGTAGAAATTGTTGGCTTTAAATGGACAATCAGTGCTGCTATACGCTGTCATATCGACGATAATTTTGTTGATTTTGGCAGATTGTGTTGGATATTTTGTATTGTCCCAAATGTATGTGCGAATATTATTCCAATAGGAATTTAGGCTCGATCGTCGGGCCAATGTCCAAACAGTCGAATTACGGGTGGTCGAATTATAGACGGCATAATCGATTGCATTGGTCAAAATTGTTTGATTGTTGGTATTTGGTGTGATCAAATAGGCACGAAAAGTGCAATCCACTGGCCATGAATTACTCAAACTATTGTTGCAAGCTAAAATTAATGAGCAAAATTAATTTAATTTAATATGCCATCATTTACCTCCTTCAATTTGTGCCCATTTATTTGCTGACAATGCGGCAATGAACAAAAAGGTAAAATAAAACATTTTTTATTTAAAATGTTGATTATTAATTGAATTATTTTTGAATGGATGGATTCATGGTGTTTCCGTTCAACCCAAAATCGCTTTTATATTGGTCCCTTAAACCAATAAAACATTCGAACAAAACAATTTTCAGACATCATGCAAATCTGTCCTTTTAATGATGTACTTTTTGTTTTCGATTGTTCATTGACTGTTTATGAATGAATTGTTCTCAAAATTATCATTTGATTTTTTCAAATCATCCATTTTTCATGTTTACATTTATCAAAAAAAATTGTCTCGAGAATAATTTATTTAAAATATGCAAATTTTTAATCCAACTTTCCACTTCACATTTTTGTCAGACAAATAAACAATGAATGAAAATGGGAAATATCATTGTGAGATTATTTTTATGAACTTTTAAGTGAAAATTCATTAAAAATATCATCGAAAATTTTATATTCACGATTAATAAAAACTTTTTATTTTCTACCCTTTTTTGATAAAATCCCTTTGTTAAAATTGATCAAAATCCGTAAATTTGGTCCACAATTCTGAGTTCCAAAATGAATTAATTGATAAATGAATTATCAAATATCAATTTCAGTTCGATCAGGAGGCTCGAAGTCAGAAATCACATCAAACATCACAATTCAAAACCCTGATCATTCAAAACAGTAAATAATAATCCATATTCAAAGGACTTTTCTCAAATCGAGTGATGTGGGGGATGGATAGAGGCGAGGAAGAAAAGGGGATCGGCATCAACATTCGGCGCGCAAACAGTGGGCGCCATCACGTTTTCCTAGGAAAAATCCGGCTAGAATTGAGGTTGAATGAAAAAAATGGGTTAAAAATGTAAATTACTTTTGATATTTCTATTAATTCAACATATATTCCAATTCCTTTTATTAATTAGACACAAAAATCCTTGAAAAATGACAACCAAAAATGTTTTGAGAAGGCCAAAAAAGGCATAAACAAAGATAGAAAAAGGAAAAGTAGGCGAGCGATGATTTGATTTGGCCTCCTATGATCAATGTTCACTGTTCATTCCCATATTTAAATATTGGCCCAACATCACTTTGGGGTTGATAGAGAGGATTTCATTGACCAATTCCACAAAAATATTTTCATTTTTTTTATCAAATTCCTTCATTTTTATTTTAAAAAATATTAAAATTTATCCAAAATGCCTAACAACTTATTCTCCCTCTATTTTTCATAGAATTTTTCGAAAATAATTCAATTGTTCTCTGTGTCCATTTATGTAGAAATTAAACAATTAATGATAAATTAATTAAAAAGGGAATGGTTCTTTTTACACTTTTTGAGATTTATGCATGTCCACTACTCCCCCCTTTAATGAATAAAATGTACGGATTACGGAATGGGGGTAAAAAATGTAAATGATCTCTCGAATGTTTCGGAATTTCACTTTCGGCTAAACATAGTAAATACTTCTCATGCCCATTTATCTTCCACAAAAATTGTATAAAATCCCTTAAATTAAATTAATTTGTAAATTGATTTAAATTAGCCATTTAATGAAAACATTTATTTGACCAAAAGTTCACCCCTCCTTCCCCCTTCCCCTTCGTTGGATAATTCCTTTCAATCATTTCCCCTTTACCTATTGGCCAAATTTGCTTTTCCCTATTGGAGAAAAGCAAAAGCTTCAAGAACTTTAAATATTTTTATTTTCTAAATCCCCAAAGAATAAAATTATTTTAAGATTTTCCAATTAATTAACAGTGAAATGACCTCTCTGCTAATTCACTCCGGCTATCATTCTTCATTTAATAGCCATAATCCAATCATCAATTCTTCTTTGACCCTTTCTCCTTCAATTATACCTTCCATTCCACAAATTCGGCAAGTAATGACTGAAACTGAAATGGCCGATGAAACAGTCTTCCAAAATGTATTTAAATGCGCAGATTCAAATGAAATAAAAAAGAAATATGAAAATGGAACAATGGAATATGAAGAAAATGAAGGACAAAAATGTATGGAAATTTCGTTGGAAAATAAATCAAAAATTGTTGCTGATGAGAATGACGATCGGCAGTCATGCTCATCAACAAAATCCTCGCCCATTTCACCATCCTCAAATTCAAGACCAGAAAAAAGAAAATGGGAAAAACCGGAACATTGTCTGATTTGTGGCCAATCCGCTCAATGCTTCAATTTTGGTGCACATTGTTGCCACGGTAAATTAAAATAAATTGATTTTTGAATATTTTTGCCCATTTCAGCTTGTCGAATGTTTTTCCGTCGATCTGTGCTCAATTTCAAAAAATTATCCTGCAAATACAATGGAAATTGTGACATAACCAAAGGCGAGACCATAAAAATATTTAAATAATTTGAATATTTTTTAGGCAAAAATTGTCGTTCCTGTCATTTTGATGCTTGCGTCCTAAATCAATTGGACATTTCCCTAATCCAATTTCCTCCGAAATTCAATGTTTTCGCATTGAAACAATATTTGGAGGGAAGAAGGCAAGAATTATTGATGAAAAGGAATAAAAATCAACAAAATGTTGACAAAATTGATGGAAAACAAATTGTAAATTTGAATAATAAATTTAATTAAATTAATAAATTTTATAATATTTAAGTCATTATCTTCAATAATAAATTTGATGGAATCGAATCGAATGCTCAATAATTTAATGATGGCCGAAAAACAAGCAAAATCATTGAGGAATTCACCAAATAATTTTTTGTTGGAATATTTTTGTGGCAAAAGTTTGGCCGATTTATTGAATTGCCAAATAAATGTTCTCAATTTTGTTGAATTTTTCACAAAAGTAAAAAATTGAAAATAATCAAAAAAAAACTAAAAAATTATTTTTAGAATGGTTCTCCTCTGAAAAATGACGAAATTCGGATGATGGAAGCAAATGAATTTCCATTCATTTCAAATTATTTGAATTTGGACATTCTTTTGAACAATGAATTGATGCGAAATTTGCCAATATTTGAACAGTCCTTCATCCCATTGGAGGATAAAGTAAATTTGTTGGAAATGGGAGGGAAATTGGCTTAAGGGAGGAAATGATTAAAGGAATATTTTTATTTATAAGAAGGAAGGGAGGATTTGAGTAATTCCTTCAATATTAAATACGAATACCGTATTCATCCTTCCTCCAATTTATAACTATTGTATTGAAGAATGGGAGAATCAATTCTCTTTATAATATAACACGGGAACCGAAAGAGCTACAAATAACAGAGAAAAAACAAAAATAAGCAAAATTTTGTCCGCATTTTTCTAGTGAGATTAATTATTCCCTCGTCTTATTTTCACAATCTTATTACTTACTTTTTTTGAATTAATAAATAAATTTTTTGCATTTTTAGCTTTTAATTATCCAACAAAATATTCATCGATTGGCGACATTGTCCTCAGCCTTTTATTCCCTCGAATTCAATTCCGATTCAATTATTTATCCAAATGGAATTAGGCCATTTAATTTATGCCAAATCACATTGGAGAATAAATTGACCGATGAAAAGTTGAAAAGGTTGGGCAAAAAGGGGAAAATATTGAAAATATTTAAATTAATTTTAGTTATTTGAATTTGAGAAGGCGCGCATTTTGTAATGTAATTGACGAATTCAGGGCCATGAATATGTCGACAGAGGAATTCGTCCTTTTAAGGGCCATTATATTTTGCAATAATGGTTAAAACTTGAATTTTCAACAGGTGCGATCCCAAAAGTTAAAGAAGAATCCTTTTGAAAGGATTAAATTAGATTTTTAATTTTAAATATTTAATTTTAGTTCCAGAAAAATGCTCCGAAAATGTAAAAAAATTGCTGAAAAATGAGGCCGAAAAATATAGTCAAATTATGCTTTGGAATTTACAAACAAAAATGGGCGAATTTATTGGGGCACAAAAATTTGCAGAATGTCTTTGCTTCGCCGTAAAAATTTTCGACTATAATCGATGTCAAGCAAAATTCTACCAATTAATTAATCAAATGGCATTTGGCATTCAAAATGGCCCAAATCCATTGCATCCACCATTCGTTTCTGAATGCCTTCAAGAAAATTGGAACGATTTGAAAACATTTTATGAATTCTCCAAAAAGAATATTTGATTTTAACAAAATTTTATATTCATTTTAAAAATAAATACATAATTGAATGTCAACAAAATAATTAATAATTATATAATGCATTGTTTTATCCACGACCAATAAAAAATGGGTAACGATAACGAAAAAGCCTGAAAATAATTTAAATTTAAAAAATATATTAAAATAATTACCAATAATTCCATGGGGACAAAAAGGAAACTGGAATGAATGCACTTGTGCCAGAACCGGGTCCACCTGGCAAAATTGTTGGACACGATTTTGCTCTACAAGTTTCCGGACATTGATTTTGGATGAAATTATTTCTGAAAAAAATGCAAAATTATTTGGAAGTTATTTTAATTAATTTCCACTTTCGATATTCGGCATAGCAACAAAGATCGGCTTTTGATGTGCAATCCGCTGAGTCGGCAGTAAAAACAGTGCAAAATTGGACAAAAACCACAAAAATAAATAAGAATAAAGAGGAAATAATAAAATTGGACATTTGTTTAAAAATGGAAGAATTAAATGAAATTATTAAATATATTAATATTAAATGAAAATAAAAATTTAGATTATTTATGAATGAATTTTGACTGAAAATATTCGCAAAAAAATTGGAAATTAATCATGAATTATGAATTTAGGACAAATAAATGGCATTAAATTGGGAAATAAACTGCTAATGAAATTTCCTTTTATTTAAGCTGTTCAAATATAGAATTAAAATATAGAAAAAAATAGAACGGACACAGAATTTATTTAAAAAAAAAGATAAAAGTAATTTTTTTATTTGATTTGGACCTATTTCCCTGCCTCTCAGCTGCAAATTTGATGATTGAAAAAAGCGTACATTTTTTAATTTTAAATAACATCATTGATATTGAAAATTCAAATTCAAATGTGCAAACACCAAAATTAATAATTAGCTTTCATTTACCCTTAATTTAAATACAGAAAAATATTATTCCATTTCCATTGGAAAACTGCCAATACTTTTTTTTTATTTTAATAAAATTTATTGGAAAATTAAAACTAAATTTTTATCATAAAGTACAAAATAATAAGTCTTATTCATTCGTAAACCAAAAAAAATGAAACAGGCTATTTGCCATATTTATGGTGGTGAAATACACGTGAAAATAGCTCAAAAATGCGCGGGAATTGACAAAGTGCACAGGAAAGTGAATCGAGAATGTGTTGTGGTGCATTTTGGCGAATTGGCAGTTTTGGGTGGGTAAGGGGGGATGGGGGGTGGGGCGAAGAATTCATCGCCGATGTTTGCGGCAGCGCCCACAACATTTTAGTTTGATGATGAATGAGCCGGGAATGATCGCCAGCACCGATATAAGCAAAAAGGGAGGGGGCTATTGGAGAATAGTATTTTTGCGCAAATCAACCAGTCGAACCATTTTTATTCCCATTCTTTTGGGTCCATTTTTCTCTCCAAAATTCTTTCATCTTCAAAATCTCTTTTGAATTAATGAAAAAATGTCCATTAATAAAAAATAAACTTGCACAATTTTATATCTTTTATAATAAAAATTTTGCAGCTTTGGGCTAAAATAATGGGTTCATCATCCAATAAATCGACTAATTGGCTTCTCTTCATTGCAATTGTAATCCTCTTTTCGACTGGACCACTTTTCTGGTTGACCTTCAGCGTTTTCTTCGGCTACCCGACCGAATTTGGAAGGTAAAATGAAGGCAAATTGCAAATGAAAATGGGCATGATCATTGAGCATGATAAAATAATTGATTCTTAAATAAGCACAATTAAATATTCAAATGGAATAATAAAAATTCGATTAAAAGGAAATATTTAAAATGGCGAAAGGATAATAATGGTTTAATGTTTTGTCTTAAACCCATAAACCATAAATCTATTCCATAGAGCTCATCAAGATGGATCGAATGGTATATAATTTGTCATGGTTTAATTGGTTTGAACCAAAACCCGTAAGACGTTTTAAGTAGTTTAATACCCTTTAATTTTTGAGCAAATCATGACAATATTTATATCAATTCGACGCATCTTGACGAGATCTAACGATAAGGTTTGAAAGTCTAGGTCAAACCACTGAACCGTTATAATCTTTTCGTTCGCCAAATTAAATGCCATCCTTTTTTTAAATACGAGATGATTAATATTTTCGGTGATCAAGGCCAATTATTAGTGATCAGTTTTTCACTCCATTTTATAATCAAATTCATGTTTATATTTTTTCAGCAATGATTCTTCACAAACATTGTTGGACACCAATTTCCGGACAAATAAAGAAATGCAAAGGCAATTTGAGTTGAGGAGGGAGACAAGAAGGAATGGACATTGCCGAAATGGATGGTTGAATGGATTCCTTTGCAAAGAACAACAAAACAAAAAAATTGGCAAACAAAAAATTGAAGCAAATTTGGATTCGGCAGAAGAAAATGAAAATTCAAAAGGCAAAATAATAAAATTATATTTTTTAATTAAATTTTGAATATTTTAGCATTGATTGATGGAATCAATGAAACATCAAATGAAGCATCGCCAATTGTGCCAGCCGTTGTCCATTCATTTGAATCGACATCGAACCAAAAAAGACCATTGCGAATTGCACAAATTGCCCCATTGGCCGAAAGTGTAATAAATAATATTTAGAAACAATTAAAATATATTTTTATTCTTTCAGATTCCACCAAAATTGTATGGAGGCACTGAAAGAATTGTTTATTATTTGACAGAAGAATTGGTCCGTCAAGGCCATCATGTTACCCTTTTTTGCTCAAATGATAGCCAAACAAGTGCCCAACAGCACATTTCCCATGAATCTTGGTAATGCAAGATAATTCATTGTGGAATTATTCTCAATTATAGGCCCGCTTTACGGTTGAATCCAGTTGCAATGGACATTATCCCAATGATGTGGATGATGGAACAAGTGCGCCAGAGGGCACACGAATTCGACATTTTGGTAATATTTAATTATTAATATTTGTCTAAATTCACAGTTGAATATAAAAATATAAAATGAATTTAGCTGAAATATTATAAAACTACAATTAGTTATCTCATACCATAAATACTTTTAATTCCCATAGGGAATTATTTTTCAATCCTTCAAATATTGGAAAAATTTGGGCTCTCTCTAACTCTCAATTTGTGGTTGGATAATTTATTTTTGAACAAATTATAGCAAATTTTGTAAAGCTTTAGGGAACAAAAAATGCTATAAAAATTTGTTTTAAAATCCACCATTCTAGAAGTTATGGGCCATCAAAATCAGAAAAGGGAATTATTAGAGAGAGAGAAATTAAAAGAATATATCCGGTACACGAAAATATATGGTTTACTATCTCCAGTAATCCAATTTACTTCATATTCTTTTTATAAATGGGATCAAACAATAATAATAAAATTATAATACCTTTCAGCACTTCCACACCATCGACTATTTCCCAACAATTCAACCATTCGTGGAGAGGACTGTGACCACATTGCACGGGATAATGGGCTTCAAAGACTATGACACATTGTTCAAAGCTTACAAAAATGTTCCACTTATTTCAATTTCCGATGATCAACGTGTTCATCTGGAATCGGATGCCCCAAATTATGTTGGCACCGTCCATCATGGAATCCCCGCCGACATGTTTGCATTTAATCCGCAAACAATTTTGGAGAATGGAACAGCTAGATCCAATCAGCCATATTTGGCATTCCTTGGTGGGTGAAAATATTCAAATTTTTAATAATTTTGTTAATTTAAAGGTCGAATAACTGAGGTAAAAAGGCCGGAATGGGCCATTGAGATTGCAGTTCGAGCCGGCATTCCACTGAAAATTGCGGCAAAAGTTGATGTGGTGGATGTGAAATTTTGGGAAGAGAATGTAAAGCCATTGGTGGAAAAAAATTCGGATTTGGTTGAATATGTATATTTTGAAATGATATTAAAATCAATAAATATAATATTGGAATAGATTGGCGAAATTACGGATTCGGAAAAGGGCGAATTCTTGGGAAATGCATTGGCTTTAC
The DNA here is from genome assembly GCA_030063045.1 of Pratylenchus scribneri. Classification (NCBI taxonomy): domain Eukaryota; kingdom Metazoa; phylum Nematoda; class Chromadorea; order Rhabditida; family Pratylenchidae; genus Pratylenchus; species Pratylenchus scribneri. The sequence continues at coordinate 355,881 of JAQSEB010000033.1, forward strand.
TTTTCCCAATTGATTGGGCTGAACCATTTGGATTGGTCATGATTGAGTCGTTGGCATGCGGCACACCGGTAACATAAATATTTTAATTATTAATAATTTTATTCATTTAGGTCATTGCACGTCCATATGGTTCCGTATCCGAGGTAATTATTTAAATATACTGAATAAAAATAAAGAAAAATTCATCATTTTTAAACAATATCAATGAAGCCAAATTGAATTATATTTGATTTGATTCGGTTTAATCTTTTTGGAATGTAAACTCAATTTGAATTATTCTAAATCAGAATATTGGCAATTTTATTTTAATTAATACATTTTTTATTTATTTATTTTAATTTAATTTTTTGTACGGAGTGGGCTCATTTGCAAAATTTGAACAATTCTGAATTCTTGTGTTTTAAATATTGTTTCTTTATCCATTAAATTTATGAGATGCAAATCATAATATTTTTTATAGAATTTATTGCTAAAAATTATTGAGAAAAAAAATGAAAACATTGGAAAATAATTATTTTAAAATCTTTTAAATATATAATATAATTTTAAAAATAATTCACCAAAAATATTCAGGTGATTGAGGATGGAGTGAGCGGATTAATATTCAACACAATCGAAGAGGGAGTGGAAGCAGCAAAACGAGTTCATCAATTGGAAAGGACGGAAGTGAGAAAAGCATTCGAGAGGCGATTCACAGTGGAAAAAATGGTGGAAAATTATGTTAAAGTAATCAAAAAAGTGGAAATGTTCAATTTGAATTTGTCCATTTTTAGGTATATGAGAAATTGTTGAACCCAAATGCAGTGGAGGAAATGAAAAATGAAAAGATTGAACTTTGAAAATATTTTTAATTTTTATCATCAAATGATTCCATGACAATCAAGCCATATTCTTTGTTTGTGCTTTCACATTTTTATTTTTATTCTTTTTCTTTTCCCCAATTTTTACACATTCAACAAATTTTGTTGGAAATAATAAAGAAATAAAATATACTTATTAAATGAATTTATGCATCAAAAAATATACAAAATATATTATGAATGAATAATTAATTAATAAAAGTATAAATGGATGGAAAGGGTAAAATTATTATTTATTTATAATGATAAAAATTTGTATTATTGTTTTGATTTTGGTCAAACAATTTTGAGATTAATTCGCCGACATTATTTACCTGAAAATATACTCAATAAATTTATGAATAATTTTTGTATTTTTTACAATATAATCCGCATAGGGACTCAATTCATTGGAATCCCCAATTCCGGATAGAACACCGATGGTTGTGCCCAAATTGGCCAAACGGCCCATTTCCACATCCACAACCGTGTCGCCAACCATCACCGCCTCCTTTTGAGGGCAAATTTATAAAAATTATAAATATATTTTTGTACCTCCGGATGGACTCCGAGCATTCTGCAAATGTGCAGGGCATTGTGTGGATTTGGCTTCGGCATTGAGCCAAAATCATCGCCGCACATCACAAAATCCACAAAATGTTCAATGCCCAAATGTTTTAGAGTGGAAATTGTTCCAAAGCTGAAAAATGTGAATTAATTAAAAATTAAATTGTAAATTTACCGATTGTCCGCCGTGCAAATTGCAATTTTAATATTATTTGCTTTTAATTCAGCAAAAAGATTGTGTAAATCACCAATTTGTTGAAGACTTCCTGCTGGTGATGAAGTATTGCAATGTTGAAGGGAATTTTTAACCTAAAAATGAATAAAATTCATTCAAAATAATGGCAATTTTGACCATTTCAACGGCTTTTCTCTTCTCTATTCCAAATTCGGTCAAAAGTGCCAAACATCGTTCACGAATTTGTGCCATTGTTCCATGGGCCAAAAGGCCATCGCGAACTCTTTGCTCAAAAGGGCAGAGGCCCAACAATTCATAAACTTGCGGGCAAATATTCAAATTTGAAGCGGAACAAAGTCTTAAATTAACATTTCAAAAATGAAAACATTTATTTGCTTTACCGATCAGCCAATGTCTTTGCCCAGGGCACCCACATTGAATTGAAACAAATCAAAGTGCCGTCCTTGTCAAAAATGACCAGCGAATGTTTCTTTGCCAATTGTTTGGGTTTAATGAACTAAAATTTAGGGGAATTATTTTCGGATAATTGGACAAATCCAAACAATTTGCTCATTTGAACGAAATTTGTCCACATTTTGAATATTTGCCTTCAAATGTGGAGAATAGCATGTTGCCTCGGTGGATCGACGAATTAATGGGGCAACAGAGGCAACTGTGAAATAATATTGAAAATATTTTTATTTTGATTTTCTCACATTCAGTTTTGTTGAGAATTGAAGCCAGAGTGTTTCGGCGAACAATTTTTAATGATTGCTTCAATGCAGTCATTTTAACGGAAATATGGGATAGTTTTGAATAAATTTGGCTAAAATATGAATAAAAGAATTAAATATTTTTGGGTAAATACAGCGGAATAAGTGACTTTTAAAATAGGTAAAACAAACAAAAAGTAATCTTTCTTCTTGCCCCTTGTCACATCGCCCAATGGTGGTTTCAGCAACAGCAGAAAGATCAAAGGAGGGGTTTGCTTTATTCATTCCTTTTGGTTTCCCCCAATAGCCTCCTTTTCCCATACATTTTGGTTTGTCATAGCCCGAGACAGACTTGTCATCTTCAAAAGTGAACCTATCCAATCTTCGGTGAAAGATGTCGAAGAAAAGGCCGGAAATGAACGAAGGGAACATAAAAAGTGATGATTTCTGAATGATAGAATCGAAGGACATTTTTAGAATCGTATGGAATGGATGGAGCAAAATGAGGAAAAAGAAATGTGGATGAATTTTTAAAAGAATATTTCAAAAATTCAGTATTTTCAGAAATCATAAGAAAAGGATAGAATGAAGAATTTTGGTCAAAAAGAATTGTGGGAATTTTGGTTGTTGGCCATACAAATTGGTGAGTCCTTTTTGGTGGCCTAAAATATATTCCTTGAAAAAGGTTGGCACAAAGGTGTCGAATTTGGCTATTCAAAAATGCAAAAAATTGAAAAGGAACAATTAAAAATGTGACAGACTTCATTGTTGCCGGGGAGAAAACAATTTTTGAATATTTTTTAAGAATTCTAAATTTAAGAAAGAACACTTTAGGCTTTAACTTTGGAACTTTGGTTGGTTAAAAATATGGAAAATGTCAAGAAGGAGTGAGTTGGAGTAAGGTGGGAAAATATGACGAGAAAATTGAAGGAACAAAAGAATAAATGAATGAAGGGAAACAACAAAAACCACAAAACCATCGAACCGAACATTTGACTTTCGCTGAAAAATTTGAAAATCTAAAAGAATATATTTATTTTGGAACAAATTTTGGAGAATTGGATTTAGCAAAAACGGATAATAATTTAAATATATTAAAAATGTTTCAATATTTTCGTATTAATTCCAAATCAAAAAACCCTTTTTATATTAAATTCAGTTGCCGTTGAACTTGGCTGGCTGATGGGAAATTTCCCAATGGAAAAATACCCAACAAGGGATGTGGGTGGAAAGAGGAATTTGACAAATATTTTAGACGTGGATAAATAAACTTTTAAAATAAAATATAATTTATTTAAATATTAATTTACGAAATATTTAATTTTATATTTTCATGAGGACAGATTAAATTTATTATTTGTAATTGAACTAAAGTAAATATCTATAAAAGTTTTATTTTTTAATATAATATTTATTGTTAAAAGAAAGAGGAAATGACTCAAAATTTGAACCAAAAATGTTTCAGTATGGGAATTTTCCCAGTAGGAAATTTCCACTATGGAATTTGAAATTTGAGACTAAAAAGGAGATCACAATGACGCATAGGCTGATGAATGTCACAATTTTTTAAATAAATGAATTCAATTCAGATTTTGTTATCATCAGAATGAATTTGCCTTTAAAGTTTAAAGAAATAAATTTTTGAATATTTTTAATGGGAAAAAAAAGTAAATTTGGATGAGATGTATTTGGGGATTTTTGGCCCATTTGATTTGTCCATGTGAACAGAATATGAATTGAAATTTTAAAAATGGGTTCTATAACTAAAACTTTTCGATGGAACAACTGTTTTTGGTGAGGTAAAGGGGAACTAGACGATATTTTGAGAAGAACGTGAGGACAAATTTGGAGAAGGAAATTGAGGCTTGGGGTAGGATTGAATTTGGATTGGAAAAGGGAACATTATTGGCGGCGAATTTCCCGACTGAGTACATTTTTTTTGAAAACCGCAAAATGCCGTCACAGAAAATGAGGGGGCGAATGAAATAAAATAGGGCGAAATTTGTTTGCGTTTTAAAAACAAACTAAAGATGAGTAAAGGATAAAGGTGGGATATAACAAAATAAAGCAATGTTAAAATAGAAACTTTTTTAAAAATCTCTAAAAAGTAATTTAAATAAAATGCTTTATTAATTTATTATTTTTCTTTTATTAAAAATTTACGGTGCAGAGAAGCTATAAAATTGATAAAAGAATATAGGAAAATAAGGGCACAAATAATATCCCTTTCTCCGTACAATGTTTGCTTCCCATAAATTATTTTGCTCTGCCAAATTGGGGTCAACGCTGATTGGATGGATTGGTCAGCGAGGGGAAGAGAAACGAGAGAAAGGAAGAGAGACAATGCTAAATGATTGCTCTTTCCTTCCTTCAGTTTGGTCCTGTGGGCTGCTTCTCACACAAAATTCCATAGCAAAGAAGGTGTTTCTATATAAGCGATGGGCGCATTTCCATCGCTGTGGGGTTCAGGGAGCAAGGACCGAAAATGGCTCCATGCGGAGGTTCAAGTGCGGTCAGCAACTGCAGGGCCAAAAGGATACGTTGACCTCTGGCAGGGTCAACAAATATCCAAGGATCCGGCGAGGGCGGCGGCCTTTAAGAGTTGTAATTGCAATTGCAATTTGCAACTAATGGAGGATTATTATCGGAGGAGCGTGGGGCCGGTGAAAAATAAACACGCGATGGAGGACGGAGGCAAAGCCATGGCCCAACCGAGTCGCAGTTTGCAAAGAAGATCGACCTCTTGAACCGATGAAGCAGCTGAACCCCCCAATTTTTTTCCATTAAATACCAAAAGCTTCGTAATTTTTTTTGTTAATTGGAAAAAACACTAATGAAAAGAAAAAATATATAATTAGCAACGTAACTTAAAAATGAAATTTTAAATGACCATTTTTTCATGTCCTTTTTTAAGAACATTAGGATTTTATTTGTATTTTTTTAATTTTAATGAACTTATTCTGCAATTTAAATATACTGCCATATCTTCAATATTGAGATGAATTTAATTTTTAATTATTTTATTATTATGTTATACATTAATCCAATCCCAATTATTTATTTTTTTTCATCATTTTTGCATATATTTTGGTTAAAGAAAAGGAAGATCTCGATCTGAGTTTATTTCTTGATTTCCAATGCACTTTTCCACTTTTGTCGGTGAAATGGAGGAGGAGGAAGATTGGATGATATTCACGCAGCGCGGAGATGACAAAGTTGGGGTGGGCTGAATTACATTTTATTTATGAATGAAAAATGACGAGATAATGGCGAGAATTGATGCTAAAATATGCAAATGCTGACATCCACCCATCTAATCGGTGTGTTTTTTTATTTATATAATTTTTTCAACAAAAATTTCTCAAAAAAAATTCGATTTGTCTGCCTTTTATTCATTTTTCAATGTAATTTTTTGATGATTCATTGTAGCACATTCATTCTTTCATTTTAGCTATCCATTTTTATTGAACATTTTGAATGTATTTCCCTATTTTTAACAACTATTAAATAATATATTTTTTTTTGAGCAAATCGATCAAACCATCCTCTCCACTTCCATTCATTTGTGCCTTTTTGCTATTTGCATTTTAGAGCAACAGAAAATTGGCAATTGAAATTAGTTTTATCGGATTATAGATTATTGTTGTTTCAGCTGCACCTCAATTTCTCCTTTTTATAGATTTTTAAGGATAATCACTCGGGAATTAATTATTATATTATAATTATTTATTGAATAAACTCTCTCTCATTCATTTATCCTTCACAATTATAATTGTTTAATTTCAGCAATTTAACTAATTTCCAATTGATCTTTTATTTGTTTATTATTCACGCCTTTCCTCACTGACTTCCGAATTTATTCCAAACATTTATTTTTACCCAATTGCATTCCAACATAAATTTATCAATTTGGAAGATTGTTGAAATAATTGAAATGAGCTCTTCAAGGAACAATAATTTTCCTGTAGGAAATATCAAAAATAAATTTAATAAATATTTTCGAAATAATTTTTTAAATTCGTTAACTTTTTCACAAAAATAGGAGTATTCAAATTTTGTTGCTGATGGGGATGCTGTCAAATCGCCTCTAATTCCCGTAAAACCCTCAAAATTCGTAATTCGCCGTAGTCGAATCGATTCAAAACGCAATTATTCTTGCCTTTTGGTCGCAAAATTCCGAATGTTCGCCGTCGTCCTCAGCATTGGGGCTGGCTCAATGTTTTTGGTGAAAATTCCGAAAAATTGATTGGGAAAAATAAATATTATTTTTAGGTTTCGTTGGACAGTGTTGTGGACAATTTAATTCCAATTGCTCGCAATTTTTTCATAAATGTTTACGGAAATGAGAATGAAGGCAGGCGAAAATATTTAAATAAATTTATTTAAATATTTTATAGCCGACATTGCCTGGAGTTGGGTCGTTTCTGCCCGCGTTTATGGAGTGGCTTTTGGATGTTTTTGTGCATTTTTACTTTCAAATTGGCACAGCAGAAAATGGTAAAATGAAATTAATTTCATTGATGAAAATTTAATAGGCCTTTAATTGCCTCATTTTCCATTAATTTTATTGGCGGCTGCCTTTCGACATTAATTCGTCTCCAAAATGTTGGAATTTATTTGGCATTCATTGGAAGATTTCTTAGTGGAATTGGATCAGGATTAGCCCATGTAATTAATATTTTGAGTTTTAATTTTAATATTAAAATTTATATTTCCGGTCATTGGGGCAGCAATGCTCGCCGAAATTCCACCAATTCGCCTTCGTGGCACTGTTTTGGCCTCATTGACTGTTTGGGCATGTTTGGGCGAATTGTTTGGAATGTTTTTGAGTCTTGATTGGGTAAATTTATAAAAAATGAGTAATTCTTAAAGGCACATTATATAATTTTCTTAATGTTAGATAATAGAATATTTATTTTTCAATAATTAAAAATTAAAATATTATCAATTTTGTAGGTTCTTGGTGGCCAAAATACTTGGCATTTGGCATTGGGATTCCCCGTTTTGATTATTCCCATTGCGTTGATTTTTCTGATTGGGGCACCGGATTCGCCAAGGGCATTGTTGATTTGTGGGCGAGAAAATGAGGCATTCCATTCACTTCAATTTTATCAGGCATTTCGCATTTATTTACAATTTATTTTTGGTTTAGAAATCCGAAGATTGGATAAATTCATTGAAGGATATCAAAATGGAATTGGCCCATCCAAATTCTCAACAAACAAAAGAGAATATTGCCTTTTGTGATGAAGAAAATTACAATTCAAATCGGCCGAAAATTATTTCAAATATCAAAAGTCGGTTTGCCTCTGGCAAATTTGTTCGCCCTCTATTTTTGGGTGCATTTATTCTCACTTTTGTCCATTTGGATGATTGGGTAATTTTTTTTGGTTATTTTCAGATATTTCAATTTTATTTCAGCTTTGGATTTCATATTCAACCCAAGCATTCGAAAATGCGGGCGTCCCCCCTTCCGATGCCCAAATGGCCTCATTATGGATGTCATTTCCTCAAGTTTCAATATTAAATATGTTTCCTCTCATTTATAAATATTTATTTTAGGCTCTAATTTCATTGGCTTTATTATTCTTTTTTGATGGATTTTCTCGTCGCCAATTGCTCATTTTGCCCACAATTGGCAGCATTTTTTGTGCCTTATTGGTGGTATTCGCAATTTTTACCGAAAAAATTAATCCAAAATGTAAAATGCAAATTTTTCATAATATTATCCATTTTAATTTTATAGCACTTCCAATTTTAGCTTCATTGGACCTCTGTATGGCAGCGATTGCCAGTGAAAGTGCATATAGTGTTGTGCCGGAATTGTTCCCGCAGAAAGATCGAGTCATGGGCACTGCATTGGTTGGCATAACGCAGGCATATTCCATTTTTAATAATTCATTATTCTTTCATTGAATCCATTCCAATGGTTTTAATTGGCTATTAAAATATTAGCAAAATAAAAGGAGTTTATTAATTTGTCCGAAAAAATGACTTAATTTACCCGGAATCTTTCGTGCCGAAAAATAATAAATTTGAGGCCTAATAACTTGGCCAAATGAGATTTCTCTACGTAACCTTAGCCTTAAACCCATGCTTGGCCATAAAACTAACCCTAAGCCTCACCTAGTTATGAACATATTATATGGCCTCAAAAATATATTAATTTTCGATATGATTCGAGTAAAATTAAATTTTTTTTCCCAAAATATAAACATGATTATAATATTAGGCAAAAATAAAATTTAATTTAAAAAATTATAATTTATTAAAGAATATATTCGGCGGTTTTTTGACAACAATTGCCCTTCCTTTGATGAATTCACGCGGCATCCATTTTGTGCTAATTCCATTTGCTTTGATGAATTTATTTTATATTTTCTTTGTTGTAAAATTATTGCCCGAAACTTGCGGGAAAACATTTCATGTTGGTTTTTTATTATTTTTACAAAACAATTATTTTTGTATTTTTAGGAAATTTCTGAACAATTTTCAGACCGACTTCCGGCATTTTTCAACTTTCCCATTCAATTTTTGACTGCTTATCCATTTTTGATATTGCTTAAACTGAAGAAGAGGATTATTCAATTTTTGGCTAATTTTCATCATTAATTACGGGAATTACTATTTTTTTTTGAATTAAATCACTTATTTTTGAGCTTTATACCCAAAATTTATAATTTGATAAAAAATGGTGTATTTTGATTGGAAAAAAAATAAAATTTTATTTAATTAGCATTAAAATTCATAGCGAATCTATTATTTTTTAATAAATTGCTGGATGTGTTATTTTATGAATTTAATTCGATTGTTTTCCAAGCCAATTTCTGCCATTCATTTTATTTCAGTGCCGAGAATACATTCAGCAATGGGCCCTTCTCAGTTGGCCCCTTTGGCGGCTCCACCGTTGGCGCCGGTTGCTCCTGAACCGGTGGTGGTTGGGGCGAAGGTGATTTATTGGCATGCCCTGTTTAATTTTCTTATTTTCAGAACATCCTTCTATTCTATTATTCTTCTATTCTATTCTATTCTATTCTATTCTATTATTCTTCTAGTCTATTCTATTTCTATATATTCTATTCTATTCTATTCTATTCTATTCTATTCTATTCTTCTATTTTCTATTCTATTCTACATTCTACTAATTTGAATTTTTCCTATTTTCGATATTGTTGTTTTGTCCTTTTCCCAGAAATAATTACCAGCTGTCGATTTTTGTTTCTGTTTTCGGCCTTTTTCCACCAATTTTGCCACTTTCTCATTTGTTGGTTTGTGTGCACAAATCAATGTGCAATACCAACATGGCCCAAAACGATCGTACAAATTGATGTCAATGACACAATAGCCCATTTGGAGGCGAGTATCGCAGAAGGCACATTTGAAGCAACTTTGGTGCACTAAAATAAATAAATATTATAATTTATTAAAATTAATCCCACATGTTTCCTTTTCCACCACCAATCTGTTATCCAAATCCTTGACTCCATCGCCGCAAATTGCGCAGGGCTTTACGATCTAAAATTAATTAATTTAATAAAATAATTTAAAAATTATTTACAATTTCTTGAGCAGTTCCGAATTTTGCGCCAGACATTTTTCCTATAAATTATTTTAAATTAATTAATTAAAATTGAAAATATATTAAAAATGGGATTTGAATATGAATTTTTCAATCGCCAAAACCAACTCCTTCATTCACGAATTCCTTGGCCATAATCCTCTTCTCCTCATACTTTTTTATCCATTGATTAACTAAAAAGCATATTTTCAAATGAACATTTTTAATCTCGGCTTTTTTTGACTTCAACACCGTTCGATATTGCCCAAGGAAAAGTCATTTGTCGTCCCTCGAATGTTCCTCATGGCGAATGTGTGGGTTGGTCTGATTTGTATTGGGTTTGGGGCGGTTAGAATTTTGAAAACTATTTGGGACTGATCAAATTCCGAGAGGCAATATGGCCAAGAGACATTTGTTGAGAAGAAGGAATGAATGTGAGAATAATTCATCAATGAATACACCTATTAACAGAATCGGCAATAAAATGCTAAATTAATTGAATTAAAGAAAAAAAATTCACGAAGAAATGGAATAAAATGTAATTAAAAAGGACTTATAAAATAATTCGAATTCTGGGAAAAATAATCGAATATATTTTATGTAAAATTTCATTGAATGTTTCTTTTTTTATAATATTTTCAAATCTATTATTTTTTTAACCCTCCATCCGTCCAGTTTCTCAATGCTAATCTTGTCCTGGATCTTTCCCTTCATTAATAAGAAAGCTCGCCAATGGATTTGGTAAAAGCGGCTCCATTTGCAATCGGAATTTCCCTCAAATCCATATATTAATTTGAAAATAGAAATGTTAAAATTATTTTTAATCCCTTTCATTTAAAAAGAATAGCAAAAATTTATATATAAGAATTATTGATAAATTTTGACAATGGTTAAAAACCCAGAATTTTCAAATATTACAAAAAATATTGTGAAATGATTAGATAATTTTTAATTTCGTTTTCTTTTAAGTATTTAGTTCTACAGTATTTTTCGTTCAAAATATGAAAATACAAATGAATGCAAAATTCAAACATGGCCATCAAAAAAATTCAAATTCTTCGAATAATTTTGGCGGTACCACCTTCAAATTGGCCATTCTCATTTGGTTGACCGTGCAAAATGCGGTCAATTCACTTTTACTTCATTATTCAAGGGTAAATTTTGATTAATCCAATTAAATTATTAAATTTAATTTTATGTCCGTGATGTCTCGGACATGTATTTTTCAACGGTAGCCGTTTTTTGGATGGAAATAATTAAATTGATAATTTGTTTGGCAATGATTTTTAGAGCCGAAATGGACAATGGAATATTGAAGTTGATCAATAAAATAATCAAATTTTAAATTATTTCAGTATTTTCCAAATATTTAAAAGGCAAATTTTTGACCAACCAAAGGACACCCTAAAAGTATGCCTTCCTTCAATTCTTTACATTCTCCAAAATAATCTTCTATATGTGGCCGCATCACATTTGAATGCTGCAACATTTATGGCATACCCATTTTTAATTAAATAACTAAGAAAAATGTGTTTTCGATTAACTAAGAAAAATGTGTTTTCAATAACTAAGAAAAATGTGTTTTCAATAACTAAGAAAAATGTGTTTTCAATAACTAAGAAAAATGTGTTTTCAATAACTAAGAAAAATGTGTTTTCGATAACTAAGAAAAATGTATTTTCGATAACTAAGAAAAATGTGTTTTCAATAACTAAGAAAAATGTGTTTTCAATAACTAAGAAAAATATGTTTTCAATAACTAAGAAAAATATGTTTTCGATAACTAAGAAAAATGTGTTTTCGATAACTAAGAAAAATGTGTTTTCAATAACTAAGAAAAATGTGTTTTCGATAACTAAGAAAAATGTGTTTTCGATAACTAAGAAAAATGTGTTTTCGATAACTAAGAAAAATGTGTTTTCGATAACTAAAAAAAATGTTTTCGATTAACTAAGAAAAATGTTAAATTATTCATCATTTAAAGATTATTTCACAATTGAAAATATTCACAACTGCAATTTTCTCCGTAATTCTTTTGAATCGCACACTTCTTCGAGTTCAATGGGTTTCATTAATTGTCCTTTTTGTTGGTGTTTGCCTGGTTCAATTCAAACCAGAAATTAAAAATGCAAAAGGGAGATCCCATGAAAGTTCATCCGAATTTTCTCACCAAGAACAGAATGCATTAACTGGTAATTTAGGGTAAATTTGAAATATTTATATTATTTTAAGGATTATTTGCGATTTGCTTTGCTTGTACATTGTCCGGATTTTCGGGTGTTTATTTTGAGAAAATCCTAAAAAATTCTTCCTCAGTTTCTCTTTGGATGAGAGTAGGGAAATTATATTAATTTAAATTAAATTTAATTAATTCCATTTCAGAATGTTCAAATGTCCCTTTTTGCAATTCCCGCTAGTCTAATTGCCATTTTTATTCAAGTATTTTTCAATATTTTTAGATATTTTTATATTTAAGGATGGTGCCAAAATATCGGACCATGGTTTTATGTATGGATGGGATTGGGTCGTTTGGTTGACTGCATCTTGGGTGGCCATTGGTGGTCTTTCTGTCGCAATTTGTATCAAATATGCCAATAATATTGCTAAAAATTTTGCTACATCTGTGGCCATCATTTTGGCCACAATTGGCTCAATCAAAATTTTTGGATTTCAGCCAAGTTTTACATTCAGGTACATAAAATTAAATTAGACAATTTAATTCCTCTTTTTAGTTCTGGTGCAATTATGGTCATTCTCAGTATTTTCCTTTATTCATCGGCTGAAAATTTCCGAAATTGTTGGTCTTCAATTTGTGGAACAAAAAATACTGTGCATAAATACAAAATATTGGAACAGCAGAAAAGAACATTAGGCTAAATGGAAATTTTAATCGATTAAAAATAATTCTTTTTTGTTTTATCAATAAAATTCACTTTTAATTTTAATAAACTTTTTGATCGATTTTTCTCTAAACATAAAGACAACTGCTGCTGTTGTTCATATTTTTATGGTTAGCTTTGCTGTCCGCCCACATATTTACTTTGTTAGCAAATTTTCTGCTTTTTCATTTATCAAAAATTTATTTAAGTATATTTATTTTTTAAATTTATTTTCCAAATTCAAGAAAATAAACAAAAAAGAATAAAAAAAAGATGGCTGCCGATGAAATGCTCAATTTTTGGCCGTATTATTCCTATTCACCATTCTATAGACATAGTCAAACATTTGACTACTACAAATTTGGGCCAATGTACGATTGGTACTATCGTATTCCGTACCGTATGCCACCGCCCCAAAGCTACTATTCATGGCGATATGAGCACAGTTATTATCCGTATTAATTGGCTGACAATTTTAGGTGTAATTGTATTTTAATAAATTAACATTTTTATTATTTCAGACACAGATGAGAGAAAAACAGTTGGACAGCAAAATTTGATAAAATTTAGATTATTTTATTCCTTAGCTATTGTATTTTTAAAAATTTCTTACACAGGATTATCCGAATATTTTCACATTTCACCAAGCAAGTTAAAAATAAACCAATTCTGAAATTTTTTAATTTATTTTCATTTTCTAATTTTTTATATTCTCATGATTTAAAATTAAACCAATTTATTTTTATGCTATAAATAAAATGAATGTAAAATTTAAGAAAAAGAAAAAATAAATGTTGGAATTCTTTAACATCGATTTAATCCAATCATCATCAATTTTAATATAATTCCTCCTCCTCATTCCAATTCAATCCACAACATCGCCCTTTGCGCCAAGTCGATGCGGATCTTGGCTGGGATAATGAGGACGTTGTTGTTGGCCAGCGGCATTGGCTCTTTTCTGAAATAATAAAAATGAAAATTTAAATTAATTTCAATTTTTTACTTGTGGTTGAACAAATGGAACATTTGGGACGACCAATCCCGGTGGACGTTGTGGAGGAATTGAAATGCCTCCTTCATTATCTTCTGGTCCCGAAAAACGTGAACGTTTGGATGAGGATGGTCCAGCCAAAAGAAGATCCGATGGCGGAGGGCAGGCTGAAAAAAATTATTTAAAATAAAAATAATTAGAATAAAATAATTAGAATAAAATTATTAAAATAAAATTATTTATATTGGAGACTCATAAGAACGAAAGTACAATGTGCGCACATGGGTTCATATTCGCGGCACTTTTATGTTTTCTAATCATTGTCTCCCAACCTTTTTACTCTCTTAAAATCAGACACGAAACCATTGGACCAAATAAACCATTTTTGTATGTATTAAAATTCCAACTTACGGTCAGCCAAATTCGGCACTGGGTCAAGCATAATTCGTTGGGTCAATTCTCTGGTGGTTTGAGTTTGCGATTTGGGTTGGCCCCAACGGACACGAATTTTCAGACCCTTAAAAATAATTAATACATTTATTTTAATATTTATGTTTTTCGGAAATCGACCTTTTCCAGAAAAGGCCAGGTGCTTTGCTTGGTTAATTTTGAAATTTCGGCCTCTATTGATGTCCAGTCCAGACTCGAAAATAGGATCATTAGTTCGGCATGGTCCATTCACTATAACGAAATTTCAATTTCAGGTAAGTACTTGTTTAGTAACACCTTCCGCTAGATTACTATCTTGCCTCCGACGCCCTCTTGCCTCTAACCTTAATACCAGGCTGAAATTGAAAGATCATATATAAAATCGACCATGCCTAGTCGAATGAATCTATTTTCGAATTTTGAAGCAAAGATTTAAAAAATTAACCAAGAAAAGCACTTGGATAATTCCGGAATTAATCAATTTTTAATATTAACCGTAGCATAAATAAATAAAAACCTTCAATGTGAGTTGTTCAAATGTTCGTTCGGCTGCCATTTCGGCGGCTTGTCGAGTTGTGAATTGAATGAAAGCACAACATTTTTGGGCAACAATATGAACTTGACGAATTTCGCCAAATTGGTAGAAATAATCACTAAAAAATATTGAATAATTAATTCAATTTAATATTAAATCAAAGCGAATGTCCGCTTCGGTAACAATTAATTTGTTTTCTCGTCCAAGATTGCCCAAAAACAGTGTTGTGATTGACTGGTCTTCCGGTGGACTCAATTTGGGCATTGCTTTTGCCCTATTCAACAATTTGTCGGCCACCGGATCATTTGTTCCATAATAACGATCGCGTAAATTTTGCTGAGAAAGTGGGTCGTCCGGGTCCGATGGTTTCTCATGTCTTTAATTTTTATTCCATTTTATTTGTTTTAATTTTAATTCAAAAACCTGTAAGGACATTCTTCGCCCCGAATACATTCCCCTTTGACAAAAAATGAACAAATATGCGGTGCATTTCGATTATAGTAAGGTTGGTTGCGAGCCAATTTTCGTAACATTTCATTGGTGCCAGCATCCGTAATTTGTGCCAATTGACCAAAGGGCACTGTTCCATCGGTTTCGGCCAATGCACGATCGGCGTTTTGAATGAAATAATCTCTGTTTGCTCCTTGTTTAGGCAGCTGGTCTTTAATTTGTAATGCATGATCGCGAACTTGGACGGGAAGTCCTTAAATTGTGGTTAAAAATGTGAAATGCTAATGAATGTCAAACCATATTCCAAATCGAGTAAGCAAGTTTGGCAAACATTCTTCAGTTTGGCACAAGTTTGACAAATTTCAGTCTTTTTAAAGCGGGCGCCTTTGCCAGGCATCCATCGGAATGTGGTGAATGGACGTTCACAAATTTTGCATTCACCACCATGAACATCCTTAGACTAAAATTAAATAACATTGGATTTGAATGTAAATGTAATCAAACCATGCGTAAATATGGATTAGGTCCAAGACAAGTTTCGCAGAGGATCGGAAACTCAGCATCCTCAAATGTCTTTCGATTGTAGGTGTATGAAGATTTTGACATAGACATGATGGCAAATAAAGTTAATAAAAACACAAAGATGAAAAATCTAGAACGGATCTGTTTAATATAAAATGCTCATTTTTCGGAAAAGCCAATTCTTCAATTTGCTTTTTCTATGTGATTAATATTTAATGTCAAAAATATAAAATAAAATAAATATATTTACATTCATGAGCTCATAACAATATATTTACATTCATGAGCTCATAACAATAACTTTATTTCTATGCAAATTAAGTCAACTTGGAAAAATTTCATGAAAAAATGCTAACTTTTCTTTACTTATTATTATGATGATCGAACGATATCGATATTTTATAAAGTAGTAGATTGCCAATTACATTTTTTTTATTGAAGAAATGAAATGTTACTTACGTGCGTACGCGTTACTAATTGCTCAACTTGATTAGCTTTATCTAATAGCTGTCAAATGGCATAAATGGTCATGCATTTTAATATTATACTATCTTTAAAAAATATAAATTTTTTCAAAATTATTATTTTTTGAATTTTATTATTTAATTCTTTCCGGAAAATGTTCGCCAAGTTTTAATTATTTCCGGAAAATGTTCACGAAGTTTTAATTCTTTCCGGAAAATGTTCGCCAAGTTTTGTTTCTTTCCGGAAATGTTCGCCAAGTTTTAATTCTTTCCGGAAAATGTTCGCCAAGTTTTATTTCTTTCCGGAAAATGTTCGCCAAGTTTTAATTCTTTCCGGAAAATGTTCGCCAAGTTTTATTTCTTTCCGGAAAATGTTCGCCAAGTTTTAATTCTTTCCGGAAAATGTTCGCCATGTTTTGTTTCTTTACGGAAATGTTCGCCAAGTTTTAATTCTTTCCGGAAAATGTTCGCCAAGTTTTATTTCTTTCCGGAAAATGTTCGCCAAGTTTTATTTCTTTCCGGAAAATGTTCGCCAAGTTTTAATTCTTTCCGGAAAAAGTTCGCCAAGTTTTAAATTCTTTCCGGAAAATGTTCGCCAAGTTTTATTTGTTACCGACAATGTTCTATTAAAAAATTTCAGTAGCTTTATCTAATAATGGAAAATGGCATAAATGGTCATAATTTATTAAAAATATATTTTAAAAATATAACAATTTTTAATTTGATAAAAAATTTAATCAGTTTCAGAATTATTCTTTTTTTTGGCACAATTCTCTCAGCAACAGAAATGTGGTCTGTGAAGGAAGGGGGATACGTGAATGAATAAATTAATTATAAATATTCACACAAAAAATGAAAGCCCTCCTCTGTCTTCTCCAATTCTCTTCATTCAATTTGTCCAGTCACAGCTTTTCCATTCAACAAATGCTTTACAGCACAGAGATGGGGTGGTAATCTCACTACCATCTGCAATAAATATTACTAATTCCCACAATCGATCGATCTATCCCCTTTTTTATATTTACATAAAATTTCCCAATTATTATAATTAATCATAATCATAATTCATTAATCAAAACAATATTTGCATAGGAGAAAATTCATTTTCCCTTTATAAAAATAAGAAAGTTTTTAAATAATCGATGAATTCACCGAAAATCAACGACAATATTCTTGAACAATTATTTTGCATTATTTTGACAAAATCGAATTTGAATGAATTGCTTAAAAAATGTAGCAAATCTGAATTCAAAAAAATTGTGGAAAATTGTTTTGCGCGAATTCAAATCGATGGTCACACTTTGGTAGGGAAGCATTAATTTTGGGTTTTTTTTAATGATCTAAATAAGATTGGACGAATTAGTGGTGTTTGTTTTCCGGTTAAACTTCAATCTTTTCAATTTGGTTTGCGTTTTCATTTGGCAATGATTGGCCTCATTCCCTTGGAGCAAATTTTGGATGAATTGCCATCATCCCCCAAGGAATTTATTCCATGGATTCAGGACCTTAAAAAATTTGTGAATTTAAAATGAAATATTTTTACTCAATTCTTTTTTAAAAATAGAAAATGGAACCACCAAGCCCAGATAAAATTACGCAAAAATTTGATGAATTGAGCCAAATATTAGGTCAAAATTGGAAAAGTTTATATTCAAAAATTGTTGAGGAGCCGATTGATACAAAAATTAAAGAGAAAGGTTTTATTAAATTTTAAGAAAAAATAATTTTTTGAAAAGGAAAAGGTGGAAACATTTTGAATGAAAAAAATACTGCTGAAACTGAAAGATTGATGGAAAATAAAAATGGTCATAAAACAGACGATTCAATTGATAAAGGAAATGACAAAAATATAGAAGCAAATTCGGAAATGCAAATAGTCATCAGGGATGCCGAACAACCAACAACTTCAACGTCAATTGCCATACCCGAGGAAAATGTAGAAAAAATAATAAAATAAATAATGTTCATTATTATAAATAATTTTTTATATTTTCACTTTTACTAATGATATTGCCCGGGGCTTATTCAATGATCTTCAATAAGGGGAAGGGCGGGCTATCCTACTTCATACTATACTATAGTTACAAAATTATATGAAATAAATAATCGAGAAAATTAAAATAAAAAAAAGTGAAGGAGAAAATAAATACTTAAAAAAACTTACTTTTAAGGTGCAATTTCAAAACATTGAGGAAATTGTTGGAACACGCAAGCAAAATGGCGAACTTTTTCGAATTCTAATTTCTCCAAATGAAATTCTCAATTTAATGCAATTGGGAAAAGAGGAATTTGAATGCATCATGAAAGGACTTTTCATATATTTCCTAGTGGATTCGGTCAATTTAAATAATATTAATAATAATTGATAGTAAATAATTTCTTTCAGAAAATGCCAAATTTCCCTGCTAGATTTAGTCAATTTGTTGCCCAAATTGAAAGCATCGAATGGCCTACATTTCCACCAAGGCAAATAAATTATCCAAATTTGCAAGTTAAACATTTTGGAATAATCCCATTTTCAAATATTATTACTCAACAAGTGCATCCCTATTTATTGAAATTATGTTTGATAACAATGAACAAATTGGTTAGAATTGGTTTTTTTTGCAAAAGAGGAGATTTAACATACTTTAGGGTTTGCCCGCACCTAGTAAAGAATTTATTCGCCAAAAACATCAACAATTATCGGATGCACGACAGAATTTAATGAATGAATTGAATAAACCAATAATGAATATGCCACAAAAGCCTGTTTCACTACTCTCTTTGCGAACATCGCCACCAACAAAATTTTCTTACTCTCAAATTAAAAGTATCCCCAAAAGAAGACGTACGCCAACAGAAAAAAATTCTTGCCCTCAACCTCAAGAAAAGAATAGTCTTAAAGGGAAACTTTTGCCACCAACAAATGTACCAAATAATCAAATTTGGCAACAACAGCCGCAGATGTTCAATCCATCAAATTTAATCAGCATAACAAGTAGTGGTGAAAATGTTAGAAAAATAATCAATTACAACCAAGAATCTTCATCCGTTGCTCCAGATCCAGATATAATTTGCTTGGATGCAAATAAAAATGATAATACTGACCCACAAACAACAACAAATTTATCCTCTACATCCATGGAAAAAAATAAAGTTAGATTGGTATTTTGTAAATTGAAATCTTATTCATTTTTATAGGATTCTGCTAAATCAGAGGATCGAAGCAAACAACTGCAAATGATACTTCAAAAGGAAAATATGCAGAAAATAAGCAATATTCTTCAGAAAATTCAGCAAGAAAAAACAAATGAAAAGAATAATGGAAACGGGCAAACAACAACATTTAGTCCAAAAAAGGTGATCGAAAGTGAAAAGCTGCTAGAGAATAGATTGATCGATTTATTGAAGGTATAATCAAAATAAAATTGAATAGGTAAATTGTTTCATTTTTAGAAACGAAGAGCCTCTTCATCGTCATCATCGACTTCTTCAGAAGAATCAACATTAAAACGAATGCGAAAATAAGATAAAAGCCCCACAGGGCATTTGATTGTGATATTCATGTTGATAAATGTAGAAAAATGGATATATTGAATTTAATTTTTTAACAATAAATGATTTTTTATTAGATTATAATATTTTTGAACGATTTGTAATAAAAAATTGATGAAATTTGATTAGCTTTATCTAATGGCTGTCAAATGACATAAATGGTCAAATTATCTTTTTTAAAAAAAAGTATAAATTTTTTAATAATTATCAACTTATTAAAAAATAAATCAGCAGAATTAATTATTTTTCTGGTGTTATGTCGATTCCTCAATAGTGCAAATGTGGAAATTTTCGACTTATAATAAATCAGAAACATGTTTTAGCCCCTAAAAACCTTATATCATTCTGTAGATCTCATCGAGATGCATCGAATGATATAACAATGTTAGTTTTTATGCCAAAATTTAAGTGTTAAAACCAAAAACTGGATATGATTTAAACGATTTAATACCTTATAATTTTGACCAAATCTTGACAAAAATTATATATCATTCGATGCGTCTTGATGAGATCTACAAAATGATATAAGGTTTGTAGGGTCTAAAACCGGTTTCCGATTTATTATAAGTCGAAAACGCCGACATTTTCACTATTCAGGTAACGCCCATATTTGCACTGCCCTTTGCTTATTCATATTCAGGAATTCATTCCGTATGGTTTTTTCCAATTCATTAGCAGAATTGAGCGATGTTGTGTCTTGTGTGTTAGTTAAAAATGCAAAATTGCTGCATTAAATAAAAAAATACTAATTTGTTTTGCTTGTGTCCGGAAAAAGTAAGCGCAATGTTTTCGGAAAAATGATCGCCAAGTTTTAATTGTGTCCGGAAAAAGTAAGCGCAATGTTTTCGGAAAAATGATCGCCAAGTTTTAATTGTTTCCGGGAAAATGTTCGCCAAGTTTTAATTCTTTCCGGAAAATGTTCGCCAAATTTTAATTCTTTCCGGAAAATGTTCGCCAAGTTTTAATTTTTCCGGAAATATTCGCCAAGTTTTAATTTTTCCGGAAATGTTCGCCATGTTTTAATTCTTTCCGGAAAATGTTCGCCAAGTTTTAATTCTTTCCGGAAAATGTTCGCCAAGTTTTAATTCTTTCCGGAAAATGTTCGCCAAGTTTTATTTCTTTCCGAAAAAGTTCGCCAAGTTTTAATTCTTTCCGGAAAATGTTCGCCAAGTTTTAATTCTTTCCGGAAAATGTTCGCCAAGTTTTATTTCTTTCCGGAAAATGTTCGCCAAGTTTTAATTCTTTCCGGAAAATGTTCGCCAAGTTTTAATTCTTTCCGGAAAATGTTCGCCAAGTTTTAATTCTTTCCGGAAAATGTTCGCCAAGTTTTAATTCTTTCCGGAAAATGTTCGCCAAGTTTTAATTCTTTCCGGAAAATGTTCGCCAAGTTTTAATTCTTTCCGGAAAATGTTCGCCAAGTTTTATTTCTTTCCGGAAAATGTTCGCCAAGTTTTAATTCTTTCCGGAAAATGTTCGCCAAGTTTTAATTCTTTCCGGAAAATGTTCGCCAAGTTTTAATTCTTTCCGGAAAATGTTCGCCAAGTTTTAATTCTTTGAATAATGCCAGCGGACAAACAAAAACAACATTTAGTCCAAAAAGGCAAATCGAAAGTGGGAAAAAAAGCCTATGAATCAGTTGGAATTAATGAAGGTTAAAATTAAAATCTAATGAATTTTTCAAGAGAAAAGCCCCTTCATCGTCCTCGTCAATTTCTTCAGAATAACTGATGGAAAAGCGAATGCGCAAATAATGTTTATTTAAACGCAGAGATAATTATTTAATTGCTTTGAAATATTTATAATGATTGTGATATGATAAGGGTAGAAAATGGATATGTTTTATTTATTTCGTAAATTTAATATAATATTACAATAAATTATTTTTATTGGATTATATTTATTTTTGAATGATTTATTCCAAATATATCAGACAACATTTTATTACATCAAATTCTAAATTCAAAACAGCAATAAATTGAGGAAAAAATGACCAATAAAAATAAACTAAAATGATTGAATTATTCCAAATCAAAACAAATTCAAAAATTTACATTGATAGAGCATTATTATTAATTGTGACTGCTGCTGATTTTTTGTCACTGCTCAATAATGGCTTTTGGCAATACTAAAATGGTTAAAAAATGTCTAGAATTATTTTTCTGGTGTACCTCTTTTAATGATGGAAGCAATTGATAAGGTTTGGAGCGTTCAATGAATTTATCCAAAGTGCAGCTTTCATTTGTTGGACAGCCGCTGATATCGCCGGTTATGTCTTTGCCTTCGCCATCATTTTCCGGACGCCAATAAAATGTCTTTTGACGGGAAAATTATAATGAAATATTGAATTAAAATTAATAGTATTTTTTTTGTGTTTGGAATTATGAAAATAAAATTAGTCAAAATATTTGATATTTGATCGACCTTGATTTTATGTTTTCCACTTTTTGCATCTCTCCATAATTCAAAAGTGATACAAGCTGAATATGTTGGATATCCATCCCGGTCATAATCAGTTTTTGGGAAGCCAAGGGCAGAGAACAATGAAGCAATTGTCACATCATGCTTTATATATTATTATATTAAATTAAAATTATTTAAATTTATTCACCACTGAATATGCAAAATAACGCATTCGATCGATCCATTTACAAAATCCTGAATTATTAAAATAATTATCCGGCTTAAATTAATTTTCTGACCATTCAACTCATCAGAATCTTTTATTACAGTATTTTTCATTTTTTGGCAATTCAATTTGTCCAGCATATTATCAATCAAAATCCAAAGAATTGGTCCACCGTGAAGTTTGGCGGATTCTTCCACAAAATTCACTCCATCCATTTCAGCCAAACCTTAATAAATTATTCTCAATATTAATATTGTTTCGTTGAATTAGACCAAATCCACTGAAAAATTGCTGCTGAATATTGTTCATTTCTTTGATTACACCCAAAATTGTTTCATTCCCTTCGGCCCAATCAACCAATTTCAATTTGTACACTTCTTTCTGTTAAATAATATTATTTTTAAATATATTTAAATATTTAACTTCAACATAAAATAAATCCCATATCCACCAAGCATTGAACAAATTCAATTCCTCGGCCGTTCCTTTCAATTCAGTTTTTTCATTCAAAAAATCCAAATATGGCTAAAATATTAATAATAATTTATTTTTATTATTTAATTTATTTTTCACTTTATATTTTGCCATTTTCTCTTTATATTCCTTCGTTTGGCTGATTAATTCTTGCAATTCATTGTTTCGTTTGCACGGTGGCCGACTTAAATTATCCTCATGGGCCGATCGAGTATGGATTGGGATTGGCACGAACCAACCGGGCCAATCATTTCCCAAATCTTTTGGATATCCATCACCATTGCCAGGACCATAAAATCCAATTAAATTCTATAATTTTGATTAATTATTTTGTGAAATATTGAGTAATTATTTTTACCTAATATTTTTAGGTAAAAACTTAGTTTTTGATTCTAATAGATCTTAAACCGGTTTTAGACTCTATAAACCATGATTGAGCGAGTTAAATAAAATTATATTTTCCAGTTTTTGGTTTTAAACATCTTAATTTTGAGACAAAATCTGATATTTTATAAACAATTCGATGCTTCTTGATGAGATCTACAATTTGGTATAAGGTTTATAGTGTATAAAACTGGTTTAATTTATTAGAAATCAAAAACTAAGTTTTAGAGGTAAAAAAGTATTTTTTAGTTAAAAATATTATTTTTACGTAAAAAATTAGTATCTGTAAATTTCGTCAATACCGAAATGGCGCTGATCAATGTTCGATTCAGGTCCGTACTTCTCACATGAATTTCATGATTCTTATATTCATTGCTCACAAATTTTAGCTCATCAATGTATCTTTTTCGTAGCTTTTTGCCCAAATCAACATGTTGTTTCATTCCCTTCTACAAATTATTATTCATATTCAATTTATTTTCTGTTCATAATTTTACAGGTGTCAATTCACCGAATCCCTGGTTCCAATGTTCCTCTTTCCATGGATCACTTTTGAATGTTCCAATCGGTGTTCTGTCCCCATGTCGCCAAAGCTGTGAATAAAATGACAATAAAATTTATTTTCCAATAATAGGTACTTTATCGGTTATCTACCTGAAGATTTTTTTCATCTCCAAAATTAATCTATGTTACCCCCAAAATTGATTAACCCTAAAATAAAATCATAGTTTCTCATCTTTTTTACTATAAAATATGAATAATAAAATTAAAATCTCTAAAAAATTTTCAAATTTGAAAGTAGATAATCGATAAGTACTAAAAATTAATAATGAATACAGCTTGAACGAGGATTAGCTCATCTTTTGGATCATCACCAGCAGAAATGGTTAAGACAAAAGTGGAAGAAAATAAAATTGTAAAAGAAAGGAAAAATGAATTCATAATTAGGAATTTATGAATGATGGAACGGAGGAAAATTGAAATAGGAAATGAATAGTTTTGGGCCAAATAAATATTTTTGCTAAGAATGATAATGGAAAATTGGAAGCTTAAATTATTTTAGAGGACTGAGGAAATGAATTAGCAGATTAATCAATTTTGATTTGATGATAAAAAATTGAAATTGCTGCGAGCAAAGGGGATCATCCAACTCAATTTTTTGAAAAGCAAACAATTTTAAGAGTTTGAGAGCAAAAAGCACTTAAATTGGAATCATTCATTATAATTTATTAGAAAGGAAGAACAAATATTGGTCATTTGATTATTTTTATTTACTTTTTTGAATATTTAATAAAAAATGGAATTTTTAAAATAATATTATTTATCTTAATTTCTTTTCTTTTCTTTTCTATTCAATTAATATTTCCAAATAATTTGATGAACATTTAATGATTATATGATGGAATTTAATGAATATTTTATTGCAATAAAAAAGTAAAAAATCATGGAATTCCGATTCGATATAATTTTCAATTTTATTTATTATTTTTATTCCAAAAAATCATTTTGATCAAATAAAATATGCCACGTTTTTAACTTTCAATTTCATTTTTATAAAAACCAAAAATTATTATTTTAATCCTTTTTTTCATCAAAAAAAAAATGAAATTCTTTTACCAATTTTCAATGTTTTCTTTGCTTCTATCCAAACAATTTTGTGCCGCCAATGCCCAATTTGAAGCAGCGGATGATGATGATGAAAATGAGGATGCAAATAAAATTGGAATTGAGGAAGAAGAACGGGGATGGAAGCTGGAAATGGTGGACAAATTGAGATTCAACCAATCAAAAGTTTGTGAAAATTTAAATGGAATAAATGATTAAAATAATTTTAAAGAATGCAATTGGCATTGATCACAAAATTATGACAGTCAATGATCCGACCAGTACCACACGCAGTAAAATATTTAAAAATTGATAAAAAAAAATAAATAAATTTTAGTTAAAAATGCCGATATAAGATTGCTGTATGGCGTTTCGAATGGATATCATCCGAATATGAACATAACATTCGATGAAAAAGATGATTTTTCCGTGATTTGCCAAATTGCAATATTTTCTGGTAAAAAAATATTTGCTTTTAATTAATTGTTTTTTTAATAGATGAGGAATATCAAAGAGAAGAGAAAATTATGATAGAAAAAGATATGGAAAAATGCGGAATCAATAATAATTTTAAGCCAATTTGCAAAGCTGAAAATGGGAATTTGGAGATGAGAAAGGCAGATGGAACTTACAATGAGCCATCGAGAACGCCAATTTGCCTTTATGACTTTTATGAAATGGCAAAATTAACAAGAGAATATGAATTGTTCAAATATTGCGCAAAAGGTTATTTCTATCAAGGAAAGGACTATTATGACCCAAAGGCACTTCAACATCGAAATGGTCCAATTTTATTCTTTTTTTACCGTAAATTCACTATTAGAAACCCTCCCTTTAGTAGAAGCGCACTCCTTTTAAAAAAAATTTTCAACTTTCCTTTACTTTCATGATCATATTTTGAATGGTAGAAAAATTTTCTGATTTGTAAATAGCATTTTGAAATTTGAATTACAAAAAATGGTTTGTATTTTTGTATTATTATAAAAATTTTAATCGTAAAAATTTGGGTTAATTTGGGAAAACGCATTGTAAAAATATATTTTGATTTATAAAAAAGATATAAAAATATGTTTCCAACCATAAAAACATTTTATGATTGCAAAAATATGCGTTTAATCATAAAATCATGTTCAGATTTGTTGGAAATTTAATCGAATAAATTTTATTTTTCATTAATTTTCCTTCTCTGAGATTTAAAAGCCCCATGGATTCTTCTAATAGAGGATTTACGGTATATGAATTTGATATTAATTTTATCAGATTGGATTCTCTATTTGACAAATGGCATGTTAATTTGTGATATCAGCCAAACGCCAGAATATAATCAAGATTTGTTGGCAAGGGGATACGAAATTGAATTGGTCCAAAATACTTATCCAGAAGAAACTACATATTGCCAAACATGCAAATTGTCCGGAATTGCAAGGCAAATGAATTAATTAATCAATAATAAAATAAATATAAATTCATTGAATTTAGTTCCTATATGGACAAGCGAAAAGATGGCAAATTCATTTTGGGTGGAATAATCGGTTCAATGTTATTGGAAAATGAGGAAAATTCATTCTGGAATGATGCAAAAATGGATGTAAAATTAAATTAATTAAATATTTGTCTATTTAATAATGCCATTTTTAGAAATTACAAACAATTAAAGGTGATGAGGCTGCATGCTTATTTTTACACCATAGATGCTTACGAGGGGAAAAGGTAATTTATAAATTATTTTACTCGAATTTCATTTAATTATTCAGCTTGATAAACGATATAATTTGGAATTAGTGATCAGCCATTATTGCACCGATCGAGGAATGTTGGGAAAACTTCGTTTCAATGTGTCGTTGGGCCCAGAACAAGTTCATAACAAATACATAAATTGACCATTAATTTTATTTTAAAGGTTCCGACTCAAGTTTTTGAGGACACAAAAGTGCGCATTTTCTTGGATTCCAAAGAAATGCGCCGAAGCACTGGGAAAATTATAAAGGGCAATGTTGAATGAAATATTCATGGAATATAAAAATGATATAATTATATAATTTTTATTTATATTTTATTCATAATATCATTTTGGAAATTACAATAATATTCAATTCAACTTTTTGTATTTCATTTTTCAAGTAAGGCAAGATGGCGATGTGGGATCATTGGTGAGCCATGGACATTTCTGAATTAAAATATTAAAAAATTGGGAGCAAAGTTTCAATCAATTTAATATTTTTAAAATAATTTTAAATTTTGGAATATTAAATTTTAAAGGTAAATTTCTAATTTGCCGAAAAAATTGCAATTGTCGAAAGCTCAAACGGTTCAGAGTTTCATCTTGGACTCTCAAATCCTATATCCAATCGATAATATTTTGTCATGGGTTTAATCAATTTTTTCTAAGTTGTTTGAACCAAAAACCAAAAAGGGTTTGAGCGGTTTAATACCCTTCAAATTTGATCAAATTGTGAGAAATTATATACCATTCGATGCGTCTTGAAGAGATCTATCGAATGGATATATATAGTTTGGGGTTTAGGATAAACCACTGAACCGTTATAAGCTTTTCGCCATTTTCAATATTCTTTTCGCCATTTTCAATTTTTAGGCAAATTAAATACTATGCTAATAAATTTTAAAATTAAACCAATTAATTTGCTGCATGAAAAGACATTAATAAACTGACCAAATTTTGTTGGCCCTGTCCGCAAGGATTGTATCCAATATAGCAATACCAATTATGGTAGAAAAAGAGGAACATTGTCAGTAAAAGAAGGGAAATATAAAAGACAAGTGAGCAAATTTCAAGACGGCGAATTGCTTTTTGCCAATCCACATCCAAATCATTTTGTGGCACTAAATTGGTAATATCCTGCCTAATTGCCTGCACAGTGCCCAATAATTGGGCGAATGTTTGTGCCAATCCCTCAATCATAGAGGATTGTTGCATCTTCAATTAAATTATATTAATATTTTAATGCATTATTTTCCCTCACCAAAAGACTGTCCGTTGCCATCATACTATGCCTTTTCCTTTGATGGGTTGGCATTGGCGACGGTGGCCTCTGACTTTTATGGCTTCCAGTGGATGTATCCCTTTTCGGATGTCCTCCTCCTTCCATTTTTACTTCTCTATGTTTTTGGCCCGTTCCCCGGTTGCTGCCAGCTGCCCTCGACTCCCTTTCCTCCCTTTGCCTTAAAGCCGCCGTTTCCCTTTGATCTTTGTCGCAAGAAATTAAACGAAGAAGGCTTAATGCCACATTTTGGGTAGTTTTGCCGGAGGAATTCATTGATGATTCATTTTGATTATTATTTCTGGCATTCAACAAATTTTGTGTTTCATCTGCCAAATGTTGACTTGTCCCCAAAACTGAACCATTCAAATGTCCATGCGAAGTTCTCTGTCGAAATTATGCAAATTTTAAATTATTGATTAGTTATAAGGGAAATTTACAATTCCTTCGGATCCCTCCAAATCCTTTCGATGATGTTTTTTCCTTCGTAGACTATATCGTTTACTAAATTTATTTATAAAATAAAAATAATATTAAACAGTTTTGAGACCTTAAATTCTTTTTTGTTCTTTCAATTGCGATTAGCCATCGAAGGTAGAAAGGAATTTTATGCTGAATTCGGACACTCCTTTCCATATAGACAAACATCTTTAAATGAGTCAATATTTAGTGTGATTCTTTTTTGATAAATAATTTCTTCTTACGGAGCTTGTCACGGTCGAAAGACTAACAATGACGAGCAACATGAAATAATAAATGCCTGAATTAAATGGGAGTGAATATTTTGGCCATATTAAAATCAAAAACCGATCAATGGGATGCCCGAAAATGAGCCTCTTCCTTTCCTTTCGGACATGCTAAATTTGGGCATATCCTGCACAATGGCCAATAAAATCATTGACATTGACATCAAAGTCATAATGCCCTGCCGAAATTTGGCATCCCTATTTTTGCCACTACTGCTGGGCGTATGGAAACCGACAACGGCAACAAATGCTAATTAACAAATAAATAAATATTAAATTAATCAATAAATGAATTAATTTACTGATCAATGCACTGGGAATGACCAAATTGAAAACCTAAAAAAGGAAAAAATTTTGTATATTCGCCTTTTTTGCTTTTTTACATAGTAAAAACTCTGCCTTGAAACGACCAAATCAATGACGATCATTTCCCAAAAAAGTGGTGGATCCAAATAATCGTAAAGGAAACCATCCGATGTGATGTGGCTTTGTCGCTATTTTATTATGCAAATTTATTTGGAATTCATTTATTAATTTATTCATTACCAAATCCAATTCCCATTCTTGATTGTCATAAAAGTCAATTAGTGAAAGATTCTTTGAGTAAAGCTTAAATGGGATTTAATTAAAAATGATATGGGAATGAATAAAAACCGAATATTTGATTGAATCATTGGAATGAGCCTATAAAAATGTATAAAAAATAATTTTTTTACGAGAAGAAATAAACTTGCCCATGATCCAAGGAGAAGTGTGCAACGTTGGCTAAAATTAAAATAATTAAGGGAGAAAATGATTTTATGAAAAATTTGTAAAATGTTCTAATGGATTTACAATTCAAAAAATTTTAATTTATATCATTTAGCTAGAAAAAGTTAATTAACTGGCATATTTGGCGTCAAAAAAGTACACATTCTTTAATAAAATAATATAAAAATTCTTATGTTTAATTATGTTTCTTCTTTTATGGCTTTTTTAATTCCCACCGGCTAGAGAAGTTAGAAAATTGATGAAAGAATATGGGAAATTAAGGGCACAAATATTGTCCCTTTCCCCATTCCCTGTTTGCTTCCCATATATTATTTCGCTCTGCCAAATTGGGGTCAACGCTGATTGGATGGATTGGTCAGCGAGGGGAAGAGAAACGAGAGAAAGGAAGAGAGACAATGCTAAATGATTGCTCTTTCCTTCCTTCAGTTTGGTCCTGTGGGCTGCTTCTCACACAAAATTCCATAGCAAAGAAGGTGTTTCTATATAAGCGATGGGCGCATTTCCATCGCTGTGGGGTTCAGGGAGCAAGGACCGAAAATGGCTCCATGCGGAGGTTCAAGTGCGGTCAGCAATTGCAGGGCCAAAAGGATACGTTGACCTCTGGCAGGGTCAACAAAAAAAATTAAAGGATCCAGAAAATTAAAAAAAAAACGGACCCAAAAAATTAATAAATGGATCCGGAAAAAAAGCAGTGGCAGAGGCCTGGAGGAAAAGTCAAAAGGCTTATGGAGGGCGTGGGCCAATAAAGAATACGCGCAAGGAGGATGGAGGCAAAAAGCCATGGCCCAACCGAGACGCAGTTTAAAACCGATCTCTTGAACCAATGAAGCAGCTGAACCCCCCAATTTTTTTCCAATTTTATTTTAAATGTATTGAATGCGCACGGATTAAAGGAGAAGTATGAATGATATTAACGCAGTGAGGTGATTACAAATGACAAATTTGAGGGCTAAAATTTTTAGCATAATTGAAATTAAATTTTTCAAAAAATTTAATTTTTTATTAGGTGCAATTTTTAAAATTAATTAATTATTTTCCCATTTTTTGCTTACATGTCAAATGGGAAAAATTTGACATCCATGCTATTGCAAAGGGATTCTGTAGAGAATGGAATCCAATAGCGAACATGACCCGTATAATTGACGCGAACATCGTTGTTGGATTGCAATCGAACCTTAACAAGGATTTATTATTGATTTTAATGAATTATTTGTATTTTCTAACCGCATCATTGAAATTGACCGAATAATAGAGGGAAAATTCTGGAATCCAAATATCAGTAGAAGCTTAAATTAAATTTAATTAATTAAGTAATTAATCGAAAAATTAATACCCAAAAATATTTCTGTTGCCCCTTCGTAAGTGTCCGGTTCCCATTGGAGGAATTCATCCTGCCAATACTAAAATTAATTAAAAATAAAATAAATTATTAATTTATATTTTATTTACAAGTTCAAAACTGCCGGACAATGAGATTGTATTTTTGACTGCATCCAATTTGATAATTTGATAGAGGAAAACACTCATTGAGACGGAGATTATTTTGCTTGGATGTGTGACAGGACGTGTCCCTTTTCGATAATAACGGAGTAAATCATCATGTAGCCGATATGTTACGGGAATGTCCTTGCGGCGAAGTGATCTTATTTTTAATTTAACTTAATTAATTCCCCTTTGATTCTATTTGTACCGGAAATTTTCGGGCAACAAATATTCGGAATGGCCAAATGCCCTTCTCGTTTTCTTCACCCTCCTCCTCCTTTCCACATTTTCTGAACTTCTATCATCCTCCTGCCCTTCTTCATCATCGTCTTCTTCATCTTCCTCTTCAATTCCATTTCCATCCTCCTCAACCAATTCATAATAAAATCGCCGCCTTTTTGGCCTCCTTCTTTCATTCATTTCTGCTGTTGGACTCATTGAAATTTCCAATGAAGTGGAAGGAGAACTATTTTTGATCATTTTTTGTTTAGATTCAGCATACGTCGAAAAGGGAATAAGGCACAAGGAAATCACAAGAAATGAAAATTGGATCAGCATTATTGGCAAAAATAATGCCAATGAATTAATTCATTTTTGGAATATTGGCAAATTCATTGCAAAATAAAGCTAAAATATTAAATCATTATGTGTATATTTTTTTGAAAATTAGCTGAAGATAATCAATCTACAATTGGAAATATTAATTTATTGATTGAGTTTTGACATAAAGACCATAAAAACTCGTCAATTTTACGTATTAAAATGCATTTTTTATGTGATGTGAACTGAGGTAAAATGTTTGCATATTTTTGTGGCAATATTTTGAGAGGAATTCGGGGGAAGAATTATTCGGCCATGAACCCCTCAGGCCATCTTCCATGGACCGTTGAAAATATTTTTGACGCGCATCGGATGTGGGGGAGGGAATATGGCGCACATTTGGCAAATTGCTCATTCGATTGCCAATGCCCCCTCCCCCCTTTTGGATGGGTCCATTCGAGTTTTTTGTGGCCGGCACCCAAGATTATACTTTTTGGGCCATCCATATTGAATTTCATTTCACCGAATATAAGGGGATAGCGACGATTTTGTTGGCCTTTTCCCCTCAATACTTATGGATGGGCATTCGGGTTTTGTGCCAATGCTCACAAAAGTGGCCCTTGAATTGAAAGGCAGACTCAAAAGGGGCCAATGAGGGAGGAATATTTGGCCATATCCCCTTTTTCGGTTAATTTCGCCTTCAAGTGGAAAATGCCTTCCCCCATTTTTGCATTCAATGAAAAAGTTGGCAAAAGCCAGAAGTGGGGGGAGACGAGGAGGTGTCCCTGTGGAAAATATGGATGGCCAAAAGGAAGAATGGGGAAAGGGGCAGTCAATGTTTGGAAGGGAATTGGAAATTGGTTCCCCAAAAGCAGAATGATGCGATTGATATTTGCCTTTGGGGGGCCGAATTGCCGTTCCCCATCCCCTTGGGAGCATTTCAAAAATGGCAGTTTGGCCCTGGGAAGGGAAACTGACAACATTTTATAAAAAACAATACCGACATGGAAAAAACAATGTGTAATGTCAAAACGAATGGAAATGTGGATAAAAAAGAAGGAAATAATAAATGAATATTCCAAGAAAAATTCGAAAAATAATTATTTGATTGAAATATTTTTCCGAACATTTTTGAGTGCATAATATTGCGTAGATAATATTTTTATGCATTAGAGGAAAGATGATGGGAATTTGAATGGATGGTAAAAACTTGGAATAATCGGCCCAAAATTTGGGTGGGGAACATGCGATTTTGTGGTTGAAACAGGAAGGAAGGAAATTATTTGAGGGCGGCGACAATTTACACGCAAAAATATTATAGAAAGGAGGGGAATGAGACCTTTTTTGAAAAGGACACCCAAATAATGATGAATTGGCATGCAAAAGAATGTTTTGGGCCAATTGAATGAATGCATTTATGAATGGAATGAATGAATGGATGAGAAGATTTGTGGGGGAAATAGAAGACATATTGGGTCAATGTAATGTCGGGTGAAATAAATACGGATGAATGGGGATGAGGGACTCTGGGATTTGAGAAAATTATGAGGGCAGATGGTCGTTAGGGCATTTGTGTGTTTTTTGGCAAATTTTTGGGTGGTTAATCAAATTTTGATGGAATAAAGCCAACCATATGGGTTTTAATTGTTTTATTCAAATGCATTTTGGAATAAAATATAGTAAAATGAAATTATTTTAAAATATAATGCATAAAATTGCTGTCCGGAATTTTTTTTTAATTTTTCAAAAATTATTTAGTAAGTTTTTGGGGATGTAGAACACAAATCTGAAATAAATTTAGTCATATTTTAGTATTTTGATGCCAACTTTTATGAATAAAATTAATGGCATTCGATGCAGATAGCAAGCTGCATTGATTAAGCCATACATTTTAATATTTATCCTTTCAACTCTTTGCATTTTCTTGGTAAAAGTCAGCAATATTTTACTAAGATGTCATCGATATGAATAAAAATGGATCTCAGATTCATTCATGTTCTACGCCCCCGAAAAGCCATTAACAATAATTTTTGAAAAATAAAAATTTTTTCTGGACAGGAATTTTTAAGGATTGCCATTTTAAAAATAACAATAATTGATTTTATAGTCAACTAAAAATATGTTGCGCTCTGTTCTCCTAAAAGTGGAGTAAAATGGGCCAACCCAAGAATGAAATGAGCATATTGGCCTCTTCTCCTTTTCTGCAGAGGATATTCTGAATTTGAAGGCATTGTCCCCTGCGCCATTGGCAGCCAGAATGAACGGAGGGAAAGAGGGGATTGAGGGGGAATGGGCCAAAAAACTTGCTCAAATAGGCCGAAATGAATAAATAATTGAAGGGACCGTGGCGACAGCCATTTTGACTATTGAATATTTGGATATTTTGAAAAAGAATTGGAATTGGGCTGAATGGACAGCAAAATTTAAATAAATATTTCTGTTGGAAATTTCATTTGGCAAACCACATTTTATTAATGGGGTAATTTAATTTGTTTAAATTTAATTTTAAAACAAAAAAATTTTTTGAACTTTTAGACTTAGAAATTGAATTTTGAAAAAATTGTGAGGATATCTTTTTATTATTTTTTGATGTAAAATTAAATCTCAATTTCAGCATTTTATTATTCGATCTTTAATATTTATTAAAAAATTAATTAATAAAATTAATTTTCAAACAATATGAATGATAATGATAAATAAATAAATAAATAAATAAATAAATAGGAAAAACTAATAAAATAAATCTGGAATTGAATAATAAGTTTATTTTACTAGAATTGTTATTAGCCAGCAGGCATTTTATTCATTCAATTCAAAAGCACCTGTCTATTAATTAACTTCTCACAAATATTTGTTTTGTATTCTTGGAAATCGAATATAGTCAGCTAAAAAATGGTTGGAAAGTGAATTGAATTATTTCGAAGAAATTAAATTATTAAGAAAAATAGTGAGCCATTTTATTGAAAAAGGGCAAAATAATTAAAAAATTGAACGATGAAATTGAGAATAAATTATAATTTGAAATGAGAAAATTTAATTTTAAAAATCAATAAAAATTTAAAATAAAAATTTTTAAATTTTAAAATGAAGTCATTTAAATTTTTCATAGAGACTAAATACCTTGGAGATTTTATTTTTTACTTCAACTTCATCCGTAATTTTTAATCTTGACTCTCCATATTTTATGGATTATCCGTTCCTTTCAATTTGCAAACCAAAAACCATCCAAACCAACACTACTTATTGATACTTAGAAATTAAAGAAAGGAAAGCAAAGAATATTTTTAATTGGAAACAGAGGAAATCCTAAAGCTTCCTACATCTTTATGTTTCGTTTATTACTTATTTTTGGAAATACCAAAAAAAAAGTTGCAAAAAATCTCTGATTATTAAAAAATATAAATTTTTAATATTTAATAAAATAAAAAATGCAGTGAATTTTATATGAATTAAGTAAGAATGAGGGAAAAAATTCAGCACTAAAAAAAGAAAATGATATGTAATTTTTTGACCAATAATATAGGCCATAATTTTATTCTTCATTAATTGTTAAAATTATTTATTTTTTGTGCATACTTTTATTAAATAATTTTATTAAATTTTAGAAAATTTATGCCAAAAAAATATTAAATAATTTGCACAAATATAATTAATTCGAAATAGTCAATTAATTTTGATCATCGAATTTTTTGTATTCTACAAATATTCATAGGTGTTTTAAATGGTTGAACAACGCTGATTGTTGTTGTGTTCGCAATTTGGGCTGATTCATTGGAGCAAGTTATCCAGCTTAAAAATGCTCTTCTATAAGTTTTGACGGCAAATAAAGTCACCTAAATTTGTGAATTTATTATATAAATAATATTTAAAAACCAACCAATGGATTAAATACGGAAATCATAACGACAATTCCGGATGAAAATAGTGAAATTATGTTCAGGATTTTATCAGCTTGGATGCCAAAAAGAACATTTAAATTTGCTAATAATTGAGAGGAAAATGAAAAGCATGGCAAAATTGCCTTAAAATAAGGGATATTAGCAGAATTTTGGGCTAGAGAATGCACCTGAATGGAGAGTACAATGCTAATCATTTTGTTCATTTCTCGTTGCTTTCTCATTGTTGGCCCCCGATAATGGCGCCAAATGAATAATTGAATAGAAAAACCGCAAAAAATAATAATTGCATAATTTGCAATGGAAAGTGCCATTCCATATGAGGCAATGAAACTGGTCAATGCATTCGTTCCCTAAAGGAATTTTCACATGTTTTACTTAGTTTAGCCATAAGATTAACAAATTTACCAAAAAATCATTCCCGTATATTTAAAAAAAAATAACTTACATTTGCCCTCATAGCGACCACATATCCATTTTGTTGGGCGATTGTCTGGTCCAATTCCAATAATTGTACCCATTTTGGATTGGTTAAATGCTCATTTTCGGGAGTTGGTCGATTCGAAATGAAGGAGCCAATTGGGAGGACACAAATTGACAATGAGACTAACAAAAGGAGGAATACATATTTTTTCAAATTCATTTGGATATTCCTTCAAAATGAATTTATTAATTTTATTTTAAATTATATTTTTAATTTACCAATTAATCATCAAATAACGATAAATAAAAAGCGAGGAAATGCTATTTGTTGTAAAACGCATCAAAAATACTAAAATCTGAAAGCAAAGAGCCTGCCAAGGATTTGGCAATAAATGCACAGGTCCATAGCTCCAAATTGTTCCGGCTGAATTGTCCACAAAAAATACCTAGATATATTTGTAATATATTTATGGGAAATATTTAATTTGCCGAAAAAACATTGAAAATTCCGAAAAGCTTAAACTGTTCACCGGTTTGTCCTCCCTCAATATCTAGTCGATTATTCTCGCCTAGATGCACCGAAGCACCGTTCGATAATGATTTTACTTGGTTTAGCCCAATTAAAATTATTTTTGAACCACAAGCGAAAAAAAGCTTAAACGAAATGTTTGCCAAAATTGGACAAATTATATATCATTCAATGCCTTTTGATGAAATATATCGATTGATTATATGGTTTAGGGATCTAGGTCAAACCATTAAACCGCTATAACCTTTTAATACTTTTTCGACATTTTCAATGTTTTTTCGGGAAATCAATTAAATACTATCCATTAAAAATAGAAAACAAACTGGTTGAATTAGTCAATAGACAAAAAGTGTGAGAATATCAGTGACACAAGTTTGCAGTAAAATTCGACTATAAATGCGCATTTCACTCATTGTGTGCCGAATGATGAGTCGAATGGTCAAAAGGTTGAGAAAAATGCCAAAAATGGAGACAAATGCAGTGTGGATTGTGTTAATTAGGATAATCATTTTTTATTTTTTTTTTTAAATTTTATTCAAAATTTTGTGACGAAATTGACTGAATTGAATTCTAAACTTTATATTTTATTGGAGTTGTACTGAGAGATTAAGAATTAATTATAAAGGTAAATAAACTGGAAAATTAGCCCAATTATTTACTATGAAATCAGTCAAGTAGTAAGTAACAGTTTTAAAACTGAATTTTTGTTATATAACAAAAATTCTCATTAAAAAATTAATAGTTCATAAAAATGTATTCAAGCATTGTATTTAAATGAGAACAATTTTTTAAAATGTAATATTGTGTACTAAACTTGGTCCTTTTTGGTACATTTTTTTGATAAAAGAAATTAAAGTACAATAAATAAATGTCTGCAAAATAGGACATAACTTGTCTAAAAAATTGATAAATTAAAAAAAAAAATAGTTAATTTTGATGAAAAAAAGTGAAAATTAATTCAAAAAAATAGATTTAAAACAAGCCCACAAAATTTCTCGGCATCGATGCACCCCAAAGGACATTCCAACGGCTTCATTTCCTTCCGATTCTCCAATTGGCCATTTCTTTTTCAAACTCCCCCTCCCCACCCCTCCCACTCATTGCCACACCAAATAATATCCGCCGAACCCCACAGATCAGCCGCGCGCTTTTTTTGGTTGGCTTTTTTCCGAAGCCTATATTTATAAATTAAAAAACCTTCCGGCTCCATCAAATAGCCCAATTTGAAATGAAGTCCTCTGTAATTTTCGTTGTTCTCTTGGTTTCGATTTTACTCAATTCTTTTTCTGCTGCTGGTATTTTTATATTTTTCATTATTATTTAAATTACTTTACTTATTAGTCGACAATGTTGATGGCGATGATCAGCCGTCAGTGGGAGGAAAAAGCACAACGGAAAAAAAGGAGGAAAGGATGGTGGAAAAAGCATTTGGAATTATCAAAGAAAAATTACAAAATAAAAAATACGAAGATGTAGAATTGCTTTGAATGAAAAGAAGACAATGACGAAATTAATTGCTGGTAAAATAATTATGTCGATAAAGTTTATTTTAGAATGATTTTAAATTGTCATTCATAAATTTATGGCCATATAAGCTTATATGTTTCCTTATTTTGGGAAAAATAAATAATTTAAAAATAAATTTATTAAAAAATTTTTAAATCAAAATTTATGTTGATTTGATTACTTCCATCTCATTCAAAAAAATTTGATTATATATTTTTTTGCAGATGAAATATCTATTTTGATAAATGAGACGAAATCGATGAAATTAATATATAAAATTTTGAAAAAATTTGCGAAACAAATCAAATATTTGTCTGCAAATTTTGAAATTAAAAAAAGATTGGAGAAATTGATGAAAGAATTGCCAAATAAAATAAATAAAATTGACTTGAATAAATCAGTGTTGATTTTTTTACAAGGTATAATTAACCCATTTTAAAATTTTAATATTCATTTTATTTCAGAAAAAATTAAGGCAGAAGTGAAGGAGGATCCAAATTTGAAGAAAATGGTAAATTCGCAAATAATCACAATGTTCATCCAACAAATTCCAATTATTTATGAAGAGGAATTGAGGAATTTAGAAATGTTAAAAAAGAATAAAAAATTGGAAATAGAATCAAAATTTATGGCTAAATTTAAACAAAGAGCCCATTTAAGAAATGCTTCGTTAGGGGAAGAAAATTTTCCCCGAAAATTTGGAGCAAAGACCAATGGCCAAAACAAGTCAAAATTGGTAAAACAAAAGGATGTTCCTGATTTGATAAATTTAATGGATATGGAATGGCCAAATCCAACGATGGAGGGAAATCTGTTGAAACAGCAAAGTGCACCAGATTTGCACTACGAAGATTCGCCACATTCACATTATGAGGCAAACATGAATAAATTGAAGGATTTGGTAATTCCAAAAAGGGAAACAAATATTTTGGATCATAATGAAGATGGAAATAAAAGTCCAAAAAAGGAAATAAACATTGAAGGGGTGAATTCACCACACAAAAATGATGAGGAAATTTTTCATATGGACATGGTGCCAAAATTGAGGAAAATTAAAACAAAAGTTGTACTGGAAAATGAGCAAAAAAGTCCAAGAAAATATTCGGGAGAAATTGGGAGACCAACCCAGTTTGAAAGGAACGGAGAAAGCCCAAAAAGT
Organism: Pratylenchus scribneri; assembly: GCA_030063045.1. Lineage (NCBI taxonomy): Eukaryota > Metazoa > Nematoda > Chromadorea > Rhabditida > Pratylenchidae > Pratylenchus > Pratylenchus scribneri. Next base: position 394,680 of record JAQSEB010000033.1, read on the forward strand.
GGGTACCATCATCATTTGGTAAATGAACATGAATTTAGAGGAAAACATTATTTGGAGAAAGAAACTTTTAAGGGAATGGTGAAACTCCTTCGGAAAGTTCACTGGCAAGTTTTTGGTCAAATCAAAGCAGTCCAAGAGGAATGATGGAAGATAATAGTGAATGGCAATTCAAAAATAGGAATAATGACCAACAAAATTTGGTACGAACAAATACGGCTGTGTTCACTGCGTTGGAACAAGAAAATATGATGGCAGAATTGGCAGAAGCAATGCAGGAATTGGAGAAAAGTAAAAATTTAAATAAATGAGTTTTAAATTTTATTATTCAATTTAAGCATCAAACATTGAGGAGGAGGAAAATGTGAATGGAAATGGTTCAGAAGAATCAATCGGTGAAAATATCCAAATTGATCCAAAAACTGCTGGTGGCACCAATATGGCGGTAACAAAGAGAAAGAAATGGGATAAAGTTCAATCATTTCCACCAACTCTCCTAAGCAATCCAACAAATTGGGCGACCAATAATAGGAATGTAAATTTGCCAAAAAAGATTCAAAATCCAAAGCCATTGCCGGTGCCAACCACTTTTAATGTTCAAAAAAATAGCAACCAAATTGGTCAATTAAATGTGAAAAATGCCAATTTGGGAGAAAAATCAGGTTTAAAATAAATTGAAATTATTTACAAAGATTTTAAAATGTACAGATCAAATTGGGTACTTATCGGTTATCCAGGATCTGATGGTTTCAAACAAAGGGTCCCTGGTCCCTCTTATTCGGGATTAGGATTATAGTTTTTAGATATAAGGCAGATGATAACCCATCCCTGGATGTCCCTAACTCTATAACGGATAATTTATTCGATTACCGTAACTTTTCCTATGTTTCCTCAATAAAATCTGATCCTGGATAACCGATAATATTTCAAATTAAAAATGAAACTTTATTAAAAGATGGAAACTCAGAAAATAGTCATCATCATTTGGATGATGACCAAAAAAGTCATTCACCGCGCAATTTTTCACCAAAAATTAATTCTGATCAAGAAGGCAAAAATCCATCCTCCCCTCGACAAGAAAAGCAAGTGGGAAATGAGTCAGAGTCGCCAACTTCTAGCCATGATAATGATAATCCAAATCTGGCGAATCAAAAAGAAGGTAAATAAAATTAATGAATAGTTTTTATTTTAATAAAAAAATTTTAATATTAAGGTGGACAAGATCAGAATGCCGAAATGGACAATCAAATTGGATCACCATCATCGACAAAAATGAAGGAAAATAAAGAAGAAGTGAATGGGAAATTGGCACATAACGGAAATGAAATGTCACCGAAATCGCCTAAAGAAATTTTGGATGGAAATGAAGAAATTCAATCAAATATTATTATTGAAAAAAGTGATTCCATCAAAAGTGATTCTCTTCATCAAAATCCAACTGAATCAACAAATTCAAATGAAGGAAAAACAATTGGCCAACAAAATGATGGGACAATTGAAGGACAAATTGAAAAGGAAGAAGAAAATTCAAATTAAATGTTGGAAGGCGGAAAGCATGACAAATTTTCTCTTTTTTTTTTTTTTCTTTTTCGGGAATTGGTCTACCACATGAAAAGAATATGATGTAAAAAATCAAATATCAGTATCAAACATATAATTTTGTACTCTATAATTGGCAAATCTTTTACCTTTTTTTCCATTTTTACGATAAAAATAGATTTAATCGAAAATTGAACAATAATTTGGATTATTTTGGCACGAAAATTTGCATGATTAAGAAAATGGCGTCCAAAATGTATTTTTTCTAAATACTTTGGAGAAAAAATAAATACCGAGAAATGGTCCAAAACTTCCAAAATGTGTCAAATTCTAGGAAAATTCGTGTTTATATTTTCTATCAATTATAAAATTATGGGGTAAATGCTTCCTTCATTTTTATTATTTTAAGGGTAAAGTTTGTCGTTTAATCCAATTGTGAGGAATTTTTCATCCATAATAATATCAAATTCATTCCACCGAAAAGCATTCTTTAATTATTCGAATATTTCGTCAATTTTATTTCCGCATATTTTTGTTAATTTAATTATTTTGTTTTTATGAATTCCCATAGAGAAAGGCGAATGTTTTCCATCAACAAATGATAAATAACATGAAAATTTTAGTTTAGCTTATAATCATAGCTTGATATTAGTAAAAAATTGCCCCTTTTACTCAGTATAAATTATTAAAAAAAAAGTCTCAAATACCTACTAATAAATTAAATTATGGGATTTTAATTTCATTACGTAAAAAGTGCGAATAAACAAAAAATAAAATGCCCTCTCAAAATTCACTGCTATTGGTGTATTCCTCATAATATAAAAGTAATAAGAATCTTAAAAATTAAACACAATATTAATCCTTCCATCAAAATGAATCGCAATTTTAATTCTCCAGCTAGAATGGACAATAATACAAATTCAACAATAATAAATCCGGTCTGCGATTTTACTTGGGTTGCGGTCACATATTTGGGCGACACTGTATTCCTTCTCTACCTCCTCAGTGGCCCTTTATTTAAATTGGCCAAGTCCAGATTTGCCGTCTTTCTCATTTATAGCAAAGTGAGAAAATTGAATGAATAATTATAATTATAAAATGGTTACTTTCATTTTAGTGCATTGCGACTGTCTTGGATTTGCCAGTTTCCGTTGTGAATATGAAAATTCCATTGAAATTTGTACAAAATCCATTAACAATTGTCATTCGGTTTCATTTGCTTGGATTGGCCCTAAATCGTGCCCACAGTGTACTTTTCCCATTCCACTATAGTCATATGGCCTCAAAAAGGTTGGATAAAAAAGAATAAATAAAAAAATTAATAAAAATTAGCAGTATTATTCGCTTTTGCCTCTTCATTTGGGCCATTTCCCTTTCTGTTGGTTTGATCGCCATTATCATTTGTTTTATTGTTGGCGATGTTGTTAAATACGATATATTGTACCAAGTCAAAGATAAATGCAATTTGATTGTGGCATCGGCGGCCGCATTAATTTATATTGGAATGAGTGGAAAAATATTATGGAAGAAATATTTTGGGCAATCCAATCAACAGCAATACGAAAAGGACCATATGCGTATTTTTATGGTAATTAAAAATAACCCATTTAAAATATTTATTTTTGGGAAATATTAAAATGTAGAAAAAATATTGAAAATGTCGAAAAGTTTATAACGGTTTTGTGGTTTGTCTAAAATTCAAAAACCATATACCATTGAATAGAGCTCGTCGAAGCGTGTCGATTGGTATATAATTGTCATGGTTTAATTGGTTTTGAACCAAAACCATAAAATGGTTTAAGTAGTTTAATACCTTTAAGTTTGATCAAACTATGACAAAATATTACATTTTCAATTTAGACAAATTAAATACCATCCTTTATTTTTGCAGGTTTGTCTGATCAGTGTTATTCCCTTTTTGTTGGCCTACCTTCCGAAAAGCTTTTTGCCAGTGAATACATACACTGAATGGGTCCAAAGCACAATCAATATTTTGGGTGCAATCTTCGATTCACTTTCATTTATTGCCGAAGAAGTTTGCTTAATTCTCATTTCCGGCGAATTTCGTCGAATAATTGGGGCCCATTTATGTCAAATTTTTTATGGCAAATCCTCAATTAACAAAAATGTCTCATCAAAAAATAATGTAATGTCAGTGATCAACGTGGCACCGGTAATATTCACAATTTTAATTCAATTTTAACAATGATTTTAGTTGGCAATAAACAGAGAAAATCGACGCAGTTTAATGACAATTGAACCAAATCCCTCGGCATTGGGCGTAATATTGAACAAAAATAATAGTGCCAGAATTTAACCTATTTATTCAATTAAAATAAATGCCCAAAAATACTCTTATAAAAAATAACATTAAATTTAAATATATTTCTTCTAATTTGATTAGCCCCCATTTCCTTGATGCCTTGTTTTCCGTTCCCCTTTCTCAAATTATCTATATGTGGACCCTTTTATAGAAAATTTACATTTTTATTAATCTACTCTAATTTTCTATTCCCAACATTCTTTATTGTATAATAATTGCAAACTTTTATTCTTTTTTTAATTTTTTATAATGTATAAAAATGCATTTATTTTTATTATAAAATTGAATAGCCCTAATCAAATTTTGGGAGTTCCAAAGGCAATATGCAAGGATTCAATACGGCTCTCATCCGTACCTCTTCGAATCTTGAAAAGCCCTTTTTCGCCCCATTCCGTGTTCCATGAATTCGCTGCCAGCCAATATTTTGCCCCCTTTTCCTCGCCCCATCCAATTATTCTGACTGCATGTCCGCCCAATGATCCGCCGGTGATATGCTTAAATAAATTCAAAATGAATTCATTTGAAATTGCCACCAAACTTGATAAACTCCACCCGCATAATACATCAAATCCTCGTAAACCACCATTCCCACATTGATTGGCCCATTTGCCATTATTTCTTGTTGCATTCTCAATTCCAGCCCGGAACCACTCCATCCAGTTGGATTTGTGGCTAAATTCCAATTTATTCCAAATTAATTAACGAATTTATTTTCTTATTTTTGATTAATTTCTTTTAAGATTTTATACAAAATTACTGACATAAAAAAGTATTTAATTAATATTTTTCCACATTTACCAAATTTTTTATCCTTTGCATAATTGTTGCCATAAATTGTGTTTGTGCACGTCGATTTGCAGGTTGGCGTTGCCACCTCATTTTGATTATTTTTGAATTTCTATTCAAATTAATTTATTTTCAGCAATTAATTAAATCAGATAACCTTTGGTGGGAATGGGTATGGCTTGCAGCCAGCCTTGTCCACCCATTCACTGCCAGTCACAATTCCATTTTTGGCGATGTAATCCCAGGATAAAATAATGATTGTTATTATTTTTAATTTTTAAAAGATGGCTGGCTATTTATTGTAAGAAAACTTTTGTGAAAATGAATATTTATAAAAACTATGATTTTCTTAAAGCGTGAGAAAATCTAATTAAATAAAAAATTGCTATACTAAAAATTTAATAAATCGCAGGGAATTTTTTATTATCAAATTTTTAATTCGCCAAATTAATGTATTTTTTAAAAAATATTTTATACCCCGAGGCACAATTTATTCAAAAATTACCATATTTTGGCACACCTCCATTGCAACTAATAAATAATAAATGAGAATTTATTTTTCATTTTGAAGAATTGTTAAACCCTCTATTTTGTGTAGAACAACTCATCAAATCAGCGGATGAATATCTAATTTTGGTATCCGGCTTTTTACCCGCTTTCAGCATTTGAATACAAAGTCGATCATTAAAAACTGCAAAAAATGGTGAAGTAATATGATCAAAATCAATTGAAAAAAAAACCAACCGGATGCAGTGGAAACTGCCCAACAACTTCCACACGAGGATTGGTCCGCGATTGCCCCAATCACCGGGAAACAACCCGGCCATTGTTGACGGGCATCAAATTGTTTTGGAATGGAAATGGTTGTGGCCTAAAAAGGTAAATTCTAATTGATATTCTTTCATCAAATTAACCCTAAAAATGGAAATATCCTCTTCGGTTTTGTTCAATTTTAGTGCATTTTTGTCTTCAGCCATCAGCAAATTTAATCCCAAAAATGTTTGCTTCTCCTCTTTTGTCAAATTCGCGAATCTATTTAAATCCAATTAATTTTAACATTTTCCTCACAATTCACTCTGTCAATTTTGCTTTCCAGGTTTTTGCTTTATTATTCACTTCATCGACTAATTTTTCCGCCATTCCAATTAATTTTTTCACATTATTTGTTAATTCAAGGAAAATATCGCCAATCAAACTTTTTTTGCGCCCTTCAGTGTTGGCTAAAATTAAAATAATATAGAAAAAAATTAATTTTTAATTTTACATGTTCCGTTTGAAGTTTTATTTCCGTCGTTGGTTGTTCCATTCCCACTTCATCGGCAGCCAAATTAGTATCCTTCTCCTCCATATCCATTGGAATATTTTCTTTTGCAGTTTTCATTTCTTCTTGATGATTGGCTTCTTCTTTTTTGACCTTCTTTTCACCTTCCTTTTTGGCTTTTGCTTTGGGATGTTCAACATGTTCTTTCTTTTTGACGTTTCCATCATGGTGAGCGGCAGTTTGATCATGTCCATAATGAGCGACTGGTTTCAATTTGCCCTTATCTTCATGTCCATGATGGGCGGCGATTTGCTATAATTTGAGTGTACATAAATGCTCCTTTAATTTAATTCTTTACTCTCTAATAATTCACTACGCTCGACTTTGAGGACCGCTTGCTACTCTCTACAAAATCCATTAAAATTTGTTTAAAAATGACCATAAATTAAGAAGTTAGACCCCAAACTTTCCCAATTTTTATTCCCTATAGGATATTAAAAGAGCATTTACGGTATTTTTATGGCCCCCAGGCTTCCCCTTTCCAACTTGTCCTTTTTTCTTTGCATCACTTTTCGATTTTGTTTTTTCCTTCTCTTCAATCAAATGGCCAGTTATATTCCATTTCACTTTCAATTCCTTCAATTTTTGGTCATGTTCCCCAATGGTTTTCATCAATTGCGCCAAATGTTTTGACTCCATCGGTTTGTGTAAATATTTTTTGATTGCATCCAAAACACTATCTGCATAAATTTAAATTCAACCAATTAAGTCTAATTTACCAACCTGTCAGCCTTTTCTCCATTTGCGGATTCTTTCCTTTATTCTTTTTAATATCCTTCTGAATTTCCTTTGTCTTTTCCCCCATTACTATTTTGATTATTTCCTTTGCTTTTTCATCAATTGTTCCTTTCTTTAATTTTTTCAATTCATTTTCAATTTTATTTCCTTTTGTTTTCTTTTTCTTGTTGTTTTCTTTCTTTGCCTTTGCTTCCCAATGTAAATTGTATTTTTTGGAATGGGCAACTTCATTCATCAATTTCAAAAGTATTTCCTCCTTTTTAACATCAAATTTGGGCAAATGTTTCTTCAAAGCGTCAACAATTGCATCTTAATTAATTAAATATAAAATGACATTATCCTCTTTTAAAATTGACCTCTAAGTCTTGGTTCCTTTGCCTTTCCATTCTTTTCCTTTAACATTTCCGCCATTTTCACTTCCATCACAGCTTTCATTGCTGCTTTTGCCTTTTTATTCAAATCATCGCTTTTCTCATTTTGAATTGCTCTACTTATTTTGTCCTGTTTACTAACTTTTCCTTTTTTATTTTTTCCACCATCAACTAAAATTAATATATTTTTTTAATATTTATAATAAATTTTACCAATTTCAAAAAGGCCTATCAAAAGAAGGGAGGAAAGAATGAATAATGTTAATTTGGTGGATTTCATTTTGGATTCAAATTCTTCTAACAAGAATGGAATATATTGACTAATTTTTATGCTTTTATATTAGCCAATTTTCCTATTTTTTCAAACCATTTCGTCTCGTCTAAATCAACAACATTTCGCCTATCCAATTGCCACCGTTCATTGGCGAGACTGACTCTATTTTTGAGGATCCCGCCGAACATTCACATCAATCAGTGAAGAGAATTCAGAAATGGATTGGCGATAGAAGATGGACAAGAAGGAATATGGCCATGAATTCCTCCCTCGAAAGATTCGCACTTTTATTTTTTACTTCAACCAAAATGCCAATGCCGACTGATCATAGGACTTTATTTGACCTTACATAAATCCAGACAGTCATTTTTGTTTTTGAAAAAAGGAAATAAAATTTTAAAATTTGATAAATGTCCTTTTGAAAATGTTTACATTGAATTAAATAAAAAATATCGAAAAATAAGAATAAATGTTAAAGGGCATAAATCATATCCAACTGAATGATTCCATCATCCAGTGCTCGGCGTCAAAAGTTGTTTTATGTTGTTCGACAACCTAAAAAATATAAATAAAAATTCCACAATATTTTGATAGAAATTTGGAATAAAAATATTTGTTAAATTCCTTACTTATTAAAAATAATTATTTGATAAATCTTTTCAATTTAAACAATTTTATGAATCCGCTGAATTAAATTTTTATGAAATGCTAAAATTTCAGAAAAATATAATTTCAAAAATGAAAAATTTTTGATGCCATAAATATTTTTGATAACAAATCATTTTTTATCTCCAATGTTTTGCCTTAAATTAATATTTTACTCAATAAAATAAATTAATTTACCAATCAATGCCACCAACCAATCCTTGGCCAGTGATTGCGCACGTCGAAACAATATGCCAACTCCGATTTCTTTTATTATAATTCATTAATTTATCCATAAATTTGAATAACCTAATCAGATCAAGGCCCAAATTCAAATGGATTTCCGCCGAGGGGACGGCATCCTTCAAATCGGCTTTATTTGCCAAAATCAGTAATGGTGTCTTTTTTGTTCATTTTGAGAATATTAAAAAATATATTTCAACATTTTGTTCACCTTTTTATAAGTCAAATCTTTATGGTCCAAAAGCATCCACAATTCATCCCTTGCCACCGCAAAACGAAGTCTATCCGTGGAATCCACCACAAAAATGATTCCATGAACATTCCTTGAATAATATTCCAATTAAATTTTTATTAATTAATTCAATTTTTGACTTGTATTGCGTCTCCCAAAGGTTTCGGTAGCGTGATTGGCCACTCATATCGTAGGCGCTAAAAAGCATTCCGGCGGCAGAGAACCTTAAAAATTATTTACAAATGATGAATTCATCAATTCTATTATTACTTTTCGACGGTGTATCCAACTGTGGGTGTAATGCTGGATGATTGTGCCTCCGGTGGTTTCAATTGGTTTAAAATTGTGGTTTTACCGCTGTTGTCCAATCCCAACACCAAAATTTCAACCTTCATTTTTCAATTTTAAATTTTTGTACTTTTAAAATAAAATCACCGGTTTTCCTTGACCATTGAACAATGAACTGAGTGTTTGGAATAATCCCATTGGACAATTCTCTTCAAACAAAATTAATAAAATAAAATTAGATCAATATTTATCCAAATAAATAAAAAGAATTAAGGAATATGTTGGTTAGCATCTGCCAGAGCAGAAAAACACTCAAATTCTCCATCTCAAAAACTTGCCCAATAATTTATCCCATATTCTAAGTAACATATTTTTCTTCCTCGTTTCCATGGAAATTAAATGTACTTACTCAATAATTATTCGAATAGAAGAAACATTGTAAAAAATAACAAAATAGAATAAAAAATTTATTTATCAATTCAATCAAAAATCGTCCGAATATAATTTCATTCACTCATCATGATTGTGGCCCTAAAGAGGGCCGTTTGGGTTAAAGGTTTTTGTGTTTGAAGAAGGCGATGTTTTGCCATTCATCAGCATCTGCGGATTGTCCCCATTCACTTGGATGAAGTGTATTTGGTGACAGCCTTGGTGCCTTCGGAGACAGCGTGTTTTGCCAGTTCGCCAGGAAGGATCAATCGGACGGCGGTTTGAACTTCGCGGGATGAGATGGTCGAACGCTTGTTGTAATGGGCCAGACGGGATGCCTCCGCAGCAATTCGCTCAAAAACATCATTGACAAACCTTATGGGTGGAAAAGGGAATTTTTAATTAAATTATTTAATTGGAATTTACGAGTTCATGATGCTCATCGCCTTGGACGAAATTCCGGTGTCTGGGTGGACCTGCTTCAGCACTCGGTAGATGTACACCTTTAAAAGGCAATTTTTAATTATAAAATTTAATTTGACGAAAAATTAACCGAGTATGACTCCTTGCGCGACTTACGGCGCTTCTTGTCGCCAGTTTTTGCCGATTTCACCGACTTGACGGCCTTTTTTGCTCCTTTTCCGGATGGTTTTGGTGGCGCCATTTTATTAATTCAAATTTTAATAAGCTTTGGTTGTTGTTTGTTGGCTTTGAAAATGAATGGATGCTGGGATGGTGACTGAGGAAATTGGACAGAATTTATATTCCTCTATTCCTATTGGACCGCCCACAGCAAAAATTTTAAGAATGTGGAAAATGGCGGGCAAATTTGATTGGTCAGTGTGAATGTTGCTGGGGCAAAATTGGCGGGAAATTTAGTTTTTGGCGGGCAATTGTGTTTTACTAAAGAGGTCCACTGACCGCTCAAATATAATTTCTCCTCCATAAATATCGCCAAATCTCCCACAAATTCCTCATTTCAAAAAATCTTCTTCATTCTTCTCAAAGCTTAACAACTCAACAAAAGCGCAAAAAATGTCTGGACGAGGCAAAGGTGGAAAAGGTAAAATAGCAAATTGGAATTCACAATAAATTTTGACAAAAACATTTTTAGGACTGGGAAAGGGAGGCGCAAAACGCCATCGAAAAGTTCTTCGTGACAACATCCAAGGCATTACCAAGCCTGCAATCCGTCGTCTTGCCCGCCGTGGCGGTGTCAAACGCATTTCCGGATTGTTGAGCGAATATTTTGGCATTTAAAATTATTCAATTTTCTCAAATTCCAGATTTACGAAGAAACTCGCGGTGTTCTTAAGGTTTTTCTTGAGAATGTCATCCGTGATGCTGTGAGTTATTCTCTGATCAAATAATTCAAATTCCCACAAAATTTAAGGTCACATATTGCGAACATGCCAAACGAAAGACTGTTACGGCAATGGACGTCGTCTATGCCCTGAAACGTCAAGGACGTACCCTGTACGGTTTTGGCGGCTAGAGGAAGGAAGAAAAAAAAGAACGGCAAAAACATCGCCTTCATACCAAAAACTTTAACCCAAACGGCCCTCTTTAGGGCCACAATCATAATGAGTGAAGTGATTTATTCTCGGACAATTTTTGATTGAACTGATAAATAAATTTTCATTTGTATTTTTTGTAATTTTTCATTCATTTTTATTTGATTTCAAATTTCTAGTTAATTCATTTTAATTTCCACTGATGAATAAATACTAAAGTAAAAGAATACATCAGATTTTAAAATCTTGCAGATAATGTTCGAAATTTATAAATGAGATGGAAATATTTTAAAATATGAATCCTTTTCAACAAATTTTTTAGTCTCTTATTACATTGCCGGATATAATTTCACTTTTATTTTTCCAATTCCAACAAGATTTGAATAATTTTAATTTTTCATTCGTATTTGATTTTATAGTTTTTTATGCTAATTATGTTAGTTCCATCTAATTTTCGTTATTGAATAATGCTTAGGAAATGTAAAAATTTTATTTATGTTTGAATTCAACAATAAGATGGAAATGTTTTGTATTTTATTTAGTATTTGGGCCTTGGCTGAAAACTATTTTAGCCAAATTGCAATAAAAAACAATCTTTTTCAATAATTTTTTCGCATACAGTATTTTTACATAACCTGAGGTAATTTTATTTATTTTTCTTTTGTCCCTTTCAATCAAAAAGAATGCAATTAACAAAAGATTTGATTGAGATAAAAAAAAGTTGAGATTGGGAAAATTTGGCAATGACCCCAAATCCTCAATAAAAAAATTTTCCCTTCCCAATTCAAATATCTTTTGTCTTTGACCCTACATCCATTTTTATTTTCAGATTGCTCAGGGCCATCCTCAACTTACAGTAAATTCTTTCTCTTCATTCCCCCTTCATATTCTGCCCCAAACCATTTTCCCATTCTAATCCAAATATATTCAAAAATGCGTCCAATCTGTGATTGTTGCCTCGATGAATGCGCCGCGTTGCGCGCCAAAAATTTTGCCGCCAATTTTGACCCAGACAACAATCCAAGCCACTCATTACATTTTTTTGGGTTAGTTGAGTAAGCAAATGTTATTGGGTCCTTACTCCTTATGATATGAAGACTATTTGATGGAAAATGGAGGGAAAATAAAAATGAGAAATTGGAGGGAAAATTGGGAAATTGGCTGGATTTTTATCGCAAAAAATAGATGATTTACTCATTCGGCATACACAAAATGCTTTGAAAATATATTTATCAGCCTTTTTACAATTAGTGATAGTGACAATTTGCTTTGGCCATAGAATACAGAACTATTTGATAAGTATAATTAATTTTTTATTTGGAATGCTTGCTGATTTTTTTAATTGAAAGAACTGTACTTTTGTCGAAAACTTATAAATTTTGAATGGTTGATCTTATATCATATAGACAATATACCATTCGAAAGAACTTATCGAGATGAATCGATTGTCTTCTAGGGTTTATAGGGTCCAGGATCAAGCATTAAAATGCTATAAATTTTCGGCAAAAAACCTTTCCCATTACCAATTAATATAATCAATTGGTTTAGAATTCAAATTCAGTTAATTTATGTCTCTCACAGACCATAGTATGAAAGATAATGATAAGTTTAATAACAAAGTTAAAATTACAAATTCCGAGGCAAAATTCATTTCATTTACTAGTCTTTTTCTTTCAACAAGTCTATAAAAATTACACAAAATTGAATGCATCTTGGTCAAAAAAGCATTGAATTAAATCCAAATATATAAAAATCAAACGGAAAAAATTACAAATCAAATTTATTCAAAAAACGATGAGAAAAAGACTCAAATAATTTCACTTCACTCATTGGATTTGTGGCCCTAAAGAGGGCCGTTTGGGTTAAGATTTTTTGATCACATCCGCCAACTTTCTCATTGGGTGTCGGTGTGCGTTTTCTTTGGCAGGAGAGTTGCATGGATGTTGGGCAAAACCCCGCCTTGGGCGATGGTCACACCGGAGAGAAGCTGAAAATGGGAGAAGGAATATTTTAAAGCCAATTAAAATATTTTTTACCTTGTTCAACTCCTCGTCATTTCGGACGGCCAATTGGAGATGGCGCGGGTTAATGCGAGTTTTTTTGTTGTCGCGGGCGGCATTGCCGGCCAACTCGAGTACTTCCGCGGCCAAATATTCCAAAACGGCAGCCAAATAGACGGGTGCACCGGCTCCGACACGTTCAGCGTAATGACCTAAAAAACCATTCAAATGAATTGGATTTTTTGATCCAATTTAATCCAACCTTTTCGGAGAAGACGATGAAGACGTCCAACGGGGAATTGGAGTCCGGCGCGTGAAGAGCGCGATTTTGCTTTTCCGCCGGTTTTTGCTTTTCCGCCTTTGCCTCGTCCGGACATTTTTGTTCGCTTTTGTTGAGTTGTTGTGAGTTGAAAAGAAAGCTAGAAGATGATTTCGCTTGTGATGGGAAATTGGAATGAAAGATGGGCTAAAATAGTCGGGGGAGAAGGATGGGCGGACCAAAATTAAAATCCACAACCAAAATGACTATTTTGTTTGGCGCCAATTTTCCTCAACCCAAAATGGCCCCAAGCCACCATTTTTGCTTGGCGCCAATTTTTGTGGTTACTGGGCGGACCCAAATGGGCCCCATCCCCCATATATACTGCCCCTCCAATCCATTCATTTCTCATCTCACAATCAAAAGTGAACATTCGCATCCTTCAGCTCTTCTTTCAAGCAAAAAACTGAGAAAGTAATAATGGCACGAACCAAGCAAACGGCACGAAAATCCACCGGAGGCAAGGCCCCTCGCAAACAACTGGCCACAAAAGCGGCTCGAAAATCTGCACCGGCCACCGGAGGCGTGAAAAAACCACATCGATACCGTCCAGGCAATTTTATTCCTTTCAAATAATTCCAACAATTCAAAATAAATTGTTTAGGAACCGTCGCCCTCCGAGAAATTCGACGATACCAAAAATCGACCGAATTGCTCATCCGCAAATTACCATTCCAGCGTCTTGTCCGTGAAATTGCACAGGACTTCAAAACTGATTTGCGTTTCCAGGTTCTCTCAAAGGCTAATTTTTTGCTAATTTTTGGGAAATTTTCAGTCAAGTGCTGTTTTGGCTTTGCAAGAGGCATCGGAAGCGTATTTGGTTGGTCTTTTCGAAGACACCAACTTGTGCGCCATCCACGCCAAACGGGTCACCATCATGCCAAAAGGTGAGGAAAAATATGGTTTTGTTAACAAATCCAAATTTATAGACATCCAATTGGCACGCCGGATCCGCGGAGAACGAACATGAGAAGGTGGTGGAGGAAGATTGAAGGCGGAAAAACAAAAACCTTAACCCAAACGGCCCTCTTTAGGGCCACAATTCTAATGAGTGGAGTGAATTTTGATGGAGTCTTTTTTTCATATTTTGAATAAATTTGTGCGACCACCTTTTTAATTATTTTGAATACAATAAATAACAATAAAATATGTACTTATAAATTTGAATATGATTTAAATTTTTAATATACTAAGTAAGTTGTCCATAAATTGTTTCAATTTTGTTCTAACTACCAATACCAAGTCATAATATATTTATGTGATAAATTTTATCTCTATACATATATTTTTAATTACCATAATTTAATTTTAAACGGTGTTTGTTTTTTCTTTTTTTAATATTTTTTATTGATATACAAATAAATAAATTTTGATTTCTTCATATTTTTTTTCTGACTGAGTGATTCATCGATATTCAAATGCCACTCCCTTATTTCCCAATTTATTCGAATTTTTATCTTATAATGAAAATATATAAAATTAATTAACAAATTTTTGAGAAATATTCCCCATCCAGCAGCAGTCTCGAATATTAAAATGGCATTTGCCACCCAAACTTTGGTGACCGTTGATGCCATTTTCAATAATCGACTAGTGAATATGGCCAAAAACAGTCCAATCAGTGCTGTCCCGGTGGCGGCTGGTGCAGCCGGCACAATTGCCTATTTTTTCAATCCAATTTGTTTATTTGCTGCCAGTAATCCAGTGACCATCGGTGCGGCTATAACCGGCGGATTGGGAGCATATAGTTTAATAAATTTGTGATAAAAATATATTCATATATTTTTAACAGTCTACATGAAGCATAAACAAAGGCGCATAACATTGGACAAATTAATGCATCAAAATGAATGTCCCCAAATCAAAGAGAGAATGATTGAAATAAAAACATTATTTTTGGTAAGTAAAATACATATAATATCAGGGAATTTGTTCATAAAAATAAATGTCAGATAGAATAATTAATTAATGCAGTTCTGAAAAATGAGTGGCTTGTTATAATTCTAAATTTTAATGGGCTGCCTGAATTTTACAAATTAACAAATATTTCATCTTATTAATAAAACACTATTCATTACTATATTAAAAAAAGCTTCTTCCATAGAACATTTGATATTAATTATTTGATAACAAAGTTTATGGCCAAAAAATGAAAATTGCTTTTTATAATTTCAATTAAATTCACTAAATTTTAATTCTTCAATCCATCTCAATCCCAAGCAGGATTAATACATTGATAGCCTTGAGTTTAGCTGCTAATGATAGGAAATTTGGTAAATTAAAGCTAAACTCTCGTTACATCTTTATTTTTGATATTTAATGGATTTTTTATTCACTTTTATTAATATACATTTCCCTTCTTCATATGTTTTTATATACTATTTTAGTTAGAAATCAAGTTTTTTTTTTAAATTGAGAGTTTTTATTTATGCCGATTTTATTCTGATTAAAACCTTTACAAAAATTTAAAAATTTCAGCATTTGATGGAAACTTCCGGTGATAATTGTGATGAGAAATTCCACAAGGAATTTGGCCAATCCCTACAAAAATTGCAGCAAATTTGTGGCCAATACGGAATGGAGGAAACATTTGACCATTTCCTGGTGTCATTGAGGGCCAAATTCAAATGTTCATTTTGTCATGAATTTATTGAAAACCTTGAGGATGTTTGCATTTGTGAAATTTTCGAGAAGAAAGGAAAAGTGAATGAATGGCATTGCCATTGCCGAAGATCAAACCGAAGATGTTGTCATTCATAAAAAAGCAATATTAAATTATCTATTCATCATATTTTATCCAAAAATGTGCTAAATTTCCATCAAAAAAATAAATAAAAATTGTTAAAATTATTTTAGCCAAGAAACATTTCTTTCTTTTCATAATAACCAGTTCCTTTTTTCATGGTTAAATATCGAGCGATGTATTGAGCGGAATGTGGGGGAAAATTGGGGTAAACAGGAGGGAGGGCTCACTCCACAATTTTACATTCTCTCTTCAAGGTTTTTTGTGCCTCGCCTCCCGTGAGGTTCATTTTAGGCTAACACAAACCCATTGTTGCGCCCAAGGCCAAAAGAAAATGACTTCATTTGAAAAATTTACTCCCAAACCGCAAAAATTGGTGGGAATTTATTCAAATTTATATTAAAATATTCTCATAACCTGAAAAGCTGAAAACCCGCAATTGCATTCTCAAGTTCATTTTATGAGAATTGATTTTGAATTTATAATTTAGCGAATACCCCTTCCAATCCCAATGACCTTTTTTCTTTCCATCATGTTCGCCAAATTCAATCATTAGATTAATTAATTCGCCTGAAAATATTCTGTTTAAATTATAGTTTGAAATGTCCAAATAATTTTTCCCCATTTTCCTACATCCGCCTAAATATTATAATATGGCGAAATTGGGAATTTTCTATTTTTTTTTATAATTCATGGACCATCGTCAATGAGAGTTCATTACATATCTGCCCATGGAAATTTAATATCTACTGTAATACTAAAAAAAAAATATGAATTCCCATATATTTTCAATTAACTTTGAAGAATCTGTTTATGACACTTTTACTAAATAACTAATAATATAATATAAGCCCAAAAAATATGTCAAAATAGGACATTACATAATAAGAACAAATACAAAATAGAGCCACATTTCCGGAATTAAAATTTAATTAGAATATTAATTACATCATCAACTTTATTTACAAAAATCAGTATGAATATGAACTATGAATTAACCAAATAATAAAGCAAAAAATCAAAAGATAAGAGGGACATTCATTCCTTTATTAATTAATGCTAATAAGAAAAGAACACATCCGGGTATAAATAATTCATTCCATTTGGCCATAAACTTGAATATTTATTGCAAAATTTATAGAATTCATAATTTTATATTTGACTTTTTAATGTTTAATTCTTAAATAAATTATTCCCTCTTTTAACCTAATAAAACAGGTTTTTGGCCTCGTCTAGTCAATGATTGTGCAAATATTCTTTTTCTCATTTTATTTGAGATCAAAACATTTAACCAAAATAAAAATAGTGCATTTGTTTTTTTCAAATATTTTCTTGCAATAATTTTAATTTTACTATAATTTATTTATTGAATGAGCATGATTACTTTCCTCCCCCAAGGCCCCAATTCCAATTCCAAGTCATTAACACAATTATTCAAGTCCTCATCACAAATCACCACCACAAATTATTATGCTCCCCCAAAGATTAACAGCAACATAATTACAATTGTCGCCAATAATTTCTTCCAATTAAATATTATTTTTGTTTGCACAATCGACAAGCATTATTATTTGACATTTATTTTATATTCCCACATACCGCCCATCCCCCAATCCATATCAATTTCAAAAATTTTAAAAGACTTTCTTTCCATTTCTACCAATCATCAATTAATTGTACATTTTCATAATTTTTAATTCAATAGATTTTCATTAAATATGACTAATCCGGGTTTTTGTACAAATTCCGATCCAGTGGCGAAACTTTTGACTAGGCTACGGTTTAAAACCCGAATCTGTTTGGTGATTTTTGGCGCCGTTATGATTCATTTAACCATTGGAACCTATCATACATTTGGTAGTGAAATTAGATTATTTAATTTATATTTTTTTAAAATATTTTTAAAGGAAATATGCTTCCCTATATGGCCTCATATATGCGGAATTACACAGATCCAAATGTTAAAATTGAACATTTAATATGGATTCCAACATTCCAGGGTCCGTAAATATTCAATCCAATATCCCATTCATTTTTAATATTATTTAAGGTTGTTTTCCCTTTGCCATGGTCATTGGTGGTTATTTGGCCAAAAAATTGGGTCCAAGGATGGCTGCGGCAATTGGCTGCTTCACAATGTGGTGGGCGAATATTTTTAAATAATTAAACATTAGAAATATATTTTTAATTAAATTTTAATTTATATTTAATTTAATATATATTTAAATTTTTTAGTTCCGGTGTAACCCTTTCTGCCTGGACAATTCAACATTCATATTATGGTTTTCTATTCACCTATGGCCTAATGTTCGGACTGGGTCAAGGCATTGCGGTAAAATATTTCAAAAATGTTTATTCATATTTTTAAAAATAATTAAAATTAAAGTACGTAATCGCCGTCTCATGCGTAATTAATTGGGCACCTCAAATGGTCGGCCTAGGTTCAGGCATTGTGGCAGCTGGTTTCGGCATTTCTTCCTCGATTTTTGCACCAATTCAGGCAAAAAATTTTTTAAAATTAAATTGACAATAATTATATTGCAATTAAATAATTTTGCATCATCTAAAACATATTTTTCCTGGCAAACGAAAAAACATTTTTCTTAGCTATCAAAAACACATTTTTCTTAGTTATCAAAAACACATTTTCCTTATTAGTTAATCGAAAACACATTTTTCTTAGTTTTCGAAAACACATTTTCCTTAGTTAATCGAAAACACATTTTTTTTGTAATCGAAAACACATTTTCCTTAGTTAATCGAAAACACATTTTTCTTAGTTATCGAAAACACATTTTCCTTAGTTAATCGAAAACACATTTTTCTTAGTTATCGAAAACACATTTTCCTTAGTTAATCGAAAACACATTTTTCTTAGTTATCAAAAACACATTTTTCTTAGTTATCAAAAACACATTTTTCTTAGTTATCAAAAACACATTTTTCTTAGTTATCAAAAACACATTTTTCTTAGTTTATCGAAAACACCTTTTGCTTAGTTATCAAAAACACATTTTTCTTAGTTATCAAAAACACATTTTTCTTAGTTATCAAAAACACATTTTTCTTAGTTATCAAAAACACCTTTTGCTTTGTTATCAAAAACACATTTTTCTTAGTTAATCGAAAACACATTTTTCTTAGTTATCGAAAACACATTTTTCTTAGTTATTGAAAACACATTTTTCTTAGTTATCAAAAACACATTTTTCTTAGTTAATCGAAAACACATTTTTCTTAACAAACGAAAACACATTTTACTTGGTTAATAGCAAAACATTTTTTAGAAAACGAAAACACAATTTTCCTAGAATTGAAAACACATTTTTCTTAGCAAATGAAAACACAATTTTCCTAACAAACGAAAACATATTTTTAGACCCGTATTGTCAATCCAATGAATGTGGCACCAACAAGGGATGGCTATTTCAATGACAAGGATTTATTGTAATTACTAATTAATAATTGTGCCAATTTAATTTATTTATTAATTTTAAAGGAATCGTGTTCCGGGTGTATTCATCAGCCTTTCAATTGTTTATTTCATAATGCAATGCATTGGTCTCATTTTTATTTGTGATCCGCCCGCTGAGGTGAAAATTTAATTAAATAATTATTAAAATTTCTCCTATGTCTTTCGTCCTCACTTCATGTTATATTCTACCTCAAAATATTTCCTTAAATGTGCTTTTTTATCCATCCGATTATTTAAAAAAAATCTATTGAAATAGTTTGCCCGTCGTTTTCTTGTCCACGATTGTACATCTTTAATTGATATGGCTTGGCTCTCAAAAAGACGTTCCCATTGGCTGGCATCAAATAATGGTTCCAAATATTTTGCAAAAACATTTAATATTAATAAAATAAATATAGGCGATAGCCAATTCCTCTCTGCCGGATGGGCCCAAGCAAAAAAGGGTTTGAAAAGATTCGAACAATTTGGGCGTTATCAATATTCAAAGTGATTATTGAATTTTTATTAAAATTATTTTAATGCATTTTAAAGATTAGCAGCAAATGAGGATGATGTGGATGAAGATGATAGGCAAAGGCATGATGGTGATGGCCGAAAGGCCAACCTGAAAAAGCCCGGCAATTTGCCGGTATTTTTGTGTGAATTTATCCTTTTTATGTTTAATTTATTTCCCAATTTTGTGTTATTGTTTTGTTTTAAATTCACATTTTTTATTCTTTTTAATTAATTATTCTTTTTCGTTAATATATATAATTTATTTTAGGCAGCATTGTCCAGCGAAGACCATCAAGATGAGGAACAATTGGCCAATTCATTCCCAACCCCACCAAATGAGGAGGCAGAATCCGATGATGAATTGGAATGTGCCAAACAGGTCCTAAATAAATTTATTTTTCAATTCAATATTTTCATTAAAATTTTAGGGTCCTCCAATTTCATTTACGCCACAGCAAATTTTGCATTCATCCACCTTCTACTTTTTATTCATTTCCCTTTTTTGTTGCTCATTTTATGGCAATTTCTTTTACAATCTTTACAAAGTATTAAAAAGAAATATTTAAATCCACAAAATTGTTTAGACGTTTGGTGAAACATTCATCGATGATGATTTCTTTTTGGCCATCGCATTTAGCATTGGTTCAATTGCGAATGCAATTGCCAGAATTGGATGGGGTCTTTTGACTGATAAAACCAGTTTTCAGGTACTTTTTTATTGGCCACCAATCAGGGACGGGATCGATATCTCAAAAATGAAATTGTTATTTCGGAGATTTAAAAATTCCTCGAAAATCATAATTTCAGTGGGTCCAAAAATTTTCAAAAATGAAATTCCGGAGGGTCCAAAAATTTAGAAAATCAAAATTTCGGGGTCCAAAATTTGTGAAAATCAAAAAGCGAAATTTCGTGGGTACTAAAATTTTCGATAATTGCAAATCAAAATTTCGGATGGACTAAAAATGACCTAAATTTAGGACCGAAACGAAAGTAATCGAAAATCTCTCCCATCCCTCCAAACAATTGTGAATTAATGAAGGTATTTTCCCCCTCTTTTAGACATCATTATGTATGGCCACTTCCCTGGCCACTGTTCTCCTACTAACAATGCCATTGACCGCATTGGCCGGTCGATATGTTTACTTATTTTGGGTTAGATATTTCTGGGAAATGTGGCATTTTAAATGTTGAATTCAGTTAATTTTAATGTTTGTTTGTTTGGCCGCCACCCATGCCCTTTTCATCACCGCCATTGTCCGATGTTTCGGCTCACAGCATAAAATCATCAATTATGGATTTTTAATAATCTCAACGGTCAAATTGAAATATTCCATTCAAAAATTAAATGAAAACATTTTTGTAGACTTTAAGTGGAATTGCATTGGCCATTGGTAGTGAATATTTCCTTCAGGCAATTGGATATAGTTGGGCTTTCATTTTCACTGCCGCATTTCCTTTTATCGGTGAATATTTTAAATTTATTCATTTTTATATTATATTTCTATAGCATTCATTCTCACATCTGCCATCCGCATAACTCCGCAAGGCCATTTGATAGTCAGAAAATGAAAAAATTAATTTCTAAAATGCTCATTTTTTTCTTTTTAATAGTTATTCATTTTATCAATTTAAATTGGTTGTGATATTTTTCTGTTGAATTTTGTTCGAATTCTTAATTCTTTTCATCTCATTTCTTAAAATATTTTGGTGCCATTTTATGCATTTTTAAAAAGAATATTTTGTCCCAATTCTTAAAACATCTTCATATCTGCATTTATATTTATATTTATATTTATATTTATTTGAACCTGTGAATTTTGAAATTTAGCATTTATCAAGAAAATAATTTTATAATAATTGAAAAATAAAAAAATATTCATGAATAAATAAAACTAAAATATAATAAAAAAATAAAATAAAATGAATTCACTAAAATAATCATTTAAGGTTTTTCAAAAATGTTTTGAATAAAATTGAACCCTTTCCATCCAAATAAACACCGTTGTCATCCTAAATTTAATTTAAATGAATTATTCAAAAATATAGGCATCACCTTAAAATTAAGGAAAAATTCGAGGAATGCATAGAATGATTCGTCTTCTGTCAAATTGTGGATTTTGGCGTCCAAAATCTGTTAAAATAAATGAAAATGATTTTTCATTTATTTAATTTTTGTCACCTCTTTGAATGCATTATCATCGAATGTTGTTTTCCCAAAAAATTTCATAAATGTTTCGATCATATCGCCCACTTTAATTACTTTTGTGAAATCTTTTTTGATTTTTTCGAATGCTTCATTGAATGATTTACGAATCTAATTAATAAATAAATTTTAAAAATTTAAAATTAATTTTTACTTTTGTTATTTGATTTAAATTAATTGAATTTCCCGAATTACAACCAAATTCATCACAAATTTTGTCTTTGAATATTTTCCTCAAATTCATTCCAATATTTTTGAAATCGTTTTGAATTCTTTCGGCTGCTGACAAAAATTTCTAAAAAAAAAATAATATTTTACTATAATTTTATTTATTTTTATACTTTTAATAATTCCGTTCCATCTTTGCCATCCAATTTATCAAAAAATTGCTTCAAATCCGTTGTAAAATCATCAATTTTATCTTTAAATTTTGTAGCAATAAATTTAGAAAATAATTCAGTCTTTTTATCCGTCGATGTTGCCAATGGTTTAATTGCCCATTTATCCTCGAATAATTGGATATAAGCACTAAATATTACAAATATATTTATTTTTGAATATTTAATAATTATTTTTTTTGCCTTTTTCCGGATTGCGTTTTTCCACTTTTCAACAATTCATTTTCCATTCTCTCTGTTCCACCAGCCACAATTTCGTACATTTCCAATAATTTCATATTTGAGGCATCCAATTTTAAATATTTTCCAAACAAATTTTCCACCCTTTTCAATATAACAACATTAATTTTTGTTGAGGATTTTGTTTTCTCGAAATTTTCAATAAATTTATTAAATTCATCAAAATTTGGTGGAGTCTAAAAATAATCAATTAAATAAATTTATTTTAAATAAAATATTACGGAGTTTGCCGTCGGAAATACACTGGACAATAAATTTTGGAATGCCAAAATTGTGTAGAATTGTTCCTTATCATTGTAGCGTTGTTCAAAACCCTTTTTGCAATCATCCTTCGACGGGGAAGTGCCCATTGGCAAAATTGTCGGGGCCGCAAAACTTTCAATGAATTTAATTGTCGATTGGTCACAATTTGTTGAGGCCATTCCACCTTTTGCCACTGGAATTTAATTACTTTTAAATATTTTTTTAATTAAATAGACCAATTATTGCATCATGAAAATGATTGAAAAATGCATCCATTTTTGCTTTCATTTTTGATTGTGTTACCGGATCTGGGGACACAACAATGGACATTCGATTTTTTCCAACAATTTGCATAAATCTTAATATGAAAGAATAAATTGGATACTATTTAATTCGGAGAAAAAATTACTGAAAATGACGAAAAGATTATAGCGGTACAATCCCTAGACACTCAAAACTTATACCCAATCGATAAATCTCATCAAGATGCGTCGAATTAGTATAAATTTTGTCATAGTTTGATAAAAAAAAATTAAAGGTTAAATCATCTCATGATTTTTTGTTTTAAAACTAATTAAAAATTCGTTATCTAAGTCAAAACAATATCAAAATACGAATTTCAATGAGATCTATTGATTGGGTATATGGTTTAATTGTCTAAACCGTTATAAACCCTTATAATTTTTCGCGATTTTCAGTATTTTTTGCCATTTTAAATATTTCCCATAAAAATTTATTTAAATATTTGAATACTTGGCAAATGCCTCAATTTTCATTCCATCATCCCTTCTCAATTTTTCAATTTCTTCGAGAAATTTGTTCATCAAAATTATTTCCCCAGGAACATTTGGCCCTTTATTTGTTTCAAAAAATTTCAAAATTTGTGAATAAATTCGTTCATTTGGGAATACCTTTAAAAAATGATTTAAATTTAAAAATTATCCAAAAATTCACATGAAAAGGCAGGAAAAGTCCTTCGAATTGCTGCAATCTGGGTTTGTCTCTTTTATTTTTCCCTTTTCTCTTTTTTAAAATTTCGCCAGGCACATTTTTCAGAAAAAATTCAAAAAATTTATCAATTGGAACAGTGCTTTTGCCAAAATTGAATTCGCCAATCAAATTGTCCAATGCGGTCTTCATCAAGTAAAATAATTCTGGCGAATGGGACGAAATTGAGGCGAATTTTGCGAAATTGGCACAAAATTTGTCGAATATTGCCGGTTCCTTTAGACTTGATTGGGCCATTGATTGATCATTTAAATGCTTTTGTGCCAATTCCAACCATTCCGAAAATAAATTCGATTGTGAAAGACGAGTTTCGGTTGCCTCAAAAAACTAAAAAATTTTAATTTTGTTTTTATTTATTCAAATTTTTACCTTTTTAATTTCTTCAAAAACTGTTTTGTTCGTAAAATTTTTATATCCAATTTGGCTAAAAATTAGCTGGAATCGGGCAAATAAATTTTTTGAAGGCTTTTTCAATTGGTTTGATAAATCCGTGTTTGGATTTTTTAATATTAATATTTGTTCAAAATGTCGCAAAAAATCCTTCAATGCCATTTCTGCTTTCCAACCCATTTTCGTATCGAATTCAGCGAATGCATTTTGGATCACCATAAACAAATTAGACAAATTTCGGCCAATTTTCTCGAATATTTTTTGAAATTTTTGGAACAAATCCTCTGCGACGGTTGGTTGTTTTTGATTGGCCATCATTGAAGAATTCATTTGGTCACTGATTTGTTTAATTTTATTTTCAGCTGTCATCATTGGCGATGTTCCCCCATTTTGCATCATTCCCATATTTCCATTTCCATGTTGTGCCATCATCCAATTATTATTTCCATTGTGTGGTGACATCATCCCCATTCCACCATTTTGGAGCATTTCTTGTGGAACAATAGGTTGCTAATTGCATAAATTGATATTAATTAAATATTAAATTAATTATTATTTTATTACCATCGGCTGCTGTTTAATTGATTCGTGGAAATATGTTTCAATTTTATTCTCCAAAACTGGAATAGTCGGTTTTAAAGTTATACTAAAATTGTTCTCCAGCATTTTAATTTTCTTTTGGAATTCGATGATTTCTAAATTATATATTAATTTAAAATATATTCTGGTATTAATTTGCTCACTTGAATAATCTCCTCCACATAAATTAATTAACATTTGATAGACCATAATCAATGCGATCCTATTTTTATTAATATGGGTCGCATTGGTTCGCTTATCCCACTTCAATCCATGTTCAATTTCATATCGAATTTGCAATAAATGTCTATTAATTTCCCAAATCATGTTTTGGGATACTCCTTCCATCAATTTTTGGCTGAAATCGCAGCATTTTTTGCCCATACATTTCGACTGCTCAACAATATAATGAATTTGTTCTCTGAAATTTCGAAAAAATAATAGAATCCAATTATTCATTAATGATGTTTTTAGTCTAATTATTAAGATGAAAAAATGCTCATTTACTTCCACATTCCATAAATTTTTTAATAAGGTCTAAAAATAAATCTATACAATTCCAGATATACAGTAATATCAGTATTTAGTAGGGGTGGTTAAAATGGATTCTACTCTAAACAAACGAGCACTTATGAAATTGAAATATAATACCGTAAATTTTCATTTTCTATTCCCGGGGTTACTAATTTTAAGATACCCTCTAGAGGAGTTTCTTATAAAGAGAGTATTACTAATAGAGAATTTACGGTATTTAAAACGGATAAAAATATTTGTAAAATGAATTTACCTTCCATTTCCTTCAACATAGGTGCATGAATTGAAGTAGGATTCATATTTGTTCATATTTTCATACAATTTTTGGACATCATAATTTTGCGATGGCATCATATTAAACGCATTTGTACCATTAAAATCATCATAGAGGAGGAAAATGATGAACAAAACTGCGAATAATTAATTAAATTATAATTTTACACAAAAATGCAAACCCCAAATTCTTGTCCAAAATACAGACATTGAATTAAAATGAAATTATGATTCGTTGGAAAAATAAAAAATTGAATGATAATGAAGGCAAATGAAGAATAAAATATGTATATAATAAAACTTGTTGAATTTGATGGAAGTGAATTTAACTGTCAGATCGCCTAGTATATTCGCGATTGGCCTCCCTCTGTCTTGATCATACAAAATAATAGCAAAATGACGTGATTTTGGAATTTTGGTTTTGGGGAAATTGGCCTCAACATTGTTTTGAATGGATGGGCAAAATTGGGAATAATGGGAGTGGAAGTCGATTGTCCTCATCCCTTGGAAGAAGTCCCAGGATCAGGAGACTGAATAGGGCTGATTGGAAATGGGAAGTGGGGCATTGGGTTTTGGGTGAATTGGGTCTCGGCTTTTGGGCGTGCCAAAATCCATCTCCAGAATAGGAGCTGACACAATGACCAAGTGCAAATTATTCCGTCATTTTATCACGAATTTTCATATTCAAAAGTGTAATGTTGATCACAGATCGAAATATGTACAATTTTATCAGATTACGTTATTATCGAATCCACATTCAAATTTAGCCATTAATCCTATCTTTTTGCGACTTTTGTACATTTTTTTATGGAAATGGAATATCCTATTAGATTTTGAGAATTTTATTCATCCATTTTTAAATTCCTTTCAGAAATCAAAATATTATTAGAAGAAAAGAATCAAACAATTTGGTATTTTACTAATGCCAATTGTCAGGGCCATTCTACATAATTATTTATTTCTAAAACCATTAAAAGTACAATAAAATAGTGAATAAATTTTATCAAAAATTATTTTTTAGCTATTAAAATCATCAATTTATCAATATTTTGGCAACAATTGAATTCTTTTAAAATAATTTAGTATTTATGAAATTTCCACCAGTGGACCCATTTTTATCGGATCTTCTTCAATTTGGAATTTGCAAAATCCGTTGAACATTTTTTCATAGAATTCCTCCATTCCATCCAATTCATTGGCCAAACATCGCCGAAGTCGATAATAAGTGGTCCGCAGAACTCCATCAACTTTCATATTTTCCAGCACTAAAACTTCGCCACTTTTTTCATTTCGAATGCAAAATTCGGCCAATGATTGTTGCGACCAAAAACTGAGTACATAATGCCGACGATTGTGTGCAGATTGATTTTGGTTTAGGTTCTGAATGAATTGAAATAAATATTAAATTAATAAAATCATTTGATTATTTTTTGTTCACTAAATAATGGAATTTCCTATTTCTTAAATTGTCATTTCTCAGATTTTCTTATTAATTTATTTAATTGTCTATGCTTATTGTGGTTCTTGTTATTATCCTGAACCAGATCCCCCTCCCAAATTACCTTAAGTTACCCTCAAAAATGGTTAAGCCAATATCATAAAATATATGTTTTTTTCCGTTTTACCATCAAATATGAATATGTGTAATAGAATAAAAACTCAACTCCGGCCCGGGATAATTAACAAGTACTACACTTTTGGTAGTGATTGGTGAAGAACAATTTATTGTAAAAATATTCTATTTAAATATTGAATTTATTTATTCTCATTTTGAATGAGAATTTAATTCGAATTTTTGAGAAATAAACTATTTGCTATTTTGTTTTTATCGGATCTTAATGAAATTGTCATTGTTGTTGCCAAAAACCTGAATGCATCGATCCATCACTTCCTCAATGCTATTTGCGATAGAAGTGTTTGGAATGTTTAAACAACGAACATTATTGAACTTTTCTTCCATCTCCTCCTCCTCATCTTCATTTTTGTCATTATTTCCAATTTCCTCATCAATTCGGGAATGATGAAGCCAATCAAAAATGGCCTTGGCACCAGGCTCATTTTTGGACGCTTGAAACATTGTCAAACGGGGACAATTCAAAATAGCCTTCTCTTTGAAAAGTTGTTCCATCTTTGATATGGAATTTTGCAATAAAAACATTATTATTGTCGCAATTTAACCTCCAATGACGGATTATGGCCCAATGAGGTCACTTCAATATAGGCCGGTTGGACTGGAGTCAACAAATTCAAATAGGCGAAATATTCGCGCGCATGGGCGGCGGTGCAGAGTTTTTGGCCTGGTAAATATAAATGAACTTGGCAACCGTGGAAAAGATCAATGCAATGTCGCATTACGCATTGTTGGTAAAGTAAACGACGCTGAAAAATATGGCACATTTGTTTTGATGGATGCTTTATTTAAATACTTTCAATTTGGCCGGAGTGGCATCATTTGTTTCAGCATTGCAAATTAAAATTTCAAAACTGCTTAACCGAAATTGTTTAGCCAATTTGCATTTGCTTCCCTTCAATGCTTCATAGTGTTGAATTGCTTCGGTTTTTTGATTAATCAATTCACGGATAAATTGATTGGCATTTCGAATGATGTGGATGCTGCCAACATTTTCGTCACAGATTTTTTTGAAACGTAAACCGGCTGGCTGAACACGTTGAACCAATTCTCGACGACTTAAAAGCTTGAAAACGTCGGTCATTACTTCGGAACATAGCCAAATTCTTGGGAAAAAGGGGGAATATTTTCTAAATATTGAAATTAGCAAAAATTACTTTGTCCCATTCTCATTTTCAAAATTATCCGAAATTATTTGGTCCGACATTTTTTGCATAAAAATTCGCAAATTTTCTGAAAATATTAATGATAAATAATATTAATAAATTTTTATTCAAATACACGTCACCCCATTATTTCCCCCATTCCCAAACCAAAAATCAATTTATTGTATTGACCCAAATATTTCTCATTATTCTATTGTTTGTTCAGAGGGAAATAGATAGGAAGAAAGGAAAGGAGAAGAAAAATATTTATTCTTTAGAAATAATAATTGTAATATTTTAAAAGGAAATTTTATTCAAAAAAAATTAAATTGTACAAAAAATAAAATAAATAAATGTAATAAAAATTATTTAATAATTTCATTATTTTTCATTTCATTTAATTTTGATGGCAAAAGTGTTATCCATGAGATTGTTGATCGGGGATGGAAAGTGAAAGTGAATGGGGTTTTTGTTGATGAAGTCGAAATTGGAGATAATGAACTCATTTCGGTGGTCATTTCCGTTGTTGATGGAATCGGACTTAATGTGGACATATTTGCGGTTGTAGTTGTGGACATTGTGTTGGTAGTTGTTGTTGGTGTTATTTTGGTAGTTTTTGTTGTGGTGGATGTTTTGGTAGTTGTTTTTGTGGTCGTTGTAATTGTAGTTGGAATGGTGGATGATGTTTTGGTTGTTCGGATTGTGGTCACTGGCGATGGTCTCGTCGTTCTTCTCGATGTTTTTGTTGTAGAGAAATCGGGCACTTTTGTTGAAGCATCCACCGGAAATGTTCCATCACTGAAAAATTATTTCCAATTTAAATATTAATTTATTTTTTTAATTATTTACATTTGAACTTTCCAGAAAACATAAATGATGGCAGCGAATGTTAAAATGAGAATGAATGCGGCCATTACAAAACCAAAAATGATTAATGCCCGATACGGGCGATCTCTGCATTTTCTGTACCATCTCCTCGGGAATGGATCGTCCATTCTAAAAATTAAAATTTTTAAAAGATTTTATAGATTTTATTAAATAATTGAAATTTTTAGAAAAAATAAAAATTTAAAAATTGATTAAATTTCCAGTGGGACACACCCAAAATTCCACAGCTTCTGTGAAAATTATCACTTTTTCCTCAAAATGATTGTACGAATGAGCAATGTAGAATGGGGCATATAGGGAACACCAAAAAATGTGTGTCAACTTTGATAAAGTGGGTATTAAAAATAAATATTTTCAATTGCTTTTTTGATTGTGTTTACTCACCGGATATTAACAAATAATGAAGAACACATTTTCGAGGGTGACATAATACTTTTCAAAATATATTGATAAAAACATAATACACATTTCGTCGGAATGAATAAAAATAAAAAAAATGTATTTAATATAAAAAGATTATCTTTTGTTATTTTAAATTTTATCAATATGCATAATTCCCCCAAATTCAAATGACTTATGCCCTCATTTCCCTTGCAATGATCACTTGTGATTTTATTGGACAATTTTATTGTTTCGTTCAATTTTTGTGTCCATTTCTTTTCAAAGTTGGAGTCAATTTATTACAAATTTGGCTATCAAATTATTTGCATTATTTGAAAAATAACAAATTGAAATGCCCAGAACTAGAAGGCAGTGAAAATATCCTTCAATTTTCAAACTACCGTATTCCTCTTCTCATTTATTGACTGAAGAAAGGGATAATAATATGTGTTTCCTCCATTTCCAATGAAAGAGAATACGGAAGATTTGTGATGACCCTCGTTTTAAGAAAATCGGTGAAATTTAAAATGGAAATATAAATATGGCATTTTTGCTCTTTAAAACCGAAAATAGAGAACCGAAAACTGACAAAAATAACCAGTTTTAAACTTATCCATGTCTAAACCGATTTTGACCTACTATTTGTGATTGTGACCCCCAGCAGCATCCATCAATAAAGCAGAAAGAATAATGCAAAAAAATAGAAATATATGTTTATAAATTTTATATCAATATTCACTTTTATTCGAATTGAAGCAATTTTAATTGAATTTAACATTTAAATGAACAGCAGAAATTGCATTTCCTATGAAAAAGAATTTTATTTCCAATGATTGCATCAAATCTGAATTTGAAAATAATTTATTAAAATATATTTAAATTTTAATCAACCTTCTTCATTTGTTGATAAATTCTTTTGGAATTTATATGTTTGATTTTGGCAACCAATTTCCGATTCTTCTTCTTTTTTGACTTGGGCATTTTTGAATTCATTATTTTCGGCCAATTCTGGCCATGGAACTGCCGATGAATTGAAATTAAATTTACAGGAAGGAATCATTTTTGTATTCCCATTTGATTGAAATTCCTGTTGGAAATTATTTAAAATTAATATTTAATTTAATACTAATTTTTACTTGAACAATTCCAATGAAAAATTTTAAATCCAATTTGCAATGACTCAATGTGAAACTTTGATTGCATTTTTGTACACCAAAAAGAATAAATTTGCGAAGAATCAAAATATTTCCGAACATCACCTTAACAAAAATAATTATTTATTATTTTTTAATATAAATATTTACTGGATTTCGAGTGTCCAATTCCAAAACATCCAAAAAATCCAATGAAATTGTTTCGGCTTGGACAAAATCATCCAAAAATTGGATGACTTGTTCAAATTCATTTATGTACAATCGAGTCACCAATTTTAATTCTCGACAAATCAATTTCACCTTGAATATTTTAAAAATAATCAAATATATCTAATTTACCCCCATTAAATGGAAAAGTTCAGCATTTAATGCGGCCCTCAAGTAGACGGATTCAAATTCGCATCCCCGGAAATGAGCAATCCAATGCAAAATACTGCTGGCAATATTTGAATCAGCCAATATATTTGGTGCTGTCAAAACGGAAAAACCAATATCCAAGCATTTTGCACCCGGCGAAATGC
Organism: Pratylenchus scribneri; assembly: GCA_030063045.1. Lineage (NCBI taxonomy): Eukaryota > Metazoa > Nematoda > Chromadorea > Rhabditida > Pratylenchidae > Pratylenchus > Pratylenchus scribneri. Next base: position 425,999 of record JAQSEB010000033.1, read on the forward strand.
ACATTCGGACTTGATCTCAAAATAATTGTTCAAAATTAATATTACTTATTTTCATTTATTACCAAAATCATTGGCTATCGAAGCAAGGATTCGGGTGCCAATAAAATTGTCCGGACAAATTCGGTCCTCATTCTGTGTCCAAATAAAATTTATTTATTTTAATAATTCCAAAACCTTCCAATTATTCCAACATTTTTTCTCGCATTGAGAGAATTCCTCGGATAAAAGCTTCAAAGGAATTTGTGGAAATTCCTCGGAATATTCCGAAGTCTTTAAAAAAATAAATAAATAATTTAAATAAAATTAAAATTGACACCACAGTCATTGCCTTTAACAATCGAATTGGAAGACGATGCAAATTTTGTTGCATAATTAATAGGCCGCATTCTGCCCGGATCAATAATTCCATTTCTGTTCGATTGATCGAATCAATGTAAAGCCAAACAGAGTGAAAAAGAAGTAAAGCGACTGCCAAACCCAATTGTGGAACAATTTTCAGTAAAAGACGAACACTTTTCACATTTTCGGCAATTTGAAAACGATGACTCAATGAACTTAATTTAAATATTAATTGGAAATTCATTAATAAATTTTATTACCTATAATGCAATTTCACATAAACTTCCTGCTTTTCTTTATTCACCTGAAATTCATTCGGAATTTAAAATTAAAAAAAAAATAAAATTTACACTCAAAACAACCGAAATAACGAGGCAAAATACACTAAAAATAATAAAAATATAATATAAAAAAAATTGAAGACCAATGAAAAAGAATGGTAAAAAGCAAATGCCAATTTGATTTCAACGGATTTATTCGAATTTGATGCATTCGGCAATCCAAATATCCAATTTTGGATATCACCGGAAATAAATCAAAGCAAAAATCAATGATTGAATAAAATCCAACAAAAAGCCACTAAAATATTTTGGAATTATTTTAAATTTAATAAAAAAATTAATTAATTACCATTGCCCCAAATATTTTTGATAAAATCCATTCAAATTGTTCATTTTCATATTTTGCAAAATTGAATGTTGCATAAAGTCGTTCCATGCAAATTAGAATTCCTGAAAAGCAAATGAATAAACAAAATGGGGCCGGGAATTCATTCAATTCGGGACAATTATCTGCCTGAATATTACAAAAATATTTGTTGAAAAAAATTTAAATTTTACTGGATTTTCAATTTTAAATTCGTCATTTTGAATTAACAAAAGAATTGGCCGTAAAATTTGCACTGAAAGATTCAGAATAATGCAAATTAAAGTTTGCTGAAAATATTTGAATTGAATTGGGTAAAATAAAAGAAAAATTACCCAAAGCAAAATTCGCAAATTTATGTGAAAAACATCGAAACGTCGAAGCAAAAGGACGACGATGAGCAAAAGAATTGATGAAAAAATTGAAAGACTAATGAAGGTAAAATAAAGAAAGAATAACCAAAAATTCGGCTTCATTCAAAAAATCTAAAATTCATTTTCTTAATTTTAAATTTAATTAAATTTGTATTTTTTAACAAAATTCATTTGAAATTATATAAAATCGATTAAAAATTATATGACATTTTTAAATGAATATTATGGCAATTCCCTTAAGGGAATGCAAGCATGAAATTGGCTGATGAAATGAGAGTGAATGTTTTGGGTTGGGTAATAATATTGTAATTACTTCTTTTTTATTTTATCGATGCCATTTTTTGCGCCCTTAACCCGTTGTCATGGGGCCAATGAATTGTTTTAGGCGAGCTAGCCACTTTAAGCTTGAGTAATTTTTCATAGAAAAAGTGGAAAAATTATATTTTTATTTTTTATCAAATAAATAAATATTTCAATTAAATAAATCATCGAAAAGTCAGCCAAGAAAGGCTCGGAGAAAGGAAGAAATTTTCTGATGGAATTTCCAAAAAATTCGAATTTGATTCTTGTCCATCATCCTTCCCATTTCTTTGTTCATTTTTCGGTTTTGTTTGCTGGTCATCAATTCCTGAAATAATTTTAAAAATATAAATTTAATCATTTAAAATTATTTTAGTAAAAATTATTAAAATAAATTTTTTACAAATATTGTACCTTTTGAATTTTGATGTCCATTTGCTGCAGATGCCATATTAATTTGATGAAAATGAATAAAAATGAATGAAAACAAGAATAAATAGCAGCAAAATTGGCAATTCATTTTGGTATTGGAATTAATTAAAAGTGCTAAAGAGGGGGATAAGAATTTTAATTAAAGATAGGGATATTTTATTGTATATGAAGAAAAATATGGAAATATAAAATGTTTTGTTTCCAAATCTTACAAAAAGTATTTTTTTCAACATCAAAAAAGTGGCCAATTTCGTTCTTTTTTGTAAAATGTAAACACAATCATCGGACAAAAAAAAGGTGTGAAAATAAAATGTACCGAATAAATCCGCTTATTATAATTGGTACGGAACGGATTTTTATTATATCAATTTGCGAAATTCAAATACTGTGAAACCTATGAAAAACATGTTTTTATCAAAGTTTTTTTTGATTTTCATGAACTTTTTATTTCGATATTCAAATATTTGTCTATTTCCTTTTTTTGGCTGTCGATATTTATGTCAATAGTTCACATTTTTTTTATTATTTTTGTTTTTTTTTTTTATAAATTTTATAAATTTTTTGAAAATTTATTAAAAACTTTAAAAACTGCTTTCTTGGAAATGATTTTTAAAATTTTTCTGAATAAAAACTAAAATTCCATTAACTTTGGGCACCAGTGAATTTTGGGCACCAAATTGGAAAAATGGCTAAAAGATATATTAAAATTGATTTATCAATTATTTAAATCAATTTAACTATCATTTATATGGTAAATTGACTTGTCAGTCACAAAATATGGAAAATTATTTGAAGGAGTAATTTTGATTGCTGAAGCTGATTACTAATATTGGGCTTATTCTTTGCTTATCGCGTCAAAAAATTGTTAGAAATTTTTTGGCAAAATTATAGCTTTATTGACGTGTCAATATTAGCTAATCACAAATCTACCATTAATTTCGCATAAATTTAAAAGTAATAAAAGTTATGATATTTTTATTTTCTTATGTAAGGCTAGGATTTCTATTTAGGATTAAGGCTTATTATTAGGCTAGAATTAGGGAATAGGACTCGGACCAACTTAACGCTTTAGCGTAATTTTAAGCAGAAATTCCAGCACACAAAAATAATCCTAGGAAACATTTTTCCTTAATTTTTTGGTGGTGGCTTATAACGGAAAATTACCAATTTAAATTTGGAATAGATAAAACTGTTGAAGATATTTTAATTAAAGATGAGGATATTTTATAAAAGTAAAAATGAGGAAATATTTTTGGTGTGTTTGTTCTTTCACATTTCTGCCAAAAAAGTATTCTATTCTCAAAATTCAGCATCAAAAATTGTCCTATTTCGTTCTTTTTTGTAAAATGTAAATCCAATAATCGTACGAAAGACAGGTGTGAAAATGAAATGGGCCAAACAAATCCGCGTATGTTAATTGTGTTTAGTCTCGACCCGATATTTAGATATGGATTATGTTTTATTTCCCAATAATATCGATTGAATATTTATTTACATAATTTGCTTTAATTTCTAATAAAATAAATATTTGATGATGTGATTTCTCTCATCATTTAGCCTATTAAATTTGATTAATAAGCCTAACCATAATTATAATTAACTTAGAAGGTTTCTAATTGAAAGTAAAAACTATACAAAAATAATTATTGTATGGCTTTTCGATGAATTAATAAACATTCGAAGAAACAAATCGGATTAAAATTAATTTACATAGAAAAATGTTCAATGATTAAAAATTATAAAATAAACCAGGCATAAAAGGAAAGGAAATTGATTAACAAATAAATTAATGCTAAAGCGAACAGCAAAGCCTGTGAGCATAGACCTTTCCTGGCTAAATTATTTTTACACCTTTTCTGAAAATGCTTTTTCACCTAGCAACAAGCAAAAAGCTTTTTGGTTTGGGAAAAATTATAAATGTTGATAAATATAATTTATTAATAAATGAATAAACTTTAATAAAATAAAACAATATTTGTTTGAAATGCTGCTTTACTCTGAACTTTTTGCCGTTTTGCAGTCCTCTTTTGTTGAACTATGAAAAGCAATAAAGAAATTAAAAATTAACAAAAATATTAATAAAATTATAAAGAAAAAATACATATTGAATAAATAACATCAAATTTATTTAAAAAACGAATATCTTTTGTTTGAAACAAAACTTATTTTAACAAAGATACAAATCCATAAAAATAAATTAATTAATGGAAGAAATATTCATTTAAGGGATTAATTTGTTGTTTTTTTGGCATTTAGCAAAAAATAAAAAGACCAAATTTAATGAATAATTAGGGGACAAAATGAATGGCAATGGCAGGGCATCCTTTTAATTAAATGCCAACAAATTGAAGTTAATTACGAACGGAAATAATTCAAAATGAAATGCTGCCATTTTCACGGATAAATTGGTGCCATTTTTAGTGAACTTTATGGTCCTCCCCTCCATTAATAAATATAATCCCTTCATTAAAAATATCATTAAACATATGCAAAATAGGGCTAATAATTTGAAAACAAAAAGATCATATTTTTATTATTCATAATTTGATAATGATTAGATTAATGAATAAATGTTTTTTCAAGACAATTATATCATTCAATCTAATAAATAAATATTTTTTAAATTTCCTTGAAGCAAAATCAACCAAAATATATTTTTAGAGATTTATTTATTTATTTTTTTCAAAAATAATTTAATTCAATTAAAATACATCTGAAAATTATTAAAAATTTCTAAATAATTTTTGCAAAAATAATTTTTCAAATGTTTTTTCAGACATTTCAAAATTTATCTGAACAATTTTTAAAATTTTTTCTAAATACTTTTTAAAATTTTTCAGACATTTTTTTTTCAAAATTTTATTTTTTTTTTATTTCAAAATGATCTTTAATAAAAATTTTCAATTCATTCAAAGAATTTTTTGAACATATTTATTCAAAAATATTGAAAACATATATATGGGAATTGAAATGAAAAATGATGAATCATTGGTTAATTTTTGAGATCAATAATTGAAAAAGGAGATTTTGCTGAATTATTTGTAAATCGGAAAGAGAAAAGGGCAAAAATGAGGTGGAAGGGAGTAGGGGCATGGAAAATGAATTTTGGAGGATTTGAGGATGATTGGATTGCTTTTTAAATTGGAATTCCATCATCAATGGATTCAGAGGAATTGGCGAAACAATTTGTGGTTCAATCAACGGAGAATTCATCAAATCCAGCGGTGGAAAAATTTGTTGGGAAATTGGATGGGTATCTGAATTTAGGAATTTCCAAAATTAATTAAATATGCAAATCACCATTTTGTTGGCCAAAATTTGGGCATGAGGATGCCTTGGATTGGCCAATATCCGCCAACAATGTTTTTGAATCCTTTTCCTCCTCCTCCTCAATTTGATGGTAAATTTGACCAAATTCTTTTCGTTGTTGACGTCGAATTTTGATTTGTTTTGCCATCAATTTTTGTCGTTCACTGATTACAATGCACTGAAAATTCGATTAATTAATTAAATTTCAATTTTTGTATACTTTCGAACATTCACAATCCCTGAAAGGACATTCCCCTTTGTGGCCTTTCAATCTTGCTCGAAGTCCGTGTTGGCCACATTTTTGGCAGCTTGGAATGCGTTCTAAAATGGAATTGAATAAATTTGATTTATTTATTTGTTATTTTTACTTCTTCTAATCAACGGTGATTTTGAGCGTTTTTGTTGCTTTTCCATTTTTAATGACTAATATTTAATATTATTTATTTGTGCCAAATGAACGCTAATTAGGGAATAAATAATATATTGGATTTAGAATGGGAAAGGCAAATGAAATAAATGAAAAATGGCCGAGAATGGAGTCCGTTTTTAAATGGATGAACCCCCCAACCCCCCTTACATATATTAATCTGCTTTGGGGGGAAACCCTATAAAAATAACATTTGCCTAAAACAAAATGTCCTTTCCTTCCTTCCTGCCTAATTGGGAAAGGGAGGGAGACCGAATGAACGATATTCATTCATTCATTTGGCACTTCTAATTATCATCCATTTTCTCCTCCCTCCCTCAATTTATTGTGTTTAATTTGGCTAATCCCCTCAGATCATTGTCGGCATTCAAATTGGGGGAAATAAATGTCGGCACACGGCAAAATTGGTAAAGGTGAAATTAATCCCAAAATTGGATGCGAATCCGCACAATTTATTTATCCCCGCCCCCCCCCCCCCCCACCTTCAAGCCGGACGCATATCATTTTTATGAATTGTTGGGGGAAATATGTTAAAATGCAGAGGAAATCCTGCCCAATATCCCAATGTCTTCTTCCCATCATTTTCTTCGAAATGAATTATTAAATAATTTTTTAATCAAATATTTACACACGTGCATATTCAATTATAATTTTAACACAATTTTCCCAAAATATAATCAAATAATGATGACGAAAATATTACCATAATTTGTCGCATTATTTTTGGCCATTTTATCCATTTGTCTAAAATTTTTCCCATTTCCTCCACATTTTTTAACAATTAATTGGGCCTTCTTAATAAAACCATTAATTTTTTTTATGCCATTGAATTCCATTAAATTACCTTATTAGCCAATTTTGTGTTCAATTCACGCCTTAAATTAATTCGAATTATTATTTAATTTAATATTTTTTGTACCTTTTGATTATTAGAATACATTTTGCACACGGACAATCAAAAAATTTGCACTTTGTCTTGTGATTTCGCCTTCAAAATTTATTTAAATTCATAAAAAATGCTAAAATATGGAATAATTGAATATTACCTTTGATTCCGAAATCCATGATTAAGACAACGTTGGCAAAAATAAATCCGTTTGGAATCAACTGAAAATTTGTTTGAATAGATCATAGATAGAGCAAAAATAATGGAAAATACAAAATATTTTTGAAATTTTTAAGAATTTGTTAATTTATTTAATAATTTCTGATCATTTTGTAAATTTTATAGCAAAAATAAAATTTTTTTAAATTAGATTCCTTTAAATTACTCCTGCTTATTCTTATTCATTTCGTACCTTCATCCATAATTAATTTCATTGAACTTTGATGAGATATTGGTCAAAAATTGGTTCATTATTAATAATAATATTAAACATCATTAAATTGAATAATAATAAAATAATGAATGAATAAACGGAGAGAATATAAATATAAAATATTAAAATTGTTCTCTTCTAAAAAAACAAATTCAAATTATTATTATGAATGAATGTGATTGAATTTGAAAAATTGCAAAACAAATTTTGAGGGAAAATATTTTCATGGCATTAAAAAAATATGGATGGCATATGGAAGTGCCGAATACAAGGGTACAAAAATATAATTTTAATTAATTTTGTTACATATTTTTTAGGCCATTTTTTTGTATTTTATGGACTTTGGAATATCCGAAGAAGTGGTCAGGGGTCTTTGGTTTATGGATTATGGTAAACCGGTATTATATATGATGGAATTGATGATGAATAACACTTTGATTTCTTTATATGATGAATTCTGGTAATTACACTTCGATGAATTTTTAAATTGCATGTAATGTATAATTTTAGTGAAAAATAGGTACTTACATATTATGTAGTACCAGATTTTAAAATTGGATTCTTATTTAATTATTCATTTTTACAAGGATGAAAAACTATTTTAGATAATTTTATGGTTGAATAATTTTTTGCTGGTAATTTAAGGTAATTTTTGAGGGGGGGGGGCGAAATCTGGTTACAGATAATAAGTAAATACCGAAAAATAATGTAAAATATTCCATAAATCATTCATCAACTTTGAAACTGTTTTCGCCTTGAAAAGGATAACAAAAAAAAAGTTATTTTATTCTGAATTAATCAACGAATGAATGAATGGATGTTTTTCATATTTGGAGAATGTTTTTCACTTTTCAATCCCCCGTCCTTCATATCCAATCTGCCACTGCCGTTGCCTTTCAATCCCCGAATAAAATTTTAATAGTATTATTTTTTATAGTCCACCGGACACGATAACATTTAATTTGCCACATTAATTTGGTAAATGAATAATAAAATGTGCAATTGCATGAGAGGAGGAGGAGGAAGGAAAAGGACATTTTACATTTTTAATTGAATTTAAAAAGCAATGAGACATGTGTTTTTGCGTGAATGGAATAATATGAATTGAATTGGAAAACAATTATGATGGATGCATGTGACAAAATTCACAATTGGCCGATTCTTATAAAAAACAATTTTGCAAATATTTTGATACAATAGTATATTGGATTGACTGTTTGGAAAAATAATAATATTGAGCTATATAAATGACAGTTTAACAATAAATTGGTGAATATTATTTAATTAAATTATTAATTAATTATTCCTCTTCTTTCAACCATTCTTTCTCGATTGCCAACCAATCGGATGGAAGCAATTCCAGGGAATCCACTTTTGTAGTCGGCAATTCAATTTGTTGGCGGACATAAAAGATTGGACGATCCTAAAATGATGGTGTAAATGAGGAAATGATTGATACTTGTTGGAATAAAATATTAATAACCAATGCCATTCTTATTCATCCTACTGTACCGTCACTTTTTGCCTAATCATCCGTCACCCTATCAATTCAAATATTGCTCCAATCTGATCTGCCTTTTTAACCACTTTCTTCCTCTCCAAAGGTATTTTACCCTCATTTTCCGAACAATTAATAAAGAATAATTTAAAGTTTATTCGCCTCTAATCCCTCTATCCCATTCCTTGGGTCACTGGGGGCTTAGACCTCCGGTTAAGGCAGCTCTCGCCCCAAACAACTTTAGTCGTAGATTAGGCCACATTAGGACTAATATTAATAAATAAAGAAATTATTTAATTTTATTTTTGGCAAATTTTAAAATCGAATTTAATAAAGAATAAAAAAAATAAATATTTGATGCTCACCTCCGGCATTAAATATGCCATCCAAAATGAATATGGGGAAAGTGAATCGGTCAAAAGGATGGAATCGCAGGCCAACAATGCTAAACATAATTCCTCCGCTTCATTCATTTCCGCCTCCACAATATGATAAACTTTGTTCAATTTTGTCTAAAATAATTAAATTGGAGTTAATATTATTTTGGCCAAAATAAACTTTATCCTCCAATTTTATTGATTGCTCATAATTTTGGCCTTCGCCAATCAAAAGTATTGAATATTTCATTGTTGGTTTCTTTTTGAATTTTGGCAACATTTGAATTACTTTTTCCACTGCTTTTGGTATTTCAAATGTTTTCATTTCGCCAATTGCATTCAAATTGCCAATTCGAGTGTGCACACATAATTTATGCATTTTATCATCTCTTTAATTAATTTAAATATTTTTATTTTTTAATTAAATATATTTTAACTAACTTTAGCATTTTCTTTTTAATTCCGGCAACTTTGATTGCCAATTTTGGATTAAAATCAAAAAGTCTCAAAATTTGTTGTCGATTTTCGTGGAAATATCGATAATTTTCAAAATTTGGTGGCCCACTCAACATTAATCCGCGGAATTCATTTTTGGCCAATAATCTTAAAATTATAAAAAATATTTTTACATTTTCCCCCTAAAAACTTTTTGGAATTGCGATAATGGCAACAATCTTGGGCCATTTCCACCTTTTCATAATCATCAAAATCGGAACGCTTAAAAATTATAAAATTATTATAAAAATTAAATTTCTTTTATGAAACCAAAAAATAAATTTTTTCATAGAAATGAGGGAAAATCCCCTCCAAATCATCCTCCATTGCTCGAATCGATGGATCATTGTGCACAAAAACGGGAGTTCTGTTCAAAAATTGGCCCATTACATAAAGTGCCGCAAAACGATACATCTTTTTTGTTTGGGTTAAATGAGAATTAATTGAAAATATTTAAATTTAATGCCTGATTAGCCAATGGTCCCTCCATTGGTTCCGTAAAAATGAATTTTTCATATTGCGGCTCTTTTTGTCGGGAAAAGTCAATCTTTTGCAGCCATTTGCCCCAATCACTGTATTTCTGAAATTTAATTCTACATTAATTCAATTTAAGAGACTTATCCAATTTGGGTCTGCTTTTTTGGTAAGAAGGGAAAGGTGAAAAATGCACCCCATTCGGTCATCAGGATTAGGGTTAAGCGTTAGGGTTATTAGGGGTTATCTGAGTGGGTGAAATCCTATCCCATCCCTGATTGATTCTACTTATATAATCCTAACTTTAATACTGATGACCATTGGGAGGGGGGACTTTACTTTTTTCCAGTTGAAACAAAGCGGACCAAATATGGATAAGTACATAAATTTACTTATTTTATAATTACTTTTGTAATTTTTCCTTCATCAATAATTGGTTTTTCATTATCATTTCCACCATTGCTAATTCTTTTTGTGTACAATATTCCAATCATTAGAAGGCAACAAAATAGGCCAATTGTGAGAAGCATAAATTTTGGATTGCAGAATCCATTTCGTCGATTCCCATCATATTCTCGGGGTCTGTTGATTTTAATGGAGGTTACGGCGGCAACAGAAGGGCATCTGGCAAGTCCACTACATATTTTTTAGATAAAAGAATTTGGATAAAAATATAAATTAAAAATATAAATATTATTAAAATTCAGAGGATTATCCAAGAATTGTTCCCCTCCTATTGGATTATTACCTCCAATAATCCGGTGGCCCATCATGTTCCCTTGGACTTGGCGGCGTCACAATTGAAATTGACATTTTTTGGACAAAATATTTTCAAGACCTCCTTGAATATTAATTGGAGAATATTTCCACGTGCTTTTTGAAAACAAAATGGAATTTTAATTTAAAATTTTATTTGATGTAAATGAATTTATTTTCACTAATTCCCAATTTACTGCCACCTTCAATGCCCAAAAATGAATTGAGGTCTAATTGAGTGGCAGTCAACCAACGACTGAATAAATATTAAAAAAAAGAATGAAAATGAAATGGAATTTATTGGGATGAAATTGAACAATTTTAATTTTTTTTTTTAAATAATCGATTTATAAAAATGGCATTTTTGTATTTTTATGGCATCATTTTCTTTTTCATTTATTCATCTTTTGTTCCATTATTCCATTCAATGCCCTTAACACATAAATTTGACTGAAAATTTAAAATTCATTAATATTTTTTAATAATAATGGACCAATGAAAAAAGAAAATGCCGCCATAATCAAATAAATCCAAAATGGGAAGAATTGATTGGCCAAAATTCCATTGCAAAGATCATATTGGCATCCGGAACATTCTTTCTCGCATGCGACATTATGCCTAGAATTTAATTAAATTATAATTCATTAATAAAGTGTTTAAACTTTTTGCAAATTTTGTATTTCTCCTCGCAAATTTCCTTCAATTTATCCTTCTCAAGGCATCCCTTATAGACGGAAATCCAATTGTTTCCATTCTTGCCAACTGTCAAATATTTTATTATTAAAAAAATAATTTTTGGACAGACCTTTCCCATGGATTTTGCATTTAAAATTCACACATTGCATATTCTCAATCATAGGACAATATGTTGTGCCAATGCCACCCTCCAAATGCTTCAACCTTTCATAATCTTCATAGGTCAAATGGCGAATATATTTTATGGGACTAATTGTTGAGTTCCCTCCATCCAGATTGTCCAATTTGTTGGCAATTTCCGCATTAAAATTGTAGCATCGAATCATTGGTGGATTCTTAATATTTATAATTTAATAATATCCTCCAGTTATTGCCTACTTTTCCATCATTGCATAAATCATGGCTTTTGCATCGATAACAATGCGAAGTGCCATTTGCGAATTTGCATTCCTTCTCAAATTGTTTACAAGTTGTGGAATTATCATCCAATTTGGTGCATCCCATATTGTATTTGGGTCCGAGTACTGTGTAGAATTAAACATTAAATTATCAGTAATTTTGAAAAGAACCATTTCCATCCGGATCCTGGCATTTTGCATAAATGCATTCGGATTCCTTGGCACATTCCTTCTCAATTGGATATTTACTAAAATCGACCACATCTTTGGAATATTCGTAACATTTGAGGGCTTTAATATTATGAATTGTTCAAATTTAATGAATATTTTCGAATTTACCCAAAATGGAATCGGCATTCAAAATTGTCAGGAACAGAAAATTAAACAAAAATGAGGACATTTTAAATTAAATAATTTGGAAAAAAATTGAAAATGGATTGAATTTATAAATTGGAAATGAAATGAATGGATTTGACTGGAATATTGGATTGAATGATTCATAATTATAATATTATACTCTGCTGATGATTAATGTTATTGGATGATATTCATGGTTCATCAAAAATATACATTCGTTTTAATTTTATTAGCTAAAAAGTATTGATGTCATTTTATTAATTAAAAGACAAAAAATATATTATAAAATTTTGCTAAATAATAATAAATATTTTGGGAATCGGTTAATTGGAATGATTTGCAGAATTAAATTGATTTATGCCATTTATTTCATCATTTAAATTCAAACTGGTCGACCACAACAAGACAAAACAAATCCTTCGCCGCAACAATTGCTGGCTTTATAGCCCCGTGATGGAACACATTTGCCCATTTTTCGCCATTCCTAAATGTTGAAAACAAATATTTAAAACAATTTCAATAATTTAATTATTACCAGCAATCGCAATTGATTGCAAATTTGCACATTTTCGAATGTATTCCCAAGGCCATTCAAAACATTTCACTCGGTTTGATGGCTCCGAATTCTACAAAATAAAAATCTCTTTATCATTACAATTATTAATATTTTGCATTTAAATTTTAAATTTGTTTTTTTTTTAAATTTTTATCCATACAATTAGAAATACGGAAATAATGTCAAATTGGAAAAGCAAGCAAAAACATAAAATGAAATTATAAATTCAAAAACTTTGTTTTTTACCTAAATTCTTTCATTTTGCCCTTAAATGAGTTAAATAACCCTTCGCAGAGTTCAAAGACAATGACGCAAACATACGGCATGTGGTGGGGGTGCAGTGGAAAGGCGGAAATTGAAATGAACCCAAAGAAGGAAGAAGTTTTGTTATTGTCTTAATTTTAAAATAAAAGTACTTTGAACCAAAAGGAAGAATAAGGGCAGCAGTTGCCTATTTATTTACCCAACCAAATCGAAACAAAATAAATTCATTTTCAAATTTTCCACAAAATAAAAACTTCCTAATAAATTCAAAATGGCTCAAAAAATATTCCAATTTTCGTTGATTTTCTACATTCTTTGCCTTCTGCTCGGCCTTTCTATTTTTTTGCCCCACCATCCTTCGGTGGATGCTCAACTTTTTGGTAACCTTGGCCTTGCCCCATGGTCACCATACAATCAAATTGCCTATTCCGGTGGAGCTGGAACAATGTTCCATTATTGCGATAATTGTGCATAATAAAATATCAATGTCATTAAATATTTTTCATTTTTTAATAATGTATAAATAAATAAAAATTATTTTTTATTTGAATTAATAATAAATTAAATATTCAGCCGTTGGATTATTCTTTTTATTGATGGCTTCTTATTTTTTAATTAAATGAAAACAATTCGGACCATTTCCCGCAATCTGATTGAAATCCAAATTGTTGTATTGGATTTTGTTTAATTTATTCCTCTCAATCAGCTTTTCGTTTTTTGTATAAATTTAAATTTATTGAAAAATATATGTTTAAATAAATAAAAATTATGATTTTTATTTGAATTAATAAATTTAAAATAATTTTCTATTCTGCAGTAACTGCAATTGGATTAGTCTTTTTGATGGCGTCTTATTTTTAATTAAATGCAAACAATTCGGGCCATTTCCCGCAGTCTGTCGATGATTCAATTCATTCAAAAATGCTTCTATATTGAATTTATGTAAACAAAGATTGGCAAAAACTTCTTTTTTTGAGTGATAATTCCTTTTCAATAATTCAAGCACGGCGTGGGCTGTGCTACATAAAGATTTTTAATTGATTATTTTTGATGATTTAATTCAATTAAAAAGCTGAAAATGATTGGAGCCTGGTTCCTAAATTTATTAATTTCTGTTTTTTACACATCAATTAGTGTTTTTTTGTTCGTCAGAACTGATTTTGGCTTCTTAATTTACTATGATTTGGTAAGACCACACACAAAATGATCGATTATTTATGGTGGTTTTGGTTCAAATTTTTTTGACATTTTTCAAATTGAAATAATTAGATGGAATAAAAAATCAAAATGAATAATCCAAACTTTTAAATTAATTAAATAAAATAAACATTGATTAAATAATTAATTTATATATTTCAGTCGACAATCATTTTGATGCTTCTTTCCATCCTTTTGATGCTTGAATTCCTTCGTAAAATGCATTTTGGCCATTTCCTTCGCCTTCCAACTCCATTGGTCATGCCCCATCCCACTTATATTTGTTCACTTGTTTTGACCGCCTCTGTCTCAATTGGATATTGTTACATTTTTGTTTGATTAAAAATATGTGAATTATTCAAAAATAAATTCCTTATTATTAAGATTTACAAATTGGCCCTTTATCCTTGCGATCGGGCGGTTGAGGCACAAGATTGGCCGCATATGTTATTGGATTCCATTTTGCGTCTAACAATCGCATTATATTCGCTCATTTCATTCATTTATGTGATGCAAAGGTGGCCAATATCCTTATCAATTAATTTTATTGTCTTCAAACATTTTCAGACTCAACATTGGATCAATCGACACAAAATTTGATAAATTCACTCGAAATTATATAAATTGTGTATTCGGCATAATTTGGTTACGTTTCGTCCTTCTCAAAGTGTATTTCACCATCGAACAATTTTGCCGTGACCAAATTCATATGATGTCCATTGTGAAGGCATTTTGTCCTCCCTATGTGTATTTTTAATACAAAATTAGGCTAAAATAAATTATTTTCCAGTAAAAATGGATTTCATTGCACTACGGCATCTTTGCGAATGGAACAACAAATTTGGTATCGAGTCCATTATGGTTTACTGAAATCGGTGATTGTCACCTGTGCATCTGAATTTGTTCCCGTCCTTCTTGTCGGACATTGGTGAACAATTTTAATTTCATCCTATATTATTAAAGCATAATTTTGATTAAGAAATTCTATATTTTCTAGAATCCAAAGGAAGCTTTAATTAGGAGGGATAATTTTCTGAAAAAAGTTTAAATTTATTTTTCTGATTAAGTGCAATATTCTTTCCAGAAAAAGTGCAAATATTTTTTCCAGAAAAATTTTATTAATTAAAATTATCGACTTTAATATATTAATTGAATATATTAGGATTTAGGAATGAATTATTTTATTTATTATTAATTTAAAATTTAAGGTTGGCCTGTGGCAGGGCTGTAGTGGCGGTCAGAAAAATGACAATAAAAATGAATGTAAATTTATAAACTTGAAATATTAAAAAAATAAATTATTTTCAAAGGCTCTTCGCGCAATAAAGAAATTCTCACTAAAGAAAATTTCCACAGTAACTGGTAAATATTTTATGATTTTAATTGCCATTCTCGTATAATTTTCGATGCCAAAAGTCCATTAAAATCGACTCAATTTTTATTCTTCAAATCGCAAATTCTTCGGTACATAATTCGCTATTTAATCCTATATTTGGCCATTGCTGGTTTCATCCTTTGGATGCTCTCATATTACAATTATATCAATGATTTGGAAGAAAGTTCAGCTGTTTTTACGCAGGATGCCATCGAAGTATTGACGGCACTTTTTCAACTTACCTTTTTCATTTTGGTCAATTTTATACTTTCTCATAATATTAAAAATTATTTTATTAAGTTTTTTCATTGGACTCGTCAAATCCCAAATAAATATTTGGATTTGCATCGTCGGGCGGAATCCAAAGGGGACAAAGTGCTCATTTTTGGTTCAACCCTATTTTTGAGTGCTGAATGCATTTGCGAAGTTGCTGAATTGTTGTTTTTTTCATTCCGCCATAAACACACACATTTAATCATCAAATTGTTGGATATAATTTATAGCATCAGTTCATCGGTAAATTCAAAATAATTCAAATTTAAATGAATGAATTATTTTGAAGGCAGCAAATTGGTTGGAGGCAATTTGCCTAATGAAAGTGATCGCATTGAAGGACAAATTCCTGATGGATTTACAGGGCATTTTGCCGTTCATTGCCATCGGTTGCACAATTTTCAATTTTTGTGACTTTGCAATGACCTATTTTTATATTGAAACGGAAAAACATCATTTAAAAGTTGAAAAGAAAATAATTAATAATTAATTTAATAATATTTTAGGGAGTCATTGAAAGTTTGGAATCGAATGAATTTTTCGTATTGGTCGGCGTAATTGGCCGCATTTTGGACACAGCAAATTATTTGTACACATTCACTTGTGCCCTTTGTTGGATTGATGTTTTGTTGAGGTTTTTTTTAAAATTATTGGGGAATATTTTAATTTTGAAATGAATTTTTTACAGATATTACCGTGCTGGATTCTTTAAACTTGGAAAAAGGGATGAAGAAGAAGATGAGGATGAAAGGGATGGCACAATTAAAAGCATTAAATTGGATTATGCTGAAGTTTATTGCTAAAATTAATAAATTCAATCAATCTGTCAGAGCAATTTACCCAAGAAAAAATCATTTTTAAACAAAAAAATCAAAAAGAATCTTCATTTTCTGCCGGAAATTCACTTTCTAATCACCGATGCCAATGGACGCATATTGTTATTTTGATTTGCTGGTTGATTCATACCTGAATAATTTAATTATTATTAATTCTATATAACATATACTTACTTAAACTTTTAGTTAGATAAAACATTATAATATAAATAATAGTCAACCAACGAAAATTCAATTATAAAATAAAATTTACGATGAAATTTTAATTCGTTTTTCGAAATTTATATTTCATATTTTTGAGTTTTAAAAAAATATGTTGTTAAAATTTATCATGTTGTATATTAATTTAAATTTATAGAATATTTAGCCCTTACCCTCTCGTTTGCACGATTGAATTTGCATTGGTTGAGAGGAATTATGAGCGATATTTTCCTCGGCAAGTTAGCGCCGCATTGTATAGCGATAAACCAACGAATCGCATATACCAGCTAGCGAAGCGAAAAAGTAATTGTGCGGTCCCAAATAACGGCCAACAACAATTCCAGTTAACTTAATTTATTTGCAATTTTTATTCAAAATTGCTTGAGTAAAAATTCATTTTTAATAATAAGTATTAATTTAGAAACTATTTTTGCATCAAAAAGTCTTTTTTGCGTCAAAAGTATTTTTCGACTTCTAATAAATCAGAAACCGGACTTTATACTATTGGGTATAGGTACTGCGGCATTTCTCCAAAAAATGTAAAATTATTGCGATTTCAAACAAAATGCAAAAATATTTATTATCAAAAATGAAAAAATATATTAATATTAATTAACAAAATAAAATATCAAATTAACAGTTATCAAATTTTAATTCTCTCCGAAAAATGTTAGCCAAGTTTTAATTCTCTCCGGAAAATGTTCGCCAAGTTTTATTTCTTTCCGGAAAATGTTCGCCAAGTTTTATTTCTTTCCGGAAAATCTTCGCCAAGTTTTAATTCTTTCCGGAAAATGTTCGCCAAGTTTTATTTCTTTCCGGAAAATGTTCGCCAAGTTTTAATCTTTCCGGAAAATGTTCGCCAAGTTTTAATTCTTTCCGGAAAATGTTCGCCAAGTTTTAATTCTTTCCGGAAAATGTTCGCCAAGTTTTAATTCTTTCCGGAAAATGTTCGCCAAGTTTTAATTCTTTCCGGAAAATGTTCGCCAAGTTTTAATTCTTTCCGGAAAATGTTCGCCAAGTTTTAATTCTTTCCGGAAAATGTTCGCCATGTTTTAATTCTTTCCGGAAAATGTTCGCCAAGTTTTAATTCTTTCCGGAAAATGTTCGCCAAGTTTTAATTCTTTCCGGAAATTGTTCGCCAAGTTTTAATTCTTTCCGGAAAATGTTCGCCAAGTTTTAATTCTTTCCGGAAAATGTTCGCCAAGTTTTAATTCTTTCCGGAAAATGTTCGCCAAGTTTTAATTCTTTCCGGAAAATGTTCGCCAATTTTTAATTCTTTCCGGAAAATGTTCGCCAAGTTTTAATTCTTTCCGGAAAATGTTCGCCATTTATAGGTTCTAAAATCTATTTCTGATGTATTAGAATTCAAAAACTACTTATACTTTAAAAATAAATTTTAAATAAAATTGAAAATTTTTTCCTCTCATTTAAAATGATGCCCAATTCAATTCATTCTGAATAAAATAACCATTTCAAATAATATGCAAATTTTTCAATCAATCGCAAAAATTTTTTAGCATTTATCAATTTAATTGTGAAAATATTTAGCGTTATATGTTATTTCTTGTTTGTCTTTCTATTATTCTCAATAATTTATTGTTTTTATCTTCTTATTATTAAATATTTTTGTCGTTTGTTCGACAACTAAATAAATAAAGAATAAAATAAACAAATAAGGTGAATATACATTTTATACATGTACAATTCTTAAACAATTTTGTTTATTAATAATTGCTAAATTTAATATAAAAAATGCTTCCAATTTATTTAATATTTATATTTTACTTCAATTTTGTGATCAACTCAATTTGTAAATTTTTATTTTTGAATTCATAAAAATAATATTTTTAATTAAGTTGCCCTTGATGAAGAACATGGACGCATAAAAAGGCAAGCACTTATTTTGGCCAGCAGTACATCAAGCAGCATTATAAATGCGAATAATTTTCTAAATAATAATTTAAATTGCATGGATCGTACAACCCCCGGACGAGGATCCGATTGTCCCGCCAATCAGGCACTTTGCAATAATCCAATTTATTTTGATTTGATGACTGTCGAAGTTTGATAATATTCAAATATTTTATTTAATTCAATTTATTTAGTGCCCATTCACCTGCAAACGATGCGGTCAACGCCCATCAATTGCACAACTTTTTCGAACGAATGTCCTTGGCACAAATAATTTCCTCGCTGCTCCAGGTCCAATTAATATTTCCACATCATTTTTTAATATTTAATTAATTTATTAAAATTTTATGAGTGTCATGTTTGGACCGTATTGGCCCAGATGGCAAATCGGATTGTCCATCACGTCAAGCATTTTGCCGGATCCCAATTTGGCAGGCTTTCATGCGTTTGGAATGTCCATTCACTTGCAATGTTTGCGGACAACTTTCATTCACTCCGTTGCCTTTCACTCGATCATCTTCAACCACCACAACTCGCTCTCCATTATTGCCCCAAGGTCTTGGAAGAAAATAAAAATATGGAAATACTAAATATTGTTAACAAATATATTTTAACCAAATTAATTGTGGAATATAAATTTATTGCATTTAAAAATTATTCCCGTATATATATTTATAGGCCAATTTTTTATCATTTCAAAATTAAATTCTCCTCAATTTCTTTTCATGTTCAGCCAATGCCCTCGCACATTGAATTACGCATACCGTATCCTAACAAATATTAATGAATTAATTAAAATGCATTTGATTGATTGACCTTTTTGATTTCATTTAGCAAAAAATCATCAAATAATTCTTCGCATCGTTCAATTGTGATTGAATGGCATTCAGGCTGAAAAATTCAGTTCATTGACATTTGCAAAATTAAATATACCCCTTCGGCTGTGCATGTGCATGTTACGCAAGGAGTTATCCGCCTAGTTTTGCCCAAATTGATCACTCTTTGATTCATAACACAAAATTCTAACAAAAAAAAAAATAATAAATATTTTTTTTTTTAATTTTTACGCCGATCAAGCCATTCATAAAGATCAATGCTGGGCAATTCGGTGCATTTGATTGGGGCATTCCTAACAAAAAATGAATTAGTATTCAGATTTATTGTTATAACGTGAGTTGATCCGGCAAAAGAAATGCATTTGGCTGAATTCGATGTGCATAATCACTGGATTCACAAATCATTCGACTCAATGTGGTTTTTCGTATTTCCGCCAATTGTCCTTTTATTTGTTCAATTAATTTATTTTAATATCGTATACCTGGTGTGAATCGAATATTCGGATCACCATTTTCATAATAAAATCTATCACATCTTTTCAGTCGTTGAAATTGTTCAGCCAAAATGCAAGCTAGCATTGGACCAACAAGGGCACCTCAAAATTAATCGATAAAATCAATTTTATGCAAATTTGGACCTTTCAATGGTTTTTCGGACATTAAACCAGGGAATAAATCAATATCGTCCACATTTGAATAAACTGATCGGAGTGAGGCCACAGCCGATTCCTCCATTGTATCCAATAAATCATCGAATGTTGTGGCACGGGAAAGACCGCAAATTTGTCGATACGCATTATATGGTGGAATGCCATGATCCCTAATTAAATTTAATTAGCCAAATTAATTGGATTAACCTTCCTCTTTGAATGTTCACCGCCGGAAGATCAAGTCCAGTCAATGGACCACCCGGCTTTTGGAAAAGATGATTGCGTACGGCATTCACAATGAACCGATCAAAGTCCATTCTATTAAATATAAAAGAGAATAACCACTAATAAGCCATCCAATATTTATTTGGTTTTTATTAAAACGATTTTTTAAAAAAATGCATTCTAAAAATGTGTCTCAGAATCTACCAATAATATCTCCATTTTTAAAGTTATGTATAATATTAAATGTACTAAAATTTATTTAATGAAATATTTAAATTTTGGATACTTTTCCGTTATTAGCATTTGTTTCCTCTAAAATTTATCTGGTAAAATTGGAATTTTCTTATCAAAATGGCCTGTGATATGACATTTTTTTGTGGGTGGAGGGCTCAAAATGGAAAAGCATCAAATTTTGTTTAGGATATTTGTTAAATATAATTCTAAATCACTTTAATTGCCAAAATGATAAAAAAAAGAAAAATTATAGAAAATTTTACACTTTTTTACAATTCCAACTCATATAAAATTTGATGGATTTAATAAAATAAATTTAATCAAAATTGGTTCAAAATATAAAATGCCAATGACCTTAATCGTTAATTTTTTATTAAAGATTTTAAATTTAAATTGAATTTAAAAATTTCATAATATTAAATTTTGTTTAAGTCATATTAAATAAAATATTATTTTAAAATTATTTGAGTAATAATTTATATATTTTTGGCCAACCCTGGTGCTCCCAAAAGTCCCATCAAAAGGGATTCCATATGGCCGCTGCCTTCATCATATCTAATTAAAAAAATTGAATGAATATTTGCGCAAAAATGTGCCCAACAAGGATGATGCATTATTGAAGTTCATTTCCAATTTAACCCCTTCCCATCCATGATCATAGGAGGAATTCATTCGTGGGAATATATTCCTAATTAATAAAAATATTTTTAATTGTTTTTTTTTCTCTCCATTTTAGACCGAATTAATGTGTGCCCAAAACGCATTGCAGCTGTGGCCAATTCCTGCGAGATTGAGGCATCACAATTTTGATCATAACCCGTATAATAACCAGTCTTTTTGGGCATTAAATCATATCTTGAAATATATTGAAATTTATTATTATTTTATTATTACCTGGCCATTATTTCGCAGCCCAACACGACTGGAAGCCATTCATTATAGACGACATGTTGCAATTTGGCAATCAAAATTCGACGAGTTTCCTTTTTTAATTTTATTATTTTATATTTATGTGGGAATACCTGGAAAATTTGTTCATCAGACCAAAAATTGTTGATTTGATGAAGGGCCATTGCAATTTGATTATGTTGACGAAGGAATATTGTATGAAGGACAGTGAGTCCCGGTTGTTCATTATTTCGTTCATCGCCGGCATTGAAGCAAGGAAAACGTGGACGTGATCTTCACAATCAAATAGAATAATTCAATTTGTAATGAAAATTACCGGCAATCCCTTTCCTGCACCCCTTGGGGCAATGCCTGTCGATTATAGCCCAAATTGGTGAAATTCATTCGGCCTCGATTGAATAGCCGAAGGGCATTTGCTTCGCAATCGGTTGAGCCATAAATGTAGGAGGCATCCAGGAATGAGGTCAATTGATTGATTTGATTTCGGTAACTTAAATATTTTGGATTTATTTTATCACTCAAATTGACTTATTTTACCCTAATGTTAATTGGCCCAGCAATGAACGGGCAAATGGCATACATCGTGGAGTGCCATCTGCGTGATGTGTTGGGAAATGTGGATCATCGGGTTCAATTTGAATGGGAAAACAATGAATTGAAAGGGATTCATACGAATCACAACTGCTACAATTCAAAATTGTATTATTGGGGCCTTAAAATGTACAACACTTTATTAAAATAAATTAAATTAAATTTGACCCCTTGCAATTGGTGAATGTGTCATATCATGGTCAAGGATTTGGCCAAATTGCATGACCATATGGGTGAATCGAAGGTGGAAATGCTCATTTCTATTGATATCCTCCGAATGGACAACATTTGACACTTGACGGGCAGATGGCAACAAACGTCCATTTCGGCCTTTTGTTCTGGGTGTATCAAATCCTGAAATGTTCATTTTTATTATAATGAATTCACTTTAAAACCATCATCATAAACTGGGTCCAATAATCGGCGAAGTGGTTCAAATGCATT
Organism: Pratylenchus scribneri; assembly: GCA_030063045.1. Classification (NCBI taxonomy): domain Eukaryota; kingdom Metazoa; phylum Nematoda; class Chromadorea; order Rhabditida; family Pratylenchidae; genus Pratylenchus; species Pratylenchus scribneri. The sequence continues at coordinate 448,697 of JAQSEB010000033.1, forward strand.
CCCAAAATGTGGATATTTTAAATTGTTGCACCATCCCGAAAAGAAACCTTTAAAAATGATAAAATGAATAATGAATGGAATTTATTTATTTATATATGTATTTTACATGTATATATTATTTGTTTTTATTGTCTTTATTTATATGTGTTTATGTATCTATTTATGATTTATGTATCTAATGTATGTATGATCTATTTTTATGTATGTATGTATTGTATATTTGTATGTATGTATTATATTTGTATGTATGTTGTATGTTATGTTTTGTATTTGTATGATGTATGTATGTATTATATTTATTTATTTATGTATGTATTTACTATTACTATTTATGTATGTATATTTATATGTATTTTATTTGTATATGTTATTTATGTATTGTACTGCTGTATTTATTTATTTAATAAATTTATTTTATTCATAAATTCAATTAATTAATTAATTAATTTTACGATATTTTGCTGTATGATCGCAAGGCAATGGCTTCGGCAAACATTCTCGTCGACTATCCTGATGTGCCCCAACCCCAAGGAAGAATGTGAAATTGCCAATCACTTTGGACACATCCACTTCCGGCAAAAGTCGTTGCAAAGTTCCAACATCTAATTCATCCGGAAGTCTTTCATTCTCATTTAGGCCATTTCTTCATAATAAAATGATTGGCTAAATTATATTTTGCGGAATTACCCTCTCAAAAGGACTTTTGTTGTTTCACTGAGAATGCCCGCCGTCAATGCAATGTCAAGGGATTCCTTCTTTGGTGCCATCAATGAAGCATGCGTCAACAATGCACTCGGAATTGACCCCGGCTCTGTTGGTGGTCTCGATTGCCGATTTATTCGTCCATTTTCTGCCTCTTGAAGTCGACGGAATTGTTCAGCGCCCAATCGAATTGCCTTCTCCAATGTTTCTTTGGTGATTGGTAATTGACGGCGAGGTTCTTGGTCCTTCCAATGGCGTAAGTCCAAACGAGGAATTATTGCCGTTGTGTTGCAATTTATGGGACAATTCCTATAAAATTTATATTTATTTACAATATTTTCTCTATTAGAAGCCCATTCTCTAATAGAAAAACATAGTTTGAGTATTTAATTTTCCTCTGTTGAAGTATCTCAGAAATTTATAATCCAATGGGCTTAAAATAGAAAAAATGTGATATATAATTTATTTAATATTAATTATGTTTATACATATATTCATCAGCAATTTGGAATACATTTGGTTGGACCATTCCAATATCGTCCGTATTATCGCAAATTATTGCCGCAAATGTAGTTTGGCGTATTTCGGTCAATTGCGATTCAGTGAATGCCGATGGGAGGAAAAAATTTTCATACCAAAAACGATCGCCGTGTCGAAGCTGAATTAAAAATTAGTTGCCCAAAATATTAAAAATATTTATTTACCCGTTCAAATTGTTTCGCCATAATGCATCCAAATGTGGGGCCAATGAATGCTCCTGGCAGTGGTTTTTCGGCCAATCCGCCGATAAATAAATCAATATCCTCCAAATGGGCATAAACCGTTTCGAATTCATCAAAAGGTGTTTCTTCAAGGAATATTTCACGCAATTCCTGGAATGTATTAGGTCGACTTAATCCACAAAATTGTCGCCAAGCAATGTAACTAAAAATAAAGAAATATTTTATTTGCATGATTAAACTATTCAGGTTGACCCATCCAATCCGTGGTCTCTGCCCATTTGAATAATCATTGCGGCCCAATCAATTCCATATAAATCGGGTCCCCGCAAAAATTTATCCCTGAATTCGTCGTTAATTTGTGGTCGATTTGGCCGAATTGCCGGTTGGGTGAGTAGGAAACGAATGACCGAATCTAGTCGTCCATTTTGGTAAAGTGCCGATGGATCATTGAATAAATTGCTTAAATGCCTCAATTGGGCCAAATTCCCATCTTTATCCACAAATCCAATTTGTTCAGGGAATAAACTGATGAAAAAGAGGCCAACAGCGGCAACAAATTCATTCAATGCACTTGGATTAGTTTTCTATTAAAATAATTAATTAATAAATAATTATAAGTGTGCCAATTTTTTGCCGAAGATTTCAAATTCTTTTACAAATCGCATTTTAAAATTATTAGATCATATAAATCTTATATCATTAAATAGAATTTATCAATATGCGTAGATTGATATATTGATTGCCATTTTAACCAAAATTTAAGGTATTAAACCGCTTAAATCATATTTTGGTTTATGGCATAAAATTCTTTCAATTTTGATTTAAAATTTAAACCATGAAAATATAGGCCAATCAATGCATCTCGATGAGTTCTATCGAATGGTAAAACCTTATTTGGTTTGATCAATCATTAATGAGTTGATATGCGTTCGGCAAAAGAATTTAAATCTTTCGACAAAATATTTTTCTTATTCAAAAAAACTTACGATATTATAGTCGCTATCAAAGGAATTTGAACGAAGTTGGAGTCCATTTTGGCGAAGGCCATCCCTTCCCAATAAAATTGGTAACCATTCATTGAATGTTATATGCTGGAATTGGGCAATCAAAATGCGACGAGCCTCTTGAAAAATTCGTTCATCCTCCCATAATCCATTTATTTGCTACAAATTTTTGAGAATAATTAATCCGAATTTAATGCCATTTTTGCCTTTAATTCACGTGCAATTTTATTGTGATGCCGAAACCAAATTGTATGCAGAGAAGCACCGGTTGGCAACAAATTTGTCATTTTGGAAGCAGTCAAAAAGCATGGACGAAAATTGGATCCAGAATGGCAAATTTTGGATTGCGTATCCGGCGGAAGAAGTTCTTTCCGTGAAGGTTGTGGATTCGATTTTAAAAGGCCTAAAGGAAAATCATTCAAATTTAATTATTTTTTAACTACCATCAACAAATGCCCTTAATTGGGCGGATTCCTCTTTGCTATTTCCATAAATATGGCTGGCATCGAGAAAAGAGGACACCAAATTTGCTTGTTCCCGTGCACCCAATGAACAATTTATTCGAGGTGCAACCAATGAACGAACATATGGAATGCATTGGCCACGAGCTGAAATTATATTTATTTTTATTTTCCATTTTGTCAACTAAAATTCGAATGGAAATTTAAGGAAACCATAAACAATTTAAAAGTGGTTTAAAAATTAAAAATCTTTTGAAATGAAAAATTATATTTCAATTAAAATTTTTATTTTTTTTTTTTTAAATTTTCGAGTAAACGGTTTAGTCCATTTTTTCAGCTAAAATTCCATCACGGACAACTCGGGCCGTTTTCGAAAAATTCTTATTTGAAATTTTCCATTCTATAGGTGTTTTTTGAAAATTTTTAAAAATTCATAGCTAAAAAACGGCAGAACATTCAGGCCTGAATTTTTGATATGTTTTAGCTTATAATTATTAAGATTTAATCACAAAAATTCAGACGGACAACTCGGGCCGTTTTTGAAAAATTCTTATTTGAAATTTTCCATTCTATAGGTGTTTTTTGAAAATTTTTAAAAATTCATAGCTAAAAAACGGCAGAACATTCAGGCCTGAATTTTTGATATGTTTTAGCTTATAATTATTAAGATTTAATCACAAAAATTCAGACGGACAACTCGGGCTGTTTTTGAAAAATTCTTATTTGAAATTTTCCATTCTATAGGTGTTTTTTGAAAATTTTTAAAAATTCATAGCTAAAAAACGGCAGAACATTCAGGCCTGAATTTTTGATATGTTTTAGCTTAAAATTATTAAGATTTAATCACAAAAATTCAGACGGACAACTCGGGCCGTTTTTGAAAAATTCTTATTTGAAATTTTCCATTCTATAGGTGTTTTTTGAAAATTTTTAAAAATTCATAGCTAAAAAACGGCAGAACATTCAGGCCTGAATTTTTGATATGTTTTAGCTTATAATTATTAAGATTTAATCACAAAAATTCAGACGGACAACTCGGGCCGTTTTTGAAAAATTCTTATTTGAAATTTTCCATTCTATAGGTGTTTTTTGAAAATTTTTAAAAATTCATAGCTAAAAAACGGCAGAACATTCAGGCCTGAATTTTTGATATGTTTTAGCTTATAATTATTAAGATTTAATCACAAAAATTCAGACGGACAACTCGGGCCGTTTTTGAAAAATTCTTATTTGAAATTTTCCATTCTATAGGTGTTTTTTGAAAATTTTTAAAAATTCATAGCTAAAAAACGGCAGAACATTCAGGCCTGAATTTTTGATATGTTTTAGCTTAAAATTATTAAGATTTAATCACAAAAATTCAGACGGACAACTCGGGCCGTTTTTGAAAAATTCTTATTTGAAATTTTCCATTCTATAGGTGTTTTTTGAAAATTTTTAAAAATTCATAGCTAAAAAACGGCAGAACATTCAGGCCTGAATTTTTGATATGTTTTAGCTTAAAATTATTAAGATTTAATCACAAAAATTCAGACGGACAACTCGGGCCGTTTTTGAAAAATTCTTATTTGAAATTTTCCATTCTATTGGTGTTTTTTGAAAATTTTTAAAAATTCATAGCTAAAAAACGGCAGAACATTCAGGCCTGAATTTTTGATATGTTTTAGCTTATAATTATTAAGATTTAATCACAAAAATTCAGACGGACAACTCGGGCCGTTTTTGAAAAATTCTTATTTGAAATTTTCCATTCTATAGGTGTTTTTTGAAAATTTTTAAAAATTCATAGCTAAAAAACGGCAGAACATTCAGGCCTGAATTTTTGATATGTTTTAGCTTATAATTATTAAGATTTAATCACAAAAATTCAGACGGACAACTCGGGCCGTTTTTGAAAAATTCTTATTTGAAATTTTCCATTCTATAGGTGTTTTTTGAAAATTTTTAAAAATTCATAGCTAAAAAACGGCTGAACATTCAGGCCTGAATTTTTGATATGTTTTAGCTTATAATTATTAAGATTTAATCACAAAAATTCAGACGGACAACTCGGGCCGTTTTTGAAAAATTCTTATTTGAAATTTTCCATTCTATAGGTGTTTTTTTGAAAATTTTTAAAAATTCATAGCTAAAAAACGGCTGAACATTCAGGCCTGAATTTTTGATATGTTTTAGCTTATAATTATTAAGATTTAATCCCAAAATTTCAGACGGACAACTCGGGCCGTTTTTGAAAAATTCTTATTTGAAATTTTCCATTCTATAGGTGTTTTTTGAAAATTTTTAAAAATTCATAGCTAAAAAACGGCAGAACATTCAGGCCTGAATTTTTGATATGTTTTAGCTTATAATTATTAAGATTTAATCACAAAAATTCAGACGGACAACTCGGGCCGTTTTTGAAAAATTCTTATTTGAAATTTTCCATTCTATAGGTGTTTTTTGAAAATTTTTAAAAATTCATAGCTAAAAAACTGTTAGAGGTCCCCTTATGAATTTTTGATATATTTTAGCTTTTTATTATTAAGGTCTTGTCAAAAATTTTCAGGAAGAAAACTCGGGCCGATTTTGAAAAATTGATTTTTGAAAATTTTGTTTTTTATTGGTATTTTAAGAAATTTTTAAAAATTCATACCTAAAAAACTGTAAGAGGTCCCCTTATGAATTTTTGATATATTTTAGTTTATTATTATTAAGGTCTTGTCAAAAATTTTCAGGAAGAAAACTCGGGCCGATTTTGAAAAATTGATTTTTGAAAATTTTGCCCTTTATTGCTATTTTTTGAAAAATTTCAAAAATTCATACCTAAAAAACTGTAAGAGTTCCCCGTATGAATTTTTGATATATTTTAGCTTATTATTATTAAGGTCTTGTCAAAAATTTTCAGGATGAAAACTCGGGCCGATTTTGAAAAATTGATTTTGAAAATTTTGCCCTTTATTGCTATTTTTTGAAAAATTTTAAAAATTCATACCTAAAAAACTCTAAGAGGTCCCCTTATGAATTTTTGATATATTTTAGTTTTTTATTATTAAGGTCTTGTCAAAAATTTTCAGGAAGAAAACTCGGGCCGATTTTGAAAAATTGATTTTGAAAATTTTGTTTTTTATTGGTATTTTAAGAAATTTTTAAAAATTCATACCTAAAAAACTGTAAGAGGTCCCCTTATGAATTTTTGATATATTTTAGTTTATTATTATTAAGGTCTTGTCAAAAATTTTCAGGAAGAAAACTCGGGCCGATTTTGAAAAATTGATTTTTGAAAATTTTGCCCTTTATTGCTATTTTTTGAAAAATTTCAAAAATTCACACCTAAAAAACTGTAAGAGTTCCCCGTATGAATTTTTGATATATTTTAGTTTTTTATTATTAAGGTCTTGTCAAAAATTTTCAGGAAGAAAACTCGGGCCGATTTTGAAAAATTGATTTTTGAAAATTTTGCCCTTTATTGCTATTTTTTGAAAATCAAAAATTCATACCTAAAAAACTGTAAGAGTTCCCCGTATGAATTTTTGATATATTTTAGCTTATTATTATTAATGTCTTGTCAAAAATTTTCAGGAAGAAAACTCGGGCCGATTTTGAAAAATTGATTTTTGAAAATTTTGCCCTTTATTGCTATTTTTTGAAAAATTTCAAAAATTCATACCTAAAAAACTGTAAGAGTTCCCCGTATGAATTTTTGATATATTTTAGCTTATTATTATTAAGGTCTTGTCAAAAATTTTCAGGAAGAAAACTCGGGCCGATTTTGAAAAATTGATTTTTGAAAATTTTGCCCTTTATTGCTATTTTTGAAAAATTTCAAAAATTCATACCTAAAAAACTGTAAGAGTTCCCCGTATGAATTTTTGATATATTTTAGTTTATTATTATTAAGGTCTTGTCAAAAATTTTCAGGAAGAAAACTCGGGCCGATTTTGTGAAAATTTTGCCCTTTATTGGTATTTTAAGAAAAATTTTAAAAATTCATACCTAAAAAACTGTAAGAGGTCCCCGTATGAATTTTTGATATATTTTAGTTTTTTATTATTAAGGTCTTGTCAAAAATTTTCAGGAAGAAAACTCGGGCCGATTTTGAAAAATTGATTTTGAAAATTTTGTTTTTTATTGGTATTTTAAGAAATTTTTAAAAATTCATACCTAAAAAACTGTAAGAGGTCCCCTTATGAATTTTTGATATATTTTAGTTTATTATTATTAAGGTCTTGTCAAAAATTTTCAGGAAGAAAACTCGGGCCGATTTTGAAAAATTGATTTTTGAAAATTTTGCCCTTTATTGCTATTTTTTGAAAAATTTCAAAAATTCATACCTAAAAAACTGTAAGAGTTCCCCGTATGAATTTTTGATATATTTTAGCTTATTATTATTAAGGTCTTGTCAAAAATTTTCAGGAAGAAAACTCGGGCCGATTTTGAAAAATTGATTTTTGAAAATTTTGCCCTTTATTGCTATTTTTGAAAAATTTCAAAAATTCATACCTAAAAAACTGTAAGAGTTCCCCGTATGAATTTTTGATATATTTTAGTTTATTATTATTAAGGTCTTGTCAAAAATTTTCAGGAAGAAAACTCGGGCCGATTTTGTGAAAATTTTGCCCTTTATTGGTATTTTAAGAAAAATTTTAAAAATTCATACCTAAAAAACTGTAAGAGGTCCCCTTATGAATTTTTGATATATTTTAGTTTATTATTATTAAGGTCTTGTCAAAAATTTTCAGGAAGAAAACTCGGGCCGATTTTGAAAAATTGATTTTTGAAAATTTTGCCCTTTATTGCTATTTTTTGAAAAATTTCAAAAATTCATACCTAAAAAACTGTAAGAGGTCCCCGTATGAATTTTTGATATATTTTAGTTTATTATTATTAAGGTCTTGTCAAAAATTTTCAGGAAGAAAACTCGGGCCGATTTTGAAAAATTGATTTTTGAAAATTTTGCCCTTTATTGCTATTTTTTGAAAAATTTCAAAAATTCATACCTAAAAAACTGTAAGAGGTCCCCGTATGAATTTTTGATATATTTTAGTTTATTATTATTAAGGTCTTGTCAAAAATTTTCAGGAAGAAAACTCGGGCCGATTTTGAAAAATTGATTTTGAAAATTTTGTTTTTTATTGGTATTTTAAGAAATTTTTAAAAATTCATACCTAAAAAACTGTAAGAGGTCCCCTTATGAATTTTTGATATATTTTAGTTTATTATTATTAAGGTCTTGTCAAAAATTTTCAGGAAGAAAACTCGGGCCGATTTTGAAAAATTGATTTTGAAAATTTTGTTTTTTATTGGTATTTTAAGAAATTTTTAAAAATTCATACCTAAAAAACTGTAAGAGGTCCCCTTATGAATTTTTGATATATTTTAGTTTTTTATTATTAAGGTCTTGTCAAAAATTTTCAGGAAGAAAACTCGGGCCGATTTTGAAAAATTGATTTTTGAAAATTTTGTTTTTTATTGGTATTTTAAGAAATTTTTAAAAATTCATACCTAAAAAACTGTAAGAGGTCCCCTTATGAATTTTTGATATATTTTAGTTTTTTATTATTAAGGTCTTGTCAAAAATTTTCAGGAAGAAAACTCGGGCCGATTTTGTGAAAATTTTGCCCTTTATTGGTATTTTAAGAAAAATTTTAAAAATTCATACCTAAAAAACTGTAAGAGGTCCCCGTATGAATTTTTGATATATTTTAGTTTTTTATTATTAAGGTCTTGTCAAAAATTTTCAGGAAGAAAACTCGGGCCGATTTTGAAAAATTGATTTTGAAAATTTTGTTTTTTATTGGTATTTTAAGAAATTTTTAAAAATTCATACCTAAAAAACTGTAAGAGGTCCCCTTATGAATTTTTGATATATTTTAGTTTTTTATTATTAAGGTCTTGTCAAAAATTTTCAGGAAGAAAACTCGGGCCGATTTTGAAAAATTGATTTTGAAAATTTTGTTTTTTATTGGTATTTTAAGAAATTTTTAAAAATTCATACCTAAAAAACTGTAAGAGGTCCCCTTATGAATTTTTGATATATTTTAGTTTTTTATTATTAAGGTCTTGTCAAAAATTTTCAGGAAGAAAACTCGGGCCGATTTTGAAAAATTGATTTTGAAAATTTTGTTTTTTATTGGTATTTTAAGAAATTTTTAAAAATTCATACCTAAAAAACTGTAAGAGGTCCCCTTATGAATTTTTGATATATTTTAGTTTTTTATTATTAAGGTCTTGTCAAAAATTTTCAGGAAGAAAACTCGGGCCGATTTTGAAAAATTGATTTTTGAAAATTTTGCCCTTTATTGCTATTTTTTGAAAAATTTCAAAAATTCATACCTAAAAAACTGTAAGAGTTCCCCGTATGAATTTTTGATATATTTTAGCTTATTATTATTAAGGTCTTGTCAAAAATTTTCAGGATGAAAACTCGGGCCGATTTTGAAAAATTGATTTTGAAAATTTTGCCCTTTATTGGTATTTTAAGAAATTTTTAAAAATTCATACCTAAAAAACTGTAAGAGGTCCCCTTATGAATTTTTGATATATTTTAGTTTATTATTATTAAGGTCTTGTCAAAAATTTTCAGGAAGAAAACTCGGGCCGATTTTGAAAAATTGATTTTGAAAATTTTGTTTTTTATTGGTATTTTAAGAAATTTTTAAAAATTCATACCTAAAAAACTGTAAGAGGTCCCCGTATGAATTTTTGATATATTTTAGTTTATTATTATTAAGGTCTTGTCAAAAATTTTCAGGAAGAAAACTCGGGCCGATTTTGAAAAATTGATTTTGAAAATTTTGTTTTTTATTGGTATTTTAAGAAATTTTTAAAAATTCATACCTAAAAAACTGTAAGAGGTCCCCGTATGAATTTTTGATATATTTTAGTTTATTATTATTAAGGTCTTGTCAAAAATTTTCAGGAAGAAAACTCGGGCCGATTTTGAAAAATTGATTTTGAAAATTTTGTTTTTTATTGGTATTTTAAGAAATTTTTAAAAATTCATACCTAAAAAACTGTAAGAGGTCCCCGTATGAATTTTTGATATATTTTAGTTTATTATTATTAAGGTCTTGTCAAAAATTTTCAGGAAGAAAACTCGGGCCGATTTTGAAAAATTGATTTTGAAAATTTTGTTTTTTATTGGTATTTTAAGAAATTTTTAAAAATTCATACCTAAAAAACTGTAAGAGGTCCCCTTATGAATTTTTGATATATTTTAGTTTTTTATTATTAAGGTTTTGTCAAAAATTTTCAGGAAGAAAACTCGGGCCGATTTTGAAAAATTGATTTTTGAAAATTTTGCCCTTTATTGCTATTTTTTGAAAAATTTCAAAAATTCATACCTAAAAAACTGTAAGAGTTCCCCGTATGAATTTTTGATATATTTTAGTTTATTATTATTAAGGTCTTGTCAAAAATTTTCAGGAAGAAAACTCGGGCCGATTTTGAAAAATTGATTTTGAAAATTTTGCCCTTTATTGGTATTTTAAGAAATTTTTAAAAATTCATACCTAAAAAACTGTAAGAGGTCCCCTTATGAATTTTTGATATATTTTAGTTTTTTATTATTAAGGTCTTGTCAAAAATTTTCAGGAAGAAAACTCGGGCCGATTTTGAAAAATTGATTTTGAAAATTTTGTTTTTTATTGGTATTTTAAGAAATTTTTAAAAATTCATACCTAAAAAACTGTAAGAGGTCCCCTTATGAATTTTTGATATATTTTAGTTTATTATTATTAAGGTCTTGTCAAAAATTTTCAGGAAGAAAACTCGGGCCGATTTTGAAAAATTGATTTTTGAAAATTTTGCCCTTTATTGGTATTTTAAGAAAAATTTTAAAAATTCATACCTAAAAAACTGTAAGAGGTCCCCGTATGAATTTTTGATATATTTTAGTTTATTATTATTAAGGTCTTGTCAAAAATTTTCAGGAAGAAAACTCGGGCCGATTTTGAAAAATTGATTTTGAAAATTTTGTTTTTTATTGGTATTTTAAGAAATTTTTAAAAATTCATACCTAAAAAACTGTAAGAGGTCCCCTTATGAATTTTTGATATATTTTAGTTTTTTATTATTAAGGTCTTGTCAAAAATTTTCAGGAAGAAAACTCGGGCCGATTTTGAAAAATTGATTTTGAAAATTTTGTTTTTTATTGGTATTTTAAGAAATTTTTAAAAATTCATACCTAAAAAACTGTAAGAGGTCCCCTTATGAATTTTTGATATATTTTAGTTTTTTATTATTAAGGTCTTGTCAAAAATTTTCAGGAAGAAAACTCGGGCCGATTTTGAAAAATTGATTTTGAAAATTTTGTTTTTTATTGGTATTTTAAGAAATTTTTAAAAATTCATACCTAAAAAACTGTAAGAGGTCCCCTTATGAATTTTTGATATATTTTAGTTTTTTATTATTAAGGTCTTGTCAAAAATTTTCAGGAAGAAAACTCGGGCCGATTTTGAAAAATTGATTTTGAAAATTTTGTTTTTTATTGGTATTTTAAGAAATTTTTAAAAATTCATACCTAAAAAACTGTAAGAGGTCCCCTTATGAATTTTTGATATATTTTAGTTTTTTATTATTAAGGTCTTGTCAAAAATTTTCAGGAAGAAAACTCGGGCCGATTTTGAAAAATTGATTTTGAAAATTTTGTTTTTTATTGGTATTTTAAGAAATTTTTAAAAATTCATACCTAAAAAACTGTAAGAGGTCCCCTTATGAATTTTTGATATATTTTAGTTTTTTATTATTAAGGTCTTGTCAAAAATTTTCAGGAAGAAAACTCGGGCCGTTTTTGAAAAATTCTTATTTGAAATTTTCCATTCTATAGGTGTTTTTTGAAAATTTTTAAAAATTCATAGCTAAAAAACGGCTGAACATTCAGGCCTGAATTTTTGATATGTTTTAGCTTATAATTATTAAGATTTAATCACAAAAATTCAGACGGACAACTCGGGCCGATTTTGAATTTCGAGTAAACGATTTAGTCCATTTTGTCAGCTAAAATTCCATCGGGAATTTAAGGAAAAGATAAATAATTTATTTTAGGAGTTTAAAAATTGAAAATTTTTTTAAATGAAAATTATATTTCAATTATTTTTTTTTATTTTTTAATGAAATCGATTTTTTTGATAATCCTTTTTATCAGCTAAAATTCCAGGAAAAAATGAATGAAACTGAAATATTAAACAATTTTATATTTATTTTATTTTTATTGTTTATTATTTTATTTTTACATTTGTATGCTTGATCATCGACTTCTGCAATAATTGGCAGGCATTCCGGATGTTGATCGGCACAACATGGCATTGGCAATTGTTGGCCATCATTTCGACCATCTTTTCATCAAAAAATAATATTTAATTCATTATTTACCATTTCCAAACAGTCGATTTGTGCCAATTCTGGCAATGTCCTCATAAACAAATTGGCCCCATTGCGCCAACAAAAGGGAACAACTATGCTTTTGCCCCTTTTCTTCTTCCCCTTCTTCCCTCGTTAATTTCAATAATTTATTCGAAATTGTTCTTGGACTGGCCAATGGGCTGATTCCATCCAATTTGCTTAAATGACGGGATTGATCAATTCCTGGATTTAATAAAATTTTAATTTAATTAAATTTGGATTGGACCATCAGAATAGGCCGATGGCTTCAGCCTCTCCATTGGCTCATAGGCAGCACCCCAAAGTGGTTCCTTCACATTGTTGCAATGTCCGGAATAGGAACGATACTTTTCAAAATAATATTATTAATAAATTTATTTTGTATTTTTACTTTTCCTGGTAAACATTCTTGAATGGCATTTTGTGGACAAATTTTGCTAATTTCTGTCCCATCAACCGGCATTTCGGGTAATGCAATTCGAATTTGGTCAGCGCTGAATTGTTGATTTGTTCCCAATGAACGGGTGGTGGCAAGGGAAATTAAGGCGGAATAGGAGAGGGATTTGGCATGTTTATCCGAATGCCAAAGTTCATTCCAAGCCATTGTTGAATAGAGGAAATTGGTTGCTAAAATATTTAAAATGAACTTATGTAATCTTTTAAGTCACCTTTAAAATCCTTGAACAATTTATTTTCGGTTAAATTGAATAATTCATCAATTTCCAATTTTGCATCCAATGCAATTGAATGCATTCCCTTTTCACCCAATGTTTTGGCAATTTCCCTAATCATTTGTGCTTTTTTTGTTGTTGTGAATGTTTCCAATTCATTTAGGGCAATTTCATTGTTTTTCAAAAAATGTTGATCATCTGTATTAAAAATAAATTTATTATAAAAATAGTTCAAAATAATTCAACCAAATTCATTTTTAACTCCAAATGTTTGGTCCCGAATCAAAAATTCACTCCCTTCCTTCCCATCTCCATCACAGGGCACAAAACTTTGACCGCAGGGAATATTTGAACTTCAGAATATCAAAAATATATTTTAGCTCCTAAATAATTAAAATACCGTCGATGCCTCGCCAAATCCAAATTATCAATTCGTTCCACCAATTCAGCGAATTGAAATAAAATAATATTTAAAAATATTAATAAAAATAAATAAGCAAAAAACATTCTAAAAAAAAAGGAAATTTATGTCTCCAAATTTATGGGAGGTTGACGCAATTCCGTCATATTCTCACACATATTGATGATATCAAACATATTTAAAGGGAATTAATATGCGCAATTTGAAGAGGATCATCATCATATGCAAAAAAGGGGGGGGGGGGGAATATGCGCTTTTCGCCAAATTGGATGAAGCCGAGAAAAGGATGCGCATATAAATGAAATGAATGAATGAATGGGATGAAGGATTGATTGCATATTTTTGGGCATGGAAAATGCCCACATATTTTTGGTTATTCATCCTTTTTGTCGGAACAGCCTACTTCATAGCCCAAGGGGAAAAATTGTCGTCTGTCTCAAAGTGGAATCATGCTCCTTCCCTTCTTTGAAATCTTCTTTTTGACCTTTGAATGGCGAAAAGTGAAAGCCAATTGAAATTGAAAAGCAGCAATTTTGTAAATGGCTTCTTAGGGTGGGCGCCTTGAAGCGAAGGAAAGCGGGTCATCCCCAAACTTGTCTTTGAAATAAAGGTAAGAAGGCGGTCAAGTTCACAAAAGATGGAAAAGAACAAATTCATTTCTAAATACATTAAAAAAAGATTAAATAAAAATGTTTTTTTGTTTATTTTTTTCTCATTTCATTTCTCAAATCATAATTTTATGTAATATTTGAAATATATTCCAGATAGGATGCAATAATATGTTTTTGCCAAAATTTGACATTTTCTATATTATGAATTAATCAAAAGGTAAAAGCAGCTGTTTTAATGCTCTAATCTAATTTCGGGGAATTATTTTGCCCTTGTAATCGCATTTTTGATATTTTATTCTAAAGTTCTTATTACAATTTGCTTCCTCAATCCTCATTCAATTCTCAATTTTTTGGTTAATTAAATTCATAGATTGTTAGAAATTTCTTATTATAGTAATTTGAAATAAACAAAAATATTTTTTGCAATATTTCCATCCCAAAAATTAATTTAAAGTTATTATTTGGATCTTCGATTAAATCATAATACATTCAAAATATTAGACACAAACTTTTTTCAAATATTGTACCTAAATTCCTAATTTAATCAAAATTTGAATTTAATGTTCAGTGACAGGTGCAAAAATGATATTATTTGAATTTTCGATTGAAAAACATCAAGGTGGTGGCAATTTTCTGAGAATAATTTTAAATTAAATTATTTTGCCAAATATTTTTCATTTCCCAGTACATTTGGCTAAAAGTTAATTCATTCATCATTTCAGGGTTCGTTCGCAAAAATAAGTTTAAAAACATTCCATAGCCTTAGATCCCCAAAGAAGAATAATATTATGAATAAATTTTTGGGGTCTTCAGTTTTAAGTTCAATCATTGTGGTAGAAAAGTCTAATCTAAATTATATTATTTATTTTTGTATTTGTTTATTAACGCTTTAAAAAAATCCTTCCATTCATCCAAATCCAATCAATGAATGAATGACCTATATGGATTTTAATGGAAATGATATATTTCCACACAAAAAAAGGTAAACTTTGCATGGCATTGGCATTTGCCCTATTTGTAAGCCTTTTAGGATCCCAAATTTATACAAAATTGATTAAATCCCACCAAATTATTATGCATAATTCCATCCATTTTTCGCTCCAGTGTCCAGTCCATTCGCCTTTTAAAATAGAATAATTTTATTGTACTAATTATAAAATAAATAATTTTTGAATGTACCTTTATTTGTCTTAAATTTTTCATCAGGAATTTATTCTTTTTAAAAAAATGTCGTGAGAATTATTTAGAAAGAATATTATAAAAGGGGGAAGAACAAGTCTGATGAGGGTCATTTCTCATTTCCTATTAAATTTGTCAATAGTAGTGGGAAAACGTTGTCCTTTTATCCAATTCCAAGAATTTTTTTCGCTAAATATTTAAAAAGTGATTTTGTAAATAAACATTCCTTCATTCCATTCCTTTATTGTCGAAAAATGAATAATTCGAAAATGGCTGACAATTTCACTGATTCCATTGTAATTTTCATTGAATATTTTTGATTATATTCCACATTTGTATGAACAATTCAAGGATGCCGGCCATTGTTGGAAATTCATTGGGACTGCATTCATTTTGAATGCCATTTCCATTCCCGGAATTTTCATGAATTTTTCAATCATTTATGTCACAATAAAATACACGTAAATCACTAATAAATATTCAATCCAAAATGCATATTTCAGCACAATTCGTGGAACATACAGTTTCCTTTTGACCCTCACTGCTTTTTATGATATTTTGCATGCCCTTGGCCATCTTCTTTTCCTATTTGTGTCTATTTCTGGTCAGAATTTCATCAAATATGGATTGGCATCCAAAATGTTGGCATTGCCATTGCTTGGATGCAGTGCCAGTGTTTTTTCAATGACTTTAACCGGATTTGATCGTCTTTTGCAAGTGGCAAATTCAAAATGGTATTCATTAAAATATTTTTGAATAATTCAATAATTTAAAGGCATAATGAATTAAATCGACTATTTTATTTGGGCACTTTGGTTTCCCTCTCAATTTTTGTTGGTGGAATTCCACCAGTCCTCAAATATATAGAAACTGCCCACCTTCTTCCAAATTTGCCAACAACTGGATATATTAGTGACATTTTTGTGGCTGATTTTCGTGACCAATTTTATTTATTCATGCTTTGCTGCAATTTAATGGCCATTTTATTTTATTTGGCAGTTTGGCTGGTTGTTCGCAAAAAGACTGGTAAATATTTCATCAAAAAATTAATAAAATTATATTATTTATCAGCGGAAATTCAACAATTTGCGGAATCGAACAAAGAATGTAAAACAAATTCGCGCGTATTCAAAAGTTTAGTGGCCATAATTTTCATAAATATTGGCGGCTATTTTATTTGTGTTTTTGTCCGTCTTTTTATTGAACCTCTTTTCCATTTTAATCCAATTCGGGTAAATTTAATTCAATTCATTATGTATTTAATTTCTTTTTGTATTTTAGCTTTGGATATTCGAAAGTTATTTGGGCATTTTGCTCAATTTAGGCATTGCATTGAATGCCCCAGTCCTTTTTTGTTGCTGGTAATAAAATATTGATAAACATTTTAATTCAATTTCAATTATTTTAGCACAGAATATCGACGATGTTTTTCAAGAGAATTGGGCATTGTTACCCATAAAATATTTGGAGCAAGTTATCCAAGTCAAAGTTGCCATAAATATTTAAATTATAATTATATAAATAATTTATTAGTTGCCACAATTTCTATTCTGCCAATTTCGAAACAAAGAAATGAATTCACATCAATGAGGACTTTAAGAAATGGGACAAATTCGATGATGATCACTGGAAATGGAAATAATTTAACAATCTCTGAATAATTAACATTTTTAAAATGATTGAATGATTTTATATGTAATCTAATAAAAATTTTCCTCAAAATGAATGAGAAAAGCAATAAACTCTTTCGTTTTTAGTTAAATTCTGATTTTTTGTGTCTTCCATTATGCCAATTGCCAATTGTTCCGCATATATTCCATTCATTGAAATAAATGATTAATGAGTGTAGCAAATGAAAGGTGCTGTGGCGTTTCCTCAAAAATGCAAAATTGTTGAAATTCCTCAAAAAAATGCAAAATTGTTGAAATTCCTCAAAAAAATGCAAAATTGTTGAAATTCCTCAAAAAAATGCAAAATTGTTGAAATTCCTCAAAATAATGCAAAATTGTTGAAATTGTCAAAATTATAATTTTTATAAAAAATAATTATATCAAAGAATCAAAAGCATTTTAAAATTATTTCGCCAGTGAATTCATTTCTGAAGAAAATTAATTGTCACAGAGATTATGTTCTTTTCATTATCTACACCGTCAAAACTCGTCTTGCATGGAAAGCAGCTATCCTCAAAATTGGTTCATTTAGCTCTTTAAAGCGGCTCTTGCAGCTAGCAGAGAGCCGTTGCTATAGAAAATCAATTAAAACGAAAATTAAGAGCTAAAAAGAATTCATTTTATTATAAATTTGTAATTTACTTTCTTGTAATTTAAAGAAAAAATGGGCAATATAAAGTTAAAATGCTTTTAACTGAAAATTGCTATAATTAATTACAATTTAATAATTAAAAATTTAAGCAAAAAAATGTACTATAAAATCTTTATATTATTATTATTATTTATACAAATATATGGCAACTTCGATGAATTTATTTCGAATCAAAATATTAAAGATTGCCAAATATAAACAATGAGAAATTAAAACAATACGTGATCTTCATACACGTATTTGTCAAATTCATCAAATATCTTTTCGGACATTACATAATTATCTTGGCCGATTAAAGGTGAATAAATGTGTAAATTAAAGATATATTTTTTAGACTATTGAAATTACAACAATTGCTCCAAATGATGTTCGTACATTATTTGTGGAAAAATGTTATACGGAAAAAGACAATAAACAATTATTTATTATCGGAAATGAAAATTCCTGGAGGAAATTTTATCAAGCCAATGTTAATGTCAATACTCGCGTCAGATATTTAAAATGTGTTAAATGCGATAGTTATCGGAAAAAGGAAAAATTACAGTATATTTTATAAATTAAATATTAAAAAAACAATTTTCTTCAGGCATCCTATAATATCCAAAGTGAGTATTAAGGACGATCGTATTATTAGCCCGCCAACATTGCATCATCCAAACTGTAATGCGGAACCTAAAAATCTATTGATAGCAGAACAATACGATCGTCAACAACGACGTAAAATTCGTATTTGTACGGCACAACTCAAATCAATTTGGAGAGATGTAGGTGATCAGAGGATCCTACGGATTTATTTGCATTAAAAAAGCAAATTTTAATAAAATTATTAGAATATGGAAATTTTCAAAATGTATTTAAAATATTCAACTTTTAGAATATATTTTTGTTGAAACATTTTTACTAAAAAATTGCAAAAATGCTAACAAAAAATATATAAATCGATAATAAACAAAGATACATACAAATAAAATAATTATTTATGCAATTAAAATAACATGTAGATTTCTAACAAAATTATATGAGATCAATTTTATTTAAATCAGGGACGTGAACAAACACTACAACACGATATTGAAGAAAATAGAGAACCAACAGCCGAAGATTCGGTGTCATTAAATTATCCATCATATAATCGCGCAAGATCTGGTTATTCAAAAAGAAGACATAAAGTAATGGAGAGTATTCCACTTAATCCGTTTGGTTTACCTGATCGATTAAAAGTAACAAAAAACGGTGCCATGAAAATTGCTTTGTCTAAGCCTACCACTCCAGCAGATAGGTGATATTAATGTTTTATAGACAATATAAAATATACTAAAAAATAAAATTAGTCAACTACAATTTTAAATTCGAAAAATTGATACAAATAAATTTCTTTCCTATTAATTATCTCAATCTCTATTATCCGGCTTAATCCCTTGCATACATTAACCTCATCTCCAGATCACATGGCTTCAGGAGGCTTACCTTTATGTTCCATCTTAATCCCACCATTTAGAAACTTAATCAATTTTAATCCAACTAAATCCTCTTAATCCGGCTTAATCCTGCTCACTTCTGGAATAATAATAATTATTTCTTGGAATTGTCTGTAGATTTTTTGTCGAGTATAATTTGGATTGGTTTCAGAAGGCGGAAGAATGGGACGAGGAAAAGTAGTTGGAATTTCGCTTGGGGGAGGAGCGGCGGGTGGCTTTATTGCCAATGAATTGATCGATGACCTAGTCGAGTTCTTCAAAAATAAAAACGATATAACCACCACCCAATCAACGGCAAACAAAGAGAATATGGATGCTATGAGTCTTTAATCTTTTTTTATCTGGAAAGAAAAAGAATTTTTAAGTTGACATGGTTTTTCCGGTTCGTTTGGATATCGCCGGCAGTGTTATTCTATATATCCAACGAGAAGATTTTTATCCGGAAAAAATTTTTGACAAAGTTGAAAAATCAATGGAAAAGAAGGTTGAAATGCTCTGTTATGATAGTAATTTTAACATAAAATAATTTAAAATTAACACCATATGTACAGATGGGAAAAAATTAGTACGAATTACACGTAACACTGATTTGAATGATTTGTTTCGTACTGCAGTGGGTTGCGCCGCTAGCTATGATCCCACTGGCGAATGTCTTATAGACTTGCATATCTGCGGTATTACTCTTTCCTTCATTTCTTATTTTCTTATTTTTTTAGCAATAAACAACCGATACGTTGATGGGCTGTCAACAAAGAATTAATTTAATTGAAAATACATATATTATTTTTTTCTCAATTCATTTTATAATTCTTAAAATAATTTTTGATTAAAAATTCATATGAGAAATGAGACATTTTTGCATATTTTTTTGGGAAAATTGAAAGAATATTTATTTTCAATTTTGCCATGTTTATCTTTTATTAATTTTTACTTTAAATATTTTTTGCATTTTTTTGAGGAATTTCAACAATTTTGCATTATTTTGAGGAATTTCAACAATTTTGCATTTTTTTGAGGAATTTCAACAATTTTGCATTTTTTTGAGGAATTTCAACAATTTTGCATTTTTTTGAGGAAATTCAACCTTTTTGCACTTTTGAGGAAACGCACAGCCACGAAATGAAAATGAACTTAACTTCCATTCATTCCCCAATGACAATTGTTTCCAATTTTCATTTTATTGAAAATCCAGCACTTCATTCCAATAAAATGAAATATTATCGCCATTTTTGTTGCCCTTCTTTTCGTATTCCCATTGATAAGGTAAATAATTAAATTAATAATTATTAATTAATTCTCATCCCAGGCTTCATTCTATTTGGCCATTCTTTGCATTTTGTATAATTTAATAATTATTTTTGCAATTTCATCGCTTTGCATTGATTGTTTCGATTTTTTATTTCTCAAATATGAAATTGACAAATGGCAAATTTTGGCAATTATTTTCCCGTTGGCTGCCATCAATTCAATATTCCTCTTTTTAATTATTCTCGGCCATTTATTGAATAAACCAAAATTATATTTGCCATTTTTAATTTATTTGGTAATATTAACTTAAACTTAGTGTAAATAATTTACTCTAATATTTTTACAGGCATTAATAATCACAATTTTGGCAATGGTATTATTCATTTTGATTGGCCTAAATATTTACATAATAATAAGTTGGTTTTTGTTTTGTTTTGTTTTATTGGAACAATCCCTTCATTAACAGAAAATATTTCTCAATTTCTACCCTTCATCATCATCATATCCGATTTTGTTCTCCTTTTCCTGTTGCTTACGGCAATTTGGCTATTTTCCACATTTTATGGAGCCTATCAATTTTTGAATGGGGAAAAGAGGGCATCGAGAAGATATTCCCAAAATGGATATATTTCCACTTTATTTTATTCCACTCAACCAACAGCCGTTTAAAAATGTTAAAATATTTCAATGCTTTTTATTGCTGCCGTAAATATTTATATGGGGAATTGGGTAATAATTAAATACAAATAAAATCAATTATCGATGCCAACATTCGGAACAATTTGTTCAGGTTGCCGCTGAAAAATTTAAATTAATTTACAAAAATAGAAAGTACAGTAATTCAGCCACCTTGGAACGAAGTGAGGCCACCGATTTGTAGGCGGGCATTTTTTCCATAATATTGCGCCAAACATGCATATAATAATTCTTCTTTACAGGGATGTCCAAAATGTTCCTAGTTGGTTCGTAGAAGTCAAAATCGGGTTGTTCCTCAAATGTCATTCCCCCACCAAAATCTGATGAATTGAAATGAATTATTTTTTAAATAAATTCCTTACCATCTTCGAATCGGTTTAATGGGTAAAATGCATTCACGGAGTAGACGAAAAGAAAAATCAGAATTGGCCGATAAAATTTCATTATTCTCTGACTAAAATAAAAACAAAAATAAATAAAGAAAAGGAAGTGAAAAGTTCGATTTTATAGAGCAAATTATTCTCGAAATTCTGCTAAAATCCACCAAAAAATGCCATTAAAATGTCCGAACAAATTTGCGATGATGAATGCAAAATTGTGTGTGTAGGCCGTGAGAGAAAACACAAAAAAGGACCATCGAGGAAAGCGCATTTTGTCCATTAATTAGGATTCGGGGGAAGAATGAAGAAAATGGCATCAGAAAAAATGGAGAAAAAATGAGTGTTGGCCAAGTGGGAGCAAAGTAAAAAATGTTCTTCATTGAAAATGGACACTTGATGGTCGGCTCATTCAAATTTGGAGAGCAAAAAGGGGACAATGACGAATAGTTCAATGGTTCTAGAAGAAATTAATTAATCTCTGACTAATTTAAAAAAAAGAAATTACAAATTAGCCTAAATGAATTATTTTTAATATATTTTATAATTTTCAAAACCTGGCAAAAATCTGCCATCTCTCTAAATTTCTGCACACAACCCCTCATGTTTTCGAACATATTAATTTCGCTTATTTTCCACAGATTTATTTTTTCTTTTTTTTTTTCAAATTTAATTTTTAATTCGGTATGATTGGAAGCTAGTATTCATATAAACAATTGAAAAAAAAAATTTTAAAGTCTGCTGGAAGAGGCAAATTTTTTATGTGAAGTAGGACAGGGGACGAAAAAGGGACGGTTCAAAAGGCCCATTTTTTAATTCTATTTCGCCATTTCTTTCGCTTCTCTACCCTTAAGTGGCCGCTTGTTGCGCCCAACCCAGCGATATAGAGAAGCGAAAGAAATGACGAAATAGAATAGAAAAATGGGGCCCATTGATCTGTCTATTTTCATCCCCTGTCTGGTTCTCATAAAAATTTTTGCCTCTTTAGTCTTTTAATAATTTTTTGTATAATCTATTTATATAATTGTAATTTGCTGTGATCTTATACAAAAATTAATTTCAATTAGAAAAAAATATTTAAATTTTAAAAAATGTACATAATTGAGTTTTATGTGTATTCTTTCAATTTCCATTGTCAATTATAAAATTACTATAAAGCATTGCGAATATATTATTAATTTAAAAATTATAGATAAAATTGTGCATGGTGCAATGGAAGAAAATTTTCTTATCAATAATAGACAAATAAATAAATAAAATATTTGGAAGTGGAGAAATTGGTTGTAAAAGAATTTGGCTGGGTCTGCTGATCCTCATTAATGATTAATGATTCTTTTTATGTTTATGGACCCTAAGAACTGATGGAATGGTTGAATTTTGGACGGAAAATGGGAATCGATCTCCATTCGATATGATAGATTTTTCCCTGAACATTTATTGAATATTATATTTTATATAATTAATTATAAAATTGCTTTTTATTTATTAATTAAACAATTTTCTCTTCAATTTTATGTGGTTAAAATGGGCATTGTAAAGAATGGGCAATATAGCAAAGATTCGCAAGACATCGAGGTGATTTTGGGGTAATAAAAAACTAAAAAGCCAAATTCAAAAATAAATATACAAATAATAAATTAGCCAAAATTATTTATATTTTGCAGTCATTGTTGGAATTGAATCCTCGAGTGCAGCAAAATGCTACATTGAAGCCGAGTGCACAAACAAAAATAGAAAAATTGAATTGGAAAAGGAATGCGAATAAATCATGCAATGTTAATTACAAAAATATAAATAAAATGATCATTTTTGAAAAATTAGGATTGTAACGGAGATACAAATAGATATGAAAATGATTTTCGGGACATCAAACATACAACATTCTCCGAACGTGGTGCCCTTCGAGAGGCAATGAGATGTCCGAATAAGATTTTAAAATTGTGAAAATATTAAATTGCCAATATTTCAGGTCTAAAATGTGCGGATGCGCCTTGCCAAAAAAGTTGCCCAACTCAATTGGATGTGAAAGCATTCATCACAAGCATAGCAAATAAAGTGAATATTCAATGAATGACTTTAATTTTTTGAAATTTTATTTTATAGAATTATTATGGAGCTGCCAAACAAATATTCTCAGATAATCCGCTTGGGTAAAATTTTTTAGTTCTACGTAAATATACTCTTTTAATTTCCCATTCTCGATTTTGAAAGCCCCTAGCTCCGGGCAAGGTGAATTTTAAAAACTTTTTATAGCATTTTTTTAGTTCCCTATTGCTTTACAAAATTTGTTATACTTAATTTATCCAAAAATGTCCACAAATTAAGAAGTTAGACCCTAATAATTTTTGATAAGTTGAAAAATGATTCCCGACTAAAGGGGAATTAAAATTAAAAGAGTATTTACGCTATTTAATTTAAAAATATTTTATTTAATTAGTTTGACTTGTGGAATGGTTTGTCCAACTTCGGATCTTTGTGTTGGTTCATGCAATTTATTTGCCACTGAAGAGGGGCCAATTAATATTGGAGGATTGCAGCAATTCGCAACGGAGGTGAATTAATGTGAAATTATTTTAATGGAAATTATTAAAGGTTTTTATGAAAATGAATATTCGACAAATTGTCAGTGAGGAAATTGCGTTGGCCCGAAATGAGGGACATAATCAGCCAATTGCTCTTTTTGGATGTGGCCCAGCCAGCATTTCTTGTGCAACCTTTTTGGCACGACTTGGTTACACTAATGTGACCATTTTTGAGAAGGAGGATTTTGTTGGTGGATTGAGGTGATTTACAAATTAAAATAGATAATTTCCCATTTTTAATAGTTCTTCGGAAATTCCACAATTTCGTCTTCCCTACAATGTTGTCGATTTTGAGATTCAATTGGCCAAAGATATTGGAATAAATGTAAATCATTAATTAATTAAATAATATTCAATTTATTTTGAAGATTATTTTGGGTCACAGATTGCATGAAGATGATTTAACATTGAACAAATTACAAAAGGAAGGATATAAAGCAGTTTTCATTGGAATTGGAATGCCGGAGGCAAAAAGGGCACCAATGTTCGAGGGATTAGGCCCCGAAAATGGATTCTACACTTCAAAGGATTTCCTCCCATTGGTGGCCAAAGCCAGCAAACCAGGTAGGGGCATAATCAATTTTATCCGAAAAAAATTTAATAGATTTTATTTTATTTTAATATTAATTTTTTAATAATCCATTTTTAATATATTTTTGCCTATTGAATATTTAAAATTATTAGGGATGACAAATTACTGTGGGGGAGGATGCCCTTCAAAGAATAAGCAATTGCCAAAATTGAATGGACGTGTCCTGGTATTGGGTGCCGGCGACACTGCCTTCGATTGTGCCACATCCGCATTACGGTGTGGTGCACACAAAGTCATTGTTGTGTTTAGAAAAGTTTGATTTTGGAATTAATTTAAATGAGAAATATTTTACATTTTAGGGATTCACTTCAATTCGAGCTGTACCTGAAGAGGTAAAATTAATTTAAAAATATTTTAAATAAAAATAATTTAATAGATGGAAGCAGCCCGGGAGGAAAAATGTGAATTTATGCCATTTATGGCCCCAAGCAAAATAAATTTAAAAGATGGCCGAATTGTTTCAATGTAAAATCACAAAAAATATTTGGAAAATAATTTAATATTTTTGAGGGAATTTTTTAAAATGGAACAAGAATCGGATGGAAAATGGGTGGAAGATGATGGACAAATGTTGCGACTTCGAGCCGATTGGGTGATTAGTGCATTTGGATCGGATTTAATTGATCCAAAAGGTAGGGGGAATATTGGAATATTGAATAAAAAAAGGCACAAATTTAAAGTGAAATCAGCAATGGAACCATTGGAATTTGGAAATGATGGAATACCAATTGTTGACCAAAATACCCAGCAAAGTTCCCTGCCATGGGTTTTCTTTGGCGGTGATATTGGGGGAGTGGCGGAGACCACAGTGGTTTGGAATTATTTATTAAAATTTTACATAAATAAATATTCAAAAAATGGAGGAATCAGTGAATGATGGGAAAACGGCTGCCTGGCACATTCATCGATATTTGCAATCACTGTGTGGAAATCAAATACAAATTGAGCCAAAATTGCCACTTTTTCATACTCCAATTGATATGGTTTTGAATGTGTTATATTGGATGTATTGATTCATTTAGGTGGACATTTCTGTGGAAATGTGCGGCCTCAAATTTGAGAATCCATTTGGGCTCGCCTCTGCCCCACCCACCACAACTGGGGCAATGTGCCGCCGGGCATTTGAGGAAGGATGGGCTTTTGTGTTGACAAAAACATTTGGATTGGACAAAGTAATCCACTATTAAATTATTTATTTATTTTTTATAGGATTTGGTGACCAATGTTTCACCGCGGATTGTGCGTGGCACAACCAGTGGACATATTTATGGGCCTGGCCAAGGCTCATTCCTCAATATTGAACTCATTTCGGAGAAAACGGCAGAAGTAAATATTTAAATATTTATAAATAAATTAAATAAATTTAAAATTATTAAAGTATTGGTTAGAATGTGTTCGGGAATTGAAGCGTGATTTCCCAACAAAAATTGTAATTGCCTCAATAATGGCCAGTTTCAATAAAGTAAATTAAATAACTGAACAATTTTAATAATTTGGGTTATTTTCAAGGAGGATTGGACTGAATTGGCAATTCGTTCCGAAAAGGCTGGCGCAGATGCATTGGAATTGAATTTGTCATGTCCACATGGAATGGGCGAAAGAGGGATGGGATTGGCCTGCGGGCAGGACCCGGAAATGGTCCGGCAAATTTCACAATGGATTCGGGAGGCCGTAAAGGCAATAAATTCATCAATTAATTTAAAAATAGAATATTATTGTTTACAGATTCCATTCTTCCCAAAAATGACTCCAAATATAACGGATATTCGCAAAATTGCGAGGGCAGCAAAAGAAGGCGGCGCAGATGGGGTTACGGCTACAAACACAGTTTCTGGCCTAATGGGACTGAAAAGCGATGGAATGGCTTGGCCAAATGTTGGACAGGGAAAATTGTATTTAACCAATGATATTCATTATAAAATGTCAAAATTTATTAGGACAACCTATGGGGGTGTTTCTGGAAATGCAATTCGGCCAATTGCTCTTCGGGCGGTTTCAGCAATCGCCAATGAATTGCCAGGATTCCCAATTTTGGCCACAGGTGGAATTGACAGTGCCGAAGCTGGCCTCCAATTTTTGAATGCCGGTGCCACTGTTTTACAGGTAATAAATTGGATCGAAATTATAATATTAAAAAACCTGAATTTCGTAAAAATTTAAAGTTAAGCCATTTAAGATCTGGATGAAATCATCAGATTAAAAGTTTGGCATCAATCAATAGGGAATTCGATGGCGCAATCGCTAGCTTAAAAATGGTTGCAGTGTAAAAAATTTTATATAAATTGGCAGTGGTGAAAAAAATTCAGTAAAAATGCCCACCAGAAAAAGTAAAAAATTCGGAGATGGGTCGAAAATGCTGTGTCATTTATCTTACAAAAATTATTTAGTTTAAAAATAATACCAAAAAGTAATAAATTTAATTGAAACGAATATTCTTAAAAGTGTCAGTTTTGGTATTTTGGTTAAAAATCCTTTTATTTAAGAACAATTTGGAAAAACTTATACCAATCGAAGAAGTTTGATGAACTCTATTATTTTTTATAAAATTTAAATTGTTTTAAATCAATACCAAAAAGTAATAAATAATTAAATTGAAAGGAATATTCTAAAAATGCCACCTTTTTTATTTTGGTTTAAAACCTTTTCATTTTTGATTAAACCATGGAAAAAAATATACCAATCGAACCATTTTTATGAGCTCTATAATTTATTATAAAATTTAAATTGTTTTAAACCAATACCAAAAAGTAATTAACAATTTAATTGAAAAGAATATTCTAAAAAGTGCCAATTTGGTATTTTGGTTTAAAACCTTTTCATTTTTGATTAAACCATGGAAAAAAATATACCAATCGAACCATTTTGATGAGCTCTATAATTTATTATAAAATTTAAATTGTTTTAAACCAATACCAAAAAGTATTAAATAATTAAATTGAAAGGAATATTCTAAAAATGCCACCTTTTTTATTTTGGTTTAAAACCTTTTCATTTTTGATTAAACCATGGAAAAAAATATACCAATCGAACCATTTTGATGAGCTCTATAATTTATTATAAAATTTAAATTGTTTTAAACCAATACCAAAAAGTAATTAACAATTTAATTTAAAGGAATATTCTAAAAAGTGCCAATTTGGTATTTTGGTTTAAAACCTTTTCATTTTTGATTAAACCATGGAAAAAAATATACCAATCGAACCATTTTGATGAGCTCTATAATTTATTATAAAATTTAAATTGTTTTAAACCAATACCAAAAAGTAATTAACAATTTAATTGAAACGAATATTCTAAAAAGTGCCAATTTGGTATTTTGGTTTAAAACCTTTTCATTTTTGATTAAACGATGGAAAAAAATATACCAATCGAACCATTTTGATGAGCTCTATAATTTATTATAAAATTTAAATTGTTTTAAACCAATACCAAAAAGTAATTAACAATTTAATTGAAACGAATATTATAAAAAGTGCCAATTTGGTATTTTGGTTTAAAACCTTTTCATTTTTGATTAAACCATGGAAAAAAATATACCAATCGAACCATTTTGATGAGCTCTATAATTTATTATAAAATTTAAATTGTTTTAAACCAATACCAAAAAGTAATTAACAATTTAATTGAAACGAATATTATAAAAAGTGCCAATTTGGTATTTTGGTTTAAAACCTTTTCATTTTTTATTAAACCATGGAAAAAAATATACCAATCGAACCATTTTGATGAGCTCTATAATTTATTATAAAATTTAAATTGTTTTAAACCAATACCAAAAAGTAATTAACAATTTAATTGAAACGAATATTCTAAAAAGTGCCAATTTGGTATTTTGGTTTAAAACCTTTTCATTTTTGATTAAACGATGGAAAAAAAT
This sequence comes from Pratylenchus scribneri, assembly GCA_030063045.1. NCBI lineage: Eukaryota > Metazoa > Nematoda > Chromadorea > Rhabditida > Pratylenchidae > Pratylenchus > Pratylenchus scribneri. The sequence goes on from JAQSEB010000033.1 coordinate 477,003, forward strand.
ATACCAATCGAACCATTTTGATGAGCTCTATAATTTATTATAAAATTTAAATTGTTTTAAACCAATACCAAAAAGTAATTAACAATTTAATTTAAAGGAATATTCTAAAAAGTGCCAATTTGGTATTTTGGTTTAAAACCTTTTCATTTTTGATTAAACCATGGAAAAAAATATACCAATCGAACCATTTTGATGAGCTCTATAATTTATTATAAAATTTAAATTGTTTTAAACCAATACCAAAAAGTATTAAATAATTAAATTGAAAGGAATATTCTAAAAATGCCACCTTTTTTATTTTGGTTTAAAACCTTTTCATTTTTGATTAAACCATGGAAAAAAATATACCAATCGAACCATTTTGATGAGCTCTATAATTTATTATAAAATTTAAATTGTTTTAAACCAATACCAAAAAGTAATTAACAATTTAATTGAAAGGAATATTCTAAAAAGTGCCAATTTGGTATTTTGGTTTAAAACCTTTTCATTTTTGATTAAACGATGGAAAAAAATATACCAATCGAACCATTTTGATGAGCTCTATAATTTATTATAAAATTTAAATTGTTTTAAACCAATACCAAAAAGTAATTAACAATTTAATTTAAAGGAATATTCTAAAAAGTGCCAATTTGGTATTTTGGTTTAAAACCTTTTCATTTTTGATTAAACCATGGAAAAAAAATATACTAATCGAATCATTTTTATGAGCTCTACAATTTATTATAAAATTTAAATTGTTTTAAACCAATACCAAAAAGTAATTAACAATTTAATTGAAACGAATATTCTAAAAAGTGCCAATTTGGTATTTTGGTTTAAAACCTTTTCATTTTTGATTAAACCATGGAAAAAAAATATACTATTCGAATCATTTTTATGAGCTCTACAATTTATTATAAAATTTAAATTGTTTTAAACCAATACCAAAAAGTAATTAACAATTTAATTGAAACGAATATTCTAAAAAGTGCCAATTTGGTATTTTGGTTTAAAACCTTTTCATTTTTGATTAAACCATGGAAAAAAAATATACTAATCGAATCATTTTTATGAGCTCTACAATTTATTATAAAATTTAAATTGTTTTAAACCAATACCAAAAAGTATTAAATAATTAAATTGAAAGGAATATTCTAAAAATGCCACCTTTTTTATTTTGGTTTAAAACCTTTTCATTTTTGATTAAACCATGGAAAAAAATATACCAATCGAACCATTTTGATGAGCTCTATAATTTATTATAAAATTTAAATTGTTTTAAACCAATACCAAAAAGTAATTAACAATTTAATTGAAAGGAATATTCTAAAAAGTGCCAATTTGGTATTTTGGTTTAAAACCTTTTCATTTTTGATTAAACGATGGAAAAAAATATACCAATCGAACCATTTTGATGAGCTCTATAATTTATTATAAAATTTAAATTGTTTTAAACCAATACCAAAAAGTAATTAACAATTTAATTTAAAGGAATATTCTAAAAAGTGCCAATTTGGTATTTTGGTTTAAAACCTTTTCATTTTTGATTAAACCATGGAAAAAAAATATACTAATCGAATCATTTTTATGAGCTCTACAATTTATTATAAAATTTAAATTGTTTTAAACCAATACCAAAAAGTAATTAACAATTTAATTGAAACGAATATTCTAAAAAGTGCCAATTTGGTATTTTGGTTTAAAACCTTTTCATTTTTGATTAAACCATGGAAAAAAAATATACTATTCGAATCATTTTTATGAGCTCTACAATTTATTATAAAATTTAAATTGTTTTAAACCAATACCAAAAAGTAATTAACAATTTAATTGAAACGAATATTCTAAAAAGTGCCAATTTGGTATTTTGGTTTAAAACCTTTTCATTTTTGATTAAACCATGGAAAAAAAATATACTAATCGAATCATTTTTATGAGCTCTACAATTTATTATAAAATTTAAATTGTTTTAAACCAATACCAAAAAGTATTAAATAATTAAATTGAAAGGAATATTCTAAAAATGCCACCTTTTTTATTTTGGTTTAAAACCTTTTCATTTTTGATTAAACCATGGAAAAAAATATACCAATCGAACCATTTTGATGAGCTCTATAATTTATTATAAAATTTAAATTGTTTTAAACCAATACCAAAAAGTAATTAACAATTTAATTAATAACAATATTCTAAAAAATATCATTTTTTATCTTGGATCAAAACTTTTTTTATTTTTGTCCAAATTATAGAAAAAAGCGCCTCAAATGATTCTAAGCTGAATTTTGATCAGAAAAGTGGAGAATGGATTCTAATATGAAAAATAACCTTCTAAGAATCTTTTAAAGTGCGTTAGCACTTTCTTCCTACCGACCCACTTATTCCTTCCGTCACCACTCTAATAAGAACCAGCGGGCTTGTCCCGCTGGTTCTTATTTAAATTATTTAAATAAATGTAATTTTATTTAGGTTTGTTCAGCCGTCCAAAACCAAGATTTCACAGTGGTACAAGATTATTGCACCGGACTGCGGGCATTGTTATATTTGAAGGGAATAAAATCATTGGCTGAATGGGATGGACAAAGTCCACCGGTGGAAAAACATCAAAAAGGAAAAAAGTTGTTGCTGAAGAATGGAGTAAAAATAATAAAAATAATTAATTATGTAAATATATTTAAATAAATTAGCATTTGCCTGCATTTGGTCAATTCCGTGAAGAACGCCATAAAATTGAAAAGAAAATATTGGCTGAAAAAGATTTATTGGCTAAAAATGATGAATTCTTTGCTAAAAGACCAGACTATCGGCCGGAAGGAAAAGTGCCAAAAATTAAAGTAATTTTCAATATTAAAACTGAAAAATAATTAAAAAAAATATTTGAGGAAATGATTGGCGTTGGATTGGACAAAATTGGGGCATACAATGATTTGGACAATTCCAAACAAGTTGTCGCCGTAATCGACGATGATCTTTGCATTAATTGTGGAAAATGGTCTCAATTCAAAATGAATTCATTTAAAATATATTTTTAATGCATTTTCAGCTATATGACTTGCAATGATTCCGGCTATCAAGCAATTGAATTTGACAAAAAAACACATATAACGAAAGTGAATGAACAAAATTGCACGGGATGCACACTTTGCTATAGTGTTTGCCCAATTCCAGGTCATAAAAATTAATATAATTTAAAAATTGATTCTCATTTATTGGGCAAAATTAACACGACCCATTAGATTAAAATTAAAACCAAATCCTTTGAATTAATTTTTAATAAGAATTAAAGGTACTTTACGGTTATTCAGCTGCAAATTCTCCTCCCCCCCCCCCCCCCCCCTCCAAAAAATACCTTAAGTTATCCACAAAATTTGTCAACCCTAAAATCACCGTAAATCATATTTTTTCATCGTTTTACAATCAAATATGAGTAGAATAAGAATCTCAAAAAAATTTTCCAAATCTTCACCCGGATAACTTATTAAACTATTATTTTGTATTGTGGAATTTATTCTAAAAGTGAATTTTGTTTGATCCTCTCTTTTTTTATAAATGTGAATGAGGATTCTATACCCCAAGGTATATTGAAATTTATTTATTGAAAAGTAATTCAAGGCAAATGTTATTCTTTTGGGGAAATTTATTTATTGAAAATGAAAACATTAATTATGAATTATGAAGTGAATTATGAATGATGCTTGTAAAATATTTTACAATTTTTAGAATGCATTAAAATGGTGCCCAAACGAGTTGAGCATCGAATAAATCGTGGAATTCCGCCAAAAACAATTGAAAATGAGCCAGCAAAAATGAATAAAAAGAATGGACGAGTTTTGCTGACAACAAATGATTAAAATTATAGAAAATATTAGCCGAAAATATATTTTATTTTGAATAAATTGATCATTTAAATGCCTGAATCCACCATTCCCCATTTTATTTCGGCAAAGCTTTTCCTCCATTTCCTCTTATGGCGATGAACAATTGCTGCTGCTTTCGTGACATTGACTGTAATTTTCAATTTCATTGCCCGTGGCGCCAAATGAATTCAATTTGCTGGCATTTTCCTCCTTTTCTGCATCCCATTTCCATTCGTTTTCACCAATATTGCCTCCAACAAATGATTGTTGCTAATTAATATTTTATAATAATAATAATAATTTAAATTAATTTCAAACCCATTCAACTCTTTTGTTGAACAAAAATAAATCCATTGCAGAATATTTTACTTCATAATGCCATGGATTGAGGCATTGTCTACCTTCTTTCTCTAATTTACAATTTCCAATTATTGTAAATCGGGATAATTCGCCTGGCTCCATTAAAAAACCCTATAAATTTAATTTAAAATTATTATGTAAATACAAAAATATTATTTTCAGAAAAAATCATATACTAAATACATAGCTCAAAAATATAGCAAAAAACAATTAGAAAAATGGTTTATTTATACAGGAAAAAATTATAAATTTGAAATTATTATACTTAATATCCAAAATCCCATCCTAATTCTATATCCAATTGTAGGCATAAAATGTATTCATTATTATTTTTATACAAAATCACAAATTCACCCACCCTTTTCATGATGATCAAAATTTCCGCAATCTGATATGGCTTTTTGAACAAATTTATCTGCATTGTGAATTGTTTGTTTCTCGGCAATTTAGCTTTTTTATTTTCCTTTGCCACTGCCCAAATATGATCCACAAAATTTTTCTGCACAAACAATTTTACCAATTTCTCCCTATCTTTTTCCATTGTTTTCACTCTAAATTAATATTTTATTATTTGTTAATTTATATTTTATTACAATATTCGTTCAATTAGATTTCGTAAATATTTGTGGGGATCCTTTCGACGACCCTTTAAAAGAAAAAGAATACATTTTTTTAATAAAATTATTTTATTTTTATTATATTTTATAATTTTTCTTTAAATTTAAACCAACTTCTTTATATTTGGAGCATATCATGAAGTTGGATTTTATTTTATCCAATTCTGTTCCAACCAATGACGACATAATTGTATTCACTTTCTCTTGAAATTCAGGTGTTTCTATCTAAAATTTATTTTTATAATAAAATTTAATTTAATATTTATTTTTACGATTTCTTTGTTGTTTGCTTTCGTTTCTTTTTGGGCCTTTTTTTGCTCCTCTGTTCGTTTCTTCTTTTTCTGTACCGTAATAAAATTATACTTATCTCAAATTATTATTTTTAATACATTTGACTCAGCAGCAATAATGGCATATCTTCCTCCTTTTACATTCCGCATGGGCACTGCTGGAACTGGACATTTTCGTTTTACCGCCTTCTTTTGGCCAAATTTGATAGATGCAACCCCTTCGGCCAATTTATTCATTTCAGAATTGATATTGACTGCATAATTCTGAAATATTGTAAATACTGTATAACTTAATCTCTTTTAATACTCTTCCTCAATTAATTCCTCGCACCTTCTAATAATTCTCAATCCACACAAAATTCCCCAAAGGGGTTATTAAAAGGTGCTTGTCGGTTTCTGTAAACAGATTTTTAGGTCATAGAAAAGGTTACGGTAAACCTCAAGGGCCATCCGGTATAGAGTTAGAGACAACTAGAGATATTTTTTTTATCATTAGCCATATCAATAACCCTAATCCTAATAAGGAGATTATTTTTTTCATAATCTGCTCATAGATAACCAGCAATACCATTAAAAAAGGTCAAAGATATTTTTATATTTTCATTCAAAAAACAATATCAAAACCTCATTATGCAAATTTGGGTCAAAAGCTGAAGGGAATTGTGGCTGCGTCCAAATAATCTGTTGATATTGTTGATTTTGAGGCAAATATTGTTGTTGTTGATGCATTTGAAGAGGTTCTGTTGCAGTCGGCGCAAACTGATAACCGTATGTCATTTCTGATGGCACTCCACTTTCATAGGCATATTCAATTGTAAATGATGATTGATGATTGGAGGAAGTCGTTGATGAGCCGAATGAATTCGTTCCTTCTGAATATTCCAATGGCACAAATTCAGGCAATGGCAATGAACAATTCTCAGCATAATAAGAATTATCATAATAATTCCCATTCGAATTCATTTTTTCCGTAATTCAAAAAGTATGAATATTTTCTATGAAATGCAGATTTATTAAATATATTTGAATTTGGATTTGGCTCCATTCAATAAATTGAATTAAATTGTCGACATTTGGAAGGAGGTATCCTCTTGGAAAAGAATAATTTTTCTCCATATAATGAATATAATGTGGAATGAAGATGTTGGAAATAGGTTGAAAAAATAGGAAAAAGGTCAAAAAAATAAGGTTAAAAATGGGTCAAAACGAGGTCAAATAAAAACACATTTCCCGATTAACAAATAAATGCCTAAGGCCAAAAAGATAACAATGAATGTTTTCTTTATAAAATATTCAACCGAATAATAAGTTTCTACAAATAAAAATAAGGTTAAAATGGGTCAAAATGAAGTCAAGAAGAGGGGGTAATTTTCACTACTCATGCTGATTGGAAAAATGCCTAGGGCCAAAAAATGTCAAAAAATGGACTTCCGGCATTCTTTAGAAAACTTCAACCGAATAAGTTTCTACTATCTAATGATATAGGAATGGAATGAATTATGAAATATTTTGGTATTTTTGGTATTCCTTTGGTTTGATTTTGGCTTGTAATTGTTGGGTTAAATCAAATTGCACCGTCGATTTGAATAGAGAAACGAAGGTGGAAAGAAGAATTAGCTTTCAAAATATTCAATTTGGCCTAAAGAAAACGAAGAATGCGCCGGCTCCGATTCGTCGATTTGTTTTTGTTGCGAAAAAGGGGGTGGATAGGCTGGTTTTCCCCCTTTTCCATTAAAAAATATTCATCGTTTACTGTGCTCCACCCTTCCCTCGACCGTCGTCCAATCCACCTTCGTTGTTGTAATTTCTTCTCCCTTTGTTCGGCTACCAAAGCGCCCATCTGGCAAATTATTTGCATCCCTGGGTAGAAAAGCAAAGTTTAGCAAAAATAATTAATAAATGGATTCACAAATGGTATTTTTGTTCCCAAATAAACAAAAATCCCTCATCAAATTCATACTTACTACTTTAGATCGTTCATTAATACCTATATGTATTTTAGTGAGAGGGATCTAAATTTAAAGCAGGATCAATGGAACAAAATTTTATTTGTTAATCTCATAGTCAGCCTTTTCTGCTGCTAATGAACCGAAAATTTTTAAACATAATTCCTTTACTTCATATTCCAAATTCCCAAAAGACAAACAGCTAAAGTATCATTAGCCAGCCTCCAACTTTCGAAACTTTTTTTTTTATTATTTTATGAAAAAAATATTTTTAAAATGATTTTATTGATTTGCCAATCGATTGATGGCTTCATGCCGAGAAGGGAATGCAAGGCCAGGTTGGCCATTTTGCGGAACCTTTCGATCGATCTAGCAAATTCCAATATCGAAATCCCATCTAATGGCTTTTGAATAAACAATTTACCCATCTATCTAAATTCCCAATTCTGTTTGACAGTTTTTGTTTTGTTTTTATTTGAATGATTCTTTTCATTTTATAATTATTTCGTTTTTGCCAAGTTTAGAAATCGCATTAAAATGGGGCACACATTTTTACATTATTTAAATATTCCATTTAAAATTCAGGAATCCTAAAGCATTTCCCTCTATTCATCAATGTTTTCCTAGAATAAAACATTTACAAAACAATTGAATTAGTAATGAAATTTGATAATTTTTTTTATTAATGTTTTTAATCATTTTTCCATTAAAATAAAGCAATGAAAATATTTTTATTTAATTCATTCGTCTTATTCACGGCATTCGAACTTTCATTCAATGAAAAATCATCGAATGAAATGAAAATTAATGAAATTAACAAAAATATTAAAAATATATTCAAAGATGATATGAAAAACGATGATGAATGGAGAAAGAAATTTGAAGAAGAAATTAAAAAATTTTTGGAAATTAGAAATGAATTAAGCAAATATGAAAGGTCAGAGTATGGAGATTTGATTTTTGATGAAAATGCGATGGTAATGGAGGAAAACTCTTACAGAAATTTATTGATAAAATTCATTCGGAATGGTAGAGAAAGGGAATTTAAAGCAATTTTGGAAGAATTTTACAAATTAATTAATAAATATCAGCAAGAAAAACAGACAAATACAGCAGAAAATGAAAAAAATGAACATGGAAATGAGAAAGAAAAAGGTTTAAATTTTGAACATTTTTAGGATTACATTAAATTTAAATTCATTTATTCAAAATGAATGGTATTTAAATTGGCGAAATATTGAAAATGGCGAATAAAGCATTAAAATTAGCAAAAAGATTGTAGCGTTTTAATGATTTGTCTTAGACCCCACCTATATCAAATAGATAGATCTCGTTAAGAGGCACCGATTGGTATATTATTTTTAAGGTTTAAAACGCTTAAACCATCTCATATTTTTCGGTACAAAACTAAGTTAAAATTGGTTAAAAACCTAAGCCGAATCATTACTAATGTTGGGCCTCAAAGAGATATATCGATGGGTATAGGGTTTTGGCGGTTTAGGTCAAACCATTAAACCGCTAAGATCTTTCCGTCATTTTAAAATTTCCCATTCAAATGAGGGAATTATAGACTCAAAATTTGCATCGATAAATATTTTATTTTTTATTATTTAAAGAAAATGAAGAACAAAATGCGAATTGTGAAGAACATGAAAAAATGTGTAAATTTTATTTTGATATGAAAATTTTGGTGGAAAACTTGAAATTTGAAATTATTTGCGGATATAGAGAAAAACAATTTATTAAATTTGCGAATGAAAATAAAGAAAACTGGAATGAATTGAAGAAATTATATGTTGAGGAAATTATGAGGAAAATGGGAAAGAAAATCAAAGAAATTGTGGAAAAGAAAAATAAATTCACGAAAATAGAAATATTGAAAGAAATTGTGAAAAGTTTATTAAAAACGGTTAATTTTAAAATGAATAAATTAAAATTTATTATTTTTTGCAGAAATTTCTTCGATTTTTTGAATATGAAAATTTGGCAAAATTATGCCATCAATTGAATTTTAGTTTATTAATTTTAACTAGAAAATTTTTAATGGCGGAAAATTTGGCTAAATATGAGAAAAATGAAAAATTTAAAATGCAAATTGGAAAAATGTTTGGAAATTTGAGGAAAATGTTTGACAATATGATCGACCAAAAATTGCCGAATGAATGGAAAAGTTTGGAATTTGTGAATAATTAATAATAAATAAAATTAAATTTAAATAAATTTAACAAAAATATATTCAGTTGAATTGCCAAAAGATAATCCAAATTTACGCCAAAATTGGCTTCAAATGGTAAAGAAAAATTTATTCGAAAGTAAAAATAATAAAAAGAAAATGAATTATTTTGAGTCACGAATTCTAATTAACGCCGGCCAAATTTTATTCTCTTTTAACAATTTGAGGGAACATTTTCCTTCATTATTCCAAATCATTTATTTAAAAAATGAAAAAACAATTGAAATTGGAAGTGAAGGAATTGTGGCCAAAATTTATGAAGAAATAATGAAACCAGATCCAAAAAGAGAGAGAAAAAGGTTCCGGATGTGGAAATGAAAACCATTTTTATTTTAAATTCATTTAATCGGGAATTTTCTCAAATTTTTTACTCAAATTATCTGCAATTTTTCTGTATAAAATTCAAAGAATTTTTATTTTCAAAATTTGCAAATATGTATTTTCCATCCATCATTTCCTCTGAAACATATGTCGCCTAGCCATTGGCTGGCCCCATTTTCTCCTTCAAATATTCGAAAAAGCACTAAATAATCTACCCACTGAAAAAATGAAGAGTCTGCTAGCTAAAGGGCCTCTTCGCTGTCACTTCCTCACATTTGCCCTCTGCTGCTGTTTTTGACACTTTTTTTCCTCTCCGACGCGACGATAAAGTTTTTTGCAGTTTCGGGCAAATTTCCGGCTTCAACACAGCAATAGGAGGGACTCTGGCAATGGGCAAATAAAATAGTTCAGAGATCCCCCAAACAAATTTAACACTCAATCAATCAATCAAAATGTTCGTTTTTTACATACATTCCGATTGGAAAATTCAAAATTTTAGATTCTAAATTTGAGATAAAAATCCATTTTTAATTGCCACATTTTCCAATTTCTAATAAATCCTCACTAAAATTAATCCATTCCAACATTTTCCCTTCAAGCATTAATCCTTTAAAATGCCGAAACTTTAAATGGATTTAAGCTTCTGTTTTGCCATCCACTTTTCCTTTAATTTTTCCATTTCCTCTTTCCTCAAAAATGCCAAAATGTTAATGGAATTCTTTTTTACGTCAATTTAATTTACCATTTACATTTTTACCATTTTATTTTGATTTTATTTTAAATTAAATTTTCCCCTTTCTATTTTGTCTGACTGAAGTATCAAAAAAGCTAAAAAACAAATAAAAAAGGAGACGAATTGAGAATCCTTCAAAAAATCCATTTCCCGCTCTCCTCAATTATTCTTTCTTTCATTTTGCACTTTTCAACAATTTGTCCATTTCCTAGGCTTTTTCTGGCAAAATAAGGGAAAATCCCAAGAGGTTTCCTTCCTTATTTTATCCTCCTTCTAAAGCATTTCCGTCCATTTTCCTCAACTGCATTTTCTTGCATTTTAAATTTATTTCCTTTTTATAATAAATTTAGGTTCACACCTCCCTCTCACCAAATGCGAATTCATTTTGTCCATTTCCCTCATTCATATGTGACATTTTTTGCCATCAATTTGCTTTTGAATTGGCCAATAATTTCCACCCAAAATGACAATGATTTAATTGCCACATTTCCATTTCCATCGAATGAGGTAAGAATGGATGAAAATATAAAATACGATCAATTTTATAGCAAAATGTGGACATTGTCCGAACGCCGTTAGTTCAAAGAAATTTTGGCAGCCCTCAATCCGCTACCCAAAATCAGCCTCACCACCAAAAACATCATCATGCCCATCATGGGGGTATAAAATTTAAATTAATTAATTATAAAATGATGGAATTAAATTAGAACAGCATTCATGGGGATATGATGACCAAAATGGGCCATCGACTTGGGGAAAGCATTGCCGCCATGGAACGCGCCAATCTCCCATCGACATTCGAACATCAATACTGGAATTTACTTACATTAATGAAATGCATTTTGTCAATTATGAATTATCCGGTGCCGTCGAATTGAAGAACAATGGGCATGGAGGTAATTTATTCGATATTGTGTATTCAATATTTTTGGAAAAAAGGAAGAATCTATTGTCGAAATAATCATTTAATTTGGTGAATTAATAAAAATGTTCATAATTTTTTTAGTAAGTTTTTTTCCAATTACCATATATCTAATATAGCCATCTCTCTCTAATAATCCCCACTCTTGACTTTGAGGGCCCATAGCTTCTGGAATGATGAACTTTAAAAAATTTTTAATATATTTTCTTAATTCCCTAAAGCTCTATAAAATCTGCTATAATTTATTCAAAAATGTCCACATATTAAAGAGAGACCTTTACATTTATCTAATCTTTGAGGGTTTGAAAAAAATTCCCCCGGGGTTTTAAGAGAGTATATACGGTACTCCCAATTTAATTTTTGAAAATATTATATTCATTTCTTTGCAATAAAACAATGGAAAGAAACAATCCAAATAATTTAATAAATTTATTTTGAATTAAAGTTGTAATCAGTGGATTCGACAAATGGGGTCCACGCGAGCGTCCCTACATTTACGGAGGTGGATTGTCTGGCAAATATTTGCTTGCCCAATTTCATTTTCATTGGGCCACCGATCATGACGATGGCAGTGAGCATACAGTCAATGCCCTCCACTATCCGGTTGAGGTATATTCATTGTGAATTATTTCTACAATTATTTCCATTTTAAGTTGCATCTTGTCCACATCAAAGATGGATATACCCTGGCAGAGGCATTGGACCATTCGGATGGCCTTGCCGTTGTCGGCATTTTTTATCACATTGGAACGGATGGAAGTTCAATGGCCAATTTGGAGAGTGGATTAAAACGTGTCATTGAAAAAGGTTGCAAAAAAATGTTTATTTGGCATATTTAATTAATAATTAAGATGCTGCCACCCTCATTTTCAACTACACGGTTGGCATGCATTTGCCCCCAACCACGGAAAGCTTTTACCGCTATCAAGGCTCTTTGACCACTCCAGGATGCAATGAAGCGGTCATTTGGACCGTAATGGCCGAACCAATGCCAATTCTTGAACAACAAGTCAATAAATTAATTAATTTTTGTATTTTATTTAATTATCAGTTGGATTTATTACGCGCCATTCATGGACCATTCTATGGAAAACGATTGGGTTACAATGTTCGTCCAGTGCAGCCATTGAATGGCCGTCGTGTCCAATTCCGTTCTTCTTCTTGGAATCGGCAAAAAATTTGCACAAATGAAACATTTTCGGTTAAACCAAGCGGAAATGGTGCCAATGGAATTCAATTGATGATTATTCCTATGGCCATTTTATTTCCCATTTTTTGCTTATTTTTCAAATTAGTCAACATTTTTATTTGAATGCCCTAAAATGGAAAAATCATTTCCCAGCAGGGATGCCAGATGGTTTTTCAGTTTGGGGGGCATTTCGTGAAAAAAAGGGGGCATTTGGGGGGCATTTTCGGTAAAAAAGGGGGCATTTTGGGGGGTAGTTTTAAAAAGTGCCAAAAATGCAAAAATTTTTGCCAATAATGGCAGCGCAGCGAAAAATTAGACCAAAAATTAGCCGCGCAGCGAAAAATTAGACCAAAAATTAGCCGCGCAGCGAAAAATTAGACCAAAAAATAATAAAAATGGAAAAAAAGACAAAATTTTAAAAAGGGGGCATTTGGGGGGCAACTCGGCTCGGGGGGCAAAAAAGGGGGCAAAATCTCAAAAAGGGGGCAAATGCCCCCCGTAGGGGTACATTCTGGCATCCCTGTTTCCCAGACAAATCGCCGGTGTATTTTTGACCATTTTGTATTCTCAATTTTAATAATTTCATTATATAAATTCGATGTAATTTTAAAGTATAATTATTTTTGATTTTTTATTCTTTTAACAATAAACATTTGCTCTAAAATCAGCATTTTTAGCAAAATTTACTGTTTAAATTATTTGCATAATTAAACAATGCTGTTAGACTGTCAATTTGATGAAATTAGATAAACTAAATTTAAAAATGTTTTTTTTAAAAATAAAAAATAATTGCAAAGCGCCCAAAAATTATATAACGAAATGGTCTATGCAAAATACAAAATTATTCATTTTTAATGTTATTACTTAAATTATTAGTTTTTTTTCAATTAGCAAAAAAATTTTGTATGATGGTGGTAGGTATATAAAAATATAAATTAGAAATTGAAAAAAAAAAAACCAGTCTCATTTAGTAGAAGGAATTCATTGGCTTCGAAATTTTTGTGGGAAGCAGACAATGGGTGGAAACTGAAGATAGGAAAGTGCTATCATTTAACATTGTCTATCTCCATTTTTCTCGTTTCTCTTCCCCCAATGAATGGTCCATCGTCCATCCAATCAGCAATAACCCCCAATTTATCACAGAATGATTTATGGAAAGCAGGCAGGGAATTTGAAAGGGGCATTAATTGCGCCTTTAATTTCCACCATTTTTTCATCATTTTTCTGATTTCTCTGCACAGCAAATTTTTATTGGGGAATTAAAAAAGGCAACAAAAGAAAAAGAATAATTTAACATAAGTTCTTTTTTAATTTTATCAAATTTTTTTTATTAATTTCGATAGGATTTACAATTTTTAAAATGGTTAATTTCTCTCCCTCTGATGAGCAAATATTGTTCCCCGAATATTTCCAAATCCATCCCAAAGTTTTACCTTCCATTTCCAGTCCCAATTCCAATTCCAAAAGCTCGCTCCCTGGTCCCAATAATAAGCAGCCGCTTTATCCTCTTATCCACCTTCCTCAATCCATCCTCTAACTGCACTTATCGCCGATTTTTCATCTTTTTCCCAATTCTTTATATTTCTTTCCAACCAGTTTTGTAGAGAGGAACAAAAATTTTGAGCAGAAAATTCAACAAAAATAATCTTTTTTGGCTAATTTCTTTGAATTTATTAAATTTTAAATTTCCCATCCATTATTTGAATTGGCGGTTGCCAAATTCTTTTGTTTCCACACCTGCTTCTCGTTTTGCCCAATTCCACAAATTTTTTCTCATTCATTTTCATCGTGCTTTATCCAAAATAAATAATTCTTTTAATTTCAGCTTTAATTTCGAATTAAACTTCCCCAAAAAATGAAAACTGAATTGAATGATCATTCTTCCAATTCCCCAAATCCAAATCAATCATCCTCCCCCCATCAAATGAATATGCTTTTCCATTTCGGTGCTCATGCTCATGAAACATTTTTATTCCATTTTTGGAATATTTCATCTGGAATTGGTTTAGAAATATTCAAATAAATATAATTATAAAAAAATTTTAGGAATATTTTTTGCTTCTTTTTTCATTTTAATTTTATGCTTTCTCTTGGAATTTATTGGATGGTATCAAAATATTCGAAAGCAACAACGATGCTTAGGAGGGCAGAATAAAATTTCAACAATAAATGCTACAGGCAATCGAATTGGAAATGAAAACAAAAATAATAAAGTTTCAAAAAGGTAAAAATATTAATAAATGCCTTATTTTTTAAAATATTTTTTCTGTATAATTTTCGTTAAATTGAATCTAATTTATCTAAAATTTTCTCATAAAATTTTCCAAATTATTCCATTAAATTTGCCAATTAATTCTATAGATTAATAATCAAAACATTCTATTAAATTTAAAAATATTAATATTTTCAGATTAACAAAGGAAACAATTGTGGATGCCCTAATTCATGGAATCCATTTGACGTTGGGAAATTTGTTGATGGTCATTTTCATGAGTTTGAACATTTGGTTATGCGGTGCCGTCATTTTTGGCCAAATAATTGCTCGATTCATATTTTCACATTTATTCCCTCAAATTCATGGAGCATTTGAAGCAGATTTTCATTGAATTTTGTTTTAATTATAAAAATGATCAATATTGTTGTGCAAATTATAAAAATAATTAAGATAGCAATTTAAATTGACTAGAAATATTTTTTAAACAATATATGTGCATACATATTTATTTTTTGCCATTTATTGAATTAAAAATAAATTTTCTCAATAATTTGTTAAAAAAGGTTCTATTTTTACCTATATTTTTCCTTTTTAAATATTTTGCACAATTTCCGGCCCATGAAATGACTTATTTTAGTTCATAAAAAAATTATTATCGCTCCTTTAGAAATATTCCCGTATAAAATATTTATAAAAAATTTTTCTGCAATTTTCAAGTAATTTTCAAGTTCGCCATTCTCATCTCATCAGCCCATTTTAAAAGCAACACATGGAAATATAATAAAAATATGAATCATTTTTCCCTTGACAGAGTTGCATGCGGTCCCTAAATAATGTCCATTTTTCAATATGAAATTTTCTCCTTTTTAAATTAATTCGGGAAGTATTTCAATTAAATTTGGCCTGCTAATTTTTCTGCAGTTAATTTTAATATGCTAATATTTCTCAGTTTCCTTTTCTCAATTTTTAATTAATTGTTGCCTACGTTTTTGCAGGAATATAATTTGGAAGATGAATATTAAATTTGATGATTGATAGAGTTGATGGCCGTTTGAATGATGAAATGAAATTATGAATGATAAATTTTAAAATTGAAATAAGAGTATTAAAAAAATAAAAATAATTGTGAATGTGAATAGATTTTAATAATAATTTTTTATTTTTGTATTTATTGCTTGAAAAATTGTGAATATATTATTTGGGCTTTGTTTGTTAGAGAATTTTGAAAATAGAATACACAGTGTTTCGAAACGATTTACTTGCATTATAATTTTTAAGAGTACGGTAATTGAAAGATGAAGAGAATGGATGTTAAAGAAAATGATAGATGAAATGTAAAAGGAAAAACAGACATAAAAAGAAATATTTCATTATTGAATTCATTTCGTAATATGAAATTATAAGTCAGAAAACAAAGATAGTTGAATTCACACTCGTTTAATTATTACTCAGCAGCTGGCAATTTGAATTATAATTAATTTGTTATGCATTTTCAGATCAATTTTATTGCGAACTATCAATGCCAAGAAGCAAAAAAGCGAATTCAACGAAGGGCAAGGCTGCAAATGCTTCATCAAAATCGACGGCTGTATCAGCCCGGCGGACAAGGACATCAACAAGGATGGCAGCTATGCGTGCCCGAGGATCAACAACATCAACAAGGATGGCAGCTATGCGTGCCCGAGGATCAACAACATCAACAAGGATGGCAGCTATGCATGCCCGAGGATCAACAACATCAACAAGGATGGCTATATTAGCCGGAGGAACAACCTCATCAACTATGGCCGTATCGGTCCGGAGGAAATCAACAACATTGGCCGCATCGGTCCAGCGTTCATCAAAAAAATTGGCTGCATCAGCAATTGGCTCATCATCTTCACAACATTCAATGAGGAAACGGCATTCGCCAAATATTCCAGCTTCATCAGGCAAAGGTTTAAATTTTAAATTCAAATTTTAATTTTAATAATTTTCCCAACAGGAATTCGTTCCAGTGAATTGTCTTCATTAATCCAGCCATTTCCGGAGCAGGCAACATCCACCGGCGGACGATTCACTCGATCCAAATCGAGGGCAAGGGCACCAATCCATCAAGAGGTTTTATTAAATTAAATTAATATTTTTATTAATAAATTTATTTAAGAAACCGCCAAAAATTCAGTATGAGGACATCATCAAGAAAATGTGCCAAAAATCACATGAAAATGCCAAAGGTGGGTAAATCTGCTTCTATGTAAATATAAATATTGATTAAATTAAGAATGGAAATTGAAATTGGCTCTGAATGGCCCAAAACCGCCAGCATTTCAAAAAATTAAGGTATAGTATAAGTAAATTTATTGATAAATAATTTTATTTTAAGGCAAATATTTTTACCAAAGAATCCTTGAAAAAGCCGCCTCTCAATTTGCTTTGTGAGGTCGAGCAATGCAATTGCAAGAGGGATGCCAAAGATCGGTGTGGGCCAACCTCAAATTGCCTGAATCGAGCACTGCAAGTTGAATGCCCAGAAGTAAGTCAAAAAGGGGAAATAAATCAATGAAAAAGAATTTAAAGCGAATATCTCAAAATACAAAAAGAAATTTTTAAAATGGGAAAAGTAGTAAAGTGGAAATGGAATTGGGAGGGTATAGGATAGTGGAAAAGGGATGATATATGTGACACATTTTGGCAAATGAAATTTAATTCTCTATCCACTGGTTGATGAGTGATGTGATGACATGTTGATTAACAAGATGTGCCGGCACAATCATTCCTTTTCCTTTCCCTTCGATATCCTCAAGCTCGTTAGCCTATCATCATTTAAAAGTCAATTCAAATTCAAAAATCAATTTCAAAAAATTATTTTTAAAATATTCTTTGCGGCTAGTTAACAATTTAACATTCTAAATATATTTTTAAAAAATCAAAATCTAGTCTAGAGCTTAAATTTTATCAAATTGTATAAAAATTAGCAGTTTTTGATAATTAAAAAGATCATAAATTGGTTTCTGGGAATAATTTTTGCAATTCTGAACATAATAAAATTTTTAAAGGGTTGTGGAGATGCGCCCAACAATGGGTGCAACAATCGAAGGATTGCCGAAGGCCGGAACTGCATTCAATTGCAGTTGAAGCATTTCCCTGAAAAGGGTTTCGGGGCAATAGCCATGGAAGATGTGAAAAAGGTTAAAATTTGCATTTAATTTCAATTAAAAATCAATGAAATTTTAGGGTGGATTTGTTGGCGAATATGTTGGAGAAGTGATTGATGAGGCAGAGAAGAAGCGGAGGATGGCCAAAATTGAGAAGGGCAATTTGCAGAGCTATTTGATGAGACTGGATGGGCGTCGAACAATCGACGCCCAATTTAAAGGGAATGATCTTCGGTAAGCAATTTATTAAAGAAAAAATAAAATTTTAGGGATATATATATATTTTTGGGATAAGATTATTTTGTTTGATTTTATTTTAAATTTTGATTCAAAATTAGAAGATTTTAAAAAAAGGAATAAAAAAAGAATAAAGCATAAAAAGTATAATAAATTAATGAAAATGTATAAATTTTTTCAAAATTCTTAGATCATATTATTGGGTTAACCTGCATCAAAGCACATCGATTAATTACCAAAAACAAAATTGCACTAATTTAATATTTAACCAACACATTCAAAGACAAATTATAAATCATTCGATACATCCTGACGATTTCTTTCCAATTATTTTACGACTGTAGATTCTAGGATAAATTATATAAAAATTTAACCCAAATGGTCCTCTTTAGGGCCACAAAAAACAATAAATGAATGAATTATAATAATTTAACCCAAACGGTCCTCTTTAGGGCCACAAAAAACAATAAATAAATGAATGAATTATAATAATTTAACCCAAACGGTCCTCTTTAGGGCCACAAAAAACAATAAATAAATGAATGAATTATAATAATTTAACCCAAACGGTCCTCTTTAGGGCCACAAAAAACAATAAATAAATGAATGAATTATAATAATTTAACCCAAACGGTCCTCTTTAGGGCCACAAAAAACAATAAATAAATGAATGAATTATAATAATTTAACCCAAACGGTCCTCTTTAGGGCTAAAAACTTTAACCAAAACAGCCCTTTTTAGGGCTAATAAGTTCATAATCCAATTATTATAAAATTTAAATTCCTTCAATTCAGATTTGTGAATCACTCCTGCAATCCAAATTGCACCGTTGAGCAGATCCAAAGCAATTTGGACATTCATATGGTTCTCATGGCCAAAAGGGCAATCAAAAAAGGTAAAAATGGGGACGATGAAATGTGATAATTAGTAATTAGGGTCAAATTTTTAAATTTTTATCATTTAATAAGAAAAAGACATAAAAATGTAAAGTTTTTGAGCATTTAATTCATCTGTTGACCTATTTTAACTTTTTGGCAATTTTTCGGGGAAAATTTCATCAAAAAATACTTTAAAAAATTAGTTATTTAAGGTTCTCGAAATAAAATCTATTTTGAAAAATTTCGCAAAAAAAATCCTAAACAAAGAGGCATCTATTTTGTGATTTTTGCCAAACTAAAAATCCACACTATAATAATAATTAACTAATTTGAATTTAATTTAAAGGTGAAGAACTCACTTTCGACTACAAAATGGCCGGATGTGGCGGGTTGGCTGTGCCTGAATGCCATTGTGGGGAGCCGAATTGCAGCGGCATTTTGTCGGCCAATTCAGAGGAGAAGGATCAAAGAAGAAGGGCAAAATCCCTACCGCCGGCTGCCAATCGAACAACAAGGAGGACACCGCCGATCAAGAGGAAGGCAATGGGAAAAGAAGAAGAAAAGGCAACGCCTAGGAAGAAGGTCAAAATTGAGGTCAGAAGGAAGAGAGCAAAATCGCTTGCGCGATAAATGGAGAAGGACGAATTGAAGAGGATGAGGAAAATGATGAGAAGGATGAAGATGAGGATGAGAGAAAGATGATAAAGATGAGGAAGAGGATGAAGAATGAGGATGAAGATGAGAAAGATGAGGATGAACGAGAAGGATGAAGATGAGGAAGAATGGGAAGGATGAATGAGAATAAAGATGAGGAAGAGGATGAAGATGATGAGGATGTTGATGAAGAAAAGGATGAATGAGAAGGATGAAGATGAGAAAGATGAAGATGAAGATGATGAGAAAGGAGATGAAGAAAGGGATGAATGAAGGATGAGGATGAGAAAAATGAAAATGATGAGGAAGATGATGAAGAAATGGATGAGAAGGATGGGGATGAAGATGAGAAGAATGAAGAATAAGAGGAGGATGGAGATGATGAGAAAGATGATGAAGAAGGGGATGAGAAGGATGAAGATGAGAATGATGAAGAAGAAGAGGAGAATGGAGATGATGAGAAAGATGAAGAAGAGCTGGGTGATGGAGATGATGAAGAAGAGGATGATGGAGATGATGAGGATGGAAGAGATGAAGAAGAGGAGGATGGAGATGATGAGGATGGGAGAGATGAAGAAGAGGAGGATGATGGAGATGATGAAGATGGAATGAATAAAATGAAGAAGATAAATTGTAAATATTGTACATATTTTATTGTTTTGTTTTAATTTGTTGTTTCCAATTGTAAATAAATTGTACATATTTTATTGTTTTTGTTTTAATTTGTTGTTTCCAATTGTAAATAAATTGTACATATTTTATTGTTTTTGTTTTAATTTGTTGTTTCCAATTGTAAATAAATTGTACATATTTTATTGTTTTTGTTTTAATTTGTTGTTTCCAATTGTAAATAAATTGTACATATTTTATTGTTTTTGTTTTAATTTGTTGTTTCCAATTGTAAATATTGTACATTTTTTTTATTATGTAAATATTGTAAATAAATAAAATTCCCCCAAATTTTTATAGTAAATGATTATTATTAATTAATATATAGTATTATATTATAAAAACCTTAACCTAAACAACAAGGCCAAAATTAAATAATAAATGTTTTTTATAAAATTAGTTTAAATATATTTATTTTAATTTTCTAGAATTTAGAAAATTCAATGAATGAATTTCATTATTTTTAATATCCATTGTAAATCTCTGCACTAGAATGCAAATTCTTGCCATTATCTTAATTTCAAAATATTTTTGTAATTGAGGTATTCTTGGTCTACTATTTTTTTTCTATTTGATATGATATATTAATTGGGTGATTTTATAGCTTAATTTTCTGCCTTTCTCACGTAAATTGAATAAATCAATTTTATTATATTGAGAATGAGAATTGTTGTTTCCATGGTTTTAAAGTTTTTTTTATCTCGATCTCCTCAGAAAATTCCATATTTGGAATCTACATTCATTCTTTTTCAACATTTTTAATTTTGAATTTGACTCCTTAATAATGCAACATCAAGTTTCGATCGATTCGATGCACAATTCTCCAAATAATAATTCATCCTTGATTAATCAAATGAATTCATTATTCTTCCATTTCGGTGCTAAAGAATCATTTTTATTCAACTTTTGGAATATTTCTTCTGAAATTGGTTCTAAAAAATATTTTTTTATACCTAATGTATTTTTAGGGATCATTTTTGCCTGTTTTCTGATTTTAATTTTATGCTTTCTCTTGGAATTTATTGGATGGTATCAAAATGTTCGAAGGCAAAAACGACAATTCGGCGGAGGGCAAAATAAAATTACAACAATAAATGCCACAGGCAATCGAATTGGAAATGAAAGCAAAATTAATAAAATCACAAAAATAAGGTTAATAAAAAAATGGATAGAAAAATCGAAAGATTATTACTGTAATAAAAAATAGTTAAAAAATTATGAATTAAGGCAAACATTGTCTCCTTGTTTTCAGATTAACAAAGGAAACAATTGTGGATGCCCTTATTCATGGAATCCATTTGACTTTGGGAAATTTGTTGATGGTCATTTTCATGAGTTTGAACATTTGGTTATGCGGTGCCGTCATTTTTGGCCAAATAATTGCTCGATTCATTTTCTCAATTTTTTCACCCAAAGAGGATGATGCATCCTAGAAAATCATTAAACTAATTTGATCTTATGCAAATTATTTGTTCCTCCGCCATTCCCTCATTCTTCCTAACATTATAATTTACCATTCATTTTATAATTATTTTAATTTAAATCAAAAATAAATAAAAACCAGATGTAACATTCACAAACCAATTTTATCATTTTAAAAATTTCCAATTTTGATTATTGCATGCATAAATTTATTCCCACAATTCAAACCAAATCTAGGCCTTCATAAATCACCTAAAAGTCTATTGACATATTTGCATTCGAGACTAAAAGTGAAAATTTTCTTTCTCGCGATTCTACAAAAAATGTTGACATAGTCAATTTCATACAAAATTCATTTGATTTTTCTACGATGTCATTTAATTTGAATTGTCGTCTCCTTAAAATTATTCCCTTCCATTTTTATATTTTTTTCGGAATGCTTAAATTAATTTTATATTTTTTTTTCTCATTTTCTTTTAATGCGATTGAATTTTTTATTCTTCCGCCACTCCCTCATTCTTTATTGTATCACTAAAAAAAGACTATCCCATCTAAATTTTGATTTTTCGTCAAAATGGCCAACATCATGTTTTGGATTCATTCAAAAATTATTGATAAGCCGAAAATTGAATTTATTGTCGCACAATTTTATTTTTATTCGGTTCTAAAATAATGAAAATGCTCGCATTAATTTTATATTTCTACTTTTTCCATTTTTTGAATGCCAATCGAATCATTCTTAAATCAGCCACTGAATTGAACGCCAATTCCCAGAAAAGTAATTTATTCATTATTCAATATTAATATAATTTATTATCTAAATTTAAGAATTATTTCGACTTATTAGTAGAAAAATCCACTTTTCGGGTTAAAATTAGTTGAATCATTAAATTATATTAACCCCAAAAAAACATTTCATTGTAGGAATACAAAATGGACAAGGCTATTCCCCGTTTGATTATCTTCGACCACAAGTTTGGCAATTCAATGCTTTTGTTGGCACTCCATCAAATCCCCACCAAAGGGGTAATATATTAAATTAAAAATATAAAATTTAAATTAAATTAGGCCAAATTGTTTTGTTTTCCTTGGAAATTGACAGCGGTGACACTTGGATAATGGAGAATGCCTATAATGGAGGGTAATAATCCCATTGAAGGGACATTTTTTGGGCAAAAAAACATGATTTAGTGGTACCACTT
Organism: Pratylenchus scribneri; assembly: GCA_030063045.1. Lineage (NCBI taxonomy): Eukaryota > Metazoa > Nematoda > Chromadorea > Rhabditida > Pratylenchidae > Pratylenchus > Pratylenchus scribneri. The sequence goes on from JAQSEB010000033.1 coordinate 499,868, forward strand.
CTTTCATTGCCAACAAATCGGCCACTTTTGAATTGGACGATTTATTCGGAAAATGTCACGGATATGTGGCCCAGGATTCAATGAATATTATTGGGGTCATTTTCGGCAATAATATAAATGGGAATATTTCAAAAAATATTCAGTCGGATTATAATTTCACTGATCAACGATTTGGAATGATCACAAATTTAAATGGGTATAGGCCAACTTGGCAAACGGACGGAAAGCTTGGATTGGCATGGCCAAATGCAGGTTCACCAATTTTGAATGGAAGTCTTCTCAATTCGTTGGAACCTTTGGAAAGGTCATGGCGAATATTTTCACTATTTTCCAATTAAATATTAAGATTCACAATTTCCTTTGATCAAAATGAAGAATTGACTTCCTATGCATTATTCGGTGCCCCAAATTGCGAAGATTGTTTGGACTATTGGGCCACTGTCCCATTGAGGGGCGATTTATTTTATTGGCAAATTTGGTTACTTTCTTTGGGAATTGATGAACCAAAAAGGGCGGATATTTTTATTGAAAACGGCGAACATCAAGTGGCAATGCTTTCCAATCGAGTACAATTCATTTATGGTTAATTATTTTGAATGAATTATAATTAAAATTTTGTGCAGGTCCAAAGAAATATGTGGAAAAATTGGCAAATATTTTGGATGGAAGAAAACAATTAGATGGAAATGAAAAATTTTGGTTTGATTTGGAATGCAAAAATATTGAAAAAATGCCAATTATTGTGCTAAATTTGGAAGGAAATCAATATTTGAGCCTTTCACCAAAAGATTACATCAAAAAGGTTTTTAATTCAAATTTAAAATATTGCTAATATTCATTTTAGTCAAATGGTCGATGCATTCTATTATTTGCCCCAATTGAGAATATCAAAAATGAAAAATATGCACAAAATGTGAATTGGATTATTGGCCTCCCAATCCTTCGCCGATATTGCCAACTTTATGATATAAAAAATAAGGAAATTGGATTTGCCAGAACAATGCCACCAAAATTTTAATCATTTTATTCAACATTTTTAAATAAATTTCTAATAATATTCTAATAAAAAAAATTTATTATTTTCCATTCTGCTGTTTTTGTGCCTCATTATTTTCCAGTCGCCTTTTTCTCAATGCCAAAATGCGAAGTGCCAGCGAATTGAGACGAATAAAGCCGGCCGCATCCCGATGATCGTATGTGCCACTGCCCTCCTCAAAAGTGACCACATCCGCATCATAAAGGGAGTGAAGGGCACTGCCCCGGGCCATCACCGACACATTCCCTTTGTACAATTTCAGCCGGACCCAGCCCGTGACGTATTCCTCAAAATATTAAATACCGTAAATTACTCAAATCTCTCTAATTATTCCCCATGGGATAATAAAAGAGAATTTACGGTAATTAATTTTTTATTCATTAAATATTTACTTGGGATTTGTCGATGGCCGCCTGAAGCATTTCTCTTTCCGGTGAGAACCAAAAACCATTGTAAATTAATTCCGCATATTTTGGCATTAATTCATCCTTCAAATGTGCTGCCCGTCGATCCAACGTAATGCTTTCAATTGCTCGATGTGCCGTAATTAGCACTGTCCCTCCGGGCGTTTCATAAATTCCTCTCGATTTCATCCCAACAAATCTTCAAAATTTATTTTTTTCCAATTAATTAATTCAATTCTAGCCAATTTACCTTCCCTCCACCAAATCCAATCGACCAACTCCATTTTCGGATGCGAATTCATTCAATTTGGTCAAAATTGTCGCCGGTGTCATTTTTTGGCCATCAATTGCCACCGGATCGCCGCATTCAAAATCAATTGTCAAAATTGTTGGACAATTTGGTGCCATTTCCGGGTCCACAATTCTCGCACAAACATACGGTGGCATTTCTTCGGCCGGGTCCTCGAGTACCTTTTTAATGAATAATTCCAAAATTGATCAATTTTAATCTATCCCACCTTTCCTTCGGATGAAGTGTGCAACAAATTTGCATCCACCGAAAATGGGGCCTCTCCTCTTTTGTCCATTGCAATTGGAATTCCATTTTTGTCCGCAAAATCCAAAAGTTTTTGCCTCGAAAGTAAATCCCATTCCCGCCAAGGGGCAATCACAGTCACTTCCGGCTTCAATGCATAATAGGATAATTCAAATCGAACCTTAATTTTCGTATATTTTCCATCTCCAAAATTTCCCACTTGATCATTTCCTTTGCCCGTTGCCCCATGAACCACTGCATCTGCCCCAACTTTTTCTGCAATTTCAATTTGTTTTTTGGCAATCAATGGCCTCGCAATGGAAGTTCCCAATAAATATTGGCCCTCATAAATTGCATTCGCACGAAACATTGGGAAAACATAATCACGCACAAATTCCTCCAGCAAATCCTCCATGAAAATATTTTCTGCCGGGACGCCAAGTTGCAATGCTTTTTGCCGAGCCGGCTCCAATTCTTCACCCTAATTATTTTAATTCAATTTAATTATTTTTTAAAATTGAGGACTTGGCCAAGATCCGCGGTGAATGTGACCACCTCACAGCCATAAGTGATTTGAAGCCATTTTAGAATGACGGAAGTGTCTAATCCACCGGAATAGGCCAATACAACTTTTTTGGGCTTTTTCTGTGACGATTGCATTTTTCTTAATAAATTATTTATTTATTTATTAATTATTTAAATTTATTTTTTTTCTCATTAATGAATAAATAATTGATGAATTTATTATTTTTGGACCATGCTTTATTTTGTTTATCAATTGTGGAAATGAATTCCATTCTGATAAGCCCCATAATATTTCATTTGTTTTCTGCTTGTTCTTTCATTATTATTCATTGAATTAATAATTTCCATTTTGCCAATGCAAAAACAATATTAGAAGCAATAAATTCACTGATAAACAATTCATTCATTTATTGTGAATGATATATTAGTCAAATTGCATCATTCTGATGCAGTCAATTAAAAATTGATCAATTCTTTTGTTATTATTTAATTAAAGAAATGAATTCCAAAATTGATGAAATTAAATCAACGGAAAAAGGTGGAAGCAGTTTACTTTGGCAAAAGGCAGATGTTTGTGTGGATTCAAAAATATTGGCATTGATGGCTGGAGAGGATGTCATTTTGGACAGAGAATTCCTCCCATATGATATTGAGGCCAGCAAGGTGCACGTTGAAGGATTGGCCCGAATTGGAATACTCAATGCAATGGAATCGGGGGCAATAATAAATGAATTGATGGCATTGGCAAATGATTTTCGGGATGGCAAATTTGTGTTGGATGATCGATTTGAAGATGGACATTCGGCGATTGAAGCAAGATTGATTGAAAAATTGGGTGATGTTGGAAAGAAAGTGCACACTGGGAGGAGCAGAAATGATCAAGTTTGAGGGAAATTTGTTATAAAATCAATATTTGAAATGAATATTTAGGTTTTGGTTGCGACCAGATTATGGTTGAAGGAACAATTGATGGAATTGGAAAAATATTGCATTCAAATTGCCCAAATTTGTTTGGATAGAGCAAAACAAAATCCACTTCCGATGCCAGGATATACTCATTTGCAAAGAGCCGTTGTGTCCTCAACGGGAATGTGGTTTGCCGGATGGGCCGAATCATTCACGGAGGATGCAAAAAGGCAATGAGAAAATAATTAATTAAATAAAATAAGTAAAATAATTAAATAATTAAATAAAATTAAAAAAAAAATTAATTAAATAAAATTAAAAATAAAGAAATAAATTAAATAAAATTAAAAATAAAGAAATAAATTAAATAAAATTAAAAATAAAGAAATAAATTAAATAAATTAAAAATAAAGAAATAAATTAAATAAAATTAAAAATAAAGAAATAAATTAAATAAAATTAAAAATAAAAAATTAATTAAATAAAATTAAAAATAAAGAAATAAATTAAATAAAATTAAAAATAAAGAAATAAATTAAATAAAATTAAAAATAAAGAAATAAATTAAATAAATTAAAAATAAAGAAATAAATTAAATAAAATTAAAAATAAAGAAATAAATTAAATAAAATTAAAAATAAAGAAATAAATTAAATAAATTAAAAATAAAGAAATAAATTAAATAAAATTAAAAATAAAGAAATAAATTAAATAAAATTAAAAATAAAAAATTAATTAAATAAAATTAAAAATAAAGAAATAAATTAAATAAAATTAAAAATAAAGAAATAAATTAAATAAAATTAAAAATAAAGAAAAAAATTAAATAAAATTAAAAATAAAAAATTAATTAAATAAAATTAAAAATAAAGAAATAAATTAAATAAAATTAAAAATAAAGAAATAAATTAAATAAAATTAAAAATAAAGAAATAAATTAAATAAAATTAAAAATAAAGAAATAAATTAAATAAATTAAAAATAAAGAAATAAATTAAATAAAATTAAAAATAAAAAATTAATTAAATAAAATTAAAAATAAAGAAATAAATTAAATAAAATTAAAAATAAAGAAATAAATTAAATAAAATTAAAAATAAAAAATTAATTAAATAAAATTAAAAATAAAGAAATAAATTAAATATAATTAAAAATAAAAAATTAATTAAATAAAATTAAAAATAAAGAAATAAATTAAATAAAATTAAAAATAAAGAAATAAATTAAATAAAATTAAAAATAAAGAAATAAATTAAATAAATTAAAAATAAAGAAATAAATTAAATAAAATTAAAAATAAAGAAATAAATTAAATAAATTAAAAATAAAGAAATAAATTAAATAAAATTAAAAATAAAGAAATAAATTAAATAAAATTAAAAATAAAGAAATAAATTAAATAAATTAAAAATAAAGAAATAAATTAAATAAAATTAAAAATAAAAAATTAATTAAATAAAATTAAAAATAAAGAAATAAATTAAATAAAATTAAAAATAAAGAAATAAATTAAATAAAATTAAAAATAAAAAATTAATTAAATAAAATTAAAAATAAAGAAATAAATTAAATAAAATTAAAAATAAAAAATTAATTAAATAAAATTAAAAATAAAGAAATAAATTAAATAAAATTAAAAATAAAGAAATAAATTAAATAAAATTAAAAATAAAAAATTAATTAAATAAAATTAAAAATAAAGAAATAAATTAAATAAAATTAAAAATAAAGAAATAAATTAAATAAAATTAAAAATAAAAAATTAATTAAATAAAATTAAAAATAAAAAATTAATTAAATAAAATTAAAAATAAAAAATTAATTAAATAAAATTAAAAATAAAGAAATAAATTAAATAAAATTAAAAATAAAAAATTAATTAAATAAAATTAAAAATAAAGAAATAAATTAAATAAAATTAAAAATAAAAAATTAATTAAATAAAATTAAAAATAAAGAAATAAATTAAATAAAATTAAAAATAAAAAATTAATTAAATAAAATTAAAAATAAAGAAATAAATTAAATAAAATTAAAAATAAAAAATTAATTAAATAAAATTAAAAATAAAAAATTAATTAAATAAAATTAAAAATAAAAAATTAATTAAATAAAATTAAAAATAAAGAAATAAATTAAATAAAATTAAAAATAAAGAAATAAATTAAATAAAATTAAAAATAAAAAATTAATTAAATAAAATTAAAAATAAAGAAATAAATTAAATAAAATTAAAAATAAAGAAATAAATTAAATAAAATTAAAAATAAAAAATTAATTAAATAAAATTAAAAATAAAGAAATAAATTAAATAAAATTAAAATTAAAAATAAAGAAATAAATTAAATAAAATTAAAAATAAAGAAAAAAATTAAATAAAATTAAAAATAAAAAATTAATTAAATAAAATTAAAAATAAAGAAATAAATTAAATAAAATTAAAAATAAAGAAATAAATTAAATAAAATTAAAAATAAAAAATTAATTAAATAAAATTAAAAATAAAGAAATAAATTAAATAAAATTAAAAATAAAAAATTAATTAAATAAAATTAAAAATAAAGAAATAAATTAAATAAAATTAAAAATAAAGAAATAAATTAAATAAAATTAAAAATAAAAAATTAATTAAATAAAATTAAAAATAAAGAAATAAATTAAATAAAATTAAAAATAAAAAATTAATTAAATAAAATTAAAAATAAAGAAATAAATTAAATAAAATTAAAAATAAAGAAATAAATTAAATAAAATTAAAATAAATATAGAGCAAATCAAACACGAGAATGGATTGACAAAAATCCATTGGGTACGGCGGCAGGATATGGAGTGAATTTGCCTTTGGATCGAGAATTTTGTACAAGAAAATTGGGTTTTGCTCGACTTCATTGCTCGCCGATTGCCGCACAACTTTCACGGGGGAAATTCGAAATGGCTGCATTGGAAGGTAATCTAATTATTTTAAACATAATTAATTATTTTTTAAAGCATTTTGCACAACTTTTTTGGATGTTCGCCGTTTGGCCTGGGATTTGTCACTTTTTTCCACAGCTGAATTCGATTTCATCATTTTGCCATCCGAATTCACAACTGGCTCATCAATAATGCCGAATAAGAGGAATCCGGATGTCGTTGAATTGCTCAGAGGCAGTTATGCCAGAGTGAGTGCGGCACGAAATGAAATTGAGCAATTGTTGTCATTGCCTTCTGGCTATCAACGTGACCTACAAATTAGCAAAGTAATATATAATTCACAGGGATGTCAGAGTACCGGATATATGGCCTTTGCCATATTTTTACCAGAATTTAGGTAATGCAATATTTTTTCCGGGTTTTAAATCTAGCAGATATTCCAATTTTTAACTAAATTTTTCATCATTTTTGGTTACTTTTTTTCGTTGCAAGGCACTTTAACTTATGAATGAAATCTTTATTTCGTAGCCCAGCCCGAATTACTCAAACACATCAATAAAAATATTTATAAGCTTTTATATTGTTTTTTAACAAGTTTTTAAATATGTCATATTTTTGTCGGATTTTCAAAATTTTTCCCCAATTTTCCGTGAACTGGGATTCTTTATTGGGAACCGCACACCTGATTTCACCATACATTATTTTGATATATCCAATATAAAGGGTCCATTGGTCCGTGGTTGCCGTTTTTCCCTTGAAATGCTTTCAATTGTGCCAAATCTCCTCTCAAAACTTGAATTTAATGAACAAAAAATGAGGGCAGCAATTGAGCCGGCAATGTATTTAACGGACATTGCCATGGAATTAGCAATTGGGGGAACACCATTCCGAGATGCGTATCGACAAGCAGCCGCCGAAATAACAAAAATGAAATCACAACAAAATTCCACAAATTTGAAAAGAACTCCGGAACAAAGTTTGGCGGCGAGAATATCGCTTGGGGCAGCCGGAAATCCACAAAATGAATTAATTCAAGCGGAATTGGATGAATTGAAGGGAATTAAAAAATAATTAGAATTGAAATTGAAAATATTTGATATTTTATTCAAATTAAAATAAATTTTAGAACAATGAAAAAACAACATTTTTGGGCTAATTTTCCTATTTTTAAATAAAATAATTAAAAAAAGTTGGGATTATTTTTATTTTCATTTTGTTGCCAATTTTCCAAATGCCCACAAAAGAATGGATTTTTGTGCATGTAAACGATTTTCGGCTTCATCCCAAACCACTGATTGTGGCCCATCAATTACTTCCGCCACCACCTCTTCGCCTCGATGTGCCGGCAAACAATGCATAAAAATTGCATTTTTTGATGCTATTCCCATCAATTCCGGTGTCACCTTTAAGTAACTTATTAATTTTATATTTTTTTTGCCAATTAAACTCACTTGAAATGGTTGAAGTGCTTTCAACTTTCCTTCGGCCCTCGCTTGTCCCATTGAAATCCAAGTATCCGTTAGGACAACTTCTGTTCCTTCGACTGCCTTTTTTGGGCATCGCATTTGTTGGATGGTTGCTCCACGGCCCAATGCTGCTTTCACCACCTCCGGACATGGATCATATCCGGGTGGGCATGCAACACGCACTTCAAAACCCATCAAACTTGCCGCCTCAATTATTGAATGCAAAACATTGTTATTCCCATCACCAAGCCAAGCCCATCGAGTGCCTAATAAATAAAGGGAAAATATTTTTTACCCCATTCCAAAAGTAGTTTAAGCCGGTTTTAGGCCCAACAAACCTTATACCAATTTGTAGATCTCATCGAGAGGAATCGAATGGATATATAATATATTAGCTTTTAGTCCAAAATTAAGCTGTTTAAAATGAATATGGTTTAAACGGTTTAACCCTTTCAGTTTAGCTTAAACTAATAAGAAATGTACAGGTCAAAATACATGGTTTGTAAAGTCAAAAACCGGATTCTAATTTATTAGAAAGAAGTCAAAAATTATCTTTGAATAAAAATTAAAAATTTAAGGTATAAAAAATTTTTAAAAAATAATTGCTTTCCATAAATAAATAATTTTTTAAATTTTTTAAATAAATTCAAATAAAATTACCTGCCAATCTGCCAAGCTTTTCCTTCACGGTCATCATGTCGGCCACAATTTGGCACGGATGTGATTTATCAGTTAATCCATTTATAACTGGTATTGTTGAATTTTTTGCCAATTCCGTTGCTTTTTCATGGCAATCCGTTCGGATCATCAAAACGTCCAAATAACGGGACAAAACACGTCCAGTGTCGGCCATCGTTTCACCTCGACCCAATTGCATTGTGCCCTTTAATTAATAAGCAATCAAAAATATTAATATTGATACTACCGCATCCAAAACCATTGATGTGCCACCCAATTGTCTCTGTGAATGAAATTTACCCGGTGAATTTGTCCCAAAAGCCAAAACTGACCATGGCCATATCGAATGAAACTCGAGTTCGGGTGGAATTTTTCTCGAAAATCATTCCCATTGTGCATCCGGCCAATGGCTCATCTTTGTCCGGTTCACCTTTTGGTCGACCTTTTCTGGCATTTTTTCGGGAAATTGCATCCTCCAAAATGGTAGTAAGTACTTCTCGACCAGCGTCCACCAAATCCATGAAATCATTCTTTTTGTAACAACAATCCATCATTTGTAGTAATTTAATGGTATGGTCTATAATATTAATTTAATATTATCATTCCTTTTATTTATTTTCTTTTTGTGATTTGATGTCCAAAAAAGAGAATTGGAAATTCCGTCTCTCAGTACTCAGTTCCAAATTAATGATAATAAAATATAATAATTTGACTGATAAAACGATAAGTATTGCATCATCCTGATGCTTTGACAATATTTTTAATGAAAAGAAAATAATTTAATTAATAAAAATAAAGAAAAAATAAAAAGAAAAATTTAATTGATGCTAGATTAGATGAAAATGACTCTATAACAAAGATTGCTATAATTGATGGATGGAATGAGGATTGTGCAATCTCTAATAATCTGATAAAAAGGGAACCGGTTTATTGAACCAATTGGCCAAATAAGTAAAAGGCTAGGCAAAGGGAATGTATTGGAATTAGGAAGCAGCTAGGGTTGCGTCCCCGAAGGTCGGGGACGGGTTGAACGGGGACGGGGATGATCGGGGACAGCACTATCGGGGACGGGGACGGGGATGACCTGAACGGGGTTCCCCGCGGGGATCCCCGCGGGGACGGGGATAGACTGAATTTTTGAAAAAGGTCTAATTTTTCACAAAAATTTTTCTAAAAGAAAATTTCTGCTCAATAATGGCCGCGCAGCGAAATAGCGAATATTAGCCATGTAGTGAAGTGAAAAAATTTTAGCCAAAAATTCAAAAATTATAAAAATTTTGCTTAAAAATTTTTCCATTTTTCCTTGAAAAATCCAAAAATATGGGGTGCATGTTCATCCCCGCGGGGATTCATCCCCGCGGGGATGGCTCTTTCGGGGACGGGGATGAACGGGGATGGCTTTTCGGGGACGGGGACGGGGATGAGGCCCAAAATCACCGGGGATCCCCGCGGGGACGGGGATGGGCGGGGACGGGGGCGCAACCCTAGGAAGCACCACAATCCTTTACCCTCTGGATAAATAGCACCTCAAAACTAGTTAATTCCTTCATTTGGGCCAACCACAATCACCAAAAACGAATCCATCACAAATTCAATAATTCAATCTCTATACTGCCAAATATTCTAAGAATAATTCTTTTCATCAAATAAAAATATTAAAATGAAATTTTTATGGATTTTGGCCATTGTTCCCCTTTTCCTCACCTTTTTTCCAATTGCAACAATTGGACAATATTTGGATTGGAGTTCTCGAGGCGATCATCATACAAGTGGGACAATTCTTCAATCGCAAGGCGGTGGAGTTTCTAGGTTCATTTTTGGAAGGAATTTTTGGATATATTTATATATTCCATTTGAAGATATGATGGACAAACCCAGCATTATGCCCATTCAAATGCATACAATAATCCAAGTAATTGAAGAAAAATTTGTGCCAATTGTTTTATTTTTAGATGCATGGCCTCAAAATTACCCATCCTTCCATGGTTTTGGCAAACGCTGAAGAGAATGATGGGGAAATTTATGAAATTTTAAAAATGCCGAAAATGTGCATAATATTAATACAATTTTTTTAAAATCTTTTTATTGATGACATGAAAATATTGTAAAGGAATATATAAAATTAAGGCACAATCTTGATAGTAAAAATATGTTTTTAAAAAGGATAGTTGCGCACTTTTTTGAACATTTTCTTGAATTGTGAAACTTTGTTGCCAGGGAATAATTTTGCGACGGTCATTTCCAGGAATTGGCCAGCCCTTTTGAATCTTCTTGTAGCCTAAATATGAAAATATATTTTGCCTAATAAGGAAATTTTGAACAGACGCCAAGTGGCAGAACATCATTGTCGAGGGAGGGATGTACTTGCCTAAATGGCCAATTATAAAAAATAATTGATAATTTACATATAGCTGATATTCAATGTGACTGCATGGTTTTGAAGTGTGCCGAGTTCAATCATATTCAGCCCTTCATTTGCCGTACTCAAAATTGCAATTTCAGGGGGATTCTGGTTAACATTAGATTTTACTTTTTTATTTAATTCAAATCTTCGGACCGAATTTGGTTTCAATGTGATGAATCCATGCGTGACTCGAATGTCTTTAATATTTAAAATTTTTGCCTTATTTTTGCTTCTTTTACCGCCGCCATTTTTGTACCAACAAGTGCTCCTTAAATATTAAATTAATATTTTTAAATAAATTTCCAAAAATTTACGTCAAATTCAATGAAGGTGGCCCGAACATTGGAACCTTAATTAAATTTAATTTATTTAATTTTATGAATAATTTCATTAATTTTTTTGGGCGATCACCTGGGTTGGCGAAATATCCAACAATTCCTCATATTCGCTGGTGAGCATATCTGTTGGATATCGCAATCCCTTTGTTGCTTGTGAATACCATTTTCCCATCATAAATTGCAATGGTTCCAATGCTGGAGGCAGTGGAATTGGGGTCAATTCTTAAACAAAATTTTGTCTATTTTTGACATTTCATTTCCAAACTCACTGACAGCCGGATCCGGCGTGCATAATTTGCAGGAGACTGCACAATTTATGTCGAAGAAATTCGTCTAAAATTCATCTTAAAATTAATTTCATTTGTAATTATTCTCGATTCCACCTGCGTTCTGACCAATTCACATTTTTCTTCCATTGCCCATCGATCACAACTTTGGTAAATATTTCGGCATCTTCCTTAAATACCATCAAAATTATTGTCCTTATATTCAATTGATTTTATGATATTTATATATTATAATAAATTTTGAATACGGTGACAGTATTTGCCCATCCACCCCGAGGGACATTCACATGACGTCTTCCCAGGCACACATTTTCCCCCATTCAAGCACGGATTGAATTTGCATTGTTCCTTGGAAAAACGTTTGATCACAACTTGGCCAGCCCCATCAACATCTTCACAAATTACTGTTTTTTTTTTCAAAATATTGCTGACCAATTTGAATAAGCAAAATAATCAAAACAATGGAGGGAATTAGCCTTCTCAGTGGATAATAGTATTGCCTACTTTTCGAATCGGATGAAGATGACGCCAAATTTAACGTAAATTGTCGTTGAGGAATAACTTTTGGTTCCATCTCCTCTCATTTAGAGTGTTCACCGTTTGGATGAGAGGGGGGCGAATATGAAGAGGAAAATGGGGAAAGGAACGGTTCCGGTGTCGTTTCGTTTTTCGGCAGCCTTCCCTTCCTTTTCCGCTGTCTTCAAACAAAACCAATTTCCGTCAATCCACTTTCAGCTTTTCCTCTGCACAAATGGGCTCAATTGGTTTGGAGGAAGAGGATGGAAGAAGCAATAAATTGAATTGGGAAGAAATAAAAAAAATAATAATTGGATTGAATAATTCGTGGATGGGGGAGGGAGTATAATTGGAACGAAAAATGACCAATGGAAGATGCAAATCAGAGCAGCAAGAGGACTAAAACACAAAATATTAATTATTGATATTGAATTATTCACAAAATATTTTTATAAATCATCTTTTTGTAAGGAGGAATCCTTTTATTATTATTATTGGCGAAATTTATTTGATTGACGATGTTGGAAAGAAAGCGTGAAACCGAAAATTGCGCGAAGTAGCACATTCCCCAATCCCCATTCCCCACCATGCTGCTGGCTGATCAACTTTCATAAAGATGCTATGAGGATTTGGGATTAAACGGCGACAATTTGGTAGGGTGAATGGCTGAATGAAGGGAAAATGTATTGGTCAACTCAACTGGTTCCATGAAGGCATGGGAATTTGGGGTAGGGGCTAGGGGGATTGGTTCGCCGACAATTGCGCACCCGACATTTGCGCACTATTTTTTAGTCAGGTCTAACTTGTATAGAACCCCCAAACCCATAGCCCCCTAAACCCATAGCCCCTAAACCCATGCCTGCCCCTAAACCTAACCCTAGCCCTAATCCCTATTTTAAAAAAATAGTGCGCAAATGTCGAGTGCGCAAATTTCGGGTTTTTAAAAGTGCGCAAATGTCGGGTGCGCAAATGTCGCGGCACGGGGGATTGATTGTAACTCTCAACTGCTTAAGTTTGAAATATTCAAAATCACAATATAGCTTTTATCATTTAATTTAATGTCTGATATGATGAAGATGGTGGAACCAAACTAAAAAAATCGAAATTTTCATCGAAATCGAAATTCATATCCAAATCGAAACCGAAATTAAACTAATAATCTAAAACACCGAAAAAAAAATTCCCATACTGCAAAAATTTTTATTAATATTGGAAAATAAATTTTTGGCGAACATTTTCCGGAAAGATTAAAATTTGGCGAACATTTTCCGGAAAGAAATAAAACTTGGCGAACATTTTCCGGAAAGATTAAAACTTGGCGAACATTTTCCGGAAAGAAATAAAACTTGGCGAACATTTTCCGGAAAGATTAAAACTTGGCGAACATTTTCCGGAAAGAATTAAAACTTGGCGAACATTTTCCGGAAAGAATTAAAACTTGGCGAACATTTTCCGGAAAGAAATAAAACTTGGCGAACATTTTCCGGAAAGAATTAAAACTTGGCGAACATTTTCCGGAAAGAATTAAAACTTGGCGAACATTTTCCGGAAAGAATTAAAACTTGGCGAACATTTTCCGGAAAGAATTAAAACTTGGCGAACATTTTCCGGAAAGAATTAAAACTTGGCGAACATTTTCCGGAAAGAATTAAAACTTGGCGAACATTTTCCGGAAAGAATTAAAACTTGGCGAACATTTTCCGGAAAGAATTAAAACTTGGCGAACATTTTCCGGAAAGAATTAAAACTTGGCGAACATTTTCCGGAAAGAATTAAAACTTGGCGAACATTTTCCGGAAAGAATTAAAACTTGGCGAACATTTTCCGGTAAGAATTAAACACACTTTGGATTTTCCGGAAACGGAAAACATGGCGAACATTTTGCAGAAACGAAAAACATTTTTGGCCAACATTTTGCGGAAAAGGAACATCTATTTAAATCGCTGACATTAATTCAGAGTGGAGAGTAAACAAAATATTATTTTTTAATTTCAATGATTTATTTAATATTAATTTGGACGATCTATATTTTTAAAAAAACAAGTGAAGCGAGATTGTTGAAAGTACAACTATTTAATTACAATACAATTTTTTTTTAAAATTGGGTTGGTGGGGAAGGAATAATAATAATGGAATACAATATTCAATGACGAGAAGATTATTCAATAATTCACATCAGACAAATTTGTCTTCAGCTAATTCCAATTCGTTATGTTCATCATCAATTAATTCCAATTCTTCATCGTCAGCAGCAGATGGTTGATGTTGGTGGTCTTTTCCATTATCAAGGAGGCCAAGGACAATGTCGAATTTTGGAGGCGGATGAATTCCCTTTTTAAATCTCTGAATAATTATAAAATATGTATGTTGTTTTAAAATAACCTGAATTGGTGTCAATTTATCCTTTCGTTTTCGGAACATATAATAAAGACCATATCCGGGAATGACGACCATTGAACAGGCAGAAAGGCAAAAACCAAATACTTCAGCCCAGGCTGGATATTTTTGACCATTTGGATATTCCGTTGGTTTGTACATGATCAGGCAGCAGAAGAAGAGAATCTGAAAATAAAGATGTTGCATGCAAAATATTTTAATTTATATTTTACCAAAGAAATAAGTGGTGCCGTATATTTCCAAAGGATTGTGAGGAATGAGACTGGATAAAAGCCGAGCATTTCTTTCAATGCAGCCCGCACTCGATGTGCACCTGAATTAGCAAATATTTTGTTATCATTTTATAATTGTTTGACAAACCAAATCCCCAGGCCAATCCAACAACTTCGAAGAAAACAACAAAAAGAAGGGCAATCCCTGATGCTCCATAGTCATCAACCAGAGTGAGCCAATGTACGCCAGCATAAGTCACCATTGGTATGCCAATTAGGAAGAAAAAGAAGCAAGTCACCAAAAGGGAAATCTATAAAAGTATCCAAATGTAAAAATGATTATTGAAATATACCTTTTTATATCTTCGACGAAGTATTGGGAAAGTGTCCTCCATGGCAGTTAATAATCCTTCCATCATGCAAACCTAATAAACAATAAGAAATTTAAGGAATTTTGTGTATAATTTAACCTGGCTATCCAATCCGAGTATGATTATCATTAAGAAGAAGAGAAAGGCCCAAAATTGCTTCATTGGCAAATGACTGGCCACTTGTGGGTATACTTTGAATGCCAAACCAACACCTATAAAATAATAAAATAATTCTAATTTATGGTACTATTGCAATTCACAGGATAGAAGGGAAAAAGGATGAGATTATGATGAAAAAGAAGAAGAAATGAGGCTGAGGATGATGAAGAAGAAAAAGAAATGAGGCTGGGGAAGATGGTGAAGAAGAAATGAATGATGCAGATGATGATGATGAAGAAGGGATGAAGCTGGGGATGATGGTGAATAAGAAGAAATGAATGATAAAGATGTTGATTATGAAGAAGAGATGAAGACGATGAAGATGACATGAAGAAGAAGAGATGAATGATGAAGATAATGAGGAAGAAGAAGAGATGAAGCTGAGGATGATGAAGAAGATGTTGATGAAGAAGAAGAGATGAAGCTAAGGATGATCAGTGATCACACCATTTTTTCATCATCTCACGTTATCTTCTTCTTCTTCATCATAATCAATAATCATCATCCTTTTTCCCTTTCATCCTGTAAGCTGCATAGTACCAAATTTATTGATTTTCTTACTCACCAGGTTCCACAATGTCGGCCATTGCCTTTTTGGCCTTTAAGGACATAAATCCGAGTGTGGAGAAAATGGCAAAACCAGCCAAAATAGAGGTCATTCCATTGATAAAACATAAGATAATGGCATCCCTAAAAAATCGATAATTAAAATTGCCTCAAATGATGGAATAACTAACCGATAACAATTGTGTGTGAATTTATTGTGGGAACCGAGCGCAATCAAAGTGCCAAAACCGACGCCATAACTGTAGAAGACTTGGGTGCCAGCATCTTTCCAAACTGAATAAATATTAAATTAAATGAGCATTATTTCTAAGTAAACCTGTGATTTCTGTAAATTTTGTCAAATTCGGCGTCAAATAGAAGGAAATTCCGATCGATGCCCCATCCAACGTGACTCCGCGAATCAGCATAATGGCAATGAGAAAATATGGGAAAATTGCACAGAAATAGACGAACTGATGGGAATTAAATCAATAAAAAAAAGTGCCAAAAATGCTTGCTTACCTTTCTCGCTTTGGTTATTCCCTTCCAGAGGGCAAAATAGACGATCATCCACGAAACGAACATTATGACAAGCAATTCCCATTGAATTCCGCCAAAATCGGAAATTGTTGAAGTTTGGTGGAGCACTCGATGTCTTGAAAATAATTTTAATTTGAATTTATTTTGATTACTTATTACTCCCAATATTGTTCCACGGATGATTCAACTTTTTGGTTTACAGTCAAATTTGCCCCAATTTGTTTCAAATTTGACTTAATTTGATCCAATTCCGCTGGTGTTTCTTTCCCTGTTATGCATTTGTTATCATTCCATTGATTACCGCAGGTTTCCCCTTTAAAATAAATAATTAATAAATAATTGGCAAATAAATTTACATGGAAATGTTTCATCAAATGTTGCACCGAGTGACTGCATCATATAGAAAACGGCCCAAGAGACAATGACACAAAAATATGAAATGCACATGAACGCGATGACCACATTCCCAATTCCGACTCCTTTGAATATTGGACACATTTTCCACACTTCCATGGCGCCTAAAATTTAATAAAATTTATGTAACTTTTATTGAAAACCAAAACCTCGTTGTAAATATTGGCCCACTGTGACTTCCATAATGAAAATTGGGACGGCGGCAAATGCGAAAAAAATTGCATAGACGACAAGAAAGGAACCGCCGCCATTTTTGTAGCATAAATATGGAAAACGCCAAACATTCCCTGCAAATGAATGAAATATTTGAAAATATTTTTTATTATAAATTTATACCCAATCCAACAGCATAGGCAATCATACTCATCAAGAAGTCGAATTGACCTGAAATTTGTTGAATTAATCAATAAAGCAGTGATAATTATTTTCACCGCTCCATTGTTCCCGGGCTGTTTGTGGGTCCGAAGTAATTTCGGAGATATCGTTGTAATTTGAGGGCACATTTATCTCTGCAAATATTATCTTTTATTCCGTATAATCAATAACGCAAACCTTTATCGGATTTTTTGTCCGAATCCTCTTGATGAATTTGCTGGGTTGTTTGGTCATCGTCGATTGGGACTAATTCATGATTTTGATTACTTCCTTTGGAATCGTTGTTTGACACCAATTCTTGACGTTGGTTACCTCCTTTGGAAAACCATTTGAGAGGCATTTTTATTAGCTGGCGACGATATTTATTATAATTACTTAACTAAAAATTTGGATTTCCTATTAAATCTGTAATTAATAATATGCTACACTAGGATAGGATTTATATTTGTGCTGATATTTCAGAAAATTAACTGATTTTTATGAATGGTCAATTCTGAGAATGGAAATGTGCTGATTTTTTCAGATTTGTCTGAATTTTCATAAAATACTAGTAGCTCTGCTGGGGGTTCATTTCATGTTCATGGTTCAACCAAAGACGGCTTCGGAAATGAGGAAGCCGGAAGCCCCTTGGACAAAAGAAAAAAAAAACTCATGACATCGTTTAAACGGGAGAATATTTTTAATTCTGAAACCATTTAAAAAAATTGTTTAAAAACTAGTTTACAAATTTTTATTTCGGCAAAAAATTTAAAAAATGTGAAAATATAGGAATATTAGGACAAATCAAATTAAGTATAAGTAACTTTTAATTTGTGTACATCGATCGCGGTGCGAGTGATGCTCATTCTCATAGAGCTCTCCTAATTGAATTGAACTAGGGATGAGAGATTTTGCGCAGATTTGCCAAATTTATGAATGTTGCAGCCAGTGATGTGACCTCATATTCGTACTCGTACTCTTGCTTAAAAACATTTTGTGTTTTAGTTTGCTTAAAAACATTTTGTGTTTTAGTTTGCATAAAAACATTTTGTGTTTTAATTTGCATAAAAACATTTTGTGTTTTAGTTTGCTTAAAAACATATAGTGTTTTAGTTTGCTTAAAAACATTTTGTGTTTTCGTTTGCTTACTTAAAAACATTTTGTGTTTTCGTTTGCTTAAAAACATTTTGTGTTTTCGTTTGCTTAAAAACATTTTGTGTTTTCTTTTGCTTAAAAACATTCTGTGTTTTAGTTTTTAAAAACATTTTGTGTTTCGTTTTCTTAAAAACATTTTGTGTTTTAGTTTGCTTAAAAACATTTTGTGTTTTAGTTTGCTTAAAAACATTTTGTGTTTTCGTTTGCTTAAAGACATTTTGTGTTTTCGTTTGTTTAAAAACATTTTGTATTTTCGTTTGCATAAAAACATTTTGTGTTTTAGTTTGCTTAAAAACATTTATGTCTTCATTTGCTGAAATTAATTGTGCTTTTATCATACAATTTATTATTAAAATAATATCAAGTTTACGGAGTGTCGAGGCTCGAGGGATAATAATGAAATAAAAGGGATGAAAGGAAGGGAAATTATTTGTTTTAAGCGAAATTGGAGGCATTTTATGTTGTTTGTTAGGCAATTGATCACTAAAAATCGAACTATTTGCCTGTTGTACGTTTATCAATAAATTCCAATTCTTCATCAACGGGGCGAGGATGACGATTTCCATTGGATCGGCCACCAATGTCGAATTCTGGAGGCGGATGAATACCTTTGCGGAATCTCTGGCAAAGTATTGTTATTATTCAATAAATAATGAGTCGTTAACTTGAATTGGCGTCAAATTGTCTCTTCTTTTTCTGAACATATAATAAAGAGCATAACCAGGTATGACTATCATTGAACAGGCAGAAAGGCAAAAGCCAAATGCTTCAGCCCAATAAGGATAATTTTGACCATTTGGATAACGCAACGGTTCGTACATGACCAGACAGCAGATAAATAGTATCTGCATTTACGCATGAGATAAATTTAATTTGCATAATTTTTACTAAAGCACTAAGCGGTGCCGTGTATTTCCAGAGGATTGTGAGAAATGAAACTGGATAAAAGCCGAGCATTTCTTTCAATGCAGCCCGCACTCGATGTGCACCTGAATTAGCAAATATTTTGTTATCATTTTATAATTGTTTGACAAACCAAATCCCCAGGCCAATCCAACAACTTCAAAGAAAACAACAAAAAGAAGAGCAATTCCCGATGCTCCATAGGCGTCTACTAGCGTAAGCCAATGTGCCCCAGCATAAGTAACCATTGGTATGCCGATTAAGAAGAAAAAGATGCAGGTTACTAGAAGGGAAATCTATGGAAAAATTTTTAGAAAATTGACAAATTAATTTAACACCTTTTTATATTTTCGAAGCAGTGTTGGGAAAGTGTCTTCCAATGCTGTGAATAGTCCTTCCAACATGCAAACCTAAATATAAATATAATCAATTTAATTTGGTTATTTTGCCTGGCTGTCCAATCCGAGTATGGTAATCATTAGGAAAAAGAGAAATGCCCAAAGTTGTTTCAACGGCAAATTACTGGCCACCTCCGGATAAGCCAAAAATGCCAATCCAACTCCTTCAACCAAATTTTCAAAATAATCGCTAATTCTACTTGCCTGGTTTTACGATTTCAGCAATTGGTTTGCTGGCCACGTGGGACATGAAACCTAGGATGGAGAAAATGGCAAAACCCGCCAAAATGGAGGTCATTCCATTGATAAAACACATGATGACCGCATCCCTAAACATGAAATATTATCACAAAAGGAAGTGGAGGAAATAACCGATAACAATTGTGTGTGAATTTATTGTGTGAACCAAGTGCAATCAAAGTGCCAAAACCGACACCGTAACTGTAAAAGACTTGGGTGCCAGCATCCTTCCAAACTGATGGAATAAATAGTTAAAATTCAGATTTTCTTTCCCCTTAGTACCGGTAGTTTCCGTTAATTTTGTTAGATTCGGCGTCAAATAGAAGGAAATTCCTGTCATTGCCCCGGGCAGTGTGATCCCACGAATCAGCAAAATGACAATAAGAAAATAGGGGAAAAGTGCACAAAAATAGACGAACTAATTAGAATTTAATAATTTAATGAAAATAGAATTCAAAATATTTTACCTTTCTCGCTTGAGTTATTCCCTTCCATAGAGCAAAATAGACGACCACCCAGGAAAGGAACATGAGGCCAAGTAATTCCCATTGAATTCCGCCAAAATCATAAATTGTTGGAGTTTGATTAAGTACTCGTCGCCTTTCAAATGTCAATTTTAATTTGAATTCTATATATTCAGATGGGCTTACTCCCAATATTGTTCCACGGATGACTCAATGCTGAGGCCATAGCGAGATAAGTTCGAAGCAATTCGCATTATTTCTACGGGCGTTTCTTTTCCCGTCACACATTGTCCATTGTTCCAATAATTGCCGCAAGTTTCCCCTTTCAAAGAACAAAATATAGGTTAAACAATAAATTGTAAAATTTACATGGAAATGTTGAACTGAATGAACTGATCATGTAAAAAACGGCCCAGGAGACAATGACACAAAAATATGAAATGCACATGAACGCGATGACCACATTCCCAATTCCGACTCCTTTGAATATTGGACACATTTTCCACACTTCCATGGCCCCTTAAATTTAAATTCAATCAAAATATTTTTATTTCTGCTGTACCTCTTTGCAAATATTGACCTACAGTGACTTCCATAATAAAAATTGGAACGGCGCCAAGGGCGAAAAAAAGTGCATAAACGACAAGAAAAGAGCCGCCGCCATTTTTAAAGCATAAATATGGAAAACGCCAAACATTCCCTGCAGCAACGTATAATACATTTATAAATATTTTTGAATTACCCAATCCGACGGCATAGGCAATCATGCTCATCAAAAAATCGAATTGGCCTAAAATTTATGTGGAATAATAAATTAAAATTATTTGCACCGCTCCATTGTCCTCGATCAATTGGCTCTGCGCCGAGTACGGAAATTTTGCGTGCGGATTTTGGGTCAGAAGGTGGAGAAATGAGATCATCGTCATTTGAGGGCACATTTATCCCTGTAATATTATAATTTATACCGTAATCAATTTTTTCACACCTTTATCAGATTTTTTGCCCAACTCTGTTTGGTGAATTTGTTGGGTTGGGTCGCTGGTTGGGACCAATTCATGACTTTGGGTGCCTCCTTTGGAAAACCATTTAAAAGGCATTTATTAGCCCGACGAAAATATTTATTATTTTCCTGGCCAAAATGGGATTTTTAATGCATTTTTAAATTTTTTTTCTTGCATTTTTATATCTTTACTCTTCACAAAAATTAGGTTTTTATTTGCTAATAAATGTGTTAGGGGAAATGTGCGGTTAGGCGACGTCCATTCTGCCGTAAATTATTATCAATTCATTCATTTTGACCACATTTTTTAAAAAATGGAAAAAGCCATTAATATTTTTAGGAAAGGAGGAAATTTAGTCTGTCTAGTACATTACATAGTACATATGTTTGTATCTTCGCTCTTTTAATCCCACCAAATAAATCTTTGTAATTTCGAAAAATTCACAGATTGAAATTTTCTAATGTTTTCCAAAAATAGATTTTTTAAACTTTTATTCTGCATTTGAATTTTTTAAATAAAATTTCGCGCCTTGAAAATTTCTGATTGGGTGAAGTTGTTGAGACTAAACAGATAAATATGAAGTTTGAATGGGCTGGAGGGGATTATTTATGTAAAGTTTTGTTTGTTTCCTTTTTGAATGAGAATTTTAGGTTCTTTTCATTTTTTTTACGAGTTTATTCCACTCCAAAATTGTTCATACAAATGTTTAAAAGGAAATTTGGAAAATTTTTTGAAAATATAAAATATCTGAATAAATTTTAATAAATAATATAAATAAAAATCAATTAAAAATAATTTTTGTTGTTCGGATTAACTATAATTTAATTTTGGAAGGAAAATTAATTGAATACTCGCACGATTAATTAATGGGAATATGATTGGATTGATTATTTTGATGAAATCAATTTTTGTATTTAAATGATTAGGACGTTGATTTGTTTTATTATTCGCTGAATTTTTATGATGCGCGCGAAGATGGTCTCGGCAAATTGGAAAAGTCCCAATTATGGGAAATTAAACCTGCTGCCCATTTTCTCATAAATCATTCATTTTGGGTCCTAGTTCATTTTATTTTGGGTTGAAATTTTTGTCCGACCAATTTTAAAATTAGTTGCACAAAAATTTTTTATTTTCTATTATTATAATTTGTAGGTCCGTTGCATTAATGCACTTTTCTCGCCAGCACCCAGCATAAATCCTCCCAATATTATTATTTTGAGCCGCAATTCGCACATTCATATTCACGAGAATATGACAAAACATTTTCCATTACCCCATCCAAAATCAACCAAGAGTACTTATAAAATTGGCCGTTGTTTGTAGGGGGAATGGATGTTTGCCCAACACATCGCCTTTTCCTTTTGTGGCGGAATAATCGGATAATTTTCGGAACAGGATTAACAAAAAAAAAAAAATAAAAGAAAATCGAGAGAAGGGCCAAAATAGGTGAGAAAATTCATTGTAAAATAACACATAAAATTAATTTTCTTTTATTAATATTTTCATTGCAATAAAATTCTCTCTATTAAATAAAAATTAAAAGAGCTTAAGGAGCTTTAATATATATATTTTATTTGATCAAAATAAATTCATAATAAAATAACATAAAAATCAGGTTTTCCTTATTGTACTAAATTCTGATTATCGGATTAAAAAATTAGTGAAAAAAAAACAAAATTAAGGAAAATAGGATTTAAAAATGTTCAATTTCATGGTCAAGGACAAAAAATAAAGGAAAACATTTTTATAAAATGGGAAATAGAAAATTTGAAAATGACGGAAATAATTGCGACAAAATGTCATCCCAACAACATTTTAACACAACAATTCGAAAATTGATGTTTTGCCTCTATCCAAATTAGGAAATTTGACAAAATGCGCAATGCACATTTTAGGAATGGGGGGGGGGGGGGGGGGGGAGTGGGGGGGGGGGGGCACTGCCGCGCTGTCCCCGTTAATTCTGATTTTGGGTAATTTATTATTTTTGTTGGACAAATTCAGCCTTTTTATAGTGCAAAGGAAATCGACAAATTTATTATAGAAAATTTATATAATAAAAATAAGCAAATAAAATGATTTTTTTTATGGCTATTATTTTGGTGTAAAAATGTTGACTGGAATGTCCCCGAAACTCAGTTTTCTCTCGTGCTTATCTTTACCTCATCAAACCCTCCAATTCCAATCAACAAAATGCTTTTCCCCTATTCCCTCTGCTGTAGGCCCATTAACACACAAATGTGTTATTTTCTTTCCTACTTGGCCCCGCTGCTGCTGAACATTAATCAACCAAGGCGAAAGGGACCATTTTTATAAAAATGGAGACAAATTTGATCGATTTTAATGAAAATGGGGACAATCAAAGATGGAATTGAATTTATTTGGAAAAATTTAAATTAAAAAAGAAAATATATGAAAATTACAATTTATTAAAATATTGAGTTCCAAATTTTAAAAATTAGAAGAATTTTTTATTTTTTAATTCCAAATTTTTGTCCATTTTCAAAATTGGCCAATTCATTGTTGAATATTTTGGAGGATGAGGAAGAGCATTCCCCTCTGCTGCTGATTTTTTGATCATAATCCATTTCTTCTTCAATTCGATCACTATAGCTGAAAAATTCATTGGGAAAAAATTATAAAAAAGTGAAGTTCAAAAAATTACGTATTTTTTATTTGCATTTCGCGATTGACATTTTCGGCAAAATCCTAAAATTTTTGAGCATTTAAAAAATTGAGGCAATTCTACCACCTCCTTTTGTAGCGGTCTTTTTTGGCCAGTTTTTGGGCATATTATCTAAAAATATAAAATTATAATTAATTTATTTAAAAATATAATTTACAATTTCTCCCTCGAGGATTCTCTTCAAATGGTTGATATATTCATTGGCCAGACGAAGAATACGAATTCTTGGCAAATTAGCGCCAGCAACACAAGGCACTAAATTTAAAAAAAACAGATTTTAATAATAGGAAAAATATAATATAAGTTTTTAAATCATATTTTTAGAGTTTATTTATTTTAGGCCATTTAAAATTCATTTTATTTTTTAATAAATTTAAAATTGATATGTAAATTATTTCCAATAATTTCCTATTTTTTATTTAAAACTTTTGTAAAAATTAAATATTTTCCTTTCTTCTTACTCATTTCCGTCAATTGCTGAAGCCTTTCTTTGATTTGCAAATTCCTGTTTCTTTCCTTTTCGCTTGATTTTTTCCTTTTTCCCGATTTTCTATTGCAAATTGTCGGCGAATGAATTGCTGGATTATTTCCATTTTGGCTAAAAGGAAAAGTAGTTTTATCCAAAATTAATTTTGAATTAATTTACCCTTTCTTTCTGGATGTTTTTCGGCATTTTGACGCACATTTATTTGCTAAATTCGATTGATGTCCATTTTGTTGGCCATTATTATTCATATACTAAATATTTATTTAATTTCAAATAATTTAAAAAATATTTTTACATTCAATTCGGCCATTTGCCAATTAAAATTGACCGAAACTGAATTGCTAATTTCCTCTTTAGGGCATAAGAAAATATTTCCTTTGACATTTTCCATTTTTGAATTTAAAAGGAAAATCTTAATTAAAAGGAATTAATGAATTTTATAAAAATAATTAAAAAAATTCAAAAAAAAGAATTTTGCGGCATTTTTGTGTTTTTTCCTTTCAAAAAGGGATACGCGGGTATAGTATAGGAAATGGAGAAAAAGGGATAAGAAGTGAGGACCCTTCAAGTGATTTTATGAGAATGGAGAAGGAAGGAAAGGAGGAACTTATTGTAAAATCCCGACACCAAAAATTGCGTCAAAGTGAGAACGAATATATGGATGGGGGATCGAATGGAGCATCACAAATAGTCTGATTGGTGGATTTGATGAATTCAAAGGGAGGAATGCGACAAAGTTGTTTGTAAAAATTGGGAATTGAGATGGATGGATGCGCACATTTTGGCGCTGAATTCACCATTTTGCCTCAGGCAATTTTACTTCTGTTAATTTTAAAAAAATCCACAGAATTCCCCCAAATCTTTACGAAAAGAATTTGTTGATTGAATAATTGGTAGAAGGAATAAATTTGGGTAAAAAAACGCCCAAATGGAGAAGATCGAGATTTTATGGATGATGGGAAATGTTTGTTGCATTGTCCAAAAACTGCTGCCGGGGTTTATGGATGCCAAGGAGGGGGGGGGGGGGGGGGGGGACAAATGGAGGGGAAAAGGATGCTACCCAATTCACATTTGGCAATTGCCCATTCATTCATTGTTTGTCACGGCCAAAAATGCTGTTCATCCAATCCCATTTAAGGGAATGAATTGGAGGATATCGTTTTACAACACATCCACTAATCCCCCCTTCCCCCTTACATTTTTTTTGGTTTATTTCCTCTCTTGAAAGTTTTTTTATGCTTGTTTGAACTTTCTTCGAACCATAAATTTACAATTAACAAATTAGTTGATTAGAAATAAAAGTCGACATTGTATTAAATTATTATTAAAATATAAAAAAATAATTTTATTATCAATTTGGTAGAAATATGTTTGCATTGATCAATTAAAAATTTATTCTTTTATATTTTTTTTAATTTTAACAAGAAACTCCATATTTAACATATTGAGCGCATCATAGTTGGCAGTATCATCAATTTTGAATATTTATTAAAACAAAATTTTGACCAAATTTTCCATTCTTTCAGCAAATTATTCGAAACTATTTAAGAAAATATTTACATTTTTAACAATTTTTAAATATACACTTAATCAATAAAAATTATATGGAAAAGAAAAAATGCATTTGGATTATGCAAATTTTGAATGCCCAAAAATTTAATGGGATTGGCGAAGTGGAAAAGGATTATTGAAACAATATCCAGAATTTAATACTAATTTTATACATCGGAAAGCCGAAAATGTTTTCGAGAATAAAATTAAACAAATATTAGAAAAAAGTGGAAGCAAAAATGAAAGAAATTCACCGACAAAAAAAAAGGTATTAATTTTGATGGTAGGCAAAATCAAATAGAAATAAATAAGATAGATCAAAGATTGAATTGTGAAAAAGTTGAAATTTGAGAAGATAGATGATATTATTTTGTTGAAAAATTATGAAATTTCTAAAAAATTAGAAATTAAATTTTGCATAAATTCATTCATTCATTTTCATGTATTCATTATCATTATCTATTATTTTATGTTATTTAAGCTGAAAATGTCACAAAATGGAAATGTGTCATCCGGAAAAAAGAAGAAAAAGGGAGTGTTTTTTTTTTCTTTGTTTTCTTCCGTAAGCCTTAATCTTTTTGTTAAAATGAAAAGGGCTTTTGATATAGTAATAAAAATCATAATCGGGGACGGAATTAAGGGTGTGGCCAGACATCGAATTGAATTTTTCTATTATTTAGGAATAATTGTAATTGAAAATTTTATACCAATTCAAAAATATACTAAAAATGATGGCAATATTTATTCTTTTTGCTGTAAATATTTTAATGTACATTTCTCAATGCCATTCTGCCCCATCTCCATCCTTGACTATTCAAAATCATGAAGCAAAAAATGATGCACTTTTTACTTCATTAATTAAACAGAAAATGGAGGAAAATAAATTTGTAAGCTTCATTTTATAATTCTTTTTTTAATAATTATAGGATGTAAGTCGCTGTGAAAAATGCGAATTTGCTGCGGAAGAATTAAATCTACAAATTGATAGCCTTGTTGAATCATTCAATTCAAATTTGTTCATTGAACGAATTTGCTTTAGGGGGGATCCAAACCATGAAGATGTCAGTAAATTCATTGAAATAAAATGCATTTTAATTTTTATTATTTTAGTGCCGTATGGTTATCGATGGTCTCATGGCAAAATATTGGGCCAGAATGAAAGCAAAAGAGAATCCAAGAAAGGTGTAATTTTTCATATAATTTATTTAAATTAATAACTTAATTTATTTAGTATTGTGTTTCCATCAAATTTTGCTAATTCAACGAAAAGAGAGAAGATCAATGAAAAATATATACCATAATTAAATTTATGCACATTTTATTCATTAAAATATAAAATAAATCATTGTGTAATTGCCTTAATAGCCGGATATAATTGTCGAAATATTTTATATTTTCTTTCATAATCCTCCGTGAATTTTTCTTCTGGTTCAAATGTTTCGGAAATTTCTGGTGTTTTAAAAACTTCATTAAGCTTTTTGCCCTTCTCAGCTGCCATTATTCCAATTCTTGCTGCACCAAAAGCAGCACCCAAATCGCATCCTTCTTTCGGCAAATCAATGCGCATTCCAAGGACAGTGGCAATTGTCTTTAGCCAATAAATTGAACGAGTACCTCCGCCAATTGCGATTATTTGGTCAAATTTTGTGCCAATTTGTTTCATCGCTTCCAAAATATCTCGAAATGAAAATGCAATCCCTTCAAGCACAGCCTAAAATATAAAATTATTACTAAATTTATATAAATAAATAGAATAAATTATTATTTGGACCTGAGTTAAAATAGTTCGATCCGTTCCATGGGAAAGACCAATAAATGCGCCTCGAATTTTGGCATCATTATGTGGAGTTCGTTCACCCGAAAGATAGGGTAAAAATGTGATTTCAGTTGGTGGCCTCAAATCCTCGCCTAATTCTTCAATTAATTCATTTGTCCCAATTCCAGTGATTTTTGAAAGCCAGTTTAGGGAATCCGCCGCCGACAAACTTACACCCATTTGGTGCCAAATGCCTGGAATTGCGTGACAAAATGTATGAATTCCATTAGATGGACTGGGACGATAATCGTTGGTGGCGGTGAAAAGAACGCCGGAAGTGCCAATGGAAAGGAAGGCAATTCCTGGATTAATCTAAAAAGGGAAAATATAAATATATGAGGGGTAAATTTGGGTAATTGGTAAATCCCGGGATTTACCAAATTTTTAGTCTAGTAAATTCCGGGAATTTTAGCTTCTAGATATCCCACAGACTCTCGATTTAATAGACGAGATTTCAATTTCAGATTGTTCTGAGTTTGTTTAGTAACAATTTCGCTAGATTACTACCCCGCTTCTGGCGCCCTCTAACTTTATTACCGGTCTGGAACTGAAATTTCATAAAGTAGTAAATCGACCATGTCGAGTTGAATGAGCTTATTCTCGAATGCGTACGCTACGAAGAAGCCGAGATTCTCGAAATTTAACCAGCCAAGCATCTTCGTAAATACTGGCGTGGATTTACCAATTCCTCATATTTACCATTACAAATATAAAAACATTAAAATGGCACTAACAATTCCAACTCCGCATGCCGATGCTGCATTATCTCCAGCCCCTCCGGCCACAGTAACTTTTCTTCCCTCCGGAATGCCCCATTTCAACATTAATTCGGGTCGAAGAATGCCGGCTGCCTCAATTCCCTCAACCAATTTTGGCATTTGATCAACACAAAGGCCGGAAGCAGTTTTGGCAATCAATTCTTCAGACCAGCATCGATTTTTCACATCCAACCATGAAGTTCCGGATGAATCCGACATTTCACTGATGAATTCATTTGTAAGCCAAAAGCGTAAATAATCCTTCGGCAAAAGTATCTGCCAATTTGAATATTCAAATTTATTTAATTTTCAAATGAATTTACTTTGGAAATAGATTCAAAAACGTGAGGTTCATTTTTCTCTAGCCAAGCCAATTTTGGAGCAGTGAATCCGGGGAAGACCAAATTTCCGGTATATTCTTGGAATTTTGGATTTGAATTCAATTGGGCGGCCTCTTCATGGCTTCTGGTGTCATTCCATAAAATACACGGACGCAATGGTTTGTTTTGAGCATCCAACAATGTTGCCCCGTGCATTTGACCGGATAGCCCAATTCCTTTCAATGAAGATAATCCAAAAGGATTTTGGCATTTAATTTGTTCCATTGCCAATTCGGTTGCTTTAATCCAACTTTCCGGATTTTGTTCAGACCATCCTGGTTTTGGACGTGAAATTTCCAATGGACTAGAGGCAGAGGCAATGATTCGTTGTTGTCCATCAATTAGTAAAATTTTGACACTTGAAGTGCCCAAATCAATGCCCAAATACATTTTTTTTTAAATTTAATTTTTAATTTATATAATATTAAAAAAATTTAATTAATATAATAAAATACCTAGAAATTAGATAAAAAAATATTTAAGTAATAAGAAAATAGGTGGAAAAGAATTGATTAATTTCTCTTTTTCTCATAAATACATATGATTGATTTCCATTTTTCCTTATCATTTATTTCAAAGAAGTTTAATTTTTTATTCTAATTGATTAATTGAATATATCATTTTTTGTATTATTTTTCCAAAGAAATAATTGAAAATATTGTATAATATATTTTTAGCTGAAAATTAGAAACAAATTAATTCAGATTTATGGTCCCGGCTCATCCACAGGGACTGGGCCAATTTCAGTGTTAATGAGCTCAATTGAAGTTTTTATTTTTGTTAGTATTTATTCCAAAGTGCTTAAATCGCAAGGACAAAACACATCCCTAATGAATGGAAGGAAATGTAATAAATGCGCGATTAACTGCTGGCCGAATTATATTCTTCAGCCAAATTCATCAACAAGACACTCATCAAAGAATGTTCAACCGTGAACAACAATCCCGTTAAAATGATTATTTTATTATAATTGAATACTAAATGGTCGATTGGAAGAACCTTTTTTTTATTAGATATCATATCAATAATTTTACATAATTAATCCTTTTGTATAAAATGCGTATATATGAGAATAATATGCTTTTAATAATAAATATTATTTTCATCTTTGTTTGGGTTTTTTTATTAAATTTTTATTACAAAATTCGGCTTTTCCTGGCCCAAAAGACGGCGTATTATGTACTGCCTATGCCTACTACTACTACATTATCTACCACGTAGCGCGTACGTATTATACGTAGTTTTTATACGGAAATCGGAAAGTCAATTTCATATATGAAAATTCTAATATTGCCCCAAGCCAAGCTCAGCCATACACATGGGACATGGACAAAGGACAACAAAGAACAAATGATTTCTTAATATTATTTCACTTTCATATTTCTCTATCAAATAACAAATTCTGATATTACCAAACAAATATCGATCGAACTGCTTATTCATTATTCCCAGCAGAGAATTCACATTATAAATAAAATAAACAAAATTCCTCTATATTTCGAAATATTCTTTAAAAAATGACTTGTCCAATTTGTGGCATGTCAAGTACAACATATACGGGAATAAGATTTCCCTGTTCAATTCGAAGGGCCAACAAATTCCATGAGGCATTGTCCATTCCAACTTGGGTGGATGTTGGCCAATGCTATGTTTGATTAGCAATTTTAAATTCCAAAAAGGGTTTTCCCTTTTCAAGATATGTTTTGATCATTTCAATGAAGAGGATTTGATTGTGGATGAAGAAGGCGTCATTTTGGGTGTTCGAAAAGAGGCGGTGCCCAATGTTTGAATTCCATTAAATATTTTTGGGAAAATATTAAATAAATTAAGCTCCAGAAAAGTAATCCAAATTGGGCCAAACAGCATCAAATCCAACAAGATGCCAGAGTTGCCCAATTTATTGATTGTCCATTTTGTGGACTCCAATTGAATGGGACCGGTCGATTTTTTCTTTTGCAAACCCATATTGAGGCCGAACATGGTTTGAGGGCGGATGTAGGAAATTTAAGACGGATTGTTTTGGAAAGACGACGACGAATTGAGAAAAGAGTAAATTCATCATAATTATGTTTATATTGGATTATCCGTATATTAAGCAATATTATACGTCTCACATTCAACAAAATCAAATTGGAGAGGATGAACCCGGCACATCCTCTTCATCCACTGCTTCGGCAACAGTAAATGTGATACCAAAGGTCAATGAAAATGGCAATATTTTGCCATCAATTCCAACAAATGTAATATAAATTGGACATTAAAATATACAAATATAAAAATAGATGGACAATGTCGAAATGGTGATATGCACAATTTGCAATGAAAATGTTTCATCCCATAAAATGCAAATTCACATGTACGGAGTGCATAATATGGGGGTAATAAATTTGAAAATGTGTTTGGCCAGCCATAGATCGGTGCCAAAAATTGATGGTAGAAAAAATATTGTTGAGAAAAAGGTGGCCGAAAAAAAGGTTTTTGTTGGGATTAATTGGCTAAAAAATAATTGGATTATTCAGTCAAATCAAATTGGCTATTCAATTCATCAGCCAAAAATGTTGCCAAATTCTTCCTCGGCAAATTTGAAAATAAAAACCGAAATTAACACTGAAGATGGAAAAAAGGTTAATGAATGAATAAGAATTGAAATTTGATTCAACTTTTTAGGAGTTAAATAATCAGCAAAAATTGAAGGAATCCTCGAATATGGAAAAATCGAAATCGAATGAAAGCTCAAAATCACCAAATTCGCCGCCTTTGAATTTGTTTTTTCGAACATTGCTTAATAATTCCTCCTCATCCTCAATTGAAAGACAAAATAGTCAAGAGGAACAAATGGATTGGGCATTGGCCATGACTGTTGCGGTGGCACAAGAAAAAAAGATGGACACAAAAGTTGAAGGAAAATCGCGCACCACTGGAAATGGGGTGAATATTTTTGGGATTGGAACATTTGAACAACAATTCCCAAATTCATAGATTAATGCTGGAAAAGTTGCAAAGGAAAAAGAAATGCCGAAGAATATTCAAATTCCAAAAAATATTAATTTGCGTCCATCAACCATCAATTTTAATCCAAATAATAAAAATAATGAATTGGGCCAAAACAATGATGGCGGTGCTGGAATGAATGGAAGGGCCACAATGAATTATTACAAAAATAGTTCAACAATTATTCGATCACCGCCTTCATCCATTCCATGCGCAAAAGATCCAATTGGGAAATGGAAACCATTGGGTGGAATTTTATCATCCGAATATATTCCATCGAAACGATGGCGCGAAGAAATTACACTTTCTGGCATTGAGGTGGTCCAATTTGATTGGATAATATTAAAAAAAATAAACATTTTAGGGAAATAATAAAAGACAAAAATTATGCGAAAATATGAAGAAAGTTAGCCAAAACAATAAGGAACTACAATGTTCTTCATCCAAAATGCCGAACATTCAGCCGATAAATCCGCACAAATTCATTTGCCCATTATGCCATAAAAAGTGGATTTTGCAAAATGAATTGCGCCATCATTTAATTTACAATCATAATATTCCACCGAATAGTCAAAATTTGGTGGAAATTGAACGACAATCAGTGATTAGACCAAAAAAGCAACAGAGTGAACAATCATCTTCTAGCCAAGTGAATAATAATTAATTTTATTTTCAATATTTAAACATTTATTAAAGTTTACTGATGGCCCTAATGAGGAGGAACCCCGATTAATTAGACAATATTTTCGTACCCAATTTCCATCAAAACCCAAGCCTTGGTCAGTGAATCGACTTTTGTGCACAATTTGTGGACAATATGTCCAATATCCACTATTTTTGACCCATCTGGCACATTGGCACGACATTCATTTGGATTCGGAAGAGCACATTGGCCTTTATGCCATTGCTGGTCATGGTGAACAGGTGGAATAAAAGGGAGAGAGGAGAATTCCCAAAATGCGAATTTTAGTTTGAAAAAGTTGACAAATCGTATAAACCATTCAGTGAGGAAGAAAAACGGAAAATTGGAACATATAAAATGGCGGGGCATTCAGTTTATTGGATCGCAAAACAATTGGGTCGACCACATTCCCTGGTCAATTATATTCTCAACAAAATGGGCATTCCTGTATGTGAAATTATCATTTTTATTTTATTTTCCTTTTATTTAAAGATTCATTCCAATTTGAATGACCCTCACTGTCAACAAGAAGAAGAGGAGAAGGAGGAAGAAATTAAGAAAATTTTGGAAATTGTGAGAGAAGATGCAGAGCAAAATGGAAAGGAAGAGGATGAAGAAGGCGATGATCGGCAACAAATCCAATATCATCCGGTGAGGAAATTCAAATTTACCGTATTTCTTCTATTAGTAGCCCCATCACTATCTGAAGCCCCTTCTTTTATTTATAGCCCCTCACTAGAGAGTCTCTGAAATTTATTAAGCCCGGAGGGCAACTAATAGAAGAAATACGGTATTCAATAAATTTGGTGATTTATTAAATTATTATGCATTATAGATTCGGATAAAGAAGCGTACAACTAAAGAAGAAAGGCAAAAAGTGCTTAAATATAAGGCCCAAGGATATAGCAACAATTGGATTGCCCATAAACTTGGCCGTTCTCACACATTGATTAATAATATTGTGAAAGCGATGAATATTAAAACAGCTGGGAATAGGCAAAAAAGACGAAGAAGCAAAAAAGTGGAATCAGCAGAGGATGAAGAAGAGGAAGAGGAGGAAGAAATGGAAGAAGGGCAAGAAGAAACAGAAGATGAACAACAGGCGAAAAGAAAATATACCCGGGTCAATGAAAAATCAACAAACGAGGCTGAAAATTCAAATCATTATGAATTAACTGTAAGGAATATATATTATTATTATTAATTATAGGGAATGAATTTATATTTTGTTTGCGAACTTAAATAGTTTAATAACCTACGAAAACATGTTTTTTAACTGTTTTAGTTTATTTGCATGGATTTTTTTTGTCAATATACATCAATATTTTGCCTTTTTTGGTCGTCCATATTTTGAGATTTTTTAAAAATTTTGGTTATTTTTTTTAGAAAATTTTGGCACTTTTTTTATAATTTTTTGATATCGTAAAATATAAATTTTTGCCATAATTATTATATTGGAATAATTTTTATTTTATTTTTAGTTGAAAAGGGACAAATTTGGAAGAAATTTTTGCGTTTTTTGTAAGCGACCAATTCATCGACGCCATTTTCTTATACATTTGGAAAAATCACACGATGTGAATATGGAGGAGGGCAAAAATGAATCAGAAGAATATGAATTTATTCAAAAATATTGCATCAAATTGGAACCGAAAAAAGTGATTAATTATTAAATTTAATATAAAATTCAATTTTAGCTGCCAACTGAAAAGGTGGTAATAAAGGAAGAACCAGCGGATGAGGTCGAAAATGTGGAGGAAACATCCAATGCAAAAATGAGGAAAAGTTTAGTGCATAATTCACCGACAAAAATTGGTGCAAATTTATTAAAAATAAAATGTGAATATTTTTTTTCTAGACAAGATTATTCCAAAAATGGAACAAATGGATGAGGAGGAGGAAATTGAAATGAATCGTGGCAATAATAATAATAATAATGATGACCATGATTATGGATGTGCTAATATGTGGATTAGATTATGAATGACGAATATATTAATTTTAATATACATCAATTTTATTCGTAAAAATTAATTACGCCATTTTAATTTGTTAATTTCGCTTTTTTCATCAATATATTTTGCATAAAATTTATTAATCCATTTATATAACCGGAAAATATTTTTTATACCAACAAAAGACTTTTTAATTTCTAATAAATCGGGAGCCGGTTTTAGACCATACAAACCTTATAAAAATTTGTAGATCTCATCTAAAGGCATCAAAATATATGGTATATAAAATTGCAAATTTTGATACAAAATTTGAGTTTAAAACCAAAAACTAGGTTTATAGTTTGAGCAGTTTTATTCCTTAATTTTGTGCCAATTGGTATTTTATACATATATCATTCGATGCGTCTCGATGAGATCTACAAATTGGCATAAGATTTGCATATGGAACGTTTTCTGATATTAAAAAACTGTTTTGTTCGTAAAAAATAGTATAAAACAAATAGTAAATTTACAAAGAATAATGGGAAACTATTGTTTTTGGATTGGAGGTTGGAAAAAGGGTTTATCGGCAATCATGACCGGAAGAGTGGAGCCAGTTTGAATGACTGCGTGTAATTTCATCGAATCCGGAATTGCACTGGACAATTTGTTCATTGCCTCAATCAATTTGTCCTCAAATAATAATTAAAATTAATTAAATTTGCCATCAAATTTGTGCCAAACTTGATATTCGGCAATCATTTTTATGTCTTTTCTCGTTTTTGACATTTCCATTGATATTTGTAAAAGTTCCAAAATTCCCATGAAATTTTGCTTTTGCACTTTAATACTTTGAATTCGATTTTCAGTTTTCATTGATTTTATTGATTTTGAATCAGAGTCAAATGGACGGGCTAAATTGAATGAATTTCAATTTAAAATATTTTAATATTTATTTATTTACCAACGAGTGGAACAAAATTAGCCAATAAATTTGCCATCCCCAATAATTCATAAGT
The DNA here is from genome assembly GCA_030063045.1 of Pratylenchus scribneri. Taxonomy (NCBI): domain Eukaryota; kingdom Metazoa; phylum Nematoda; class Chromadorea; order Rhabditida; family Pratylenchidae; genus Pratylenchus; species Pratylenchus scribneri. The sequence continues at coordinate 535,331 of JAQSEB010000033.1, forward strand.
GGATGCACATTTTTGTAAATTTAAAATTTGATGAATTAAACACTAAAATTATTATTAATTTAAATATTTTAATATTTGGTTTTGACCTGCAAAAATAAATCCAATTTTTCATCGCCGGATTCGGCCATAATGGCAATGAAAAAATTGGTTAAAAAATTATTTGGCAAATTCCAAGAATCGGTGACGGTTAAATGTTTGAAAATTGGTTCAATAAGAAATCGAAAAAAATAAAAATATTAATTGGGAATAAAAATGAATTAATTTCAATTTTACTTCAAATTCGCCGGAGCACATCGCAAAATTAATTCCCTCAAAAAGGCAATGAATAAAGTGTTGAAATCAATGTCAGAATCAACAAATTCCAATCCATCTGCCACTTCAACTTGATCTGCAAAATATTTTGCCAAAATAAATATTAAATTAACCCACCCTCTGCCTCATAAAGCAATTCAATGAGCAAAAAATCAATGTTTTTATTGAACAATTCCCTGGCCCATTTTTCATATTTCTTTGGCACATGAATCAGCAATAAATTTGCACAAATCACTAAAAAATATATTTCAATAAAATCCCTTTTTTGTCACCTTTTATTCCCAAAAATCCATTCATTCTTTTTGCATCGCCATTCCTTTTGTCCATGAATGTCATCAATTTTTGTGCAATTAAATTGTATTCTTTATGTAATCCTTCGCCAATGTCCTTATGCAATTTTGAATGCCTTTATTACAAAAATAAAATATAAAAATTTTTATTTTTATTACAGTAATTAAGAAATTTTCTTCAGGGCCTTTTTTACGATTCTTTGGAGAGGGAGTTCATTTCCTGAGGCATCCTCAAATATTTTTCCCTTTTTTTTCTTTTAATTCGGTGAATGATTAATTTATTTATTGCGAATATTTTGTTATCCTTGACCTCAGGAAAAGTTGTGTGCCCATTGTCTCTAGCCTGGGTTCGTCCGTTTGCAACAATCTTTTGACCATGTCGAAATAATTTTGTACAAGTAAAGGCCAACTCGCAACTTTTCGACAATTTTCCAGCAACAAATCAATGATATTTACGGCAATCTATTTTGACCAATAATGTGCAAAATAATGTTTCCATTCTCACCTCAACCCGATTATAGTTGTTCCTATCCAAATCCCTGTTTAAATTGTGGGAAATTAATTAATTAAATAATATTTATTAAATGTTTGCCTGTTTAAATGTTGAAGCAAATATGTTCCAATGCCGCTGATTTCCTCCGGATCGGCGCCGGAAATTAATTTTTGCAATTTTTTATCCTGCTTCAACAATTCCACCTCTCTTTTGCCCATCAATCCGGTTGCATTTGCCCCGGTCATAATTTGAGTGGAATTGGCCAGCAAATTGGGATTGGGTCGATTGCCGAAACAACTTATAATTGCACCCATTCAAATTGATTTGGATAATATTATTTTTTTTCTAAAAAATTTGTTTTAGCTCAATTTTGCGAATATATTCAAAAAAAAAAAAAAAATAAACAGAAATAATCCCCCCTCAGGCAAAAACGGTTTTAAAAGTGTAATGGAAAATAATAATCCACCTAAAATTCAAAACAGACGAAAAGTAAAATAAACAAAAAGGAAAAAACGTAATTGTTTTCCGGACGGATAAAAATATAATTTAAAAAAATTATTTCCATTTGAATTACCAAAAATGAAATTTTCACTTTTCAGAGGGGGAAAACATTTTTTGTGGCCATTGCATTGTCTGACTTTTTTATGAATGCATTAAAATGCAATGAGAGGGGGGGGGGGGGGGGGGGGGGAGTCCCATCCATTGGCATTGGCACAATCAATCCAACAAGGGAATGGGGGGGGGGGGGACAAAACCTGTCAATAACAAAACATGCCAAATGCCGAAAATGTTTTATAATATTATATGCGAATATGATGAATATTAAAACAAATGGGAGAAATTATAAAAAGTTGTCAAAAATAGCCAAAAAATATATGGAAAAATAGAGGGAAATGCTGCTGGGCATTTCATTTTCAACAAGCACATCCGGCATCCACTTTATACATAATAAGTGTTCTTCATTAAGGGTCCTTCTTTAAATGGATTGTTGAAAAACTAATGAGAAAATTGGGAGAAAATTGGCAACTATTTAATATAAAATTTATTGCTTATTTCAAGAATAAAATAAAAATTTAATAATCAACAATAAATTGATTGTAATCTAAATTTTTTAATCATAAAATGGCTTCAATTCCTCGATCAATTTTTTGAAAAAATGGGAAAAGAGGAGGGAAATTGAATCCAAAAACAAATCAAAATTAATTTTTAATATTTATTACAAATTAAATGACAAAAAGAATCCAAATTTACATTGATTTTGATGAAATACAATGAATTTTAATATTGCCTTTATTTTGTGTCATTGGAATGACCGTAATAATTCCTCCATTTTGCCGGCTCTTTCGTTTCCTCTTTTGTTTTTCTTTATTTACAAAAGGCAATACTGTAGAACGAATTGATTTATTTGCCAAAATCAGAACCCAAGGTTGACTCAATGAAAAACAATCTTCAACCCAAGAAATTTGGGAAAGCAAAAAACAACTTCGCATTTTTGGGTCATCATTTGGGAAAATTGAAGGCAGCCAAGTTTGACTGCCCCAAAGGGATATCTTCAATTTAAATTAATTAATAATTTTGCAAATTTTAAATAAATAAATTCACCTCGAATGCAATGAAAATGCACATGAATATCATCATCCAAAATGAGACAATGAATAAATGAATTTCATTCTTAAAATTTTGCTGTTGTCCATTTTTATTTGCTCTTTTTCTTTGAATAATTTTGGCCAAAGTTATTCCATTTATGGCCATACAAGAGAAGAGTGAAAATGAACCAAAAATAGCGGTCATAAAATTTTGGTTTACCTGTAAATAATTTATTATAAAATGTTTTGACAAAACTAAATTACACTGTAAAAATCATATTGAACAATGATTGGCGTGAATCCACAATTTATGTCAATTTGATAGAAATGGGCAATGGAAAATATTCGATGGAATGTTAAGCCAATGGAAATTATAAACCCAATTGAAGGAAACAAAGGCCACCATCTTTCCCAAAACTGAAATTTACTGGACATATTACTGAAATTTATGTATAAAAAGAACAATTTTATGTTTGAATGGGGAGAATATGCCGGTTAATCGGTTGAAGGAAATGGCAATATGCAGGAAGAATATTTGATAAATCAACGAAAAATAGCAGACAATGATGGCACTAATGAGGCGAGAAGGGACCGTTGGCAATATTTCAATAAATGGACCAAACATTGGAAGTCGATAGAAAATAATTGTAATTAAACAGTGGCAAACATCCTAAAAAATTATTAATTTAATTAATTTTTATAATTTTAATTTACCAAAATTCCATTGAAATAAATTAGTCGATAAAATGGATTTTGAAATTCAGAATTTTTGATTAAAATGTAAATAATTCGAATATAAAGTGGGAATGAGATCAATTCATAAATGGTAAAAGCCAAAAATGCGCCAACAGAAATCATTCTTAAAATAGAAAAATATGAATAAAATATGAAAGTTTAAAATGAACAAATATTAAAAGTGAAGTGGCGAAAAACGAGTGTAGAGTTCATTAATAAATAATTAATTTTATTGTATTATTGTCCCAGACATGTTTTGTGAATTTCCCACATTCTCAAATTCAAATTTAATTATTTAATCAAAAGTGCCATACCCACACAGGGGGTGTGAGAACTTGGCCCAAATATCAATTGGTATAATATAATTATTAGAATTCCAAATAATTCAAAGCGGAAATAATTTCATTTTAAATGCCATCACATTAAATAATTTAATTTATTTTTATTAAAAGAAAAAAATGAGTCATTAAAAAGGTTAAAATAATAAACTAAAACATGAAGGGCATTGCATTACCCTTTAAATAAATATTCATGGAAATTTCGATTACCTAATTGTTTTTAACAATTTAATTCTTTAATAATGATTGAAAATTTATTTAAAAAACTTTTTTAAAATAAATTTTCTGAATATATATTTTTTTATTTATTCGCATGATTAATTAAATTATAAATTCTGCCCTTTATATTTTTATTCTACATTTGCAAATAAATTATTTACAGACATCAGATTTATTTTTTAATTTTTATATTAATTTTTTATTTATTCTTTTTCCATATTTCCATTCGATAAAGAACATTGTAAGAATTTATTTTTGCATCATTCATTATCATGTTTTCTGTTTTGTTCCAAATATTCCATATTCAATTAATCAGCATTATTTGAAATTTTGGGCGGTAGTCGTATTTGAATGATTTGACTCATAATAATATATGAAAATGTTGAATTTGAATGCACATTTATTTGGAAAATAATATTTCATTTATCAAAATGAACATTCCATTGTTCTCTTTCAAATTTCATTTGATTATTTCCATTTATTTGTTTTTGACACTTTTGCTCGCAATTGTTCGATCAAAACAAAATTCATATTTAGGCACACCCTTTTCAATAATATTTTATTTAAAATAATGAGAATGCGGATATTCCTTTAAATTTCAAGACCATTATTATTTCTTTTACTCGCATCATTTTCTCGTTTTTTTTAAAATTGTTTTCTTAATACTGTACAAAAAGCGTTTCCAAAATTAATTTTTCAGTTTCCACTCAAATCGTAATCTTATTGTTCATTTTAAAAATTTTAATTTACTTCAAGCTTCCACTTCAATTAATAAATAATTCCCATAATAATTTGATATCCGCCTTTGGCAATTTTGATGACCCAGACCCACTTAATTCCCTACCTAACATTATTTATTTATTATTTGAGAGGAGTTCATTTGACCTGTGCTGCTGTCTACTAAACACCCAAATAACCATTAAAAAATTCATCGATTTTCATAGAATTTATTTATTGAAATGACAAATATATTTTGCCGATTTTGGGCCTGGATAAAGTCGTTGTTTTGGAAACATAAAATGGAATTAACTGTTGTTGGCATGGAATTTTCCGGCAAAACATCATTTGTCAATGTCATTTCGGTATGGCAAAAATGTTATAAATTTTTAATTGATTATTTTAATAATTTAAGGATGGAAGATTCTACGAAGACATGATTCCAACAGGTGAGTGCAATATTTAACAAAATTGATATAATTGCGCATTTTAGTCGGCTTTAATGTCCGAAGTATAACAAAGGGCAATGTCGAGATTAAGGTTAAAAGAACAATTTTAATTCAAATATTATATTTTTATTTGCCAGATTTGGGATCTTGGCGGTCAGGCTCGGTTCCGTTCAATGTGGTATCGATAAATATTTTTTGTTGAATAATTTATTTGATTATTTTGATGAACAGAAAATGGTGTCAAATATCCGGGCGCATATGGCCAATGGGGCCAATCCAATTTTGGGAAAAAGACAACGAAGGGAAACAATGGGCAGAATTCAATATTCTTCAACTTTAATTGGGAATGCATGTAATCAAATAATAATTTTAATTAATTTTATTGTAATTTTGGCAATTTATTCAAGGTTGCTCTTGTCAACAGGGACCACCGGGCCCTCAAGGCAAAAGAGGAAAAAATGGACGAGATGGAAAAAACGGAGAAACGGGAAAAGATGGCAAAAATGGAATGAACGGAGTTTATGTGAATGTGGGACAAAAGGAGGAAGACATTTGCCAAATATGCCCTGCACCAATGCAAGGCCTCCCTGGCATTCCGGGCATTAAAGGCCCGGATGGACCGGCTGGGTAAAAGTTTACAATAATATTTTGCGATTTCATTGATGAATTCAGAACACCGGGCATTCCCGGATTCCCGGGCCAACATGGCTCAAAAGGGCCAAATGGACCTCCCGGTGCCCAAGGTGATCAAGGAGAAATTGGCGCAAAAGGAATTAAAGGAGATCCGGGTCGAATGATTTTTTCGGCCCGAGCTGGCCCACCCGGTCCTCCGGGTGCATTGGGAGCCCGCGGAGTTCGAGGGATGCCCGGATTCGATGGGCAACAAGGAGAAGCTGGGCCAAAAGGACCCAGAGGAATACCCGGCGGTACGGATAAATACATTTTCATAAAATAATTATTTTAATTAATTTATTTTTAGAACGTGGAGCACCCGGACTTCCCGGTCAATCTGGCCCACCCGGAACCATTGGTTCCATTGGCAAACCGGGCGAAACAATTTTCTATGGCGAAAGACCGCCTACAACAAAAAGCCCTGCAGAAAATATTGCAACTCCTAAAGCACCTCCATTGCGAATTTATGGCTCAAAAACCTTCAAATCACGAAACCGGGATACTCCTTATTTGCGAAGAAGGCCATAGATTTATTTTATGAAGAAATTAACAAAAAAATAAGATATTAAGAGTATTATTTTATTATAATTTTATTTATTAGAAAATAAAAGATTGACTGAAAAAATACATTGGTACAATTTCATGCATTTTTTAAATTTCTATTTTATATTTATTTTATTATTTTATTTCCATTCTTTTTTAATTTCCATTCAATCATTTTTTCCGGATCCATTTGGAATTCTTGCCACATCCACTTATTTATTCAAACCACAACAAATTTCTCGACTCTCGCCCTCTGAAAATTGCTCTACAATTCTTTCCAATTTCCTTCCCCATTTCCATTTTTCTTCCCCTTTTTTCCAATTCTTCCCCATTTCCATTTTTCTTCCCCTTTTTTCCAATTTCCTTCCCCATTTCCATTTTTCTTCCCCTTTTTTCCAATTCTTCCCCATTTCCATTTTTCTTCCCCTTTTTTCCAATTCTTCCCCATTTCCATTTTTCTTCCCCTTTTTTCCAATTCTTCCCCATTTCCATTTTTCTTCCCCTTTTTTCCAATTCTTCCCCATTTCCATTTTTCTTCCCCTTTTTTCCAATTCTTCCCCATTTCCATTTTTCTTCCCCGTTTTTCCAATTCTTCCCCATTTCCATTTTTCTTCCCCTTTTTTCCAATTCTTCCCCATTTCCATTTTTCTTCCCCTTTTTTCCAATTCTTCCCCATTTCCAACCCCCCGATTCGGAACACATCAAATTCATACTTAAAATGGCCAAAAGGGGCAGTTATCAATGGGGAACATTTTATCACAAAGGGCAGCACTATTCCGCAGAATTTGGGGAAAGGGGAAATATAATGTTATTGCCCCTGCCTAAATCTGTGTAGAAGGCTAGAGTTAATAATTTAGAGGGAAGCTAGACGATTAGAAATGGAAAAGATGCAATGAGCAAAGCATTGCATTGGTCAATGGTCAGCAGCGGTCATTCAATAGAGTGAAAGGAGGACAAGGGAGTAAAGCAATTAAATATTAAACCAATCTTATTTGGGGTTTGGGCCTAGGCCGTCTTGGCTTTTGGCTTTTGGGGTGTACAAAACATTTGAACAATTTTATGTTTTAATCAATTTTTAATTTCCAATTTTATATTCCACTATAATGGAAAAAATATATTATAAAAAATTGTAAAATAAATTACGCTGAATTGAATTAACAAAAAAATCAGAGAATAAAGATTGAAAGACTATAATATTATTAGTAGAATTTTTTCAAGTATTTTTTTCCTTTAACAATTCCATTATTTATTCCACTTCCCAATTTCCATTCACATTTAATTTTTCTGGATCGATTTTTTTATTACTTCTTGCCTCATCGTTTTATTCAACCCAATCCTCAACAACATATTTCACGTCCCCATTCAACAGCATATTTCACGTCCCCATCCCCACCCACATAAAAATAACCCTCACCTTCTCTTATGTTTGCATTTTTAGAATGAGGAAGCGGTGCTATAGAAAAATAAAAATGCTTTCCGCAATTGCGTCCGACTTGGTTGTTGTTAAATGGCCAAATGGTGATTTCAAAGCAACAACAAGCACAATTTACATTCCCGATGATGAAAAAATATTAAACGACCAAGAAAAATTGCTTCCAATCAGTCTAAAAACGACAAATCCAGAAAATGGTATTTAAAATTTGATCAAAATATTTAATAAAATAATATAAATTAAATTCAGGCGAACAGGCCATACCAATTTCCTCCCTTCAATGTACCAAAAATGAACATGGATTATTGTCGATCACCGGAATCAGCAATGAACAATTCACAAAAATGGCACTTCGCCCGGGCAAAAATTTGGCAAAATTACAATTTTTGGAGAGGAATTGCGAAGGCAAAGCTGCATTGGAAATTGGAATGAACATTTATTTATGGGAAAAAACAGAAAAAATAATCATTTCCGACATTGATGGAACCATAACCAGAAGCGACAAACGAGGATTAGTACTTCCAATATTTGGTAAAATTCGGGTGGAATCCATCAATTAATATGCAAAAATTGACAGGCATAAATTGGGCACAAAAAGGCGTTGTCGAATTGTATTCGGCGCTGGCAAAGAATGGATACAAATTGGCCTATTTGTCCTCCCGTCCAATCCCATTGCTGAATGAAACTGCCGAATATCTTCATGAACTCCAAATGCCCGATGGTCCAATCTTTCTCACGCCCCAGGGTCTGAAAGTGACCCTTTCCAATTTGGATTCAGTGCTGAAGCCAATTCCATTCAAAAAAAGTGTTCTCCAAAATCTGATGGTGCCATTCTAATTTTTAATTTTATTTATATTTTTGAATATTTTGAAGGAATTATTTCCTCCGGATGCCGGTGCCATGATCGCTGGAATTGGAAATCAACAAACGGACATTGAAGTTTACCGGGTTCTGAAATTTCCGCGAGCATTCATTGTGGATGAAGCCGGCTCAGTTCAAATTTATGAGGATGGCAAGAAATTGGGAAGAATAACAAATTACATAGAAATGATTGCAAATTTGAATGATTGGTTCCCACAAATACACATAAATTGTCCATTGAATTGTACTGAAGTCTGACCCACCTAACAACATTAACCTTTTTGTGCATTTTCTCATTTTTATATATTATTCATTTTCCAATGTTCATAAATTAATTTTAAATAAAATAAATGAATTTTCACTATATTTGAATAAATCATTTAAAAAAGAATGAAAAATAATTGAACTGAATAAAAACAATGCAACAAAAATCCAAAAATCCAAATCAACAGGAGGATTTGAGGATATCATCAAAGGATTAATATATAATTGCACAAAATTGGTGAAATTATTTTTCTATTTGTGGTTGACTAGACACGAGAGGATCAAATGAAGTTTGGTTGGAGTTTAGAAGAAGAGTAGATAGAAACTAGAAATAGAACCTGTTTTCAATTTTCAGGGCTGCGGCCTTTTAATTTTAGTCGACCGAATATATTTCTTTATTTCCACCTCCACTTCCTTTGGTGAAAGTACGAAATTCCATTTCAAAATAAAATTAATTTTCCCAATTTATAAAGCAAAAATGCTCGTAATAATAGCATCAATTATTGCCGTCCTAACCATCAAATATTTGATTATCAAATTTTTGTTGATAATTTGGCGAATTCTATTTCCCTATGTTTTGGCCCGTCCAAAGAATTTGGAAGAATTGGCCGGGAAAGGGAATTGGGCATTGGTGACCGGATGCACGGATGGAATTGGACGGGCCTATGCGGAGGAATTTGCCAAAAAAGGAATTAGCCTTGTGTTAGTCTCCCGTTCCCGTGAAAAACTGGCCCAAATGGAGGCGGAATTCCGGCGCCGTTTTGCCAAACCGGACATCAAAATAATTGCATTCGATTTTACGGAAACATCATTGGACGAATTTAAGCGAAAATTATTGAATCGAATTAAAGATTTGGACATTGGAATTTTGGGTAAATGTCCAACCAAAAATTTAATATTTTTGTTGAATTTAACAGTGAATAATGTTGGAGCAATGCACACTTATCCACAACGATTTCACGATGCCGAGGGTGGAATGGAAAAAATGACACAAATTATGGTTATTCACAAAACTATTAAATAAATTAATTAATTGATCCATCGAAATCGCAGATTGTCAATATGTTCCCGGTTACATTGCTTTGCGCATTTGTTTTGGAACAAATGGTCAAAAGAGGGAATGGGATCATTGTGAATATTTCAAGTGTTGCCGGCTATGCCCCAATGTATTATACGGCAATATATTCCGCAACAAAGGCATAAAAAAATGAGAAAAACCAATTTTAAACTATGATTTTAGGCATATGTGAATTGGCTTTCCGATTCACTCCGGCAGGAATATGCCCCACAGAAAGGAATAATCATACAAACGGTAATAAAATATTAATTCGGATTATTCATTAGAAATTGACTTTATTATGAATTAATTTAGATTTATCCGGGAGCAGTGATAACGAATATGTCAAAAATGGTTTCGGAAGGTAAAAGTCCATCTTTTTTCATGCCAAGTGCCCAGCAATTCGCCCAATCTGCAATCAGAACAATTGGAAATATTTCGGAAACAACCGGCTGCATGGGACATCAAATACAGGTAAATTTAAATATAAATAATTTTATTTAATTATTATTTTTAGATGGAATTTTTCATGAAATTGACGCCTGTATTTTTGCGAAATTTTTTGATCAAAAAACGATTGGAAGGCATTCGAGAGGATTGGCTGAAAAAGGCACCAATTGATCCATGAAAATACATAAATTAAATAATTATTTGAAGAATATTCTCCAAATAAATTACATTTTTAATTAATTAAATATGAAAAAACTGGAATTCTTATTCACCTATTTTATTATTACAATATTCATTGCAATCGTCAAAATTTGTATAAGTACGAGGGAATTCTGATTATTTCTTTGCACTTTTCTTTCAATGGAAAATTTTTGCAACCACAATTAGGAATATATTCAAATTCATTTTTGGAATTTTACGTAGAAAAGGATAATAAAATAATTAGCAGAATATTCGAAAATGGGATTCAATTCATCAGAAGAAGGAATGGATTTTGAAAAAGGGCTTAATTCACAAAAGATGAATAATTTATAATGAGAATTGAAAAAGTGCATCACGCAAAATTATTCATTTATTTTATACTTATATTTAGGAAAATTTTATATAAAATAAGTAAAAAGTTGTCCATTTTTTTCCATTATTTAGTGACTGCAAATTATTTTGCAATTTTTTTATTCCAAACAATTTAAAAAATGCACTTTTCTTTGTGCATTCATTTATGTCAACAATGGTGGCAATTTTTTTAAAAAAGTGGAAAAACATGGCAATTATGCTTTTGCATTTGGCCAACCCAGACATTCTTTCCCCTCCGCGGAGCAGCTAGAATTTACTTGCCTTTACAATATTTTGTAAATACTTAATATATTTGCAAAAATTTTATTTAATTCACTATGTTTTATGCAAATAGAAGGGCATATTTTTGCATAATTTAATATTTCATTGATTTATTATAATTAAATTATTTGCATTTGCACTTTTAACTGTAAGCATGCGTGTGAATATTTGAAGAATTAATTCGATTTTTCGATGTTACATGTGAAAATTAAATGAAATATACTTTTATGTCTGCACTGCATGTGACCATTCCTCTTTGTCCCATCCCAACAAAGTTCATTCCAATCCAATCTTCCAAAATTAAATTAAAAATAAAAATTATGCATATTTTATTTTCCTGAAAATTTCGTTGATTTTTTAATACCTCGAATCCATTCCATTCCAACTATTTTTTTGCAACATTTCGATAATCTCTCCTTTCCCTCATATATTCACATGAAAACCCACATGGTTTCTTTAAACAAGTTAATGGAATTCAAATGAAAATGAAATGCTATTTGCGCCTGTTTACCTGAATATTTCCTCATTTTTCCATTCAATAAATCCAAATCCCTCTCACATAATCCCTAGCTTTAAGTAAACAATTTCAATAAATCCACAGGGTATCTTCTAATCGGCAGACGGGCTCCTTTTATTTTCATATCGCAATGACAATTTATCTTCTGTATATACAGTATGGCCTTTCCGATTTTGTAATAACCAATTATCACATCAGAATCCTTCTCTAGCACAAAATACTAATATCCATTAATGTTGGCCAAAATTTCTGTTTAATTATTTTTATTTTATTTCCTTTTCTTATTCCAGAGATCCCACCAAGTCAAGACGATATATAAGGACAAAATTTTAATTTTTGAAATTATTATTTTTTATTTCTGTTAGAAAAAATTGTTTGCTTGTATTTTTCTCATTATGTTCACCTTGAGATTTGATTTTTTGGCTCCTTCAAAATTCAAATACTCAATTATTAAATTTTTTTTTCATAAAAATATAGTTTGACATTTTTAAAATGAAAAACAAAAAAATAATACAAATTCAGGAAAATTTACATACTTTTAGGAGAAAATCAATTTTTAATTTTTCATTGTGTCCATTTTTGCATTATTTAGTGACTGCAAATTGTTTTGCAATTTTTCTTCCAAACAATTTAAAAATGCACTTTTCTTGAATATTTATTTATTTCAATGGTGGCAATTTTAAATAGTGGAAAAAGATGACAATTATGCTCTAGCATTCTGGCAACCCAGATATTCTTTCCCATAAGTAGCTGGAATTTATTGCCATTTTTACAATATTGTAAATAATATTAAATAATTTTTATTTAATTGAATAAATTTTATACAATTAGGAGGCATAATTTAATATTTTTCGATTATTATTATTAAATTATTTGCATTTGCACTTTTTGCTTTAAGCAGGGATGTTGTAGACTTTTTGAAGAGCTAATCCAATTTTTTGATGTCAAATGGGAAAATGAAAATATGCCTGCCTTCTGCCATGCTAATGCCAAAATTCCAAATGCCAATCCTCTTTTTCCCGACAAAATTCAATCCAAAATATAAATAACCATCATTATTTTTAAATTATTTTATTTTCTAAAAATTTCATTGAATTTTTCTTAAAATTTTAATTCATTGAATCGTTATTGCTTTTTTCTGTTTCAACATTTCAATGAATCCTATCTCATTTCTCATGTACTCATTGCTTTCACGCGAAAAGGCCTAGGCATTTTTGCTTCAATTTTTATTCATGGAAAGGAGTGAAATTGAATGAATTGAATTGAAATGAAAATGCATTGTGCGTGTTTATTATTGTGAATATTCCTCCTTCTTAAAATGCCAATTTTCCTTCAATTCAATAAATCCCATAGGATATTTTCTCTTTTATTTTTTACTGTGCCAAAAAAAAATTATTTTCTCTATATGTTTTTTCCATTTTGTATTCATAAACATAATCCACCAATTATTGACCATAATTTCCGACGCAAATGGCTTCATCTACCTTCCCATTGCTTATCCTAATAATTTTGAAAAATATTTTTAAAAAATTATTTAACTTTTTTTAGTTTTTAGTAAATGAATTTTAACTTAATAAAAAATTAGTAAATTAATTCCAAAAATCCAAATAATTGATATTTCAATAATTAGAAGCAGATGATTAAATTTTATAAAATTTCCCTTTTTCCAATTTCCCAGCTGCTTTTCATTCATTCAATTGGCCAAATATCAAATAATTTACTATTTTTAGCAGTCATTAAATTTATAATTCCAGGCTAAAAATGCCAATTCCTCTATTTGGATTTCTCCAATCTCCAATCTGTGATTAAAATTTAATTTGCTTTTTTGTAATCGTGTGTCCTGGGCCAAAAGATTCATATAGACATTTTGAATCAATATTTAAATTAATATTTCATATTTAATTTGACTTTTTTTTTTATTTGTTTTCTTCAAAATTCAATCATTCATAACATTTTTCTTTATTAGAAATCTTTGCCATAAAATAATATATTAAAATTTTTAAAATGAATAAAAAATTAAAACAAATTCAAATAAATTTACTTGCCTTTAGGCTAAAATCAATTTTCGCCATTTTTTCATTCCTTTTTCATTTTCGCCATTCTCCAAAAAACACCTTTTAAAAAGAGGCTTCTTCTCAACTCCTCTCCAATTTGATTAAAATTTAATATTTTAATATTCTCCTAGCAAATTTTATGCAAAAATTTCCTTGATAATCCTTCACATCAAAGTGGCAATGCCATCATAAATGTTTGGCCAAAAAGTCAAATGGCAAATTATTTTCTACAATTTTCATGTTCCTTTGCAACAATGCCAACTTTTCCAAGGAATTGTTGTTTTTTGCAGCAGCGAAAATTATTTTTATTCCCACAATTTTTTCCCTTCCATTTCTACTATTTTTGGGCCAACCAAAAATATAAATTCCAAATATAATTTTTCTGCTCCCAATGAAATTATTAATTTAGCACATCAAAGCAGCAAAAAATGCTCTGAATAAACTTTTCCCCATCTCATTTTTTCCCATTTTTACCCTTCGTCTCCTAATTAGAGTCTAAAGCTCAAATTACCGAAAGGATATTTCTAACTCAATTTATTCCCGAATAGAGACCAACTTCTCCCATTTTATAATAAATTGGCCCATTTCAAGACAATGAATAATAAATAATATGTAATTTAATTCGCCCATTTCCATTAAATTGCCGCAATTTGAATTCATTTCCTTTCTTTCTTGTCATTTTTGGTACTTTCATTTCACCGAATTAATTAATTAAAAATTAAGAAAAAAATGCTAAACAAATCAATGATTGCGGCTGATGAAAATTTAACAACAATTTTAAATATGGAAAAATTCCAACAATCGAATATTAGTCAGGTAAATAATAATATTGTACAAAATAAATTTATTTCCATTTTATTTTAGATTTTTAACAGTGAATGGGGATTAATTAATGGATTGGACATTGACAGTGCCCTTTTGGACAAATTGAATTGTATTCACATTTCTGAGGCCATTTCGGCCCAAGGCATTGATGATTTAACCAGGTTGCCCTCATTTTATTCCGTCATTTACCCTTACAATTTCCTCTCAGCTATTCATTTGTCCAATTTGGAATGGGCATTGCTTACGGTCTTCTTTTACTATTTGGATTATTCAGCAATGGAAGTGTTATATTGGCTTTTTTACACAATCAAAAGTAATAAAAATAACAACACCAATTTTAATCCATTAATTTCTGAAGGCTTCGTTCTTCGCGCAATTTTTTTCTGCTGAATTTAATTTTGACTGATATTTTACTTTGCTTAACGGCAATCCCAATTACTCCTTGGTAATTAAAAATTAATTAATTAAAATAAATAAATTGAAAGGTATGCCATGACCAAAGATTGGACTTTTGGACCCATTTTATGCCGTTTTGTTCCTCTTTGTAATTCTTGCGCAGTTTTTGTGACAAGGCAAACAAAATTATTGATTAAATTAATTAAAATTGTGCCAATTTAAAGTTGGAGTCTGACTGCAATTGCATTCGACAAATATATGCACATTGTGGTGGAACCAACTCGACGCCATTTTTCCCGTCAATTAGCTGGATTTGTCACTTTTTGCATTTGGTTTGGTTCAATTCTGGTCAATATTCCCTATCTGATGTCATTCGAATTGGTCGATGGCTTTTACATTGTTGCCGAAGTATTTAATTGCCAATTTAATTTAAATTTTATTCAATTTTTTTAAGGAACAATTCACTCATTTTTGCGGCAAATTTTGCGATGAATTCAATTGGGCCAGCGAAGCACAACGACAATTCTATGGAATAATTGTTTTATTATTTCAAGTTGGTCATCAATTCCATAATTAATTCATTCATTTCCACCTATAAGTTCATCATTCCAATGACCGTAATTTCCTATTGCCATTTGCGAATCCTTCGAAAAGTTCAAATTGATATGATTGTCCAAAATGAACAATTCCGAAAAACATTGACCGCAACCCAGAGGACGGATGCAATTAATAGGCAAATTGCATTAAATAATAAATAATGAATTTTAATTAATTTTGAATTTGAAGGAAAAAACGTGTCAATTACACTTTATTGGGGATGGTAGTGGCATTTGTTGGCTGCAATGTTCCATTGATTTCAGTGAATTTGGCAAAAGATTTTGGTTGGATTTAGCTTTGATGACAGACATCATCAAAATCAAAATGAATTTATAATAATTTTAAGGCAAAGAACCAGAATTCCTACTCAATCAACCCTACCTTTGCCCTTTAATTGCTCATTTCATCGCAATGTCCATTGTTTGCTGGAATCCAATTTTGTTTTATTGGCTCAGTGCCAAGGATAAAGTTCGAGTCAAAAATATAACAAAATAATTATTAATCCAATTTAAAGAGTCGAGGGAGCAGTGCCAATGGCCAATTGATGTCCGTCGGTGGTTCAGAACAACAATGCCAACATTCAAATGGCCAAAATCATCAGCAAATAAATAATTATTCATTGAGTGTCAGCAATTTATTACGGCGATGGAGCAGAAGTGATTTGCCCTCTTCCTCATCAATTTTATTGGCAAAGAATTGCAATTTAATGGCAAAAGGAATGTTGACCTCAACTCGATCGCAACAATTGCTTTCCAATGGCCAATCATCGTTTAATAAAGAAAGGCAAGCAAAAATATTTAAATGATTTTGGAATTTTATTTTTAGGCGTCCATATAATCATTTTGGTGAACCAATGTTGCCAAATAGCCAATTGAAAAGGCCATTAATTCGACAAAACAAATTTGACGATGAAATAAGCAAAAATAATTTACTTTACGCAGTTCAGCATTATTCACTGATCAAAAGCAATTCAATCCGATCAAATCTCTATTAAATATTTATTTTCATAAATATTTTTTTTTCATTATTTATTTGAATGCATAAATTTTTACATTAACTTATCATGGTTATGGATATGGGTGGCATTAAAAAAATATATTTTACACAATTTTATGATGACAAAAATACAAAAAAAATCAACATTTAAATATTTCTTCCATTTAATTCCTTTTCTTCATTTTCCTTGGCTGTGCCGGCACTGCCATTTTCTGTTGACTTGAATATTCCCAAATTGCATTCGGCACAAATTCCATTTGTGTGTCTTCCTTTTCTCGCCCACTCAATTCAATCAATGCCACAAAATTATTTGTTTGTTTCATTGTTGGCCCAGGCACAAAAAGGCTCATCTAAAATAAAAAATAATTAAATCAATCTTTTTAATTGTTTTTTTGGATTGCCTGGGGCCCAATCACTGGCCAATATCGGCCCACCACAAAATCGTTGACCACCAAAATACCATGTCCCCAGCCTCGGGTATCGAAGAATGTATGAAGTTTTGGCCAATTTGTTGGTTCTTCGATCGAAAATTGGGCGGCATAAATTGATGGACCCAATGGCAAATTCACATCTTTTTTGCTCAAAATGTCCTAAAAAAATATTTAATTTCATTTTTAAATTCCATCATTTTTTGACCATTTTCATTGTTTCCATTTGTTTTTGTGCCTCCAAATTCAATTTGTGCACATCAATTCCACAAAGTTGCCATTTTCCTTGAATTGGTCGACCATCCAACAAAACTTGGGAAAGAATTCCCTAAAAAATCAATTAAAAACATTTCAATTCCAATTTTTGCCTTATGGTCCAATTCGGCCAATGGGAATAGCAATCGTCCAATATGTTCGACAATTATTTCCAATTTTTGTCCATTTTTCGCTTCCAATCCATCAATTTTCAATTTTTTCGTGAATGAACCGGAGAAAACATTGGTCAAATTTCCTTGATAAATTCCATCCAAATACAAATATCCATGATCGGCAAGGCCCGGAATTTCCAATGAATGACCAGAATCGGTCAAAATTGTTGAATAAATGGTCAAAGGATATTCCTTCAATATAAATAATTTAATTATCAAAATAATATTTTTAAATTAACCCTATCCAATTGTTCAATAGTGAGTGGAAGTTCGTGGTGCTGAATGCAGGATGCCGAATTTGGTTCCACAATTTTGTTGACCAATTCCAATAAATCCAACCTCATTCCATTTATATTTTCAATTTTTGCTCCACTTCAAATATTCAATTATAATTATATTATAATTCCCCATTTCTTACCTTTGTTTTGCGGGCAAATCCCAGGGTTTATTTGGCCAATTCGGCCTCTCCTTTATCCATTCCCTGATCATTTCATACAATGGCGTAATTTGTCCGGCCTCATCAATTGGTGCCGCATAATCGTAGGATTGGGCCACTGGACCTTCTTTTGTGCCAAAAATCCAATCATGTTTATTTCCAGCCAAAAAATCAAAATTGCTTCCACCTAAAAATGTTAATAAATTATAAAATTTAATTAATATGTTGCAGCGAATATTGTAAATTGGTTAATTCCGGAATTATCCAAGAGCTTTGCTTGGTTTGGAAATCTCGGCTTCAGGTGCTCGTACAGATTCGAGAATAGGTTCATTCGATTCGGAATGGTCGATTGCAATGAAATTTCAATTTCATACCATTATTAATTTTAGATTAGGGTTGCGTGTAGGGCGCCGGAGGCTTAATTAGAATCTAGAAGAAATTGTTACTAAACAAGCTCAGAACAGTTTGAAATTAAAATTTCATAAAGTAAATCGATCAAGCCGAGTCGATTGACTGAGTCTATTCTCGAGTCTGTATGATTATTAAAAATCGAGATTTCCAAAAATTAACCAAGCAAAGCTAATGGATAATTCCGAAATTAACCAATTTCCAATATTAATTATGGCATATATTTTCATTCACCGTGGATCATATAAAATGAGAATGATGCATTTGCATTCCACATCCAATCCATTGTTCGCTTTACGCCCTCCAAATTAGGCGTAACCTCCTTTGGATTTGACCACCACGTAAACCATGTTGTGTAGAATTCGCTGTTTACGAATGGTCCTAAATCCATTTAAATATTGTAATAATTAATTCTCCCATTTATTACCTCCTCCATTCAATTCCTTTTGCCATTCAAATCTTTCCAACACTTTTTGTTCATTTTCTTGAATGCCAAAATCCGGTGTGGAATGCACTCCGTCAATGTGGGAACATTTCATCCGTCCATAGTCAGGATCGGCTAAATTTAATTCAATTTTTTCAATTTTCCATCATTTTCTCACTCGAATAAAGGACAACATTTTCGCCAAGGTGCCCTTTGATTTGATCCCGTAAATTCTCCAAATATTTTCTATCGAATCCATAGCAACTTTCATTTATTGCCAATTTTCGGAAACCTATTAAATCCAATTAAATATAATAAAAGAATGTAAGTAACTTGCCATATTCATTCTCCACTTGGACCATTAGGACAGGGCCTCCATTTTGGTAGAGAAGTGGCCGAACAATTGGAAGAAGTGTATCAAAATATTTCCGCACTGCTCCCAAATATTCCACATCCGTTGTCCTCAATTCCATTTTTTGATGTTTATTAAGCCACCAAGGTAATCCGCCAAATTCCAGTTCAGCACAAACATATGGGCCAATTCGAAGTAAAGTGAATAATTCCAATTTTTGTGCCAACAAAAGGAATTCGGTGAAATTATTTTGACCAGAAAAATCAAAACTAAAATTGTCCTCATTAATTTATCAGGATTAAATATGTCACAGATAATATTAAAAATTAGCGAATTCAGGGCTAGCTAGCGAATTTTGGAAATCTCGGCTTTTGTAAGTGTCGTACACATTCGAGAATGGGCTCATTCGACTCGGCATCGTCGATTTATTATATGAAATTTCAGACCAATTTAAGGGTTAGGGCTAAGAATAGGGCTCCAAGGCGAATAGGAATCTATGAAGTTGTTATTAAACACGCTCATTACTAGTTTGAAATTGAAAAATCGACCATTCTGAGTCGTATGAGTATATTCTCGAATCATTAGGTTATCTAGAAATCGGAATTTCCTAAATTCGTTTTACCCAGGCTCCCAGCTAATTCCGAAATTCGCTAAATTGCAATATTCGTTGTAACATTATATATTTTTCCATGCCTGTCCGGAGTTGGCTGATGCAACATCCACGGCAAATACACGCTGATGGCATTCAAGCCAGCAGCCCTCACTTTCCTAAGGCGATCCTCCCAATCATCTTTATGAATTCGAAAATAGTTGATTTCGCCGGCAATATAACTAAAAATGAATAGAATTAATGGAGAAGGAAATGGGGAAACCGAAATGGTTGTCCATCTTTCACGAAAATGTTCCTTTCTTTGTCAATTTTGAATGTTCTCTCTGAGTTGGCCATCTGCGATTTGTCCAAATTGCTGATTGGAATTGGTTCGGCATTTCCAACGGGAATTGAATACAAAAGGAAAAGGACAAATGGAAAGAATAATTTGTTCATTTTTTGTCTGTCAAAAATTGGGGAAACAGCTATTTTTCCTTCATTTTTATATGGGTTATTGAAAAGATATTAATTATTTGTTTATTCACTCTGATGAAAGGCGATTTATATGTGCGCCAAAATGATGAATTATTCGAGAATAATAACTCATGAATGGGCGAAAATGGATGGATTTTGGGTGGAATGGTCAATATTTTGACGAAAAAATAAAATATAAAGGTCATTTTGCAGCGAATTTGCTGATATTTTTGTAAGAGTCCATCTCATTTTTGATCAATGCCCCCGAAATTGGCCTTTTAAATACTTCAAAGATTGGATGGACTTTGATTTTCTCAAAAACAAAGTTTAAAAATGTTTTGTTCCCATTTTGGGTTTATTTTTGTTTTCTTTCTCAATTCACTCTTCAATTCATCTTTTCTTTTTTTTTTTTTGTTGTAAAAAAGGCCTCTTCTAGACATCAATTTTAATAATTTTTCAAATTTCAACCCAAATAAATGGCAAAAAATTAAATGAAATTGAAAGGGCAAATCATTTATCATTCATGTTGTTGTGGATGTTAAAAATTAATAAAATAAGTGGAATATTCAATTAATTAAATTAATCAGTATATTCAGAGATAATAAAGAATTAAATTAAAACTTAAAAACTGACAGAATTAAATCAAAAACCGCAGGGCACATATTCATCCATTCAGTCAGAATAAGTGATAATAATTTTGTTATAATTATTTATTAAATAAATTAATTTGTATATTTAATATTCTTTATTTGCCGTTGAAATTACGTTGTTTGATGCCCAATGCCTTCCAAATGTGATTCCACCATCCCCTTTCCCAAACTTGTTCAACAATGTTATAATAAATAATAATAATCACGTTGTGTTTGTGGATCACATTTCCCTTTTTCGCATCCCTTCATTCTCGATTTTCCCCACAATTTTCGCGCCCTCAAAACTATGTCACAAGGTAAACTTTAGACTTTTTTCGTTAAAATAGACACAACAATGTGACTCCCTGGGTGAACAATGAACACTAATGATCAATCATTCATCAATTTCAATTCATTATTTATTTATTATTGTGGGAAACGAAGATGGCAATGAAGGCGGTTGAAAAAAGAAGATCAAAATTAGGAGAAATCCAAAAATATAGCACAATTAAATTGGATTGCCTGTGGGCAGAATAGCTGAAAATTATGTAAAATATTATTAAAAATTTAAAATATTTTGTACATCTATTCACCTAAATTTCATTTCATATTTCCATTGGATTTGCTGATGTTACTCTTTTATTTTTACATTCTTTCATCTAATGAGTGCTGAATGCTGATGATGAGGAAATCCCTTTATTATTTTGATGGAAAAACAATGGTGGAAAATAGCAACTGACTTTTTCTTTTGCAATTTTTGCAGACGGAAATAAACCAAAGCGAAACTAATAAGGTGTATTGGGCAATGATGGAGGCGGATTGGATGGATATTGGATATCGGGCGGCCGAGTGGCCAATTTTTTTGGCTAGCAAATGGCCATTTCCATAAAAATGGGCTATTGGACATCAATAATAATTTTAATATTTATTAATAATCAATTTGTGAATGGCCAAGTGGCCACAGGCCAATCTGATCGAACACAACAAGGTAAAAATATATTCAAAAAAGAAAAAAAGTTTTTTAGAGTTGGCTCTTTTGGGATGGACTGCCGGAATACGAATGGCTTGTGAGTGACCAAAATGACCAATTTCAAAATATTATTGCCTTAGATTGTCAACAATCATCAGTCCATGATTTAGTGGATCCATTCAAGGAATCCATCGCCAGAATGTTAAATCGCCATTGCAGGACACCATCGGCTTGTGGCTTGAAGAAAAGGTGCCAACAATTATATTTTAAAATATTGGAAAATCCATTTCATTTTAGTGTCACTTTTACAAAACATCAAGTCGTCCTATTGGATGGTTTCTTTATTATATAACAGTAAATTTATTTTGTAATCCAAGGTTTCCCTCGGCGTGAACAACGTGCAATTTCTTTTCGCTTTTTTGTCGTTCTCCCATATGATGCCATTCCCATTGATAAAAGGCCAGATAAACCATTATTGTCCAGTGTTTATCTTTCTGGTTCTTATTTTTATTTTATTAATCTTCTTTTATTCATTTTGAAGATATGATGGATTCACAATTGGCCGAATTGACCCATGGACTTGGTTGGCAATTATTAAGCCATGAAAAATATCCACGTTTTGACCCAACAACAACAGTTTTGACCAAATTAGTTATCAACGGATTTTATAAGTATTTAGTTTTTCAATCGTTGGCTAATTTTGATCGGTGTTTTGGCCGGACTTTGCATGATTTTCCTGGCTTATTGGGTCAGTTCACTCACTTCCGGCTCTTCACTTTATGCCGATGGTTGGCTGGTGCGTGGCTCAAGTGGAGGCAAAAATGCCGCATTGAGGCATAAAAAAATAATTAATAAAAAATAATTAAAATTTCAGAAGAACAATGGAAATAATTGAGGAACAAAAATATCGTTTTGCCCTCTACGATAGTCAAAAAGGGGGCCATTTTTATCCACCGGGCACCCTCCAACCTCCCACCAAAACTGTGGTCATTTACAAAAGTAATGCCAGGGTCCAAGAAGTACAGGCGCCACCAAAATCATTGGCAACTTCATATTCATCGCCGCAGGCAAAATTAAAAGGAATGAATTAAATATTTTGCTTTAATTATTTTGAAGACGGCCGAAATAAGTAGAGCAATGCCAATTTATCCGGCACCGGAGAAGGGGAATGAAGGTGGAATGGGGCCGGCACAGGAACATAGGGCAATTAAAATGCCGACAAAAGAGACCAAAAAAGGAGCACTAAAAAGAGGAGATGGGATAGAAATGAAAGAAAGGCCGGGAATGGGAACAACATCAACAGGTTTTGAGGACAAATTTTGATACTTATTGGTTATCTATGTCCACGGATTTTTGTTTAGTAAGGGTAATGTTAGTCCCCATGGCTCATTCGGTAAAGGGTCTTTAAGGGATATCATTTCAGGTATCCGTAAACCTAACCCTAATCATCTCTTGGGGACCTTTCAATTCAAAATGATCTGCGGGCTGATAACCGATAAATACCCAAATTTTTGGTGGAAATATTCATTTGTCAGATGGCAATCAACAAATACCAATGATGGTAACATCCCCTCAAATCCATCAGCAGCATCCTCAAATGCATCAAGCTGTGCCAATTCCCCAAAAAGGGACAATAATTCTTCCATCCACTTCCTCAAGTGAACCGGCAAAAAGAGGACAACAACCAAAAGGGGGAAATGCCCCGGAAGTGCCAATGGATGAGCAGGAAATGGCGGAAATGGCCGATTGTGTTCCCGAAATTGTGGTAATGCATGCAAGGGATTCTTCATTGGAGACGGTGGACACAGCCACAACACCCGGGGGAAGTAGAAAATTGTCGGCAAGTCGAGAGTGAGTTATTGATGAACCCAAATTAATTAAATTAATATTAATTATAATTATTTATTTAATTTTCCCCTTTGTAGTCACCGACGCCAATCACGTCGATTCAGCATTGCGGAGGAATTTAAACGAAGAAAATCATTGTTTGGAGGAGGCAGCAAAGATCGAAGTGAACATCGGAATCGGCCAAGAGGCGGAGATGGAACACAACAGGATCGACAAAAACGATGGAAAGCCAGTTCAATTGCCCTCAGCAAATTCAGCATTGTTGGCAGCGGAGGAAGGAAATGATTGATTATTATTTAAATTAATATTAGGAAATTACTTTATATAAATTTTAACAATTAATGAAATAAATATTGTTCGCAAATTACTAGAAATATATAATATATAGCCAATTTTATTATTTTATTTGTCTTTAAATTTAATTTTAAATCCAATTTGGTGGTTTCATTTATAGGCGGAAAAAAGTTCATTCAAATTATTTATGAGAATTAAGAAAGGATGCCTAATTAATGCGCTAACTCATTAAAATATTTAGGCGGAAATGTCAATGTCATTTCCGTCACAAGTTAAAGCAAATTTTAGAATCAGAATTTAGCAGCTAATGAACTAATTAGAAATGGAAAATGGTGTATTTAAAATCACTTCCTTGTACTTGAGTGCATATATTCTTGGCTATCCATATGATCATCTGGACTTTAATTAAGCTACAAATTTTCGCGAACAATGCCATTCATTTTAATGGTTTAGCTCACATGCCTAATTATTTTTAAATGAAGTATGAAAATGATAAAGAATTCTTGTTTAATTTTCTTGCCCTTTGCCTTTTTTTGCGTATTATTTATTTATTAATGCAAGCAGTATCGTTGTTTTTAAAAGAATTTATTATCATTAATTCCGGCAAATTTTTTGCGCATAAATTTTGCAACATAGTGAAGGATTTTTTTTAAATTGTGAGTAAAAGCAAGAACACCTGCCTCTGTGCTACTGTTAATTTATTATTTTTTAATTTTAATGTTGAATTTCCGCGAAAAAGTTCGAACTCTGCTGATGTCCTAGATTATACGACGACATGCCATTATATAATTATAATATTATCAAATTAAAATTTGAATTTTGCTCCCCAAATTAGCGTTTAATTCAATAACTTTTTTTATTGTTGCCCTTTACCTTTTTGCGTAATATTAATTAATAATTAGGACCGTCCAATTTTTCGCGCATAAATGTTGTAAATTATTATATGATGAAGGATTTACTTAAATTGAGGAAAAACGAGAACATCTGCTGTTGCCTCTGCTGAATAATAATTTATTTTTTTTATTTTAAATATTGAATTTCTGTGAATATGTCTGCGCCGAAGTATAAATTAATGCAAACAAATTTTAAGCACCCCCAATAAATATTTTTTAAAAATATTTTACTACATAATCAGCATTTTAATTCAATCATTTTGGAAATTATTATTTCCTAATTTCTAAAATTTGACCGTAATGAACAATTCAACGAATTTGACAACGGTATTTGTACATATTTCATGGAATATATAAAATCCATCAATTTTTCATTGTAGTTCTACGACCAATACAAAAATGCAGGGATTTCGATGGATTTGATTGTGGCCGTCGGCATTCGAGCTTTCTTAGCATTCATTGGAATTTTGATGAATTTATCACTGCTTTATGTCACAATTCGCACAAAGTTTGGCCAAATTGCATTCCATCTTTTGATGTTTCCTTTTTTCAGATCCCTTCGAAGTATTTGTAACATTTTGATTGCCATCGACACCTGCGCAATCACCATTTTCCTTCCAATTAACATTTTTGGCTTTGCCATTGTTTTAAGTGGCCTCAATTTCATTCCATCTTCCATTTGCTGTTATATAATTCAGCCACTGCCTCAAATTGGCCTCAATTTCTCCGTAATGTCCATTCTGTTCATTGCCATCGATCGTTTCCTCAGTGTTTCTCAGCCAATCTGGTGCAAATTTAAATAAAATTTTAAATCATTTTTCCATTTTAGGCATGCAAGTCGGAAAAAGACCACATATATTTTTGTGATTTGCTGTTTTTGCCTATTTTATGCACTTTTCATGCTCCAAATGTTCATTCGGAATGTGAATCCCCGAAATCCAACGATTTGTTCATTGGCTTCGGATTGCATGCAAAATGGCATTGGCAGCCAATATAGCACAAATTTGGTTGTTCTCAACGGATTGACCATTGGCTTTTATGTTGGAATTTGGATTTTTATGCGAATTCGCGCAAAAAATACAATTCCTGCTGCAGTTAAAAGTACACAAATTGAATTAATATGGGAAATGCCAATAAATTATGCAGAATTGAATAATTGTTACAGTAAATTCTCTTTTTATATCCCATGGGGAATTATTTTTGAACATTTCGAAAAGGTGGGGAATTATTTAGAGGTCAAATGGTCCGGGAACCCGTTCGGGTTAATTCGGGAACCCGACTCGGAAATCCCGAATCGTTTCCCGACCGAGGATTTTGAATAATTTCACAAATTGTTGGGGTTCATAAATTTTTCGGGAATTCCAAACAAGTTCCCGACATAGACGCCTTGCCGATCTCTAGAATTATTAGAGAGTGGGAAATTAAAAGAGAATTTACGGTAATTTTTTATTGTATTGATTGATCGAAAATATCTGGAAATAGCATGGATTTATCATTAATAAAATTAAAATATTCACGAAACAATTAATATTCTAATAAATCAATCAAACTCATTTGCAGATCAAATTACTTATACTCGACGCATTTTCAAACCATTGGCGGCATTGATCTCATTCTATATGATTGGATATGTGATTAATTCGATTATTCGATTGGTCGTTTATCCAATATTGAATTTGAGCCCAGTCCAAGCCGCTTTTGCTTCGAGTTATTTGACCGCATTTTCAAATTTGACAATGTTTTGTAATGGACCAATTTTATATTTATTCAGGTTTAGTTTGACCAATTAATAATTTTTTTCTGATTTTTAGCACGGAATATCGAAAGGGATTCGACAATATATTTGGATGGAAAAGTGAGCCAACTGTTGTAACTCGCGTAATACCACGAAGCACAACACTAAATTATTCATCAGTGAAATATTAATGAAAATAAATAATTATATTGCATTTTTATTTAAATTTCTAATTCAAATATATTATATAAAATTGATAAATTAATGTATTGGACATATCATATCATAACATATAGTATTTATATGTATCCATATATAATTTTAAAAATTTCTTCCCAATTCCTTTCATAAATTTATAAATATTTTTTATATTTTTTTCATGATTATTCCTTCCAAAATAAAAATATTATATTTCTACTTGTATAAAAATGAATATTTTATGAATTTAGTAATGTGATAAATTAAATAAATATATTTATGTAGAATCCACTCTGAAATGTTCACTGAATAATTTGCATCCATTTTACCAAGTCGCTAACAATGTTCAAAAACTGATTTCTCCTCCAAATTATACAAATATTAATATATGGCCTTGTCCATACTTTTGTTTGATCAAACATTATTGCATCAAACAAAAATTTGACTCAAACATTTGATGGAAAATGTTTGATCAAACACTTTTAAGAAGAAAGTTTGATCAAACATCCGAAGTATGGACAAGGCCTATGAGTTTTTCGAAGAAAACAAATTGTGCTTGGCTGAATAATATAAAATTATTTATAAATATAATATAATAAAATATAAAAAATTTAATTTGAATTTTTATTAAAACTAAAAATATAATATTAAATGACTAAAAAAAATATTTTTTTTTTAAATTTATTCTTTAGAATTTTGCCCTGTTTCTAGAAAAAATATTTGCATTTGTCCAGAAAAATATGAATTTGCACTTCTTCCGGTTGTTCCGGAAAATGAATTTGCATTTCTTCTGGTTGTTCCGGAAAATGAATTTGCACTTCTTCCGGTTGTTCCGGAAAATGAAATTGCACTTCTTCCGGTTGTTCCGTAAAATGAATTTGCACTTCTTCCGGTTTTTCCGGAAAATGAATTTGCACTTCTTCCGGTTGTTCCGGAAAATGAAATTGCACTTCTTCCGGTTGTTCCGGAAAATTAATTTGTTCTTCCGGTTGTTCCGGAAAATGAATTTGCACTTCCTCCGGTTGTTCCGGAAAATGAATTTGCACTTCTTCCGGTTGTTCCGGAAAATGAATTTGCACTTCTTCCGGTTGTTCCGGAAAATGAAATTGCACTTCTTCCGGTTGTTCCGGAAAATTAATTTGTTCTTCCGGTTGTTCCGGATAATGAATTTGCACTTCCTCCGGTTGTTCCGGAAAATGAATTTGCACTTCTTCCGGTTGTTCCGGAAAATGAATTTGCACTTCTTCCGGTTGTTCCGGAAAATGAATTTGCACTTCCTCCGGTTGTTCCGGAAAATGAATTTGCACTTCTTCCGGTTGTTCCGGAAAATGAAATTGCACTTCTTCCGGTTGTTCCGGAAAATTAATTTGTTCTTCCGGTTGTTCCGGAAAATGAATTTGCACTTCCTCCAGTTGTTCCGGAAAATGAATTTGCACTTCTTCCGGTTGTTCCGGAAAATGAATTTGCATTTCTTCCGGTTGTTCCGGAAAATGTTGCACTTTTAACTTCTAGGTAATACTCGAGAATAAGCCGATTTACTTTATGAAATTTCAATTTCAGATCTAGTATAATAAATTTAATTTGCCTTGTAATTGCCATTCTTTGTTCCCTTTCTTTTTAAATAACTTTTTAATGTTAGTCATTTAATCAAAAATGTGGCTAGTATATTTGAAACGATGAATTGATAAAACATAATGTAATGATAATGATTAATGAGACTGCTATGGCAAATTGATTAAAAAGCTGTGTTCCATATGCATGAGGAGCACGAAATAAAATGTGGTAAATACTGCCGAATATTCATGTTTTTGGGCAATTTCTTTCATTGATAAATAATTACACGTTTTGCGATGCTGAAATAAATTGATAATGAAGTAAATGTGACTTTTGATATGTACCCAAAATTATTTCATATTTCCTTATTGATAACGAATAAATATTATATCAAAATCAAAACATTCACATTTCCCATCCATTCCATTTGTCTATAAAATTCTCGACCACAGCAAAGTTGTTTGTTTTCCGCTTTTTATTTTGTCCATTTCCATTTCTCTATTTTCCGCCACAAATGAATTCATTGAAAATATCGACAAATGCACCGCCAACATTTTTCATCACTGACATTGAAATGTTACGGCACAAATGTGAATGGGACGAAAATCATATTGAAAAGCCGGAAAGATTGTCAGCCATTCTCGACATTTTTGAGGTGAAAAATACAAAAATTAAATTAGAAAAATAATTAAAATATAGAAAAGGGGAATATTAAAAGAATGTGAACAATTGGATTCAGTAAAATGCACAAATCATGAACTTCTTCTCATCCATTCCCAAAAACATATTGACCAAATTCGTGAGGCCAGTTCGCTGCCAAATTTAGATGAAATGGAAAAATTTTGCGCAAATAATGAAGACATTTTTGTGAATTCGCATAGTTGGGTGGGGGAAATTGGAATTTTAATGAGAAGAAAATGATATATTTATAGGATTCGGCATTGTTGAGTGCCGGATGTGCTCTAAAAGCGATGGAGGCAGTGTTAAAAGCACAAAAATTGTTAGTGATGGATTTTCTAGAATATTTGAACATTTTTTGAAGGAATCCCCATCCAAATTTGGCACCGAATTCCTTTGCGGCAATTCGCCCACCCGGCCATCATGCATCACCAAATATGCCATGTGGCTTTTGTCTATTCAATAATGTGGCCATTTGCGCCAAAAAAGTTTTTCAAAAATACTATTTTAAATTTTGCCAATTAATTAGGCCAGATTGATGGGCGTTCAACGGATGCTTATTTTGGATTGGGACATTCATGCGGGACAAGGTGAAATTTAAATAAAAATGAATATTTTGACCATTTTAATAGGCACCCAATATTGCATTGAGGATGATGCAGACATCAAATTGATATCGGCCCATCGATTCGAACAGGGGCATTTTTGGCCAGAATTGCCGGAAAGTGGCATTTTGAACAAATGTTCATTTATTTTAATTAATTCAAATCATTTTTATTGATTTTACTAGATAAAAACACAATAAATGTGCCTTTGGATGAAGTTGGCTATGGTGATGCGGAATATGCGGCATTTATACATTTTCTGGTCATTCCAATTATTCAACAATGGAAACCAGAATTATTACTCGTTTCTTGTGGATTCGATGCGGCATTGGGTAAAAGGATAAAAAACAAAGAGGAATAAATAATTAAAAATATCTTTTTATAACTTTAACTCATTTTTAAATTTTACTCCAAATGTGGTGGACTTCTATAATAAATCGAAAGCCTCTTTTAGACCCTACAAACTTTATACCATTTTGTAGATCTTATCGAGAACGGCATCGAATGTTATATAAAATGTCAGATTTTGGCCGCCCAAAATTAACGTATTTAAAATCAAAAACTGGAATATATATATTAAGCGGTTTAGCTTGCTCTTTCTGTTTCGATTTAAACTAAGAAATGTATAAGTAAAAATGCGTATGAGATCTATATGTTGTTATATTGTAGGGTCTAAAATTGTTTTCTGATTTATTAAAAGTCAAAAATTACTATTGGAGTAAAAAATTGGGTAAAAATATAAAAAATAAAATTCCCATCCATAATAAATTTTTTGAAGGTGATCCGGAAGGAGAAATGGAAGTAACGCCTCCCGGTTTTGGCTATATGACTGGATTACTCGCAGAATTGGGCATTCCTTTGTGCATTTTACTTGAAGGCGGCTATTTTATCCCAAGTGTGGCCGAAAGTGCTTTTTATTGCCTCCAAGCATTAGTGCAAAATGTACCTCCTTTATTGAATTTTTGCCAAACACATCCTTCGCCCTCATTTTTGCGCACTTTATATTCCGTTTTGATTGCTCATTCAAATGAATTTGATGATTTCAATTTGATCATAAATTTACATAATAAATATCGATTTGGCAAATCCACAATATTCAATCCACGAAAACGACGTCAAATGTTACCAATTCAAGTTGGTTTACAATATAAATTTTAATATTAAATAATGGATGGTATTTAATTTTACGGAAAATTAATATTGATGAGGCGAAAAGAGTATTGAAAATGGCGAAACGGTTGTAGAGGTTTAATGGTTTGTCTGAGAACCCCAAACCTTATACCCAATTGATAGATCTCATCAAGATGGTTCTGATTTGATAAAAAATTAAGAGTTTTAAATCGTTTAAAATATCTCATGATTTTTGGTTCAAAACTACGTTAAAATTGGTTAAACCTATGCCGAATCATTGTCACACGATGCGGGGGTTTGGATTCTAGGATAAATCATTAATCACTAGAATCTTTTCACTATTTTCAATTTTTTTTCGCCATTTTAAATATTTCCCTCAAAATATTTATGTTTAGATGGTGAATATTGAATATTGCGGCAATAGGGAAGTGCCAATTCCGAACCCAACCCGAAATGTATATCCCCAAAGGGAATTGTATATTGAAAATTATTTTACCCTTCGACTTCAACAATTCATTGCCGAATGCGAAAATGGACAAAAAGAGGTCAAAATGGGGGCACTTAAATTTAATTAAAGAATTCAAATTTGCAGAGAGAATTGCTGAATATTAAAATTGAAAAAGGGAATATTTTATTGTCATCAAAAAATGAAATTATTTGTGAATTTGCATTCAAAAATGGTCCAGAATATTTGCTCATTTTCAATTATTTGATTTTGCCTTTGGCATTTACATATTTTGACATTCATTTGAATGGAATTGAAATTGAACGAATGAATTTGAGGGAATTGGAAAAATTCATTAATGATGGACAAAAATGTGAAATGGATGATTCAAATTTGGTTGAATGCCTGGAAAAATTCATCGATAAATTCCCAATGATGAAGCATTTTTTTGTATTTTAAAATATTAAATTTAATATTTATTAATTTTGAATAAAATAAATATGAATTGAATGAACATTTTTGGCCTTAATATGTACTAAATTTTCTTTATATTTTATTTTAGGTTCATTTTACTTTCCTTGTAAAACATTCAATCCCAAAAATAAACATTGTCACTTGATTAAAATTACATTTCTGATTGAATTTTTCATTATTTTTAAAAAATATATTAAATTAAAATTAGTAATAAGCAATGATTCATGATTTTATATATCAAATTCTATTTTTTACTATAATTACATTCAATAATATATATTCATATTTCATAATAACGCACAAATTCTGGGAAATATTCCCAAAATAAAAAATATTTTTTTTGTGTTCCTTTTATCTTAATTTGAAAATGTACGTTAAAAAAGAAATATTGGAATTATAAAAAGAAGGATACTGCCTTTATCGTACACATTTCTCATCCTATTTTGCCCAAAGCAATCTCAAAAATCACGATTCTTTCGTCATTGTCCATTCAAAAAATCATCCATCAGTGTAGTATTCCCCTTTCCCATCTTTATTTACATTTACAATCCAAATTACCATTTTTATGCAATTGAATTGGCTTTTTTCATTCAAAATGGCTCCGTCCTTGCTTAATAGAATCCATCGAATGAACTTTGGTCTTTTTTTTGGAGCAAAAAATGAATAGGTATTGGGCACATATGGGGGTAAATATACCCAATATTACCTTCCATTCTTTCATTTTATTCTACTCATTCCATCCTCCCTTTCCTATTTTTTTTTCAATTAAACAATAAAAATTTATTCTTTTCTAGATTGAAACGAGATTCCAAAGTAATATTTTATATTAAAATTATATTTTATTCTATAAATTCAGTTGCAAAATACGCCAGTTGATTTGTGCAGATTTGGGTCGACCGTATTTGAATTTCAAAAAGAAAATCGCAATTCTTTAAACCAATTTTGGTTTATTGGTTCAAAACAAAGTTAGAATTGGTTAAACACCCAAGCCAAAACACAATCTAATGATGTATCTTGATGAGATATATCAATTGAGAATATAATATTTGAGTATAGAATAAATTCTAAACAATAAAAAGGCATAATCTTTTCTGCATTTGCCATATTTTTTTTTGTAAATTAAATATTTTCCAAGGAATAAAATAAAGAATATTTATTGGCTTTTTCCTAATTTCTAAATAAATTTATTATTAAATTCAAATTCAAAAAAATAATAAAATATTTTTTAGTTAAGTTGTTTCGAAAATTGGGCATTGATTCCTCTGGAATTTTGTTTGCAAATTCTCCAAATATCAAATTTGTTTGGGATGTTTCCTTATGCAAGCATAAAAATGGAGTTGGAGCGCAAAGATTTGATCAAATATATGCAAGTGGAGCTAATCTGCACAATTGGCAGTGCCGATGCACCCTGCACCATCCCCGTTCTCATCACCCTATTCAGGTTGGTTTCATCAAATTTAAATTAAATTTCAATTGAATTCTAGAGAGGACACCGGCAAAGATCTTGCGCAACTCTCCAAGCATTTGAATTGCACATCAATCAAGGCAATGCTGGAATCGGATGAATTTGATCACATCATTGAGCCTTGCTACACCGATTTGGCCAAAGGGGCGGGCAACAACAATCCCAAAAAAGTTTGGTGTTATAAGGTTGGTTTAAAATTTGTTTAAAAATGGAAAATGTGGATTTTTTTTAAAATTTTATTATGTAGAAAAATGACCTATGGGTCAAAAGTGCATAATATATACGGTATCAAAAAATTAAATTGTTTTTGTGATAATTTGCTAGGCACTTTAATTCGTTCAAAATGTAATTTAAGTTGAAAGCACGCAATGATTTTGCCCACATTTTGACCTCAATTGAACAATATCAATTGAGCAAAGAGGAAGAGCGGCGCAAAAAAATCGAGGTAATATTTATACATTTTTTGCATAATTAAAATGCGCTAATTTTTAGATGTTCACGAAGAACCCAATAAATCGGGAATTGGCACTTGAAGTAAGTGAATATAAAATATCAATAATATCTAAATTTATTTTTTAGGGAAAGGAACGGATTCTCCGCTGTTTGCACAAATTGGAAGCCGAAAATGGACCAGTGCCTCTTTTGAAACTTCAGCAACAATACAACATCGAATGGGGAGTAGAAATGAATAAGAAGGTGAAAAAATTGTATTTATTCGGTAATATTTAAATTGTAATTTAGGAGCTAAAACAGTGGTTCCCCACCGGAAAGATTCAGCAAATCTTTGAAGAATTCATGTTCGATGAAATTCAAATTCTCAATGAAGAGGGCCATCCTGGATTGCTTCACTTCAAAATGAAGAAGAATTTTGCTGAGGTCATCAAGGGAATTGAGGAGATCCGCAAAAAATATGAAGAAGCAAAGCAGATTGAAAAGGAGATGAAGCGAAAGAAGAAGAAGAAAAATGGAAATGGAAATATTCAGCAAGTACAGCCAAAAAAGCAACAAAAGCGATTGCCATCAATTTTGGTGGTCATTGATCCG
The DNA here is from genome assembly GCA_030063045.1 of Pratylenchus scribneri. NCBI lineage: Eukaryota > Metazoa > Nematoda > Chromadorea > Rhabditida > Pratylenchidae > Pratylenchus > Pratylenchus scribneri. Next base: position 569,470 of record JAQSEB010000033.1, read on the forward strand.
AAGAAACCAATTCCGCCGCAATTGCCAAAACCGGTGAGTTCAAACAAAAATTAATTTCACATTTTAATATATTTTTTTAAATAGAAGCCTGTTCCGATTTTGCAGCAAAAGAATGGCACCAAGACCAACAAATTTTCCACCGATGATCCGCAACTTTTCATTCAAATCAAAAAGGCCGAAATGGCAACCAATCAAAATGCTGACGAATTATTTTGTGAAATCAGCGGAATGTCCGATCAATGTCATTTGGGAGAGGCGAAGGGAAATGAAAAGATCAAATATACGAAAATGGCCGAAGGAGCTGAAGCAACGGACAGTGAGGCTGAATTTGATGAGGATGATGAAAATGAAGTGAGCCATTTGAATGCTGGGACAACGGAAGAAAATGGCCTAAACAACACTTCAACATCATCAAATTCATCAAACAACAACAATAATGATGGTCAAACTGGGATTTTTTATTTAAAATTATTTAAAAACTTCATTACAAATATGACCAATGAAATTAATGATGAAAATTAAATAATCAAATTAGAAATTTTCTAAAACTGCCTTTCTTTTTAGAAGCCCCTTCTCAAATTTTTTTCTCTTATTTTGAATTCTAAAAACATGTTTGAATGGAAAATATATTATGTGTTGTAAAAATATAGTTTAAAATTTAAATCATAAAAACACGTTTCGAATCGTAAAAATATGAATGAATTTAAAAAAAAACATGTTCTCTTTGAATCGCAAAATCATGTTTCGGTTTCGGATAGTAAAAAGTGTTCTAATTTTTTGCATATTTAAATTTAATTTTCATGTATTTTCTCGCTCATTAAACCCTCCCCCTCTATTTGAACCCACTTGGAGGTTTTCTGAAATTTATAAGCCTTCTGCTTCTAATAGGAAAATACGGTATCTAATTCTCATAATTTTTCAGATGACCAAATGACTTTTGAGAGGGCCCAACAAATTCAACTCGCTCATGTAAAACATTTTATTAAATCTTTTTAATTCTCTTTCCCAAATTACAGAAACGAGACTTCCTCGCTTTGGCCAAAAAGAAACAGGAAAAGCGTCAAAGAAACCATGAACAATTCGTTCGGCAAGAAACAAAAAGGAAGGAGGGAAAACTTCGCAAAATTGAATGGACAGGGCGTCGGGCAAAAGAGGCAAAGGACCGTAAAGAAAGGCAGGCAAAATTGTTGGCAAAATTGGAGGCAAAATGGGTTGCGGAAGGAATGCCGAAAAAGAAAAGATTCAGTAAAACGGTAAATTCAATTAATTAAACATTTTGGAAACAAAAATTGGTATATTTCAATTTTAAGGACAAAAATCAGGAGATAATGGCCTCCCTTCTCAGCCAAATGATTTGGGCCTACGACCGAATTGGAGTAAATTCATTAATGACAAAATGACATCATTTTTTCCATTTTTCAGATTTCTGAAGCGGAAGAAATGCTTCGTCTCTTTTTCTTCAATCTCACTGTCGACATTGATGTAAAGGAATTCGTCAAAGAGCGCATAAAAATTGCCAAATTTATCAGTGGCCCTGATGAAGTTGGTTTTTTGGGTTGAATTATTTTCGTCAAATTTATTTAAATTTTTAGGAGTATATTGCCATTAAAAATGTACGTGCAATTTTGGATACAACGGCAGGGTATAAGAGGAAGAAGACATTCCAATGAATGGAGGAAGGGTAAAATTGGACACAAACACACTCTGCACTGGGAAAGAAACAATTAAATGAGTATTTTCAAAAAGAAATAATTCAATCATTCATTCAGTTTTATATGTCCATTTTAATTGTTATCTTAAATTTATCAATCACATTTTATATTTTTTTTATCATTTTTAATTCATTCATTATTTGTGAATGTTATTTGTATTTGTTATAATAATTGTGTGGCTAAAGGAAACCAGCAACAAACAAAAAGTTCAAAAAATAGACAATTTATTAAATTTATTATTTTTAGCAAATATTTTAAATTAAAATTAGTAATCATGAATTCACGATTTTTATATTCTTTTATTCTATTTGGGAATTCATTGTTCATTTGCATTTTCATCGACGTCCCCAGCCCCATCCCATTCCAGGGAAGCCGCCGCCCCATCCCATTCCGGGGAATCCGCCAAATCCACGACCCCATCCTCCGCCCCATCCTCCATATCCGTATCCGTAGTGTCGTTTTAATCGGCTACTTCTAAATATATAATAATTAAATAATGAATTTATTGGAATTAAATTCAACTCACCCAACCCCATTTTCGGCATTCATTTCGGCAATGCAAATGAAAAAGATAATACAAAAAAGAAGGATTGGCAACAATTTGGTGAAAGAATTCATTTTTAATTTTAATTATTAATTTGTAATTGGTTTTCTAATGGAATTCTTCTAATCTCTGACTTTTATAAGGCACAAAATGGAAAGGAGGCGAATTTGCCAAATTAGTCGCCCACACATTTAATGTTCAATCTTTGGAACTTTTCTCTTTCTTTTCGTTGATCACCAAAAATGAAATCAACCACACTTTGCTAAATTCATGTGACCTTGAATGAATTTGATATATTTGGCGATCTTAAATGGACAAATATCATCAAAAACTTAATTTTGTAATATTTTACTATTTTTGGAATTGTGCAATAAATGGAATTTATTTTGTGATTTAAGAATTTATTCTCATTTATGATATTATTTAATTTGGCGAGAAAATTATTGAAAATAACGGAAAAAGTATTGAAAATGGCGATAGATTTTTAACGGTTCCAAAGTTCGCCTTAGACCCTCCAAACCTTATATCCAATCGATAGGTCTTGTCAAGACGCGTCGATTGGTATATATTTTTAATGGCCACAGATAAAAATAATTTTATTATTAAACTGCTTAGTTTTTTCGTCTTTGGTTCAAAACTAATTAAAAATTGATCAAACCTAAGCTAGACTTATTATCAAACGATGCTTCTTGATGAGATTCATCGATTGGGTATTAGGGATTTAGGATAAATTTCTGAACCGATATAAACTATTATAATTTCTCGCCATTTTCAATTATTTTTTCGCTATTTTAAATATGCATCATTTATAATTTATTTCATTGGAAATGAATAATTTATATCAAAATGGATCATCGGCTCAATCATCGTCCCCATCCCCATCCATATCCATATCCGCCGCCAAATCCCATGCCTGGAAATCCACCAAATCCACCGCACCAGGATCGTTTTCGTCGGCCCCATCCATGGCAAGAACGTTTTCGACGAGAGCTGAAAAATGTTTTATTTGGTTTCAATTTAATTAATCACATTTGGTCATCATCATTTTCGCCGCCACCAATTGGTATTGGCACAGTTTGGACTAGCCAAAGGAATGCACAAATTACAACCACAAGAATGGCCCATATTTTCGAGATAATGCTCATTTTGGATTATTTATTTTTTGGGGATAATTGAGACTCCAAATAATTTACTCAAGACTTAAATATAACATTTTGTTGATAACCAATTTAGGGATCATCAGATTATTGCGTAAATAATGAATGAGGTAATTTAATTTATATTTGTTATTATTGTTTTTTTCGATTTGATCATTGGAATTGGAATTTGGAAAATGTGATCAATGAAATGATCAATGAATTAAAAATATTGTTAAAATAATTTAATTAAAATTAAATAATATCCATCCATTCGATTATTCTACTTTTATTTTATTTCTTATTACTAGTAATAAACCAGTTTGAAGGTAAATCAATCGTCGGTTTATGATCAATTCCTTCATGAACAAACAATCAATGCGAATTCTCATTTATCTAATAAAAATTTATCGTCAATTAATTTCAATATTCTTTTTCCTCTTCATCCAATGCCAAAATGCCATTTTCCATTCCATTCAATTAGAACATTTCATTGATATTCGTTTTTTGGATTTTGGATTGGAAGAAGATGAGGAAGAGGAAGATGCTGATTTTAACAAGTAATAAATTTAATAAATACAATAAATCCATTCAAATTATTTAAGTCTTGAATTATATGCCAAAATTGCATGCCACAAAATAAATTCATTGAAATTTCCAAAGGGCATTGAAGGCGATGCCCTGAGGGCACATTTTTTGTTGAGGGAAAGAATGTTGGCAAAATGTCCACTTTACGGATATTTGGAAGGGGATGGATTATTGAGAATGGCCATTTTGGATGAAGGATTTGGTGGAAATTTGGAATGGATTAAAAGGGCACATCCCGGTTTGGAAATTAATTTAAATTATTTAAATAATTTAATTGAAAAGAACGCGCATCTAAAGCAATTTATTTATGCCCGAGAAAATTATCAAATTGTCCAATTTTCACGGAGGATTGCAAATTTATTGAGGAAATTGAACAAAGGCGAATTAAAATTAATTACAAAAGGAATATAAATTTATTGAATTGTTTGCCAACATCTTCTGTGAATATTTTCCTCCAAATTCAGTCGTCAAAAGCGGATAAATGTGAAATGGAATTTAATTGCATTTTAAATGAATTGAACAGGTTTTTTTGAATGGTCAGCCAAAATTAGGCCAATCACCAATTAATCCCAATTTTTGTGCAGAATATTGTGCCATGGAGGATATTTTTGTTGGGCTGGCATTCATTCGCTGGAATCAGTTTTAGCCAATTTTAAATTTTGATATCGAAAATATATTTAGTATCAAAAATTCCAAAATGCAATTGCCAACATTGGATTTAGGCAAATTTTAATGGAAGAAGATATTTCCCCTCAAATTTGTCGGGCAATGCTGATTACATGGCATCGTTTCGATTCAATTCTGGAGCAGGTTTTGGTCAATCAAAAATGACAACTAATTCCCTCTTTAATAGTTGCCATTTTGGCTTCGACCATTCAAGGAAACAATAGGCCAAGAAATATTCCCGAATTATGGCCAAACATTTGAAAAACTCAGAAACAGAGAATTATTTTATTTGATTGGATGTTGGCAAAAATAGAATTAAATTAATTACAATAAAAAATGTATATACTAATTATATGAATATTTTGTGTTAATGTTGGGAAGCGAATGTTCCCCTTCGACTGATTGAAATTGAATTATTCCGATGGATTATTTCGGGATTCACCGACGAAATTCCCATTGCTGTTTTCGGGTTTTGTTGTAGCCTTGACGTTGAATGGAACAATTTTGTGGCGGCCGCATTCACTTCGGCCCATTTCCTGTTGAACATAATTATGGCATAACAAATTGAACAAATTGTGGCATCCATTGAGGCCATCAAAAATGTGTAATCATTCAAATTGATTTGGATGTTGGCAATCTTCACAATTTAATATTATTTAAATGATTTGAATTAAAAAACATACGGAAAAGAAAAGTGAAATTAAAGATGGAATTGCATCGAATATTAATTCACAAATAATTGTCATTTTGACAACTCCATTTTTCTGCAAATTTAATATAATGTTTTAATAATTAAATTTGACACTTACCACATTGTAAATTGCTGCCAAATGCAATTTATACAAAAATATTGCACTCAAAATAATATTCAAAATTGCAAAGACAATTTTGATGAATTGATAGGAAAAATTGACAATTCGATTGAGCAAAGGAAGGCATGGACGATTGCCAATTGGATTATTTTCTGTGCCAGGGGCATTGCACACTAATAAATTAAATTAATTATTCTATTTTATTAGATGTTTACTTTGACTATATGGCCAAGCGATGAGCACATCCAAAAGGCTGAATGCATAAACGGAAAACAATGTGAAAATGCAAAGTCGGCCAAAACGTTTTTGTTGTACTTTTGTGAAACGAACGGCCAAAATTAAGGCCAAAAGACGATCCATCACAAGGAAGAAGATGTTAATGGGCATTACCAGCAAATAATTGCCAACCCAAAAACTCCACCAAGTATTCAGCCAATTACTGGAATTGATGATTGGATTGGCGGCCACAATTGAGTTGATAATAAATTGGCTGAAATTGAGAGAATATTTGTGGTATATATTTTTAATTATTCACCTGAATATAAAAATGAGGGAATTGGCCAAATGATTGAGCAGAAATGCCAACATTGGAATGGAAATGGCCCCACGGGCAATTCGAATGTACCGTGGCTTCCAACGGTAGCAAATGAGGAGGAATAGGAGGAGCAAACATGAACAAACCCAGCAAATTGGCCGTAAAACATCCTGTGAAAGGAGGTTCCAGGCAGCCTCAAAGAAGGAAACAATTGGGGAAATTGATGATGGCATTGAATTATTATTGGGCATTATTACTTGGTCCACTGCAGTGTTATTATTGGTGGGGGCAACGGTAGAGGTAGAGGTGTTCATTTTGAATATGGAATATGCTGAAATTCTAAATCCAGCCAATAAAATGATTTTGTTTGAATTTATTTTATGAATATTTTCAAGGGAATTCCGCAAGAAATTTCATTTTTTGAATGGAATTTAAAATAAATGGTCTTTTTATAAATTCGGAAACACGCAATTTCTACTAAAATTGAATGCTAACAATGCAACCCATTCAAAAATGGCCAAAAATTAAATTTTTGATTGTAGTTGGATTCAATTAAGCCGTTTTTTGGGTATGGGGGTTGGACTATATTTAGAGAAAATTTAATAAAAAAAATTAATTAGGGAAATGGTCAAAATGAACTCAATAAAATAAAGCCGACCAAAATATAAATTTTTTTGAATAATAAAATGAAAATATAAACAATTTTAAGAATAAAATATTTTCATCAGAAATGCTCGCAAAAGGGCCAAAGTGCGTCAATTGTTGTGCCAAAATGCCATCAATGTAATATTCCTACTCAATTCATTTATATTATAAAATAAACCCTCGGTTTTCTTTGGGAAAATTGAAACAAATATGAACCTGTGGGAATATATTATATGTAATTTAGTGAACGAACTTGGACTCTGATTCTGGAGTTGGTGAACGAATACGGCGCTGATTTTGATGAACCTTGAAGGCCTAAAATTACATGAAACTTTGGGGAAAAAATTCACACGTTCCCATCAAAATACAATTTAAAAATGTCAACTTTTTCTGCGAACTGTGAAGAATTCGATGAAATATAAAATATTTTAATATGAATTCAATTCATTTTTTAAATATAGTTGTTGCGTATTTCAAGGGAAATAAATTAAATCAATTATGTATAGATTTAATTTTAGTTCCAACTTTCTTTCAACATTCTAAAATATGCGTCCTGTTCTGAATTTGTTATCAATTGTTGGCCATTTATATTTTTTGGTGAATTATTTTCCATTTTTGGTTGTTGCCGAATATCATGGATTATGGCACCATTCCTTCTCCTTTTTATGATTCCACAAATCATTTGGTATGCTTTTCGTTTCAGCAATGGATGATGACTGAAAAATTTATTTTTCATTAAGAAAAATGTAGCGAATTAAAATTTTATTGTTCCAATTCGAAAATTTATTGGTTCCCTTTCATTTTTATGGCCTAATAAATTCTCCTAGAAATTTAATTATGGTCTAATGATTTTTCCTAGAAATTTAAAAATTCTAAGCAGTTGGTCTAATTTGAATTATCCAATATTAATTTGATAATTATTATGATCAACGATATTTCAATGGATTTCTCCCAACCAATGCTGCGACCTCGTGCGTCGTACTGTACTCTTACTTCGTATCCATTAAATGCGAGACGAATTAGGAAGGGAAAAGAGAGTGATACGAAAATATGAGAAAAAATACGAGGGCAAAAATGACGAAAATAATTAAGAAGGGTAAAAATGGGGGGTACGAAAAAAGAAAATACAAGACGAAATAGAAGTCGCAGGCCGCAGCACTGTCCCCAAATCACAACTCCAGCAGATTTAACTAACGTAATCACAGTCAATTCCACCAAAATGTTGATAATTCCATTCAGAAGGCAAATGATGACGAAACCCAATCCAATTGTATATTCATTTTGAAGAAGACCAAAATAAATTAACAATGTTGAGCTATTATTTATGAGAAAATTGAAAAATTGCAGCACAAAAGTGGGACCAAGTTGTCGGGCAGTTCGAATATTTTCAGAACGCTAATAAAATTAAATTAAGGAAAATTATTTTGGCTGTCAAAATGGATTATTTAATATAAAATAACAAAATAAATTACTACTATAAATTTTTCAAAATTAGAAAAAAATTCTTTTCGGAATTAATATTATAAAAAAATATTAAATTTTCACAAATTAATTGTGAATTTATTTTTACCTGAAATCGATGATTTAGTGCGTTGGCAATTTCATTCTGATATTTTCGTTTATTGAACGAATAAATATAAAACATTGCCTTAAAATAAAATAAAATTGCCATTGATTAAATATAAAATATTTGGACCAATATTTCAGCCAATCCCGTAAATATGCCAAAATAAATTCGAAAAATTGCCAAATTATTTATTGTTTTTTGGGTTCCATTTTGTGACCAAACTGTCCAAATGCTGACCAAAGTCTAATGAAAAAAAGGAATATTTTATATTTTATTTTATATTTAATTATTTTCTTCACCAATCCGAGAATCCACCAAAGATTGGCATGCATTTTTTTGAATTGTGAATATTTTCGGTAAAAAATTGTGGCAAATGCTCTTTCCTTAAGCAGAACATGGCAAAGAAAATCGCGAAAAGTATTGACGAAAAAAGCAATACTCGCTATTGATACGGGAATAAAATACTGAAGACCAAAAAAATTGCCATCAACAAATTTGAATATTACAAAAATTTCACGGCACATTTCGGACTAAAAAATTAAAATAATAATTAGATTTAAATTTGTTGACTTACAATGAAAATAGTGCAACTTTGAAAAAGTAAAATGCATTTCAAATTTGGATGAAGCAAATTGGTTTGGAATAAAATTGCAAAATTAAAGAGGGAAATGAGCGAAGCAATTGGGTGAAGTAATAATTCCAGAGCAGAAAGGCCAATAATTGTATAATTTTGTCCATCACCAATATTGTTAGGGGAAATATTTGACGAATTAGTGTTCATCGAAAAAAAAAACAAAAATTAAAGAAAATAACAAATTATTAAATATTAAATTACCAAATATTTTTGCAATAATGGACTGAGTGGGATTCCATCGAATTGGGCATATTTATTTTTGATTAATTATGGATTAAAATGAACTAGTTGGGTTACTTTACTTACGTATTATCTCAGTCAGGGCAGATGTTTTAGAAATGGAGGGTCGACCCTATTACTGATTAGGGTTACGGTTACAGATGCGTGAGAGATAATATAACCTCTCCAGCAGAGTAAAGGCCCTAACCGTATACCGGATGACCCATGAGGTTACCGTTACCATTCCTTCCCTAGGTGACCCAAAAAAATTTGCCCGGTATAAAAGGTAAATAAAAAATAGTACTAAGTTGAGTATAAAATGAAAAATATAAAAATTTTAAATTAATTTTACATGGAAAAAGAGCAACATAGATATTATTTTTCATTTTCAGTTTTTATTAAGTGCACTGTATTTTTTTTTGTTAAAATTGAAAATTAAACCATTTCTCTTTGGAAATGAATGAACATTCTTACATTCACGCCATCCATCCATCCCCATCCATCTACAAATTCCTTCATTCAAAATAAAAAATTCATTAAATTGGCCAATTAATTCAACTTTGCCCCACTGCCTTAAATTCTGTGTTTCTATAGCAGCAGGGAAGTTCATTTTTTTAAAGAAAGAACAGCATCAGAATCAGATAGCCGAAATAGGTAATAGCAGCAGGTGAAGGGATAAACAAATTCATTTTTTGAGAAAACCTTTTTGCCAAATGCTGAAGATATAATTAATTTGTAAGAAAAATTTGCAAAAAATATGTAAAAAATTAAATCAGAAATATCCAATTTATTCCAGTCAAGAATATTTCCCCCAAATTTATTTCCCCAAAATGCATTTAATCCATCATAAATCATTCATCACTATTCGTTCATTCTTCCATTCCGCCTGATTGCCCATCTTCATCACGGAATGTCTTCAAATCATCGGCAAATTGTGCCAGCAATAAATGACGCAACATTTTGGTATTATTGTCGTTTTCATCATTTTTGTTTGGACCCCATCCATTTTTATTGCATTTGGCAATATCCAATGAAATGTCCGGAGAAATATCCCTCGTACAAATCAAATATTTGTAGTCCGGCAACTTTGGAGGATTGGCCCCATCGCATAGATCTTGGCAATCTTTGTATTGGCCAATCAGTCCAGCCTTCTGGCAACATTCTTTGATAAAATAAATAGTAAAAAATGTTTATTTCCACTCTCAAACCCCGATTGTTTTTATGGGCAGCATAGCATCCAATGTAATGCTCAAAATTGGCGGCAATGTCCAATTGTTCATCCATTCCAATTTTGTTTGGTGGATAATGGCATGCTAAACATATTTCCCCCAATTCAATTTATTTATCCATCCATTTTACCGTCCTTCACTGTTTGTTCCTTCAACTTTGTTTCCTGTTTGCAACAAGCCGTGAATTTTTCATCCGGACTTGCCAAATGGAATTGCCGGGGCAAAATTGAACCATCGATGACGCCGAAAACGAACAAAAAAAGGAAGCAAAAAAATTGGGAGGAATAAAAACCCATTTAGGGAGAAATTTTAGTGAATGGCGAAAAATGGAAGTGAAATCCATTGAAAATGTGTCTGGTGGTCAATTTGGAATTAATTTGTTGAATTAATTACAACGAATATTTGTCCGAAACGTGGATGATATTTTATGGTGGAATTGAAAGTGAATAAATGAATAAATTTTATTTTTATTAAAATTAAAGTAATAAAATTTATATACAAAATGTTGATTATCATTTTAATTATAATTATTATAAATGTGTGTCAAATTGACTGTTGAATTGTTCCCCTTTTGTATTTTGTCCCTCATCATTTGTGGCCACCATTTGAATAATTCGATGATTTTCCCCCATCGACGGACTTCGTGTTTCGGCTGCCGACGAGCTGAATTCATCGTCCCCACTGCTGGATGTGCTCATTGCCACCGATGTACCGCCATCACCCAAATCCGCAACCTTTTTTGGCATATTTGCCATTTCCCCTTTGCTTCGTTGATTTTGGCTACAATTCCGTTTATTACTTTTTCGGCGGCGTCTGCTTGAATGACGATGGGGCCGGGTGGATTTCACACTTGATGCCTTTTTCCGGTTAAAACATTTTGAATATGTGTCCATGCTGAATATTCACAAAATTGATTTGAATATTTGTCTAATTTACCTGGTCAAAATCATCATCAAAAATGTTTGCCGATATTTGGAGCAAAGGAAACAATAGGCCATAAATCCAACATAGCAATTTATGAGGGATAATAAATCCAATAAATTTGCCAAATTCATATAAAAAACAGTGTGAACATCGTTGGTGAAAAGGCCATTCAAAATTGTTAAAATGCCCTGCGGCAATTCGGTTAACTAAAAGTGGGTAATATTCAAATATTAATTAATTTAATTACCAAAAATACGCCCAGCATAACAATCAAAGTGAATGTTGTTCGATCATAATTTTGTAATTTTTTGCATTTATTATCTCCCCTCAGCAAAAGTGCCCTTTTTGCATTGTTTTGGCGCAATCTTCTCATCAAAGCCAAAGTGAACCAAAGCAGCAAAAAACATGGAATTGCCTGTGAAATAAAATATAATTTAATATTTTTGACATTTTCCCACCTTCAAAACAATTCCAATAATGAAAAGATTGGCCTTAAAATATTGGCAATTGCCAGAACGAGCCCATTCCGAAATGTCAACGGTGAAGAAGTTTTCACCGAATTGCACAACATCATGGACCAAATATGTTGGAATGCACAAAATTGACACACCCAAAGTGATCAACAAGAAAATTTTCCTATAAAATTTATAAATTTAACATTACTAAAATTACTTGTTGGGTTTGTAATTTGTTTTTTGAGGAGGGAAAAATGAAGAATCCCCCTTTAGGTCATCTGAATTAAGATTAGAGTCAATAGGGTCATAGTAGATGACATTCTATCCCGAATGATTCTTAATCACCCTAATGATCATAGGGAGGACCCTTCACTTTTCCTTTCTCAACAAAAGGAGAGATATCCAAACCTAACAATAACCCTAAAATAATATTGTTTAATACCATGAAATTGTTGGTTTAACCATCATTGAATATGGTTTTGACATAACTCGCCATCGGATTATGGCCATAGTAACGCACATATAAAGGGTAATTGTGTGCAGGCAAATGGAACTGGTCGCATGAAAATGCAAATATGTGGCCCAAAAATGACTGAAAAATCATCATAATAATATTTATTGCCATTCATTACCTAATTGTTTTTGAGCCACTCATTCGGGTGTAAATTTCGAATCGAATAATATAGACCAAATAGCTGGTCATTGTGCAAATATCGCAAATTGCAATGCCCATCAAACAATTATTGATGGCACATCGACGCATTCGGCGACGAGTCAAAACCTTTTAATGTAAAAAAATTATATTAAATTTTGGATTTGAAATTTGGCACCAAAATATGCACAAAATTTGCCAAAATGCCCAAAGGACAAATTAGTAGGCACAAATACGGATGAACAAATTGATTATAGAGGCCGGAAATGGCAGAAAGCCATTGAATGGCCGACAATTGGGTGGACGAATTTCGATCAAATAATTCGGGGTCAGCCTCACAAATATGCATTACTTCCATTTTTGGCTAATAAAATCTAAGAAAAAATGGAAATTAATTTTATGTTTATTTTTTGAATGGAGGAAATGACGGATTTATACGAAATGAAAAGTCTAAAAGAATTTTTCTGGATGAATGCAATAAAATAAATAATTAAATGGGTAAATAAAATTTTGGAACCAAATGATAAAAGAATTTAAAGAAAAGATGGAAATGGAGTGAATATTTGGGCAAACCAATAAAACAATTCAAATTAATTTCATTGGCCAAATTAAATGGAATTTCCCATCATTTATTTATGATTTTGTGCTTGGAAAATGTTGGGAGAATAAAAAAATGAATTGGATATTTCCCATTTCGTAAAAAAAATCATTTTTTTTATTTTTTTGGAAATTATATTTTGGATGGAATGAAATATTTTTGGAATTTTTTTGGCCAATATAATGAATGTGCCTTAAAATGGCTTATGGACCATTTTCGTTCATCAATTTGAAGGAATTGCCATTTCGGCCAAGGCAATTTAGAAAATTATTTGGAAATTCAGCAAAGACCAAGCAAGAACCACATTTTGGTTTTTGCAAAAATGCTGCTATAAATTTTATTTTATTTTAAATATTTTTATTTATCTTTAAAAATAATTGAATAGAATTCTTAATTAATATTTAATACCTAGCATTTTTTTTCTTTTCCTATGATTGGGTATCATTGTTTAAATTTACAAGGAATTAATTTTTAAAAATAGAAATCTTGAATTTCATTCTTGAAATTCAAAAGAAAAGAAAAAATATTCGTAGTAATTTTAAATTTATAGTGCCAATACAAATATAGGAGACGAAAATTTTAGTAAATTCCATGAAAAGAAATGGGAAAATGTGGATTTCATTTTATTTGGGTTTATTGAAAAGATTGATTCTACCTAAATAAAATTAATTAATGAGAAATCATTGATGACAACAATGGTGGTGGGAAATATTTTATACTTACTTAGTTTAGTGGGAAAATTAAAAACTAAGTTTATTAAAAAATGAAAATAAATGGGAATGAAATGAAATGAAGGGGAGTGGAATAATTTTTGGTAAATTTATTAGGAGACTAATAAATCGAATTAACTGAATATTGAAGGAAAAAAATTCATTTTTACTGAAATAATATTAATCAAAATCAAATTTTGTACCAAAAATAAAAGAAAGAAATTTGCAGAAAAATTATTAGAAAAATGTTGACGTATATTTTAAAAAAATGAGACAAATTTAGAAATTATTAAGCCATGGATAAAAATGAATACATAGAAAACAAAATGCAAATGCACTAATGATGAGATGATCTCCGGATAATTTCAAGTAATCCTGAGCCTCCACTATTTTTCATTTTAAGCCGGAAATTCTCCATCCATCCATTCAAATAAATTGCAATAATATCCTAAAATATTCAAGAAAATATTATAAATAATTTATCATAATTTTATTTATTTTTTTGCCAATTTTTGTGAATTTATTTCATCTAATTAATCGAAAATAGTACCACTTTTGAGACCGGAATAAAAAATTATAAATTATGAAAATTGAGGAGAAAATGTGTGGGCCGAATGGAGTAATGGAATGGGAAGAGAGTAAATGCTTTTCGTGGGAGAACCAAAAAAAAGTACAAAAATAAAATAAATTTCACGCGGCATAAATCCAAAAGGAATGGGAGGAAATGACGCATTAAAAGGAGGAAATGAATGGACTTAGATTTGGTAATGTTTTTGGCAAAAATTCCATTCAAAATGGTGAACGGATGGAATGAAAAAGGTCTATTTGATGGAATGAAAAATTATTTTTAAATATTCTTAATTGTTCCCAAGGGAATCAAAAAATGAATATAATTTTGGGAATTTTTAATGGAAAAATGAGAATGAAAGAAGCCTGGGAATTTTATTGAAAATGAGAAAGGACATTGGGAAAATTTGTTAAAAATATTTGGGAAATTTTGGACATTTTAAAAATAAATAACAAAAAATGAAGGAAAACTAATCAGCAGACGGCACTGATGTGAAAATAAATTGTGCCCAAAAGTGCCGATCCAATGCAAATAATGAAAAAAAGTGGAGGAATGAACAAAATTCCCAATGGGGAAATTGGGTTGGGGTGGGTTTGTGGACAATTCAATTCAATTTTTGGCCAATTCCCAATTTCCCTCCAAATTTCCGTTCCACTTCAAGACATTTTCTCTCCTCTTTTTGGCCTAATATAATTTTATTTATTTTTTTTCACAGCTGTTTCGACCAAAGGAAATTAGTTATAAAAATTTTTGGTGCAAAAAATGTTGGCCAAAATTGAATTCTTGGACCATCCAAAAATGAATGGTTTTTTAAATATTAATGCATTATTTTTTGATTAAATAATATCAAAATTAATAAATATTTGCGACAATATTCGTCATCAATGTTTATATAAAATATTGTTTTTAACATTATATTATTAAACAAAAGGAATTGTGCCAATGCCATATTCATTCCTTCATTTGTTTTCTTTCATTGGATCCTTCCCCCAAATTCCTCCATTCAAAAAGGACATGCTTGGCCAGGCGCAACAAGGTTCCTTCCCCCTTTCCCTCATATTCTATTCATCCAGACTAGCCGAAGATATATTGGCCATTCTTCGGATTTGATTGAATTTTGTTGAAAAAAAAGACAAACAAATAAAATAAATGGTACCGGAAGGAAAAAATGAGGGATAGGATGGGAAATTCTGGGAAGAGTGAATGAATATGTAAAATTAATAAATTACTAAATAATTAATTTAACAAATAATAAAAAAATTATTGATTTAGCAGAATGTCATATGACTGATGAATAAACTAAGATAAATTTATCAATCATTTATTTCTTTTTTTAGTAAAATGGCGTCAACTTTATAAATGTTTAGGAAAATTGAACAATTGAAATCCAGGTGATGCCAGTCCATTGTTTTCCCACCAATTTTAATTATTTTTACAACCAACAATTTGCCCAAAAGATTTTTGGTCTGCTTAAAATGGGTGGGAATGGGAATAGAAGTTGTCCATCAAAATTGTAAAGAAGGAAGCTTATTCCAAGAAATTTGAGGTCCAGCTGGGGAAGGCACCTCTGGGAATGTTGTGGAGGGCCAATTGAATGGAATGGAGGGAAAAGGGGGAATGAATGAATGCCGGCGGGGCCATAAATTTATTGGCCCCTTCCGCCCACCAATTGGCATTGGCACTCCTCTCCTACTAAAATTGTTTTAGTGGCATTTTTTGTTTTTATTCTTTTTTTTTACATAATTCCAAATGGAATTTGGAATGCATTGGCGCAATTGAGCTTTTTGGAATAAATTTACAATTGGACAAAGATTTATTAGTCAGCTATTTTAGCAAAAAAAAAAAAATAAATAAATGGGATTTTTTTGCCTCAAAAAATGGAATAAAATGAAATTCCATGTATTAAATTTTAAAAAACGGTAAATTTGAACGCATAAAATCGATGGATAAACCTTAAACCCTTTTCAATTGAATTTGTTTGAATAAAAGGACATTTCACTTTAATTTGGCAAAGTTTTGTTCCCCTCCATGGAGGAGACTTACGGCGTGTACCCGGCGGCATTTTCTTTGAAGATGACGATTTTGGGTGAGGGGGGGGGAGGGGAAGACGAAAAGTAATTTGTTTTTTCCAATTTCCATTTGGACAAAAGCAATGTGGCCATAAAGTGCTTAAAGGCAGCACATTTTTGGGGAGACTTTGAAATTTTGCCAAGTGATTAATAAAAGGGCGAATTTTGGAATTGAATTTAAATGCGGAAGTGGAATAGTATTGAAGGAGGAAGATGGGGGAGGGTCAAAGGCCGATTTAATTTAATTTTAAAAAATTATACAAAATTGCTTAGAATTTAGACAAAATTAATTATTTTGATTGAATAAATATTTTTGCTTTTCCCACATAATTTTTTGAAATTTTGCCATTAAAACGTCGGGAATCGGTGAGAAATTCGCGAAGGAGGATGTGCTTTTAGGAAATGAGGAAGTAAAAATTCAATGGGAAGAGCCAATTTAAATATTCCTCGTTTTGCATTCATTTATGTGAAAAAAATTATGGAAATGGAGGAAGCAATATAAGGATGGGAAAATTGCGGAAAATAATTTTTGAATAAATTATTATTTTTTACCTTTGAAATGAATGCTTCAAGAAGAAACGTATTTGAAGGAATTTTAACAAAAAAAAATGATGGTTGCCCTTTTTGGGGAAAAAACAAAACAAGTTTGCGCTTTTTGATGTCCAAAATATGTGAAATGGAGGAAGAATGGGGGATGATTGACAAAGATGGATTTAAAATAACTAAAATGGCCTTAGAATATTTTAAACTCCTTTGGGATTAAAAAAAGGAATGAAAAAATTCACAATTATTTCAAATTTTTAACGATTAAAATTTTTTAATTCAATGCACCAAATTTGGCCAATACTCTTTTTTAACATTTTAATTCTGGTTGATTGAATATTCTGTTGATTTGAAGAAGGTTGTAAAAGGAAATTAAATTCAGAGGAAATAAAAAAAATGGGAAGGAAAAGAAAGATGGGAAAAATTGCGAATTGGCCAAAAACCATAAATTATGCATGTATTTTTTCTGATAATCTATTTATAGGAATATTTTTTTAAAGGTGAAAATATTTTTGAAATTGTTTTTTTAATTTGGTAATTCAGATTTTTGTTAAAATAATTTTTAAATAGTAATAAAAATATGAAAATGAATTTTCAATAATTAAAAATAAATATTTTATTAATCCGGAGAATTTTTTTGAAGCCTTTAGGAATGAGTGATGAAATGAACTGTCAAAATGGACAAAAAAATTTATTAGAATTTGTTTTTGTGCCCACTTATTTGCGTGACATCCCAAAGACCTCACATAATCATCCTCTTTTTTTTAATTCATTCCGATTCTTTTGAAAATTTAAATGTATAGAATTTGGAATTTTTTTTTTTTGAAGAAATAGTCCAATTCTAGGAACATAACATTGGACGTCTACACTTAGTTAATCTAGAATTAATTCCGCCTGTTTGTGTTTTCACTTAGAATAATTCCGCCTGTTTGTATTTTCGCGCTTAGACTAATTCCGCTAGCTTTGTGTTTTTCGCTTAGAATAATTCCGCCTTTTTGTGTTTTCGCTTAGAATAATTCCGCCTGTTTGTGTTTTCGCTTAGAATAATTCCGCCTTTTTGTGTTTTCGCTTAGAATAATTCCGCCTGTTTGTGTTTTCGCTTAGAATAATTCCGCCTTTTTGTGTTTTCGCTTAGAATAATTCCGCCTGTTTGTGTTTTCGCTTAGACTAATTCCGCTAGCTTTGTGTTTTTACTTAGAATAATTCCGCCTGTTTTGTGTTTTCGCTTAGAATAATTCCGCCTGATTGTGTTTTTGCTTAGAATAATTCCGCCTGTTGTGTTTTCGCTTAGACTAATTCCGCCTGTTTGTGTTTTCGCTTAGAATAATTCCGCCTGTTTGTGTTTTCGCTTAGAATAATTCCGCCTGTTTGTGTTTTCGCTTAGAATAATTCCGCCTATTTGTGTTTTCGCTTAGAATAATTCCGCCCGTTTGTGTTTTCGCTTAGACTAATTCCGCTAGCTTTGTGTTTTTACTTAGAATAATTCCGCCTGTTTTGTGTTTTCGCTTAGAATAATTCCGCCTGATTGTGTTTTTGCTTAGAATAATTCCGCCTGTTTGTGTTTTCGCTTAGAATAATTCCGCCTATTTGTGTTTTCGCTTAGAATAATTCCGCCTGTTTGTGTTTTCGCTTAGACTAATTCCGCTAGCTTTGTGTTTTTACTTAGAATAATTCCGCCTGTTTTGTGTTTTCGCTTAGAATAATTCCGCCTGATTGTGTTTTTGCTTAGAATAATTCCGCCTGTTTGTGTTTTCGCTTAGAATAATTCCGCCTGTTTGTGTTTTCACTTAGAATAATTCCGCCTGTTTGTATTTTCTCGCTTAGACTAATTCCGCTAGCTTTGTGTTTTTCGCTTAGAATAATTCCGCCTTTTTGTGTTTTCGCTTAGAATAATTCCGCCTGATTGTGTTTTTGCTTAGAATAATTCCGCCTGTTTGTGTTTTCGCTTAGAATAATTCCGCCTGTTTGTGTTTTCGCTTAGAATAATTCCGCTTGTTGTGTTTTCGCTTATTAGATTAATTTTCTAGATGAATGGATTATGAATTAATATGAATTGATTTGATCGACTAGGAAATTACTGTAGAACTAGAAAATTGCTCGAGGCATTCTCATAACTCATAAGGGAATAACAAAAATAAAAAAGTAGCCTTTTTATTTAAAAACATTTGCTTAAATTATGTTGTGAGTTAATGCTGAGGCTTATAATTCAGTTTATGTAACTTGGCTTTTTAAATATTTTTAATTTTCTTAGAAATATTCTTAGAATTACAATAAATCGAATTTTAGTAAATTTTTTGATTTTAAAACGGAATTTAGTTCCGCCTCTCCTTTTTATTTCATTATTTTATATAAAATTTATTCTTTCATTTTATGTGAAGCAGATGTCTATGGAGGAATGGAGGAAAGCATTTGAACTTTAAATGTCAAGCCAATAAAATGTGTTTAATTTATGAACCGAAATAAAATCATCAACCAATTGGCAACAGGTGCAAATTTTAAATTAAATTGGTACGAAATTTCAAGAATCTATACTGAATTTTATTATTTTTGGTATTGAAATGGCCTAAAAATTGGAAATATAAATTTTGCAAAAACTATTTCCTTTCTTTTTTCTCAGTAAAAGAAATATGCAAATTATCGGATAATTCAACATTTATTGCAATTATTTTTCAACAATACAAATAAAAGTGAATATAATTAAGACGAAAATAATATTATTAGGGAAAAAATCCAAGTGAAAATAGAGAGAGGCAAGGATAGAATTGTCAAATTATTTTGTTGCGACATTCAAGTCAAATAAGGCACAAATTAAATAACAAAGGGAATGTTGACATGGATAAATGCGAAAATAAAAAAATAATTTCCAATTTAATTAAATCGTCCGTTCTAAATGGAAAAATAATGATCTTTTCCGGTGCCATTTCCAATGTTTTGAATTTGTGTGGATGGATTCACGCAAAATGGAGAGCCGGGCACATTTGAATCGCCGTATTTGATGTAAATTTGTGCCTGCGCATCGTAGGGGACCAAATAGCTGACCAAATATTCATTTCCACCTAAAAAATAATTTGACATTAAATAGTAATAAATAAATTTGTGTACCAATATGTCGAATATTCAATTCATCCGTTTGTCCATTTGACGTAATCACCGCAATGAAAAGTTTGTTTAAACCTGAAAAATAAGGAAAAATATATAAATTTTATTAAAAGTGAATTAAAAAATATTTTAAAATGATTCAAAATGTTAAGTATTTTTGCCTTACCTGTGTTTGACGTGTCCACCATAAATTCGGCCGGCTGTCCAGGCACAAAAGTTTCCAATCCTCGGCCGCTCACTTCAACCATTTTTGCATCACCGTTGAATGATGGCATCTTTTGCTGATGATTTGGTGTGAATGTGGGAAGAAGTTCATGGTTGGCCAATTCCGGATGGCGATGGAGCAATTTTGTTGGGGTTGGAGAGGCAGTGAAGCGAGGAGGGCCATTCCCAGCAAAATGATGAGATGATTCCTAAAAATATTAATTTTAATTAATTATATTAAGATATTTTACAGCGAAATTAATTGGAATTGGTTCATTGATGAATTTGTTGCCGCCACTTTTGTTTCTGTCAAAATGCGGAGAATGTGAATTGGCCGGTGGATCCACCCAAATAACAAAAGGAGAATTCTTAATGAATTTGTTCGTGTTCAATTCCAATATTTTAATTGTATAGCAGCCGGGATCTTTTGGCTAAAATTAATTCATAATTAGTTGGGCCTTGAAAAAAGTGGTACCGTATATTTGACGATTGCTGTTCCATTTCCACCGTCGGTGCAATTAATTTGTGTTTCACTGGGACCCTCGATGGCGAATTCTAAAATTTTTAAATATTTGATTAAATTATTGCTTACTTTTTAACCAACCAAGTTGATCTGTTTTTCCGTAGGTGTCCACATAGAAGATTGCCTCCTCACCCGCAATTCCGCCTTCCAAACCAGGACCATTCGCGCGAATTGACGAAAAATTCTTCGGGCCGACATTTATCTAAATAAAATGGTTAAATTAATTTTATTCATTTTTAGTTACTTTGTATGGGCTTTTTCCAAGCAATAAATCGCCATTTTCGGTCATTACAGTAACTTCATATATTCCGCTGGTTGGAGGAATGTAGGCGAAGGATTGGCGTGGATGCACGGCCCCAAATGGTTGATGCAAATTTTGGCGAATTGAATGAGGAATTAGTTTGTTTTCTAAATAAAATGGATTAAAATTAATTATATTTTTATTTTTTTACCTTTGACAACGGCAATTTTGACCGGTTCTGAGCAATTGTCAACATTCACTGTCATTTCCTCCTCTGCCCCCGTGCCTTTTGGCACAATTCCACGGCCCCAAATCAGTGCATTTTTGTATGCCAAAAGTGGATTTGATTTTGTTGTGTTTTCTTCTTCATTTTTTGTCACTTCAAATTCGAAAGGACTTTCGGGCACTGGTCTTCCATTGTATTGGATGTCAATTTGATGTGTTCCCTCCATTTTTGGTGTATAACAACATGTAATTGAATTGGCATCCCGTTCCGAGTTGGAATCCAATAAAATTTCCTTTCCATTTGGGTCAATTGCCCGGACATCCAATTTTTGATAATCCAAAACATTTTTGATTTGAAAACGATGATGATTGCCAATTGAGTGGATTGATTGGTCCAATCCGTGGATTTGAGGCGATGGAATGGCCTGGATTGTTGTGGATTCAATTGGGATTAGGCCGGTGGCTGCATTCTCTTTTGCCGACAAATTAATCTTAAATAATCGATAAAAATGGCACATTTTAATAATTTTACCTTATATTCGCCAACCACTGTTGGAATAAATTCAATTTGATATTTCCCATGTTGAATATCCGGTGTCATTTTTGTCTCAATTTCCTCTCCAAATGGATCAAAAATGGCCAATTCCGGTTGGTAATTTTGTTGATCATTCAATTCAATTGTAAATTTTGTTGGAATGCCCACAAATGGATGCCGGTCAATGTCTTCGCCGATTTGGCCAATCATTTTGGGTTTTGCTCGCGGGAATTGGGCCAAATAGGTCATCACACTCTTCTCATCCACATTTGGATTTGTCAACTCTTCCGGCGTGATCAACTTTAAATATTTAATTAAAATTAATTATTTCCAATCTTTACTTACTGTTTCAACGCCGAGTGCCTGTTCGGCCGTTTGCATTGCTTTTTGTGTATTTTCCAATCCATCGGTGGGATTCCAATTTTGCCATTCGCCAAAACGACCACCCAAACAAGTATCAACCTAAAATGTTTTAATTAGTCAGAAAGTAATTCATTTTAAATTTTACCAAAGCGCCCAATGCGATTCCATCATTCCAATTTGAAGTGAAATTTTTGATTGAATGTTTTGGCAATTTTGATTGAATCCAAGCGAGCAACCGTTTCTTTGGTGTTTCCTTCTTTTCCTGCTCTTCTGCTTGGTTGGCGCCATTTTCATCGTCCAAATCGATTTGTCGATGCGAAAGTGAATAATGAAGAATTAGAGTCCAAACAAGGCCAAGGATCAGTTTCAAATTGCGGTCAACAATATGAGAACTATCTTCAATTTATGTGTTTTTGGTTTATTAATTTAATATTTTCACCAACCAATGTTCACAATTTTGATACCCTCTTTGTTTTGGAAGAAGTTGAGCACCAACGAAACACTGTCCAATTTTTGGGTTCGCATTGTCGGCTTTTTGTTGTAGCGAGGAAGAGGTTTGCCGGAGAGAACCTCGGCCAATTTGATCAAACAAATGCCATCCGCAAAATCATTTTCCTGAAAAATTAATTTAATAAAGCTCTGCTGTTGTTTAAAATTTACCAAATCGTCGACTTGTGGACCGCCAATGTCAGCTTGTTTCTTCAAATGTTGATTTACCCATCGCGTGAATGTGTTTTGTTGAATCAATTTCCAATTGTCGTCTTTTAGTAATTTTACTTCGGCTGATGGTGTAGAAACCATTTTTGATATTAATTTATGTTCTGAATTTGATCAAATTTGATGGAGGAAATAAAAGAAAAGATATTTAAGCGCACTGATTCATTTATTTTATTGTTGGTTGGTAAATGTATGAAATGAATGAATGATTCGCAAACTTTTTTGCCATATTTTAATGACATTTTCTTTTACATATTGGATTTTCATAAACCAAATGCTTTATGGTTAAATGCGGTTTTTGGTTTTTATAAGAAAATTCTGTTTGATAGGAGCCCTATTTTATTAAAAAGAACTCACTGTGCTGTTGACGGTTGGCTGAAAATGAAAGTGATTCACATATTTCGTTTTATTTTTTCTCAAAAATGGATTGAAAAAGGGGGCAGATTCGTTGATGAATAGGAAATTTGTTTTTCTGTCCTATTCTCTGCTGGAAAAATGGAAGAGATTGGCTAGGAAAAATGATGAGCGGGGGGGGGGGGGGGGGGGGTGGATTATTGGGAAATTTTAAAGCATCAAATGATTGGAATTGGAATGAAGAATAAGGTGAAATGAAAATGTGGGGAATGAAATGAATGGAAGATGGAAGGATTTAATTGCTTATTGGCAATTCATTATTAAGAAAAGATGGTTGAAGCTTAAAAAACTATAAAATCAGCTGAAAAATTTTCTAGATCGAATTTTGATTTTTTTATTCTCTTCTTTGAGGAAGCGTGTTTTCGTTTACGTAAAAGGCGATAAGGAGAAAAATAGAATGCCCTTGTCCCACTTATTTTTTTTCACAGTTTTGATCTTATCGGCGAGTAGATGTTGTGGGTATTGTTTGTATTGATTGAAAAAGCAAAGCATTTTGTTTAATTATTATTGTGGCGGTGGGTGAAGAGAGAAAAGTTTGCATAAAAAATAGAATGATGAAATGGAGAGAGGCAGACACTCACTCTTCTGCTAGAGAGAAGCTTGAATTGAGAGAGGCAGACATACAAGGATTCCGCTGATGTGCATCCCATACGAAATTTTTCCCATCATTTACATATAATAAGCCCCAAACGATTTAAGATAAAATACTTTTTGGTTAAACAGCCAACGTTAATTAAATATAATTATAATAAAAATTATAGCTAACTTTAATATAAAGGCAACATAATATTGGCATTTTCAAGTAATTTTTCAATATGCAAATTTTTTACTTGAAATAATTGTCAAGGAATCTTTTAATAAAAATAATTTTACAAATTTTCAATCATTTTATTTGTCTTCTTTTTCCTTTATTTCAATTATTTTATCCATTTCCACGGCATCATATTCTGGGTGATTTTCCATTTCACTATTCGCCGGATCCAAACTCATCAGAGTCCATGGAAATGCATATTCCTTGTTGATTGGCTGGAACAAATTTGTTTGTTCGTTTTGGATTTGTGATCCAGCACAATAAATTGGACAAGCCGAAAGCGAAAATCCACTATTACCGGGCGATCCTTTTTGGCCCGGAGGACCATTTTGGCCAGCCTAAATTCATTCATTTTGGATCCAAAATTTGCTAAAAATTAACTTCGCCCATTTGTCCCGGCATCCCCCTTGGGCCTTGTTTTCCTTGTTGTCCAGCAATATTCGAGGGACGGCCAGCTATGCCCGGCAATCCAATTGGCCCGGATTGGCCCATTTCACCCTTTGGCCCTTTAACTCCAATTCCACCTTAATGCCATCAAACCAAATTCATTTTAAGCATTCAAAATTCGAACCAACTGCATTTTCTCCGGGACTTCCCATTCGTCCTATTTCTCCCTGGATGCCCCTTTTTCCTGCAGGTCCATAATTTCCCGATGGACCATCGTTCCCTGCTATTCCATTCGGCCCATTTTTTCCTTTTGGACCCGGAGGTCCAGAAAGGCCTCGTTCACCCTGCGCTCCTCTTGGCCCAATTGGCCCTTAAAATCATTTTAAAATGGGCAAATTTCTCTCCATACTGACCAGCTGGACAAACAATACACGGCAATGGGGGCAATGGATCCTCCATAATGTCCTGACCATCGATGCCCGGTTGCCCTGTTTTGCCCGGTAATCCGGGTATTCCATCCTCTCCTTGCAATCCGGGTGGACCAATTGGCCCTGGTGGACAGGTCAAACGAGTGCATTCTAATGGGAATATTATTAGATGAATTCAAATATACTAAATTTGCTTATTACTTTCACATTTGGCTAATCCTTTGAAATCAGCACCAATTTGTTGATTGGCCAAATTAATTGTGGATTTTTGCTTGTCCACTACGTCCCTTTCTGCACGATTAATCGGTAATTGATGCAATTTACTCCAAACTCTTTGGGATATTGCCTAATAAAGCATTTTTAAAAATGGTTTTAATTAATTCTTTATTTGCCTGATATTTTGCGGCATTTTCGCTGATTTCTAATTGAATTTGTTGAATTTGTCCGAGAAAGCCCAAATAAGACCAAATTAATCCAAATATTGTGAAAATGCTTGCCGCAATTCCGAATTGACCCAAAAGATGAATGGAAAGAGGAGGAATATGCATTTTTAGGATCAAATTGGTTGAATGAATTTTGGGTGGAATAAATTAGGCGAAATGGATGGAATGATTATGAATGAATGGACGGATGCGAATGGTGGAAATGGGGTATATGTGGCGAGATCAACAATAATTTGAATAAATATGCAACTGTGAAGGGTGAACCCATAAAAACCGGTATAGATTGCGCAAACATAACGGCGAAAAATGGGTTCATCTGGTAGACCAAATAAAATGAATGATGAATTATTATTGCATTTGAAATAATTTTATTGAACAGAAAATAGGGTAAAATCATGACGTTAAAATTCAAGTTACCGTATTTAATATACGATTACTAACCCCTCTATTAGAAACCTCATCTCTTTTTATAACCCCTCTAAGCGGTCCCTGAATCGTGAATCCCTCTCTCTATTTGAAACCCTCTCTCTCTCAATTAATAATCCCCTCTATAGAGGATCTCTGAAAATTAGTAACTCCTGGGTTACTAATAGAATAAATATGGTATCTTTAAAAATCCTTTTCTAAAATATAGCATAAAAAATAAAAATCGTTTAACAAAAAGTTTTTTTATTGTTTTATAATTTTTATGATTTTATGTCCTCATCCTCAATGCTCTATGAAATGAAATAAAATGAGTAACACCTTTCGATAGATTTGTCTGATTTATTTTTGTTTTTGTGAATTTAGACAAATTTTTGAATTAATTTATTCCCAATTTACTCATTCCTACTGATTAGAAAATGGCAAATTCAAATGAATTTGAG
The DNA here is from genome assembly GCA_030063045.1 of Pratylenchus scribneri. Lineage (NCBI taxonomy): Eukaryota > Metazoa > Nematoda > Chromadorea > Rhabditida > Pratylenchidae > Pratylenchus > Pratylenchus scribneri. Next base: position 595,532 of record JAQSEB010000033.1, read on the forward strand.
GGCTGCGAGAATTTGTTAGTTTTAATAACAGGCGCAAGTCGTGGAATTGGCAAAGAATTGGCACGCCAATTGGCCATCCATTTTTCGGCCAAGAGAATTAATTTCTTCCTTTTGGCTCGAAATAAGGAACAGTTGGAAGAAACGAAGAAAATTGTGGGAAAATGGTTTGAACTTTGAATAAAAAACAAATTATTTGAATTATTGAAGTTCATCCTTGGCAAAAGTGGAATTGGTTGTGGCTGATTTATCCGCGCAGCCATTCGACGAAGCAGAAAAAATTTCGGAAAAAGTGAAAATGCTGAATTGTGAGATCAATTTCGATTGTTGCCTAATTGTGCATAATGCCGGTACTTTGGGCGATTTGACCAAAAAATCATCGGAATTGAATGATCAAATCCAATGGCATGAATATTTACAAACAAATCTTATTTCAACAATTCATTTGAACAACAAAATTTTCGATACCCTACAAAACAGCAAGGTCATTTTTTACATGACTTAAAAAGTGGTCAATTTATCATTTTTTGATCAAAATATTCTGGCCATTATATTATATCAACAATTTTGATATGAAAGTGCTCTGCAGAAAGACTATGACTATGATTAATTAATTGCTTAAAATTTGGCTGCTTGAAATATTAATTTAATGTGGTTTTAATTTTCGGATTGCCATTTAGGAATTAGTCAAATTACTAAAATTATCACTTATTAGTATTAGACTAAAAGTGTTCAACTCTCATTCAGCATTTAATAAACTAGTCCATTCCTTTAAAAAATTAGGTACTTATTAGTACTTATTGGGTTTGTGCCTTCTTTTTTTGTCAATAAGGGAAAGTAAAAAGGGTTCCCTTTGATCATTAAGGATTAGGGTTAGGGTTATGTAGGGTCATTTAGAGATATGATATCATCTACGATAATCCTTAATTACCCTAATCCCTAAACCTAATGATGACTCAACTGGGAGTCCCTTTACTTTTTCGCTTATCTATAAAAGAGAGGACTCAAATCCGATAGTACCCAAAAATGTTTTTAAAAATTATCCAACATTTTTAGAAGGATATAAAGCTGTTCATCATCAATATCACTTCATTACTCTCTGTAAAAGCCTATCCATCTTTCACGCAATATTCTGTGGGAAAGGCAGCCAGAGAAGCATATTTTCGGGCATTTGCCACCGAACATCCAAAATGCCGTGTGTTGAACTATTCGCCGGGTCCGGTGGATACGGATATGCATTTGGAGGTTTGCCAAAAGTGAGTCGAATTTGGAGGGCATTTTATACTAAAAAACATTGAATATTCAAGAACATATGACCAAGGAGTTCGTCAAGTATTCTCCACACAACGGCATGATGCAAATTTGCATAGAAAATTGTTGACCCCGGAAGAGACGGTGAAACGACTAATTCAATTGATTGAGGAGAACAAATTCGAAAATGGGGCCAGAGTGGATTATTTCGATAAATAAAGGAAAAGCGCAAATTTAATTGCATTTAATCATATTTAAGTAAAAAACATCAAATTTTTGATTGTTCATTCCAAACACTTCAACCAAATTTTTTGATAGTTTTAACTTCACATTGTGATCATTTATTTGGGAATTATTTTAAAAATAAATATTTTAACAAAACTTTGATTTGAATCAATCAAATTGGAATTTAAATTTATTGTCTTTTCGATGTTTTCATTCCAAATTTTTATTACCGAAAAGATTACACGCGCAAAATTACCATTAAATTTTTTATGACAGTTGGGAAAATGTGTTTGCATGTTTTTTGACTGATAAGGATAGTTCATTGTTCAGTTCACTAAATTCCATGAAGTTAATAATAATAAATACAAATTCGGGGCCAGAAAACATTGAAATGGGAGAAAAACAGGCTGATCCAATCATAAAAATTTTATGAAATTTTTAACAATTTTAATGCATTTCTCTCATCTATAATTTTCCAAAAGACCAAATATTCTATCATTGGCCGAATAATGTGGTTGCTCCGTCAGAAGGAAAAAATATACTGGCTATCCAAAAACCAAAAGCATTCTTCGGCTGCTCTCTGGCCAATTGCCAATTGGAATTGGGTAGTGAAATTACACTGGCTTCATCCCACGTCCCACCCTTCCCCAAATTTATTATAGCAGCCACTAAAATGATGAAAATAATATAACGATATTAAATTATAGCCATTATCTAAATATGGCAACATTTGATGAAAAAGATGAAGAATTGGCCAATGGGAATGGTGGAATTATTGAAATAGTGGACAAAATTAATGAAAGTCCAATCGACGACTCCTTTCAGCCAAAACAATTGACAACCACCGACCAAGATGGACAATTAATTCGCAAAATTTCGGCAACCGTAATTTTCCTCTTAATTTGTAATTTTTCCACAAAATTCAGCGCCTTGCTGAATTGCAAGAGCAAGCCAGCAGTCCACCTTCAAGGAGTCGAACACTTTCGGGCATAAATGAATATGAAGGGCAAGATTCAAAACAACATAAGGGAATGCCAGAATCAAAGGTGTTGGTACTGTATACTGGAGGTGGGAAATATTATTTTAGTACATTAAAAATACTCTTTTGATACCCCAAAGAGGAAATGTTTTCCAATCCTCACAAATTGGGGAAATTTGGGCTAGCTCCTTAATTTTTGTGGACATTTTTGAACAAATTATAGCGGATTTTACAGAGCTTTAAATAATTAAGAAAATACAATAAAATTTTTTTGAAGTTCACTCTGCTGATGAGAGGAAATATGGACCCTCAAAGTCGAGGATAGGGAATAGTTAGAGACTGGGGTATTAAAATAGAATTTACGGTAAATGAATATAAAATTGGCAGGTACAATTGGAATGCGCACTTCAATTGAGGATGGTGGTAATACAAATTATACTAAAACTAAAGGAAGGATAAAATTGCTTTTAAAGTTTATGCCCCCGAACAACATTATTTGCCAAAAGCAATCCGTGATTTGCCGCCTTTAAATGATAAAGACTATGTGGACCGATTCTATGCGGATGCCCCTTTGAAGCCATATTGCCTTCCGCCCGTAAGGGGAATGAAAAAACGAGTGGTCTATTGGGTAAGTTAAAATCAAAATTTTTGTAAAAATAATCCGCATAGTTGGTGGAATATGAACCATTGTTGGACTCTTCTGATATGACATTTGATGATTGGATTCGAATTGCAAAAGTCATTCATTTAAATTTATTTTCCATAATCAAAATATCCTCTTTAGGATATTCGTAAATCATATTCCGCCTATGATGGATTCGTTGTGCTCCATGGAACGGACACATTGGCCTATTCCGCCTGTGCCCTCTCATTCATGATGGAGAATTTGGGCAAACCGGTGGTCATCACCGGAGCACAAGTAAATTCAATATTCCATTTCCATTATGGAATATTATTCGGATACTTTTACCAAAAAAATACATAATATTTTTAGCCAAAAAATAAATAAATATGTCAAAAGACGTGTCTCGATGAGATCTACAAAATATTATATAGTTTTTAGGGTTTAAAACCTGTTTCTGATTTATTAGAAATCAAACTATTTTTGGGTAAAAAATATATATTATTCCCTCCTTTTTAAGATCCCCGTATGTGAAGTTCGTTCGGATGGTCGCGAGAATATGATTGGCGCTTTGATTGTTGCCGGCAATTTGGACATTCCCGAGGTTACCGTTCTCTTCAACAATAAATTACTTCGGGGCAATCGATGTACCAAAATCGACAATCATGGCCTGGAAGCATTTGACAGTCCGAATATGGCCCCGTTGGCCACAATGGACATTTCCATAAATGGTAAAATAAATTAAAAAAGGAATAAGTCTCAATTATTCCCTCCCTCATCAGTTAATTATGAATCCATATTCCGAAGCACCGAATTGCGGCCATTTGCCGTCCACGAGGCATTGTGCCGAAATGTTGTCGTCCTTCGAATTTATCCATCAATTCCCATTGAATCGGTCCTTTTTCCAATTATATTATATTATTTATATATTATAGGTCCGTGCAATGCTTTGTCCTCCGACCCAAGGTGTTGTTTTACAGGCATACGGGTCAGGGAATATTCCCATAAGAAGAGGGGACATTTTGGAAGAAATCAAAAAGGCCATCGATCGAGGTTGCCTGATTGTGAGTGTTTCCCAATGTTCAAAGGGAATTATGGCAGCCGATTACAAAAATGGACAAGTCATTTTATTATTATATTTTTATAAAATCCATTTTTCAGATTCTCTATAATTCTGGTGTAATTTTTGGATCGGATATGACAACGGAGGCGGCATTGACCAAATTGGCCTATGTCTTGGCCAAACAAGAATGGGACCAAACCACAAAAGCAATGGTAAAATTAAATAATTAACTTACATCAATAAATTATATTAAATTGTCCGAAAGATGTTACGCCGTAATATTGCCGGTGAATTGACTGTCACTCGATCAGAAAAATTGAATGAATTGGATATAAGTATTTTATGAATATTTAAAATTGTTATTAATGTTCTTTTTTAGTTCCAAGATTGGCAAAATTTCTTAGCATTACTTCTTCAAGCGAAACCAGAATGCTTCGAAATGCTCTTTTCCCTCCGTTGAGTTGTCACGCCGCATTCGCAAATGATGTCCAAACATTGGAGGTAAATATTAAAAGAAAATTGTTTTTGGCAAATTAATTTGGTTACTTACGTATTATCTGTTGGCAGATTTTTTCAACCTCAACATTACTTTAAGTTACTCCCTAAAACGGTGAACCTTAAAATCATTTTTTCATCATTTTACAATCAAATATGAATAATAGAATAAGAATAAATAATTTCAAATCTCCTAATAGATAATATATAAGTACCTTAATTTGTAAGAATCTTCGTCTTTGTGGTGCAAATTTATCCGGAGGAGATTACAATATGCGAACCCCATTGCATGTTGCCGCCGCCGCAGGCAATGCCGCAGCCGTTGAATTCCTCCTCAGAAATGGGGCATCGGTGCATATTAGGTAAATTAAATTTTGTGATTAATAAATTAATGTTCAATTTTTGGGGATGCTGCCGATGAAAATGCTCTCCTTTGTGCCGTTCGATCGAGGAATATTCAAATAATTAAAATGGTTCGGCAAGCCGGCGGCCAATTGGTGTTGCCAAAACCAAGAATAGGCAAAAATTAATGGCTAAATTATTTTTAATTTTCGAATAAAGGTGTTGAACTGTGTTTGGCCGTTGGCTCAGAGGATATTGATTCATTGAAGGCTTGGCATGCGGCGGATGCGGATATTTCCACCCCGGATTATGATGGCCGAACTGCATTGCATGTGGCAGCCGGCAGAGGACTTGAACAAATTTGCGCATTTCTTTGCCAAAATGGAGCAAATATTCGGGCAAAGGACCATTTTGGGCGAACTCCAATTGATGAGGCAATTGCTGGCTCAGAAGAGGGCCGAGTTGAGGATTTAATTGCACCAAATTTTCAACAAATTTTTTCTCTACTTGGAATTTCCAGAACCCAGTGAATTTTAATTTTGTCAAATTTTTAGTCAAATAAAATTAAATTCGATTATATTCCATTTAACCCCCAAAATAAAAATGAAGGTCGTCCAAAAGTTTCGCCGGAGGGTGGTGTTCTCATATATCATTTTTATTCATCGTTTTCCAAATTTGGGTCGAACAATTTTTCATCTTCATTTTTAATTGATTTTCTTTGCGACATTCATTCTCGCCATTCAAAATTTTCAAGAGTAATTTTCCCATTCAATATTCTTTTTTTTTCACACAATTATGTCCAAATATGTATGTAATATTTACATATAATTATTGTTGTATACTTTAAAATAAAATAAATATATAAAACAGGTTGAAAAGTTGAAAGGGAAATGCCTCAAATTTATTTTTAAAATTTTTATAAGAAAAATAAAAAAGCGATTTGATGAGAAGTCAAATATTTGCAATATTTTTGGTTGGTTATTCAACAAATTTCTTCAAAAAAATATATTATTATAAAGTTTTTTTTGGCCAATTCCCTTGCCCTAAAAGAATTTGGATTGGAAGAATGCGAAAAAACGAGAGCTTGTTGGGCATTTCCTCCAGAATGTGATTCCTCTGAAAGTTGCCATGGGGTAAATAATGACATTGAGGATATTAATATTAATTTGATGGAATTAATTATTGTAGATTATGCGATGGCGCTTCAAGGAAAACCAATTACTTGTTGAATTGCAGGTAAAAAATGGAATAAATTTAATATAAAATTGTCAAAAAAAGGCGAAACCAATAGAAGGTACAGGTGATGCCCAATGGATGGCCATTGGATTTAGTGATGATATCCAAATGGTGTGTGGCATAATGAAGGAAAATTAATTAATGAATATATTCGAAAAAGGGCAATGATTCAATTTTGGAATGTATTTTTGGCATTGACAAAGGAAATGAGACGACCAATTCCGCATTCATTTCCTACAATTATTTCACACAAAATATTCAACTTCGAGATGTATTTATGGGCATTCAAATTATTATTATTATATTTTTAGGCCTCCAAAAAGATGATAATGAACAAGGAATTCTATCAAGGCGATGACAAAATGGGCTGCAATTTCACAATAAATTATAATAAAATAGATGAGCCAATTGCGGATGAGAAAAAATTAGTAAGAATAAGAAGGAAAGGGAATGTTGGTTAATTTAAAATATATTTTTAGATATTAAAATTGGATGGCCGACGGCAATGGTGGCATATTTTATTTGCGCAGGGGCCGGTGGACAAGAAAAGTGGGTTCATCCACCAAAATTATTCTCCATTTATTTATTTTTTAGCCGCAACAAAACAATTTCATTTATTGGTGCAGAAAAGTGAACAGTTGGTCCATATTTGCCAAAATTGTTCAGATAAATTTGTTCGGATTGATAAATAAAATTGTTTATGTACACATTTGTGAAATGAATCAATTTTTAAAATGTTATGTTCAATTTATCGATTAACAAAGAGCAATTTAAATAAATTTCACCGAAATAAACGATTTATAAATCTTCAACATCAATTTTATATCTGAATTCCTTCATGTTTATGTTGGTTCAGTTGAAAATTGAATCGATTTAACCTGAAATTGTAAAATTCGTAAAGGTTAATTAGATGAATTGATGATCACCTCGAAACATAGAAAGTAATGCGGCAATTGCGCCAGCAGAAATGAGCACTTTGGATGTGAAAATCAATGCGGCCATTAAATTTTGTCTATTCAATTTTTTGTTCAAATTTGGAAGAAGAAGGAGGGGTCGATCCGATTGTTTTTGGCGAAATTTGCCAAACTTTTTATTACCGCCTCCTCCAATTTGCATTTTTAATATAATAAAAATTCGATTTTTGGGAATAAAATGGCCAGAATTTGGGATTGATTTAGGCCAACGAATCATTCGCTCGCACTGCTCTGCGGGCTTCGCGGCATCTATGGACAAATCCAACAATACAAGGAAAAGAATATATCCATTTTGGCCGATTTGGCCCCAATATTCCCATCATATTTTCGCAATTTCTCAATCCATCGATTCGTCTATATAAATTATTAATTTATATGGAGATTGATTTTGATGTTGGATTTAAGTAGACAAAAAAGTGAATTGATTGATTAGATTTATGATTTTTTTATATCTAATTAAATACAATTCAATAAAGTTGATTAGCTCTATCAAATGATACTAAATTGCATTAAATGGATTGATTATGCTTAATGAATGACTAACATTTAATTTTAAACTGTAAAATATGATTTAATAATATTATAGAATTTAAAATTTTATTCTGATTATGCAAAAAATGCTATTGTGACTAAAATTTTCAAATAAAATTATACATTGACAAAATAATTTGGAATGGAAATAGACAGAAAATTAGGACAATTCGACGAAACAAAAATTTTACATCTATACTGCCAATTATTTTTGCAATATTTTTTGCTATTTTTCACGTTGTCCCAATTTCCATAAAAATATTTTCTATTCCAAAAGGCAAACATCCAATACACAAAATGTGGCACGACAAGTTGGGCAAGGTGCTCGGCCTGCCATCCATATTTCTGGCATATTTTGTTCTTGTTTTGATGCAAAAATTCGGCCCATACATCGAATACACCTAAATGAGATTGAAATATTAGACTAAATATTTTAATTAATTTTTATCCAAAAATTAACCATGTATTGCTTTATATTAGTGAATTAAAACTGAATATGATTGATAAGAGAAGTATTGATTTGATAGAGAGGAGTACGGTATTGGGAAATCAGAAGAAAAGCAAAACTTTTTCGGAATACCGTACGCATCTATTATAAAGCTATTTTCTCTCATTTATTTGAGAACATCATCAATCAAATTTATATTTTTTCTTTCAAAAATTGGATTATAGAAATTAGAATCTAAGAGACCTTTACGTTTGAAGACTACATCGAAATTTCGATGGCTATTTTTAGAATTTTTGGAAAAACTCAACAAATTTACTTTTTTTTATAAGAAAATTTCTTATTTGAAATAATTTCTTCTCACAAACCACATTGGCCGACATTGACAATTTGCACAATTTTCTCGGCTTTGTCCATCGCCTTGTTGGAATATTGTATCAACACAATGCTTGACCAATTTTACTTCGGCCCTAATTTGGGAACAACCCAAACATGGTTCAAGTTCCTAGGGAAAATTCAATTTTTATATTTATTAAAAATAATTAAACTTCTTTTGCTGAATAATTAAATCGTGGATTCCTTTCAACTTCCTTGGAAAAAGCATCGACAAAACTTAAAATAAAATGATGAAAATAAATGAAAATTGAAGAATTGTCCAAAAACAACCGTTCATGCAAAGGTTGGGGAAGAATGAGGGAATCCAATATTTCAATTGGTCGGCCAATTTGATCGCGTAAATTATTCAATTCTTGTTGATTTCGAAGACTCAAATAAAAAAAATATAATTTTATATTTCCAAATGAGTACCGAATATGGAATGGATCGAATCGGCCAGAAATGCTGCGAACACGCAAATCCATAATATGGTCATTTGAGGGAGAATTATTGTTGATTTCTTCCATCTCAGGAATGGCCTAATTTTTGAGGGATATTTTATTATATCCTCCCAAGGAACCTGTCTCAAAAGGGCGGAACGGACAATCAAAAGTTGGGAATCGGCAATTCGGGCGAAATCCACATTATAATTTGTGATTTTCAAAATCCATTGCCCAGTCACAATTGTCCGGGAACAATCTAATATGATTTTTTGGTAAAATTTAATTCGTCTAATTCAATTTTGACCTTTATTTGTCAAAGTGTACAAAAGTGGTTGTCTCATTTCAACATTAATTTCTTCTCCAATTTGTTGCCAACCACCTTCCTTTTGATTTGGATTTTGTTTGGCCAATCTTTTGACCAAATAATGCCTTTCCCAATTATTCATGCGCAAAAGTGAAAGTACACAAAAAGCTCCTAAAATTTTGATCAAACATTTCCAAAGGAATTTACAATGATTTAATTGACCTGCCGAAATCAACACAGAACCATATGCCATCCATTGAATGAGATTTTCGGGCATTGGGGTAAATACTCTCTGTGGAATGCACAATTCCAAACCAACAAAAGAAACTTGAAATCATTTACTATAATTTATGCCGAAAATAAATAATCTTACAAAAAGGCAAGGTGGCATGAATAAAAATGGTCAAAAGTGTTCGCCGAAGATGATATTCAACGAAATTAAACCTCAAATTATTTTATTTAATTTTTAATTAATTTAAATCCGAAATATTAACTTTTCCTCCCCAAGCAGCGAACTGAACAGCCTTGGAATTGTGAAGCCGGCCAATTGCATGGCATCGGATGGAAGAATGACAAAAAGGCCAAAAAAGAAGGAAAGGATTAGGAAAAATAAAAATTCTGGCAATGAAAGGCCCAATTCCATTTCTTTATTAAAATAATAGCCGAAAAATTAATTGGAATTGTTTTAATATTAAAATAAAATGAGTGAGGAATGAAGAGAGAAATAAATTGTTAGAAGTGGAACCAAATGGCTAAAATCGATTCAAATAAAATACACGTAAAAAGCCTTTAAGCACACGTGCGTATAATAAAAATAATGGACGCATCGCCAGCAAAAAAGTTACACTTTGATCGATCACATTTTATCGGTCTTGATTTGCTTTATTTGAGCATTTTTAACCTTATCTCAAAACAACTCATTACAAACATTTAAGAAATCTAATAAAAAGACTTAAAAAGTAGATGACATATAGCTCTAGGGAATAGGCCTACCTAAAGAACTTTACAAAACGGTAACCCAGTTAAAAACCTATAAAAAACTAAATAATGCATAAATAGAATTACCCATATTTGATATTTAATGTTTCATTGTTCAACATCAACATCAACATTTCATTCAATTTACCTGCTTTGATTTATTCAAACTACATTTTAATATAAACTATTTTTTCCGAATAATTTACAAAGCATAAACAAATTGGTCCATAATCTACAATTTTGCTTATTATTAAAAATACATCTATAATCCCTCTGCCCCATTCTGTTTATTGTATTGAATGAGTCAACACAGAACAATCAACCCAGTCTAAAATATTCACAAGCGACTGATTCAGCCCTCATATACGCGCAATTTTATTACTTTTGACCCACTATTCAGTCCATATAAGGAAGAGGAGGATTTGCAAATCTGCAAATTGTAATTACCATTTAGCCCTATATTTAAGTGACCATTTTTCCTGAAAAATAATATTTATTTTTATAAGTTTTTACTTAACCAAAAAATGGGCGAATTCAATTTTGACGGGATAATAAAAATAAATTCCAAGTAAAAATCAATAGAAGTACCACCTGCTGACAGCGCGCGAGGGCGAGAGTGGGCTTGCTTAATGCAAATACAATTTATTATTGTTAACGCAAATTCTTCTACATATTATAATATAAAGCTTTAACATTTTAATATTTCCCACACATCAGTGAAAAATGTTTGTTCATTCACCTTTTTTGGTACCAAAATCTATTTAACATTTGAAACCTTTCGTTTTTTTCGTCAATAATCAATTTAAGAATAAAAATTTTATTCATTTTTATTAGATTAATTGGGCTACAATATTTTTATAGTCTTTCTTTAAATTCTTAAAAAAATGCAAATATAAGAAAATTTAACTGGTATGTTTAAATTTCAACAATAAAACAAAATTGTACGACTATTTAAAGAAGTAATCTAATTAATAAATATTCTTGATTTTTAAATTAATTTAATCCTTTTTAAAACTAATTTATTTATCCACATCCAACCCCTTCAATCTCACTCCAACTCCACAACAATTGTACTCCAAAAATCTTGTGGCATTTCTTTTTATTTAATATTTTTCATTCTAAAATACAAATAATTGGTAATTGCCACTTTTATTACATTCTAATTTTATACAAAAATGGATTGCCATCTTCTTTATTCCATACAATTAATAATATATCAAAATTAAATTGTCACAATCACAAGTCACAAAATATTGGCCTTTCGCCTTTAATTAAAAATAGGAAAAGGGATTGATTTGAACTGTGAATTCCAAATAAGATCATTGATCAATTGCAAAAAAAATGTCTCAATTCGTAACTATTAATAGCCAACGGTTGAAAATTTAATAAAAATGGATCCAAAATTCGCTCATCAAATTAAAAATTGAATTAACAAAATGAAATATTTCTGTCCAAAAACCGAGAAAGTCAAAGAATGCCTCTGGCGAATACAGTATTTCGGAAAAGAAAATTATAGCTTTGATTGTGAGGTAAAGAAACAGGAATTTATGGTTAATTTTAATTAAAACTCCCTAAAATTGATAAATTTATCAAATTGGTCAATAGAAAAAACCAAGCTATAAAGGCTAAAATTCATTTAAATTCATTTTACGCATTTTCAGCCAACTTCCCTTTGTCCTCATTCCCATTATATTGCCAAAATGAGTCATCAACAACAACTCCGGTCATCAACAGCTCCATCATCAGCTGCCTCTATTCCTTATCAGAGAGGGCAGCCGCCTCATCAGCCAATAATTAGCAACGGTGGAAGGGAACAATTCGAATTTATCGATGGAACGGCTGTTGAAGGTGATAATGATGCGAGGAAGCAGCCACAATTTCCCTCTTCAACATCATCACCCATTGGCCAACAACATTTGGGTGAACCTCAACGGCTAATTGTTAGGGAAATGTCCTCCTCCGGGAGTGATGTTCACAGACAGGAGGAAAATGCAAAAATTGTAATTTAATTCAATTTTAATGACATTTTCGGTAATTTTATAGCTTTTTGGCCCATTTTATCGGCTATCGAAACCATTCTTTGCCGATGAGTTTCCGCAAAGGAGACGAATTATGAAGGGCATATTTTTCTTGACAATTGCATTGTTGTTGATTTGCAGAGCGTTTTATTATTTTGGACAAATTGGACAAAGCATGGTTGGTATTTTCCAAATGGATATTATTTAATCCACAAAAAATTTATTGAAATTGTAGAAAAGTATAACGATTTATGGTTTGTCCTAGACACCCGAACCCTCTACCCAATGATAGATCTCGAAGAGAAGCATTCTTTTATATTGTTTTGGATTAGGTTTTAACCATTTTTAAATTAGTCTTTGAATCGAAAACTAAAAATGGTTTAAACGGTTTAACGCGTCTAATTTATCCGAAACTCGATAAATTATATACCATTCGATGCGTCATTAGATCTATCGAATGGGTATAAGGTTTGGGGGTATAGGATAAATCATCAAATCATTATATTTTTTTTCTACAATTTCTATACTTTTTTCTGCAAAATAAAAATTTCTCTTTTCCAAAATAATATAAAATAAATGACAAAAAAAATATTCAGAATTTGAGTTTGGATTGGGCAAGGGCCAGTTTACAAGTCTCATTAACGTTAAATGCCCTGGGAGCACTTGGATGGATGCATCAAAATGCCGGATACCCTCGTAAATTTATTCGCAATTTGCTGTCCGCAATTGGCCAAAATGTGTCTAATAAATTAAATTTAATTAAAAAATAAATGATTGAAATTTAGCATCCACCAAAAACTTCAACAGGCACAATTTTGGGTGCCATTGTCATTTCCATATTTTTCATTTTTACGAGTGCAATTTGGGCTTTAATGCGCATTTTGGAATTACAATTGAACAATCAACATCAAATGAATGGAACAAATACATCAAATGGACACCAATTTGATTATTATGATTATTTGAAAATAAATGAATCAAATGGATTTTCAATGTTCGCATTTTGTCTCATTTATATTTAAAATAATTCACACAATTCAGTGAAAACATTTACAAAGTTTCATTGACTTGTATCGACGCTTTTCTCGCCATTCTCTCCGGAATTTTGGGCGCATTGGCTTTGGCAATTTTCCATTTGAGTTTTCGATCAGTTTTGGCCGAATGGGATTCATTCAAAAAGGAACAAATTGATGAGGGCATCGAAAATGGCCGATTAATTGTTGGCAAAATATATTTTTGGATTAATTCCAATTTTATAGCAATATGATTTCATGAATCGATTGAGTATTTCGGCCTCAGCACTTCTTCGATTTGCTCATTTAATCAGCAATCAATTTGAGCAATTGGGCACTGGAATGTTCATGACAGCCATTTTTTGCAATCTTTCAGCCAGTTTTATTGGTGGCGTAACCGGCATCAAGGAATCAACAAGTCAAACTACTTTTAGGAATAAAATAAAAATTATTTTTTATTTTAGCCCATTGGCCATTATATGAAGTTTTGGAGAAAATGAATAATATTTGTTGGAGCATTTTGAGCATCATCCTTTTGGTTATCACTGTCAAAGGACCATATGATGTTCATTCAAAAGTATTAAATTGAAATTTTTAAATTCTTTGATTATTTCCGTTGCAGATTCGGGAAATTAAAGAAAAACTTTTGCTTGAAGATTCACTTTGGACTGGGAATGATAAAAAAGTGAGTCGAATATTTAATTTAAAATTTGAATCTGTTTTTTTTAAAAGTTGACTTCCTTTTCAAAAAATTTCATTGCAAGACTCAGTGGAATTCGCATCCATCGAATTGGCACCCAATTATTCCAACTTGTAAATTTGTTTCAAATATATTTAATTTATTCATTTTCTCAGGTATTTATCGCACAAATGGTTTTGGTTTGGCTTTTGATTAGCGGGTCGAATTGTTCAACGGCAAAGAAAATTTAAATGGGAATGAGAACAAAAACAAATTAAACTAAAACTTTAATTTATTATATAATTTAATTTAAGTTTTTACGAATGAATAAATAATATTTACTTACAATTGAGGGAATAATAATAATAAATCTTTAATGCATAATTATTAGCAAGAATTTTATAATGGCAATATGAATGGAATGCATGACGCATTTGACCTTTCGAGAATGTTATTTACAATATTTTCCATTTCCTTAATTACTTATTCCATCATTATTTATTATGAATGCTTAATAAGTTTTGTATTATTGTTATTATTAGTAAATTTATGCTTTAATGCATTAGACATTTAGAGTCAGCAGTCAGGGTGCCAATGATACCCTAAAAATAGTGCAATTTCCATATTTTCCCCCATAATTTTGACTTTTGCCATATTTTTCTGACTGATGTGAGCTTATGCCATTTTTTGGTCAGGCAAATCGACGCTCGGCATTTACCAAAAAATGTGAATGTTTCAATTGCCATCGCCCATAGAATATAATAATTAAATAATAATTATATATCTTGTACAATATTTGTTCCTTTAATAACGAACAAAAATTCAAAAAACCAAGGCCAAATATTTATTCAAGATATACCCAAAATCCAATGTCCAACCATAAACACAACCAACCATACATTCCGATAATTTATGATTTTGTTTAAAAATGTCGACCAATATTTTATCGATGGAATGCATTTTGGCATTCGATGTGATCACAAATTCGTATGCCCAAATTGCTCGATCCATTTTCATGTTTCTTCAAATTATTCAAATCACCATTTTTTACATATTGGCAATTGAATACAGAAGGACGAGAATGCCAATGCATGGAAATTTAAAGGCAAAATCAATAATAAAAAGCAGAAAGAATATTTGTTTAATTTTCAGCTTTTATACATTCATCTGGTCATTGTTTGTCTTTTGGCCCCAATTGGCTATCCATTGGCCGAAATACGAAATATTGTACATTAAATAAATAAATAACAGTAATATTGTTTTAATTGAAAAGATTTTGGCAATTATTCATCAGGCGGAATGGGATTGTTCCCCAATGCAAACTCCAATTTGGTATATTCTCATTTGCCGAATACCAATCATGCTTTATACCTATGCCATCCCATTTTTGCATTTCACGATTATGTGCGAAAGATATAGAGCCACAAAATTGGCGGAGAATTATGAACTAAAGGGAAATAATTTTGGCAAAATTACTCTCTTCATTACCGTATGCCATTATTATGCCTAAAGCAGTTCTCATCAATTCCCCTTGATTTGCAGTATTTTCTGACATTTTCAATGGCATTTTCAATTTTCTATTTATTCCTTTCGGACAACGATTTCAATTTGACAAAATCACTTTCATTCAACACTGCATTGTCCAAATCCAATGGTCAATTGGCCCAATTTTTTACAATTTCTCAATCCATTCTCGTCATTTTCACAGTAATCGGCGATTTTTGGGTATACAAAATGAACAACAAATTGAGGAGAGAGCGGGTAAATCCATCAAATATTCAATTTTATTTAATAATAATATTTATTTTAGATTATATTCAATTATATGGCAACCAATAAGGGCACCTATAATTTGAGTAAAAATTATCAATTGCACGAGAATTACACGGCAATGAAGGTGATTTTGCCGTTGGACATTACATTCATGTTCTGCATTCTCATTTTCAATATTTTTGTGTTCATTTTGCGCACATTTCAATCAACAATGAGCATCGCCGTCTTTTTGGCCCATTACAATTTGCTGAGCTGTGTTCGTTCATTCAAATAGAATTATAATTAAAAATGTGCCAATTTTAAGTTACTTTCAATTTATGCAATTCTTTCATTCATCATTTATCGCCATTTCCTCCATTCCATTGGATCAAGGGCTGGAAAAAACTCACGAGGAACAATTTTGCCGATGGACAAAATTGGCCAACTTTATTTTGAACAACTCAAAATTCAATGGGAAAAATGAAAGATTGTGCCATTCTATTTCCTAAAAAATACATTAATAAAAGAAAATGGGAAATTATGTAATTTGATTTTTATGAAAGGGTGAGATTTTATAACGGAAAGATTTTTAATTAAATTTTCTGGAAAGATTTTAATTAAGTTTTCGGAAATATTTTAATTAAGTTTTCCAGAAAGTTTTGAATTAAGTTTTCCGGAAATATTTTAGTTATGTTTATTTGAAATATTTTAACTAAAAAATTTTCCTTCCAATTTTTTCACGATTGTTTTAATTGAAATAATTCAATTCTCACTATTTTTAGAAACGCAACATTTGTACGGATATAAATTGTTAATAATAAATTAAATAAATTCTTTCGATAAAAATTAATTGTCTAATGAAAAACGGAAATAATTACATAATTTAATATAAAAATAATCAGTCTTTTTTGCTGCTCATCTTCTGCTACTTTAAACCATCCCAGTAATAAAGCAATTGCTTCTTCCTTTTTATTCCATTGTTGGTTTTGGTCTCCCCCCCCCCCCCCCTTTGCATTTCCATTCACAATTCATTCACCAAAAGCAAAATGCGCACATAAAGGACAACCAATAGCAAACACATTTTGTTGTAGCATCCCATTCATTTTCACAAATTTATTTATCCATAATTTGCTAATTAATTAGTGAAAATTAAAATATTTAAAAATAATATTTTATGACTAGTGAACGGATTTATATTGATATAATTGCGAATTTAAACGCTTATAATTAACGTAAAATGCATCAATATTTTGGCATTTTTTGGTCGTCATTCGTCAATATTTTTTTCAATATTTTGCATTTTTTTGATATTTTTGGCCATTATCGTCAATATTTTGAAGAATTTTGTAAAATTTTTTTTGAAAATTTTTTAAAAATTTGTAAAAATTTTTAAAAATTTGAAAAATTTGAAAATTTAAAAATTTTTTGATGTCTAAAAATTGTATTTTTGAAATAAATTTTTTAAATAATTAACTTCAAAATATGAATAATTTTTAATTGTGATTTGTGAGTAATGGATTTTTTTTTGAAATTTTTAAAATATGACTTTTTAAAATTTTCATTAAAATTTCAGGATTTTTCGTCAATATAAATTTCATTCTCTAATTTGTGACATCCATCCTCCTCACCTCCCATGCATTCCATAAACAAATTATTGGCCAAATTAATCCCATTTTCTTTTTGCCAGAAGGACAAAATACTAATGAATGGATGTCCTCCATTACTTTTATTCTCCATCTCCCATCCCAATTTTATAATTCATTTTTCGTAATTCCATCCATTTTCTATTGCCTTTGACAATGTTTAACAAAGAATGTATTGTGTACAATTTGTAATATTTTTTTTCGCTCAAATTGGATAATCTTCTTTTTTCACGGTGTAAATTTGTACTATTTTTGTCACATCATCGATGGATTGCAGTGAAAATAGGGAAGGGGGGTTTATCCTTTTTTAATCAACAAAAATATTTTGCAGCCACCAAATTCATTCAAAAAAAAAAAATGAAATGAATTGAATTGTGGCACGGCATCAATCCATCATCAAATCGGTCGGCGCAATTTTCGCCCACTTCTCCATCTTTTCTTTCTTTCGCCAATCCTGAAAAAATTTCCCCTTTTTTCATTGCTTTCTTCCATTCCGGCGCCGATTTTTATTTCCGCTCTATTTCATTTTTTATTTTCTTTTGGATTTTTATTAAATTTGACAAAAATATTATTACGAATTTATCCAAATATCCCTTCAATTCACAGCATCCCATCATTTGTAATTGTTTTTCATCAATTTGGGGGACACAGCTGTTGTCCAATTCCATTCATTCATTTGTTCTCCTCCAACATTTTCCCGACAACTCTTTCATGGGGCTGTTGCTAAATCAATCAACTAAAAATTAGCAAAAAATGCAATTTGCAATTAATGAATGGGATCCCAAAAACCTTTATTAATTCACTAATTTAATGTTTTTTTCTATTAAATTTACTCATTAATTAAATTGAATCACCCCAAAACTCAAAATCAATGAATTTACTTAATTGTGCCCCCCCCCCCCCATTAATTTCCTTCTTTTCTTTGCTTTAATCGCCGATTCCAAGCAAAATACTTCAATTGCTATTTCTTTCCTTGGTCAGCGGAAAGCCGAAAAGCACAGAAAAATAAAACCGGAAGAAATATAAAATACTGGATTTCCTTTTGCGTAAATTTTTCCACTTTTAAATTAAATCAATGATTCAATCAAACTGAAGGCCAAAGATCCTCTCAATGTCCCTTTATTTGTCCTTCCTTTCAACATAATGTTCCACCACTCACATCCACCCAAAAAAGTTTCAAGGCCATTAGGAAATTAAATATTTTTGCAAAATAAAATCAATTTTTATTGGCTATTTTTGTTGCAAAATTGCCACAAAATTATTTTTTTCTCAATTGTTTTGATCAACAATACTTCAATTTAGTGCACATTTTGGTTTGCTTGGACTGCCCAATGGGCATCAAAAACTCCATTTTTTGTTCCATCCCCTTCATTCCCCTTCCTTCCACCATTCTTTTGCCGCAAATCGCCCCGAGGCTGCACAATTGGAGGCAGTTGATGTGGAATTTGAATGGATGGACTGCTGATGCTTCATGGCTTACATCCAATGGATGGATTTATTCGGCAAGAACCGCACAAAAACCAGCCGTCCCCTCCCTTCCTTCGGCTGACAATAGTTCGTCCATCGTCGGTCATCAATGAAGAAGAAGCCATACTCGCGGCACCCTCCCCTCCCCCTCCCCCTCCCCCTCCCATTCCCCCCGCTCTCGACGCGAATTTTTGATTTGCTCCTTTTTGATGGCTTCTTCATTCAATTTCCACTCATTCTATTCGATTCGCAAATAGCTAACTAAGTAAGCACTGCGCATCCCCCTCCCTAAATCCCAATGAATGATTTGGGTTAATCAATTCGTCCCCCCCCCCCCCCCCCCGTCAAAACTCTTCATCTTCATTCCAATCCAAAGTCATCGAATCCTCCCACATCCGCCTCACAATTTTCGTCCAAAAGCCTGTTTTTTTCGTGAAATATCAAAATTCTTTATTTTTAATTTTTATTGTAATTTTAAACATTTTTATATCAAAATTATTTATTTTATTTAAATAAGATTTTAATTTTTAAACATTCTTTTCTCCCACAATCCAAATTTTCTTAAAATATTTATAAATAAAAGCACCAAAATTTGTACAATTAAAATAAAACAAATAAATAATTAAGAATAATTGTTAAAATATAAAAAAAAAGTGAATGCGGGTATTGAGCCCAAAGACGACTGAAAACTTGTTGCCCAGCAATTCGCGCCCAATGGGCACACAACATTTGTTGGACCAGTTTATTAGCCGTGAACGCATTCATTCATTCCTCTCTCAATAATTTACACTCCATTCCCATCATTTCTTTTTACTTTTTTCCAGTCAATTGCTAACGCAACAAATTACTTATTGGATTGTTTAAGCGATACTCATTTTTGAGAATAATTTAATAATAATTAGATCTCAATCTAAGATGCCTCCTCGATTGCTCTAATTTATCCTGGGAAAATATTACTAAATATTTTAAAAATAATAATAAATCAAAAAACTAAAAATTATTTGTATACTTTTTATTCTACAGTAATTTATTTTCTATTTTCAATTTACCGTAAATGCTCTATTTGTAAACACATGGGTTACTAATTTTCAGAGACCCTCCAGGGTGGGTTACATATAGAGACTGGGTTTCTTTGAGCATT
Source organism: Pratylenchus scribneri (assembly GCA_030063045.1). NCBI lineage: Eukaryota > Metazoa > Nematoda > Chromadorea > Rhabditida > Pratylenchidae > Pratylenchus > Pratylenchus scribneri. The sequence continues at coordinate 615,505 of JAQSEB010000033.1, forward strand.
TACGGTAATAATCACAAATAAATTGTGATTAATATTTTTTAAACATTGATAATCTCCATTTGAATTAAAAGGTATTTATTTGCCTTTTAAACCGATTTGGGATTAAAAAGGGAGTAAACATTTGCCCCACAATAAAAATAGGCTTAACAGGCAATTCAATGTCCCCTCCTCCCGCAAATCCGTGCATTTTTTTATTCGACTCGCGCAGCGGGCAATCACTAAACATTATAGGGGAGAGGATTGCTGGTTTTGGTTGGGTTAGCGAGCATTGGAAAGGAATGAATGGGTTCGAAAAATGGATGGATTCAATGGATGGGGAATGCGAAATGAGCTAAACCAAAAATGACAGAAAAAAAAGCAATCAACTCAAATGCGAATAATTCCAACTATCCCCAAAATTAATATTAATTATTAATTTATTCAAAATTTAGGTAAAAACCAAACAAATTTTGATCGGCAAACAAAAACAACTCTTATTTTTTTATTATTTTTTCAAAAAAAAAAAAAAAATCATCAAATGGAATAATTTTGACAACATTTTATTTATTTTTTAATTCTTCGCATTATGGGCATCCAATTCCACCTTTTTTTGCTCATCATTTTTGCCATTCTTTCCGTAAATGCCAATGAAGATGGCAGCTCTGAATCATCCCAACAGGCTGCTGAACTTTTCTCAACAACCGCCGAAATATTCGATGAAGAAGAAGTCGTTCACATTTTCCCATTCCAAAACATATTTTTCAATATTTAAAGACCTCAACCCAGCCAGAAAGACCAAAAGCCAGTTGTGATGTTTTTGACCCATTCAAAGTTTTGCCAACGGAACAAGGCCATTACCAAATTGGTGGAGCATTCCCCCTTCATAAAGAGGATTGCCTTGAATTGAGTCCTTCATCCGTCCAGGATGTTGTGGCCGTCCAATGGGCCATGGGTTGGCCAAAAATGAAAAGTGGAAAATGATTTAAAATTATTTAGCATATTGGAATGAACAGAAAAGAGAGGAAAAGGGTGTTGAGGAAAACGGGAAAAAATCGCGTCCAAAATTGGGTCTTTTTGCCGGCGACAGTTGTTCTCGGCCAAAAGAGGCAATTTCCCAAACTTTGCGTTTCCTGGACAGCATTGAATTCCATGAACCCACCGAATGTTTGGTCAATAATGGAGGAATGACATCGACGAAGCGAAGGAATTCAGCAGTGGCACCAAAACTAATTGGTACCCTTTAATTAATCATTTTCCTATTATTTTGTGTAATTTTAGGCATTTTGGCCCCCAAAGACCGGGAATCGGCCGAAGCCATTGCCCAATCATTTCAGCCAACATTCCTTCCAATTGGGGTGTTCAGTCCGGCGGCGGCAAATGCATTTTTGGATGCAAAATTGCCGGGTGGATTCATCACAACTGTTCCATTGATTGGCGATTATATTCGAACTGCACTGGAATTGGTCAAAATGTTCGAGTCAAATTTGGTTGAAATTCATTTATAAATTTGAATATTTTGATTAATTCCCCAACAAAAGGTGTCAATCGTTGATTATGGCGACAATTTTCCACCAACCAAAAAATTAGTTGAGCAATTTCGTCAAAATGGCATTTCCATTGCCGAAATTGTTGCCTTCGATCATTCATTGATGCCATCCATTTTGGCCAAAAGTGACAGCCAAATTATTGTAAAATTCTTTTTTCTTTTATAATGAATTCATTTTTTAAATAGATTTCTTTGGTCAGCAATCAAATTTTGGCAGAAGCTGAAATTGGCAAAAATGAGGAAATTCGAAATTTACAAAAATTATGGATAAATTTGGAATTGGAAATGGAAGAAATGAACAGTGAAACATCGAAATGGAATGACTTTTTGGATGATGAAGGGGAAAATGGTACAAAAATAAAGGCAAAATTACAGGTATTACAAAAATATTTTTAATTGTATTAATTTATCGCCCACAAATTTGAAGACCATCACAATTCGCCGTCACCAACGTTATTTGACTGATTTTAATGCATATTTCCTTCGAGTACTTGTGGCCAATTATGAGCATTATTCCCTTTTGAATTCATATGCCAAATTTGTTTATAATTGCACCGAAGGATTGGCAAAATTCCCAGGCAACAAAAAGACAAAGGCAATTTGTGGGAGGGAACAATTGGAGCCAAAAAGATTGGCAAAATTGCACAGGTAATAATTTTAATTTTTGAATTTTTTAAAATTTTATTTTTTGAATTTTTTAAAGTTTTAATTTTTGTATTTTTTAAAATTTTATTTTTTGAATTTTTAAAATTTTAATTTTTGAATTTTTTAAAATTTTTGCATTTTTTAAAATTTTATTTTTTGAATTTTTTAAAAATTTTAATTTTTGAATTTTTTAAAATTTTAATTTTTGAATTTTTTAAAATTTTATTTTTTGAATTTTTTAAAGTTTTAATTTTTGTATTTTTTTAAAAATTTTATTTTTTTAATTTTTAAAATTTTAATTTTTGAATTTTTTAAAATTTTAATTTTTGAATTTTTTTAAATTTTTATTTTTGAATTTTTTCAAATTTTATTTTTTTTTTATTTTTAATAACTAAATTTAGGCAATCAAATTCAATTGAATCGGCCATTAATTTGGTTTATGCATTTGCAAAAGCTGCAGAGAGAATTGAAGAGGATGAAACTAAAAGAGAAAAATGGTCGGAAATTATAAATTTAGATTAATTTAAATTTTGGTCAAATTTTAGTGGAACACCGAATGCAAATTGTTTTGATTTAATTCGTCAAGAAATACTCAAAATTGGGCCAAATGAACAACAAAATGGAAATGGAAGATTGCCTCCCGGATTTGGGGAACAATTAAATGGAATGCAATTTTTCGAGACAAATGAAGGAACAATTCAAATGGCCGGAATTGGAATTGAAGCAATTTTGATGGAGAAGGAGGGCAGGGATGGGGGCAATCTATACAAGTGAGTGAGGAGTATATAATATTGTAATAATTGGGGGAATTATTATTGGAAAGCAAAAGCAATTTTTTATTCTATTTTTATTTTAACTCACTTTTTACGCCAAAACTAATTTTTGACTTCTAATAAATCAGAAATCAGTTAACTCAACTCTATATAAATTTGTAGACCTCATCGAGATGCATCGAATGGTATATTATAATGTTTGCTTTTAGCCTAAATTTTTAGTGTTTAAAATCAGAAACTTTAAATATATTGCGGCTTAAACGGTTTAACTCGCTCAGTTTCAATTTAAACTAAGAAATTTATTTTAAAGATACATCTCGATGAGATCTACAAATTGGTATAAGGTTTGTAAGGTCTAAAACCGGTTTCTGATTTATTAGGAATAAAAACTATTTTTTGGGGTAAAAAATTTAATGGGGTAAATGGGTTAAAAAAATTGGATAAAATGTTAATTTATAATTATTTTTAAAGATTATTGGAATACCGGACTGGTATGGACGAAAGTGGCCAACCCAATGGAATAGTGCAAAAATTCCAAATGCCAACCAAACTTCGGCAAATTCATTCAAATTGTCCTCAATTTAGGTGTGCCCAAATTTATTACATTTAGGCAGTTTAATTTAGGCCATATTGTTTGGATAAATGCAAATTGGCAACCAAAAGAAGCGATGACCAAACATTCCTGTCAATGCCCCAACAATTTTCATTTTATTTGGCCGGAATGTTCGATTTTCAAAATGGGCAAAATTGTGACAAATTGCGAAGGGAAAATGCCGCATCAGTGGCATTGCCTTTGGCATTTGTGCATTCGGTTGGGCCATTATTTAAATGGAATTATTTATTTATTAAAGATGAGCACATTTCGGCAAAGGAATGGCCCAAAATCGGCATTGCTAAACACAAATGATGGAATGGATATTGGCACAATTTTGATTGATACTTGCTCAAATGCACAAACTTTAATGGAATTTTTGGTCGATTCTGAGAGAAATTGCTACAAATTCAGTCAAGTTGAACGAAATTGGACAATCGCATCCGGCGCAACAATTGGTATTAATATAATTTAATAATAAAAATAAATTAATATATTATATATTTGAATTAATTAAATAAAATAATATTCATTAAAATATATATAGTAAATGAAAAAAGTAACATTTATAGAATTAATTCTTTCCCATAAAATCCCTTGGGCCAATTTCCAAATACCGTAATCAAATTCTTCTATTCCATAAAATAATTTAATCCTCTCCATTTCCTCATTTTTCAAGACAAACAAATTAATTTATTTTTAAGGATATTTATTTGGCTCGGAGGAAATTAATTCTGGTCAATCTACTTCATTGTTGAATGCAATGTTCTCGAACCCAACATCGGCCCCAATCATTTCCATTGCCAATGAAGGGAATTTGGATGAAAAGGAGGAAGGAGTGGAAAAGTTTGGTGGAATATTCACATTTGGGCCAAGTCATTTGGCCACCGCATTGGCATTGAATAAATTCCTTCGCCAAATGCATTGGACATATGTGAATGTGGTGTTGGAGAAAAATGTATGTTTTTTTGTAAATTGGCAATAAATGTTGCCAAAATTTGAAGGACCCAACTTCCCGATCAATTTTTAAACAATTTCAAAAAATTTCCACCGGTTCAATTTGCATCGCCGAATTAACAATAATTGGGGAAAACCAAAATGAAAAGAATAAACGTTCATCGGCACACAAAACAAATAATAATAATATGGCATCCGGGGGAATGGCAGTGACAAATGCAAATGTCACTTTGGTGTTCAGTGGGCCAAAACAGGTAGATAAAAATATTGGATTAATTTAATAATATTATTTATTAATTTAATGCGGCTGAATATATGAGCACTTGGTTGCGGGATGAATTCACGGCATCCGGCACATCCACAAATGTTCACGTGATGGTGGGCGAAGCACACGACTTTCATTTATTTGACCCCACAAATTTGGCACAATATGCCGGAACAGTGTCATTTCAAGCAAAAGTAATAATAACTGGGTAAAGATACATATGACTTTCATGGATCATCCAGTGTACGATTAGGGTTTTTTGGGGATAAGTTTATCCGTAACCCTAACCCCATTAGCAATTAGCATCTATGGAGGGAAACTTAATTCAAAAAATCTGCGTACAAATAATACTTATTAAATACGAATTAATGTATTTCCACTATTAGAGCTTCTAACTTTCCAAGCCCCAAAAATGGGCAAAATTTGGGGTCTATCTCTGCTATTTGTTGACATTTTTGAGTAAACTATAGCGTTTTTTATAGAGCCAAATGGCAATAAAAAAAATGATCTAAAAATTTATCTTGCCAAGAAGTCCAGTAACTCAAAGCCAAGGGGACTTCTAATAGAAATAATAGTTTAAATTATTTTACCTTTTATTTCATTAGGATGTGAGCAGTTTGGAATTCCAAAACTGGATTCGCTCAATCACTCCATTGACTTTGCCCGAAGTTTGGTATTGGCGGCATGTGGAAGAGAATTGGCATTGTGCACTGTTTGTTTAATCCATTTTATTAATAATTAATTTTGATCCAGTTCCCGAAGTAATATTGGCCGTTTCCATGGTCGAATGTGTTCCGGGGAAGAATTGTTGGATGTGAATGGAATGGGCCGATTGACAAAAGCAGGGTATTTGGCAAAGGGAGTGGACAAAATTTTGACGGCAATTGACCGAATCCATTTAAAGTGGGCGCACAAAATTATTGGAAATTAATTAAAATTAAAATAAAGGCATTGTGGGACGGAAAAAATGTGCGATGAATTTGTGAAAAATGGGCGAAAATTGATTCGAGAAATTCTTTTGAAAATGGAAAATGAAGAGGAAGATGAATTTGAAATATTCCAATTGATTCCAACTGGGAATGAAGGCAATTTGAATCAATTTAATTTAATTATATTTAATTTTATAGGCAAAATTGCTTATAAATTATTCGCCAATTATTCGGCACCAAGGCATTCGCAAAATGACAAAAATAATCGTCGAGAAAATAAAATTCATTTGATCGCCGATTATCGGCCATTCTCATCAAATGGAATTCAAACTAATTCGGATGAGAGGCCACAAATTATTTCACGATGCCGGCAACCATTCTGCAAATGCCCATCCAACTATAAGTCATTCTTCCTTTTTAATTATTTATAATGATTACCCGTATTTCTTCTCTTAGAAATCCATGTTCTTAAGTATTATCCAAGTGCAAATTTGAAAAATTTTCTCAAAAAAAATTTTAATTTTATTTTTAATATTTGATGGCAAAAAGTTGAAAAATTTTAGGGTTATAATCTTATGAAATTTTTAGAGTAATATAGGATGATATTTAATATGAAAAAATCTCACCCGGATTAAACATAAATAACGAAACCCATTGGCTATAATAAATTTCGAACTTCTAAAAATCAATATAATTTGGGTTTAACTCTCTTATTCAGTAGATATTTCTGAATGAACTATAGCCTTTCTATAGAGCCCATGGCACTAAGAAATGCAATCAAAAGTTAATTATAACAAATGGTACAGTACCTCAAATAGAAGAAATACGGTACACTCAATGTCAGTTAAAAATAACAAATTTGTTTGAATTTCCAGCAATCAATTTGATGGCATCGATGCATCATTTGGTGGCAAATCATCGTACATTCGAAGGGAACCGGCTAGGAAATCGTTGTCAGACAATTCGGAGGAAGTTTTGCTCGTTTTTGAGAATTCCGATGATCCGGTATTTGAAATTAATTCAAATATGATGAATCACTCATTTTCAGCAAGTCGAAGAATTAAGTGGCTTAATGGAAAGAGAATTGAACGATGCATTGCGAATTGGTTTCCTCGTTCTGAGTGCATTGCTTTGTGCATTGGCCATGGCTACCCTTTTGCTAATTCTCATCAAAATGTATCAACGCAAAATCAAAGGCCATCAATCGCTGGGCATCATTCTTTTGATTGGCATTTGTGGCCTCTATTCTGCGGCATTCCTTTTTGCCATTGCGCCAACCTCCGAATCAGTTGGTCCAATTCAGAAAAAATAGTAATTTTTGGCATAGATTTGCCACCTTCGAATTGGCCTCCATGCACTGGCCCATTCCCTTTGTTTTGGTGTAATCATTGTGAAGGCAATTCAATTAAGGAATGCCGAAACATTGGCATTGATGGGCGCATCCGCCCAACAAATTAGCTATTGGAATTATTGGCTTCTTCTCATGTTCATTATTGCTGTTCAGGTTGGCATTTCCATAATCATATTCATATTGCCATTTAGATTGTAATTTGCATGAAATGGCTTTTGCTCGAACACATCGAATGGGCAACAAATCGAATCTCCAAATTACCTCCCCAAACTCCTCCTTCAGTTTCTGATGGCCGCCTCCTTCTTTGCTCATATTCATCAGCCAATTTTGTTCTTTCCCAAATTTACACATTTCTTCTGCTCCTTTTGGCTCTTTTGCTTAGTGCCCAAAATAGGAATATTAAAAGGAATTATAAGGTTAATTAATTGTCAATTAAAGTGAATTATTAAATTCAATTTTAGGAGGCAAAATGGTTATTCATCACCTCACTTTCGTGCACTTTATTGCTTTGTACGTGGGCATTATGCCACATTTTGGTAGGATATTGGACAAATGAAATTGCCAAAAAGAGAAAATGCAGAAAAGTTTACACTATACTCAATCGATAGATCGCATCAAATTTTATATAATTTGACATGGGTCTAACCATTTCTAATTATTAGTTTTGAACCAAAAACCAAAATGTGTTTAAGCGGTTAATACCCTTTTATTTTGACAAACCATGACAAATTATATACTATTCGACGCATCTTGTCGAGATATATCGATTGGGTATTGTTTTTAGGTCTAAGACATTTAAGCTTTTCGGCTTTTTCAATACTTTTTCAGCAATTTCTAATGTTTTTTTGGCAAATTAAATTCTATATCCTCTTCCAAGTAATATTCATTATTCAAAAGGTCAATCCCATTTATTTGGACCATATGAGTGTACTTGAATTGCATTTGATCGGTTCTCTCCTTTTGGCATTCATTTTTGGCCCAAAACTTTATGTTCTCCTTTTCTATGAACCAATTTTGGTTGAATGCGCCTATGGGGGCAGTTTGAATGGGACAAGAGGGGAAAAGAGTGTGGATTTGTTCGAAGGAGGTAAAAATATATTTTTAATCAAAAATAATTCAAAAATTTATTTTAAAGAATGGATTCAACAGGAAAATGCATTTTCCCCAACTTTGTCGAATCGAAGCAACAAAATGAATGGACCAAGTGTAATTGGGGAGGAGGAGGAAGAAAAGGTGAAATTATTTATTAATTCAATTTTAAATTTATTTTCAATTTTTATTAATTTATCCAGGTAACATCGGCCTTCCAAACAATTTTGAGAAAAAAGATGAGCGGCGGAAATGGCAACAAAATAAGTAGTGAAAATAATTCAAGCAGAACAAATTCAGTGGAATCGACAAAAAATGCAAATTTGCAATGTTCAACACCAAAAATGAAGAGAGCAGATTTAGTGAAAAAGGGACGGACAATATCTCCACAAAATGTTTAATTAATTTTGTGATTTAAATAATTAATAAAATAATAAAATTTGAATATTTGCTTTGTTTTTTTTTTTTGTATTATTTTTGTTTCCAAAGTGCAGCTGGCGAAACGTTCACCGTATTTGTTGCCTGCTGCTGCCTTCTTTGAAGCCATTTTGGCAGGAAATGACGACACCATTGTTGCCTAAAATCGGCACTGGCCCAGAGGAGAAGCCAAGAGGGCATCAAAATGCCACCTAGATCAAAAACCCATGGAGTCTGGACTAACAATGCGCCAACAATCACCCATTCTCTCATTTGTAGGGCCAAATAATAGCCAATCTGATGAATGAATTTATATTAAATTATGGTCATTCTTAAATTGACCATCAAAAGTGTCAAAAGCATGTGACTGATGAATGTACAAACAGCGTAAACAATTAATTTTGATTCAGTCCTCCTTTGCATTTGTTGTTGTTGATTTCCATTATTCCCGAAAAGGAATTGTTGTCTTCGATAAGCGATGAAAATGGCCAAATTAATAATCGAGCAGATGACAAGGAAAATGAGGTGAGTGACATAAAGGAGGAATGAATCGGTCTCAATATAATTCTGAGAGGATGGGAAAAAATGAAAGAGAATTCAATCTAATATATAATACGGTCATTGGAAGATCCAAATTTTGATGATTTTCATTCACAATAAAACTTCGATTTCCATCCCAATCATTTATCTTAATTATTTTATTTATATTATTTGAATCCATTTACCTGAAACCAGCATTGCATTCCGAAGAAATATCGTCCAAAATAGAGAGGGGCACCAAAAATGATCACCAAAATGGGTGGCAATAATTTGCGCCAAAGCTAAAAAAATTATATTTAAAAAATAAGTAAAATTACTCACTTTTTCATGTCCTAATGGGAAAATAATTGCAGAAAGTCGATTCAACAACAAAAATGTTGTGGCCAAACTGCTGGCCTCCATCGAATAATAATAGAAGACGAGCATTGAAACGAGAAGCCAATTTGGGAAATATAGATAGAATGGAAGGAGGAAAGTGCCAGCAATGAATGTCAAACGGTAATGGACATAGGAGGATAGAAGGAGGAGATATCCTTTTTTGGGGAAAACAATTATGGAATGCTCAAAACAGGAAAAACTTGGGATGCGCGGACCACGAAAAGAACATAGAAAGCATTGTGGAATTGTCGATGCCAAAAAATGACCAAACATTGTGAACAATAAAGCAGAAGGGAGGGAATGCCAATCAGAATGGAAATGTAGATGATTTGTCTCACAAAATTGTCAATTATGAAACAAGAAAATTGCTTCGCTGGGCTCCAGCTGGGGTCCATTTTAAAATTTTCCAATAATTTCAAATTTTTAAAAACCAGGAAAATTTATTTAAATATTCCCATTTTAATTTGCGTGATTTCGTGTTTTTCCGTGCTTGATATTTTAAAAAAATATTGTATCAAAATTTTATGGAAATTATTGTCCCATCCGCATCTTGGCCTTTTCCTCGAATTCTATACGAATTGTATTTTGTTTTTTTTTTCATTGAATTATTTAACAAAAAATGATGTAAATAGCCATTTGAAATTGGTTAAAATTAAAATATAATTTAAAATATTTGGAATACATTTAAATATAATAGCATTCATTCAAGATCAGATTTGCCTTTTAAAACATTTTTCCGGAAAAAAATATGTGTACTTTCTGGAAAAATATTTGCACTCTTTCCGGTTGCATTTTTCCGGAAAGAATATTTGCACTTATTCCGGTTGCATTTTTCCGGAAAGAATATTTGCACTCTTTCCGGTTGCACTTTTTCCGGAAAGAATATTTGCACTCTTTCCGGTTGCAATTTTTCCGGAAAGAATATTTGCACTTTTCCGGTTGCACTTTTTCCGGAAAGAATATTTGCACTTTTCCGGTTGCAATTTTTCCGGAAAGAATATTTGCACTCTTTCCGGTTGCACTTTTTCCGGAAAGAATATTTGCACTCTTTCCGGTTGCACTTTTTCCGGAAAGAATATTTGCACTCTTTCCGGTTGCACTTTTTCCGGAAAGAATATTTGCACTTTTCCGGTTGCAATTTTTCCGGAAAGAATATTTGCACTCTTTCCGGTTGCACTTTTTCCGGAAAGAATATTTGCACTCTTTCCGGTTGCATTTTTTCCGGAAAGAATATTTGCACTCTTTCCGGTTGCACTTTTTCCGGAAAGAATATTTGCACTCTTTCCGGTTGCACTTTTTCCGGAAAGAATATTTGCACTTTTCCGGTTGCACTTTTTCCGGAAAAAATATTTTTACTCTTCCGGAAAAAAATATTTTTACTCTTCCGGAAAAAATATTTTAACTCTTTCCGGAAATATAATTCATGGGAATCACGACATGAGTGTCATCGAAAAATAAATGCCTAATTCATGTTCAGAGCTGTACCCAAGAAAATGTTTTTTTTATAAAAAAATTTCGATAAGGGTGGAATTAACGGAAAGTGCAAAATTTATTATTCAGCTAATATAATCAAAATAAATTTGAATAATTGGACCAGACCACGCATTTTATTTGCAAAAGGTGTGACATGCAAAGGTACACTACAATTCGATGACGTCTCAACTTGGCGCCGTCGCTTGTAGCTCATAAAGGTATAAACCAATATAGATGATTTTGTTGTTAAATTAAAGAGTTCCCTACTGGCTATCGATATTATAAGATTTATTTGGTTTGATTAAGATTTGCTAGAGTTGTGTTTAAAAAAACATGAAAAATTTACAAATTTACAATGTCTTTTTTTAATGGTTTTTTAAGTACAATTCTACTATTTCTGAACCAAAACTAAATAAATCTTATATAATCCGATAGCCAGCAGTGAGTTCTTTAAATTCACACAAAAATTATCTGGTTTTTTATCCTTAATGAGCTACAAGCGACGGCGCCCAATTAGGTCCGATATGTTACATCTTAGTATAGAGAAAATAAGTTCGAATAAAAAACATGTAAATTAATTAACATCAAAATTAAAAATTAATAAACAAATTGAGTATTTACTAATTCATATAAATTCAGCAATATCCGAATGGATTTTTAGACATTATCAAAATATCAATTAAGATTTGTATTAATTTGGGGCATAATTGGGTGAATTTTAAATGAGAATGGGTGAATTATGAATTTTTTAAATCTATATCCAATTTCAATGATTGCTCTTCGATATGGTTGAATGCAAGAAAACATTGCAATTGCATTTGCGGTCGTATGGAACGAAGATAGGGCGAAACATATTCGGGAAATTGCTACCAAATGAATTATATCATTTATAAATTTCAATTGACTTACTTGTAATTTCGGATGAATCCACAAAAATCATAAAAAGAATAAAAAGATTGCATCCGGCGACCAAAATTGCAGGAACGATAAACTGAATTAAATAATCATTTAATTAAATTATTTTGCTTTGTAATAAACTTGTATTGAAAGTGATAAAATTAATTGTCTTTGATATCTATATGTGTCCATTGAGATGGATGCCCGAATGCGTCTCAACGATTGGTCAGCTAAAATGGTGAAAATGCTGACAATGAACAATCCAAGGAGAATAAAGCCAATAAAAGTTAGAGTGAACACTTTGGATTCCATGTTGAAAAAACATGATTGATCCTCCAATTTTCTGTACAATTGCCATTCCTGCAAAAATAATGGTGACAAAATGAATAGAATAATTTACGTTGTATTCCATTATTTCAATGCTCAATTCCGCTTCTTGGTAACAAGAAAACATGAAATAAAGGCAGGGCAAAGAAAAAACAATTTGGGCACAAATTTTGATGAACAATGCCCTTTTGGATATCAACAAATGTTCGGCACCCTTCAACGATAAATAACGGTAAATGATGGCAAATGAAAGGGAAGTGGCAAAAAAGCCCATGAATTCGGTGTGAATCAACTGTGAAATAAATTTAATTAATATTAATTGACATTTTTATTAATGAACTCACCCAACTAATCAAAGATCCCCATTGATCAAGATCAACAAAAAAAGACTAAAAAATATTAAATTAATTTTTTGCCATAATTTGATTGACCTTCATCAATCCAAGAATACAAAAACCATGAATATCTTCTGATATCGCCACTATGAACGATTGGCCGAATAATGTTTGCCATATGTCCATAGCATACGCGGAAAGCTATATTGGTTGGTGGATAATAAAATAGATTTGATGATTTATTTAATTAAAATAATTGCCTTTAGGGTGAATTAGGAATTGATTTGACTTTTGTTTATAAAACTTTGAATTATTTTAAAAGCAAATAGTAAATTAATTCTTATTGAGAAAATTGTTCATCAAATATTCAGAGAAATAATTCACTCATTTTTAGAAAAAATAATTTAATTGTAATTTTACCGCAACATTCAGCAAAAACCATTTATAATGTTTCATTTCGTTTGGCGTTTTCCTGAACAAAATCCAAAGGACAATTCCCGTGCTGATTGTGTTCAAAAATGCGAAAATGTACATAAAAATTGAATAAATGTTGTTTCCTTCATTGAATGCTTTTTCCGAAATGTTCACAAATTTTTCTTGGGTTAATTTATTTTCATTTGAATTCATATTCAAATTTATTTTATCTATTAAATAAATAAGATTGGAATGAAAAGATTGGTTATTTTAAATATTTCGCTTTATTTGAGAAAATATTGTAAAATTTCGATAAAGCAAAATGAAGCAATTACAACGATGGAATAGATTAATTTGATTTCTTTTTTGATTCAATTAAAATCAATTCTTTTTCAGCGAATTTAGTTTAATTTAATTTCTTCTTACAAATATGAATAAATAAATTAAGTTATGTCGGTGTTCGGTGACCAATTTATCGAAAAAAAATTAAATGAAATAAATATGATATATTCATGGAATTTTTTATTTTCTCGTTTCGGCATAGACAAATATGTATGTTTCTGTCTAGTCTTTGTCTTTCTTACTCGTGAATTTATTGGAATAAATTAAAATTAAAAAATGTTATATTAATCAGAGAGAAGATTTGTGTTCCTCTCGAATTAAATTTTAGATACTACAATATTCTTCCATCTACATTCCCAAAATTTTGTCTCATTCTCCATTTTTCCACTCTAAAATGGTCACTAAACACTCAACAATTAATTTATTAACAACGACGAAATGCTACATACATTCATTTTATTAATTTTATTTTGAAAATAAAATATTGTGCCTTTTGGTTAATTTGATGGAAATTGTTTTTGTTCATCCACTTCCAATTCATTAAATTAATATGCAAATTTATTTATTTATTTATTTATCATAGATTTCATTCAAAATAACAATTGGACTTCCATTATTCCTTTAATTTAATGTTTAAAATCCAATAAATTTTCAATTTCTTTTGATTCTTCCTTCTATAATTCTTCATTCTTCGGCTTCATTGCATCATCAATATTAGTTTGCATCAAAGTCTTATCTACTGAAAATGTTTAAATATTTTATTAATTTTACTTTAATTATTCAATTTTCTAACAATCCGTCAACATTTCTCGCCAACATTCAGCTTTTATTCCATCTGGCAAAATCATTTCCCCATTGGCCAAATCAACTTCTGCCCGTATTGTTTTATTATTTTCCATTTCTTTGTAATCGAATATGCCATTCAAATAATTTCCCTAATTAAATAAAAAAAATATATTAAAATTTTAAAATATTTGATTACTTGAAATGGGCTGATTGTAAATTTGCAGACCAATTTTTCTGCTTCCGAATTCTTTGTGCATTTATGGTGAAATTCAATGCGCAACATATAACCCAATGCAGAATTTCGAAGACTTTTTGCATAATTTTTTGCGCAATCTTCCCATTCGTCTTCGACCACATAAACATTGCTTATTAAAATGCGTTTGGTTTCTTTCCATTTCCAGAAATCGTTCCTGATATTGGCATTTTTCAATTGAGCTGAACCAACAATTGCAACCAAGTGGAAATTGAATCTATGAGTTAAGTATGAGAGAGAAATATTTATTATAAATAATTTATATTTTCCAGGAAATTCATTTTCAATCAATTTCCAAAAGTATGTTTATGTAATTTTGATGAAATAAAAATGGATATAAAAACATGAAATATGGCTATTGATTTATTCAATAAATTAAATAATCACTAACTTATTTTTATTAAATTTTCAAAAATTTTAATGCAAATTTTCTGAAAAATTCATCCCTATTCATATTTATAATTTTCCCCAAAATTTACCCATCTTCTAAACGTTCATCATCGTTTAGCAGTATTTTGCCTTTTTGTATGTATTTACTGAAAATATTAAATTAAAATAATTAATTAATTACTTGATATATTATCAAATTTTGGGTATTTTTCATTTAGTTAGTTACACACCATCAAAGATGATGAATATAACATCCTAGAGGTAATTTTAGGCCTAGAACAAGACTCTGACATTCATTTTGTCTTATTTTGCCATCTTTTGCCAAGGGGGATTCAGGCCTCCAAAATATTTTTTATATAATGATTATAAGTATAGCTCATTCGATGCAGCTCGTCGAGCAGAATTGAATGGTACCATTTTTATTAGATAATATTCAATTAATGGAAAGTTAAGGCCGGAATAAATATTTAGATATATAGACCTTAAACTGCCTAGTATATTACTATTTTATCTAATAAAAAGGGTACCATTAGATTTGGCTCGTCAAGCTTCATCGAATGAGCTATATATTGGCCATATAAAAATTTGTTCGAAATTGCACTTGGCCATCCCCCTACTTTTGTGAAAGTCGGCAATAATCTATCATGATGACAAGATATGACAAAATAGATATCAAATTCGTGTTCTATGTCCATTACTTCTAGGATGTGATTTTCTTCTTCTTTGTTAGGGGTATAACAATTTACAAAATGGAAAAGTACAAAATTTTGACCTCAATGATGCTCTAAATGCACATTTTGGAGGATTATCGGAGTTTTCATACATATCGGAATTAATTTGGTCTAAATATACGATGAAACCTTTGGCCAATAATTTATTCCCATTTTCAGCAGATGAATTATTTTTCTTATCCTCATCATAGATCAAATTGCATTTCAAATTTCCCTCCATCAAAAATAAATTCCAATCTGAAAAAATTTAAATAAATTATTCTAATAAAATATGCTATTGATATTGACCTTCACGAAGCATACGATTCCGTTTCTGCTTTTCTTCCTTTGAAAATCCCCTATAGAAATATGCCGTTGAACAAATGCGCAAAATGTCGTGCACATCCATGGAATTCATCATTTCCTCCAATTCAACACGATTTAATGGGGGTGCAATGTCCGGAGGCAGAAACATTAATGGAATCGCCCGGTAATAGTCCTTCGAACTGTAAAAAAAATGAGTGGGGAGATGGAATTTTTAAAGAAAATGGTGCCAAAAATGATAAACATAAAAATTAAATTTGCAAATTATATTAATTTAATTCCATCAAAATTTGCTTGTGCATATTATGCATATTATTTTTGGCCCAATTTTGTCAAAAACAAACACATCCGATTGTCCCCAATCAATTCGATCCACATAAATGTTATTTTCTTTAACATTTTCATCCATTTCGTTCTTTCTATTTTCCACAAAATCTATGCCTTTTCCAGCAAATTTTTCTAACAATCCCCAATTCCATGCATAATAGAAACATTCCAAATTGCCAGTTTTGTTATTCTTTTCGAATTTAATGTCAATATTCGGATGATTTCCCTTATGCAAATATCCTCCTTTGTCAATGTCCCAATTCTTTTGCTCATCAGCTTCAACAAAATATACTCCTAAAGTGGATAAATAGGCTATAAATTAATTTTATTTTTTTACCATAATAATCTTTTTCTCCTTCTCCAATTTGTGAAAAATAAAAATTTCCAGGGGAGAATTTCAATTTGTTCAATTCCTCCAATCTCTCTTTGACGGCATTTTCCTTGTCCTGGGGATCACAAAAATTGGCAGAACAAAAAGGAAAATAAAATTGAAGGCAATTGAGGAAGATAATAAGCAAAAAAGTTGATAAAAACATTTTTTGCTGAAATTAAAATAAAATAATATTAAATTGAAAGTAAAATTGAAAAAAAAAAAACGAAAAATGGTATTAAAAAGAGAAATGAAAAAGATTTAAAAAGGCAAAAATTCAATGGAAAAATATTTTTTAAAGTCGAATTAGCAATTCTATGAATGTACCCAATACCGTATACATTAAATATTCTTGAATTAATTTTATACTTTACCAACAAATTTTTTGAGAAATGGTGGAAAAGGGATTTCTAAGATATTTGTATGTTATTCTTAGGCAGATTTCTTCGCTCAACTAAGGAAAGATTACGATAACCCCATGGGTCATCCGGTATAGGGTTAGGCATATCTAGGGATAGGTTAACATCTCAAATACTCGTAACCATAATACAAATCAACATTCTACAATTACAAAACATCTGAACATGGATAACATACAAATACCCTATTTAAAATTAAAAATGGAAAATATATACTAATTCATTCAATCAAAAATTCAATTGAATTAGTGAATATTTTAAGGTTGGACTGGATTGAAAACAGCTTATAAAAAAACAAATGTCATGGCATGGCAAATCCACCAATTAATGCGAATATAATTTTATCATAATTTGAATAAATTCAAGGGAAATTTAATTCACAAAATCAAATTGCAAATAATAAATATCTTCATTCGATATAATAATTTAATTCGATTCAATTTTGTGTATTGTTATTCAAAATTGTCAAATTGCCATCATTTTTGATGCCATTACGATGTTCATTTTCATCAATTGTTCCATTCCCAATCAACATTTGTCCATCAACATCCTCATCATTTGTCATATTCCCACTAATAATTGTGCCATTCAAAATAATCGCAGATTTATCATCCAACAAATTCATTGCCCCATTTTCATTTTCGTCCAGGAATTCCAAATTGCTTCTCAATTCAGATTGACTTTGGCCATCCTCCACATTTTCAGCTAATTGTTTTATGCCCAACTTTTTCCGAATTTCATTCATTTCCTTCGTATTCGTTTTCAGGCACAATGTTAGGTTCTTTTTCGCACAAATTAAACTATCCGTTGAGAGTTGCAAAATTCCCAAATCCAAATGAATTTGAACATTTTTGTCCTCCTGAATTCCAGGTTGGGCCAACTAAAATTAATTAAATTAAATTAATTAATATTTTTCGAATATTTATTTTACATTCGCCGGATCGAAGCTCAAATCGAATTCCAATATTTCATATTCCTTCCCACAAGTGCAATAATGGCCAACTTTCAATTTGAATATGTATTCATTTGTTCCTTCATATATTTCATATAATCTTTCATACATTCTCTTTTTCCATTCAAATTCGAATCAGTCCAAAAATATTCTTTTTCCCCTGGTTTGTCCATTTTGGCCGAGCCAATTATTCCGGCCGACATAAATTTTCCACTCTTTTCATTGTCCTCATATTCACTGTTAATTTATTTTTAATTTAAATTCAACAATAAAATAACCTCAAAATGGCTTCCATTCTGCAAGTCGCTGTTGGATCCGTATAGACATTTTTCTGTACCATCGAAATTTTATAGCCCTTTCCCAACAATTCTTGATCCGTTCCAATTTTATTTTTTCCACTGCTAACATTGCATTTTAATTGGCCACTCATCAAATATAAAACCCAATCTAATGATGAAAAAATAAACCCCATTCATTCATTTCTCGGTTATATTTTCAACCTTTTCTCATTTCCCTGGCCCTGTCATCATTGTAATCAAATCCCTGATAAAAATATCCTTTGGCACAGTAACGCAATAATTCATATTCGCTTCGTTCCGTGGCCACCTTGTAAAATTCATAAAGGCATCTTGGATCGGCCATTGGCTCATTGAATACGCCGGCCCCTTGCATTTGAATTTGGACACTTTTAAATGAAAATATTTTAAAAGGAATATGGAATATTTTTAATTTGCATACGTTCCCATATTATCAAGATTATTTCGACAAATTTGGATATCAGGATGAGCGGAATTTATTTGATTATCACAAAATGCCTCCAATCTAAGTTCCAATGAATTCTCCTTCCCTTTCGAAGATTCACTGGAAATGAATCCATCCAAACGATTGAATGCAATGGAATAATTGCATTGTGGACTGCCATCCATTGGGTCAATGTAATATTGAATGGCCAAATTTGGCCAATCTTTGAATTCTTCACCTGAAAATATATTCAATTTAATGGGATTAAACCAATTAAAATTTACCATAATAAACCGTTTTTTCGCCAAACTTAAAAATTTTTGTTCGATAAAAATTGGCGGGTTTATCGAATCGCAATTTGTTCAGCATTTTCAATTCCCATTTATTTTCGGAATAATCAATGGCAATATTACCAAGACCAAATTGATGATTATTAAATTGGCCAAAAATGAATGGGGAAAATGTGGAAAGAAGGCAAAAAATCAATTGGAATAAAATTAAATTGAGCATTTGGAAAATGTGCTGCTGAAAATATAAATATTTACAAAAATAATTTATTTAATTTTAGTATTGGATTTTTGATAATTTTGATAAATGGAATTTATTGGTGAGATAAATGAAAATTCACTTTTTTATCGTAATTTTTGGGGAAATTTTTGATATGTTGAATATTGGATTGTGGTTTGTGGATGATGTCTATGAATATTTTAATTCACTTTTTGGCCAAATCGGCGAATTCCTTTTTATCTTTCCAATTTTTACGAAAACGTAGCAAATGATCCCCCCTCCACTCCTTGGCCAAATCGGCGAATCCCTTTTTATTTTTTAAATTTCCTAAGAAACGTGGCAAATATTCCCGAAATTTTGGCGATGAAAGTTTTTTGGAATTAATTTAATAAATTTATTTTTTGGCTACAAAAGTAATGTGATGGTCTATTTTAGACATCATTCTACCAAATATTCCATCAATTTTTAATGATGAATTTGCCAACAATTCCATTATTTTTTTCAATAATTTTCACCCAAATAATTTTGGCCCAAATTAATGATGTCGAGCGGAATCAACAAAAAGTGGAATTTCTTTCCAAATTGGACTTCAAATTGTCCAACAATTTTTATTATGCTTGGGTTGATATTGACAAAGGAATTTTCCATGGTAAATAAAATTGATTTATAATTAAACTAATTTGAATTGATTAGGCGAATATTTCATTGAAAATGAGGCAAAATCAACTAAACATATGGCCGTTGATCATCCAAATATTGATGTCACATTCTATTTGGATAAAATGAACAATATTCGATGTGATTATGCCCTTTGGGGTGAGGTAGAAAAATTTGAAAAGCACGAATGTTCTCACAAAATTTGTGTGAAAAGACGGAATCTGGAAGAAGGGTTGGATTTTCAATAGAATATTTTCGACCAAAAATATATTTCATCAGTTGGAGAATGGAATTGCCAGTTCTTCCACATTTATATTTGCCCCCAGCCATAATGAAGTCGAATCCACCGGCCAATATTGCGGATTTGAAAACGGCATTGAATGGATTGAGCGAACATGACATCCTTCGAACATGCAGTGCCGCATATTTCTATCGAGGATTTTCCACCTCCAATGAAAAGTCTCGATTTGGAAGAAGTGGTGAAAATAATAAAAATAAATTACTTAATAATAATAAGCAACAAAAATATTAGCTTGGATGCTGTATTTGTTGGAAGGAAAATTGGAATGCAATTTGGAGGGAAAAAGTGAGGAAGAGAATCGAAAATTGTTGGCAAAAGGATATAAAATCAAATTTTCTCAAATAAATGATGCATGGACTCCAGATCCAGTTAATTGCGGAATGCATGCGACAATGAGGTTTTTTAATAAAATATTTTGGCATCTAATTCGGGCAAAAAAGCCAATTTTCTGATAAAAACAATGAAGAAGGCAATTTCCTGGTTGGTGGAATAATCGGTTCGGCACAATTGGATAAATATGACAAAAAAGTATATGAAAAAAAGAATGAGACAAATGAAGAAAAATCTTTCTGGGCTTGGCGAAAAGTTAACAACAAATTGGAACCCTATCCAGAGGGATGTGCATTAAAATATTTATCTTCGTTGACAACAGGCAGAAGCGAATTTCTTCTCAAAATTGAAGTGGAACATTGGTGCCACAAAGATGAAAAGTACATGTCCACACATCAACCAACGATATTTTGGTTATTTCAAGTCAAACAAGAAAAAGTACAATTTTGGCATTAATTTAAAATAATATCCCTCTATTAAAGTATGGAATATTTGATTGGAAAGATCGACTGAATGATGAAAATGCTCATGCAATTTTGAACTTGGCAAATGGATCTATGATAATGCCGAATGGATTTGTTTTGGAAGGAAAAACTAGTTGGAAAGAAATTGAGACCAGCAGCAAAAAGAAGGTGAAGAAGAATGCGCCGAAAATGAAGGAGGAATTTTAATTTTAATCAAATTCCAATTTTTATACAATTATTTTATTTTATTCGATGAAATTTTTGTGCATTTTACATTATATTATACAAACAAATAAATTTAATTGATTAATGTTAAATTCAAAAATATATGAAAAATGGCCATTTTCTTCGATTGCGCACAAATTTGTGACGCTAAAAACGGAGATTTTATCGCAGAATGCAGAAAAAAAAAGATTATCGTTTAAATTGAAATTGACATTAGAAATGAATTTGATTGATGAAATACAAGGAAATATATTCATGTAAAAGTAAGTAGAACTAAAAATAGGCAAATTTGCTATTTCGTTCACAATTCACAGAGTCAAAATTAAAATTATATTCCATCTATTTGGCTGTTACCTATTTTATTTTTATCATAAAATTGAATTAATTTTAAAAATGAAGCCATCATCTGCCACTGCTGATTGTGAATTTGATCAAAGTATTTTATTTATCTTTACAAAAACATAATCAAATATAATTTCAATTAAATAAGTTGGTTCCATTTCTTCATTAAATTCTTTCGTTTCTGCCAATTCCAATTTGCCGGCTACAAAGATTCAAATTAAAATGAATAGTGAGGCATCCAAAAATGCACAAAAATTGCCAATTTCCAATCATTTTCTCGTTGATTTTCCCAGCGGCCAACAATCTCGCCTTTCTACCAATTCCTCAATTTCATTGGGGGCAAGTCACACAAATCAACAAAAACATTGCCGTCAAAATTATCATAATTATTTTGGCCAATTTCCGCCAAATTCCAATCAAAATAATATTCATCATCAAACACCATTTTTGACCGTTCCCTCATTTTTGGTTTCTCCTCCAACCCCGAGAAATTCATCAATATCCGCATCCGCAATTTCCATTGAACAACAACAACAAATAATTCAACAACAACAATTTTATAAAAAGTGAAATTTATTTAAAATATTTTAATTAATTCAATTGAATAAAGTCACAAAAAAATAAGAATTTAAACTTTCCGGATCAACCGGAAAAAAATCAGAATTAAAACTTTCCGGAACAACCGGAATACAAAATCAAAATTAAAACTTTCCGGAACAACCGGAATACAAAATCAGAATTAAAACTTTCCGGAACAACCGGAAAACAAAATCAGAATTAAAACTTTCCGGATCAACCGGAAAACAAAATCAGAATTAAAACTTTCCGGAACAACCGGAATACAAAATCAGAATTAAAACTTTCCGGAACAACCGGAAAACAAAATCAGAATTAAAACTTTCCGGATCAACCGGAAAACAAAATCAGAATTAAAACTTTCCGGAACAACCAGAATACAAAATCAGAATTAAAACTTTCCGGAACAACCGGAAAACAAAATCAGAATTAAAACTTTCCGGATCAACCGGAAAACAAAATCAGAATTATTCCGGAACAACCAGAGTACAAAATCAGAATTAAAACTTTAAAACTTTCCGGATCAACCGGAAAAAAAATCAGAATTAAAACTTTCCGGAACAACCGGAAAACAAAATCAGAATTAAAACTTTAAAACTTTCCGGATCAACCGGAAAAAAAATCAGAATTAAAACTTTCCGGATCAACCGGAAAACAAAATCAGAATTAATTCCGGAACAACCGGAAAACAAAATCAGAATTAAAACTTTCACAGAATTAAAATTTTCCGGAACAACCGGAAAACAGAATCAGAATTAATTAACTGCCAATTCATGATGGAATTATTAATTTTTAAAATTGAAAATAATGACGAAAATAATATAATTCGATTTTATATTGATCAACCCACCATAATTTATTCACAGGCATTGTGGCGGCGAATTGTCTGCCACTGAACAATACAAATATGCCCTCAGCCGTGCCCAATTGAAGGCTTCATCCCGCACATCGGCACTCCTTTCCGGATTTGCTATGGTTTTTCCTTCCAATTTAATTCCCTTCCTCATTACCATTATTTAGATTGCCCTTGTTGAATTGATCTACCAAAAGACCACTCCACATTTTTTGCTAATCATTTTGGCCGTTGTCACAACTCTGTTAGTTTCCGTCCATTTGCTCACTTTGCTCATGTCAACTTGCCTTTTGCCCTATATTGAAGCAAATGGATGCACAAAGGATTCGCCCCATATCAAATTGAAGTTAATTGACCAAGATTTGGGTGAAATTATTGTAAAATAATTTAATTAAAGATGCTATGTGGAATTATCCTGGCTCTTCTCCACTTGCATTGGACTAATCCTTTTCTTAGTCGAAATTTGCATAATATTCTTTGTTAAATTCGAGGCCATTGGATTCTATTATGCGGCATGGATTACAACCGGCATTCTTAGTATATTCAATTTAATTTAAAAGGGAATAATTTTCTTTTTTTATTCTCACAGTTCCTGTTTTAGCCCTTTTCCTTGTGATTTCCTATCAAATTCGCCGCAAAGTTTTGGCCCATTTCATGGAAAGAATGGGCGATAAATTTTGTGATTTGCAAATTCATCAACAATCAATGATTGCCCGTCAACAAATGTCAGTGGCCGGAATGAATCGAAAAGGAATTTGGTCGAATTAATTCAATTGTCACTTTACATATTAAATATTAAATTAATTTTGAAATTATTTCGAATGAAATTTATTCATGGATCAATTTACGGTCATCATTTTGCACAAATTTAATTTTAAACCCGTAATATTCGGGAATATTAATTTTTTTTGGGAAAACAATTTCGTAAGCTCTTTTTAAATAAATATTTTTAATTTATTTCATTTTGACCTATCCCCTTTCTTCATCATTTGTTGTTCCCGAAATTGTCGACTGGGGACCTTCAATCTGTACTTTTGGGTTTGGATTTAATCTGGGACTACTTTGTTCAATTTGTTCTTCAGCAACTGGACACTGAAATTATTAATTTAAATTATTTTAATTAATTTAAAATTAAATTATACTTCTTCTTCATTCACAATAAATCCCTGTTGGCTTTGGGAAAATCTTCGCTGCTGGGAATGGGCATCGTCTGCTGCCGTCGAAATTGTATGGCCACTTCCATTTAAACGTACCTTCATTTAGTAAATATGAATAATTTTGCGATATTTATTAATTAGTACTTGTTCCAATCGAAGTGTTGATTCATTCAAATTGCCAATATCCAATATATTATTATTATAAAAATGGATTGCCCTTCCATTTGTGCTCAAATCGGCAAAATCCACGGATTTTGCATCGGCACAAAAGTTGGAATGCCCAATTCGGCAACTCCTTCCTCCTCCCAGTGAACAATGCCGAAATTTATCGAAAAACCTTAAAAATGGATGGAAATGAATGAGAAAATAGGGGGATGAACCATGTTTGGGAGGGTCGAAATAGCCAAGTGGCCAACAAACTGACAATCAACATTTCCAAACAAAGGAGGAAGGAAATACAAACTTAAATTGAATTTTGTATGAATTGAAATTATTAATTAATTAACATTGTGCTTGGGCGGATGCTGGCAAAATTGTTTCTGTGTTGAAAATGTGAAACCGAGGAAAGGCCAAAAATTCAATAACAAATTTTTGAACGGACCAAGCCAATTGGGAAAAATCGACGAGACGAAAAAGGAGAAGAAATCTGAAAGAAAACTATAATTATTTAATTGGAAATTGGAATTGCCGATATTCGCTGAGCAATGAAGAGCCGGCGGGAATAATCATATAGGAACCGTAGGAACCAATGAAAAGGGAAATTATGCCAATCAAATTGGAGATTTGGAAAAATAAACTGGCACGAGAATTTATTTCCTAAAATGGGAATTTAAATATAATTGAAAATAAAGGAGGAAATTGGCACCATAAAAACAATTATGTTGACAATTTCGAGAAAAATTCGGACAATTGGCGATTGGAAAACGAGCCATTCTATGCGACGAAATGTTGACCTTTTTTCGGGATTGAATGAATAAATTGTTAAAATAATTTGAAATTTTACTGGCTGGCTTCTAATTTGGAAAAGCAACAAAAACAGCAACCAATTGGGCAAACTTGCAATGATATTTTCACACCCCTGGCCATTAATTTATCGCACATTGCCTGCCTTGAACCATTCAACTTTAATTTAAAAATTTATGTTTATATTATTTTGCTTTTGGTTGTCAATTTTTTTGTCAATAATTTAAATTCTTTTTGTCAGCAAAAAATTTATGTAGAACTCATTGAAACGCGTCGATTCTTATAAGTTTGTCTGATTTGGCTGAAACAAATAGAGTTTTAAACCAAAAACTTAAAATGGTTTAAATGGTTTAATCCATTCAATTTAGGACAAAATCATACAAACTATATTTGAATCGACGTGTCTCAATGAGCTTATAAATATGCTATAGATTTTGCCGGCAAAAGAATTTAAATTTGTCAACAAAAAATATTTTTTTCATTGGTTTTCCCCAATTTTCACTGTTGTCATCAGGCAAACGAGCACAAAAATGCAAATCATAAAATAGACAAGGGCAATGGCATAAAGGAATATTGCGGCACGGGGAATGATCAAACCGACAAGGCCACAAAGGGAAACAACCTTTTTGTTTTATTATTAAATAATTAAATTAATATTTGGAATTTACCGGTCCCATGAATACGAGCCAATATAAATCCGTCCTAATTTGCTCATTGCTGATGAATTTGAGCACAAATGCCCAATGAAAAATGCCGAATAAAAGGACAATTGCGGTCATAATGGCAGCAACACAAATTGAGACAAGGAAACCGGATTCAATTTCTGCAAAAAGGGAATTTGGGGGGACATTAAAATGTGTTGGATACTTTGAAAAAATTGATCCATCCGGGGGATTTCCTCCTGCGTCCCATTACAATCCTTGTCATCCACACCGGTGCACAGTAATTGCCGCACAAATTCCATTTGGTATTTTATACAATTATTTTCCCTTTTTACCCTTGAAATTTGTGTGAATGAATATACTAAATATCATTCTCGATGAAAATATTTTTTCCAGAATTATTTAAAAGAGGGGAAAACAGGTTTTGGATGGATGAGGAGAATAAACACTTGACAAAAATGAACAAAATAGAGGAGGCATTGCCTTGGAAGAAATCAATCGATGGTATAAAAAATTGGCCACATTTACACGTAAATAATTGGGGGAAGGGGAAAACAAGCATCCCCATTTACCACTATTTTTGGTATTGATGGACTATACCCCTCTGGCTCTGGGAATTGGACGAAAATGGGCATTAAAAAAATTAATAAAATATTGACAAAATAGAAACATAAAATTGACAATTTTGTCACGAATGGTGTCGAGGATTAATTTTTGGAATCAGCGGGAACGGCGAAGAAATGGCCATAGATCATTGTGGAATGGAAATAGGAATAATGGAGTTTGTGAGGACTGAATAATGGCCATAAATGGAAAGAATAAATGCATAGCATTATTTAAAAGGTGCGGCCTATATATTGGGGATTGGGATGTTAAATTAATAAGGAATATTCGGAACATAAATGTGTAATAAGCCTTTTGAATTGAATGGGAATTCTAATAATTTTCTCTGATGGAGGAGAGAGGAGACTGCCCATTTTTGTACGGCTCCCATCCATTTTTGGGAATTGGCCCTTTCGCCGATAATCGTATTATAATCCCCCCACCCACCCACCAACCCCAATTTTGTTTGTATTTGTACAATATTTTTGGTCCAGAATATATTCTTTTGGCAAACAAAGTCAACAAAATGGGCGTAAATTTATTCGGGAAAATGGATGGAGGAGAAGGATGGAAAAGGAAATGAGGGGACAATAAAGGATATTTAAAAATGAATTTTAATTTATTATTATTAATTGTGTGTAGTTTGGTTGGCCATTTATGGCCTGATAAGAAGGAAAGGATCATTAATTTATTGAATCAATGAATGGAAGAAGGGCCATTGAGTATATTGACCTCATATCATTTTTATTTATGTATTTTTGGAATTGTATAATTTTAATTCGATACTAAAATTTATGTATTATTAAAAAATAAAATATATAGATTGGGAAAATTCATTTAAATGACAAAAAATGAATGAACAAAGTTCTTTTATTCCTTTGAAAATTGGTAAAAGCCAAAGGCCAGACTCTAATTTTGGGGAAGGTTCTAAGATTATGAATTAAGAATGCAAGAATAAATGAATGAATAATCATAAAGAAAAATAAAATTTTAATCAAATAAATGATAAAAATATTCGGGACATTCCAGACAGAATCACTTGAAAATTTAATAATATTGAATTTACAAAAAAAATATGAATTATTCGTGTTCATTTTAAAAAGCCCTAGGACCAATATAATTTTATTGTATCTGCGCATTTTTGCCAATTTTCTGATTCATTTGTGACGCAATTCTTACTTTTAAAAGTCTGTCTGATTTTCTTAAGTAAATATTTGAGGAAATCATTGAATTTGCTTAAAGGGAACAATTTTTAGAATAGGAAGTTAAAAAATATATATAATATTATTGTAGAATGTAGATTAAAGATTAAATTTAATATTAATTCAAATCATCATTTATTTTAAATTTTTTATGCAAAAATTCAAAAATTTCATTCTGAATTTTTTGTTTTTGATAACCCTTTTAATTTTTTGTTTAACAAAAAAATAATTATTTTTCTCAAATAAGCAGAATATTATTAGGTAATATTATTTCAAAAGGAAGAAAGTTCATAATTATTATTCACTCACAATTCACTGAACAAAAATAAAAGACAAAAATAAGCAATAATTAAGAAGTGAATATGACATCAATAATGAAATGAATGGGTTGGCATTGGCATTATTAATTGTATGTCGGTAGATAGGGGAATGGATGGAAATGCCAAAAGGATAATCAAAAATGGCTGCTGTCAAACCTGCTGCCCATTTTCCGCCTTAATCCAGTTGGTCTTATAAGAAAATCTATAGCATTTTTGGACACTAATGTGGCCTCGCCTTTTTTGTTGCCAAGGCAACTCTGTCTCCCAAATACCAGATGGACCCAATTTACATTTTTTGTAGTAATTCTTGACAAAATACTAAATTCCAGCTGCGTTGAATGATTTTTGCAAGTTCTGAGAATATAAAAAAAAAAAAGTTTTTTATTAATTGCATTTTATCATTTGGAATGGACTCATTTTAAAATGATTTTTAAACAATTCTCGTAAAACATAAGTATTTTTTTGTCTAATTAAATTCATTGGAAAATGACATTATTCATACAATATTTTGTACTTGTCGGTTATCCATCCGGGTGCAGATTTTTTCCCTTCAAAATGACCTAAAATTTCCCCCAAAATTAGTCAACTCTAAAATCACCTAAATTCATGTTTTTTCATCGTTTTACATTCAAATATGATAACTAACAAATAAGAAATATTTTAGTCAGTTGAATGGCAAATTAAAATTTATTTGAATAATTTGGAATTCGAATTTATTTAAATTTAAAATATAAAAGGTGAGATTAATTTGCGGGAAATTTAAACCGGGGATATTCGGTTGAAGTGAATAAAATTGTCCATTATTTCATCATTCCATTAATTAATAATAATTAATGTACAATTGAAAGTTTTCCCCGTCGATCCTCCTCTCCCGGAGCAATTGGCAAACTCAAATTTTTGCCAATTTTTGATTTCCCATTTTCCTCCTTTTCTCCCTCCTCCTCCTCATCAATTCGGTGGGTCAATGTTTTTGTTGATGATCCTTCCACCGATGCAATGGCCATTCGAATTTTGTTAGGAAATTTCCTTTTTGGCGAAAGCAATGGAATCATTCGGCGATAAAATAAAATCCACAACGTTAAAGTGCATCCGATGACCACAATTTCCATAATCCAAGCCATCCTCGGTCCATACATTGAATACAGTGTACTATGGGGAATATTCAAATTATTATATATTCTTTTACCGTAAATCCTCTATTTAGAAACCTTCTCTTTAATAGAAGCTTCCTCCCTCATATTTATAAGCCCCAGGGCATCTAATCGAGTATTTACGGTTACCTCATCAAAATTGGGCCAAGCAATCTGGCAATGCTGCCGGCCATTTGGAAAAAGCCCTGCTGGGTGCCTTGTCTTCTTGGGCCAAGAATATGCGAGAATAGGGTGTTCATGGCAATGTTCAACACGGGGAATGCCAATCCAATGAAAAGGACATAGGCAATGTAATAAAGCCAAACATTCACTTGGGACAGGGATTGGCACCAGCTAAATTTGGGAAATGGGAACAAATTTTGATCATTGAATTCACGTGAATTTGTCAACATTGCATCCAACTGGTTCCGGATCGGATTCCGAATATTCATAGGATTGCCTTTGGGATTCATTGTACATTGGAACGGGAGTGGTCAAAAAAGGCCATGAAAATGTTATTAAATGAAAAGCGGCCAAAGCCAACAATGAAAGAATGCAACTGAGCCGAAAATTCAAACTGTACAAAAATGGGAATAAATCAAATTAAATGAGATTTATTTGTCGTTCTGACTCAGTTTTGCTCGATTTCATATTAATATAAATAATGTAAATGGCGAATGTGAGCCCCCCAATCAATCCTTGCGCAATTGAAGTGATCTCAACGGCCCTGGCCTCGGCCCAGCCAAACATGGTCATCGACAATGGACTGCCAATTGTCTCCAAATTTGTTTGGGTGAACATTTGGGTGAAACGAGAAAGGTAACAAATAAAGCAGGCGATCAAATCGTAGGGAGGCAATTTTTGTTGAACCAATTGGATTCCCTATAAAATAATTATTTAATTAAATATTTTTTTTTTATTTTTTTTTGACCAATTCCTTGGCAATACTTTCGTCTCTTTCTCCTCCTTTTTCAACAACAATTTTTGGGATTTTCACTTCTTCCAATCCAGCATATTGTTCTTTGAAGAGAAAATGCAAAATTATGGCCCCGAATAAATTCATTGCGCAGGCCAAAAATGCGGGGGCAGTGTAAAGGTTGAAACGAAGATTGCCAAAAAATGTGAAACCAGGGTAGGCGAATGAGGTGAACAATAATTGGAATGCTAAAATACCCAAAAAAAAATAATGGCAAAATTAATTCAAAATTGCCTGGTCCTCCAGTTGACCCCAATGCTTGTCCACATGTCACATAGGCGATTGCCCTAAATCGATCTTTGCTGGTGGATGCCGTCGATGCATATGTCCTCAAAAGGCAAACATTCCCTAAAATATATAAATAATATTATTAATCCCCCTTGAATTTCACCTGATCCCATTCCTGTCACAAAGCGGCCAAAAAGGAGAATATAAAGTTTTTGAATATTTGTCGTTTCCAAACTTAAAATATTTCAATTTATTTTAATTTTTGGAATATTTTTCACCTTAAATAGCATAAATTTCCGAGGAACATGAGGCCAAGGCCAACGTAGAGAGGAATTCGAACTTGTCGAATTTTGTTGCTCCACCAGCCGAACAAAGGGGCCGAAATGATTTGGCCAACACTGTAAATGGCAATAATCCATCCAAACATTGTTTCATTTATTGAACGATCAATCTAATTCAGGCCATTATATTTAGTTTTGGGTATACTCACAATTTGAACATATGGCCAAAGGGAGGAGAAATAGAGGGAAAATTGTACGGTACCAACAAAGGAGAGGATGCTGGCCACATAAATTGAATGCCAATCCGTTTCTGGCATAGATTTTGTGCCCTTGGCCCCTTCTTTCAATGAATTTGTGGATGAGGACATCACAAATGACATTTTTGGTGATTACTGATCAGTTTAATTCAAATTAACCATCAATTTATTTAATTTTATGTAAATTATTTAGGAAATAAATTCTTTAATAAATAGGAAATAAGATTAGAATGAAATTTAATTCATAATAATAATAATAAGAGAGGAAGGAAGTCAAAATGAAGTGGACTAGACTTGAAAAATTAAAAAATGAATGAATTTGAACTTTTGAAGATTGGAGGAATTAACAGAAAAATGAACCACCCAAAATTTCATTTTGCTGCTGATTTATAAAATGAAGGTCAACAATCGGCGATTGCAGAATTAAAAATTAGG
Source organism: Pratylenchus scribneri (assembly GCA_030063045.1). NCBI lineage: Eukaryota > Metazoa > Nematoda > Chromadorea > Rhabditida > Pratylenchidae > Pratylenchus > Pratylenchus scribneri. Next base: position 646,495 of record JAQSEB010000033.1, read on the forward strand.
CTGGGGACAGGACAAAAGCCAAAAGCAAACAAAAATTTGGGAAAGAGCAAAAAATAAAATATACGGGTAAAATGTGGCCTAAATCAGTGGATGCCAAATTGGCAAAAATGGGGAATGACGAAATTATAAATAAGGAGGAGATGGAATTAACAGAGGGATTATCCCTTCAAGGGATGATTTGAAAGGAAATTTAGCTTAGTTAGAATTTTAAAGAGTTTAGGCCATAATCCAGTGGTAGAGGAAAATTAAGTTGTTGAATAATTTGGCAATCAAAAAAAAAAAACAAAAATCACTCGAAGACATTCATTCTTCATTCCCTGTGTTTTAATGGAATAAAAATGCACTTTTAAGCAAATGTTGGGAATGCTTTTTGCGAATTTAAAAGGATCAAAATGTGCTTAGAATGGAAAGAGAATGTAGAAAAATGATTCACAACTTAAAATAGATGTTTTATGGACTTTGGAAGGAATTTTGTACAATTTTATTGAATTGCAAAAAAATACAAATTTGGAAAAATTGGCCGGATATACCCTTCTCCTTTCCATTTTATCAACAAAAACAAAATATTTTTAAATGTAAATTCAAAAATTGAAGCCAATTTAGATGGTCGAAAATGATGAGAGGGAAATAAATATTTTTAAACTTAAATAGACGGGTGCAAATTGGATTCATTGGATGAGGAATTGGAATGGAATTTGAATTAATAAGCAAATTATTTGTGGACAGGTCATCAATTCCCCCAAAAATATGTTGTGTGGGGGTGGATTGGAATGGGAATTTTGGATGGATTATGACGACACAACAAAATGAACCCAAAATTGTGATTGTTGTTATGAGGCCATTTTAGGGTCGCCACAAAAAAATACTACTAAACAAAAATATGATTCACTAAAATGTATCGTGGCCATCCAATCCAATGGAATTTGCATTAAAATTTATTCAAATCATTCTCCCCAAATCAGTGTTACACGTCAGATAGCATCGGCACCAAGCCCCAGATCTGGCCCGGGCTGGCCTGGGACGAAAGCTTAATTTTTTAACTTTTGAAAAAGTTATTAATGGGATTTTTGCAAAAAAAAAAATATAAAAATCAAAATAGTAATCAACAATCATGCTTTTGGTTAAATCCGTAGCCGGCTCCGAGACGGGCCTGTTTGCAGAATTTCAGCCCTAGCCCCGGGGCTGGAGCCCATGTAATACTGTTCCTAATATTAATCCCCGAATTTTGCATATTTTATTGCCATTTTTAGAATGTACAAACAATAATTTGGACAATGAAATCTCATTTTACATAAATTAGTTGGAAAATTGCTAAAGCCAAATTCTTAATAGTAAAAAATTATCAAGCAAGAATTTAAAAACAAAAATTTTCAGAAATTTCAACCTTTAAAGAAGACAGAAAAATTCATTAAAAATGGGAAATAAATATTTTACCAGTCATTTTATTGGATGTACTGTATTGATGGAGATTGGCCTCCAAAAGAGGAAAACTAGGCGAATCAAACTGTCAATCAAATTATCAATCATAGGAGAAGGAAGTGGACGAAATTAATTTCCTTTACTCTTTAGAAAATCGGTAATTTTTTATCACCATTTCAAATAAATTAAACATTAAAATGGAACAATTACTCGATCTTAATCTTACTATGCAAAAAATTTGGAAAATTTGGCCTTACTGCTGATGGTGAATTCGAAAATTGACTAAGTAATTGTGAGTGTGAAATTGAAATAAATTTTTTTCTTATGATTGCTGTGAATCCTGTGCTCCCAATATTGACAATTTTATTGACAGTTTGATCCCCTCTTTTACCATCTTTTCCCTCTTGTGAAGGCCAAATTCCATCAATACCATATTTAATTTAAAATATTATTTTCAATTCTTTATTTATTAAAAATAATATTTTCTAATTAATCATTTCAATATATTCATTGAATGGATCAAACTCAAACTGGTTTGCTGAACACTGTGACTAGCATATTACATTTAGGTTCCCCAATAATTCCATCATTATTCATATTTTCATTATTATTCTTTTGGCCACCATTCTTTTCATCAACATTCTCATTCATTTTCTTTCTGCGCAATTCAAACATTTTCGGGAAGAACAAACTTCGAAGGGTCAAAATTTCCTGGCTCAAATCATTTTGTTCAATAAAATTCCAATTATGCTCGAATTGATGGGTTGGCTCAAATCCAATGTAGACAAATGCAATGCGGAATTGAATTACTGTTGATATAGTAGCCAGTTTAAATAGCTAAAATTCAATAAATTTATTCTATAAAAATCATTTTTAAAGTGTTAATTATTTTTTACCCAAAAATAATATTTTTATCCAAGAGTAGCTTTCAAAATCTAATAGATCAAAAAAAAAGGTTTTTAACACTATAAATTTTATACCAATTGTAGATCTCATCGAGACGCATCGCATTATATATAAATTTCTTAGTTTAAATCAAAACTGAACGAGTTAAACCGTTCAAACCATATTTTCCAGTTTTTGGTTTTAAACACTTTAATTTTAGGCCCCAAAACTTGACATTTTGGATACAACCTTTTTTGTTTTTTCGATCAATTCGTTGATCAATTCTTCATTTCCCGTTCGAAATTGCAACTTTTTCTCTCCAAATTTGCCATCACAAAGAAATGGTGTATGAAGCCAATTAATGATCAAATCCAAATATTCCGCTGGGATTGAATCATTCAATTGGAAGAGTCGAACTTTGGCAAAAATATTTGGGCAAAGCAAAAATTGTGGCATTTCAAAATGTCGTTCATATGAGTAAACGGAAATTGCTAAATTTTTTGTCAAATTGAATATGAATTAATTCTAATTAAAATTAACATTGTTCTAAATATATGTGCCAAAAAAATTAAGCCAATTTGGCTAATTTATGCTCAGAATTCAAAACTTTTTCGGTAAGCTTATCTTTGAATGAAAGGTCCTCTTTATAGGAGTGATTAGGTAGGATTAGTATTATGAATACGTGAGATTAAACCCTATCCATTAAAGACCCTTTACCAGATGACCCATCATAGGTGTTACCGTTACCCTTCCTCTTTTGACCCAAAAAATCTCAGCACAGAAAACCGACAAGTACCATTTTAGCCTGCCCAATAATATTTCCAAACAAACCATTGCATTTTTCGTAGAATTTCTGTATGAATTCATCAAATTCGGCCCTTTCAGTGCCACCACAAGCAATAATACTTTCAACAAAACGAATTTCCAATGTGCACCCAAAAAGGAGATGTCCAATGAATTGGTCCAAAAAATGGACCAATTGGTTGCCACTAAAATGACTAATCACCAATTCCTGGATGCCAACAATATTTTCGGGAAGAGAATGGCCAATCGGCAAATAATGAGGCTTAAATTGGATTTTATTCAATTATTTACGGATGACCCGGTGACTGCCCAAAACCTCATAATCATTCAAATTGCCCAATGCTAAGCAGCATTCGCGCCATTCATTGGCCTCTCGCAAATGCCTCCCAAAAATGACAATTTTATTTGCCCAATGTTTTCGGCAAATGTGCATTTTAGACTGAGCCAATTCATTGAATTGATTATTCACCAGGCTTATTGATGTTGCGAGCACAGGGCGAGGAATAAATTCAAATACTTCGAGCAAATCATCGTCCAACACAAAAATTGGCATTTTACATGAATACTAATTGAACATTGCGTTTTTTAATGGAAAAAAAATTTTAGGGAGGACTATGGATTAAATCAAATAATTAACCGTTGATCCAATTCATTAATATGCCCAAGAAATTTAAATATAAATTTATTATAAATAATTTATTCTATTGAATAATTAATCATTCACCATTAAGTAAATATGGCCAAATGTTATTTTCCTTTCCATTTATTAATTATTTTTTATTAGTTCTCAAAATCTTCCACAATTCTTTGCACCATTTTTCGCTTCTTTTCCGCATTCAAACAAAGGAAATCCCCCGGTTCATTGGGCAAAAAGTTTCGAATCATTGAATCCGTTTCGGCCAATATTTCATTCAATCTTTTGCATTGTTCCCCGAGTGTAATATTAGGCGATGGTTTTGATTCAGCAAATTCCTAAATAATTCACAATTTATATTTTGTGAAAGGCACTTTTTTACTGACTTTTATTTTTTGAAATGCTTTCAGCGCTGATCCGGCCAAATTTTCCCCAGCCAATTTGAATAATTCCACCCTCCAATTATGATAGGAATTTTTTAAATTTTTATATTCTTCCTGAGAAATTTAATGAATTAATTTGCATTCAATCAAATTTCCTCACCAAAACATCATTTTTCTTTGCAAATTCCTTCAAATCTTTTTCGAAATTGCCAACCAAAGTATTTGGATTACTTGTTATTTCGATGAATTCTTCGCTTTGTTCGGCATTTAATCTTTTGTATAGGGCAACCAATGGTTGGATTAATTCTTTATTTTCGAAAGCATCAAATGCAAATGTTGGCAAAATAATGGGAAAAAACATTGCAATTAATAATGGAAGAATATTGATGGATGAATTTTTGAACATATTTTTTTTTATAAGTTGCACAATTCTTGACAATTTATTGCGATTTATTAGAAACTTTTAGAATGATTGAAAAAAATGATCTTTCCATCGTTCCTTTACATCATTTTTCACACTGAATTGAGATCGAGGTCATTTATTTGGTTAACTGGGGAATATAACTGCAATGCTGGCAATTAATCATAAATTTTCAACAATTATTTCCAACTGAATCGAACCAATAATAAACGAAATTGGAGCAATCAAAAATTAAAAAATTATTTAATAATTTTTTTTATTTTTAGTAAAAAAATAATTTAGTATATACGGTAGTGGAATTTTATTAATAAAATTGATTTTTTCTTCAATTTTCTGTTCATTCCTACATTGCTTTTTTTGACAAAAATCATGCATTCTCATCTAGAATATATTTCATCCATTTACATTTAGCGATAGAAAATAAAATTAAAATTTTTATTCATTTTTATTTGCCCATCCCACACATTAAAAATACAACACATTAAAAAATTCCTTCCATAAAAATCATCAATCAAAAAAATGATCAAATTTATTTTCAGTTTTCACTCAAATTTTTATTCTTTTTACATTCATTTCTGTTGCCTATTGTGATGAATTATATAATTACCGAATAATTGGCACCCTTCGATGTTTGATGGGTTCACGCCATTAGAGGGAATTGAAGTGCAATTTAAGGAATCTAATTTTTTTAGTGACACCGTTCCGGGCAAGGCAACAACAACAAAATATGGTTTTCGATGTGAGAGGACAAATCTTTGAAAATAGTCCGAAGCCATATTTGCAATTTGAAGCAAACTGTGTTAGTTCAATTAATATGAATTTATTTAATCCCAATTCCAATTCAGCCTAATTGCAAAGGCACTATTAAAATTTGGCTAGATGGTGCTACTGAATTCTTAAATGTTTGGAGTGATATAGGCAAATGGCAATGGAGAGCACAAATTGTGAATGGACTGAATTTGGAAGTTCTTGAAAGGAATAAGTGTTGAAAATGAAAGGAAGACTATAAATTTTGGAGTTTAATATTAATATTCATTGAATATTTTCTGTGATAAAGACTTTGTCTCAAAATGATAAAAGTTAATCTTTTATTTTCATTCTATGTCCCTTTTTGACCATTTTAATGTGACCAAACACCAAACCCTTTTTGGATTGAAATTAATCGGCAATTTGAATAACTTTTCCCATTTTAGGATACAAAAAATGGAGGCTAGAAAACTGAATTGAGGTCATTTATTGGATCAATTGGCGAAAACATTAATCAACTTTTTCAACAATTACTTTTAATCGAATTGAACAAATAATAAACGAAATTGGATCAATCAAATTTAAATAAAAAAAAAACATCTTTTGGATAAATATACTGTTTTTCCATTTCTCTATTCATTGGTCATTGCCAATTTTTTTGACAAAAATCATTCACTCTCTTCATAGAATATATTTCAATCATTAAGCAATTCATTTTTATTGGCCCATCACACAGCTCACACATAAAAAGTCCAACACATTAAAAAATAATTCTTTCTTCCATCAAAATCATCAATCAGCAGAAAATGATCAAATTTAGTTTCTCCCAAATTTTCATACTTTTTCTATTCATTTCTCTTATGCATTGCCTACAAAATTACCGAATAATTGGCACCCTTCGATGCTTTGATGGGTTCACGCCATTAGATGGAATTAAAGTTTATCTTAGGGAGAAACGTTGGAAATTTGTACCGGACAATTATTTGGGCGAGACAACAACAACAAAATATGGTTATTTCGATGTGAGCGGTCAAACCGACGATGATACTCCGGAGCCATATTTGCAATATGATGCATATTGCGTTAATACAATTAAATCAATTTTATAAATTTAAATTCCAATTCAAATTAAGGAAGGCTGCACATTCAGTGTTGAAGTTAATCTCGTACCAAATCTAGATTTCCAAAATGTTTGGATTGATGTTGGCTATGGGAAATGGAAAGCAAAACTTGTGAATGGACAGGATTTGGTATTTGAAAAATTGAAGTGCTGAAAATGAAGAACAATAAATTTTGGAGTTTTTAATATTCATTCATGAATTTCTTTGTTTAATTCCTTTTGAATATTTTTGTGATAAAGAAAAGAAAAGAAAAGAAAAGACTTTGTCTCCAAATGATAAAAATTATTTTTTCTTTTGTCCTTTGATCTTTATTCTGTTCATTTTAATATTGCCAAACCCTTATTGAATTGAAATTAATCGGCGAAATGAATTATGTCGAATCCTTTTCCCATTTTAGGATACAAAAAAATGGAGACTAGAAAATTGGACGCACCTTTTTCTTTGTCATTCCAAAATGCCTTTATAAACGGGCAAAAATCACAAAGGAATTAATTAAAAAAACAATGAATTTGCCATTGTATTCAATTCATTTAATCCAAAATTCCCAATTAATATTTAGACAATCAAAAATGCATTTGACATATTTATTTTTTTGTTTTGCAATTTTTGCATCAGCATTTTCGGCACCATTTGAAATTAGCCTTCAGCGAAAATCTGCCATTCTTCCCCAACAAGAAGAAATTCAAGAATGGTTGGGAAAAGCGGCAGAAGAATTGGAAAATGGAAAATTAGCAAAAATAGGACCAAAATGCCCATTTCGGAATTTGCCTGGCATTCGGAATTTGTGAGAATATTCATTTTTAAATAAAATTAATTTAAATTTTTAGATTGTCCAATGAAAAGAAAGAAAATTCCGCAGCCGAAGTGCCAATCATCGATTTTGTGGACACTTTCCTTGTTGGCCAAATTTCAGTCGGAACTCCGCGTAAATTTCCCAAAAAAAAAATTAATTATATTTGTTGGCATTCATTCAGCACAAAAATTCGATGTTATCCTCGATTCCACAATGTTCGTCCTTTATGGAGTGCCGGCAAATTTCCTAATTGACATAAAAACTTGCGAATTTGGCAGAGAATTGCCCTGCGAAAAAATGCGTCTATTTGACCCAAGGCAAAAAAAAAACAATACTGTACTTCAAATTTCCATTTCCTCCCAATTTACAGCCAATCAAGTACATTCTCCAAATGGCCATCCATTAAAAATTATTCATTGGCAAAGGATATTGTTTCGGTAAATATTAAAATAAAAATATTACTTTTTGCATCAAAAGTAGTTTTTGACTTCTAATAAATCAGAGACCGGTTTTAGGGCCTATAAACCTTAAAAGAATTTGCATATCTCATCGAGACGCATCGAATGGAATATAAAATCTCAAATTTTGACTCAAAATTAAAATTTTTAAAAGCAATAACTGGAAAAATAATTTAAACATTTAACTCACTTAATTTCGATTTAAAATAATAAGAAATGTATCAAAAGATGCTTTTCTATGAGATCTACAAATTGGTATAAGGTTTGTAGGGTTTAAAAACGGTTTCTGATTTGCTCGAAGTCAAAAACTAGTTTTAGTGCAAAAAAAAAATATTACTCTTAAATTAATTCTTCATTGTCCATTGCCTTTTTCACAGTTCGGAAATGCAAAAGCCGAATCCAATTTCCTTTTATTGAATGGCAAAGAATTTGTTGGGCCTCGTTCCTTCGATTTGATTTACCAAAGTGGGGCACCCGGAATTCCCCGACTTGATGGCATTTTCTCATTGGCATTCACCACCAGTTTAATGCCAATTAAAGTCATTCAATTTAATTCAATTCAAATAAATATTAAAATTCGCAGAGTGGAATGGAATATTTGCTGGCCAATGAGGAGAATAAAATTGCCACAATTTACATTGAACCATTGAAATCATTGGATTTTACTGCCAAACAGGGTGGAATGGTGACTGTGGGCGGATTGGACAAGAAAAGATGCGAAAATAGTTGGGAATGGAATTCGGTGCCACTTTTGGCAAATAGATGGTTTGGGAATGGAAATTAAGTAAAGGAATAATCAAAAGGGGAATTGTAGGAAAATTCCAATGAAAACAGTGGAATACGGCGATTTTCATTTTTATGGAGGCGAAGCATTCTTCTCCACATTCCATACATTCATTTATGGGCCAAAAAAGGCATTGGCACCTTTGCTCAATTTGGTCAAACCAATCAAAGAACCAATTGCCGGGAAAGTAGGCCAATTGGAAAAGGGAGGAATTTATCGGTTAATTAAAGGAACCCAAAAATGTGGCCATTGAATGTGATCGAACAAATTTGCCGGACATCATATTCCATTTTGGCAATCGAAAATACACACTCACCCCGGAGCAATATGTTCTCGATGTGAGGAAAATCAATACAAAAATATAAATAATTTACCCAAAAAAGGTTGTGCTCGACCCAAATGATCATTCAAAGAATATTTGCCATTTGATGATTTTGCCAATCCCCGACGATTTGCCGGATATTAAGGCATTGATGAAGCCAGCCGATTGGTTCTTTGGTCAACTTTTCTTCAACCAATTTTGTGTCGCTTTTGACTACACTTCTCATAAACAAAAAATTGGATTGAGCCCACATAAAATTTGATTAGAAGATGGAAATTATTTTTGAATTAAATATTTGATAAATATTCCATTCATTTTCATTAATACTTAATTCAATAAAAATTTACAAGCAATTGTCTTTGTTCTAATTTTGCCTCCATTCTTTTTATTACCTAAAATGAATTTTTGAAAATTTTTCTTATGAAAATTTGAGTAGGAAAAAAGGAAAAATATATTTGCAAAATGCAATAAATTAAAAAAATTTGATTTATTTTCAATAAAATTTTATTAACTCATCTAAATTGGAAAAAAATTGAAAATGGATGCTAATTGATTACAAAATAAAATGAATTTGTTGGATTAAATATTTTTTATGTACAATTTTGCACGAAATGCCGCCTTCTTTGTCGAAATGCAGCACAATAATTTGGCCCTGCTCATTTTAACTAAAAAATGGGAATCCCCCCCCTCACCCACCCAACCCCTAACCAATTATAATCTAGGCAAAATTTAATGTAATTCCAAAATAATTCAGTTGGGGACATTTATTTTTTGAAGGAATTTACTGCGAATTTTTCTAATTTTTTAATGCTTTTCATTATTTGGATGCCAAAATCATATATGGAATTTGATAATTCAAATTTGAAGCCAAAAATATTCCCAAAAAATGTATAATCATATTTTGTAACCAAAAAAAATATTGCCAAAAAATATTGTTATATATTTATTGTCTTTAGCAAAAAATGTCCCCAATTAATTTTAAAAAACTAAATTAACCCTACTAATCCCCATAAAAAAAAACCATAATCCCAATTCCCTCATTATTGAATATTTTCACCCAATTTTTCGGCCAATTTTCCCTCCTCCAATTCGGCTCCATGCTTTTTGGCCAATTCCAACAATTCCATCAAATGAAGGCCCAACAATGCCCAATTTGGGATCATCCTTTCCTCCACCGTTTCCCCTTTCGCCAAATTCTCGACTGTGGCCAATCGAAGGGCTGTTAGCAATTCACGCAAAAATTGGGTTATTTTTGCATTCTGCAAAAATAAAACAATCAAAATTAATCAATAAAATTTGGCAACAACTTGAATTCCCCGAAAAACCAAATATGTAGCCATAATCCCAATTTGGACATTTGTCAATTCATTTTCGGCCAATTTCCTCGCCATTTTGGCCAAATCCACTTGAAGAGGGGAATCATCCTTGCCAATCTGAATTTCATTTCCCCCCGCCCCATATTGCCTTCCCATTCCCCTTTCATTCCCCAAATTTTCATCCCCAAATGGATTTATACGAATTGCGGCCACAAATACCAAAAGTGAACGCCAATCCAGATTTCGGCTTTCCTCGGCTTCCAACTGGAAAAATAAATATTAAAATTGATATTTTTATTGGAATTTTTCTATTGTAATCGTAAGGAAGAGAATGGATATTGGATAAATTTGCAAATATGGTTTTATTTTTTAATACCTTTATCATCTATTTGAATCCCCACTCTAGTATATTCGCATTGTTTTTAATTCTATAAAAATGTTTTGAATGGTAAAAAATATCTTCTTTTATAAAAATATGTTATGAGTTGCAAAAAAAATGTTACAAAACATATTTAGAACCTTAAATATTTTGGAAACATAAAAAAACTATTGAAAAATATGTTGAGAATATTAAATTCCTTTGAAATTTATAAGCCTATGGGCTTCTAATAGAAGAAACAGTGAGCCTACAATCATTTTATATTCTTTTTAGACTTTTTTAGGAATATATGGTCAAAATTTTTAGAAGAAATTTTAAGCCAATGAAATTAAAAGCCCCGAGAAATAAACTTTTTATCAAAACTATCAATTATTATTTTAAATATAATTAATAATTTTTATAATCCACCTCCATTGGGGCCAACACGGCTTGCGCGAATTTGAGGACCCGAAGTCGCCAAAGAAGTGCCCAATATTGGCCCCCTTTGTTCCTTTCGCCTTCATCCAAATTTGTCGTTGTCCCTTCAAATAAACCCACAAATGTTTTGGCGCATTCATTGGCCAATTTTCGAATTCGATTCTCCTCTTCTTGACCCAATCCTCTGGCTGGCAAAATTGCTCTCCGAATTCGGCAAAGTCTTTTTTGCACTTGACGGCGTGATCGATTCCGCTCAATTAGGCCTCTTTTCATTTTTCGTTGAACTTCATCCAAAACCACTAAAAAGGAACAAAAATATATATAAGAAATAAATGTTTAATATTTCATCTACAGTAAAACCTTTTTTTAATTCGCTCATTTTCTAATAATTCCCCAGTCTCGATTTTGAGAATTCATAGCTCTGGGTAGGGCGAAATTTCAAAAAGCAATTTTATTGCTTTTTTAATTCCCTAAAGCTCCATAAAATTCGCAAAAAATATTTAAAATCTGTCCATAAATTAAAGAGTAAGACAGAATCCAAAATTTTCCCAATTCGTGAGGGGTTGAAAATTTGTTCCACATGGGATATTAAAAAAGTATTTATACTAATTTTAACACTTAAATTAAATAAATTTGTGCCATAAAATTAGAAAACCAACATTGTGGGTCCATTCCAGCCCGAAGGCATTTATCCTGGCGACATTTTTGGCAAGTATTTCTGGTGCTTTTGCTGATTGGACATTGGCCTTTTGGTTGTCCTTTGCACTCAAAATGTGGATCACGTTGATAAACTCGACGGAAGAAGCCTTTGCAGCCTTCGCAAGTGATGGCACTGAAACATTGGAAATGGAATGAATATTGAATGGAATTAACCGATAATGCAGTCCGGTGGCCAAATCCGCGCAGACCACACACTTTTGGCCCCTTGCCAAGTAGCTGGGCATATAAGGCTCTTCTAAAAAATAAAAAATATTATTTAAAATAAATTTTAATTCTGCTGAATTTGCCATATTTACAGTATCCATTTTGGAATTTTTGACCCCAATTTTTATTTTTGGCTCGGTGCCCATTTGGGCAACAAATAATGGGGGAAAGGAATATGCCACAATAATTCTATCCCTTTTCCCCTTCTCCAATTTTTGGCATTCGAGATAAACTCGGTCAGCAGTAATGGAAGGAGATGGGCAATGGGGAAAAGGGAAGAGATGACCCAGAATGAGTTTGTTGCGCAATTTTGGGGGAGGAAGGAAGCGAGAATGAATGGTTGGGAATGGGGGAATGCCGCCGAGAAAAACAATCCTCTTCCTCCCTTCCTCCTTCTTTGCCTTCCAATTGGCCAAAAAGATGGAAAGGAGGATTTGGTTTTGGATTGTGAATGCCAAAAATGAAGATGAGCATTTTTGGAAGGGGAAATTTACTGTTTTTGATGGGAAATGAACAACATCTGTGCCCGATTGGATTTTGATAAAAAAAGGGGGAGAGGAAAGGTATCCCTATTCCCCAAACATTTTAGTGTTTTATGCATGCATATTCCATTCCCCCATTGTAAAATAGCTTCCTTTTTGTCGGCTTATTTTGATAATGATCAATGGGAATTGGGAATAAAATGTTAAATATAATATTTTAAATTTAATTTTGAGATAAAGTCAAAACGGAAATAAAACAAAATGGAGGCTGGGGTTAATTTTGAATAAATTTAGCTATATTTATTTTATCAGTTTTAAAATATTTTCATTTATTTACCTCTTGTTCGGGTTCGCCTTCCCGTATTTGAGTGAGGTGCCATTTTTGATGATTATAAATAAAAAAATAAATAAAATTTTTAAACTATTTATTTGAAGATGAGTCCAAATGGAAATGGGTTGAATGAATGAAAATGAATGAATGGGATTGAGGATGGGCACAAGAGTGGCCTCAATTTTGGGGTGGGTGTGACCTTGATGCTCGGCTTCTGGGGCAAAAAACAGTGGCAAGAGCAGAAAAACAAGCCATTGGAAGGGAATTTGGGGGGAAGATGAGCGAGAAGGATGGCATTCGGCGATGATGGCATTCAGTGGGGGAATGCCGAGAGTGGATTGAGGGAACATCCTCTCCCCAGCCAAAAATGATTATTCAACAAAAAAAGTGGGTTGATGAGGGGAATACTATAAGGGAATGAATTGGGCAAAAATTGAATTTAATTTTATTCATTTTGTCCAATAATTTTTGAAAAATATTATTTATTTTATGTCAATTATTAATCATTGATTTTTATTTCAATTAAACATTGTGTTTGTTGGGAATTGGAAAAAAAAATGTCCAGCTCGGGGTTTGGCCCTATGCACCAATCCCAGTGCCTTTTTTGCCCGACAATTCATCGATCGATCCATCAGCCAATTGTCCTCAAATTCCAAATAAGTATTCTTTAATTAATTTGAATTATTTCCAATTTATGGCCCAAAAGTACTTTGTTGGTTGTCAAATTCTCCAGCGGGAATCCCAGTCCATTTTGTTGGGCAAGCACAAAATTATCTTTTGGACCTTTGGCCCTCACCGGTTTTGGGGCAATTTTCGGCGTAAATTCCATTCGATATGTGGTTTCCGATTTATTATTCCCATATTTGGCATTTGTATTCGGCGAATTCCAATGAAAATGATGTAAATCATGATTATGGCTTAAATTTTAAAATTAAATTGAATTCCCTCCACCCGAATTATTCCATACAATGGTTTGGACAAATAAAGGAGGAAATCATCATCTTTTGTTGTGTAAAATGGGGCCAAATAATCCGTTCGCCAGCCAAATCCCCTTTCAATGTCCTCTTCTTCTGCTGCTCTTCTTTTATTCTTTCGGCCATTTCCAATGCCAATATCTTAAATTAGTGAGTGAATTTAATTGAAAAGAAATATATCTTTTTGTTCGTAATTTTATTTTTTTTTTGTCCACAATTTTTACTGCCGAAAAATTTCCAATTTTTGCATATATTTCGGCCATAACATAGTATTATGGTTTAGATTCAGGGCATGACATGAGTTTAGAAGTAGGAGGTTTCTTAAAGAAATTAAATTTGGCCAAATTATTCGGTATTAAAAATTGCAAATTTTTCGACAAAAAATTTGGTGGATGAAAATTTTAGACAAAAAAATGCCTTCCAAATTGTGAAAATATATTATTTTTATTTTTACCATCCCAAAGTGGATACGGTATTTGATGATGGTCATCGCCGCCAATGGATGGACGTGAAAGAGGAAAAGATGATGGAATTGGAGGCGGGGGCGGAGGCCAAATTCGCTCAAAATGGTCATTGACATGGCCCTCAAGCAATCCTCCATATTTATATCGACGATGATGATGCCTTCGATGGGGGATTACGGTCTCATCCCATTTGGTCAATTCCGCAATCCGTTGCCTCAATTCCTCATCACCAGAACTTATTCGATGCCAATTATTTGGCCAAGAAATGGTCGATGTGCTACTCATTTTGTGGCCATTTCCCATTTTTCTCCACCATTTATCCTCCTCCTCATCCTCTTTGTTGTCCGATAAATCCAATTCCATTGAGGAAGTGCCGCCAATTGAAATGGAAGCCAGCGAATTTGACCGTTGGGCTGGAATTATGCTGGAAGCCCGAGAATTCATTCGGTTAATTTATTTTCTTTTCCAAAAATTTAAAATAATAATATTTTGAAGAAATGTGAACGGATGATTTTAATAAAGGGGGTCTTCTTTTTCTTTATTTGTTTCTTTTTTGCCATTCAAAGTGGGCATTTTTGAAACAAAAAGAAGGGGGTGGGTCGTGGCTCGTGGGTGGGTGGAATTACAAATTCCCTTCTTTTTTGTTCTTTTAGTCATTGAAAAACCAACGGAAATGACCAATTTTTAAGAGAAAAGAAATAAATACTTTGTAAAGGTATAGCAAAATTTGCAAAAATAATTTTTTGCTAATTTAATATTTTTTTAAATTAAAGTTTCCCCTATCCAATTTTATTTAATTAGGGATTAAAATTATGAAAAAATTAAATAATATAAGTGAATCTTTTGGTAATTCCTCTCATCATTGTTTTTTGGGCATTTTATTCGTAATCGAATTTTTCCTCGAATTTTTCCTCCTTCTCTCCGCTTTCACTTTCATTTTTATTCTTTTTATTTGTTTCATTTTCAGTGACTGCCTTTTTCTCCAAATTATCGTCCAAATATGCTTTTATCTTAAAATGTGCGAAATTTATTTAATTAATTTTTATTTTCGCACTTTTTCAATGCTCCATCCACCAATTTTAATGCTTTTTGCCTCCGTTCCATTTGCCTCCATCAATGTCAATGTTGGATGAATTCCGGCAACATATTCGGATGACACTTGTTTTGAATATTCTGAAGCATTTTCGCTTTTCGTGTCCAATTTATGGATGAAATCTTTGGTGAAAATTTGATATTTAACCTTTTTTTTCCCATTTTTTACCTCCTATTTCCGGAAATTGCCACAAATTACAATCGCAATATTTGATTTTGGCTGATGGATATCGCTTTAAATTGGTGAAAAATTAAATATTTTGGATTATTATTTTGCCCACTTTTGTTGTATTTGTGTCCAATAAAATTTGAGGGGTTGAGGATGGATAGGATTCAGTGGAATTTGGTGTTGTTGATTGGCTACTGTTGGTGGATGGTGAAGGTGAAGTCGAAGTGGATGAAGAATAAGATGTGCTAGTATTGGTTGTGGTTGTTGTTGTGGTGGATGTTGTTTCCTCTTCGACACTTTCCGAAGAAGATTCGACGCAAACTTAAAGAGAAAACATTTTTTGCCAGAATTAAATTCTTTTGCTGGAAAATTATACATTCTTTTGTCGAAAGATCGGTTTTTGTTGGATAACTTGTTTATGGTTGATTCTAGACATTATGGACCTTAGTTAGACTACTCGATAGAACTCATCGAGATGTATCCATTGATATATTATTTGTTTCGGTGTAACCAAAATTCAAAGCGCTAAACTTCTAAACTTTGTTTTTCGGTTTATAACTCTTTTAGTTTTGAACCAAACCCAGACAATCTCTTAGCCATTTGATGCGCCTCGATTAGCTCTATCGAATGGTAAAAGGTTTATAGGATCTAATTTCAGTCCTAACCAAGTTATTAAACTTTCGGCAAAAAGAATGCGATTTTTCGTCAGAAGAATTAATCGGAAAAAATTGGTACCCAAACTTAAATGGAAAATAAATCAAAATCGAAATATTAAATTCAAAATATTTTTACTGAATCACCTCCGCAAGTTTTTGGGCATGCACATCGCATGCATTTTCGGAAGAAGAAATTCTCACATTGTCCCTTCATTGTCTCACAACTGTCACTTCGATCCACGCATTTATCTATAAATACATAAAATAAATTATTTTAATTCAATTTTGTGAATTATTCACATTTTTCTTCACAATCAATTGGACAATCCTCTGTGCCGCATCCAAAGCAAATGGTCAATGAAAATATTAAAAATAAGGCAGAAATGGAAATAAATTTGGACATCATATTTTTTATAAATTATTAATAAAATTTTAAATTCTAAAAATGGACTATTTGGAATAGAATTTTTGCGGACTTAAAAACTCTCATCAGTAATGAATTTTTTTGGCGTCATTCATTTTTCCTGCCTAAAATTGCCCATTTTATTCATTTGTTCAGCTGGGGAATTTGATCGAAAATATGAAAATTTGTCGAATAAATTCAAATTTTTATCCAATTTTGTTCAATTAAAAAATAGCAAAAATAGGAATTTCAGATTTTGGGGAATTTTTTTGAATTTTGGATGATTCCATTAAAAATATGATGAGAAAAATTTGCATTGAAAAATGCACGTCCGATTGTAGGTCGATTAATTCATGGTTCAAATTTTGTACTCTGGAAACCCATTTATTTTTATGAAAATTTGCAAAGCTGGCTCTAAAATTAACTCCCACAAAACAATTAAAATTGAATGGAAATTCTTCAAAAATATTAAAATTGAAATTAAATATTATATAAAAAAGGAAATAATAATAATAATAATAATAATGTTTTTTCTATTTATTCTTTTTCTCTTTTCATTTCTTGAATAATATTTTATGTAATATTTGTAATATATTCCAAATTGGTGCAATAATATTTTTTGGTAAAATGTTTTTGGTAATATGTGAACTAAAGTTTGGCATTTTTTCCAACCAAAAAATATTATGAACCATAAAAGGCAAAAGCAGGTGTTTCATTCCTTTAATTTAATTTTGGGAATTAATTTGCCAATGACATTGCATTTTTGTTAAAATTCTTATTACCAATTGCTTGCTCATATTCTTAATTTTTCGCCTAATAAATTCTCAGAATTGTTAAAAATTACTTTTATAGTAAAAGACGATTTTTTTGCCAAATTTTCATCCGAAAATGAGTTTTTAAATTCAAAAGTTCGATACGATCTTTGCACATTTAAAATATCAGACATTACCTCATTCGTGTACTAATTCCTAATTCGATTGATATTTGAAATTTACTGTTCTGTTCGGCGACAGCTGCCCCAAATAATATTATTTGAATTTTTGATATGAAAATGAGAAAAACATCCAATAGTGGCAATATTCTGAGAATTATTTAATTAAAATATTATTACCAAATTTTTCATATCCTCACACGTCCCGCTCATTAAATATGGGCATTAAAATATTAATAGGTGAACTTAAAAACATGTACGGTGCCATTTATAAACGGTACAGTTCAGCGAAAAAGGTCATTTAAAATATTTCAATCAAAACATGTTTTGCAAGTTTAGCACTATTTAAATGAAGTTTTGAAACTCATTTCAAGTAAAACATTACTAGTTTTTTTTGGCTTAATCATTTTAAATTGTTGAAAATGGTTTGAATAAAATGTTTAAATGCCTTTTTCGCTGAACAGATTCCTTAAATCCCTTATTATTACAATACTATCAAATAAATATTTCCATTAAAAGTCTCTGTTCTCTGTGGCTCCATCTTTAATTTCATTTGTTATGGAGAAAAAAAATAAATTATTTTTTTGTAATTGTTAGGAGAAAGTTACTAAAGAAAATTTTTTCATTCATTTCATTCTCAATGTGTGTGGGAATTTAAGGAAATATGAATATATTTTGATGAGAAAAAAACATAATAATTAAATTATCAATGAATTATAGTATTTAATGAAAATGAATGAATAAAAATACCCTATTCCATTTCACATCCAAAGGAAATGTATTTTTGCATGCAAATATAATCGTTAATAATTGACCAATAATATTTGACTTGGTATTGGCATTTGTCCTTTTTGGATGCTTTTTTATGATACCGTATTTATATAAAATTGATCAAATCCCTCCAATTTAGAATTCCATCAAATTTTACCTCCATTAAAATGAATTCCTCCTCATTGAATCCAATACCAACAGTAAGGCCTCCATTCGCCTATTGGGATGATTCAATCTGGGTGAATTTGTTTCGATATTCTATCAGTCTAGTTGGATTCTGCACTAATGTTTTACTCATTTGGATCATTTTTTCGGTAAATTTCACAAAAAAATGGACAATAAATAAAATTTGCAGACAAAATTACGACTTCATCAATGCAATTGGTATATGGCGCTATTGGGATGTACTGACATTGCAATTGGTGAATTTATCATTAAATTTGTTCATTTCCATTGCATTTTTTAGCCATTGGAATGTTCATTCGGGCCACTTATGCAATTTATGCATCCTCAATTGGAATTGTCCTTTATTCTAAATTAACTTGTGTTTTGGTACAAAAATAAATTCATCCCATTTTTTAAATATTTTAAGATGGTTACGCCAATGAGCATTGGCTTTACCTTCACCCGAATTGCGGTCCTTGCATTGGCCGCCGATCGTCTCTATATGGTCATTCATCCGCTCACATACAATTCCAAATTTAACAAAGTTTTCGCACACTTTTTTCCATTTCCCAATATATTATAGTCATTATTTGCTTTTGTTTTCTTCATTGGTTTTCTCTTTACAAGTTTGGACACTTTCTTCAAATATTACCGCATTGATGATACAAACAAAATTTCATTATGCACGATTGGTTCGGCTGCTGGTCCTGGATATGCTTATTTTGGTCAATTTTATTCGAATACTTGTTTGGTTTTGCTTTTCGGTAAATTGACCAATTTTTGCGTATTTTAACTATTTTTAAGCCCTTTATATTCCATTTTTGGTGATTTATCGGAGGAAATGTGCCCAGGAAGCACTAAATTCAAGTTGGAATTGGCGCCGTCAATATGAGGTCACCGCCACCACAATTTGGCTTCTCTTTTTCTATGCATTCCTTTGGGGCGGCACATTTTTCGGCCTTCTTTTTGTCAATTTTGTGAGTTAATAAAATGTTTTATTTTTGTAAATCAATTTAAGTTCACTGATAATTATCAATTTTATGCTGGATATATTACCTATATTTTTGGGCTTATCTCGGGTGCATGTTCTTCGGCCAGTTTTTTCGTCTATTTGTTTAAACACCCGGACATTCAAAAACAAATGAGAATATTATTTGGGCGAATATTCCTTAGAAATGGACAACAAAGTTCGGGGAATAAGGTTGGTGATTTTCAAAGGTTATTTTTCTTTGTAAAGAGACGGAATTGATATCTAAAGAAACACAAACAAGCGGAATTATTCTAAGCGAAAATTCAAAACAGGCGGAATTATTCTAAGCGAACACACAAACAGGCGGAATTATTCTAAGCGAAAACACAAAACAGGCGAAATTATTCTAAGAGAAAACACAAACAGGCGGAATTATTCTAAGCGAAAACACAAACAGGTGGAATTATTCCAAGCGAAAACACAAACAGGCGGAATTATTCTAAGCGAAAACACGAACAGGCGGAATTATTCTAAGCGAAAACACACAGGCGGAATTATTCTAAGCGAAAACACAAACAGGCGGAATTAATCTAAGCGAAAACACAAACAGGCGGAATTAATCTAAGCGAAAACACAAACAGGCGGAATTATTCTAAGCGAAACACAAACAGGCGGAATTATTCTAAGCGAAAACACAAACAGGCGGAATTAATCTAAGCGAAAACACAAACAGGCGGAATTAATCTAAGCGAAAACACAAACAGGCGGAATTATTCTAAGCGAAAACACAAACAGGCGGAATTATTCTAAGCGAAAACACAAATAGGCGGAATTATTCTAAGCGAAAACACAAACAGGTGGAATTATTCTAAGCGAAAACACAAACAGGCGGAATTATTCTAAGCGAAAACACAAACAGGCGGAATTAATCTAAGCGAAAACACAAACAGGCGGAATTATTCTAACTAAAACAAACGGAATTAATCTAAAACTTCTCCATAATATCTCCATAATAGATAATAAATTAGTAGCTACAATAAGCTAAATATTATAACACAAATAATGAGAAATAATTGTATTTAATAATTTTGTACAGGTTTTCTCGATCAGTGCAAAAAATATTTCAATGGTTCAGGAAGTACAAATGACTAATCTACATAAATAAATTTCATTTAAATATTTGATTATTTTTTTTATTGTATAATTTTTTAATATTATATAAATTTTGTTACATGTCGAAAAAACTGAAAATGGCTCTTTTACTTTTTTGGGAATACATACTTAAAAATTTAAATTAAATTTTCCAAAAGGAAGAGAATATTGAATGGATGTCTGGCTGGTTTGAGTGGTGTAAAATTTATATAAAAAATATGGATTGGCTTAAAGCAGTTGGTTTACACCTTTGTCATGTGCCGAAATTTTCAATCCCAATAATAAATTAAATAGAAAAAAATTGTTAGGCCAATTCCAATGGTAGAAACCAATCAAAATGAATTGATTTTGTCAGGGCCAAACAACTGTTCCCAAGTCCCCTTCTTTTTTCAATTCTTTTTTAGTCCTAAAATTAAATGTTGGCTGGATAATCTTCCAATTTATTCCATGAAAATATTTTCAAAAATGCCATTTTATTTTGCATTCATTTTCCTCTTCATTTCAATTCAATTAAATAATGAAGGTAATAGAGGAATTTGGATTAATAAATAAATTATTGCGCCAATTTCCTCAGTCCAAACGACATTATTGTTGAGCAATGAATTTGACGGAACAAATGCACCCAAAATAAAATGGGAAGAAACAATTCAATGGGAGGAGAATAGTGCCGAATCGGTTGGGCATAAAACCACGGAAAGTGGTTCATCAGAAGTTGGTGGCATTAACACAACATATATTTCAAAGGCAACCAAAATAAATCAAATGGAATTGAATTTATTTCATTCACAGATTCTGAATCGACTGACCAATCGGACCAGATATGACAAAAGGTTGAGGCCATTATATGGAGAAGGCGGTCAGTAGTCAGTTATTTTAAAGCCACAATGTCCCTATTCTTTATTTATAGCAGTGGATGTTGGCATTTCAATTCACATCACCCAAATTAGCAGTGTCTCTGAGGTGGAAATGGACTTCACTTTAGATTTTTATTTACGTCAAACCTGGTTAATGGACATTTTGGTGGAAAGTTTTGCCATAAATAAACAAATTCTAAGGTACGATCCTCGCCTAGCATTTGCCCAAATTGACCCGGAATTGGCAAAAAGGGTAAAAAAATTGACAGTTGGAATTGAATATTTGGAGAGACTTTGGAAACCGGACACTTTTGTGCGAACCCAAAAATGAAATTAATTATTATTATTTTGTAGTTCCCAAATGAGAAGAATTCAATATTCCATGTTGCCACCGTCGAAAATGCATTCCTTCGAATTGAACCCGATGGAAGGGTAAAAATAGATCTAGATGAGGAATATAAATATATACATTTTATGTAGATTTACACATCGCAAAGAATGACGGTGAAGGCAATGTGCCCAATGGATTTATCATTGTTCCCAATGGATTCGCAAACATGCAAATTGGGATTGGAAAGTTACGGATACGATGTGGACGATATTGGTCCTCCTCTCCCTCTCTGCTATATTTGGACATTTTTGTAGATTATTATTGGGGCTATCGACGATCGGATGGGAAAAAGCCCGAAGAGGCTGTAAATTAAGAATCTATTTTAAATTAATTAATTGTACAAAAAGGTGGCATTCGATGAATTTTCCTTGCCTCAATTCCGAAGGACCGGCTATCGAGTGACGGGCACACATGTTCGAACTGCTTCAGGTTGGTAATTTAAAAAGGTATACTTAAATTAATCTATTCATAGGAGAATATGCCCGACTTTATATTGAAGTGATTTTGACGAGGAATGTTGGATTCTATTTGATGAATATGGTCATCCCGGTCAGTCAAATATATTCATAAGAGTAATAAATATATTTTTGATTAGGCAATGTTGATTGTTTCCATTTCGTGGGTTTCATTTTGGCTAAGCAGAGAAGCATCGCCAGCTCGTGTTGGGCTTGGATATTTAACTGTAATATTCATTCGTTTATTTTAAATTTATATTAAAAAATTGAAGGTTTTGACGATGACAACATTAATTACAACAACAAATAATTCATTGCCAAAAGTCAGCTACATCAAATGGTTGGATGTTTTCCTCAATTTCTGCTTCATTATGGTCTTTGTTAGTGAAAATATTTGTTCATTTATGAAAATTCAATGAAAAATTTGTTTTCTTTTTGCAGGCTTCTTTAGTTGAATATGCGGTGGTCAGCTATTGGCATAAAAGGTTGACTCACAATCAGGGAATATTTTGGAATAATTTAATTAATTAATTCTTTTCTTAGGAATCGGCATAAAAGGGCACGCCCAATTCGTTCATCCACAATTTGCGATCCAACAAACACTGTTGGCATTCAAATGACCGCATTGATGGAGGAAGAAGGTTGCCCTTCCACCAATCAAATATTTTTCCCCGCCCATTACAGTTCCTTCGCCCCAATCCTCCGCCACTCAATTACCTCCATTTTTGCCTGAATGCACTTGCACTTGCCCAAATCCCCCATCAACCCCTTCTGAACAATTAATTTATCAAAAAAGGAGAAGCACAATTGGCCATATGCCATTTTCATCTACTACATCATTTATTGGCGATGATGAGTGCGAAATTCAATCATTTTAAATTCAAAATTAAATTAATCCACTTTTAGTAATTTTGCCTCTGCTGTTGCTGAAAATCATCCCCAAATGGGATTATCAAATATGGCAACTCGAGGAAAATTCCAACGGTTTTTAGAATAAATTTGGCATCGTAAATATTCATTTTAAGTCGACAACGTGGCTATTCATATTATGCCGGAATGGGCCTTGGGATGGGCTCAAATTATTTGCGTGGTTTTGGGCAAAGAATATTCACGGGAGGAAGGTCAATCCACCCACCTCAAATTTCCCATTTATTTTTAATTGTTAATTTAGTCCATCAAAAATTGATCAATTTTCTCGATGCTGCTTTCCAATTCTTTTCATCATTTTCAACATTATTTATTGGCAAGTGCCAAAATTAAAATTCAATTTTATTCCTTTTAAGGTCGGCCTTAACATTCATGAGCAAAAAAGATTTGGAAAAAGTGGAATTCGTGCCTTTTGATTGATTCAATTATTTTCAATCATATTTGATTTGCCTTTTCCCATTTTATTGTATTTTTTATCCTCTCATTTCGGCCAATCTCTCCAATGTATTCAGCCTCAACATTTCCGCCCGAATCCACGGTGCCATTATAAACATTCTGTGAAAGAGAAATACATTAATAAAATTGAATATTTTCCAAAAACTTTGTGTAAATTCCTGGGAATTTTGGTTGCGCACATCCAATGCCCCAACTGACCACACCCTAAAATATATTTTTAATTTAAATTAAAAATTTGCAAAATGTTTTTACCTGCACCTCCCATTGGCCCAAAACATTCAAACATTGGAGGGGGCCCCCACTGTCCCCTTGGCACGAATCCACCCTTCCTCCATTGAAACCGGCACAAATCATTGAGGGCGGATGCATTCGACCTGTCAATTTCCCTCAATTTAAATCTATTCCCTTCAATTTCAACCAGCATAATGTCGAAAATCGTTGCAAGTGACCGGCGCAATGATTGGAACGTGAATTTCACGTAAAGTGCGCGCCCTTTCCCCGCCCTCTTTTAGTCGGCCCCATCCTGTGACCACACACATTCCTTCAATTTGAAATGCATAAATTATATTAATATACCGTAAATCCTCTATTAGTGCCCCCTCCTTAAGTCCCCTCCATTAAGATCACCCTCTAGATTGTCTCTGAAAATTAATAGCCCCTGGACTATTAATAGAGGATTTAATGTACTATATATTATTCAGAAAATATTTTATAAATTCGCACCATTGATTTTGGCCGGAACAGTTGGCAAACAAATTGGCCAAATTGAATCGTCATATTCAGCTGGTGGATCAATCCTAATTAAATTTGAAATTGAATTTGTGTTTGGTTTTGTGCACCTCAACAATGCCACATCATATGCACTGTGCACAATTTGATAGAGGGGATGGATGGAAATGCTTTTGACACGATGGGGTTCGCCCGAAAATATTTGATGGCCTCCCAAAAGGACTCGATAACGACGGGAATTCGGCTAAATTTAATTTTCAAAAATTTCACATTCGTTTTGCCCAAAAACCTTTTTGCAAAACAATGTGCGGCGGTGACCACAAAATTATGGTCGATTAGGGCGCATCCACATTTGTGGCTAACCGACAAATTACCACCCCTTTTTTCGTCCGTTTTAACGGTGACCAATTGGCCTGTCCATGGCCAGGAATGGGGGCTTGTCTCCAATCCACCAACTAATCGATGAGTATTCGGCATCTACGTTGGATGGATGATTGAATAAATTTGTATAATTTAATTAAAAGGGAATTTAAAATTGCGAAAGGATTTTAGCGGTTTAATGGTTTGTCCTAGCACCAAACCATATAACCAATTGTTAGAGCTCTTCAAGACGCATCATTTGATATTAATTTTGTTTAAGATTTAACAAATTTTAGTTTTGAACCAGAAAAATAGATGGTTTAAACGGTTTAATACCCTTTCATTTTGATCAAACTATAAATTAAATAAATCGACGTATCTTAACGAGAGATGAGATCCCTCAATTAGGATTTAGGGTTCCGGAGTTAGATCAAACCATTAAACCGCTAAAATCATTTCGCCATTTTCAATACTTTTTTCACCTTTTTCAATTTTTTTCGCCATATTAAATACCACCCATTTAATTATAATTTAAATTAAATATATTTAAAAATCTCACCAAATAATCGAAACGACTAAAATTTTTATTCAATGGAGGTACCCCACATTTGACTGGCGGTTCATAAGGAGGAATGGAAAAAATTGGAGGAAAATTGAATAAAATCAAGAAAATTAATTGAAAATGAAATTTGATAGGCAACATCAAGGAAATAATTAAATTTTACGAGAAAAGACTATATAAAAGGCCCAATTTCCCATTTGATCGATTCCAAATTTTTGGCATTTAAAAGAAAAATTGTCATTGGGAAATGAGGAAAATGTCGATTTGGACGCGGGCAACGGTAAAGCAAAGTTGATTATTCACAACGGAAGGAGGCAATATAATTATAATTTTGAAAAAAAAAAAGATAATTCATTTAAAAATATTTATATTTATTTCACATCTAATATTTAATTAATTTAATTTCATTTAATTAATTATGGTCAATTCTTCAGGTTATGGAATCTCTCAATAAAAAATTTACACATTATTTTTATTGGGAATTTGTAATCAAAAAAATTATGAGTTGCAAAAATTAATATATTTTTGAAGAAAAAATATATAAAAATGGAATTAATTATATTTATGATGGCTTTGAATTGAGGTAAAGTGCTTGAAGTTGAGTGAATGCATCCAAAAATTCCCTCTGATTCAATGCCCCATCCCCGTCCAAATCGCCCAATTTCATTGCCGAATCCACCGTCAACATATCAATTAATTCGCCATAATCCAAGAATCCATTGGCATTTCGGTCCGCATTTTCCACCATTTTTTCATCCACCAATTTGTTCAGCCCGACAAAACGTTTTTTGGCCTCTTTCAATGGGAAACCAATTTTGTTGAAAAATTCTTGGAAAGTCAAATTTCCATTTTTGTCCACATCCGCTTCCTCAATTTGTTCCCTTGTCACGCCCAATTCTTTCCCCAACAATTCGAATGCCTCATCCAATTGGAGATCCCTTTTTGGAGGCAAAACGCTGGCCACCATCGATTGCAATGGAACACTCAATACATGGATTAATGCCTTCAGCTCATCCCAGCTTAATTTGTCATCATTATTCGCATCGTATTTCTGCAAAAAATTAGAATAACAATAAATTAATTAATTTTGCACAGGAATAAATCAATATTTATTGTATTTTTGGGGAATAATATCCATCAAAATGGGATTTTAATGATAATTGCAATCCGTATTTCTTCTATTAATATCCCCTTCTAATGTGCCTCCCTAGACTTTGAAGTACTGTACCAATTGACATAATGAACGTTCGGAAAAAAATTTATTGTATTTTTCTTATGGTGCCTTTGTTCTATAAAACGCTATACATAGTTTGTTCAAAAATGTCAACAGATAGCAGAGTTAGGCCCCAAATTTTGCCGATTTTTGGGGGTTTGAAATTTAGCCCTAGTAATATTAATAGAAGAAATATGGTACTTGAATTTGTGTTTTACTTTTTTAAATATTAATGGAGAATATTCCCAACTAATAATATAAGACAAATAAATATAAAAATAATACGCAAATGTAAATTCCGTCAATTTCACTTTACATGAAAATTTAAATATTTCAGCCTCACCTTGAATTGGTTGGCCGTAACTTTTACATCGTATTCGTCTGATTCATTTCCACTCACAAATCCATCTTTATTTGTGTCCAAATAAATTTCAGCAAAATTTTTCGTGAAATTTGTCTGCTCTTCGATGCTCAATTCCCCATCCCCATCCACATCGCTGGCATTCACAAATTTTGGGTCAATAAAATTCGTTGTTTCGGCGGCGCCCAAAAATTGTTTAAAATCGTCGAGTTTTATTCCGCCCAATTTAATATATTCCTTATTTCCAATTCCTTTTGTTTCATTCTTTTCCTCACCAGCCAAAAGTTGATTATGTGTTTTCACCAATTTTTCATAATGTTTATTTATTTCATTTGGAATTTCAACCTTTCCATCGTTATTCCCATCAAACAACTTAATTATTTTTTTTTAAATTTAATTTTCATTTTATTATTTTAACCTGAATAAATGAACCAGTTGGTTTTTGTTCACATTGGCTAATTAGTAGGCAAAAAATGCCAAAAATTAGGAATTTAATATTTTTATTTGATGAGTTCATATTTATTAAATAAAGAATGGATTTATTTCCTCCAAATTGCGCATCAATATTTATAAGTTTTTGGATTTCTCTCTGCAAAATGTGCGTCAACAATTCTGCGAATTACGACGAATGAAAAGAAGCAATGTGGATTCATCGACCAATCGTCAAAAACATTCATTCACTTCCTTATTATTTTATTCGGCGAATGATCAATGATGAACGAGAAGATAAATAAACGAGTACATTTTTAATAATATTTTTGTTAATTAAGTATCCTTTGAAAAAATTGATCTCAATAGTCAATTAAAAAAATAAGAAAAAGTTAATTTTATTTTTATTATCTAATTATATTGGAAATTTATGAATATTCTATAAATAAAAAAATGGAAATAGAATTGTTCCAAATATGGCGATGAAAATTGCATTTGGTAGAATAAATTGGGGCATAGCGGCCAAGGTTAAACCCTTCACCTCAATCCAAATTTCCGAATCCAAATCTAAACCATATCCACATCACCCTTTTTCCCCTCTTCTCAAATATGGGAACAAAATTGCCTGGGAGCAACAGCCACGGGCTGGTGCCAAGGTCATTCTCGACCCGAATTTGGTTTTTTTGACATGGAATAGCCTAGTGCTGTGCTGATTAAATAGTTTTGCATTTTTTCATCATTCCATTCAAAAAATGATCTAAACTTAACAAATAAATCCCACAAAATTGTTCATTTTAGTGCCTACATTTCTCCATCAAAATGGCTTCAAATTCATTGTTGCTTATTCTTATAATTTCTTTTATTTTCATTCCACCAATTTTGGCTGTTTCCCAGCCAATTTTTGTATTTTCAAAATTGTTGAAAATGTGTAATGTAATTATAAAATTAAAAGGAACTTGTGGAGCCAATGGAAGAACCAGACGAATTTGAGGATGAATATACAATCAACAAAAGAGCCGGAATTGCGCATAAACTATTCGATGGGGACATTGATTTAAGGCCACATGAATATGAATTCCTCAAAAAGAAATATTACTCCGATCCAGATGGAGCCAAAATTGGTGTGCACTTTTTAATAAGGAATTTTATTGAAATTAATAGAAGAAATGCAAATAAAAGCATCCGGTTACGGTAAAATATATAATTAATTTTCCCTAGATTATGTATCTTCCCTAAAAATGTAAAATGTTGAGTTTCAAAATATCCATAAATTTAAAAAAAAAATCCGGAAACCAACCGGAAAGAAACAAGTTAGATTAAATCTTTCCGGAACAACCGGAAACAGTTAGATTAACGCTTTTCGGAATCTAACCGGAATACAAAATCTTAAACTTTCCGGAACAACCGGAAAACAAAATCAGAATTAAAACTTTCCGGAACAACCGGAAAACAAAATCAGAATTAAAACTTTCCGGAACAACCGGAAAACAAAATCAGAATTAAAACTTTCCGGAACAACCGGAAAACAAAATCAGAATTAAAACTTTCCGGAACAACCGGAAAACAAAATCAGAATTAAAACTTTCCGGGACAACCGGAAAACAAAATCAGAATTAAAACTTTCCGGAACAACCGGAAAACAAAATCAGAATTAAAACTTTCCGGAACAACCGGAAAACAAAATCAGAATTAAAACTTTCCGGAACAACCGGAAAACAAAATCAGAATTAAAACTTTCCGGAACAACCGGAAAACAAAATCAGAATTAAAACTTTCCGGGACAACCGGAAAACAAAATCAGAATTAAAACTTTCCGGAACAACCGGAAAACAAAATCAGAATTAAAACTTTCCGGAACAACCGGAAAACAAAATCAGAATTAAAACTTTCCGGAACAACCGGAAAACAAAATCAGAATTAAAACTTTCCGGAACAACCGGAAAACAAAATCAGAATTAAAACTTTCCGGAAACCAACCGAAAAGAAACAAGTTAGATTAAAACTTTCCGGAATCTAATCGGAAACAAGGTTAGATTAAAACTTTCCAATTATACATATATTTTTGCTATTTTATTCCCGAAATTTTAATGTTTGGGCCCAATATCTCAATGATTGTTCATTCTTTGTTCCCATTTAATTCATTTCTCACAAATTTTAGTTCAATTCACAAATTGGGTGACCGATGAGAATTTACGGTGGCCGGTTGAGCCGAATGCGACGGATGCAAATGGCAAGAAAATTGGGCCAATGATAAATTACACTTTGGATTGGTACAAAATTGTGGAGCCTCCATCCTGTTGGTCTATTTTCCCATTTTCTCCTCCAATTATTTCCATTTAAAAGTTATTTGGATGAATAATATTTTGGACGCGCACAAAAACATTGAGTCCAAAACTTGCATCCGATTCAGAAATTCAAGTGAAGGTGACCATTTGCACTATTATTGGGGCTACGGATGCCATTCATTGGTTGGCCGAAATGGAGGAAAACAATATGTTTCACTGGGACCTGGGTGCTGGACAGTAAGTCAAAATATGGTCAAATTCAAATGATTTTTTCCAATTCAAGGTGAATGCGGTGCACGAAACTTTGCACGCAATTGGCTCAAATCACGAACAAAGTCGGCCGGATCGAGATGGATTCATCAAAATTTTATCGGAAAATATGATCGATGTGAGAAAAATAAAAATTGGCAATTTTAATACATTTTTTTGAAGGATATTGCCGATGCATTTGCCATCATTGGTGGATCACCAACCGGAAATCCCTACGATTATGGTTCTGTGATGCATTATACGGCGAAGGCCTTTTCCAAGAATAATAAGTAAACACCCAATTTTAGGTTCTGTCATGCACTATAATCATTTGGCATTCTCAAAAAATAACAAGTATGGTCCATTCCCCCCTTGCCAAAAATCATTTCAATTTTTTTATCATTCGAAGAAATCCAAAAAAAAGAACTAAATTTCTCCAAATGATACCGTATACTTTTTTTCCCATTACATATAGCTCCAGTAAAATTGTCATAATAGGAATGGAATAGGAATAAGACAATCCTGTGTTGGGCAATCATCGTTGTTTAAAATGTTGATGATTTGTTAATAAAATAATAATATAAGAAATTGTTTAAAAATTTATTTAATTTCCTATAGACCAACAATCAACACAATTGACAAAAATTATCAACACACAATTGGGTATCGCCTTCAACTCTCCTTCCTCGATGCCAAGGCCATCAACCATCGATATTGTGAACGTAAATAATTCCCATTGTGTCAATCCCTCTTCTATTTATTAGATGTTTGCGATGATTCACCGTGGATTCCGCCTGAATGTTTGAATGGTGGCTATCAAAATCCGAATAATTGCACGGAATGCCTCTGCCCCGATGGATATGCCGCCCCATTTTGCCATCATGTGGCCAAGGGAAATATGCAGGGAGAACGTGAGGAATTATTTAAATAAATCAATTTATTAAAATTAAAATAAATAAAGCATGTCTCGGCGATTCGAATATTTTGTTGACTGAGGCCCAACCTGAAATGAAGGAACTTCGATGGTACAATTCAACCAATTTTACGTGCTATTGGCGAATTCAAGCGCCGGCCGATCATTATATTGAGGTCAAATTTGAACAATTGGACGGATTCAAATGCGACCAATCCTGCTATAATTTCATTGAAGTCAAATATGGAAATATGGCCAATTCGGGTAATTATGATATTATTTAATTAAATATTTATTTTAGGCCCTCGTTTTTGCTGTGAATTGCCAACGGAATCATTGTTCACCGAAGTGCAAGGGCATGAAGTGATAATAATTGCGCATGGAATAAAACCAGGAAATTATACAGTTGGATTGCATTATCGTATCACAAAATAGTAGAAAATTAATATTATACACGGAAAATAAATATATTTTTGAGAGGAAGCTCAATTTATATTTTAATATTGTTTTTTGTTGTTGGATAAATCAATCATTTTGGCTTACTCAATTATTCTGTTTAAACCGACAAATTATCAGTTTATTTAACCTAAAATTCCATTTTAAATTCGTAAATTTTTAAAAACCAAAAATTTACTTTTGGGAAAAGTGAACATCAAAATAATTATGAAAGAACATTGCAAAAATATTAAATAATTAAAATGGACGGTATAGATTAAAATTACAAATTAAAAGAGAACATTTGCAAAAATAAAAATACTTAAATTAAGATGGAAAGTTTATATGAATATGAAGGCTGGTTGTGAATGTGAACCCTCTTTGATGAATTGTATTTAAGGTGGTATATTAATAAAAAAATATTGAATGGAATATGAGCTTATTAGCCTGCCAAAATAAATGTTAATAAAAGTGATGAATGATGAATAAAAAAAATATAACTGTATATTAAGAAAATTTGAGAATGAAAATATGATAATTAAATATGAAGTATTATTAATTAATGTTAGTCAATTAATCCAATCAACCCAATCCATTCCATTCCGTTCATTTTGTTCTTGATGCCATTTGCCATTTATGCGGTGAAACGTTTATTCAATATAAGGAGCCCATCGTCCCAATGTGATAATTGGGAAGTCAACATGGAATAATCCACCAATCTAAAATGAATAATTTTCATTTTATTAATTTTCTCATTTTCACCGTTTCCCATTTCGGTGTTCATCGCTGTAGGGCACTTGGTCGGGGAAATATTGTCTAAAATTGAATTATGAATTAATTCCACCACTTTTGACCCTACTTGAGCGTTGCATAATTAGCATGTCCTCTTTTTGCCAATTCATCGGCCTGATAAACTGGTTCGGTCAATGAAATTGGTTTACTAACAATTTGATGGTCATAGCTGAGCATTAGAAGCAAATTTTGCAATGACTTTTCCAGCATTTCATCTTGCAATTCCTTCTGGATGAAAATTGAATTAAATAAAAATTAAAAGGGGAAATTCCTTTATTACTTGAGTGACTTTTGGGGCCTTAATCTCCTTTAATTTTACATATTCTTTTAATTCTGCCATGCTGCTTCGCAATGGGATTTCATTCACCAAAATTACATATTCCACCGTTTTTGCAGTGCCCTAGATAATTTAATCAGAATAATTCATTTGATATTTTAATTTTGCCTTTATTGGGAAATGCGATTGCATGTAGAATTCGGTCAAATCCATTCGAACAACTTTGTCCTGGATTATTGAACACGGTGGCATATTTTCCACTTGCTTTTGGGCACATGAAAAGAATTTTTTGTTGTGACGTTTTGTGCCAATGATTAGCACAAATTTTGGTGAATATTTTGGATCATGTTCCAGGAAGCCATCTTTGATTGCTTTCAATTCCTCTTGATAGGCCTTAAATTGAAATAAACTCATATTATTTTATTGGATTTTCGGTACTTTCCAGTTTGTATCCCATTTTTGGGTCAGTTGGGGAAAATTTAAGGTCTTCCCTTTGGGTCATCAGTATTATGGCTAGAATTATAGGATATCATCCAAGGTAACAATAACCACCCCTAATGACCCTAAAACCATCATGATTCATGATGACCCATATGGGGACCCTTCATTTTTTATCCTTTCTCGAAAAAGGATACTGTATAAGTACCGTATTTCCCATCCTCACCATTCGATATTGTCCCTCACTGAGTCCATCGCGCACAACAAAAACATATTGAGGTCGACATTGTTTTGGTCGATTTGCTTCCAAATTTGCCAAAATCCATTTGCTTCTTTCCTTCAATTGGTCCAAATTGATGGATTCCTTTCGGGAAGTCTACAAAATTGAATGAATTAACTGAATTTAAATAAAATGGCTCCAACTTGATAAAAATAATCGCCAACAAAATTGTGCGGATTTTCGGCCATATTTGCGCAAATTCCGACCACCGATGGTTCCGTTGAAGTTATTTTTTCGTCCTCTTCCTCTTCCTCCAATTCACCTTCATTCCCTTTTGACTTTTTCTGATTTTCATGAATCTTTAATATTTAATCAAATTAATTAATATTTATTGGTGAATAAATTATCTACTTTTTGCGTTGGATGCGAAACATCGTAGCCAAGCACCAAAAAATTTCCAGTCCCAATGTCGAATCTTTGCTCGAATTTTGCCAATTCCGGTTTGTGCGCATTTTGAAGAATTGGCCGATAATTCAGCCCTCCAAATTTGATGTTCAATTTATTCACAATATTGTCCAATGTTTGCCATCGATGTTCATTCACAACATTCTACAAAATCAAATTATATTTCAAAATTATAAATAAATTAAGCCCATACCCGGACAGTTTCAATTGTGATTTGCTGGGTAATTAATTGATTTTTTATAGGTCGCTCGAAGACTTCAAATAGCTTCAAAAGTCCATGCGAATTGGTCGACTTTTTGTCAATCTAATACAAATTTGAATATTACAGCCTCAAAATATTGGTACTTGTCGATTATCGTCAACTGTCTTCAGATTTTTTCACCCTCAAATTTACCCTTCTAATCTCTTATTTAGTGTTTTTTCATAGTTTTCAATCAACATGAGTAATAAAATTAAAATTAGTTCAAAAATTTTTTTTCAAATCTGGTGACAGATAACTGAAAAGTACCAAAATTTTTACTCACAAGTAGAACGAATTCATAATTTTGATTATGCAATGATCGAAAACATTCTCGCCATTTTTCGAGGTTTGGTTCACCCGTATTTGGATCGAACAATTCCTGAGCCCTTGGAATTGGGTTCATTTTTGGCAAATTCATTCCTTCATTTCATTAAATAATTATTAAATATTAATTAATCAATTTTCCACCTTTATCCGTGCATTTTTGTTTCATTTTCACAATAAATGTTTCCATCAATTTTTCATTTCCCTGCTCAAAAATGACTGCCCATTTCTTTGGGCCCCGTGCATCGATGAATGGGCCACTATTCTTTGACCAATCCGCCTGTGAATTAATTAAAATATATTTCAATTTTAATTGAATTTTCGAACTTTATCTCCGCTAGGCACTACTTTCTTCCCATCTTTGTACAGCAAATTTGGAACGGCACAAACATTGAAATTCGTGTCATTCGATTTTTGTTGAACCTATAATTGGAATATAATTAATCTATTTAAATATAATTAAATGAAAATGAATCCACTTTGATGCCGAATGCTTGGAGCACTTCATTTTTGCCGTTCCACAATTCCAATTCCATTCCGGCCTTTTCAATCTTTTCATGTCGTTCTTGTGGAGTGATTGAATTTTTCTAAAGGAAAATTCATTTCTTATAATTAACATTGTCATGTCAATGGCAAAGGGCCCCTTTCCTATTCATCCTACTGTACCCCACACTTTTTGCCTAACCTCCTTGTCAACCTATCAATCAGGGGTGTTGATTCGTCTCGTACTCGTACTCGTATTACTCGTATTACTCGTGATTTTGGACCTACTCGTACTCGTGTACTCGTACTCGTTTTTTTGCCCTCGAAACGAGTATTTGGACGAGTATTGAAAAGTGAAGGGAGGACCCTTCACTTCCCATTTTTCATGAAAAGAATGATTTACCAATATAAATAAAAGCAAAATATCTTTTATTTTTAATTAATAATATATCCTTTATGGGATAATATCTTTTTTGCAACTTATTTTATATTTTTTTGCATCTAACTAATAAGTTATTTTTTTGCAACTAAGATTGAATTTTTGTTTTTCATGTTGTAGTTAATGGGAAATGGTTTGTAATAATGAAATTTGGATAAAATAGATTTAGTAAAGGCCTAAATGGGGGTGGGCGGGATATATCCGGATATATGAGGATTAAGGGGGATTAATGTCTGAAATGGATGGGAAATTGTCCGGAAGGCCAAAGGAAGGTCGAGGAATTGTAAAAGAGGCCAGGAGAGTTCGCGGGATTAAGCCGGATATAGGAGGATTAAGATGGATATAGTGGGATTAAGTCTAGTTAGGGGCTAGGGATTAGGGTTAGGGGTTAGGAGCATAGGAATCTCGCGAAGCCAGAAGCAAATAAGCCTAAATCAGGACAAGCGCCCATCTTTTTCAGGGCTTAATCGGCTTAATCCCCCTATATCCACCTTAATCCTCCTATATCCTGCTTAATCTCGCGAACTCTCAAAGCTTCCGGCTCATTTCTATACCTTCCCTTATCCATTCAAATCATCCCCATTCATTTCAGACATTAATCCCCCTTAATCCGACCATATCCACCCGACCCTAATCCTCATACATCACCACAATTTGACGATTACGATTTTGATTATTAATTCTATTTTTGCAAATAAAATTGCTCATCTATTTTTATTATTCATTTATTTATGCAATACAGATCAATTTAACCATTTACTATTTTGATTATTAATTTTGGAAATTTTTTTACTTAAAATTAATATTTTTGAATTACTCGTACTCGTACTCGTATTACTCGTAATACTCGTGTTTTTTGGCCTATTCGTACTCGTCTAAAATACTCGTTTCGTGATTTTTGAAAAACTCGTACTCGTAAAAATACTCGTTTCGTGATTTTCGAGACGAGCAACACCCCTGCTATCAATCAAATATTGCCCCAATCTGCCCTTTTTATACCCACTCTTTTCCCCACAAATGTTCACTTTTTGGTCAACTTTTCCACCACTTTAATGACGTTCTGTTATCACAATTTTGCGCACAAAACCGATAAATATATTTAATTAAGTCTAGCCCAACTAACAATAAAGTCAATCCCCCTTCCTTGGGTCACAGGGGGGTTAGGCTCCCGGTGAAGACCCGGGACGAGAACCTAGGCCCACTCTCGCCCCGAACAACATTAGTCCCGGGAATAAGGACTATAAAATAATGTTTACTTGCCTTGAGCAAAATATCCACCAATTCGGGTGTTTGTTTTTCCTGCGGAATTTTTTGGCCCTCAAGGACGAATAATTGTTCGACTGGGAATCGAGAAGATGGATTTGCAATCTAAATTAAAATAATTCAATTTTTAATTCCTTTTTTTGTCTACCGGGTACATTCCAGGCCAATTCAAATTTTTCAATATCATTTTTGGATGTTTTCCCTTCAAATAATCCACCACTGAAATTTGAACAATTTGCCCATCCTCTTTTTCCATTGTAAATCTAAAAATGAATATTTTAATTAATTTTTTTGTATTTTTTTTTACGTTTCGTCCTTTAGTGATTTATCGCCGAATCCGCCGATTGTGAAAATACGGCTTCGATCATAGTTGCACTGAACTTTGACTCCGCGCAAAAATTGACCAACTTTTTGCCAATCATTTTGGCCATTTTGCCCTTTGAAAATATCCGCAATTGTTTTTTCCAGTGTTTGGGCCTTCAGAAATGCCCCAACTTTTACTGTTAAATTTAATCATTTTTAATTTTATTTCCTTTCGGCAATTTTACCATCCAAAACCACTGCGGGTTGGCCCTTTTGATTTGGCCCTTCAACAATTCTCACTCCCTTGCATAAACCCGAATGAAATGTGATTGCCGGATTGGCACGAAAGTTGATTCCTTCCTCCTGTTTATGGTTGAAAAGTTTACCCGAACCAATTGCAATGAATTTTCCACTAAAATGAGCAAATTAAAATAAATAATGATTAATTCATCTCACCTTTCCCATGATTTTTGGGCAATTGCCAATTCCAAAAATGTGCGCAATGATCGATCCTCTTGATCCACCGAATTGTTCCCCTTTTCATATTGGACAAAATCATCCAGATTCAAAACATGATGGCCAGTCTGACAAGGCTTAATTCGGACCTGGGGCACAAAATGTGAAAAGATTTCTTCAAATTTCGAACAAACTTTAAAATCCATCTTTTCATTGAAATTTTCGCGCACAAATTCGCTGACTTCATTTCGCTGAACAATCCATTCATTTTGGCCCTTTAAATATGATTGAATAATTTAATAATCATTATTTGGTCATACTGATTCCAATTCCTTTGAAAGATAAACAATTTTGCGCCCATCATAAACAAAGGCCGTTTTTGGCGATAAATTGCCCGATTTTTGGAGTGCAATTCGAACCAATTCAACGCTGATTTTGCGATTCAAATCAACTTAAAATAAAAACAAAAAAATATTTCTAATTTTAAAAATTATTTTTAACCGGCTATTCCGGTAATTTTCTTGAATTGTTTGCTTCCCTTCAATGTGAAAATTTCGACATCTGCAAATCCAAAAAAATAATTTCAATTTTATTCGTTTTTGATTAACCGTAGAAATAAGCATTTTTGGATGACTCAATGTCGATGAGAAACACCGAAGAGAGGCCACCATGTTTTCCAACCGCCAAATTTTGACTAAAATTTAATGGCCCAAATTTATTCCCTTCAATTCCCCACTATCAACCTTTTTCCATTCGAACCCATTATCAAATACGGTGGATGACAAAAAAGGAATTAAAGTTAGATTAAATATTAATTTGTAAATTTAAATGGCTAAAAATAGGAATTTTAAAATGATTTTGGGTTGAAAATGAAGCAGAGGTCAAAAATGGAACATTTTATAATAAAAATGATTGTCAATGAATGGAAGTGTTGAGTCGACTATTAAAATTTTACAATGGACGATTAATTTTGGGCATTTAAGCCATAAATCTAACGACATATTAAATGGAATAATGGGAATGCCGAAATTGGGGTCAGCATTTATGGCATCCCAATGCCAAATGGCAAAATAGCGTCGTAAAATCCCCTGTGTGAAAAAATAATCAAGAAATAAATGCAGAATGAATTTCTCCTTAATACGGTACTGTTCGAGAGATGATAGTTATTTTAATATTTTAAATTGCTCAAAGGGAAAATTGATGAGTTCCCTCCTTCCTTTCTTCTTTTGATTTTTGCCTTTGGGTCATTTATTATGAAGGAAATAAAAATGGAGAGGAATCAGATGGAAAAACTGGAAATGGAAAATGAACGAAATGGGTAAAAGCTAAAGGTTAAATATAAATATGTCCTCGATTTCACAATTTTTACTCGCGTAACGTGAAGAAGGATGCGCCCGTTTAAAATTAGCTGTGAAAGGATGAGATGGATGAAGCCGCGAGAGATAATAATAAATATGGCCAATACAGACAGCTGCATATTTAAATTTGTCGATGGCCACCAAATGAAAAGGAAGTGGCTTTCGCTTCCTTTTAGGTAAGATGGTGTTCGATGGTGACAGTGGCAGCTGACAGCCAGCAGTAAAGAGGGAAGGACAAAAACACAAATGGGCGTTCATTTCTTTACAATGACACATAGAATAAGCATAAAGCCAAACAATAGCAATATGGATATGAATATGCCGATATTTTAATACAATTATTTTCATGGAATTTATCCTCCCAAACATCCATCTTTGTGAGCCATTCTCGAATTTGGGATATAATTTCAATTGGGCATTTCCCTTGGTACCAGCCGTTTTAATAAGATACGTATCTTAAAAAATGTTTGCCATTTGACTTCTTCTAATTCTAAAGGAAACATAGAGAAAACCAATTGGATATTAAGTCTCATTTTATTCTTTCTTAAAAGTGGAAATTTAAACAAGTATTTTATTCAATGTTCCTTCCATTTTAATCAATGAAAGAATAAAAATTGTTATTGTCAAAATTTTAAATTCCTTCTATTTTTTGGTTTTTTCCTCAAAATTTTCGTCTTTATCCTCATTTTCAATCGTCGACTTTTTATTTTCTTTATTTTCACCACTTGCGTCGATTTTTTGAATATCAAATTGTAAATTCGTTCAAGTTGTTCCGGTCTAGGATTTTCGCTGGCAAATGGCGCCCTAACGGCCAAACGTCTTTTTTGTGGCCTCAAAAAGATTTCTCGATTGCCTTTGCCATAATTTATCATTTCTTTGTAATCGTCCATTAAAATTGACCTAAAAGGGGGAATTGAATTTATGAAGGCTTGGCAAAATATTCAAATTAATTAATACCTTTTAGTCATAATATTTCTCTCATTCACATCACCACCATAAGCCATAATGTTTAAAATTGGAAAAAGAAATAATGTTGCCAATAGTAAATTGGACAATATTTTGTTGAATTCCTTCATTTTGATGCAATATTATATTAACGTATATGTTTTACATATGTCTGGAGAATTTGGCCATTTTAAATACTTACATTACAATAAAAAGATCTTTGATTCACATTTTCCGCTCTAATTCTAATTTAAATACATTCTATTTTGTCGTCAGCCTCACAAAAATGGAATTAAATTAACAATAATAGCCTGCGGCAATCGTCTAATTTGATTGTTTGTTTACGCTCAAATTTATGTTAATTAATTAGCTCTCATTTCCTGTCTTTTTTTGCCATTTTGTTGGATGATGGAATAAATAAATGAATAAATAAGATCAAAAGTTCAATAAATAAGTTTTTATTTAATATATTTATTATTTATAATCTTGTACAAATCATATTATTTTCCTCTAATTCATTGGCCACAAAAATTGTTGTCCATTTTTCCTCCTCCTCAATTCCCCCATTCCATTGTCCAATTTTCCTTCCATTTTGTTCTGTCACCGATTTCGATCTTGCAACCAGCCAAATTCCTTCATTTTCTTCCCTCTCTTCTTTTTCATTTTCTTCATTCCCGAAAATGCCACATGAACGTAGCCAAGCCAAATGTTCGCCCAAAGGTGGAATTTCTTTGCCAATTTCCATTTCATTGCCATTGCTCATTTTTTGCCAATTTTCTTTCGTCGCCTCATTTCTTTTCGTAATTCTTGTTGATTTACTTCTGGAACGGAATGCGTTCATGGAGAACATTTTGGCCAATGACTGGGAATGATTTAGCAAACGAGTTTTCAATCGACTCGATCGAGTTGATGAGATGCCTGCGAAGGAAATTTAATTAATGTTTTCTTTGATATAATGGTCATTTTCATTTTACAGTAATTCATTTCTAGTATCAGAGAGATGGAAAAAATGATTCAATCCCATTTTTCTTAATTCCTTCCAATTGATTTAAATTCAAAACATAAATTATTTTTTCTACTCACTTATGTCATCTCCTCCATTGATTCGTTTTTGGCTTGTTCCATTGTTGCCATTGGATGAATTTTTGCATTCCACTGTTTTCGATTCATTCATCAACTCATTTTGTTGCTCTTTTGATGATGAACCAACAATTCCATTGCATTCATCATTCCACATTTCTCCATTGTTTTTGCAAATTCTGATGTCATCATCAATGGTGTTCAATTTGCTCCAATTTTTTCTTATACCGTATGACGTCACACTGCTCGATCTCCATGATGTTCTAAAATATTTATACGAAAATTATTTATTTTATTAAACCATAATTTTTATTGTTTATTAAACAAACATGTTTATTAGATATTCAATATCCCTTCCCCTTAATTTGTCCTTATTTTGTTGTTCAATTTAATTAAAAATCAATTAAACATAATTTATTACCTGTCATTATTAACTGTGTTCACTCCATCGAGATATCCTTCCTTTTGGCTATTTCTTCGTGCCCGCAAGTCCCATTCTGATAAGGAAAGGGGCAAATAAAGTCGAGGTGGTTTTTCTGGTAGCGAATAAAAGGAAGATGACATTTTCTTTTTACTTGATTTTGGCCAAGGAAATGATAAAAAAAATGGCAAGGAGGATTCGTTAATAAGAATAAGAAGCAGAAATATGTATCGCTAAAAGGTGTGGTGGTAGGTGGTGGGCGTAATGGAGGAGAAGGAATGGGCCCTGAATTCCCGATGATTAGTCAGCATTCAGCAACAAAAGTAAAGGGGAATTTGATGAAAGGGGAAGAGAGAAAGAAGCCATTGGCCAAAAAATGGTTTGCTATCCTTTAATTAAATTTTGAAGCATTTTTGAAATTCTTATCTCATTTTTTTCCATAATCTCTTTTTCTGATAAATTTATTATTTGGCTGATAAATATGGAATTTTTATCCGTCGTTCGGAAGTTTATTAATTATTGCATGACTAATTAAATATAGTATTTTATTTTTAATACAATCATTTATGGAGAATGGGAATGACGAATGATTATCCATTGTTAGGTCATCAATTATAAAATGGTGCAAATGCAAATAAAAATTATTGGGTTTATTAATGAGAGAAGGAGAAGATTAAATATATTCCGGCATTCTTTTCAATTTAATCCGGAAAGAAAACTAAATAAAGGAGTTTTCCGGAGAGAGAAAGACATTTTGATTAACCGGAAAGAATTAGAAACATTTTGGCTAACATTTTCCGGAGAATTAAAAACATTTTGGCGAACATTTTCCGGAAGGAATTAAAAACATTTTGGCGAACATTTTCCGGAAAGAATTAAAAACATTTTGGCGAACATTTTCCGGAAAGAAGTAAAAACATTTTCCGGAAAGAATTAAAAACATTTTCCGGAAAGAATTAAAAACATTTTGGCGAACATTTTCCGGAAGGAATTAAAAACATTTTGGCGAACATTTTCCGGAAAGAATTAAAAACATTTTGGCGAACATTTTCCGGAAAGAATTAAAAACATTTTGGCGAACATTTTCCGGAAAGAATTAAAAACATTTTGGCGAACATTTTCCGGAAAGAATTAAAAAAATTTTCCGGAAAGAATTAAAAACATTTTGGCGAACATTTTCCGGAAAGAATTAAAAACATTTTGGCGAACATTTTCCGGAAAGAATTAAAAACATTTTGGCGAACATTTTCCGGAAAGAATTAAAAACATTTTGGCGAACATTTTCCGGAAAGAATTAAAAACATTTTGGCGAACATTTTCCGGAAAGAATTAAAAACATTTTGGCGAACATTTTCCGGAAAGAATTAAAAACATTTTGGCGAACATTTTCCGGAAAGAATTAAAAACATTTTGGCGAACATTTTCCGGAAAGAATTAAAAACATTTTGGCGAACATTTTCCGGAAAGAATTAAAAACATTTTGGCGAACATTTTCCGGAAAGAATTAAAAACATTTTGGCGAACATTTTCCGGAAAGAATTAAAAACATCTTGGCGAACATTTTCCGGAAAGAATTAAAAACATTTTGGCGAACATTTTCCGGAAAGAATTAGAAACATTTTGGCGAACATTTTCCGGAAAGAATTAAACCATTCTGTCGAACATTTTCCGGAACGAATTAAAAACATTTCTGGTGAACATTTTCCGGAAAGAATTAGAAACATTTTGGCGAACATTTTCCAGAAAGAATTAAACCATTCTGTCGAACATTTTCCGGAAATAATTAACATTTTTGGCAAATATTTTCCGGAAAGGAAAATAAAAACATTTTTGACTTGTAGAATCGACCCCGGGACGTGATTATCCAATTATTTTAAAATCATCTTGTATCAAATTTTTTATTGAGTGCGCAACAAAAAAAAAAATAAAAAATCAGGTTAGGGAGAAGGAAGGGAGGGCATCACCATTCATCCATTGGATATTCTTCTTTGAACATTTCCACTTTGACATCCGGTTTCGATTTTGAAATGCCAAATTCCTTATGCCAAATACTTGGATAATGGAAGCGGGGATCATGATGTTTTGTTCTTTCCCTTCCAATTCGTTGTATCAAACATTCCAATGGTGTAATATTTTCATCGTACTATAATTGAATTAATCATTTGGTTAGAAAATGGATTGATCACACCTTTTTGCGACGCTGCACTAAATTTCGCCCAATCAGGTTCCAAAGAATAAAGGCCATAAATGATATTTTTAATATTCGAGTTCGGGTTTTCTGAAAAAATTTACATTTTTAAATACCAAAAAATGTTTTATTAACCCGACTGAAGGTGATGCCTGGTCTGTAAGTAATTCGTCGATGCCATCCCCTAAATCGCCGCCGTATTTCGTAGTATTTGATGAAGGTGGTGCGCAACAAAGA
Source organism: Pratylenchus scribneri (assembly GCA_030063045.1). Classification (NCBI taxonomy): domain Eukaryota; kingdom Metazoa; phylum Nematoda; class Chromadorea; order Rhabditida; family Pratylenchidae; genus Pratylenchus; species Pratylenchus scribneri. The sequence continues at coordinate 689,411 of JAQSEB010000033.1, forward strand.
ATGAAGGAATGACATTTAAAAATGAAAAAAAACTGGAAAAATAATATTAAATTTGGTTGGGAAAATGCGTTCAAACTTACTGAAAAATTAAAAAAGATCTAAAAATATTTGCAATTCCGAATTGAATGTTCCTGATCAATATTTGGGTGCCGGCAATTGAGTTGGCAAAAGACCAAATCGCTTCTTAATAATCAGCCGATATTTGGAATATTTATCCTCCGGCGAAAATCGAGCTGGATGAGCAGAAAAAGTGTTATTCCCTTGAGGGTCTTGTTTCTTTAATATTATTGAATTCATTTATTTATTTAATTTATATCTTAAATGAACCTTTAGAGTGTAGATGCGTTTTCCCTGATCGTCCAGGTAATATTTCAAATACATTTAATTGTCGTCGATCGCTTTGTATTTCTTTTCTATTAAAAATAAATATTATTATTATAATACAAATATAAAAATATATTCGCGTTTGAAAACGAATAATTCAACATAAATTATAAATAGTCAAATTTTATTTGAATAAATTGTGAAAAATCATTAAAAATCAAATAGGTAATTCATTTAATCCGCCAAAATCCGAGAACGTTTCAGTACATGGATGACCTTAAATTTAATAATAAGCGCAATTATTTGTTTTGTTTTAAACTTGTTTTTGCGGTTTTCCACTTCCAACCATTCCCAATGGACCACCACCGGCCATTTCACCAATGACAATATCGAATTGATGGTCCGGATATAAAATGGTGAGCTGTTCAAATGCCGCCGGTGAATTCAATTCCTTCTGCTGATCATTCATTGATTGGGAAGATGGATTCTATAACTTATTCCCACATTTAATTAATTAATTCGCCCTCTTACTTCAGTAAAAAGATCAATGAGATTGGCGGTGGCTTGATTTTGTTGTTGCATTTTGGAGGAAGTTGGTGGTGGAAAAATTGGTCCAACCGCAACCATTTTCTGTATTAAATTTGCCATCCTTTCGGCATTCACCAATTCGCCATCCGACTAAAAATATGATTTAAATTCATTTTAGGTAATTTTTCTGATAATTTACTTTAATAATTTGGCCATCTTGAATTGTCATTGAGCCTAGCACTTTTGAAGCATCAACCACCATTTTTGTTGATTGTCGATTTGAAGTCATTCAAAATTAAATTCTTATTAAATATTATATTAAAATATGATGGAAAATATTCAATGTTGAAATAAAATAATGAATTTAACATTATTTGGATAATTTAATCAAATTTTATATTTTTTATGCTTTCCATTAATTAAATTTGAATTAAATTAAAACAATGGCAATGACTTTTCAAATCGTTCAACCAAAATTTTCATTCCAGCATCAAATTTCTCTGCTCGAATTGGCATATCGATTGCATAAAATGGATTCCTAAATATTATTTATTAAATGTTTAATTTTAAATTAATTTACTTGAGTGCAAAATCGGCATAAAGTTCGTAAATTTTCCTCAACAATGATTCGACATTTTGCGTATTGGAATATGCACTAATCACAACAAATTTAATGCCAGTGATTGATTGAAAACATTGCAGCCTTAATTTTATTTATTAATTAAAGAGCATAAATTATAAATATTATAACCTGAATTGACTTGTTTCCAACACTTCAACGCCGGAACTCTTTTGAACCGGACTAAGTTGTGATGCAATTGTGTAGAGAGAATGGAAAATACTAGCCAGAATAATTTTCTCATTTGCAGTCAAGGGGGTGACTTGAGGGTCAACCGACCGGCGATTTTCCCAATCATAAATCAGCGAGCCGGCTCGATTAATAACCAAAACATGATAAATGGTCATTCTTTTTACGGTTAATAATTAATGATAAATATGAATTGAAATATTGAAAAAAATGGAATTGATAATTAATTTAAAACAAATAATGAAAATTAAAAAAATAATAAATTTAATTTAATAATGAAAAAATGAAAACAAAAACAATAATGAAAAAATAAAAACAAAAACAAATATTTATAATTGACGAAGAAAATCGAAAACTTGTTTTCGCAATTGTGTCGATTTTCTTGGCAATTTCAATCGCTCAATTTGATGGAATTTTGGCCACCAACTGAAATTGTCAAATAATTAGTTAATAAATATTATTTAATAACCTTTTTCGTGTTTCCCATAACGGTTTAATCAATGCATTCACCAATTCTTCATTCTCTTTTATATAACAAATATTTGAGTAAAGCAGGGCCCAGGCACGTTCATCCGTTCGATTTCGGCCATAGTCCAAAAACTAAATTTAATTTTATTTAAGTTAATTATTATTTATTAAAAAATTTAGACCATAAATAGTGCGCGAAGATTTCCACTGACAATGCTGTCCAATTGTCCATAGCTGGTTGGATCCAGCGAACGTTGTTCAACCAAATCCAAAACAAAATGGGTGGTGGAAAGAATTTCAACAGAAAGTTCAAATAACTTAAATATTAAAAATAAAATTTTAAAAAAAAAGTCGACAAACTTCGCCTAATAAATAGCCGGCAATTTCATCCAATTGGAATCGAGCCAAAATATTATGAACATTGATGAGTAAATATGGATAAATGGCACATTGTTCAAAAAGGACAGCCTTCAATTCCTTAAAAAAATTATAAATTATAAAATTGAATAAAATACTTCGATGCGATCAAATTCTTTTGCGCACCAAACGGCCAATGGCAAAAGGCCAAGTGCCTCCCTAGGCTCTTCCATTAATTTTGCCAGAAAATAGTCAAAAGAATTGGCCAATGTTCGATCCTTAAATTAATTTATTAAAGACCATTTTGGATATTTAAACCTGAATTTTGTTCAATTTTCCTTCCGTCCGTATTATTCCATTATTTATTTCATAAAAATATCGTTCAAATTCGACGCAATAATTAAGTAGGGAAATCATTCGACGATGCTGGAAAAAATCGAATTTATTTAATTTTTTAATTAATAAATTAAATTTACCTCGGCACTTCCATACTTATGCACAATTTGATTTGTCAATGAGAGCCAATCTTCTTCGGATCGTTTTGGCCTGTCCAAAAGAAGATTGGCCAAATGGAAAGTGAGCAAGTTTGAATAATAAAACAATGCTTGGTCACGCCAAAAACTTCTTTCTGGTGTTTTGGTTGTGGTCATAAATGCATTATAAACCTAAAAAAATATATTCAATTTTATAAATAAATTAAAATATAAAATTACCGCAACGAATTGTTTCCCAAGTAAAAAAATTGATTGTTTCGATTCTAACAAACATTGCAAAGCAGTCAAATAAATTTGAGGCAAATATGGACCTACAAATTAAACTTTCAGGTTCATAAGTTTATCCTAGACAACTAAAATATATATCCAATCAAAAGATTTCATCAAGACGCACCTTTTGATATTGGTTTAGCTTAGGTTTAACCAATTTTTAATTGGTTTTGAACCAAAAAGCATGAGATGGTTTGAACGGTTTAAAACCCTTTAATTTTTGATAAAACCATGACAAATTATGTACCAATCGAGGCGACTAGATATCTATAGATTTGTTAGAAAACCATTGAGCCGTTATAATATTTTCACTATTTTCAGTAATTTTTTTCGACAAATTAAATAATATCCTTTTAAAAAGACCAACCGAGAGTTCGACTGAGATATTCAAAATAGAATGGACCGTAATGTTGATGGAATTTTGGATGAATTAGTGGAATATTCGCTATAAAATATAAAAATTTAATATATAAAATATTTTTAAAAAACCAATGCATTCGGCAACCATCGGCCAATCCCGTCGCATTGTCATTTTGTGAAGTTGTCGAATAATTTTCAGCAATTTAATTGTGAAATGTTCAATACTTTCCGTTTGTTTTCCTTCAATTTGGTCAATGAGAAAATGTTGACCAGAAATGTAGAAAAAGTCCCAATATAATGCACCAATTTGCGATTCAAATTTGTCCATTGTTCGAAAACTAAAATTAAATTTTAAATTAAAACTAAAATTAATTTACAATCGCCGGAGATTGATTGGTTGATAGAAAAGTGATGGAACACCATGGCCATTTATTTCGCGGTTAATGAAAAGTCGAATAGCCGGTGCACTGTAAAGATAGGCCGCAAATAGCATTCGACGAGCCATCTTAATTAATTATCAATTTTAATTAAATTATTGATTATTATTGAAAACCGTACATCTTTGATTATTTGACCAGATTTATATCTCAACAAATACAATTTCATATATTCTTCAGTCCGATTTAATGCCTCATTTGATGCTAAAAAATCAATAAAAATATTTAGGTTTATAGGCAAAACCATGGTTGAATAATTCCAAATCCAATTTTGCATAAGGATCATATAAATATATTTCTTTCCTTTTAAATATTGCAAATGATCCCTAAAAACTAATTAAAATTAATAATTATATTTGTTTCCGAACTTGTTCTTCATCCGATATTTCCTCTTCTTCATTTTCATTTATTTGTTGGTCATTTTCGTTTTCTCCATTTTCTTCCAGTACCCAAATGCCATTTTTCCATTTTCCTTTCCTATTTTCTGGTTCATAATCATTGTCCAAATCCGATGAATTGCTAATTTCCATAGATTCGTCGCTTTCACTCAGCTCCATTTCTTCAATATTTTGACTTGAAGTTCCCGGTTTTGGCGACCTCATTTTCTCCTTTTCTAATATTATAACTTATAAATATAATAAAAAAGAATTGCAAATATAAAAATGAATATTAAACATTTAATAGCATCCAAAAATAAATGAGAATTTATTCAATTTTATTTCTTTTGATTAGCACCGAGTAATTGTCTTTTGACTAGTGAATGATAAAGCCCCTTTCGGTCATTCATCAATTCCAAATGATTTCCAATCTTTAAAATAATTAAAATTAATAAATATTAAATTTAATTTTTTAAACCTGAATAATTTTCCCTCCATCCAGCACAAAAATTCGATCGGCCTTCTCCACAGTTGAGAGTCGATGAGCAATTAGAATGCAAGTCCTTCCTTCACTGCATCGCATCACTGCTTCCTGGATAACATGTTCCGATTCGGCATCCAGCGCGGATGTGGCCTCATCCAAAATTAGCACCGCCGGTCGCCGAATCAATGCCCTGGCAATCGCAATTCGTTGTTTTTGGCCACCTTTTCCAATGAATTAATTAATTCAATTTATTTTATAAAGTATTACCGCTCATTTGGACTCCTTTTTCGCCACATTTTGTCTCATATCCCTGTTCCGATGCCAAAACAAAATGATGAATATTGGCCAATTTTGCCGCCTCCACCACCTTATCCATTCCAAATTCCTCTTCATCACAACCGTATAGAATATTTTCACGAATGGAACAGGCGTACAATGTTGGTTCTTGTGAGACCAATGAAACCTAAAACAATCAATTTTATTTTTTATTTATTTAATTTACTTTTTTATGGAAATATTTGTGTTCATATTCTTCAATTGGCAAATCATCCAATAAAATTTGACCACTCAATGGTTCATAAAAATGTTGCAATAAAGCAATAATACTAAAAATTAATTTTAAATAAATTAATTAAAATAAATTTAACCTTGATTTTCCGGCACCCGATGGACCAACTAAAGCCACTGTTTCACCCGGTTGAATGGTAAAAGAAAGATCCTAAAAAATAATTATTATTAAATTAAATATTAATATTTGAAAAACCTTTAAAACAATTGTATTTGGCCTAGTTGGATAAGCAAAATTCACATTACGGAATTCCACTTTGCCATTTATCTATAAAATAAATTTATTATTATTTAAAGAAAATAAAATATTTTAAAATACATTTTTGGACTCGATTATTCCCTTTTCGAGTGATATTTTCGGGACTCGTTCCAAATATTCGAACACTTTCCTGGAAGCACCAACACATTCCATTAAACCGGTTGCAACACTGTTCAACATATAAAAATTTTCACCAAGTTGAAGTTGGTAGAGGAGAAAGGCAAACCTATGAAAAATGCAAATTACAATTAATAATGGAATATTTTAAATACATTTGGTCGGAAGTTAGCCGATTTGAGAGTACCAAATAGCCTCCATAAGTTAAAATGGCCACCAAAATGCAATTATTTGCCAATTCATTGACCCATTGGAAACCGGCCAATGCCAGTGATTTTTTCTTAATTTATTCGTGGAAATATTTAAATTGTTTTTGACCGACTTTATGGACTTGAAGTGTCTCATCCAATTGATGTTCAAATCGGCATTGTTCTTTATGTTCACAGGCAAAGGCACGAACATTTCGCATTGAGCTGACCACCTCCTCAGCAATTTTATTCGCATTTGCTTTGCATTCTTGGGTTTTTGTACTCAAATGCTAACGAAAATTTAAATATTTTCAATTAATTTATTTAATATTTACATCGTAATAAGTGGAATAAAGTTTTGTGAAGAATGCAATTGGTGGAATGACAATCAATGTGACGGAAGTCAATCGCCAACTCATATTCAGCATAAATATAATTGAACCCAAAACCATTAATCCATTCCTCAATAAAATATTCACATTGGTCGAAATTGTTGATGACATTGTCTGAATTTAAATAATTTATTATTTAAAATGAATTTAATTCATTCCCACCTCACAATCGGCAATCAATCTAGAGAGGACTTCGCCAGTTTGTGCTTGATCAAAAAAGGCAATCTCTTGGGATGTGACAGAACGGAACAAATCACGACGCATTAGCCTTTCAATTTGAGCTGTTGTATAATTCAGGACACCGGCACGAAGTCCACCAAACAAAGTGGCAATCTTTAAAATGAATTGAAAATCAAGAATTGTTTTTTATGGGTTGTTATTGTTATTTGGTGTAGAAAAATATTGAAAATGACGAAAAGGATATAGCGGTTTGAAGGTTTGCCATAGACATCTAAACCCTTTACTCAATCGATAAATCTGGTCAAGACGCGTCCATTGGTATATAATTTGTCATGGGGTTTTGTTAAAATTAAAAGGTATTAAACCGTTTAAACTATTTTTAGTTTAATGGTTCAAAACCAATTTAAAAATGGTTAAACCAGCAAAAATATAATCAAATGATTCATCTTGAAGAGTTCTATCGATCGGGTTCGGGTATAAGGTTTGGATGTCTAGGACAAACTATTAAACTGCTATAATCTTTTCTCATTTTAAATATTTCCCTTTTTTAAATAACTCACCGCAAGTAAAATGGACATAATTAAAACGGATTCAAAGAATTGTTTCATATCATGTGTTCGAACAATATCAGAAATGACTCGGGCCGTATAAAGTGGCACAAAAATGCGAGCTAAAAATTAAAATAATTATAAAAAAATAATTGTTCTCTTACCAACGGAATATATAATAAGGAATATAAATCCAACGGCCAACCACCCCCAAAATTGCCAACAATAATGTAATAAACAGCGAATATGGGCGAAAGTTGAAATTTTCAATTGTTCCGGTTGTGGTGAAATTATTGAAGATTGAGAAGTTGAGGAAGACCCATTAAGCAATGGTTGATAGGCATTGGAGATTGGCTCACCATTTACGATAATATTTTGTTCATTTGGTCTAAAATTTTCAATTAAAAATGCAAAAACAAAAAATTAAACCTTTTTTCCTTGAATAGACAAAAATAATAAATGCCATATAAACAAATAAATGCAATAATATTCCAAATTACATTAAACCAAACACCGGGAAATTTTAATTGATTCACATCATCCGAAAAAGCCAACAATTTGGCAAGTGAATAAGAAAAATTGCAAATTAGAGCACCAAGTAATGCAAAATTGCAAATTCGAGAATGCAATAATGTTTGATTTTGGCTATAAAAAAATGTTTAAAATTAAACCAAATGTGTAAGAAATTACCGATTGGAGTAAAATCGGCGGAGCGGAAGTAAGAACAATAAAAGTAGTATAGATCGCAGAACCATCAATGGGAAAAATTCAAAAGGTGATTTGACAAATGAATAACCATCTAAAAAATTAAATATTTTATAAATTGAATTTCTATTAGTCACCTTGTAATGTGAGATGTCCCCATAGTTGGGTGCCGTTGAATTGAAAATGGTCATTGTAAAAAGCAAAAGAAATTGTTGAGATCAGTGAATCAAAGCAACAATAAATGATACTTATAAATATACTGGGCCATAATTTTGTATGAAATGATGTATAAGGCATAATTTTGTCAATTAATTTGATAAATAAATTGCCGACTAGAAATTATAAAACTGCTGGAAATATTGAAAAAAGTAAAATTTGGTAACAATGACGAGTGAATGACTCATCAAATTTTTATAAAGTATCAAAAAAGAAAACAAACATTAAAAATGATTTCATCAAATGACATATTCACTTTATCAATCACATAAATTAAACTTTTACAATTATCGAATTAAATTAATGATTTGTTTTGATTCCAATCGACGCCCAATATTTGGCAATTTGATGCTCCAAATTTGGAAATCGGCCACCAATTAGAATGAGATCAGGAACTTCCAATGCACACTGAATAAAAACAATTAAATCCATAATTATTAATTAATGAATACCTCGCCATGAAACCAAAGATCTAATTTTCCGTCCAATATTATTTTCTTAATATTTCCACCAGTCTTTTTATTCAACTTCTTCACTGCATCTTTTTTCGGCGACATTGTTAAATTATCAAGGCATTTGTTATCGGCCGACTTAAAAAGATTTTAAAAATGTTAAAAAAATAATTTTTATTACATTTTCTCTGTTTATTGGCGTTAGATTTTGTTGGTTATATTGTTCTAGCATTTGACGAGGAACCAAAATTTCTGGTGGTTGGAAGTTTGACGATAGCTGAACAAAATACGGCCCGAAAAGTTCGCCCTTAGAATTCGATGGATTTGAGGTCTGAAATTATTAATTCATTTCAATTAATTTAATAAATAACATTTACAATTTGACTATTCCCATTGTTGGAATTTGCCGGTGGTTGGAAACAAATTGCGCAAATCCAATTACTTGGTAATAAATCTTCGGGTGCTTCTGGCTGAAAAATTAACTAAATAAAGATAAAAGATCATTGCTTTACCTGCAATATTCTATTGAGGTGAGATTCAAACGTTCGAGCCATAATTCGTTGGTAACTGATTGGATGATTTATTTTACCATTATTACTGTCTAGTAAGGCTTCCTTCAATTCGCCTTCTTTCGACTGTAAAATAAAATTTATAATCTTTTGTTAATATGCAAAAAAAACCTTTTTCGAGTTTATTCCGAATTTTTTCTTGACTCGGGATATCAATTCATCATGACTTTCTCCAGAAATTTTGCGTTGTTTTATTGTCTTTCGATTTCGACGTTTTTGTTTATTTCTCATTTTTGAGACTGAAGATGAAGGCATTCGTTTTTGTTTTAAACTTTTTACTTCGATGCGATCTAGTAGTGGAATTTTATTCTCTTGTTTTCGCTATTATTTGTTTTTTGGTGAATCGAACTTTTGGAATGTGAGAACCAATAAATAAAAACAAAAAGTGAAATACAAATTTGTTATCCTCCAAACACTCCTCGTAATTTTTGTATGGAATATGGAATAGAAATTAGGTATTTCATAGGACTCTTTCCTTATAAAATATACAATTTCCGAATTTTCTTTTTTTTACATTTTATTCAAGAAATTACAACAACAATGAAATACAACAATATTTATGGTACAATTATGATGGTATTAGGGAAAGAACAATGGTGGATGGAAGGGAATGGACATGACAAATTACAAGAATAGATAGGAGGAATGGGGACGAGGAAGAGATTGATCCTATGGTTGCTTCATCTTCTGGTTTTCTTCGGCGCATCACATGTTGTATTCGATCGGCAGATTCTTGCGGCGGACCATGCCATCTCCTTGGAACCATTCGCGACGGAATTGCTTGGCTGCTCCCTCCGGTGTGTTGGTCCATTCCACGGTGACGCGGTCGTTGTTGGTGGCCTCGGTTGCAGAATCGAAGGCATCGCAGGAGATGGCAATGTTGATGGATTCCTTCGGGTCAAGCACTCCATTGGGCGGGTCCATGTTCAGACGTTGCGGGTTGGTCGTTTTGAAGGCGAAGCCGATGCGGTGACCGCCGGAGTTGATGATCTGTGGAAAAAAGGGAATTATTATTTGATTTGGAAATTTTAATGTTAAATTAACTGACCTTCATGTAGTAGGTGTGCTTGTCATCGAACGGGGCGTTGAAGATGACCTTTTGTCCTGGTTGTGTCGCAATATCGCCGGGTGGAATTTGTGCCATGTTGATCGTCGAGATTGGTTGTTTGCTTCTTGAAGAGATTGATTTGCTTGTCGTTTGTTGGTTGATCGGTTGATGCTGAATGAAGCCGAGGCGCGGCTTTTATAGTTGAATGCCTGCTGCTGTGAGCTGTGACGAGACACGAGACATGAGAATTAAATGAATCTGACACGAAAGCAATACTGTATAATTTATACAATATGGTTCGATACACATAATACCAGTAGCAACTAGAGTTATAACAAAATTTACATATCTCTCACCAATATTTGCTCATTTGTTGAAGTATAAAAGCTGCTGCCTCGGCATCATTCAGTATCAACCGATCAACCAACAAACGACAAGCAAATCAATCTCTTCAAGAAGCAAACAACCAATCTCGACGATCAACATGGCACAAATTCCACCCGGCGATATTGCGACACAACCAGGACAAAAGGTCATCTTCAACGCCCCGTTCGATGACAAGCACACCTACTACATGAAGGTCAGTTAATTTAACATTAAAATTTCCAAATCAAATAATAATTCCCTTTTTTCCACAGATCATCAACTCCGGCGGTCACCGCATCGGCTTCGCCTTCAAAACGACCAACCCGCAACGTCTGAACATGGACCCGCCCAATGGAGTGCTTGACCCGAAGGAATCCATCAACATTGCCATCTCCTGCGATGCCTTCGATTCTGCAACCGAGGCCACCAACAACGACCGCGTCACCGTGGAATGGACCAACACACCGGAGGGAGCAGCCAAGCAATTCCGTCGCGAATGGTTCCAAGGAGATGGCATGGTCCGCCGCAAGAATCTGCCGATCGAATACAACATGTGATGCGCCGAAGAAAACCAGAAGATGAAGCAACCATAGGATCAATCTCTTCCTCGTCCCCATTCCTCCTATCTATTCTTGTAATTTGTCATGTCCATTCCCTTCCATCCACCATTGTTCTTTCCCTAATACCATCATAATTGTACCATAAATATTGTTGTATTTCATTGTTGTTGTAATTTCTTGAATAAAATGTAAAAAAAAGAAAATTCGGAAATTGTATATTTTATAAGGAAAGAGTCCTATGAAATACCTAATTTCTATTCCATATTCCATAAAAAAATTACGAGGTGTTTGGAGGATAACAAATTTGTTTCACTCTTGGTTTAATGCTAGCGCCTAGCTACTTCCTGTTATTAGCGCATTTCTTCCCAATAAAAAGACACACACTAGACAAGCATATATAGAAGTGCAGACACTATCCCGCTATCCCAAAACAATTAGGTCATTTTGAAATTTTCTTTGAATTGGAAGAATCAACTCATTTTGAGACTGGTTTGAGTTATAAAACATTTAGACCTTTTCGACCATCATTTCATTTTATTACATTTTGTAAACTCTAGACATAAATGGATTCAAGTATTATGGAAATTGATGACAATGGCAACATTAAAATTCAACAACAAAATGGAGAATCATTGTCTGAAATAAAAGCAACATCAAACAATGTAGTAAATGCAAAACAAGATAATGAGGTATTCTTTAAATTGTTCGAACAAATCAAATGTATAAATAAGTTGCAGACAAAGACTGAAATGCAATTATTGATTGAGCAGATAAAGCCAAGCAGTTATGGACAGAAACGAAATTATTCAAGTATTGATATATCAGCAGAGAAATGGTTGATGGCATATGATGCCGCATCAATGGCTAAACTTGAAAATCCTCCATCTTTAGCCGATGGAATAACTCAAGAATTGGAAAAGGTTTTCTTTTAACTATGCTTATTTATATCTTATGTTTAATTTTTAAGGAAATTCGCTATTTGGGTTGTGAATTAATTCAATCGGGCGCAATTTTACTTAAATTGAATCAAACTGCTGCAGCAACCGGCCAAATTATTTTTCAAAGATTTTATTATCAGAAATCATTTGTGCGTTACAATTTTCAGGTTTTATTTTAGGATTAAAATCATCATTATCCATAATTTTATTAGCATACGCTTATGGCTTGTCTTTTGCTGGCTAGCAAAATCGAAGAAGAACCCCGAAAACCAAGGGATGTTGTGAATGTTTATCATCGATTAAAACAATTGCACCAACACCGCCGACGTCTAAATAGCATTTCCAATAAAAATGGCATTGGACAGCAGCAACAACAACAACAACGGCCAACAAAGTAAGAACCTTATTGTTCAATTTATTCAAAAAGTCGATATATCGACATTTTAATTTTTGCAGAATTAAAAAATAACAATATCTGATCAATGAATCTTTAAATGTTAATAGCACTCTTTTCTATTCACTCATCATGTCTGGGGATTTTTGACCCAATTTTCGCACTTTAAAGCAGTTCTCTCTTTTCTTTATGTTTTATTTTCCTAGTGATTCGGAACCAATCATTCTCTTTAGTAGAATAGTTCATTTTTAGGGCACCAAATGGGTTTAAAAGACAATAAATAATCAATTTTTTGGTCAGGTGTACACAACAAGTGCACCCATCCATCCCTAGCCTAGCCAAGCTAGGGTAAAACCCACTGAAGAAAGGAGGGAGGATTTTATTTTGTGTAAAATGTGCAAGTTGATTCGTATGTTTATTTTTTATTATTCTCATCCACAAAATTGCAGATTTCTCCATTTTCCGTCACCATTTGTGAATCGTACGTAAGCCAATTTAATGCCAAATAATTCGGTTAAATTTTAACACTTTCAAGGGAGTAGGGGGTGATAATTTAATTTTAATTGGCATCAATTTTATATGTTTTTAATTAAATTTTAATTAATTTTAAAAAATTTTCAAAAGCAAGGAGATCGAAATTCGAGACAAATTCGGCTTAAATTGGCAGCTGCAATTCACAAATGGTGGCGGAATGGAATGGTGGCCCAAAAATCACTTTTAAATATTTGATTCATTGATCAGATATGCATTTTTTAAAAATAAAATTCACTAATAAAAATCAAAATAATAATTTATTTTTCCAGATTCGAGCATTTGTCGTTGGGCGGTACCGAATATGTGCGCACGAAAAATGAGGTCATCAAGGCAGAGCGGCGAATTCTCAACACATTGGGCTTCGTTGTTCACGTATAAAATAATTTTAATTAAACAAAAATATTTATATTTTTATAGGTCCATCATCCGCACAAATTGATTTACATTTATTTATTCATTCTTGGTTTACTCCGTAAAAAGGACGATCCGAATGCCAGTGCTGAAGAAATTGCCAAAAGTAGTGAATTATTGCAGAAAGCATGGTTTAAAATAGATAATAAATATTTAAATTATTTAATTTATTTCAGGAGTTATATGAATGATGGATTGAGGACGGATATGTTTTTGAGATATCCACCGGAGACAATTGCCTGTGCCTGCATTCAATTGGCAGTCAAAACTGTGGACCAACCAATTGTGCTTCCAAAAGATCCATTCCCATGGTAAAAATAATTAATAATAAAATATTTTGTCCCAGACCCCTAAATCTTATACCCAATCGATAGAGCTCATCAAGACGCGTTGATTAGTACATAATTTGTCATGGCTTGATCCAAAATTAAGGGTATTAAACCACTTAAACCATATCATGGTTTTTGGTTCAAAATCAATTAAAATTAAACCATGACAAATTACATTCGATGCATCTTGATGAGTCCTATCCAATGGGCAGTGAATGTGAATTATATGGTTTAAGGGTCTAGAACAAACCATTATAAACATTTTAATATTTTTTTCGGCATTTTTAATATTTCCCAAAAATATTTTAGGTTTGAATTGTTCGATGCCAGCGATCGAGATGTTCGCGTAATATCCGAAATGTTGCTGAATTTATATAACCGTAAAAAGGTTAATTTTCGAATTAATTTAATAAAATATTTTTGATGTTTTTAGGCACCCAGTATGGAATGGATTTTAATGCAATTGGAAAAACAACAACAAAAATTGGCCGACGAAGAAAAAGCGAAGGAATTGGCTGAGAAAGCAAAACAAAACAAGGAATTGGCTGAGAAGAAAGAGGCCATTTTGAAACGAATATCCGAACATTCCGCCGCTGTCAAAGGCAAGGGAGAAGAAGGTTTTAAAATTAATTCATTTATAAAATAATTTAAATATTTAAGTCCTTCGATCAGTCAAAAGTGCCAGTGGAATAGAAAAAATGAAAGCAACCGCAAATAAAAATGAACCGACCAAAGATCGATTGAGTGGGAATGGCAGAATGGATAATAGCAGGGAACGGGATAAATCGCCGAGAAAGGAACGAAAGGAGGAGAAAAGACGTCGATCGAGGTAAAATTAATATTTTAAAAATATTTAATAAATTATTTACTATTTTTTATAGATCACGTGACCGAGACCGGAGCTGCAAAGACAGCAGGCAACGTGACCGTGATGAACGTGACAAATACCCGAAACGGAGTGATTCCAGGGACAGAGATTACAAAAATAGAAGGAAGGAGCAGCGTCGAACCAAAAGTCGTTCACCAATTTTGGCCGAAACAAAACAACGTGACAAAAAATTGGATCGACGTCAGCAGAAATAAAAGGAAATGATATTATTCCATTCAACAGGGGAATACCCTCTCTTTATCAACCTCCTCATTATACTCATTTACGATTTTACCGGCCCAATCATTTATCATTTTATCCGTTTATATTATCCACTTTTTCATTCAAATTAAATAAATAAATTCTCTCTGTACATCATTTATTATTAATGGAATTCAGGGGAAGAAAATTTAGAATCTTTAAATTTCGTCGGTAAAATTTTGATAATTGAAAATGCAATAAAAAATTGTAGCAAAGAAGCCGGCCAATTTATGTTTTGACTTGATGAGAATTAAAATTATAAATAAAACATTTATCCACCCATTGATGCATGAACCTTTTGCTCTCTTGAACTAGGGGTCTAGGGCAAAAAGCAATTCAATCGATAATAAGGTTTAAATAAATATAAAAATATCACTCAACATTTTAGTGAAATATATTCCAAATCCCCCAAGAATGCGTCTTTGGATAGCTTCGCTATATTTCTATGCATTTGTATTTATTTTTTGTGAAATTCTTCGATTAATTACACAAAAATTACTCGAGGAAAGGCCAATTTCTTGGAAACACCATCAACTCTTTGTTTCATTAATTTATGAGGTAGGTAAATATATTTTTATTCCAATTAAAATTTGAATATAAATATTCTACAAATAAATTTGCCAAAATAAATTTAGCGACTAAATCCGATCAATGCCTAAAATAAGAATAGATTAAGAAATAGAAATAAGAATATCTTTTCTGGCTTTTGGTGTGGATATGGCAATTCAGAAAAATGAATAAAAAGATCGAATGAATTGAATTCTCGGAATTCATACAAATGGAAATATTCATAAAATAAAGACAATCAAACAATTAGAATTAAATGGCAAAAATCGTGAATTAAGTGAATTTGAATTGAATTGTAAATTATTGATAGATTATTCATAGAAATTGGTTTGAGGATATCAATTAATTTTTTAATTAATTAATTGATGAATTGGTGTGGTTGTGGTCGAAATTAATGAATTAAACAAGAAAGAATTTATTGCTTTCAATTTGTTGGTTTGGTTCGAATATTTTTAATTTAATATGAACAGAGAAATAAAAATAAATCAAATAAAATGAATGAAGTAGTCAAGTCAATTGATTCAATCACAATAAAAAATAAGGGGAAGTGGAAGGCTGGAAGGTCACAAATAAAAAAATAGCCGGGAATGTGCTTATTGCCTAATTCATTGAGTATTTAACACTACACAAATTGATTCATTCTTCATTCGCGCCCACGCTGTTGACGAGCTGTCTGCCCAACAACGGACACCTATAAAATTAAATTAATTTTAATATAAAAATTGTTAATTTTTGACAAACCTTCATTACTGGATTTGTTGCCAATGGTTCGGTTTTGGTGACTGGCGCGCTTTCTTTTTTCTCCTCGGCTGGTTTTGCGGCCTTTTCCGGTGGTAAATATCCAAAACGCATTCGCAATTGTTCGAAGAAAACGAAAAGCTAAAAATTTATTAAATAACAATTAAATTTTCGATATTAGAATACCAAAATTGTATGCGGTGCCAATCGGACCCAGGCAGGGAAGAATCCTTTGAAAAATCCAACCGGTCCCAGCTTTGCGGTGTACACACAACAATCAAAAATGCCTTTGAATTGACCCGGCGGTGCATTCATCAACCTTGTTTTGAGCACCTTTTAATTATTTATTTGATTTATAAATAGACTATCCACTCCTTACATCCATTGGTTGGGTAATAACTGTTGCGCCGGATGCGGCCAAAAACGATGAGAATAAATGTGTGTAAATATTGTCACTGGCCAAATTGGCAGCAATTAACATCTAATAAATTATTTTTAATTAATTTTTAATATTTTAATTCCAAATTAACCTGTTTAATTTGATCGTAAAAGGACAATTGGCCGATGGTCATCAGAATTGCCCTTGCTGTGGCCATAGTGCACCCGTTGAACAGTTTACGAATTCCTTCTTCCTATAGAAATTGAATTTTAAAATATTCTAATTTATTAATTTTATATTTTTACTCTGCTCATTCGAATTAATCCATCGATGGCATTTTTGTAATTTCTCCTTTCAGCTGGTGGCAATTTGATGTCATTTTGCATTCTCACATTTATTAAATCAGCTGGTGAGCCGGCAATACCACCGAAAGCACCTAAATTTGGCCATTTATTTTATTTGATTGATTATTTTAATTTTTACCCGCAACACCGGCCAATGCCATCTTTTGCAAAAAATTTGTATCGCTGCTCATTTGTTTCTTCGCCGTTTCATAAACCGCAAATCGAGTTGTGGTGTATGTCAATTGACGCATCAGTGAAGCGGACAAACCATTGTAGAATCTTTAAAATGATTTGCAAATTTTCCAAAACATTTATAAAATTTTTAATACCCTCTAAATCCATCGGATTTGTAAATCTTTGCTGACATTTTGGGCAGTGATACTTTGCCTTCCTGTTGAGTTTGCAAATGAACTTTGAGCAAATCGAGTGGATGAGTGAAACCTAAAATTAATTATAATTAAAATAATTTTTATTAATTTTATTTTACATGCTGCGCAACATCCGGCCAATCCACCAAAGTACCACCGACCAATTCGTCGTTCATCGGCTTTCAGAAAATCCATTGCTTCGTTCTTTTTTTGCAGATCAAATAATTATAAAAAGAAAAGACACTCTGCCAACACAAATCTGAAAAATAAATAAACCACAATTGTTAGGTGACTTTTCAATTTGCCAACCTTTCATTTTGCCAACTCTCCTATTTTATTTCATTTTGCCAACTTTTCAAAAAGCCAACTTTCGTTTTGCCAACTTTCGTTTTGCCAACCTCCCTATTTTATTTCATTTTGCCAACCCTGCTATTTTCCGTCTTTTTGCCAACTTTCGTTTTGCCAACCCCCCTATTTTATTTCATTTTGCCAACTTTCCTTATTTTTATTTGTTTCGGCATTCGGGGCCAAATTTTGCGGGCATTTCACTGTCATATAGGTTTTTGAACATGCTGAATTTGATTTTAACGATATTTCAATCCAATTGGCGACACATTTTGGTGGAAAATGGCACATGAATGCCGAAAATATCAACCTTCAATTCCAAGGAAGAAAAATGGCTAATTAAATAACAATTACATATTTTCAGGGTTTTTCGACCATCCCGGATACAATTCTGGCATCGAATTTTCGAAATTTTTTAATCTGAGCAAGCTATTGTTGGAAGACTTAACGATGAGAAAAAATCGTGCCATACATTAGGAGTGGGATTTTCAGGTTAAAAAATAGGCATGCCATCGATAGTAAAAAGCCGTGCCATCTTCGATTTAAGCCGTTCCACCGATGCAAAAACTTTGCCTTCATCGATTTAAGACTTGCCATCGAGGTTTTAAGCCTTGCCTTTGTTGAATATAGATGCTCCGATGCTCGCCTTCACCTCCAGAATCTTGCCTCGGTCCCCTCATTGCTCGCCTTCACCTCCAGGATGTTCGCCTCCAGCCATTAATGTTAGCCTCCATTTCCCTGCCACACGATGGCACAGCTTTATCGTCGATGGCATGACTTTCCTCATTCAGCGTTGGAACAACATTTGCGTCGATGGCACAGCTCAGAATGACGATGGCACTAACTTTTCGTCGATGGCACAGCTCAGAATGACGATGGCACTAACTTTTCGTCGATGGCACAGCTCAGAATGACGATGGCACTAACTTTTCGTCGATGGCACAGCTCAGAATGACGATGGCACTAACTTTTCGTCGATGGCACAGCTCAGAATGACGATGGCACTAACTTTTCGTCGATGGCACAGCTCAGAATGACGATGGCAAAAATTTTTATATTGATGGTTTGGGTAATTTTTACATAGATAATCCCCCATCCCCTTGTAAAGTCCAATTTTTCCCTTCATTTATTTATCTGCCAATTAATTTACTCAGATTAAAAATTTTTGAAAAACCGATACCAGAATCGGATCCGGCATGGTCGAAAACCCCGGGGTAGACTAAATTTGGCACTAAATTAGCTTATTACAATGTTGGAATTAATAAAAAACAAAGTTGGCAAAAATTGTTGGCAAAAAGACGGAAAATAGCAGGGTTGGCAAAATGAAATAAAATAGGGGGGTTGGCAAAACGAAAGTTGGCAAAATGAAAGTTGGCAAAAAGACGGAAAATAGGAGGGTTGGCAGATTGACATAGTACCCAATTGTTAATCTTTGGATGATTGATGATGATGAGATTATGAATGATGATTGTTTAATTTGCTTAATAAGGCAAATGTGTTGTGATGTGAAGTTTTTAATTCGGAGATTTTGTTGTGAATAGAACAAAATTGCCAAAAATTTTATTGAACTACTTTTATCGGAGTGGAAGAAATCACCAGATTCCCTCATCCTTTTCCCTGCAATTGCAGAGTATGAA
Source organism: Pratylenchus scribneri (assembly GCA_030063045.1). Taxonomy (NCBI): domain Eukaryota; kingdom Metazoa; phylum Nematoda; class Chromadorea; order Rhabditida; family Pratylenchidae; genus Pratylenchus; species Pratylenchus scribneri. The sequence continues at coordinate 708,598 of JAQSEB010000033.1, forward strand.
TGAATTAAAAATTGATAAGGAAAATGCATATTTGCCGATGAACTACTTCCATTAAATTGGTCAAACCCGTGTGGGGATGGCAAGCTTAAAGCAAATAATAAACATGCGAACACATTTTTTAATATCAATTTTCAATTGATAATTAAATTGCGTCATCATAAGCTCGCGGATGATTGTTCTTTTCATAGCAATATATTTAAATAAAGCCTCAAGGCAAAATTAAGGATGATTAAATTTTAAGAAATATGCAAATTTTTTGAAAAACTTTGTTAAATGGCCTCTGATTAAAAGAGAATAAATAGGAAAATGAGAAGGGGAATTAGAGTATTTATGGAAGGTGGTATGGAGTTTTTCCAATCACGCGGTGTCATTTGTTGATGATCGCAAATGATTAATTGGGAGGAGAAGGAAAAGAGATTGAATTAAATTGACTGATATTGTTTTAGTGGCTGCCGTAAGCAACGAGATTATTGTTTGTTTAGTCAAAAATCGGTGCCCTCCTTCAAATGGCGCGCAGGGGGAAGATTTATCGGTTGGGATTTGGGAAGCGCATTTTGACTTTTGAAAAGGAAACGGGGATGGATTATTTTTATTAAAGATTAAAGGGAAAGGAACATTTCCTTCGGCTTAACATGGACTTTGGACTTTAGACCCTTCTCCGCCCCAATTGGTGACAAAATGTGCAGAAATGGGTAATAAAGTGCAAAGATTGTTGATGAAAAGGGCCTCCGATCATCAAATGAGCCATGTGCTTTCCCAGACAAAATAGATCTTTGGTTTACTTTTGGGTAAAAATAGAAATTGGGGGGGGGGGGGGGGGGGGTGAGTGGTGACACAAAACACTTGGATTAATGAACAAAGATTAATTGTTTTTTTAAAAATTGTTGTATTAATTTGGTTTTTGGACATGTGAATTAGAATGTTAAATTTAAAAAATTAATAATATTCTTATGACCTTCTTTCATCAAATAAAATTCTTTTCAGTTCATAGGCACATTGCAAGTGTGCATTCCAATGTTTGATGTTAATTTTGTTTTGGACAATTATGGTTTAAGTGGAGTTTTCTTGGAGATTTGCTTCATTGAATTTCTGAATGCATTTTTATTGAGGAATGCTTTGGCCGATCCATGTTCATTGGCAAGTACTGCCAATTAATCCATTCCAAATAAATCTCATCACAGTTTTACAATTATGCCAAAGGCCGTCAATCCATCCAATTGTTTTCATTGTTTTTGGCTGTACAATTCATTGCCGGTTATTTCAAGGAGAATTTTTATGATTTTAATAGTTCCTCGTTAGGATATTCATCATTTTTCGTTGCTCGACAATTTTTTGCCCTGGGCATCCATCACCAACATCAAAATGCCCTTCAACAAGAGTGCAGTGCCGATCTTACTGTAAAAAAAAATCAATCAAATTTATTCCTTTTAAAATTTTTGATAAATGAAGGTTGCCATCATTTATGGCTCAATTGTGGAGGCATTAGGCCTTTTTGCCGGGAAAATGGCTGAACATTGGATCGATGAAACTGTCCTCAATTCAAATCATATTAATTTAGCACTTTCTATTATTTCCGCTTTTATCACTGTTTTAGGTTAATTTCAATGACCAATTTTAAATATTCCATTTATGTAGGAATTAATTTGACGGGAATGTACGCAAATCCAATCGTGGCCTGGGCATTGACATTCAATTGTGGCGACGTAAGCATTATTTAAATATATTTTAATTTAATATTATTTCAGGTTCCTCATTTTGCCCATTTTACGGTGTATTGGCTGGCCCCATTAAGTGCATTCTTTTTGTCCAAAATGTTGTTAGGAGATGGGGAAGAAGAAAAAATAATGAAAGAAAATGGAAAGAAATTAGAATAAAAAATGGTCCAAGATAATTGGAAAATATACTGTAATGAAAAAGTAATATTTGAGGCGAATAAAATTTATTCACATATTTTGTAATATTTGGTTAATTCATTTGTTTTCTCATTTATTGAAACAATCACGACTTTGTCCGGAAAATGATCCCTCCAAATTGAGTGTGCCAATGTCGAATATTTTACTTGGTTCTTCACTATCATGGGTGATAAAACTATCAGGAATCTGAATAATATATTTTAAATATTATCAGCGATTTCCTTTCACCTTAATTGCAAATTTAAGTAGGCAGGGGATCATTTCGTCATTGCAATCCTAAAAATGAAAATTATTTGAACAAAATAATTGAATTTTGGAATATTTACGTGATAAATGTTCACTTTTGGGTCAATGTTGGTGACCTCCGTCTCGTGTCCCTTCAATTCGAAATGTCCCGATTCATCCGTAATTCCTTCCTGCATTAAATCATCAATATCGAAGGCTTTAAATTAATTTTATTCAATTTTGATTTTGATTAATTTCTGCTCACTGTCCACATCGTAAAGTTTCACTTTTGTGCCAACACTGGGTTTTCCATTACAAAGCAAATTGCCTTGGACACCGACAGATTGAACGGTGCCAAAAAGGTCGGCACGACAAAATGGGGAAAGGGTGAATGTGAGGAAAGCAATTGGAAGGATGAAATTCATTTTTAATTCCTTTTTTTTAAAAATTTAACTAAAATTAATAATTTAGGATTGCTTTTTAATTAAATGTTTGGAAAAAAGGACATCTTACAAAATTATTTATTAAATTAAATTAATAAAAATGAGTTGGGAAATGAACAATGATTTTGAATTAAATGGTGAATGAATCATAATTTGTGATTGGGCAATCGAATTGTGAATTGAGGAAAATATATAAACAATATAAACCGGTTTTTGATGTCTTTAGAAGACTCAAAAATAATAATAAATATTGACCAAAATCAAACAATTAAAGAGGTGTTTAAGTACCCAAAAATTGGATGAATTTTGTTGAAAATTAATAATATTCTTTTTCTTTCTCCAATTGGCTGCATTTGTCCACATATTGATGGGGGTGGTCAAGAATACGAAATTCGAAAATTTCGCCGACGGCATGAGGATGGAAAACGAGTGTTGAAAATCGACAAGGAATGAAAATAACACCTTTTAAAGAATATTTAAATTAATTTCACAATTTTTCCACCTTTCCAAAATTGGAATGGCACATTGTCCCTCTCAAATTTGGATATTAGCCTCGAAGTGGCCACCGTCAAATTTTTATTATGTCCAAAGGCAAAGAAAGCATATGTCTTTGAAATAATGGAAGGAAATGAATTTATGCTGCCAATAATTTACATTTCCATCACCAAATTCGAAACGATATTGGATTCGAAGGCCGGTAGGAAATCGAAGCATACCTAAAATCATTAAAAATTACATAATATCTTCTAAATTTAATTACAAAGAATATTGATGCCTTCAAACTTTTTTTGCAATACAAATCGGAATGTTCGGTTATATCTAAATTCAAATTAAATTTTCGCTCATAAATTCATTAATCAGGAGAGGAAATGAACAATTGGTTTAATCCCAAAAATGCCATTGATTTTCAATATCTCCTCTTTTCTCAATAAAATTATAAATTGAATATAAAAAATAGAATAGAGAATAAATAATGAATTCGGGACATACAATTCTTCGTCTTTGAATCCAGTCAATTCACGATAGCAGCCTTAAAATATAACTAAATATAACTGACATTTGCTTAGGGGAAACTTGCCTACTTTGATGAATCCACTCGGATTCAATTCGTCCCTACCAACATCGGACAAATTTACTTGAACCCATCTTGGGAATTCCTGCAATAAAATAATAATAATTATGACCAAAATATATATTAGACCGTAATCAATGGCATGTCCTGGTAGCGCATATCCGTCAAAAAAGGTTTCATTTTGAGAACTGCCAATTTATTGTTGCCTAAAGTCGTTGTACTGATGGTTGATGATGAATTTGTTGATTCATTTTCACTTTTTTGATTCTCCTCAATTTCCATTAAAATTGGCACAACAATTGCGACCAAAAAAGCCAACAATCTCGAATTGGAGAGCAGAGGATTTGTTTTCATTCTCATTCATCAAAATCTCTTTTCAATTAAAGTCATTTTTTGCTACTTCTTTTTAGCCCTCCAATTCTAATCCAATGTTGCCATTGGTTACCAATATGATGAATGTGGCAAATGTATAAAATAAAATTTATTCCAAAATTTTTAAAAATGTCATTTATTAGGTAAATTCGGTCAGTTATTAGAATTAATATTCATATTTCCATCCATTTCATAAACATTCTTTTTGGCATAATTCAACCTAATATTCCTATTGCTCCAGGCGACGTCGTATTGTATAAAATTCACTTAATTGACTTAAACTAGAATTTTCATAGCATTTTTCGTGTAATAAATTATTGCCCCCAAAAAGAATGGCCACAAAAATGATGGAATTGATTGATTGTGGCCAAGCAAAAATCGATGAAGATTGGAAAAGGAGAATTTGGCCAAATTGAAAGAGTGAATTGGCCATACAATGGACTCTATCAAGGCTGGCATTTGATTTGGACCCCTCACGATTGGATCCATCCCCCTACCCTCGCCTCATTCCCCCTATTTTGTGTTTTGCCCAATTCATTCATTTTGGCCAATTTGGCCAATCCTTTTTGGGTTCCCAGTCAATCCAATTTCAATCCATGTGAATTGGAACAAGCCCTTTTGGCCAGAAGAAAGGAGAAGGGTGCGCAAAAATGAAGGGTCCTTTCTCCAAAATCCATTTTTGTGTTTTTATCACTTCAATTCTGTGTGCTTTACTCGGGCCAAAATCTTCCCCAGGTCCAGGCTGGTTGGCCAAAAATTTCAGTGGCAATTGATGCCCTCGGGTTTTGTCCAGGCAGTCATGAGAATTGGCCAAAAGTCCCTTTTTTGGCCAATCCCGAATGGCCAATATAAATCCACCCGAATGTTCCCAGACAAATTCATTCCTCCAATAATTCTTTCAATTAATCCCAATTAAATCTAAAATTACCCAAAAATGTTTAATTTTTTCTCCTTTATGGCCAATTTACTCCTTCCATCCTCGCTTATTTTTTCGCCAATGGATTTGCCCAAATCCAATCAAACAATTCTAGAAAATGTCAAAATCAATGTGAATGGACCATTCACTGATCATTTCCAAAATTGGTTGCACGAAAATGGCTACGGAATGTACAATTTTGCCTCCGCTGAATTGGGCCATCAAGGAAGTTTTGGTGGAAAACAATCGGACAAAGACGAGGTTAAAAGAAGGCCAATTCTATTTCTTCATGGCAATTCGGATGGAGCATTGGCCGAAGGCAGCGAAGAATGGAACCAAGGATGGAGTGCCTCAATTGAACATTTCATGGCCAAAGGCTATTCAAAGGCCGAACTTTATGCATTGAGCTATGGCGATCGAAATTTGGCCAATTCATTGACGAGGTCAAAACAATAAATTAATTTCCTTTTCTAACTAACCATCTTCAGATCCGTAGATTGTCAGACTCTTTTGCGTTTACGACATTTTCTTGAGGCCATTCTCGCTTATACTGGTGCCGATAAAGTGGATATTGTGGCCCATTCAATGGGAGTGACTTTGGGAAGGCATATCATCCAAGGGCGCACTTTGCTGGAAATGGGAATTGGAAAGGGGAATGAGGATGATCCACTGGACCAATGCTATTTGGGACCGCCTCTTCGCCATCGAATTCACACCTTTTTGGGAATCGCCGGTGCCAACTATGGCCTTTGCCTTTGCACAGCACCGGGATTGGCCGATAAGGCACCGGCCTGCAGCCGCCATACTGGATTTTGGGCAGGCTCAAAATGTGCCGATTCCTCGCCAGAAGAATGCCACATTGCCCAACCGGAGCCTCATCGGGCACATTGTCATGGTGGCCAATATGCGAGTTGGTTGCATCGGTTGAATGCACCCCAAAGGCCAAAAGATGCGCATTTTGTTGTCAGCCTGTGGTCATCTGCGGATCAAATCCTTGGGCCTACCAATTTTGCATGGGGACGACTCACATCGTTGATTCCGAACAGTGACCATTCAATGATCTATTCCGACTATAGTCATCATTCTATCAAGTGGGAAACGGTCCAAGACCAATTCGAATTCCTCATTGATGGACAAGAGGAACATTTTTTGAGCGAGAAATGATGATGAAGAAAGGAAAAGGAACAAAAACAAATTAATTGGCAATGAAAGAAGCAATAGGGAAATTTAACAAATCAATTAGACAATCCAATGATCTCTTTCTCCATTAAATTATTCTGTTTTTTTTTTTGAAAAGTGCAATTTTTAAAATTTTATTGATTTAATAAAAAATTATAGAATAATGTAAAGCTTGATTTAAGTTGGATTTTAGTAATTGTCATATTTTCATTTCATATTTTTGCTGGTCCCCCTTTTGGTTGCCCATATTTTGCCACCAACATTTCATACTTCTCCCCGGATCCCAGTGATTTATGAGCCAAACAGAACCATTGTGGGCCCCAATAATGGTAAAGAACATGGTCGAAGGCACAACGAACGCCCTCTTGGAGTGGAGTCTCACAAATGGCACACTTGAAACATGGTCGGTGTACTGTAAACGATATGATTGACCAAATAATAATTACGGAATTAATTTATTAGATATGTACCGGTGTGCCCTTCCACAGTCACTTTCTGGTCCATAACTTCAATATCTTTTCGGCACAAAGTGCATTGCTTCTTTTTTGGCCCGGCTGGAAACATTGTTATCAATGGAAGGAAATTAATTTTTTAAAGATTATTTAATTGTGTTAAAAAAATGAATTGATTGGAAGATTTCAAATTCTCGAATGAAAGTATTGGAATTAATGGGTAGAGAAAAAATGTGGCTCCTTCGAATGGTTGATTGCCGCATGGGACAGCTGTTCGAAATAATTTTTTTTAAAGGAAAGATACAATTTAAAAAATGAATGGCTTAAATAAAAATATTAGTAAAGAACATCAATTAATCTAATTTAATTTTAATATTTTGTTTACAATTATTTTAGTACAAAGCCCAATGCAATGATTATGAATGCGGCTCAACCAGTATTCGATTCAGTGTTTGGCGGGGACTGCTTGAATTCTCGAAACTTTTTTAGGTTTATAAGAAAAATTTTACACTACCGCTTCTGGCATGGCACTTCTTTTTTGTTCTTTATATTTACTCTGGTTATTAGAGTTTAACAAAACGAGGAACGGCAGTTTTAGCTTGGTGGTTTGTCCCCTTTTGTAAAATTGAGGTCACAGGTTCGAACCCGCTCATAGTCAGATAATTTTTTTCGGATTTGTTTGCCACTTTTATCCATTTTTATACATCATACTATACAAATATACGCCAAAAAAATATTTAGACCAAAGAAACATGGTATTAATGGCGTTAATTATTTAATATTCCCATTTTAAATTTGATAAATTCAACATTAATTAATTTAATAATTTATAGTCCAATCCAAATATTAAATTACTCTCATATATTTTTTTTTTTACGATGAGAAGAAATGCTGTTAAATTTCTTTTTCAGTCTAATTTTTTTATATGTGTATACATGAAAAAAATTTACAACATTCGAGTGAATAATAATCAATAAACATAAATTTTATGCAAAAAGGTCGGATGAATAATTTGTACTGAAAAGAATTTTAATCAATCCGAAAATTTGTTTAGTAATTTTGTGTAAATTATTTAGTAATTTTTGTGTTAATTTCATTTTGCAATGGCCTCCAATATTTGGTTCTTCAATTGTTCATCGGCCAATGTCTTCCATCCTTTCGATTCCATTACCTTTAAGAATTAATATTTTATTAATAAAAAAATGAATATTTAACCTCATTCAAATGCATTTTGATAAAGCCGATTGAATGGGCTTTGAGTTGTTCTGCTGAATAGAGATTGGCCAAAGAGAACAAATCGCAGGCATTTTCGTTCCCCAAAGAATAGATCAATTTGTTTTCACAAAGGAGCTGGAATAATTAAAACATAGCCAAAAGTTTTAAAGCTATTTTGTTACCTTCAAACCATTGATTTCATATTTGTCGGCAGCGAACAGCAAATCTTCGACCAATTCCCCAAAATCCGGTTCTTTTCCACTGTATCTAAAAATCATTGATAATTAATTCAATTTAATTTTGAATACATAAAATGTAGCATTTGTTCGATCACATCCCCTTTTATGTCCACAATATCGATAATATTGTCGTTGTTCTCAGTCATTTTATGCTGGAACATTGCCCCAAAAACCGGTGATCGGCATCCCAAAATGCATTTGTGGACCTTAAAAAAACAAAGTTAATGCTGATATTTAATAATCTAATGAACCTTAAATTTCTTATCATCTGCTGAAATGATTTTGCAATCCCAGAACAAACTTTTCTCAAACAAATGGCCCAAATCCTCTTGTATTACTCGACATTCGGGCACTTCATCAGGCAATTCGAATTTTATCTAATATTATCAAGTATTAAGAGACAAAAAATAATTCTTACCGATTTTTGCTGGAATATTAGTGTGCATTCAATTCTGAGTCGACCGCCGTTAAGGTAACCATTTTCCTCATTGAACAAATCTTCCAGTTTCATCTTCGTTTCGCTCCAGCACCAGCTGCCATAGCCGCAATAATTGAGGTCAATAACTTTGAACTTGAATTCACGACCGTCCGGTTTCCGTATTGAAAACTGATATTTTGCCTTCATTTTATCATCCTCATAGTTGATTGGATAAATGTAAAGCGAAATACAATTGTCGGATACAGAAAATGTCATTCGCCATTTTAAAAGTTGGTAATTCGGCGCTGCAGAACTTTAAGAAAAATAATAAAGTAATAATCAATTTATAAAATTCATTCATTTAAATTGTTTATTGTTCCGTTTTATGTTTTTTAAATTGAATTATTTCGAATTTTAAGGAATTTAGAAAGTTTTGTAAAGTGAATTTCCCCAAAATTGAAGAATATGGATTATGGAATTAAAATAGCTTCTTTTTAAAAAATACTTGAATTCAGTAGATTGCAAATATTTTCCACGTTTTATATCCGGGTGGTCGGAAAAGTTTTCAATCTTAAATAGCAAAATGAAATATTAAGCATTAATAAAAATATATTCAACCGTCCAAACGAATTTTTCACTGCAAAAATTTCGTAAATAATATTTTTATAAAATTTTATATTTTTACGTTGTGGTCTCCAATTTGCTGGTGCAGAAATTGTATTGTTCGGTTAGTAAATTTTGATTGTTCGGCATAATTGAATGATTAATTGTTTTATAGTATTTGTTTGAATTTGATTTTCAGTAGAAATTAATCTAAATGTATTAAAAAAATTCATTTTTAATCCCACATAAGCATGGGAAATATAAAATAGTATTATTTTTAAAGTTAATTCTGATTCTGTTCTGATTTATAAATTCCCCATCCCCTTTCTGATTTGTATATCCCTATTCTGATTTCTGATTATTCGTTTTAATTTCCTATTTTTTTTTTCAGCCTGATGATTCCCAAATCCCTGACTCTCATTTCTGTATTATAAATTTGCAAATGTTAAATATAGATAAGCAACTCGTACTCGTAAAAATACTCGTTTCGTAATTTTCAAGACGAGCAACACCCCTGTTAGCTACTTAGCTTACATTTATTACACAGAGTTCGACAAAGATAAGAATTTTATTGGATAAATTCTTTAGCCATTTTTATGGCTAAAAATTTCGATAACATGAAAATTTTGCAGAATTTTTTTATATTTAGATTTTGAAAAATGAACACGAAAAAGGAAATGGATTTTAAAAACAATCAAAACCTAAAAACATCATCAGCAGCCGAGAAAAATTCACTTATCAAAGAAAAACAACAACAATTGCCACCGGGGAAGGATGAAAAGTGGTGGGGTAAGTAACCAAAACACAAAATTAAAAACAATTTATTATTATTAAGATATTAGTACATTTGGCCCCGATGACAACCCAAATGGAATGGTTTGCGAATCATCATTTGCGACACTTTTTCCCCGATACCGAGAGAAATATATTCGCGAAGTTTGCTTTATTAAATTATTTCAGGGATATATAATTTAAGGTATGGCCACTGGTTCAAAAAGCGCTTAATGAACATAATGTGAAGGGCGATTTGGATGTGTTAGAAGGTTTCTCACTTCTTTATGACATAAATCATTTGGAATTTTAGGAACAATGACTGTGCGAACAACCCGAAAAACATGGGACCCTTTTATTCTGTACAAAGCAAGAGACCTGATCAAATTGTTGGCCAGAAGTGTACCAATCGAACAAGTTAATTCGCCTTTATTCCATCCAAAATCCAATATTATTTTAGGCTCGTCGTGTATTAGAGGATCAAATTTTCTCTGATATCATCAAAATTTCTTCGATGGTTCCAAACCGTGAACGTTTTGTGAAGCGACGGCTACGGCTGGTTGGTCAAAATGGTGCGACATTGAAAGCCATTGAATTGCTCACCGAATGCTATGTTCAAATTCAAGTTTGAATTTTTAATTAATTTATTGAAATTTAAATTTAGGGTGGAACTGTTTCGGTGATTGGCACCCATTTTGGACTAAAACAAGTCAGGTTAGGAAGGATTTAATCAAAATAAATTATTTGGTTAATTTTTAAGGAATATTGTGGAGGATTGTATGCGAAATATTCATCCAATTTATCATATCAAAACTTTGATGATCAAAAGGGAATTGATGAAGGATGAAAAATTGAGGAACGAAAATTGGGAAAGATTTCTGCCAAAATTCCAAAAGAAAGTTCGATAAATCATTTTAACATATAAATAAATTATCAATTTTTAGGTCCAATCAGCAAAAGAAGTCCGCGAATTGAAGAAGAAAGCGAAAGCAAAATGGAAACCAAAAAAAGCCGAATATAGTCCATTCCCACCGGCCCAACATCAACAGCCAAGGAAAGTGGATTTACAATTGGAAAGTGGCGAATATTTCCTCAATGAACGAAACAGGAAGAAACAAAAACGAGCGGAAGTCGAAGCAAAACAAGTCAAATTAATAATTCCCAAAATTAATATTTTTGGAAAATTAATTTAGATTGAAAAACGACAAAAAAGGAAGGCCGAAAGACAATCTCAATTGATTCCACCGAAAGAAGAGCCCAATCAGCAAATACCAAAAAAGAAAATGAAAACGGAGAAATCGAAAAATGAACCGGCCGAAGGAATGGTGGAAAGATTAAAGAAAAAGGCAAAGAAACAGAGCATTGATTAATTTTGAAGACATTTTTAACATAATTTTGATAAATCAAGTTAAATTTGCATATTCTCCACATTATTTTAAAATGTCAAAAATGATTCATTTCATTATTTTTTTTTAATATTTTCACACATCATTTCAGCGCAATCACGGATTAAGTGGATAAAAATATTCCACACCAAAATAAGTGACAATCAATCAAAAATTTTATATAAAAAAGGCTGCTTTTTAGCAGGCCACCATCATTTTTACTAATTTAGGGATCCGATGAAAAACTTTTAAATTCGGACAAATGCATCGAAAATTTAGATTTTATGGTCAATCAAATTTCAGACAATTGCAAAAATGTTTTTTAAATCGAAGAAAATATATTCATTTAAAATTTAAAAATCATTTATTACTCCCCTTTAATTTTTTGAGCACACATTTTCCCGCGACCCATTAAACAGAAAAAAATCGTGTTTGCGCGTTTCACCGAAAAGGTCGGAAATGCGCGTTTCATCGAAAAAGGTCGGAAATGTTCATATTTCAATTTAGAGGGGTTAAACTAAAAAACCAATGATGTTTTCGGATTCAGCATGTTGGAAAACCCCTAAAACCAGTTTAAAAACATACATTTTTTGCGCAAAAACTTTTAAAACAACAATGTTGTTGTTATTTTACATGTTTTTCAAATAAACAATGTTTTTGGTAGTTTAAGATCCATAAATATATGTTTTTAAACTGGTTTTAGGGGTTTTCCAACATTCTGAATCCGAAAACATCATTGGTTTTTTAGTTTAACCCCTCTAAATTGAAATATGAACATTTCCGACCTTTTTTCGATGAAACGCGCATTTCTGACCTTTTCGATGAAACGCGCTAGCACCGAAAAAAATAGGCTAAAAATTCGCGCAGCAAAAAATTTTAACCAAAAAATGGCGGACTGCGGAAAAATTAGATAATTTTTAAGAAAAATCAGACATTTTTCAAAAAATCAGCAAATTTCTGAAAAATAATATCTTAGAGAATTTATTATTGACAAAGACAGACAAAATAATTGAGCATTGCAAAAATGGTAAAGGAAATTGACAACGAGCCGACAGTGGAAGAAGGCAATTCATCGGCCGCTGGAGATGGGAATACGGGAACAGCAGCAGGTTTAAATAATAATAAATAAATTCAATTTTAATTAATAATTTTTATAGCAGGTGGACCAAAAGCAACATTCACTCCAGAACAATTGGCTCGCATAGTCAAATGCCAAACTCGTGAAGGGGAAACAATTGAGGTTATTTTGTAAATTTTTAGACAATAAAAACAATTTAAGGTGCCATGGCATTTGATGATGCAATCAAAGGCTTTCAAGAATATGTGGGGAAGTTTGTACGAGGACGATTCCTTCGATCCGGAAACATTCAACTTCCCATTGAACGACATCACCGCTGATTGTTTTGGCAAAATCGTCGAGTGGTTGGCTGAACACAACGAAAAACCGGAACCGGAGATTCAGGAGGAGCCAATCACCGGAGAGGTAAAGCATTTAAAAATGAATACTATTTAATTTGGCGGAAAGACTATAAGGGTTCAGTAATTGGTCCTGGACCCCAAAACCTTATACCACCTAATCGATAAATCTCATCAAGATGCGTCGAATGGTATACATTTTCGTCATGATTTGATCAAAAATTAAGAGAATTAAACAGTTTAAAAACTTTCAAAATTGATTAAACCAAAGCCAATACAATTTAAAAGCCGTCTCCATAATATCTACTGAATGGGTATATGGATTAATGGTCTAGGTTAAGCTTCAGATCCATTATAAACCCTTATAATTTTTTCGCCATTTTAAATAATTTTTCTTAAAAATGAATTTAAAATTTTTCAGCGCATTTGGTTCACCTTAACTGAATGGGAAAAGGAGTTCTTCAAAATCGATTTTGAACGACTCAAGGAGTTCTTTTTGGCCGCAAATTTCCTTGACATCCGATCACTCTACCTCTATTGTGGGTTTTAATTTTGAAAATTAAAATTACAAAAATTAATTTTAATTAAGGTGCCCAGGAATGTGCCCGCCACATTATGGACAAATCGCCAGAGGAAATTCGCAAAATGCTGTGCCTTCCGGATGTAATTTTAAATAATTCCACAATGAATTAATGAACATTTAATTTTAGGACATGACCGAGGAAGATAAGGACAGGATCAGCGCCGAACTCGAAATCGGCGATCAACAGCCGAACCCTGCGGCTGCGGCCAATGGTGGAAATGGACAGCAAGCTGCCGCGCCGGTGGCCAATGGAAACGACGGTCAAGGTCAACCACCGGTGGCCAACGGAAATGGTGCCGGACAATCTGCGGCCAATGATGTTCAAGCACCGGTGGTCAATGGGAAGGATGCCGTGAAAGAGAAAGACCTTTGAGAATGATGAATGAATGAAGAGGAGGGGATCTATCTAATATGATTGTGCTATTTCTGATCTCCTCAATAAAATCCTCGAACTTTTCTTTTATGTTTATTCAATCAAAATCGATGTTATATGTTCACACAAATTTCGGATAAAATGAATCAACTATAATAAGTGAATATTTAATAATTTTATTCAACATTTTTTCAAAATAAAATGAGGGAAATAAAATTTTGTAAAATGGATTAAAAGGCCTAAAATTGTTTGGAGTGTGGCCAAAATAAAATATAATATAAAATTGGTTATTTTTTATTACATATTATGCCGAAAAATGCAAATTTCCATTAAATATTCTTTGATGAGGGGGGGGGGGGGGGGGAGGATTAGGTGAGACCATGAAAATTACAAATTGTGTAGAATATTGCCAGCCATTATTAAAAATAAGTCAAATACAAAACATCAAAAATTTTTGTGCGTCTTTGAATTGAATTTTAGAAGGCAAGTTGGTTGTTCAATTCTGAAAGAAAGAAAAAAGGCAAAAATTAAATCATTATTTTAAGGCCAAATTTGATTTTATATTTATTAAGTGATCATCAAAAATTGTTTAAAAAATAATCAAAAATTATAAGTGGAAAGGCAAATCAAAAAATTAAATATTTGGATGAGGTGAAAATGTCACAAATTATTAAAAAAAAAAACAAATATAAATATGAGATAAATTGGTGGGAGGCAGAATATTCTTTCTTTGCTGGATTCATCAGGCGAAAAGGAGTATATTAAATAAAACAAAAAAATTATGACAAAATTGATTGTGAATAACAAATAATATGGACAAATAAAAATAATTTTTTTGAGTAAATTTGAAGAATAAAAGGTGAGAAAAACATTAAAATGATTACGTAAAATGAATAAAATAACAAAGTAAAAATTAATATTATAGGAAATAGAGGAGGGGAGGGGGGAGAGGATTAGAAGATCAAGGCTGGCCACACAATATTATTCATTATAATTGATTAATTGCCCGAAAACAATGTTGTTTGATGTCCATTCTTCCATTCATTACATAACAATGCATCCAAAACGGCGATTTCCTCCGCCTCCACCGTTCTCCTCCCTTTGTTGCCTTTCAATTCCTTGGCCATCTCCGCCACCGCCTCGGCCCAATCGTCTTTTTTCCCTCTCACGCATTTCCTTCTCCAGCCTTCTCCTTTCCTTCGCACTTGGCGTTGGCATTTTCACACCTTGACCCATCGGTGACATCAATGGTTCCCTGTAAAAATAATTAATTAATTAATATTTTCAAATTTTATTTCCCACCTTGATGCCTCTCTGATATTCTTCCCATAATTTCCGCTGCTTGGATTTCTCCTTGGGTGATGTAGTCGATGAAAACCGACACCCGGTGGTCCTCGCGGTGTTTCCATCATCGATGCATCTTTGGAAGGCGATGGCGCATTTTGCGAAGGGAATTTGACTTCTTCTGCAAAAAATGAGAATATATTTTTATTTTGTAAATTATTTTTACCCGGCGATTTTGAATTTGAACTGTCGGATGAGGCGGAATATCGATGTTGCGGAGAAGAATAAACCATCGTAGTTTCGGGAGAGGCAGCTTCATTTGGGGAATAATAATCGGAGGGGCTGGGCGCCGATTCGATGCCCTGTTCCGGATCATTGTTCAGCCAATCATTTTGCTTCCATCCAATTGGTTCCTTCGACTAAATAAAAATTAAATCAAATTTGTCGAATTTACCTTTGATGCTTTGTAAATTGGACTGTCTCCCGGATGATGACCGCCACCGTGCATTCTGCTCTGTTGATTTCGCTTTTCAAGCCATCGCCGGAAAAGTGCTTGACAGAATGCTGAAATTTTAGCAAAAAAATGATTAAATTTATTGTTTTTAATGTTCTCTTACCGCTGGCAACCACTCGATTTGTGTGCGCTTCAATGTAATAAAAGAGCAATAATTGGCCAGTTTGAAATTCCTCGGCAAATTTGCGCATTTTGGCCATTTCATCGGGCGTAAAATCCTCATCATTGTTTAGCCATTTTCGAAGTACCCAACGTTTTCGGGGTTTCTAAAATAAAAAATGAAATAGTTAATTAAAATAATATTTTTACTTTGAATTTCATTCGAATGGCCCATTCAATCCAGAAGAAAAGGTTGATAAAATTGACAAAGGTCAGAAAAAGAAGCATCATCCTAAAAATGATTAATTATTTTTGCTGATTAAAATAAACTGACCAAATGAAGAGGGCAGTCCGCTCATGCCAATTTGCATCCAAATAACATCGATAAGTGAGTGTATGCGAATTGCCAATTGAAACAAAATTATAATCGCAATAAGTGATCCTTGGAATCAGCGGGACATGAGGACGAATGAAATTGCCCGGCGGATGGCCAATTAATGGAGTCAATGGGACACCTTGCCTAAAAAATGTAGAAATTATTTATTTTAATGCCCAAAAAACTGACCAATCTCTGCGTTCCCACCAAGCTCGGGCCACGTCCAATCCCCAACTTCGATAATTCGAACCGATCATCATTGGAAGGATGAACATTTGGAGGATCATTGGCGACAAAACCAACGCAAATTCAAATGCAATGAATGCTGAAAATATTAATAATAATAAATGTAAATTAATTTCATTTATTCCCACCTGAAAATGCCCGTGTGGAATGTGCTGTTCGAAAATTCTCGGCAATCACATTCAGCCGTTCGTGCAGTCGATCCTCGTCAATTTCGCTGATTCCGTCATTTTCGATGGTCACACTTTCCGCTGCATTCACCACATTTGGGAAATTTATGCCTAAAATAAATAGAATAAAATTAAAATAAAAAATATTATTTTCTACCTTGATTATCCAATAACAATGTCCAAAGGAATCGCGTGAGGACGTACATAACAAAAACGATTGGCGCCCAAAACCAAAGAATCCACTGAAAATGAATTACATTTAATTTAATTTTTAAACAATTTTCACCTCCGGATTCTTCACTTCCCGTTCCTCTCGCCATTTTGGGTCCATCAAAAATGGTTCTTCCGGTGCGACATAATAGCGGCGTGCCGTTTGGCAATGCCTTTGGGCGTCCTGGTCCAATGGAGTGTTGCTGAAATCGTAGATGGATGCACCCTAAAATGGAAATAATTGGTTTAGAATTGGAAATAAATTATTTATTTCTTACTCGACAAGTGGATTCCTCGAGAGCGATTTTGGATCTGAATTTGAGAGTATAAATTATTAAATTGGTCAATTAAAAACGTACAATTTGGTGGTCCAAAGGCAGGCGAACACAAGAACAGTGAATCCAGGGACTATCCACAAATTGCCCTTGTCCATTTTGTCTCCAATGCCACCGCCGATTAATGGTTTTGCCAATTTCTTCAATTTTCCGCCAATGTTTTTGGACACTTTTTTCAGGTAAGAAGACCCAAGAATAGGTGGAACTGCCATTTTTCCGTTTTTTATTTTTGAGAATGGCTGAAAAATAAAAAGCAATAAATTGGAAAAGAAGATATTCGCGATAATAAATGGATGGAGTCGGAGTGGATTTTGGGGAAATTTAAATGGACAATGATTATTCAAGTGAAGAATTTTTGATTATAAAGTCGGGATCCACTTTTTGGTTTGGTTGTTAAATGTTAATAACTTCAATTCGACTGTATAAATTCGAAAGAAATGTGGGGATTTTTTACTTGACCAATTCAATGGTAATTATATAATTTTCAAATTCGGACAGATTGCCCTGCGTGACCCCAAGAATATAAGTTCAACAATGGGGAAATCTGTGGTTGGGTTTGGTGGAGGTAATTGGATGTGGAAAATTATTATGAGATTCATGTGAAATGAAATGAAGATGAAGGAAATTATGGAGGTTAGAAGTTGGAGTAGGGGAGGAGAAGGAGAGGTTTAGGTTGCCCATAAGCAAAATTGGATTGATTTTGATTCATAACGAAATGCCGGAAATTATTTCATCCTATGATTTGACATTTGATAAGAAAGAATTTCTTGTTGGTAGGTTTTTAATCAAAATAAAATGCTGCAAGTTAATTTTTTGTTTGTTATTTGTTAAAATTGTAAATTTTGAACATTTATTAGTTGAATTCTGTTGAAACTTAAGTAAAAAAATCCAATTTGTTTAATTCATTCTTTAAATACTTTAATAAAATAATATGATTAATTGAATTAGTTAGCTATTATTATAATTCCGCTACATAATTGGGAAATGGTGGGGGAGAAGGGAATGTGGATGATTCATCAGCCAACACAGGAAAATTGTTGCCAAAAGTTAGGCATAATTGGTATTTTTTGTTAACTACTCTCATGGAAATTTTTGTCGATAAATTTTATTCAATATTTTTATGCTTCCGGGCAAAAATGGAAAGAAAAGGTTGCGCAAAATGGTCCATGGTGTTCTGAGATGGACGAATGATGAAGAATTGGGGGAATTTTGGTTGAGTATTGGACAATTGGAATGAAGGATGAAAAAGAATGGGATGGGAAGGTAGAGGAACAAATTATGAGATCATTGCGGTGGGCATTTGGTTGGGTCGATGCCAATGCCAATTGAGGCAAAAAGGACGGTAGGGACCGAAATCCCTGACATGCCAAAATGATGGGCATGGGCAATGAGATGGGAATGAAATGATGAATGATGCTTATGATGATGATGATGAGCCAAAAGCACATGAAAAGATGACAATTGATAGATTCATTAAGTTCATCAATCAACACCGACATCACATCAAAATCAATATTCTAATTTTTTTAATGATTTTAGAATCGTCTAGTAAAATGGCATTTGCCTGGAGGGGAGTTTATGGCTAAATCAAAAAGTGCCTAAACTTCTAAGTAAGCCAAGATTTTAAAAATTCATTCCTAGAAGATGAATATGGGAAAATTTGTTTGACATCGTCGGGGAGAATGTTTTTGATGACAAAACATGATTTATTTATAATAATAACCAGCCACATCCACACCAAATATGATCTTGGCCAAAAAGATGGGGGATTGTGGGAGATTGAAAGAATGGATTGGTAGTGAGCATAGGAGGCGGTTGATTGCGCAATTCAAAGAAAGAAATTAAAAAGTTGGCCACGTTGAATTTGAATTTCAAAATTCACTTTAGAAAATGATGAATGACCAATTTAAATGGCCAAACTTATTGGGATTTGGTGAAAATATGAAAATAAGCTCACAATAAAATAAATTGGTCAGGGAAATATCCATAAAAAGCGGATTGAGCATCAAAAGGGAAGAAGGGGACAAAGAGGAAGGAGGGTGGAGGATGATTAATAGACCTTGCTTGCGCGACTATTTGGAAATGGACAATCGAGGAAAATGAAGGGGGCAGCGTGGGAATGAGGGAAGGAAGGAGGAATGGAGGAAAGGATGCGCGGGAAAAGGTGGCTGGATTAAATACTTTTTGATGAGATAGCCATTTGGAATGGCCCGGAGGACAATTTCGAAACCCACTTTTTTACTTTGATCTTCTTAATTGCCGTCTGTCACCTTCCTTTTTTTGGAGAAGTAAAAGGCGCGAAAGAACAGCCAAAATCGAGGAAAATTTTTATTGAGGGAAAAAAAGGTTGTTTTGGACTTTGGAGGAAAGAAATTGAGCCAAGTTGGCCCGCAAATGGGGAAGGGGAATGGACCAGGAGCAAGGACGAAAATGAATGAATGGCGGGGGGCAATGAGGCAAAATGTGCGCGGTAGATGGGGTGGAGAAGAAAAGAGGACCTTGGGGAAGGCATTTTGTCCTCTTCCTTCCTTTTTTGGCCCAACTCCTCCTTTCCTCCCAATTGATTGTCGTCCGATCCTTTCTGCGCGCCGTCCTTCTCACTTTTTTGCCCGTTTATTCCACCACAGAGCCACAAACCCTTTCAAAAACCATTCCTCCTCCTCCAATCTCACCTTTTTCTTCTCATCTTCTTAACCTCAAGTCCTCCCGTTATGGGCAATCGGCTGGAAGGAAGAAGATGAGTGAGGGGAGAAGAAAGGACGACTGGACCATCAACAATCCTCCTCTCTTCACCCTAATGTTGAATGCTAATGCGGTCGATTCCTCCCATATTCCCTTCCTATCTTTTAATTTATTCCATCCCAACTCCGACCAATGGCCCCATCTCCTCTTCCTCTTTACCTTTGTACCAGCTTCTGCCCAATGAAAGTCACAATCATTTGGTCAGCCGATCGGTCATCAAAATTCTTCCCACCCACTTTTTGGTGTTCCCCCACATTCTCTGGCATTTCCCACGTTTTTGTCCCCAAAACAAAAAATTCTCCCTTCTTCCTTAATTTTGGCCCCTCTCATGGCATTAAAATTGTCCAAAAATGAATAATATTGAAATTTTTTACTGCTGGCCCTCTGGTTTTGCCCAAATTCAGTTCATTCCCGCGCCCTCTATTCTCTCCCTATAGTTTTCGATATTTTCAAATTGGACATCATTTTTTACTTTTACGATTATTTGGTCCAAAAATATTCATCAAAGTTCAATCAGTCCCTCTCGCAGCCACCAACCCCCAGTCATTTGCCGCTCAAAAGAGCTATTTGGCAGAAAAGGCCATTTACTTTGTTGGGCTTGGGGGAATGTTGACTGTGCCTTTTGGCGGGGAATATTTATATTTTGTTGGCCTTTTTGCCGGAGGTGGAATGAGGCAAATGGGAGGGGGGGGGGGAATTGGGGGCTTCGGACATTCTTAAACATTTACCTTTGGGCGAAACTACCAAACAAATTGTTGGATATGTGAGGGAATGAGGGCGGTGGAAATATTCAAAAGAGGAAAGTTATGTTTTTATGATGTTCCCATTTTATTGGTTTGCCAGAGGGAAATTATGAAAATAAAGGAAATTATATTTTTGGGTTGATTTGTTCTTTAACAATGTAAAAAAATCTGATTTTGGAAAAATGGATGTTGATTATGCAGGAATTTTATTATAGTGAGAGAGAAACATTTTTGGAAAGCAAAAATTTTGAAAATGCTTTTATTAAAAAATATTCTTTCCAATCAATTTTATTTTAACTCAATGTGAAGGAATAGAAATCTAATTTAAGAAAACCAATTTAGAATTTATGGAGTGGAACATTCAGTAGAATGAAAAGAAGATGAATATTTTGAAGAGAAATTGGAAATTGCCAAAATCAAAATGAAGAACTGAGTAGGCGAGAAAAATATTAGAAAATTAAATGCGAATAAAAAATCCAAGGTTATGCATGAATGAATGAATATCAAAACAATCCTCAAAGAATTGGAGAAATTTGGAAATGAATATAGAGAGAAGATCACAATGTGGGAATAAAATGACTAAAAAGTACAATGATAAAAGCATTTTTGATTCGAGGGATTTGTAAAATGAAGGAATCAGATCAAAATGAACTGTTGTTAGATTGGGTAGATCGGCGGGGATGCCCGGATCACATTTTATGTAATTATTACTTTTTGTTATTATTTCTTCGCTGTGGCCAGAATACAAAACTAGATAAAAAGTGTTATCGCCTTTTCCTTTTCCCCATGGGTTTCTGGTCTTTTTGTCCATTCTCGCTTTTCAATTCAACACAAAACCAGTAGCATGGAAAAATGCGCAAATGAAAACAATGGAATACAAAATGGCTTTGTTTGGATGGATCAAGGAAAGTTGAAATTGATCTGGCCAGTTGCAGGGAGAGGAGGAGGTGAAATTTGCGTATTTTATTATTAATGGGGAGAATGATGCAAAAGTTAATGGGCAAATAATGATGTTTGTGATTGGTTTGATTTGCTCCTCCAATAACATTTCCTTTTTAAACACCGACTCTTCTATTAAAAAATGCATTTGCGGCTAATCTCAAAAAGATCAGCAGAAAGGAAACTGCCGGGAAAATGTTGCCTTGGGGGGAAGAGGAATGGGACAATATTCCCGGGGAAATGTCGGCAAAATCGAGACGAGATAATCAGCCTCGGGAAGGCGGAAATTATTGATTTGGCCAAGTTGGAAATAAAATAATTGATGAAAAAGCTTTTGAATTTGGAAGCGGGAATGGAAGAACAATGAATGAGTGGCCAAATTTTTGGGGTTGCCAATAAATTGTTGCTGATTAGTCGAATTATCGATGGAATTGAATTGAATGAGTGGCAGGGAATGGAAATTGGAAGAATAATTGAATGAGTGAATTCAATATTAATGGGAAAAGAAAACCAAAAATAAATCGGATTTTATATTAATTAAATTAAATAAAATTGAATTAATAAGTATATGGCACATTTTTCGCTGAAAAAACATCAAATTTAATTGTTTTTCATTGAATAAGAGACTAATCATATGGGTTAATAATGCATGGAAATGGGCAAAAATAATGATAAGAATGAATGATCATGATTTTCGATGAATAAATGGTTGAAAAGACAAAAACAATTGAATTGAAAAATATTAAAAATGAAAAGTGCGCAAAAATTTAATTGTCCATTTCATTCGGTGAGGGGGATATGAGTGGATTTTAAAAATGGACATTTTTGGGCAGAAATGGATGGTCAAGGCAATTTTTGCATCAAAAATGGGAAAAATGGCGACTTCAAAAACTGACAGCCAAAAGCCGCAAAATTGGAAGGAAATTTGGAAAAATTTACATTAAAATATTTTGGCAAAATCGATGTTAAAAAAGAGTGTTTTAACATTTTGGGGTTTTGTTAATGTGGATTCTGATAATATTGATGATAACATTGCTGCCATCCACTGATCAAAACAGCACAGAAGGGATTAATTCAATGAAAAGACAAAACTATTGGAAAGAATTAAATGGGGAGGGAAATGGAGGAATGAATTACTTTTATTTGTACGAGATACGAGTATTTAACTTTTAAAATCAAAAAGCATGTATTTTGAATTGTTGCGAATATGGAATGGAGTGATTTGGTCAGTAAAGTTCGAGTGTTTTGGTAATATAGGCAAACAATTTTGACTGGAAAGAGGTTTTGGTTTGCTGCGTGGAATGAATGACCATCTCATTCATTTGGCCTATTGAACTTTTGGGTTATGATTTTGACTATTGTTTGCGCAAAGTAATTGACCCTATGCGTGAGTGGGATGAAAATTTGTATAATTTTAAACATTTAAAATGAACAAATAATTTTCCCATGATGGAATGTTCAAAAAGTGCACAAAAAACAAGGATGATTCAGTGGAGCTTCCTTCCCTTCTCCTCCCACCTTTTCCGGTCATTAAAAAGTCGTTTTGGAGGGAAAATGAGTATTTATTGGGAAATGATTGGCAAAATGGTGAAATCAAATTCTCGAAAGATCCATAGTGGAATTATGAAAGGAGGAATTTTAACAACCACTTTTTTTATAGAGGAAAGAATTGAAAATTGTCAGCAAAAATTGGGGAAAACTTTCCACCCTAAAATGCATGGTAATACTTCGGTTTAAACCCCCCCCCCCTTTTTTGAAAAAATTTGCAAATTTAATTTTTTTTCCTTAAAATGCGTTTTTAGGGGTAATCAAGGCCGGAGAATCCGAATCTGACATCCATTTTGAAATATTTTACCATCTTGGTAAACAAATGTCAACTTTTACCAAGAAAAAGCAAAGGAGAGACCAAGGGCATTTTTGGTCAAAAATTTTGTATGGCCAATATATAGCTAATTCGACGCAGTTCGTCGAGCTGAATCGAATGGTACCATTTTTATTATATAATACCGCAATTTAAGCGAGGTATGACTCATGAAAATTTTTTGACCAAAAATGCCCTTGGTCTCCCCTTTGCTTTTTCTTGGTAAAAGTTGACATTAGCTTACCAAGATGGTAAAATATGACAAAATTGATGTCAGATTCGGTTTCCCCGACCTCGATTACCCCTAAAAACGCATTTTAAGGCAAAAAATTAGAATTTGCGATTTTTTCCAAAAAGGGGGGGTTTAAACCGAAGTATTACCAAATGCATTGCTAACCACAAAGTAGCCCATAAATCTTGATTATAATCCCCGCACCCTTTTTGCCCACTTTATCAGGCCCAACATTCTTTTTGGACATTTTTGTGGTTGGCTAAATGAATGAATAAATGAATGCAATTCAATTCACTAATAATCATCATAAACATTCATTCATTCCATTTCTTCATTCATTTCTTATCTAATAATTTTCTGGGCCCATCCATTCTCGATTTTCTGATTGTCGCAATTATTTCCCCCATCCCAAGAAGATGGCGTGTGCCCACAAATAAATTACATTGAATTTTGATTGGAGATTGTGTGTGGGGAATTTGGTCAAAATATTTGGCCATTAATGAAGCCAAAAGAAATTGATAAAATTGAAAATTGTCAGAAATAATGAATCAGTCTAGAAATGTAATTAAATAAATGGATGGACAATTTGGAAGGGAAATTGAGGTGGAAGGCAATTGAAAATGTGTTCTTTGTACATAAATGGCAAAATTTCCATGCAAATCAAAGAAAATTGGCATGGATAAAAGAGGGAATAAAGGAATTGGATTGTTCTTTGGGGTGATTTAAGTGACCAATCGCCGCCCATTTTATTCGCGGTTATTCTTCTTTTATTGCAATTAAAATTGGAACAATGGGCAAATGTGAGGTCGGCACGAGGCAAAAAAATGGTAAAATTTAAAATGAATTAAAAAGGAAATAAAATTATCTGCCCAGGGGCAAATTTTGCGGAACGCGTTTTTAGCCTTGAAAGGCGACACAAATGTCCCCAATCTACATAAATGTGTTCATTCTGTGCACATTTCCTTGTCCATTTTTGTGCCCCAAAAAGTGAACAATTCATTAAAAGGAGGCACAAGGACATCCCGCTAAATTTTCGTCGATTTGGATGGAAAAATGTGGGGGCATTGAAACCACCTTTTCGGATGGTCAAATTGGGTGGAAAAAATGGTCAAAATTTTGGTAAAAGAGAACATCCACAAGAAGGCCATAAAAATGTTTTTGGCGCCAAAAATGTGGTGAAAAGAAAAATTAAGTTTTTTTTTTGTTAATTAACCTAGAATTCCCAAATATTTGAATATTGGGAAGTGTGAGGGAAGTAAAAATTCTAAAAGAATTCCAGAAGAGTTAATTCCTTAATCCCTCGTCCATTTGGCGCAAAAACTGACACTTTTATTTCATTCCTAAATTCATTTACTTTTGGATGTGTCATCATCCATTTTTGTTTTTGTCGCGCGCCAAGAGGGTTGGCGCATTCGTTTCATTCATTCTTTTTTGGGTTATCGGCCGAACCAATCTTGGATTCATTCATTAGGGGCAAAATAGAAGATGAACTAACTTGCAAAACGGCTGAAACATTATGGCTATTCGCCCAAAATGGGGGAATTCGGAAATGGGGTAAATGACTTTCTCTGGGCGGAGATTTTGGGTGGAAGATTGGTGGAATTTGGAATCAGTGATTCAATCAAATTGCGAACATTAACCCTTTCCCAATTATGTTAATGGGATTAATGAAAAGAAAAGAACATTATATTTTAAAAAATTAAATTATGTAGATAATCCATTTGTGCATTTGTGGAGGGCAAATATTTTAGGGAATCCCCTTTATTCCCCCAAAAGCAGGTGCTAAATCGGACTATAAGAAGTGGGAAGAATTACTTTCGGGAATTTGGTGGAAACTAGAATTGATAGAAGAGCAGATTAAAATAGTTTTGTGAGGCCAAATTTGCTGGATGCGCCCTTCCATCCATTCATTCATTTCGCCCCATATTTGTACAACGGTCGCACTTTTCGAAGGGCGGCAATGCGCGAAAATAAAAAGAAGAGGAGTGAAGCCATAATTGGCAAAAGCAAATATTAAATCAGCACAATTTTACTTGAATTTATTAATCCAATAATGTGGACAAACAAGATTAAATTATTTTACAAATTATTCCAATTTGTACATTTCATGAAAAACTTATACAGATTTATAATTAAAAGGAGACAGAACATTTTTTGGGAACAGAATTTTTTACATCTGCTGGAAAGTGAAAATGGATGGAATAGAATGGGCCCAAATGGGCATTCTTTCATTCATTTTTGCCCGCAGATTAATTGTGGGAAAAGGGAAATTTGGGGAAAGTAAAAGTGGTTGCTCTGAAATATGTTTTTTTTTGGGGAGACATATGCTTTAGGCAAATTTAACATTTGTCTAGTCTAGATGATTGTTGAAATGAATGGACAGTGGGCAACATTAAAAGGAGCCAATTTATAATTCGAATATAATAATTTGAGCTACAAAAAAATAAAAACATCCAAGTGGTTACATCGGTGGAATTAATCATATAATCATCATTCCCAATTGAGATCCCGAATTAGGTTGGCGCCAAGTTGAAGACGACTAAAATAATGTGCGATGCCCGCAGTGATGAAAGGGTCCCAATTTTGGGTTGGAAAAGATGGCAAAGTTGTGCAGAAATTCACAGTTGGAAATGCGCACATTCATTCATTCATTCCATTCAAGACACATTCCTCTGATGAATATGAGTAATTGTTCACCCTTCATTCAATTCACAAAACTGGAATATTGCTCCAACTTTAGTGTGAAAAGATTATTGCGGTTGAAAAGATTGGCAAATTTTGACAGTCCATAAATGAGATTAGAAATTCAAATTATACATTTTCTAAACGATCAACTAAAATTTGAAAATACGAAGCAGAAAATCGTACTTTGGAAATGAAATTTGCAGAATGACTGATCAGAGCAGGAGATCGACGATTTCCCTCCCAATTGCCCAAATGTTTTATTTTTTTAGTAAATTCACTATTATACTTTTGTAATAATAATACAAAATAATAAAACAAAAATCATTGCAAAATTAAATTGGATTGTTGAAGGTTTAAATGATGCCTCCGCCCTCCGACATTTTAAGTCTAATCTAATAATCTAGCTTCCAGCAACAAAATGTCACTTTTTGGGTTGCTCTTCTAAAATAGGGCAATTTGAAAATTGCATTCATCATTAATTTTTTTGGTTTGGTTTTGAATTCACATTACACTTTAAATTTAAAGGGCCCCACTAATGTGAGAGTGGGGGAAAGAATAATGAAAATGGAATATATTTTTCATTTTTTTTGTCATCCAAATTCCCATCGATTGTTAGTATTTTATTCAGATCAAATTCAATTAAATAATTAATAATTATTTAATAAAATTATATAAATATTTATTGTTGGATTGGAATTTGGAATGCCCCGATATTCCTTCAAAAATGCAAATGTTAGTTTGTAATTGAAAATAATAAAAAAAATGAAAAATTTATAAGGAATTTGCCAGCCGAAAATTTGGTTGACATTTTTGCATGCGTTCCACGCCGAAATGTGGGAAACAATTTGGCATTGGTTTGCCATAAATTTGCAGCCATAGCCGAATATTGGCTGAACGAAAAATGCGGCAAAATAACCATCAAAATGTTGGCAATTGTGCCCATCGAAAATGGCAATGGCCAAATGGGCATTTTGAATCGATGGAATGAATTGGTCCCATTTCCTGAAGTGGAAATGCCATCAAATATTGTCCATTTTGGCAGTATTAACATTGATTTGAGCACATTAACATGGTTATTCTCATCGGGAATTATTTATTATTTTGTTAAGTAAAACACTTTCGAATCAAATGATCCAAATTGCGAAAATGTTGGCAAAAATGGGCAATTTATTGGCCAATTTGAATATTCAAATTGTTGAAGGAAATGATGAGGAGGAATCATCAGAGGATGAGGACGAAGAGGATGAGGAATTATTGTCCATTACAAAAATGACAAAATACTCGAATGAGACAATGTTAGATATGCTTTCGACAATTTCGGATGGCCATCTTGTACAAAGTTTTCGATGCATTCCAAACAATGGATTGTTGAATAATCCGAAAAACTATTTTTGTCCACTTTTTACAAAATTGAATATTCTCCATTTGGATGTGAGTGAATGGTTTAGGAGGAATATATTGGCCATTTTTTGGAAAAGGTTTTGATTAAGTAATGTTAAAAGAACAAAATTTGCCAATATATTCAATTTAATTGTCCTTAATTCGACCAAATTTATCAAAAATTGATATCCTAATAATCCTATGCCATTAATTTTGCAGGGTGAAAGGGATTTGAACGATGGGGCATTGGATTTTCTAACATATTGGATTACGGATTCCAATTATCCATTATTGGAGGGAGCGGCTGATTCGCGGATTTTGCATATTACCCTTTCTGATGTTGATGCTTCCGAAATTATTTGGCGACTTCGACAAGTAAATTTCACCGAAAAAATTGGCAAAAATAATTTTCAGAAATTTTTCACTCAAACTCAAGCGGTCAATTTCTTTGTCCGGATGAAAATTTCCAACCGAACTTTGTGTCCATTGCCCGAATTTTCAATGAAAAGAGAGGAACCAGATGAGCTGTACAGTTTGGAAAAATTGTACAGTGATAATTTCCTTTTGGCCCGTTATCCATTGAATGCAGATGAAAATTGGCTGGTGGAGAGGAAGGAATATGCACTAGGATGGAATGCGGATTTGGATGTCCAACAAAGACGAATTATTATCAAAATTTAAAACAGGGATAAACAAAAATATATTCATCTTAATTGGCATCTTTCTTTATTCAATTCCCTCATCTTTTTTTATGATAATGATATTTGATTTCCGTTATTTATATTTTCTGTTGTTGGCCTCGCTGTCACCATCACATTCACATGAATTATATTCATTTTCTTTTTATTAGCATTTAATGAATTATCCTAAAATATTTTTTATAAACATTTATTATTTTTGTATAAATTTTACTGGAGAAATAATTTTGAGTACATCATTCCGAATATTTTGGTTCATTGAAAGATACACAATTGGCTTAATTCCATGAGTTAAAAACCAACCAAATGTGCCAATATAAATGAGCAATTGGCTGATCGGAAAGAACTTTAAATGGGATTAAAATTCACAGTATTTACTTATTTTTTAAAAATCTTTTTTATTTTTAATGAATTAGCTAAAAATACAAAATCAGAATTTAACTAAAAACACAAAAATCAGAATTAACTAAAAACACAAAAATCAGAATTAACTAAAAACACACAAAATCTTTAACTAAAAACACACAAAATCAGAATTTAACTAAAAACACACAAAATCAGAATTTAACTAAAAACACAAAAAATCAGAATTAACTAAAAACACAAAAAAAATCAGAATTAGCTAAAAACACAAAAAATCTTTAACTAAAAACACACAAAATCAGAATTTAACTAAAAACACACAAAATCAGAATTTAACTAAAAACACACAAAATCAGAATTAACTAAAAACACACAAAATCAGAATTAACTAAAAACACACAAAATCTTTAACTAAAAACACACAAAATCAGAATTTAACTAAAAACACACAAAATCAGAATTTAACTAAAAACACAAAAAATCAGAATTAACTAAAAACACAAAAAATCAGAATTAACTAAAAACACAAAAAAAATCAGAATTAGCTAAAAACACAAAAAATCAATATTAATATATATTGTATTATATTATGTATTTCACAAAATAAAATTCTTTAAAAATATATTCTTGAAAAAATTTTAGTTTTTAAAAATTAATTCAACTATTTTTAATATTTTTTAATCAAATTAAATTATATTAAATCTAATTTAGTTGTATTTAAATGTTTATAAAATAAAATGAATAAATTCACCTGCATATAAATCATTATAATGCATGAGCTAATATTGAAGAAACTGATCAAAAGGACTTGGAAAAATATCTTAAATTAATTTAAATTTTAAAAATAAATTGATAAAAACTTTTTTCTGCGAAATAGTGGCCGAAGTGAAAGCCAAAAGGGAAAGGGAGGAACTTTTGCAAATCAAAATGATCAGAAAAATGGAATAAGTGATTGGAAAAATAATAACCACCAAAATGGCATTGAATAATTCCATATAATTTGAATACTTCAAATTGAGACTGTTATTATTTGAGTCCTCAAAAATGTACTCACCACACTGAAACCAAAATCAACAATATAACCAACATGGGGATTGTAGAACCAGGAGAATAGTTTGCCACTATAAAGGGGTGGCATGAATGTAAAACCACCAAAAATTGCATAGACAAATGGACCAATTAGCCAAAACCAAGTTTTATGGCCACCAAAAGAGTTTTGCCAAAGGAAGGATGAGTTAATTCGATGCAACGATTTATGGCCAACAAAATTGCAGACAATGTTTCATTGTACCAAAGGGCTAAAATGGCTGTAAGGGAATTGGAATTGAGTATTATTTTACCGGCTCCAATCATTCCGGTTAAATAAATTAAATCGGGAAAGGAGCAAAAAACAGCGCCATAAATGCCTAGAACTCACAAATCATAATATGTGATGGATTTAAAAATTAGTCAACCAAAAAAGCCCGTCAATAGACCACTGATGACCAACCCAAAAGGTCATTCAAGCCCATATAAAAAATAATTTTACAGCAGGAACTGGCCAAATGTTTTCGGACAGCCAACAATGAAATGACATAGAGGGACTTAAATTTGTGAATTATTCAAATTTCGGGAGCAGGAATACTGTAAATATTATGTAGAGGAATAGGAGGCAAATGCTAATTGGGATATGTTGCCTTTGGTGTAAGGGAATCTGCTCAATTTGATAAGAATTGCAATTGTAAAGACGGATGAATTCCTTCCGATCAAATAAATAAATTTCCATAAATATTTGGGTACTCTGGAAAATTTATTCAAATTAAAATGTTTATTGGAAATTGACTATTAAAAAGTTATTCAATGGATACAGTAATTCTATCTTCTCTCAAATAATAATGCCGGAGGGCTTTCTGAAAATTTATTTTTATAAATTTGAAAATGAAGTATTACTTCAAAAAATTAATTCAATTACAGCAGAGCTGAATTTAATAAATTATTCCAAAATTCTGTGGAATAAAAATGCGCCATATTTAACGTCTGCAAAATGGTCTTATATTCGTGATACATATCAACTTGGTGTTTTGTGGGAAATATTCGAGCGGGAGCTTTGTGAATTTCAATTTAATTTGGTGAAAGAGGTATTTGGTCAGCATTTTGCATTTATTTTTTCTAATTTAATGAAATAACATAATTTAATTTTCACCTGCTTTGCTGATGAGTGAAAAAATGCCGGAAAGGAAAAATATAGAATACATTGTAATACCAAGAAAGGCAAAAAAAGCAAACGCACTTTGCTCAACTAATTACATAAATAATTTACAAGAAATAAGTTGGCCCAAATTCGCTGGTCACTAATCAGAATTATCAAAAATTAAAATCAATTTATTATACATATTCCACATATTATATTTGAACAAATTAAATGATTATAAATGATGGCAAAACATATATTAAAATGAAATAAGTCACTTTGGGAAAAGGCATAGAAAAAAAATGAAATTAATTAAATTATTTGCATTAATTCTCGGGTGAACTTTGTTCGGGAAATGTGGTCGACCCGCCAATTGGCCAATTCGTCTGTTGTTGTTGAATTCCACCACCAAAATTCAGCACATATTTGGACAATGCTAAAATAAGGTGAATATTATTAATTCAACACCAGAAATATACACTAACCATGGCTGACATCTTTTGGTAGCAATTCACATTCGCTGATTTGGTCCAAATGAGTTAAACTGTTCGACAAATTGTTGCCCCCATTCTGTGTTTGTTGTTCACCCAAATCAACATTGCTTCCATTTGGGAATCCTCCAATTGAGGAGACGCCAAAATTCAATTGTGTCGTCCTAAATGGAAATAATTATTGAATATTATTGCTTAATTTTGAGCACCTAAAATCCAATGGCTTTGCAAAAGGTGGCCTAATTGCCTCCGCCGATTCCAAAATTTTATCATCTTGAGGTGATGGGAAAAGATGGTCAAGAGAGGAGCGAAGGAATTCGGGTTGATCCAATTGTTGGTGGGCGCGGAAATTGCCGATGAAATTGGTCGAAGGATTGGCTGAAATAGTTGGAATAGTTGAATATTAATATTTGGAAATTAATTACCAGTGGAAATGGCAGTCGAATATTGGGCCAAGGAGGATTGCGGTTGATGATGAATAATTGTTGGAGGGACAAAATTGGAATTGCGTTGATGGTAGTTGGGCAAAATGGTTGGTTGCATGGGATAATATGGATTCCAAGGAGAAGAATGATTCTAAATATTTAATGAATTAATATTAAATAATAAGAAAGGAAATGGAATATACCGGTTGAATGGCTGATGATGGCAATTGGCGAACTGTCAATTGGGAATCCATTTGGGTGGGCCATTTCAATCGAGGAATTGATGGAATTGGCAAAGTGGCATTTGGCTGCGAGCTGACGG
Organism: Pratylenchus scribneri; assembly: GCA_030063045.1. Lineage (NCBI taxonomy): Eukaryota > Metazoa > Nematoda > Chromadorea > Rhabditida > Pratylenchidae > Pratylenchus > Pratylenchus scribneri. The sequence goes on from JAQSEB010000033.1 coordinate 740,455, forward strand.
ATGATATTCCAAAAGATGGCCGATTTGGGGGAAATCCTGCTGAAAATACATAAAAATAATTGGATTAAATGGAAAAGATTTAATACATTCCCTTATTAATGAATTTTTCTAAAACGAATAAGGTAAAGGGAGTCATTTAATTTTGCAAAAAAAATACTGAATTTGGCAAAAATCTTTCGTATCGAAAAATAATATATTTTTGAGGCCATATAACTTAGCCAAATCAGACTTCTTTAAGATTCCCTAACCCCTAGCCCTTAGCCCCTAATCCCATGCCTGACCTGAACCTAACCCTAGCCCTAAACCCCTAGTTATGGCCAAGTTATTTGGCCTCAAAAATTTAATATTTTTCGACACTAAAGATTTTTGCCAAATTCAGTGTTTTTTTGCCAAATTAATATTATCTCATAAGGTAAATTTTTAATTTGGAGAAAAGAAATATCCAAAATATATTTATTATTTGTCGATGCCATTTATGCCTAAGGAGTAAAGACCTTTCCTATTCGTCTTACTGTACCCCCACTTATTGTCCAATCACTCCGTCAACCTATCAATCAAATATTGCCTCAATCTGCCTTTTTAAATCCCCCCTTTTTGCCCTTCATTTATTATTCACATTTTCCCACACAATTAAAATCCTAATATCTTTACCCTTCACTTTATTATCACATTTTTTCCGCATAATTAATAAAGAATAATTTAAAGTCGATTAGCCTCTAATTCCTATTCCATTCATTGGGCCACTGGAAGCTTATGCTCCTGACGAATGCCCGGGGTAAGAAGAGATTAGTACTAATATTATTATTTGCATACTGTACTGACCATTTTGTTGTGGTGGATGATTGGGCGATGGAGTTGCCGAATAATTGGATTGATCCGAATTTGGTGGAGTCAAAAGTGAGGAGGAAGTGCCGCCACCTTCACCGCATTGGGATTGGCTTTGGCTGCCACAAGAGGCAAGGGCAGAGGGGGGCGAAATATTATTATTCTCATTTTGAAGGGCGTTATTATTTGATGACGTTGTTGGGTGTTGATTGGACCCAGAGGGCATATTATGTTCAATGGCCGCCCTTTTTGGAGCAGATGAGCCAATGAGAGTGGCAGAAGGGCGTGATACGGTAGATTTCTGTAACAAAAATAAATTTATTTAATTTATATTTCTTTTTTAATTCACCTCTGAATTGATAACATTTGCGGCGGCCGCCGTCCTCTTCAATCCAAGCTTTTGCTTCCTTTGTAATGTCCCATTCCCTCCATCATTTGTGGCCGTCATTTTCGATGTTTTGGCCCCTTGTTGTTGCAAATGATTATTTTGACGGAGAAAATGTTGAGGATGGAAATTTTCCGGGTATTGTTCGAACAATTCGGCAATTAATCCGCCATGCTGTAGAAAATGAATAAATTATGCAAATTTGGATTTATTATAAAAAATTCATTACCTGCGTGGCAATGTCCATTATTTTTGTTTCGGTAATGTCCGCTTTATTCCTATCCGCGCCCAACTCCAATAAAGCAGCAATTGCCTCGCATTGGCCTTGTTCTGTGGCCATAAAAAGTGGCGTCTTTCCCTGCAAATTAATCATATCTATATAAGAGAAAATCCATTTTGGCCCACTTCTCTGTCAGTTGCATCTTTGTTTGCCCCATTGGCCACCAACAATTTCACCATTTCCGCATTTCCCACTTCTGCCGCAAAATGCAAAGCAGTTTTCAATGTTTCACCCGCAGTTTGGTTCACAAATTCCATTCGTTGATTTGGCTCAATTCTCTCCAAAATCATTTTCCCAATTTGCAATGATATTGAATTACTAAAAATGAAGTGAATTAAAATGAATTAATTAATTAATTAATTTCAATTACTTTAATATTGCACATCGCATCAATGGTGTTTCCGGTATTTTCATTCTTTTTGCCAATTTATTCAGTCCAATTTCCTCTTTGATTTCTTTTATCAAAAATTCAGCAATTTTTAAATCTTCTTTTGTTGGCAAATTTGCACAACAATCTGAAATATCAAAACATTTAATTCATTTAAATAATTTTTTACGATAAATTGGTGTTTTTCCATCCAAATCCTCCAAATTTGGATCCGCCTCACATTCATTGACCAACTTTTTCACAGTCAAATATTTTCGATTTCGAACTGCCAGGGAAAGGGCCGTAGTCCCATCTGAAAAATGTTCAATTTTATTATTGGTATTAATTTTCCCACCTTCATCTTGAGCATTCACATCAATGCCCTTCTGGAAAAGGACATCAATATTTGACAATAATATTTGTTCGGTCCCCATTAAATGTTCATTTTGGAAAAGCAAATGCAAAAGTGTTCGATTTCGATCCCGTTCATGTTTGGCATTCACCTGTGGAAATTTTATAAAATGAAAAAGGGATTTTTTTGTTTGTATTTTTGCACCTTCCATGGTTCCAATTCAATTTGGCATTCCAAAAGTCCATCATTTTTCTCTACAGCAAATTTCCTCAATTCTTTTAATAAATGCATTTTTGCCTTCTCCTCCTCATTCATAAGGCTATTTTGTTGGGGAATGGGATGAATGTGATGGCCCAATGGAGAATGTTCAGTGCTACTGCCGCCAATGCCGGACGAGGAGGAACGAGAACATGGCCCAACAATGGCACAATTCCCATTATTATTATTATTATTATTATTTTGATGGGTTTGTGCCAAATTATGGTTTGGCAAGAATGGTTCCTGATTGGATGTTGAATACATATAATTTTGATGTTGGCCAAATTGTTGGCCATAATCCGTCATTTGACCATAAATTGTTGGATTGAAATGTTGACGTCCAATTTGAAGTTGATGGTGGTGATGATGAGGGGGATTGCTGAAAAAAAAAATTTTAGGATGGAATATTGCATTAATTCATTTCGAACCAATAAATGTTATTATTGGCCATTTGCGATTGTGGTTGATTTTGACTGCATAAACTGGCCATACTGGCTGAATGCATCAATGGAATATTGGAGGATGCATTCGACGACGCGCAACTCACACCAGTTGCAACCTTCAATCAAAATAATTAATAAATTGAACATTATTATTACCGGATAATTTGAATTCCAACAAAATGGATTCATTTGTCCATTTGAATTGTTGGCCAATGTCGATGTGGAACCACCATATTTTGCTACAAAAATGCAATTATTTAATATATTTAATTTCTTTTTACAGTTTTGTTGTTCAAAAATGGATGGTATCCATGTTCTGGCACTTTTTTTATTCGGGTCCGGCATTCTTCTCCTTCTCAGGATTATCACCATCACTGCTGCACCCAAAATAAAAACCAAACAAAGACTTAACACATACAACCGCCAGTCGGTCGTTTGTGGATCAGGAGCTCTTCGCGCTTCCAAAATTGGCACACCAATATCTTGGAGAGCCTAAAAAATAATTTAAATATGCAAATAATATTTTAAATTTAAATATCCCTTATATGTCATATTCATTCCCATCCATTTTCATTATCATTTTATCAGTAATTGTCAATCCTACATTATTATTTTGACGTTTTATTCCGTCAAAAAAGCGTGGGAAGAATTATGGATTAAGGAAGGAGGAAGGGAATATTCCCACGGATTGGGGTATTTTTGATTGGCACGTAAAATTCTCACCCTTTTTGCCTGTGCCACGCCAACATAAGCGGCGACATTTTCCACAGTGGAGAAGCACGGAGAATGGATGCCCAAAAGGGGATTATTATTATGCCGATGTTGTGCCAATGATGAATAATTGTTGGTGGAATGCAAAATGGCATTGCACATTGTGACATCCACGCGCAAAAATATGGCAACACCATGGATGATTTCATCATTTTTATCATTTTCGGCCGATCTTTTGCTCCTCCTTTGGCCCTTCTCCCCCTCTTCTTGGCCATAATGAACGCTGAACATTGAGGTCACATTCAATTCTGGTGGAATTTGAATTCGTTGGCCAATTCCCAAATCCGAACGCCATTCAAAAAGTTTTGGCTGAATTGAAAGAAAAATTTTCCATTCTCTTCATTCAATTCATCAGAATTCACCTTCATTTCCTGCCCATCTTCTTCCATAGAAAGTGCCAACGATGCCCGCAAATGGGCACTCAATGAGAGCAAAAATTGACGCAATAAATTGGGAAAAAGCTCCGATGAATTTACAGCCAAAATGAGCATCAATTCGCCGGGTAGGATTTGAGGTTGTTCCGATGGGTCTGGTTCGGCCTCTCGATCGCAATCCCCTCCCTTCAAACAATTTAAATACACTAAATAATTATTCCCCTCTCCTAATCCTCACATCCCATCCGCATGCGGCCATATTGCATTGTTCATCGCATCGTCCATTCGCATATCGCAATGCGCATTCAGCCAATCGAGGGCATTTTGCCAATGGACGGGGAACACAATCGAACCCATCAAATAAACATCGTTCATTGTTGCAAACCTATAAAAATGTAATAAAAGAACAATTCTTATTCGCAATAAATCTCATGATAAAAAGTGATAAAAAAAAAAAACAAAAATATATATAAAATATTGTTTACGCAAAGTGAGCTTTTTCCCTAGATTTATAATTTCCAATGGTGCTAAAGATCTCCAAAATGATACAAATAAAATAATATTAAAGTAATCATTTTTGATTCTTGATTGCAAAAATTTCCGGAAAATGTTCGCCAAAATGTTTTTAATTCTTTCCGGAAAATGTTTTTAATTCTTTCCGGAAAATGTTCGCCAAAATGTTTTTAATTCCTTCCGGAAAATGTTCGCCAAAATGTTTTTAATTCATTCCGGAAAATGTTCGCCAAAATGTTTTTAATTCTTTCCGGAAAATGTTTGCCAAAATGTTTTTAATTCTTTCCGGAAAATGTTCGCCAAAATGTTTTTAATTCTTTCCGGAAAATGTTCGTCAAAATGTTTTTAATTCTTTCCGGAAAATGTTCGCCAAAATGTTTTTAATTCTTTCCGGAAAATGTTCGCCAAAATGTTTTTAATTCTTTCCGGAAAATGCCAAAATGTTTTTAATTCTTTCCGGAAAATGTTCGTCAAAATGTTTTTAATTCTTTCCGGAAAATGTTCGCCAAAATGTTTTTAATTCCTTCCGGAAAATGTTCGCCAAAATGTTTTTAATTCTTTCCGGAAAATGTTTTTAATTCTTTCCGGAAAATGTTCGTCAAAATGTTTTTAATTCCTTCCGGAAAATGTTCGCCAAAATGTTTTTAATTCCTTCCGGAAAATGTTCGCCAAAATGTTTTTAATTCTTTCCGGAAAATGTTTTTAATTCTTTCCGGAAAATGTTTTTAATTCCTTCCGGAAAATGTTCGCCAAGATGTTCTTTCTGGAAATGTTCGCCAAAATGTTTTTAATTCTTTCCGGAAAATGTTCGCCAAAATGTTTTTAATTCTTTCCGGAAAATGTTTTTAATTCTTTCCGGAAAATGTTCGCCAAAATGTTTTTAATTCCTTCCGGAAAATGTTCGCCAAAATGTTTTTAATTCTTTCCGGAAAATGTTTTTAATTCTTTCCGGAAAATGTTCGCCAAAAATGTTTTTTAATTCTTTCCGGAAAATGTTTTTAATTCTTTCCGGAAAATGTTTTTAATTCTTTCCGGAAAATGTTCGCCAAAATGTTTTTAATTCTTTCCGGAAAATGTTCGCCAAAATGTTTTTAATTCTTTCCGGAAAATATTTTTAATTCTTTCCGGAAAATGTTCGCCAAAATGTTTTTAATTCCTTCCGGAAAATGTTCGCCAAAATGTTTTTAATTCTTTCCGGAAAATGTTTTTAATTCTTTCCGGAAAATGTTCGCCAAAAATGTTTTTTAATTCTTTCCGGAAAATGTTTTTAATTCTTTCCGGAAAATGTTTTTAATTCTTTCCGGAAAATGTTTTTAATTCTTTCCGGAAAATGTTCGTCAAAATGTTTTTAATTCCTTCCGGAAAATGTTCGCCAAAATGTTTTTAATTCCTTCCGGAAAATGTTCGCCAAAATGTTTTTAATTCTTTCCGGAAAATGTTTTTAATTCTTTCCGGAAAATGTTTTTAATTCCTTCCGGAAAATGTTCGCCAAGATGTTCTTTCTGGAAATGTTCGCCAAAATGTTTTTAATTCTTTCCGGAAAATGTTCGCCAAAATGTTTTTAATTCTTTCCGGAAAATGTTCGCCAAAATGTTTTTAATTCTTTCCGGAAAATGTTTTTAATTCTTTCCGGAAAATGTTTTTAATTCTTTCCGGAAAATGTTCGCCAAAATGTTTTTAATTCTTTCCGGAAAATGTTCGCCAAAATGTTTTTAATTCTTTCCGGAAAATGTTTTTAATTCTTTCCAGAAAATGTTCGCCAAAATGTTTTTAATTCCTTCCGGAAAATGTTCGCCAAAATGTTTTAATTCTTTCCGGAAAATGTTTTTAATTCTTTCCGGAAAATGTTCGCCAAAAATGTTTTTTAATTCTTTCCGGAAAATGTTTTTAATTCTTTCCGGAAAATGTTTTTAATTCTTTCCGGAAAATGTTTTTAATTCTTTCCGGAAAATGTTCGTCAAAATGTTTTTAATTCCTTCCGGAAAATGTTCGCCAAAATGTTTTTAATTCCTTCCGGAAAATGTTCGCCAAAATGTTTTTAATTCTTTCCGGAAAATGTTTTTAATTCTTTCCGGAAAATGTTTTTAATTCCTTCCGGAAAATGTTCGCCAAGATGTTCTTTCTGGAAATGTTCGCCAAAATGTTTTTAATTCTTTCCGGAAAATGTTCGCCAAAATGTTTTTAATTCTTTCCGGAAAATGTTCGCCAAAATGTTTTTAATTCCTTCCGGAAAATGTTCGCCAAAATGTTTTTAATTCTTTCCGGAAAATGTTTTTAATTCTTTCCGGAAAATGTTCGCCAAAAATGTTTTTTAATTCTTTCCGGAAAATGTTTTTAATTCTTTCCGGAAAATGTTTTTAATTCTTTCCGGAAAATGTTCGCCAAAATGTTTTTAATTCCTTCCGGAAAATGTTCGCCAAAATGTTTTTAATTCTTTCCGGAAAATGTTTTTAATTCTTTCCGGAAAATGTTCGCCAAAAATGTTTTTTAATTCTTTCCGGAAAATGTTTTTAATTCTTTCCGGAAAATGTTCGCCAAAATGTTTTTAATTCTTTCCGGAAAATGTTCGCCAAAATGTTTTTAATTCTTTCCGGAAAATGTTCGCCAAAATGTTTTTAATTCTTTCCGGAAAATGTTTTTAATTCCTTCTGGAAAATGTTCGCCAAAATGTTTTTAATTCTTTCCGGAAAACGTTCGCCAAAATTTTTTTAAATTCTTTCCGGAAAAAAAATTCGCCAAAATGTTTTTAATTCTTTCCGCAATTTCCATTCCCCACCTCATCGCATTTTCCATCCGCGAAAACATGTGCACAATAGCTGGATTGAGGGCAATTTACAAATGGTTCTGATTGTTTTGTAGAGCAATCTCCACCTGATGAGAACAATTTAAATATTAAATTTAATAAAACATTATTTTATAATTTACCATCAAAATTGCAAGCAACAAGATTGCATTCTGAATCACATTTTCCATTGCCAGATTTTTGTTTGCATCCCTGCTTTTTGCAATTTTCCTTATCCACCAAATCTGTGCGATCGAATTTGTCAACAGGAACAGAAATCTGCAAAAATCATTATATTCTCCATTAAACTTGAATTCACCTCGCAATGCCTTCCACCATATCCTTTGGTACATTCACATCGATAATTGTTTGGACGATCTACGCACTTTCCTCCATTCAAACAAATTCTAAATAATATTAATTATTTCACTGTTGGAAGGAATATGCCCCACAAATACATATTCATTTCCTTGCATTCGTCCACATTCAATTCACACTTTTCACCACTCCATCCTGGGGCACAATCACAACGCCATTTCATTGCACCCAAATTCACGCATTTTCCTTTGTGTTCACAACTCACTGGACCCAATTTAATTAATTCTTCCCTATAATAATATCCCCCCTAATTACCATTCAAACATGCATTCATTTCAATTTCACATTCCTTTCCCTCATATCCAATTGGACATTGGCACATCCATTTTTCGCTATCTTTAATAATTAATTACTTTAAACTAATTCAAAATTCCCCCAAATTCCAACCTTTTTCCCGTTCACATTTTCCCCCATTTTTGCATCCATGTTCACAATGTTCTTCAAATTTTTCCTCGCATAAAGGACCAAAAAATCCTCGAGGGCAAATACATTCAAAAAATGTGGAGACGGAGGAAATGGCACCTAAATGGCAAAATTACTATTCATGAAATATCCTCCTTTCCATACTTTTCTTCTCATTTTTCCCTCCAGTGCATTGTCCCCCATTTTGGCATGGATTTGTGGCCAATGGGCATTTTTTCCCGTAATCTTCCTCATCTGAATCTTCTACCGTACGATCACACAATTGGCCAGTCCATTCCGGAAAACATTCACAGGTGTAATCCTCCTCCTTCTCCCCTTTGTGGCATATTCCATGAAGGCAGGGATTATATTCACAAGGGGCCAAACGACGTTCGCAAAATTGTCCGCTCAAATATGGAGGACATTGGCAAGAATATGAACTAAATCCAAATAAAATTAATTTTTAAATTGTTCAGCTCACATATAATCCGTGTTTGGCGCACAAATTGACCCACGGGCACATTCGTTTTGTTCGCAGGGGTCCGGTTTTTCACTAAATTCAAATATTATAAATGTTTTTGAATTGATTTGATTACATTTCGCAAAGAATACCGGCATACGGTGGTGGGCATTCGCATTGTACAGCATTTGGCCCACGGCATATTCCTCCATTTTGACATTCCAAATAGCATTTATTCAAGTCTTGATATGCTCGAACTTCACAATGCTTTCCCGAATATCCTATAAAAATGGGTAAATTTTATTGCAAAAATTAAAGATTAAAAATAGTTTAAGAGCATCTTTCCTCTAATAGTAGCCGCCTCCGACTTTGAGGTACTGTACCTCTTGACATAATGAACTTTGAAATCTTTTTATCACATTTCTTAAATGCCATTGGGCTCTATAAAAAAAACGCTATACTTAATTTGTTTTAAAATGTCAATAGATAACAGAGCCCAACATTAGCCAATTTTTGAAGGTTTGAAATTCATAACCCCGGGACCCTAATAGAGGAAATTAGCATTTTAAAATGTTCGAATGTTTGGAATTTGAATCCAATTTGAATGAATTAATTAAAATATAAAATTACCCGGTAAACAAATGCAATCATATCGGCCCAAATCATTGAGACAGGTTGCCCCATTTTGGCATGGATTTGCATCACAATATTTCACCAAACTCATGCATAATTCGTCCGTATATCCAAATTCGCATTCACAACGGAATCCTCCCTCCTCATTCACACATTTCCCATTGAAGCATCGATTCGTTGATCCACTGGCGCATTCGTCCACATCCTCGGTGCAATTTCGACCCTAAATAAAATGTTAAAATAAATAACAAAAATGACATTACCGTCCATCCATCCTGGCATTGGCACGAATAATTGCCATTTTCGGCATCGGCAAAACATTGACCATTGGCGCATGGATTATTGGCACCAAAGCATGGATTGGGATATTCACATAAATTCCCAACTCGATCCGGTGAACACAGGCAATTATAGCGGGAAATGCCATCCACACATGTTGAGCCGGCATAACACAAATTATCCACACAATCGTCAATCTTAATATTTATTTATTTATATTTAATTATTATTTCACTCATTTTTACATTATTTTCGCAATATTTTCCATCGAATCCGCCAACACAAAGGCACGCAAATGAGCCATGTCGATTCATGCAGGTGGCCCCATTTTTGCATATTCCTCCTCCAAATTGTTCGCATTCGTTCACATCCAATTCACAAAATTCCCCTAAATATGTGAATTATTCCAAATAAATGCATTTTGGCGATCACCTTGGAATCCAATTGGACATTTACATTCAGCCGGATGCAATTTTCTGTCGATTATTTCCGTCAAATTTTCATCCAAAATTTGCTCAATCCATGGCCGAACACATTGTCCCCCATTCACGCATGTCATTCGCCCCAGGGCACAATCATCCACAATTTGTTCGCATCTTGGCCCTTCAAAGCCATTTGGGCATTCACATTCCCATTTCCAGTCAAATTGTTTTACCTTTGTTGGAAATAAATAATTTAATAATTAATTTATTAAAATTTACATCCAATGCCCAAATTGCGGTTGTGGCCGAAATTTCCATTCCACATTTTCCCCCATTTTGGCAAGGCGAAGGCTCGCATTGGTCGGGGCCATTTTGGCGTTCACAAAATTGGCCAACAAATCCATCTGGGCATTGGCAGAAGAAATAACCCAACTAAAAATTAAATTTCAACAATTTCCACATTTTTGGGTGCAAACTCGATTTTGGCATTTTCCATCATTTTCGCATATTCCACCATTGATGGCCCCCGCCTGGCATTCATCCACATCCAATTCACAATATTCTCCGCCCCATCCAGATCTGCATTCACAGTGTTGCCCATTGGCCCCATTCACGCATTTGCCATTTAGGCAATTGTCATTTTCGGCACAATAATCAATTTCAGTGCAATTTTGGCCTTAAAATATCCAAAATTCATTTCAATTCCATTATTATTATTTCCATTCCATGTATTTTGTTCTCCCCATTTTTTTTGTTTGTTTTCCCATGACCCCTTCGGCATCATCCCTAATTTCGCCCCCTTTGCCAAACATTCATTTCCCCCAAATAATCCAGTCCAAGTCCATCAAACAAAAAGGGGGAAAGAAGATAAGCCAGTGAACATTTTTTTATTGTGCAATTTTTATGTTCCCATATTTTCCAAGTTTTAGGCAATCATTGTCCAAAAGAGGCAATAAAAAATGTCATAAATGGCACAACATGGATGAATGGATTATAATCAAAAAACAAGTGGAATTAGGAAATTAAGACCAATTTTATGGAAATAATTATTTGAATGTTAAATGAACCAATGAACCCAAAATAATCCAAATAAAAACAAATTTAAATTCGTGCAACTAACCAAATCCCCACATTTAATTCATTTTCAATTCAATGCCATTCCATTCCAATTCCATTCCAATTCCATTCTTCCACCTCTCAATTTAAGATTTATTGCTCCCACAAACCATTCTCATTGTCACCTTTTAGCTCATTTGGGTAAAAGTTTATGGTGGAGAAGAATGGAATTGTTGGAATGAACGGTTGGAGAGGGGAAGAAGGAAATAAATTGTCCATTTCGCCGAAGGAAAAAAGTGCAAAATTGATGTCTGAGAAAAAAGTGGGATGGACGCCCACAACCACAAAGTGGATTTGTGGGGGAAAATTGCGGAAAATGTGCGAGGAACAGCAGGTCCACAGAATTTTTTGCTGCGATTGGCACGAAAAACCATTCACTTTTTTCATTTGAGGCAAAAAATGCCCAGGGAAATTTATTGATGCTTTTAAATAGCCTCGATTTTCCTCGATAAAAGTTTTTTGGAAAAAAAGTAATAGCATTGAAAATGATGGATTAATTCATTGATGGATTGGTGCGCGAAAGAGTGAATGAATGGTGCAATATAAACAGAATGGGCCAATTATTTTGGATTGAATGGAAACTGACCAGTCCAACCAAAATGGCATTCGCATCGATATTCCTGAATTGATTGGCCTAGGAGGCAATTCCCGTGCAAACAAGGATGTTCAAGGCCATCACAAATTGTGGGCAGTTGTTTTTCGCAATAAATGCCACCAAAACCTGCAAATTTGATTCAATTAACATTTTTTGTTAAATGGACAAAAATGATAAAATTGATATTTTTTTTAAAAATATTTTCATAATAATCAATAATAAAAATATCACCCAAATTCTATTGTCATTCCGTGAAAAATTGATTTCTATCCTAACTCACCAATTGGACAGTGGCATCGAAATGATTGTTCAGTTTTCTCGCATTCGGCCCCATTCTCGCAAGGATTATGCCTTTGGGCACATCGACGTAATTCACATTGCCGGCCAAACCAATTTGGAGATGGTGAACAACTAAACAATAGGAAATTATGCAATTTAAATTAAATTAATTCCCTCTTCAATTTGAAATCACTTTTTTTTCTTTGTTTTTATTTGGCCCTTTTAGCTAATAATCATAAATGGGGGGGGGGGGGGGGGGAACAATGCCAATTTTATGTGCAATCATTTTTTGCCATTTATTTTTCTGGAATTAATTGAGTGTGGGAAAGGGAGGAGAACACCAAATTGGCCCATCCATCCATCCATCCATCCATTGTTGTCTGTCTGGATTGCGCAACAAATTCGACCCCAAAGATTTTATCATCAATTTTTTATTTCAATTAAATTCCAACCAAAATCCTTGACCCCTCCATGTTTTTCACCCAATTTTGCCAATGCCAATCTTTCTCCCCTACATTTTGGCATAACCTTTCTTCACAGCATGTTTTCCGCTTAATTTGATTATTCCACCTTTCCACAAACTTTTGGGCTGGGAAAGGGAATAAAGAAAAGGGAAGGAATGGGACTTGATGAGGGAATAACCCAGACTGTGAAGGGCACTTCATTCATTTTCAGCACCTTTTGGGGCCCTTTTGCCTAATGTGGTTTGTCAAGTCGCGCATCATCATCATCACCAACACCATTCATTTTCCCAAGGCCCTCTTCAAGGTTGTGAGGAATTTGGGTGGGAAAAGGGTAAAATTGGCTAAGATTATTTCCTACAAAATGGCACATATTTCCCTCATCCACTTAAATAAACCAAAAATATTTTTGGCAATTGCCTACCGTCAACTTTTTCCCCACAATTGCCCGCATTCTTTTTTCATCTCTAATAAATTGCCAATTCAATTTGAAACCAATTTTCCAGTGAAAAATGTGGCCATTTGAGGGAAAGTTTGTCCCTTTATTGGTCCCCTCGGGCGTTGGGTCATTTATCTTTCTTTGGCATCTTTGGCTTCTTCCCTTCCTTTCTCTTTTGGTATCTTACAAAAAAAAAACTTTCCCATGGCCCCTTGCCCCCAACTGCCACCGCCACCCTCCACAAAAACACATTGGAATGATGAATGAATTGATCGGCCCCGACGGCGATGATATTTGCGGATGAAGGGGGACGGTGATGGGGCGATGAAAAGCAATGAAGGAGAGGACCGTGGAATAGGGGGGGGGGGCATTGGGGCGCCAAATGCAGCCGAAGCCGAGTCATCATCGTCGGCTGGGCCACCGTTCCCCACTTTTGGCTTACAAAATCCCATTTTTTTGATTGCAAATTTGAGTAATCCCAGGGATGATATTGGCCATGAATTGCGCTGACCCAATTCCCAGGGGCATTAAATTGTGAATGAAATATTCTCGTTGATAACCAATTGATAACTACCCAAAAGAATTGGCGGGCATATCGGGAATATTTGGGGGGGGGGGGGGGGGGGGGGGACCGTGGGAATTTGGAAAGAACGGCTCAAAAAAGGTTTATGATGCCGCCTTTGGGGAGACTTTTTGCCTTGGTTGGTTACTGCTTCGCCATTTCGGCATTTCCCTTTTTGAATGTTGCTGGAGGTGAAGGCAAGAAAAAATGCCGACAAAATGGAAGGGAATCCAGGGGAAATGAAGGAAAGAGGGGAGGATGGGATTAGTGGGGAAAAGGATATAAATGGATTAAAGTGCTTTAATGGCAGGGAGGTGATTTGGAGAAGAGGAAATATGGGCCGACACAAGAGGGACTCCAAAGGGATTTATTGCGACTTTTTCAATTATGCAATGCAATTTTGTTGCCAATGCCAATTTTTCCCCACATTTGTTGTTTTCTTTTGATTATTCAATCCAATATTATTGGAGAACCTTTAATATTTTTTGTACAAAAATATTATCCATCCATCCTTTTGTCGCCATTTTGCCTTTCACAAATTGGTGTCCAATCATCATCGATAAATTTGCATAATTTGTGTTGCCCAGGGCAAAGAAAGAAAAGGTGAGGGGAATGGAAAGGACAAACCAAACCAAAATGGAAGGACGAATCGAAGGTGAAACAAAGAAGAATTTTGAAAGGTGGAATTGGTGGAGGGGGAATTAGAGAAGGAACAATGGATGGACAAATTATTCAGCAAAAAATGGGATAAATTTATGCCATCATTATTTTTCTAAACATTTTTTGGGACGCGCTTATCCAACCAACCAATCAATCATCCATTCGCGCGTTTATCCCCTCGGGGCAATTTGTTGCATAACAATGGAAATGGATGGACAGGTAAATTAATTGATTCCCCCTTCCTATTTAATCTCAAAATTGATGGGGCCCAGAGAATATGTTTTTTTTTGAATATAAAAATGACCAAAATGGAAAGATATTAATTTTTAAAATTTTACTGACTCGCAATTGGATCCATCCGAAGAACAAATTCCATCATGAAGGCATTCTTGGCCAGATTGCCGACAATCAAATGATGATTCTGATGAGGAAATAGTCGGAATGATGGTGGATGACACTGACAATGGGAAAATATTTTCAAATTATTTTAAAATATTCATTGGAATTCACCTTCCCCATTTTGTGCATTGCACAAAGCACAGGTCGAAATTACAATCAAAAATGCAAATTTGAACAACAATTTATGTCCATTTTTGGGTCTCCTTTTTATTCCCCTTTTGTTGAGGTCATCATTGAGCATTTTTTGATAATTAATTGTTTTGTTGTTGATTTTTTGATGTTTTTATTTGGAAAATGTTTAAAATCTGAATTTAAAAAATTAATATTAAAATGAATTTATGAGTAAAAAAATGAGTTTGGAGGAAAATTTGAGTAATAAATATTTACAAATATCTGCCCTTTTTTGATTTACAATATTTTCCGGATCTGGGAAAGGGGAAAAAGATGAAATTGGAAAGAAAAGGAAGAGCAAATCAGAGCGTAAATTGTCTGGGAAAATGCAAAGATGATGGCCATCGGCATTCACGGAAACGGCAAATGCAAAATGAAAGGCACGGAAATAGTGCCAAAAAGTGGCATTGGGGAATATTGGCAATGGCTCTTTTTGATTTGAGAAGGGAAAAGAAAGAAGGCGAAAGGCAAATGTGGGAAGGTAAAGCGGAGGGAAAGAATGGAAGAAGAAGGCGTGTCCAAAAGGGAATGAAGATGGGTTTAACGGGGGAACTTTGTTAGGTTGATGGGCATGGCTGAATGAGGGGTCATCGGACGGAGAGGAAGGAGTATTCATTGGAGAGGGCAAAAAGACAGTTGGAAGCTGGCCCTCGGCAGTGTGATGGGCCGTGGGAATTGTGCGGAAGTGCCCAAAGCCCCCAACAACCATTCGACTCAATCGTAAACCAATTTGACTTGAATTGGGAGAAAATGGGCACATTTGAATTGAGAAAGGGCAAATTTAAATGCTAGTAAATATTTTTCCCTTTTGATTAAGCCAAAAGTGGATTTGATCAGTGGATCAATGAAAAATGGATGAATAATATTATTTTATGGGGAAAATGAATAGCCGAGAATCTCGAGAAGATAAAAAGAAGGGGATTGGTCCCTTTAATGGCAAATTAATGGGGGAATAAAAGGCGAAAAGGGCCGGATAAGCTGACGGCGATGTTGTTTTTTCTTGTTGTAATTTTAAAGATTGAAAAGAGGCGAGAATGAAAGGAAAATTTAAACTATAAAAGCGAACTTGAATGAAGGAATATTAGAAGAAAATGATAATAATAAACGATGTTTTACATTGAAAACATCTATGTAAGAGTAGATTGGAATTGTTTAGGGATGTCATTGAAGGGGAAAGGATTGATGATTTGGCCAACAATTATGAATGAATGATGGTTGGCCAATAGAGGATAGGAGGATGTTTTCCAGAAAACGAATGTGGAAGCAAAAAGGGATTGAAATGAAAGTCAAAAATGGATGTAGGCGCAAAAGTGGAGAGAGGAATGGGGGCAATGGCCATTCATTTTGTGGTGATGAAGAAAATGAATGAATATATGGCCAATGAGGGGAAATGAAGGAAGGATGAATGGAAAGGGGTTTTGGATGGATGAATGGGCATGGGAAAAGTGGATGAAGCAATGGATGGGAGGAATGATTTTGGGTTGATTTTATGGAACAAAAAGTACCCAATGAAAGAATACTGCCACCTATTTTGGTATTTTGGACTGATGGAATGGACATTGCCCAGAGTTGAATGCCGATGTGCCCATTTCCCATGACCCAGTGGCGAAAATATTGTTGTAAAAAGGGGAAAGCATCCAAAAGGCAAAAGCAAATTGCCGACGGCACCTTCCCATCCACCCATCCATTCGCCCCGTTTAATGAGTTCGCGCTCCTTCCCCAATTCCATTCCAATTGCATTGGATCCATCCAGCTATATTGCTGCTTGATAATGAGCTTGGGAAATCGGGTGGAGTTTTATTGGGTTTGAGTTTGGAATGGAAAATGGAATTGGAGGGAATATTTGGAAAATTAACCGAGAATGGAATGAATTAATGAAAATTAATTGGGAATTTAAATAGAATTTGGCTGGTGGATTAAATGGTTTTGGGATGGACTGGAGGAATTGATCGGCTGCCTGCTATTCGGTTTCGGGCTTCGTCCTTTGCTTTTTGCTTCCATTGTCGATGGTTGGACTGACTGCCCACTCGGCCGATTTTTTGGGTTTCCCCGCTGGAAATGAGGAAATGGGAGGAACGGAGATTGGGAAGAACGCCGAAAGGGGAGAAAGGCCGAAGGAATGAAATGAACAACACAAATCGCGCGAGGAGCCAAAAAGGCGGGGATGGGGGGGGGGGGGTGGCTGGCTGAAATGGAGAAAAGAATTGAATGAATGAATGAAATGGGCAATTGACGCCGATTTTGGGGGAAGATTGGGCACATTTTGTGATGAATTGAATTGAATTGGACAAAGTGGTTGGAATTGGAATGAGGGCAAATTGGGCAAAGTGGTATTCATAGTTCATATCGTAAATTCTCTTTTAATATCTCAGTCCCTAATAATTCCCCTCTCTCGACTTTGAGGATCCATAGACCTGGAAGGGTGAATTTAAAAAATTTTTATTACATTTCCTTAGTTCCCTAAAGCTCTACAAAATCCGCTTTAATTTGTTCAACAATGTCCACAAATTTGTTAGACCCCTAATTTTCCCAATTTTTGATGGGTTATTCCCCATGTGGTATTAAACGAAAATTTACGGTATATGCAAAATTAATTTAACCTTCAAATTTGCTAGGACTATTTGATTTTTTAAATGTTTGGATGGATATAATGGAAATGGAATGCAACCATAAAAGAAAATAAAATGAAGTGAATGGCGGCTGATTTTTTTTGCCAATCATAGGCCAAATGACCTTGAAGGAGGGAAGGAGAAGGATGAATTAAAAATACAAATTGAGCATTTCTAATTGAGAATAATGTGGTATATTTTTACATGGGCAATAAAATGTGGCGTAAAAAGGGCAATTTTTCAACTCTTTTATATATCCAATCATTGAATGGCAAAAAAAAATATTAAATTTATTTAAATAGAAGTAATATTATTAAAATAGTTGCCCAAAGTTGCTGTTTTTTAATCCAGGAAAAAATTAAAAATGTTTAGTTATGGGAAAATGGAAGGATTAGGGGTGGGTAAAAGCGGCAACTTCAAAGGGAAATTTAAATGGGAATCTTCATCAAATTCAAAATTGGATGGGGGAATAATATGCGAAAGAAGTGGTCAAAAATGGGCGGATTAATTTGTGATCAAAAATGATTGGGGGAATATCATCAAAAATAAGTTGTTGTGTTTGGCAAACTCATCAATCTATTCTGAAGGTTTGTTTTTGTTTTAATTGTCATTCCAACACTTTCAATTTCATTCGTTTTTCTGCTCCATTGTCGGCGGAATGCATTTCGATATTCTTTGCTAAATTAATATTAAATTAGTTAATTAATTATTAAATTTAAATATTAATAATTAATTTAAATATTTAATTTAAACATTAATTAATTAATTAAATTAATAAATTTAAATATTAATTAATTAATTTAAATTCACTTGTATTTGAATAAAATGATTGGGCCAATGCCAACGGCAATATATGGAATGCAGGAATATGCCGTCATCACAAACCATATTTCCAATGGTTCCAATTTGAATATATTCGCGATTGGTGTTAAAATGGTCTAAAAATGAAAACTGAAACAGAACTACAAAAAAGAATTACTCTAATGAAATAATATGTGGTCCATCCAATCACTTCCAATAAAATTATTAAGAAAAGTGATTTGAAAATTGCTGAAAATTTGGGGGAAATAGATGTGAATTATTTGGGTGAGTACCTCGATTTTGGTCATTTGCCATTTTCTTCAATTTCATCAACCCAAAAATGGCCAAATAGCAAAGGACGGTCAAAACACTGACAAATTCCAAAAACATTACAACCAAAAATATTTTTTCCATCATTGGGTCGGCCAATGCACAAATTACTGGACTAAAAATTGAAATTTATTCAATCATTCCATTTTAGTGAATTGAATTGACCCATTGGGATTGGACAACGAAACATTATAGGCAATGGCCACGAAAATGATGGAATAAATGGCACAAAAGGAAAGACCGGCCAACAAATAAATCAACTTTTTCCCTCTTTCCTTCTCTTTACTTGTGTACCTAAAATGCATTTTTAATATATTTTTGGGTGAAATTGGGCAACCAAAATGGTGCGGAAACGGCCAAAAGTCGATCAATTCCAATAAAAAGTGCAATTCCACTGGAGAAGAAAAAGGCACCGAGGAAAATTGTTTGGCCGTAGGTGCATTGAAGGACGGGAATAAAATTTCGACCGGAAGCAGTGACCAAAAGGGCAAAAATGGAATTAATGGCCATGAGGCCATTGGCAAAACCAGAAATGCCAATTAAAATATTACAACTTCCGGAAAGACTCCTAATGGAATAGAAAAATGAAAAATGAATGGAATTGGAATGGACTTTTGGCTTTTCCAAGTGATGAAGGCAAGGTCGAGATTTGTGGCCGAACAAAATATACAAAAAAGGAATTTGAAGGAGAAAAGGATGACCAATGAGGGGGAAAAGCCGGCCTCAGAATAAATTGAATAAATCTGTGCAAATAAATTAATTCATTTATTAATATTTATTTGATATTTACCGAAAAAGAATTTTGCACATTTATTACGGTTGTTTCATTGGATGATGACATTTTTATGAATTGGAATGGACGAAAATGAATATTTCTAAGTAAATGAAAAGAAAATTTAAAAATATAGGAAAAATAAATAATATCCTCTTTCGATGAATTTGTCAAAAACAAAACAAAATGCGCAAATTTTCAATCACGAATAGGCCTCTTATTAATGAACCCAATTCATTCTTATTTATATTTAAAAATGTGGGGCTAAAAGGTTGAACTTTATACCAGGAAATAGATATTTACCGATTATCCGGGTGCATATTTGAAATTTTTTTGAGATTCTTATTTTATTATTCAATTTGATTGATTAAAAAAAAAACACTAATTTAGGGTTTAAGTTTTTAACTAATTATTTATATTAATATGACACACAAAAGAATAAGCACCTGCCTCTCTTTTTCCTTTTAAGAAAGAGGTTCTGGTTTTTTGGGGTAACAAAGGGTAATTTTGGGGTGAAAAATCTGCACTCGGATAACCGAAAAGTACCAAGGAAATATTTGAGAAAAATTGAAATTAGCAAAATGAATGAATGGAGCGAAAATCACCCTAAAAGAGAATGGAAAATGCACCTGCCAGCGGAAATTTTAATTGAATTTGATTTGATTGCACAAAATGGCAAATTACCCAGAATTTGTAAAAAACAAGGGAAAAAATTAAGAAAATTTGACAAATGTAATCAAAATTATTTAAAGAAATATTAATGAATGAGTATATACTAAATTGAATTGGAATATTATTATATTATGAATTATGTTCTATTATTTTATTATTATTTCTTCTGGGAATTTGAGGAAGGAAGTGGCCATGGGGAATTGGAAATTGGAATGCCGGAAATTTAATTATTAATCCATAACAAAAAAGGGTCATAAAAAATCGGGGCCATCCATTCAGAAAAATTAAATATTAAATTGTTAAAAATAATAAAAAATATTATAAATTAAACAATTAAATTTAAAATCTTAAATAATTATAGAGGACATTCTGGGCTTTCGAATGGTATACTATTTTCCTAGATTGGGTTATTATAATGTATTTGAAAAATAAATTTTTAAAAATGATTTATGCAAATTCATTTCTATGGGATTGATGTTCTTTGTTGACCAAAAACATTGCTAATTGTTGGTCCTCTGTTCATTGAACTTCGTCCATAATAATTATGTGGCAGAACATTCACATTGATCAAATTTGTTATTTGATTATTTTTTCCGGCCATCAATTTTCTTCCAATCAAAATCAAAAAATTTGGAATGAAATCTCTGCACCATTGCTGCCGGAAATTGGAACTGGCCCAAAAAAGCATCCAACTTGGGATCACAATTCCACCAAAATCCGCAATCCATGGGCCTTGTGCCAAAAGGACACTCATTGTCAACAAATCATTGGACAAAGTGCAAATATAAATGCCCAACTGAAATTAATTTGGGGGGTTTATTTTCCACTCATTTTGGGACCAACCAGAAATAATGCGCCTAACAAATGACAAAAGGATGTGGTGATGGCATAAACCAGCAATTTTGTCTCCACCAAATTCATTGTTCCTCCTCCTCCAATTTGTTGATTATTTTGTTGTTGTTTTTGGAGTGATTTTTGGCGCATTTTATAGGCCATAAAAATGGCCACATTGATGAAAATTGAACTGATGAACATTAAAACGGCGGAAATTGCACAAACAATGGAATTATCAAACAAATAATGCTTTAATTGGATTCAATGTTCAATTTTAATATTATTGCCAAAATTTACAGTGGAATTCTCAAAGAATATAATGGATGTCCCATTCCAATTGCCTGGATCATTTTTGAATACAAAAATTGATGCGTCCATATTGAAAAGGAAAAAGGAGAAGCAAATTGGAATGACGAATATGATGAACAATGCCAATGGCAAATACCGTTTCCATAACTGTAAATAAAAATGGATGGTATAAGTTTGGCCAAAAAACATTGAAAATTGCGAAAAGATTTGTCCGTCCTAGACACCCAAACCATATACCCAATTAATAGATCCCATCAAGATGCGTCGATTGATTTATAATTTGTCATAGTTTCATCAAATTTTAAAAGTATAAATTGTTTAAACCATCGCATTTTTTTGGTTCCAAACTAATTAAATTTGACTAACTCTAATATCATTGATCAGACCGGAAATTAGCAGTAAAAACTCGTCATCATATTTTATAAAATATTTACAACCTCAAAATTACTGGGATTGGGACAAAAAATAAAAAAGAGGAAACGGAAAAAGGCAACGGATGATGAATTCCTTTCAATCCCCCAATCATCATCCATTTTTATTCGGTTAATTTTTCAGCAAAATCCGTTGTGATTAATGAGTTGGCCACACTGATTGCTATCAACATTCGGTCCATTTAAAAACCGAGAGAGCCATCCCCTCCCCAGTCCCCATCCATTTCATCAGTTTCATTCCAATTCCTCTGGTTCATTCATTCATTCATCAAAAATATAAAATTTTGATATTTTCCATCATTAAAATATTTTAAACCAAAAGCTCCTTTTTCCCCAATTTCCTTAAACATTTTTTCAGTCCTCCAATCCAATATAAATATTTGACAGTCCCCTTTTATCCTTCAAACCAAAACTCCTTAATATCTTTTTTTTTGGCAAACCAGTTTAAACGGTTTATAAGCCTATTAGAATGGCCAAAAATGCCATTTCCTGCCAAACTCATTTTTAATCTTTTTCGCAAAAATTAATATCAAATCCTTTTCCCAAACAAATTCTAATCCGCCCATTAACAATGTCTTCGTCCAATTCCAATCATTCCACCGAATCGGAGCGCCAGCGCCGTGCCGAGGAGGTACAAACAAACAAACACTTTTTGACATTTTAATAATTTTCCAATTTGCTTTCCAGGAGAAACGCCAGGAGCAGGAACGCCGTGCTGCTGAAGAGCGCCGTGCCGAGGAGGTAAAAATTTTTGTCATTTTTTGGGATTTTCATAATTTTTTAATTTGTTTTGCAGGAGCGGCGCCGTGAACAGGAGCAGCGGCAAGAGGAAGAGAATCGCCGCGAGGAGGAGCGCAGGCGCGAGGAGGAGGTCGGTTCAATCATTCCTTGGGAAAACATTTTGTTCTGCTGAAAAAATTAAATTTTGGTACTTGTATAGTTTGGATCCCTTTTTGGGAAGTGGGAAAAAGTGAGAGGTCCCCACTTTGGGCAAAAGATTGGGGTTATGGTAATTAGGGGTTACTGTACCCCTCTCCCTGATTGTCCCTAAACCTTATTCTGATGATCCATCGGGGGACCATTCACTTTTTCCCAAATGACCTAAAAATGGGATATAGATTAAATAAGTGTACCATTGCCTAAAGATAAACTTTTTAATACTTGATCATCGACCCCAAAAACCTTATAAAATTTGATAGAGCTCGTAAAGACGCATCGAATGGAAAAAAAAGTTATAAAACAAAATATGATTCAAATACTTTGAATTTTGGTAAAATTATGAAAAATCAATACATCAATCGATGCCTCTCGATGAACTCTATCAAAATTTGTTTATCCTATAAAGCTAATGTTTCGGAAAAGAATTTACCGTCCTCTATTAAAAGCCCCATGGCTTAAAATTTTCAAAAACCCTCCAAAGGGGGCTTCTACTAGAGGGGGAGCGCTAATTTCAAAGAATTTTCAAAGGAGGCAAAAATCTTACCTTTTTTCACCTTAAAAATACGGTAGAGGGGACTTCAAATAGAGGGGGGCTTCTAATAGAATGGGAGCTTCCAGAGACCCTTAGAGGGGATTTCAAATAGAGAAAATACGCTAAATCTTCGGCAAACAAAATAGACACCCTTTTTCTTCCAATTTTTCTCCATTTTATTTTTATTTATTTACAGCGCCGCCGCCGTTCTGAAGCTGCTCGCCGTGGCTGGGCTTTGCACAAGAAGCGTTTGGACATGTGGCGCCGCCGCCATCGTGACCAGTTCTGAGTGAGCAGAAGAACAGCAGAAGAATGAAGAATGAAGGAAGGACGAAGGCAAAAATGCCAATTAAAACAAATTTTATAATGGAAGAACCCATACATTTTTCGGCATTATTTAAATTCTAAAATTTTTCTATTTCTTCCATTTCAATAAATAAAACTGTTGTCAAAATAATTGTTAATGATACCAATCACGTGTGAAATGGGTATATTGGTTTAGGAGTCTAGGGCAAATCATAAATGGCTAAAATCTTTTCACCATTTTCAATGTTTTTTTTGCCAAGATATTTCCCAATAAAAAATATTATTTTCATTAATTTATTCCCCAAAATTATTTACCCTTTCATGCCGAATTGGAAGGGCAATGGCACTTAGTCGATTCAACAAAATGAAATTGACGGCCAAATTTTCGGCATGAAAATTGTAATAATTGAAGAAGAAAAAGAGGGCAATACTCCATCCGGGCAATTCAATGTAGAGAGGCTGAATCCATTCGCCAATTATGCACGGAAGACGATAGCCAAAAAATGAATTAATCACCGAAATTAAACCCTTAAAATGAAATTAATTCGAAAGGAAGGTGTGAATAAACTTACAACAATGGCACGGGCAACGAAAAGGGCATAAAATGCATTGCGGAATTGTTTATGCCGAATGATGGTGTAAATTTGGGAACAATAAAGGATGGAAGAAGGAAAACTCAGAAATATGGAAAAATAAATGAAAATATTCCGAATTGAATACATCATTTGGATGAATGTTGCTTCGGGCATTTAGTAGAGAATATATTTAATTATTTTATATTTAGCAACAGCAGATCTATGGAATTGGCCAAAAATGGCAAAATAAAGCAATTAAATGGGCATTTAATGTAATGGGTATGTTCAAAAATTTAATGTTAATGTTCTTTCGGGCTATGGCAATATTAAATTTATAAATTCATGTTTTTCACTATTCGCAGATTGAATTATGCCAATGCCGATTTTTTCCTAAATTTTAATGAATAATTAAATCAAATGACCAACCAATCAAAAAAAGTTTGGAAGGCAATGTTTAAAATATTCAAAAACAAACCAAAGATTTCTCCTTTAAATAACAATTTTAATGAGTGACTTATGGCCAGCAGAGGAAAGATTAATTCACAAATTGGACAAAAGGTGGCAAATTTTAGAAAATTCTCTATTTTTTTTGCGTGACAATGCATTCAATGAACAATAAACAGTTCTTTGGTATTGGCATTCTCGAGCAAAAATTGGCATTTTTGAGAAAAAAAATACAAAAAACGAATTCTAAGGAGGAATTTGAATTCAGCAAAGTTCATGTGAAAAAGAACCGGAACAAAAATACAACATTGTGCGAAATAGAGTTTAAAATTTTCCTAGAATTTTATTGAAATTTTTAATAATGCCACCTACAACGTCATTAATTACACAATTTTTGTCAAATTTTTATTAAAATTGAAAGATTTTAAAATAGTTTTGACGCCATTTAAATTAAATTAAAATGTTTTGACAAAAAAATATATAGGAAAGAATTTAATTGAATTTAAAAATGAATGTGCATTGAAATTGAATGTTCAATATTCAATTATTTTAAGTAATAGCTTGATTTATATCCGGCCATAGAGAGATTGGAGGAATTCGACTAATTGACGGCAAAAACTTTTAATAATATTTAAATGTTAATGGAGGATAAAAATGCCCCATAATCAAATTTCCTTTTTTAATAAATTTCCTTACATGAGGACAAGTGATGTTTCATACTTCTAATAAGTTCCAAATTAAAAGTAAATATTGGATACGAATATGTAATAATTGCTTATAAAAGAATATCAATAAATTATAATTAAAGTTTTTTCTATAATCTCTCATTTAATTGCCATTTAGCATTTACTATAAGAAGATGCCAATTTTTTTTACCACCCGCCGGTGGGAATTATTGTTTTTCACTTTGAAAATAATAGAAAAAGGTTTCAATTATTGAAATTTGAATAAAATAGGTTTAGTTTAAGCCAAAATGTTCTAAAGAAATGCGCGAAAATAAAATGGGTGGCAAAAATATTATTCCATAAAATACTAATTTTTTTTATTAAATTCACAAAAAATACGAACGAAATTTGATACTGTAGAGATGACAAAAATTCACGTGCATTTGGAAAAAAAAAAGATTCTATTTAAATTTGAAAAAGAAGTCAAGTATATTAAAAGGAAAAGAGGAAAGGGTGAGATCAAGTGGACAAAAATGTCAAGTGCCGATGATAAATATAAATCCACACATTTTTGAAATATTCAGCAAACATTTGTTTTTGTTGCCAACAACCATTGAGAACAATTTTATAATAAATTTCCCAATATTCAAAATCTTTAATCACTCTAATCATAACATAATTCATAAATATTAAATAAATATTAAAATTATTATTCTGAAATATTTTGCAAATAAATATAGTCTATTATTCACTTAAATCGATTAAACTATTTAATAATGAATTGTCGATTCCACAATTGAACAAATGTGAATGAATGAATGTTCATTGAACTTTAATCATTTTTTTTTATTATGTTTCGATCGCATTCCATTATTATTTGATTATTATTAGTCACTCCATTTCATTCAAAATGGCCTCAAATTGTTCATTTCAAAATTTACCAAAAATTCGAGTTTTGAACGAGGATGACCAAAGTGAATGCGAAAAGTGCGAAAATGATGGAATGGAAGGAGGAGAGGATTGGCCAAAATTGAAGGAAAACATTGGCCAATCCTTCATTGGATCGGCAACAAAGATAAATGGGGGAAATGATAATATCAATGAACAAAATAATGATGGCAAAGGATTGGGGGCCATTGTGCGAAGGAATTTGCTACTTAATCGGAAACTTTCATTGAACACTGCCCCAAGGGCTAAGCTGGATCCAGGAGGAGAAAAATTGTATTATTTTGAGTAAATTTATTTATTAAAATTAAATTAAATCAGTTAATTATTCTATTTTAATTATAATAAAATTAATTCACACTATTTTTTGTGTTTTATTCACATTTTTCAGAAACCGGAAATTTTCTTTGGTTGAATCATTTGTCCGATCGAGAGCGCCCCTAACTGCCACTAACAATTTGGGGGAGAACAATGGAAATGGTCTACAACACCATTTGACCCCAAATCAAAATAATAATCAGCATCGAGGCTCAATGTATGTTTGGGTGGAATGAATGGATTAAAATAAATAAAAAGAAGCCCATTTTTGTGCCCATTTTCGTTCAAACCCACACCCTTCAAATTCCATCCCCCCCCCCCCATTTTTACTCATTTTCATCAATTTTAACGGAATTATATTTCCAAATTATTTTGGATTTATTCGATAAGAAAAAAAAGAATGGAAAAAGGCAAACGAGAAAAAATGGGAAAAAGACGGCGAAAAAGGAGTACAAATAAATTCCAATTGGTATTCAGACAATCCAATGGAAGCAGCAAAGCCAGCAAATTCAAGAGTAGAGCATCCGAATTGTAAGCAAAACAAATTGATCCTTCATCAAAATAATTAATTGAATTAAAGGATAATTCGGGTTCCAGCGAGGCAATTGAAGAAAATTGCAAAAACCCAGGGAATTGGATCTTTGCAAAGAGAAACCCAACATTTCGTAGGTTTGTTACATCAAATCCACCTAAAGTATATTTAATTAATTTACTTTCCCAGGTGTCACCTCCATTAATGGCCTCCTTCGTATTTACCGTAGTCGTGGTGTATTCCGCCTTTGTTGGATTTTCGTCACTGCCCTTTCCCTTTCCTTCCTTCTCTGGCAAATTTGCAAATTGGTCAATTTGTACAATTCTCGGCCAACAGTCTCACAAGTAGAAAATACATTTTTATGGGGAATCCATCCTTTTTGAAGGTTTCCTTTTTATTACCCGAAAATGGTCTTCCATTTCCGGCTGTCACAATTTGTAGCCACAATCCAATTCGAAGGGCCTTTGTTGAACGTTGGTCATATTTTTTGAAATTAATATTTAAAATTGTTGTTTTTGCAGAAGTAAACAAAACTGGACAATTTTCTCATCATTTACTGGATTATATGATGTATTCATTTATGGAACCGCAATATTTGCTTTCAGTGAAAAGTCCAAGCGAATTGGAACTCATCGAAGAGGCAAATTAAACACATTTTACACTAAATTAATTCACATTTTTGATTTAGGAATGGAAGGAATTTGTGCATTATTCAGGGAAAAAATTCTCAGTGAATGGATTCTTTTGGAATGCGTCGACCAGTTGCCAACAAATGCTCAAATTTTGTTCATTTGGTGGCCGTGAATTTGATTGTTGTAAATATGCCAAAGGAATTCTGACGGACATTGGAAAATGTTATCAATTATATTTTGGGGACACCGACCAAACATGGCTTAGACGACAAATTCAGGCTGGAATGAATAATGGGTGAGAATATTGGAAAATTGAATAAATTTGACAAAAAAAGATTACAAATAATTGCGGATGCGCATACAGAGGAGTCTCAAATTGGTTCAACTTCGATGATTGGAACTTCAATGATTGGCTCGGGGCATGCATATGCGGACAATTTCGAGAATGGTTTTCGCTATTTTGTCCATGACCAACATGCAATGCCGTATTTATCCACCGAGGGAATCAGTGTATCGCCAGGGCAAAAAGTGTATTCGGCAATTAGTCCAACAAAAGTGGGAAATTAATATTGATTTTAATATTAAATTGCTATTCATTTTTGCAGTATTATCTTTTGTCCCAGGATGAATGGGGCAATTGCACGCATCGATGGCCAAATATTATTGAAAAAATTGTCACAGATGGAATTGTTGATCCAATGGCATTGGATGAAAAGTAAATGAGAAAAAATCAATTAAATTAATTAGTTAAATTATTTCCAGTCTTCCATATTCCTCTTTGAAATGCAAAACACTTTGTCAGGCAAAACATTTTTATGATCTTTGCGGATGCAGTCCATTCATTTATAACATTGAAGAATGTACTCTAAATTAACAAATATCTAATTTAAATTTCCCCATCTATTTAGATTACAAAGTTTGTTCGCCCTATGAAACATTGATGTGCCTGAATAAAACAATGGTAATCAACGAAACAAATCCGGAAATTAATGGATTCGCAAATATTGTCGGTGAGTTAAGCACAAATTATTAGTACTAATCTATGGCTAAAGTTTATTGGGTCGAGAGCTGGGCCTGGGCTTCGCCGGAAACCTAAGCCCCAGTGGCCCAATGAATGGGATTTAGATTAGGGTACTTATTGGTTATCCGGGGCCAGTTGATTTTAAGATTGACCAATTTTTGGGGTACCTTAATAAGGTAATTTTCGGGGAAAAAATTTTATTCTGGATAGAAACGAATCAACTTTAAATTATATTCTTTATTAATTGTGCGGAAAATGTGATAATAATTTGAGGAGTTAAAAATAGTCAGAGAAGAGGAAAAATAGTGTGTTTAAAAAGGCAGATTGGGGCAAAATTTGATTGGTAGGACGACGGGGCGATTATGTAGGCAAAAAGTGGGGGTACAGTAGGATGAATAGGAAAGGGGCGGCCCTTTGGCTTATATTGGCATTGACTCAAATATTTTGCCAATTTAGTGGATAATCCCTTTTAATAGATATGCCTTCATGCACGGAATGCAAAATTGAATGCCATCGTTCTGTTTACCACATTTACAATTCATATGCTGAAGGCTTCTCCAAAAGTTTTAACGCTTGGCTGCATCATCGCAATCCACTTTGGACATCGGGACATGTTCGGTAATATTTTAATTGCATTCAAATTAATTGTCTTTTCCATTCATTCAGCTCCAATTTTGTCTCAATTAACATTTTCTACCGTGACATGTGCTATACGGAATATAAACAAGTGCAGAGTGTTTCAATGACTGAAATTCTCAGTCAGTTTTGGAATTAATAACAAAGAATATTGACATATTTATTTAGGTGACATCGGCGGAAATATGGGCCTTTTCCTTGGGATGTCTTTGATATCTTTGACGGAATTTGCCACTTATTTGTGCAAAATTACCTGGCTTTTCATTTCCAAAGCCAGACGGGAACATATGGTCCAATGGAATTTATTCAAATATTCCATAAAATCCATTTTTAGTTGGCAAAAAAGCGTCGAGACGAAGATCGGGAAAAAAGACTTCAAGCAACGCTGGAATTCGCCGCACATCAAAAGAAATTTGCCAGCGGAATTGGCCGAATGATGAGTGGAGTTGCCGTAATGCCAGGGATGCCAATGACAGGGACAGTAGTTGATGGGGATGGACACGGTGGTCGAAGGAATTCATTGGGAGGAACATTCCAAAGATTGAGGCAAATTTACACAAGTACACGGAGAAAGGCAACAAATGGGGCCAAAATTGAACGTATTTTAATCATTTTCTAACCATAAATAATTAATAATTACAGCCGTAAATGTCAATGCCATTGTGCATAATAATAATAATAATATTGATGACATTGAGAGTGGCAGTACATTTCCGGCAGATGAAATCCCAATTGAGAATGTTCAATCGCCAAGGAAAAGTACCCGATCAAGTTCAGTTTTTGCCAATCTTTTTAAAACGCCATCAGAAAGCAGAAGGGGATCGGCGGTAAAATAATATTTTCATAACATTTTGAATACAATTCCAGACTTCAATTGGCTCAATTTTCACAAATAATAATCATAAATATCGACATGATTTTGTTGAATCGGTGATCAAAAGTCGATTGCATGGGGACGCGGGGAGGGCGGCAAGGAAAAGTTGTTCATCGTCTTCCTCTTCCATTTCGGCATCTTCATCAAATTCGAGTGATGATGATGATGAATGCGGGGACAAAGTGGTACGGAAAACTCCCCAAAATTAAATCAAAATATATTTTTATTAGGTTGAATTAAAAATTGATTTGGATGCGTTGAAGGAGGGAGGAGAAAATAAGAAAAAGCGAATTGCCTATTTGAAGCCAATTTACCGACGAAAATCAGCCTATATGATGAGGAAGGAATCAAAAGATGACACAAAAACTAGAATTGCCGGGGTCAGACGAGCAAGCACATTTGCATATCCAAGGGAAAAGGTCAAATTGGAATAAAAATAAATTAAAATATATTTTTTTGAAGATGGTCCAGCCAATTGGAAGCCGTCGTTCAAGCCTTGATCCACCTCAAATTCCATCCACTTCCTCCAATTCCCAGCCAATTTCATATCGTCGTTTTAAGCTTTCATCCACATCTGCTGATGGCACCGAAAATCAAAATCAGCCAAAATGTAGGAAAACCATTTGCATTAAATATTCCATCACTTTATTTTTAAGCACGCCGTCAAAGTCTCGTCGCAACAATTTCCGCTTTTATTGGGGCAAATTCCAAGCAAGATTTAAGGAAAGAAAGTGACCCGGAGGCAAATTCATTATTTTAATTATTTTTATGATTTATGAAAACAATTCAGGCACCAAATTTGACCAGAATTGCACAAAAACATTCAGTCATTTTGAGGGAAAAAGGAAAAAATGATGGTGGCCAATTGCCAGTGGCGAGAAGTATTAGCCAACAATAATTGAGCCGAAAATATATTTGAAATGCCTTTAAATATCTCAAAACCTGCCTATAAATGTCAATATTTTGTGCAATTGTAAAATGTTTAAATAATTAATCATTTTGTTTGATGCGTTTAAAGCAATGACGAACATCTAAATTGGGAATTTGTAGAATTAATACCAGTAAATTTCAGATGCGTTGGAAGGGGCACAAAATGCACTTATTTCATGCATCCTGCATATTTTTTTAAAAAGAGAATAAAATTCATAGTGTCTCCTCTATTTTTCATTGACATGCGCCCTCCTCTCCATATTGGAAGATTGGAACTCTTCCTCCCCCATATTTTGTTTATGGGAAGCAGCCAATAAAGTGGCAAGGCGGTCCATATTTAACGTTATGCCTACAGAAAGAACAAGGAAATGTAGCGAAAGGAAATAAATGCTCCAATGGGGAGAGGAGAGCACATGTCAATGAAGAAATAGTGAGACACTATTTATTCTCTTTGAAAGAAATATAAAGGAATGCATGAAATGAGTGCCTTTTGTGCCCCTTCCAACGCATCTGAAATTTACTGGTATTAATTCTACAAATTTTCATTTTCAATATAAATTTTCGCTTTAAAAGCGCAATATTGAGGTGCTTATAACTTCCTTTTCCTTCCATTCATTTGTATTGGTGAAATAAAATTTGAAATTGCATTGTCCATCAATGGGCATTGCTTAAAATCAAGTTTAGAGGTGTTTAGGCAGTCGTTGATATGGGAAGATTCTTGTGTTTTAATTATTGGTGCATGCAAAATTTCGAATAGACTTAGATCTCGTCTTAAAATAAACTGTGATTTAAAAGAATTTATAGAATAGTGGGGGCAAAATAATATTAAATTTGGTGACATTGATGAAGATTTATCGATCAGAGAATTGGCCAAACCAATCAAGAGAGGGAGGGGTAATGAAAAAAAGGTATAAGCCCTTCATTCGGCAGATCCGTAAATCGATTAAAACCAATTCTTTTCTCTCAATGGGATTTTGCCATTTCCGTCCAATTTTATTTCTTCTATTCAATTTCATTCTTATTTTTGCCTATCCAACGGAAAATGGCAGCAAAAATCAAAGTGAAAATAAGCAAATTGTGCACATTGGAAAAGAACAATTTTCCGATGATCCGTGTGAATTTTCACTACGAAAAATTCCCGGCCTGAAAATTGTTAACATTGATCGAAATGGAAAAAAATGTGAAGGGGAGATCGAAGTCCCATTTTGTCGAGGACTTTGCAAAACAATGGAGGTTAGCTAATAATTATAATTACCGTATTTTTCTCAGCTATTGACTGCAATTTTTCGAATCCCCAAAAATGGGTGGGTAAATTTTTGGGTCGGGTTTATCTTTTTTCTAAATTGAATTAACATAAAATAAGAAAATGTAATAAAAATTTTTAATCTTGCCAAAGGGTACAGTACCTCAAAGTCGAAGTGTAGGCACTAATAGAGGAAATACATAATCCCAAGTATCCAATTTATATTGTGAGAATTATATGATATGATGATTTATTTTAATATTATCATGGAATTAAAGTGAAATTTTTTTTTCTTTTTCAGTCCGGCACTCACACTTTTCCATACCGTAATCAAGAATGTATGCCAAAAAATTTTATGACATCTCAAATTCACAAATTTAGCTTATTTTTGTGGTCTCGTGGAGGCGAAAAATTCCAAAAATGTGACTTTGGAAGAATGCGAAGAAGGCGTAGAGGATTATGCGCGATTTGTGGAAATTTCATCTGCAACCGAATGTCAATGCCAAAAAATGCCATAATAATGAACAAATATTACAATTGAAGGAAACAAATGAAGGAATATGAATACCTAATTTATTTATTAAATGATTTAAAAATAAGCCATATAAATTGTACTTCAAATTTGATAAAACTTATGAGAAACATTGATTAAAAGTTTTCTATAGAAACATGCTAATATCCTAAATCTAATCAAAATGAATTAATTTGCTCAAATGCTTAGAAAAATGGTTATAATTAGGATATAGTATTTCGTTTATTAAATAATTTATTTTCTATTCATATTTTTAAACATTTTGTTTATAAATCAGCAGATCGGAATCGGAATTATTATTATTTAATTATTATAATACTTCACAAAAATATTGATGAATAATATGGGGAAAATTTAACATGTGAAAATTGGATTCATAAAAAAAGTCATCAATTATTTAATTCATCAAATAACATTGTTGAATTATTGGCTAATTGTCTGCTGTTGGATTTGCTTCTGTTTGTATGTTTCCCGAGCAATGTTCCTTTGCAGTTGGCTAATACGTCCGTGGAGTGTCTAATATTTATAGAATGTTTGGATATTCTTTTACAAATTTACTTGTAATCGTTGATTAACACTATTCACACGTTTTCGACTATCGTCCAATTTGCGTACATAAACATCCAAATCGTATGGCAAAATTTGATCGTCCACAATGCCCTTCAATTCTTTTAAAATGAATACATTAAAAATATATTTGTTTTCCCATTCCAACTTGTCGAAAGTTGCTCAATGTGGGTGGCCAAATAGAGTTGGCTTTTTCGTGTATTTTTCACTTGTTCATCCAAATTTTCAATTGCTGGTCTAACCATTTCCATGATAGCTGGAATTTAATCATTCTAATATTTTTATCCAGCAAGTTTTATACGTTTAATTACTACTTAATCATTATTCATAGTCATTACAAATATCAATATTTTTATTCACAAATTCGAATCAACCTTCGCCCATTTCTGTTCCACCCCCAATCACGGCCTCATCCGCACCGCTTGTTGCGGTCGATGCTTTACTCATTCGGCGATGTTCCTCTTCGTTTACGGGTCCCAAATGAATAATTTCCGCCGTTTTATTCTCCGATTTTTTTGATGAACTTGGTGAAGAAATTGCCGCACTTTCACTTTGCGATTGACGCATTTTTATTAATTTTGGGCTATTTTAAATCAAAAATTTTATATTGTTTTGTAAATTCGTTTAAATTTAAATTTGGAACAAAAACAAATAAGAATTAAGACCAAAATTCAGAATCAAAATTAAAATGTTTTTATATAAATAAAAGAATGAAAAAAAATTTCATACAAGATTTTTAATAATATTTTCTAGATATTTCGGGAGCGATAGCGAGCGGCGGGGCGGATGCGGAGGAGACCGGCGATTTAGTCCATGTTTCATTGATCACAATTCACAAAGCATTTATTAATAAGTGGGGTGGGGTTGCGCCTATCTACTGCCCAATTAATAAAACATAAATTTACAAAATTTTAGTCGAAATTCCTTACACTATAAAATACACAAAATTCTAAAATGGAAACCACTGCCGATGCCAATTCAAACAATAATCAAACAGCCTCTTCAATAGATGTGACAAATGGAAAGGACGGCGGCGTGTTGAAAACCATTCTAAAGTAAGCAAATTATCCACTTTTTATCTATTAAATAATTGCATTTTTAGGACCGGAATTGAACCAGACATTCATCCAGCGAAGGGCGACACTGTTTTTGTCCATTATAGCGGTGTTTTGAAGGACACTGGAGAAAAGTTTGACAGCAGTCGAGACCGAGGAGACCAACCATTTTCATTCTCCATTGGACAAGGCCAAGTGATTAAAGGATGGTACGAAAAGAAAATAAATCAATAATATTAAATGCAATTATTTTTTAGGGATTTAGCGGTGGCCACAATGTGCCGTGGTGAAATTGCCAGCATCGAATGCCGCTCCGATTATGCCTATGGCGCGTCCGGTTCGCCGCCTAAAATTCCGCCCAATTCAACACTCGTTTTTGAGGTTATTTTTATAAAAAAAAAGAAAAATAAATTATTTTTAGGTGGAATTGTTGCGTTTTGAAGGCGAAGATTTGAGTCCGGATCGGGATGGGAGCATCACAAAGTCAATTGTGGTTGCAGGCGAAAAAGCAAATTGTCCGGTTGAACATGCCCCGATTAAAGGTTTAAAAATAAAATTGGAATAAAAATAATTAAAATTAATGTAGTTCATGCCGTTGGTTCGGATTTGAATGGCCGTGTTTTCTATGATCGCCAATTGGAATATGTTTTGGGCGAAGGTTTGGAACAACAATTGCCTGAAGGAGTCGACAAGTACAAAATAAATCATTTTAATGGTATTTTATTTATTAATTTTAGGGCCCTACGCCGCATAAACAAAGGGGAAAAGTGCAGAGTGACATTGAAACCACCATTCAATTATGGAACACAACCGCCGGCTGAATTCGGATTGGCACCAAATGAACCAATTATCTTCACATTATTCC
The DNA here is from genome assembly GCA_030063045.1 of Pratylenchus scribneri. Taxonomy (NCBI): domain Eukaryota; kingdom Metazoa; phylum Nematoda; class Chromadorea; order Rhabditida; family Pratylenchidae; genus Pratylenchus; species Pratylenchus scribneri. The sequence continues at coordinate 775,430 of JAQSEB010000033.1, forward strand.
TCAAAGAATTCGAAAAGGTTAATTTAAAAATAAATTTAATTTTAATTAATTAAATTAATTTTAGGTTAAAGCAAGTTGGGAATTGATGGACAATGAAAAATTGGAGCAGGCATTGAAATTGAAAGAACGTGGAACTGCCTTTTTGAACCAAGGAAAATTCAAATTGGCAATCAGCAAAGTAATTCAAATATATTTTTATTATTTATTTTTGTACATTTTAGTACAATGCAATTGTTTCCCTTTTGGAATTCGCCAAACCAACATTCACCGAGGACACAAAGAGCAGCGAAGAATTGGCAGAAAAATTCAAACAAACTTTGGTGGCCGCTTGGCTGAACATTGCATTGGCTAGCATAAAAATGGGGGAAATGGGCGAGGCAATAAAATGTTGTGAGAAAGTTTTGGAGAAAATGCCGGACAATGTGAAGGCGATGTACAGGAAAGGACAGGCACTTCAGCAAAGGAAGGACTATGAGGAGGCCATCGAAGCATACAAAAGTGTTCAGGCGATGGAACCGGAGAATAAAGTAAATGAATGAATTTAAAATTGAATTAATTTGAAATTTGAAGGCCGCTGCCCAACAAATCCACGAATGCCAAAAACAAATCAACATAATGTTGGAACGGGAACGCAAAAAATATCGAGGAATGTTCGACCGCCTGGCCAAGGAGAATGAAAATGAACAACAAAATGGAAATGGAGGGGGTGAAGAGAATACGAATGAATAAATTAATTGACCAATCATGAATGATGACCATTGACCATCAATTATTTTTGTTTTGATATATTCAATATTATGATACTCTTCCATCATTTCTTTTGACTTAATTTGCCGCCATTCATTCATTCATTTGTTTTATTTTAATTATTCCTCCTGCTGAATCCATCAATTAATGGAAACGGTTAAATTTGGTTGTTTTCTTCCATTTTATTGTGTTGCGGCATCAATTTAATGTAGAAGATTGAATAAATTTTTTTGAAATAACTTTTTAACTATCGTTCATTAGTTAGTCAATACATCTTTTTCTTTTTTATTAGGGACGGGACATGAAGCTAATTTTCGATTACGAATCGAATTACATGTATTTATCACTTTTATCAGCATCTTAAATGTAATCGGCCGTTGCATTTATCGAAAATAATAATTCCATTATAATTTGTTGATTAAAATATTCTAATTTCTAAATGGGGACAACCCAATCAAATTTATCGCAGGAAATGATTGAAATTTTGCATCAAGAAAGTGGATGTGAGTGAATATGAATAGTAATTATAAACATTTTGGCGAACATTTTCCGGAAAGAATTAAAAACATTTTGGCGAGCATTTTCCGGAAAAAATTAAAAACATTTTGGCGAACATTTTCCAGAAAGAATTAAAAACATTTTGGCGAACATTTTCCGGAAAGAATTAAAAACATTTTGGCGAACATTTTCCGGAAAGAATTAAAAACATTTTGGCGAACATTTTCCGGAAAGAATTAAAAACATTTTGGCGAACATTTTCCGGAAAGAATTAAAAACATTTTCCGGAAAGAATTAAAAACATTTTGGCGAACATTTTCCGGAAAGAATTAAAAACATTTTGGCGAACATTTTCCGGAAAGAATTAAAAACATTTTGGCGAACATTTTCCGGAAAGAATTAAAAACATTTTGGCGAACATTTTCCGGAAAGAATTAAAAACATTTTCCGGAAAGAATTAAAAACATTTTGGCGAACATTTTCCGGAAAAAATTAAAAACATTTTGGCGAACATTTTCCGGAAAGAATTAAAAACATTTTGGCGAACATCTTCCGGAAAGAATAAAAACATTTTCCGGAAAGAATTAAAAACATTTTGGCGAACATTTTCCGGAAAGAATTAAAAACATTTTGGCGAACATTTCCGGAAAGAATTAAAAACATTTTCCGGAAAGAATTAAAAACATTTTGGCGAACATTTTCCGGAAAGAATTAAAAACATTTTGGCGAACATTTTCCGGAAAGAATTAAAAACATTTTGGCGAACATTTTCCGGAAAGAATTAAAAACATTTTGGCGAACATTTTCCAGAAAGAATTAAAAACATTTTGGCGAACATTTTCCGGAAAGAATTAAAAACATTTTGGCGAACATTTTCCGGAAAGAATTAAAAACATTTTGGCGAACATTTTCCGGAAAGAATTAAAAACATTTTGGCGAACATTTTCCGGAAAGAATTAAAAACATTTTGGCGAACATCTTCCGGAAAGAATAAAAACATTTTCCGGAAAGAATTAAAAACATTTTGGCGAACATTTTCCGGAAAGAATTAAAAACATTTTGGCGAACATTTCCGGAAAGAATTAAAAACATTTTCCGGAAAGAATTAGAAACATTTTGGCGAACATCTTCCGGAAAGAATTAAAAACATTTTCCGGAAAGAATTAAAAACATTTTGGCGAACATTTTCCGGAAAGAATTAAAAACATTTTGGCGAACATTTCCGGAAAGAATTAAAAACATTTTCCGGAAAGAATTAAAAACATTTTGGCGAACATTTTCCGGAAAACGAATTAAAAACATTTTGGCGAACATTTTCCGGAAAGAATTAAAAACATTTTGGCGAACATTTTCCGGAAAGAATTAAAAACATTTTGGCGAACATTTTCCGGAAAGAATTAAAAACATTTTGGCGAACATTTTCCGGAAAGAATTAAAAACATTTTGGCGAACATTTCCGGAAAGAATTAAAAACATTTTGGCGAACATTTTCCGGAAAGAATTAAAAACATTTTGGCGAACATTTTCCGGAAAGAATTAAAAACATTTTGGCGAACATTTTCCGGAAAGAATTAAAAACATTTTGGCGAACATTTTCCGGAAAGAATTAAAAACATTTTGGCGAACATTTTCCGGAAAGAATTAAAAACATTTTGGCGAACATCTTCCGGAAAGAATAAAAACATTTTCCGGAAAGAATTAAAAACATTTTGGCGAACATTTTCCGGAAAGAATTAAAAACATTTTGGCGAACATTTCCGGAAAGAATTAAAAACATTTTCCGGAAAGAATTAAAAACATTTTGGCGAACATTTTCCGGAAAGAATTAAAAACATTTTGGCGAACATTTTCCGGAAAGAATTAAAAACATTTTGGCGAACATTTTCCGGAAAGAATTAAAAACATTTTGGCGAACATTTTCCGGAAAGAATTAAAAACATTTTGGCGAACATTTTCCGGAAAGAATTAAAAACATTTTGGCGAACATTTTCCGGAAAGAATTAAAAACATTTTGGCGAACATTTTCCGGAAAACGAATTAAAAACATTTTGGCGAACATTTTCCGGAAAGAATTAAAAACATTTTGGCGAACATTTTCCGGAAAGAATTAAAAACATTTTGGCGAACATTTCCGGAAAGAATTAAAAACATTTTCCGGAAAGAATTAAAAACATTTTGGCGAACATCTTCCGGAAAGAATTAAAAACATTTTCCGGAAAGAATTAAAAACATTTTGGCGAACATTTTCCGGAAAGAATTAAAAACATTTTGGCGAACATTTCCGGAAAGAATTAAAAACATTTTCCGGAAAGAATTAAAAACATTTTGGCGAACATTTTCCCGAAAGAATTAAAAACATTTTCCGGAAAGAATTAAAAACATTTTGGCGAACATTTTCCGGAAAGAATTAAAAACATTTTGGCGAACATTTTCCGGAAAAAATTAAAAACATTTTGGCGAACATTTTCCGGAAAGAATTAAAAACATTTTGGCGAACATTTTCCGGAAAGAATTAAAAACATTTTGGCGAACATTTTCCGGAAAGAATTAAAAACATTTTGGCGAACATTTTCCGGAAAGAGAAAACCGAAATCTTAAAGAAATCTGATTTGGCCAATTTTAAGTTTATAATTGCCTAAAAGAAAAAGATTATTTTTCGAATTTCGGTACGAAAATTTTTTCGACAAATTAAAAAAATTTTACATATTACAGTAGATTATCTTTTTTGGCAAGATAAAATGGGAATTTTATTTGAAAAAACAATGAATCCTTTTTAATTTACATTTATTCTTTTAGTGAGCAAAAAATCAATCAAAATGTTGCATAATCGGTTCACGGAATTGGCCCGGGGCCCCGTTTCAATTCCAACTTTTAACTTTAACTTTGAATTTTTTTCCCTTCTAAAAATTCAAAGTTAAAAGTAACTTTGAAATTTTTCCCTTCCAAAAGTTCAAAGTTAAAGTTAAAAGTTGGAATTGAAACGGGGCCCGGCACAAGGATGTAATTCGTAATGAGCCATTCATGGATGAAGATGATTTCAATGGAATTCCGGAATTGTTAAAGAATCCATTGGGTTCCCGACTAATTGAAGTATTTTTTGTTGAGGCTGAGTCTGTTTCCCCATATTAATTTAATTACTCAAATTTCGCCTCAAAGAGTTGGCGGGAGACGGCGAGTTTATTTTCGTGATTTTATCCGGGTGCTCTCTCGATTTCGTCCAATCAACAAATACAGTCCCCATCCATGGAATAGTCGAGAAGCAAAACTTCGATGTAATACAAAAGCAAAAAATGTGAATAATTTTAATATTTAGTTGCCTTCACAATGTACGATTTGAATCGATCGGGTACAATTACCAAAGATGAATTCACTGAAATTCTCGAAGTGCCCCCAAATATTTTTATATTTATTTTATTTTTATAGCGTATGATGGGAGGGAATGTATCCAAAGAGAAGGTTGAATCCATTGCAATTCGAACAATGCGAGAAGCGGACAGGGATTCGGATGGTTCAATCACATTTCAGGAATTTTGTCGGGTAAAATTATTAATTTATTCTTAATGCCCTTAATAATTAAGGCAATGGAAAAGACGGACATTGAGGAGAAAATGAGCTTTCAATTTCTTTCTTAACAAATTCCAAAATGAATTGCAGAAAATAAAAGGGAAATTCCTGCAAAAATTGTTATTTTTTGTCAAAACTTATTTGAAAATAAGTCAATAAAATTTTTATCATTCTTCCGACAAGAGTTTTTATTGCCATAAATTTTTTCATTGGGAATCGATAATATTACCTTGGCCGAGAATAAATTTAAAACAAATTTGTTGGTGAATCATTTTCCTTCCTTCCAACCGCATTTTTTGTCGGGACTCGGGAATAAAGTGGGTAGAAAATAGGAACGACGTGAAAATGAAAAGGAAGGCTTGAGGGGGTAAAGGGCAACCGACTGACTGCTGCTGGTTGATGAGCCCCAAAGGGACCAAAATGAATGAATGACGATTGCCGTGATGATGTGAGCAGCGATTTCCGTCCACAAGGCAAATTTATTATTCCACCCGGCCAACCAACCACTTATCCCACCTTTCCCTTTTAACATTCCCTCTTTTCCATCCACTCGATGTCAAAATTAAGTTTTCCTCCTTCTTTTCCCATTGAAAACAAAAAAATTTAAGACGATTATGAACATTTTCAATTAATTTTGGCCATTTAATTAATTCAAATACAGCGAAAAATGAGTCCAAACCATGACCCAAACCAAAAGAAGCAAAATGGACCACATGTGCAGAATATATTTGTGGATTCATTTCTGCCAATAAATTGTGCCAATCCGATCAGCGCCAGTCCATCATGTTGCCAACCGCCCAATGGATTATTGACAGCCGACTCTTCCATCAATTATTTTGTTCCTCAACAAACCATCAAAAACAATAATAATCAACATTCTTTTGGTAGCTATTTAACATTTTATTCAATTTTAATAATTTGCATTTTCCTTTAGGAAGACATCAAAATTGCACTTCCCAAATTGAATCAGCCAATTTTACAGAGGAACAAATTTGTCGCCGTTCATTGTTGAGGATATGCATTTTGGGCATTTTTCTCATTCTTTTCGTTTTCATTGTTTACAAAGTTATTGAGAATGAAGTGACACAAAGGATTCAAGAAAGACAAAAAGGAAAAATAATTGTTGATCATTGAAAATTCAAGCAAATTATGTAAAATATGAAATTTTTTACAAATCTTTATCAAAAATTATTCCCTTTCCCTCCTTTACATCATTTTTTCCTTTCAATAATTGATTTATGAATAGAAAATACATTTACTTTTCTACCACTTGTACCCTTTTCTCTCCGTTGTAAATATTTTATAAGTTAAAGTTAGATCTGCCCTCTTATTATTATTTTATTAATCATCATAAATTAGTCAACAAAAATATTAAAAATTAGAAGAAATTCAGCAGAAAATGAATTGCAATTTATTTGAATTATTTTGTGTCCTTTTCCTCCTTTTCCAAAAATGCAATTCTGCTAAAATATTTTTCACATTTTTCCACGATTCTGGCAGTCATTTTGGGTCAATGCGTCCAATGATGGAAAAGTTTAGTGGGAAAATATTTTTAAATTAGAATTTGCATAGACTTGCTCAAAGTGGCCATTCAGTCGCATTTTTGGACACAATTTTCAAAGAGGATATTTTGGCAAATGTTCGGCACATTCATGCCTATATCCCAAAAAGGGAGGATGAGGAATGGAAACAAAAAATGACTCAAATTCTTTGGCACAGTCGATTATATACGTATTCCTTGGTTGGATATCATAAAATGATGGATGAATATTTTGGCACAATATTGAATAATTATACGGAAAAGGTAATTTTAATATTTTTTGAATAATTAATTGAGATTAGTTTGTTGAAATTATGGACGAAAATTGGGATTTCATAGTCATTGATGACCTTTTTTGGTCATTTGGATTTGCATTGGCAACAAAAAAGCATCAAATTTGGGAAAAGAAAGGAAAAGCAGAAAATGAACCAAAAATTATTTTGTATAGTACGGCGGCACAAGGCCTTCAATCAGCGGCATCAATGAGAAGCCTTAGTGAGGGGGAAGGGGAATGCTTAAATATAATTAATTCTGCGCAGCAGGTCGAAATTGGGTTTCCCGTGTTCCATTTCTTCCATTTTTGCCGAACAATTCGAACGATGTTTTCTCACCGAATAAATTCATTCATCGAATTTATTCCTTCTACGAAACTTTCACTGAATTTATTTACCATAACACTGGTCAAAATTAATCCCATCTCATTTTTCATTTTATTTTTAGTTATTCTTTCTTCGATGCCGAATATTCAGAATATTGGCATTCCTAAATTTAATTGGTTCGAATTTTACAAAAGAAATTCGTTGGAATTTACGGATTCAATCGATCGAATTGGATGGCCTTTAGCTAGTAAGAAAATAAATAATTAATTAATAATATTATAAATAATTTGCAGTTGGCAATGAAATTGTGAATGTTGGGGCGCATTGTAAAAAGTCAAAAATATTGGCCAAAGAATTCGCCGAATTTATTGAAGATCCAAATTCAAAAGGTGCCTTGGCTCTATTTTTGATTAATTAACTAAAAACACAAAAAAAATCAGAATTCATTAATAAAAAAATTTATAGGAACAATTTATTTGGGATTTGGCAATCACGCCGATTGGAATGGTGCCCCCGGGCATATTCGGGATGCACTTTTTGGCGCATTCAGCCGATTGGGGGAATTTCGCGTAATTTTCGTTTATAATGGTCCGCCGCCATCGAAATTAGGAAAAAATGTGTTGCTCACAAAATGGGCACCACAATTGGAAATTTTGGCCCATCCAAAGACGAAATTATTTATTTCCCATGGTGGCAGTAAAAGGTGCATATTTTTGTGGCCAATTATTATGAATATTTTTAGCATCCGAGAGGCCCTTTGTGTTGGTGTGCCATTGATTGTGATGCCAATTTATGCGGAACAGGCAATTAAAATTAAAAATTACCAACAAATTTTTGAGGGAATTTCAGGCACATACTGCCCATTTACTATTGTCCATGGGCATTTCCCAAGTAATCAACAAATTCACACTGACCGAAGAGAATGTTTTTGGCATAATTTCACAAGTATCAAAATGAAATATTAACCCGTAAAAAGATGTCCCCTTTAGGTGCTTTCCAATCCGGAAAGTGAGGTCAATGTCAAAAAATTGCAATCAATGTTTTTGGATCGGCCAATGCCAGCATTGGATGAGGGCGTTTTTATGATGGAAAGGCTAATGAGGAGAAATGGCAAACGATGGCAACAATTCACCAAACGAAGGGGAATTCATTTGGATTGGCTCCAATTCACCTATTTCTACCATATTTTAATGCTCATCGCATTTTGCGCATTTTTAATTTGATTTAATAATTTTATTTTTGGTTTAATTAAAATTTAAACTGACACAATTTTGATAGAATTTTTTGTGATGTTTGAATTTTGAATTGTTCAGCAGACTGGAATTTCTGAATGCACTTAAAATTGAATGTGGTCGACTACGAAAAACCAAGGGGAAAGAATAATAGAATACAAAGTTCACTCGGAAAAGGGGAAATTGACTACAAAGCAGAAAAATCCCCTCCAAAAATTCACCTATAAAAGAAAAAAGATGCTCTCTTTTGGTAACAAATTTCAATTCCTTTTCTATCAAAATTTTAAAAATTCTACTTATTTCAACAAGATGGTCGTAAATGAGAAGCCAATTTCCAACGCAAAATCAATTCTATTCAAACCCATCAAATTGGGCTCAATTCAATTGCCAAATCGAATAATAATGGCCCCATTGACTCGATGCCGCGCCGATCATTCCACTTTGGTGCCAAATAAGCATATGGTCGAATATTATAAACAGCGGGCAACGGCTGGCCTCATAATCACCGAAGCTACGGCAGTGACCCCAACAGGGATTGGCTATTGGAATGCACCGGGCATTTGGTGGGTAAAAAACAGTTTTATTTTAATTATTCAATTTTGCAGGTCAATGGAACAGGTGAATGGGTGGAAAAAAGTGACGGAAGCGGTGCACGCGGCTGGGGGCCGAATTTTCCTTCAAATTTGGCATGTTGGTCGAAGCACGGATGCCGGCGAATTTGCCAAATTTTATGGAGGAAAACAGTCGGTCTCCTCCAGCACAAAACCAATCAATGGGGAAGTCCATTTGTTGCGGCCAAAACGAAAATATCCGGTAAAATAAATAAATATAAATTTGATTGGCACAATTTAAGGCGCCTCGGGCATTGGAAACCGATGAAATTGGCGAAATTGTGGAAAATTTCCGTTTGGGTGCAGAAAATGCCAAATTGGCCGGATTTGATGGTGTCGAATTGCATGGAGCGAATGGATATTTGATTGATCAATTCCTGCAGGATAGCATCAATCAAGGAAGGAATGATCAATATGGAGGAAGCATAGAAAATAGAGCTCGTTTCCTTATGGAAATTGTGGATGCCGTTTCCGGTTCACAATCCACATTTTCCCATCCAAATTTATCATTTGTTTCTCAATTTTTACAGATGTTTGGGGCCCGGATCGAGTCGGTGTCCATCTTTCGCCCCGGGGCGACTATAATGACGCGGGGGATTCTGACCCAAAAGCATTGTTCACTTATGTGGCCAAAGAATTGGGAAAAAGAAAAGTGGCATTCATTTGTGTCCGGGAACATGTTGGAGAAGATTCCATTTTGGGCGAAATCAAAAAACATTTCAATGGGCCAATTATTGGAAATGAGGTGGAAAATTGAGACTAAAATGGCATTAAAATAAATGAAAAAAATTGCAGGGAATGAGCATTGAGCAGGCGGAAGGCTTAATCGAAAATGGCACAATGGATGCGGTGGCATTCGGTCGATTCTTCATTGCCAATCCGGATTTGGTCCATCGAATTTCCATCAATGCCCCATTTAATTCACTCAATTTTGAGAATCTTTACACCTGGGGCCCGGAGGGATATTCGGATTATCCAACATTGGAACAAATTAATGGGCAGAAAAAGGAGGAGGAATTTGAGGAAAATGGAATGCAGAAGCACAAATTTGATGGAAGAAATGAAAAAAATAATAATAAATGTATTCGAATGGCATTTTTCAATTTTGATTTAATTTTTCTGGATTATAAAATTTTGCCCAATACATTTTTAACATTTTCAATTTTTTGCTGCTAATTGTTTCCTCGCATTTTCGTCCAGTCCATCCGGATTGGCAGGCGCAAGTGTGCCAATTTGTTGTGCCTAAACAAATTCCACGCCCGGAACATTTTTCCACTCCGGAACACATTGATGGCAAAAGGGCTAATAACATAAAATGCATTTCAATTTGTCCAATAATTCATTGAATACTCACTCAATTCACATTTTTGGCCTCCAAAGCCAATGTCACAAAGACAACGGGGTTTTGCCTTAATGCCAAGGCAAATTCCCCGATTATTACAATCTTTTTGGGAACATAATGAATTTCCATTATTCCCCAAATTGGTGGATGTGTTGCCGTTGAAAAGACTTTCAGATTGGAGTAAATCAACTGAAAATAATTTGGAAATTGCAAAATGAATTGAATGGAATGGGAGGAATTGGACCAGTTTTCTTGAATAAATCATTTTCACATTGAATTCCATTGAATCCAAGTTGGCAAATACAAATTGGCATTTGGCCATTTTCAAGGGAAACGCAAATACCCCGTTCATTGCATTGGCCAGGGGAACAGGTGGTTGGCAATGTTGGCATTTTATTTGGTGATTCGGGCGGTGAAAATGCTAAAAATATTGATTGGATATTTTTGGATTGATTGATTGATTGATTATGCCTTTGGCATTGGAATTCGGAATTGGGGGACGGAATGAGGGCAATCGTGGGAATACATTTGGCCCATTTTGTTGTTCACATTTTGGCCCGGAATAGCCAGGCTCACAAAAGCAAATATGTGAGGATTGAATACCCAAACAAAGGCCATGTCCATTACAAAAACCCGGCGTTCGGGAACAAAGTTCCGAAAAAAGAGAATGCAAGAAAATATGGAATAGGGAAATTTTATACCGAATTCACAATGAATTCCAATAAAGCCTGATTCACAAAAGCAAATTGGTTGAATTGGAGTGCCAAAACAAATTCCATGCCCGGAACAATGTGAAGAATTGCAAATTTGGGATTGAGAATGGGAAAATGCAATAATTGAACAAATAAAAAGGAAAAATGCGAACATTTTGATTGAATGACTTATTCCAGCAATAAATGGGCCAATTCGCACCAAAATTTGTTTGTTTTCCCCTTGACCATCGGTCATTGCTCATTGATAATGAATAAATGAGGTCGAGGAAAGTGAAAACGGATGAATATGTGTGTTTAATATTTTAACAAAGTTGTCTTTGAGGGATCAAATTAAAATAGAAAATTTTTACAAAAAATTTAGTTTTATTTTTATTAAAAAATTGAATTAAAAAACATAAACACAAATGAATGTAATGTATATTAATTATATATTGCTACAAAAAAACCCGCCAATTTTTTCCAATTCAATTTAAATCAAACTCCATCGTCTCATCTGCTTATTCTTCCAATTATTCCATCCACTTGTTGCCTTCACTCCACCGCCGATCACCAACATTTGGCTTCCATTTCCATCGCCGCCAAATGGCACAATTGTATTTGTGCTTGCTTTTGATGATTGCTTCCAAAATGGTTCATAACAGCCCATACAATCGTACATATAGCAGCAGGAGACCAAAATGAGCAAACAAATCATCAAAATTGTGACCATCCCAAAATAGGTGAATGCGAACAAATAGACCTGAATTATCGAGAATTAATTAATTGAAAAAATATTTAATTTAATTTAAATATTAGGAATTTATTTTACCTCTTCCCGGATAGAATGTGCCTCGGACCAAGCCCATTTTCCAGTGTTCACTCGCATTCTTTGGCCCAATGCCGATGCCTCATTGTTGTCAACCATCATTTTTGCTGTTATTCTTTTCAATTTGTCCTTCCCAATCACATTTTCATTTGCATTTTCCCCTGCTCCCAAAATGGCCTCAATTATGGCCATTTCTTCACTTTTGGGCACATTTTGCTGATTATATTTTTGCCATTCCCTTCGATGATGATGTTTTGGGCTGGCATTGATGTTTGATTGAATTGCATGCATAAACATTGGATAGGCATTCAAAGCCAATGGCAAAAGAATGGCCAAAATGAAGAGGATGAATAATTTTGGGCAAAGAATGGATTGGCGCATTTTTAAACTGTTTTAAATCTGAAAGGGAAATTGAATTATTTTATTATTTTGCCAAAAAGCAGCTGCTCATTTTGGAATGCCTTTTCGGGGTTGTTTATAATTTTATTCAATTCCATTTGGGCATATTCCCCTCTGAGAATTTATTCTCACTAAATTAATTATGATATTCATCGAAAATGGAAGAAAAATAGGAAAAGAAATAAATGAAAAAGTGAAGAAAATGAAAATGAAATTGGCCAAATGGGAAGGAGGAAAGAGGGGAAGGGGGGGGGGGGGCTAACGGAAATCTTGCCCTTTTTTTGGGGGAATGATGGCACCGCCCATGAAATATTCTCGAAAAGGATATGCATTATGCAGGGATCATCCCATCCAAATTTGTGAGTTATTCCTCACAAAATACTCGGCTGGAAATCGCCTTTAACTGTCCCAAAATGACGCCAAATGCTCTCATCAAGGAAAATTTATTTACATTAATTAGAAATTGGGCAATGGGAATGGGCGATTTGGCCAAATTTTCTGGCTATTTGTATTAAAGGAAATTTTAGTTGGAAAACAGAATTTGGGGCGTGGGCAAATCTTGGATTTTGGGGGATTTTGGTCAGATTGACGCGAGGACAGTGCGCGGATTTTGGGCCATTTTTGGCCAATGGAGAGGATTTCGAGATTTTCCTCACCTCAAAATCAAAATCCTTATGAAGGGGATGAGAAGGAGGAAAAGGGGCAAAGGGATGGACGTCATCAATGGGGGATGAAGTGGACTAAAAGAGAGGAGGAGAAGGGCCCAAGGGCGTCATCATTGGCGAGGAAAAGCAAAGGAAATGAATGGACATTCCAAAAAGCCAATTGGAATGGCAAAAGCCTATTTGGCCTATGCTGGACCAAAATGTCCTCCTAAAATTAGAAGGAATTTTGGAATTTGGATTAAGTCCAATTTCGTCACAATTTTTGTTCATGCGCATCAAAATATTATTCACATTTATGCCTAATTTAGTAGATCTATTTTCGATTAATGATGGCACCAAATTCCAATTCAATTACCATTCATTGCCCTTTTGATTCCTATTTATTTTTGAGTGCATTTCAATTGACCCAATTTGATGCCCAATTCAATTTCTGGTTTTATTTTTTGTGGTATTCTTCAAAAGCCCATCCTTCTCATTCCCATCCTTTTCCACTCCATTCCTCATTTCATCCATTTTTTGCCACCTTATAATGTTTTATTATTATTTTCCTTTTTTATTCCTCATATTCAACCAAAAATTGGCCAATTCCCAAATTCGGATTTCCTCCGATTTGAATTGTTCATTTTCGGCGAAATGCCTTTGGCTAAATGACACCCAATCTGCCTTTGTTGGGTTCAATTTAATCGGCGATTTGACCCCAAATAAGCCATTCCCAATTTCGGATGGCCCTGAAGGTGATTTCCTGATTTTAATTAATATTTATGTTAGCATCGGGGTTTATTATTTTAACGAATTTAATTAGTCCGATTAATACAAATTTAGATTAATTAATTATTTGATGAGAAATATATTCCCAAAAATAATTCAATATTTTTGCATTAGAAAACTTTTTCCTTTCCACCGTTGGCCCACCTGGTTTTTCCGGTCAAATTGGATTGCTGAGCGAAATTATTGAATGCCAATTGGGCGGTGCCAAACTCAAATTTCGGCATTTCCAAACTGGGCCAAATTCCCGTGTGGAAGTTTGCATTCGGTATCCACCGGGTTCACCTTTGCCCAGTTCCATTCATTGTTATGGCAATTTTCCAAGTCCAATTGCCAAAACCAAGCAAATCCGGCAATGGGAAATGGCCAATGTCGAATTGCCGCCAATGACCCAACCAATGGAGGTGAAAATTCAATTGAAATTTTGGAATATTTTGAGGGGAAAAATAATTGAAAATAATTAAATTAATTTTCAGCTAATAATTCGTGCCACATTTGAATGGCCAAATAGTTTGGTCGGAATTGATGATATTGTTTATGAGGCAATTTTATGCGGTCAGTCAAATTTATTCATTAATTTTTGGCCATTTTATAAATTTTCAGAAACTTCTCACCGAGGTGCAGCCGAAGGGGGCGGTGGCAGAATTGATGGGGGAAATGGGCCATCGGGTTCGGGTGGCAAAATTCATTCAAATCCACAAATTTCTCCTTTGTTGGTGGATTCTGCTCAAATTGATGGAGCAAAATTAATTGATGAAGATTTGGATTTAGGGGAGGTCAATTAAATTATTATTTATTATTATTTAATTTTAATAATTTTCAGAATATTTGGGTGAATGGAAAGGATGATGGACAGAAACAAAAAAGAATGGAAAAAATTAATGTTGAACCAAAATTGGAGACAACAAAAATAAAAGCAATGAATGGGAAAATGGACTGCGATTTTGACAAAGCTGTGGGGAATTTTATTTAATTATTTTATGAATAAATATTTAAATATAGAATATTTGTGAATATAAAAATGGATCAGCAGAAAATGGAGGAAATATTCGGGGATGGATATTGGCCAATAAACCAATTGGAAATCCATTGACCGGCATACAAAAGGACCATTCTTCTGTTGGGGGTAATTATTATAAGGGAATTAGAGAGTAATTAATTAAGTCGCTTTCTAAAAAAATCCAATGTTCCTTAAAAGATCGAAAGGATATTAATGAAAATTATAATTCTAAGAAAATTGTCAAATTTTGTTTTTATTTTTAATCCTGGTTTTAAGATTATCCCAATATCTTGCCTTGAATAATTTTAAAGTAGAATTTTCTATTTGAAGGTGACGGATGGTTCCTGTATGCAGGCGATGTCAATGCCAATTCCGATTATTCCCCTTTGAGCCTTTATTTGTCGGAATCGAATGAATGGGTTCATTCTTCTGCTAATGATCCCAAATTATCACCAATTTCCCTGCATTTCTTCTATAATTTGGCCGGAGTCCGTGGCCGATTGCGAGTTTGTTTCGCAAATTCCACAGAGGAATTGGCCAAAAATGATGCTTCAATTTGTCCATTCATCCGTGAAGGATGGATTGAATTGAACGAACTTTCTCCAAAAATTGACCCAAGAGAATGGCGAAAAGGCGAAATTAATGTTCCAATTTATGCAAATAAAGTGGAAATAATTTGGGATTATCGATTTTGTATTCAAAATTGAATATTTTAGGTTTACTTTTTGGCCGATCAATTGGACAAGAATTATTTTGTTGGCCTGGATAGCATCAAATTTATGGAAGAGTCTACCATTTCCCATAAATTACCAACCGGAATTCACAATGTTCAATCAAATGGAATCAATTTTATTGAACAATAATAATGTTAATTTAAATAAGAAAGGATTTAATTGAATATGAATATATTCTGACGGAAAAATGGCTATAAAATTGAATAATAAAATGGAAATTTATTGCATCATAGGCATTTATTATTTATACAAATTTTTTAATTGATGGCATTTTATACAAGAATTTGCGAAAATTAAATTTAAATATTTGTTATCTTTTTTTTGTTGATTTATGGCAAAGGGACGATCCGATGCTGACGAATTACAATTTTTGGTGATTTTGCCGTACCAATTAGAACAATTTGTGTTGTGGAAATTGTGAAAATGCGGGCAATTTGTGTGAAGCCAAAAGTGCGAAATGTGGCATGCTTTAATCCCATCAATACCAAATTGAATAGGGAACGATATTCAACACTAAAACATAAAATTGAATTGGGGAGAATATTATTTTGGATGGACCTATTCAAATAGAGGACAATGGCATTTGAGCATGCTCCAAGCAAAATGATTGAAAGGGACAAAATTTGCAAATACCAATTCAAAATTGTGGAATAAATTGAGGAAAAGCCGAGTAAAACGGAGCCAAAAAGGGATGTGCCAGTATGGACGCCAACAATCAGCACCAAAGATTTGAGCAATTTTTGGTGATGATTTGAAGATGAGTCAACATTTTGTTGGCCATTGCGAATTTGTGTAGATCCTGGGAAAATTGAATTTAAATTGGACAGAGGATATTTTCAATTACTTTGTTGAATGCAAAGTAAAATGCCAATGGCCAAATAGCAAAAAAATGGTGGCCCAAATCAGAATTGGCCCAACCAAATAATGCACAAAATCTTTGCTGCTATCCCAGCCTAAAATAGATCAAAAAAATTTATAAAAATTTGATTCTATCCTTCACCAATTTGGCCAATAAATCCAGTGACTGGTTTCTCTGCTTCGGCCAAACATTTTGACCAAAGTCCAATTGCATTCCAAAGACCATTGCCAATGCAAATTATCGTATGGAAACCACAATACAAATACCGTTCATTTTTGGACATCTTCAATAAATATTAGAATGCCCACTTTTTTGTAATTATACTTGATGATATTGAATGGGAAAAAGGACGGAGAAAAGACGATCGAATCCGGTGCAAGCAATGGCAGTCAGCGAGCATTGAATGCCGAATATGGAGGGAAGAATGAGGCAAAATGCCCGAAAAGTGCCAACAAAATTGGTGCCCGAAATGCAATCACAAAGAATGGAAATGGATGAGTCAATTGGAGAAGGTCGAAAAAGGCATTCAATGCCAAAAGGTAATTCGCATTCCGATTCAATGTTTTCCTAGATGGGAAGAGAATTTTAGGCTAAATTTATAGTTATAATTAAATGAATTTATTCTGTCAATGCCAATGCCAACATACCTAGGGGTAAGGGAATTTCTTATTTATCCCACTGTACTCCAACCGTCACCCAATCAATCAAATATTGCCCCAATCTACATTTTTATATCCACCCTTTTTACTCTCCTAGTCTTTTTTTTATCCTTCACATTTTCCGCTCATTTAATAAAAAAATAATTAAAATTCTTGCCCCAAACAATTTTAGCCCTAGAATAGGAATAGGACTAATTTATTTATTCATTTATTTTCCTAACAAATAAATTGAATATAAAAATGTATAAAATTAAATTAAATATAATTGTGCGTTGGTTATTCTTATTGTGAAGAAAATAAGAAACTTTGATTTATTTTTACCTAAATTTAATTGTTGTATAAATAATTGCGGCATTCAATGGGATCCCAAAAAGGCCAATTAAACTCAAAACGGATGCGGGAATAATCAATACTGGATTTTGGCGAGAATTGTGAAGAAGGGAAAAAAGCTGAAAATTCTAAAAAATACATTAATTCCATTTAATTAGGATCAGGGAATAAGTAGACATTTTATGAGCCCATTTAAATTTATTCCAGCATATTTATATTCCAATTCGGGAACACAGACCACAAAAAAAAGATGACTTTTAATTGAGGGGTTAATAATTTTATTTTTGGGAAGTGCATCCATAAAATTGGCCATTCGCCGGGGACAATAATCGAACCCAGTCTGCGGTCTGTTGGGGACGAACGGTGAACTCCGGAATTGACGACAATTGGGATGGATTAAAAGTTGCCAGAAAAGAGTAGAGGGCGCCACCGAATTTCAAATAATTCAACCGAAATTTGACTTTTTTTTGCCAATTCATAATTGAATATTTTGACAGCTGCCGTTTATTTGGGGATTTAAAAAAAATGCCAAAATTTGGAGTGGGAAATTCCTCCAGAAATCAGAAGCAACATTTAAGCAAATTTATGGCCAAAAATTGAGGCAAAATTGTGACCAAAAATTGAAGCAAAATTTGGACCAAAAAGAGGCACAAATGCAAAATTCAAATTAAATAAAATTAACTTAATGAATATATTATTTTTAATCATTTGAATTATTGGGATTTGGAATTTTTAAATTAAAAAAGCAAAAAACCAAAAAATGAACTTAAAAAATTTCATTCGATTTGTAAATTAAAATTTTCTCTTTTTATTGCCCTCAAAAACTTTGATTCAATATTCATCATAAATGGCGGCGAATGGAGGATTAAAAGGGGTCAGTTTGAGGCACTCAAAGGAGCACCATCAAGTCTCCGCATTTCCCCCAATATTCCGCGCATCTGCCAGCCGACCCAAAAGTGGAGACAGCAGCTGGATTTGGGTGGGAAATGTGTTGGTGGTGGATGGTCGTGAATCAATGGTCGATTGCGGGGTATTGGGGAGATCCGGTGGAGGAAGAGAGGAGGCGACGAAAATCACCCAAAAACAGGAAAATGGCAGAAAAAGGAAGAAGAATTCCAATAATAATGAATCAGAATCAAATGCAGAATCGAGAATTGAGGAGGAGGAAATGCATTTTGCGAATAAATTCATGGAAAACGACAATTTTGGCATTGCTTCCTATTCTACTCAATTCTATTCAATTGGTCAATGGCCAACAATATGAATTACTCCAAATGTTTCAACAGCCACATAATTCCCCACAAAATATACAAAGGAAAGGTAGAAAATATATTATTGGGTGAAAATTGGTTTGTTCAAAGTGATTTCGGTTTCAAAAAATCGATGGAATTTAAAACTGAAAATTTGAATTTTTACTCTATAAAACCGAAAATAGTAGAAACTGAAACTGATATTTTTCAAAAACCGAAAACCGGGTTTTCAAACCAACATCTTGTAAAACCGACTCTGAATTTGAATAATCCTAAGAAGGAAAAGAAGAACAAATATTTAGCACAAAATGGTGATGGCACTGAATCCGTCTCAATTCGATTGATCGATGAAATTTTGGAAATTTTTGTGCCACCAGAAAAATTTGCTTCAAGGGCAAATCAACGGGACGAAAGGACACCAATGACAATTCCATATGGACTGAATCGATTATTGCCGAAAACTTTAAGAAGCAGGGATTTGGTTGTGGAAAGAGGAGAAGAAAGGGGAATGGGACAAATAATCGAGAGGAGATTCAGTCCAACAAGGCAATTGGTTTGTAAACCAAAAAATACATAAAATGGGAGAATGTTCATAGAATAATGGAATGGTCATGGAAAGCAATGATGAAAAAGGGCCTTGGGCAAATTTGGCCAGAGAAGTGTTGAATATGTTCCAGGCCATTCAAAGCACAACACCCACAACCACAACAACAACAACCACGCAAATGTCCTTGTTAGAACGGGTAAATATGCTCTAAATAAATAAATATTGATAAAATATTGAGAAATGGAATCATTTTATCCGAATAGTTTTCCATTAATAATTAATTTTCAGATTATGCCAAAATTGTTGAGCCCATTTGGCTTTGGAACGACCCCTCCTCCACCAACAATGCCACCTCCACTCTTCCCATTCTTTACAAAATCAACGTTCCCACCATTTCCATTGTTTTCACTTTAATAATTATTTTTATTTTTAGCACACCACCACCAAGTCCTTCATTTTTCTCATTTTTCCGTCAAGAGCAACCAAAAAAGGAAGCCACAAATCCATTGGTTGAACCTGTGGCCAAATTATTTGGAGTAAATTAAATTTAAAAAAATTAAATGTATTTTTTTGTCAAAAAAGGTTGAAAAGAAAGCAGTGGAAGAGGGTCGAGCCCATATTGACACTGGGGGCAATTCATTTGACAGATTTGTGGTGCGCGAAAAAGTGGACCCGGACAATCCATTTGCGGCCATCATTGGAGGGAATAAATGGAATGAAAGAGGCAAATTTGGAGGGGAAATATTCAAATTGAATATTTTAAACAGGAATAAAATGGGAGGATGGAAATATTCGATTGGTCAACAAAAATGGGAACAGCTTTTTGGGCTCCGAAATTGGAGTCAATGATCGATCGGTGGATATCCCATTGAAAAGATGGTCGGTGGAATATTTATTAATATTTTATATTTTAATTAATTTATTTTTTAGGCTGGACATTGCCAATGGCCTAGTCAATTATAATCAAGCCCAACAGGATCGAGTGGGCAGATGGAAATGAAATGAAAATGAATAAAAATATAATTTGAAACAATTTATTTTTCAATCATTTTATTGCCAATTTTAATTGGGCCAAATTTAATAATCACTAATCAAAAATCGTTCATTGTACGAAAATTTATGTGAAAATGGAGGAAATGGGGAATTGAGGACACTGGCGGGAATGGGCGAGATGATATAAAATAAATACCCAAATGGAAGACTGGCAGGAAGGGACAAAATATTTACTACAAAATATAAAAATTCCACGTGAATATTTATAGCAGCATTTCCTATTCCCATTCACTCTCAATTTTTGTTTGTTTTTCTATTCCAACAGCTAAAATAAATTGAAATTGAAATGCAATTTCTTATATTTTTGCTTTATTTCATTGCTGTCAATTTCCTCCTCCAAAAATGTATTGCCTCATCAAATATTTTATTCACCACATTTCACGACACTGGAAGTCATTTTGGGTCGATGAAGCCATTAATGGAAATGTTATTAAAATGACTACAATTATAATTTGATTGAAAAAATTTAGGCTGGCCAAAAGAGGGCATTCAGTGGATTATTTGGACACAATTGGCATCAAAAATATTCCTCCCTCCATTCATGCCATTTCCGCCCAATTGCCCCCTTTTGTAATTCCTCCAACTTATTGGATAAATCAGAATACGGCGGCAACATTGCCATTTACCTATCGGAAAATGGACAATTGTGCCGGCATTTTGATTCAAAACAATTCATTGAGAGTATGCAAATTATTTATTTAAGCCGAAATGAATGATTTTTAAGGTGGTTGAACTGATTAATCGAGGTTGGGATTTTATTGTGATTGACCATCTTTTCTGGTCCTTTGGATTTGCATTGGCCACTTTCAAACACAGACAATGGGAATTGAATGGAAAATTGGGAAATGAACCGAAAATTGTGATTTATTCCACATCGGCGATGACTTCGATGTCCGCTGAATCGATTCGAAGTGTTGGTGGGAAAATAATAATTTAATATAAATTTAATTTAAAAATTAATAAATAAGGTCGAAATTGGGTATCCCGTGCGCCCTTATATTCCTATGACCCAACCAATTCGGAAGATGTTTATTCCCCTACAAAATTTACACATCGCATTTTTGCCTTCTATCAACTTTCTCTGGAATTTTTTCTGATGAATTTTGGTAAAAATATTTTAAATAATTTAATAAAATTAATTTTTTTTATATAGTTACCCCTTTGATGATGCCGAATATTGCAAAATTTGGTGTTCCAAATTTCAGTTGGAATGAATTATATTCGCGAAATTCTTTGGAATTTTCCGATTCAATTGACCGAATTGGATGGCCATTGTCCAGTAAAATAAATTAAAAATATTATTTTAAAATGATTTTATTTTAGTTGGCAATGATATGGGCTATTTAGGCGCTCGTTGCAAGCAATCAAAAGAACTCCCCAAAGAATTTGCCGATTTTATAGAGCAATCGAATTCAAAAGGCAAAAATCCTCCAATTTTTAATTTCAAATATTTTCCCAATTTTCGGAACAATTTTCATTGCTTTTGGCACTCATGTAAATTGGAATGGTGCCCCAGAACATATTCGGGATGCACTTTTTGGTGCATTCAGTCGATTGGGGGAATTTCGCATAATTTTCGTTTATAATGGTCCGCCGCCATCGAAATTAGGAAAAAATGTGCTGCTCACAAAATGGGCACCACAAATGGAAATTTTGGCTCATCCAAAGACGAAATTATTTATTTCCCATGGCGGCAATAAAAGGTGCCCATGAAATCGCAAATTATTATTTCTTTATTTTTTAATTGCTAAATTTGCATATTTTTGTAGTGTCCGTGAAGCAATTTGTGCAGGAATTCCAGCAATTTTGATGCCAATTCTGGCTGAACAGGTAAAAATAAATGTATTATTCTTAATCTAGGCTAAAGATGTTTGGGGCTAGAGTGGGTATAGGCTCTCGCCCCGGGCCTTTGCAAAGGGCCTAAGCACCCCAGTGGCTCGAAAAAATGTATAGGATTTGAAGGGAGGGAACTTTTACATTATTCTTTATTTGTTGTGCGGGAAAATTTAATAAAAATAAAAAAAGAAAAGAACACAAGAAAGGAAAAAGGGTGTATTTAAAAAGGCAGATTGGGGCAATATTTGATTGAAGGACAACGAGGCGAGTAGGCAAAAAGTGGGGGTACAGTAGGATGAATAGGAAAGGTAGGCATTAATGACATTGACAATTCTACTCTTATTTTAGATTAAATTTCTAAATTACAGACACACACTGCCCATTTACTATTGGCCATGGGCATTTCCCAAGTATTCAACAAATTCACTCTGACCGAAGAGAATGTTTTTGGCACAATTTCGCAAGTACCAAAATCCAATATTAACCCATCCCATAAAAGATGTTCTATTTAGGTGCTTTCCGAACCGGAAAGTGAGGCCAAGGCCAAAAAATTGCAATCAATGTTTTTGGATCGGCCAATGCCGGCATTGGATGAGGGCGTTTTTATGATGGAAAGGCTGATGAGGAGAAATGGCAAACGATGGCGACAATTCACCCAACGGAGGGGAATTCATTTGGATTGGCTACAATTCACCTATTTCTACCATATTTTAATGCTCATCGCATTTTGCGCATTTTTTATTTGATATAATTAAATTTTCACTGAAATTGAAATGCAACAGCTGGTATTTGTATTTTGTATTGAACAAATGTCCTTTTTCAATTTCACCTGTTTTTCCATCGAATTTCATTCACGATTGATTTGTTCATTAAAATTTATTTTTATCATATGATGATGTTAATTTCTATCCTTTTGAAAAATTTATTGAATATTTGGTTAAAATAAGGCTGCAAGTAAATTTAATTAAATCCTTGTAAATAAATTTAAATAAAATAAAAAATAATACTCCAATTCAAACTATAAAATAAAAAACATATTTCCGCTTATTTATCCATTAAATTGGGCACACCTCCAACCTAACTAATAAGCGAGAACTTTTTTATTTTGCTTCATTAATCTTAAGCTCAAACCTTATTACCTATACCAATTAGAGGCAATTTAATTATTGAATGGTGACAAATCGTTTGATTCAATTTTTCGAACATAACCATGACACAATTTCATCAATTTTTTGGCCTAACTGTGAATTTTAAACGATTCATATCAATTCTGCCTCATTCGACAGATTTCATTTGCTTTTTTTTTAAAAATTAAAACATTATAAAAAGATGCGCACTAATTTCGCTGCTCTCATATAAATTCATATATGTATTAGATTAGTCCTTTGAATTTTTTAGAGTCCATTGAATTTTTTCGATCCCAAAAATATGCATAAAAAATATATTTTCTCAATGAACTCATCTGTAGGGAAAAATCAAAGTATTGTCAAACTCCGTAAAATACATGTGTGGGCGTGTTAAAATAAATATATACATTCATCATTTCATTTTTTTTCCAATTTTATTCTCACCGTAAAATAGTATAAAGTAATAAATTTTAATCGGTGCAAATTTGAAACAATAATTTAAGCTTATTTTTCAAATTCAAAATAATTTTCCCTAATACAATCTTTCCATTTACTACGTTTTTAAGATCATTATGGTCAAATTATTTTCGAAATTTTCGACCAAATAATTTTCAAATTATAGTTCTAAAAATGTATTTTCCCATAGTGGAATGATTTCCTTCTTCCTACTCCCAAATTCGTACATTTTAGGCAACAAAGTTGTTCAAATTCCCATAGGCCCTCAACTTTCATCCAATTCCTTTCCATATTCATTTCATTTTGTATCGCAATTCTCAAACAAAAATTAAACATCTCGTATTTTTTTTGTCCGGTTCATTCACATTCATATTAAGTCACATTCCCAAACAGATTTGGAAAGAATGCGGGAATAATTTCTCAAAGCCGTCAAATTCCCTCAAGACAATTTGATTTCAGAGCCGCACAAATTTACATTAACCCAAGTAAACACCAAATTACCTATTAAATTCATTATTTAATTCTCGAATTATTTTACCAAATTTTAGTCGATTAATACACAAAAAAGCGTTGAGAGTAAAATGGGCAATAGCTGTTTGGTTCCAATTATTCCTGGTTCAACCACAATAAACACTACAAAAATTGGCACCGTATTCTTAATTCATCCTGACGGTAAATGTCAGTCAAATATAATAAAAATAACAAAATTGGACACATTTCAGCCATAAAGAGGCGACAAAGTAGGAAAAATCAGTCGGATCCAAAAACATCAATTTTGCCTGAATCCCCGTCATTTGAATCTTCCAATTTGCTATCAATCAGGGATAAAGAATTGTAAAAAATATTTTATTGGAATTTAATATTGTAAAATAATGCAGGATAGAGCGATGTTGGCGAAAACATATTATGGTGGACCGAAAAGATATATTCCACAGAACAATGCTCTTTTGCATTGAAGCAAGTCCAAAAATGAATGAAATCATTGCTTGCGGACGATATTGCTACAGGGATTTGACAAAATGGCCAAAATTGAACAGAATATGGTCAGTTTTTTGACTCAATGACGAATGAAATCAGAGATTATTTAATATTATTTAATTATAGCCAAGCTCAATTTAATTTCTATGAGCGACTAATTTATGAATTTAAATTGGATGAAGCCAAAATGCATGACGCTTGCTGGTGGCTGGGCGAAATGCATGCAAATTATGCTCAATATGGTTTGAAACCACATTTTCTTGACATTTACCAGCAGCAATTTTTGTGTAATTCATTTAAAAATTATACAATAAAATATTTTTAATGAAATTAATTCTTTCTAATATTACATTATTTTTATTTTAGCTATTCTGGCCAAAATGGAAATGAATGATAAAGCAGAAATTTGTATTGCCTTCACCCATTTGACCTCATTTGTAATTGATATTATGAATCGGGCATACAGCCAAAAATCATCCGATATTCGATTTGGAGGGAGTCCAATGATCCGAAGACGAGTTGAATAAATAAATTAATAAAATTTTTATTTTATTATTGGAAGAATTAACAGATTATTTAAAGAAAGATATAAATTTAATAATATAGTTAAAAATGAATTTAATGAAAGTTTTGCTAATTAATTTGCTTGCTTGTGCCTTGGGGAAAAATCACAAAAAGATTGCAAAATGCAAATGCTAATTTAATTTTATTTGAAATTAGATAAGGATATATGGAAGTTGGGAATTAGATTTTAATTGAATTTTCCAGAAAGAATTTAAAGATTGTTTCCGGTTAGATTTATTCCGGAATGATTGTTTCCGGTTAAATTCTTTCCGGAAAGATTGTTTCCGGGAACATACCTGCACTATTTCTTTCCGGAAAACATATTTGCACTATTTCTTTCCGGAAAACATTTTTGCACTATTTCTTTCCGGAAAACATATTTGCACCATTTCTTTCCGGAAAACATATTTGCACTATTTCTTTTCGGAAAACATATTTGCACTATTTCTTTCCGGAAAACATATTTGCACTATTTCTTCCCGGAAAACATTTTTGCACTATTTCTTTCCGGAAAACATATTTGCACTATTTCTTTCCGGAAACATATTTACACTATTTCTTTCCGGAAAACATATTTGCACTATTTCTTTCCGGAAAACATTTGCACTACTTCTTTCCGGAAAACATATTTGCACTATTTCTTTCCGGAAAACATATTTGCACTATTTCTTTCCGCATTGCATCAAAAACTGGTGAACGGCATGTCAAAATGCTCTTATGTGCCTAAAAAAATCGGATGAATGTGCTTTACCACTCCATTTTTTACCTGGAATTTGGTCCCATCATCCGCCACCAATGTACAATCCGTGAACTGAACACACCCAGCTTGAAGAAATTACCAAAGTCCTCCATTCCCCTGCAACTGCATTCCGAAACTTCAATTCAAAATCGTGAAAAAGGTACCTAAAAAGGGTACAAAAAAGGTAAATAAAAATTTACTTTTAAGCCAATAAATATTGAAAAAAAATTTAAAAATTGATGAAATTCATCAAAATTCAAATCACGGCAATCAAATGATCATTTTTTTTCGTTGTTTTTGCAAATTATGTAAATTTCAAGATTTTCTGGGGTAAAAAATTCACAATTATATTTGGTAGCAATTCAGTCTCAAAGTGCTATCCATTCAAAAAAATCATAATTTGTTGAAATTTTTAATTTTTTTTTTTGAAAAAAAATTTAAAAATACTAAATTTTTGAAATTCAAGATTTTTGTCTAAAATATTTTTCAATTTTTAGGAATTTTCGCTGAAATTTCTGTAAAAATGGTCAAAAACGTACCAAAAAGGTATAAAAAGGCGAAAAAGGCATTTAGGTACAAAAAGGCAAAAAAGTGTAGGTATTATAAAACCCTCAATTTTGCTTCCGGACACCGAAATAAACACGTTTTACATTACTTTTAAGCTATTCTGAGTTCGCAAAAAATGTATATACCTTCAAATCCGGTCCCTATTGATTATAGGAAATATTAAAATTATTTGGGATTATTCATATGAATATAAATAAAAAGCTCAAATGCAACTCTCCCCCAGATTAGCCTTTCGAACGATATAAATTTCTGATTTTATCAACAAAACAAAACCAATCATTTTAAGAAAATAATATAAAGCTTTTGTATTTTGTTTTAATTTTGATGAAGAATGGCAATTCATTCTCTCCCCTCCCGCATCCCGCTCACACCTCACATTCATTCTTCAATAAAATAATTTTTTCATTAATTATCCGTCGGAAATTATTTAAAATGAACATTTTGAAATTGCTTAAAATTTAGATATCGCAATTCATTGAAATCGAAAAATATTCTATTGTATTTTTCTTCTAATAAGACAATTCATTTTTGTTCTACACAATTCAAAATAATCGAATGGGTTCAAACAACACTGACGTGCCACATTTCCCAGTAAAGTTAGTGTTTTAAACTTAATCATCAATATTAAAATTATTTATATTTATTTTAAGAATTATAACCAAATTGGAGGAGTTTGTCGTCGAATGTCGTGCAAATATGAAAGTTCAATACTTGAAATGGAAAATTTTCAGTTTGAAGAAGATTGAGCCAAAACAACAACGATTATTTTTTGAGGTTATTTAATTCAATAATTAAAATAAATAAAACACATTTAAGGGAATTGAATTGGAAGAGCCAGATTATGAGTGAGTTTGGATAAATAATTCCATTTAAAATGTTTTAAAGGCTTTCACTCTATGGAATTGAACCAATCGAACAAAATGCAGAATTCAAATTAATGTTGGTTCAATTCTACCAGGGAATTCCGCAAACATATTTTCTGGACGAATCTCATTATGACGCAAAGTGGAATTGTTCATTTGAAGGAATTGTGGGTTTTTTTTGGTTTTAAATGGAAAAATAAATTCATAATTTTAGACAATCAATAAAAGGGAATCGCGAGGAGGGAAGCCATATATTCCGCCAATTGGATGTGTTCGATATGGAGTGAAGGTTTTTGAATAATTTAAAATATATTTTAATATTTTTCAATTTTAGGTTTTGGGAAAATACGAAAATGACACTTGGTTGGGCGGCAAAGGATACAGGACTGAGGACGAGTGGCCGGTGGCATATCATGGCACAAAGGAATTAAATGTTTTGGTTTGTTCCGAAAATATTCAATCAAAAATTAATTGTGAAATTTAGGAAATATTGAGAAAGGGCTTCCTTATCGAAAAAGGTGTTCGCTTTGCCTATGGAAAGGGAATTTATTGTTGGTTTTTTTTATTACTTAATTATAATAATTCACACAAAATTAGGCTCACCTGATCCACGTGTGGCCCTCGGTTATGCACATGATTATGCATTTGAGGACAAAAATGTAAAGCAAAATATAAAGAATATCATTTAAATAACTTATTTTTAATTTCAGTACAAATTGATTATCCAATGCCGGGTCGACCCAAATAAATTGAAAATTCACGGAAATTATTGGCTGGTCACCGATGAAAAGCATATTAGGTTTGAATAAATGAAGGAAAATAAACAATTCTAAACCTTTAATTTAGGCCATATGCAATTTGCGTATTTTCTGAGAATCGCATCTTGGAATTGAACAAATATTTGAGCGCATTTGGAGTAAGAAAATAATTCTAAAATTTAAAATGAAATAAATTATAGATTGACCAATTTGGGTACAATTGGGCGGGTACTTCACAAGGAGTTGTAATGCAACCCGCAGCGAGGGTCATTTCAAATCCAATGCCAAATGTTCAACCACCTCCAATGCAGAATGTCCAAATACCTCCCATTCAGCAAATTCCAAATTTTCAATATCCACCGGTTCAGCCAATTCCAAATGTACAATTTCCGCCGGTTCAGCCAATGCCGAATATTCAATTTCCGCCGAACCCGATGCCGAATATTCAATTGCCTCCAATGCCTCAATTACCGCCGATGCCGAATTTTCAAGACATTATGCAAGCAAAGTTAGATTTTTTGTTTTTTTTTTTTTAAATTATAAAAATTAATTAAATTTCAGTTTGGCCAATGCATTATCAAAAGCGGTGCCTAATAATTCCACTCAAAAGAAATAATATGGGAAAGAAGATGATTTTGTGATTTTGATATAATATTTGTCATTCAATCATTCATAATTCAATTCTCTCGTTTTGAGAAGAAAATCCATCCATCAATTAATTCATTTTGTGCACAATCTCTGATGATTTAATGCAATCACCCAATTCATTTTGATTTCAATTTTCACTCAGGAATTGTTCATCTTCAAAACATTTTATAAATATATCTTAACCAACCCAGAGAACATTCCACCACCAACAAAATTACTTCATTCATTTTTAAATTTATGTTCATTTATTGAATTTGCCTTGATACTTTGAATAATAAATGCATTTTATTATAGCAAAAAATGATGTTCATTCAGTGTATTGATTTAATAATCAAACAACTATTTTTAATTTATTCATATAAACACCTAAATTAATTAATTTTAAAAGTAAATAAAATGAGCGAATGGGACAGATTGGCCGAAAAATTGCGACATCCCGAAAATCCAGTGGTCTTTTTCGATGTGGCAGCCGGCGGTGCACCAATTGGAAGAATTGTTATTGAATTATTTTCGGATATTTGCCCAAAAACGGCTGAGAATTTTCGACAATTTTGCACGGGAGAAATGTAAAATAAATCATTTATATTTAATTTATTATGAATTTTAAGGCGAAAAGACGGCGTCCCAATTGGTTATAAAAATTCACAATTTCATCGAGTCATCAAGGTTTGAATTGAATTTAAAATTAACAAAAATAATTCAGGATTTTATGGTTCAAGGAGGAGATTTTGTGAATGTAAAAATGGACAGATATTTATATTTACAAAGTAATTCGAATAATTTAAGGGAGATGGGACGGGGATGACTTCGATTTATGGGCCAAAATTTGCTGATGAAAATTTTGAGTTGAAACATTCAGAGCCGGGCACCCTTTCCATGGTAAAATTAATGGGAAATATTTTTAAAATTAATTAATAAATTAAAGGCAAATGCTGGACCGGACACAAATGGTTGATTTGGCAATGATGGATCATTTTAATTTGTTTTTTAGGATGTCAATTCTTCATAACTTGCAATAAATGTGATTTTTTGGATGGAAAACATTGCGTTTTTGGTTAATTTATTAATTTATTTCAATTTTAATTGTTAATTTTAGGCCGTGTTTTGGATGGACTTTTGACAGTGCGGAAAATTGAAAATGTTTGAATTATTTTTTAAATATTAGAAAATTAAATAAATTTTAGGTTCCAACAGTGCAAAATAGCAAACCAAAAATTCCAATTGTCATTGAACAATGCGGCGAACTTTGATTGATTTTATTGATTGATTGATTCTCATTGTTTTCAACATTTTGAATAAATTATTTTTAATTTTGACTACAATTTATTACACAAAATGATCGATAATATTCGTCCATTATTTTAAATTATTTTAATCATTTAATTTTTTTTGATTTAAATATTCCAATTTTTTGTCAAAAAATGCAAAAATCCGGAGAATATGAAGAAAAAGAAGAGGCAGAAGGGATGGAAAATAATGAAATGGAAATGGACACAGAAAACAATGAACAAACGGGGGAAAATGTTTGCAATAATCAACAACAAATGCAGGGAACAACAACGGCCAAAACTGAAATACGGCCAAATGTTCGGGTGACTGAACAACAAATTGAGACACTCCGAAATGGTTTAAATATTTTAATTAATTTAAATAATTGTCAAAAAAAGGTGGAAATATTCGTCCCGGCAGTTCATTGGCTGATTTCTTCAAGAATTTGGAGCAGTACACGCCGGCAATCCCTGACGCTGTTGCACTTTATTATATGCGAAAGGTTCCTATTTCTACTCTACCCAAAAATTTTTAAATAATTTTTTGATTTTAGAATGGAATTTCCAATCCAGATCCTCGTGTTGTTCGCCTTTTCTCGCTGGCCGCCCAAAAATTTACCTCGGATATTTGTTTGGATGCAATGCAACAGGTAAAAATAAATTTTTAAATTTAAATGTGAATTAAAGTGTGATTATTTTAGGCTCGAATCAAAGGACTTGGCCAAGTAAAAAAGGGAACAAAGGAGGTGAAATATTGCTTGACAATGGATTTACTTGAGCCAGTTTTGGAGGAATATGGAATCCAAATGGACAAACCAAATTATTATCAATGAGATGAAGGGAGAATATTATCATTCATTGGAATTCAATTTTATTTGTTCTTGATCATAATTTGTATAGTAAACGGATAAATATTTATAAAACCCACTTTTTTACCAAATTTTTTAAACAAATTTGATGGTTTTTAAACATCAAAATTTCAAGCCAAATTTCGATTATTAATTCTTTCTGCTAAGAGTACTTATATTATTATTGTGGAGTTAATTGTTCGCTTATATATTGAGTTAGATACCAGATAGCGCAGGCGGTAAAGCAGTTTGTTTAATATACGTACTACGGTGGTTCGATCCCCTACGGTGGAAAGTGATTTTTCAACTTTTTATTCTTGGTAAATTAATTATCTTGAGCCCCGAAAAAGAGAAGAAACACAAAACCCTCAAACTAGTTATTAAAAAACATTGAATCCATTTCAAAATAAATAAAATTGTTTATTCTCGACAACAATTTTAATGCATCAAAGACCATTCCCTCAATACTAAAAATAGAGGCAATTGGCCCACCCCAAAATAATTCCACCCTCTCAATCTCACATCATCAATCCCCAAACACCGACATTTGTTGTTCCCCCAAAGCCACGCGGCAACCCCCTCCCCCCCCCCCCCCATTCCCGCCGCAAGGGAACAAAGTCCACTGGGTTGGCTGGGAATTGGGCGAATTCCCCTTTAATTTGGGGAGGACAAAGTCCACAAACCAACCACCCTTTATAATGAAAATGATCACAAATTTTGGTAAAGAATTTTTGATTTCATTAAATCCAAAATTAATTTATCCAAATACTAAATTTATCAATAAAAATTGTACAACATTTCCGGTTTTTGCTTGGAGAAGCCATTTTTGGGACTGCTGGATCCACTCTTTTTTATTATAGTAATTAATTACTCTTATCATTTTATTGTATCAGTCTTCGACGACTACGACGATTTCCGAAGGGGGAATCATCATCCATGACAAAACACAACAAAATAGAATAGAAAATGTCGTCGTCTCCCATTCCCAGATAAAAACACAAAAATATGGGCACAAATTAATGGACCAATCCCATTCTCATCATTTTAGTAATTCAATTCAGCATCTAGGAATAATTTTATTCCCTCAAATATAGTGTTAAATAGTCTGCCTTTTATATTTTGAACTTTTCACGTCATCTGCAAAAAAATTGATCAAACCCGTTTCCTCCCCCTAAAAACAATGGTCTCAGTCGCTCCCTTCATTGAATATTTCACTCATATTTATTGAAGGATTCTGCTGATTTTATCGCGCAGAAAATATTCACTAGTCCTTTTCCCATTATTAATATTACATCAAAATCAATTTAAAAGCATTAATTTTATTTCCGAATTCCTTTTTTCCAATTATTTTTCCAAATTTTTTATTTTGCACTTTTTCTCCATTATCAGTACAGTAACCCATTTCGCCATAAAATGGATTCCCAGACAATCAAAAAAGTGTTTTTCCCTCAAGCACAAAATCAAAATTTGCAGATAAATGTCCTAAAAAGTACATAATAAAATGAAAACTAAATAAAATCCACCAAACAATTTTCCTCTATTAACAATTTTATGATTTCATTTTTTGTTTACTTACAAAAAAAAAACCAATTTACTTGTTTACCGACCACTTCGCTGTTCGAAATTAGTTAATTTTTGGTCGTTTCCATTTTTTTAAAAAGAAGAAAGTTAAACATTCATTTTTTAAGCAGCTTTTTTGGGCTAAAAGCACAAATTTAATCATAAGTCTGAAATGTTCCCACTCGAAAAAAAAATTGAACAAGAATGAACCGAATATTTGCATAAGTTTGGAATATAAATGACACATTTTACGGTCAATTTTACCACCAAAAAAGCAGAGAATATTCTAATAAAATTCTCGAATTTTCGATACCCATAAATGGGCACAAAGTCCACGTCCCTCCCCCCCCCCTACCCATTCATTCCATCCATCCTCCAAATCCAAATAACCCACATGGTCAAAATTCTAGTCTTCTCCCTTCGTCATTAATAATTACTCTGAAAGAATTGTTCATTACCTTTATAAAATTAAATTTGTGTCCTAAAAACTTTTATTGGTCATAAAACATATTCTTTTCGCGTGATTGACGCAACGAGAACAAAGTCAAAATACAATAAACCATAAAAAATATAAAAAATGATAAGAAAATTGTGAGTGAATGGAATTCCCCTCCAAAAATAGAAAAGTTCAATATTTAAAAGGAAAATTTTTCAGGCAAATCTTCAGTAAAAATAAATCTATAAAAACAATTTCTCAAATTTGCCTCCAAAATGAAAATTAGTAAAAGATTGGCCCAAGTTGCGGTTCAATTTGCCGGAGGGCCCATTGAACGGCCATTGGCCTATTATAGGTAAATTCTATGCCCCAAAAATGTCCACCATCCCTCAATTTTAGTCAATTTCGTCCTGCTTCCCTCACAATGCAACAATATTTGGATTTTGGCCGTTCCGGCACCGACCATTCCTCATACCAATTCCTCAAGACTGAATTGCTTGTTCGGATGGCAAATATTATGCAGGAATTTGATCTTTTGCCGAATAAATTGTTGCAAACACCCAGTGCCCGGCATATTGCCTCTTGGTACAAACAAAGTCAGTTGATAGTATTTATTTTGCTGAAAAATTAGTGAAAATGCCGAAAAAAGTATTTAAAGGTCTATAACATTTTAGTGGTTTGCCCTAGACCCCCAAAACCTATACTCAATCGATAGATCTCGTCAAGACGCATCGAATGGTATATAATTTACCGACTTTTGACCCTAAATTAAAGGTGTTAAACCGTTTAACCGTTTTCAGTTCAAAACTACTTTAACATTGGTTAAACTCAAGCAAAATCATTATCAAACGATGTATCTCATCGAGATCTTTCGATTTGGATATAGGGTTTGGGGATTATGGCAAACCACTAAAATGTAATAATCTGTTAATAAATATTTGCCGTTTTAAAATGAAATTAATTTTGGAATTCATTCACATTTTTTTGTAGGTTTCTCCGAACTTTTGAACTATGAAGGAATTCAGGCCAGCGATTCAATCCTCAAAAAATTCAACAATCAATTGCGAACAATTCTCCGCCGCCATAATACGGTGGTGGAAACAATGGCCGAAGCATTGATTGAAATGAAGGAGAATAGGGCAATGGATTGCATTTGTGAACGAAATATTCAGGCAAATTGAAATAAATTATTCAATTATTTATCATATTTTCATGTTTGCAGTATTTCCTCGATCGTTTCTATTTGAATCGAATTTCCATTCGAATGCTCCAAAATCAACATTGTGAGAGGAATATTTCATTAAATTTACATTTTAATTATTTAATTTAGTGGCCATTTTTGGGGAAGGACAACGCCCAATGGACCCGGCTGGTCATGTTGGCTATATTGGTGAGTATATTGGGGATATTTAACCCAAATATTAATTCACTAATTTAGACCCAAATTGTCAAATAAAGGACATCATTTTGGACGCATATGAGAATGCCCGTTTCCTCTCTGAACAACACTTTTGTATGGCCCCATCCCTCACAATTGAATGTTTCAATTCAATGAATCCTGGCCAACCAATTCGAGTTCCACTTGTGCCCCTTCATCTTTATTACATTGTTTTTGAGTTAATCAAGGTGAATTCCCGTTCCATTTTGTTATCATTTTTTATTACCTGCTAATTCAGAATTCGATGAGAGCCACAATTGAGCATGTCCATCGAAGTAAGGGAATGGAACCGACGGATTCGGATGAATTGCCCCCGGTCAAAGTGCAATTGGTTTTGGGCCCAGTGAATTTGTCCATCAAAGTGGGAATAATCAAATTATTAAATATTTATTTCAATTTAATTTTTTCAGATCAGCGACAATGGCGGCGGAGTGCCAAGCTCAAAATTGTCAAATTTATTCCATTATTTGTACAGCACCGCGCCAAGGCCATCACGGGAGGATGACCAAAATACCCCGTTTGCTGGCTATGGATATGGACTGCCCATTTCTAGGTACAAAAATGCTTATTTTACAAAAATTAATTTGAATAATTTTATAATAATCGAATCTCTCTAATAATCCCCATTTTAGACTGTATGCCCGCTATTTTCTGGGCGATTTGTCGTTGACTTCCATGGATGGCTATGGCACGGATGCGGTCATTTCATTGAAGGCAATGAAAAAGTCCAAAAAGTTGATTAATATTAAATTGAATTTCAGGCAAGACCATCGGAAGCCTGCGAACTTTTGCCCGTTTATGGGGCATCTTCCCGTCGTCTAATCACAATGAGCAACCAAGCACCGGATTATTGTTTTCAAAGTAGTTCAACAATGACAATTTTGACTACGAAAAAGACTGCCGAAATTGATGGAAAAATGTCAGAAAATACCGGTGAAATTGGAAAAATTGGAATTGAACAAATTGTGGAACAGCAACAAAAGAAGAGGGAAATGCGGATGGCCGCATAATACTTTAATTTTTTGTTGTTATTTAAATGAAAGTTTTCACTTTACAATTTTTTGATGTACAAATTTGCTTGCTTTTTTTCACTTTTCAATTTGTATAAAAAAATTTCATTTTTGATGCGAATTTATATAAAGTTTGTCCAAAATGGCATTTGGGTAAAATTCTCCGGAAAATTAGTAAAAATTTTCAAAAATCATTTTATTGGTCTAATTAGTGCCATTTACAATTGGCGCCTAAGAAGGCAAAATATTCATTGCATTGTAAATGAAATTGTTGCCAACAATAAAAAATAAAACAATTAATTTTATTTTAATATCCCTGAGTTGATTTGTATTTTACAAAAATTTGAAAATAAATTTCATTTTTAATCATTTTCCATTTCTTCATTCTTTTTATTATTTTGCCTCAATCGACTCATTTTGAATGGATTTTCTTGCTTTTTTTGTACAGTACACCATTGGCAATTATTTTTGGATGGAATTGTGAAGAAAATGATTGGAATGAAGAAGAAAGTGGCGAAAATGAAACTGAAAATGGGCCCAAATAAATTAAATAAAAAAATATTCCACCTTAATGCACTGCAAACAACCAAAAAAATGGCCACCTTAAATTTAATAAACCAATCAATTTATTGCCTTTATTTTATACGGTACTTGAAAGAATGCATGCGTTTCGGAGAGGAGCATAATGCCGCCGGCCAAAATTGATGAAAGGGCGGACATTGCGACTGGACGAATTGCCAATCGAATTGTTTGCTGAATTCGATGCTGGGCACAACCAGAATTGGGGAATACGGCACCAAAATGGAGGGTATAATCGAAGGAGAGGCCAACAACCAACACCAAAATGACACCCTCAAGGACGCCAATTTCCCAACCTAAAAATGGATACCACTTTGTTTTCTATTTTTGGGGCAAACCAATGAAAACCAAAGTGCCAATGGTGCAAAGAACAATGCCAAAAATGGTCAATGTTGCACAAAATGATTCTTTGATTCTAAAAAATAGTATTCAAAATTTGATGAAATAATCATATAAAAGGGAAAATATTTGAATTTATATTTATTGATTAATTCATTATTTTAATATTTTAATTAAATCTAATATAAAATTTATAATAAAATTACCTGAGCATGATTGCAGAAAAGATGAAAACAACCGCAAATGAAACGATGAATGACTTTAATTTAATTGTTAAATTTAAAATTTAATTGTGCCTCAAAATTGACCTGTTTGCAATCGGCAATGATGCCATTTTGCAAATCGAACCATTGAGAAATTACTAAAATGTGAGAAATAATTCCAAATTGGATCCCAATTCATACTTGTCCATTCCGTGGTAAACCAGCCTGGCAATGATGAAATTTGATTGGGCAAAATGGATTTATCGAGGAGTGCAAATGAAGCGGATAAATTCGAGAATCGATGGGTATACGGCAATTCAGTGGGAATTAAAGCCTGAATAATTTTTTGGATTTATATTTTGGATTTATTTAATTTGTAATTGACCGTATATCCAACCAAATGATGGGTTTGATTGTCCCAAATGAGTGTGTCATTATACCCAGTGGCCAATTGGGTGGTCGAAAATCGAACACAACGATCGAAAAATGCCAACGAAAATTGGGCATTTTCAAAATTGCAACAAATTGCCGAAATTGGGGAAACAGCATTTGGGGAACATTGTTGACCAATACTCCATTCAATGAATCTAATAATGTTTTATTATTCGAAAATGATGGGAGGGGGGCACCTTTCCGGCCAAAATTTGCTTTGCCAATTCACAAATGGCAATTGGCGGATTTGCTCAATTTGTTGGGCCAATGCTTGGATTTGGGCTGGCGAATCGAGTCGAAATTGCGAATTTGCTTTGGGCAAAGTTTGTAATATTTGGTTTGGGTCCAAATAATTTGGAGAATCCAAAAATTGGATGCCCCAAACGAGTCGAATGGCAAATGGAAGGGCGGCGATTTTATCGGCAATGAATGGGAAAAGTTGTTCAGCATTCTGGCAAAAATATTCAAATTTAAATGGAATTTATTGGAGAATACCTGGTCAAAATATTCATGTGGGTTTGATGAACGAAAAAGTTGGAGAGGATTGAATCGGGGCAAAGAAAGTTGACTAAAGCATAAATAAAAACTGACTGGGAATGAAGGGAAATTAATTAGGGGAAAATAGAGGGAAAATACCAAGGGAAAAAATGAACAAAGATGAAATCCAAACGAAACGGCCTTGGATGAGAACGGCGGGAAGGACTTGGTCAAGAAGGGTCCGGAAAAAGTGGCGGCTTCGATCCAAACGAGATGAAGGAATTCGAGAAGGGAAATTGGCCAAATGGGAGGAAGAAATGGGGGCAGAGGGAATGCTGGGGGAAATTAATATTAATTAATATTTTTTGGGGTAATTTACTTTGGCAAAGGGTCGAGACTATTTGAAGATGGAAAACAATACCAACATCGACTGGGCCAAAACCGGGATAACCTTAATTAATGAAGGAGAATATCAATATTTGTGAGTGGAAAACAAACCAAGGATTGAAAAAACGATTTTGAATGACCAAAAATGCAGGAAGGAGGGAAATGAGCAAAAAATAGTTGAAAATGAGAGTGAGCCCAGCGAAAAGGCCAAAACTCCTGCGAAAATGAATTAAATTGAATTGAATTGGGGAAAATGGTAAACCGAAAGGCAAAAACACTGGAAAACAAATTGAGCAGAAAAGGGACAACCTAAAATGACGGAAATTAGTGAAATATTTAATTGAGGATTTACAGTGGAAAATTGAGTGAGGGCACACGTTTTGGCCATGTGGCCAAGGGCACGGGCGAAAGAAGTTTGGTTGAGTTTTTCGGGTGCTGGGAAAATGTCGAGTAAAAGGAAGGCACCGTCGGAACCAATTGAAATGAGCAAAACAAAAGCAATCATATTTAGGAGGGGAAATTCGGGCACAAAAATGCGGAAAATGGCCAAAGAGGCAAAAACGGCGGCAGAAATTTGGATAAAAACGGCAATGGCAAATGCCAAACTGAGTGAATAGAAAAGGAGGAGGAGAAAGACGGCAAAGGCCGAAAAAAGGGAAAAACGAGAATCACGGATGGCGGCTTCCAACAAAAAATCACGTTTTGTGTCGAATGAAAGGCCTGGAAGGAAAATTGGATAAAAAGGGAGAGAATGTGATTACCCTTTAGGGTGAACATTTTGCCGTTGATTATTTCCGTCAATTTGGCCTCAAAATCGGCAAAAGTCTTCAAAGGAATGTCAATTCCCTGGAGGCGATAAGCAGAGAGGGAATAGAATGGAAGAAAATTATTGATTGGCAACTGAATTAAATTAATTAATTTATTTATTTAATAATAATTTTACCGGTTCAAGTGATAAATCTTCTGGCAAAATTCGATAGAATAAATCAAACCTTAAATATAAAATTAATGTAATTCATTCCATTGAATTCCATATACCGTATTTCCTCTATTAAATTTATATTTTTAATTTTTTCCACCTTAAAAATCCAAAGTGGCTATTACGAGAAGAGGCGCTATTATTAGAGTGATGGGCTTTTATTTTTCAGACCCTCCAAGGGGGTTACTATTAAGAGTGGGGCCTCTACTAGAAAAGGGGTCGGTCAATAATAGAGGAAATATAAAAAATAAAATTTCTGACCACATTTGGTCGGCACATTCCGATGGAATTTTTGCGCAAATTCCCTCCTTTTCCTCCTTATTTGAGCATTCAATTTGGGGGATGGCATCGAAATGTCGGTTCGGGTGGCAGGGACGACGGCAGGCAAGAATATTTTGTCGATGGGACAAACATCGATGAAAATGCTAAAAAATTGGTGAATTAATGAGAGGTTGGAAAATACAATTTACCTTTCGAAAAGTGCTAATATCCCCTGCCTTTTCATCAATAAATGAACAATTTGCCCTACTTTTTGGAATCAAACAGCCCAAAAAACTGGGAAAATGCCAAATTGTTCGATACGGACTAAATGGGAAAAATGCAGAAATTTCCCTGAAAATAGGGCATTTTGGGGAAATATTTGAATTCATACGGAGCCAATTCATCCTGAAGATGGCACATTTGAGAGAGGAATTCGGGGCTGAAAATGTTGTCAAAACTGGGTATTTGGACAATGAATTGGGCAAGAAAAGACACTAAAAATTGGGAATAGAATGGAATTGAGGGGGCACAAACTGGCAATAATTGGTTCATTATAGCAGGCAACACTGCCAAATGAAGTGACCAATTCATCGGCCCATGAACGTTTTGGCCGATTGGATGGTAATAATTCAGGGGCAAATTCGACTCGACTTCCTTGCAAAATTGATGGCTTTTGATTTTGAGGAAGGAATATTTTTGGATAAATATTTTGAATTCACTTGTAAATGAGTCCAAACCAATCTGGGCCCGGAATATTTGGTGCCATCAGTCTCGAAACCCTTTTGAAATATTTATTAAATGAAAATGGAAGGAATGAATGTGGAATTGACCTTTTCAGGGTCATTGCCCAATTTGAGTGGCCGAAAGAAGAGGAAAATAATTGGCAAAAAGAGGAAAATGAAAATACTCAAAGCAATCACAGTCAATGGACAATTGAATATGAATCGAACATAAAAATTGGGCATTGACTTTTTCATCCCTGCTGAGAGTGAATAAAATGCTTAAAACGGGCTAATAATATTTTGTAAAGGACTTTTTCAAATGAAAGGAAAGTGCTTTTTAGCAATGAATTGGAATATTCCATCGCCGGCGGTGGTTTGTCGCCAACATTTTTGTACAATTCTATCGATCAAAACAGCATTTTGGGGGGAGGATATTGGCGAACAAAAAGGGGATTTTGGAATGGAACTGGGGCGCCGAATTCGCATTGTCCCCCCTCTCCCAAAAAGTAAAGGGAAAATAAAATTGCTTCTCGGATGAGCGACCCTCGCGCAGTGAAAGGAGGCAGGGAAAATGGAGGGATGAACCACCGGCGGCGGATGGGAATGGGATATTGGAATTTAAGGGAAAAGAAAATAAGAAATAGATATGAAGGTTGGATTGGATTGATGTAAAATGTTAAAAATTAAAATATTAAAATTGAATAAATTATTTAAATTGAAATTCAATTCCCAAAAAGATATTCCAAATAATTCAGAAGAAACAATATTCCTTAGAATTATTATATTAATATTATATTCCGTCTTGTTCTTTCTCTTCAATCCCATCAATGTCATTTAATTCATATTTATATGATGAAAAATGGCCAAAGATTGACAAATTTTGATATGCCTTTAGGCGATAATCTTCTTGAGGATGATGGGAAACGCCAACAAAATAAACATTACACTCAAATCTTTTGTGGCAAATTAACCAAGTAGCCTTCCAATTCAATTTATTCAACAACACAATGATATAATATTTAGTGAGACAAAAGTAAAGCAAAAATGTGGTTTAACCCAAATTATTCTTCTCCACTCTATCCATTTTCCATTTCATTTTGTTGATCCCCCCCCCCCCCCCCCCATCAATGGCCCTTGAAAAATTCAAATAGCCCCCAGATTAGCACATTTTATAAAAAGGAAAGAGGGGGAAATGGTGAATGTCGTTGAAGGGCAAAAGCCATTGTGTGACTGTTGCTATGCCTTTGTGGTTGGATACTAGGCCAGTCATTCCATTGGTTCGTCGTCATTCATTTGCAATTTGCACAGCTACGAACAAAATGGCCAATCCTACGAAGAATCAATTCTTTTTTTTTTTATTTTTTTCAATCAATTCAGTAAATTTTTTCCCTTGTATTGGCCAAAATACTAATTTTTTAAATATTCATAAAATTTAGAGGCCCACTCTAATTAAAGTTTGCCAAGTAAATAATTAGGAAAAATGTCATTGGCCAACATTTCGACATTGAATGAAGGTAAATATGAAAATTTAACATCCATTTCTCACCTTTCTTTTAATTAGTGCCGCCTTCAACATTACGGCCAAAATGTAGTCCATTTGAATATGAGTTGATTTCCCAACTGAAATTAGCCGATTTGCCTCTATTCTGCCAACAAAATGGCCTCATCCTTGGAAGACGCTACGATAGTGGGAATGTTTCATTGAGATGTAAATATCAAAGTGAGGGATGCCCTTATTTGGCATATTTCGCCAGCCAATTCAATGCCATTTATGGAATCAAAAGCCGTCCACACAATCACCAAAATATGGGCAATTTGGAGAAGAATAAACAAAAATTGAAGCCTAAAATTTGTTTGTTCTGATATATTTTATTTTGACATCCTTTCCTCCCTTTTCCATTTATTAGTGCTGCCATCAATATTTCGGCCAAAAGGAAGTCCATTGGAATATGAACTTATTTCCAACATGACTTTAGCGGATTTGCCTTTATTCTGCCAACAAAATGGATTCACCATTTCGGATCGTTACCAAAGTGGGAATATTTCATTGAGATGCATACATTCTCGGAAGAGTGGATGCCTTTATATGGCATATTTCGTCAGCCAATTCGATGCCATTTACGGAAGTAAATGCCGTCAGCACAATCATCGCATTATTGGCAATTTGGCCAAGATTAGACAAACATTGAAACCTAAATTTGGTCTGTTTTGATAAATTTAATGAAAAATAATTTTTCCATATAGCAAAGAAGGCCAAAATCGACACCGACGAAACCAACAATTGGCGCTACATTTCCCTTGTGAAAAGCAGAAAAGAAATTGATGAAATTTGCCAAAGATTTGGACTTAATCGTGCTATTTTACAGGCCAAGTGCCAAAAATTTGAGTGCAAACAACACACAAAATATCGAAAAACAAAAGAGAGAACAAAATTGGCGGATTGTGGAATGAGAGGAATTTTGTTGAACTCAAATTCACACTTTTATTTGATTGGAAAACACAACCATCATTGTAATTGGGCAAATGAAAAAGATGAAGAAATTGAAGTGAATGAATTGGAAGAACCAAATGAAAGTGGGCATTTTATAGTGAAAAAATAAAAATTAAATTTGAATTAAGAAAATGTAAATAACATTGCTGATGAATTCGATGAAGATAAGGAAGAAGAGGATGGTGAAGAGGATCAAGCCGACAGTCGTTCTTGTTTAGGTTTTGAAGAAATGGATGAGGAACACAGAAGTGAAAGTGAGGAAGATGAACCGGACTATATGGACAAAAATGGCAAAATCTGGACATTTTTTGCCAACATTCAAAGCGAAGAGGAATTGGAAAAAACTTGCTATAAAAATGGATTAACAAAAGGCAAAACAAATAACAAAACAATTAACTATGTTTGCACGGCTAGATGGTCAAGCCAATTCCGTGGAATATTTATCAAAACTAATTCCTGTCTTTACGTCGCCAACTGCCACAATCATCAATTGGCCAATTCATCAGGCAAAAAGTGAGTTGGAAAAATATTAATTAATTAATTAATTAATTAATTAAATTATATTATTAAGGACAAAATTAATGCAAATTTTCATTTTTTTCACATTTAATTAAATCAATATTGGTATACTATACCGATATAAATTAAAATAAAAATTTGGCATAATGTTATATATTTATTTAATTTGCATTTTTTATAGATAACAGCAGACAGCGAAACAAATGAAGAATGAAGCCAGCCCAGCAGCCAGCCATAATGCATAATCCCATAATTAAATTAGCAAAGGTGTTAAAATCGAGATTGATTGAATTAAAGATGGAATGCATGATGATATTTGATATGATTATTGATTATGTATTATTCATGATATTTTTAAATTAATAAAATTTATTAAAATTTGATTATCTCTTTAATTTAAGCATCAAATTGTCTTAACAATTTTTAAATATTTTAAATTTTTTTCCTCATAATTTTGAACTCCACCATCAAGTGCCAGTTTTAAATTCCTTAATCTTCTTTGCAATTTGAAATGAAGCGACAATGGATCGGAAGGGAAATTGACGGCGATGAGAATGATGACCCAAATCCGGGACCATCGACACGAGCAAACCACGGTTATTTAGATTGATTAAATTAAAATGAAAATTAATTAATTTAGCTAAACGGGGAAGAAAACCTAAATTGCCACTTTCACCGAAGAAGTCATCATCAAAAAGGCGTATCAAATTCACAGAAGGTTTGAATACTTCACAAGGTTTTTTGAATATTTTTGCAAAAAAAAATAAAGTTAAAAATATTAGGACCAATGGACCATTGGCTGCTAAGGAAAATGAAATCAATTGTTGACTTAAAGGGTAATATAGATGGCAATAAATTATATAAAAAGCTCAAAATAATTGATTTAAGAAGAAATTATCGAGAACATTTTGAATCCGCCGCCAGAAGAATTGCCAAATATTACGGCCAACAATTCATTCAACGGAACAAATGAATCCGAAGAAACTATCAAAAGAAACAAAGAAGAAGAGAATATTGAAATGGAAATTGTTGAAATTGGTCAACCGGATGAGAACATGGAAATTGATGAAAGTCAAGAAAAAACAAAGGAAAAAGTGAACAAACGAAAGGAAAATGTAAGCGAAGAAAAGCTTAATTTTATTAAAATTTACCAAATAGGTACCACCGGCGCAAATCTACACTGACCGTGAAGGGAATGAATGGACATTGCTGGGTCCATCCGGATATTTGCAAGTTCATTATCCACTGCTAGGAATGGAGAAATGCTTCGAAACACCAAAGTCAACAATTTACAAATGCGTTCATCGTTACCAACAAAAATGCCCTCATTTGATGCTAATGCTCAAAAAGAAGAAACTTTTCTATCAAAGGTTCAAAAAACAATTTTAAAAAATATTAAAATTTTAATTTAATTAAAGATTTGAGCATTCCCATCAAATGGAAACGACCCTGACGGATTTGCTTAGAGGGAAAACGCCAAGTCCGAAGAAAGTGGGACCGGATGTGGATTTGGTGAACAAAATGGAATTAGATCGATGGAAATGCATTGATCCGGTAAAATTGGGGGAGGGAAATAAATTAATTGAAAAATGAATTTAAATAGGCAATTGCAAGCGAAGAAAAATTGGAACAAATAATCAAAGACCAAGGAATGAAAAGGGCAGGGCCACCGAATGAAATCTTCCAAAAATTTGTTTGCAAAGAGGGCCGATGCGGTTTCAAAATGCGATGGCTGAAGAGACGTTCCGAACTTTGGTCAATTGGCGAACATAATCGACATCCGCGGATCGTCCAAAGGAAATTGA
Organism: Pratylenchus scribneri; assembly: GCA_030063045.1. NCBI lineage: Eukaryota > Metazoa > Nematoda > Chromadorea > Rhabditida > Pratylenchidae > Pratylenchus > Pratylenchus scribneri. The sequence goes on from JAQSEB010000033.1 coordinate 819,632, forward strand.
AAAGGAAGAAGAAGAGGGAGGATAAATGGCCAGCGGAGCAACGTAAAGTGGCCAAAAGCTATAGTGGATAAAAGGAAAGAAGGAAGGAAAAGGAATTGATGGGAATGGATGGAATTAATGTACTATTTTGCATTATGATTATTTGATGATACATTTCATTTATGGATGTCCTACTTAATTCAATTTATTTAAAATGCCACTTGCCATTTATCATCAATTCAATTTTTGTATTTTTTGGACATTTGAATAAAATTGGATATGGGTGAAAATGTAAAATTGATAGATTCATTATTTATTAATGAAGCAAAATATAATAAAATTAATTCATTAAATTAAATAAATTAATTCTTTAAAAAAAAGATTCGGGAATTCCCCAAAATTAAAAACATTTTTAATTCCAAAATATTTGTCCTCTATTTTCATTTTGACCTTTGATTATTATATTTTGTTTGTCTCATTTTCCCCAATTTCTCCTTCGACATTCAGAAAAGATAATTGGCTGTCAATTAAATAATTGAAACTGCAGTGATTGTTGCGCAAACTGATAAAAAATGGAGATTATTGATCAAATAAATCACAAAAATCGACAAAATAATCAACGAATTATTCCCATTTAATTTAATAATATTATTGTATTATTCTTTAATAAATTCGGCAGGAATAATACGAAAATGACTGTTTCCTACAATCAGGATATAATCAATTCCCAAACATTAACATTTTTGCGAATTATTTTCCGATGGAGGGGTTCCGTTTGGAAATCCGTAAATATCCAATTTTGTAATCCGATCCTTTTTTGGCTTTCATTTCCAGGTTGCCTATGAGGTCATCCTCTGGATCATTGCCTATTATTCCATTTTGTTGGTCTATCGTTTTATGTTGCCACCAAAATGGCAAATCGAATTTGAGCACATTGCAAAGTGCTCTCCATCCCTCAATTTTATTTAATTTTAATTAATTTTGGCAGATATACAGACTCAAAAATGGATTATTTGCCTTTGACTTTTATGCTGGGTGTTCCTTTTCTCTAAATTCAATAGAAAAATAAATTAATATTTTAAAGGTTTCTTCGTCACATTTGTCGTTGATAGGTGAATTTAGAGCCATTTTTATTCCCCAAAACATATTTTAATTATTTTTCGATGGAAACAAATATTCGCCAACATTGGTTTCGTTGATGGTTTTGCCTTCTTCATTAGCACATTCATCCGTGGGGTGGACTCAGAATCGAGGATGATTCGAAGGAATCTCGTTCGGCAAGCAAAAATTGATCCAAATTAAATTCTAACAATTTATTTAGTTATTTATGTTTAACCCAAGTTTTGGTTTTGCGGGATATTTCAATCAGAGTGCGAAAAAGATTCCCCACAATGGAATCATTGGTCGATTCTGGATATTTACAAGTGGGAATGGAAATAAAATACGGGAAAATGTCATTCATTTCCCTCAAAGTCACATGAACAAATTTTGATGGAAATGAATGAGAATGGTTTCCCAAAATATTGGATGCCAATTCATTGGATTTTCAACATTTGCCATGATTTACATGGACGAAATCGAATTTCTGGGGCATCCTACGATAATATTCTACAGGAGACGAAAAAATTCAGAGAGGTCCGTGCCCATGCGAAATGAATATAATTTATATTCCCAACAGCAACTTCAAACACTAATGAATTACGATTGGGTGCCAGTCCCTTTGGGTGGGTGATAAAATGGATAAAATATTCAATTTGAATTGAATATAGCAAAATATTACCAAAAAATATGTTTTTTTCAGCATACCCCCAAGTCATCTGTTTGGCCACTCGAATTTATTTTGTACTTTGCCTTTTTGGCCGTCAATTTCGAATCCACGAACAAGTGGATTCCCATTTTTATGTGGAATATTATTTTCCCATGATGACCGTTCTCCAATTGATTTGCCTGATGGGATGGCTAAAAGTGGCCGAAGCATTGCTGAATCCAATGGGCGACGATGATGACGATTATGAATGTTAATATTTGGAGGGGGGGGGGGGGGGGGATATTACTATGAGAATATTAGTGAATTAAGCTGAAAAACAATTTAAAAAACATTGAATAAAATCGAATTAATATTCCAGGCAATTTTATAATCGATCGGAACATTGCCGTTGGGATGACAATGGTGGATGAATGCCATTGCCAAATGCCGAAACAAATGCCGGACACAATTGGGTTGGAGGGCGAAAAGGCAATGTATTCGGAGAAGAGTGTGGTCAGCATTTTAGATTAATTTAATTAATTCAAAATTAAATCACCCAGAATGATGCCCAAAATCCATTGGTTGGTTCGGCAACATTGGTTGACCATGATGATTTGCCAGCCGAAGGGGAACATGTGAAAATGATCGAAAGAAAGCCGACAATAATCCCTGGTTTTGATTGGGGTAATTTACAAAAATGGAACATTTATTTGTGTAGAACTTTTGGCGGAACGGAAAAAGAGTCGATTGAGCCGAGTTTGGAGTCGAGCCAAAAGAAGACGCAGTTCGGAACCAATTCAAATGAGGCATCAAATTCATCCTTCTCCAACAAATGTGGCTAATAATATTTTTGGGAATAAATTATTTTTTATTTACTAAATTAGTTAAAATCAACGACAATGGCCGATTTTGGTGGATTGCGTTTTGCCTGCAGCGAAGGCGGAAATGAATTGAGGGATGGGCTGAGAGGGACCAAAAAAATTAGTGAAATATTCCCAAATAAAAGTGACCAAAAAGGTAAATAAATTTATTCAATTTTAATATTTTGTTCATTAGCCAATTTTCAAATGGCCAATTCTCCCGAAAATTCACCAAAATTGACCCAAAATGACCAAAATTGGCCACAACATTTGGAAAGAGTTAAATTTTTATTTATATATTTAATTAAAATTTGGATGAATTCAGGTTAGTGAGGAGGAAGATGGAAGTATAAGCACATTGAACAGTTTGGAAATGGCAGAATTGGGACTGGATCCGGAGGAATTCGGCAGCAAAAAAGGAAGACGAAGGAAGGAAAAACATTTTAAAATTGAACAAAATTAATCAAACCTGATTATAATCATCTAACTTAAATTTATAATTTAAAAAATAATAAATAATATTATTAATTGTAATTATATTTTTCCGAATTATGTCGTCCCTTTGTTTTCCACAATTTAGGATCATCTTTCCGCCCATTATTTGCTTTTCCTTTCCTCCATTTTTTGTTTGTTTTGTCACAGTCCTCATTTTCATTTTGACCTCCTCAAAAAGGTCAATTTGACCTCAAATAAACCTTCCGTATTCATTTTTTCCCTATTCCTTTCCGAAAATGGCCAATTCTCTTCAATTTTTATTATTTTCGGTAATTAATTCCTTTTTAAAAATATATTTTTTCTTTTATAGTTCTTCTTTCCAATCATTTTTTGCGATGAAATTCCTGTTCCTGAATTTCTGAATGGGGAAGATTGCGATCCAAAAGTGCATATTGGGCTTTATCCTGTCGATTTAACAATTCAATCATCCTCTATATATTTGTCTTGCAAATTTGGCAAATTTATCATTTCTTATTGTCCATTTGGCCAAATATTCAATCCACAGAAACAAAAGTGCACTATACCAGATTTAGTAAATCCACTCTCGTATTTTGTTTTAATGGGAAATAATAATGAGGTATTAGAATTGGAAGGAATTAATGAAACAACAACAATACAGACAAGTTAATGAGGGGAATTCCGAGTGAATTTATTGGCCAAATTTAGCGATTCAATCAACAAATTCACCGAATGTCTCATCAAAGATTGCAGAATTAATCATTTTTAATAAAGAAGAGGGAAGCGTTGAAGAAAAGAAGCAAAATGGATGGGAAAAATTGGCAATGAATGATGAAACAAGTGAAATTGGCACGGCATTAAAAGTGGAAAAGAATGTGGATTTGACTACATTAAAGGTGAATGCGGATTCTGGAAAAGGAAACGGTATAAAATGGAAATAAAATTCAGAATAAAAAATGGAAAAATTAAAGGTATTCCAAAAATTGATGGAAATAATGAATTGGTGAAGAAAAATACAAACAAAAAGGGAAAAGTTGGAATGAAAAAAATTGAAGCAGAAAAGATTGAAGAAGAGGAGGAAAAACAATTGGAACAACAATTTGGAATAAAGGAGAATATGGATGGATTACCGGATGAACATTATTCAGCAGAGGAAAGGGAAGAAGAAGGCACAAACAAAACAAATTCAACAGAAATTTTAATGGCCTCTGATGAATTGGCAATGGAAAAGAATCAAAAATTGGAGCCAATTGAAGGTTTCAAACCATTTTTGAAATTAAATTCAAATTAATTTGCAGTTTCCCCTTGTGCCGATGGTTCACCACCTTTTATGGAGAATAATGGCAATCCACATTTTTGTAGGCCTGACGATGGCCACAATCCGTTCAGCTCATTTTCATGTCCTATCCTTTACAAATGTGAACCAATCAATAATAAATTTGCCCAAAATCAATTATTCCATTGTTGCCATCAAAACAATCAACAAATTGGAATTCAGCCATGGAAATGGGCGGAGGAATTCATCGATGATTTCGATGGATATTTGGTTGGTCAATTTGCCCTAAAGCATTATTTCTGCATTCCCCCAAAAAGGGTCAACAATATTCATCATTTTGCTCCACTCCCGGCTATTCCCCAATATCTTTGAATGGCCATCCAATATTTTGTTCACCGTATCCCAATTATCCGATGACCAATTGCCCAAAACTTTCTCAATGTCAATACAGCCAAATTCTTTCCAAATTTATTTGTTGCCAATCGGACATTTGGCGAGAAATGATTGCAAAAATTAAAAGAAATTTGGAATCGTTCAAAAAGTGGACAAGAAAAAATGGACAAATAAATTCGAATTTATGAATAAACAAATAAATGAATTGGCCATTTATGAATTCAATTTTGATCATCATCCCTAGATCAACAATATTTGTGCCTCTGGCAAATTGCCTCTCTCCTAAATAATTTCTAATAAATTTGTTTAAATTAATTTTTAAATCAAAATTATATTCTTGGGTTTTAATTTTATTGATTTGAACTGAACGGCCGTACATTGATTTTAGAATATTCGAGAGAATACAGTTGAGGTGATGCCTACGTAGATCAATTTCCTTTTTTGGAGAACCATTTAACTGGGAGTGGGGTGAGTAGAGGATCGTAAGATTAGCCGAGAGTTTCGGCCGAGATCTAAGAAAGTCTCGGAGAGAGTCTAGGCTCGTCAGACCTCTGAATTGGAGGAGCGAGGCAGACAAATAAGTAAGTTGGCCATCACAATTGAAGCATATTCCTTATAATATTGCTTTTTATTAACTATATTGGTTTTGCCATTCCCATTAAAATATTTCAAATTTTTTGTATATCATTTGGAACTAAATCCCCTATTTTATTTTTCTTCAAAATGGCCAAATTTTGCCATCGACAATTCATCAATTTTGGGAACAATTTGGCCACCCAGTTGATCATCAAATTGAACATTGTGGAAATGTAATTTTAATATATTTTGAAAAGGAATATATTTCTTTTAGACCGTTTACAGCTGCAGTGGACATTTGAATTTGTTGAATTGGAAATTGGATTTTTTAAATAGAACAAACCAACAAAATTTTGTTATTTTTAATGAATTAAATAATGCAAAATGTCAGCCAAATATTGATATGGAAAAAATTGGAAGGGAAATTGACGATGAAACAAGGCAAAAAAAGGATAGTTAAATAGAATAAAATTATGAATTAATATTTTAGAATGTTAATTTCAAAAAGTGGCGCTGATGTTTTCCTCTATTCCGGGCCATTATTTCCGGCAAATAAAGAAGGAATAATTCAATACAGGGTCACATTGGCAAAAATGAAAAATATTAATTAAAATATTTTTTAGATAGAAATAAATGAAAATGGAGTGGAAATTGCCATTCCCGAATCATTCTTTAAAATTAGAATTTTAATAAAGGAAAAAATTCAAATAGATTCCTTTATTTTCCCAAAAATTGCCTCTGGTAATTTGGAAGATTATAAAGTAAAATTGGAGGAAATTGAACGAATATCGGGAATCCAATTAATTCCAAAGAAAATTGGGGAATTTTTGAATGAAAATGGACATGAAAATATTGCCAAAATCAGCAACAGAATGATAACATGGAGGAGAATATTTAAAAGAATTTAAAATGCAAAAAATTGAGTTGAATACGGGACACTAATTGGTAGGGGATGGAAAAAAGAAATAAACATATTTGGAATTATTTTTTAGTCGAACTGATCTGATCAAATTGAATTCGAATTTCGCATGGAATATTTTTGAATACAATTGAACCGGATTCCCAATAAAATGGATGCTTTTTCTCATCAGTTAATTTTTATTGTTTTCCTCTTTTGAATGAGTGTTGCCTTTCCTTCTTTTTATTACTCCCATCAACAAACACCTACAAGATCCTTGAATAGTCAATTGTTACTATGATAAGAAATTTTAAATATTATTTAATTTTGATAAAATAAATTATCATTTTGATCACTTCGACCTTTCCAAATCAAAATTGGGTGTTTTGTTCTGTTGATGGTTGGGTGTTTGCATTGAGATGGTCGGAAGGGTATTTCGACCAATTTTGGCCCTTTCTCGCTTTTACATATTTTTATCTACTTTTTGCCTTTTCCGGGTATTTTTTGGTTTGTCATTTACTCCTTTTAAGTAAGCCACATCCTACTATTACCGCCATTTACATGGAAGGGATTAGTCCAAAAATAGATTATAATTGGCGAGAAAATTGAGTGAAATTGAGTAGCCAAAAGTCATCTGATTCCATTCAATTGGATTGATTTCACCTCAAATTGACTTATTTTCATTAAAAATTGATAAAAACTCATTTTATGTACTTTTAACCTGCAATATATTTAATTAAAAATGATTATTCCCGGCGATCCATCTTCAAATTCATCCAATTCTACAGAGGAAATTCATTTCCAAGTTTGATTCCTCAAAGCAACAAAAATTCATCTACCCAAAATTTTAGTTGATCCAATTCAATTGGGAGGATGTGGAAACGCCTTATATGGTGGCCTCTTGGTTATTGTTGGCCAGCATTGCCAAAATATGTATTTTTTATTCAAAAATTAATTAAATTTATGCCCAAAAAGTATTTCATGTGAACAAAAAATTTGGGGAAACGGTACCGGATTCGGCTTTGTTAATTTTCCTTGGATTTGCTGTGGGCGGTTTTTTCCGACTTTTCAATGTTGACCACCGAATTTATATGCTCCAATCCCACACATTCTTCTATTATTTACTTCCTCCAATCATTTTTGATGCCGGTAATAATTAATTAATCCTTTTTTGGATATATTTCCCAAAGGTTTTTTCATGCCAAATCGACTTTTATTCGACAATTTCGATTCTGTCCTTCTTTTTGCCTTTGTCGGCACAATTTGGAACACTTTTGCCATTGGCATGTGCCTAAAATCCATCCAAAATTATTCATCAATTTTACAGGCTTTTCCCTACTTTGGCTTGCCCAAATTGGCTGCTTTTCTATTCAATTTTCTCAATTCCAAATTCTTCTTTTTGCTTCCTTAATTTCTGCCGTCGATCCGGTTGCGGTGATCGCCGTTTTCGAGGAAATTCACATAAATGAATTTTTATTCATCAATGTTTTTGGCGAAGCACTTTTCAATGATGGCGTCAGTGTGGTTTGTCTTAATTGAATATTTCCATTATCCCCTAATTCCAAAGGTCCTTTACAAAATGTTCAGTGAATTCATTTTGATTGGCCCAACCAATGTGGACGCTTTCGACTATTTTCAGGCCATTCTCTCATTCATGCTTATTGCACTTGGTGGCGTCATAATTGGCATTGTTTTTGCCATTTTTGCTTGCATTTTAACAAAGTTATAAAAGAATGAAATATTCTTTTAATTTCATTCACCCCAAAGGCATACTCAACATTTACGTGTCCTGGCCCCTGTCTTCATTTTCGTCCTCCCCTATATGTCCTATATGACTGCCGAATTGTTTGGCTTTTCCTCAATTTTGGCGTAAATTTATTCTGATAAATTGCCTCAATAAAATCTACATTTTAGTATAATTGCTTGTGGCATTTTCATGAAACAATATGTGAAGGGCAATTTGACCCATGATGCTTATAGTTCCGTAAAATATTTCGTCAAAATGTTGGCCCAAAGCAGTGAAACCGTGATTTTTATGTTCCTTGGGCTTTCCACCTTTTCCGGTGACCTCGTTTGGGATTGGCCATTTGTCATTGCCACCATCGCATTTTGCCTTCTCTATCGCGTCATTGGTGGGTCAATACCCAATTTATTTTCATTTAAATATTCTCAAAGGTGTTGTCATCCAATGTGCGGTTTTAAACCGTTTCCGTAGTAAACATTTCTCTTTCACCGACCAATTTGTTCTCTCCTACGGTGGCCTTCGAGGGGCAATTGCCTTTGGATTGGTCATTTCCACCATTCAATTCCCTGCTCGACAAATGTTCATCACAACCACTTTGGCCGTTATATTCTTCACTGTTTTTGTACAGGGAATCACAATTCGACCTCTGCTATTTTGGTTGAAGGTGGAAAAGCAGGAAATAGTTGAGGAAAAAGTGGAATTGATGAGCGAGAAAATATTCGCCAAGGTCAATAATAATTTAATTAACTTAAATTATGTGCTTTTTACAGTTTTGGGATTATACAATGGCGGGAGTTGAGGAAATTGCCGGACAGAGGGGCAAAAATTATCAAAGAGATACTTTTGAACGATTCAATGCAAAAATATTGAAACCGGCATTAATGCGCGGGGAAGAGAGGAAACCATTCGATGCTTCCACAATAATTCGGGCATATACAAAAATTACACTTCAAGAAGCAATCAAATTGGCACAAAGCAGCACAAAAATGGCAAAGTGATTAAATTTGGGGGAAAATATAAATAAAATTGATGAATTTAAAAGGAAAACGAAGAAAATTACCCGGGTAAAAAGTCAAACATATTTGCCAACAATTATGCGGACTATGAGCCGAGGAGGTGCCGACCAACAGCCGGCAGAAGATTTTGATAAGGCAAAATTAAAATATTTTTTTGAAATAATTATCAATTTGATTATTAGATTCTCTCAAATCGAGAAAATGTGGAATTCCTCTATTCCCTTTTTTCACGTTTTTTGGATCGAAAAATTGAGGAAGTTCGGGGGACTAAAGGAAATGTTGGAGAAATGGAGGATGACATCCAAGATGATGCATATTTGGGCATTGTTGCCGGGGTTACGGCCGCCAATCAGCCAAAATCAACGACAAGGAATACAATGAGGGGATTGATGAGGGTTCGAAAATAAAATATACCGTAAATTCTCTATTAGAAGCTCCGGGGCTTATAAATTTCAGAGAGCCTATTAGAGAGGGGGCTTCTAATTGAGAATGAACGATAATTGAAATTGAATAAAATTATATTAATTATTTAGAGAGAATCGACATCCCCCGGACAACTTTGTAGTATTTATCAAAATCACCAACTAAAAAGGAATGAGCCAAGGCGTCTTTCGCACCCTTCAAATTGTTCTACAATTGGAAAAGGAAAACAAAGAGGCGAAACAATATTCCAAATTGGGAATGGTGAAGCCAAACCAAAAATGGCCAAAAATGGAAATTATAATGGAAAGAATGATGACAGTCCCGTTTAAATAATCAACAAATTATATTATTAATTTATTAATTTTGTATTTTATTATATGCACATGCGTTTTTCCAAAAAAGTGCGAAAATACCTTGTTTCGAAAAAAAGAACTTTTTAAGGAATATTATACTCCTTCTTCCATTAAAAATTAAACCAATTCCCTTTCCTTTTATCATTCCTAGTACACTTTCTTTTAGGGAATATGACCGCATCGAAATAGAATAAAAGATTATAATTCAAAGAATTTATAAAATTGCTTTTTAATTTCAAAAAAGAAAAAAAAACAATATTCAATATTTAAATTTTAAAATTCCCAGCCGTAAATTTATGATGAATGGGATTTATTGGATTTGGTCAATTAATTATTCTTCTTTCTTATCATTGTCGGCGGATGTTTCAACTTCATCCATTAATGCTCCATCTGCTTCATCCACTTTTGGTTCAGCATTGTCCACCGATTCAATTTCCATTCCCATTGTTTCTTTATTTGCTTTAATTTCGGCCGAACTCATATGATTATGCAGTTTGTTATATTCCTCAATAAAATCCTAAAAAATTAAAGTAATTTAGAATTAAAATGAATTTTTGAACTCACTTTGCTTTTCACATCCCCAACATTTTTCATATACTTTTCGGGAATTTTGACGCCCAAAATTTCTAAAAAATTGGAATAAATTTTAATTCGCAAATTTGAATGTATTTCACCTGGAAGCATCCAAGGCTTCAACCAACCAACCAATGGAGTTTGTTCCGGAATATAATGGGCCTAAATTTTATTTATTATATTTAATTTAATTCAAATAAATTGAACCGAATTATAATAAAAGAGAAGGCCGTCCAATTCGTAGGGAAATTCTTGTTCCATGAATTTTGTAATTTCCGCCTGAGAACATAGGCAAGAAGGGAGTCGAAGAAATTTTCTCGAATTTTTGACATTTTTGGCATCCTCCAATTCGTCTAATTTGGATTTGAGGAAAAATTGGCGCACTGAAAAATCCATATCGATGTACATGTGATCGGCCCACCAAAGTACTTAAAAAAAGGAAAATTAATCAAATTTTAATAAAAAAAATGGACAAACAATCCAAAACATAGAATTTGTCCCCTTTGCTGAAAAATCGATTTGAGCAAATGCAATCCAACATTGTGAATGAGTGGGAAGAGGCAGGGCCGCCACCCGGCAATTGTGAATTGAAGGAATGGGCAAATCGACCTTTAAATTAATTGGATTATTTGTTTGAATTTATGGCTAGTTTGGTTGGTAGTGCACCCCGTACCCCTATCTTTGGGAAAAGTTAATAAAAATTTTTTGTCTTGTTATGTGTTTTGAGGGTTTTCGAAATCATAAATCTAAGTTTGGGATTGCTTTTGAATTTCACTTACTCTGAACGGTTCAAAAACCGGTTTATTTTATTTCAACAAAAAATATATAAAAACATTGAAAATACTGATTAGAGAGAGACGAAACCGGTTTTTGAACCATTCAGCAGAGTGACCAGAATTAATGCCAAATTCGGATTCGTCGACCTCGAACCCTCAAAAACACATCAAAAAATAATTCCATTTCTGTTTCCCAAAATAGGGGATTCACCGAACTTTTAGTGAATATATTAAAATGTACCATTTCTATAGTAAATTGATGTGGTTCCCCGATGCGCCACAACCAAACAACGGCGACCAACCGGCGATGGGACAAGCGTCCATTCCGTTGAAAGTGTTGCTGAATTTATTATTAAATGTTTTCAAATTGTTGAAAATAAAACCTGGAATATCGACCAGCCAATCACTATGCATCAGGCAATTTGCGTATGGATTATCTTTATTTGGTGATTTGTTTGGTTTCCCATCAGTGGTGGCAGGTGATTTCTTCCGGCGAAGGGCAAATGGATTTTTTTGATGTTTTTGTTCTTCTTGATTGTTTTGACCATCGTCCATTTCAATATTTCGGTATCGATTCAACCATTCTTCACGGGCACTAAAAATCAAAATCAAATATATTTACAAAATATGCAATCTAAATTTACCAATTTTGTCTTTGTAAATGTTCTTCACGTCGTTTTCGCTGGCTTTCGGCAACTTTTCCCTCATTTTTGTAGTCAAAAAAACGTGGATGTTCTTGTTGGGAATCGTCCGTGATTTGGTCACTGCTGACAGCCAAATTTGCGAGTAAATCAATCTCCGATGTATCCATCTTTCTCTGCGAATTAATAATAATTATTTAATAAAATGAAAAGTTTGTTAAAAAGTAAAATTATTATATAAAAATTAAATTATTACGAATAAATTAATCAAAATCAATAATTCATTTTATTCAATGTCATCTACATATACAGCAGAATATTTCTGATTCATTTATTATTTTATTAAAATTATATTATGTTCAAGCGGTGCACTGGACTGGAGAAATTAAAATGACTATAAAATGGGTAAAAATAAGGAAATAAAATTTGGATATGGGCCAATATAAGTAAAAAAGGCGACTGGATTGGGGTACGGGAATTGGGCATAATCAACTAATCAATATTCAATATCATCATCGCAATATCAATGTGAAATGCATTGCCGAATAATTCAATCATTTATACCTATAAAAATAAGAATAATAATTGAATTGGTAATGAATAATTTTGAATACCTGTTGAGGAATTTTTGGTGGAATGCTTCGAATCGACGCAACATTTCTTGGAATGTTGTTGTGGGCGGCAAAATTGTCGTTCGAAAATGCCATGTTCCCGGCTTTTGTCCAAATCCAGAACCGGGAACCACGCAAATCTTAAAAACAATTGAAATTGATTATAGGCCATTTAATTTATATTCTCACTCCAGTTTCTTCAAGCAATTGGCTAACATAGAAGAAATCCGGCTCAACCCCTTTTGATTTCGCCTCTTCGATCGCCTTTTCCGGGAGAAATAAACGTGGGAATGCGTACATTGCGCCTTAAAAAGATAATAATTTACTTTTCATAATAATTTAGGAACCTTGAACTTCCTGACATTTTATTCCCTCAATTTTGTTATATGCCCGGGTGACCATTTTGGCGCGTTCATTCAGCGATGCCAACACTTCTTTTTTCTCCTTTACAAAATATAATTTTTATTTCATTTTTGTAATAATTTGTTTACTTTTGCCCAAAGTTCATGGGAAGGATCGCCCGGTTTTGGGTGGTCCACAACACAGTCCATCACAACTTGGCCAATTACGGTGGAACAAAGTTTGGCGGAGATCATTTTCTTGAAATTTGCATAAACTTTCGCATCCAAATTCTCGAATTGGACATATCCACCGCGCAGGCCGCATTCACCCATATATCCCTATTTTATGAGAAAATTAAATTAATTTTTGAATTATTTTTTTTTGGCTTACTTTTGAGCAAGAATAAAAACTGGCCAATTCCAATTGATCAAATGGTCTGCCCATTTCGGCCATCACTTTCCGGAAACTGTGAAATTTTGCTCCATCCGCATAAACATTTTCCTGATAAACCTAAAGAAAAGTAAAATTAAATAAATTAAATGTAGGCAAAAAACCTCATCAGCAAAAATGAATAGATTATGTTTTTGGGCGAATCGAATAATATTCTCAATGTTCTGTCGAGTGAGCACTTGGCCAGTTGGATTGCCTGGGTTGATGACCACAATTGCCTTCACTGGGAATTCGGATTCGCCAATTGCCCGTTTTAAATCATCCTAAATTTAATTTAATATTATTTTTAATTAATTAATTAATTAACGAACCATATCCAATGCCCAATTGTTTTGTTCGTCGAGGAAATAGCCAACTTGACCCAAATTGAATTCTTCGATTGAGGCCGAATAGAGTGGATATTGGGGAATGGGCACCATTATTCCGGCCTTCTTTCGTCCATCTCGATGCACAAATAATTTCAAAACATTCTGCAAAAAATTGATTGAATTCAATCAAATATTTCGGACAAACTCGAATTGCTTCTGAGGCCCCGCCTGAAAGACAAACACTCTCTGGGTCGCAGGCAACGCCATCACGGCGTTCAATAAATTCGGCCACATGCTTTCGGATTAAGTCGATTCCCGTACTTTGTGAATATGCACCTTAATTAATTATTCATTTTCGGAATAAATAAAATATTACCGGCACTGCCGCCTCCACAAGACCGCAATAATGTGAGGGCCTTTTGCCGAACATCTTCCGGATAATATTTTTCCATTCCCGGATTTGTGATCAGCGAAGGGTCCGAAACGGAGGCAACAACTTGTCTGAAATGAAATTAAAATAAATTTATATAAAAATGAAATGAAAACCTAATGAATGTAATTGGGGTTTGTCCCATTGCATGCGCGTCCCCAATATTAGCCTTAATCACACTGTTGAATGGAAATTCCTTCTCCTAAATTAAATGTGAAATATTTCAATTTTAAGTGAATTAAATTTATTTACTTTTGCACGAGCCAATTCCTTTTCCAGTTCCACCGCCCGATTAACGATTGGCCCACGGACTGCATATTCCTTAAGAATTATTTTTAATTAATATAATATAGAATAAAGAATTGACCATTGTGATCACGTTTGGATTAATCGTTTCAATTGTCAACACTTTCTTGGAATCCTCGGAATTTGCATTTGTTTTGGAAGTCATTGAAATATTCCGAAATTGGCAACGATTAATTGAGGGTGCAAATTTGGCTAAAAAATAAAAATTTTAGCCCAATTTTAGTAAATTGATTATTTAATTCCTAAAATAAAATACTCAAAGTGCGTTTATGCTATTTTTGTTGATTTTGATGACAGCACCTTCAATAAACACTGGCCGATATGACGAAAATGATGAGCTGTAGTGTTGATTTGAAAGTGAAAGTGAGGGAGAGAGGCGACTGTTGAGCACAATTGCTGTTGCCACTAATTTGTTGGCGGAAAATGTTGTTCGTGATGGCCGAAACTGGGGGAGATTATGGAGCGCGGATTGCATTCAGAATAGACAGACTAGAAATTTGGAAGAATATTTTTTGGTGGTTGATTGGGTAAAAGACAAGGGTTTAAAAATGATTTTTGGATTATGAATAAGAAGATTGAAGCACAAAGAACATTCGCTAAAATTTTTTAATTTATTAGCTTGAAGATTAAAGATTGAAAAATATTTAAAATCACTGTCAAAATATTATATAGGTAATTTTTTAAAATTTTTGGTTAAGGAAAATATTTTTTTTAAATAATTTTCTAAAAATAAAAAAATTTAAAAGATAATGAATTTAAAAGTGCCTGCGGCATTTTAGTTGATAAAAATGTTTATTTTTAATACAGTATGCACTAATTTTCATTTACCCTGAGGGCTATTATTATTATTCGAGAAATACGGTTGACTAAAAATAAAAGAAACATTAAGATAATTGTTGGTGCAATTTTTATCAAAAATTTATTTTTTTTTTTGCCCATTAATCCAAAGCAAAGCATTGGGAGAGTGCCATTAATCCAAACTATTAGTAATCCAACGAAAATATAGAGAAAAGAGGGAAAAAATATGGAAGGAAGAAAAGGCCACGTCCTTTTTCAGCGTAGGGAAACGATTATAAATGTATTTTATTATTATTTTTATGTGAAAAAATTAATATTATTAAATAAAATTCCAAATTCCGATAAGATGAAATGGCTCCGAAAGGACCTTTTGTTTGGATTACAAATTAGCAGCATTTGCATCACTTGGTGGTGTTCCAGTTCAGCAGGTGTCCCTATAATATTTTCTATTATTTTAAAACCACTTGTTATTGTTAGCTCTCAGCATTGTCAACAAAATTGCACTTCAGGTTGATTTATGAAGTGAATATTTGGATATTTTTGTTCGAAATTAATTCAGCATTATCCATATCCTTTGACCATTGCTTTATCATCTTGCTTGAACAATGTCATTTATGCCATTCCTCTTATCAAAATTTTTCACATCACAACCGTTAGTTTGCCAACCGAATACTTGCTCCGAACAGTCGTCCCAATATCGGTGTGCATTGAATTTTCGGGAATAAATAAAATTCGAAAATTTTTAATTAAAAAATAAAATTATGAATGTTATTCATCAATTTGTTCCAGATTGGCCGAGCATTGGCCATCACAAGTGCCTACTTTGCCCTTTGGAAAGTCAGTGTCAGTTATGCGCAAACAGTTAAGGCAACAATGCCAATTTTTACTGTACTCATTGCTCGTTTCCTTCTCGGCGAACGACAATCATTAAAACTTTATTTTTCATTGGTTTTTTGAATTAAATTCATTCATTCTACTAAAAATGTTTGCCTTTTTAGTGTCCAATAATTGTTGGGGTTTTCATTGCAACTGCCACCGAATTGCAATTCGATTTAATTGGCCTTTGTTCTTCCCTAATGTCCACTGCCATTTTTGCCTTTTTGAATGTTTTGGCCAAAAAGGTTTTTGATGAGACCGGAATGCACCCAATCAGTTTGTTGGCACTCAATTCCCAATTGGCAGCCGTTCTCCTATTTCCCTTTTGGGTAATCTCGACCAAAATTGCTATTCCCCCTCCACCGGACTGCAACTGATTGACCATTTTAATTAGATTAAAATAATGTTTTTCGTAGTTGTGAGAATCCTCTCTAAATGATATTAACGAATGAG
Organism: Pratylenchus scribneri; assembly: GCA_030063045.1. Taxonomy (NCBI): domain Eukaryota; kingdom Metazoa; phylum Nematoda; class Chromadorea; order Rhabditida; family Pratylenchidae; genus Pratylenchus; species Pratylenchus scribneri. Next base: position 835,914 of record JAQSEB010000033.1, read on the forward strand.
TTATATAAAAAACTTAATGAAATTTTTCTCAACCCAATCTTGCACTAAAACAAGTTCAAGTGAATATTAGTTTTGAGTTTAGCAAATTTGTTTCCATTTTATAAAGTTAATTTGGATGAGCTGATTGGAGAAAGAATTTTTGAATTTTATAAAAAATGAAAAAGTTATAACCAAAGTGGAAAAAATTGGTCAAATCGTGCAGCTTTTAATAGACCGTAACTTTCTCTGGATTATACAGCTCTATGAAAGAGTTTAACCCAATGATTATAAAGTTATTAGTTAGATTGCTCATTGTTTAGATTTTTTAGATATTATATTGGCCCTTGGGCAAGATTCATGTTTCGAGTGTGCAAAATTGGTTTGACTAAATCTATAATTTTATTATATTCTAAACATCCCTAGCAAAATTTCTCGGTTTGCAAATGTTTGTTCCATCAATCCATCGTTTTCCCATTAAAATTTCTTAACCCAATCCCAGGTTTTCACTGATGGCCATCGAATGTGGTGGGCTTCATCGGTTGCCAATAATTCTGTCATAAATTTTGGAGGCAGTCGGTCTCCTTCACCCTCCTCCAATTCGACGGCCCCGGATGCCTATTTCCTCTTTTTATTGTCCCTTTCCGGTGTTTGCTCATTTTTGCAAAATTTATGCGCCTTTTTATTAATTCATCAGGTTCACTAATATTTAACAATGTCTAAATTCAAAACAAAATCATTTTCAGTTGACCACCCTCTCCTATGCCGTAACAAATACGGCAAAACGCATTTTTGTGATAATTCTTTCGCTTATAACACTTCGAAATCCGGTGACCCCTTTGAATGCCATTGGAATGTTCATTTCAATTTTTGGAGTATTCCTTTATAATAGGGCAAGTCCAACAAAAAAAGGGAATTATAAAAATGAGGAATTAAAAATTGGAAACCATTTAATGAATGTATTTCCTCTATTAATATCTCTAATAGTAGCCCGAATTTGAAGTATTATACCTCTTGACACATCTGTAGCCCTAGGGATAATAATTAATAATAAAAGAGGAAAACTGTACATTTGAGATAACTGTGGCATAGGAATACGCTATTAAATTTCAATTAATTAACATATTTAAAATAATTGTCAATATAATTGGCTTTTATTCAGATGAAAAGCCTGGAACATAGTTTCAAAAATAATAAAGGAAGGAAAGGCAAAGAGGAAAATGAAATATTCCGAAGAAGGGATCCAATTCAGGCCAACACAATTCACCATTCGCCAAGTGATGTTCGGGTTCTTCTCGATTGATTCGAGAATTAAATTTTAAAAAATATAATTATTATTGATTATTATTGGTTTTATTCAAAATTATTCCCCCAAGTGTTTTTGCCTAATTTATATTATTCTTTTCCTAATGTCATTCACTTGATCCTTTTTTGATTCTCCATCTCCAGAGCAGCCTTTTTTCTTTTATTATTCTTTGATTGTGATCAATCCAAATTCCAAATTATATTAGTATTATTTTGCTCATATTCATTTTTTATTTATTAGCCTAATATTCACTCACTTCACTATTATTATATATAAAAATGCTGCTGCTGGTCTTTTATTTCGTGCAATTTTTGACAAAAATGTGATAAAATATTTTTAATTCATTTTATTATTCGAATTTTTTTGAGATTTGTAATTTTATCAATATATTATATAAGAGATTGAGCAAATTTAATGAAAAATGGGGAATAAATCCAATCATTTCCCACTAATGGACAAATGACAATCTTTATCGAAGAAATATTTGACATTTTTCTCCGATTCGCCTCTGGCCAATTTGACGGCTGGCAATTCAGAATATATCCTCCCTCTGAATTTCTGCTGATTCTCTTTGTCCAATGCCCTTTCCCAAATTGATTTCCAAAGGCAAAAATAAGCTTAAATGTGGAATTTAATTATTTGGAAGGGAATTGATTTTTGACCGGCTGGCTGGAAATCCAAATACATTTTGTGCAAAACTAATTCTGGCCTTCGAATCAACGACGGCACATCGGCGACCCCAAAAACGCAGGATTCACTGGCAAATTTGCCTGAATGAATTAATTTGGTGCACTAAATTAATTAGTTTTACCATTGCATTTTGTTGGCTGATGTTGGGAATGGGTTAAAGGATGCCAATGCTTTTTGGCATTCCAAAGTTGGTAACGGGAAATATAGAAGGAGGAAAGGCGAAAAGGATCCCCTTCTTCCATCTCCCCATCTTCCTCCTCATTTTCCGCCTTTTTCGGTGTTAAATTGCCTTTCGGCGGAATACATTTGGCCGCTGCCTCTTTGACAAATTTGCATAAAGGGAAGTGGCATTGAAACCGCCGGGAATTTTCAATTCTAAAGGCAAATTGATTATAATCATCTATTCTGACATTTTTACCCTCTGGATTTCCGGCAATTGTTGCCCAAATGCTTTCATCCGAACACCAAGTATATTGCAAATAATTGAATAAATCAGCCACCTTCCCACTGGCCATCATCACTTTGGCCGCCGCCCTTGGAATTAATGCCGATAAACTCGACTTCCAAAGAGGCAATGGCGGTTTAATGGACTAAATTGTGTGAATTTTGGGATTTTATTGAGGGGATTGCCTGGTCAGAGAGGCGGACTCGATATTCCTCAAATGGCAAAACATCGGCATTTACGGTGCCATTCAACCTTTTTAATATTCGAATCATCTTTTGGGGATAAATTTTAATATTATGAAAGAGGAATTTAGGCCACCTCCAAATTTGTTTTCAACGGCAAATCCACTCCACTTATTAAATACTTAAAAATGTTGAATTTGAATTAATTTTGTCCACTTTTTGTGCCTTGTCTACCTGAAAATATCGCCAATCATGGTCAAGTCCGGTCAAAAATCGAAGACATCCACCAAAAACGGCACGGACAATTCCAAATTTGCACCAAAATATTTTGCCCACACTCTGCCATTATTGATTGTATAATAAATTGGGAATATTTATGGCCTACCATGACAAAAACATTTGGGAAACAATCGGCCAATATTTGCATTTCCTTTTTGAACAAATCATCCGCCTTCTCATCCACAACAATGCAATATGCATTTTGGGGCTGTAAAATGAGATATACCGCATTTCCTCTATTAGAAGCCCCAGGACATATAAATTTCAAAACCCCAAAAATGGGAAAAATTTGGGGTCTAACTCTGTTTATTTCTTGACATTTTGAACAAACTATAGCGTTTTTTTATAGAGTCCTATGGCACTAAAAATGCAAACAAAAAAATTTCAAAATGTCCATTAGGTCAAAGAAGTACACTATTTCAAAATTGGAAGGGGGACTACAATTAGGGGGTGGCTTCTATTAGAGGAAATATTTTTATTTAATATTCCCCCAAAATTTACCTGATATATCGCACTCATCAATGCAAACACTTGAATGGGCGATTTGTGGACCAAAATGCCGTAAGCCAAGGGAAATTGCCTTTCCTCTTCGGTAAAGGGTTTTGCCGCAAATGGCAAAAGTCGATTCAAATTGGCGCACCTTCAATTTAATTTTACATTTGCCTTCTTCCTCTCATTTAACTTTGTTGTCTGCTCTTTGATGGTTAAATCCCTTTTGTTCATTTCATCCTCATCCGGTGGTGGCCTAATCAGCCATTCGCTTTCATTGAATGCCCATCCCTCCAATTGAACCCTTTCAATTGGCTCCAATTCACCATTGGCCATTTTTTGGCACCAATCTTCCCTTTTCGCCGGCAATCCCAACAAAAAACGTTTCAAACTGCCATTCAAACCTTTCCTTAAATGAAATAGGGAAATTTTACCCCATTATTTTTGCCTTTTTTGCCTCAATCTTTCATTTTCCTCCTCTTTTTCCGCAATTTCATCGTCGATTTCCTCATTCGATTTTTTCTTTTGTTGTTCTTTCCCACTTTCCTCTATGACCCTTTGTCGGCGAATTTGTTCATCCGCAGGTTGACCATCCAAAAGGACCAAATCATTTTTGGAATTTTGAACAGATTTTGCCTTTTGAATTTATGATGAATGAATTAACGGGATATTATGTATATTACCCAAGCAAAAGTGGAAATGAGTAAAAGGAATACGGTGATGACAGCAATCCGCAAATTTCTGCGCATTTTCCAATAAAGTCTGCTTACAATTTCAAAGAATATTTCTTTAGAATTATTCTCTTCTGCTGGGATTTTCATTTTTTAAATATTTTATTATTGATTCAAAAAGAAATTAATATGGAAATAAAATTTTGTCGCTTTGGGGGCACAGACAATTTATGCAAATTCATCAAAATTAAAGTTTGGAAAACAAATAAAATTATTTAATTTATTTTTTATATAAACTGCATTATTAAATTGAAGTACTGAATTGAAAAAAATGCTCGGACAATAGAATAAAAAGGAATAAAATTGATAGAAGCAATTGCACCACCACTTTATTTTGCGCCCTTAAATTCATATGAACATCATCATTCTATTCGATTCCATTTATAATTAATATATATTGGCCCAATTCCCGCGAAAAATGGTTCCAAAATTGATGACTTATGGACCGGACCCATTCATTCATTCATTTTTTAAAGAAATAAACTGGTTTAAAATAATAAATGGAAATGGAGACCAAATATATTATAATTAATTATATACTCAGTAATTGCAATGAATTCATATAATGTAATTTATTTTAATATTTTACTACACCTTTTTGTATTTTTAATAAGCCCCTTAACAATGTTTTTAGGTCAACTTTGGTTCAACAAAATTTGTTCCATCCAAAATCCAATTTTAATCCATCCAAAATGCTTTTATTCCCCAAAAATGATTCAATTTTGGAAAATGTTTTCCCTCCCCTATTTTGTTCCTCGTTTTTTGTTGCTTTTTATTTTGCTCGGAATTTTACGCAAATTTTGGGTTGGCCAAAAGGCAATGGAATTTGTGAGGAAATGTTCGGCGGATGTTGCCTTCAACAAATTAGTTTAGAGATGATTCAAAATATTATTTGTATTTTTGATTCATTCCACAGATTGCAAATTCGAACATCAATTCCAGTCTGTCAGTATTTTCTGACAATGAAAACCCAATTTTGATAATGTTCCTGAATGAACATATCATCCAAATGACATTGAATTGGTTGTGCAATACTCGCCAAATGGAGGGTAATTTGGACTGATTAAAGTAATAAATTGGTCATTGAAATTGAAAAGATGTTCATGATCGCCTCCTTCTGATTACAATGGATCCAATTGCCGATCAAGAATTGAGTCGATTATGGCCAAATGTACGGAGATTGAATCTGGATTTGCCCTGCCTTCGATGTCCATTTCGTTATGGAGGTGTCCATTTCCATTATTCCCAATTTATTCCTTCCCCTATTAAAGATGGACCATATCAACTCTTTTTTGTGCTCAGGGCCAATATTGCACGAATTTTTGTGGAAATGGGCCAATCTTTTTGGATGATCCAACAGGTGAATTTGAATTAATGGAATTGACATTCAGTGGACTAATTTAGGACACTTTTTGGAGGCAAAATTTACTTCAAATTGGAATTGAGCGTAAAAAGGGTAAATTTTTGAAAATATTTTCCATTCATTTAATTTTGAAGAATATCTCAACACCGATATTATTTTCGATCGAGCCAATCAAAATGGTCGGCTGATTGCTGGCGGCTATTTTTATTCTCGTTCAACAAAAGGGTCGAAAGAATTTTTCAGGAAATTGGCCGATGATTTAATGGAAAAATATATTCCGGATAATGGTCATTCAAATTAGATTATTTAATTTGGTTTATTTTCAGTTTGGATGTCACGAATGTGCTCAATTGAATGGAAAACGACAAAATGCGGATTTATTCCCTTCAAAATGATCACAAATTGGCAATGGATTTATGGAGGCCGGAAGAATGGTGCCAATTAAAGGGAATATGGGAGGAATTCCCCTTTGCTACCAGCAGATTCATTGCCCGCATTAATTCAATTTGATGGAGAAACCCAAAATGGAGGAAAATTGGCAAAAATGAATTCACTTGGATTTTATTTTCTCGATGAGGATGGCCAAAAATGCAAATTTTCGGCAATTGAGGTATAATTTAGAGGGAATATTTTTTAATTTGGATATTCATTTAAAAAAGGATGCAATTCAAATGATGGACAAAATTGGACGGTCAAATCAATCGATCAATTCTCATAATTATCCTTCAAATAGTCAATGGCAATTCGGCATTTATCAAGTAAATCTTCTGATAAATAATAATTTAATATTCATTTTAGGCATTTATTCAACAATTTTACAAATATTCAGCAACGGAATGGCTTCTCAACCATTTCATCTACCCAAATGCCCATTTTTTCATGCTCACAATTTAATTTTAGTGTGCAATTTGTTTTGTTTATTAATTGTTATTCCCTTCTTCCTCCTCTTTCTGCTTTTCCTCACAATTTTCTGCATTTTCTTCCAATTTTGCGCTAAACATTTGATCATATCGTCTCTGTTCGAGTATAGCAAAACTGCAAATATGAATATAAAAAATTAAATTAAGAAAAAACTAAAATATTATTCACATTTTATTGAGCAACATATAAGCCATGAATTCTAACATTAGGCCAGCCAAAATGGCATTTGTTAAAGGCTCGCGATGATAATACCCATAATACCTGTTGGATTAATTCACATTTTTATAATATAAATTTATTGGCCTTAACCAAGAATGGAGCAAAATAAAGAAAAGAGTGGCCACACAAATTCCATGAAAATGCCATTTTCCCCCTTCGGCCCCTTTGTACACCTCGCGGGCACAAAGTAACATGGCCAAAATGATGAGAAGGGCGAAAAAATCGGGTTGGCTAGTGATGAACTATTAATGGAAAATTTGCATAAAATAAAAATGAAGCATTAAACTAATTGAATGAGTGCCCGAATGGTAACAACCAAGGCCAAAATGTAAATGAGGATTAGCTGGAAAATTTGGAGGGGCCGAAGTGGACGTTGGGATCGGAATTGAGCCCGCAAACGATGGAATAAATTTAATAACATTTTTTGTGAAAAAAATTTACTAAAATTTTATTTATCTGCTTCTGAGCATAGAGTGCACAAAAATTAGACCCAATAAAAAATCGACAATTTATTTCTATGGGAGGGGATTTGTTTATTTCCACAGAGCAAAAGAAAACTTTCGAATTGATGGACAAAAGTTGGATAAACTATAATATTTCATTTTGAACATTTTATTCCCTAATAAAGATGAATTTGCTGCCAATTAAGTTTTTAATTAATAATATTAAAAAAAGACTTGGTTTATCTTCGTTTTTGAAGATTGAAGAGACAATACAAAATTAAAACATTGAATATGCCCTAAATTTAATTTCACATTCTAGGTAAAGGGGAAATAATGAAGAAAGGACAGCTTTGATCCATGCCCTCTGGAGAGTTCACACTCACATACAGTAGTCCCATATTATTTTACTTTTAATAAATTTTTAGCAATTATATGCAAAATTCTCAAAAAAAATCACAAAATGCATTAAATTTAATATTATTATATATTTTTGTATCGTCTCTGATGTCCTCTAAAATTTTGATAAGTAATTTATTTTGCCGCCGACATATATATAATAAAAAAGTAGCTCTTGCATTCAAGAAAAATAATATCAAAAAGGAAATAAATTTTTAATTGAAAAAGAAAAATTAATTTAGCTAGTAATTCTGATTTTTTGTGTTTTTAACTAATTCTGATTTTTCGTGTTTTTAGTTGAATTCTGATTTTTGTGTTTTTAGTAGATTCTGATTTTTTGTGTTTTTAGTTAAATTCTGATTTTTTGTGTTTTTAGTAGATTCTGATTTTTTGTGTTTTTAGTTTAATTCTGATTTTTTGTGTTTTTAGTTTAATTCTGATTTTTTGTGTTTTTAGTTTAATTCTGATTTTTGTGTTTTTAGTTAAATTCTGATTTTTTGTGTTTTTAGTAGATTCTGATTTTTTGTGTTTTTAGTTGAATTCTGATTTTTTGTGTTTTTAGTTAAATTCTGATTTTTTGTGTTTTTAGTAGATTCTGATTTTTTGTGTTTTTAGTTGAATTCTGATTTTTTGTGTTTTTAGTTTAATTCTGATTTTTGTGTTTTTAGTTAAATTCTGATTTTTTGTGTTTTTAGCTAATTCTGGTTTTTTGTGTTTTTAACTAATTCTGATTTTTCGTGTTTTTAGTTGAATTCTGATTTTTGTGTTTTTAGTTAAATTCTGATTTTTTGTGTTTTTAGTAGATTCTGATTTTTTATGTTTTTAGTAGAATTCTGATTTACCATTCAAAATTCCCAGAGAATGAAAAACAAAATAATGAAAATTGTAACAAAAGGGTCGAACAAATTAACAAAAATATATATCCATTTGTTTCAAAAATGATATCGTCCTCCATTCTACTCATCCTCATCTACTTGTTCAATTTTCCATTTCCTCGGGGCCAATTCGTCGTTTCCAAAAAGTATGGAGTCAATGACGGCAATTCACTTGTTGATGGAATAGAAGATGGCTAAAAATAAAAATATAAATGAAAATAATTTGAAATTCATTCAAGCACCTGCGGATGGAACAAATTATAGACGGCTTGTCGCTGATCATTGAGTAATGCGCCAATCGTTGAATTTGATGTGGATGCCATCTTAAAAATATTATAATATTTAAGTATTTTATATTATCATATATTTTGAATTTAATTTGTCCACTTCCCAATTTTATTGAATTACCCCCAAGTCCAATTCTTACCTTCTGTTGATGATTAATTCCTTGCTGTGTTTCCCATTCCTGAATTATCCCATCGAATCTTCGTTGTAATTCAGCCAAATCCCCATTATCTTTTTTTGTATGCATTTGAATATGGCAACGCAATTCATTCGCATTCTCAAATGTTGCTGGACATTTTGGACAATGTCGAAATGATTTATCTGTTAATTTGGCATATAAAAATGAAAAAGAAAGATAAGTGGACTATTGTGATCTTGCAAATAATGATTGCTCATTACGGCATTGGTGATTGATTCAAAATTGCAATAACTAAAATGAGGAAGGATGAATTCATTTTTTGGGAAAGAATATACCGGCATTTAATCCACTTTAATTCAGTGAATCTGTAAATTTTTAAATTTTTTAAATTGAGGCTTATTCTGGTTTCTCTCCCCACTTTTTACGGCCATGTTTGCCTCTGGATTGCACCATTCCATCAATTTTTCGCCATCGAATGCTATAGTTGCATATTTCGCCCTCTCCCACTTTATTGTTACATTTCAAATAAATGTAATTTTTTGCGTTGAAATTCGTTGAAATTTTGGCGACCCGAAAAAGCGTCTGGATTTTTTCAATTTGAGCAATATCACCGACCGGCAAAAATATATCAATATCCCGCCATTTAGATTCTGCAATAATAATAATCATTAATTTATATTTTTCATTTTTTTTATTACCGTCATTCATCGTTTCCTCGTCAATTGCGACATTAATTGGCAAATTAGTTGCTGGCGAATTCATTTCATTTTCATTATTATCCATTTTCTCTTGAACAATTAAAAATGTTGTGAGTGTGAATTGATAATTTAGGTCTCGGAATTTTTGTGATTTAATTATTTTGTGGAGCTGTAATTATAATTATTTAAGCTAGCATTATAAATTGAAAGCATTTATTATAATAATAACTTGATTTAAACTTTAAAATCTTCAAAATTTTATAAAATTTTTAAAATGTCGCCAAAAATTTATAAAATTTTATCGTTTTTTGAGGCCATTTTTATTAAAATTTTTCCTACAAAAATGATGCCTCTAACCTTGTAATAAAAAATATAAAACTTGAGAATTTTTTAAAGAAATTTTACTTGATTTTTCACCATATAAAAATTGTTTTGATTTTTTGGACTGTTGTCACCATACCATCATCATCATTTAGATATTTAAAAAGTATTTTAACATTCATTCATTAGTAAATTTAATTTGTAAATATTGGTTGAATATTTATCAAAATTATTCCATTCATTCATTACATTAATTCAGTATGAACATATATGAGTGATCGATAAGATAAATATCAAATAAATACATCATAATTTAATAATATTGTTCGAGTTAAATTTAAATAATGTTAAAATTCCAACACCCAAATCAATTTCTCATCAAGATTGTCTTCTTGTAAAAGGAAAAGCTGTTGTTCCTCCGGCGGTTGTTGATGAAATTGTGGAGCACCGGGAAGATGGGAAAATACGCCGACACGGTCTTTTGGCCGACTGTTCTTTAATTTGCAACAAATCCACCGCTGATGAAGAAGAATTAAAATCTGAAGGTGTGAATGGCCGCTTCCTTAAAAATGAATACTAAAATTTATTTTAATTTCTTTAAAAATTACCTGCTCAAAATATCCGCATTTGATGAATTCTCTGCACATTGTTTTGGCCTTTCTGATATTTTGTTCGGCAAAATGGATGAATTTTTATTGTCATTTTCTTTTAAATCGTCAATGGCAAATGAAGTAAATTCGACCAAATTTTCTTCCAAAATTTCCTCTTTCAATTCACTTATTTGGCGCATTTCTTCACGAATTAGCAATTCGGCCAATTTCCTTGCCAGCGATGAATTATTTGCTAACAAATTAGAGATTAATTAAAATATTTTAATTAATTTACTCATTATTTTGTGAAGCGGTGTTTGCTCAACAATTTCATTCTCTCCATTTTTGTTCTTCTCTCTTTCCAAATTAATTTTCTTCTCCGGTGTTTCGGGAACATATGCACGAATTCGACGTTTTTCCAATTCTTTCCCTATTTTCATTTCTTGACTCAATGCTGAAATTCCGGCAGGTGGATCTAATAAAAAATAAATTTTCTTTTAAATTTAATTAATTTACCAATAATTTTTTTGGGTGCTGAATTTCCTCCAAATCTTGCGAATCTATTTTTGCCATTTCCAAATCTTCTTCCCATTACCAAAGTTCTCGACTGAATTTGTGGTTTTTTTGGTGCCAAAGTGAGTTGTTCATTTTTCATTTCAATATTCCTCAATTTTGTTCCCTTCTTTTTCTTTCCTTTTTTGACATTTTCCTTTTCTTCTTCCCAATTTTCATTTTCGTCGTCGAATTTTTCTATTTTCATCAAAAAATGTTCCAATTTGTCCATTCGTTTATTTTTGTACTCTCTCAAATCAATTCGATTTGGTCGTCCATTCTTCTAAAAATAAATTCATTTTATGTCCTCCAAATTGTTAATTTTACCTGTTGATTGCTTTCTTGCGGTTTAAATGGTTCCAATTCGGTGGGAATTTCAATGCCCAATTGTTCATAAATTGAAACCAAATAGAATGGCAATTCCTCAATGAATTCATCGCAGAGAACATCCTCAATGAATTGATGGAATTGTTCCGGATCCGTGCATAGCAAATATAAATGACGAAGTCGACCAACAATCTTAATTAAATAATTAAATTAAATAAATAATTTAAATTAAAAAAAAAACATTTTTTGTTGCCAATTGGGTGGGCGTAATTGATTCGAATAATGATGGACGATGGAATGATGGTCGATGAGCACTGTTTTTCCTTTGTGGTTGTTTTCTTGGCTCAGCGAGGAAATTTATTATTCCAATCGATGAAGAGGTTGAGGATGTACTTGGATTGTTGGTGGCACTCTATAAATAATTAATAAAGTTGAATGAGAATTTTTAAGGACAGTATGGCGAAAAATTATTGAAAAGGACGAAAAGAAAGATTATAGTGGTTCAATGGTTTGACTTAAACCTCCAAAGTCCAAACCATATACTCAAACCCACATAATGTAAATCTTGTAAAGATGTATCGAAATAATATCGTTTTGGTCAAAATTGTAGGGTATTAAACTGTTCAAACCATCTTACGTTTTTTGGTTCAAAACTAATTAATTGGTTAAAGCTAAACCTCCAAATCATTACCAAAAAATTGATTGAGTCTTGAGTGTAGCGTTTGGGGGAGGCTATAACAAACCACTAAATCAATATAATGTTTTTATGATCATTAAATACTTCCAAATTTTTGAATATACTTTTTTTATAGTAAACCTTTTTAATTTTCTGAATTTTTGGTGCATTTGTTGGTGATGAAAATCGAAGTAAATACATTTCGAGTAAGCAAAGTAATTCGGAATGGCATCTTTTCTTGAACAAATCATTCACATCGCAATTTATTGAACATTCATAATTTTCCAGTGCCATTTTTTGGAATATTTTCTGCAGCAATGAATTATTCATTTCCTACAAATATAGTTTATTTTACTCAATTAAAATTAAACCTGAATTGTTTGTTCCGAATAGCTGGGATATTGTTTTTGGTGCAATGCCAGCAGAGAATTTAACACAATTTGATAGCAAATTAATGAACCTTCTGCCCATTTTGTGTCGAAAATTTTGTTCAGAAATTCATTAAACTTTTTGACAATTTCACTGGACAAACAAGTAAGCAAAGCTGGTTCTTAAATTTTTGGATTAAAATAACTTTTAAACACAAAAATTGAATCAAACCTATTTCGATGATTTCGGTTGTCCTTTTTGCCAATTTCCTGGATGTTCTTCTTTCTGCTAATTTATTGGCACATTTCTCGTCATCCCCTAATTCAGTTAATGTATTATTTTTGCTCGAATTCATCTAAAATTATATTTAAAAAGAATTCAATCAATAATACAAAAATAAATTCATTGAATGAAATATCAATTAATTAACAAATTTAATGAAAAATAAATAAAGGTGCAATAATTTAATTAAAATTAACAATTTAAACAATTCAAAATGACTGGATTTGATGTATTTTCATTTTAATTTGGCATCATCCATCCATCACATTTAAAATAATTTGCATTTCACCACAAAAATTCACTCCAAATTTAAACATCATCGATTGGAATTGTCCTCAAAAGAATGCCGATTCATTGTTGTAGGTTGAATCCAACGAAACATCATTTGGATTTGGACTGCAACCGCGCAAATTGTAATTGTAATGTTGGCCACTGCTTGATCTGAATTTTATCAAAATTATTTTTTCAAATTTTTAATGATGGACTAGACTTCTAATATAAAATTTAGACACTATTCCAGTTTATGGGACGGAAGGGAAAATGGAAGATGATCATCCCCAGCTTCATCTCTTCTTCTCATCCTCATCCTTTTTCCCTCCCATTCGGTAAACTGCAAAAATACCCAAAAAAATTCCTCTTTTTTGGACTTTTTTAAATGAATAAAACCAACCGTCGATGTTTACGCGCCAGCTTTTTCTCCTCGCATTTCATCACACACTGACGGTGTCACATTAACATGTCGTTTCCTTCCCTTCTTCGATCCTTCTCGGAGTATTGTAATTTGAGGTGTTTGGGCAATAATTGGATTTTCGTGTGGCGGTGTTTCCGGGACCATCAAAACCGGTTCATTGTTGAATTGGGCCCTCGGCGGTGTTCGGATGAGTATTTCTTCACGCCGTTGAGGTGGAGGAGGAGATGTCCTTTGATTGAATAATTGGGCATTTGGCATTGGCATTCCACCTTCAATTTGATGATGTTCGATGACTTCCACCGGAGGAGGAATTGGTGGTGGTGTCGGCGGTGTCTGTTTCTTTTTATTGTTGGACTTTGCCTTTGGAATTGACACTGGCATAAGCGGTGTTTGTTGTGGTTGTTTATTGTTGTTTTGCATGGCCAAATTGACGGCTTCCACAAGAATTTGGCCCAATTCACGGACCGCCTCGACAGAAATCAAATTTGAAATGTTAACTAAAACCAATTTTAATTAATTTAATTTTTATTTGAATTACCATTGATGTGCCCAGCATCGGATTTTGCGCTCAAATTAATTCCATTTGTGGCATTCGCATTGTTTTTCTCATTTCCAAATGAAATTCCATCGGTTTGGGTGCACTAAAATACAATTTAAATGCAGAAAAATGTTTTATAAAATTTACGGCATCAACGAGTATTGGATTTGTATTCCTCTCAATATTTCTCTTCCCAATCAAATCTTCTTTTGAACGCGAATGATCCGGCACTGGGCTTATCCTGAAAATTAAATAATTAAATTAAAATTGATTTTTAAATAAACCGTGGTGATGGAATCCTTTGTCCTCCGGCCGATTGTTGATGACAATTTGCAATATCCGAAATATTAATTCCACCGGTGCCATCATCAATTTGTTGCTGTTTCCTTCCTCCCCCGTTCAATTCCCTCAATGCTTGCGACGGTAATAATTTTGCTCGGCTGCTATTTCCGCCGGCAGTGGAAGATAAATCCGAAATTGTGGAATGATCAGAGCAAATTGACACTAAAATTAAAATAAATTATAAATAATGTGTAAAAAACAAACAATTCATTAGGTCAGAACTATTTCCACTGGTATTCATATTTCGATTCGGCGCCCATTCTTCGTATGTCTTGATTGTGACATAACCGGCCACCGCCGAACAAAATGAATGCAACATTTCGGCCGTTGGGAATTTAATACGGAATTTGTATCGGATTGAACCATCAATCTAGAGTAAAATATTTATTTTTAGTATAAAATGTTTGCAAAACTTGATCTTTGACGCAAAAAAGAAGTTTGCTCTCCTTGGAAATTAAATCATGGGAGAACAAAATTGGATGAATGCAAAATGCCTCCAGCTCATTGTAATTGTGGTAAATGCAAATGGATTTGCTCTGCTCATCCTTGAATTGAATCACCAATCGATCATTGAATCCTCGTTCAATTGTCTTGAAAATATTAAAATATTTACTCAATAATTTAAAACAAACAAAACCATTGGTTGTTTTCGTGTATCGTTCAGCCGATTGTACTTGTCCAATTGCCATGAATTTTGCTTTTGGTCATTGTGATTCCATTGGAGTAATTGCAATGGATGATGGGTTGGCAATGGTTGAGTGGCCGATAATATCTTCTGCTGCTGATTTTGAATGCCCGTGATGAACTGGGATTGATGATGCTGCGGAAGGCGAATGGATGGCTGCGGTGGTTGACGAGGAGGGAACTTTGATGATGTTTGCTGGCGTTGTTCTTCATTCAAAAAATGCAATTGCGGGAACAGATTTGAATTATTATTATTATTACGGCGATTCGGATTCATTTCTAAATTCTGTAAATAAAATAAATAATTCACTTGGTATTTAAATTACAATATAAGTAAATGAGATATTTACATTAAAATTCATTTAAAATTTGCATTTTTATCAAAAGTACGAACAATTTTCAATAGCAATGGGGGAAGTTAATTTCCAATATCAATGAATGTTTCTTCACTTTATATATCAACACAAAAATCATCCTCATCATCATCTTCAGCGTCATTGTAGTCAATTCCATTGTTAATTTTGAAATCGTTGTGCGAATCTTCACCCTAAAAATAATTGAAATTTCTTACATAGAAAAGAAGTGTATTTTAACCTTTTCCGGATATATTAATTTTGGATCCTTGATGGCAATTGTTTTCATTTTTGCTATGATTGCTTCCTCGTCATAAATTTTATCCATTTTTCGGCTGAATGTTTCTATGTTACTGTCGATCCAAGCCTGTTGCTTCTTATCAATTGCTCTCACTGGATCATTCAAAATCTATTAAAATATTTTCCAAATTATAAAGATTGAAGCATACTTTTCGATGTGTACAATATAATTCAATGGCAGCTTCCTTTATCAAATCATATGTATAAAGCTTGTCAATTAGATCCAATATGCACCGTTTTTCAGCATCAACAGAACTTCGACCAATTGCCTGCAAAAAAATTTGTATTTAATACTAATCAGTCAATATATAAATCCACCTCGCATTGAAGCTTGCAGCAATTCGATTGAACATTTACATTGACGTCCATAACTGCCTTATAACTTAAATTTTAGAATATGATGAAAATTTAATCAGCACATACTTTCCTTGAACTTTATTGCATTTAATTTCGTCAACCATCTTTACGCGGCCAGTTCGAATCAAACGATCCATTGCTTTCTTAGCATTGTTTAAATCATAACCATGTACTTGTTGAAGCCGAATTTGCTTTAATGCATCAAGTGCCCGTTTCTGAATAGTGAAATTTAATGTTTTATGTTTTATTGTTGAATATTCTGACCTCTTCTTTAATCTGGTTCATGTTCATCAGCAAAGTTAATCCACGCTCTCCACTACTATGATAAAAACTGATTGCTTTATATACGGATTTTTGATGTTGTGGTGGTAAATGCTCGTCTGATTTGTTGCTTTCCTCTTCATCCTCTTGGATAACTTCATTGAAATCCAAATCATTTTCATTATTGTTCATCATAATTTTTATTTTTCTGAATGAAATATTGTTTTAAATCAAATTCATGGATCCTGGCCGCCTAGCCAGTTTAATTTCCAATTGTTAAATTGAAAACTATGTAGAATAGAAAATACACAATTCCTGATCTTTATAAGAGAGAGGATTATGGCTTTTACTGCCCCTTCAACGGTTAAAGTCAAACAAATAAAAATATCGTGAGGTTGTGGCACAAATATGAGAGTGAGTTGAGGGAATTGAGTCCATTTAATTCATTTTTTCTGCTCGGAGTTTTTTTCGAAATATTAAATTCTTAATTTTGTGATATCAACATCACAGGCACAAAGCAGATATGATTGTAGGTATGTTACAAATTACAATTACATTTATTGAAATTGGAAAACAATTTATCGAATAATATTTCATTTTTAACAATATAAATTTTTCAAAAAGCTACAATTAAAAATTTATCAAAAATTTAATTTTGATGTTTTCAGTTTGTGGCTGTGCTGCTTGATTCCAATCTGCTGCAATGATTGCCAGGACTCTCTTCACAGTTGCCCGGATTGCCATGTTAGTGAACACAAAAAAAATTAACAAATTTATATAGACTTTTTTCAGAAATTCCTTGGCAAATACACACGCTAAACTCATGAACGATTGGAATGAATATGGAACCAGAATGATGGATGGGCCATAAAATTCAGAATAAATATTAGGAATCTATAATGTAAATCCTCCTCCCCTCATTTCTTCTATAATTTGTCTTGATTTCCCCCAATCCAACATATATTATTGGCCGTCCTTATTGTAATATCGAATATATTGTTGTAATTGTTTCTTTTATTGGAATATGTCTTATAAATAAATCCGAATAAACAATAAATATCAGTTCACAAATATCTTTATTCAAACTTGGTTTACCATAATTTTATGTTTGCCGAAAAATAATGAGTGTGTTTATTGCAATTGTTTGGCTTCATGAGGCCACCATGCATTGTTTATTGATGAGATGTCTGTGGTCCCAATTTTTGGCTCGTTTCAAGTCATAGAATTCGCAAAAAAAAATTCAATGACCATCACAATTTGCAGAGTTTAATAATGATAATTGCCCATAATTCTATCAACAATTTCCATTTTCATTCTCCATTTAATCCCATGCGGGTCGCTAAATTCTTTCCGCCAATTGCTCTTTCGATTATACGGAAATTGACTATCTTCAAACGAATAACATCGAGGAAAACCATTCAATGGTTATCGGCGGCACCAACAATATCGATTTTACAAGGAACGGGTTAGTAAATTTTAAAATTAGTTTATATTTATTTGTAATTTTTCAGGTAAATTATTTCCTCCCCATCGTTTTCCTGCCTCAATTTCGGCCTTCTCAACAATTCAGAACAAAAATTTTGAAAAACCGGAAGAGATGATCAATGAAAATGGCAAACAAAATTGCATTATCTCTTATGAAGTAAGTAATTCCAATTATTCAAATTAACCCATCTACTCATTTTTTAGCATGCCGTAACCCTGTTGAACACATTACAAAGCAATGCTGCTATTAATGCTAAATTACAAAATCGAAAACAAATTACGGAATCGAATATACAAGTTACCAGGGATTGCCTATTCAAGCTTGGCATTTCGGTGAGACAATAATTTTTATTAAATTTCTATTATTGAATTCAGCTCGATCAAATCGACCAATTGAATGTTGTCCATATTACCGGGACAAAGGGAAAAGGCTCAACCGCCGCATTCCTTGAGTGTACTTTGCGATCGCTTGGATATAAAACCGGATTTTATAGGTTTATTTTACATTTGAAAATAAATAATAATAAATTTAGTTCTCCTCATTTGGTGCATGTTCGCGAACGAATTCGGATAAATGGACGGCCAATTTCCGAGGAATATTTTGCTGAACAATTCTTTCGGGTCTATGACATTTTACAATCAAAGAGAACAAAAGTAAACAATTTTTAATTATTTTAAATCCAAATATTTAATTGAAGGATGAATCAATGCCAGCCTATTTTAAATTCCTCACACTTTTGGCTTTTCGAATATTTTGTGATGAGCGGGTGGATGTGGCCATTGTAGAGGTGGGGATTGGCGGTAATTCCACATTTTTCAAAATTGATAATTAAATTAAAATTTTAAGGTGAATTTGATTGTACCAATGTCATCCAATCGCCGATTGTTTGTGCCATAACCACTTTGGATTTGGATCATACAAAGTAATTTTAAAAAATAGTGAAATATGGACCCATTCAACTGGGCGACATCTAAACTGTACCGCATCGCTTGTAGCTCATTAAGGGCGAAACCGATATCAATGATTTTGGTGTCAAATTAAAGAACTCACTTTTTGCCATCGATTGATATAAAATTTATTTAGTTTGGTTCGGAATTAGTAAAGTGTACTTAAAAACCATTAAAAAATACTATTCTTATAGATTGGCGAATTTTTCATGATTTTTTTAACATAATTCCACCAAATCTTAACCAAACCAGATAAATTTTATATCAATCGACCGCCAGCAATGAGCTCTTTAATTTGATACCAAAATCATCAATATCGGTTTCGTCCTTAATGAGCTACAAACGACTGCGCTCAGTCAGTTGTATTGAATAATTATTCCACTTTTTTTACAGATTGCTCGGCCAAACAATTCCCGAAATTGCATGGCACAAGGCGGGAATTGCAAAACCCAATTCAATTTTGGTTTCAGTGCCACAACCGCCGGAGGCAATGGAAATAATTCAACGGCGGTGCATTGAAAAGAAGGTTTTTAAAAATTAATTTCTAATTTGTTTATTTTTCAGTGTCAACTTTTTATTGCCCCATCCAAATTGACGGATTACATTTGGCCAAATTACAACATAAAAATTGGCATTCCCGGCCAACATCATCATTTGAATGTTTCGCTGGCCCTCCAATTGGCGAATATTTGGCTTAATCGAACAAAAGGAAGAGGAATGGACGGAAATGGTTTATATTTTTATTTAATTGAATAAAAAATAATATAAAAATTAAAGAATTGGCCAAAAATTTCCTCATTGAAAATGATGGCCAACCAAAAGAATTGAACACTTTTAAAATTCCACCAACAATTAGTGAAGCCATAGCCGAATGTAAATGGTCGGGAAGAAGTCAAAAATTGCAATGTGGAAAAATTTTATACCATTTGGATGGGGCACACACACCAATGAGCATTCAAGTAAAAATAAATTAAATTTAAACATTAAAATTAATTTTAGGTTTGCACTGAATGGTTCAAACAAACTTCATTGGCCAATTCCAATGACAATATTTTCCGTGTGCTCATTTTCCATTGCACCGGTGATCGAGATTCCACCCATTTATTGCCCAAATTTAAAGTATTTTTTTTTTATTTTTTAATTCCATTTTGCCATAATTTAGGATTGTCGAATTAATTTGGCCATTTTTTGCCCAACAAAAATTGACCAGCAACCGGCTCCCCTCAATCGGGACAACACAAATTTGACCATCGACCCGGACACGGATATTCGGCGTTGTGAAAGGGACAAAGAAATTTGGACCGAATTAAATCCAAAAATTGAGGTAAATTCAATTTAATTCATTTTAAATTATTCAAATTATTATTTATTTTAGGGCACCGCCGATTCCCTAATTTTGCCATCAATGTTGGATGCAATTGGCCACATAAATGAATTGGCCAAAAATAATGAGGAGCAAGTTCACGTTCTGGTCACTGGCAGTTTTCATTTGGTCGGCGGCATTTTGTCTTTGCTGGACCCGAAATGCTCAACAATTTGACAAAACAATAAAATATTCAAACATTTTCATTTTTTAGTTATTTTTATTTCACATTCCTCCCTCTTTCAATATTCCATATTGCCCTATTCAAATGTGATTTATTAATAAAATTAAAAATGCCTCCAGGCAATTTGAATAAAATATTTGATTGTTTTATAATTTAGATCTTTGTCCGAGATTAGATTGATGGGTCTGGGAAAGTATTCAAAAATAAAAGAATGCGCTTTATGGAAAGGAGAGGGCATTTTATGGGGCAATATTTTTGTGGGGGAGGGTTTTACCTTTCTATAAAAGGGTAATGTTGTGTAATGTCTTATTCTTTCAATTAATGAAGGGGCATTTGTATTCGATGCGCTGAGAAGAAAAAAATGGACTGGATGCTTGACCGTCCTCAATAAAAATTCCTTTTAAAATTGAATAATTTCTGATTAAATTTCCTAAATTCAGATCATTGATAAAATTTTCTACAATTTGTTTAATTCTACAAAAATCAATAAAATATATTCAGAAATTTGGAATGGATATGGCGGACTTCTTCGACAATTTTGTAATTGAAAAAAATTACTTTTAAAAATTAATTGTTTCCAAAATTATTAGATCTCACCTTTTAAACCACTTTTGAACATTGTGTCGCCCGGCATTTACTTCCAAACCCCTCAGCCTCAACAACATCCAAAAGTCCAACAAAAATTACCGCCGACGAGTAAATATTTTTTTGCCAAATTTCTCCCAAATTTCAATTTTATAGATGTCAAAACCCCGGCACTACGAAAAAGGCCCATTCGAATCGTCCAAAAAATCCATTATGAAACATTGCCGAATGCCTATTTAGTGGAATATCAAAAGGATGAGGGTGGAAAGAAAAAATTCTACAGAAAATATGTCCATGAAGGAGACGGGAAAATATCTACGGTAATAAATGAGGGAATTATCCATTCATTCATTAATTTATTTTAGCAATGCCGAGAATTAATCCGCCAATTCAATGAGAAGGTGGCCAAGGATCCAAATGCATATCCGCCTGAATATCAAGTGAAGGCCATTTTGGACAGAACAATTGAGAATGAGGAGGATGAAATTTTATATTTGATCAAATGGGTTGGATGGAATGAGCCAACATGGGAGAAAAAGTGAGTAAAAACTAAAAACATTTAATTTAATTAATATTTTTAAAGGCATTATTTAATGGAAAAATATGCAAAATTGGTGGCCGAATTTGATGCAATAAATGGGATTAAGGGGGATACGGTATATAAAATATTCTTTGTAAATTAATTACCATTCTCCCAGCATTTGGAAGAAGCCGAGGATGAACCAATGGAGAAAAAAAGGAAAAAGGAACTGAATAAAGAAGGAGAAGGCATTGAAAAGTCAATTATTCTTTCAGCAAATGAGTAATAAGAATAATTCAATATACAGTAAAATTATTTATATTTTCCCTAAAGGAAGGTTGAGTCCCCCAAA
Organism: Pratylenchus scribneri; assembly: GCA_030063045.1. Classification (NCBI taxonomy): domain Eukaryota; kingdom Metazoa; phylum Nematoda; class Chromadorea; order Rhabditida; family Pratylenchidae; genus Pratylenchus; species Pratylenchus scribneri. The sequence goes on from JAQSEB010000033.1 coordinate 857,431, forward strand.
AAAGTGCCCGAGGCAATTCAAGTGTTGACGAAAATTGACAAAGGACCAAAAATTGCGCCAACATATTTGGTTGAATGGCCTTGTGAAGTGAAAAGGGCACAGGCCGAACCATTTGAAACAATTGGGACACAAACATGGGAAAAGCACATTTCAATTGTGAATATGGAAAATGAATTAAAATTAATTTCCAAAATATTCCAGGGTACCAAAAAGGCCATCAGAAAGTTTGAATGGGCACTGAAAAGGGGCGCAAAATCTGCCAATAAACGACTTCATTTTGAAATTCAACGAATAATGGACAAAAGAGTGACCAAAAAAACTGGCAAAGTCGAATATTTGGTTGGTAGTTTTGGCTTATTCCCGATTAGTTTTAATTTATAGGCCAAATTTCATGGCCATAAAAGAAAGGCGTGGATCAACCCCCAAGAAAGTGTCCATTCATCCATGGCTCTTTTGGTCCAATTTGAACTGAGAAAGGCGAAAAAAATTGTAAAAAATTTAAATTTTAAAATAAATCCAAAATATTCCCATTTTTCAGTCAAAATTCGAAGGAAAATATTTCGAGGCGGAAACAATCCCAATAGATGCTGTGGAAGAATTTTATAAAATTTTTGGGCGAAATGAATTTAAATTCCAATGAGGGATAAAAAGTGGAAAAATGTTAATGATATATTGTTTTGTTTTATTTATTCATTTAATATTAATTTTTAATGATATTTAATTGTAATTTTGTTCATTTCAAAGGCAATAAATTAATGTGCATAAAAACGGATTTAATTAAATTTAAATTGAGATCATTTCATTGGGGGGAATGGGGGCCAAAATTAGCACATAAATTGTTGTTGCTGATGCCTTTGTCGATGTTGATCAGCCTCAATAATTGATACCCGTTTGCCGGAGGAAAATCGTCGATTTGATGATGGCTGGGCCAAAAGCATTGTTCCACCATTGCTCGGATGACCAAAATTATTATTATTCTGAAAATGGTGGAATGCAATTTATGGCCATATTTAATGCCATTTCTCACATATTGTTGTTGTTGTTGTGGATTTTGGTGTTGTTTTCGCCCACCATTCCGATACCCAAGCGAAGTAATCACAATGGGAATTTCGGTTTCAATGCCCGGAAGTGCATTGAATCGAAGAACGTAGGAAAGGGAAATAATTGAATCGCCGCTTCTGCTTTGTTGCATACTGGGAATGGCCTGTTCCGGCACTCGAAGCATACATTCCTCCAAATCCTTTAAGGCATTACATTATGTTCCCAATTAATCCTACTAATTCTGATCGTCCTTGAACCCGTCCCATTGGATGTGAGTCGAGCACATTTTCCACCAATTTTCGGTCATTCGCTTGTTCATATCGACTTTGTGCTTGGAATTGACTTTTTAGCACTAATTGTAATCGACAATCCTTTAGCCTCTTTCGGCTTCCATTTCGCACGTGAACATGTGCTCTAATTAACTGAATTATTTTAGTTAAATATATCAAATTTATTGATTGATTTGAATCACTTCGCCCAGGCAAAATCCGGTCCTCGGCAAACTTATTCTCAGCCGAACTGTGCCAAAAGGCAATGTGCATACGGTGAAGTCAATTTCATCCTCATAGTCAATATGTCGCATTACGGCGTGTGGAATTTCGTCCAAATAGGATTTGGCCAATACCAAAAATGGAAAAACTTCAACGGAAGAACTCTAAAATACAATCGATATAATTTGAAATATTTTAATTAATTTCACATGTTCCGCATTTCCAATCAATTGAAGTCGAATGGAATAACGGATTGAGCCGAATTGACTCTCAAAACTGCTGGGCACCGAATCGGGAATGGCAACCCGAAGGCCGAATTTATGTCGCCCCGGGGCCAATTCCATTGGGCGTTGACAAAGTGGAATAACAATGTTCAAATATTCCTAAAATGCAATTTGAGTGTGGGGAATGGTCATCATATTTTTGACCTGTTCCGTTTCATAGATTTTATCTGTACGAATATTGACCCAGCCAGTTCGGCCAACCCCGCGAATTTCGGCCAAAAATTCTTGGATGCTATTTTCTGGGTCTGCCGAATCCAAAAGGACCTTAAAAAGGAGAGAAATAATTTTTGGCAAATGAAATTTTAAATTACCGTTGCATTCAAATATTCTCCACTATAAATTCGGGTCTCAGTCAAAATCAAATTCAGAGCCACGGTCGGCATCTTAAATTAAAAAATAAAAAATTTTGAATAAATTATTAAAAATATTTTGCAAAAATGGCATCCATTTCCATCCACTTACATTATTCTTTCCGATCACTTTCATTACAAATTCCATTTTTCTCAAATTTTTTGGGAGATATTTTTTGGGGAAATGGCCAAAGAAATGGATGGAATGAGGAAAAGGGGATACCAAAAAACTACCAATGAAGACAGCCGCCAAAAACATTTACTATTGATGCCTGGGAATGGGGCCAAAGAGAGGAGGGTGGAGGGAGGAGAAAAATTAATTAATCCTGAAAGAAGCCACCAAAGGAGATGCCAAAAGGCTAAAAAGTAGGCAAAAAGCCATCCAAGGCAAAGTGTGAAAAATGGAACTGCTGATGAAAATGAGGAGGGACTAGGCCAAAAAATGATGGGCCATGGAAGGAGGAAAAGCCGAAAAAATGATGGAAAGGTGGATAGCCAAAAAGGTGGAAGAAAGGAAGAATGATGGACGTCGAATGATGGATGGAAGAAGGGGAAATGGGGTAGAGTGGGGTGAATGACAATTGTGGCTCAAAAATATCCACGAAAATGGCCAAAAAGGCCCATTCTTAAACCAACTCAACCTTTTGTTTTGTTTTTTACCCAAAAATAGGAAAAATGGCAAAAATATGCGGAGGTAAATGTGAATGAAATCCGAGATGGTCTCAACCTACTCAAAGAATATTATTGATTTGCACTTCACCGACATGGCCATATGGCCCTAAAGATAAAAGGCAAAAATGACTAATAAATTTATATTAATTTATTTGTGGGACTGCAAAAATTCAAAATAATTTAGGTAAATTATTGTAAAGTATTTTTATTGATTGGCCAATCTTTTCACTAAGTGTCAGGAATGGATTATGGAATGAATTTGCGCGGATGCAAATGTTGGGCCACTAAAATGGGTGGATAATTGCGGGGAATGGAATGAATGCCGTCGCCGCCCATATCATTCTCATAATGGAATTCACCCTCCAAACATTTTTTCCAATAAATTTACCAAAAAATTCGTTATAATAAATGTTTTGGCACCTGTGCCGGTGGCCCAAGGCAACTCAGTTGAACCATGCTGCCCATTTTGTTGCCTCTGAATTCCCCCCTTTGAGGGTTACCACTCTAATAATTAAATTTATTGATGACAAAAACAATTAAATTGGGTTAAATGAATGGTGGAAATGCTTTTGTTCCTTTGATTCCATCTGTCAAAATAATAAAAATATTCGTAAAACGTAAAAAATTGAATAAAGCCGAAATAATGTTTGGGGAAATAAAGTCACCCAAAATAATGTTGTGGCCAAAATTGGGCCCATAATGTGAAGGAAATGTGCCTTGGGGGACTATTAAGCCGGTCTATTCCCCTCAATCCAAAAAATACTTCCTGGGAAATTGTCGTCGCCGGAGGGCAAAAAGCAAGCACAACAATTGTTTGTGTTTGGCCACAGCATTTTGCTTAGACCTCTTTGGCCCTTCAAAAATTCCCTTTTGGTACCCTCCAAATGAGTCGTCCAGTCTGTGTTGGCCTCACATGCTGGGGGACGTCATCCGAGAACATCGATTTTATTTCCATGTCGGAAGTATAAATTCCCCGCCGGCACTTTTCTCTTCACAAATTAATAGAAAAATGGAGAGAATGTTGTTTTATTGAAAAAACAGAATCCATCTGTTTATTTAAATTAAGTAATCCCCGGGGGAATGGAAATTGGGACAAATACAAAGGAATTGGCCATAATTAAAAGGTCAGAAGGAGGACAAATGGATAATGGGACATGTGGGTCGGATGAATAGAATTTGATTAAAATTAATTTGATTGCCCATCATTTTTTAAAGGAATTAAACCGACGGAATATTTTGTCTTTTCACTGATGAATTAATTAATATTTTAACATATTACTCAAATAAATTTATCTTGAACTTCAATGATTTGTAAAATTTACATAATTTTGAACTAAAAAATTTGAAAAGAGCTAAAAATATATTAGAATCATTGAAAAAAGGAAATTAAATAACAATTTGCCTGGGGGCGAATAAAATTGAAATTTTTATTTTGGTTTAAAGCTCGCATTTTCTTTTGATCCACAATTCCGCCAAAAATGCCATTTTTGATACAAATAATTCGAAAGGAATTGGATTAATTCACCGGGACACATAATAAATTATTTTTGCGGGATGAATGCCCTTCAATGGCCTCGACCCTAAAATAATAATTTAAAATATTGATCGCATTGAATTAATTTAAACCCACAATTGCTGCCTTCAATGCCTGGTCCAAATCGGCCACTAAATCGGCTTTGTCCTCGCATCCAACCGAAAGTCGAATCAAATTGTCGCCAATGCCCAATTCACGTCGAACATTTGGTGGGACCGAAGCATGCGTCATAATCGAAGGCAATTCGGCCAAAGATTCGTAGCCGCCCAATGATTCGGCCAACATGAAAATCTGAATAAAAATACAAATTGTGGGGAAAATGGAAATTGAGGCTTACATTCAAATTGGACAAGAATTGTTGGGATTCTTCCAATCCTCCTCTCAAATAGAAGGAAATCATGCCGGACATTCCATTTGTCTGCTTTTTGTGCACTTTATGCTGCGGATGGGATTCTAATTCCGGGTAGAGGACCTGCAAATATTTATTTAATTAGTTTAGAATTTTTCTGAGTTTTTTGCCTTTTCCACACGTGAATCCGCCTCCAACCATTTGGCAATTGCCATCGCATTTTCCATATGTTGTCGCATTCGTAAATGCAGTGTTTTGATGCCACGAAGCACCAAATATGTGTCAAATGCCGAAGGAATTGCGCCAACAGCTGAAAACCAATATTAATTAATAATAAATTGGAATTTATTTACCAAGTTGTTGGAAGAATAAATGTTCATCAATTCGGGCATTGTTCGTCACAATTGCGCCCATCACAACATCGGAATGGCCATTGATATATTTGGTCAGGGAATGGAGGACGGCATCCACACCGAAGGCCAATGGACTTTGAAAAACAGGAGACATAAACTGTATAAAAATATTCAAATTAATTTCAATTTAGTTTAATCTTCGCTCACCGTATTGTCCACAACCACCAAAATTGAGGGATTATAGGATTTGACGACTTGAACGACGGCCTGAATGTCGATGACTTTGAGCAGTGGATTCGAAGGTGATTCAAACCAAATCATCTAAAATATACCAATAAATTTGAAGCAATTCATTGCCATTTTACCTTTGTATTCGACTTTAACCCATTCTTCAATTCCTCCAATTTTGTTAAGTCCACAAAATTCAACTCAATTCCATGCTTTTCATGGCAAACTCTTCGGAAATATCGTTGTGTTCCACCATATCCATCATCCGAAAGAATGACATGCCCTCCGGCATTCACCCAATTTGCCATTGCCGCCGTCGCACTCAAACCACTGCTGAAAACACGGCCTGAAAATATTTTGGGGAAATAATGAATATTAAAATGAAATGAACAAACAATGTTTTCCCTTTTCCAATGCGGCAATGTTCTCTTCGAGTACATCCCTCGTCGGATTCCCGGCCCGGGAATAGTCATGCCCAATTGGTTGGCCAGGTTTTGGTTGGCGATAGGTGGTCGAGAGGGAAATTGGCGTAACAACCTGGACAAAGGGAATGAATGATTAGGTCAATTCTCAATTCCCATTCACACCTGATTCATATTCCACCGTTCGGGATGATTCCCAGCATGAATGGCCGCCGTCCCGAATCCAATATACTTCCCGTGGCCATTTCCAATGCTGCCAAATTCCTCTTCAATTTCCGTTTCCACTTCAACTTTTTCCTTCATTTCCTCTTTTGCTTCCTTTTCGGCCAAATGAATTTGTTTTGATGGAGTTGGCCCTTTTGCCTCGAATTCATCCTCCTCATTCAAATTTGACAAATCAAATCCGCATCCGCCCGAAATTGAATGCCGTTTTACGGCTATTCGCTTTCCACTGTTCTCTTGGCTAATGAATTTATCGGCAGCGAACATTTTGAAATTAATTTATTTGTTGAAATTGCACAAAAGTTCTAAAAAGGGAAATATTAATGAAAGAAAAGAATAATGAATAAATTGGTGGATGGGAAATGATTGTTCCTCAAAAAGGGAATGGATTGCTGCTGGACAAACAATGAATTAAAAAAAAAGAGTTGGGACATTTAGAAATAGAATTGTTCGAATGGGTGTGGGATTGAAGGAGCAGCAAATTTGGGTGGATTATTTATGCTGATTGAAGTGATCATTTTAGTGTTCGAAAAATGCAATAAAATGATCATTTTTTGTACGAAAAAATGTTCATTAGTTCCACAAAATATCGGACCGAATCTATTCCCAAAAAATATGATAAAAAGAAATATGTTCCGGGCGGATGGGAGGAATGATGCAAAAAGCACATGGAAATGGAAATTTGGGAATGACAATCAAAAAACTTTTTGATAAAATATAAAATTAGCTAATAAGGAAAATGAAGTTTGCGGAATTTATCTCAATTTGAATGAAAATTATTCGTTTTATTTATATAGCCCATGAAATTGTAGTATTAATTCAAACATATTGTGATTTGTGCTTTGGAGGAAATGGAGTTGTGGGAAAATGAATGAATGGAGGGATTTGTGGTTTATAGTTGTTTTGGTAGGATGGAATTGAGGTTGGAGGGAATTGTGTCGAGACTAGACCCATTCTAGTGCAATTTTGTGCCTAAATGCAATCGAGAAGAAATGATGAATACAATTGAAATTGAAGTTTGCAAAACGAATATTTGAAACGTCATTTCATGAGTAAAAGCATAATAAAAAAAAGAAAAATATTAACACCTACCTTTAAGAATGAAAAAGAAACGCTTTCACAAATAAAACCGTATTGGTTACTGTACCATTTATTACCAAAAGAGCAGGGAAGTAATTATAAAATGTGATTTGATGAGAATTTAAATAGAATCAGCTGCTGGCCTTGACTGTGTCAGCAGCAGACGGGAATTGGCTTATTTTTGTGAAAAATATTATGGAAATGAAATGGGCAACCCACGAGGTTTGGTCCATTTGCGAAAATAAAATAAAGGAAAATAACAAAACCACGTGGTGATAATGGTAGGCATATGGAAATTGATAACAAATATTTTGATGGATTAAGAAAAATAATTAATCATTTTAATTAATTAGAAAATGAATTTATAATTTGAGCATTATAGAATTCAAACGAGTTTTTGCAAAAAAATGGATTTTCATTGAGAATATGGCCTTTTTTGATTAGTGAAAAGATTGATGATGACTTTTGGCTTTACATTACATTTAAGGCACCTTTATAAAGAAGAAATTGGGATGATGAAAAGGTGGCCAAAATTGAGAGAGAAAAATGGAAAGGAGGAATTGGATGGATTTAATGGATGATGAAAATGGTGGGACATCCAAATCAGAAGCAGAAGATTGGGAAGCGCGGTCACGGCCACCCGTCGAATAATGAATTCAGGAGGAGGAGGAAAAGCCGTCAACAAAAGAAGCATTTTATTATGGATGATGACGGGAATATATGGGGGAATGAAAAGAAGAGAAGGGGAAATGATGCAATCGAACAGGGGAATTTCATATTAGAGAGATATTTTGTTTTGGGTGCATTTTTAGTAAAAGTTTGGTTAAATTTGTGGGAAAAAGCCAAATAAATATTTTTATTTTTATTCATTTCGAATTTTCCTCATTTTGATGATGCAACAATCAACAAAAACTACAAAATTGGCCTTAAATTAATTCAAGTTAGGAATTTAGATGAAGCCTAAAACAAAGGGCAAAATGTAAGCACAAAATACAGGAATAAGTATTTTATGATGGATACACTTTTTTGTGCTTTTGATTTCCAATCCATCAAATAAATCATTGACTTGGCCTATAAAATAAATAAATTCAGTCGAATTCGAATCCAATCAAATTTATTCCCTTATTCCCATATCATTTATAGCCAATTTAATTTAATTATTATTTGTCAATTCATCAAAATTGATTAACAAGGTAAATTTATTGTTTTCTGAATTGGTTCCTTAAATAATTTCCTTCCTCAAATTTCAAATAAATAATATTAATAAATTCCCTCAAGGGTATAAAATATAATATGAAATTCATCCCATTTCCCTTTCTTTTAAAAATCAAATTTACTCAACAACTAATTAATTTTTCCATTTGGGAAATTTCTTAGTGAAAATTTTGCGCATGGAAAAAATTTATTAGGAAATTTACAAAATAATAATTTTGCTTATCATTTTATTTGGTCGATTTGATGGATGGATTGAGATGAGGGGTTAGGGCTATAAAAATGACCCGCCGGAAAGAATGATTGGCCAATTGGGACACGGACCTTTAATTGATGTTTTTAATTTTTAAATTGCAGAATTTAGTTGGGCAAAAAGAACAAAAAATAAATGAATAAAAATACAGCAAAAAGATAATAAAAATTCGTTCCAACCAATAATTTCTGCAAATTGGGTTCAAAAATTCATTTTTTATCAATGAATAAATTTTTAAATTATCGTATTTTTCCATTCTTTGACCAAAACAGTGAAAAGTCAATGTTTGACCCCAATAAAATTAGCAAATTAATTCAAAGAAATTTCCCTAATAAAATGTTGTTTTTGCCCTAAATGACAATAAAATCATAATCACATTTTCCGCTTCCATCATTTTGTCTGTTTATCAATTCCCAAAAATGTGATCACTGTTTCCATCGCATGATTTTCCCATCAACATTAAAATTTTTTGCAAAATTAATGAACATTAAAAATATGTATTGGAGAAATTTGGAAAGCATTTAAAATTTTGTTTTCAGAAATTTTTTTGTGAGACCAAAAATGGGCCAAATGTTAGAAAATAAAGCTTAAATAATATGCATCCTAATCCAATTCTATGCCTAGTCATAAGCCAAAAATTTCTTCCATTAATTTCATTTTCATTCTTTTCCTTCCCAAATCGCAACTGTAAATGATTCGACATTTGAGTAAGGAATGATAGATTGGATTGGGTTTATTTTATTTTATATGAGCATCAAAAATTGGAATAAACGGGTTTAGCCTAGGGTTGCGCCCCCGTCCCCGCGGGGGTCACTCCCGACGGGGGCCCCCGCGGGGGTTTGAGTCTCACCCCCGTCCCACTCCCGAAGGTCCACCCCCGATCACTCCCGCCCCCCGAACCTCCACCCCCGCGGGGGTACGGGGGTGAACATACACCCCATATTATTGAATTTTTCAAGGAAAATGCAATATGAAAGGAAATTTTTAGCAGATTTTTGTAGGATTTTTAAATTTTCATTAAGAATTTTTCGCTGCGCGGCCATTTTTGGTTAATTTTTTCGCTGCGCGGCTCTTGATAATCTTCTGTTATGGATAATAGACCCCACAAAATCACTTTCTATGGTTAATTTAGGGTGCTAATCAAGAATCTGACATCCTTATAATCATATCATGCCATATTGAAGATTTATATAAGACTTTCCGGCAAAAAATGTCCGTCAAATTTTATTTGTTAAAGCAAATTTGGATGATGTGTAAGGTGAAAAAACAAAAACCAGCGAGGGACATTAGCATCTCGCCACCAATCTCATCGATTTTGACGAGCCTTATTAGCTCATCAGCCAATTAACCAATTTAAATGACCTAAAGTATATTTAATAGTCCCAAATCTTGGCTATCCAATGGTATAATGATCATCCAAAACTTCAAAACTTTGGCCAAGATGAGGCCAAAAATTTAGAAAAATTGTTTGTGTATCTAGGCATCTAGGGCCATTTTGGCAAAACCATTACAGTTTGTAAGTTCAATATATCATTGGATAGCCGATACTTAGGGCTATTAAATGCACTATATCATTTAATTTAAATTAGTAAATTGGCTGATGACTCATGAGCTAAGGCTCTTCAAATTCAAAATCACTGAGACGCTTGTGATCGAGACGCTAATGATAATGATCCCAACCGTGTGTAACTGGCACCAACAAATTCAAATGATCCAGAACAGGAAGAAATCGAAGAGGAGATTGAATGAATTATGAATTAAAATTTATTTGCGCTTATAATTTATTAAAATTTTAATAAATTTTTCTTCAGAAATTTTTTTTTTTTGAAAAATAAGACTTTTTAAAAAATTTTGGTCAACCCCGTACCCCCGCGGGGATCCCCGCGGGGGTCCCCGTCAAGGTCACCCCCGTCCCCGCCCCCGAAGGTGCCACCCCCGATCACCCCCGCCCCCGTCCAACTCGCCCCCGACCCTCGGGAGCGCAACCCTATTTAGCCCCTCTGTTGGGGCCAATGCTCTTCTGAATGAATGAATGATTTAATAGGCCGCCAAAAAAGATTATTTTTGGGGCCAAACAAAGTTCACTCGTACATCTTTGTTCAATTTATCTATTCATTAGAGGATTTTACTTTAAATCACAAAAATGTCATACTTTTTTTTATTATTTTGATAAGGAAAAAAATGATTATAAAATGAGTTTGGAGATTATTATTCCAAATATATCTTTTTCTCACCCATTTAAATGTTGCATTTTTTTATGAATTCATTTCATATTTCCCTTTATTAGAAGAATATTAAAAATGTCCCCCGGCTCCATCGAACGGCAAGTTTATCGTTCATTTTGGAATAAATTCTCAAATCGTGCCGACAATACGTCGATGCTATTGAATGCAAATGCCGATGAATTGGCCGAATTGGACAAGTCAATTAGAGGAACAATAGAACATAGAAATATAAATTTATTTTAGGAACGAAATAATGGCATTATTGCCAAATTATGAGGGCAAATTTGTGGTCGATATTGGCGCCGGAATTGGGTAAAATAATATTTTTACGAATATAATTTTGACTAATTGGAAATTTTAGTCGTTTTACTTCGGAATTTGCCAAAATGGCTTCGAAAGTGGTGTCCACAGATTTTATGGAGAATTTCATTGCGAAAAATCGAGAAAGTAATGAACATTTTGGGAATGTGGAATTCAGAGTGGGCGACGCCGTTGGATTGGAATTTGAGGAAGGAAGGTGGGAAAATACATCAAAATAAAATTATAAATTGTGAATTAAAATTTAGTGTTGATTTGGTATTCACAAATTGGCTATTAATGTATTTGTCGGACGAAGAAGCAATTCGATTTTTGGCAAATGTTCTAAAATGGTTGCGACCTGGCAATGGGAAATTGCATTTGAGGGAATCATGCTCGGAGCCAAGTACACCCGGTAATGATGAGCAAAAAGGCATTTAAATCACCGTAATTACTTTTTTAATTCCCTAATAAGTAGGATCCTTCAAAAATTAGGAAAATTATGAACATTTTTGAACAAATTATAGCGAATTTTGTAGAGCTTTATAGAACTAAGAAAAGGTAATAAAACATTTTTAGGTTCACTATTCAGAATTATGGCCTTCAAAAAGACAGTGTGGAATTAAAGAGAGTATTTACGGTAACTAAAAGGGCATTCAATCCTTTTTAATAATTCATTTTATTTTTAAATATGTAAATTCTATTGAAGGAAAAAGTTCGGGAGGGGCAAGTTCATCCCTGCACAATGAAAATGAAGTGAATCCAACAAAATATCGCTTTTCATCGGCATATATAAATTTGATGAACAAAATTCGGCACAAAGATTCAGAAGGGAATGTGTGGAAATTCAAAATTCATTGGGCATGCTCAGTTGGAGTTTACATTGAGGCAAATTCAACGAAATGAATTCACAAATTCATTCATTTTATTTATAGAAAAATGGTAATTGGCGTCAAGTTCATTGGCTGGTCACGAAAATGCCGGCTGAAAATGATAAAATTCCATCCGAAATTGAATTGGTCCAAAATTTGACTGAAAAATGGCCAAAAGAACAGAAAAAATGGGACGCAAAATTGAATGAAATGATCGGACGAAATAAAATGGTAAAAATAAAATTATTTAAATTATATTTTTTTATAGTTTACCAATAATTTACTCAAAATGAATGATTTGGATTGGAAAATTGATGGGGAAAATAGCACAATTTTTGCATTCAATAATCGACAAAATGCGGCACAATTTGGAATTGATCCGCACATTTTGGCAAAAGTAAATTAATTAATTTGAAAGTAAATTTAGATGGAATTTGTAGCATTTTGGATGCCGAATTTGGTGCATTGAATTGAACCAATTCTGCTATCGGCATTTATTGACAATGGCAAATGAGGCCGGAGATCGGCGAATTCGAATTGGTTGGCATTTGGGTATGAAGGAGGCATTGGAATTTTGGTGGGAAAATGGTGGCCAACAATTGAACGCATTTTTTGGCACAAATTTATTATCAATTGAAAATGCCGAACAAATTGATAATATTGCTGTAATTATTATGGATTGGAGAATATTTTTTTGTTTTATTATTTGTAGGCAATTTTGCAAAATGAAGGAATTTTGATGAGTTTGGAGGCAGAAAAAGTGGAAGAAAAGAAAATTGTACAAAATTATAATAAAATAATAAAAAATTGAATATTTCAGCAACTTTTGGAAAGCAATTTCCAAATTATGGCAATGAATTCGATTAAAATGGAGGATGACATCGAAATGGAATTCATTTTGGCAAAAAAGAAGATGGCAAAAGAAAATTGTTCAAATGGGGAATGGTCAACAATGCCAATGAATGGAGGATTTTAATTAAAATTAAATTGAATTAATTTGCATATATTTTGAATTTTGACCGATAAAAATAAATCAATTTTAATTCATTTTGTCCTGCATAATCTGCCTCAATTTTTCGCGGAATTCAGCCTGAATTATAATTCGATCTTCGATTGATGCCGCCTTCATTCGACGATAATAGGCACTACAAATAAATGGGAATAGGAATTAATCGTTAATTAATTTGTTTCCGATTGTTCCGGAAATTTCTTTCTGGAAAGTTTTAATCTAAGTTCTTTCTGAAAAGTTTTAATCTAAGTTCTTTCCGGAAAGTTTTAATCTAAGTTTTTACCGGAACGTTTTAATCTAACTTGTTTCCGGAAAGTTTTAATTCTGATTTTGTTCCGGTTGTTCCGGAAAGTTTTAATTCTGATTTTGTTCCGTTGTTCCGGAAAGTTTTAATTCTGATTTTGTTCCGGTTGTTCCGGAAAGTTTTAATTCTGATTTTGTTCCGGAAAGTTTTAATTCTGATTTTGTTCCGGTTGTTCCGGAAAGTTTTAATTCTGATTTTGTTCCGGTTGTTCCGGTAAGTTTTAATTCTGATTTTGTTCCGGTTGTTCCGGAAAGTTTTAATTCTGATTTTGTTCCGGTTGTTCCGGAAAGTTTTAATTCTGATTTTGTTCCGGTTGTTCCGGTAAGTTTTAATTCTGATTTTGTTCCGGTTGTTCCGGAAAATTTTAATTCTGATTTTGTTCCGGTTGTTCCGGAAAGTTTTAATTCTGATTTTGTTCCGGTTGTTCCGGTAAGTTTTAATTCTGATTTTGTTCCGGTTGTTCCGGAAAATTTTAATTCTGATTTTGTTCCGGTTGTTCCGGAAAGTTTTAATTCTGATTTTGTTCCGATTGTTCCGGAAAGTTTTAATTCTGATTTTGTTCAGTGCATCTGAAATTTAGCAGCCCCAGGACATTAATAGAAAAAATACAATATTTATCGCCTATTTTTACCGATGCAAAAGAATGCTCTTTTCTCCTCGATTCAAATATGGATTCATTGAGGCTGGATCTGGCAACATTGTGGAATACGATGGAATGCAGGGGGCAGTAGGAGTATTGGCCAATGGCATTGGCGTCGTCTCCAATTCCCGCATTTCTTCCTTAACCGAATTTTTGCGCTCCAATGGAATTGATGGTCTCGTCGAAGTTGTCTTTCGTCGATTCCATTTCATTTCTTTAAAAATGTTTAAATTTGTAGGGAATATTCCTTCTCCTTGCCATATTCATAATCCTCGCTCAGTTCAGCAAAATGGCCAATGGAAAATGAGAGGAAAAGAATTGAAAAAAGGAAAAATGATTGCATTTTAAATAAAATATAATGGACGAAAAATTGATACAATTTAATAATGTTGATGATGATCTTTGCGCAAATGATGCAAATTTACTCCCTTTTATACTATATGCAAATGTGGGAAGGCAAAGTGGGCATCCAACTTCCCTCAAGGTCATCCGCCAATCAATCTTTTTACATAAAATCCATTTTTGGTCATTGGAAATTGGGCAAAGTTTGGGTAATAAAAATATGTATCGAGGGTACAAAAATTTGTTTAATTTGCTCATTTATTTTATGAAAATTGTGCATTAAATAAGACTATTTGGAATGAAAAGGCAAAAATTTATTCAATTCCAATGCATTTTTGTTCATTTTCGATTTCCATCTCCACTGCCTTCCGCATGCCAAGTTGATGAGGATGTTTGCTTTTTGGCATAATTATCGTCCATTTCCGCTACACCCATTCCCGCCTCCTCCTCCTCCTCACTTTGGGTTCCCCGCATCAATCCGGTCCCTTCTTCCACCTAAACAATTCAATTTTACCCTAAAATTCCCCTATAAATCCCAAAAATGACCTCCCAAAGTGCTGGTTCCGGAATTGATGCAGCCGATTGTTGTGTGATAGCTGAATTGCTTCTTTGTGTTCTCAATGCGGCCAATGCCCCACCAATTTGACCCAAAAGTGGAAGTCCATGGCTGGTCCTTCGCACTCGACTTGGGCCAATCATGTTTGGCGCCGTTATCGATTGATTTGCGGTATTTTTGTTGGCTGATTCCGAACCACTAATGGATGACCCTCTTTTGGCCAAATTTGCCACTACATTCACAGCCGTATTTTCTCCAGTTCCATTCCCAGTTGTCCCTCTCATTCGTCTCCATTGTTGCGGATTGGGTGGCTTTTTTAGAAGAAAATCACCTCTAAAGTAGAAATAAAATTAATTTCAATTTGCGTATTAAAATACTTTGGCGTTAACATTTGTGCGGTTGCAGCGGCCAATCCGGCGCTGGCTGCGGCCGCATATGGAATGGCACTGTGCGGCTGGGACAATTTTTGTTGGGAATTATGATGGGAAGAATGGCCCAACATTGATTGGAAAAGGAAGCCGCCCTTCAAAATAAAATAACATAAAATTATTTCCATTTTAATTTTTACCTGATTAATGCCATTTGGCTGGGCGCTGACCAATGGGATTAGTACGCTTGTTTTGCGTCTTCCCTGGCCAATTTGAGGAGTCCGGTCCAATGCTTCGATGGATTGGCCTATTCCAATAGGCGACATTGGTGCCGATTTTAGTGGAGTGGAATCGCCTTTAAATGAGAATTATTGAATAATTTTCGGATCTTTTTCCTCACTTCCGGCTGTGATGTTCTCGATGAAATCCTCCCACATTGAATCCACCACTTCCGTACAAACCAAAATGCCCGCATGGATGGTTAACATTCGAAGCATGAAAACTCCGTCCATTTTTATGTAATCTCGGACAAACTATTCAATAAAAAATGATTATTCCCTTCCCCTAATTCATTTACCCCTTCCAATTCTTCCTCAAAATTTGTTCTTTTGAATTCCACATCGGCCAATTCCAATCGACGGGCAATGAATCTATGAATAAATTAAAATATTAATTCCAATTAAAATAGACACACTTTTTTCTGGCCTCAAATGGAAGTGAGGAGAAAAGCCAATTTATGAGGCTGAAAATGGTGGCCACAACCAAAAGACTGTACCAAATCCAAAGGAGCACGAAAACCTAAAATATAAAGAGGATGGAGGAATTGGATGAATATTTGTACCTTTTCAATGAAAATATTAATCACCAAAACACATTGGACTGTATGCTTTTGAACATTTCCCAAAACACGAACATCCATATCACAATAAGTAACCTAATTTATAAGGTGAAAAATAAATTTACTCTTTTAATACCCCGTGGGGAAATATTTTTAACATTCCCAAAGTCCGAGAAATTATTAGAGAGTGGAGAATTAAAAGAATATTTACGGTATTTTATTTAAGATGGAAATGAAAATGAATACCCGTGGGAAATTGCCAGAATCACTCCAAGCTGAAAATATAATTTAATAAATAAATTGAATAATATTTATTATTACGTCTTCCATAAATGAGGTCTTCGAGTACGCCAAATCCATAATATCGATAATTGCTGGTTTGCAAAAACCAATTCAATAAAAACATCTAAAAATGGCCAATTTAAATTTTAAATTGGTGGGAAATGACCTGAATAATGACATTGGTAAGGAATAAAATTTTGATACCAATGTAAAGAAATGTTAAATAGGCTTCATAGAATCGAAGATTGAGGATTCGAAGGAATTTATGGTGGTACGGATGTTTGCTGCCAAAACGGAAACGATGCCGGAAAACGGAGCCCAAATGGGCGGACATTCCCTTTAAAAATGGTTGGAGTAAGGGAATGATGAAATGGAAAGAGGAATTGGCACAAACTTTGATGTTTGCTTCGCGCATTTCTGGAATAAATCACAAAATAAATTAATTATTTAAAATGTGATTATGGTGCCAACTTGGTTGAATATTTGTATGGTCATTGGCAAAGGCAATAATGTCTTTTATTCGGATGCCACTTTTAGTGTAGAGAACACGCCAAATTAGGCAAGGCGAATAGAAAAAGAAGGCACAAATTACTGAAAACAACAAATTATATTATTCATTTTTGAATACCGTATTTCCTCTATTAGAAACCCACCCTCAACTTTGAAGTAATGTACCCCTTGATATGCCATTGGGTTCTATATGCTATAGTTTGTTCAAAAATACCAATAAAATAACAAAATTAGATCCCAAATTTTGCCCATTTTTGAGGGATTCGAAACTTATAAGCCCATGGGCTTCTAATTCAGGAAACACGGTATTTTGTTTTCAATAAAATTATCCATTTCCCTTCCATTTCAATGAATTTCCTTCCATTCATCCATTTTGCCTTTATATTTGTTTTCCAAAAAAGGAATACAGTTCCAATTCTGATCCTCTATCTCAAATCCTTGCTCCTTCTCCTCCGGGGCGGATGGATGGCAGTAAATCTTTTTTCCACCGAATGCCAAAGAAGTGGATGGATGGATTCGAAAGGCGGGCCAATGATTTGAAGGAGGGGGATGGACCCAAATGAAGGAGGAAAGGCGCATTCAAAGAAGGGAATGGGGATGGGGGGATTAGCGGCCAAATGCAAATCCAATGAATCCTCCCTCTATTTCCTTCCTTTTCCCATTCATCAAGAGCATTGTCAAAAATTAAGGCGCGAACCCCATCAAAAAGAGGAAAAGGCAAAAAGCCGATTGCCAATAAATTCCATTCCAATTGAATTAAAGCCAATACCAAATTTGGGCATCTTCCTATTCCCTTTGAAATGATTTATAATCACTTTTTGTACCCTTTCCCATTCACAAAAAATTTATCCAAAAGTTCCAAAAAAATAAAGCATTTTTGGCCACCAATATCAAAAAATTTGGGGCCATCAAAAACATTAAAAATGCTTGCGGCAAAATATAAAATAACCCTAAAATGGCATTCCCAAAGAGAATGTGGCATTTTTGTTCCCCAAAATGAACAAAAAGCAGCGGGTGCAAACGGCGCGTACAAATCCGTCCTCAAAATGCCCAAAAATGAATGAATGAATGCCCTCCATTGGACCCATTCATTATTGGATTGATGGCCGCCAATGGGCCGCGCACAAAAGGGCCGCCGTCCCGCCTGCCTTCTTTTGTCCAATGAGAATCGCAAAAAGGAGGGAAAAGGCACATATTGTCCGTCCGCCAAAATTATTATTATTTTTTCATGCCAAAATGAATGATTTTTTTTTAATTTTAGAAGAATGAATTATTCTGGAATAATGTCCAAAAAACAAATTCGTCGAATGAAGGCCAATTGCCGTGAACGAAATCGAATGCATGGGCTGAACAAGGCAATGGACATTTTACGGGTATTTTCCATTAAATTGGTTCATTTCCCATTCAAATTATTTCAGTTGCATGTTCCACTCTTCTCTGCGCAATCCAAACAAAAATTGTCCAAAATTGAGACACTTCGATTGGCCAGGCAAGTTTGAATTTGAAGGCCAAACCAATTTTTTCTGGGCATTTTCTATTGTTCGCCATTGTATTTTTGAGAAGATTACAGCAGCACTTGAGGGGGACAGTAGTCCTTTTAGAGTGGATTTGGGTGGATCAAGTACCCTTTTAGGAACTGTCAATCCAGGGGAAATAAAATCCACCAAATCGTGGGAAGGGAAGGATTTGATGAAGGAGGACAATGACTCCCTTTTTTGGTTTGGTCCATTGTGTAAATAAATTGGCCAAAATTTATTCCAAATTTTTGGCACAATTTTATATTAAATTGGACAAAAAAAATTATTAAATTTTCTAAAAACTAGTGAATTTTGGATAAATAAAATCGAATTAGAATCCTTTCATGAATTTGAAGTACCCTATTTCTTCTATTATTCACAGCCTCTTTTAGAGTCTTTAAATAGAGAATTGGCTTTTTTAGGGAGGGAAAATGCATGAAAATAAGTTTTTATTTCCAACAAATTATAACATATTTTTATGATTCAAAACTTGCTTAATAAAATTAAAAATCAGCAAAAAAAAATTGAGAAAGGTAAGCTTCTAATTTTTAATAGAGGATGGGCTTCTAAAAGAAGAAATACGGTTGTTTTTTCGGAAATTTAACTCTATAAAATGTTCAGAAAATAATGTTAATTTTTTTGCTTGCAGGAATTATATAATTGCGCTGCAAAGGATGGCGGAATGTGGCCAAATGAGCCAAATGGATTATGCTTGCCAATTGGCAATGGGCTTAAGCCAAACAACGGCTAATCAAATTGCCAATGCCCTCGACCTTCCCCCAGTCCTTTTGGCCAATCAATTGAGGGCCATCAAAGGCCACCACAATTCGCCCCAATCCAACAGCAGTGGATTTGGAGATGAAGAGGAAGAGGAAAATTGGGAGGAAAAGGAGAAATGAAAAAATGAACAAGAATAATTATATATTTTGGTCTAAATTGGTTTAAAATGTGAATAAAACAAACCAAGGAAGAATGGGGTCCATTGATAATAGCTGATCATATTCTTCTCCCTCACTTCCTCATCACTTGGAATTCCATGGGAAAATGGGGCAAAATAAGTGTTCATTGAGAAGCAGTAAATTTCTACACAAAAATGCGAGGAATTTGCATTAAAATATATTTGAATAAACCAACCCGTATATTCTTGCCATGAACTTTGATATTCCGCCGGCATCCAACACTCAAAAAATATTTTATTTCGGAATAATTTCCCCAATTTTGTACCTCAATTGGCCTTCCCCCGTACATTTTCAAACTGATCAAAACGGATGTGACCAAAAGGAATGTGGTCGTGTAATAATAGTGCAGTCGATCGGCCATATCATCGTCGGCTAAAATTGAAGGAAATTTATAAAAATTTGGGCAATTCAAATTTTCGTATCAGAATTAGATTGAATAGACTAAATTCCATCCATAAAAGCTTTATTCCCAAATCCCAACAGTCATCATCATTAGGTTATGCGTTATGTCAATGCCAAAAATACCTAAAAGGGCCTTTCCTATTCATCCTACTGTACTCCCACTTTTGCCTAATCCTCTCGTCACCCCAATCAATCAAATATTGCCCCAATCTGCCTTTTTAAATCGACCTTTTTTCCCTTCACTTTATTGCATATTTTTTCACACAATAAATAAATAATTTAAACTTGATTCGCCTCTAATCCCGCATTTATTGGTTCATTTAGGGTTTACCGGGACTAGAACTTAGGCCCACTCTCGCTCCAAACAACGTTAGCCCTATATCTTTAGCCAAGATTAGGAATTTTAAATTTGTTAACATACCTTGAGGCTGAAGGAAGGAAAGAGTGCCGACCACTTCGGAGAATACCATCCTGGAAAATTTGCATTCAAAAATATATTTAAAATATTTATTTTAAATAATTATTGTTTCGAACCGCATGATGAAGAAAGCCAGACTGTATTTGGAGAACAATGTCTCTAGGATGGACGTGGCCCCTCCATTTTGGCCACCAACTTTTCCACTTTTTACTATTCCCTTTTTATTCCTCAAATTCGATTTCCTCAATCGATGTCTTCCTTTTGATCCGCCGATTTTGGAACCAATTTGTGGAATTTTTTATTATTTATGTTTTTTTGTATTTAAAAAAATCGGAGAAATGCTAGACCATCATCGATTGAGGGAGAATGGATTGAATATAGAAAGGGGGAATGGAAGGGTAAAAGCAGACTAGAATGGAATTTGGCCAAAAATAGCTTCAAGCTTCTGCTTTTCCTCCACCCTAAAAATTGTCCCCTATTCACATTTCTTTCAATAAATTTAACAATAATTTAATTACGGGACATTCTTCTTCAAATATACGGTATGGAATGATATTTTCCATATATAGAGGCATATTTTTAATTAATTAATTAATTAATTGAAAGCAAATTTTAATTCTACTAATCCTATTTCAATGCATTTTTTTTATTTTTAAAAATAATTTTACCTTTCTGATGAGGTGTCCTGAAGAAAATAAAGTAAAAAAAGTGGGGATAAAAGAAATAAATAAAATATTTTCACGCCATTCCAATTTTATGTGGTGAAGTCCATAAAAAGGTGTGCGATTGATGCTTCATCCAATCCCAAGGGTGTGCAATGCTTTTCCCTTAAAATATTTTATTTGTCCAATTCCCCATTTTGCGCCAAGTGCCAATGAATATTTGTTTTGGATTTTATGATGCCCCAACCCCAAAGGATCATCATCAACGCATCAAAATGTTAAAAAAGAGTTTGTAACGTCTTCTCGACCTTCTCCCCATTTTTTTTTTTGTTTGCGCTCAAAAAATGACGTGTTGATGAGATTCAAAATATTCATGCATTGCTTTATAGAGAATTTATTGTTTTTAACCAAATCAATCTTTTTCATTATTTCCAAATTCAATTAAGAGGGCAATGGAATTTTGGATTGGGAAGATATTTAATGGCACTCTATGAGGGTTCGATTTTGATATTGGTGTGAGCATGAGCATAGCTTCTTCGACAAAAAAATCGATGTTCATAACAATAATATTAAGATCATCAATATTTAATCAGTATAAATTATGTTCTCAAATTTGAAGTTTAGTAATCGATTTAATTCAAATTACTCAATCAACATTCACGCATCCACATTCATAACCTAATCATCATTATCAATCAACAATCACCAATCACCAATCATCGTATTAATATTAGAAATTTATGTTTTGTTCAAGAAAATACTCCAAATGACTTACTTCTTTTTAATCTAACAGTAACACATTTTTAAGCTGCTAAATCTTAAAAGATTAATGACCAAAATCAAATCCAAATCTTCAGCTGGATTAGAATGCTTTTTAATGTTCAATGTAAAAATGATTCGTTTTTCTCATTATATTTCCGTTTTCTGATACTGTATCAAAAAAGTTAATTATTAAAAATTGGCATTATGTACTCGTCATTTAATCCAATTATTGATTTTTATTTTTTCAACAAGACAAAGACAAGCCAAGCAAGCTTAATAAGCTTCAAGGCTTAAGCTTCAAGCTTGCCTTGCCGCTTGCCTTTCTTTTTTTCATTCAACTTTTAATCAACCAACCGAGTTCAAGCTGTAATTTGTGAATTTAATAAAACAATGAACAATCCAATCTCTTCATTATCGATATCATTAATCAATAATCTAGATTCTAGATCTTAAACAAGTAAAGTAGTTTTAACTTTTAAGAAGAAACAAACAATCGAACTCAATCTCTTCAATTAATCATGTTCATGTCATAATTATCTTGTTAATAAAAAAACAACATCATACATCAACATCACATACACATTCCAAAATCAATCACAATTTTAGTTTTCTTCACATTTACCCAAATTCAAACATTACCACTAATAATCATGAACAATTTAGCCATAATCGAAAAAACAACATCCACTGTAAATATTCAAACAGCAAAAACCGTTCGAATATTAGAAAATGCCATCATTGTTACCCAGCAAATCATTCCTTGCATCACTGCTACCCAGCAAATCATTCCTTGCATCACTGCTACCCAGCAAATCATTCCTTGCACAAATATTGACCGCAGGTTTTGTGGCATTGATTGATAAATTTTCCATAATTTTAGGTATTATGGCCACAACCGGTGATGTGATCTGCCAAAAAGTCGTGGAAAAACGCGAATCAATTGACCGGGCCCGAACCACCAGATTTGCACTCGCCATAATGTTCCATAATGTGAGTTTGAATAATTTAAGTAAGCATTCAAATAATGAATTTTCAGGCTCCATTTCAGTATTGCTGGTTCCGCTTCCTGGATCGCCGATTCCCAACTGCTCATCACTTCCCAAATGTGATGAAAGTCAGCCGCGTCAAAGTCGCACTGAAGCGTGTTGCCATCGATCAAAGTTGCTTTGCTCCACTCCTTACGGCAAGCTTCCTATTCAACGTCCTATTCATCGAATTCCGTTCACCCGAAATGGCGCTGGAACGGCTGAAGCGAATCTACCCGGAAGTGATGACCAATAACTATAAGGTTTGTGGCGGATCTGATAACTAAAACTTGAGGTTTTTGGATAACCAAAACTTGAGGTTTTTGGATAGCTAAAAACTTAAGGTTTTTATATAGCTAAAATGGATAACCAAAACTTAAGGGGTTTTTTTGTTAAGTAAACAATATACTATTCTGATATTAAATTGTTAATTTCAAATTATTTATAGTTCTGGCCCTTCGTTCAATTTGTCAACATGATGCTGGTACCGTTGCATTTGCGCGTTGTGTTCTTCCAATTCTTCGCCATCTTCTGGAACATCTATGTCAGCAACAAGGCAAATGGCCATCAACAACAATATTCTGCCGGCGATTTGGGCAATGGAATGCAAACTCAATGATGATGATGAGAAAGATCCGCGCAAAAAGAAGATTGGAATAATAATAAATCTCAAATACCTATTACCTATATACCTATATTTCTTTTTTGTTGTAATTAAATGATGATCTCGTCTTATTTTTGTATATTATTCAAATAATTTCTGGGTAAAAAAGCTATATTTTTCATATGATATTAAATTTGGTGAAAAAAGCATTGAAAAAATGCCGAAATATTTATAATGCTCTAAAAAAAGAGTCTTCACATGATTATTCAAATCCAAACAAGTTTTTATAAATTTGAGCATTTTTAGACAAGTACATTCCATTCCTAAATTTACAAGTAAATTAAAATGCCAGTGTTTCCCATGCTCCAGGAAAGAGAAAAATTATGGCTTAAAATAGGTGCAGCGATTATTGGAATTGGTGGCATAAGCATTTCCCTTTATGTAAGCAGGTTTTTCAATATAAAAATAATATAGAAGTTAGGCAAATATTTGATAGAATAGTTCATACTTCTCTAATAAGTAATAATTAATAAATATTTAGTTAATTTTAAAATATTTAAATAGAATTTTTTTAGCAAATCTGCAAATGGTTCATCGGCAAAAAGCGCCCGGCAATCCAAAGACAAATTGAAGAACAACAAGAAGAGGAGGAAAAGGACACCACCACATTTGGAAAGGCAGAACGACGAAAAGCTCAAGGAATCGACGCCTACAAACAAAAACGATACAATGAGGCCATCCAAATATTCAATGATGCGGCAAAAATTCTGGATGGAGGCGACGAGCAGATTGATGAAGAAGCCAAAAGTCGAGAATTGCGCGCCTCGTGCCAAAATAACATTGCCGCTTGCCATGATGCCTTGGTTTGTTTTTTCATTTATTAATTAAAAAATAAATGGCCAAAGGATGAGAGATCTGTCAAGAGCCAAGACCCTAGAGGTCAAATAAATAAACCGTTTGAACCATTTATTGGTTTAAAACTTGCTTTAGATAAGTGACCAATAAATAAATATGATCAATTTAACAATATTTAAATTCGTTTTTTGCAGAAAAACCTCGAAGCCTGCATCGAACATTGCACTGCGGCCATCGCGCTGAACCCGGATTATGTGAAGGCATTGACCCGGCGCGCAAAATGTTATCAAAAATTGGGACGAATTGCCGAAGCGATAGATGGTTTCTTTTTATTCAAATTATCAATTAAAATAATTAATTTAATTAAGATTACATGGATTTGTTGACTTTGGAGAATGAAAATGCCATCCAACCGGCACACTTAAATCAAATCCACCATGAAATGGACAAAATGATCGATGCATTGATTGAACCGCAAATGGCCGAAATAATTCAGGTTTTGTGCAGTAAATTAATATATTTATGCAAAAGCAATTAAAAACTAGTAATTCGACATTTTTGGTAAAATGTTCTGTTTATATTCCGTTTTGATGAAAAAACCACAACCACAACATGATTTTTCATGAACCATCCATCATTATAAGATGAGATTTTCGGTCTGGTATAATGGCCAGCTAAATGTTGGATTTTGACTTTTAGGGTCATCTGAACTGACATTTTTTGCTATGACTAAATATAATAAATTTTAATTTTTTTAAGAACAATTAAAATTAATCATTTTAGAGTCGAGTTGGCCAAGCACAGAAGATTTCTCAATCAATTGTTGCGCCTTGGTATTTTTTCAAATTGGCCCAAAATGATCCATTGTTGGCACGGGCACAGGCAATTGATACGAAAACAGCGAAAATTGAAATGGCAAAAGGATTGGACCGGGCATTGATTGCGCTGGCACAGCAAAAATATGAGTGAGTATTTTTTTGAATATTTTTCATTCTATTTTTTCAAATTAATTTTTAAAATTTTCATAATTCAATTTTAATTTTTCAGCGACATCGCTCGATTGGCTATTGATTTTATTGAGATTGAGCTGGAAGACTGTGAAAATTTTGCCTGGGATAATCCATTGGAACGGGCTCAAGCCGTGTTGTTGGCCGCCCGTTTTCTTCATTATCAATCGCTGGATGATGCCGCACATTCAATGGCCGAACGATTCACCCCATTTTGGGACAGACTTGGTCTGCTTTATTTTATTTAATTTTTTTAATTGTTTAGAATAATTAAAAAATTTATTTTAAGTAAATTCTAATCAATTTTTAATTAAATTCGTATTTATGCATAAAATATTAGCCTAGATACAATTTTGGGGAAAATTTGATTAATTATGGTTTATTATACTTTATAAAGAAGATTTAACCATTAAAGAACTAAAAACGACATTTTTAGCTTAGTGGGTCGATGCTTTAAATTAAGGTCACGAGTTCGAACCCGCTCACAGTCAGATAATTTTTTCGGACTTATTTCCATTTTTATACATTATATTAGATGCAATTTGAAATTTTAATCCAATTAAAGTTGCAAAATTATAAATAAATATATATATTTTTTGTAGATGAAGCACAAAAATTGGCCAATAAAGATTTGCACGTTGCCCAAATTGTTCTACAAATGCAAATGCTCGGATTTGGGGAGAATGGAGGAAATGCCATTGATTCTTCGAGTCCATCGCATCGATTGACCCCAACAAACAAACAACGAATTTTGCAATTGGCCGAAGATGCATTGCGAATTAATCCAAAGAATGTGGACCCATTGGTCAGTTTTAATTAATTTGATTAATGGAAAATTATCAAAATAAAAATATTACGTAATTAAGAAGATATTGACCATTTCAAAATTGGGGTATGGAAAAATCACGAATATTGTTTAGACTTGTTTTAGAATTCCTTGTTTTCTGCAAATAATTCCTAAATTTTTAATGCAGCTTCTCCTTGGCTTCATTTTGATTTGCGCTGAACAACCGGATGAGGCGGTCAACACATTTCAACGAGCAAAGAAATTGGA
This sequence comes from Pratylenchus scribneri, assembly GCA_030063045.1. NCBI lineage: Eukaryota > Metazoa > Nematoda > Chromadorea > Rhabditida > Pratylenchidae > Pratylenchus > Pratylenchus scribneri. The sequence continues at coordinate 883,430 of JAQSEB010000033.1, forward strand.
CAAGGAACATCCATACGTGAAGTGAGTATTTTTGATATTTCTTTCAATTAATTTATTTATCAAAATCTATGAGAATTTAAAACAGAGCCAAATCTGAACCTATCTATAATCTTATCTAATTTTAATACTAATCTTATATCTTATCTATAGTTTTAGCTAGTATTTCAACTTCAAGACTTAAAAATTCCTTTATGGTCAAAATATTTGGGGTTAAAAAATGAAATTTATCAACAATTTTATCAAAATTATATTCAAATTTGTTCACTTCACCCTCTCATTCAGATACTATGAGAAATGTGCCAATCTCCTCAATGCTCTCCAGCAACAAGACCTCTCTCGTCTTCGCCATTGCTTCTACGAATTGGAACGGGCGCTGAAGGAGGCCAATAGCCAGCATCCACCACCCGGATATGTTCTCCTCAAAATGATTGAGGTGAGTCAAAAATATTATTTTCTTTTTAATTAATTTATTATAAAATCCTTTATGGCCAAAATTCAATTTTTTTATACTAATTTTTTAAAAATATTAAATTAAATTAGGAATTATGATTAATAAATTTTCTTAAAATTTGTAGGCCTCCGGACAATTGGGTTTGCATGAAGTTGCCATTGAATTTGTGCGAATGGCCGTTCAACAAATGCCAAACAATCCGGATGTGATTGTATATGCCAGGCTGGTTTTCCATATTTTCTTATTATTTCATTGTTCAAAATTATAAAAAAACAAAGAATTTATTTTCGATTTAGTTCATTTTGTATTAGAGATTTAGCTCTTTTACAAATTTTGATATTTTAAATATTTTCTCCCATTTCCAAATTTTAATAATTATATTTTTTATTTTATTAATTTAGTATGATGAACCCGGACCAACAAATGGAGAAGGAATTCGAAAAGGCAACCAAAGTGGACCCAAATTATTGGAGAACGCATCGATTGTTGGCAATGCTGCGCCTCAAAAAGTAGGAAAATGCCTTTTAATTAATTGAAAATATTTAATTATTAAAAAAACAACAGTTCTGTATTTCGGTATAAAACCATTCCAAAGGAATAGATTCTCAAATTCTTTTAATAATCATTTTCCTTTTGGGTAATTTCTGAATATTAAGCATTAATTTGATTCCAAAATATTCCAAAAAAAAATTTAAAAATTAATTTTCAATTTTAGATCGGAATATGATGAAGCCGAACGCGAATATGAGTTTGCGTTGGAAGTGGCCAGGAGCAAAGTTGAGCTGAATCTTCTGTTGAAAGAAAGGGAAATGATGCGACTGACAAAGAGTCGAAACCAGAGGGGCAAAAGAATTCCGCAGCATCGACAATTGGCCGAATAATTGATTGATGATTTGATGCAATGAGCAAATATATATATTTTTTTTGTTTCCGATTTTATATCGGAGGAATACACACGGATAGCATTTATTTTATTTATTTATTACATTGTCATCAGTTTTTTTTTAATAAAATTTATGATCAATTTTGGTGGCCATTATATAAATTTACACTTATTGTTAGATTATTCACATTTTGCTTAACCCAATTTAAATAGAAAATAAGGCATATGGGTTATGTCAACTTTTGGTTTATTAATTAGCTATCAAATTTCAATTACTGGGAAAAATACCATTCTGAATATTCTTTTGTATTGGAATTAGAAGCTGTAGAAAGTGGAATTTAGTTCATATTATTATAATTAATATGATAAATATTAATTATAGTTACCGTACATTAAAATCATTTAAGTAAATGATAATGCCCTTTGGGCCTTTTTCATTTTAATTTTTAACCAATGAAATTTAAGCCAATTGGCTTCAAATTGTAGTGTGGCTACAAAGGCTAACAATCGGCGGGAATTCATTTTCTTCAGTAATCCTAATAAAAGTTTATGTCCTACAATATAGTTTGTTAAATCACAAACACCACTCGCCAAAAATATATCCATATTCCATACGCATTTGCCATTCCACTCAAATAGACGAAAAAAGTGTCCGAAAATCAATTTACGTTTTCTCTCAATGTGCCAAACTACATCTAAAAAGTCACACAGTTTTTTCCCAACAAAAAGTGTTCATCATCATCATCATCATCATAAAATTCTATAAATTCCTCTATGATTTTCCATCAATTTACATTTATATAAAATAACCCATCATTTCCAATAATTATGCATCACTATATGCATAGTGCCATTCCTTTCAAATGCTTTTTTCTATTTAAACATTTTTTTTTAAAAATTAATTATTATTTATTAAGAAGCAAGCATAAATAAATATATTTTCTCCCTTTCCAATTCCCTTCTAAAAATGGTCCATTATAAACTTTATTATTTCAATATCCGCGGTTTGGCCGAACCAATTCGATTATTGTTCAATTATGTAAAAGAGCCATTCCAGGATATTCGCATTGAAAAATCTGAATGGTTACAAACAAAATCAAGTCAATTTCATTTAATTCATTATCCCCGCAAATGTTCCTCATTTTATTTAGAATTTTTCTATGGCAAAGTTCCAGTGCTCGAAATTGATGGCGACAAACAATTGAACCAAAGTTCCGCCATTTTGCGTTATCTTGGCGAAAAATATGGTAGACAAATTTTTTGTTAATTATGAAACTTCAATTTAAAAGGTCTTATGGGAAAAGACGAATTTGAGAAGGCAAAAGTGAATGAAATCATCGACTTTCACAAAGACGTTTACAACACAATGTCCCAATTAAGAAAGGGCGATTTGGTAAATGAAAGACTTAATCCATTCTCATTAATTGGTTTTTCTAGGAAAGACTTCGTAATGCCGAACATTTTTTCTCGATTTATGTGAAATTGTTGAAGCAATCTGGTTCCGGGTTCCTTCTTCCCTCTGGGTTGACTATTGCTGATTTTGTGGTGAATTTATTCATTCATTTATTTAGCCCAAAATTTATTTATATTTTAAGGTTGCCGAATATTTGGATCAAAAGAAGATTTCCGAGCCAGAATTGCTTAATCAATTCCCGGAATTAGTCAAATATATTGGCCGGGTCAATTCTCTTCCCCAAATCAGGGAATATGTCACAAAACGAACAGACCAATATTGAATGGAAATAAATTGAATTTAAGCTTAAAACATTTTTGTCACAAAACATAAATGCATTCATTCATAATTAATTCATCTTTGATCTTTACTATATAGAATAAAAATAAATGTTTTTGGTTCGGAATTGTTTATAAATTGTGTCAAAAATGAATTTGCTCTAGGCAATTTCATTATGAATGAACTTTTGGAACAAATTATTCTACCAACCATTTATGTGAAATTAAATTATCCAAATTTGACATTTTTAAAACTATTTATTTCGAGGATGTTGGTACTTACTTAAACTTAATGCAATTTTGCCAAAATAGAAGGCAATTTTTTGACTCCAAATTTTATTTTTTTACTCCAAAAGTAGTTTTTACTTCTAATAAATCAGAAGCCGATTTTAGACCCTAAAAACCTTATGCCTTTTGGTAGATCTCATCGAGACACGTTTTTTGCCATAAATATTTATTTCTAAATATTTTCCCTTCTTTAATCTTTATTAATTTAAAATTTTCAGCTGCTCGTCTCAAATTTACAATAAAACATTTGTGCTCCACGAATATCAGGGCCGTAACGGGGGGGGGGGGGGGGGGGGGGACATATGGCAAATTTTATTCCAAAATTAATCAAAAATGTACCAAAAATGAACAAAAATTTATATTAAATTAACGGCTGATTTTTGCTTTGGATTAATTTTTGTTTCCATTGATTGAACTCAAGCCCTATCTTAATGTCTACTTTTTCCATTTAAATTTATTGAATAAATCCACTTATTAATTTACGGACCAATTGATCATAGATCAGCAGTTCATTCTTTTTTAATTGAGGCATAAAATTGTATTTTTCCATCTTCATTTCCCCAAAATGCTCATTAAACGAAGACGACATTTTCATGAAGTCATCAATTAAAATTCGTACAAAAACCACCAATTTTCTGCCAGATTTATCCCAAGGCAACAAATTCTCTTTTGGCACCTATTTCCATCAAATATTCGATTATTTTATTCATAATTTTGAATTAAAATGAATTCTTCCATCGAAGCAAATTCGCCCATTCTTTTCTCCATTTATTCCATTGAATTATTTTTGCATTTTATGGAAATGCCAGCATCAATCCTCAATTTTGTCCTCGTCGCCCGCACTTTTGTCCTCCATCCAAATATCAAATGCATTCTTCTCTACCAAAGTGGCTGCTTCTTTATTGTAAAACTAATTAAATAATTTTTCATTTTCACAATTTTAGCGGGGTATTTCTCGTTCATTCATTTGTTTTCAAAAATTCACAACTGGCAATGCCATATACGAACCATTGGTCCCCCAATTCATCTATTTATTTGCCGTCAATTCGCGCAATTTCCTCGCTCATATTCTCATTTTGGAGAGGATTATGGCCACTTTATGGGTTCGAACTTATGAACAAAGGAGGGCATATTGGTTTACGGCAATTTGGATGCCAATAACGGTTAGTGTGAAACTTTTATATGCAATGATTTTGTATAATATGCCGATTTTGTTAAATGAAGGGCATTTCGCATTTTCATTATATTATAGTTTTTTTATATATAAGGAATATCCCATTCTTTTTAAAAATGTGTAATTTTATGAAGAAGTCATCAATTCACCCAAATACTTAAATATTCTTTTAATTTTAATTCAACATCACCATCCTCGACTTTGTGGACCCATAACTCCTCTGAGGGTAAACTTTTTTTATTGGTACCCTGAAGAAGCTACAAGATTCTATATAATTCGTTCAAAGATGTCCACAAATTAGAGTTAGACCAGCTCAGGGTTCCGATCTGACATCTGACCTGATTTTCAGTAATTTGCTTATTTTGAAGGGTCAATTGTGAGAAAATGAAAAATGCTGATTTTGGTTAATTGTCTGAATTTATCAGATTTTTTATTAAATATCATAATTTTTTAGTGAAATATCTCATTTTTTCCTACGGGATCAATTATGGGTATGGGTAAAATTTTTTTGCATGGATAATTTTGTCTTAATTTCCTTATCATATTATTTTTACTTTAAAATTTTAATATTTATTGAAAATTAAAAAAATGTGAACATTAGAATGGAAATAAAACATAATTTTATTTCCATATCAATTTGTTTGCCATCCTAATTTTCATTTTGCAACTTTTTAAATTAAAATTTAATAAAAATTGTTAAATGCAATATACTTTTTCTGGAAAGTTATAATCTAAGTTCTTTCCGGAAAGTTTTAATTCTGATTTTGTTCCGGAAAGTTTTAATTCTGATTTTGTTCCGGAAAGTTTTAATTCTGATTTTGTTCCGGTTGTTCCGGAAAGTTTTAATTCTGATTTTGTTCCGTTGCTCCGGAAAGTTTTAATTCTGATTTTGTTCCTGTTGTTCCGGAAAGTTTTAATTCTGATTTTGTTCCGGTTGTTCCGGAAAGTTTTAATTCTGATTTTGTTTTCCGGTTGTTCCGGAAAGTTTTAATTCTGATTTTGTTCCTGTTGTTCCGGAAAGTTTTAATTCTGATTTTGTTCCGGTTGTTCCGGAAAGTTTTAATTCTGATTTTGTTCCGGTTGTTCCGGAAAGTTTTAATTCTGATTTTGTTCCGTTGTTCCGGAAAGTTTTAATTCTGATTTTGTTCCGGAAAGTTTTAATTCCGATTTTGTTCCGGTTGTTCCGGAAAGTTTTAATTCTGATTTTGTTCCGGAAAGTTTTATTTCTAAGTTCTTTCCGGAAAGTTTTAATCTAAGTTCTTTCCGGAAAGTTTTAATCTAAGTTCTTTCCGGAAAGTTTTAATATAAGTTCTTTCCGGAAAGTTTTAATCTAAGTTCTTTCCGGAAAGTTTTAATCTAAGTTCCTTCCGGAAGTTTTAATCTAACTTCTTTTCAAATTATAGACTTTAATCGCTGCCGCCAATGTTTATTCCTTGCAAATAAAATTGGAAACAGTACCAACTTTCATCATCAGTTTGGCAATGCTCATTTTGGCATTGTTTGAAATTATTGTAGCCAAAATAATTCCTTTCAATTAAAAATAAAATTTATAATTTTCAGATTTTTCTTTGGCTTTTATTTTACAATGAGAAAATGTATTCTCTTCAATTTCGAAGGCAAATTCCTTCCAACAATTTGTCAGTTCGATACCAAGTTGATTGGGGACATATTTTGGAGCACTTTTGAATAATTTTAGATGGCAGAGAATATTCGGATTGGGAAGCAGCTTATTCCCACCATTCTTCTCCATTTATGGACGGTCATTACCAGTTTCATTGTTTGGTTGTCCGTAACATTTTCCATTGGCAATTTTTTCTACATTTTGGCATTCACAACATCAACGAACACATTTTGCAGTTTACTCATCGAAATCACCACAATCACGTTTGTCCTCTTTCGGCGGATTTAATGAAAATATTATTTTAGAAGGCATCCATTCTTAAGGCGAGATTTGATTAAATTTTTAAATGGAATTTGGATGGTGGGAAAATGCGAAAATCGAATTGGAATTAATGGAAATGAACGGCGAAGTGGGATTGCAATGAAGGATATAAATGGCAGAAAATTGGTCAAAGAAATGGACCAAAATGAACATTTCGAAATGCTCAACACATTTTGGGACAAAAAAATATAAATAAAACAAAATAATATTAAAAAGTGCCAACAATTTAGTTCAACATTTATTGTATTCTTTGGGTAATATTTCTTATAAATTTGAAATATAAGTTATAATCAACATTTTAATTGTCAATTTCTTCAATTTTAACAATATTATTCTTATATATATATCGAAATAATTAGATTTCAGCGAAAACATTTTCCTCCATAAATTGATTCCGGAATTTGCCTTCTGGATCAAATTTTTTGACCAATTCCCTGAAAATTTAAATTATTTTTTTTTTAAAATTATTCAACCAACTTGAATTCATTTAATTTTGGATAATTTGGAAGAAATTGACGGGGATTTGGCACATTGAATTTGCCCCAATGTGGTCGGGCACCGAATGGGGCAAGTGCCTGATCAATGGCAGGTAGTACGGTTGCGACTTCGGCAATTTTTGTTGGATCCCAACTAAAATGAATGGCCACATGGCCGCCATCATTTTGGCCACTTTGTGCGCTCATCCAAAAATCATCGCTTTTGATTGTCCTAATCACCATTATCGTCACCAATGGAAGCAATTGATCTCGCAAATTTCGTGCCTTTTTTCAAATGAATGAATGAAAATAAATATTTCTGAAAAGTTTACGGTTTTGATTGCTTCAACCGCATTTGCCATTGTAACGAAATATTCGGTCTGTAAATCCTCTCCATCAATGCCAGTGTTGAATAGGATCAATCCTTGATTCCAGGGTAGAGATGAATCACCGCAAGCATTTGCCGAACTCGGGGCCCGGGTGGCACCAAATAATTCGGTCATTCTGCTCACATTGTTCAAATCTTCGCCAACTTTTGTTGCTAACCTAAACAATTTCTATTTCTATTATTTTTTTATCAGTTTTTATTGTCATTTTTCATACGTCACTGTTTCCCAATTGCTTAAATTTGTCAGTGTCGATGTCATTATTGTACTGTGGCCCAAATTCTGAATTTCCTCAAAATTTTCGTAGAATGTTTCGGCCGGTAGACTAAAAATAAAGTAAAATGAATTTATCCCCCCTGTTTTCACTTTAAGAAGACATTGTTTTGGACGGAATATGTTGGCTCAATATTCAATTCAACTTGTGTGATTACTCCAAATGCCCCAAGGCCAACGGCAATTCCCTTGAATTCGGGGTCATTGGAGGAAAAATTTGCAATTGTTCCATTTGCCAAAACCAATTGCAATGATCGAACGTGGGTGGCAAAATTGCCGGCCCCAAGTCCACTTCCATGCACGCCAGTGGAAATTGCACCACCAACGGACATTTCATCTATAGCTGCCAAATTTGGAAGGGCAAAACCAGCGGAATCTGCAAAAATGCAAGAAATATTCCCATTCTCCAACCCAACAGTATTCTATTTTTGTTTTTTGTCATTCGAGTTTCTTTCCCTCATTTACTTAAATTCCGCCTGTTTTATTTAGAATAATTCCGCCTGTTTTATTTAGAATAATTCCGCCTGTTTTAAAATAATTCCGCCTGTTTTATTTAGAATAATTCCGCCTGTTTCATTTGAATAATTACACACACCTAACCATTTAACTTACTCAATGCCCTGCCCAATTCATTGTAGGTTATTCCGGCTTGAACGGTAACCGAAGGAATTGTCGAATCAATTCGGATGATTCTATTCAAACCAAGGGTGGACAAAAGTGCGTATTGGGAGTCGGCAATTTTGCTGAAACTGTGCCTTCGTCCAAGTACCCTCAATTTCTTTGCATTCCTCACAATTTGTTGTACTTCCGCAACATTCCTTGGGTATTGAATATTCAATGTGCTATAATTGAAATTTCCGCCCCAATTGTGTAATCGAATAATGGAATCATCTTCGTTGATCATTTCAACACATTTTTCGCCAACTTTTCGTTCAATTTCTTTGCCCATTTTCTCCAATTCCTTCACGAATGGCCCATTTTGGGATTTTACAGCCGATTGAATTTTCCGGCCAACTTGTTTTGCCACATTTTTCAAATTATTCAAAAAATCGCCATCAAAAGCATTGGAATTATTGGCGATAATTAAAAAGGCAATAAATGGAATTATATTTCGAGAAAGCATTTTTAGAGGAAATGGATTTAAATAAAAATGTTGCATTTTTATACCGAATATTTATTATGTATTAATTATGAAATTTTGAATTGTAGATTGTGCCTTTTCTGACGTTTAAAAGAGTTTCCTACAGGAAATGAATTGAGCTGGTCAAATAGAAAAAATATTCAAATTTGGAAGATGGAAAGGTGAAAAATGAATTTAATCCCAAAAATTATTTTATTACCGGAATTGCAACCCCATTAAGCACAATTGATGAGCATAATTCATACAAACAAAAATAAAAACTACGATCATCATGTGGGACTAAAATTTTCTATTCTTTGTTTCAATTATGCAAATATATTTTTTTTCACAAAATATAAAAATTATTCGAAATATTTTTTATAATTTAAACGCCAGGGGCCAATTCGAATCTTCCTTTTGTCGCTTTGATTCCATGGCAAAAGAAAATTGTGCCAAAAAAGAGGACCGAAATTGTTGAAAGGAAAACCAACACAATAATCCAAAGGACTATATTCTCCCGAATTTGTTTTATTCCCTTTTCTGCTAGCAAATTGTCTTTAGAGTGATTTGGTCTTGATGATTTTGAATGGATTCGAGCAAATTCTGATTTAGTTAAGACGGTACATTGCCGAAGATTGGAACGGGTCCGAAAATAGGGACAACCCTGGAAAAATGTAAATTTTAATAGGCAATTGTATTGAACCAACCAAAGATGGGCAAAAATAACTTTCCTCTGAGAGGGGAATTCTCCCTGAAATATTGTATTTTGGGCCACTAATCAGTCGATTCCAAAGCCATTTTGCCGCATATGTATGGCCCTTTCTATATAAGGAATTAATCAAAATAATAAATTAATTGCCTGTTCAATAGAGGCTTTTCGGCAATGAACAATTGTTCGGGAAATCGACTCTCAATTTGAAGTTTGGCAATAACCAAAAGGGTAAATGTTTTATAATTTCTTTGTTCAAATTCCAATTCCAATTGTTTCAGTTCTTTTCGCCATTTTTGTTGCAATTCCTGCATTTGTTGGTCGCTGATTTTGGAAAGACAAGGGCATCGTGGCCTTGGGAAATAATCGAAATGTGGGAATAAAATATTATGGGAAAATAAACTTGAGTAAATTATAAGTCAAATGTGAGGAACGGGCCACATAGATTGGCCCAATGAGGACCACAAATATATTTGGAATGGCTTTACGGAGGGCAGTCAATGTAAAACGAAGTGCCCTCATATTTGGCTACAATTTGGGTGAATGAAATTGTTTGATTAATCCAAACCAAATCACATTTGGCACAAAATTCTTCAGTGCCAATAGTCAAAAAGAGCATCACCCATTTCTTCTGCAAAATTTCCATCGAATAATGCAAAAATAGGCGGGAAATCAATTGATTTGCCTATTGGGAATATATTTGAAAATGCCAAATTATTTCCCACTTGTTCCGGCATTTGATCAGTTTCGGCACCATTTTGTGCCAAATTAAATTGACTGGATGGCAGTGAATCGGTCGAACCCATTCCATGGGAAATGCCTTCCAATTTTGGATTGAAAACAGCCAAAATATCTAAAAAAATACCAAAATATTCATTCCATCCATATTTTTTACTTGCAAATGTGACCAATCCATCAATGTTGGCATCGCCGCCAACCGTAAAAACTGATCCACGAAATTCAATGTTTTTTCCATTGTATAGGCCAATGCCAGTCTGCAAAGATTTATTCAAATTTTTTGGAGAGCATGCTTGCCGAAAGTGCATCGCCCATTGCGGCAACAATGTCAATGTCTTCTGGGCTAAGATCGGCGCCGGAAGTGCCGGTGGCCAACAATTGTTTGACCAAAGGGCAAGTGAAGGTTCGACGATTGTTGAATGCCCCATCAATGTAGGAAGTTTGCAAATTGGCTTTGTTCATTCCGTCTTCATCCTCCTCTTCTTCATCATCATCATTATTATCACCCTCTTCCACCATTCTATTACTATATTCATCATCATTTTGTTGAATGGGCGAAAGCAACAATCGATTCAAATCTGGGTCCTTTTAAAATTCAAAATATTTTGGCCAAATTTGAAGGAAAACCAACTCTGTGCCTTTGGCAATAAACAAAAATATTTTGAATAAAAAGGAAAATTATTTGAGAAATAAATATTTTCTGCTGAATATGCATTATTCCCATAAAATCAATGCAATGAAATGAAAATACACAAATGATGAATTCATCAATTGGAATTTGCATGAATTAATTTCATCCCCAAAAATTTATTAAAAGTGAAAATAAGTAAAAACTTATAAAAAATTCTATAAATAGAATTAAAAGTTCATATAATTATGGAATAAAAACAAAGATCAGTGGATTTTCTAATAAAATATGATTAAATATTGTCGAATCAATTATAGGCAAATGGATTAAATTTAATGAGAAAATGGGGTTTGGGGGAGAGATATCAAAATTATTTATCCAAATTCATATAAATCCAAATCCAGCCTAACCAATTCGCAATTCCAATCTAAATTGGCCATTATTATAAAAAATGATGAAAAATATTGTAAATTTATTTTTTATTCTCCTTTTTGCCTTATTTGTTGAATTAAATTGTGCGGCACTGACAGGACCAGAAAAAGTTGAAAATTTCACCCGAAAATACATCACAAATTTTATCAACAATGACCAAATTTACAATGTTCTTTTATCGGGGAAAAAGTATTTAATTTAATTATTTTAGTTAACTTGGTCACTGACCTATGATTTAATTTTGAATAAGAGCAAAAGTGAAATTGGCGATGGTCGGTGCCAAAATAAATACAATAAAATAATTGGAAAAATAATAAATTCATTCATATAGATTTGGTGAATAATTTGACCAATTCATTGACTTCCAATCAATACACAAAATTGGCACAATATTTAGTTTGCCTTTATCCCAAATTTGGTATAAAAACATTTTAAAATAAATAAACTAAATAAATAAAAGGAAGCAAGGATGCAATAATGGCCACATTGAACAAAGTTATTTCGGTTATTTCGAAGGCAGTTAACAGTTTTTATTTACAAGTCCATTTTAAATTCACAGCAATATTAGTTTTAATTTTTGTGAATTATTTCAGTTGGCCACAAAGATTCTCTCGATGAATACCGATGGAAAAGGACCTCGTGCAAAATACCTACAAGTGGCCAGAATGATTGCGCAGGCAAATCGAATTATTCCCCCATAATTTATTCCCCATTTTGTTCCCATTTTTTAGTATTTAACCCAGAAAAATGTGTGTACCATAATGCAGGCCGGTAAGATATAATATTAATTTTTATTAGTCCTAATCTAGAGTTAAAGTGGTTTGGCGAGAGCTGGGTCTATTTTCTCGCCTTTGGCCTTCGCCATAGGTATAAGCCCCAGTGACTCTATAAATGGAATAAGGATAAGCGAAGCGATAAGAGGAATTTAAATTATTCTTTACTTTAATAATTGTGCGGGAAAATGCGATAAAAATGTTAAGGGTAAGAAGCAATAGGAGAAGGAGATTGAGGCGATATTTGATGGATAGGCTGACAGAATGATTGGGTAAAAGTGGGGGTACAGTAGGATAAATAGGAAAGGTTCCTTATTAGGCAATGACAATTTTTAATTTATCTAAAAAGTGAAACGGAATTTGACACAAACGGAATGGTCCAATTTGCGAGGATGTGTCGATGATGACACCGTTCATTGGACAAATTGTGGCCTATGAAGTATGAATTCATTGCATTGATTCTCATTATTATTCTTGATTAATATGCAGTTATCACTATTAATTCAATATACCCAAAAAAATATTGGCATTTAAAAATAAATGCATAAAATAATTTGTACAATTTTTTATTTAATTGACAGAATATATATTAAAGGTGATTCTATTTACAAATGATTATTTATAGTTCATAATTTTTATTTAAATTTGTTCAATGGATTCTTTTGTTGCCGGAATGTGCAATGTAAATTGTGCTTTGATATTTGCCACCAAATTCATGTCCAAATTTTCAATTGATTTTCCAATTTTTAATGCAATTTGCTTCTTTAAAAAATAAAAAATTATTTAAATTAGTTTCCTACTTTTAAATTCTGAATGCCAAAAATGAATCCACATTTTCCTCCATTTTTGCTGTTAAAATTGCATTGTTGTGAGTGTTGGATTATGGAATATTCAGCATTTGTGGAATATTTTGAATCGGCCAATTTTATTATAAAATCACTAAAAATAAATAATTTTTAGATTATTTTTTTAAAATTAATTCACATTTTTGCTTTGAAATTGAAAGTTTCATTGTTACAGCCATAAATTGGTTTTGCCCGGACAAAAATGGCCAAAATTTGGTTCATTGTTTTCAATGTTTTTCGTTTCTTTGCGACCAATTCCCATCTGAATCCGGCTAATTCTTCGCCAATTTCCTTCTCCATAAATTCCTTTTCATCCAACAATTTTTGAATATTAATTTGTTCAATCCCAATTTCATTTTCCATTTCCATTGCTAATAATAATTAATTAAATTATTTGGTTATTTACATACGCAAAATCTCGAATTCCGGCCCATATAATTTTTCATCCTCTTCAAAATCATCGAAGCCATTGGTCGCTTTTCCCAATGTAGATTTTCTTTTTATTATCTTTCCATCTTTAAATAATAATTAATTTATTCTTGCAATTTTCATTAATTCATTTACCTTTATTTCCCTCTGTTTTGTTATTTGGTATTCCCAAAAACAATTTCGGTTGCTCATTTTGATTTGAATTCTCCAAAATTTCAATTGTTTGGGAATTCTGCATAAGCAAAAATATTCTAAATTTATTATTAAAATAATTTAAATATTTGTTGAATAATTCCCACGTCATTGTGATGAATAGCAAAACAACAACCAAAATAATTCTAAAAATGTTGAATGCTGGCCCAACACCACCATTGCTGCCACCAATTTTTTGTATTGCATTCTCACTGAATTTTTCAATTTATTAAAATAAAATTAATTATATATATTTGATAAATTTTAATGGGGATTTTTCCATCAAAAAATTAATTTTCAATTTGTTCAACAATTTATCGAATAATAAAATTAAAATAAAATTGGTATAAATATTACATCCGAGTTAATCGGTAATTTACTATGTTGGTGGAGGAGTGTTATTGTTCCTCTTGAAAGGTGGCTTTGTTGGTGATGTGGCCGATTGCCCTTTGCCAATTCCAATTGTTTGTTGCTCATTTTTAATTCCCATTCCAAATGTTGGTGGATTATTGGCAGCAAATGAAGATGAGGTCGAAGGCTGATTTGCATTTCCATTCCCAACATTTTTGACCATCGTTTTGGTTGCATTTTGATTCCTGCAATCGGTTTTTTGTCAATTTGGCCAATTCCCCCATTTCTCTTACTTATTTTCCTGTTGTTGTTTTCCACAATTTTGTCGGTACCAATCTTCCACCAATTTTGTTCGAACATTCAATTTTTCCGCCAATTCTTCAATTATCCCTGCATTTATTGTTGTTTTCTTTTCCTTCAGAAAAAATGCTTCCAGCAGTTTCTTCTCCTTTTCCGTTATTATTTCCTTCCTTTCGGACATCTTCTTTTCCTCTTTGTCGGAATCTTCTTCTTCCGACGATGATGACGAATATGAGGAAGAGGAGGAAGAATCATCGCCCGAGGATGAACTGCGGTCGGACAAATCTAAATAGCTCGAATCTGATGGCTGAAAACATAAAGTGATTGAATTAATTTCAAAAAAAACCAACTTTTCCATTTTGTTTATTCCTCTTTTTCAGCATTTTTTTCTTCCTTTTCATTTCCTCTTTTTGTTCCTTTTTTGCCTTCTTTCGCTCATTTTTGAACCAAGCTTTGACGATCATAATATTGAGGCCGGTTAATTTGACCAATTCCTCCAAAATTGCCTCATCCGGATGCTCAAATTTGTCATAAATTTGTTTGAGCAATTTTCGTTGATTTTCATTTAAATCGAAGAAATTTGCGTCTGACACCATTTATTAATCTGTGAAAATTGCAAAATTGAGTAAATTGATTGGGAAGGAAGGAGGCGAGAGGGGGATGAATGACAATCTGAGCTGATAAATTTGCGATTATCACTGGTTTGGACATTAAAAAATGGAAGGAAATAAAGTGGGTGAATGAACCCATTTTTTACATTGATTAAAAAAGGGAATAGGTGTTTTCCAATGGCTATAATAGGCTTTGTTTTTTTTTTTTTGCTGATTCATTCTTATTCGGATTTTTGAAAAATGTTTTTTTTCGAGTGGAGAAAGGGGAAATTGGGAATAAAAATGGAAAGGAAGGAATGGCGCATCATCAGTAGGAGCCATAAAAAAATCATCCGCCGACGCATCCAATTCCAGCCAAAATCTTCATTTTTGCCCATCATCCGAATATTCGGTAGCCTAAAAAAGTTCCATTACAATTCTTCAGCCAAGGTCAAGTTTTGAGGAAATAAATGGAAGAATTGGGGGAGGAGGAGGAGGATCGATGCGAGTGTGCCAAATGACCGAGGGCAATGACTCATCTCATCATCATCCTCTTCTCTTCCTTCCAAAAAGCCTCCTCCTCTTCTTCGTCCTCCCAAAATCCTCTTTCCCCTTTCTCCTCCCATTTTCGCCCAATTTCCCAATCGCGGCCTTTCCCACAGCTGCATTTTCCCCCATTATGCCTAAATGGCCATTTGTTCGTTCAAATTCAAACAATGATGGAAATTTTTATTGGAATTGGAAGAGAGAAAATGAATTAGGAAATATTTGGAAGATAACTGATATATATGAATATTTAAAATGTTAAATTAATTAAATGTGGATTAAATAATCCAAAAAGAAAATTCTGATTGAAGAATAGACTGCTCCCTGAGGATATAAAAATGGCTGTAGGGATTTTCATATTTTTGTGATTAGAATTAAAAATTTATTAAGCCTCTATTTAATTAATCTTCGTAATTAATTTGTTGCCAATTGGATTGGAAGAAAAATAAACAAAATATTAATTGGAAAAATTTATATGAAAAACTAACTAAGAATCCATCACAAATTGCTGGGGGCAATTTAACGTGCAGGGAAAGAAGAACAAATTTCACAGCCAAATTTTGCAGAGAAAATATATTACTGTAGAGCTGATTTGATGATGAAATGATAAATATGCGTTTAAAAGGATGAAATGAAAGATAGATAATTTAATTAATTCAATTCAATTCATTTGAATTACAAATTTTTTTATTTGTTATGAAATTTATTCCAGCCTCTTTCCTCGCAAAAGAATGTCTTCCAGAGATGCACCAAATTCATCACAATTCAATCTTTAACCTATTTGTAGATTCAAAATATGCGGAATTTGGCCAGCAACATAAATGGAAATGGACTGTTTCATTTTGGAGAAAATCAAAGGTCAATTTGATGGCCAAATACACTTTTAGTCCATTTTTTCCCATCAGCAACATTTTTTATTTCCATTTCCATTGAATTGATTCATCCAATTTTATCCATTTCATTTTTTACCATGATTTATGGTTACTTTTTTTTCACGTTTTATTGATTGCTTAAATATTTTATTTATATATATTTTTTAAAAATTTTTACCATCTAATAAAAATGCTCCTTCCAATTTGGGTCATTAATTTTAGGCCCCATAATTATTAGTTTAATATAGCTAATTAATTAAACAAATTTGCATATTTGCCCACTGCCTTTACCATTGAACCATTTCCCTCCTAATTTCCCACTAGAAGGCCACTTTGGTGGTCCCAAAAATTTCCATTCGCCCCATTATGACCGACCATCTCTCTATTAATTCCCACCAACTGTTCATCTGCATCCCCCGCAGCGCAAAATGACCTCCATTCCCTGCATCCATCATTTTCTACCTCATTTGTTCCTTTCTTTCTATTTGACTAGTGCATTTTATGTGGAGTGGTAGAAAATTTGGTTTTCGTATTGAATCAATGGTCAATGGGAGGAGAAAAGAGTATTTAGAATGGAAAATGGATGGATGTGATCTTTCCGAAGAGTTGAATCTCGAATCTGCGAATATTTCCCAAAATTTTCAGTAAATTTTATCATCTAAATTGTATTTTAAACCCTTTTTGTCAAAAAAATAAATTATATGAATAATTCATTTGTTCGGAAGCCAATAGAATGACCCAACAATGGGCGACCATTGTCCATCCAATGAAAGCAAAGAAAAGCATTTGGTCGACCTATTGACCAATTGGCCAGTGGCCATTGTCAAATGAATAGATTTTCGCTGCACTTGCCCGTTGATAGACAGAATAAATAATAGTTCTTTAGCCTAAAAATATTATTTTTACAAAAAAATCAGAACAAAAATATCGCTTATGAATTATTTATTATTGGTTCCCAAATTCATAAAATTGACCCTCAATGTAAAAGTTCCAATTCCCAAACCAATAAAACCACCCTCATTCCTCTCTTCCCTCATTCCACTATTTTTTGGTCATTTGAATCGACTCGGCTGGCCGCTGGCTATTTTTCGAGGGCCCCACGCCAGACGCCACTGGCTAGTAGTGGCTATTTCTTACAAAGACAAGAAGCCGCCAGCCGAGAGCCGACACTGCCCGCCGGTGCTATATTTTTTAGTCGGACAGACACCTTTTTCTCCAATTCCCATTCCCATGGCTATTTTGCAACCAACCAATTTTACCAAAATATTCTTTTGTCGGAAACGCGGCTAAAAATCGGAATCGGAAAACATCAAAAGAATAATTTTTCATTTATTCCAAAATCTTAGCCCATATTTTATTTTCCTTCTAAAATTTATTTATAAATTTTCATAGCGAAAATAAAAGAGGATAGTCTTCTGAATAACAATGAACCTTAATGTCTTAAAACAGACAAAAATGGCGTAAACAAATAAACAAAAAATATTGGCAAGCCAACAAAAAGAGATCATCAAGCTTTTTTACCATTTTATTCATGGCGCTAAATGCAGAAATTAACTTATAAATAATAATTATTCATTGGTCCAAATAATGCAAAATTAATTGCAAAAAATGTATGGCTAAAAATATTCAATTTTTATTGAAAACAATTCTTAAAAATTGCTTTTTTTAATTGTAATATCATTGTAATATCTAATTTCTGAATTTAAAAGCAAAATTTTATCTAAATCTGATAAGCTTAATCTCCAATCACAATGAATAATGTATTTCAAAGGATAGATTGATAGGATTATAATTAATTTAATTTTTAATATAGTATTATTCAAATTTATATTTTACGCGCATATTTTTTTGCTCAATTTCATTTAAAATTTCTGAATATATATGCAATGAACGTGAATCATAATTCATAAATGATAACGATTTATTTTTTGCAAAAATGTTTAATTTATTCATGATATTATAATTGATAATTAATTTTATTATTTTAATAACTAACAAAAATAACAATTATTAATTTACATTTATTTTTAAGCTATTTTAAAGCAGCAGAGAAAAGCTTAAATAAAAAATAGGCATTGTCAATTTTATTCATCATCCTCAACTTTCAATTTTTGTCTTCAACAAAAATGAGGTGAATTTTTTGTTAAATTCATTAATTTCTTTATTTTCAGTGTCCAAATGCAAATCGAAACTTGGGATGAAATATTTTGGTTTATTCCATTGCCAATTTTGGGCCTCCGAATTGCTCCAACATCCAATTTTATAAATTCAGTTTCAAATATTCGAATTTTGGTAATTAATTTTCATTCTAAATTTAATTCCAAATTACAATTTTAAGGGTCCAAAATCGGAGAGGACAATCGAAGAATTGGCAATTTTTGAGGAATATTTTGGAATTATTGAAGGAACAAAACTCTGCAAAAAGCCCATTCCTCAGACAATTCCGCCAAAGAATGTTCACATCAATGTGGGTTATTTATTAAATTTTATAATTTTTGAAAAGTTGAAAAATTTGACTTTTTTTGAAAAAAAAAATATCAAATATTAATATTTTGCTATAAAAAGTATTAAAAATATTTTTTAATTTTTTCCAAAAATTTATGATCAAAATAAATCCGTGTTCTAATTATTATTGTTGGAGACAATCAATTAATTAATTATATTAATTTTACAGTCCATCACTGTTTTTTGGCGCATTGGCCCCCAAGCGACCAAATTCCTTCATCTGCTCACTTCTATCCAACCGTGCCATCTGCATTGTGATGGGTCACATTTCTCCCAACAATATGGAATTTGGCCAAATAATGTTCAAAAAGTGAGCTTGGCCAAATCCAGCGATGAATTCTTCCCATCCAATTTTCGCAATGGCCACAGTCTTTTTCACATTTTCGCGGAACAAATTCACTTATTGGAGGTGGGAAATTTTTAACTCTATAAAATTATTTCAATTTGTAAAAATGATATTAAAATTATTTTATGGGTTTTAAAAATTTTGGAAATAATATTTAAAAAATAAATTTTATGTAATATTTTAAATTTTCGAAGAAAATTAAAAAAGACTAAAATAAAAATTTTAATATCACATTTTACGGATTAAATTTTGTGTATAAATTTTCTTTTTCAAAATATTAAAAAAGGATTATTTTAAAAATGGGAAATGAATAATCGAAATTATTTTCGATAAAATAAAAAATAGTTATTTTTAAAACTCATAAGATTTTTTCAATTAGTAGAAAATACAAGCGCAAAATTTATATAATTGAATCAACAAATTCCTTGAAAATCAACTCAAACCATTAATTAAAAAATTAAAATGATGGCCCTATTGGCATGTTCATCTGACCCAACCCTGAATGAATTATTTTTCAAAAAATCTACTTATTTTAAAATTCCAGGTTACATTTATTGAATGCGAACTTTCTGAACCGGATTACAATCAAAATCTTTTTATTTGGCTGAACCATCCTGGGACAAAATCCAAAACAATGATTTTGAGTGGAGAGGAACCAAACATTCAACAATTTTTGCGAGATGCTCGACAGGTGGAATATTCAAATTAAATTTTATTATATTTAATTTAATTTAATTTAAGAATTTTGCCAATGCCATTGAACCATCGAATTATAAAATCAAAATTAGAACGGAAATGAATGCAAAGAAATGGGCGGACAAAAATTGGCGAACCCAAGAAAAATTGGTTTTTCGGAAAATTCGAGGCGACAATGTGAGAAAATTATGAAAAATAAAAATAAATTATTAATTTTAAAGATGGATTATTGCTTGGAGAGGAAAAGTTTGGATCGAGAATTTGTTGAATTGGATGAAGAAATGGAAATGATTGGATTAGCAGAAATGAAGAAACAGAAAGAAGAAGCAAAGGAGGATGAAAATAATATTTTGAATATTTTCTTCAAATGAATGAATTTAGGAAAAAGCATTAGGAAATTATAGATAATTTTTTGTTATATTTATTGTTTTAATTTAAATCCTTTAATTTAATTGTTTCATTTTTGATTGATAGATTAAAAAAAAATAAAGATTAAATAAATAAATTAATTAATCAAATTCATTTAAATTAAAAAAATGTCAATTGTTTGTTTTTAGAAATTTTGATAAACCAATTAAAAATTTTTGGTCAATTAAGTTTAAAAATTCATAATTCGTCCATATTCCTTTCTTACACTGTCAAAAAAGAACAGAAAAATGTTAATTTTTTTTGAATAATAATATTTTGCATAATATTATTGTACATTTTATGCATTCAACTTTATAACAATAGTCAGTCAATGTGTGAATACCATTCAGTCGCTTTCACTCATTGTTGTGTTCGAACAATCATATTTTTATTATAACTGATTCAGCTCATATCTCATATGAAGCAATTGATATAAAAATGATAGTCAAAGCCAAAAAAATAAAATAAATAAATGAATAAATAATCATATAAAAATGAAATTTAATTCAATTTTGCATTTTTTGAAAATTTTAATCCTCTCATCATTTCAATTGTCCATCATTTTTTGCCAATGGCACAATAAAGGTGGAATTCAGAAGAAACCATATTGGAAAGTCAATTCTATCATTTTTGTGATTAATTTAATTCATATTTATAATTTAATTAGGGAATAAAAATAGCGGAATGGGCAGAAAATCAACGATTTGGTGGGAAAGGAGCCCAATTGCAATATCCAATTTGGACAAAAAATGAAGAACCAGAATTGGAATTATTTGGATTTGGTCAATTTTGAAATATTTTTCCCATTCAAAATTGTTTTACAGTTGACCCAACGACTTTTGCTCCCATTTATCAAAAACCAAATGAAAATTCGGTGGCAAATATTTGCCGCGATTTTCGTTTTGATATTCGAAGGAAATGGCCAGAATGTTCTCAAATTATGTGCGCAATAATTTATTAAAATATTTTCGGGTAATTTTAATTAAGTGGAAATATCCAAGACCAAGCACAATGCTCAAGTTGTTATGCCCTCTCAACGGCCGCAGCATTTTCCGACCGATTTTGTATTGGAATGGCAAAAATGGGAATGGAAATTCCAAATCGGGAAAATGGCATCCTTTCGGCCGCCGATGTAATGGATTGTGCCCGGGCTGGAACTGATAATGCGTAAATACAAATATTTATTACCGTATTACCTCTATTAGAAACCCACCCTCGACTTAGACAAGATGATTTTTTTGAAAAAATTTTATTGTATTCCTTAGTGAAAAAACGCTAGTTTATTCAAAAATATCGACAGAAAATAGAGTTTGACCCTAAATTTGTAATAAGCCCATGGGCTTCTAATAGAGGAAATATGGTAGTTTATTTTTTAAATCTTTTTAAAAGTTGTGCCGGCGGATATTCTTCAAAAGTTTGGAAATGGTTAACGGAAGTTGGCATTGTTCGAAGTACACATAAATGGGCAATATTTTATTTTAATTTCCACATTCTGCCAAAGATTCATGCAAACCGTATCCAATTTCATCGAAAAAGAATTCATTTTTGAATGCAATAAAATGTGACGAATTTTATTATCCAACAAATTGTGCCAAAATTTGTTCCAACAAAATGTACGAAAATGAATATGAAAAGGACAAAATTATGGGTGAATAAATTGAATTTAATAAATTATTTGAATAATTAAGCAATCAACTATAATGTGATTGGAACGCTGGAAGGCCCAATAAAAGCTTGGAATTATTATAAAGGACAAAAATGGTTTAGTTGGGAGCAAAAAATGAAGGACGAATTGCTGAACAATGGAAGCATCACCGTCGATTTTGTGGTCTATGAGGATTTTTTTGACCATAAAAATGGCATTTATTCGGTGAATATACTTTTGTAATATTTATTTTTGAATTTTGCTTTAAGCATTCTTATGGAAAGGAACAATATGCACATGTGGTACGGTTGATTGGATATGGGAAAGTGGAATGTTCAAATGGAAAATCGGCAAAATATTGGATGGCAGCGAATACTTGGGGGAATGATTGGGGCGAAGGAGGATTCTTCCGAATTAGTCGTGGAAATAATGAATGTGGAATTGAATCCAGACAAATTGGCTTTGGACTACCAAAAATATAAATAATTTTTTGTAATTAGAAAAATATTTAACAAAAATAACAAAAAATTGATCTGAGATTTTATTTTTTTTATTTTTCTTCATTAACATTCAAAATTGTCAAGTTGGCCATGAATTCGAAAATGATTATAGCGAACCTTAATATATTGAATAATAATGAAAAAATGGATGTGAAATACATGCGGCAATTGGCGATAAAATTGTTGATTAATTTTCGATGGTTGGCCAATTCGATTGGCCAAAATGCTAAACCAACAAAAAATTGCGCCATAATCGAATGAGGGCAACTGAAAAATGGAGCAAATTTGGATTAAATTCCACAAAATTGTGGACCATTTTATTTAAGTAAAAGTGCAAGCTGGCTCGGGAAATGTGCACCAAATCCTCAATTCCATAAATGCATAAAAATAAAAATAATAATATTTAAATAAAGAATAAAATAGTACAAAGATCATGCCGAAAATGATTGGAAAGGCAACGGCCAGTTTGTGTTCCATAATTACGCCAAATTGTATAGCTAAAATTTAGGAATATATTCATCATTTTGAAATGAGTGAGGACCGTCCCATATTTTGAATGTTTCGATTTTTATTAAAAAGGCAATCGGTGGTAAAGCCACCGGGGAAATCAGGCAAATTACTGAAAATTGATTATTAGATGGAGGAGATGATTTGTCATTTTGGAACCTGTTTAAAGTGGAAAAGAGGACCTGAAAAATAAAAATGAATTGAATTCTAATTAATTTGTCCCACTTCATCCATTCCATATTTACTCTTCTCCAATTGGTCAATAAATCGGTCAAGATTGAGTCGATGAAGTGAGAATTGGACGGCAGCACGTGAAAGGGCAATCAAATTGAGGGATTTAGTGTGCCGAAGTTTGTCAATGTCTTCCGGGATTTGGCTCTCTAAATTCAATATACCGTATTTTTATTAGAAGAAGAGCTTGTATTTTCCAGAAACTCTGTGAATTCTAATTTCTAACACTGCCTAAGATAAGAGCCTTTCTTATCCATCCTACTGTACCCCCCCCCCCCCCCCCCCACTTTTTGCCAATCGCTCTGTCATCTTCTTACCAACAAAATATTGCCCCCCTTTTAAAAAACCCATCATTTCTCCTCTCCTTATGATTTTTACCAGGGTTCCGATCAAAAATTTTTCAAATTCAGACTAAAGGATTTAAAAATTCCGATTTTGTGGTAAAAATTCAGACATTTTGAAAAATGATTTAAAATCAATGAAAAATGATTTAAAATTAAAATCAATGAAAAACGATTTCCATTTATTATCTTCGATAATTTTTTGAATTTTAGATTTTTAACGCATGAAAAAATTTTAAGAAACAAAATCAGAATTAAAACTTTCCGGAACAACCGGAACAAAATCAGAATTAAAACTTTCCGGAACAACCGGAACAAAATCAGAATTAAAACTTTCCGGAACAACCGAAACAAAATCAGAATTAAAACTTTCCGGAACAACCGGAACAAAATCAGAATTAAAACTTTCCGGAACAACCGGAACAAAATCAGAATTAAAACTTTCCGGAACAACCGGAACAAAATCAGAATTAAAACTTTCCGGAACAACCGGAACAATATCAGAATTAAAACTTTCCGGAACAAAATCAGAATTAAAACTTTCCGGAACAACCGGAACAAAATCAGAATTAAAACTTTCCGGAACAACCGGAACAAAATCAGAATTAAAACTTTCCGGAACAACCGGAACAAAATCAGAATTAATACTTTCCGGAACAACCGAAACAAAATCAGAATTAAAACTTTCCGGAACAACCGGAACAAAATCAGAATTAAAACTTTCCGGAACAACCGGAACAAAATCAGAATTAAAACTTTCCGGAACAACCGGAACAAAATCAGAATTAAAACTTTCCGGAACAACCGGAACAATATCAGAATTAAAACTTTCCGGAACAACCGGAACAAAATCAGAATTAAAACTTTCCGGAACAACCGGAACAAAATCAGAATTAAAACTTTCCGGAACAACCGGAACAAAATCAGAATTAAAACTTTCCGGAAACAAATTAGATTAAAACGTTCAGGTAAAAACTTAGATTAAAACTTTCCGGAAAGAATTGAGCTAAAATTAAAACTTTCCGTAATTGAAAAATGCGGTAATCTTCAATTGATATAAAATAATTCAAAAAATTACCATTTCGATAAAGTTGAAGTGAACGAATTGACCAATCCAATGTGCGATTTACACTGATTGGCATAATTTTGCGAGTGGCAATTGCATTTGTGCCATTGTATACCTGCAATATTCCAACCATTTCCGCATTCGTTCGCAATGGGATGTCATGATTCTATTTTGGCAATATTCTATTTCGAATATCGAATATTTTAACCTGTAATAAAATTGCATATTTCCATTCATTCCCAATTTTGTCCAATTCTTTTAAGCAGGCCAAATGTGAACGGCTAACATTTTTCCCATTACTCAACACATTGTACTCCTCTTTTGCCACAAAAACATTTGGAAAGCATTTGGCCAATTCGTGAATTCGATTTTTAAACTTTTTATTCGCCTTCGCATCAATTGAATAACAATAAAAATTTTGGGGTGCAAATTCAATGGAAAGCATTTGTTCAAGGAAAATGAAATCCTTCAAAAAGGAGGAATTATTTGGAAATTCAGGCAATCTTGACTTGCTTTGAAAACAGTTCGGGCAAAGGCAATTGGGAATTTTGCCTCTTCATTTGTGGCTGCCATCAAGGGAAATTTCCAACGTGAATGAATGGATTGGCAATCCATCGGCAATTTGGCCGGATCCCTTTGAATAATTCGATGGTGCTTTGCCTTTTGGACATATTCATCATTGTTGGGGAGGAGAATACGGGAACAATTCAATTGGTTTAATTCATTCCAAATTGAATGACCAAAAACAGGCCGAAGTGAGGGGGAAATGAATGATTGACGGTCCAATTTAGGATTGCTTTGATTGACGGAAAATTTGGCCGATTGAGGCAGAAAAAGGGGTGACCAAATCAAGCAGAAAATTATAGCAAAAAGACAGAGAAAGCCGAGAATGAAGGAAAATGAACGACGACGAATTGGTGGAAAAAGAATGGAATTGGGCATGGGAAAAATGAATTTATTGGAAGAAAACGATGATTGGAAAGGGAATTATGTACATGCCCTTGGGGCAAGAAAAGGTACAAAAGGGAATGAATTAAGTAGGGTTGCGCTCCCGAGGGTCGGGGACGAGTTGGACGGGGGCGGGGGTGATCGGGGGTGGCACCTTCGGGGGCGGGGACGGGGGTGACCTTGACGGGGACCCCCGCGGGGATCCCCGCGGGGGTACGGGGTTGACCAAAATTTTTTAAAAAGTCTTATTTTTCAAAAAAAAAAATTTCTGAAGAAAAATTTATTAAAATTTTAATAAATTATAAGCGCAAATAAATTTTAATTCATAATTCATTCAATCTCCTCTTCGATTTCTTCCTGTTCTGGATCATTTGAATTTGTTGGTGCCAGTTACACACGGTTGGGATCATTATCATTAGCGTCTCGATCACAAGCGTCTCAGTGATTTTGAATTTAAAGAGCCTTAGCTCATCAGTCATCAGCCAATTTACTAATTTAAATTAAATGATATAGTGCATTTAATAGCCCTAAGTATCGGCTATCCAATGATATATTGAACTTACAAACTGTAATGGTTTTGCCAAAATGGCCCTAGATGCCTAGATACACAAACAATTTTTCTAAATTTTTGGCCTCATCTTGGCCAAAGTTTTGAAGTTTTGGATGATCATTATACCATTGGATAGCCAAGATTTGGGACTATTAAATATACTTTAGGTCATTTAAATTGGTTAATTGGCTGATGAGCTAATAAGGCTCGTCAAAATCGATGAGATTGGTGGCGAGATGCTAATGTCCCTCGCTGGTTTTTTGTTTTTTCACCTTACACATCATCCAAATTTGCTTTAACAAATAAAATTTGACGGACATTTTTTGCCGGAAAGTCTTATATAAATCTTCAATATGGCATGATATGATTATAAGGATGTCAGATTCTTGATTAGCACCCTAATTTAACCATAGAAAGTGATTTTGTGGGGTCTATTATCCATAACAGAAGATTATCAAGAGCCGCGCAGCGAAAAAATTAACCAAAAATGGCCGCGCAGCGAAAAATTCTTAATGAAAATTTAAAAATCCTACAAAAATCTGCTAAAAATTTCCTTTCATATTGCATTTTCCTTGAAAAATTCAATAATATGGGGTGTATGTTCACCCCCGTACCCCCGCGGGGGTGGAGGTTCGGGGGGCGGGAGTGATCGGGGGTGGACCTTCGGGAGTGGGACGGGGGTGAGACTCAAACCCCCGCGGGGGCCCCCGTCGGGAGTGACCCCCGCGGGGACGGGGGCGCAACCCTAGAATTAAGAAAAGGAAAGGAAAGAAGAGTAAAAAAAATGAATCAATTGGGAGAAGGTGATGAACCGAATTGAGTGCCTTTCGCGCACCCCTTTTTAGGGTTTTTGATTGATTTCCTCTTTTGGAGTGGAGGTACATGGAGAAATAGAAACCGAATGAATGAAATAATCATCCATTCATTTTCCCCTTTTTAATTCAGTTTTTTCAAAGATTAATTTTTATATTAAAAAATAAGAACTTTTTTCGACGGAGTGTAACTCCACTAAAAATCTTTTAAAAGTACAGCTAATAGCAGTAATTAGATTGGATATCAAATTTTTTATTCTTTATTAACAGACTACAATAGAAATACAATTAAAAATTTATTAGAAAATTAAAAAGGCAATATTAAAAAATGATTAAAATGTTGGCAAAATAGCAATCAAAATCCGGGTGGATCCCATCCAATTTTTTGTTCCACCACAACATTTTCATAGCATTCCACTCGATCGCCCTCTTTGTAACGCACATTTTTGTCCTCAACAGCAATGCCTAAATTAATAATAAATTCATTAAAATGAATCTCCCTCCACCCATTCATTACCAATTTCCATTTCCATTTTTGCTTCATTAATTGGCATTTTTTGATGTTGCATTGATTCAATTTGGCCCTCATAAATTAGAATTGTCGAATCATTTGACCCTTCAAAAAAACATAAATTGTAATTAAATTATTAATAGGGACTACCTTCTTCCTTTTTATGATTAATTCGAGTGAATCGCCAAATTGCTTTTCTAAATAAAATCACAATTAAAATTATTGTTCCCTTTCCATTCCTTTACTTATCCATTATGCCGGAATCGACTCGAATGCCGGCAATTGGCTGTCTTTTTTTCATTCCTTCACTCAATCGATATTCCACCAAAACTGTTCCCTCGCCCAAAAGATGTTTTTCCACTTCCGGTTTGATTCGTTCGCTCAATAATTCCTATAAAAAATAAATTAAAATAATTTTTAAAATTATTTTTTTAAATTTTTTATTGGTTAATTTTTTTAAATTAATTTTTAAATTATTTTTTTTTAAATTATTTATTTTAATTAATTTTATTTTAAATTTACTTTTAGCCTTTCCACCAATTTGTAAATGACATGGAATTCTTCAATGGGAATATTTTTTTGCTTGGCCAATTCTTGAATTCTCGCCGGAATTGGAGTATTAAAAGTGAAAATGTGGGCATTGAATTCGGCGGCCATTTCCAAATCATTTTCAGCCAAAATGCCAACATTTGAATGGACAATGTCCAAACGGACTTGGTCCGCCGCATTATAGGTGGCCAAAACATCTTGGATTGCCTATAATTAAATTAATTTTAAATAATTTTAATTATATTTTAATTATAATTTTGTGAATATTTTAACCTCCAATGTTCCATCCACATCGCATTTTATAATCAACGGGAATGAGGGAATTTTGGCTGCCGCCTTCTCCTCTTCCGTTTTTTCTGTGTAAGCCGGTGGTGGATCACTTTGAATTTAATAAAAATTAAAAATAATACAAAAGAAATTACCCAATTTTGGCGAAAATCCCCTTTTGGAAATTTTCCATCCTTTTTTGGTGATATAATCGACGAACTTCTTCCTTCTTTTTCTCAACCAATTCCTTCAAAATAAATTAATTTAAATAAATATTAATCCCCAAAATTGACCATATCCTTTGTGAACAATGTTTCCTGTTTAATTTGTTTCCTCAAATCCACCACCGATTGTGCCCTCCCTTCGCTGGGTGCCTCCAATGCCAATTCCCCTGGCGAAGGCAATTCATAGTGCCAACCTAAATTTAATAGGGTAAAATAGTAAATATTTTGGGGATACCTGATATTCTGACCGGTGTGCTTGGCCCAGCCTCTTTCACATTTTCATTGAATTCATTGGTCATTGTGCGCACTTTTGCCCAACTTGTGCCCGCAACCAACACTGTTCCCCGCTTCAATGTTCCTCGATTCACAATCAAAGTTGTGACAATGCCAAGGCCTAAAATAATACAAAATATGATTCCAATTTGCTCTGTTTATACCTTGAATTTTGCTCGATTCAATGATTGTTGCCTCCACTGCACCCTTTGGGGTTGAATGCAATTCCAACAATTCGGCTTGTAGGAGGATTGCTTCCTTCAACAATTTAATTAAAATCAATTTAATTTAATTGTTTTTTTTTACCTGTAATTTATCAATCCCCCTCTTATAAAGTGCAGACATTTGGACAATTTGTGTTTCTCCTCCATATTTTTCGGGGATTATTTCATGTTGGAGTAATTCATTGAGCACTTTTTCCTTCAAAAATAAATAATAATATCAATAATATAAGAGAATATTAACCGGATCCACTCCGGGTTTATCGCATTTATTGACGGCCACAATAATTGGAACGCCGGCCTCCCTCGCATAATTAATCGATTCAATTGTTTGTTCCATCACTCCATCATCGGCCGCAACAACCAAAACAACAATGTCCGTTGCCCTGGCGCCTCTTTCTCGCATTGCCTTTAATTAAAAATATTCTCATTCCGGTACACTACAACTGGGCGCCGTCGTTTCTAGCTCATTAAGAACGAAACTGATATTGATGATTTTATTGTTGAATTAAGAGTGCATTTCCGGCTACCGATTAATATAAGATTTATTAGGATTGGTTCAGAATTAGCAGAGTTCTACTTAAAAACCATAAAAAAGAATATTATTATAAATTTGCAATTTTTTAATGGTTTTTTGAACACAATTATGTCAAATTTTAATCAAACTGGATAAATTTTATATCTATCGATAGCTGGAAGTGAGCTCTTTAATTTGATATCAAAATCATCAATATTGGTTTCGTCCTTAATTAGCTACAAGCGCTGCCGCCCAGTTGAATGTGACCATCTCATTTAATGATTAAAATTGAACCTTAAATGCGGCATGTCCAGGTGTGTCCAAAAATGTCACCGATTTGTTGGCAACATCCGGCAATTTCACTTTAAATTTTTGAATTATTTTAATTCTAAATTAGAATTGAACCGGAAAATGCTCCAATATGTTGAGTAATTCCACCAAATTCACCGGCCACAATGTTTGAATGTCGCAAAGCATCCAACAAAGTGGTTTTCCCATGGTCAACATGACCCATTATTGTCACAACCGGTGCACGTTTTTGCCATTCATTTTTGGGAATTGGTGGCCTAAAATCCACCAAAAATGGAATTAAATTGAATATTTAAATTCAAACTGTGGAAGCAAATCCAAATTTGTTGAATGATCCTCCGAATGTTCTTTTGGCGGTGGATTAATCACTTTAGGTCGCATTCGAAGGGTGGAAATCAGTTCCAATAGCAAATCCCAATCAATTTCCTCTAAAATTGAAAATTAATATGACAAAAAATATAAATTAATTTACCATCCGGATTTTCCAAATATTTTTCGGCCTTTTCGATTCCATTTTCCAAAATGTGTTCGCCCAATTCGTCCACATCTTTGTCCAATATTTTGGCAAATTGCTTCAATGTCATTCCATGGAATATTTCGGCCACTGGTTTTGAACTTTTTGTTATTTTCAGGCCAATTGGTTCCAATTTTCCTTTTCGATTTTTGTTCACCAATTCAATTTGTTTTCCCGATTTCGACTTTCTCTCATAAATATTTTTGCTTGCCAGCCGAGGGAATATACAAAATGGACGAAGTTTAATTGGCTTAATTTGGAATTATTCATTCATTTAATTGTTTTAATTTAATTTACATGTAATTTATGCCGAAATAACCTTCCATCTCGAATTGATGAAAATGCCCATAAATAATTGGCACTTGGTGATGGAAACATATTCGAATAAATTTGAATTTACATTACTAAATAATTAATTTTATATAATTCCAATTTCAAATAATGTATTTTCGTTAATATTTGGTTTCTTCCAATTAATGAAAAAATAATAAATTATTTTCAACATTTTTATTTAATCAACAATGAATCAAAAAATAACATTTTTGTATTCTTTCCATTATAGTCTCAAATAACAATTCAATTCTTCTTCTCATTTCACCTTTCCATGCATTCATCTAAAAATGCTTCAATTTAAATTAATTCAAAAATAATTAAATAAAAACCATTTTAGAATGGCTGTGGCGGTTGCATTTGTTGAACGGGCGGAGGAGGCTGAGACATTCCAGTGGGCGGTAATCCTCCATATTGTTGTGGCATTGGCAGTGGTTGGTCACGATGTTCGGAATAGGGTGCGGTCGGTTGCAATTCCACTGGCGGCTCTTTTACCTAAGTTTTTACTGAATAGATTTATTATATGAATATTTGCCTGGATTTGGTCAGGCAATGGATTGCGTGGTCCTTGTTGGCCGCGTGGATCATGCGGAAGCATAATTTTCACTTTAATGCCGAGAACACCTTCACAATTTTGGAATTATTTATTCAATATTCTGTTAAATATTTAACCTTGACGCATTTGAACGTGGCGAACTGCTTCTTGAATATAATCATTCACCGGATTCCCACTGTGAATCATAACTCCATCCACGAATTTCATGGCTTTGGCCCGTTGACCGCGAAGTTTGCCCGAAACGATAATTTCGCATCCGCGAGCACCACTTTCCATGATGAAGCGGAGAACACCTCAAATTATACCAAATATTTAATATATTTAAGTGCAATTTTAAACCATAGCATGCACGGCGAACGGCCAATCCTCCAACCAATTTATAGCGCAAAGATTCGCATTGGGCAACGGCACAGAGACCACGGCTGGAGACTTTTTCAGCGAAGAGCTAAAAAATATCAGTAAAGAATAAACTATATTTATGATAACCTCAATTTGACCAGCAGCATAGCCAAAGCGCTTTTGGACAAGGGCAGTCAATTCACGAATGCGTTTGCCTCGTTCGCCAAGCACACTTTGGGTTCGAGTGGCCATTATGATCACTTCGGTATGGGATGGGGCACGACGAACTTCAACACCGGAATAGCCATCTTCAGCTAGCTCCTAAATTTTAGAAATATTCATCAGAATATCATGAAAATTAATAAAACCTTCATGAGGAAATTGTTCAATTCCGCTTTGATAATGCCATCTTGAACGGCTTTACGCTTTTTGGTGATTGGCTTTTGTGCCATTTTCTTTTTAACTTTGCTTTAAATTTATGAAAGTATGGATTATTGTCAATGAACAATGATTGATGAATGTTTGCAATTAAAAATCCTAAATTTAACAAAAGAATTGGTTTAAATTACAAAATTTAAGTATGCATTAATCTCCCTAGATCGAATGAAAAGAATGGGTAGCTGAATGTATGTAAAATGCCATTCTCGATCGAAAAATGCCAAATAATGTCGCTCAATTCTCTGTCGAGCTCGAGAGTCGAGACGAGAGTCGAGATCACAATCGCAATCGAAGTCGCGTCGCAATCGCAGAGCAAGTAAAGCAAAAGCAAAAGCAAAATTTAAAAAAATAAAATTTTTAAACAAAATGCCAAAATTAATTATTTAAATTTTTACTCTTTTTCAAAGAAAGGGCCATTCATTCTTCTCCCTTGCCTATTGAAATAAAAAAAGAAAAAATTCCCTTCCGCCGAGCGTCGTGACGGGCGCTTGTGACCCAGTGAATTGGGGGCAAAAGCGGTTGCTTGGTGGGAGTGCGCCGAACGAGTGTCCAGGCCAAGGGTGGAGTCGACAGGGGGCGCCTTCGGGAGCGAGGGCATTCCCGGTTGAACAATGAGCGGTGCACCGGTTCAGGCCCGAAAGGGAGCAGACAAAAATCGCCACTCCATCACAGTGGTCGGATAGCACCTGTGAGCATTCCATCCCAAACACCAACAACCCAACTTTTTGCAATTTATTTTGAATAAAATTATGTTTTTTTAATGTATTTATTCACATTATTAATTCTTTATATGGTTGTCTCAATGCCTAGGCTGTATGTAATGTTGATGTGTTTTTTACAAAATGGAGCGATATGGAGAGAAAGCGGAGGCAATGAGAAAACAACCATTTTAAGATCGAGTGAAATAATGAATAAAAAAATAAAAATTAAACAGCAAATGATGAATAGCCACGCTGCTTCAGAAGTGGAGTTGTTTCAGCGGATTCACGGTCTTCTTCCCTCTGTGCAATTGTTTGCATCACTTCAATTGTGCGTGAATGACCAATACCTTAAAATATTTTAAATTGAGCAATGGCATTCGTCTTTCACTTTCTCACATTTTGTTTTAAATTCAATTTTATCTGTTTTTGCAAAAAGTGCCCTAGAAAGAGGTGAACGTTGACCATTATTGAAACAAGCAGTCTAAAAAATGAAATATTTAATTGAAATTTTAATTTTAGTACCGCGCAGAATAAATAGAACCAATCATATTTGAGATTGGAAAAGACCACTCGACGACCATAAACCGTCATTTTTTGCCAATCACAAAGTCGTTCATCCGGATTCTCCGTCCAATAAATTATATAATTCTTAAATCCATGAATTCATTCATTAATTAAAATGAATGAATTTGTATACTTTAACATCATTTGTTCGTTTATATGGCGGCTCCCAAGTCAATTCTATCGAATTTTGACTCAATTTTGTTGCCAAAATATGCTGGGGACTTAGTTGAGGCTCTGAAAATTATGGCATGAATGAAATTCAATAAAAATTATATATTACCAGTGTATTGAACAAGGACAACGGCCTTACTCTCGCCATATTTGGACACAGCTGAGATTCGGAATTCATAAAGGGAACAAGATTGAAGACTCATTATTTCCACACCAAAATTCTGAAATTAAATTGGAATTTAATAAATTGTTGATAAAAAACTGACTTGAATTCCCTTCAGTTCTCGAACTTTTGAGATTTTATCTTCGCCATCCCCAATTTGTTCATATCTAATATAATTTAAATATCAATTTTTGATTCCCTTAAAATGTTCCAACTTTTGTCTGTATCGAACATTGTAAGTAATTTTGAGGTCGGAAGGCGAAAATGCAGCAGCCCATGCCAACCGGACACTGTATGCGGATGTGGAAATGACTTGACATTCCCGAGGGGGATCCGGTGGCAATCGGGCAAACATGAATGTCCCATCGGGCACTATAAATAAATTTATTAGGCCAATTTGATTTCATCAAATTCTAACGAATATGGGATGGACGTCGACGTGACGAAAATTTACGCATAGAAATTTTTCGTAATTCTGTGAAATTTTTATGTGCAAAAATCATTCCTTTGGCCAATTGAGAAAGCAAATTGGCCATTGCAGCACGACGACGCCTTTGAAAATGAGACAAAAAATGGAATTAAATATTCTCTGAACAAAATACTTGGCCTTTGCCTCTCGGAGCATATAAAAAGGATTTGTGGATTGGAGTTTTCGACCCCAATAATGAATTTCCTTCAAATACATTCGGCCAACAATGTCCATACCTTAATAAATGGACTATTTTTAGTTAATTTCAATTCATTCTTACACATTGTGGTGAAAATGATGCCCCCGGTGACCAATAATAGAACTGGGAAAATATTATCCGGATGAGGACGGTAATCGCCAAAACCTGAAAAATATATTAAAATTCATTTAAATCACATTTAAAACATTACCAACAGTGAGAATACTAATGAATGTGAAATATAATGATTCCAAATAAGTCCATTTTAATTCATAAAATCTTTTGATTATATAGGCGGCAATAAAGCCATACGCAATGACCAATGAAAATGCAATGAATGGAGGAAATCGGACCAATCGAACACGGTCAAGAAAGCTCTAAACAAATTAAATTATCAAAATATATTTATTTTAGGGTAACTTGTTCATCATCACTTTCCCCAAAAAGATCACTGCTTCCCTCCTCCGTTGATTGGAGCGGTGATTGGCGGCCAATTGTCCGAAATCGTCCCAAAATTTCCCAAAATTTATAATGCAAGAAAAATACAAATTCAGCCAGAAATTTTGCAACACTGAATTTACGTGAATGATTTCATAAAATTGGCCCAAAAATACTTTGCCACATTCACCAAAGTGAGTGGAATTCCAATTAAGCAATAAAGTAGCCCAAAAAGACGGCCTTCGAATGTGCTTGGGCAAAGGAAGCCGTAACCAATTGAAGTGAGCATTGTCGCAGTGAAGAAGAGGGAATTTTTGAAATTCCAAGTTGGCGAATTCTTTCCAAAAAAATCATTTAAAAAGTGTAAATTCCAGCAATTACCTCTTCGAATCCATGCCGAACGGAACGATGTGCCGAATAAACGGTGTCCACATATTCATCGAATTGTTGTTTTGTCCTCTCTTTTATCTCATTTATCACTTCATTTCCGTCCAATTCACCGCCCAAATATCGTTCAGGATTCGCCTGAATTAATGTCCAAACTGCATCCGCGTATTTATCCGAATCTGCCTCAATCAATTTTGCATGTTTTGCTTTAGATTCTGCAAATTCGCAATTCACAATTCAGTTAAATAAAATGGCCACACCATTATAATGTTCTCCTTCGAGTAAACAAAACACCCAAGCACCGGCAATAATGTAAAAAATGCAGGAAAATGCCAAAAGAATGTGATGGTTGAGCAAATTATCCCGAATAAAAATCCAAATTCTTTTGGGGAAATATTCAAATGAATAAATGTGTCATTTTAGGCCATTCACCTTTCAAAAATCATTGGAGATCAATTCGCCTTTTCCAGAGATAAAAATGGGATTTGGCCATATTGGATTGAAGGGGGGATATTGGAAAATGGGATGGACGGAATATTTTTCCCTCCAGGGACAAAACTATGCCATCCTCTCACTCAAATCCATGGGAATCCATCATTTTTGGCATACGAATGTGAGGATTTTGGGGAATTGGCCCCAGTGGAATTCTGGAGGAAAAAAAGGCAATGAAGTTGTCAAGGAGGTGGGGGAATTGGGGAATGGAAGGCGAGAATTCCATTCTATTTTGTGATTCTTTGGAAAGTTTTTGAATTCATAAAAGAAAAAAAGTGTTGAACAAATTTGGCAATTTGCATAAATAAAGCAGAATTGCAGAAAAAATGGGAAGAATTTTGTTAGGAAGCGAAGAAATGTGTGGCCAAAACATCATTTTCATTGATTCTTTGGCACTGGAAATAAAAAAGTGTGTGACGAAAAAGGAGGAAATGGAAAATTGAATTTGGGACGACCTTTTTTAAGTTTGCCGGCATCATTTGCCCCTTTTCTCGTCATTATTTGAGATGAGACCCAAAGACATATAAATAAATTTCATGGATCGGAATTTTATTCTTATACATTGTCAATGCCAATAATGCTTAAAAGAGCTTTTTCTATTCATCCTAATGTACCACTCACTTTTTGCCTAATCTTCCTGTCACCCTATCAATCAAATATTGCCCCAATCGGTTTTGTAAACCAACCCTTTTTCTTCTCCTTATGTTTTTTGCCCTTCACATTTTTATCACATTTTTATTTACCCGCAAAATTAATAAAGAATAATTTATCTAAAGTTGAGTTCTATTCCTAATCCGTTCATTGGGCCACTCTCTGCTTAGGCTTTCGGCGAAGGCCCCAGATGAGAGCTTTAGACCAGCTCTCGCCCCAAACAACGTTAGCTCACAATCTTTAACCAAGATTAGACTAATATATATTTATAGTTAGATTTAGACTAAAAATTTAAGCTAGACTGAATTAGAATTTACTTTTCTATCCAAAGGAAATAAAATGATTAAAATTTTTCAAATATTTCTTTATTATTCTTTGAAAAATTTATCCAAAAAGTAATATTCTTTTCTCTCTATTAATGCAATAAATTTACATATTTAGTTCTGGAATAATCTCATCATTTTTTAATTTAATTATTTATCATTTCCATTATTTCCACCGCCTCCACCCAACATTGCAGTTTCCTTTTCCTTTAACGGTACCGCCCTTGACAATTTATGTTGCTGATGTTGATTCAAAGTCATGCCGGTGGGCAATGCAATTGAATGACGTTTTTCATTCAGCAATGACCGGGTACTGATTTCTGGGTTTTTGTAACGATCATTCAACAGAACACTCACTCTGAATGTAAAATTAAAATTAAATTGGTATATTTTGGCCAACCTATATGTCTGAATGAAAATGATTAGGGCATTTTTGGTGATGAATGCCAAACTGACAAATTCCACATTCCAAAACCAGCCAAGAAGACAAAAACGGAGCACAATGAATGGAATATCCTGACAAGCCAACGAGATCAAAATTGCCCAAATATCCAAGTCAAAAAAGGCCTTTTTGGGCGAATTAATTTGCTTTTTAATTTGAAAAGTGTTAAATACCTGTCGAATATCGGGTCGATTTGTGCTTAAAAGGATTTTCGTGGCCACCGCAATTCGCATTTTCCTGGAACGGCTGGCCGTAAAAATCAAAGTGAATTGGAAAAGGGAAAGGGTGAAAGCGGCCAAAACAGCATTCCTCAACGATGGTTCGACACAAATTGCCGGCGAATTCAGCAAACCAAGGAATTCGAGAATGTCCGTCATAATGGCCTGGGAATAATTTAAATATTGAATGAATATTTCAAAACCATATAAGCAAGCAGAATTTGTGTCAATTCTTCTCGACTCAATTCCAAACGAGGCAAAAGCCAACGGGCAAAAATGAGAACCAAAAATAGGGTATAAGTCAGCAATTGAGGGAGAATGAAGCCATTCTCATTGAATGAACTTGGATTGAGGCCAAAATTGGTTGGATGAATATGAAGAGGATGGGAAAATGAGGAAGAGGAAGAAATGTTGGCTGAAATTGAAATGCGCAATTCACAAAGTGAAGATTGGAGCAGCCAAAGAGGAGGAGCCTTTAGGGAAAATATTGAATTGATGGAAATTGGAAATG
Organism: Pratylenchus scribneri; assembly: GCA_030063045.1. Taxonomy (NCBI): domain Eukaryota; kingdom Metazoa; phylum Nematoda; class Chromadorea; order Rhabditida; family Pratylenchidae; genus Pratylenchus; species Pratylenchus scribneri. The sequence continues at coordinate 920,891 of JAQSEB010000033.1, forward strand.
AATGAAGGCTTACAGTAGACAATAAGTAGACGGCTATAGCTGGCGAAAACCTGTCAAAAATATTCTCAAAAATATAATTTTTAGACCAAAAAACCATCTTGGCTCGTCCCCAGCCCGAACAATGATTGCATAAAAACCTTCGCCAACCAAACAAAATGCAACCAGTGCAAATGCCCAAACAGAATTATCCGCGTGATTTTCGGCCGCCGCCCAAATGCAAATCATTGAATGGGCCTTAAAATAAATAGAACAAGGAATGAATTTTTTTGCCGACCATGAGAAATGCGCGAACAATCAATGCCCGGAGAATATTGGCCAAAATTGTTGCTGTCGATTGGATTGCGGATGATGCCATTTCACTGATTGTTGAACCCCGATGCTGGGCTGAGGAGTGTCGATGGGTTGTGGTTGCCCCTGCCCCAGATGCCGCTCCTCCCGCTGATGGTGTGGCCACACTCCTAATTAATTAAGGAAGAAGGGAAATAATAATCATAAACCAACTTTCTTTGTTTTGGCTCTTTTTGTGAAGGTGGTTGCAATCCGGCCCCACTATCCTTGCTTCGACTTTCCCTCCTCTGCGCTTTTTCCTGCTGCCCGGCTGCCGATTTTCGATGTTCAATTCCACTTGTTTCACCTCCTCCCGCAGTGATTTTGTGCAAATCTCCGCCACTCCCACTTCGACTGTCCCTTCTTTGGGCACCGGTTTGCTGCTCTAGGCCACTTCCAGAGAAGTAAAACCACTTGGAATTAAAATTATTGCCAAAAACATAAATTTAAATGGACAGACCATTTTAGGAGAGGCAAAAATAAAAATGGCAATTCAATTGGGTGAAATATTTTTCAGATTATTTTCTTTTGGAAAGATTTTAATTAAAATTCATTGGGTGATGTTATTTCTTATTTTTATAATATTTTTTATTTTTATTGGGAAAATAAAATTTTGAATGGTCTCAATCCCTCGGGTTTAATCCATTCAATGGGCCCAGATTTGGTGAAGGCTAAATGTCAATTGAGGCCAAACAAACAAAAAAGGAGCGAGGGCAAAAAAAAATGTTCGATTTGGGCAACATTGGGCCAATGGACTCCCAGGGGGAATCCGGCCTAAAAAGTTAGCGGGAGAAGATTGAAAGAAAGGATAAAAATGGATGGGGAGAAAAAAATGGATGCCATTGCCAATTGAGAATTGACAATGTTGAAAAGGAAATTGCAATTTTTATTTTTTTTTAGATTTTGGGTAGAATAAATAATAGTAAATATTAAATGCCAATGAATATGGCCAACAAAGGTGTCAAAATAATTAAGGAGAATAATAATTTGCAATTCGAATGGAAAATTAACATAAATTGGCCTCAATTCGTCTCAATTTAACATCCCAAAATGGGTAAAATTCGATTGTAATTAATTATGGATAAAGAAAGTGCGCAATATTCTTCGAATGGACAGAAAGGCGTCATTCTAATTAATGTGGAAATAAAAATATAATGTGGCCATTTCCCCTGGGAATTCAGCTGTTGATGGTAATAAAAAAATGTTGGCATTTTGTGAATGAATAAACTATATGATCATTCATTTCATTCTTCATTCTACATCAATTTTAATTCCATTTAATCTAGAAAAATTCATTTTTCAAATTACACTAATCAAAATGTAAAGAGATAATCAAAATCAATATTTCTATTGTTTTAAATTAGATTATCATTGTAACTAATGGGTTTTGTTTTTAAAATCATTCATTTGATTCGTTGTGGATGATTTAACTTAGTTAGAAACAATAATCAACAGGAAAAAAGATTTTTTTATCAGATATCAGCCTGTGGCAAATTGTCGATACTTCTTAATTTTAAAAAAAAAATCAGAATAAAATGAATAGATAAAAAAACAAAAAATCAGAATTAGCTAAAAACACAAAAAATCAGAATTAGCTAAAAACACAAAAAAAAAAATCAGAATTAGCTAAAAACACAAAAAATCAGAATTAGCTAAAAACACAAAAAATCAGAATTAGCTAAAAACACAAAAAATCAGAATTAGCTAAAAACACAAAAAATCAGAATTAGCTAAAAACACAAAAAATCAGAATTAGCTAAAAACACAAAAAATCAGAATTAGCTAAAAACACAAAAAATCAGAATTCAACTAAAAACACAAAAAATCAGAATTCAACTAAAAACACAAAAAATCAGAATTAGCTAAAAACACAAAAAATCAGAATTCAACTAAAAACACAAAAAATCAGAATTAGCTAAAAACACAAAAAAAATCAGAATTAGCTAAAAACACAAAAAATCAGAATTAGCTATAACGACAAGTTATTTCAAACCATAAAATGAATTAATTAGAAATATATTCTTGTATTAAATTATAATTTACATTTAATTAATATTTTTAAAAAGCGAAATTTTTATTAGAATTCAGCATAGAATTGTCAAATTCAAATGATCCTTAATCGTAAATTGATATTCCTCCAAATCCATTGGAATAACTTGGTAAATTACAATCAAATAACTTGTAACCAATGAAACCACCTAAAAAGACAATTTATATTCATTAAATTGATTCATTTACGGTCATTATTAATGGTTTTGTAATTGTCGTAAATTCCCAAAGGGTCAATCCCAAAGTGCCACCCAAATTTGTGATTGAATGCTGAAATTAAACAAAAATATCAAAAAAATTAATTCATACGCAGAAAAGTGCCCCATTTGAGTACATTAATTTATTTTGCCCATCTAAGATTGCATCCATTCGAATATTCATATAGAATATTTTTGGAATTTTTCGAAGCTGAAAATATTAAACAAAAATAAATTGTCAAATATTTTTGGCAACCAAAATATTCAATTTTGCTGCCAATGCGGTCAATGCAATCAATTCAAACCAGCAGAATATATTTTCGGGCACAATGAACAAATATTGGACAGGTCCAACCATTGGGGATTTGAGGAGACGCAAAAGTGTGGAAATTGTAATTGGAATATTCAATCCAATCATAAAAAATAAATAAATCTGTTCAAAATGAATTCTATAATAATTGATAAATTAGTGTAAATTCAACTTTGAATGTTCCCTCCAAACAATCCACCTCCTTCATTATGTAAATATGGCGTTTATGGAAGTCAGCGAGTGATTTCTTCATTACCGTATCATTTTCTTTGCCCATCTAAATGAACATATTATTATTATTCTTTTCAATGCCCATATTTTTCCTACCATATTCCCCACCTTTTGCCCAAATATTTCAATCATATTTTGCTCCAAGCCTCTTTTTAAACCAACTCATTTGACATTTCCTCATTCCCCACTAAAATGTTCATTTTTTCGATCACTTTTTCGACTTTCTGTTATCACTTTTCCTGCACAGCAGATAAATAATTATTTAAAGGTTCCTTTCACTCAAATCCCTATCCTGTTTTTTGGGTCACCGGTGGGCTTATTAGGCCCCTGGCAAAGGCCCGGTATTTTTGGGAATTTAATTGGCTTGCCCAAAATCTATTTATTTATTTTTAATTTAGCAATTTAAAATTAATTGTCATATTCCATTTATTTAATTATTATTATTATTTTTTTAAATTTACCAATTCAATTTCATTGCAAAATTCCTCGGCATCTTTCACCACAGTTTGAACACAAAAATTATAAAAGACCAAAGCACTGGTCACAATCCACATTGTCATCCACCACATAAAATTTCGAATGAATATTGCACTCAATGAGCCATATTTCTAAACAATTTAATCAGAAGAAATTCATTGAAAATGAAAAATTACAAAATGATATCCAGCATCGACAATTTTGCAAATTCGTAAAAGGAAATAAACAAGACCAGTGGCCATTAGGAAAAAGTAAATGGCCAGAGAAAAACCCAAAAAGTAGTAAATTTTCCGTCCTTTTTGCATTCGACTTTGATGGAATACAATGTTGGCCAATTTTTGAAGTTGGCCACTGAATTGAAGATGTAAAAGAATGCATTGGACAATAATTCCCTTCGATGTCCAAATCATAAAACGAAACATGAATAAATTAATGCCACATCGGAGAACATTATTATAAAGGAACCAAATGGATTGGTAAATGCCTGTGCCAAAAATATTGAGATCACAAAAACAATTGAGGAAACTGACCAATGGTCAAAATGAAGAAAATGAAACCCAAATGAATTTGGCGCTTAAATGAAGTAGAATGTGCGGAAAAATTGTGACCAGTCAATGAGAAAATCAATTTGAATTTTCCTTCATCAGCCAGCAACATTTTTGGATGGTGAATTAATTTGTATTTGAATTTTAGCAAGCAGAATGTGAAGAATCCTCCATTTTTACCAACAAATTCCCCTTCCAATTGACCAACCTCATCTAATTTCTTTAATTGAATTTCTCAATTTTCCTTTTATTTGTTTTTGTTCTTTCATTTGTACCTTTTTGGGTGTTAAAAATTGGAACATTTCTATATTTGTTTTAAGTCATCAAATTACAAACATTAATGGAAGAAATGTGTAAAATAGGAGGACAAGAAATGGTCAATGTAATTTTTGAACTCATTCTATCTCATTGATAAGGACAATGTCTCTAATTTTGTTCCAGGAAATAGTTGAATCTAAGAAAAGGAAAATGTGATAATCTCGAAATAAATTTAAAAATTACTTATTGATAAAATTGGATTTATAAATTCATAGTACTTAATTTTTATGGCAACAAATATATAAAAATTATCTGTCGATGATTCATTCTTTCATTTATACTAAATATTAATTGTGATGTTTTGAGATCATTGTTTGTCATTTTAACAATTTTTGTTTCATCACTCTATATAAATGCACTTAATTTTATCTCATCACCCATATTCCCACTCCCACATTTACATCGGTTTTCATTTTTCCCTCCAAATTCGTACATAAAATCATTTATATTTAAAAAGGATTGGCCCAAAAGGTGTGGCCTGGACCTTGTACATATTTTTTATCTCTATTACAATCCTCGACTAAATAAATATGCCTAAAAATTGCTAAATTAATTCATTTCTTTCACACAAAAATAATAAATAAAATGGCCCATGATGATGAATATAAATGCTGTTGTTGGCCATGCAGAATGCACGTTGAGACTGGCGCTCTTGTCATTGCCATTTTGGGTTCATTGCTGAATCTTGGCCAGGCAATTTGGTCATTTTGTCCGTCAACCGAAGCGCATAGCCAAAATATTACAAATGGCATTGTTCGGAAATAAAATATTCCAATTTTAATTTAAAATCCATTTAAGGGCTTTTTGCTCACCGCCCTAATGTATCTTTCCATCATTTTGGCCCAACAAAAACGCAATCATCGATATTATTTGCCCTATTTGATTTTTATGGTAAAGCATAAAATGATTTGGGCTTTAATTTTTATTATTTTTTAGGCCATTGGATTGGTCATTTTGTTGATTTTCATTTTTATTGGCATTGGCTTTTTAATTGCCGCCCCAGAATGGATGATTGATGAAATGAACAAAGTTCATCCAGAATACAAAATGGATGTTTCAAGTGAGAATATTTATATTATATATGATTGGAAATCCCGTAATTAGTTAAGCTTTCGGCTTTATGTACAGACTCGAGAATCGACTGACATTGTCGATTTACTTATAAAATTTCAATTTCAGACTGGGATTTAGGCTTATTAGAAATAGGGTGCAAGAGATGGGATAGGAATCTAACCGAAAGTATTATTAAACAAGCTCATATCAGTAATTTTATATAGTGAATCGACCATACCGAATCGAATGAGCCTTTTCTCAAGTCTGACGACATCTAAAAATTCGAAAATTAGCTAATCCATACACCTAGCTAATTTTGGAAGCTAATTTCAAATACTAGCTGAAACATATAAATTTTATTAACTTTTCTCATTCTCTTTAGAACTTCGCTTGCTTATTGGCATTGGACTTTCCGGCCTAGTGTTTAGTGTCGCCTACAATTTTTGGTTTTATTATGTCATTTTCAAGGCATACAAATTCATCAGAGATGAACCACCAGCGAGAGTTGCCCATAGTTATCCATCCGTTTAATTGAAATTAATTTCATTTCTTTTATAATTTTTTATACAAAAATAAAATTAATGTTTTATTTATTTTCTCATTTGAATAATTCGTCCATTTAATTGTTGGATTGGTCGCACATTTGTGGCCAATGGTTGACCTTCGGGTCCATGGATTGCCCGGAACATTTCAATTTGTTGTTGGGTCATTGTTTGGGGATTGGCCAACACCGTCCAAATCACTGCTTCCTGACATTCGGGCGTCGTCAATGATCCATTATAGCGAAAGAATTGCTCTAAATTGTTGGGCAAATGGACAGCCGGTGAATAATTGGCCACTTCTGCTGCAATTTCGGATTCTTCCACCATTTGGGCCAATGCCTCTTCCAATCCTGATATTGAAGTGCCATTCGAGCCAATTTTGTAGAAAATTCCCACAACCGCCAATCCATTCGACTGCTGGAGGGCCTGCTCAACAGTGAGTCCTTCCATCACATGGACCAAATGAATCTTTTAATGATAGGAGAATATTATTTATCAATTATTGTTATGGTACCTCCGCAGGGAAATGTGTCCCATTGAATTGATGTTCACTTCCATTCTCAGTTTGGGCCCAATGGAAATGGAATTGACTGAGCATATATCTGGCACCCAATCCGCCTCCTTGAATCATTGGTCGATTGGCCCATCCCGCAAAACCACTTATTTCAGCTGTAAAAAAACATTTCAATTCATTCCCATTTTCTCATAATTCCACTCATTTTCACCTCCATGCCCATTATTTTCCACCATAACATGTCCGGTGGCATTGTAATTGATAAATTCCAATGAAGTCAAATTTGAAGCATTTTCCACTTGTGATGGGTCAATATTAATCGGAGATTGGCTTTGTCCACTGTTACAAATGCCGCCCCAATTTTCTGGCCCATTTTCGCCATCATATCCCCAGGATGTGGCAGCAGATGCCAAAGAAATGGAGCAAATGAAAATTACTAAATTTTTCATCATTTTTAAGTTTTTAGGGAAGAAATTTGAGGAAATAATATTGAAATGAATTCAAACATAAAATTGGCCACATTTGTGTCCGTTTATACTAGTACTTACCAGGATGTTTGAACAGCCAATTTGTCTGTGCCTTAATCAAAGTAAATATTCTCAAAGATCTCGTTCATTGAAATTGACGAAAAAATTAAAATTGGAATTACACATCGTTCATTATTAAGCTGGCCAAATATAGGAAATTTAAAATTTTTAAAATTATGTCTTGAAGCGGAAATATACGAGAACATTTCAGAAGAATTGGGTATATTCGTCGAGTTTTGTTGATTTTTATAAATTTTTGAAAATATTTGGACAATGAAATGAAATCAAAATACAAAATATTTTTTATTTGTGCCACAACAATGATGATTGATGAGACCCATTTTTATTTTTTTAAAGCTGATATTTCTTTATTAATTTAATATAAAATTTCACTTTTTCCGTTATCTTTAAAATGATTAAATAATGATTTTTTGAGGTAATTTCATTGAAATTGTTTGCAAAATACATATAAATAAGAAGAAATTAAATATATGAAAGAACTTTGATTTGTTGTTTTCAAATAACATTTTCCTCATTTTATCAGCCGAATAATATTTGAGAATTTTGATAAAGTTTTAATATAATTTCCTCTTTTCAATGTCCTAACATTGCTGTCCATTTTATCTTCTGATTTTTGAATTACTTAACAAATTTATTATAAAATTCAATTCATTTAATTAATTTCTTTTCAATTAATTAATTAATTAATTAATCCATGGCCTGCCCATTTCTTGGGGGCCGTGTCACAATAAAAGATGGTCACGATGCGGAGGATGAAGTAGAGGATATGAAAGGGGATTTGGGCGATGGGGGAAGGAGACCGAGTTGCACAATTATTGGCCAAAATGAATCAAATTTGGCCAACGGTGTGAACAAAGCTGCCGTTTTCTCCGATCAAATTTCCTATAGCGGATATTTACAAGTATAAATAAAGGAGCAATTATGATAATAAAATGTTTTGTAATTATTTTTGAGTTGGAAAAGTTGTTGGATTGCCAGGAATTGAGGTCAAGGGAAGGAAAGCAAATTGTGCCGGATGAACATTTATTCATTGTCATCCATCAAACTTATGAACTTTGGTTTAAACAAAGTTGGTTCAAAAACAATTAAATATTGAATTAATTTAATATTTTTTATTCAGTAATTTATGACATTGACCAAGTCCGTTGCCTTCTCCATAATAAAGTTGAAATAATATTTATTATTAATTCATTTATCCTATTTATTCACAGATTGTTGATGAAACAAAAACACTTCAAATTGTCAGCTTGTTGGAAAGAACAGCCAAAATCCTAAAATTACTTGTCGACCAAATTCTCATTTTGGAAACGATGAGTCCCCTTGATTTTGTTGAATTTCGGTTCCGAATATTTATTCCATTTTTAATTCCAAAATAATTTTTAAGGCGATATTTGACTTCGGCCTCCGGCTTTCAAAGTCTTCAATTTCGTTTGTTGGAGAATAAATTGGGCGTCCTACCCAAAAATAGGGTCTCATACAATTATCAACATTACCGTGAAGTGTTCCCAAATGCAAATGATCGAAAATTGGTCATCCAATCCGAGGAAGAACCTTCACTATTTGTTCTGATCGATGTTTGATCCAAATTTATTGTTAAAGATTTTTTTCTTTTTAGCGTTGGCTTTCCCGAACCCCAGGAATTTATGAGGAGGAATTTGACGAGGAACCGGAAATAGTTATAGAAGAATGGAAAAGTATCAGCGATTTGGAGGAATTGCCATTGGCCCAGGAAGAGGAGAAGCAAAAAATGGCCATAAAACGGAGGAATTTATCCGGCAAAACATTTTGGAATCGATATTTGGAGGTGAATTGAAGAGATAAATATTTATAAATGATATTAAATTTAAAGGCAGTGGCCCAATATTTGGAGGATATGAGAATACAGGCAGAAGAACCAGCCCAATCTAAAGAGGAAAAGGAATTGAGGGAGGAGGAATTTTTGAAATTTAAGCGAAGTTTTGACACAATAACCAGCGAAGAAAGCTACAATGCTTTCGTTCATAAAGGTAAAATAATAAAAGTGTCAAAACATTTATTCCATCTTTTTGACCAGGTGAACGTCGTTTAAGCCACAATGCATTGAAAGGGGCATTGATGATCAATTTCTATCGGGATATGCCCAGATTCTCGCAACCCTATCAAATTTTATTTTATTTAATGGACATTGATTCGCTCCTCCAAAAATGGCGATGTAAATAAAATAAAATGATTTTTAATTTAATTAAATTCAATTAGATAATCATTTGATGTTGGTTCAACGAATGTTGGGCAGCAAAATGGGTTCGGGTGGCAGCAGTGGATATATGTATTTGCGGTAATTCTCCCACAAATTTACAAATATTTATTACCATTTTAAGTTCAACGGTCAGTGATCGATACAAAGTTTTCCTGGATTTGTTCAATTTGAGCACTTGGCTCATTCCGCGCAATTATATTCCAAAACTTTCGCCAAAAATGATGAAAACACTTTCTGGGACGCAATTTTGAATATTGGAAATGAAATATGGTGAATGGATTGAAATGATGACTTGTCAATAATGTCTAAGGGTCATTCCTTTTCATCCTACTGTACCCCCACTTTTTGTCTAATTGCCCCGTCACACTATCAACCAAATATTGCCCCAATCTTCATTTTTTAAGCCCGATTCTTTCCTCAATAAATGTTCAATTTCCCCATCACTTTGTGACGTTCAGTTTATCTTATTTTTTCGTATAAAAATATAATTTATAGTCGAGTTCCCTTTTATCCCTATCCCGTCTTTTGCGCAAGGGGGCCTAAGACCTCGGTGAAGGCTCTGGGCGAGAGCCTAGGCCCAGCTCTACAACTCTCGCCCTAAATTACAGTCTTAGATCTTTGGCCCAATTTAGGACTAATAATGAAAAAATGAAATAATGATAGATTGATTGAATTTCAACGAAATTGGGCGAATTCATAAATGAATTATTTATTCGAATTAAATTGGCCATTCTGACAAAGAAATGAGGAAATAAAAATTAAAGTGAAGAGGGAATTGATTTGATGTAATAAAAAAAAGTGATAAATTGGGAGAAGGAAGAATTTTTGACAAAAAATGTTCAAATGAAGAGATGGAATGAATTTAAAAGGCGAAATGAATTCGGCCAATTTCATTAAGAATTAACCAATTGAATTTCCAAAAATGTTTAGCATAATTAGCAACAACAAAATGGAAAATGAGGAAAAAATCAGCAATAATCCGATCAAAAGTGAAGAAGGGCACCAAATTTTGGCAGATGAATTCAAAAGGAAGGAAAAATGGCGAGTTGGATTTTTGGCATTCATCGACTTTTACTTCATCATTTTATTTTTTCATTTTTATAAAAATGAATTAGCCATCATTGATGCATTATTAATGTGCCTCCTTCTTATTCCTCTATTAATTTCCTTCATTGCCATCACAAACATGCGGCCAATTTTGCTTTTGCCCTTCCAAATCTTCAACATCTTTTTTATCATATTTTCGGCAGCAATTTTGGCAAATTGTTTCATTTATTCAATGGAACCATCGCCCAATCAGTTGCCCCAATTTTTGGATCAAATTCTCAATTCAATTGGCCAAATTAACCAAAATGATGTGCCAATTTCCCTTCAATTATTCTTTCTTGGCACAATTTCCCTCATGGCCATCTTATATTTTGCCATTTCTTACTATTTTGTGGACAAGGCCTATTGGAGGATGCGAATGATGATGGAATAAAAAAAAACAATTTTGACAATTACAAAATATATTTTAATCAAATTATATTTGAAAATTTGCATAAATCCATTCATTATTTTTGATTATGGCCTCGGGGTGATTAAATCCAATTCATCAAAACTGAAATCACTTTGATGGACAAATCCCCTCGCCATTGGCGTAATCAAATCGCATTCTTCGCCCAAATCGAAGTGTTCAATTGGTGAAGGCAAAATGCAACCACCTTGTTCTCCATTTGAGGCTGAATTTGGAGTCAAAACTAAAATTGAAGGGTTTAAAATATGTTTTCGGCTGAGAATATTCAAAAATACCCAAATTTTTCATTGGCTCATAAAAGCAATTTCCGTCCATTGTTTGTTGATTCGGTCCAGCGGATTCTGCCCTTTTTTGCCTTGGAGGAATTCCCTTATTAAAGTCCAAATATTCATTCAAAATTGATAAATGTCCATTTTGGTCGCCAATCAATGTTTGGCAATTTGGCACATAATCATCGTCCACATTTGATGGGGAATAATCCTCCTATTAAATGTGCGAATATATTTTGAAATATTCAAAATGGACTAACAAAATTGGAAGCAGAGGAAAAAGCTGAAGAACATCGACTCGAAATGGAACTATTCGAGACGGACAGGGACCGGCTAATTCTGGTTTGGGGAAACAGAAAATTGGCAGAATTTTGGTGATGAAATTGAGGAGAAGTATGGACAATCGCCGGCTGACTTTGGGAAAATTGCTGGAATTCTTCAGTCGGCGAATATTCTTCCGGAATTTGAACAGATGGCTAAAAAGGTAAATTTGAAATAAAGCCAAAATATGGTGAATTGTGTAAACCATATTTCTATTCCATCCATTTTGTTGCCTCATTTGCAAAATTTGTGCTTCCAATTCTTTTACCCTTTTCCTCAATGCCGCATTTTCTTTTTCGGCCATTTTCCTCTTCTAAAATGCCATCAAATTATTTTGACATTTTACCATTTTCCCCTAACTTCTCTATGCTTCGTTTGGGCCAATCTATTCCGAATTGTTGCTTCTGAATCTCCTCCTCCTCGACCTCGATTATTGCTTTCGGACATTGCCAATAAATTTTGATAATGATCAAATGGGAATGGCTGATTTTTGATAATAAAAGTACATTTCCCATTCACCTTTTATTTTATTTTCTTTGACACCAATTCAACAAAACAATTGGCAAAAAAACCGGTTCGAATTTTATTTGTCTGGCGCGAAAATTGTGAAATTCGCCCAAAAAAGTACAAAACAAAATAACATAATATTTTAGGTCATGAGGAAATAAATTGAAAAGATCAAAATTGAAATAAACAAAACAATAAAAAATGACTGATTGTTGGAATGTTTTTCAAAATTTAAATTAAATTCGTCGATTTGTTCACGCGAATTTTTCGGTACCATCCCCAAATATCCGTTTGGATTCTTTCTTTATGCCGCAGGAATTGTGATCCCTTAATATTCTTTTTATTTATTAATGGAAGATTTGGTTATACCAAAAGTTGTCTATAATTCGGCCTTTTCTGAAACTTTTTATGCAAACAACTTTTGTAGAAATCAGAAAATTCCATTGAGAATGGTTCATCAATTGGAGGAATGTTGGGCGGCTCGTGTGAAATTTTCATCAGCATTTCGATTTCATCCGGGGCCTTAAAAAGGGAAATATAATAATGTAAAATTTATGCTAAAATGAATAATTGATGGAAAAATTGGAGGATGTAATTTTAATTTACCGTATTTATTCTATTAGAAGCCCATAATATGAAAACCTTTCCAGGGTAATCTTCAAATATAAGGTGGGCTTATAAATTTCAGAGAGGGAAAATCCGTGGAAATAAAATTTATTCGATAAAATTTGCAACAAATCATAATATGTTTTACTATTCAAAAAATTTATTACAAAATGTTTAATTCAAAGATTTTTTTCAACATATTTTTACAATTTTCTAATTCAAAACACGATTTTTAAAGTGGGCTTAAAATAGAGATTCGTCTTCTAATAGAAGAATTACGGTATTTCGACGCCCATACTGACCCTGAATTTATCGGTGACATTATAATATATTGATTCAAAATTAAATACGTGAAATGGATGCTTCCCAGTGGCCAATTCCAATACGGTCACTCCAACACTCCACACATCTGCCTTGATGTCATAAATGTTGTCAGTGTTTATTCTTTCGGGCTGAATCATTTTTATTTATTTTTCTATTATTTTTGCCCATTTTATTACTGCCAAATATGCCAAACATCCAATGCATCCGGTGAATGCCTTCGATTCATTCATTCGGCCGGCGATGCCAAAATCGCACAATTTAATGCCATTTGGGCCCAATAAAATATTCGACGGCTTCACATCTCGATGCATGATTGCCTTTGAAGGGAAAATATAATTTATTCAAATATTTGGGCACAAAACATGTTTTGCCCTCAAATATTCCAATGCTTTGATCACTCCCAATGCCACTTTCCCTACGGCAATTTCGGGTATTCCTTTGCGTCGATGCAAATCATATTCCAATATTTTCCAAAAGCAAGTGGCCATTGGTTCCATACAAATGTGAATAAAATCCTTAAAAATATTCCATAAATAATTTTTGTCAAAAAATTAACTTGATCAATATAATATCCGTAATATTGGGTTATGAATGCACTTTTACAGCTGCTCAACACACTCAAATCAATGAATGCCCTTTTCAATTCCTCATCGCCGGATGTGAGACGAATTTGCTAAACCCAAAATTAATTATATTCCCCATTGCCTTTCTCACCTTTATTGCAATTTCCATCCCTCTGAATTTATATTTATTCACTTGACTGTAATTTCCTCGTCCCAATTCACAAATTTTTGTGAATTCTTTGGATGGCACAAAATTGGAATATATTTTCTCATTTATTGTCAATTTTGCGGAATTATTCTCAATTTCGGACCATTTTCTGCCAAACTATCAAATTTCATTTTGAATAAATTAATTTTATTATTCGATCCAACTTCATTCAAAAAAATGAGATCATTTAATGTGGACACCGTTTCCATTGTTGGCCGTTCAGAACGATTCAAATTCACTGAATAATGATCCAAATTCATTCAAAAAATTGAATTACCTGGCCATTGGATGGCCACCTGCATTTCACCATCCCCGGCAGAGGAATTTTTGTTGTCGTCACCACAGTTGATCCTTGAAAAAATTAACATTCATTGGATAAATATATTTTGTTAAATTAAGGAGTGTTTAAAATAGTGGTAATGGGTGCCTTTTGGATTAATAAAAAAAAAATATATTAAATAAAGAAAAGTTAAATTCCCTCCTTTAATCTGTTTTACATAATTAATTAATTAATATATATTTTATTTTCACCCACTTGAATTGATGGAATCCAATTTTGGGCGCAATTTTCCTGCATTTCTTTTTCGCAAAAGCATCAAAAAATGTCAATTTTATTAAATTTAAAATTCAAATTTTCACTTTTATGATTCCAAAAATGAGAATACCACAAAAAATTGCCATCAAAATTATTGCCAAAATAATCCTAAATAATTTTATTTGACCATTTGCCAAATTAATTCCATTCTTTTCATTTCCAATGCAACAACTATAAATTAATTAATTAATATTTTCACATTTCCAATTTATTTTTGAACATAATATCAGAAATGCCAGCCGATGAACATTTTTGATTGGCAATGCCCATCTGAATTAATTTCCCATTTTGTTGGCCAATATTCGCGCATTTTTGTGCCAACATGCATTCCCCATTCACCCCCAGACATTCCTCATCCTGCTCAATTGAACAACTAATAAATATTATTTTAAACCAAAATTGACCAAAATTTCGCCCTTTAAATTTACTTGAATTTTTCCATTTTTACTGTCGAACAATTTTTTATCGAATCTGAATGTAATAAAAAATAAAATGAATTCAAAAATACACTATTTAAATGACTTATTTCGGCAATAAATTCTGCGCCAAAATTCCAAGGGTAAATTGCAATTCCTCCTAGTCCATATTTTTGTGCATATTCAATCTAATTTTGGACAAAATTATTTAATTTAATTTATATTTTAATTTTATTACTTTTGCCTGAATTGATCTTTCATTTTCAAATACCAAAAATGTTTTCCTTTCTGTCACCATCAAATATGCAATTTCGGCATTTGAATTGTACAAACTTCGATTCATTTGTTCACCAAATTTTTCCCTCAATTCATCCCATCCCAAAACTCCATTGTGGAATGGCACTGACACTTTCCGATAAAGTCCATCCGTTTCATTCAAATTTTCATCCACAAAACTTTCCGATTCCCAAAAATATCCATCCAAGGAGATCATCAAATTCAACTTTAAATTTAATTTATTCCCCAATATTTATTGCCCCAACCTTCTCCAATTTGTCCGTTCTGCATCCATAATGGCTCATTGTCCAGTCAATATTTTCACGTCTACTCTTTTTTATTGGCGAATTCGGATCAAAATGAAGTGGACTTGAAGGTGCCGTATAAATATTCCAATGCCTTAATTAATTATATTTTCACATTCATTTTTCCCCCATTTTTACGTATTATATCCATAACTTTTGACACTGATGAAATCCACCAATTCCAATGCTTTTTCCAATTCCATTTGATTCATAAAGAAAAATCCACCCGGCCTTTTTGCGGTAACCATCGACAGCAAAATTGAACTTGAATTATTCCCAAGGGAATTTAAATCAGCTCGCAATTCGGCCAACAATGCAAAAATGTTGCTTTTATCCTCTTGGGTCATATATTTTGCGGAAATTGACAGTGAATGTTCCCAATCAATGTCAATTCCGTCCAAATCATTGGCCAAAATAAAATCCAAAACATTTCGTCGAAAAATAAGCCTCGATTCAAAATAATTTGGCATCGTATATACAAAGTCCAAGTCTTGATCCCTTTGAAAGAATTTAAATTATGAGTACCATATTTCCTGTATTAGAAGTCCACCCTTGACTTTGAAAAGTAATATAATATGCCTCTCGACATAATGAACCATTTGAAATTTTTTTATCACATTTCTTACTGCCATTGGGAGAAAAGGCCATAGATTGTTCAGAAAAATCAATAGAAAACATAGGTCCATTTTTGGGGCTTTGAGACTTAAAAGTCCATGGGTTTCTAATAGAGGAAATACGTTATTCCCAATTTAATCAAATTTAATCAATAATAATATTCGTTATTGATCGAAAATACATATTAAATTCCCAAACATTTGAATTTAATTTCATAATTCATACCAAGCAATGGAAACCATCAATTTTATTTTTGGATATTTTCGAATATTCCGTCGAATTTGTTGAAATTGATTCGGATTTTTGAAACTCAAATTTCGATTCAAATCCACAAATGCATGGGCATAGATCAAATGGGTTAAATATTTTGCCTAAAAAATTCATTTTATTTTTATTTAACCACTTTTTGACTTGCCTCCTTTTCCGATGGAATTTCTTCTCCAACCAAAAATTCCTTTGTCGAATTCAAATAAGTAATCATTCTTTTTGGAGTTTTTCCACAATTTTCAATAAATAAATTTGCATTTATCATTTCATGGATTGAGGGAAATAAAATCCAAAAAAGGAACATAATTTTTTGTTCATTTTTATATTTCATCCAATTCATCATTCTCTTTTACCATTTTTATTGGGCAAATTCGATTGCCTTTTGGGTCCTTTTTGGGGTAAACAAGATTGAAAAACCGGATTATTTGAATGGACACAAAACAAAGAGAAATATATTTATTCATTATTTAAATTAAATATAAAAATAAAAAAGGGTTTAAAGAAGATATTTATCCGGGGATTGGTTGAATTGTGTTGAAATTGACATTTTCCGGCTGTTGATTCCTCCTCCACCTCCTCCATTTCCATTTCCTCTTTCATATTTCTTGATTGCATCGAAAATGGAAGCTACAAAATTAAATATTAAATTATTAAATCTTAAAATTATTAATTTACCCATCCATTTCTCCACGGATTGTTCACTTTCCTCCATAATTGGGTCATATTTTTCCCGGGGTTCTGCCTCGGCCTCTGCCCTTGTGTACCACATATTCACGTATGAATGGATCAATGCATGTTGGGTGGAAATTCGTTTGGCCGGGTCAATGACCAACATTTTGGAAATTAATTCGCGTGCATTTTTGGCTGAATAATTTTCAATTATTTATTTCCCATTTTGGCCCTATTTATTCACCACTGAATCTATCATCCGTTGGATGGTCTTTTGGCAATTCGGATTTTGGCAATATTTTGTCCATCGGTTTGGCTTTGTATTCAAATTGTTTGAGTATTTTTCGTTTTTCCGGCAAAATTTGCTCAATAAATGAGGCATCCGGTGTGCCCAAATTCTTCACAATTGAATTGATCAATGCCAAATCATTATTGCCCTCAAAAAGGCAATGGCCAAGGAATAATTCAGCCAAAATGCATCCAATTGACCAAACATCCGCTGAACAAAATAATCAAATTCGAAAAGAATATTGCCAAAAGTGAACACTACCATTTTCATTGTAATTCATTTTGAAGAATATTTCGGGTGCCCTATAATTCCTTAACATCACATATGGGGTCATCCTCATCCATCCTTGGTGTTGTTGCTTTTCTTCATCCAAACATTCTGGCCCATCAATTCCATAACGGGCCAATCCAAAATCAATTATTTTCAGTTGACATTGTGAATTGATGGCCACATTATTTGGCTTCAAATCCTAAAAAGACCAATTAAAATGATTGAATTTGTTTGGTGGCCAACTCGATGGATTATATTCGCTTTATGCAAATAATTTGCCCCGCACAATAATTGATATGTGAGGAAGGAGATTTTCCGATGATCATTCAATTTTGGCTTAATCACTGCATCCAATGTGCGGTCCATAAATTCCATCACAAAATAAATGTCATTGAAATCGGCCAAATTATCCTGTGGACTGAAAACATCCAACATTTTGATAACCTTTTTAATTTATTATAATATTTTAATATTTTTAATTTATTTTACATTGCAATGATCAACGAATTTGAGAATGGTCAATTCCCTGTAAGCATGCTGTGCCGTTTTCTCATTCTCAAATGCTTGGGACAATTTTTTGATGACCACCTTCCTTTGGCCAATATTGTCAAAGGCGGAACTTTATTTAGGGCAAAAATCAATTTGGATGGGAAAATGACTCACTAAACGTCGCCTTGGGCTCCAGTCCCTATTTTTCGGAAATTTGAATATCGAAGGGGAAATGTGCCTTTGGCCACATTCATTCTACAAAAATATTACATACAAAAGATTAGTAATTAAAGTAATAATTAAATTTAATTTTATTGGTCCATTCATTATTCCCTTTCAATTTTTGTTTTTGTTTAATTCATTTTTTCTTAAATTTAAAGGGAAATAATTAATCATTTTTCTAAAGGCAGACGAACTTTTCATTCGGTTGACATAAACAAAGTTGAGTAAAATAAAAATGATGGAAAAAACAAAGTCTCGAAAGAAATAAATTTATTAAAATTAGTCAAATAAAATAAATTTTAGGCAAATTAATATTAAATTTATTTATATTTTTTTAATTAATCATTATTCTCTGAACAATATGAAATCTATTTTTTTACCATTTGAGATCATAATTTTTTGTAATTTTTGTTTAATTTAATTATTTTCATTAAAAATGGACCTTCTTAATTTATATTGTTCACTTTTGGTCATATTTGTTGGATCCATTGTTGAATGGCAAGAATTATTAACCAATAGCAAAATTAAGAATTTTGAAGGATAATAATTAAATAATATTTTTAATTCTTTATAATTCTATTTATTCGAATATCGAATTTTATCATGCTTAAATAGTCAAATGGAATTAGTAATTTTGTATGGCAAATTCATCTCCGTCACATTTTCGTTCCAATGATCAAAAATGAATATGAATGATCTGATCAATCAAAATGAAGACTGTGAAGTACCCGAAAATGGCAAAATTACTAATTTTTTTTATTAATAAAAACTATAAATTTTATTTAATATACAAACTACAATAATAAAATAATTTTCGAATTTAAATGGCAATAAATCACATTATTTTCAATTTTCATTATTTTCGCATTCTTTCGTAAAATTTTCAATTTGTTGAAGAATTTTTTCTGTAAAAATCAAATTTAATAATCGAATTTCCCCAAAAATATTTGGACCTTTCCATTTTTGCACGGAATTGGCTGCCTCAATTTCATCGGCAAAATTGTATTTACAAGGAGCCAATAATTGATTAAATTGATTGGATTGCCTTATTTGATCAAAAAATGGATGTTCCATTGCCTCGGATGCACTAATTCGTTTCGTAGGGTCAAATTGAAGCATTTTTGACAGTAAATCCCTTGTATTTTCAGCTAAAAATTATTTTCAATAATTCTTTATTCTTTTTATCAATTTTTAACCATTTAAATTTGATGAATTTGAGGGGAACATTTCATTTGGTAACAAATTTTCCCATCCTTTTGGCTCAATATTCTCCAATTTTCGGGCATATTCCAAATAGGATGGTCGAATTTGTTGGCCAAAACAATCCAAATTTGGACTGCCAAGCACTTCCACAAATTTTGGCCATTGCCTCTCAAAATCATTTCCATTGAAGAGGCGGCGGCCAAGGATTAATTCCGAGAAAATGCAGCCAACCGACCAAATGTCCACTGAAATATTATTTAAATTTATAATATTAATTATTAATATTACCATTCATATTGTAAGAATTGATGCCAAGGAACAATTCGGGTGGTCGATAAAATGGAACCATCAAAATTGGTGTCATTTGGCTGTCCACATCAATGTAACGGCCATAGCCGAAATCCAATATTTTCAAATGTCCATTCCCATCCAAAACAATATTATTTATTTTCAAATCCTTTAAATTTGTAAATATTTTTATTCAAATCATCATTTTTTGACCCACTCTATGAACAATTCCGGATCGATGCAAATAATCAAGTCCGGCACAAATTTGAAATATAATCGAACAAATTTCCTCCATTTTCCATCCTTTTTTGCATAAATTTCTTCGTCTCATTTCATTGCTCAATGTTTGACCTCCATATTTGGTCACCAAAAATAATTCATTGAATTTGGCGGCATTTTGTGCCAAATTTTGTTGGCTTAAAGGAAATTCAATTTGGGCAGGAATTAGCACATCCAACAATTGAATTAACTGAAAATAATAATTATTTGTTTAAATTAATCTATTTTTGTACATTTGGATGGCGCACAATGCTGAGGAGGGTCAATTCTCGATACGCATTTTTGGCATTTTCTGGACTGCTGAAAACGCTGTTCAGCCTTTTGATGGCCACCAATTGCTCCTCTCTCCCTTCATTTTCATTGCATTTGAATTCAACTTTCCTACAAAAATATTTATATCATTTTTCGGTACTTGTATCGTTTAGTTCCCCCTTTTTTCTCAAAAGTGAAGGGTTCCCCTCTAGAGTCATCAGCAGTCAGGAATCAAAGGATTAAGGTTAGGGTTATTCGGAGATAGGTTACGGTATGGATATGATGGGGCATAAAAATCATCTCACTTATCTTCTATCCTTATCGCTGTCTGACACCCTAACTAAGGGGGGACCCTTCACTTCCCCCACTTTTTCTTTTGTGAGAAAAAAAATGAGACCTAAATGACAAAGTACCCATTTTCCATCATTAAAGTGTCCCTAATTAAATTTAGTAATTTTTATTTTACTAACCCAATTCTGCATTCTCCTTGTCCTCCCCTCACTAATGAATCTTCGTGTACATCAAAATAACCAAAAATTTTTGTGTTTGAATTTTGCATTGAATCCAAAGACCAATTTGTTGAAATATTCTCATTTTCAGTCATTTTTGAACAATTTTTTATTAATTAAAAATGGATGAATGATTTTTGAATCAAAAAAGTGATTTTGGGGACCAATAAAAGTGCATTCATTAAATATATAAAGGAGGGAATGGGTTGAGGAAAACAAAAGGTCCAATTTAATGATGAATGGACGGAAGTTAAAAAAATTGACAGACGAGGGAATAAATAAAAAATAATAATAATATTAGAATGAAAAGATGATTTATTAATTGGAAATGATCATTGATGATTGGATTAATTAATTAATTAATTAATTAATTAATTAATTAATTAATTAATTAATTAATTAATTAATTAATTAATTAATTAATTAATTAATTAATTTATACATCATTTTCTATTTTACGATTTCCATTTTCCAACAATTTCTTCCATTTCCCAGATTTATTTTCCACATCGCCGATAAAAATATGAAGGGTCATTTGGTGAGAAAATGGAAACGAAGATTTAAATGATTTGGCAACAAAGAAATGGGAAAATTGTCCTTTGTCCCGGAGACAAATGCTTTCCCCGGTTAAATGTCGTCCATTTTTCATTTGATCATTCGCAGAAAGAATTCTAATTTACATACAAACAATCTGATTTATAAATCGACGATAAACACAAATATTCTTCATTCTTATTCATTTTTGCCTTCTTTTTTATCAATTTTTGGTTGGCATATGACCATTTTCCCAGCAAGTTGACCTAGATTTTTGTATTGGAGCTGAGTGAAGGAATTAGAAAGAATATGAATCATTGTTCTCACATTTTTTTTATTTTGTTGATTTCCATATGAATATTTCGCGTAATTTAAAATATTTAAGGATATTTTGAACGCAAAGCACTCAAAATCCAAATGTCCTTTAGTAAAATGTTAATGGCAAAAAAGGGGGGAATTAACAACAATTCAACAAAGCAAAGTGTCACCGTCATAATGAATGGCCAAAATAGTAGCGATTTATATGCGGTAAGGAAAATATAAATCTATTAAAATTATCACCCTTTTCAAGTTTTTCGACGAATTCAATGTGGTTTCTTCCAATTCAAATAATCCGGGTGCAAATTTTGACCAACAAGTCAATGTTCATGCAAACCTTTTTGGAGCCAAAAGGGCAAATGTGGTGTGTGAATTAAGATTTTATTTATTCCTTTTAATATTAAGTTGTAAAAGTTAAAATTTGAATAAATCAATTTTTAAATTTATAGAAAAGAGGACGTATGAATTCCATTGAATTGAATGGTCAAGCTGCAATTGGGAATGTAACACAATCTTCCAACAGCAAAATGGATATGCAAAATTCCGAAGATTCAGTTTTGGTAATTTTTCAACCAATAATTAATAAAAAAGGTCTAGAAACAAAAAAACACAATAAAATTAATTCATATAAAATAAAATTCTTTTCAAATGTTTGAGAAAAAAACTGCAAATCTATAATGGCTACAGTATATTTTTTTGATTGATAGATGCTTTTTTAGCGCTGAATTTGGCCTTTTTAAATAAAAAATGCGAAATTCATTCATTAATACAATATATAAAAAAAATTCCAGTTTGCTGAAAAAAATAACACTTTCAAAGCGGATACGTTGGTGAATGCTCTGGAAATGACAAATGTGAATGAAATGAATGGAAATGATAGTACGAATTTGAAAATGGTGAATAATATTGATAATACGATCGAAATGACGGAGAATGGATTGTTGGAAAATGAACCGATAACGGATACATGGCACATTCTGCATATGCAAAATGCAAAGAATCCGAAAAAGGAGGAACAAATTGTAAGAGAAATTAATTGAATTAATATGGATGAAAATTACCATTTATTCTAGAAAGTGGTGCGTGCAAATGTTATGCGCCTGATTGGTGCTGATGGAGTTCGCGAATTCCAGCGAAATGGCCAAAATTGGGAGGAAGTTGGCCAACAAGGCCCATCAAATATGTTCGAGGACTGAATGAGGAAGATGGACTGGAAAAAAATTATTTGAAGAATATTGAATAGGAATAATCCACATAATAAAAAAATAAATCAAAAATCAAAATTAACAAGTAATTCAAATTTAAACATTTTAAATTGAAGTAATTCCTTTATGAGTCATTCAAGCGATAAATATGAATTAAATGAAAATGTACATTCATTGATTATTTTTATTGCATTTTATTTTTGGAATCAGCAGAAAAATTGAATCGAATAAAGGCCATTGCCAGATGAAAATATTGTGGAATATTTTGCACCAAAATGAATGAAATTTTCGTCAAAATGGCCAATCCAATTGTAGCCAACATTGCCGTAGGCAAAATAAAATCCATTCCAAAATAGGTGAATGCTCCCATTTTGGCCCCTTCCAAATTTAATTCGTCAAATTCACCACCAAATTCGGCCGCAAATTCGACATAACGAAGAATGGTTTCCCTTGGTTGTAAAGGGGCTTTGGCCATTTTCTTGCTCACTTTTCGCATATTTCGAGTATATCTGAAATTGAATAAATTCTAATTGATTAATTAAACTTATTAATTCACTGACTGATTATTTGGTGCCAACATTTCGCACAAAATATTTTTCAAATTTTTGGTATTCAATTCTGACTTCAACAAAACCCGTCCTGCCCTTCTTTGGTTTACAATGGCTGAATTGTAAGCTTGGTCCCCAAAAATTGGAATGCAAAGCAAAGGGACGCCCTCAAATGCGGCCTCATTCAAACTGTTCAAACCACAATGGGAAATGAAAAGTTGAGTGGATGGATTCGCTGGAATATTGGAATTCGAAATTTGTTTGTCTCATTTCTTTTACCCAAAATTGCCCGCTGATTTAGCCATCCAAATTTATGCACATTTGGTGGCATTTTGGCATAACCATTTGTTCTATTATTCGAATTTTGGCCATCTTCCTCGTTGAATTTCCAAATGAAATTATGCTCCGGGAATGAGGCAAAAGTGTCGACAAAAGTGCGCAAAATTTCTTGTGGCATTTGACGTGGATCAGCCAAAGAACCGAAGGAAACGAGGACAGTACCATTCTTCCTTTTACCCTCTCCTTCCAATAAATCCTTCATTTTGGCATCCAAATTGCCCATTGCTGATTTTCCTTGCAGCAAAGTGAAACCTCCTAAACGTAAAAACATGATAATTTTCTTTAATAGCTAAAATTTTCACATTAAATTAAATAAATGACAATAATTCTTTTATTTAAGAAAATCTATAGATAATTTAGTATTTTTTTTCTGAAATTGAATTAATGAATTGTAACTGACCAATATGCTTGACTTTGGCGAATGTGGGCCTGGCCAAGTCCAAATATTCATTTGTGTTAACCAAAATGAAACTGCTTCTCTGCAACAATTCCTTTTTTGATGGGAATTCATTGCCCATCACATCCCGAATATATTTATCCCAATCGAAAATTCGTTCCATTTTATTATTCATTCTTCTATAGAATGTTTTGGCCCTGTCCAAAATGCCCATTTCCGTTCCACTTGGTGGGGAATAATTCACATCTGCAAATGGGAATAGGAATTTGGAAGTTAAAATGGACTGAATTTGCCTGGAAAGTGAATTGGTGTTGGGAGGCCATATATTTTGGCCATCATATAATCCATTGGAACGGCCGATGTGGTTATTGTTGTTTTGATTTTGAGACGATGAAAAAGGGCAAATGCACAGCCATCGAACCATTCCGAAATGGCCACATCAAAATTGCCAAATTCCATTGTTGAAAGGAATTCCTTGTCGGAAAGCATAACTTTGGATGAATTTATTTAAATTGACTATTCAAATTGTGAATTCACCTTTGCACATTGACCCAATTGTATATTGCATCATTTCTATTGTTTTTTCGTTGAACAGTTCAAATTCCTTGGTCCAAACACTTTCTTGAGTAAATGGTGATTCACTGGCAAATTCTTTAAGAATTTTTCGGATGCCATCATTTTGTGGGCTATATCGAATAATTCGCTGGCTTTTTGTCCAATTTGAGTGTTCTTTTGGGGGATAATCCGTTTCCATATTCCAAATTGGCGTTAAAATGGTCTAAAATGAGTGGATTTATTTTTGATGATGCCAAAAATGAGTACCAACCACTTCATGTCCACCTTCCTCAACGAGTAAATCGGCAATGGCCACATGCATGGCCATATGTGAATACAAATAATTGGGGGCTGAGATTAGAATGCGAAGTGCTAGAATAAAAAGCGGAGGAAATGGATTTGAATTTGGTTACTAAAATATTTACATTGAATTTGCCGAAAATAAAATGCCAACAAAAGTAGTAAAAATATAAGTTTAGAAGCCATTGTTTTTAATTTAAATTGAATCTAAAATTAATTAAAAAAATAAAATTGAGGGAAATAAATCATTTAGGGAATTAGGACATTTTTTGGCTAATTTTTCAGCCTATTAATCTTTAAAAATTAAAATTGGCTATGATGCATGGAAATGGAATATGATAAATTGCCAAATGTTCCACCTCTTATCAGCATTAATAATTAACTCATTATTTCTGACTGATTTTTATTTGATCTATTCACTAATTATGTACCCTTTCTTCAACCTTTATTGTCCTCCTATCTAAACTATATTTATGTACGGTTGGTGATTTCATTTTCCACTTTTCTACCCAATTCCAAATTCTCCATTTTTGTTACAGTTTTCCCTGCTATTTTTACTATTTCTTTTCCATTTAATTCATAAACTCCATCCAAAATATAAAACATAAATTAATTCGACAATGGCCGAGGGAAATTAACACATTTTGAGAATAAAATAAAGAACAGCACCAAAAATGGAGATTGTTCGTATTTTATGCATTTAGGTAGGTTTGTCGACGAATGCTGAAACCGTAGGTTGATCGGCAACAGATGATAAAGTCGTGCTAAAAAGGTGTAAGAATATTATTTGATTACTTTATTTTTGGATGTGAAGATCAAATGGACAGCAAAACAATGTTGAGAGAGAGGGAAAAAACAATGAAAATACTTAGAAACCATAATGTTTTGATTATTATTCTTTTCGTTTTATCAAAGTTTTAAGAATTCTGAATGGTCGAGATGTTCCTTTTTTAATTACTCAATAATAAACATGGCAAAAAGATGTGAATCGCCCAAGGCAAAGATCATTTTGTTTTTATTTGTTTTAAACTTTAAACTGAAATTTACGTTAAATTGATGATTAATAATTTTTGTTGGCATCAAATTGATGGTCGAATCAATTCCACTGGAATTCCAAATAAATTTATTCGATGCTAATTATTCGCGTTTTTTCTTAAATTTATTGATGAATAAATTTAAAATTAATTTATTCAATGTTATTTTGAAGAATACTGATGTTGAAGTTAATTGAGTTGGGCTTTTTATTTTTTTCCATCCCAATTAAATGATTTCTCTGGAAATTTATTTTTTAGTTTTCTTCATCTTTTTTCCATGTCATTTTGGTCAGAATATGGTTTATTTTTATTTAAAGCAACTTAAAAATATTCAACTCCATTTTAAGGTGGAGGTGACTGAATTTGATGGGCCAACAAAAGGCCATTTTCCATTAAATCAAATCCAATTCCGATCCATGGATTTGAAGAAGAATGAAAATGAGGACACCAAAGAGGACAATTTTTTATGTGATCGTCCGGCTAAAAATGCTTCTTCTCTCGAATATAAATGTTGCTTAAAACATCATTTTGCCGGCAAATTGTGGAACAGTCCGTGGCCAATTTTCCTCATTTATATTTGATTCAATTTCCCTATTAAAGTTTGCATCAATATTGGCAATTCTTCAGACAATCAAATGGTTTTACAGGTGAAAATGAATGATAAAATTGTATTGGACAAATTCGTCAAATTGGATGGTAATTTACATTTTAATGCATTTTTAAT
The DNA here is from genome assembly GCA_030063045.1 of Pratylenchus scribneri. NCBI lineage: Eukaryota > Metazoa > Nematoda > Chromadorea > Rhabditida > Pratylenchidae > Pratylenchus > Pratylenchus scribneri. The sequence goes on from JAQSEB010000033.1 coordinate 947,450, forward strand.
AATCAATTTGAATTAAAAGAGAATAAGAATTCACAAATTTGCTACACTTTTTCCGTTCCCCAGCTCCAAACACATTGCATCAAATTTCGCCGTCAGGTAAATCAAAACAATTTCCATGAATATTCCTTTTAAAATTAGATGGATGCTTTTTCATTAATTTGTTTGGATTTTATTGTTCGCAATTTTCTCTATCCCATCAATGAGAAATGCCGTCAAATTGGTTGCTTCAATTTTGGAGAAGATTAATTAATTGAATTGCTCATCAGATTAAAACGGATTAAATGGACATTTTTTTCCAGAGAATAATCAATCCATATTCATCCATTAAAAATACTAATAAAATAATTGAAGCTGAATCTGGATTTGTTCATGTGAAATTTGAACCTTTTGTTTTTTAACACTCGATGACATAGAAAAACAAATTTATTGGTCTATCTATTAGAATATCATAAAGGAAGAAAACAAAAACAAAATATGAGTGGGCGGATAAATTCGACGAATTAATAGGAAAAATGATCGATGTTCCTCTTTTTTGTGATCGAGTTCAAAAAGTACATTTTATTCAATCATATAAAATGTGGACCATCATTCATTTGAATGTTTATTTTACCAAAATTATTTAAAAAAAAAAATAATTTTTCAGCAGAATGTTAAAAAAGTTTTCAAATTGGTTGAAAAAATGCAATTTTGTGAAAAATTCATTAGAAGATGGAAAACCAATGTGCAAATATGAAATTGACAAAAATGGAACAATTCAAGAAGAGGAGAAAAATATGAACTGCGATTTTGCCGAATTTGATGAAAGCAGGAATATTTTTTACAGAAATTTTATGATCTACCATTTTCATTAATTGAAATCGAAAGCTATAATGAATTTGCTGCAGGCAATATTCTTTTTTTGCACTGTTTTCTCAAGAGAATAAATTAATTATTCCTTTTTTGTACTTTTTATCTATATTTAACTAGTACTTGAGATGTTTGAAAAAATAACGATAAACAGAAAATATATAAATTCATAAAAATTTTGCTAAAATAAACTCTAAAATATATCAAACATTAGCCGAATTTCTTTAGCTTCTTCCTTCCCATTTTCTCTACAGTAATACTTTGCCCAACTGCTGACAGTAGTCTAGCCTGCAATATTTATTGATGTCTTCTACTAAAGGGGATTCTAACATTTTGTTCATTAAAATTTAGAATTGGGGAATATAAGTGATCAGCTTATATTTTAGTTAATTCGATCGACATTTTTGCCTATTTTATTTCCTACCCCAAATTTTCTGAATAATTTTAATTTTTAATTTGGATCATATTCCAATGAGCAATGACTATGATTATGAGTTATGAGTTACGAGTTATGACTATGATCCATGACTCGGACTCATGTCAAATTCAGTGATCTCTTCAATTTCATCAATCTTCACAATTTCATTTCCAAATTCCAATCAAATTATTCATTCATTCATCAAATTTACCTTTCATGGCTCTCACTGGGTCAACCGCATTTATTTTTGAGACATTTTAATCGACGATCGACATTGACATGCGCATGACAATGACAGAATATTCGCATATATTTTAACAATTTTACTCCCCTTATTTTTCCACAAATCCATCCTCATTTTCCTTTACCATTTGAGCAATTATTCCCCAAATATTTTTCTTAATATAATTATTTTTCGAAATATCATTTCAGTATTACAACATTTATTACCTAATTTATTTATTAAATCTGATAATTTTTTGATAATTTAATATTGACATATTTCCCTTATATTTATTTTGGGACAAATTTATTTTCAATCGATTTTGTTTTTTAGGAAAAAGTCATAAATTCAAACAGTTTCAAACGAATCAAAATGAACCAAAATAATAGCAGCAACAATGCTTCGGAGGATATCATTGCAAATGGCACAATGGAGATAAATTTTGCCAATTTAAAAGCATTGGAGGATGATGAGGGCAAACCAAAATCGTTGTCATCGGCTATTTACAAAATTGGCGGACTTTCATGGTTTTTAATTTATTTTAATGCAAAATAGAAAAAATTGAACAATGCAAATTTTCCAAAAATTTTTGAATTTGCCAAATTAAAATAAAAATAATAAAATATGCCAGTTGGCGTGTAAAAAATTGAAAAACATTCAAAAATTGTCAAATAAACCATTTATCCAATTCTCAGGCGAATGGAAGTGCAAAAAGTTGTGCGGGAGAAGGATGATTCGGAACCGCCCAAATTGGATTTGTATGTTTATTGCAATGAGGAAGTGAAGGACCAACTTTGGCTATGCAAAGTGCTTTTCTCCGTGCACAGCGGACATGCGGATCCGGAGAGCAAGCTGACATATTCCTACAATTATTTCTACGGATTCAATTCATATTATTGGATTTTGCTGGACATTTTCGACCAAGCCAACCTTCAAAAGGATGAACCAATCGAAATCAAATTGGAAATCAAAATTTCTCGTGCACCTCAGAAAAGGTAAAATCAATTGAAAATAATTTTAAAAATAAATATATAAATTTTTAGTCTTCCTCCGTTGGACACAACTTTGGTGATGAATATTGGCGAAAATCGGACGCAAACATTTGCCATCAACAAATATGTAAATTAATTAATTAATTTTAAATATATATTTTCACATTTAAAGACATTGGCTGGTTTGTCCAGCTATTTTCGCAATTTATTTTTCGGTGATTGGAGCGACAATAAAAAGGCGGAATATTACTTCGAAATTATGGAAGCCGACGATTTTGATGTGGAAGCATTCAGTTTTATGATTTATTCGGCCATGACAATGGGATGGATGATGCATGAGTCAAATTTCCTGGATTGTAAGTCCAAAAAGGATTTTGTCACGATAATAATTATAAATTTTCAGATTCACTTTCCGCCGAAATCCTCAAATTGGCCATCAAATATGATATGGGAGTTTCAATTGATTATTGCGAAAAGTTTTTGGTGGATTCCAAAAATTACTCCAAAATGGATTTACTCGATTTGGCCGAACAATATTCGCTCAACAATCTCAAAGTTTGCCCAAAAATAATTAATAGTATAAAATATTATTTAAAGGAACATTGCCTGAATGAAATGAGCATTTTTGATTATATGGAGGATTTGGCCAAAAGTGCGGACATTCATTCTCGCCTATCCAAAAGCACCCAAGAACGATTGAATGCCAAATTGACGGGACGGACAAAGGCAATGCGCGATTCACTGATGGATATGGAGGAAACAATCCACTCAAATGAACCACCAATTTCATCGATGGTCGGCCAATTCAATAAAATGGTCAAAGTTTTGTTGGGACAACGGTCCACCTCAATCACCGGCAACACCAATTCCTCTAATTGCAACATCCGTTGATGAAAAGAAGATGGAATGAGTCAGAGTAAAAGCAACGATTCTCATAATTTACAAAATTCCCATTCAATGATCAAATTAATAATTTGTTTTTGTCATTTCACTCCAACTTTTATGCTTTCAACAACAATCAATTTCCATTTTTCTGTTTAAGAAAGTTTCTAATTTATTACCATAATCAAGTTATTAATCAAATAATCATAAATTCACATGAATTCTTTGTTCCTCATTCATCAACTTTCCATTTAATTTTGATCAATCCATTTTTTAAATGTTTGTTTTTACTCCGTCAGGAATTTTAATAAATAAATTTGTGACAAATTCGAGGAAAGATTGTTTTACTTCTTTAATATTAAAATATTTTATGCAATTCAACGAAAGGAAATTGAATGAATTTAACCACTTAAATAATCCTTTATTGGAATTGGAACTTTAAAATAATATAACCCGAAATACTATAAATGATAGAATAATAAATAAGGGACAGAGATATTTCAAAATGCTAATTTCATAAAATATTTTCTCCTGTGTTCTTTACCTCCTCTAATTTGTTCCACTTGACGGAATCATATATTATGGACCAATTCAATTAAGCCCTCATTTGGACATTCCATTGTAAGTTCTACATTAATATATTTGACCAATTGCTGGATCATCTAAAATTCATTCACTCACTCCTAATTATTTAAAATTTATTTGAAAATGACCTCAAGAGGGAATGGTTTTGGTTTGACTGTTTGTGTTTGATGTTCAACAAATATTGAATCCCCCTCAATTGGCGTCAATACAGCTCTTTTTCGTCGATTCTTCTCCTTATTATCCACCCCAGATTGCTCTTCACATTTTTCCTCAAATCCCATCGGCAATCCGATCGCAATTTTTTGAAAATTTTTATGAGTTTTCCAGTATTCCTCCACCACCCATGTTGGGGCATTTTTCAATGTTTCCAAATTCTCCACCAGCAATTTGGCCAAATCGAATATTTCTTTTCCTTGTTGATCTTGAATTGGTTTTACGATCACCAAATCCGCATATTTTAAATTCATTCCAAATTTGGTCAATTTAATCTTTTTTGGATTATCCAAATGTTTCAATGTAAACAAATCAACATCATTGTCCAATCGAATTGCTATTTAATTAAATAATTATCGAAAATCGGGCAATCTTTACGAATTTAAGTCTCAAAAATTTTTAATTTTCTAAAAAGCGATTTCAAGATTTATAGGATATATTATATCATATCATTCATAATTCCACCGTCTGTGAGCAACATATTTTTTCCGTAAAGTTGATTGATTTCCGGAAAGTTTTAATCTAAGTTCCTTCCGGAAAGTTTTAATCTATGTTCTTTACGGAAAGTTTTAATCTAAGTTCTTTCCGGAAAGTTTTAATCTAAGTTCTTTCCGGAAAGTTTTATTCTAAGTTCTTTCCGGAAAGTTTTAATCTAAGTTCTTTCCGGAAAGTTTTATTCTAAGTTCTTTCCGGAAAGTTTTATTCTAACTTCTTTCCGGAAAGTTTTAATCTAAGTTCTTTCCGGAAAGTTTTAATCTAAGTTCTTTCCGGAAAGTTTTAATCTAAGTTCCTTCCGGAAAGTTTTAATCTAAGTTCTTTCCGGAAAGTTTTAATCTAAGTTCTTTCCGGAAAGTTTTAATCTAAGTTCTTTCCGGAAAGTTTTAATTCTTTCCGGAAAGTTTTAATTCCTTCCGGAAAGTTTTAATTCTTTCCGGAAAGTTTTAATCTAATTTCTTTCCGGAAAGTTTTAGTCTTCCGGTTGTTCCGATTAGTTTCCGGAAAGCTTTAATTCCTCATGTTTTCCACATATTTTACTGACTTTAGGAAAAAATTTTTTCGACTCCAATTCATAGGGAATGCTGAAAATCGAATATTAATCATTTTGAAATTTACCAAGAATTCGACGCCCATATTTTTTTGGTTTTTTCACGATTAATTCCAAATAAAAATCTCTCAATAAATCGGCATAAAAATTGTTAAAATTTGTGAATTCACTAAAATCCAATAAAATTCCATCAAAAATTGAATCATTTGACTGAATTCAATCAAATTAATTTTGGTGCCAATTAATTTCAACAAAATCACCTTTTCTATGATTTGTCTGATCAAATGGACTCGATCATCTGTTTTTTTAGTCTTTTTGAACATTTGTCCGCCCCTTTGAATTTGATTGTCAAATACTTTTTTGTGTTCTTGATTTAATGATCCAAAATTCCAACTTGCCAAAAACTTTTTAATGGCAAATTAAATTAAACTAAAACCAACAAAAACCTTAACTCCATTCTTTTTAAATTCCATTGCTGCCGTTTCGATTATATTTTGATTTTTGATTATATTTTCATAATTTTTCACCTTAATATGATTTTTCCCTTCTTCCACGTGGAATTTCCCAATTTCCAATGTAAAATGAGTGCATTTATTGGCAATATCCAAAACTTTCTTTGATGACTTTTTATTACTGAAAAAGCTCCGAAATGACATTTTATAATACTATTTAATATTCGCTTGCCTAAAATGGTTGATTCCTTGTCTTCCCAAATCGCAAATAAATTCTGTTAGCAAATAAAATTATAATTTCCAATCCAACCTTTTATTATTTTTACCTTTTCCTTTCCGTTGATTTCTATTTTGCGAATGTTCATCAACTCCATTTTTCGAATATTCCAACAAATTATTTTGCCACTTTTCGAAATTATTCCCATTTTCCGAATTGGTATTGGTTTCTGCCTCCTTTCCATCAACATTTTTCAATTCCGCCGCCGGCAACTTCAACTCAATTTCACTCACATTTCCCCCATTCAATTCCACCGGTTTAAACGCAATTCCATGTTCGCCATACAAAATATTTTCTCCGTTTCCTCTAAACTTCTTCATCATATTTTCATCTACGAATACTTTTCTCTTTTCCCCCCTTTTCGGCATTCCAGAAGAAGGGACCAATTGCTGCTGATAATGATCATTATTTCCATTTTGACCCAAATTTGGAATTATTTCCGGCCCATTCCTTAATTCCATTGTTTCCCTTACATTTGTCGGTATTTCCTTTTGCAGCAGCGAATTATCCGCCGCCGGGCTCATCAACATATTTCCTCTATGTTCTCCCAAATGCCGTTTTTGTTCCCCATTTCCTCCATTTTGATTAAAATTCGGAATCATTTCAGGACCATTTCTTAATTCCATTGTTTCTATTTCCCTTTGAAGCAGCAGCGAATTATCCGCCGGACTCATCTGTACATTTCCTCCATTTTCTCCTAAATCCAAGTGCCCTTTTTGTTCCCCATTTCTTCCATTTTGGTTAATTCCGTTGTACGGAATAATTTGTCCATGATGTCCTCCGTCAAAATTATTAGCCAATATTTCCCTTGGCATTGGCATCTGCGAATTATCCGGACTAATCTGAACATTCCCTCCATTTTCTCCCAAATGCCTTTTTTCTTCGACATTTCCTCCATTTTGATTAATTCCATTGTATGGAATAATTTCTGCATATTTTCTTCTATTATCCCATTTCTCTTCCATTGTTTGTTCAGCATTATTTCCATTAACACCCATTTGGACATCTTTCAAAGATTGGAATGAAATTGGAATTAAATTAAATATATTTTACCGTGATTTTTGTGCACATTCGGGTTGGATTTGGACGGCATTGGTGGTTTATTCCAGGGTCCTTCAGCAGAGAAATTTTCTCCCTCTGGCTCATTTTTATCAAAATATGAATCAACACTGCCTGAAAATAATAGTGGAATTTTGCGTAAAATCCCATTCCATCCCAAATTTTTACGTGTTCTTGTTGGAGGCTCCACTGGTGGCGGTAGTAATCTTTTTGTGTCTAAAATTTGCATAAAAATGAATATAAATTTATGCAATTTTTATTCCCCATTTTTATTACCCATTATTCTTGGATTTATTCCTGGCTTTAATCGATTTGAGTTTTGGATGGCAAAATTCGGAGAATAAAAGAAAATAATTAGCAGGAAATGAAGAATTGATGTGGGGAAAAGCATATTCGGGGAAAATTATCTAGTATTGCGAAAATATTTAACAAATTGAAATTCGAGGAATTTAGGCTGAAAATTGGGCAAATGATACAAAAACGAATAAAATTCAATTTTTTAATAATTTATTGAGGAGTTGGATGCCTCTGAAATTCGGATGGAAATTTGATGATCGGCCGAAATGGAATAATAGACAAAAATCGAGGGCCTTTTATGGCCAAGCCCCAAAATGAATGGAAAGACAATGGAAGGTGGGGGAGGCAAATTTAAGGCCAATTTGGGTGTGGGGAGTTGGGCCATATTGCTGAAGACGGTCAATGCACTGATTGGAATTGGATTGATTGATTGAATGAGTCCACAATGGGTCCATGGCCATTTTTTGAGGGTCAATCGATTTATGGACGAAAAATGTAGATAGAAAATTGTGAAGGATTGATTGAAAATTCGGAAAAACGAACGAATTTTGATTATTCCAGGGATAATAGAAACTCTCAAATTGAATTTCTAAAAGGTTGGAATAACACTTTGGACTTTGAAACTGTGGGAGGGTCATTGATGATCAAATTCATCAAATCTGCCGTAATTTGATATCTCATATTTCTGTTACCATTTAACTTCTTGAAACTTGATTGAATAAATGAATGGATGCTTTTTTGTCAAAAATGAATATTCTTGAGGCCATAAAACATTGACAAATAATGGTTTAATTTCGCATCAAATTCTAATCAATTATCTTAATAAATATAAATTAAATTTTAAATTGCTGTGGCCAATTTTAAACATCTGATAATGATTTTATTTCTTCTTTCCAAAATATCCAAGATGAATTTGATCGAATAAGATACCGTATATATTCTTTTAATATCCCACTCTCCGATAATTCCAAACCTTAGTTCTCTAAAACTCTACAAATATCCTATTTTGCCAAAAAAAAGTCCACAAATTAAGAAGTTAGATTAGATTAGACCCCTAATTTGGCCAATTTTTGAGGGTTTTAAAATAATTCCCCATGGGGAATTAAAAGACTATATTTGGGTTGTATTCCAATTTTAATATTCCAAATTCTTCATCCGTTTTCGTATAAATTTAATTTTGAATTAACAAAATATATTTTATTAATATATATTTAAATTATTCTCATTTGGCATTAATCTCTCTCTCATTCCTAAATTTTTGGTGGATTAATTATATCCCTAAATTTAATAAAAAAAAATAAATTTTTTTATCTATTTTCTTGCGATGTAATTTTTGGCCAAAAATGCATGAACAATTTTTTCATGCTTTGGAAATTTTGGAAAATGCCGTCCAAATTCAGCAGAACCAATCGACAGGGGATGGCAGTAGCACAAATACAACACCGAAAAAAATAAACAAGTTTGGGAAGAAAATTACAAAAATGGATGAATTAAATTCCATTCAGCAAAAGAAAGGGGGTTGAGCGTGAACGGAATGCTTGTTTGGAAATTCGACAAATTCTAGGCGGTTGGGAATCATTGAATAACAATAATTCGACGAATGTTGTTGGCCAGCAAATTCAACGCCGCGATTTGGGTCGAGCAATCGGCGCCCTTTTCAAGCTGATTGATCATAGGGAACAGGCATTGCGTTTTGCGGCCGATCAAACATTGGATGCCATTTTTAGGGTTAAAATTACTTAGAGAAAAAAGAAATATTTATGGAAATTTTAGAAATTTATTCTAAAATTCCATGCCCAAAAAGTGATTGAATTTTTGTTGAATGAAATGAATAAAAAGGAGGCATCGGCCCGTTCATTATGCGCCGCACTCCAAAAATTATCATTTGTTATTGGACATATGAAGGCACAAAGAGCAAGGTGTTTTATAATAAATTAGTCAATTCATATCTTATTTGATTATTTTTGTCCAATTTTAGCATTTATATTTCCTATTTCCTCTCCGCCATTTGCCAATTCCTTCAACGGTCCGAGGATTCCATCCAAATTTGTGTTGATCGCCAATTTCCCCCAATTTTGGCCCAACTTGGTCCATTCATTTCGGCAGTTCATGCTGAAAAGGCCACTGAATTATTCGAAATTGCCATTGGTCAATTGGAATTGAGTGGGCCAAAAAATCGGTACAAATCGTTAACACCCGGAGGCATATTCAAATTAATTCCATTTCCAGGGCAGCATCCACGGTGATTGGCCAATTGGCCAAATTTGTGCCCTCAATTTTGCATAAATCATTTTATCAACTTTCAAGTAAAAAATAATCAAATTAAAAATAAATATTCCCCAAAGGGATAATCCACGATGTGGATGAAAGGCAAAAAGGTAAAATTGCCGGAGCAGTGAATTCATTTCGCCTCATTTGGCCAATTGTATTGGAAAATTTGAGTGAAAGTTCGGCGCAAACTCTGCAAAAGGTCCTAAAAATATTTGAATTGTTGAATAGTTTTGTTTTTGCAGCTATTATGCAGGGTACTTTGTTGTTTATTCAGCAATTGCAATGAAATTTTGGTTGCCTCGCTTGAATTCCTCCAAAAATGTGCGGCACCAAATGGTCATTTGGAATTGGCCAAAGAATTGGGTCAATTTAAGCCATTATGGCTTCAAAAATTGGAATCATGCAGGGAAAACTCATTTGGGTAAATTCATTTTTTATTTATTGAATAAAATTTGAATTATTTAAAAATAGTTCACCCATCGATTCAAATGAAGGGAGAGAAATTCGCTCAAAAAGTTCGGAAGATAAATTTGGAGAAAGTAAAATAATAAATAATTTTGGGAATAATAAAATGAATTAAATTAAATTAAAGTGATTGAAACGATGAGTGTTTTGTCCATGCAAACTGGCAATTCATCCAAAATGATGAGCGCATGGAATTCATTGGATAATTTGGTGGCCATAAACCAAATATTCGATGATGGGAATGAGGAGGGAAATTGGGCGGAAATGGAGGGGGAAGGGGATGGGAGGAATTCACAACAAACACAAAATGAAGTTAAATTAAAAATTAATTAATTAATTTTATTAATGGAATTGTAGCCAGAAGATGATGATGGGGTGGAGGAGGACAAATATTCGGTCATTTCGGAACAAATTGACGAAATATTCGTTGATCCATTGATGAATTGTTTTCATCAACAGCAACATAAAGACACAGAAACAGTCCATCAGGCGGATGAAAGTTGCCCAATGAAAGTATTAAAATTGAATTAATTTTATCCGTATTTTTATTCAATAAAGTCGAGAAGAACGACGGGCACATTTGCGGGTGGTTCGATTACCCCAAATTCGGCCAGAAGTCGGCAAGGGGAAAGGCACGGAACGGTGTGGAATATTTCCGAAATGATTCGGCCAACACATAGAGAGGAAAATGATGGACGAATTTTGGAACATTTGCCCTCACAATTTTGTTTGTTTTTTTTTGAAATATTGGCCAAATAAAATAATTTTTTGAAGGTAATTTTGATGCCAATTTTTGGACATATTCAGCATTGATTGTGGCCAAAAAATTTCTTTTGGCCAAAGGCCCAAATGAGGGAATTCGTTCGGATGGGGAAGTTCGTGTTTCACACAAAATATTGGCCTTGGATTATATTGGTGCTGTTTCGGCCATTCAAAATGACATCCAAAAAGAGCAAATATTCGATGGTTGGTAATGGAATTCATTAATGGGGGAATAAATAAAATAATTAAATTCAATAAATTAAATTTGCAGAAAATGGCCATCCTCATTCCCTTGCCGAATTATTCACTCTTGTTGGCCATGAAGACGATAATTTGGCAATTTCTGCCTTAAATTTGGCATTCAATTTTGCCAATTCCAAAAATGGCCCATCGTCAATTTTTGCTGATGATAAAAGTCATTTTATTTCCCTCAAAATTCCATTTTGAATTTTAGACAAATTAATTTGGCTTTTGAAAAAGTCGATTCATTCCCAAAATCGGAATCCAAATCGGATCAAAGGAATTCTGCATATTTTTGTCAATTCCCTTCCTCTCCTTTATGGAAATGACCAATTATTTGAAATTGCATTTGAGATTGCATTTCGTGCCGTCGATTTTGATTATTTCCTCGTCAAAGTCTTCAATTTTAATTCAGAATATTTTTTTTAGTTAATTCTCATTTAGAAAATGCGCGCTGATTTTTTTGCCCAAATTCAATGGTCGATAGCATCGGAAGAAAGTCGGCAAAAAATGCAGTCCGAATGCTTGAATGCATTTTTACAACAAATTTTCGATTCAGATCCAAGAGTAAACTGATTAAAGTTTTGGCAAAAAATTAAATTATTGCGATAGGTCCAAAAGGGAACATTGGATGCTTTGGGTGTGTTCGTCCAAAATGCTGATTTTGGGAGGAAAACAAATTTATTTACTTCAATTTCATTGCCCCAATGCATGGAAGAATATCAACCACATAAAATACCCGTGGTTTGTTTTTTTGGATTTAGCCAAAAGCACTTAAATGGAGAAAACGATACGGTTTACATATAGTCTTTTAATTCCCTGTGGGGAATTATTTTTCAATCCCTCAATAATTGGGAAAATTATGGGTCTAAAGGGTTACCATTAAAAATTTTTCAAATTCAGACAAAAGGCATAAAAATTCATTTTTTATGGTAAAATCGGGCATTTTGAAAAGTGATATAAAATCAATGAAAAACGATTCCCATTTTATTATCTCTCATAATTTCCCATAATTTTTTCGAATTTTAGATTTTTGCACCGCAAACAAAAATTTTAAGAATAAATAGCCCTATAGGAAAGAACTTAGATTAAAAGTTTCCGTAAAGAACTTAGATTAAAACTTTCCGGAAAGAATTAAAACTTTCCGGAAAGAATTAAAACTTTCCGGAAAGAATTAAAACTTTCCGGAAAGAATTAAAACTTTCCGGAAAGAACTTAGATTAAAACTTTCCGGAAGGAATTAAAACTTTCCGGAAAGAATTAAAACTTTCCGGAAAGAACTTAGATTAAAACTTTCCGGAAAGAACTTAGATTAAAACTTTCCGGAAAGAACTTAGATTAAAACTTTCCGGAAAGAACTTAGATTAAAACTTTCCGGAAAGAACTTAGATTAAAACTTTCCGGAAAGAACTTAGATTAAAACTTTCCGGAAAGAACTTAGATTAAAACTTTCCGGAAAGAACTTAGATTAAAACTTTTGAGAAAAAATTCTTAATTTAAAAAGTTGCAAAATGAATAATGGATGCCAAACAAATTGATATGGAAATAATGTTTTTATTTCATTCAATGTTCACAATTTTTTTAATTTCAATAAATATTAAAATTTTAAACTAAAAATATCCGATAAGAAATTAAGAAAAAAATTATTTACGCAATAAAAAATTTTACCCACATTGATCCCGTAGAGAAAAATGGGATATTTCACTAAAAATTATGATATTTAATGACAGACAATCAAACAAAATCAGCATTTTTCATTTTCTCATCAGAATTGAACCTTCAAAATTAGCAAAGTTCTGAAAAATCAAGACAGATCGGAATGCTGGTCTAACTCCTTAATTTGTTGACATTTTTGAATAAATTATAGCGGATTTTTTTTAGAGCCTTAGGAAACTAAAAAAATTCAATAAAATTTTTTTGAAATTCTACCTGACCAAAATTTATGTCTCTTTAAAGTTGATAGTAAAGAATAATTAAATGTGTGGTGAATTAAAAGAGTATATACGGTACCTTAAATTCTCTATTGGTGAATCCCTCTCTATCAAGAACCCACTCTAGATGGTCTCTGAAAATTAATAACCCCGGGATCACTAATAGAGAATTTACGGTAAAATGAAAAAACAATAATTTCATTTTAATTTCGTCCCTTCATTGACAGTTGCTTGGCCTCGACCCTTCCCATTATTCATTTTATTTTTGCTATCAATCACCGGAAAGGCAAATTATTTCCGAAAATCTTTGCCAAATTTTGCATCAACTCTACAAAATTGCATTGGAAAATTTCAATGAACGGCAATCCAAATTTTTGGCTGCCCTTTTGGTTTTGATTGAAAATTTTCCACCAAAAAGTGATGAATTTTCCTCAATTTGGTTGACGGTATTCAATGAAGCTGGCACATCAAATTTTGCCAAAATAATGCCAACGATGTAATTTATTAAATAATTATATTGTAAATTAATAAATTCCAAGGTCAAAGGCAAATGTGAATTTGTCAAAAGGCCAAAATTTGTTGGCATTGTTGTTGGAATGCGCGGAGAATATTTCCAATTTGGATGAATTGGCCATCATTTTAAGATTGATTAGTGCCATATTTTCAGGCAAATTCCAAATTAAATTATTATTTTATTCCCCCATTTTAGCAATATCCGAAGGATTGACAATCAATCGAATATTTTGCCATCAACAAAATGCCAAAATTGGCAACTCAATTCCCCGCCTTTGGGGCTTTCCAATGCACAATATTGACGATCCAACCACTTGGACTAATCCAATTGAACGATGTTTAATTATTTATTTGCGCATTCTAAATTTATATTATTCAATTGTGGCCGAAGAAAGATTGCAAAAAATGCGGGCAAAAATACACGAATCAAAGAATAAAATGACAACGGCATTGGCCGGGGCTGGAGGTGAGGAATTGGTCAAAATGAATGTGGAATAAAATATAAAAATTGCAGAAAAAATTTCCAGCGGAGTTGTCACTATCCTCTCCAGTCCACTCAATTTACTGCCAAATGCCACAAAAACAAATGAAAATCAGCCAACCAAAATTCCCTCAAATTCAGTAAAAGCAACGAATTTGTCATTGTTAATTGGCACCGGCGTCAAACAATTTCGCCAAACCAGTTTCACCCATTCTCCGGCATTAAAAACATTGGAACCCATTTTGAGGGGTGCATATCGATCATTTCTTGTATGTTAATGAAACTTTTAATCCTTATTCCCCGGAATAATGTTGTTCGGAGCGAGAGTGGGCCTAGGCCCTCGTCACTAGTATTCGCCGGGATCCTAAGTAGTTTTAGTTCGGCTAGATTTTATTAAATATGTTTAAGAGAACATCGTAAAAGATGTGGGGAAAATCGAAAATGAACCAAAAAGTGAACATTTTTGGGGAAAAGGGTGGGTTAAAAAGGCAGATTGGGGCATATTTAATTTATTGAGTGACGGAGGAGTGATTGGGCAAAAAGTGGGGGTACTGGGTACAGTAGTAGGATGAATAGAAAAGACCCCCAGCCATTATTGGCTTTGAAAATACTCATTTAATTCCCCAAAACAAAAAAAAGGAATGCCTGCATTTGAATGCGCATCGACGATTCCTTGACCCATTTGAAGCTGCCATCAATGGAATTTGTGCCTTCCTTGAAATGGCCGATTTGCCATTCATTCGTCCATTCCTCGACGAATTGTTAATTTATTTACGAATGCTGGTCAATTTAACAATTCCAAAATCCATTTCCCACATTTCAGATGGACATTTCATCGCCCAATTCTGCTCGCTTAATTCATCAATTACTCAAATGCCTTTTCAACGCAAATGCCCAAAATTTGACGGATAAAATATTCAATCAAAATTGGGCAATTTTTGATTCACATTCAAATGGAATTGATGGTTAAAATTTCCATTTTTTGAATTATTTTCACTCCCCAAATATTCCAGCTGATCCAATTGAATTTTATTTTCTTCACCCACTAAATTATTTCATTGTTTTTTCCTCCTTTATTTCCAAATCCGAATTTATGGATACATTTTCGAGGAATATTGGCGGATGGATAATTCACCGAAATCAATCGAATATTTCAATAATTGAGGTGAACAAATTATTAGTGAAATTTTTTCTCATTTTTGGATTTGGATTTTATTTAAAATAAAAAGAATTAAAAATTTCAAAAATTGCCAAAAAATCAAATTTTAAAAATTGTCAAAAAATAAAATTCAAATTTTAAAATTTCAAAAAAATTAAATTCTAAAAATTGTCAAAAAATAAATTCAAATTTTAAAATTTCAAAAAAAAATAAATTTTAAAAATTTCCAAAAAAATTAAATTTTAAAAATTGTCAAAAAATAAATTCAAATTTTAAAATTTCAAAAAAATCAAATTTTAAAAAT
Organism: Pratylenchus scribneri; assembly: GCA_030063045.1. NCBI lineage: Eukaryota > Metazoa > Nematoda > Chromadorea > Rhabditida > Pratylenchidae > Pratylenchus > Pratylenchus scribneri. The sequence goes on from JAQSEB010000033.1 coordinate 962,865, forward strand.
TGTCAAAAAATAAAATTCAAATTTTAAAATTTCAAAAAAATTAAATTTTAAAATTTTAAAAAACATTCATTCGCCCATTCGCCAATTTAATTTTAGCCCCAACAACAAGAACAAATGAACAAATTATTGCATCAATTCGAACCATTCATCAATCATTTGCTCAAACTTTATCCATTAATAAATTCGGTGGAAACAAGGAAAGCCGTTTTGGAATGCATTTCCACTCTTTGCCTTTGCAATGTTCGCTACGAATTATTGGACCGAAATGGAAAATTCCAATCCCGAATTGTTGGCCAATTGAAGCAATTTTGTGCCCAGGAAGATGGCCAATTATTGCCATCAATTTTTGCATTCCTTTGTGTTTTGGCCCGAAATAAATTAATCAAATTTTCTGAAGTCCAAAAATATTTAAATATTCCCTCATTTATTTGAATTTAGATTGAGAATTTCCTTGCCGAACTTTTCGCCCATTTAAATGACCAATTTTGTGAATTTGCCATTGAAGCAGCCAAAATTGTTCTTTTGGATGTGATTTCATTTGAAGAAAGGAAAATAAAACAACCGGAAATTCATAAAAGAATTTGCATCCGAATAAAGGACATTCTTTGTCAGGTAAATTTTTAATTAATTATTTTGGCATTCATTTTACCCCCAAAAAGGGATTTGCCATTTCATTTCAATTGGCCCCCGAATCCAGTGCTCAACTTTGGATTATTTTACTCAATGAAATGCGCCAATTTCACATTCAAATGTTTCATTTCCCCTTCATTTCCATTTTAATTTGTTTATTTTAGTTGGTCCGAATTTTGCGAAGAATTTTTTGAAAATTTCACCAAATTTTGGCTACTCAATAATTGCCATTTGGGCCAATCCATTTTACCCAAATCCTCGCCTTCATCTCCCAATTATTTCACAAATTTTGAGGAATCTTCATTCTACAGTATTTTTGCCACAAATTTTCCCTCCAATCCAATTCGTCAAATTTTCCTTCACTCAATTCTCCTTTGCCAATGTTCCCTCACAATGTACAGTAATTCATTCCCTCAGGCTAAATTCATTTTCATTTCAGTCCGATTAATGTATTACTTCATTCCATTCAACAAATATTCGACAAATTGACCAATAAAAGGATGGAACAAATTTTGAATTGCGAAAATGAATTTTTGGCCAACATTGGTCTGCGAATTTGCCCATTTTTATTTGTTTTGACCACCCAAATTGAGGAGGAAAGTTTGGAGGCGAGAATAATCGAGGATGAGGAGGAAAATAATGAAAAATGCACATTTTTACAATTTATTTCAAGGTATTAAATTTCAAAAATAATTTAAAAATATATTATTTTAGTAATTTTGCATCATTTTTGGCCAAATTGATGGGCAAAATATCGGAAAATGTCAATAAAATGGCCACAAATCCAATTGAGGAAATTTGCCAATTCTTTTTATTCACAATTCAAAAATCCATCAATTCTGGTTAATTTTTGCACATTTTCCCATTTATTTTTTAATTAAAATTCCAGGTAAATCGCCTAAATTTATGGATGAATTCAAAATGAATTTGGCCAATGAGCCAAAATTATTTGGCCAAATGAATGCAAATTTGGCTAAAAATTCACCAAAAATTTGGGCATTTTGGACAAAATTAATTTTCGATCTTCAAATTGGCCAAAATATTTGGTAAAAAAATAAATAAATTTAAATAATATTTTATAAAATTATTTTAGTGATTTTTCGGCTATTCCCGATCATTGCAAATTTTTATTAATTCAAATTTTTGTGGATAAAATTTGTGAATGCAAAAATGAAGAAGAAATGGAAAAAATTATGGAAATAATGAATTTAAACGGAATAATGGAGGATTGGAGAGGAGGGGATGAATTCCTAATAAATTTTATGAAAATTGGAAATGAAAAACAGTTCAAAAAATGCATCGCAAAATTGGATGAAAAAATTATTGGCCATTTAAAGGCGAAAGGAATGCAAATATTCCGCGCAAATCGGACAAATTTGGTGGACAAAAATAAAAAAATATTAAATAAAATTCATTTTTAGGATGGCCTTTTGCATCGATTTTTAATAATTTTATCCAAATTTGAGGAGGATGCAGAATATTCTGAATTTTTGGCAAAAATTTGTGGTGAATTCGAAGAGGGGGATGGACAAAAATCGACGGAAATTGACCAAATTTTGGAGGCAATTTTGAATCAAAAAGTCATTTAAAAATTATTTACTAAAATTAATTTGAATTTTAGAAAATTGTCTCCAACATTCCTCGAAGCAATTCCAAATTTTCGGCAAAAGAATTTTCTGAATTTGACCGGCAAAATTTGAGCGAAGGAGAATTTTACGGAATTTTGGCTTCACATGCGAGAAGTCCAATTGAATTTAAACAAATTTGCAAAGGAATTTTGGATTTGGATGGAGGAAATGTTGAATTGGCCACAATTTTGGATGCAGTCAGTTTGGCCAAATTTAGACATATTTTCCATATTTTCAGCTCCAACCTTGGCCAATTCGACGAGAATTTTATTTGCAATTATTTTCAATATTTTTGGAAAATACAAAAATGGAATTTGGCAGTAAAGAAAGCGAAAATAATTATTTTGAATTTGGCAAAAATTTAATTCAAATTTTGGTGGAAAATATTTTGCTTAAATTTGATGCGAAAATTTTGGCCGAAGAAAAAATATTTGTAATGGCAAAAATTGGCAATTTGATGGAATATTTACCAGAATTCGAATTCCCTGAAAATGTACCGAAAAATAATCAATTAAAATAATTAATTTAAATTCAGTTATTATTGAATGGGGAAATTGTGGAGAGAATGCTGAATTGGCCATTTGTTCGAATGCTTTTGGAGAGGACAATTGAGGGAGGAAGGCAATTGCCAATGGAATATTTTCGGGCACTCAAATTGTTTTTCACATTGAATACAGTGAAAGTGCATTTTTGCCAAAATGATTTCGGCAATTTGACAAATTTGTTTCCATTTTTGACAACACTTTGGGAACAAATTGAAAAGGCAAAATTAATTAATTTATTTGTTTAACCAATTTTAAATTAAAGCAAATTCCCCGTTGGCATCGACTCCAAATTGACAAAATGCATTGGCCAGTGCAAATTGTGGGGGAAGAAGGCGAAAGGGAGGAGGAAATCCACAAAATGTTGGCATTGGTCCAACGAATTGTTTTTGCAATTCAATCAAATTTGATTGAGGATGAACCGGTCAAAAATGCATTCCAGGCCATTTTATCCGGCATTTCCATCCTACAGAGGATGGCATTGGTGCCGGAAAAGGCATTAAGGTGTGAATGATTGGATTAAATTTAATTATTGGTTTAATATTTGGCCATTTTCACAGATCCGATTGGACATTATCAATTGAAATTGATCCAATTCATCAAAAAATCAATATTCCCCTCATTCAAATTCACATGCTAAATTTGCCATCAATTTTACAAGATTTTTGTTGGCGTTGTCTTTGGCTCGGTCTATCCATGAATTTTTGGGCCATTTTTTTTTTCAAATTTTAAGGATGGTCTTCACGTGCACAATTCGAGGAATTTTGCATGTCCCTTTATGGGGTTCTTTCATCCACCCCAACAAATGCCAATGAAATTCGGCAAAGGGCAGAATTGGAGGGGAATGGTGCCGTAAATGAACAATTGTTGGCATCCAGTTTGGCCATTGACGCGTTGGGCGCCATTCTCCTTCAAACCATCCTATATCCAGTAAAATGATTGAATTATTCCCAAAATTAATAACGTTAAATTTGATAGCATCCTGGGAATCCAATTTGCAGCAAATTTGTGATAAAATATCGAAAAAGGCAGGAAAATTATCATCTTTTCTTGGACACCGAGTAAATTAAATTTAATTTGCCAAAATCCCCATCCCCAAATTTAGCTATGGAAAATTGGCAAAACGATCAAAATCATTGATAAAAGGATTAATAAATGGAAATTTTGATTGGCCATTGAATGAGGGGACAATTTTCACTGAAAATTTGGAATGCACGGAAGAGGAGGAATACGGTACCCACTATGGGATTGGCCAAACTTCCCTCTATTATTTGTGGTCAATGAGTGGATTGGTGGAATCGATCGCATCCAAATCGAATACACCAAAGGGTTCACCTGCAAAAATTGCATCCGATTTTCGGTTAAAAAATATAATATTCCTCCAATTCACCGAATTTATTCAGTGCCAGCACCAGTGAATATTTGATTGCGCAAAGCACAGAATTGGACACGGCCTCCTCTTTGCGTGCCCTTTTTGAAACATTCATTCATTGGCTTCGTTCCGCGGAACAATGCCAATTGCCAATTCCAATCCTTCATTCCACCCTTCGTTCATTGGCACTCATTTCGGATCTTTTCCATGATTCGGCATTATTCAAGCAAACTTTTGCCAGCATAAAGCCATTAATGGCGGTGAATAATTTATTCATTTTTATTTATATTTTTGGTATTGAAGACATCCCAAGAAGAATATTGCCAAAATAATCCGGCGGTGAAGGGATATTGCATTTTTATTTTACTGAAATGTGCCGCCGTTTTGGATTGGAAAGAATTGGCGGATAATGGCGAAATTGCAACTGCAAAATTCATTGAATCATTGGTACAAAATGGACTGAACAATGAACAAAGTGAATTTGTGCGAATTTGCACTTTGAATGGACTACTTTATATTTTACAATCATTGGCCATTGAAAATTTGCAAAAAACGTTGGCAAATTCATTTGAATTTGTCCTAAAGGAAATTCAGAGAATGCAACAAAAATTGATGACCGATATTTTGACGGAATGGCAAGCAAATTATTTAAAATTAATTTGATAATCATTTTTAGTCCAATTGATTCAATAAAATACCAAAAATTGTGCTGGGCCTTTTCCTTTGCACTTCTCCAAGAGGCAATCCCAATTGAGGCCCAAATTCGGGAACATTTCCTGCAATTGGTCAGCCAATCATTTGTTGATCCCAGATTGCCCGGATGGCTCAAATTGGTTTTGACCCGTGGAATTGAATCATTGGTTTTGCATAGTTCAACGTAAATTGATTGAGGGAATATTTTGGTGATGGATTCAATTTTCAGTTATTCACCCGGTTTCCGTCGAATGGCTTTGGAATGTTTTGAAACTTATCAACTTCAGCCGGCCCATCTCCCATTTTCCCTTTCCATTTATTCCACTTGTGCTTATCGAGAATTACAGGAAGGCGGCGAATTTGCCTATTCATTCAATAAAACATCCAATGAGGATTTTCAAAAATTGCTAAATATGTTCGATTCATTCATTCTTTATTCCTTTTTCATTCACTCTCGTAGTTTTTCCTTCTATTCCAATTCAATGTGCCCTTCGAAAACATTGGCCATTGTTGAATTTCTTTCCGATTTGGTTGTTTCCACAATTTGGGCAAAAGAGGCCATCCTTTCCTGCCTTTGGACAATGCTAATTCCGCCGCCAACTTCCCCAAATAGTCAAATTAAATTCAATGACAAATATTTTACTCAATTTTAGTACCAAAACTGAAATCAAATTTGCAAAGTCCAAGCAAAAAGCCCCCAGAAGTGCCATTGGAAATTTATGCGGAATTTGAGCATCCACTTCAACCCTCAATTAATCAACAAAAAACAACAAATAGCATTCAACGATCAAAATTATTGCCGACTAAATTGGAATTGGGCGAATTTGATCAAGCAATCTTGCATTTAATGCATTTGATTTTGAGAAAATTATTCGCAAATGATAGGCAAGCCAAAACTGACTAAAATATTTTTTTTTATTAATTTTTAAAGGAGGGTTTGTTTGGAATTGACACTGAATTTTGTCATTCCAAAATTAAAAACAATGGAAAATGTGGAAATGGCGCGATGTTTGGCATTGATGATGTTGTGTTCGGCGAATTCGGATGAAAAAGGACATAAAAGGTGGGAAATGACAAAAACATATCCAAAAATAATATTTTGCCATTTTAGAATTCATTTTCTGCTCAATTCCAATCCATTTTGTTCAAATTTCTTTAAAGCCGCATTCCCTGGTCATTTCATTCAAAAATTGATCCAATCATTCCTTTCCCAGGTAATTTTGTATATTTTAAAATTTAAAAATTAATTTAAGATTGATTCGATGAATTTGGCCAATTCAATGCAAATTGATGAACTCAAGAAATTCTTAGATTCATTGATTCTGTGATTTCTCTCAAATATTTTTCCAATTATTCTATCCAGTCATATATTTACGGGTCTTTCAAAATTATTTGTGCCTGATTAAAATTATTCAAATAATTTATTTCATCCAACCATGCAGTTTTTATTGCCTCTAATTTAGGTTATAAGTCTAATCTAGAGCAAGTAGCTTATTAGGGCGAGAGTTGAGAGCTGGGCCTAGGTTCTCACCTTGGGCTTCGCCGGAGGCCTAATAAGCACCCCAGCAGTGGCCCAATGAACGGGACAGGGATAAGAGGAAACTCGACTTTAAATTACTGCCTAAAAAATATGATAATAATGTGAATTGTGAAGGGTAAAAAGCATAAGGAGGGGAAAGGGTGTAAAAAGGCAGATTGAGGCAATATTTGATTGATAGGTTGATGTGACGGGGCGATTAGGCAAAAAGTGGGGGTACAGTAGGAAAATAAGAAAGGCTCCCTAGTTGGAATTGACAAACATAGGCTTTCTAGCTCTTTTTGTTAAAAAATGGTTTAATAAACAAATTAAAACACTAAAATGTAAAAGCATCTTGATGAGTTTTATTTAATGATATTTTTAAAGTTAAAAGATATTAAACCATATATTTAAAAATAAGTGCAATTTTTCCTTCCCAAAAATGTCAAATATTTGAAATCGGAAATTTATTTTTGTGACACAACCAATCCGAATATTTAATTCAATTCACTGAAAACCAGTCCATCCCTCCTTCATTGCCTGGATTTTCAAGGAAATGAATGAATTTTCACCTGCTGTACATTTGCTTGAAATAATTAATTAATTTTATGATAGAATACAAGGCTAAAAGGTGCATTAATGAGGATTAGTGCAACCAATAAGTAAATAAAATTCAGAGAATATTGGGTGATCTTCGATGTGAAAATTAAGCAGCAATAGGTGAAATTTGAAGAACTTTTTAGCCTCATCAAAAGAGACAATTTATTGACAATTACATTTTTCATTTTTTTTTGTTTTATCCGTTTCCCATTAAATTAATGGAAATCAGCAACAATTCAATGAATGTTGATGACACAATGGTCAATAATTTTACAATGGACCAATTGCCGGAGTCAGTCATATTTTTGGTGATGGGAATTTGTGGATTATCAATTCTGTTGAATGCAATTTGTTTGCCTGTTTCTGCCCTCAATTTTGCCATGATCGCCCAGACTGCCCTTCTCCATCGGAATCTTAAATTCCTTCTATTGCTTCAGGCAAATTAATCCATTCTTTTCGAATAAATTAATATTACATTTTATAGTCGATTGGTGTCACAATTTTTGCCATCAGTGAAATTGTCCGAATGTCAATAAAAATTCTGATAAATGATTTTTTCCCTATCGGTCCTTTATCGAAAATAATGTTCATTATCACATTGCTTGCCATCATTTTCACTGGATGGGTCGCATTTTGGCTTCTTTGTGAACGCATTTTGGCTACCGTAAAATGCCGAACATATGAATGGGATAATCGGCTTCATTTCTGCATTTTCTCATTCATTTTTATTGTAAATAAATACAATAAAATTAAAATATGCTATTTTTTAGTTTTTTGCCACTTTTGGCTGCTATTATTCAGCCATGGGCTTCAATATAAATGGAGAGAAAATTGGAATGAAAACATCGATTTCCACCCTTTATGAAGTGTACACATTTTTGGTGATCAGTTTCATTTGCATGATGGTTTGAAAATTGAATTCATTTTTTATTAATAAATATCGGAAATTAGATTCTCTTCTATATTTTGGCATATAATAAGCGACGTTATGCTAAATTGGAATTCCTTTCGGCAAATCAAAGCAATCAGCAAGAAAGGCTTTCGATGAAATATCAAGTAAATAAAGAGGAAGAGATTAGGCTGAATATTTCCATTTTTCCAGCTTTCTGAGAATATTCGAACCAGCCGTCAATTACTTCCATCAGCCATTTTCCATTTTATCAGTGTTCTTTTGACAATTCTCTCCTATTTGTTGAACTATTATGGAATTATGAGCAAAAATGCCATTCATAGTTCAATCGTTTCAAATTCCATTTTTCTACTATTTTCATTTTGTAATTTGGGAATTCAAATCAGCGTAATAACGTTCGTTTGAAATTCTCACAAAAATACCAAAATTATTATTATTAAAGGATGCATCCGGTGTTAAATCGTCGATTACGTCGAATGATTGGCCCAGCTAGAATGGCATCATTATGGAGAAGAAAAGTTGGCCAAACTCCAGCAAAGAGAACAGAAAAACCGTTGAATATTTTTGGAAATGATTTATTAAACAAAAATTGTGATATTGGCGAATATTTCAAAGTATTGGACACATTTTGGAACAAATAAAAATGTGTGGGAGAATGATATAAATATGCAAATCATCATTTATTTTATTTTATTTTCATTTAATTATCGAGTATTGAACAAAAATGAATAAAAAAAACTAATGTTCGAAAAAATGGCAAAAAAGTTGGGTTGTTGGTGTTTGGGATGGAATGCTCACAGGTGCTATCCGACCACTGTGATGGAGTGGCGATTTTTGTCTGCTCCCTTTCGGGCCTGAACCGGTGCACCGCTCATTGTTCAACCGGGAATGCCCTCGCTCCCGAAGGCGCCCCCTGTCGACTCCACCCTTGGCCTGGACACTCGTTCAGCACATTCCCACCAAGCAACCACTTTTGCCCCCAATTCACTGGGTCACAAGCGCTCGTCACGACGCTCGGCGGGGGCTAATTTTTTCTTTTCCTATTTCAATAGGCAAGGAAGAAGAATGAATGGCCCTTTCTTTGAAAAGAGTAAAAATTTAAATAATTAATTTTGGCATTTTGTTTAAATTTTATTTATTGCTTATGCTTGATGCTTGCTTTGCGTTGCGGTTTGCGCTCGAGCGCTCGCGCTCGACTCCACCTCGCTCGATCGAGAATCGAGCGACATTATTTGGCATTTTTCGATCGATAATGCCATTTTACATACAATCAGCTACCCATTCTTTTCATTCGGGAGATTAATTGCATAGCGAATAATTTAATGCTGCTAGAATATTTATATTTCCCGTTTCGTTTTCCCAAAAAAATTGGAAGTTTTAAAACATTTCTCGCCCCCACATTTCCTCAAACTCACAATTGAAAACCGGAAATATACTAAATAGGTTATGTGTTTCTTAATTTTATATTTAATTTCAGAAAAATTTCAAGTAAAGAAAAATTAGCTAATATGGAGCAACTTATAGAAACTGTTGAGGTTAATTTAAGTCCTAAACCTATTTAAATAAAAGTTAAGGATCTCCAATTGCGCGCTTTTAAACCAACCCAAATTTACAATGATTTCATCAATCCTCCTCCACAAAAACAAATTCATTCATTGGCAAATGCAAATCGATGCATTGCAAATTCATCTCGATTCGGAATTTGCATTATTCTGGGATACCAGCGTCGACTCTACTCAATTCTTAGTTCGGAGATTCACAAACTTGGATTGGAACGAAGCGGAGAACCACAAAAATCGGATGGACCCAAAATTCGTACAACCAATTATCACAATCAACAAGTTTATTTTCGAATTTAATTAAATTAATTAATGTTTAGGCTGAATTAATTTCAATTGCAACAAACTGTGATGGCACAATTCTTTCGGTGGCCATTCAAACTTCGAATGGACCATTTGTTGACATTTTTGATATTACTTGCTTTGAACCAAACACAAATCGACAGGTAAATTCCATTTTTATTTTATTGATTAAAAATCATTTTTTAGCCTTTCCCATTGACCAGTATTCGTCTTTCCACTTCAAATGCCAATGCCACATATTTTCACGATTTTGAATGGAATCCAATGGAACCCGACCATTTTGCCACAATCATGTCCGATGGCACAATTAATACAATTAAATGTATGGCAATTCAGGTTTAGTCAGTCTAATATTTATTTTCTACCAAGTTTTAATTTTAGGGAGGAACCAATCAACCATCAAATATTTTTGCATCGATGAATTTGAGTGAAGCAATTTGCCTAAGTTGGAGTCCAAAGGGTAAACAATTAATTGTTGGCGATGCAAATGGCAAAATGCACCAATTAAAACCGGAATTGAGCGGACCACCTGTTCGACAAATTGACCCACCAATGAACATTCCAATTTACGGTTTTTAATTTTAATTATTATTTTTGATCACAAATTTATTTTCAGAACGTCAACCAGTTTCTTGCATTGCAATTTGTTGGCTTTCCACGACTGAATGGCTGGTCGCCCATCAGCCAAAACCAAATCAATCGCCGCTGCAACCGCCAAATGTTTCACTTTTGTGCCTAAAAAAACAACAACCCCCAAAATGGACTCATTTCGGCGATGTTTTGCCCACAGCCCGTTCCCGGCGATTCACCTTTGTTCCAATGTTGGATTGGCATATGGTTTATTCCATTAATTAATTAATTAATTAATATTTTTAATTTATTATTTAGGTTTTCCTCTATTCCTCAGATTCTGTCCAAATTGCATTATTCGGCCAAAGAGGGGAGCATTGGCGAAAATTTGAATTCGAAACTTTTGACATTGAAATGCCATTGGCCGTTGATGGCCGTTCAAATACTTTTCCAATTGGTGCCAGTTTGGATTTTAGTTCAACGATTCCAATGAATTTGGGTAAATTCTAATTGATTTTATTAATTTTTGGATTCCATTTTTCAGACCAATTGCAAATTCCACCTCCGCCAATGTTACATTTACTCAATTCAAATGGAAAACTCCTCCCTTATGCAATTGTTTCATTGAATCCAAATCCGGAACTGCGTCCACGGCTGAACAAGTTTTTTTGCAAATTAATTTAAATTGATTCAAATTTTTAGACCACCGGAACGAATTCAACTGGCCTCTGCCCGTTTTGGCCAACCGCCACCAAATTGGGTGCCTCCTTCCCCGCCTAACCAAAATCAATCAAATGTCCAATCGCCGTCGACAAATGTAAATTTAAATTAAAAAATATTTAAATATTTATTTTTAAGCAGTTTAAATCGCCAATTTCCTCTTCAACGCCTCAACAATTGGTGGCCAATTCCCCTCCTCAAACCGTATTCCAAACTCCTCCATCAAATTTGACCACTCAAATTGAGCTAAGAAAATTATTTGGCAATGAACAAATTGACAAAAAGAAAATTGAGGAGGAAAATGCAAAAGAAAGGGAAAAGAAAATTGTAAATTAATTTTTATTTTGGAATTAATTTAATTTTTGATGACATTTAAGGAAGAAGAAAAGCAAAAAGCCAAAATGGAAATGGAAGAACAAAAAAAGAGAATTGAAAATTTGGACAAAGCATTGGAGAAGAATATTTTGGAATACACGAAAATGAGGAATTTGCAGGCACAAAAAATGGATGAACAAATTCGACAACTTCGATACGAAATTGAAAGGAAAGCCAGCATAACGGATTTGGGTATTGAAATTGGAATTAATTTTAAAAATTTGAATTAATTTTAGGACATTTTAATAAATTAATTTTGATTCGAAATGAATTGCTGGACGGATTGAGGCAAAAGAATGGATTAATGGCAGAATTGTGCAAAAATATACAAAAGAATGGAGAAACGCTGAATCAGCTGAAATTAAGCCATCAAGAATGGAAGAGGGAAGGACCAAAGAAGAATTCCGGACAACTTTCATTTGACATTGTTTGGATTTAAAATTAAATTTTGGAATTAATTAAAATTAAATTTAAGCAAAAAAGAATTGAATTGGTGGAAGAAAATTATGAAAAAACGATGGACCAATTTGAGCAGGCCAAAAGGGCATTGAAGAATTTGGATGAACAAATTCAAGGAGGAACATTGGGAGGAGGAAATTATTTCCAATTTGGGAGGTTTTTATTTATTTTGAATAATTTTATTTAATTATTTTTGATAGAATTGATGAAAATGAAATGATTGATCCATTGGAGCAGAGGAAATTGATTCAAACGAATGAAAATATTGCAAAAATGTGCACAAAAATGAATGCCAGATTACAACAAATTCAAAGGGAAATGGAAAATAACAAAAAAGGAGGACAAATTGGAATGGCCAAAAAACAATCAAAAATGGAACAAAACAGGAATTCGGCCGCCGATTATTGTTTATTGGAAATTGGACAATTAAATATTGGCACTGGGGGCACATCGTCCACTCAAATGCAATCATCATCAGAAATTGAGGAAAATATTGGACCAAAATTCCAACAAAATTTGCACAATTATTTAATGGTTTTTAATTTTATTTTTAATTAATTTTTAATTTAAATTAGAATTTGGACCAATTCAAAGAAGGCAGTGTACCGGCAAAAATTCGTTTAATTCAACCAATTCGTCCATCAACGACCAATGTACCAAAAGCACCAATAAAATCAAATGATGAACAAAATTTGGCCCAAAAAATGAATGAAATATTCGCAACGCCGCCAAAACCCGAATGCCATTCAATTGGAGTCCAATCGCCGGATTTTATGATGGAAAAAGGTTTTAATTAATTTATTGATTAATTAAAATTAATTTTAATAGTAAAACCCATCAAAATTGAACAACCAAATCAAATTCCAAATGCCGTTCTCAGTGCAAAACCAATGGCAATTCCGGCAACATTTTCGACCACAATTCCATCGGCCAATTCAAATAATTCATTCGGTGCACCCAAAAAAGATGGCCAAGTGCCATTTTCGCCGGCCGCTTTGCCAACTCCGCCAATTTTTTCGCCAATTAGCAGCTCAGCCAGCACAACAAACGTTGCCGAAGAGGCACAAAAACAACAACATTCAATGGGCACCAGCGGTGGTGGTTTTATATTCAGTTTGCGAGGAACAACCACAAATGAGGAGGATGAAGAGGAGGATATTATTCCAAATGCAAATGGTATTTATTTAATAATTATTCGAGACTGTATTTTTAGATTACAAAATATATGTTTATTTTTTTTCCAAATACTTGAAAAAATGATACTTTTTTGGTTTTTTATTTCATTTTTAGACTGGAATTTCCTTTCAAAAAAGGTTCAAAATTGATAAAAAATATGTCAAAAAAAATTCCGTAAAAAATATGAAATAATAAATGTCCAAAAATGTTTGTGCTTTTTCTCATTAAATCTGATAATACAAAAAAGGTCAAAACCTAAAAATCTGATTAAATTATTATGCCTCGATAAACAAATTAATTTAATTTTTGAAGATTCATCCACCAATGATGGTTCATCTGAGGCCAATGCGAATATTGTTGAATTGCCAACATTGTTCGGTCCAACCTCATCCATCGCAACCAACAAAACGGCAACAATAACTCAACCAATCAAAATGCCACCAATCACTTCATCAACAATTCAACCGCCACCGCCCCCACCAATAATTCCACAATCATCGTCCATCACAACTGCGGCGGCCATTCCCCAACAATTGACTTTGCCTCCAAAAACAACATCAAATGAATCGGAAAAAACAAATTTGCCGACACCAAACGCATCCTCTACGCCTTCAACAACCGTAGTCGAAAATGTGGCACAAAAATTGCCAGCAACCACCACAATCACAGCCATCCCTCCTGCTATTGTTCCAACGACAATTTCGACGGGAATTGGCCAACAAACAATTCAACCGCAGGGAGGAGAACAAATTAATGGAGCTAAAATGGTGGAAAATATGTCAATTCCGAACATGGATGAGGGAATGGAGGATGAGACCACAACGGCCCCATCTTCAATTAGCTTTGATTTTATGAAGTAAAATGTGTCCGAAATTAAATATTAATTTTTAATTTGAAGGGGAATTGGATTGGGCTGCGCGCCCACTTCGACACCAATCAATGCCGCCGCCACCACCCAAAATCGAAATCCATTCGGCTCAATTTCGGCACAAAATAACTCATCGGCGACTGGAGGCGGCCTTTTCGGCAATATCACCGGCGGCGGCACATTTGGCCAATCTCCATTTGGTGGTGGAATTTCTGCTCAAAAGCAACAATTTGGCTCACCAAATCGAACACCGCAAAGTGCATTCGGCTCATTTGGGACACCGGCGGCCGCATCGCCAGGTGAATTTTTGGTTAAAAAAGATGGAAAATTAATAATTTAGCGAATTCATCGGGCAGCGGTGGTGGTTTTGGCTCTTCTCCATTTGGCGGCAGTGGATTTGGAGCAAAACCAACATTTGGCAGTCAATCACCTTTTGCGGCCACACAAAAATCAGCATTTGGTGGAGGCAGCACTTTTGGCGGTGGATTGGGCGCAACACAACCAGCACAAAGCAATCCTGCGGGTGGAGGATCAATGTTTGGTGGCGGATTTGGCAGCAGCGGTGGAGGCGGAAGTGGATTTTCTGCGTTCGTTTTTTACACCTTTTTACTATTAAATATTCGATTTTTGTTTTTAGATTTGCCTCAAAATCATCTGCATTTGGCCAATTGGCCAATCAAGCTGGCGGAGGTTCCTCGCTTTTTGGTGGTGGAACAAATTCATCTGGGACAGCAAGTTTCACTGGGTGAGCCGAATTTACATTTAAAAAATATTGTAATTGTTTTTATTTGTAGTTTTGGTGCCCAAAATATGGCTCCCTCCGCCGCTCAATCTCCATTTGGCGGCCAACAAAAATCATCGGCATTTACAACATTTCGGAAATGAACAATGAAATGAATGAATGGAAAATCAAACATAAATTAATTTCCCAATTTTTGATAATTCTCAATTTATAATTTTTATGCTCATTTTATTGTTTTTTTTGGCATAAGTCAATAATCGATCATCAGTTATTTCGAATAAAATCAACAAATATAAATATACATTTTTTGGTTATTTATTACAGAGTCAGGATTTATATGTGCGCATGAATAAATAAATTAAACTATTATTTAGTAATCTTTAACCAAAAAGATTCAGACTTATTCCACAATTAGTTTTTGAAAAATTCATATCTAAAAAACGAATAGAGACCAGTAATGAATATTTTTTAGTTGATAGTAGGGTGGTTTTTGAAAAATTTTTAAAATTTTTGCTTTATATTGCATTTTTTTACAAAATTTTTGAAAATTAACTAAAAAACTAACAAGAGATGCAGTAATGAATTTTTTATATTTTCTAGGTTATATTTATATTTAATAATATTGTTCTAAAATTTTCAAATTTATCTAACGGGCGGTTTTTGAAAAATTAATTTTTAAAATATACCGTTTTAATTTTTAAAAATTCATAACTTAATAAACGGTCAAAAATACAGCCTTGAATTTTTTTTATATATTTTAGCTAATATTTATTAATATTTATTCGAAAATTTCAGACTTATCTAATGGGTGGTTTTTAAAAAATACATTTTTGAAAATTCTGCTTTTTCTATGTATTTTTAAAATTCAGAACTAAAATAATGTCGGAGATCTTAGCCTTGACTTTTTTCTATTTTTTAAAGAATATTTAATCAAAAATTTTCAGACTTATACAAATAGATTTTATTATTATTCATGGAAGAGGAAAATATGCAAATAAAAATATTTTAAAAATATTAAAAAATTGAATAAAAATTGATTGGAATGGAAAATATGTTTTAATTACATAAAAAATGACTGAATTTATACAAATTATTTCTTAACAAAAATTATTTTTTAGGCCACATAGATTGACCTTAAATTGTTGTTAGTGCTTAGGTTTAGGTTTTGGGCCTTCTAGATGAGTTCAAGGCTAGGCTCAGATAGGTTAGAAATCTTAAAGGAGTCTAATTTGGCCAAGTCTATGGCCCAAAAACAAAAGATTATTTCGAAATATTATATGCAAATTCAGTAATTTACTATGTAATTATAATTAATTAAAATCCATAAAATAATAGTTTATAAAATAAAAAAATTGATTAAATGAAAATTACAAAAATAATTGGAAAAATGAATCCGAATGCAAAAATGCCACCAAATGGCATCATCTTCCCAACGGCACCATTGCATCGTCCTTGTTGACAAAAACATTGCTCAAGGCTATATGGCTTAAATCAAAAAAAATTATAAATTCTATTCTCAATATTTATTATTATTATTACCAATGTCACTGGATGATTGCCCAATTGGGATATTTCATGGGTGGATTCAAGCTTAACACAAATTGAAGTGCCAGCTGGATTGATCGGGGCACATCCTGTCTCAAAAAATTATTTTCAATTAAATTGGTTAAATTTACCGCGATTTTCGACCCATCGACCTGTAAAATATCATTTAATTTTGCATTTTTCTTCCAACCAACCATTCACAAATCCAATTGTTTTTGTGCACCATTGGCCATTACAATAGCTAAAAATTGAAATGAAAACTATCATTATGGCTTATTTCTGACCGTTTATAATCCCAATTGCAATCCCCGTTCCAATCGAATCGTTCACAATCGATACATTCAGAAACTAAAATATCATTTTTATTGGAATACCGTATTTCTTCTATTATTGGCCATATATCTTAAGTAACCCTCCTCCCCTTTAAATAATAGCTTCTAGGATAAATTTTAAAAGGAAAAAAAGTTGAAATGAATTTTTGTCATCTTTAGGGCGTCTTTGAAAAAAATTAAAGACCCGGGGCCACTAATAAAAGAAGTAAGTAATCCTCTGTGTCCAACTCATTTTACTTTGTGATGGTGTACGATATTCCGTGCCACAATATTTTGTCCCCTGCCATGCCGTATAGCCCGAAGCAAATCCTGAAAATGGGAAATAAATAAAAATGGCTTAAAATTTCCATGATTCCCAAATATTATGTTCAACTTCTCCACCCAATTTCTTTCCCTTCCATTTTTGAATTACTCGCTGTCAAATTTCAATTGAATAATGCCTAAAGGCCTCTCCAATTTGTCATACTGTACGCCCACTTTTTGCTTAATCACCCTGTCACCCTACCAATCAAATATTGCCCCAATCTCTGCTTTTCTAAACCAGGGTACCGATCAAAATTTTTTCATATTCAAACAAAAGGCATTAAAAATTCAGATGTGGTAAAAATTCATACATTTTGAAAAATCATTTAAAATCAATTAAAAACCATTCCCATTTATTATCTCCCATATTTTTTTTCTTTTTTTTAGATTTTTGTTCCGCAAGAGTAAATTTAAGATAGTCCTATAGAAAAGAACATAGATTAAAACTTTCCGGAAAGAACTTATATTAAAACTTTCCGGAAAGAACTTAGATTAAAACTTTCCGGAAAGAACTTATATTAAAACTTTCCGGAAAGAACTTAGATTAAAACTTTCCGGAAATAGCTTAGATTAAAACTTTCCGGAAAGAACTTATATTAAAACTTTCCGGAAAGAACTTAGATTAAAACTTTCCGGAACAACCGGAACAAAATCAGAATTAAAACTTTCCGGAACAACGGAACAAAATCAGAATAAAAACTTTCCGGAACAACCGGAACAAAATCAGAATTAAAACTTTCCGGAACAACGGAACAAAATCAGAATTAAAACTTTCCGGAACAACCGGAACAAAATCAGAATTAAAACTTTCCGGAACAACCGGAACAAAATCAGAATTAAAACTTTCCGGAACAACCGGAACAAAATCAGAATTAAAACTTTCCGGAACAACCGGAACAAAATCAGAATTAATACTTTCCGGAACAACCGGAACAAAATCAGAATTAAAACTTTTCGGAACAACCGGAACAAAATCAGAATTAAAACTTTCCGGAACAACGGAACAAAATCAGAATTAAAACTTTCCGGAACAACCCGACAAAATCAGAATTAAAACTTTCCGGAATAACCGGAACAAAATCAGAATTAAAACTTTCCGGAACAACCGGAACAAAATCAGAATTAAAACTTTGAACAAAATCAGAATTAAAACTTTTCGGAACAACGGAACAACGGAACAAAATCAGAATTAAAACTTTCCGGAACAACGGAACAAAATCAGAATTAAAACTTTCCGGAACAACGGAACAACGGAACAAAATCAGAATTAAAACTTTCCGGAACAACCCGACAAAATCAGAATTAAAACTTTCCGGAATAACCGTAACAAAATCAGAATTAAAACTTTCCGGAAATAAGTTAGATTAAAACGTTCCGGTAAAAACTTAGATTAAAACTTTCCGGAAAGGACTTAGATTAAAACTTTCCGGAAAGAACTTAAACTTTCCGGAAAAAACTTATATTAAAACTTTCCGAAAAAGTAATTTGCATTTATCAATTTTTTTATGAAATCTTAATTTAAAAACTTTCAAAATGAAAAATAAGATGCAAACAAATTGATATGGAAATAAAATTTTTTTCATTTTAATGTTAACATTTTTAATTTTCAATAAATATTAAAATTTTGGTCTGATTAGGAAATTAAGAAAATATTGCTCACGCAACAAAAAATTTTGCCCACAATTGATCCCATAGAGAAAAATGAGATATTTCACTAAAAATTATGATATTTAATGAAAAATCAGATAAATTCAGACAATTAACCAAAATCAGCACAAAATTGAAAAAAAAATCAGGAAAGATCAGAACACTGTTTTAAACCAGCCATTTTCCCTTCTACATCTCTTTTTGTCATTCACATTATCATCAGATTTTCCTGCACAATTAATAAATAATAATTTAAAGTTGATTGTTGATTCGCCTCTAATTTCTCTCCCATTTCTTGAGCCAATGGGGGATTATGTTTCTGGTGAAGGCCCGTGGTGAGAAGTGAGAACCTAGGCCCAGCTTTCACCCCGAACCTCTTTTAGCCCTAAAATTGAACTAAATACTCACCAATATCGCCCTTCAATTCTGTATTACAATTCGGCGTATTGCAATAACTGGTCCCGACATAGACTTTTGACAATATTCTCGCTATAATCCATTTATAAATATACGTTTAATTATTTTGTTTACCTTCATTGTTCTCAAACATTGTCAATGCCTGATCATAGTAGGCATAATTGCAACTTAAAAACATTGGGATTCAATTCACAATTAAAATAACAATATTTCCATACGTTGGACTCAAATTCGGCAAACTATAACCTTCATAGAAATCACTCAAACATCCACGTACGACCGTATATTCGCCACCTATTTGGATTTAAAATAGATGGAAATTGCCCCAAAATTTACCGGCCACCAACACCATTTCCATGCAAATTGAAGTGCAATTGACTTTTGGCATATTTTTGGTGTTGTCCTCGCATTCATCGTCAAAATGGAAACGATCCGTGGAGGGAAGAGTGGGCAAACCGGTGGCCTAAACCATATTTCTATTATTGGCTCCATTAAATAGTAATCCCTTGGAGCCTTTAAAAAATAAGATCCAACTCCTTCTAACAATAGCCTTCCTTTGAGCACTTTTATTTTAAAGTGAAAAGGTAAAATAATGAATTTACCCCCTTTGGATAGTCTCTGAAAAATAATAGTTCCATGGTCACTAATAGAGTAAATACGGTATATTTGGAATAGGTAGACATAAACCCAAATTGGCAACAATAAATTAACATGCCTGCCATTGAGAACGAAGAAGGGTTGAACCGCATGAATTGCAAGTCAAAGTGGTTTGTTGAGAGGAAATTGAGAACAAAAATGAGGTGAAAAAGGGAAGTAGAAATATTTTGTAGGAAAACATTTCAAATGAATATTTTATTCACTTTTTGGGAATGTTGCCCTTAAATGGCTTTTCAAATATTCTTTCTTAAAATGCCCAAAAGAGTGTCAAAAAGGTGGGAAAAAATATTCCAAAATGGGAAAAAATATTCCAAAATGGGAAAAAATATTCCAAAATGGGAAAATGATGATTTTGTGGATGATTTTTTTAGAAGGCAAATCAAAATCACTTTTTATTGTAGCGCAAACATCAAAAAAGGCAATGGAAAATGGGAATAACACTGACTGGCCAAAAAAGTGAGAGGAAGGTCATAAAAGGAGGAAAGTAATAAAAAAATATGGCAATAAAATGTGGATGATGAATCAAAGAAAAAGCTGATGAATTGGGTTTTTAAAAAATTGTCAAAAAATGGACTTAAAATTTCTTTGAATTGAATTGGAATAAGAATTATATTTTGTGATTTTTTTGTCCAAGCAAATGTGCAAATAATTGAGGAACCAATTTTCGTTTTTGGTTTGTCCATTCCATTCCTCCTCAAGAACAACCGACATTTTCTTTGTTCCAATAATTTCCCCAAAAACAAATCAATCCAATTTCCGGCATTGATGAAATCCTCCCTCTTAAATTTTGGGCCAACTTTTTTCCTTATTTTTCTCATTTTATCCTCCAAAAGTGGCCAAGGGGCCAGAAGGGCAGGCGAAAATGGCAAAATTCGATTGGGAAATGGGAATGAGGAATTGATCAGACCAATTGTGGCCACAACAAAGAAGCCAAGGAGAACAACCCCTCATCACCATCATCATTCACGGACAACCCATCGACCTACGGATTATGATGATGATGACGATGACGAAGAAGGGTGATTGACTTAATATTCAGTAAATAGGGAAATGTTCATTTTATACAAAATTTTTAATCACTTAATTTTAGATAATATTTAATTTAGCGAATTTTGAAAATGGCGAAAAGATTCAGTAATTTGCCTTCCCAAAACAGTATAGGGTATATACCCAATCGATATATCTATCTAAGACGCGTCGATTGGTATATAATTTGCCATGGTTTGGTCAAAAATTAAGGGTAGTAAACCGTTTAAATGGAGAATCTTTTTACCTTTTTTGGGTTCAAAGATAATTTATTGGTTAAACCTAAGCACAATCATTATAAAACAATGCCTATAGAAGATATCTATCAATTAATAATATAAATAGGATAAAACACTGAACCAATATAAACCAATATAATGTTTTCGTCATTTTAAAATACATTTTCGCCATTTTAAATAGTTTCATTCACAACAGAAACGGGCATGCTCTGGTTACGGTTGGTCCAATAATAATCCCAACGGATTCATCTGGAGAAACGGATGAAAGTGACCTATATGATGATGATGAGGAGGATGGAAGCGAAGAACATTGTTCGCCTAAAATGTCTTCATAAAATTTTATTTTGAAGCCATTTTAGTGCGACCTTCGCATGATCGTGCTGGAAATTGTCATTCGTTGGCGAAACTTTGCCATCAACATGCTTATCGACGCCTTTTACAAAGGTCAAATCAAATACCGAAAAGAGTACTGAAATTACCGAAAAAAAGTATTGAAAATACCCAAAAGTTTATAAATAATTATTCCACGGATTGTGCTAAACCCAAGACGCATCGAATGATATAAATTTTTTTGTTTTGGTCAAACTTAAAGAGTATAAACCCCGTTCAAACCTATTTTTCTTTTTGGCTCAAAACTAAATTAAAAATGACTAAACCCATGATGAAATATAATCAGATGATGCTTCCTGACGAGATTTATCGATTGGATAAGGTTTGATGGTATAGGACAAATCGAATAACAGTTTAAGCTTTTAGGCAATTTCCATGTTTTTTTTTTTGACAAATCAAATATTTTCCTCCTTTTATTTATATTTATTAATTATTTAGATTTTGCCAAACAACATGTGGACGCGATGATTGCCTTGATCAGAGGGAAGATCTGTAAATAAATATTCCCTTTTTAATTCAAAAGTATTTTTTCACACTAAGTTGCATTCATTGGAAACATCGAGGATTTTGCACAAAATCATTCTACAGGGAAATGCGATGGAAATGTGCGAGAAGTTGTGGCATTTGCCGTCCAATTCATTCTTGACAAATTCTCATTTATGATATTTTTAAATTGAATAAATAAATGGAATCAAATCGATTCATCCTTTACCATTTTTTATTTATGTCAAAAATGCATTTCCAACTTTCCATTTCTTTCCCTTTTCCCGATGATTCATTTATTCTCCCAAAGTCCAATTTTATTTCCCCAAATAATCCCATAAATATCCCTAAAATAAATGCCAATTGTTCATTCAATCGTAAACAAAATCTTTGATCCAGAAAAATAAATCACAATCAGTCAAGCCAAATGCCCTAAATCCCCACAAATTTCCAGTAATAAAAAATATTAGGATGGGAGGAGAAGAAAGACCAAAACAAAAAAACTATAAAATAAAGCCAAATTCCTCAATTCTCCTTCATTTTCCAAAACAATTTTGAGAATATTTTGAAGTCAAAATCATTCTAAATAATTTAATTTTAACAAAATTACAAAATAAAATGAAATCCCTCCTCTTCCTCTTTGCCTTCATTGTTGCCTTTTTGTCTGTGGCCAATGCATTCCGTCAACAATCCGTCGGCATTCGAGGCCGTCTAATGTGCGGTGGACAACCATTGAAGGACACACAAGTCAAATTGTGGAACAAAAATACACTTGGTTGGGTTTTGGGTGGGGAAATATGGAAAATAGAATTGAAAATGAAGGTACGGATGATCAATTGGCCCAAACAAAAACGGACAATAATGGCAATTTCGAATTGCAAGGAGGCGTTGGGCAAATGACAAAAATGAATGTTCATTTCAAAATGTACCACGATTGTAAGCAAAATAATTGAATAAAATTACCCTAAATAATTTGGAATATATTTAGGTAATGATGGAGTCAAGGTTGGTTGGCGGAAATTAAAAAATATTTTTTCATTAAAGAAAGAATAGATTTAAAAAATAATTATGGAATATTTAAATTTGATAAATTTTTGGGTTGTTTTCTTTATACCTTCTACTTTATATACTTATTATTCATAATCTCGGCTATTCCGGAAAGTTTTAATCTAAGTTCTTTCCGGAAAGTTTTAATCTAAGTTCATTCCGGAAAGTTTTAATCTAAGTTCCTTCCGGAAAGTTTTAATTTAAGTTCTTTCCGGAAAGTTTTAATCTAAGTTCTTTCCGGAAAGTTTTAATCTAAGTTCTTTCCGGAAAGTTTTAATCTAAGTTCTTTCCGGAAAGTTTTAATCTAAGTTCTTTCCGGAAAGTTTTAATCTAAGTTCTTTCCGGAAAGTTTTAATTTAAGTTCTTTCCGGAAAGTTTTAATCTAAGTTCTTTCCGGAAAGTTTTAATCTAAGTTCTTTCCGGAAAGTTTTAATCTAAGTTCTTTCCGGAAAGTTTTAATCTAAGTTCTTTCCGGAAAGTTTTAATTTAAGTTCTTTCCGGAAAGTTTTAATCTAAGTTCTTTCCGGAAAGTTTTAATATAAGTTCTTTCCGGAAAGTTTTAATCTATGTTCTTTTCTATAGGACTATCTTAAATTTACTCTTGCGGAACAAAAATCTAAAAAAAAGAAAAAAATATGGGAGATAATAAATGGGAATGGTTTTTAATTGATTTTAAATGATTTTTCAAAATGTATGAATTTTTACCACATCTGAATTTTTAATGCCTTTTGTTTGAATATGAAAAAATTTTGATCGGTACCCTGGTTTAGAAAAGCAGAGATTGGGGCAATATTTGATTGGTAGGGTGACAGGGTGATTAAGCAAAAAGTGGGCGTACAGTAGGATTAGGATGAATAGGAAGGCATTATTGGCATTGACAATACTCTTTTAATCCCCATGTAGAATTATTTTTCAATCTCTTAAAAATTCGGAAAATTGTTGAAAGTTTTAATGAATTAAAAAATGTATTTTTAAAGTTCGCCTTTCTAGGAGGAGCTATAGAAAAGAAAAATCGGAAGTGAGAATTATTTAGAGTGAGGAATTAAAAGAGTATAGGTGTGTAGTATACGGTATATTGAATGATATTTTCCTTCATTCTATTCAATTCCATATTTCAGCCATGCCAACGTAAAGTGGATTTGGGCATTCCGGATGAATATGTGACTCGTTCGGATCGAGTCCAAAAATGGTTTGAGGCTGGAACGATGAATATGGTAATCGATAAATACCGAAAATAATTCAAATTAAATATTCAGGAATTCAAATTCCCGGATGAGGAACGCAGTTGCATCAATTAAATTAAATTGAAATAAAATAGAATGGAATACAATGTTGGATTGAAATAAATTTAAAATTACAACTTATTCATATATTGAATGGAAAATTTAGCAATAAATTTGTGCTTCATTTTATTTTAATTGGGGCAATTTTTGAAATGTTTGGATTATTTTGGGCGATCAGCGAAATAATACTCCTTTTGTTGACCGGCGGTTGGATTTTGAGTTCATTTTGTTGAATTGAATTTTTCCATTTGAAAAACCAAGAAAATTCAGTGCGAAATACTTTTCGATAATCAGTGCTGAAAAATGAAAAGAATATTCCATTTATTTGATCAATTCAATGACCTCGTAAAATAGAGCACAATGGCCGAGGATGAAGCACTAATATTGACCAAAATGCCAAAGAATTGTTCAACAAACCAAACAGTCAAATTGCCACCTTCAATTTGGTCGTAAACAAAGGCATAAAATGAAAAAACGAGCAAATATCCGCCCATATTCAGTGAAATCAATGTAAAAAGAGTGCGAAATATTCGACGACTGAAATGTTGATCACGGGTGCACGATTTTGGGTCTGAATGATTTTTTTGGGAACGAGAAATCATCAAAATAGTTTTTTTTTGCATTAAAAAATTATATCAAAAGTAGTTTATAACTTCTAAAAATCAGAAACCGGTTTTAGACCCTACAAACCTTATTTAAACCAATTTGAAGATCTCATCGAGACGCATCGAATGGTATATAAAATGTCAAGTTTTAATCCCAAAATTAAAGTATTTAGAACCAAAAACTGGAAATATGGTTTAAAAGCTTTAACTTGTTCGATTTCAATTTAAACTAAGAAATGTTTATGTCAAAAATGCTTCTCGATGAGATCTACAAATTTATATAAGATTTGCAGAGTCTAAAACCGGTTCTGATTTATTAGAAGTCAAAAATTACTTTTGATACACACAAAAAACTATTTTGATTTGAAAATAGTTTCCAATAAATGCTGACCACATTGTCGACGAATAATGATGCCCACAAATAAATAAATGAGGATTGTAATTGCATTTAGGGAAAATGAAATTTTGACATGGATTTCGCCACCGTAGCCTTGGAAAAGATCGCCAATGACACCGGGCACTTTAAGATTGGCAAATTGGTCGCTGGAATTGAATTGAAGGGCCAAAAGTGCCAAACTGAAGGCGAAAGTGAATGAAAGAATTGCACATAAATAGAAGAAACGATGCATCGTTTTATACCTTTAATAAAGGTAAATATGAAGGAATTATTGAATTAAATTTACAAAATTGGAAATGTTACGCAAAGAAGGCGGTCAATGCCGGTGAAAAGCATCAAAGGAGTAATGCCGAAAATACCAAAAAGAGAAATGGTTGAGAGACGAATAGCCAATGGAAATTGGAGGAAATTTATGCCCGAAATGGAGGTGAACAAAATGAGGAAATGGCCACTTTGATGGAAGAATTCGAAAATGGAGGTGAATGCCAACAGAAAATTGGATGTACTTCGAAGGGATCTATGATGATGATGAGAAGAGGTAAAAATTCGAATGTATGTTATGAAAAAATCTATTATTTTGGCAAAATCTATTTAAAGCAGTTAGAATTGGAATAATTTGTGAGTACTTGTTAATTGAGATTCTAATTCTATTACTCATATTTGATTGGTAAAACGATGAAAAACAAACATTATTTTAGATTATTTTAGGGTCAAATATTTTAGGGGTAACTTAAAATAATTTTTGGGGGAATTTTCCTATATATAATTATAATTAATAAGTACATAATTTTGGTCAACCAGAAAAGAGTAAATTCTAATTCTGCGTGGAATTTACCTATTTCTAATAGATAATGGATTAACTTAATATAATACAAATTAATTAATAAAGCCTAATAATTATTATTTTATTATACCATTTAACTAGAGGATCAATGAAAATAGATATTTATTTGATTGATAGAAAATAGAATATGAAATATGATTACGGTATTCTGAAAATAGGTATATTTTTCTTATAGCTAACAGCAAAGCCAATTTATTCCATAGCTAATCAGATGGATTTATTTTCTTAGTAAACGCAAAATTTTTTTAAATTTTCCATTCTAACTTTGATTTGACAGTGACATAAATGACACAAGAATTGAGGAACATTCCAATGATTCCAATGAAAGAAAGGCAAATGGCCAAACAAAGAAAAGGCCAACATGGATAAATATTCTTATAGGTGGAAAAAAGCTGCGAAATTGAAATTTATAATTAATTTTTTAAGACAAACAAACCAATTCATAGGTTTGCGTTCGAGAGTCTTGAGGGAGTAACTTTGGTTGGGGAAAATTCATTTTATAAATGAGTAGTTAAGAAATATGAATTTGTATTAATGGATAATGGGTTAAGAATTCTGTTATAATGGGAAAATGATTAAACTTTATATATTTGAAACAAAAATGAAGCATCTGAAAATAAAAAAATTGGTACATCTTACATTTGTGGGTTTGGCCATTGTGAATTGCGCAAATTTGCTAAGATAAATTTGCCATTTTTTGCTAGAATTTAGAATATACCTAATTGAATTGAACCAATTTACCATTTGAAAATGAACCAAACATTATTTAATTCTAGAATTTAGAATATACCTAATTGAATTGAACCAATTTACCATTTGAAAATGAACCAAACATTATTTAATTCTAGAATTTAGAATATACCTAATTGAATTGAACCAATTTACCAAATGAAAATGAACCAAACATTCTTTAATTTAATTGTCTCATATTAATAATTCACAGATTGATTTTACATTTTTGTACCTTTTAATTCAATTTAATTGCCAAAATAAGATCATATAGGAAATAGGACATTTTCGAATCAATAATTCACCAATTTTTTTCTCTATTTAAGATATTCTTACGAATTATTGGGGTCCCAAAAATTGTTCATAAAGTCCGTAAAATATGCGGAAAATAGGAGGAATTAATACTTTCCGGAAAGAACTTAGATTAAAACTTTCCGGAATGAACTTAGATTAAAACTTTCCGGAAAGAAGTTAGATTAAAACTTTCCTGAAAGAACTTAGATTAAAACTTTCCGGAAAGAACTTATAATTAAAACTTTCCGGAAAGAAATTAGATTAAAACTTTCCGGAAAGAACTTATAATTAAAACTTTCCGGAAAGAAATTAGATTAAAGCTTTCCGGAAAGAACTTAGATTAAAACTTTCCGGAAAGAACTTAGATTAAAACTTTCCGGAAAGAACTTAGATTAAAACTTTCCGGAATGAACTTAGATTAAAACTTTCCGGAAAGAACTTAGATTAAAACTTTCCGGAAAGAACTTAGATTAAAACTTTCCGGAAAGAACTTAGATTAAAACTTTCCAGAAGGAACTTATCCGGTACAGTTGTTGCCCAGACGATAATGATATTATACCCTATAAATCTTGAAATCGCTTTTATGGAAACTTAAAAATTTTTGTGAGCTGAATTCGTTAAAATCAGAAACTTTTTTGCATAACAAAATTCAGCCATTCGATAATTATGGCACAAAATTAATCAAAATAAATATTTACATATTGAAATTAAATATTTCAATTTTTCAACTATTTATTTTGCTGCTTTTGATCAATTTGAGTGAGCAATATTCTTTGGCTTTGATCATTTGCCGGTTTTTGCAATGGCAAATCCACACCTTTCCAAGTACAGGCATAGGAAAGCCTAAAATAATCAGAGGATTAAATTTTTAATTTAATAGCCAAAAATATACCATTTCTGTTCTGCACTAAGCCTTTGCCTGAATAAAAGGCTAACTGGAATGGCAACAATCAAAACAATTAGAACACCTTTAATGAAGAATATTACGGTAATAGTGAAAACAATTAACCGAGGGTAGCATAGGTGAATGGGGATATTTTGCTGATGAAAAGCGCGTCAGGATGCCCATATTGCAGGTCACCACTATTCATTTCCATGTATTTGAATCTTAAAGATTAATATAGTTAGTTAATTGAATAATAAACAATTATTCCATTTGAATTCATTTAAAAGTTAAAACTAAATAAAATAGGTAACTAAAAATAATAAGACCGGCCCTTTAGGAATCTCCAAAAATGCAAATTTTTCGCATTTGATGAATAAAAGAAAGGTGAATTCAATGAAAAAGGGTCTACGGTATTTCGGAAGTCCTTATATTCACTTTCCGGATAAAGTCTGCGAAACAGTGTGATTAAATTTGAAAAAAGACAGAATTTTTTATTTTAAGGTAAAATAAACGGAATTTATTCGTTTCTGACTTTTTTGTTTCATGGATTTTGTTTTAGTTTATTCTGAAATTTCACAAATACCGTATAATTCATTAAATCAAATTAATTATCTTCTTTTTTTCATCTATTTTTTTACAATTCATTTTTTAAAGAAATGCATCTATTTTGAATTTTGAAATACAATACATTTTCATTTAGAAAATCACAAAAAATGTTCCTAATAATTTAAAATTGTGCCCCCAAGTTCACTTCATTTTTGTCATCTGCAACATTTCTTGTTCCCCATATTCCATACATCCAGCCGCCATTGAATTATTATCAAATGAATTTGTGATGATAAAATGTCGATATGGATGTTCAATATTGGAAATGAGAGAAAGGGCCAACATCAAAAAGGAGGAAATGGCAAGGCCAAAAAAGGCACCGTTTTTATTGGCACGAGGGAAGAAAATGCCGAGGAAAAAGAGGCCAACAACGGGGCCGGAGGTAGCACCAAGGATTGTCAAAACAATGTGAAAAATGCTGCCCAAATTTGAGCAAGCAAATGCCATTGCCGTGGCCAGAACACCGAAGAAAACCGGAAATTGGGGAATTTAATGAAAAAATGAGCAAAATGGCCAACAGTGAGTAATTTCATCAATCGAGCAGTGTCCGAATCGGAAAGTCGCTTTCCCAATGGTCCTTCCTTGATAAAATCCTCCCAAAGGACGGCTGTCAATGAATTTATTCCACTGCTGGCAGTGCTGAGGGTGGCCGAAAAAATTGTGGCCAAAAATAGGCCAGGCAATCCGGGGACACCCTCTTGGGAAGAAAACAATTAAAATTGAATGGAATTATGGTGGTGAACCGAAAATTCGATTAGCCATTAAAATGGTCATTTGGTCGATTGATTGCAATTCCCCAAGGGCCAATGGATCACAGCCATCGAAGAATGCGACCATCAAAAAGCCAATATAGGCCATCATCAATTCTATTTGGAATAATAAATATTTAAAATTATTACAAATGAATGGATTACGGATGAGAAAATTGGCCGGAATTGTGAGGGAAAGAACGAGGCGAGCATGTTTCAAGGAAGGCATTGAACAATACCGTTGCATGGCCATTTGATTTAGTCCATAAATGCAAGTCCATTGAATGATTCCGCCCACCGATTCCAACCAAATATTATTGTACTTTAATGTACAAAAATGAATAAATAATATTTAATATAATTAACCTGGAGAGGGGAAGGATTCACGCGGAAACCTTGCCATAATCTGCCGGTTATTTCATTCACTTTGAATACATGCCAAAGACCACCTTAAATAATATTATTTGTGAATGTTGGGAAATTAGAGGATCACCGGCTTGTATTGTTCCCTTCACAATGATGATGCCCAGCCCAGCATAAATGAATACTGCTTGCAATGTGTCCGTCCTAAAATTTAAAGTTTAATCTAATTCCTTCCGGTTATTCCGGTTAGTTTCCGGAAAGTTTTAATCTAATTCCTTCCGGTTGTTCCGGTTAGTTTCCGGAAAGTTTTAATCTAATTCCTTCCGGTTATTCCGGTTAGTTTCCGGAAAGTTTTAATCTAATTCCTTCCGGTTGTTCCGGTTAGTTTCCGGAAAGTTTTAATCTAATTCCTTCCGGTTGTTCCGGTTAGTTTCTGGAAAGTTTTAATCTAATTCCTTCCGGTTGTTCCGGTTAGTTTCCGGAAAGTTTTATAATTCCTCGTGTTTTCCGCATATTTTACAAATTTATGACAAACAATTTTTGGGACCTTAATTCATAAGAAATGCCGAATTATTTCAACACCTCAAAATTTAGAAAATTTGGGGACCAACTCTTTTATTTATGGATTTTTTTGGCAAATTATAGCAGATTTTTTAGAGCTTTAGGAACTAAGAAAATGCAATAAAAAATTTTTAAGTTCACTCTACTAAGAACTATGGTTCCTCAAAGTCGAGACTGAGACCGGGAAATTATTGGGGGGAGGAGTTTTAAAAGAGGTTAAAAGGTAAAATTAATTTTAAGGAAATTCTGATGAGGGGATCAAATCACCAAATGACGGCTTTGATGCCCCCTGCGGCTGTGTAGACCGTGGATACAATGCCAACAAGGAGAATGAAGGGAAAAACGGAGAATCTGGTAACTCCGGAAAGGGCAATTGAAGGAGCATAAATGACCACCTTTAAAGAGGGTCAATTGAATATTTTTGTATTTTAAAAACACTCACGGCCATATATACGAGTGTATTAAGCATGAAAATGAGGGTGGCCATTCGGCGGAGGATTCCACTGTGGAAACGCAATTCAAAATATTCATATGAATTTAGGCACTAATTTTAATAAAAATTGGATTCAAAAAAAATGAAATTGAAGGAAGGAAACCTTGAGTTTAAAGAAAATTGGAATAAAAAAAGCGCCGATCATTGGGAATGCCAATGAGCCGAATAAATTGAAAAGGCACATCGCCGATCCTCGGGTGTAAATTTCGGCAGGCACACCGAGAAGGCCAATTCCGGATACAAAAGTGGTGAGAAGGGAAAGGCAAACGGGAAGGACCGGAAGACGACGGCCTCCGTCCAAAAAATCGCCAGTTTTGCTTCGGGGACGGCCAACGGGCTGACGGCGAAAATTGGGCATAAATCCATGGTAAAGGCCAACACTAAGGGAAAGCAACAAAAATCCACCGAAAACGACAAAATCAACAACCGAAAACATTTTCTTGAATAAAATAGGGGGGATTTAAATGGAAATGGGGGAAATTATTCCATTTTAATAGTTAATAATTAATTTAATCATTTTCCTAGAAAATCGGAAGAATTCATAGGAATTAATTGGCAATCAATTGGGTAATCTAAATTAGGTAAAAAAAAGAAAAAAGAACGAGGAATGAACCCCAAGATCATCATCATATTTGGCCTCCCTTTCCCTTCCTTATCAAATTGATAAAGCCACAAAGTTTAAAAAGAAGGAAATAAGAAGCAGAGGATTGGCAGCCGGCTTAATGGACCGACCAATTAAGGAATCGAACATTTCTGCTGCTTGGAGGATTAATAAAAAAGGGCAAAACTGATTTACATGAGAAGGACAAAATAATTTTCTAATAAGTTTTCCGGAAGAATTGTAAAAGTTTTCTTGAAGCATAAAAAGAAATTACAAATAGAGGAATGAATGAAAATGTTAAGAGATTTTGTAGTCTATGTTTGATCGAATAAAAATTAAAATGTTGGTTCATCAGCCAAAATGGGGAACTCTGATAATGTAAAAAGTTAAGCTTTCTTTTGTCTATCTTAAATTGGCAATTTATCAATTTTTAAAACAGAGGGGTTTAGTTTAAACCAATTTTGGTTTTTTTATTCAAAATTAAATTAAAATTCATGGCAAAATATATTGGAATTGGGAGAGAAATATCATTTAAATAATAATAACATGGGGATTGGGGAACATTATTAAAATTGGGAAATGCGAATTGGATTAAATTAAATAACAATATAATTCACATTCAAATGTAATCATAATCACTTTTCATTCTTCATAAAATGATTCTTCCTCAATTTCCTCATAATATATAGTTTCACCAGATTGTTGAAAAGTTTGATTAAGTGGAATTGGGGCTAATTCGGTAAAAGTGCCACCGGCTCGAAGATGAACATAAATCTAATAATAAAAATATATTTACGGATATTTCCCCTGTTTTTACCTCTTCCGCTCGATCAATCACAGTGCGGGGAATTCCCATTTTGAGTGCAGTGAAATTGGCATAGGACAAATCAGTGATGCCATCCATCAAATTGAAATGGAATTCCAAACTGTCATCTTCGAGTTTTGAGACGCCCATTGTCTGGAATCGAACCAATTCATTTGGATCATTGATTAATTCAGGCAATGAATGGAAATGGGAGGCCACAATCACATGGGGGCAACGATCAATTTGTCCTTCCAACCAATAATTCAGCGAACTAGCCAATAAAGAGAGGCCAACTTCCTATAAAAATGAAAGGGAAATTAAAATGGAGGAAAAAGATGGGTTACCGTCATTGTGCCTTTGCCGAATTCATCAATGATAAGCAGCGAATTTTGATCACTTCGTGAAATTGCGCGGGACATCTGAAAATGAATGAATAAATGGGCTGGATACCCGGATATTGGATACCCGGATATATATAAAAAAAGGGATGCTTTTTGCTTTAATTAAGTAAGGTTCTCCCATTAAGATTTTAATTCGAAATTCTCATGGCCCACTCCGCTCGCACATAGATAACATTTTTCTTATTTTAAACTGCTTTTTAGCAATATGGCATTCCAAAAAATTCAAAGAAATCATAAAACCCATTCCCCCACCCACAAAAATGTTCCCCCACCTATGTTCATCTAAAAAATATTTGCTCTTGGATGGATTTGAACCCGCGACCTCCGCTCTTCAAGTCCCCCCATCTTCACCATTTGGCTATGAAATTACAATCTTAAATTTGCTATTTTTGCTCATCTCACTCATACCCGGGGTTATGAGAATTAACCCTCATTTATAGCTGATTCCAAATTGAAAATATTAATTTTAAAATTGGATTACTTGTTTCAAATCATTTGCGAATGAGGACATTCCATCCAGGACAGAATCCACACTGTAAATGCGCGACATTATTCGATTAATTGGGCCAATAATTGCCCTTGAGGCGGGCACAAAACATCCAACATAGGCCATATAAACAATTGTGCCAACCTTAAAAAATAATTAATAATTAAATATTCAAATTAATTTGTACCATTTTCAAATAAACACTTTTTCCGGATGAATTCGGCCCAAACAAAATTTTAATTTTGCCAAGTTCCGTTGAACTTCTAAAAATATTGGGAAATTTAGTGTTTATTATTTTTGGCTAACATTATTGGATTTGGGACAAAATCTCGCAAAGTTTGGCACAAATGTTCAGCAACTGGATGACGGCCTTGTTCAATCATCAACACCGGTTGGTCAACAAATTGAGGTCGAACCCAATTATAGTTTCGGGCAACGGCGGCACTTTAAATTGAATAAAAATTGAATTGGAATTATTTTCTCACAGTGAAATGAGGCAATCCAATGTTGCACCAATGCCAACGGCTTGCAAAACAACCTTCCGGAATTGAAGTAACCTTCGCTCCAAATTCAATAAAATATTCCTTTCGGCATCGATTATTTGCATTTTAATATCGCCAACTTCTTCGTCCAACATTCGCATTCGCTCCGTTTTATAATAATTAGTGCCTTCCGAAGTGAAAATCTAAAAATAAAATTGGAAATATCAAAAATTTTAATAAATAAAATGCAAACCAATTCCACAATGCTTGAACTGTTTTTAATCAGGGATTGTGCGGATTCATCCAACATTAATAAATAGCCAATAATTGGGACATATGCCACACTGCATCCGTCCATATTTAAGTCGGTGGCCTCCATTTTGGCCACTTCCGTCAATTCTTCCGGCAAATTCTCATAACGTTCCTTCCCTAAAATAAACAAAATAAATTGAATTCTATTATCATTTACTTGAGTCCAAATCCGGATCAATTCCTTTGAGTATAACAATTCGATTTTCACTGAATGATTCTTGAAAATCAATCTAAAAATTTAATATTAAATTATTATAATTTATTGTGAAAATGGCAAACCACTGCATTCAATAAAGCGGCCACTTCCTGCAATTTCCCACCCAGGCATTCGTGTCTTCCCTTCAAAATTGGCAATTTTACTTCATATTCATCCAAATATTTTCCAATTTTGACCATTGCACAAATTGTCTAATAAATTCAGCATTTTTGGTTTAAATTAATTAAAAACCATGAAAAAATTCCTCCAATCACTTAATGGTGCATTTCCACGACGCATTCTATGGAAAATTCCCTAAAAAATTTATAAAAATGAAAAATAAGTTTTTGGAATATTTACTTTGACGGATGAAATTTCCTTCATAAATGCCCGAAGTCCTTTTGTAATTTCCATATTGCAATCTTGGTACAAATATGCAATGGCCTCATGCCTTTCCGTCAACACTTTCATATCTTTGGTTGGCCGTTCAAACCACATTCTTTAATGAATTAAATATAAATTCAATGTTTTAATTTTTGTACCTGAGCATTTGTTTTCCGGGTGTTGAGCGACAAAGATTGCACAATTTGAAGAGGCTCATCCCCTCGCGTCGATTATTACCCCAAACAAATTTTTGGCGAATGGATTTTGGAATATATTCGGAATAGAATATTTCCAATGCCCGAATTGTCATTGAGTCGACTTCGATGCAATTTTCCCTTTAAAATATTATCATTAAATTGTAATTAATATTAAAAATTTACAGAAAATAAAGATTGATTTTGTCGAAACAGGTTCGAATATTGAAATTAATATTTTCGTCATTTTCACTTTTCTGTTGCGGCCCAGCATTTTGTTGTTCAATAAAACGGAAAAGTGCACCCAATGCACGAATCTGAACAAAAATATTAAAATTTAAATATATTCAAATAATTAAATAACCATATTTGTCGATGCAAAATCGAAACGGAATGAGGCCATCATATTCGGGTCATTGACCCCGTCTTCAAATAATTGAACAATTCTTTTCTTGGCCAGTCCAAAACCTAAAGTTAAGATTTGAAAAATGGAAATTTATTTAATTTACTGAATGAAATATCCGGCAAAAAGTGAATTGAAGGATGCCAAAGGTTATCTTCCATTTCTTCTTTCTCATCATTTGCTGCTTCATTTTGGTTATTGCTTTTGTCATTATTGCTCATTCTACTGCTGAACATTTGAGTTTGTGATGGCATTATTGAAGAAATATTGGGCGTTTCGGGCACAATTGAATTATTCAGAAATGATGGATCGATGGCACTTTCATCAATTAAATTTGGCAGTAAATGGTTGCCTGCGAAAATATTGATTAATTTTTGAATATTTTTGAACTCAAAAACTCACATTCTTTCCTCAAAAACATTTGAAATTCTGCTTCCTGTGATCGATTGGCAAGTATATGGGTTGGCCTCGATTCGCGTAGAACTGTAAATTTTATAATTAATTTATGATTATTTAAATAAAATCATACGTTGACTAAGCATTACAAAATCGCTATCCTCGGCCAAATCCAGCATAATTTTAATTTCTCGTTCATCCTCATCATACAATGCTGCACCCAATCTCTTTAAACTGTAAGAAAGTGCACACAGAATTTGTGGTGCCATTTTTCACTTGCTGATCAAAATTATGATCTAATAAATATTTTAATTCACTATTATAAAAAAAACACTGCCACACAATTTTGTTATGCATCAATCAATATCTGTCGATTCCAAAAATCAAATCAAAATTAGCGAAAACTGATAGAGAAAACGAGATTGATTGATTTTGATTGATCAATTTGGGATAAGATTTCATTTTATTGCAACATTTTTGATCAAAATAAATGTTATTCATTCAAAATATACAGTATAACAACTGCAAACACAGTAATTAAACTGGGAAGTAAATGAGTCCATTTTTCCGAATTCATATCTCGGTAATATTCTAACCAATTTCAACCATCTTGGTATCCTTCGAAAGAGGAAAGAAAACTGTTTTTAATTTTAAATAAATTTTGCCCCAAATATTTTAAATAATCAGAGTTTTACACTACTTACTAGTATAACTTTTGTTAATTAATATGAGATGGATCATTTTATAATCGATGATGATTATATTAATGGATGGGACATGGAATGGAATGCTAATAAGCAATAAGCATGCATGTGATGATGTTTTAGTGTTAGGGCGGACTGCGGTTCCGTTTTATCTTGACATTCTGTTTTTAATACCGTAAAAAATTTTCCAACAGCAGAAATGTACAAGTACCGGTTTTGGAACTTTAAGGCTAACCAAGCCCCAGCATTAATGGTTCGGAGTTAAAATGTAAATTGAAATTTGAAATTTTATCAAAAATAATAAATTTTAGAAATATTCATATAATAAATATTATGTTTTATAAAATTCAAACAATTACGGATATGTTTTTTGGAAAGCCTAAATTATATCCATGTTTGAGATGGAATGTTTCAGCATATGTTATGAAAATTTCGTGGTTTTGGGCACTGCCAAAAGCAGAATCGACGAGATGAAGACATTCAGCATAACGTTTAGCCCCCTCACAATGGCCAAGTCGTATTTGCAAATATTTGAGCAATATTTGGGACAAACGAACTTGTTCCGCATAAAGCAAATCCTGGGAGCTTTTGGACAGACCGAAAATTGCTTCAAAATATTAGATACAATTATTTTGAAAAATATGTTAACCAGGATAAGAGCAAAGAATGGCCAATAATAGTCCAAATTCCTCGAATTTTAACAAAGGAACTCGCAAAAATGGATCCACACATCTGCTAAATGATCTTTCGACCAAAAGCATAAAACTATAAAGGAAAATATGCACTTTTCCTCCAAACATTCATATTCTCACTCACCGTTCATCATTTCTGTATTCCGGAACGGAACCGAATATTTCCATGGTTGTCAATCCATCTGTGCCTTTCCAGCATTTGGAGCCAAGTTGGGAGGCAAAGAAAGAATTTATGAAATAATTTATTGGCATACGAAGTTGCCTAACCATATATATCTTTAATTGGAAACATTTTGATGATAATCATTTTAAATTTTACTTTTTCACTTGGAGACAAATTCTTAAATGCGGGCATTGCCTTCATAAAACCAATAGCAAGAAGTCGATAGACAATCTAATAAAATGGACAAGAATTGCATATAAAAACAGTGAATTACCGTGGATTTCATTATGCGCGGATGATATTGATGGGTTTTGTACATTTTGCTGAATTCAGAAAGTAATTTTGTTCTTTCTGTTCCCAACAAAGCTGATGGATTTGACTGGGAATAAGCAAATTAAAACAGTAAATTATTTTCATATTTACTTTGAATGTTTCTGCCAATCCCAATAAATTGTCCGAGCCCATCAATAAATCCTCAAGTTTTGTAAATTTATCCAAATAATTGTCGGCCAAATCCATGAATGAACCCCATATTCGTCGATAGCAATTGGCCAATCGACAAAATGATTTTATTTCATTTGCCTCCTATTCCAAATTATTTAGGGTAAAAATCCCAATAAATTACCCACCCGGCTAAAATTATTCAACAAATTTTCGGATGCACAAATTTGCAATAAACTTGGCGGACCAGCCGGCTTTTTCTTTAAATTTCTGCAAAATATCTAAAAAGGAATAAATTTTACCAATATTCAAATTAAACTTGCATCCAATTGATGGAGGATGGAAATTAAACGGGACATTTGCATTGTTGCCAAATGTTGGGAATCGAAAATTGACTTCAATGATTGAAGCCATTGAGATGAAATTCTTTCCAAATAATTTTCCCATTCCCAAAAATTAAATTGAGATAAAGATGAATTCGAACAAATTGTGGCCACGAAAATGGCCATCATTGCGCAAAAATCTGGATGTCTTAATTTTTGTGGCATCTTTTTTAATTGCCGGATGAATGCATAAATTCCCCTCATTTGTTCACATTTTGCCCTTCAAAAATTTTGTAAATTTATTTTGTTTTTTAATAACCTTTGATATTTTTGCTTATCCTGCTGGAAAATATGCGATGAATTTGACCATTTTTCTATTATTTCTTCAAGCGAATCCAAATCCATGATGAGCCCAAAGGCAATATGAAAAAGACTGTCCTCTTCCCATTCAAAATGCTTCAATGAAAAGAAGGCAGCATTCAACAAATTTAATTGGTCAAAACAATCATCGAAAATGGATTTCTAAATTAAATTAATTAACTCTTTCCGGAGTAATTTTGGCACCTTTATTTCCTTTTCCATTCGGCCAAATGGTGGGATGGCCGTTTCGAGCATTGCTATTAAAAATGGTTTTGTGCCATTTTCCATTCTTCGAAAGGCCAATTCTGTCTCCGGAATTATCATCTTTAATCATAATTTTATTTAATTTTGTTTAAGTATTAATCAAACAATTTATATTTCAATTTTTATTTAATAATTTAAGTTAATAATCTTCTAATTTTTCCTCCGCCCAATATTTATATTTTATTTACCATATTTTCTTTTTGCCCATTTTCCTCATGCAATGCCATGAAAAGGGATTTCTGCTGGATTATGTATTGATTGTGGGCCGCAACAAATTTGTCCAATAAATTTTTGCCGTCATCATCGCCGGAATGCAATTCTTCATTTTCCTCATCCTCATTGTCCAAATCCACATTTCCACCAAATTTACTTCTGAATTTCATGCCCGCCCGTTGGCAAACCATAAATCGACATGCCTTACATCTTTTCCGTGTGCCTTGGAAAATGAATTTTTGGTCAAAATGATTTCAATTTTGAAATCAAACCAATTTTAACATTGCATCGATTTGTGCCCCGAATACATTTATAAGTGAGTTTATTCACAACGCAACGCCTTAAAGGAAAATAAAACAGCAAAAAATGTTGAAAAAACCGAAAAAATGAGGAACACGGTCGACAGGTGATGACACCAAAATGTTGGCCATGGGCCGATTCCCCACAAACCGAACAAAACAATCCTTCCACTGCCGTCGATGGCCAAGTAGTGATCATTTGCGAAGAGTCGAAATAATGAGGTATTTCAATATTTTGTTTACTTTTGAGACGTTTTAAATATTTTTATTATTCGTTGTCATTGGCAACTAATGAATTCTTCACAAATTGAATGCAATAAATGCTAACAAAACAATAACTTAAAAATGAATTTTTTGGCAATTTGGCCGAAACCAAATCGATGGAAAATGGACCAAATTTTGTAGTTTATATATAAAATGGTGAATGAATGGAGAGAGGGGACAGGGGAAGGGACCAATTGAGTAAATATTGGGCCTCGACTGTTTCCTCTCGACTCAAATTTGAGAAAAAAAGCATAGAAAATAAAAATGTAGTCTATACATATTAAATTACTAAAAATTAGGGAAAATTCAATTCCTTTGAATGAATAAGAAGAATGAATAAAAATTTATTAACAATAAATTATAATAAAATATATGTAAAAATAGGAATCAAAAATGGAACTGTGACATATGTAATTGTTTAAATGAAGAGAAATTTTTGTTTTTTACCCGTTCTTCCATCCTTAAAATTCATTTGGCAATTTCGTCTCAGTCAGGTTTCCGCTTTCATTTTTCCATTTGGCTTTCTTCCTCCCTGTTTCCTTCCATTTCCAATTTTGTGGCAAATTTTTGGCCATCATTTTCCTCCTCCCCAATTCGATCATTATTCTCAATTTCTTCGCCTCTTTGTGCCTTCAATTCCCCGTATGAAACATTGTAATAATCCTTTTTGGCATCCAATTTCAAATATGCATATTCATCGCTGACATTCTCTAATTGTAGGGCCAATTGTTGGCGAATTGCCCCAAAATCGGGCCGCATCCGATGGTCGGCTGACCAACAAGAACACATCACTTTATAGCTGAATTAAAGGCAGAATTAGTTATAATTTTCCATTCAATTCTTACTATTCATTTGGACAATTATCCGGCTGGGCTATTCGATTGCCAGACTCCAAAAAGGCCAACATATCGTCGGGCTGAATTCCCGGGTATGGAGTGCCGCCCAATGTGATTATTTCGAACATCAAAACACCAAAAGACCATCTAAATGGGAATAAAATGGAATAAATCAAAAAACAATGAATACTCACACATCGGAACTTGTTGTGAATTCATAATGTCGAATTGCCTCTGGCGACATCCTAAATTCAACCAAATTATATTAATTTTCTTTTGACCAACCATTTAATTGGCAATCTTCCCCCTCGTCCTTTGTAATTTGAGCTGTCCGCATAAATAAATCGGCAAAGACCAAAATCACCAATTTTAGCATGCGTTTTCTCATGGACCAAAACATTTCTGGCTGCCACATCCCGATGCACAAAACCCTTTTGGCTCAAATATTCCTATAAGAGGGAATGAATTGAATTGTGCATTTCATTCTCACCAATCCATAACTAATTTGCACCGAAAACATCAACAATTGTTTGACGGTCATTATCATTGATCGATCGAATTCGGCATCGCATTCTGGGTCAGAATATGGCACACCGGCATCATCCAATTCTAACATATATTTGCATCGATGGCGCAGAAATTGTAGAAGATCCCTTTAATATATTTGTCAATTAATTAATTAAAATTGAGGAATTACCCATCACTACAGTATTCCACCACAAGACAATATGGTTCTGATTGGGTGACGCAAGCCAACATATTCACCAATCTTTCGTGATATCCCAATGTTTTCATTAATCCAATTTCGCGAAGGAATTCGCTCTTTGATAGATCATCAGCATATTCTAATAAAATGGAAGGGAATGTTTTGTTTTTGGCTGAATATATTTTACCTGGCAACATTTTCACTGCAACCAATGCATTTTCTGCTCGTAAAAGGCCTATTTTAATTGAAATTAATTAAAAATTAATATTATTCAAACCAATATTCAAATTGTTTCCATCATTTTTTAGTCGATTTATGCCCACCAATTTGCCCAAATAAACTGAACCAAATGCACCGGCACCCAATTTTTTGTCCTCATAAATTATCAAATTCTTTCGTTCCAATTCCCATGGATCTTCCCTACAAAAATATTTTTTATTTTAAAATTTTTCCATTTTCCCACCTTCTTGAAGGGAAGTCCGTGTATCGTTGTTCCCTTCCCCTCTGCATTGCCTCAAGGTTCAATCTTTTCTTCTTTATTTGGTCTTTTTGGCGGCGAATCCAACAAAAAATTGTCAAAATTGCCACCAAAAACAATGCCAATAATACAATAATGCCAATGACCAAATATGGAACGATGTTTCGCTGTAAATTCATTACAAATTAATTTCAGAAAAATGAATAAATTTCACTCACCTTTTCCATTTTTTTGCCCTTCCCATTTTCGTCCTCATCTCCTTCCTCTTCTCCACTTTCGTATGAATCTCCTCCAATATATCCATTTCTGTGCAAAAACAATGGATATGCATATGGTTTGGTGGATTTGTCCGCCGAAACAACATCGGGCAGACTCAAATTCTTTGGGTCCATTATGGCACAAAGGACCACCTTTGAATTGGTTTATCAATAAAAATATTATCAATTCCCACCCCATATTCCGTGTGCATTTTCAGTCCATGCAATGTGATTAAATTTTTCGAATTTCCATTAAATCGCTAATAAAAATGGAATTTATTTTACTTCCCAAAATGCCAACTTTGCATCCATCATCCGAAAATTCGGCACAACTTGTTTGTTGGCCAATCACTTTGGTTACATTCACTTTAAAATATTTTTAATTCTAAAATATTCCACAAAAATATTTACCCATATCAGCCATAATCCCATTCCTTGACTTCCTTTCGGCATTTCCATAAATGGCCACATAATATTTTGGCTCTCTTGTTTTTATTCTGCCCATCGGTTCAAATGTTAAACTCACTGAAACTGTTTTTTCCTTTGTTTTTGGCTCAATTTTCTGTTCAATTCAATTGTATTAAATATTCCCTCAATTCATTGTACCTCCTCATCAATTGTATAATTGAAATGGGTGAAATGAAAACCGCAAACTGGTCCATTTTGATTAATTCCAATTTTGTCGGCGCAATATTCCACCAATTCTGCTCCTTCCACATTTTTACACTCTAATAATTGGACTAATAAAGGAACGGAATAAATTTATAATACGGATATCAATGGATCCGAAATCATTTTGTCCGGCAACAATTGAATATTCCCTTCCACATTTTATTGAATGAATTTGTTCGACCGCATAAACAAAATTACATTTCCGGAACATCATATCAGCGCCTTTAAATTATGCAATATAATAAATATAATTTTGTCCTCCTTCATTTTCATACCCAAATTTGTCATTATTCTATTTGGCTTTGTTCCTCGGAACTTAAACAAAATTATTAAGTCATTTTATTTTGTATTTTTTTTTACAAAATCGGGAAAAGGTGTGGCCATATTCAAATCGGGTTCAGTGCAACTGACTAAATGGAAAATTGGATTCACTTCCAAATCATCGATGCCAAATGGCCAGCCTTAAATTAAAACATAAATTGACGAATTAATTCCAATCCAAAACCATTATATTTGAATTCCAATTCCAAATTCAGCGTGCCATTGGATTCATAATCATCCATCACAAAAGGGGTGGCCTTTTTAAAGGAAAATAGTAAAATATTAATGAAAAATGAAACAAAAATGGACTACATTGTATTTGATGGAAATTAATTCCATTTTAGCCGAAATTTGTGGCGCTTTTGCCGGAATTTGGACTTCCTTTGAGAAATGGCCAACTCCTTTGGCGGCATTGATTGCGGCCACCCGGACTGTCATTGGCCCACAAATATTGTCCGGGGAAGAAGGCGAAAAATTGGAATATTTTAATCCTTGGGCCAACTTCAACATTTGGAAAATAATAAAAAATAAAATGAATTTCCCCATTTACAATTTGGGTTGTTTGATGATTTGGGCTTTCGGCCTGAACTTCAATGAGGAAAAGTGAAGATTTTTCGCCTTCTGGCCCAGGGCCAGATTGCCATTTTATATCTAATTTTGGTATAAATATTTCATTAAAATATTCCACTAGAAAACCAATTGTAAAATTTTCATTGATATTTGCCTGCACATCCCTTGGAGGAGGTGGAGGCGGTCGAGGTGGTCCACCTTCAGCGATGGGGAAACCCAAATCTTTGCATCGTTTCCAACATTCAAAG
Source organism: Pratylenchus scribneri (assembly GCA_030063045.1). Taxonomy (NCBI): domain Eukaryota; kingdom Metazoa; phylum Nematoda; class Chromadorea; order Rhabditida; family Pratylenchidae; genus Pratylenchus; species Pratylenchus scribneri. The sequence goes on from JAQSEB010000033.1 coordinate 1,005,896, forward strand.
TTGTTCGCCTAAAAAAATAAATTATTAAAAAATTAAATTTTAGTGGGCATAATTTAAAAGGAAGTGGAGGAAATTGAGGCGGATGGCCACCATGTCCATTCCAATGGAAAATATGAGAATTGTGCATTGTGCGCTTTTGGCGCTCACCATCTCCATCCAATGGATCCTAAATTTTCTATACTACCGTAAATACTCTATTTAGTAGCCCGGGGCTACTAATCAAATAGAAGGAGGAGGTTACTAAATTTCATAGTAGTTCCTCCGAGGTGAGGACTTTTCTTAATTTTTGGGACAAATAATGTAGCTCTTTTTGACATAAATTTTTTCATGAAAAGGCTACTGTAGCAGAGGGAGGGCTTAAATAAGGGGAGCGCATTAATAGAGGATTTACGGTAATTTTGACCACTCAAATAATGGAGAAGGAGAAAATGTGCCATTTTTAAATAAAACTTACACATAAATTGTGTTGGCCATATTGGCGGCAATTCGCCTGGCATTCATTCAGTCCAATTTCCGAATGATCGGCCAAACATTTTGCCACACATCGACCGAAACATTGGATTGTATTGGCCACATCTTGGCTCTCGAAATGGCCAAATCCATGGGAAAAAGCAAAAATGGAAAATAGGAGGGGAAAGAAGAGAGTTGCTGGCATTTTGGTCCAAAAAATGATGATTGGGTTGATTTTGATGAAATTTATGAAAATTTGATAGATCATCGGAGGAAATTGCCAATGCCCCTCACTCTCATCAGCAGATAACAATCTTCCTCACTGTAGCAGAGTTGGATGCAAAATAAAATAAACCGGCTCTAAGTAAATTTTTTTATAAAATTAATAAAAAATGATGAGCCAATCGGTCATATGCATTTTACGTCACAAAAATCAGCAAAATTGAAATCGTTTTTTTTAATTTCAAAATAAAATCCCAAATTAGGATTAATCTCTATGGAAATTCGGAATAAAAAATATTGTTGGATAACTTTTAAAGGGGAATTCGTTCGTTCAGTTCAGTTCAATCCTCCACCCACAAATCGATGGAAAAAAGAACAAATTTGGCGGATGCATTTTGCGAACGAATATTGAAGGAATTTTTAATAAATTCCCTTCCCGACGAAAAATGATGAATGAATTGTTGGCGAACTTTGTTGCTGCTGCTGTCCAGCGAATACTAATAAAAATTCATGATTAGAATTGAGGGATTGAATTTTGTTTTAGAATTAAAAAGAATAATGGTAGAGGAATTATTAAAAGGCATTAACAGAAAAATTTGAGGGGATTGTTTTACAGTAGAGAACGCAAAAAAGTGGCCAATTTTAATGGAAACGGAGAAAACATTGGTGAAAAGACCGATGGATATGAGCAAAAATAATGAATTTAATACCCTTAAATGCGTTGCAAAGTGTCCTCCCTTAAAACAAAATGAATGAATGAGATATATATTGCTGAGAAATTGTTGGGTAAAATGGTGAATTTATGATTTAGCTTCGGGCAATATGCGTCATCGATATGGAGTATGGACGGATGGATGGGTAAAATGGGATGGGTCATCATCGCATAAACAAATGTCGCGCAGAAATCTTCTTCCACCAAATTCATTCTTCGTCCATTTCCATTGATTGTTTTGGAATTTGGATGGACAGATTGGTCGCTGCAGGGGAATGAGGAGATTTGCTTGGGTTGGGTGGAAAACGGGATGGGAGGGAGGGGATTCTTCTCAAGCAACATCGAAGTGCGCAACAAAACAGCCGACAGGAAACAAAATGAAGGGACACAGCGATGGGAATGCGATCAATCTGATTGGGACTTTTGGGGATGGGGCCGATGGGAAGGAATAAGTACAATACAAATAAAAAAGTGGCTGAAATGCAGAAATGAAGGGTTGCCCTAGGGAAGAAATGATGTGATTGATTAAAAATGAATTGATGGAATGATCGAATGTTGCATTAATGGCCAAATAAAAGTTAACAAGAACTGATTTATTCACATGAATTTATTGTATAATCGTAAAATTCATTTATTTTTATTTAACAAATATCCTTCAATTGATTTCAATCTTATTTAATTCTTATTCGTCTCCGGAAATGCCGAAGAATTTGGCAATATTTGCGCCAATTTGGCCAAATTTGCCTCCTCCAATTTGTGCCTTTATTTTGTCGGCCAACGGGTCATTTCCAATACCGAGGCAGGAAATTCCAAGTCCTTTCGGGAGGAAATGGCGCACCACCGGGTCAGTCCCATTCAACACCGATCGAACTTGATCGCAGGCTTCCCCTCGAGTTTGCGATTCGTCCGAGAGAATTCCCTGAAAAAATGGACCAATTCCAATGGATCAAATTAAATTCACAATAATTCGATTAAATGTTTGGAGGGCAGGGCCTGCCAAATTTTGTGGGGCGGCATCCACAATTTGGTCCTTCATTCGATTGGCCGTTTCGTTCAATTTCCTCAATGCCGTGATGACCCCATTTTCGCGGGCAAATTCCTCCAATTTTTGGGCCAATTCGGCATTAGTCAATGATGAATTTGTGGTTATTTTGAGTAATTGTTTGGCCTTTTGGGCACTGCCCAATTCCTTTGTGAATTCAATGAATGGATTATTTTGGAATTGCTCCTCAAATTGGCACAATATCATTGAGGGAAATGAAATGGACATCATCAAAATTGAGAATAGGGTGAATTTTGTTGAAGAAGACATTTTATTATTTGATGGAATGGATTGGATTTGTATTGTAATGAATGACTGAATTTATGGAAGTGGATTTGATATTCAAACCAAATTCATTTCGGTTTATATAATGATGGAATTTTCGATTGTTATTTGGATGTTCAGCAGCAAATAAAATATTCCATCCATCCATCAAATCTGCACAAACTGGCACAAAATAGCCATTTATGGCTTGGATTGGGCAAATATGAAATTTTGGAAATGATTCAGAATTCAATTCAAACAATGAATAACCCCATTTATGGATTAATTAAACAATGAATAATCATTGTTTCAATGTATCCTAATCCTATCCATTTATTATTTTAATTTAATATTGTGTTTTGTGTCAATTTGAAACTACAAACCTGATATGATTCAATTCAAATAGAATTTTATGAATATTTTATTTTATTTTTCATTTTTTCAAATAATAACTGTTACTTAATTCTATAAATCATTTTTGAATTTTATCCAATAAAAACTTTTTGTGCGATACATACACTAAAAAAGGAAAGAATTATATGGGAATTCGAATGAATTAGATTAGAGTATTATCTTTATTTAAAGCATGGCTTTTTAAGAATAAAAAATCACAATGAAGATGAAATGAGAATTTGCGAATAAAATTAAGAACAAAATTCAAATATGTTTTGTTTTCGTTTTTGGTTAGAATGTTTCATCTCATCAGTTTTGAAATGGTGGATAAAAATGGATTCATCTTTGCTTTCCAAGAAATAAATGTTGGACGCCATTCGGTCTGATAATCAGGTAAGCTCATTGATGTCTTGTTGAATTTGAAGCGGGTTAATGTTTTGTATTCAATGCCAAAATGCAACCAATAATAGGGATGTTGCGGAGCCATCACTTCTTCAAAATTTGTGATTGTGGCGTTGGATTCGACTTCTTCCTGTTCTTGCATAATTATTGAAGGACCCTCAATTAATGGACATTGTTCAGCTGCTGAAATGGAAAGGCAGAATGAGATTAAAATGAAATAAAATTACGATTAATTTCAAGATGATTTTCCGAATCTTGAGGAATTGCCAAAACATATTCATTCTCCAATAATTGATCCATTATTGTTTCCATTCCCTCATTGTTTGACAATTGGTGCAGATGATAGCCAGCCAAGAAGAAAGATAATAATGGTAGAAAGAGCAAAATAAAGATTTGCTTCCTGTTGTTGGTGGTTGGAGTTGCCGGAAAGCGACGACAAAGTCTTGGATGGATATATTCACGGTTCCCAAAGCGAGGTTTATAAGCCAACGATTCAGAATATGTGTAATTCGTCTCGTAAGGACTGAAAATTTAAATAATAATTATTTGATGATAATTTATCTTATTCTTTTAAGTTTTAACCTTTCAAGAATCTCATCAATTTCTTCTTTGGAAAGACCTGAAGATGAAACGCCATGTTTACGGATGGATGATGATGAATTTTGAATGATGCTAAAAATTAAAATTATTTTACTCATTTCAATTTAAACATACAATTGTTTCCAATTAATATTTTTGACCAAACCAAAGCCCATGGATAGAAAATTCCGAATTTAGTGTTTTTTCTTACAAAATTGATCTGAAAAATTTTAAAGGTTTTTAAAAATAATATATTTTTTCTTCTCTCCCTCTCCTCGTCTCTTCTCCCCCAAAAAATCCATTCATTTTCCATTTTATACCTAAATTAAAAATCCTTCTTTATAACAAAGAAAAAAATTTTAAAAACCCGACCCTCAACTTAACCCGTAGATTGCGAATTGCGATTGTTGAAATTGAAATGATCATATCAAAAATCATGCAAGAAAAATAGTATAGAATTTATTGATTGATTGGTGGCTTGGCTTTTGGCTGGCTTGTTAATCATTAGAGTTACCTATTACTCTTCTTCATCACTTCACAGAGTTTTATTAGTGAATCAAAATAAATTAATAAGCATCGCATTTCATTCTCATCCTTCATCATTATTCCATCCTCATTAATAATTTTATAATTATTAATTAACCCAAAAACTAAACCCATGACTAAAAAAATCGATAATCTTTTTTTAGAAAAATAAAATGAAAAGAATATTACAAGAATTTTTCTTGATTCTCGCTCTTTTACCAATTTTGATCATTATTGTGATGGCGCTTCTTTATATGCCACTTCTCGTGATCTCATCCATGTTTGCACTGTTCTTTTTTCTACGAAATTCATCAGCTCAATCCAAAAATGTAAGATTTTTTAATTGAATTATTTAATCATCACATCAATTTATAGGCTCCGACATTCTTCCACAATTTTCGTGTTGGTGGCCACCGAGGAAGTCCAAAGAATGCTCCGGAAAACACAATCCGATCATTTGAACAAGTAATTCATCCAATCATTTATTAATCAACCATTTATTTCAGGCCCACAAGGAAGGGGTCGATCTGATCGAATTTGACATTGGACTGACAAAAGACAAAGTGCCAGTGCTGTTGCACGACGATACACTCGACCGAACTACAAACATGATTGGACCATTGCGCGCAAGGCTTTGGGCGGAGTTGGCCGAATGCAGATGCAAAGACGAAAATGGAGGATTGGAGGAGCCGCTGGCAACTCTTGAACAGGTCATCAACTGGGCAAAAGACCACCACATCAAAATGATTTTTGATGTGAAAGACACCGACAAAGAGGTTTTTCTTTAATTTCAATCTTAATTCTAAATCTATTTGTTTAGCTGATTGAACACATAGAACGCTTTTTTGTGGCACACAATTTGTTCGACTCGGCCATCATTTGCTCATTCTACCCTTCGGTGGTCTACCGGATCAAGCGGCGAAATAATAACATTCTCGCAGGTTCTCTTTCAATAGTTAAATTCATTCTAATGTTTCACATTTTCTTTTCAGGAATCACTTGGCGTCGTTGGGCCTTCAGCTACGTGGATTTGGAATGGAAAGAGGCTCGATGCAATACGACGATAATGCATTGTTTGGCAATGCTCGTGGATGTGCTTTTGATGTGGAGCGTAAGTATATTTTGATTTTATAAAAATAATATTTGAATATTTTCAGATCAGGCTTTGTTGGCTTCCTCATTTCCTGGGGGTGGACATGGTTTTGACGGACCGTGGCGAAATATCTGCGTAAATATTTTAATGACTTTATTAATTTAAATTCTATTCATTCAGAAACTATGTCGAGTATATGCGATCAAAAGGACTGGAGGTTTGCGCATGGACCGTCAATGATGAGCTAGAAATGGTAAAACCACTACAAATAAACTATAAAATTGTAATTTTCACAAAAATTAAAGGATTGGATGGCACACACATTGAAAATTCCATTTTTGACCGATGTCCCGGGCATTGCTCATGCTGTGATCAACCAACGACCAAATGGAAATGAAGTCGATTGAACCATTGTCATTAGTGTTTATTTTTGTTTTTGTGTTATTTTGTAAATTTATTTTTGTTGTATTGCATCCATGTTGTATTTTTTGAAAAATTTATATTGTTAAAAATGAAATATTATTCGATAAATTGTTTTCCAATTTCAATAAATATAAATCTTAATAATAATTGTAACATACAAGCATATTTTTATATGGATAGAACAAATAAATAAATTAGTTGAAAAATATTGATCGGATTCCTATAAAAATCATGCCAAAAAACAATGCTCACGCTCACCGACAATAAATTCTCCACCATTCGCCGTAACAACACTAAAACACAACAGGAAAATTATCATCAAAGGCAACAGCCGCCACCACGATGGCCAATGCCACTTCTTCAGCAAGATCGTCGTTATTTACGTGTCCATCCCCCGAATACTTGATTCGGAGATTCGGACTGTGATTGCTACAAAAATTATGCAACAGCAACGAGCAGCAGCAGCAGTCCATCATCACATATTCAAGTGCCAATTCCACTATCAACCGCAAATGATGCATCATCGCCATTCTCTTTTGGGTTTATTTAATTGCTTTTATGTAATAATTTTAAATTTAGTATGCAGCGAATTTGTCCAACGGATTTGATCAAAACGGTGACTGAGACAAAAATTGCGCAGAAAAGGGCTACGGCTAAATTGGAGGCGGAAAAGAAAAGACAGTGCAGGACAATTTGAAGGGGGCACGGACGCAGAGGAAATTACCTGAAACCAACGGATTTCTCTTCGCTCAACGACGATTCGATTCTGATATTGGAAGACTTCAAGGTGATCTGTCCAATCTATTTTTCCGAATAAATTAAATTATTTCCTAGTCTTTACCACTCAATTTTGGGAAAAATTTTGCTAAGGTGAGCTGATCGAGCCAATTCCTTTGACGGACAATGGACGCTACTCGACGAACCAGATTCTGTTTATTGGCGCACAGGTTAAATATAATTTCAAGGCAATATTATTGAATATTCAAATGCAGATTGCGATGGCCGAATTGCGTGCTCACAAATGATGGTATTGGGAATAGGAGGAAGAGGTGGCGGATGGACTAACAAAGACAATGGGGGCGGCAGCAATCAACAAACGATGGCATCCGGTGGTGCTGAATGCTTGTTGCTCCCACCAATAACCGACAACAAAGAATGCGCTGATGATGGCGAAGAGGAGAATGAATCGATCGGCATAATCTATCTATTTTATTTCTTTTTTTTTTTGAGAAATCTCAATTTTAAATTTGACCATATAAAATCCTCTCTTCTTGATTCAAAATCTCTTTTGGTACTTTCTCCCCGTGGTTTTAATTGAATAACAAAAATGTGTGGAGAACCACTCTTCCCAATTGCAACAACATTATTTCATTGTATTTAATTTTATTTACTTAAATTTATTGAATAAAAAAGAAAATATGAAATAATATAATTGATGAATAAATGAATTTATATGGATTATTCCTTCATTTTGCATTTATTGTGTTGGATATTTGTCCGGATGTTGACGACGCAAAATTGCCCCCGGTGCTGGATATGGGCGTGATTGGAAGAGCTAAGAAAACAAATTAAATAATTCGATCCGTAAAAATGGGAAAAACAAACCGGTCCGGAGGCGGTCACATCCACTCCAGTTTTCACTTCTTGGTCAATGCTCAACCCCGCGGTCCATGAGCCTTCGGGCGCTTCGCCATAAGCCGATGGATCCATTGGATCAATGCCCTTACGGCGGGCTCGTTCTGTAAAATAAAATTGCTCAAAATAATATAAAATGAATGACGAACTAAGTTTGTCGTATTCAGTGAGTTCCACAATTGGCCGACGATCTTCTTCGTCACTGTCTTCTTCTTCCTTCAAAAAAAGATGCTTTAAAATTCAAATTAAATTCGAAACAACCCTCGCCCTTTTGGCCACCGCTCTTTCGTTCTTCCTCCTCTCTCGTCGTTCATCACTCCGTCCTTTTTCTCTTCGATTATCTCCTCTTCCACCTTTTCGATGCTCCTCCTCTTCATCATCTTTTCCATCCATTTTCGTCCCATGGCCGCTTAAATTCCACATTTCTAAATAAATTTGGTAAAAATGTAAATTTCGATGAATATTAAACCTCTTGCAATTTTTGGTGCCGATTCACTGATCACTGCCTTTGGATGTTTTGGTGAAAGCCAACAAACCTTTATGAAACGAAATTATTCTAAACAAATTTTAAAAGGACACCTCATCAGTATTTTGATTCCAATAATAATGTCGACGCATTCCGGCATCATAAATTTCGCTCCATCCGTCCGGCAATGGGTAATTACGCAACATTCTTCTTCGTTGTTCCAAATAACGTTCAGAGAGTCTAAATTAATTTTGTTTATTGATTAAAATAATTTAATGACCTGCTCTCTGGGTATCCTTCTTGCCAATGTTCAAAACAAAATTCATTGCAAATATGGAATTGAATATTTTTGTTCGGACAGCCGGGTGCACCGCCTCGATATTTCTCTCTGCTTATGTCCGATTTCTAGAATTGAATTTTCAATGAGATTAAAAATAATTAAACCAACAATTTCATCATTTTGATCATAGCTTTCAGCGAAAACTTCTTCCTCTGTTAATTTTAATAAAAATTTATTTTAAATGATTGCTAATCGATTATTAACCTTCTTGCTTTTTGTCTGCCAAAATCCCACGGCGTTGTAATCGCTAAACAACAATTAATTAATAATTTAATTAAATAAAACCAACTTTAAGAAGTAATGGAGGAAGTGAAGTGGCCATATTATTGCATTCACAAATGTTTTTAATCTACCAATAAACTAATTAATTTAGTCATGTTTAGGTATATTTTAATTAACATTTGCATTTAACAATTATAATCCCATCCCCATTAAAAATGCAATTTATCTCATCAAAATCAATCAACTTTTCTTTGGTATCGATCGATGGAATAAAAAATTGCGGATGATAACCACAGAATAATCAAATGGATAATATCAGTAAATTGTGTTGTTCAAATTTATGTTTCGGTTGAATTAAAAAATATTGTTGAGATAAACAAAAGCAATTAAATTAAATAAAAACAAACAAACGGTGGTGGAATTAAAAATAGTGGTTGGTGGTGGATTGCATATTTGGTTGTTTTATTTTTATACTTTGGGTCCAAGGTATCGAAGGATGGGAAGGTATGGATTGGATTTGGTGGTGGCTGGTGGGACATAGTAAAAAAAGGAAGAAATTATGATGGGCTAAATTATGTGGGGAAGAATTCGATTAAAAAATAACATTCATCCATCCAATCAAAATTAATCTCGTCTTTTCTTCCACCATGGTGCTCAACATTGTTCACGAAGATAGCGGCGACCAGCCTCCGAAGTTCGAACACTAAAATGTTTCGAGTTTATTTAGCATTTGATAAAAATAAAAACCTTTGCTGCAACAAATATTGGGCCGATTGGATTTGATGAGGACTTCCGGTGATTGTGATGATGCGCTCCTCATTCCCATAGGCATTCCCAATTTCAATTCGGGCGCCGGATTCATTGCGAATACTTTTTTAGGTTTTTATTTTAAAAGTATTTTTGTAAATTCTAACCGATTGATGCGGTCTCCTCCCTTGCCAATTATGGTACCAGCCAATTCATTTGGAATTGTCACTTGGGTGGTGGTCACTTGTTCCTGCATGAAATTGCCAGGCATTCCCATTGGTGCGCCCGGTGGCATTCCACGCGGCGGCGGTGGTCCACCCGGTCCAAATCCGGCATAACCTACTAAAATGTATATTTAATGGTAATAAACAATTTTGTCCAACCTCCAGCTGGCATTCCTCCTCCTCCCATTCCGCCGTGACCGCCCATTTGAGGTTGCATTGGACCGGTGAATCCGCCGTAGGATTGAACGAGACGAGGATCATAGGCAGTTGGATCGTACGGTTTTGTTGGTCCTTTGATTGGAATTTCACGCAAAAATTCCATCATAACTTTGATTGCATTTGGCATTTTGGACCTTTAAATTAAAGTGTTTTTTCCATTAAAATAAATTATTATATTATACTGTGCGGTGGTGATCAAGACAATACGGTCGGTGGATTGTGGGCAACATTCCTGGAAAACTTTCATTTGCGAAGATGTTTGTTCACGGAGTTCTTTGATTTTGGAGCCTTGTTTGCCAATAATAGCACCGGCATGTGATTGATGCACTAACATGCGAATGTCTATATCATCGCGGCCCTGATCCTGTAAATACTAAATTTTTCCTTTATTTTGAATTGGAAAATGGACACAAAATTACCTCGGCCAATTTCTCCAAAATGTCGCCAAAGCAATCAGCCAACTTTTCCTGACTGCAGACAATCAAAAGGACGCTGAAATAAAACATTTTAGTGGACTTTATTTTATATTAATTAAATTTTGTCTTAAATTCTTTTTAATATTAGAAAAATTGTTTTAGGACTGGAAATTGGATCAAAATATTGAATTTTTGGAATCCGAAAGGGTTTTAAGGTTTTTTAAAAATGGTTGAATCAACCGGGAGGATCGCTTGGGTTTGTGATTGGGGCTTCGGTCTTTGGTTGGGCAGTGGACATCGGACGGAGACTGGCAGAGGCATTTGGAGGCAATTAAGCCCTAACCATAAACCCAATTGTGGTTTTCCTCATTCGGTTGGAGAGAATTTGGGCGGTAAAACAAGGCAAATTGAGTTAAGGATTTACCGTTCGGGTGTGCTTCGGTCGGGGACAGTTACAAGGGCTTCGTACTGCAAATTGGGTCTATGAGATTTGAGAAAAACAAATTGGATATTAAATAATTGACACAATAAATTAACGGTCTTTCCTCAAAAACTTATTTAATACTTTAAAATATAAATAAATATGGTTGGAACTTGGAATTTTAAGTTTATGAGGAAAGGTTATGGAAATGGCGTATTCCATTTTTGAATTTTTTCACCAGCACAAATTACAATTTTTTAAAGAATAAAATATTGAACCTTGCTGCGCAATGATTTTATTGTCTCGCCGCCTTTGCCAATAACTGCTCCGGCAGCTTTGGTTGGAATGAGCAGACGCAATTCAAACTTGCCTTCAGCCAGAGCATCATTATACCCGTCTGTTCGATATCGTTTGTTGCCGCTCATTCTGTCGTTATCAACGTCAAACTGGCGTTTCATTTCCTTAAAAAAACAATTTTTGGATTGTGGATTAATTTTTTGGTATTTTACTTACTTCAGGAACAAAAAAATGGATGGAGTCCAGCTCGGCGGTGATAATTGATGGTGTTTAAATTATAAAATGATGGTTTTTATTTGATATTTTAATAGCTAAAAAGAATAAATTGTTTTAATGAATGCCATTTTCAAAATATTGATGGCAAATGCTTAATGTAATGGAAATGGCAACTAAAATTTAGAAAATGTATTTTTCTATCGCAAAATACGATGAATGCTATTACCAAAAATTCTCTCAACTAACTAAACAACATATCTACTCTCCCCAAAAATCTATAACATCAAGTGGGGTGTGTGGGCTGTGGGCACAGGGCGGTGCAGAGTGCAATGCCACTCTGCTGCTTTGAATATTGAATAAAATTGTCTCGAGATTTACTGCTGAATGGAAATCAAAAAGCTAACCTAACTATAAAATTCAAAAATTCGAGGTTTATTTTGGACTTTATTTCGATGGACCGATCGACCATAACTTTTTGTGGAAAGACAAAAGCGGAGAATGAATGACTTGATCGTATTAATCCAAGCACTCCTCGTACTTTTTCATGGAATATGGATTATTTATTATTCAATACAATAGTTATGATCATGATTATGAAATGAACTCTTTCTTTATAAAATATACAATTTCCGAAGATTCTTTTTTTTACATTTTATTCAAGAAATTACAACAACAATGAAATACAACAATATTTATGGTACAATTATGATGGTATTAGGGGAAGAACAATGGTAGATGGAAGGGAATGGACATGACAAATTACAGGAATAGAGTTGGAATGGGCATGGGGGAGAGATCGATCCTATGGTTGCTTCATCTTCTGGTTTTCTTCGGCGCATCACATGTTGTATTCGATCGGCAGATTCTTGCGGCGGACCATGCCATCTCCTTGGAACCATTCGCGACGGAATTGCTTGGCTGCTCCCTCCGGTGTGTTGGTCCATTCCACGGTGACGCGGTCGTTGTTGGTGGCCTCGGTTGCAGAATCGAAGGCATCGCAGGAGATGGCAATGTTGATGGATTCCTTCGGGTCAAGCACTCCATTGGGCGGGTCCATGTTCAGACGTTGCGGGTTGGTCGTTTTGAAGGCGAAGCCGATGCGGTGACCGCCGGAGTTGATGATCTGTGGAAAAAAGGGAATTATTATTTGTTTGGAAATTTTAATGTTAAATTAACTGACCTTCATGTAGTAGGTGTGCTTGTCATCGAACGGGGCGTTGAAGATGACCTTTTGTCCTGGTTGTGTCGCAATATCGCCGGGTGGAATTTGTGCCATGTTGATCGTCGAGATTGGTTGTTTGCTTCTTGAAGAGATTGATTTGCTTGTCGTTTGTTGGTTGATCGGTTGATGCTGAATGATGCCGAGGCAGCGGCTTTTATAGTTGAATGCCTGCTGCTGTGACGAGAGACGAGACACGAGAATTAAATGAATCTGACACGATAGTAATACTGTATAAATTATACACAATATGATTCGATACACATAATACTATAATTAAAATAGCAACTAGAGTTAACAAAATTTACATATCTCTCACCATTATTTGCTCATTTGTTGAAGTATAAAAGCTGCTGCCTCGGCTTCATTCAGCATCAACCGATCAACCAACAAACGACAAGCAAATCAATCTCTTCAAGAAGCAAACAACCAATCTCGACGATCAACATGGCACAAATTCCACCCGGCGATATTGCGACACAACCAGGACAAAAGGTCATCTTCAACGCCCCGTTCGATGACAAGCACACCTACTACATGAAGGTCAGTTAATTTAACATTAAAATTTCCAAACAAATAATAATTCCCTTTTTTTCCACAGATCATCAACTCCGGCGGTCACCGCATCGGCTTCGCCTTCAAAACGACCAACCCGCAACGTCTGAACATGGACCCGCCCAATGGAGTGCTTGACCCGAAGGAATCCATCAACATTGCCATCTCCTGCGATGCCTTCGATTCTGCAACCGAGGCCACCAACAACGACCGCGTCACCGTGGAATGGACCAACACACCGGAGGGAGCAGCCAAGCAATTCCGTCGCGAATGGTTCCAAGGAGATGGCATGGTCCGCCGCAAGAATCTGCCGATCGAATACAACATGTGATGCGCCGAAGAAAACCAGAAGATGAAGCAACCATAGGATCAATCTCTTCCTCGTCCCCATTCCTCCTATCTATTCTTGTAATTAGTCATGTCCATTCCCTTCCATCCACCATTGTTCTTTCCCTAATACCATCATAATTGTACCATAAATATTGTTGTATTTTTTTATTGTTGTAATTTCTTGAATAAAATGTTAAAAAAAAAGTGTTCGGAAATTATATATTTTACTTACAAGGAAAGAGTCCTATTAAATATTATTCCATTCCATTCCATATTCCATGCAAAAATTACGAAAAGTGCATGGATAACAAATTTGTATTTCACACTTGGTTTTTATTTATTGTTGCTACTTCCTCTGTTACACTTTCCTATTCTTATCGCTCGGCGCTCGCTCTCCTATCATATTGGTTGGGGAATGAATTCCCTTTTCTAAGTTTTATTATATGATTAAATCCCGAATGGGTCATTTTAGTTTTTTTTTAAATCCTATGATTTCAATGTTTTTGCTAGAAATTATTTGAAAATTATAAAATTTAAGTAAAAGCAATGTTAGCAAATTTTGGATCATCCGCTGATGGGAGCGGGAATAATTCAACTGGTACTACATCGGTTGTTGGTGGCGTTGATACTGCTGGAGGATCGGCTGCAAATTCAGCTGGAATGACAACGACAAACGGAGACCAAAAAGAGGGAGAAGTGAGTATTATTGTTTTACTACCGATTAATGAACGGTATATTTTCCAGTCTAAACGACAACCAATTCCATATTCTATGCCGGGAGTTCTTCATTATTTGCAGCATGAATGGAATTTTTATGAGTTCGAAAGAGCAAAATGGGAGAATGAACGGGCTGAACTCAAGGTTTTCGATAAAATTAAATTCGAATTAACCTCAACAAATTTAGGCTCGGATCAGTTTTCTAATGGGTGAAAGAAAGGCACAAGAAAATTTGAAACATGATTTAGTCCGACGAATAAAAATGTTAGAATATGCACTTAAAAAAGAAAGGTTGGATGACAATCTTCTTTCTTAATAATATCAAATTTATCAGGATTAAATTTCGACAATTCACCGAAAATGACGGTCAACAAAATGGTGAAATAGGAAATAATGCGGATGATGCAGATGAACCGAACCAAGCAGGTTTAAATTTTTAACTATTTTGGATTATTGAATTATTTAAAGCTATGAACGCCTCCAAATCGACTGTTCCTTTTGACATTGATGCAGTTGTTCCACCGACAAATTTAGCTCATAATAATAATGCAGAAGTACAAAACCTTGAATGGGCAAAAGCCAGAGAAACATTGCGACAATATTTGCAGGTCAATGCAATGAAAATTAATCGCAATAATTTGTTTTAGGAAATTGGTTATACGGACAAAATCCTCGATGTTCGTTCTTTTCGGGTGAAAAGTCTTCTTGGATTGTTACCAGAAAACACACCAAAAAGTGGAATTGAAGGAAGCGCAGATCGCGCTTTGGCTGAAAGTGAACAGGTAAATAAATATACGAAATTACTGGTTCCACAAAAAATTAAAAATTTAGGCTGTTCTGGAAGCGGCCGATGCAATCAAACAACATCGAATGAAAAGTTCTCATCAACAACAGCCAATGCTTCAAAATTCAAATAAACGCGGCGGGGCTGAAGCTGAAGAAGACAGGTTAATTATTTGATTAGATATTAAAAAATATTCAAAAATATTTTAGCGACTCTTCATCCGGTGGTGATGGCGAAGCGGATTTGGACGCGGATGCGGTCGAAGCAATCAATGAATTTTCCTTTTTGAAAAAGGCCATGGACGGTAGTGGAAAAGAAATGGCGGCAAAAGGAGGAAATGAACCAACAAAAGTTGACCCATTCTTCAGTTCAATTCAGGAGAGTAAAAAGCAGCAACAAAAACGCCAACCGAATATCACTCAAGGTTTTTTGAATATTTAAAAAATTGAATAAATTTTAAATTAAGGAAAACAAAATAGCAAAGATGAACAATTTGCTGGGTCCAAATTTGGTGTTCCTTCGTCATTGCGGAATATTTCGGTGGACACAGTTCATGGCCACCAAACACTGTCCAACAATCGGCCGAACAAGTTTATGAGGAAGAAAAGTTTGAGGGAATTAAAGCCAGATTTGGGGTATAATTTATTTAACAATTAATTAAAATAAAAATAATATTTA
Organism: Pratylenchus scribneri; assembly: GCA_030063045.1. Classification (NCBI taxonomy): domain Eukaryota; kingdom Metazoa; phylum Nematoda; class Chromadorea; order Rhabditida; family Pratylenchidae; genus Pratylenchus; species Pratylenchus scribneri. The sequence continues at coordinate 1,021,487 of JAQSEB010000033.1, forward strand.
ATTTGAAGGAAGATGAAGATGATCAAACCCAACGATGGACAATTCGCTACACTTTGAGGTCGCATTATGATTCAATTCGGGCGATGCAATTTCATCCAGTTGAAGTTTGTTTTAACAATCAAATTATTCATTAATAATTTATTTTTAAAGCCGGTCCTAATTACTGCATCGGAGGATGGCACAGCAAAATTGTGGGATTTGAATAATTCCTCTGTGAATGCCAAAAGTGGAAATGAAGGAAGCGGTGGCGGCAAAACCAGCAGTCAATTTCCTCAACCGGCCACCGGAATTGTGGACATTGAACCATTGTACACTTTTCGTGGCCATTCTGGACCAATTTTGGCCATGGATTTGTCACCTTTGGGCGAAAATTGTTATACGGCTGGATTGGATGGAATCATTTGTTGTTGGAATGTTCCCAGCGTTGCTGGATTGGATATTTACCAAAATTTCGGTCAGTTATCAAAATATTACCTTTAACTTTTGTTGTATTTTTTTTAGATAGAAATATTCTCCAAGAACGTTTGGTCGGTCATACGGATGCGATTTGGTCACTTTGTTTTCATTCATCATCAAATCGACTAATTTCGGCCTCTTCTGATGGAACAATTAAAATTTGGTAAATTTATTAAAAATAATTAAATGAATAAATAAATTAATATTTTAGGATTGTTGGATTGGCCGATGGAGCAATGCCTTCGCCGCTTCTCAAAACAATCACCGAAGTTGGTCGGCCCCATTCAATTGATTTGGTCTCAACCGAAAGTCAACAACTCCTTTCGGCCTGCGCCCAATCAAAATGCCATATCCGTGACTTTGAAACTGGCCAAATTGTTACTCAATTCCAAATGAATGAAAATAATGGTAAAAATATTTTTGGCCAAATAATTAATTTATTCAAAGGTGACGATGGCCCCCCGGGCGAAATTAACAAAATATTGTCGCATCCAACAATGCCGGTCACAATCACCGCAGGAGAGGACAGGAAAATTCGTTTCTTCGACAATAACACCGGCAAATTAATTAATTCCACAATGGCACACGTTGAGGGTGTTTCCACTTTGGCCATTGAGTCAAGCGGTCTTTACATGCTGAGTGCCTCCCATGATGGCTCAATTCGCCTTTGGAATGCAGAAAAGCGAATTTGCTTACAAGTTTGAATAAAAAATTAATTTTTAAAATATTTTTTAATAGGAAATTGCCGCCCATCGCAAAAAGTCCGGCTCCGGGGTTACAACGGTTGCTTTCCATCCATCTCGACAATTAATTGGCTCAGCTGGTGCGGACAGTTTGGCAAAGGTCAAAAAGCAAAATAATTAATTAAATATTAAAAATAATTTTTAAGGTCTATGGAAAGGTCCGAAGCAGTCCTCGCGGTTCATTGATCGCTTCGGCATCGCCCCCGTCTTCTTCGGGCTCATCCGGGGCCAATTCATTGGTTGGATCGCCACAAAAACATCAACCGACAGCCTCCTCTCAATTATAATAAACAATAATGTTTTACGGATGATGAATATTATTTGAAGAATATTTTTGATTGACTAATTAATTGAATTTGATTTGATGATTAGAAATGTTATACCTATATTGAATATGCCCACTTTTTTGTATGAGACCAAAACCTTCGATAATTGAGACTCATAAATCATTTTTTCCATTTGACATAAATTTGAATTTTTGCTGATTTAATTTTGTTTTAAATAGTACCCGAAAAAATTATATGACTATGAGCGGATTCGAACCCGAGACCTCAGTTTTTACAAAAAAAAGCGTTTACCCACTAAGCTAAAAATGTCGTTTTTAGTTGCATGATTTATTCTTTTTTATAAATCACCTCCAGTATAAAATTCATTTAAAAAATAAAACTCCCTGAAAATTAATCGAATTGCAAAAATGGCCCATCAGCGGTATAAAGGGAAACGGCTATAGGGCATAATAAAGGGGAAGTTTAATTTTTATCCAGCCGAACGATTAATATTAAGCTGGTTTTCTCGTTTGTTTGTCTCACCCGATTGAACATTCCATCCCAAAATAAATAGTAAATATTTAATGTGGTTTATTCCTCCTTAATAAACCGCCTCATTCCATTCTATTCATCTTATCCAATCAAGCTGTTGGTGACTTTGATTACCAAAAATGTTTTCTGCAAGAGTCGCAGCAAATTTGGCGATTGTTCTTTCTATTTTGGCTGTGATTGGATGTGCCTTATTCATTTCGGCTTTGATTGCTAAAATCAACAAAATAACAACGGATTTGGAAGCGGTCGGTTAAATTTTATCAAAAAATGGAAATGAAAATATTCAAAATTATCAATGATTCCACCAATTTTCACAATTTTATTTCACCAATTGTTCCTTTCTTGAGTTTTGGCCATTCTCCAGATTCGATTGAAATCGCTGACCCCTTGAATTCTGCATTTATTCATTTCCTTTAATTTTTATAAAATTAATTATACCGTACATTTTTTTATATTACCATTTCCATTTGTTGCCCTTCTTACCCCATTGCTTCCAGAAAAGCCCTTAAATCCTCCTCCATTTTGACCCCCAAATGATTGTTGTTGTGGTCCAAATGACCCAAATCCACTATTACTGTTGCCACCGAATGCTCCTCCTCCTCCTCTTCCATTCCTTTCCATGCCATTTCCATTTCCAATTTGTTGTTTTTGATTTTGGCCATTCCCCCTCCCATTGTTGCGCATGTTGCCTCCTCCACGTTTGTTACGTCTTCCTCTACCAACTTGTCCATTTTCTCCACCAATTTGCCCAATTTGTCCATCACCACCTGTCCCCAATTGCTGCCAACTTCCACCATTCTCAAATCCGCCATTATTTCTTCTACCAATTAAATTTATTTTTTGACCGTTTCCAACTTTCCTTCCTCCACCAAATTGTTGCTGATTTTGACCCCCAATTCGTTGTTGGTTTGGGAATGCGGGAAAAGTGCCATTTCGTCTGCCCAAATTGGCCAATTCTTCTTCCCCTTCACTGCTATGTTCACAGGCATTTGACTCAAATTTGGATTGGAAGGAAATAACCAAAAGGATTGAAAGAAAATGAATGAATTTGGACATTTTGAAAATGAATTATTTTAATTTAATTAATTGAATTGTTTGGATCACTTTGACCTTTTTATAGGCTCAATTTATTGGATGATAATCCTCAAATTCCATTCAATAACCAAAAAAGGATGAATCAGAGAGAAATTAGAAATATTTGCATAATAATTCCTGCGGGAATGGAATTTTTTATGAATCAGCCAAAATTCCTCTTTCATTTGCAAATTTGTTAAAATTCCAGGATATGAATGAGTTCAATGGATTGCAGGCAAAAATTTGGGAAATAGCAATGAATGGCGAAAAATTGGCGGAAGGTGAAGAAAAAATGGACCATAAAAATGGAAAAATTGCTGGATTTTTGTTGGAAAAAATTCGGGTATAAAAACCGAATTTAAATTTAAAAATACTCAAAAAATAGAGGCATCGTCGACAAATTGGCAATGAACCGAGACAAATTGGCAATGAACCGATGGCCGCCGGTCAATGTCATTGTCTTGCAGAAAATAAATGCCCGGCTGGGCCTCCCGGGAAAAAGGGTCAACCCGGAAAGGATGGGGAACCCGGAAATAGAGGTAAAGGGATGAAAGGAGTTCCTTAAAAATAATTATTGTAGGAATGCCCGGTCCAAGTGGCCAAGACGGCACACATCCACCGGTCACAATCCAGCAAGGGGAAGTGAATTGCCGGTGATTCCTCTTTACAAATTTTAGATTAATATTTTAAAAAGAATGTGTCCTGCTGGTCCTCCCGGTTATCCGGGACCACCTGGCGAACCTGGGCAAGATGGCCATCCAGGCCCAGACGGAGAACCGGGACAAAAAGGGCAACAAGGACATCCGGGAATGCCTGGACCGCAGGGAATGCATGGGGAACCGGGTCTGGCAGGCAAAAATGGGCCGCCCGGAAATGCCGGTCGAAATGGAACGATTGGGGGAAAAGGCGAACCAGGGGCCCAAGGTGAGTGAAAAATTTGAAAAAAAAGGATTTGAATTTTTTGGCAGGCGCCAAAGGTAAACCAGGACAGCCAGGAAATGCTGGAAGGCCGGGCCAGGATGGAAAACCTGGAATGGCAGGAAAGCCGGGGGCAGTGGGACATGGGGGCGATGGCGGCGATCGAGGGCCACAGGGTTAGGGGGAAACAATTTACGGACATTAAAAATGATGATGAAAATTTAAAGGACCCCCAGGGGATTCAGGCAATAATGGGGAGCCGGGCAAAGATGCAAAGTTGGTTGAATTTAATGAATTTGAATTAAATCCACTTTTTGTCATTTTCAGCTATTGCCGTTGTCCACGTCGAACTGGCAAATTGCTTACAAATTAATTAACATAAAATTACTCAGTCAAATTATTCCGATTTATATAAAAATTTAATCGAATTAATAATTTGGACAACAATTTTGATTGATTAATAGTTAATTAAATTGTAATTCATTGATCATTCATTGTGTTTTTTTGTTATTTAATTCGATTTTCTCTTCTTCCTCTCTTTATTCATTGGATTGAGCAACATTTGAAGAATCCATTTTTCTTGCCACGCTTCGGCTTGAAATCCGGGAAAATCAGTGGAAAAATTTGGTCATAATTGGAGGCAAATTCCACATCAATGCCTTCTTTGATGAATCCTTCCAATTCTTCGTATTGTTCTTTATTCTTCTCCGGCAAAATCATTCGCGGAATTCCTACAATTTTGGCAGCATCCAACTGGAAACAAATAATTATAAAATTAATTATGGGATTATTAAAAGGCATCAAATTGATCAAATTTTAAATTATTTTAAAACACTCTATAAGCTCTTTTAATTCCTCACCCTCAATTTCGACTTTCGAGAACAGTTCCCTGATAATGGCAGGATTAAATTTAAAAAAGTCTTTTGTATTTTTTAATCTACGTGTTCCGGCACATCAGAAATTGCCTCGGTGTTGTTCATTTCCTTTGATTATATCTATAAAATTATCATTTATATATTAGCTTTTCGTTTTTGTAACAATTTGGAATGGGAATTAAACAAATCAAAGTTCAAGGTATCAGTAGAATTCAGATTCAATCCATCAAAGAGGAGAGAATGGGAGGGGGGGGGGGGGGATTCAAGGATTTGGTTTTGGTACAAAATAATGGCTAATATAATTTTTTATTCTATTTCTTTTGCGCAATAGGCAAATTAAGGAAAAATGGACTCTAGAAGAAAATTTGACAAAAAATGGCCACACGAATTGTTATGGTCAATCCCGAAAAATGATTAGCTGAATACTGGATTAGATTGAAAATGAAATATTATTGAATGAATCAAAAGTGGACAAATGAACGGGTAGCTTGCTGCTTTTCCTATTAAATCATCCCAATTGAGCCAACGGAACGGTCATTGCGGCAATGAAGGCCCAGAGTTGATATGGCAAATGAAATGATGAATGATTTTATATGATGGGGCTTGGAGCCATGTTGAATTTGCAGCACAGTAGACAGTAGTAGGAACTAGGAATAGGAAGGGGAATTGGTATTAAATAAATTCTCCAATCATTTTTTGCCTATTTTTTGCCCGATTTTCCCTCTCTCTCCCTCATTGACGCCAATTTGCCGACAAAAACTTTTGGCCATTTCCATCCATTCAGCTTAATAATTTTCCATATATCATTGGATCGAGGGAATCATTTCAATTTGCCACTTTATTTTCAATAAAAGTGAACACAATTATTATAGAATATTTAACAAATCAAATGAATATGTAATATAATTAACCTCATTTTGTATATTCCTTAATGCACTCAACCTTAACATATTTGCCCATATCTCTTTTTTTAAATATTTATTATTTTATTACTAATTTGTTTGTAAATTCTATCAACTTGGTACATTTTGCGGCCGATTATTTAAAGGGATCAATCGCTAGCTAAAATTTTTCTAGTAATGGTATTCCATGAATAAAATTGTAAAAACCACACCCACCCCCAGAGGATTCATCAATAAGAAAAAAGCATTGGAGAGCTCACCAACACGCAGAAATTTATATTATTTTTGACCACAAAAAGTAAATCAAAATAAAAAATGTGTAATCAAATTGGTTAGGTATCAAGCACTAACATTTTTATTTCATTTCTTCCCAAATCCAAAATCATTTAAATGAATTTCCACCAAATCCGCCTCCATTTGATCCGCCTCTTCCAAATTCACCAAATCTGCCATTTCCAAAGGATCCGCCCCCACCATTTCCATTGGATTGTTGACCAAATCCACCGCCATTTCCAAATCGACCACGGCCAAATCCTACTCCACCGCCAAATCCATTATTTCCATTAAATTGGCCGGAAAATTGTCCTCGATTGGATTCACTAGATGATTCGCCTCTAGGTGGATTGCCAAAAGGTCCATTTCCATTGTTGCCAAAATTAGTTGGAGGAGGCCCTCCTCTACGCCAAAATCCTCCCCGTCCTCGGCCACGACGCCCATTTCCCGTAAAATTTTGACGAGTTTGATTCAGGAAATTCAAAAAATCTTCAAAAAAATTAATAAATCACTTTCTAATGTTGCATTTAAAAATATTTACCTTGAATGTCGGTTCCATTGAATGATGCTGGATTCGGTAATTGGAATCCACCAAATTGGTTGCCTCCATAGGGGAAAGTGGCAACCAATGCAACCAAACAAAAATTGAGCAGAAAAATGGACGAATTCATCGATGATTTTTGGCCACTTTAGAATATGATGGAAGAATTGGTTTGTTTTATGAATGAGATGAGAGGAAACATTTTAGCCAACTTTAAATATTCTGACTTTATGGGAGATTGCCATGTTCCAATATGGAGAAATGATATCGAGGAATGCGATGGAAACGGGGATTTGCATAAAATGTGCCGATGATTTTGTATAGTCGTCATTTATGTTCGAAAAGTTCCATACCAAATCCAATTCATGGAATGCATGACTCATTTTAACATTTTATTAGTAAAATAATTTTTTCGAGAAAATTAAAATATAATTTTCGATAAACTCATTATTAAAAATATTTGTCGAATTAATGAATAATTGTTTTCTGAAATAGTTTTGAACTTGGAAAGCTTTTCGAGCATTTTAACAGTCATTTCTCATTTCAAATCAAATCGCGTTCTTCGCCTCCGAATCTTGTCTCCAAATTGAGGACTCCACTAAAAATGGAATGAATTCATTCATCTTTTTTTTGCAATTTTACTCACATATCAAAAACACGTCGTGCCACTCCACCGGAACTGATATATTGGTTTGGAATGCGCAATTTAACCTGAATAAATATTCAGATTGAATTCCCTCCATCAAATTCAACCTTCCTTTGGCCTGGCATAATTCCATCGTCGCTAAATTAATTGAATAAAATTATAATATTCCCCATTTATCCAACCAATCATGATATATTTTGAGCACAGGATCAATGGTTGTCAATTCCCCTAAAAATATTTTATTTGAGAATAATTCCATGGCCAATTTCATTACGGGTAGATCCCCTCAATTGAAAGCCGCCTCGGCCATCGGTGTAGCCCTATTTTATTAGAATTATATGATTAAATTATATAATTGAATTTACCTCATCGAGCACATCATCCGGGTCTGGTCCATCGTCCTTAAAATTATCCTTTACCCCTCCAAAATGATCATTGCCAACAAACTTCATCCCAAAGTTTCACTTTGACACCGGATGCTGGCCTTCCCCCGCAGAGGACAATTCCGCGAACGGCCACAGCTTGTTGGCGCATTCCATGGGTTTGATGGAGAATGGCCAAAAATATTAGGAAAGTGGAAATGAACAGAAAAATGGGCGACAATCTGCCCCGTATGCATTGATGAATTAACGGCATTTTCTTCTGAATTCATATTTAGTTTAGAGGATAATTATGTGAATTTTGGTATTGGGGCAATAAAAAAAGTTAAAAGAATATTTTATTTTTTGGGAATGCTTCTTCGAAGGATGATGCCCTTGACATGGTTCATTTATATGGGCAGTGGAAATGATTGAAGGGAAATGATGAAAGTTGTTTATGAATTTAGGGTTCTTCTTGAAGGAATTGGTTGTTTGGAGTTTCACCAATTTTGCCTCTGTTAATGAAGATAAGAAAATTCTTTCCTCACCGCAATTTCAACATTGAAAATATTCCACCCTTAACTTCTTTATCAGTAAAACCCTAAAAGGAAAGACAAAGTCCAATCGAAAACAATTTTAAGGAATCATGTTGAAATGGATGGATTCGAGAATAGATGATGAGCAATAATGTTATTTTTAATTGAATTTCCATTTTTGGATTTGATCATAAAAACGAGGTCATCATATGATCAAATGGAAAAATGACTCATTTTTATGACAAAAATATATTTTCAAGGAAGAAAAAGAGAAATGCCAATGCCAAAAGTTAATGAGATTAAAGAACAATGGAAAGACAGTTATGAAATCAAATAAATTTATTATTGTATCTTTTTAATTGCCTTTGTCACGAAAAGATAAACAAGAAAAGTATTTTATACATACTTATTTTTGACAAAAATGCAATTTATACAATTTTTATATCCAATTTTCATAATTAATTTGTATATTGAATAAAAATATATTTATAAGGCCGATAATGGAATTAAAAAACAGTTAAATCATCAATTTAATACAATAAAAATCTCCTTCAAATTCACCTCTGTATTAACCACAAAAGATAATTTAATTCGAAAATAGATTTAGTTACATTCAAAAGACTTCAAATCTGAATTTAAACTCCATTCTCTATTTATATTAAGGAAAATATTATTGTTGCCATAAATATAAAATATAAATCAGAAATTACCAAAATGAAAATTTTGCATTTAAAAAAGTCAAAAATTCACCTGCTCTTACCGTTCCCCATCACTCACATTTTATTTTATGCTACATGAATGGATTCCTGGAAAATTCAATTTCCCCAAATTTCTTATGATGTCCAATATTTTCACCTGCTTCTCCCCATGATTAACTCTATTCTTCATTATAAACTTATCAATATTTAAACATATTTTTAGGCCTAAAATCTTTTCCACAAGTAGAAAACACGAGTTTAACCCAAATAACCATCATTAACACTTTCCAAAATTCGGTAAATGTCCTCTTCCCCGGCAAATTCTTCTTTCCCCTTAAATATGTCCATTTCTTCGCCTACAAATCCCCCGCAAAATTTGTTGGAATATTTGGATGCCACAATTTGGATAAATATTCTTCGATTGCTCATTTCCGTGAACACAATTGGCTCAAATGCATTTTTGTTGCTACTTTTTGCTCGTTTCAAACATTTGCGCACCACTCAATGCAATCGACTCATCCTCCTCAATGCCATCATGGACTTTTTCACCGGTGCGATCCTCCAAATTTATAATAAATTTATATTCCAGGCTTTGGTCCTCTTGTTCGCGGCATTTTTCAACTTTATATTTTGAGTGTCCATGTTGAACTGTATACCAAATTGCTTTGCCTCCTAATCAGTTTCCCCTACACTTGTGGATATGCTGGAAGCCAAATTTCTTTCATTGGACTCGCTTTGGATCGACTTTTTGCCGTCCTTCGGCCATTGACTTACAAAGGCAGAAAACAGGTCGTCCATTCCTTCTATTCAAATTTTTGTCCAATTATCGATAATTTCAGAGGAAATTCACATTTTTAATTGCATTTTTGGCCATTCTTTTTATGTTCCTTTTGTATGCCACAAAAATCTACGGCATCGATTTGTCGTGTCCCTCAAAACAATGCTCAATTCCACTCAATTCTGGTCCATATTTTTCCACATTTTGGACATTTTTCATTGGCATTAGCACATTTATTGTTTTTGGTAAATTAAATTCTGATCATTTGAAAATAATATCCAATTTAATTAGTCACATATTTGGCCATTATTTTTTGTTTTTTCCAAAATAATTCATCAAATTCAAATAATGAACAAATCAGCGATTATCAATTACATGTGAGGGGCAAAGAAAAACAATTGACAATTACAATTGCACTAATCCTTTTAAATTATACAATTTCATGGACATTGCCTTCGGCCATTTGGTTTGCATTTAATGTGAGTCAGAAAGAATAGAAATAAATTATTCAAATATTTTGGAAATTTTTTAATAATATTAAAATATTAATTTAATTCTTTTGACCTTAGTTTTTGGACTCATCCAACACAATTCGCCTCAATTATATGAGCTATATCCAAGGATTTATGGGCGCGGCTGGATGTGGCCTCAATTTGTATATTTATTTGTATAAACATGCAGAAATACAACATTGCACAAAAATGATGTTCCGGGGATTCAAAGTGCAGCCAATGTGGACTTATCATGTTCAATTGTCAAATCAAACATGAAATATATATGAAAAAATTAATAAATTTTGATACTGATTGATTAAATAATAATGTATATAGAATAAAGATTTTGGTATGGAATTAATTGAAAATATTTGATGGAATGACCAAGGGATGGGTCCATTTTCATGCTCTTGGAAAGCAGTTAATAATATTATAGAATCTACAAATTATGGCCAGCAAATTTGAAATATTGGAAGAAGAAGACAGGTGAAAATATATAAACGAAATATTATATTTTGATGAGCACTGGGCATGGGCATTATTTTCCGCTGATTAAAATAAAATTGTCATTCGTCCAAGGTAGTAATTAGGAATAGAAGATTCATTCTGTCCAAGCATTGTTCTTCAGCGCCAAATTGATGAAGGCCATTTACGGCAATGCCAAAATGTTGTCCAAAAGAGGAGGGAGACTAAATTGTAAATTCCACCAATACACTTTCATTGTCCATTTTCCAAGAGTCCCAAAATGGACCCATCCATTGGTCATTCCATCAAATAATTTCCATGATTACATTTTTATTTATTTTTTAAAGCATTTATTGCTATTACTACTTACTAAAAAAGAATTCTGGTTACAAAAAAGTAATAATTAAATTTAGAATATTGGTAAAAGTGGAAATTTTAGTTCCCTTAATCTAATTTATTTAATATTTTCACAAAATATTTACACCATTTTCTGTAAATTTCTGTCAAAAACATACAATTAATTATTAATTATTTTTGAATACATACATATTCAGAGAATAATATTTTTGCATTTTAAATTAATTTCAACAGAAATATTTCATTATAAATATGAATATTAATTCCATTGAATTTCCACTGCAAATTTTCATCCAATTCAATGATCTATAATTTTAATAATTACGAATAATCTCTTTTTTCATTTTATTATTATTTCCGTTAAATTTTCATTTTTTTTTTTGCAATAAAGTCCAAATTTATTGTTTACATTCACAATTTGTCTTCGCCCACGTCTACATCCATCATTCCATTTCCATCATTTCTAAATAAAATTGTCTAAATTAATCAACGGACTTGGCAATATTCCCATTCCATTAAAATTGCAAATGCCAAGTAATTATTTGAAGGCCACAGGATGGCACATTTCCTGTCCATTCATTCCATCCAAAATACACCATTTTCTGATTTTTTATTATTTCCTATTGTATTGTTCACGAAATTTCGCAGAATAACACAATTCATAGTAGTCATAAAACACAATACCATTTCCCCCAAAAACTCAAATATCATTGTTCCGCTTTCCGGTCAGTCTACTGAATAAATACCCAATCATTTTGTATTTATTTTGTATCATATTCATAAGGTCACATTTTTATTATTAAAATTGGTCATAAATCTGTCATAATCAAGCCTATAAATATCCCGGCAAAATATAAATTTTTTGCCACTTTTTTTATTCAGAATTAATTAATTTTTCCCCTTTAAAATGGTATTTAAATGATTTTTTTAAAATTAAGCATTTCATATTTTTTGGATAAAAATAATTATTTTTTAATTTAATATATTTTTTAAAAATATTTAGCAAATTCTGCAAAAAATTAATAGAATTTTTTCTTTTTAAAAAAAGATATTTAAAGGTAACTTATTTCAAATAAAAATTTCACATTTTTATGTAAAAAAATTATTTTATGATTTTTATTATATTTCATTCATCAAAATACTTAAAATCATGAATTAGAAATTGAAAGTATTGTTCGAAAATTCAATTGAATGGACGATTTCATTTAACCTTTGATTCCGTTGCGTGATTTTTGGAAACAATTTTAGAAGGCGGATAATTTTGGTGTATTGTATTTATGAATGAAATTGTATAAATAGGTCTAAAATGGAAGCAAAAACCAAATTTGTGTGCGCAAATAATCCCAAAATTGGTATAATTAAAATAAAAATAAATTGGAATCATTTTGGATTAACCCAAAAACGGAAAACATTGAAAAGGAAGGAAACAAAAATAAATGCAACAAAATGCGGATGGAAATTATTTTCGAACATTTTAGCACATTTATAAACCCTATTTTTAGCATTCCATCTTTCATTTCATTTTCATATTTCTAATTTAATTTCTAATCAAAACATTCAGAGTTCTCGCTAAAATGCAAGCACTTTGGCATCCTGAATTATTCGCCCGCTATTATAATTGTTCCTTCTACGATTATGAAGCGGCCATTCCCCGTGATCTCCGTCGAAACACCATTCCCGGTGCCATTCTCCTCGTCCTTTACGGCATTTTCGAGGTGCCCAAAATTCATTTTCCACTGGAATTATTCCACCAATTTCAGTCGCTCTATCTTCCATGTCTTTGGGTGTTTGCCCAAAAACAGAATCGTCGAATATCCTGCTACCGTCTAATGTTGGCCATGGGTGTTGGCAGCATTTGTAGCATTCATTCCAGTTGCCTAATCATTGGCATTTATGCGGTCCGTGGCGATGTCTTCTGCGATCGTCCACTTTTCAATTATTGGATTGGGATGCTCTCTTTCGGTGATTTTTCCACTTTTTATCCCATAAATTAATAATTTATGCAGCCGGGTACACTACTGAATCCATTCTGAACGTAATGCTGGCTTTGGACCGTTGCATGGAGATGTGGGACAGTCAAGTGGCGAACAAATTATTCGGCGGAATTCGAGTCAATTTTTGGATTTTTGCTGCCCTCCTCTACGGATGCTGTATGGGATTCCTCACAATTCCACCATTGCCAAATGGCATTTTGGTTGGATGGTTTTGGAATCCGCATATTCCCTATGATATGGACTTGGCTGGATATGTACGTTTTCAATAGGGAATATTCAAATAAATACCAAATTTAAAGTACCATCCTCAATTGTTCGCAATGCACAATTTCCTCATTGGCATCGGCATTCCATCCACCTATGGCTTTTTCTATTTGATGATGCGCCGTAAAATGTCCATTGTGGCGGACAAAGCGCAGGCACTGGAATTGCGCAAAAGCAAAATGAATGTGGGCAGAAAGAAACATTTAATTAATTATTTTTGTTTTCAGATGTTTATGCAAGTTTTCCTGATCAGTTTTCTGAATGTTTCATTCGCATTCCTCTACATTTATATGCAATATTTTCCGGTGGCCCCTTGGATGGCCATGTTTGCCAGCTATGCTTGGGCCAGTTCCCAAGGTTCGTCATCATTTTAATTACTAATAAAATAATTTTATTTTAAAGGTTTCATTCCAATAATTTACATTGTGTTGAACAAAAGTATTCGCCAAGCTTTGAAGGGCAAATTTGTGGACCCAGTCTCGACTCGTTTCCAATTCTCCCATCGAATTAATTCAAATTCGGTTGGAATTACCAATGTGAAAGTAATCAGCAGCAACAATAACAAATCAAAAGAAAATGAAATTACAACAAAATCATGAATTAAAATGTTCAAAATTTGGAAGAGATGGAAAAAATGAAAATTGAATTTTTTTTTTAAATGATCTCTAATCAGTCCATGATATCACATAGAGAATTTTTTTCAATTAAATAAACGAATACAAAGAATTTAAATAGTGATTTTGTAGCGTGTAAATAATTTTATTCGTCAAATTCAACATATTCTTTGTGTTCATTTCGATTAATTAAATTATTAATTATTTATAAGACATAAGATTATACTACATTTATGTAAAATATATTTTTTAAACTACATTTTTGTGCCCAATCGAAATGGAAAAAAATTAATCGAAAAATCAGTTCAAATATAAATATAAATCAATTGAAAGAAATAGACTGCCGGTGAATTTGGCCACAAACTTTAAACGAATACACATTTCGTACGAACAGTTCTACTTTTGAGACATTTAAGATGGTTGGGTTGATTACTAAAATTAGTAAGTGGAATTAAAAATATTTTAAATTATTTTTCATTTGACCATCCAATTCCATTCCTCCAATATTATTCCGTCATCATTTGTAATATTAGACAAAATTCATCAGAAAAAACAAGAATGTTTTCCATCGTATTTTCCATTTTATTATTTTTCCTCATTTCATTTTATAATTTCTATTGGAAAAGGCGGAATTTGCCTCCAGGTTCATCAATTTAATTAATTTTGTAAATAATTCTATTCAAAATTAAAGGACCAATTCCACTTCCGTTGATTGGAAATTTATTGGCCATAAAAAATTCGGGCACCGGTGAAAGGCAATATAAAAAATGGGCCAAGGAATTTGGACCAATTTACACATATTGGATGGGAGAATTGCCGGTGATTTGTGTGGCCGATTATGAAAAAATGGTGGAATTATTCAAGAAAAATGGAGACACTTTTGTTGACCGTTACCAATTGCCAATTGAGAGGAAATTGATGGGTGGGAAAAAATGGCAAAAAGTGGGAAAATGATTATTTTAAGATGATGGCAAATTTCCTGCCAATGGCATTTTAATTGCCAATGGTCAATGTTGGAAAGAACAAAGAAAATTTTCGTTAAAAATTCTGAAACAATTTGGAATGGGCAAAAATTTGATGCAATGGAGGGTAAAATAACGATAAAAAATTTTTAAATATTATTTTTAAATTGAAGATATTGAACGAATTATCGTCAATGTTCGTAAAAATTGATTCTCATTTGGGTGATGAATGGAAAATTGTGAATTTAATTGAATTAATGGAAATATCCACTGGCTCAATTATCAATCAAATTCTTTTTGGTTATTCATTTGAAGGGGTAAATTTGAGAAAAATATTTTAATTTTATATTATTTCATTATAGGATCGGGAGGCTGAATTCTGGGAAATAAAAAGAATTATGGATGAACATTTGAGAGAATTTGGTGGCCATTCCCTCTTTTGGATGTACATGTTTTGGCCAAATTTATTGCAAAATGTGCCTTGGTTCAAGCAAAAACGTGAATTCTTAATTATTTCATTTTTGTGAATTTATTATTTGATAATAAAGGTGAATTAATGGAGGAAAGGATTCGACTTTTTCATGAATATTTTGGGAATAAAATTGTGGAAAGGCAGAAGCAAATTGATTTGACAAATTTGGACACAGAATCATTGGATTTTGTGGAAGCATTTTTGAAGGAAAAAGAAAGGCGAGAAAAGGGAATGTCCTCGAAAATGCATAATTTCAAGTAAGAAATATTCAAAGGTGGAAATAATAATAATAATTGCCAAATTAAGCATATTCCAATTGGGAATGATGTGTTTTGATTTGTATATTACCGGGCAGGTATAAAATAATGAATATAAATTATTTATTTTATGAAGGAAACTACATCCACTGCATTGAATTGGGGAATGGCATTTTTGTTGAACAATGAAAAATGTATGCAAAAAATGAGGGCTGAAATTGGCTCAGTAATGGGCCAAAATGAATTGATGGTGACTGTGGAAAAGAGGCCAAAATTGCCGTACACAAATGCAGTCATCAATGTAAAATAGAATTTTATTATAACAAATGAGTTTTGATTTGCAGGAAATTCTTCGGCTTGGGAATATTGCACCGCACAATTTCCTTCGTAAAGTTGGCCATGACATTGAAATTGGGGATGGAATTTTGTTGAAGGCTGGAACATGTATTTCCCCACAAATTTCCGCCCTTCTTTGTGATGAAAAAGTTGGCATTAAATTAAATTAATAAATTTGACTATTTTTTGAAGATTTTCGAGGAACCAGAACTGTTTAGGCCGGAACGATTTTTGGATGAAAATGGAAATTTGAAGAAAATTGAAGAATTCCTTCCATTTTCCATTGGAAGAAGACAATGCTTGGGGGAATCAATGGCAAAGATGGAATTATTCCTTTTCTTTGCCAATTTATTGCACCGATATGAGGTGAAAATTAATTAAATTAATTATTATGATTTAAAAATAAATAGATTAATTTTTAAATTTTATTCAATCAAATTTTTTTTTGCCTTAATTCGATTATTCAATGAATTTTATGCTGAATTAAAAATTAGTAATATTAATTCATTTTTACTCGATTTTCATTCATTTTTATCAACAATTTACAAAATATAAAATGAACTAAAATCGAATAAACAAATTCAGATTTTGTCAATCGACAATCCACCTTCATTGGAAAGAATCCCCGGTGCCGTTGTCCATTGTGAACCATTCAAATGTCGAATGAGGAAATTACACAAAAATGAATAATATTAATTTAATATAATATTATTATTATTGTAAATTAATGCCAATATAAATTTTTGACAATGCTTTCATAAATTTTATTTCCTTAAAAATCTTTTTTTTTATTTAATTTTTATATATTTAATTGTTTTACATAAAAGTCAAAAAAATTTTCATAATCAGAGCATAAAATGTAAATATTTGGATAGGTTTTTCAACTTTTTTGTATGCAAACCACAAATCATTCCAATTTGTCACAATCATCTTTCGCCTCCAAAAAACATATATATGGAATATAAATTTATTGGATGGGCTGGATTAATCTGTATGAATCACCCAAAATTGGGTTTTGTGCCATTTTGTGCGAAATTGAACACAAATTGTTCATTTCATTGATGGAATCCAGGAATGGAATATGACGTTGAATGAATTTCAGGAACATATATAAGTCAAAATGAGATCGGTTTGAATACTTTTTCAACAATCACATTCATTACAATACAAATCCAATCCATTCCATCAAATAATAAAATGTCTTCTTCAACAAAATTCGCCTTATTCTCAATTTTGATGATGTCCATTTCATTTCCCTCAATGATTTTGTGCCAATTTGAGGAGCAATTCCAAAATAATCCATTCATTGAATTCACAAAGGAATTGGGCAGTGCCCAAAAGGCCAAAAAATTCCTCAAAATAACCACAAATTCATCATTGACTAATGCCGAATTGACCCAAAAATTGGGGGAATTCGCCCGCGAGAATGGGGTCATCACGGCATTGAGGAAATTGAACGAAACGGCCAATCGAATGAAGCACCAAATTGTGGATGCCGCCCCACAAAATTTGGCAGGCCCTGCCCTCCAAACATTCAATCGAATTATTGTGAATTCAATTTAATCCATTGGAATTGGTCCATTTTTTCAGGGAATCCTTTCGGACGAATCGCAAACTCGAGGGGAAGCCTGCGATCAAATTCGATCAGTGCTGAATGGGACTGACCCGGTGGTGCGCCATTTCCTCCCGAAAGGACTTGGAATTTCCTGCCTTGGCGTTGGAAATGACCCGTTGGCCGATAAAATAAAGGCACAAATTGGAGGAGGCAAATTTGGCCAAATTAACGCAAATATTGCCCAATTCTTCGGCATTTCCGGAGACGATTAAAAATTAATTTGATTGAGAAAATATTGTGAAATTAAATTATAAATAAATTTAAATAAAATGAAATGTTAAAATACTGAGAATACAATAAATATTTTTTATTTGCTTATAATTTGAATATTTTGCACGGTATTTTTGGAACATGAGATTTTTCCAATCCAAAATGTATTCCTATATGATTTTATAGTTATAATTGATGCCAATGGGTTTAAAACTGGTAGCCAATGAGTGCAAAGGCCATAACACATTTGCAAAAGTGCATAAATATTATTGCCGACGGAATCTTCGGGCCCAACGAAATTTGTGCCATAAAATTGTAATAAAAGATTGATGGATAAAAGGAAAAATGGGAATGTGGCCTTAAAAATTAAATTTATATTTAATATTGAATAATGAATTAACCAAAATGATGAGTGTTCGACTCAATTGGCCGTTCAATTCCTTCAATCTCGCATCAAATTGTGAATAGGCATTGACGAAACGAAACATTTTAATAGCACAAAAAATGACCAATCCATAGGAAATTGCTTGGATGCTTTGGAATAAATAATTCCAAATTTTGAAAAGAACACTATTCATCTACAAAAAATAATTATTAGTAATGATTTATGCAAATATTTGTACATCAATTGTATATGTGAATGTGGTCAAGTTGTTGGCCACTTCGGCGTCCATAAAAATGGCCAAATATTTGACATCGATTTGTTGGATGCCCAAAGAAGGAAAAATCATAATTGTCCAATTTATGGCCAAATAACAAAAAATGCACAAAGGAATGGAAAATATTGCCAAATAACGGAAAAGGGTGATATTCATTGAGCTGGAATGATATTTGATGAGATTAGTAAAATATTATGAATCACCGATTCAGGACGAAATAACGATAAAGGAATTGTACACAAATGGCATTGACTTGCAAATTGTGGAGAAGAAACCAAAGGGCAAAAAGTATTGCAAGAAATTGATTATTCCGGGGCAACATAAAGAAAATCCCCTGGAAAATGACCAAACATGTTCCACCGGGTTGAATGGTCAAAACCTTCGGAAATAATTAATTTTTAATCAAATTAAAAATATTAATTGTACCGGTTGACCAATTGTCACCAAAATAAGGAGGAGAATATCGAGAATGCAGGTTTGGAGCAGAATTCGACTATGCATTTTCATTTCTTTTGGAGTTTTGTAGAGAATTAACCAAATTAACAAAAAATTGGAGATGAAGCCGAGAATGGGGCAAAGGATGGCATTCAAATAATGCAATTGATGGAAACAGCAGAAAACGGGGGAAGATGATGGAAATTCAGAAGACTCAAACGACGGCATTCCACTTTTGGCAAAAAATGTGACTTAAAAAATGCAATCAAAATGGATATGTCTTAAGAATGAATGGTAAATATACTCAGTCAATGATTAATTTAATTTTGCTGGCCATTTAATTAGTAGTTTGAATGAAAAATAATTTTTTGATATATTAGGAACGAAAAGTGGTAAATAAAGTTTAAAATCCACCCAAAATTAAATTATATATAATTCAATATTTATATTCGAAAATGCTTATTCGATCTTAGTTTTGCGCATCGTTTAATTACCAGTTTGGAGATGATATATTAAATATTAGGGCCGAAAAATGGTCAATGAAATGAATTCTAATTCTCTCCCAAATTAAATTATATTTAATTTAATATTTATATTATTCAGAAATGCTTTCCTTCACCAATCACCATTCAGCAGTAGAAAGTGCAAATTCTGGACTAAATTTTAAATTTAATTTTGAATTTTGGATAATGAACACATGATGAGAATGCGCGCAAATTATACATAAATTTGCTGAAATTGCTTATGGGAAATTGAATTTATCAAAAAGAATATTTAATTATCGCAAAAGAAAATTCCTTGCATTACTATTTATTTATTGTATTAGGTAGATGGGAGAATACGTATTTTTAATAGAATTGATTGAAATAATTTACATTTTATTGGGAAGGTATTTTATTTTAATTTAATGGGTGGGACCCGGAATATTTTTAATATATGAAAATTGATAAAAAAAATACAAAAAAGATCAACAGTTGGATGGATGGATGATCGGAATGATTAAAAATGGGGAAATGGGAAGTTTGAATTAATGGAATGAATATATGCCATTCATCAAAAATGAATTCCATGCCAGAAGGCATATTTGATGCATCTCTCTTAGGGAATTTGGTTCATTTTTTCCTCATATACAGTAATTTTTTGTCTTACTGTAAATTAAATTGATTGTGAATGGCATATAAACTTTGCATTAATAAAGGAGAAAATTTTTGTAGAAAATATGGACAAAACCCTAATATTGAGAATAAAATCAATTGCAATTTGTGATTAAATATTTTCATTATAAATTTAAATATCAATAGCCAGCCGGATATGTGGAAGTTTTGCGGCGAAAGTCACTAAAAATATGAATCAAATTAAAAATATAATAAATTGGCAATAATAACCTATTGCCATGGATGAAACCATCGTCCATCAAAATTAATGCTATAAATTTGATTATTTTTAATTGAAATTTAAATTCCCAAACGCACCTTGAACCACACTGGCCTGCTTTTCAATGGCTTTAAATAAATTTGAGGGAATTAAATTATTGAATAATTAATGATATTTACATGTCATATTCTGATGCCTAACTTTGACCAAATTTTTGATAATTTGCTGCAAAAAATAAGTAATATTTTGGAGAAGGAAAATTTCTTATGGACCTGTGGAATACTTTGCTCAAATTCGCTAAAATATTAAATCAGATAAGTAAATTTTATTTGAATTTGGACTGACGTGACATGCGGCAAAAATTGATTATGAAAACGGGGGGCATCCACCGATTCTTTGACGGTCTTAAAATTGGAATTGGTAAAAGAATAAAAATATATTAAATTGTACTTGATTGAAAATGAGTGCCCTAATCACTGTTTGGGCAATGGCGGAAATAATTCTTGAAAAAAAATAAATTTTTAAAAATGTCAAATTTTAATATTATTTTTTCCCACCTGGAACCGCCGGCGGCGCCAACTGCCATTTTCACCTTTATAAAAATTATTTAAATAAATTCAAAATAATTAAAATTCACTTTTCCATTGTTTTTGTTGTAAATTATCTGATAAAAAATAAATAAAATTTATTAATTTTTTACTAAAAAATTCGGTATATTACAGTTGGGCTCATCGAGGACATTGGCCTCTTTTTTGGCATAATATAATTTTCGGGCGAAGAGATGAAACCAAAGGCATTTGTTGTATTCGGAGTACTAAAAATGAATAGAAATATTAAAAAATAGTTATTTTAAATTGATGCCTAAAATCATCCATCGAATCATTCCAAATTATTCCTGAATTTTTTATATCCATTATTTTATTTTAATTTATATTTATTTACCCAATGTTGGAGACATCCTTTTTGAGCCAAGTCTAAAAATTAAATAAATTATATTTTTAAATACGAAATTATCCAACAATTGATTAATGGAACTTGTCGCCGAAACCGCATTCCCTTCATGATCGATGGCCACAACATGGGATGTTCCTTCAAAAAAAATATATTTTTAAAAATTTTAGGCATTATCCACCATGGTCAGGGACATGTCCGCTCAAATCGAGTGAATAATATTGAAGTGGTTGGGCCGAATCCGGCACCAATGAGGCAATCCATTTGGCAAATCCACTAAAATTAATGAAAATTCTCAAATGTATTTTGGGCCAACTGTTTTGTCATATTCCTGCTAATTTGTCGAGCATTTCGCACAAATGCAGAATCGCCTAAATGCATTCAAATTAATCTTTTTTTTCCATTTTCCACCTAATTTTGTCCTTTGTGCATAGGTGAATTTTTGTACTTCAATGAGTCGATGGTAGACCAACGGATCATCCAAATTCACATTTTGATCGCGATAAAATTCTAAAAAAATATTATTTAAATTCAACATTGAATATCATAATTCTCTTTTAATACTCCGGTCTCTAATAATTCCCCACCTTAAAATACTCTATTAATCCCTCTCCCCAAATTTTATCATTTATTAATAGGGAATTTTTTTGTTGATATGGAAATGGAATTAATAAAATAAAAAATTCAAAATTTATATCAGAAAATGTCAAAAAGCAAAGTTTAACTATAAACAAAACCAAAATTAGAAATTAAATTCTTTAAAAATGTTTGTAATGAAACGAATTTTATTGAAAAATGTTAAATTTACTCGATTCTTTCGTATTTATTAACCATTCCCAGTCTTTCAAGAATATTAAAATAATTCCCCTCTCTAGTAATTAAACTTTTGGTAGGTTGAAAAATAATTTTCCATGGGGTATTAAAAGAGAATTAAGTATTTTAATAAATTATTTTCTCATTATAATTTTGATAATATTTCTGACCAGCCATAATTCCAATAATTGCTTGGGTGATTGCAAATGAGGATGGCGGTGGTGGACCACACATGACCAATTCATCCGAAAGCAATTCACTTTCCAAAGGGGCTTCATGAATAATTGATCTGCGAATAGAAAATAAAATTAATTATAATTAAATATTATTTTTTACTCATATTGGGCTAAATCCTCTTGTGCCACATATCCACCATTTTCTTTGATTTCCGCCGACAATGTTTGTGCAACTCCGCCTAAAAAATGATTGAATATAATTTTCAATTTCCCACTCAAAACCTTTATAGAAAAGATCCACCGGATTGTCGGCATTTGCCAATTCCAACATCTTTTATTTATTTATTTATTTATTCAAATAAAATTAATCCAAATAAATTTACCGTTTCAGCCAATCTTTCCCTTTTCATAACATCTCCTTCCTCATAAACTCGGCCAGTCTTTTTGTCAATAAAAACTCTTCTAAATTTGTTAATTTTAAATAATTTCCCGCATATTTTTGTCCAACTTCATATCCTCATCCTCGTTAATGTCCTCCTCTTTTTGCTGCAAAACCATTGCCAAATTTGCGGACACTGGGAATCCTTCCCTTGCCAATTTTATTGCCGGCTCAAAAATTCGTTTCCATGTCACTTTATTGGAACCGAATTTGGTGAATGCTGTCCAATATCCATGCAATTCACCGGGCACCGCAATTGAACTAATTTTATGATTATTTTTTCATTTTTGAATTAT
The DNA here is from genome assembly GCA_030063045.1 of Pratylenchus scribneri. Taxonomy (NCBI): domain Eukaryota; kingdom Metazoa; phylum Nematoda; class Chromadorea; order Rhabditida; family Pratylenchidae; genus Pratylenchus; species Pratylenchus scribneri. The sequence continues at coordinate 1,044,287 of JAQSEB010000033.1, forward strand.
CCATTCTCCCACCGATATCCAATGATGGATTCCCTCGGATTTTGGTCGTACATTGTCGAATTCGATGCCATCGGGGCCACTTCCCTGGCATCAATTGTTTGGCATCGCTTCAAATTCAGAAATAAATTATAAAATTAAATCCAATTATTTTACTTGGGTGCTTGTATTGTAAATTGTCATCAAAAATCCGCCTCCAATGCCAGATGATTGCGGATTTACGACGCCAATGCAAAGAAAACTTGCTGAATAATTTTAATGTGAAATATTTACAATATTACTGTAAATGCTCTTTTAATTCCTTCCACTTTCTATTAATAATAATTCCTCATCATCGACTTTTAGAATCCGTAATTTCTCGCAGGGTAAACTTTAAAAAATTCTTTATTATTTTTTATTAATTCCCTAAAGCTACAAAATTGGCTATAATTCTTTCAAAGATGTTCACAAATTAAGTAATTATACCAGCAGCAGGGTTCCGATCTGTCCTGATTTTTCAGAAATTTGCTGATTTTGATGGGTTAATTCTGAGAAAATAAAAAGTGCTGATTTTTAAAATTTGGTTAATTGTTTTGGTTAATTGTCTGTATTTGCCTGTATTTATCTAATTTTGATTAAATATCATAATTTTTAGTGAAATATCCCAGTTTTCCCTACGGGATCATTTATGGGTAAAATTTTTTGTTGCGTGAACGAACAACTTTGTCTTAATTTCCTTAGCGGATCATTTAGTTTAAAATTTTTTTTAATATTTATTAAAAATTAAAAATGTGAACATTAGAAAAAAATAATTTTATTTCCATATCAATTTGTTTGCCATCTTATTTTCCATTTTGCAACTTTCTAAATAAAGATTTCGTAAAAAATTGATAAATGCAATATACTTTTTCCGGAAAGTTTTAATTCTGATTTTGTTCCGGTTGTTCCGGAAAGTTTTAATTCTGATTTTGTTCCGGTTGTTCCGGAAAGTTTTAATTCTGATTTTGTTCCGGTTGTTCCGGAAAGTTTTAATTCTGATTTTGTTCCGGTTGTTCCGGAAAGTTTTAATTCTGATTTTGTTTAATTCTGATTTTGTTCCGATTGTTCCGGAAAGTTTTAATTCTGATTTTGTTCCGATTGTTCCGGAAAGTTTTAATTCTGATTTTGTTCCGGCTGTACCGGAAAGTTTTAATTCTGATTTTGTTCCGGTTGTTCCGGAAAGTTTTAATTCTGATTTTGTTCCGGTTGTTCCGGAAAGTTTTAATTCTGATTTTGTTCCGGTTGTTCCGGAAAGTTTTAATTCTGATTTTGTTCCGATTGTTCCGGAAAGTTTTAATTCTGATTTTGTTCCGGTTGTTCCGGAAAGTTTTAATTCTGATTTTGTTCCGATTGTTCCGGAAAGTTTTAATTCTGATTTTGTATTCCGGTTGTTCCGGTAAGTTTTAATTCTGATTTTGTTCTGTTGTTCCGGAAAGTTTTAATTCTGATTTTGTTCCGGTTGTTCCGGAAAGTTTTAATTCTGATTTTGTTCCGGTTGTTCCGGTAAGTTTTAATTCTGATTTTGTTCCGGTTGTTCCGGAAAGTTTTAATTCTGATTTTGTTCCGATTGTTCCGGAAAGTTTTAATCTAAGTTCTTTCCGGAAAGTTTTAATCTAAGTTCTTTCCGGAAAGTTTTAATCTAAGTTCTTTCCGGAAAGTTTTAATCTAAGTTCTTTCCGGAAATTTTTAATTTAAATTCTTCCGGAAAGTTTTAATCTATGTTCTTTCCTATAGGGCTATTTCTTCTTAAATTTTTGCTTGTGTATAAAAATCTAAAATTTGAAAAAATTATGGGAGATAATAAATGGGAATCGTTTTTCATTGATTTTAAATTATTTTTCAAAATTTTAATGCCTTTTGTTTGAATTTAAAAAATTTTTTGATAAGAACCCTGATTAGACCCCTAATTTTCGTAATTTTTGAGTGGTTGAATAATAATTCCTCTTGAGAAATTAAAAGATCATATACGGTATTTTATATCCCCTATTCCCTCTAACCAATCATTGCATCTACGGCATTCCCTCCTTCCAACATTATGTCCCTAAAAATTCATTCAAATTAACAAATTCACCCATTTTGACCACCTTCCAATTTCACTGCATAATCCTAATTATTCAAATTAAATTAAAATTAATTAATTCTTCATTTTCACCATGATCTGTTGCCACTGCCGCCCGCCTATATTGGGCATGCAAACTCCCGGAAGGTGGCGGCCATTTCATTCCGCCATTTTGAGTAGTATGCTTATGTTTGTGCCAATCCTTAACTGAAAGTGGCCCGGCATCACCCGGTTTCACATTATCTTCAACCCAATTTGAGGAGGGTGAATCGGTTACTGATTCCTAAATAAAATAATAAATTATGAATTTTAGAGTGAATTTTTTGTACCTCTTCCTGTTGTTGCTGTTGGGCAGTTTCATTTGAGGAAAGATAGGAAATGTTGGCATTGAGTATATTTCCATGTTGATCATAATTTTCTTGTTGTTCTCCCAATTTAAGCCCTAGTTTCAATGCCAATGCCACGGTGGCGAACATAAAAAGAACGCAAAGGATTGCAGCAACCAAAGCAACCCATTTGAACCAACTTTAATGGAAAATTTACATAAATTTGATAGAAATATCCCAATTTAAACAAACTTGCTCCTTTCCTCCCTTTTTTCCATTTGAAATGTGCTCGGTGAACCGCCGCCATTCTCCCTTGATGAGGAATATTCATGCGTAACACGCACCATTATTATTTCCTTCTGGAAATATTCAAATGTAAATCATACGTTTTTTTTTAAAAAGATGACGAAAAATGACGGGAAAAAGAAGGAATCTACAAAAAATGAACACTTTGATCATTTTTCGGTACATGTTGTACTTACTAATGGACCTATGAACATTATTGAGGAGGAAATATTCAATAATATTCACAAAAGTAGAGTTTGGTTTGCAAACCAAAATGAATGGGCTGTTGGATATGTATTGATTCCCTTGCTGGATTGGACCCTTGAACTGTTGCAGCCGGGAATATATTGGGGGGGGGGGTGGAAAGCAAACATAGGTAAACTTGTAAGCCATAAACTGGTCAGAGTTTGGCCAAAACCAAACATCATCCATCCATCAAAATTTGCTTCTGTTAAAAAGATTGCAAAAAACCATTTTTTGTATTCATTTTTTGTGTATTCCTTTTGTTTTTTTTTCACCGGAAAATAATGGAGGCCACATATGTTGAAAAGGGCGAGATTGAAGGGGGGGGGGGGGGGAGAATGCTTGAACCGTGAAAATGAAAGGAGGAAGGTAGTATGCTGGGGAAACAATGGAATTTTGAATGGAGAATATTCTCTTTTGGAAGCAGTGGAATTGGTCCTTATTAAGATCAAAAATTGCACTTTAAAATGTAAAATTCGAAAGAACATTTTTTAATCAAAAAAGATGCAAAATTTGTCTAAAAGATTTTCTCCCATTCGCACCTTCCCTTCCGTCTATTTTTTCAAGACACTCATTAATTATTCGCCCATTCATTTTTGTGCCTTCAATTCAATTCATTTTCAATTGAATAGGCGCTAAAAGGGAAAGGAAAAAAAGGAGGACATAAATCCATCACTATCATTCAATAATATTGCCGTTCAAAATTTGTTGGCTGCGTGACGTTGGAAATGTGCGCAAAAAGGTCTTCTACAGCAATAATGGGAGGGGATTGGGTTTTTTTATTCAGCAAATTTGACAATTCCATTCGCGCAACAATTCATTTAACGAAGAATGGGAAAAATGAGTCTGGGATCGGGACGGGATTGGGAAAGTGATAAAATGATAACGCAATAGAAGATGAATATTAAATTAAAATAAATTAATTAGGATTTAGGAGTTTTGATTTAGTATGGATTTAGTATGCGCTGTGGTATATTTATTCTTTCTATTCAAAAACTGAATAATTTCGGCCATATGCAAATCATGATGGAATTTGTTATTAGGCCTATTTAAAGTTTAAAATACGGTTAAAAAATAATTTCCACTAATTATAAGCGCATAATAAAAATAAAATTGCCAATAATATTCGGAAAATTGGCCACACTTGCTGCCTAAAATGGTGAAATTGCGGGATTCGCCACCTTCCCCTCTCGAAATTGGTCCCTTATCCCATCTATCCGTTCCATCGGGACAATTATATTTATTTGGGGATGATCCAACTCGTTCCCTATTTTTTTTTTGTAATATCCTCCCCTTCCGGCATAATTGTTCTGCGGTCCAGTCAAAAATATTCCCCTTTTTCACTTCAATTCGCACATAAATTCGATGATTTAGCATTTAGTGCGAGTCAAAATATAATTTCCCTAATTGAGTTAGATATTTTTTGGAGTGAAAATGGGCATTGTTATTTTTGTGAAAAAATATTCATGAATTTCGCCGCAAATAATTTAAAAAATATATTATGCTCTAATATATTCAATAGAGGAATAATTTTTTGATAAAGGAATGAATAAAATATATATAATTGTGCAAAATTTTGATTGAATAATAATAATAAATGATCAATTGATGATGAATATTTGTATTGCCATAAAATTGCAGCATTTTTATGAGAACAATAATAATTGAGTGAATTGAATTGAATTGTTGATGAATGATAAATAAATAATAAAAAATAATAAAAAATGATATAAAATTAAAAAATAAATATACAAAACTAAATAAAAAATAATATAAAATTAAAAAATAATAATTTTAAAGAATAGAGAGGAAGGAAAGGAATGAACTAGGTCAATTATTATTTTTAAATTTGGCATTAAAATGGAATAAGAAAAAGTTTAAATAATATGGTTGATGGACGAAGAATGCGCGTAAACATTTATTTTGCAAACTATTTTAGTTTAAACTGACAAATTGAGTATAGAATTGTTTTAATTTGGGGTAAAATATTCGACAATAAGGACGGAAAATGCTAAAAAATTTAATTGTTGATTGAATGAATAATGTACAAAAAGTGACATTTTAAAATACTTTATTTCTGCTGAGCACTGGTGGATGACAATGATCAATAATGAATCGAATGTTTCCAAACCAAATTTGGTGAATGATTTTGCATATAATTTAGTGATGGAAATTGGACATGGATGTGACAAATCTAATCTCCATTACATTTCCCATTTCCAAAATTAAAAAAGAATAACCAAATAAAATATCCCTTATCTAACTTCGACTAAATTTAACACCCAATCAGACTAAAAGCATTTTTGGGCGGAATCAGCTTTAAGAATATTCAAAGGATTTTGTGGGAGGGCAAATCGGCTTTGACATCCATCGATGTTGACGATATACGATGAACCTGTATGGATTTTTGTCCCATTTGGAATATATTTATTAATTTAAGTGCGGAAGGAATTTTAATAAAATTAAGTGGAATTTTAAATAAATGGATTCTAAAAAATTTTAAAATTGTTCTTTATAAATTATATTATAGGCATTAGATAAATAAAAAGTTCATAAAAATAGTGAAATATTCCTCTACAGCAGCATTTTTCATACGAAATGGAAATTACAATTATCTACGATTTCATTCATATTTTCCTTAAATTTATTGTTTCAATATTAAAAATTTTTCATTTTTAATCCAAAAAAATTCGGCAAAAACGAAATTTTTTTATAAAAAATTAAAAATTATAATAAATAAAATTGTCCATTCAAAATGTTCATTTTTCATTGATCTCGTCAATCGATTTTAGCCGATTTCGATTCATTTTTACTCTAAAATGTGGCAAAAATTTATTGTTCTAATTTATTCAAATTCATATATATTTAATAAGTATAGAGGAAAATATCCATATTTGAATTTGTTTATCGCCTGATTTTATCTAATTTTTGTTATCGACAAATTGAATGCACCTTTATTAGGCCCAAATTAATTCATTGTAATATTAAAGGCAGAAGGCCTTGGGAATGGGAGAATGTTGATCGACTCCATCCACTCACCCAAAAAAACAATAATAAATAATAATATTCTCCTCTCATCAATGAAGATAACATTCACATAGATGGGAGGGCCATTCATTTTCAATAATTTGTAATTTTTGGTCAGAATTCTATTTTTTTTTCATTCATTCATTCTTCATTTTGGTCCAATAAATATTATTTTGATGGCTTTGGGTAGCTTTTTCCTCTCCACTTCAATTACATTTTTGGCCATCTCAATTTGGTTGAATTCCAATGATTTTAAGCCGGCTGAATTTTCGTAATATTCCCACCCAAATTTGCCAATTTCCATTTTTAGGCTCCCTCCTCCGCCGCCATTAACCGGCCAATTGGCGGTGAACAAACCAAAAATTTTGGAGAAATTATTGGAAGGGCAGGTGGTCGGTGCCGAATCAATTGTTGTGGAGAATAAAAGTTAAAAAAAATAAAAATATTAAATTAAATTTAAAATTGGAATAGATACATTGTACACGTGCACAACGGACGGAAAATGTTTGAAAATTGTGAACAGCAAAATTGTGAAAACAATTCCATTAACCAGTCACAAAGATTGTCACGGTAATATTATTTCAATTTGAATAATTTATAATATTTTGAGCAATCACTCGCCAAACAATTTCATATTGTGGCCGTCCCTTGGGTATTCGAAGGTTCAATGCCAATGAATTCATCGTCGTTGATTGTGTACTCGGCTTTTTTGTTGTTAATTTTGAGAAAGGTCAAAATTATTTTTAAAAATTTTATTTAGAATTTCAAAATGATAATTTAGTAACATTTAAAATCAGAATAACTATTTGCTTATACAATTGCTAGATTAATAAAAATTGGCTAAATTTCGATACAAATTCTATCTTTTTTTTGTACCGTATCTAAGCTATCAAAATATAAAAATAGAATTCATTTTCATGTCAAGAACCGAAAATAAAATTTATTTTTTTTTCATTTTTCAGAAACGAAGGAATTGATTTTGTCCAGCTCGATCAATGTCGCCGGAAGACCACAAAAATTCCCGGATGATTTTGATTTTGCTGACAATGATACAATCATATACAGCGATGCGTCCACTCGATTTGGTTATGTTGACTTTTTGTTGGCATTTTTGGAACATTCTGGGGATGGAAGGTGCCCAAAATGTTTGAATTAAAATATTTTTATTTTGATATCAAAAAAGAATAATAAAATATAAAATGTCAACTGGCCAATTGGATGTTTTGGTCGATGGACTGAATTTCCCAAATGGAGTTCAAATTCATCCGGATAAACAAGTTAATCTCACTATTGGGGAAATTCATTCATCTTTTCATTTTAGTCAGTCCTATTTTGTGAAAGTGCCACTGCCCGAATTCATCGGTAATTAATTGAAATAATAAATAGAAAATTAATTCCCTTTAGACATTATTTTGCCGGCCCAAAGAAAGGAAGAAACGAAATCTTTTTCGAAAATCTTCCAGGCTTTCCGGACAATATTCGAATTTCGGCATCCGGCAAAACTTTTTATGTGGCTTTGTTTAGCCATCGAAATGCAGAAAAGCCTGACTTTTTCCAACAAACTGCGGGTTGGCCAATTGCAAGGAAAATCGTCGGAGAAGTTATCAAAAATTTTAAATTCAATCGAATTCATTTGTTTTTTCCCAGCTTTTGAAAATTCTTCCTCAATCGGCTGCCAATTTATTTTTCCATCAATCCCATTCTTCGTATGGAATTGTCATTGAATTGGATTTAAAAGGGAATATTTTGCGATCTTTCCATGACCCGGAGGGGAATGTGATTAAGGATATTTCACAGGCAAAAAAGCAGAATTTGTTATCCATTTTTTAAATTTATTTTTATAGATCTCTGATGATGGCGACCAATTCCTTTATTTGGCAAGTTTTGCCAATAATTATATTGGAAGAATGAGCAAAAATTAAATGTGACAAAATGGAAATAAAATAAAACATTTTTTGGAAATAATATTTTGAAGAATTGTGTTTTATTCAAATTTGCCTACAGTTCATTTTTTATTTAAAATTAATTCAATAATTTAATGAAATTATGATTAATGAGAGGTGGGGGGTGGGGGGCGTATTTGGTTTTATTAGTCATTTTTATTTGTGTTTTGATGGGAAAATTCGACATTTCTACGAATTTAAGATATATTATGGTAAAATTCCTTTTAAAGTTTCGCCATTTTTTACGCCTCCATATTTATTTTATTTTTTAATTCTTGGAATGGAAGTGAACCGAGACATAAACAAAATAAAATTGTGGGAATTTTGAATTGAATTGGGAAATGCTTCATCAATTTCAGTCATCAATTTCGAATCACAAATAAATAATAATAACATTTTTAAAGAAATTTTCCCATCATTTTATCAAAATAATACAATATTTTCCGTATATATTAATAAACAATTTAGTTTATTTTTCAATTCAAATGCCATAAACCATACCATACTTATTAGCATTTACATATAAGAATTTTTTATTTGCCGACATTTTTAAATTTATTAGAAAATTGGCTCGACTGTGTTAAATTAAATTAATATGTTTTCCACATTAAAATAATAATAACAAGTAAATTTAATTTAAAATGCTCAATTCCATTCTTCATGAAAACGAATGTTTTTATTTTTATTTGCATTCTAATAATAACACTAAAATAGAATATTTAAAAAAGGGAAATATTTAAAATACAGAAAAAAAACATTGAAATTGCAGAAAAGAGTATTGAAAATGTAGAAAAGTTTATCACAAACTTGGTCAAGTCCGCATCGAATTGTATATATTTTGTCTCTAGGACAAACCATTAAACCGGTATAAACTTTTCTGCATATTCAATCTTTTACGACATTTTCAATGTTTTCTTCTTCAAATTCAATGCTTTTTTCTGCAAATTAAATACAATCCTTTAAATACATCTGCTGCTGCTAAATTTAAATAAAAAATTCTTTCCAAAAAATTAGTGTCACTTACTAAATTAATTCCCATGATATAGGCTTATATTGATCCGGTAGAAACTTTTTCTACAAATTTAGCATTTAATCAAATCAAAGGAATGAAATTGAGAGTTCAAATTCAACAGAAATTACCGGAAATTCTGCACCCAAATAAGTTTATTTTGGGTAAAAATTTCATTTGAATTTTCTAAGAATAAAAAGTTCAAAAACTAACTCAAGTTAAATTCATTTATAAAAATAAAATCTATACTTTATCATTGGATTGATAGATACACTTTTTTAAAATTAAATTTTTATATTCAATTTTTTCTCTATTTTTCTTTTTCTAATTTAGAACAAACCAATGTACGAAACATTTTTTTATTTTTGTGAATTCTTTGATAATACAATTTGGTGAAAGTGAACTAGATTCATTTAAGCACAGACATTTAGTTTAGGGAAAATCATAGATTAACATTAACGTTCAAATTTCCTTATTCGACCATTTTTATCCATAAAAATGTGTCTAAAAAATTTGCTATACAAAATCGTCATATTTTTTCCCACAAATTACAAATTAAAGAATAACTTTTCACATGGATCCATCAAAAGGAATTTGAAATAAATCCCAAAAATGGACAAAAGTATTTTTGTATTCATTCCAAATTTTGTGTTGCCTAGCCATTCACGTTAAATTAAGGCACAACTTCAATCATTTATAAAAGTATTTAATTAATATATTTAAATTTACAGTCTAGCATTTTTTATTGCACAATTATTAAAATAAATATAAATTAAAACTCATTTATTATTAAATATTAGCTAATTCCATTCCATAAATAACTAAATTTTTGGTGAACTAAAAAGAGTACAATGTGGGAAATTATTTTTTTTAACAAATGAGCCCAGCAATCCAACTATAAAGTTTTATTTAAGTCCTCATATGCTTTGCAATTTTGCAATTCAACCATCCATTTCCATTTTAATTCCATCCATCTGATTAAATGTATCCCACATCCCACTCACATCATTGAAGGAAATGCCATTCACAAATTCATTATGGCCACTTTGATGCCATTAAAAATGGATTAATTTAATTTTGGGTTATTCCCTCTCAACAATAATCTTTGTTCCATCCATTCCACATTAATTAAATCAAAAAATGACTAAAATTCAAGTTTAAATGTGATGGCCATTTTGGCACAATTAATCCCATACTACATATTCCTTTGTCCTTGAGTCCATTATGGATTTTTGATTATTGTAAAATAAATTAGGGCCAATTGCTGCTTTTTTCCATTTACCTTTAATTGCATTCGAATAAAAAAATTTCCAAGAAAATGGAATCGTTTTTGGTGCACTGTGAAAATGTAAACACATTCCAGCCAGCAGCCGATAAAATGCATAAAGAATGCACCTGTCGGGCATTGAAGAAAGAAAATTTTGGCAAACAAAAAACAAATGCCAATTTGAACTTTTTTAATGAGCATTGCCAAAATAGGCATATTCCCTTAAATTAATGGAAACAAATATTTTAGATGCCCTTAAGGTGTATCCAAAAATTTATACAAAATAATTGCATTTTTAATTCATTAAATATTTTATTATTTCATCAACCCATTCTAATTAAAATCAATTTCTCTTCTTTTCAAAAGCCTTTTTATTTTATTCAATTTTTATGGCCCATAATTTATCCCATTAAAAACATCAAATTTTCAGCAGACAAATTGACCAATTTCCTCCATTTTTATTTTTAAACCATTTCCCCCAAATCTGCCAAATTCCTTTAACCATTATCCCATTCCAATAAACAATTATGGGCAATTCAATGTGTTATTACAGTGATGAACAATATGGATGCACCGGTGTCCAATTTGGAAGGTCAAAACAAATTCAAAATAAATATGAATCCATCTTTATTACAGAAGCCACAAAAGAGTCTCCGCAATCCCCAAAAAGTCGGCTATAACCCCAGTTACAATTGTTCAACCATTGAAAGTGAACACATTGGTCCATGATTTATCTAGAACAACAATGCAACGTATGAATTAGGAAACAATTTTTCATTGTCAATTTCCCATTTTAGCCTCTCCACAACAAAAAACACAAATTGATGGTCAAAATGGCCCAGAACAAATTCAACAAGATATCAATAACAAGGAATTGACATGGAGAGATCGGGAAATGTACGAAATAATTGATGGAAATTTAATTAATTATATTAATTATAGTATTGCCAAATGTTGGCGGACATATATTCAAACTGGAAGACGAGATATTTTCCACAAAACGATGCTATTTTGCATTGAGGCTAGTCCAAAATTGAATGAAATAATTGCATGCCAAAGATATTGTTACCGCGATTTAACAAAGTGGCCAAAATTGGATAGAATATGGTCCGAAAAGATTATTTTAAACAAATTAAATATTATTTATTCAGCAAAGCCCAATTCTATTTCTACGAAAAACTAATCTATGAATTGAATATGGATGAGAGGAAAATGCGGGATGCATGCACGAGTTTGGGCGAAACACATGCCAATTATGCCCAATATGGAATGAAGCCACATTTTCTTGATATTTATCATCAACAATTGCTGGGTAATTTAATTTAATTTTTTAATTATTTTATTTTTCCAATTTAAGGTTTAATTGCGAGTTTGCCTTTCCAAAATTCGGAAGAACGACAAGAAACGGTGGCTGCCTTCAATCGGTTCATTTCATTCATCATTGACATTATGAATCAGGCATATAGCCAAAAAGCCAGTGAAAAGAGGAATAATAAAAGGCCAAGCAAAACTGCATTATAAAAAAACAATATAAATTTTATTTTTATTTTTATATTTTATTTATGCCAATTTTAAATAAAATATTTACAAAAATTGAAAGAGTAAAGATCGAAAATGAAAAGTGTTCGAATTTTAAAAAATTGTGAAATGATTTTTATTTAAAGCCTTTTCTCATATTTCACATTTTATTTTTGCTTGGGAATTTACTGCTAAATATGAAATTTTAAAGCCCAAAGAGATAATCCATACAAATTGAAGTCGCAAAAATTTAAAAAAGCGATAAGGTTTATAGGATCATATTTTACTGCTTGGCAACAACTGTTTCCCGGCAAGTTTTAATCTAATTCTTTCCGGTTGTTCCGGTTAGTTTCCGGAAAGTTTTAATCTAATTCTTTCCGGTTGTTCCGGTCAGTTTCCGGAAAGTTTTAATCTAATTCTTTCCGGTTGTTCCGATTAGTTTCCGGAAAATTTTAATTCTTTCCGGTTATTTTCCGGAAAGTTTTAATTATTTCCGGTTGTTCCGGTTAGATCCCGGGAAGTTTTAATTCTTTCCGGTTAGATTCCGGAAAGTTTTAATTCTTTCCGGTTGTTCCGGTTAATTTCCGGAAAGTTTTAATTCTTTCCGGTTGTTCCGGTTAATTTCCGGAAAGTTTTAATTCTTTCCGGTTGTTCCGGTTAGTTTTCGGAAAGTTTTAATTCTTTCCGGTTGTTCCGGTTAGTTTCCGGAAAGTTTTAATTCTTTCCGGTTGTTCCGGTTAGTTTCCGGAAAAGTTTTAATTCTTTCCGGTTGTTCCGGTTAGTTTCCGGAAAATTTTAATTCTTTCCGGTTGTTCCGGTTAGTTTCCGGAAAGTTTTATTCGGTTAGTTTCCAGAAAGTTTTAATGCCTCCTGTTCCCCAAAGTTTCAATGGAATAAAAAACATCAAAAATAACATCATTTATATTTTATTCTGCATCAATAAAAATTAATATAAGTGAATAGAATTATTTAATTTGAAATTGAATAAAAATATATTATTAATATTTGAATATTTTTTGCCTTCAAGGCAAATAAATCATTGCAAAATTTTATCATCTTTCTTTCCATTGTCCCTTTCTATCGCGAGTTCCTTTCTCTTTGGCCGCATCCAACAATTCATCCTCCAATTTTTCCATCATATCCAACCGTTGATGGGTTACTCCTTTTGGATCATATCTACATTTAAGTTTTTTCATAAAGATCTAAAAAATTGAATTCCTCACAGAAATGTCGGATATTTCCAATATTTTTCGCGAATTCGACTCCAATCCCAAGGTGGCGTTCGTTTCACTAAATTTTAAGAGATTATCTAAATGGGCAATTTTTTTCAAATTTTTTGCGAATTATTTCTCAAATCATTTGGTAAATGTAAATTTAAAATATATCAAAAGATAAAGAATTTCTTTAAATGATACCAAAACCATAAAAATTGGTTAAACTACAGTAAAGTTATGTTTAGTAAATGAATTGATATTGATATCAGAAAAGAATGAGATGACACCAATCAAAAAATTTTTCCCTTTCTTCACTCAGATATCAGAGTACAAATGAGAAGAGAGATAGCTGAATACTGTATATGGTATTGGAAATTGAAATTGAAGGAACCCCAAAGCAAAGCCCAAATTTTCCATTCCTTTTTTAAGAGAATCTCTTCCGGTTTTTGGCTCATAACTTATCGAGGTTTTCCAATTTCATTTTTCATTTTGGAGAGCATAAATTGTCAACATTTTTGACATAAATCGGCCAAATGTATATGCAAATAAGTATTTTTTATAATTTTGTTCTGGAAATATTTTTCTTTTTAATTTATTTTTGGGAAAAGGACAGCATTACTAAAAATTTTACTCACTTCGATTTGCCCAAATATCAATTTTGAACATTGTATATATTCCGCAAATTATGCCAGTGATTGTGCAAAATGCTATAATTGCCCAAACAACGCGAACTTCCGAATGGTCTTGGAATGTATGAATATAGCTGAAAAATTAATTTTGAATAATTATTCAATTTAAATATTATTTTGTACCCTGAGAGATTATCAGCTGGCATTTGAGGTTTATACCGTGAATCACGGGACCAATAACGTTCATAACGGAAATGGCCCTTTTCGCCTGGAGGCGGTTTCAATTGGATTTTGGCTGGCAACGGTCTTTCCATTTCCCAATATCCATGCCGAAGAATATTCACGTGACGGCAGGAATTGGCAAAAATTACGCGAGATGAATAAATTAAAGAAGGATTTGATGGAGTTAATCGAAACATTCTCAATAATAAATAATATTAAAAATATAAAATAAAATTTTTAAGGAAAAATTCTTAAATTTCTTATAGAGGAAGCAATGGCAAAAACAAAAATGTAAACAAGTTGAAGAGAAGAGTGGCTTGGGGGAGGGTATTGCAATGGGGAATAGAAAAAAGGAATAAATATGGTCGTTGGTCCACAATTTTTAAGGGCGGCCTTATTAGGGGACAAAGAGCACCAAAGGCAGTAAATTTAGTAAAAAACATTCCCATTTTAATCGAAGAAAAAATAAATTATAATAATTATATTTAAATGAAACAAGTTTAAATTAATTTAAATTAAATATAATTAGCATTAGCATATCATTAAAATAGTGGTGCGCTTTTTTGCCGAAAGAATAAGACTTTTTGCGAAAACTTCGTAGCTTATAGTTATAATCAAATCTAATCGAAATAAGATTGGTATAATTTTTGTAATTATTTAATTCAAGAAAAAAGTATTCAATATTTTATTAATAAATGGTTTAATAATATGGAAATATTTGAATTGAAATCAATCATGACCAAATCTGGATAATTTAATTTTGACGGGATGTTGCAAACAAGGACTATTATTAAAATCCATTCGATGTAATTCTGGCTTCTTATAAATTGCATAAACACAACGAAGTCGATTCCGTTCATTTTCCTTTGAGAATCGTCGGCGTTTCGGATCAAAATATGGAAGAATGCCAGCAAATGTTGCCGGAACACAATCTTCGGCAATAAAATATTAAACAAAATTCAAAATAAATTTCCAACCGCATGGCTTCGATTTCCACATATTTCCCCAATCCGGCTGCCAACTCAGCGCTCTTTTTCCTCCCTCAAAACCTTCGGGCATATCTTTCAAAATTTATTAATGACAATTTGAATAATTCAATCCCTGCCAAGAAACCTTTACAACTCAATGTTTTTTCGAGTCCATGATGGACCCCCAACTTTTCGCAAAACCATTTGAATGCCTAAATTCCTCAATTGTCCATTTTTATTGAATATTTTCACTTTAATTCGTCGATTTTCACCGCCCATTCCAGGGAATAATCCATCGCCCACTTTTGGGTCCTCCCCATTGCATTCATTGTTTATTATCAAATTGGTTGGCCCAAACACGGATCCATTGTATCCTTCACGTCGATGCCGGTCACTCGGCACCCAATTGCCCATCATCACCTAAATATTAAATATAAAATAAATATATTAATTAAAAAATAAAAAATAAAATATTAAAATAATTAATTAATAAAAATAATAAATAAATTAATTAAAAATTAAAATTGATGCCTCATGCATTGATGGTTTTGGCGGTTGAGGTGTCATATAAAACCTTTAAAACGTTCCTTTTTTAATAAAAATCCAAATTGGACCAAAGTGCCGAAAGCATTGCCAATGGTGGATCCAATCGATTTATCAACAAATTTGGCCTATTCAACAAATCAATGTCGATGTTTTCCGTTCTCAGAAAATGTTGAAATTGGCCATAATTATAATTCCAAGAAAGCTTCAATTTTTATTTAAAAAATGTTTATTTATATTTAAAGAAACCTGTAAAGGTCCGCGACCAAAATAGCAACCACCAAATGTGCTCGAATTTACCCCAGAATCGGAAATCTCTCCGTCTGATGTTTTGCATGGATACCTTCAATAAATTAATACCATAATTTTGGACGTCATTTTTGGCTACCAAAAATCTAATTCCGGTGAACTTCGACAATATCTTCCTGCCAGATGGCAACTTTCACCATCTCTAAATGTATCGCCCTCCGGCCTTTTTCCAAATAAATGTGATCTTGGGCCGCCCTCAAAATAGTGGTAGAATCCTCCTCGATAGAAACATTCATTTGCGGATCGAAGCGAAAGATTTGATTGACTAAAAATTTCGATGGCTAAAGATGGAGAATATCTTCAAATTGACTTATAAACTCGAAGATTGTTTAGCCCACTTTCAGCCAAAACATGCGCAAAGAAGGCGGCCACATCGCGTCTTTGCAATTCATGAAGGGTGTACGGAGAATTGGCCAAAGATTTTGAATGAAGGGCACCGCCAAATTGGGGAAAATATCTGGCGGCAATGACAAAAGCATCGTAGGAATAGGGCAAACAAGGATGTTCGCCCCAACCTTGATTGGCCACGGGGAAAAGATCCTTTAAATGTTTTTATTTTAATTAAATATATTTAAGTGATTCACAACCTCCCACATTTTCCGTGTAAACCATTTTTCGATTCGAACTCTGGGCTTTAAATTTGGATCGACAGGGCCGTTTATGCATTTTTTGGATGGACCTTTGCCATATTTTCTCGTTTTTGGACAAACTTGGGTTGGCCCAAAAGGATATGAGGATAATATTGGGAGGAAAATGAGAAGAAGGGAATGCACAATTTTGGAAATATTCATTGAAATTGGATTGGATTAGAATGAACGCAAATTTGAAGGGGAATTGGACCAAAATTGTGAGCAGCACATTCTCGAATCCAATCGAATGGACAATTGACCAATTCCATTGTGTTTACCTGGGACTACTTTTTAGTATTGTCCAGTGTCCACCACCCACATTGCAATCATCGAATAAAAATGGATTTATCGAAGGAAAACAAATAATCGACATAAATTGGAACAATTTGAATGAAGAATGGATAAAAAAAACATTAATTCTTTTTTTAATGTGAATGGAAATTCGGCACAAATTTGAAATAATGAATATTTATTTTTAATTTAATTATAAATTCTTTGTGATTGTTTTCAATATTTGTAATTCCAATAAATTCATCAAAAAATGTTCTTCCCTGAATCAATCCATTGAATCCGATACAAAATTGTTCATTTTTTCCGCAAAATACAAAGGCAGCTCAATCTGCCGAATAAGTACAAAATCCACGCACTCATCCGCCCAATTCATAAATCCATTCATTAATTCATTCATTCAACTCCATTCAAGGTCAATTGAATTTCAATTCATTTCTATCCACCATTCATATTTCATTTTTATTACTAATAATATTATAAATATAAATATTTATTTTTAATGTTTATCTTTGGATCATTAATTTAGCATTAAATTTTCTTCGATTTTATAGCTAATCAAAAGTAAATTTAGCCCAAATAAATTTGGAAGGCAACAAATGTTCCTTTTTCTTTTAAAACCAATTCACTGGCTGTTTTCCTCCAATTTCATTTTATCCACCCAAAATCTGATCACTATAATTTTTCGCCTCCCAATTTTCTGCCCACCTCTTTCGGCATTCCCTTTTGATTAATTATTTTGTCCGTCCATGGTCAAATACTCTATTTTTTCCTTAAACCATAAAATCACACTCAAACTAGGATCATTATTTTTAAATTAATTAATTAATTATTGTAATTCAAATTGAATAAAATTAATCAATAAATTCAAAATTGCATCAATAAATTTTACTCAATTCGATATTTAAACTTTACTTCTTTTCTCCTTTGAGTTTAAATATATTTTAAAAAAGAAAAGGAAACCGGTTTGTGCCTGGAGGCAAGTGAAAATTTTTCTCAATTGAAGGCCAACAAAATACAATTTTTTGGTTCTCCTTCAAACAAATATTTTCTTTCACCCAATAAACCAATAAAATTCCATTTAATTCTTCCTAATTTATACCAAATTTTATTACAATCTCAAACACAATTTTTAATTTAAAAATATATTAAAATATTTTAGCCAATTTTGAATTTTCAACTACAAAAATGGGCAACATTGTATTCGGAGAAAAATTTACATGCTTTGAAACGAATGAATATTGTTGGATATTTACTAATTATTTTTGTAAAGATTCAAATTAATATTTAAAAGGTGCCCGTTCTTGTGCCGAACCAGCCCAATGCGTTTATGTGGATCGTTGTGGCGACTCATCAAATGCCCATTATGCATGCCTTCCTTTTGATATGCGTTTCCTAACGTTGGTCATTCAAATCATGTAAAAAATGTGATTTGAAAAATTACAATTTTTTGCAAATTTTTTGATTTTCATTCTTTTATAATTTAGGTGGATTTTGGTTGGTTGTTTTTTGGTTGTCGTACTTTGTTGTTCTGCATTGGTCGTTTGCTATGCAATTCGAGCAATTCGGCAATCTTTTCGCCATGCAATCCAAACCGATAATGACATCATTTTCTACAATGCGAGGTCAAAATTAAAAATAAATAAATTTAATTATTTTTTCAGAAATGTGCATAATTTTCCGCATCCGGCCGCAATGAAATATCAGCAAAATGGAAATGCCGACAATCGAGAATATAATTTACGAAGGAATGGATATTATTGAGATTGGCTGAAAAATGCCAAAAATGTCATTCTATTCCATTTATATACATTTCTAACGGGAATTCGCTTGCTCCATTTATAAAATATATTCCTTATATTACTTATATAAATAAATTCATATTTTATTTATTTATTTCTTGATTTTATATTGGCATTAGTAGGCCTTACTTTTGGACTGATGGGTTCTTTGAGGCACGTACTTGGCGCCTAATATAAGAAAAATGCCGGCTGGTGATTTTGCCCAGTTTCACTTTTAAAGAATGCATTTTTCGTCCATTTCCATATTTCGAATTCATATAAAAAATACTAGTCATTTTAATATAAGCCAAAATTTTGTACTATATTATTGTTGTTTGGGCAATTGGAAAGTATCATCGGAAGCAGTGATGAGTTTGGAATTAGGACGGAAAGAATTGAATGGCGAAAGGCAGAAAAGGCAGTTTGCTGAATAAACAAATAATGCAAATATTTGTCCCCAAATTGGAAGCACAATTCGCATTGCCAATAACAAATTTGGCCTGCAGGCTGGCAACAAATTTAAATATAATCCATTCCATTCCAATCTACTAATTTCCTTCCACCGAATTCCGAACTCCCACTGTCATAAATTCATTTGACCTTCTTCCCAAGGTGCCCCTTCTATAATTTCAAAAATTTCGTGCAATGCGCACATCGAAAGAGGAAAGAATCGACGGTGCGCGATGGATGAGTGGAATCCCCCAATTGACCCAATATACAACCTCCACCCATCCCATCCAATAATTTCATCGACCTTTGCGCATACTAACCCATTCAATTCTCCCAATAGACACGCAATTTTGATATTCTCAGTCGGTCAATTATTATTCCCACATTTCCATTCACCAATTCAATTTAATTTTAGAATAATTCAGCAGATTATTCTTTTGCCGAATTTATTCTTTTTATTTGTTTTATTATCAGTAAATACAAATATAATAGCGGAAAAGTCAAAGGACTCACTATTAAAAAAGGAGAATGGGAATGGGGAATTAATGGTTCGGTTAGAAAAAACGAAAGAAACAATGCTGATTCTTAATGCCCATTCCATCTAAATTTCCCACAAATTAATGATAAACCAACCCAAAACCCATCCACTAATAAATAATTTTAATAAAATGTAAATACATACATTTGAGAATACATAATTTTGGACATTTCTTCCTATTCTTACTATTATTTGCTCTTTGGCCTTTCAAAAAGAATGGCGGACAACAATGAATGTGTTAATATTTGTTGTTTTGCTATTTTAGCCATAATCCACTGTCAACCTCACTTTTGGCCACTGACTGCTTCCATGGCTCCTAAAGCCCGTCCCATTCTATTTGTCTCTGCCAACTTATCTGGCCATAATACTTTCTACTCTTCTGTCTCTTTTGGCCAATTCCCTATCTTCCTTTGGTGCATTCGCTTAAAATTGATTCGGTAATATCTCTGCCACCGCTCGCCGCTCTTTGGCCCATTATTCTCCTCGCGGCGTAAATATTTTCCACTGGAAAGCAGCAAATGTTCTCAATTGGCTTGCCTATTTGGCCTTCTCATCTCCTCCTCTGTTTTCAAAACATTTTCTACGGATTTTCACTTCATTTCATTGCGTCAATCCTCATTTGTTTAAAAAAAAACCACGTGGTAGTTTCTCACCAACACAAAACCGCGTGGTAGCTTTACATTCCCCTTCCAAACTTCCATTTAGCCTTTCACTAAAATGAACTTAAAAACAATGTTTAATTCCAAATGACTTTGCATTTTATGGTATATTTTGCGGCCTCAATCTATTCAATTCATGCAAAAAATGCAAACCATCCAACCATCCATTTTCTCATCAATTTTTTTGCACATTCCGCTGATCTTTATCAGCAAATCGGGCACAACAAAAGCCAATGGCCTCTAATGGGAAATGGAATATTCTCTCCGCCAATTTGTCCTTCGCCCATTTCCACAATTCCTTTGGACATTGCCGCTTTTTTGATTCATCTCCGGCGGCATCAACAATTCTCATTTGTTTAATTCCCCACGAGATTAAAAGGAATCAATCCATCAAATTGGTTCAGTTTACCCTTTGTTCAATTTTCTAAATTTAAACCCCAATTATTCATCACATCCTTCTTTGCAGAACAAAAATCAAAGAATATCAAACACCATTTTTCCCAATTCAACAAGAATCAAATCATTCATCCGGAAATTCACCTCCAAGGCCAATCCACCAATTCTTCGTACGGAGCAATGGCCGAAACACAGCCAAATGAAGGTGGAATGCCGAAGGAAATTGAACAACGCGAATTGCTGATCGAAAAGCCAAAAGAGGGAATCGATGGGGAGCCGAAAAAGCCAATTCCGGTAAGAATAAAACCCAAAATAGATAGACCTATTGTTTTTTGATTACTGAAAATTGAAAAATATGGCCTTATAAAAATTCCATGAAAATTGTCCAAAATTGTTTTGTAAATGATAATTTAATGGAAATGACCCAATTCCATTCATTCTTTGCTATCCGAAAATGGGGTGGTTGATTATTCGGTAGTCATATGCCCTCCATCCTTATTCATTATTTTGGGGAGTGCCTCCACCCAATCAACTTTTAGCCAAAAAGCAGACCCAAGAAGTGAGGGGACCTTCGACTTTTAAACTGATTCAAAATGCCCTTTTCTACTCCATTTTTGTTCATTTTGTTCATTCATATTTCAATGATTTACCATAAAAGTAACCAAAGAAATTAAATTTAATTTCCATCCATTCATTTAGCCATTTTATCGAAATATTTGAAAAGCTCTTCAAAAAGGAATAGTCTCAAAATGAATTAAAATATTTCTTGACAAATATTTCCTTTCCTAATCTAATATTTGACCAAAATGGGTTTAATTTCTATTTTAATTCCATCCAAAGCCAATAAAGGCATCGCCGCCTTTTTTTTTGTTTGCCAAAAGCTTAATTTAAAATTAATTAGCGCCAATCAAATCCGTTGATCCCCTAACTAATAAGGAGGACGGCGCAGACGAAGAAAATAAGCAAAATAAAATTAATTTTGAGAGCAAATAAAGGAGAAAGGCAAAATGGAAACAAAATTGAATAAAACTGGATTAATGTGCTAAATGAATAATAAAAATTGATGAAAAAGGAAATGGGCATTATTATCAATTAACAGTGAATGGATTATCAATGAAGACATTCATAATTATTACACAAAATAAAATGTAAAGCCATGGAAACTGTAGTGTCCAAAACTCATTCAATTTTTATCAGCAAAATTCAAACAAAGAAGAATGAAAATAGAAAAGTAATTCGGAAGCATCAATTCTTTATAATCAGTAAATTCAATTTTATACGGAATTACAACAAAAATAGTAAAATGAGAAATAATCTTTTAAATGATTTGGACCACTTCACAATTCAAAAACATCAAAAAATACTTTTATCTTTTTTAAGCAAAAATTATTTCACAATTCCATCTAAATAATATTAAAATAGGAAAATTTTGGGATTGATCATCTTTAATCAGAATTAGCTATTTCCTCAAAATAAATAAATTTCCCTCTCATCTAGGATTAAATATATATTTATTTATTGCGCCAATTGGGAATCAAAATTCACGAGGCCAAAACAAATATTGCAAAATCGTGAACGTTTAATTTTGGCTGCCATATGCTAAATTGTAACAAAATGGGCCAATTTTTAGTATTTTGATTGGGGCGAAAAGCAAATGTAAAATTAAAATAAATGAGCTTATTTTACAGGCAAAACAGACCCGCAGTTCTCATCAGGAACATTTTAATATTTATTAAACTTTCCCTCAAACATTTGCGCAATTCCCTGTCAAATTTAAAATATATTTTCAAATAAAATCAAAATAAAATATTTATTTTTATTTTTGTTTTGATCAATCAAAACTGAAACGGACTAAATAAAATTCATCCAAAAATTCAAAATATTAAATTTATTGAAATAATAATTTTACAATTTTCTGATTGAGTTTGTGTCCAATAAAATATTTTTTGGGTGACTGGGTCATGTCAAAATCATAAAAAATGAGCAACAATTTTGCACCCAAAATTTGCGCGCATTTTTGCCTCAATTGATTCCATTTTATTGGCTCACTTTTTTGCCCCAATTTTGCCAAATCCCCAATAATTCCCTGCTGGGCAAAAATATATTTTCTTTCAATTTAAAACTTTTAAAGAGAAAATCGCCCGACAAATAATTAGTGAATTATTTCTGTGAAATTTAAATTTGAATCTCACCCAAAATTTGAAATCCCTAAAAATGGAATTGGAAAATGGGAAAATACCGCCATCTCCATTCAAATTTGATAATATTGTCCCTTCCTCATCCCCTACATATTCAAATAAGGTAAAAAATTACAAAATTAACAAAAAATAATTCAAATTTAAATTAATTAAAATTTATAAATTTAATTATTATTTTAAAGGAGGGTCGTTGGACCAAGGCGTTGATTTTTGCGGTTTTGGCTGCCGCCTTTGGCAGTTCCTTTCAATTCGGCTACCATATTGGGAACATAAATTTGCCAGCGGATTTAATCAAAGATTGGTTCAGCCAATCCCACGAACAAATGACCGGACAAAAAATTAGTGCGGATGATCTTGAGAATAAATGGTGGAAAACTGGGAAAATTATTTTAGGGAAATTTGTTAATATTGAAGGGCAATCGCCGTCGGAATATTTGCTGTTGGGGGAATGATTGGTGGCATTTCGGTTGGCACTGTGGCCGACAAATTGGGCAGAAAAACTGCATTGCTTTACAACAATGCTTTGGCCGTAATTGCAGCGGCGATGATGATTGGGGCAAAATATGTGGGAAATTATTATCTCTTCATCGTTGGACGATTGGTCATTGGGCTCAATTCGGGTAATTTATGAAAATTTTATTATTGGGGGAATTATTTCAATTTCTCGACTTTATAACCTTTTAACCAAACTTCCTATCAATTTCCTCCGCATCTAAATCATCTCAGTTTTTTTCGAGCTCTTTCGTAAATCCACTATGAAAAGTCCTTTATAAGTTAAGAATATCTAATTTCATTCAACCAATTTAATAAATTCAATGAATATTTGTGAAGGATTGAACAGTGGATTGGCTCCAATGTATTTGACGGAAATTTCGCCCGCAAATTTGCGAGGCTCCATTGGCTCATTTGCCCAATTATTCGTCACAATTTCCATCCTTTTCTCCCAAATCCTTGGCCTTCCATTCCTTTTGGGCACTCCTCAACGTTGGCCATGCATTTTTGGCTTCACCATCGTTCCAGTGATTGTTCAATTGTGCACTTTGACTTTTTGTCCGGAATCACCAAAATTCAATTTGGTCGTTCGTGGCAGAAAGGAACAGGCGGAAAAGGATTTGAAAAAACTTCGCCAAGAAAATGATGTGAGAAATATTAATAATGGATTAAAATATAATTAAATTATAATTTTAATTTAGGTCAGTGCGGAATTGGACCAAATCAACGAGGAGGCAATTGCCGCCCGTTCTCAGGCTCAAGTAACTATGAAAGAGATGTTTGGCAGAAATCTTTATTGGCCTCTGACATTGGCAATGTTTATGATGATTTCCCAACAATTGAGTGGCATCAATGCTGCCATGTTTTATTCCACCCAAATATTCAAGGGTGCCGGACTCAAGGATCAATGTAAATTAATTCAAATTAATTTTAATAAAAATATATTTTTAAGGGCCAAATTATGCTACAATTGCGATGGGCGCCATCAATATGTCAATGACACTTGTTTCCGTCTATTTGGTACTATAATTTATTCCCTTTTTCTCCCTATTCAAATTTTAAGGTTGAACATCCAAAATTCGGTCGTCGCTCTTTACATATTGCCGGAATGGTTGGAATGTGTTTTTCCACTGCGATGGTTGCCATTTCCATGCTTATTGCCAAGGTTGGCTTTCTTTCCTATTTCCATTATTTTAAATTCCATCCATTTTTGCAGTCCATTGAATGGTTTTCATTCATGTCCATCATTTTTGTGCTCCTTTTCGTCATTTCATTCGCCACTGGCCCCGGTATTAATAATATAAATAATCATTAATTAAAATATTTGAATTTTAGGCTCAATTCCATGGTTCTACGTGAATGAAGTGTTCCCATCCAATGCCCGAGGCAATGCCAATTCCATTGCCGTTTTGACCAATTGGTTTTGTGTAGTCCTCATTGGCATATTTTTCCCAATGATCAATGTCCGTGTTTAAATTGAATTCGTAATTAAATTGTGTTTTTTAGGGAGTTCTCCACGAATATTCATTCTTCGTCTTCACCGCCCTTTTGGTCCTGTTCATTTTGTTTGCAATCAAATTTCTGCCTGAAACAAAGAACAAAACTTTGGAGGAAATTCAGGCTGAAATGGATCGCCGGAGGGGATTTACCACCAAAAAAGTGGATGCTTAATCAAATTGATCCCTTTCTAATAGCATTTAATATTTTCTCTGCCTAATAAGCATTATTTTTGTCTGCCTCTTCAGTAGGCCATATCCTCTTTCCAACAAAATCTACTTCTGTTAAAATTAATTAATTAATTAATATTTTAATTGTCCAATTTATTAATTAATTTGCCAATTTTGCTTCTACTTCAATCTATTCTAGCCCATTAATTGTTTAACTCCTATGAAAATTTGGCAATGATTTTTGGATTATTAATTTAATTCAACACTCTTTTCGAGCATTTATTTGACATTTATCTAAACGCATTTATTTTTATTCCTATTTTAAATTTGAATAAATTGAATAAATGTTATTTAATTGGTCATAATATATTTTAGTCTTTTTTAAATTCCAAATGGTAATAGATTTTTACATAATTAAAAATTTTTGGTTGGGTAAATTATAAATTTTTGATAAAATTTTATGATATTTTCTCTCTTAACAAAACAATTGAGATGAATTGTGTTCCTCCTAACAAATGAAGTACCATATTCCCCCCTCTTAATCATTTATTGCCCGAAGGAGGGGAAGATTTGTTTTCGCTCCATTTTGACAAGTGAAATTTGGAATACCATATTCCCCCTTCTTTTTGGAGGGGAAGATTTGTGTTCCATCAATTTTATTCAATTCATTGTCACTTGTTTCGTTAGTTATTCTTTAGCCAAATATCTAATTTTCCTTTTTCAAAATACAATCATAGTGTTTGGGTAATAAAAGTTGGAAGTACATCTTAAAAAATGAATATAAATTGGTATGATTGTGAAATTTTGTAGATTTTATTTTCATTTGATTTATTCCATTTCCGGGGATAATATTGTTTAAACATTTTCTAAGGTTCATTCAATATGCCATGGGCGTGGATTTTGCCCAATTCTTGATAACCAAATGATGCGATATTTGCTTTTGGATTTTTCTTTTCAGATGATTCATAAAAAATCCTAAGCATTTCTTCTTTTTTGGAAGTTTGCCTTCTTCTCGTTCCAAGTTTATGTTTGGCAATGGGATTTGTTGGGAAGATTGGGCCGAAAAAAGGTTTGTTTCATCACCATAAAAGGCTGAATATTGGTGAAAAGGCAAATTCTTTTTCATTTTTCTAATAAGGCAAATTTTTTTCATTTTTTAAAATAAATTTAGCAAAATATTGTCAATTTCAATGCAATTTCATTCATTCACAATATTTTTGATTTTATTTTTATTGCATTTTTCCCATTATGTAAATGCCGCTGAAGAGTAATATTTAAATTAATAATTAATATATAATTTCATATCTAATTTAATTAATTATGCTGAAAAATCATTCTTGTCGAAAAATATATCTTTTTAATTATTTCGTCATAGCTAGATGCTAGGACTTATTAGTATTTTTAGGGTCCAGCATTGGTTAAGAGTTAAAGCTAAGTAAGGTAGGAATCCTAAAGAAGTTGGATTTGGCCAAATTATATGGCCTAAAATAACTGATTTTTCGACAAGAAAGATTTTCAAATTCAACACTTTTTTTTCGGCAATCCAGTCTTTTATTATATTTTTTATAGATGCATTTCTTGTGCATCATCAATTTTTGCAAGTGAATGGCAGGTAACAGGATTTCCAATTCATCCACCGCGTTCTGAAGTGTATAAATATTCGAAGAATTCACCTGACAATGTCCTTTTCCCTTTAAACTTTAAGTGTACAAATTTTTTAGGTAAAAAGTTTTGCATTTACGGATCAATGTGACAAAAAATATGATGAAAGTACCAACAAGTTGCCAATAACGCCATGTTCAGGCGGAGTATGCATTGAAATGTTGCTTTTGGCAAGTGAGTTCATTATCCAATTAATCAATAATTTTTTTAATACTGTGTATAAATGCATATGTACATATAGTATTTAATTTAGGCAAAAAATTTTCACTTCGAAAAATAATCTTTTTAGGCCATATAACTTGAGAAAGACTACTTTAAGATCCCTAACCTATCTATTTTTTTTCGAAATTTTAAATATTTTTTCGAAATTTTAAATATTTTTGAAATTTTTAATAGTTTTTTGAATTTAATATTTTCGAAATTTTCATTTTTTTTTTCGAAAATTCAAAATTTCTACAAAATTTTCAATATTTTTTAAAGTTTTTCGAAATTTTCAATATTTATTTTACTTTTAAATTATTTCGGATAAACAAATTTCGAAAATTAACCCATTTAAATTGTTCGAATATAAAAATCACTAAACCCAAAAAATGATTTAACTATAATAATAATCCAAAATACATAAGCAAATTAATAAAAAATTGCTCCGAAATTGAGATGGAGTCTATGGGACTGTTCGCGGCTGTCTCGCCGATTTCTATCTCAGCTCGAAACAACCCCCAATTGGAAAGGAACAATGCATTTTGGGCAAACAAAACCAGAATACAACAATTTGGGAAGGGGACAAACCGATTCCAGTGCCACAAACCTCTGTTGGCTTCAGTACGTGCAGGAGCACAACAGGAGTAAGGAATAAATTTGCGAGAATGAATAATCAATCATATATTCGATTAGGACATACCTTGCAATAATATTTTGGAGGCAAAATCAAATTTTGCATTGGGCACCAAAAAAAAGGATGAAAAGGATACGAACAGTGCTTGGAGTAAGAATTGCGAGGATATGGCAGGAAGTCATTTTTTTAGAATATTTTAAAGTATAAATGTCCATTTTTGAAGAAAGAAAATGAATACATATCATAATTACATTAATAAATTAAATTCATAGGTGTTGAATGCTTGGAGTGCCAACGATACGACATGGAGGGAACATGCAATTGGGATGTGCGAAAATATTGCAATGGTGGATGGTGCACAAAAACGATTGGATATGTGAATGGTCAAAAGCGAAATATACTGGAACCCAGATTAAAAATATTTTTTAGGCCGTTGGTTGGAAGTGCGTGGCTGTGCTCCCATAAATCCATTGAATAGTCAAACTTGCTTCAAAATCGACAAAACAACACAATTTCCTCTTCTGGCCGATGTGAACGTTCCTCGGGTTAGCCAATGAAAATATTATTTTAATTAATTTTAATATCCCCAAAAATAGACGGTAAGCATTGAGCATTGTATGTGCGCTACCCAAAAATGCAATGGGGCAATGAAAATGGCGGGCAAAAATATTCCAATTGAATTGTTGCTGATTTTGGCCATTTCAATTTCAATAATGGCATTAAAATTGAATTAAATATTGAAAAAGTGGAAACATATTTTGAAGGGAAGGCCACGTGATCCTTATTTTGTGATTTTCTATTCCTCCAATAATTATGTCTTTTTGTTTCCTTTTCCCCATCAATTTTGGTTATTATCAATCACAATCATCATCCATAAATAATAAATAAGTAAAAAGACCATCCATCCAACCATTCAATTATACACAACCCTTCTTCCCAATTTTCATCGATTTTGATAAAATTGTCAAATTAATATTTTGCCAATAATGGAATGTCAAAATGGCGAATTACCAAATGGGAATTCTGACCAAATTCTTGGCCAATTCGATTGTAATATTTTAACATTTTTCGTCAATGGAAAACGCATTGATGTGCCTTCCATCGATCCAAGGACAACATTGGCTGCATTCCTTCGAGAAAAATGTCAAAAAATTATATAAATTTGGAATATTTTATATTTTTGTAGTGAATTTACGCGGCACCAAAATTGGTTGCAATGAAGGAGGATGCGGGGCATGTACGGTTATGGTATCGGACATTGATTTGGCCGATGGCAAAATTAGGTTAATCAAAAACAAAAACAATGAAAAGAATTAATAAAGAGAATAAATAAAATCAAAATTTTCCTCGAAAATTTGATTAATTTTCATCAATGGCATTGGGAATATTTTAGCTAATTTATCGATCAAAATCATTAAGAATATCATTTTCTTTTTCCATTTTGCAACATTTTTAAAGGCATTATTCCGTCAATTCATGCCTCACTCCAGTTTGTTCAATTTTTGGTAAGGCCATCACAACGGTTGAGGGAATTTCTGGCGGTTATAAACGAATTCATCCGGTTCAGGAACGACTTTCAAGGCATTTAAAAATGAATTCCAAATCAAAATCCAATTTTCCCAACAGAACGCATGGCTCACAATGTGGTTACTGTACGCCAGGGTTTGTGATGGCAATGTACACTTTGTTACGAAACAATCCACAGCCAACACAAACAGAAATTGATGAATGCCTTCAAGGCAAATCAAATTATTAGGAATTTTGTTGAATTAATTTAAAATGAAGATGTTTCAAAATATTTATGAAATTTTTGGCAAAAAATGGAAGAAAAAATTTTTTTAATTTTATTACTATTTTAGGTAATCTTTGTCGATGCACCGGCTATCGGCCAATTCTTGAGGCATTCTATACTTTTTCTGTAGACCAAAATTTGGAAATAAAAGAAAATGGGGAAATACCCAAAAAATGTTGCGGAGAAATGGAAAATTGTTGCATGAATGGAGGAAATAATTTGGCAGAAAATGGATGCAGAAAAGTTGGTCAAAAAATGAGGAAATAAATTTAAATAAATATTCAAAAAGGAATTGAATAAATTGACGGCGGGAATTGAAGAAAATTGGCAACCGATTGATCCAACCCAGGAATTAATATTTCCTCCGGAACTTTTGGTAAAAATATTAAAATAAAAATATGAATTTTTTTATTAGGCAGGAAAATGGCACCAAAAATCATTTGCCATGGAATATGGGGAATTCCTTTGGTTGCAGCCAAATTCAATTTCCCATTTGCTTAAACTGAAAAATCAATTCCCAAATGGGCGATTGATGGCCGGAAATAGTGAAATTGGGGTGGAATTAAAATTCAGACATATCCAATTGGGTGTAGTGATCAATGTTAAGCAAGTTTGTTTTTGGATTAATTCATGATCACCATTTAATTAATTATTATTATTATTTTGGGTGCCAGAACTCCGTCAAAAATGGACAGATGAAAATGGAATTTGGCTGGGCACAGGCCTTTGTCTGAATGAAGTTAAAAAATGGATGCTAAAATGCGTTCAAGAAATGCCGGGTTAATTCTTCAATGGAATTTAAATAAATATGTAAATTTTTAAGAAGAAAAAACTGTCATTTTCCAATCGGTCATCCAAATGTTGCATCTTTTTGCGGGACAACACATTCGAAATATGGCCGTAAGATTGATTTGAAATTAAAATAAATACATTTGAATTTAATCTGTTGATATTTTTTGAAATTAATTAAAAAACTTTAAAAATTAATTTAGCATAATTATTTTCACCTACAAATAATGAACATTTTAAAATTTAAATATTTTAGACAATTGCTGGAAATATTGCCACTGCCTCGCCAATTTCTGATTTGAATCCAATTTTGATGGCATCTGGCGCCAAATTGTTGCTTCAATCAGAAAATGGAGGAAAGCGACAAATTCAATTGGATCAAGCATTCTTCCCAGCCTATCGAAAAACGGGAATTAGGGCCGATGAATTGATTAGGGCAATCCAAATTCCATTTACAAATTCGCGGCAACATTTTCGGGCATATAAACAGGCACAACGAAGGGAGGATGATATTGCCATTGTTAGTGGCGCATTTTTGGTGGAATTTGATGAGGGAAATGGTCCAATTTTGAATAAAATAAAAATAATTTACAAAATGAAGATTACCATCGAATTGCAAAATTAAAAATGGCATTTGGCGGTGTTGGACCAACAACACGAATGGCAAAATCAACAAATGGATTCGAGGGAATGGAATGGAATGAGAAAATATTTGAACAAATTAGCCAAAAATTGGCAGAGGAATTTTGTGTGGCCGAAGGAGCACCAGGGGGAATGGCAAAGTTGGGAAATAAAAATAATGATTAAATTAACAAAATAAAAAATTGAAGATATCGACAAACTTTGGTGCTCAGTTTCTTCCTAAAATTCTATATTTCCGTCTGCGAAAAATTCCAAATTGGAATGAAAGATTGGATTAAAGGGGAATTGACGGAATTAAGTGAATTTGAAGGTGATTGTGGCCATTTCCAAAGCATTCAACTTTTTCAGGTCCAAGCAATTTAATTTAGACAAATTTGTATTTTGAAGGAAGTACCCGGCTCCCAACCTCGAATTGACCCAGTCGGCCGTCCATTGATGCATTCCAGCGGGGAAAAACACACAACGGGGGAGGCAATTTACACGACGGATGTTCGGTTGCCATCAGATTGCCTCTATTTGGCCTATGTCCAATCACCGGTGGCCATTGGCACAATCAAATCATTGGATTATTCCGCCGCACTCAAAATGGACGGAGTTGTGGGCAAAATTGATTGGCGCGATATTCCGGGTTCAATCAACATTGGCCATGGAATGGAGACACCGGTTTTTGCAAAGGAAAAAGTCGCAAATGCAGAAAATTGGTTATTCATCAAAATGATTGCAGATTTCCTATCATGGCCAACCAGTTGGGGCCATTTTGCCCATAGAACATGAAACGGCAAGAAGAGGGGCAGCTTTGGTTAAAATTGAATTGGAGAAGGAGAATGAAAATAGTGAAATGAAGCCAATTGTTACAATTGAAGTTGATTCCAATTAATTCTACAATAATTGTTTATTTATTTTTTAGGAAGCAATTGAGAAGAATAATTTCATTTTCCCTGCCCCATTTCGAATTCACAGCTCTTTGGCATTGCCTGGGGCAAAAACAAAGAATGAAGTGGATTGGAGCAAATTTAATCGAATTATTGAAGGTAATTAATTAAAGTAAATTAAATATGTTATTTTAAAAAGGACAAATTCGTATTGGTGGCCAGGAACATTTCTATTTGGAAACACAAAATTGTGTGGCAATCCCTGGGGAAGGCGATGAAATGTCAATTATTGTTTCGACACAGGCAGTCAATGATGTCCAAGTGAAAATTGGGATAAATATTAAATATATTTATTAAATTGAATAGAGTGATGTGGCCGATGTGCTTGGTGTCCAGAGGAATTCAATTTCGGTGAGCGTCAAAAGAATTGGCGGCGGATTTGGTGGCAAGGAAAGTTGTTGTGGCCTTTTTGCCGCCGCCGCAGCAGTTGCAGCCAAAAAGTTTATTTTTTAATATTAATTTTAACAATTTATTAAAATTGACATAGATTTAATCGTGCAGTCCGTTTTTGGCTGGAACGTTTCGATGATATGGCAATCAGTGGGAATCGACATCCATTTCGATTTGATTATCGTTTCGCATTGGATGGACAAGGGAAATTCGCAGCAATGGAGGTGAATGCATTCAGCAATTGCGGATATTCCCTGGATTTGAGCAAAGGAGTAATGGGTAATTTGGCCAATATTCTTTCGTGAATATTAATTCCAAATAAAAAGAACGTTGTCTTTGCCATTTGGATAATGTTTACAAATTTGGCAATTTGGATGTTTACGGACATTTATGCCGAACAAATTTGGCCTCGAATACGGCATTCCGTGGATTTGGTGCACCTCAAGCGATGTTCGCCACGGAAACAATTATAAAACATGCGGCTGAACAATTCAAACTTGACCCAAATGAGGCAAAATTAAACAATAAATCGAATATTATTATTATTCAATTTTGTGAAGATTCGTTTTGAAAATATGTATTCCGAAGGGGATTGTACTCATTTTGGGATGCACCTGCGCCAATGCAATATTCGTCGATGTTGGACTGAATGCTTGGAAATGGCCAATTTTGAGGAAAGGAAGGTGGCGGTGAACAAATGGAATGGGCAAAATAAATTCATTAAAAGGGGAATTTATTTGTTGCCAACAAAATTTGGTGTTGCCTTTGGATTCAAACGACTTAATCAGGCAAAATTACCCTCAAATTATAATGGATAATTCATTTATTTAGGCCGGCGCATTGGTGAATGTTTATTTGGATGGATCGGTGCTAATTTCGCATGGAGGAATGGAAATGGGTCAAGGATTGCACACAAAAATATTACAAGTGTCCTTTTTTGTTTTAATATTACCTTTCATAATATTTAGATTGCCTCTCGCACTTTAGGCATTGACATTTCATGGTTAAAAATCATTGAAACAGCAACGGACAAAGTGCCAAATGCGAGTCCAACTGCGGCCAGTGTTGGAAGTGATGTGAATAGATTGGCCGTACAAAATGCGTGCCAAACAATTTTAAAGCGATTGGAACCAGTTCGAAAGGAATTAGGCGAAAAGGCCGAATGGAAAGTTAGAAAAAGAGAAATTTCGGGAATATGTTTATATTTTGGCAGGAATTAGTGCAACAAGCATATGCAAATCGAATCCAACTTTCGGCAACCGGATTCGCAACGTATTTAAAAGAACATATTTTTGATTATTTTTCAAAAGGATTCATTGTGAACCGGCAAATTTCGCCGAAGGTCGTGGGGCTGAATATTACGGGTATTGTGTTTATGGGGTGGGATGTGCTGAGGCGGAAGTGGATTGCCTCACAGGGGATCATCGAGTTGGTTAAAGAAAATTAATTTAAAATGGTATTTTGATTATTAAAGTTGTTGCGAGTGGACATTGTAATGGATGTTGGCGAATCATTGAATCCTGCAATTGATATTGGCCAAATTGAGGGAGCATTCATTCAAGTGATAAATTTATTATAAAAGATTTCCGAAAAGAAATAATTTCCGGAAGTAATGTAAAATTATTTTTCGGAACGAATTACGAATACTTTTCCGCCAAATTTTTCGAAAATGAGGTTTAAAATTTATAAATCAGGGATATGGCCTATACACAATGGAAGAATTAAAAGTTCGACCGGATGGAACGAGACTAACCCGTGGTCCAGGCACATATAAAATTCCAAGTGCCGATGATGCTCCCCGTCAATTCCATGTTAAATTGTTGGCCGGTTCCTCAAACAAAGATGGCATTTTCTCATCAAAAGTCAATTCAAAATAAAGTTCAAAATATTCAACCACTTTTTTGAAGGCAATTGGCGAGCCACCATTATTCCTTGGTTCTGCCGCGTTTTTCGCAATTCGTGAGGCAATTGGGGCCTATCGAAGGGAAAATGGTCGGGAAGGATATTTCCGTTTGGATAGTCCAGCAACACCGGAACGAATTCGAATGGCATGTGAGGATGCAATCACCAAAAATGTTCGCCAAAATTTTATTAAAACAATTTAATTCATATTTTTACAGGCAACTTCCCAAAGCAGCCCTCAGCCATGGACAGTGGAATTATAAATGAAATAAAATTATAAATAAATATATAGCATTGATTTATCACAATAATTAATGAATAAAATTTTTTTCATCTTTCTTTTATAAAAATCTAAGTATTAAAAACAGTAACTGCCCAAGTGCCATTGCCAATATTGAATGTTAGCAATATTTGAATTGCTGTTACAAAACTCATAGACAATTCCAAATATTTTTTTCCCGTTATTTATCCATTCAATGCCGCTCCCAAAAATGCGCATTTCCTTTCAATTTAGGGATCCAATTACCTTTGTTAAACATCCGTATTCATTCCTTCCAATTTCATAACCATTCCCCTTTTTGCATTCTTTCGATTGAATATTTCAATTATCAAAACTTGATTTTTAATAAAAAAAAGTCGACAATTATTATAAAATGTCAACAAGTTATGATGACAATGAATTGATTGCATTGATTCAATTCCACAGCATCGATATCATTGTTATTCATTCAAATTTTTATTCAAATTTTCTTTTGTTTAATTTGATGAAGGTTGGTTCTATTTCTTCGGCAATTTGTGCATTGACTTTGTTAGTTTTCATTTCTTCAAAACAATTTTTTCTACAAAATAAGGTATAAAAACAAATACCAAAAATTCAAATGTATAATTCTATTCAAAGTTATTAACATTTTTGGCTGTTGCTGATTTATTCACTAGTTTTGGGATCCTTGCCCTCGGTTTAATGCGCAAAAGATTATATACGGATGTGATGGAAACGAGCCGGGTTCCAGTCGAGAATTCATGTAAAAAATTATTTGAAATGATGAAAAAATAATTTTAAAATTTTGAAAAAATCGAAACCAAATAAAAATTAAATTTAGGGTATTAGCTAATGTATCAAAAATATATCACAAATCTAATTTTGCCAGGGACATGCTCTGGCAAACCATTTGTCTATCTTCGATTGCTGGGTGCCCTAATTCCGCCGGGAATTGTCCTTTGGATTAGCATTGAACGCTTTTTGGCTGTTTATTCCGCTCATTTTTACCGTCGCCACATCATTCGTCATTCCAATATTCCACCATTGGCCATTTTATTTTACACATTATTCGCCATTTCCATTGCCTATATTATTGCCTGGGCCAATCGAAATCGAGGACCCGTGGAAGCATATTGTGGCAGAAAGGTGTTTGTTATGAATTGGGAATTAATATACATTTATTTATGTTGTTCATTATTAGAATGCATTCACCAAAGGATATACCACCTATGTTTATTTGGCCGATGTACTTGGTTTTGCTATCGCGTAATTTAAATAACATTGATTAATAAATCTCGTTAATTTATTTAGACTGCTAATCAATTGCATCACACTTTGCCGTCTTGGTCGCCTTTATGCCCAAAGGCAAAATCTTTTGGAAGTGAAAAAGCAATTGCGCCGAATCAATTATTTGATTGTCATTTCCGTCATTTCCACAATTACCGTAGCCATCCCAAATGGAATTTCACTCGTTTCTGCTTGGTTTGGAAGGGTAAAATATTTGTGTTTTTGATTTCTTATACTCCCCTCCATTATTATTCAGTTAAATATTGCTCTTTCCGATCCGGCCAATTGGATGATTGCCGCTAAATGTTCTGTCAATTTGTTCATTTATTTGCTTTTAAAGCCGGTTAATTACCGTTTATTATTTTATTAATTGGATTAATTTAATTATTTAGGATTTCCGCCAACGAGTTTATGAGATTTTGGGTTGTTTGAACGTTGACCAATTTGACAATAAAGATCGAGGCTATGATATTTCGGGTGTGGCTGCTGGTGTCGCGGCAATTGGCCAACCACGATTGAATGTGATTTCCACAAATAATCAACAAGAACAGAACAATAATCCAGTCAATAATTAAAAATTAATTAATTTATTTTTTTTAATATAAATTTCAGTCAAGAATTTTGGATGTGCGAGAAAATATTACAGCGATGAGTGATTTTGGCAGAACAATTTCAGGAGTGAGGCAACCGGCGCCTTTGAGGGCATCTTTGGCCGTTCCAAATTCAAATAGATCAGCTGGAAAGCAAAAAAGACAAAGACGGGAAAGTGTTAGATTGGCTTGGACAACAAGTTCACAAATGAATATTGATCGAACAAATTGATTAATTAATTTTAATTTAATTTAATTGAAAATTATTTTTATATTTAATTTTTAATATTATTTTTGTATAACTTTGATATATAATATTAACAAAAAAAAATATGATTTTCCGCTCAAATCCGTATAAAAAATCCTAAGGAATTATTGGAAATGACCCCAATTTTGTTTTGCAATTATAAAAGTAGTTGAATCAACAAAAAGTGAATGTGAATGGTGAAAATAATGGAAGAAGATTATGCGAAGAGGGGAAAAGCCGCATTTTTAGGCCACATCATTTCTTGATAAGGCCCCCCCCCCCCCACTACATTTTCCACACAATATTCGGCTGTGTTCACTTTTTCCCATTAATTTATGAAGTGGGCCAATAAAATAAATATATGTGGGGAAATGTACCTTTTTGTACCATCAAAACGGCAAACATTGACTTTGGGCCTCTGTCAAATATAAAAATAGAAAGAAGGAGCCCATTCCCATATAATTAATATTTCTCAAATTAATTATAAAATTTGTCCGAATTCGTAGGCAATTAAAATATAAATGTATAAATTTAGATGAAAGGTGCGCAAATTTTAATAATTTATTTTGCATTTCTCCTTTTGGATTTATCGATAATGGTTCATTGCCATCGAAGGAATGGATTTGGCCCTGTAGGACATCGACTACCGATGGAATTTTTGGCGGATTTGGATGAGGAAGCTCGAGATGAATTCTTTTCAATTGTGCGAAATAAGAAGAAAACAAAGGGGGAAGTGAAGGCTAAAATGGAGGAATGGGCAACCGAAAACAATGTGGAGGTGAGGAATTTATTAAAAAAAATAATTGGAAAAAAATATATATAGACTGAATACCAAAAATATGCGCAAAAGGAAAAGCAAATTGCGGCACAAATTCACGAGACGGCAGTGGGAAATTTGTCGGGGCAAGCATTGGAATTATTCAATAAAATTTGGGTACATTTATGGGAAAATATTGTCAAATTTTTAAAATTTTCTGTTCAGCAAATAAATCAAGATGACAGCCTCACATTCTTGCAAGATTGCCAACAAATTGCGGAAGCATTTTCCAATGCAGACCCTATGGTTCGTCGAATTGTTGCCTCTTCGATGCCGCCAAAACCTCTGCCCGGACCACCTCCTCGCGATTGTCCGCCATTTCCGGGATTTGGATTTGGGCATGGCCATCATGGTCCTGGAGGGGGGCATGGATGCAGAGGAGGAGGAAGATTTGGGGGCGGAAAGGGCAAAGGAAGGAAATCATCAAGTTCATCGGGCAGTTCATCGGCAGAACAACGTGAAAAGGGACAACAAAATGAAGGAAAAATGTTGGAAATGGAGGAGGAGAATTGGTCATTGCAAAATTTGAGGGACGGCGGAATGAATCATTCAAATGTGCTACGTAAATATTTATAACAAACCTTTTTTATTGTTCATTGCCCCATTCAAAAACATCACAGGAACACATTAATCCCCTCTCAATAACGGGCCTATTTCACGGGTATATAAATAAAAGGATGGCCGTAAATTATCCATACTATCCAAATCCAATCTCCAATCCAATTCAAAATGTTCATTATTCCAATTTTCGGCCTCTTTTTCCTTCTCCAAGGCAATTTTGCACGTCCCCAGACTGATTTTCGACCACCGTATCCACCTCACCATCATCATCATGGCCCATTCCTCCCATTTTTGCGAAATTTGACTCGGGATGAAATTGGCCAGTTCTTTCGAATTGTGGCCAACGGAAATGAAACTAAAGCGGAAATAAAGAATGATTTGACAAATTGGGCACAACAAGTCGGCGTATCGGTGGGACTAAAAATGCAGATTATGCATGAATTTGTGAATAATTCCTTTTACAGACTGCCTATGCCAATTTCACTGGAAAATTCCAACAAATGGCCCAACAATTCCACGACAATGTGACCAGCAATTTGGCCGGTCAAGCATTGGCCTTATTCAACCAATTATGGGTAAATTGAATTATTCAATCCAATCAAAATAAACATATTTTAGACAATTCGCCAAGATGACAGTATCACTCGTTTGGCTGAATGTCAACAATTTCGTTCGGCAATGAATGGCACAAATCCAATTGTCCGTCATTTAGTGCCAATGCCTCCACCTTCATTGCCTGGTCCCCCACCACGTGGATGTTTTCCTGGACCACCCCATCCCCCGCATGGCCCCAATTCCCATTCGCGCAGTGGCGAAGGCGGTCCAATTGGGCCAATGGAAGAAATGAATGATGATGATAACGGAATTGATGATGAATGAATTCAAATATAATCAACAAACAATTTCGATTGATATAAAAATAATTTTTAAATTATTAAAAAAGTAAATGCATTTTTGAATACAAAAGAGGGGTAGATGGAGTCTATGGGCAATGTGATCAAATCAGTCGATAAAATCGATGTGGATGTGGACCGGCTGTCTATAGTAAGGGGAATTGGATTTGATTTGAGGGAAGTCTTGCAAAGAAAAAGAATGAGACAAATTTTGGAGGAACAATCCCCGTGGATTTGGTATATTGATTTGAATTTGAAGCAGAATATAAAATCCCAAAGCATTCATCAGTGAATTCAGTCACACTGCAAATACAAATTTGGTAGCATCAAAAAAATATCAAATAATAAAATCCAAATTATCGCTAAAATTAAATTTCCTCAAAATTCCGTTAACAAATGCAAATTCTCCTTTTCTTTATATTTCTACCAATTTTAATTACCGGTTTAATTTCTGAATCGGAAAATGCTGAAAATGAAACAAAAACATTGTTGCCAACTGCTGCTATTGGAATTGGAAAAGAAACAGTGAATAGACGATTTGGTTTGAAGGGTTTTCTGCTGGAAAATTATAAGAAAATGAATATTGGCTCAATTAAGAGGAAAATGACTCAAAATATTCGAAAAAAGACATTACGATTAAAATCACAACAAAACACAATAATGAATAGCCAATCATTTGGGGCTAATAAACAGATAAACGCATTAATTGATGAAAAATTTGTAAAACTTCGAAGGGAATTAGAAAATTGGCGGACAACATTTGAAAGTTGTGGAGAGGAAAAGAATGAAAAATGTCTAAAAAGTGGAAGAAAACAATTTAAATTGGCGGAAAAAGTGATCGAAAATTTGGAAAAAGAACGGAAGGAACTAAAAAATGAACAAGATTTTGAGGATTTTTATTATAAATTGGAAAAATCCAGCATTCAAACTTTGACCAACAAATTTGAAGAAGCAATGGAAAAAGAAAATGGAGGAACGGAAATTAGTAAGAAAAAAGAGACAATAAAAGTTGAAAATACAAATGATTAAGCCATTCCGTTACAAATGTTTGAAGCCGTTTGAATGAAATGTCTGTCAACTGATTAATCCCTTCTCTATTTTTTATTTATTCTAAAATGGCATATCTTTTATTTCTTCTTTAATTCAAATTCAAATTTATTTCAAGCATAAAATTCTGGGCAGACGGATGATTTTTGTCAAGTTTTATTTTATCAACGAACTTTCCATTCGTTTCCAAATAATGTCAAATGTAAATATTTAATCTCTTCGCATTTTCCTTTTATTTTATTTTTCGGTGCTTTTATACAATTGACGTGAAGTGGGGATTATCCGTCCATTCTTTTTGCCAGTCTATGTCGCATTGCGCAGCAACACAATGGGCCAAAACAGTAGAGGGAAATGTTAGCTACAAAAAAATGAAGCCCTTTTTTATTAAATTGGAATTTATTATTTTTTGATTACATTAAAATATTCAAAAATAAAATTGCTTTTTAAACCCTTTGATCGATTATTGTATTAATATTTTTTGGGATTTATTGCCGCTGCCAATAACATTTAGTGCAAATCAACAAAATCCCCCTATTGATGACAATAAAACCGTCAATCCTATTGTCCCTCAAAAATGGAAAAATTGGGAAATGGAAAAATCGGAAATAACCAAATACAATTTACCAAATATTTATTTCCATTTTGGCAATATTCTCGTATCATCGCCTTCCTTATTTTGCCTATTGAACGTCTTCTATTCAAAAATATTCTCGAACATTTGGAATTGGCTTTTCTTTCCTTTCCCTTTTCACGTTCCCTTTTATTTGTTTCCTTGGTGACTTTCTTTTACTAATGCAGTAAAAGCATTGAAGAAATATTAAATTATAAATATTTATTTGTTCCAAATCAATGCTTTTCCCTTTTTTACATTTATTTTACCTTTTTCGAACAAATATTCCCTCAACTCCATTTTTGCCATTCCAATTCCACATTCTGCTCTCTGGTCTTATATTCCCCATATTTTTGGTCCAATGCGGCCAAAAGGGAAAGCCAATTTGTCTTTTCCTTGCAATTTTGCCTAATAAGCTTTCCGGCTGGTCCAATCCATCTGTGTCCCCAGAGGCAATATCCCTTCAGTCCTTTCCCTTTCCTCCTTTTGCATTGCAAATTGGATGGATTGAATGGGATGCTCCGTGCCCTCTCATTCCATTCCTTCCTTTCCTCCCTTCCCTTTTCCCTATAT
This sequence comes from Pratylenchus scribneri, assembly GCA_030063045.1. Lineage (NCBI taxonomy): Eukaryota > Metazoa > Nematoda > Chromadorea > Rhabditida > Pratylenchidae > Pratylenchus > Pratylenchus scribneri. The sequence continues at coordinate 1,084,790 of JAQSEB010000033.1, forward strand.
CTTTTTCTTCAATTTGGCCTTGTTGCCCTCCGGGGCCGCATGACTGACTGGATGGCTGGATGGAAGGTAAATTGGCCAAATTTGCCGTGGCCTCCGCCAATGAAATGGAAAAATGTCCACATTTATGCACATTTTGTTTGATTCATTGCTTCCAATGGAAATTGGCGGATATAAAGATGTGCAAAATCCACCCTCAAATATTTTCCACATATCCAAAATGACTAATCAAAATAAATATTTTTTGTGGACAATGTCCGCACCAGTCCGTATCCGCCTTTTTGCAAAAAAATAAGGCCACTTGGCCAATCTCGAGGGAAATCCATTTGGACCTTCCTTCCTTCATTTTTCTCGCCTTCTTCTGTCCAAATATCCTCGCGCGACCCTCACGGCCAGCTTCCTCCCCCTTTTCCTCAATTTTGGCCTCATTTCATTCCAATGTCAGTTTGCATTATTCCCGTGCGTCCTTGTGCCCTTTACCCTGTCCATTTATTTAAGTGTCCATTTCTCTTAAATTTCCATTTTTTTTTATTTATTTTTTCCATTCTTTCGATTTTGGCCTATTTTTTCTCAATTCATTCCCAAATCTCATTTCCTTTTTTCCTCATCAAATTTTCACAGTCCAATTCCCCCATTCCTTCCTTTTTTTGGCATTCTCCGAAAGAATTGGCTGTCAATGTCAATAAAAAAAGTGCCCTCGACCGAAGGCAGCCAATTCCTTGAAATAGGATACTCACGCGGGAAAAGGGCACAGAGGAGAGGATTGGTCTCTCGAATGGCAGAGACCAATTCTCCATAAAGGAAATTAATGGTTGGCCACTCTGGAATGGAAATTGAATTAATTGAATGTGCCAAATTGTTTGCCAAATCTAAAAGAATTAAAAGAGAGAATCTGCCCATCTTTTTTCCCAAAATCTTTCTTTTTTTTGCCTTTAATTAATCCAATATATTCAATTTTTTTTATTATAATTTTAGCGAATGTTTCGGTGGTCGACCAATTTTTCTTTATTTTCAACATTTTTTCTATTTGCTCAATGCCAACAATGGCTGACCGAGGATAATCCACTCTTCAATAGCAGTACTCTTTTGGCATCGGCCGGCACTGCGGCAATTGCCAATTCATTTGGAGGAGAACAAATTGGAAATGATTTATTGGACGGAGGAACATTGATGGAGAGGAAAAAGGAGGAATACAAGTAAAATTAATTAAATAATTTGGAATTATTCCTCAATTTGATTGTGAAGGGTGATTGCCAAAAATGTGACCGTTTTCATTCCGGAATTGCATTTTTCCACCTCAAATGGGCAAGTCGAATTGAACAGTATCAACATTACTGTGCTGTTTGGATTTAATAAATTGATTTGATTTAATTATGATTTAAATTAATTTAATTATTCCATTTTCCAATTTAATATTTTCTTATTCTTATTAAACATTTTCCATCCATCTCTTCCCATCAATCTTTTAGTGTAAAATGCCATTCCCCTCAGCACCCATCAAATCCCCTTTCCTCAATAATTCTGTCCAATCCCCCTTCTGGCGATTTGTTATTCTGGCCCACTCTCCGCCCATTCCCAAGCCATACTTAAGCCCAACCATATTCCACCAAATCATCCTCATTCTTACCCAAAAACCAATCTTCAACTCAACACAACTTGCTTATTATTTTGGACCATTTAATAATTGAAATTTGACTTCGTACTTTATTTATTTTGCTAAATAAACTTGATTTTGGAAAGTTGAGTAAAAGGGTTTGATTAGAACCGGGAAAGCTCGGACAGAGCATTTTTCTGGTGCCACTCGCCGGGACATCAAACCCGAGCAAACCCCCAATTTTCCTTTTCTTCCCATTTTTCACGTTTTGGTGGCTCGCAGCTAGGTGCTCGTCATCACCCCAATTTCAATTTAATTGGAGCTAGCCGGACGGTGGATCCCTAGCCCGCTGAGTGCCTTTTTCTGCAAATAAAAGAGAAATCTGTGTGCGCTGTGTGTATCATCAATTCAATGAATTCCTCAAGCAATCTTGGAAATTCGGGCTCTGATTTTGCCCAGTCCTATTTTACTGAGGAAGAAAATCAAAAATGGATAAAATTGTTGACCCAGTTGCGCGCATTCGAGTCCGCTGTGTGCCATACTATTCGTAGCTTGGAAAAAAGAATGGAAACCAAAGAAAGTGAAATTCGCCCCTTTAGCCCAACTCTTTTGGATGCAAAAATAGATGGGGTAAAACATCAATTGGAATTAGTTCGGGGAACTCTTAAAGATGATATTCTCGACCTCCAAGTTGATGCTGATTTACGCCAAGAGTTGGTAGACAAATTAAAAATGGATATTAGCGATATACAGCTTAAAATAATGGAAGTGAGCGAAATCCCAAATTTAGCTGGAAAATGCTTTTCTTTGGAGGCTGATTTGATCGCTTATAGTCAAAAGGTTGATGAACTGGCCAGTGCCATGATCTTGCTGGAAGAAAAGAACCTAGATCATGAGAAACGAATTAGTAAATTCGAAAATGGCTCTTCTTCGGGCGGTTACATTTGGAATGGGCATGAAAATATTGACAATGATATCGACAAGATGTTTCCGCCTAATCCATGCAATCCCGACGGGGATAAATGCCATGACGAAAACCCAAATTTAGGAGATAATAATAATGGAAATAATAATAATATGGAAATTGGGGCCGAAAATGGAATTGATGAAAATTCAGATTTTGAAAACCATTATTTAGAGCGCATTGAACCGCCTGAGTGCGAGATTATGGTAGGCGACCCATTCTTGAGTACGGGAAGCCAAATCCAACCATATGACGGTAACCCAAGTATTTCCTTTACCCGTTGGGCGCAAAAGTTCAAAGATATTCTTTCCTTGTTTACAACTGCCCTTACGGAGCAACAAAAGATAAGCCGCCTCAAATTTTGTCTGGCGGGGCCGGCAAGGGCTGAGCTAGATTCAATTGAGCCTCACACTTTAGAGGGCGCAATTGCTCATCTCAAACAAAAGTTTGAGAATGACAATACAAAGAGCATAGCGCGCCAATCTTTGTCCATATGCCGCCAAGCCCCAGGGGAGAAAATATTTGAATTCGCCAATCGCTTGAACGAAGCGGTTCGCACCGCTTTAGCGGGCGAAGATGAAAATGCCATAAGAAAGCGCTTATTGGAGGAATTTATGGACCGTCTGTTGCCCGACCTACAGTATGAAGTGAAGGCGCAGCGTCCAAATGAATATGCGAAAGCTTATGAGTTAGCGCAACATTATGAATTGTTGGCTAATATTAAACGTCCATCTTATGCCAATGCTCAAGTAGCAGAATTATCCGAAAAAGTTGAAGCATTGGCAATTCAGAAAGGGCAAAATTCGAATAATGCTCGAAGAAAATGTTATTATTGCGGTCGCTATGGGCATTTAATACGCGATTGTCGTGCAAAGAAAAGAGATGAAAGTGGCAGACAATCTCGCTGGCAAAATAATGGACAGAGAAATGGAGGGAATAGACCATATCACCCCCAAAATGGTGGAAGATATGAGGCACGCCAACTACCATATCATTCCCAACTTTATTATGGCGATCGAAACAGACGCAATAATTCTCCCTATAGGCAAAATAATAATTATTATGGTAACAATGGAAGGCGATTTGAATCAAATAATACTGAAAATGGGCATGGAGGATATAGGGAACGACGAGAAAGCTCGGGAGACCGAAACCGTCCCCCAACCCCTAAAGTTCGCTTCAATGAGCGATCTTCGGCTAGCGTGCGTGTGGCCAGCCCTCTACTTTTGGCTGTTGTTGCCATTTTGTCAATTTTCGGTCTTATTGGAGGAGCCCAAGCATCTAGCCCTATGATTTGTCTTCCGGATGCCCCTGTTTCTTTATGGCGTCTCCCAGAAGACCCAATATGTCCCACATGGAAACCTATAGAAATTCCCATCCCGGTGGAGCTGACCATTTATCGCGCTAATACTCTACAGTATAAGACAGCGGCAATCTCTTGCCAGTGTATAAATACAATAATACATCGGCGCAGAAGTGTTTTGGGAAAATATTTGGAAGAAACTGAGACCCAAAATGTGCCAGTTCCCACTTCCACATGCCGGCGCATGAATGAATTAAACCATTCGCCTGCTGGCGATATGATATCTATAAATGGGACATTTCGGGCAACAAATAATTCTCTTGAAGTCGGTTGGACTATGTGGCCATTTGGCATTGTTTGGTCAACCTCAACGGTCTCGAATTGTTATTTATATGAGACCGTAGTCTTTACCCGCTATAATTTGGAGGGGATAAATACACCAATTGGTGCCTGCCCTGGTTGTCAATATCAATCAGGAGCTTGTAGATGCCCAGATTATAGTTTGGTTTGGGTTCCCGAAAAAACGCAACAATGCGCATTTATTCACGTAGCGCATTGGAAAGGCGAATTTTCCACAAATATTTGGATGGCAAATTCCAATGATTTTGCGCTTACCTTTGCCAATGACACAGTTGTCAAAGATTGTGGTGGTAAAGAGTTCCAAATAGCGGATCAAGGTTTTGCGGTACCCAAATCAGAATTTGAAGACCTAAAAATTAAAGCCGCTAAAGAAATGATTAGAGAAAAGCGAGAATCTATGGGAATTATGGACAATACAAAGGCAAGCGGTAATACTGTAGTTGGAATCGTGTATTCCTCCCAACTTAGTGCGCAATTAACCGCACTCAGCAGCCGCGTTACCCAAACAGTGCAACATTTGTTTACTGATTCGGTGCAAAAGATTTGCACTAGTTTGGAATCGCTTTCCAATCAAATGTACACTTTGGCAAATGCTAATCCCACTTTATTGGCACGCCACTTTTTAAGTAATAGCCTAATAGAAGCCAAACTTATAACTGAAAAAACATTGGAGATTAAACCCTGTCTCGGTGTAAACCGACAGGAGTTACATTTTAATTGGAAAAAGGGCATCTGTTTTGACAAACTGCCTGTGACTTTTATGCTATACAATAGTGTAAAACATGGGTTTATGGATCCAATAACCTCTATTATCCACGCTGAGGCGCGTGAGGTGGACTGCCATATCGGTAGATATTTATATGTTCCCAATGGTAAAAAGACGACCCAATATGACCAAATTACCGGCGATTTAAAGGAAATTCCAGCCGAGGCGGTACACCAATTAATGAGATACGGGAAAATTGATTTTCCCGATTTCGCGCCAACTATTTTTCGCAATAAAGTTATGGCGAATTTAACCGAGCTATTTAGCCCTGAGCATTTTGCGGAAACCCTGGAAATTGCGGAAATTACCCAGGAGATCGCTCGCCTAACGCGGCCAAATGCCCCTTGGTCAGCGGCAACCCAAAAGGGAGAAATTGCCGCCGGCAACATCGTATCAAATGGGCTATTTTCCTTTTTGAAAGGAGGTGTTATTACCGCAAATCAAATTTGGGTATTTTTATGTTGTGTTTATGTTAGTGCCAGTGCAGCTGGTACTTTTGTATTACCCCCAGTAATTGCTGAATTGGTCAAATATTTAAGCCTGGGAACAAGCCTTCAAAAATTTGTAAAACAGTATAGAAAAAGGAGGGCCGAAAAGAAACAAATGGAGAGAAATTTAGCCCAATTGGAGGTTCCAACCGTGGAAATTGTACCCTTAAATCAGAGATGGCCTACCCCAGCCCCCACAGTGGAGAATAATAGGATCCCATCAAGCTCATTAGCTATACAGTCATCGCGTACAAGACGGAATTTCGGGACAGATTCTCCCAGAAAATCAATCCAAATGCAAGTCCATCCAAATCAAATTGTTGCCTGTTTGGATATGGATTTGCCAAAGTATGACCCTATTGCCACATTGAGTACGCATGCTTGCGATGAAGACCTCCGTATAAGAGGTTCAGTAAATGGATTCCCTATCATTTTTCTAATAGACACGGGTGCGCATGTTTCCATTTGCGGAACCCCCGTGGCTAACGGACTATCATTAGGGAGATTAAATTCCCCGTTGATTCAAGGAATATATGGTTTAGGAAAAAACTTCATCCCAGCTATAGGCCAAACTACTGTAGAGCTGGAGATTTCTGGACATGCCATTTCAGTTGATTTACTGATTGTTGACCGAGAAATAGGCAGTCAAGGGGTATACGATATAATTGTGGGCCGAAACGCCCTTAAGAAAATGCCTTTCCTCCTAGACTTGGAGACGGGAGAGTTGTTGCCAAAGGCAACTCTTCAGAGAGTAATGGCATGCGAAAAAGTCAAGCCCCAGGAAAATGATGGGATTAATTTTGAAAAATGGGTTGGGAATTCTGATTTAAATAATAAAGAAGAAATGAAATCCCTCCGGAAATGTTTGGAGGAGTACAAAATATTTTCGAAGAATTCCTTCGATTTAGGGACTTGCTCAATTAGTGCCCCAACAATTATAACTTCAACCGAAATTCCTCCCAAAGTTAAGCCATACCCATTGCCTGAAAAGTATAAACCGGAGTTGAAAGCCCAAATTGATAAAATGCTGAAAGTTGGCGTTATAAAAGAAAGTACAACGCCTTGGGTTCATAATATCGTCCCGGTAACCAAAAGTAATGGTGAATTAAGGCCATGTGTCAATTTTAGACCATTAAATGCTATTACCATTGCCGATCCATATCCATTACCCCGTATGGATACAATAATAAATAAAGTGTCAGGAAAGGCATGGTATAGTACATTAGACCTTTCCTCCGGATTTTGGCAAATCCCACTAGATGAACAAAGCTCATTTAAATGTGGAGTCATAACTGAATGGGGCCTTTACCAAATGCTAAAATTGCCCTTTGGGCTTAAAAATGCGCCCAGTGTATTTCAACGGGTGATGGACATAATACTGAAAGAAATCCCCAATGTAAATGTTTTTATTGATGACATCATTGTCCACACACATACGGTATCCGACCATATAGCTTCGCTTAAATCTGTTTTTGAAAGGCTTCATAAATTTGGACTAAAATTAAAAGGCGAGAAATGCACATTTATGAAAAACAAAGCCATATTTATTGGGCATGAAGTTTCCAAAGAAGGCTTTAAGCCTAGCCATAATAACCAGGAAGTAATCGAAAAATTCCCTGAACCGAAAAATGTAAATGAGGTTCGGAGATTTTTGGGGAAAATGAACTTTTTCCGAAATTTTATCGAAAATTTTGCTACAATCGCGATTCCCTTGACCCGCCTAACAAGGGACAATGTTGAATTTACATGGGCAGAAAAGGAAAGAGATGCCTTTAATAAGCTTAAAGCACATTTGCTTAAGGCCCCATGCCTAAAGCCACCCAATTATAAGCTTCCTTTTCATCTATTCACTGATGCTTCATCAGTTGCCTACGCAGGCGTTTTAATGCAAGAAGAATCGGAAAAAGGCTTGCATGCTATTGCTTATTGGTCTAGAACTTTAAATCCCGTGGAGAGTAAATTGCCGGCTACCCACGGCGAATTAGCGGCAATAGTTCATGCCATAAATGCATTCCGAGCCATAATATATGGCTCGAGCTTAACCATTTATACTGACCATAGACCACTAACTTTCCTTTTTAGTAAAGCTAGCTCAAATGCTAAGCTTAATCGATGGTTACTTAGCATTCAAGACTTTGATCCAAAGGTGGTCTATTTGGAAGGAAAAGCCAACCGGGTAGCAGATGCTTTATCTAGGGTTCCCATCGAATGGCGAAATTTGACAAATACCCTTCCGAAGGACGAGATTCCATACTTATTAACATTAGAAACAGCCGGGATAAACCGAGAATTAATTGAAAAGGAAATTAAAAAGGACAAAACCTTACAAAAAGTCATGGAACACATTAAAAATAATTGGAGGGAAGTACCCACAGAACCGAATGTGAGCCCATTTTACCACATTCGTGATGAATTGATTTTAAAATCTAATGTTTTGTTCAAAAATCATCAAATTATCATTCCCGATAATTTGATAGGCCCAGTCTTAACTTTAATTCACAGGGCACACTTTGGCATAGTTAGAAGTAAGGCCAGAGCCAGACAATTTTGCTGGTGGCCTAAAATGAACCAAGATATCGAAACTTTCATTTTAGAATGTTCCATATGCCAAAGAAATGGGCCTTCGCCCAGAACGGATCCTGGGAATAAACACAAATGGCCTGAGGCCAAGCTCCCCTTTGAAAGAGTCCACATGGACTTAGCCGGACCTATGTATAGCACGAACTTTTTAATCGTTGTTGACGCTTACTCAAACTTTCCATTTGTTATAGAGACAAAAAGTACAAATTCAACAAGTATTATATCCATATTAAGCGAAATATTTTCGGTTTTTGGGTCACCTATAACAATAGTAAGCGATAATGGTCCCCAATTCACATCATATCAATTTAAACAATTTTTGGAGGAGATAGGAACAAAACATATTCTGACCGCACCATATCACCCCTCCAGTAACGGCTTAGCCGAGAAATTTGTTCAAACATTCAAAAGGAGTTTGACCAAATTGATGGCTGAAGGGAAAAATATGAATGCCTCACGGCTGATATTCCTACAAGAATACCGAGCCAGCCCAGACAAATCACATGAGTCACCGGCACGTAAATTCTTAAAAAGAGAAATCCAAACTCCAATAAATTTACTCAAATTTCCCCCAAGCAAAATTATTCAAACAGAGTTATTTATGGGGAGTGAATTGGAGGAAGAGCCAAATAAAGAAATCGGCAATAAAAGAATTGGCCGCCCAGACGGACCATATCAAATTGATGACCCAGTCTGGGTTAAAATGGGATTGGAGAAAGGCAAATTCGCCCCAGGGATAATAAAGGCGGCTTTAGGGGAAAGGATGTACCTCATTAAAGTGGATGATGAAGAGAAACGCTTTCACATAGACCAAATCAAGCAACGTCGGACGACACGGTCGTCTGAGACCAAATAAACTCCGCCCTATGGCGAGGTGGTCTGTTGAAGACCAACTTGTATATAACCGCCCATTTTCTTCAATCTAATTCATTCGCACATTTTCTTATTTCTTCTTAAATTTTCCAAATAAAACTTCACCTTTATATAGTAGTTTCATTTCAATTTTATAATTAGATTTCATTTTATAATTATTATTTACTTTCATATTACTCAAATTGTCTCCAAACCCTATATAGATTTCCAAACATTCAATTATTCATTTATTTTCCCAAAATCCAAAATGGCAACCGAAAATGTTCTGAAAATGCTCGACGAAATTTCGGGCGCGGCAATCAACAGTGATGGAACCAACAATGATGCAAATGGCACGTCTGGCTCAACCAGCACATCGGGATCCACTGGCAAGAAACCCACAAAGATTGTGGAGGAAATCAAAAAGCTGTTTGAGGGCCATACGGATGATATTGTGAAAGCAATGGCACCTCTTCTCGAGCGTGTGACAAAATCAATTGTGGACCAAATGCGTCCACAGCTCGAAGACGTTGCAAAATCCTTGGTCAACATGACGGAAGCTTTGGATGAACATTCCGCCCTTATTGGGATGGAGAATGGAATGGAAAATTTGGATATTGCCGACCACCAAGAAGGTGAGGAGGAGGGAAATGATGAAATTGACGAAAATGCCTTTGAAGATGATGGGGAGGAAGAGAATAGCCCACCAAACGGTGGAGACACCCCCAGGCAAAATCAAAATGTGCGTAACCCACCAAATGGTGGAGGGGGAGATGCCCCTAGGCAACATCAAGGGCGTCGCGTCTTTTATCGACGCGAGAACAACAATGACCGACGTAATTACCATAACCGCCGTTTTGATGGTCGTCGAGAAAATTCCCATCCTCAAAATAACCCTCGCAAACGAGGAGGCCAAAATGGCTGGAATAACGGAGGGCCAGGCAAGAAAGCCCGTTATTTCTTTTTGCTCCGTCAGTTGGACCGTGAAATGCGTGGAGGACGTCGAGGCGGACGTGGAGGTGGCGGTCCTTCGACCTCGGCAGCATATTGATTTGTCGGCAGAATTGTTGGCTCGATACGTTGGGAATTTTCAAACAAGGAGAGGGAAAATGTGCTGTTTGGATTTAATAAATTGATTTGATTTAATTATGATTTAAATTAATTTAATTATTCCATTTTCCAATTTAATATTTTCTTATTCTTATTAAACATTTTCCATCCATCTCTTCCCATCAATCTTTTAGTGTAAAATGCCATTCCCCTCAGCACCCATCAAATCCCCTTTCCTCAATAATTCTGTCCAATCCCCCTTCTGGCGATTTGTTATTCTGGCCCACTCTCCGCCCATTCCCAAGCCATACTTAAGCCCAACCATATTCCACCAAATCATCCTCATTCTTACCCAAAAACCAATCTTCAACTCAACACAACTTGCTTATTATTTTGGACCATTTAATAATTGAAATTTGACTTCGTACTTTATTTATTTTGCTAAATAAACTTGATTTTGGAAAGTTGAGTAAAAGGGTTTGATTAGAACCGGGAAAGCTCGGACAGAGCAATTACGGCCGATTTTCTTGAAGTGGAATCAGGTGAGAGGAATTTAATTACCGTAAATTCTCTTTTGATAACCCATGGGAAATTATTTTTTAATCTTCGAAAAGGTTTATTAGAGAGTGGTGAATTATTTTTTGATATTCTTGAAAGACTGGGAATGGTTAATAAATACGAAATGATCGAATAAATGTAAAATTTTTTCATATCAAAATTCTTTAAGCAATTTTACATACCTAATTCAATTTTTAATTTTGGTTTTGTTTAGTTAAACTTTGCTTTTGAAATTTTTCTGATATAAATTTGGAATATTTTTTTATTTTATTAATTCCATATCCACAAAAAATTGGAATATTTTAGGGTAGGAAATTATTAGAGAATAGACTGGGGTAATTTTTAGAGATTGGTGTATTAAACAGAATTTACGGTATCAATTATTATGAAAATATATTTTGAATTTGAAGGAAAACATCCATCATCCGCAAATGAAAATGATGCAATCAGTTTGGATATGCTCTTTGAATACCCAGAATTGGCCGCATCCTTGAATAGAACACTGAATCCATGCGACAATTTCTATGAATTTGTTTGTAGTGGATGGAAACAAAAACATCCAATCGATGAGGACAAAACCAGTGCCAATCAATTCCAACAAATTAACAATTTATTGGAGGAAAGGGTCAAATGTGAGAAGGGCCAAATTAATATTTAATTGAATATAAATTTGTATTTTAAAGCAATTTTGGACGACAGGAAAAGCTTCCATTCATTTCCCCCATATGATGGAATGCTATTCAATTTATATGATTCCTGCATGGACAATGCAAGCAGATTGAATGCTGGCAGTGGAATTTTGTTGAATAAATTAAAGTGGGAATAAAAATAATTAATGTAAGAATATTATTAATTTATTATTTTTTAAAGGGAATTGAAACAAAATAGAAATATGCGATTTATCACGGATTGGCTCATTCAAGTTTGATTAAATTAAAAATAAAATGAATTATTCCATTCATTTAATTTAGGTTTGGCCAATCAATTTATTCTATCAAATTGGAATTGGGCCGGATATGAGGAACACTTCCAGCAATATTATTACCGTAATATTGGGGAATAATTCACATTTTATTCATTCATTTTTCTACAGATAACACCAAATAATGTTTTCTTAATGAGTGAAAAATTGTATTTGGAGGAGAATATGGCACCAAAATATATTGCCGCCCTAAAAACATATTTGGCCCAAATATTGGAATTACTTTATGCCGACGATAAAAGCCAATCAATATTCAAAGCGGCAAACCGTGAAGCGGATATTCAACGAAGAGTGGATTCATTCATTCAAGTGGAAGTGGAAATGGCCAAAGTGGAAACAATTTAAATTTATTTTAAAATTTTATAATTTGAAGATTATCAATCAAACGGACAAACATTACGACAATGCATATGCGGATGATATTTATTTGAGTTTGCAAGAATTCCAGGACACAATGGCCAGCACAATCAATTGGAATCGATATGTCCAAAATATTATGCCCGCCGAAGTTTTGCTCAAAAAATTCCCAAATGGCATTGGCGCATATGAGGCGCGCATTTCGGAAGTGTTATTGATTAAGGTGAGCCAAAAATTGGTAATAATTTGGAACATTTTTGTGCACAGAAATTCGAACAATTGGCCAGAAATTTGTCAGGCCAAGTGCTCAGTGATTATATGGATTGGAAGGTGATTTTGAGTGAAACTTCCCATTTGGATGATCGTTTTTTGGATGTTGGATTTGTGAGTGAATTTAATAATTTTCAATGCGAAAATGCTCCAATTTTAGGAATTGGATCGAGTACTTCAAGGATCAAAAGAGAGGGCAGCCCGATGGAAGGAATGCAAAGGTGTTGTGATGAATGTTTTCCCGGCATTACTTGAAAGAGGTGATTAATTTAAAATTAAAAATATTAATTCATTAATTCATTTAAGTTTATATAAAACGATATATGGAAATGAAGGCAACGAGGGCACAAATGCAGGAAATATTCCAAAATGTGAAGGAATCATTCCAAGAAATGTTAGACAAAAATGAATGGATGGATGAGGAAACGAAAACAACGGCCTTTGAAAAGTTGCAAACATTGAAAGTGCTCGTTGGATATATGGACAATATTTTCAATGAGACAAAATTGAAAAAGCATTTTGCTGATGTACAAAATAAATATTTTTGGAAATATTTTAAAATTATATTTTTCAGATTGAAATTCGTCCAGGCCAACCATTTGCCGAAATAATGGGAACATTGTCAAAATTGATGAGCCAAAAGGCAATGGCCCAATTGATGGAACCAGTTGAGGTGGACTTTTCCAGCCTAACCATCAACGGATTTTATTATCCCATCAAAAATTCAATTGGTAAATTCATATATTAAATTCTAATATTAAATTAATTATTTGTCAGTTTTGACTGGTGGCATCCTCCAAGGCGTATTTTTCAATCCAAAACGTCCATTGTAAATTCTATATATTATTCAATTTATATGCTTCCTCTTTAGGCCAATGAATTATGGCTCAATTGGTGTTGTTTTGGCACACGAAATTACGCATGGATTTGACAATAATGGTTGGCCAATTTGCCTAGGGAAAATGAATAATTTAATAAATATTTTAGGTCGACTCCATGATCAGGCAGGAAATGTTCGAAATTGGTGGAAAAATGAGACGGCCACTGCATTTCATCAGCAAAAACAATGCTTCATTGACCAATACAATGCAATCCAAGTGCCCGGATTGGATGGACTCCATGTGAATGGAAATATGACACAAGGGGAAAATATTGCCGACAATGGGGGAATGCGGTCTGTGGATTGGCAATTTTCGATTAAAAATAATCACTTTTTGGTTTAGTGCCGCCTACAATGCAATGAAAAAGGCGCTGGAGGCGGATTCGCCGGCGGCACAACAAAAAGTGCAAGGAATGGAGGAATTCAGCCCCGAACAATTATTCTTCATCAATTATGCATTTGTAATAATATTAAAATAAATTATTCAATTATTGATATATTTTGAAGAGTTGGTGTACAAATCAACGACCCGAAGCGGCCATATTCGGTGCAGTTTATGATGTTCATTCACCGCCAGAAGCAAGGTAAAAAAAATTATAAATTATTTATTTTTACCCATTTTTAGGGTGAATGTTGTGCTCGGAAATATGCCACAATTTTCGACTGAATTCAATTGTCCGGCGGGCACACCAATGCATCCGGCAAAGAAATGCCAAGTTTGGTGATTTATTCCAACATTTGTATTATACAATTTTGAAGAACGGGAAAATATTAATCTAAAGAGGAGAAAATAATCATCTTTATTCCATTTTTTTGTTAAATTTCATTCCCTTTTCCTGCTATTGTGCAAATTTGTTTCTTTCGAAAAAAAAAATAAATTAATTTAGGAAAAATTATTTTATGGTAGTACATCCGTATTGGGGAGACAAATTTGATTGTGGCAAAAATTAAAAAATCCAAATAATTGGCACATTTTGAAAAAGGCAATAGGTCAATTAGAGAAATTGGTAATTAAAAGTTCATCAAATTTTCAGCGATTTGGTGCATTTGGAGAGGTCATTTCATAAATTTTTATTTAAAAAAAATTGTTCAATAAAAAGTTTATAATAATTATTTTTCAACATTTTTAGTTTATTTCCTTATCAATTAAAATGGGATTTATAATAGTAAAAATATTATTAAAATGCTTTTTGGCAAGAATATGAGGGAGCATATGGTAATAGAATTATACTGTACTAATTGAAGGGAAAGGAATGGACAAGGGAGGCCCATTTCCCTTTTTATTGCAAAGGAAAAGAAGCAATTGGTCAAATATCATATCGTACTCATGTGTAACAATTGAAATATATTTAATTGAATGATGAATAAAGTAAACGCATCTCGAACCTAATAAGGCCATAATTCGAACCCATCAAGGCCATAATTCGGACTCAAGGAAGGCAGAATCATAATCAATCGATGATGCCAGCGTTTTTGGGAGGTGTATAGGGTTGTCATTTACTTATTATATAAACATAGCTTCTTCTCTCCATTTCTGGATACATTGGCCAATAATTTTCATTCACCCTTCAATTTTCTAGTTTCATTCAATTGCGAATTTAATTTTTTTCTTAAATTTTAAATGGCATCCAAATTTATAATTAATTTTCTACTAATTTTGCTAATTTCTATATTCATAAGCCAAATTGATGCTAACAAAAATGGTTTAATTTTTAAGAATATAAAAATATATTTTTTATTTAGTCGAGGAGGCAATTAAGATAATAAATGAGCGATTGGGAATGGCGGATAAAGTTGTGAAATATAAAGTTGAAAAGAAGATGGACATAAATGATCCAGTAAGGGAAAATATAGTGATGGAAAATGTGAGAAATTTGGCAAAAGGAAAGGGAGTGAATTTAGATTATATAAATGTATTATTCACTGATCAAATAGAGGCCAATAAAATTGTTCAAGAAGAATTGAAGGCTCAAAAATTTGGTATGCCGAAAAATTCAAAAAAAAAAAAATAAAATTTTAATTAAGATTTGGAAAAAATGCCGAAAGTGACGGAGAAGGAATTCAATGGAGATGAAGTTAGAGGAAAAATCAACGATTTAAATGCAAAATTGATCAATTCAATTGTCAAAATTAAGCGGAATGAAAAAGAATGTTTGAAGACAGTCTTTGATGAGGTCCAAAAACAAACAATCCATTTGTATAAAAATGCAGAAAAGACCAATTTCACGAGTGTGGTCCCATTGGCCCGTTTGCATGCCACAATTCGAGCTCTTTCCCATTTATGTTTGAATGCTGTAATAAATATTCACCAATATTTTTATTTAATTTGAAAATATTCTAGGTTCCGGTTCCCAAGAAGTCAAATATGAATAATGTTGGAAAGGGCAAGGATCCTCATCCAAATCATGTTGGCAAGCATATTCCATCTAATTGAAACAAGAAACAAAAAAATATTGAAAAGAATTTTTATTTGATTGAATTCTATTGGATCGGGAATACTTTTTATTTCCTTCTTTTTTCGGAATAATCATTAAACGTACATAATTTTGTAAAATTTTCCATTTATTTTCCTATTCATATTTAAGTCAAATTAATTTCATCTATTTTCCACTAATTTGATAAATATCGGACATTATCATAAAAAATTAAAAAAAACAATTGATTTTTACAAATTTAAAACTTCGATTTCAAATGAAAGTAATCCTAAAATAATTCCCCGAAAATATTCAAAAATTTAATAGTTTTCTAGCAATTCTTGCATTTAATCAGAAAAGATTAAAAATGAAAAAAAATTTTTTTCCTGCGCAACTTTTCGGAGTTTGATTAATTTATGTCCAAGGATTAATTAAAAGCCTAAAATCAACCAAAAGCTTCTTTTTCATTCCGTTCCCATCCCAAATCCCCCTAATATCCCTTTCAATTCATCTTCACCCTTTCCAGTTCCACCTTACTTATAATAACTTACATCAAATTCATCTGAACGGCATCTGTGGCCACCACTTGATTTACCTCCGATAAATAAATTTTCCCCTGAACTTCTTCTCCCTCAGGCCAAAAATTCAGCAGCGCCGGAGGGCTTCACCTCAAATCGCGTATCAAAAAACACAAAATTTTGTATGAATGCCTTCTCACCACAATCTCTCCTCTTCCCAAATTGTTCGTGGCTTTTCCCGCGCACGCATTCAGACTTCACATAATCAATAGAGGCCAGGTCCATCCATTCAAAACAACCAAATTATTTTATTTCTATATCAAATTGCCTAGAAGCAAATTCCTATTCTTTGCTAATTATCAAAATAAAATTAATTATTCATTCCTGAAAATGAATTCGCATCTCATTTTTATATTGTTTTGTTTTTGCTTGCAATTTCTGAATATTTTTGCTGGAGCTGGAGGTAAAATTGCTGCAACTGCAGTGAGAGGGATTGTAAGAGCTGCAACACAAATGAAATCTTCACCATCACAAGGACCTTTTTCAAATATTCGGTTTCAAGGGAGAACACAAACACATGTACGAATAATGTCGCAGAATATGGTTGGTCTGAGAAAACGGCAAATCAATTTCACAAATTTATAATCTTTTTTTTTGTAGGATTTTGCACAACAGGCACCACCAGCTGCAGCATTGGCTGTTCGACAACAATTGAAATCACCAATTTCTTCTTTCCTTCAGCAGAATTCATCAAAACACTCCACGAATATTCATGCTCAATTGCCATCACATTTTTCGATAAAAACATCCCCTGAGGGGAAATCTGGTTAAAGCTAGAAAATTGACTAATAATCCATTTTGATTTAGATAATGCATTTCTCAAACATGCTTTGGATATTGGGAAAAGCGTTGTGAATCAAATGATCGCTGAATACAAATCATTAAATGGCATATTTGAAGGGGAAAAACAAAATGTTGCACCTGCACGACGCTATTATATAGCAAACCCCTCAAGAATATTATATAGTCGCTCAAATTTGGCAGCTGCATTGGCTAATCATAATCATAGAATTTTTGAATTAGAAAATGAGGAAATTAATGATAAAGAAAATGAAGAAATTCATAGAATTATTGAAATGGGAGATGAGGAAATTGATGATAAAAAAATGGATGAAATCGAGAAAAAAGCATCGGATGTATTCAAAAAGGAAATGGGCATATTGGAAAAAATGTTTCAATGGGATGAGGAACAAGAGGGTATAAAAATATGTAAAAATCGTCAAAATCATAAAAATTGTGTTTAGTTGATAAATTGTTCGAATTACTTCCTAAAAATTTGGCTGAAAATACAGGCATTAAAATTGTTGCTGGAAATAAAATGAAATGGGAAGAAATGAAAAAACTAATAGAAAATATTCAACAAAATGGACAAAAATATATAGAGGAGGAAATGAAGGAAAAAATACTCAATACAATGAAGCAAATTGAAATGCTTCAAATGAGAAAATTGTATTTAGATGATATCTTGCCAGAATACCTTCCTAAAAAATTGGCCGAAAAAGCAAATGTTGAAATTATTGTTGGAAAAAAAATGGAATTAATAGAAATGAAAAAAATAAAAAAATATATTCAAGAAAACAGAGAAAATATATTGGAAAAATTGAAGGAATTGTTGGAAGTGGAGGAAAAAGAAGAAATGATGAAAAAAATACACAAAACAATAAGGCTAATTGATGTGCTTCGAATGAGATTGGATATGGCGGAAATGGCCAATAAATTGTCATTAACCGTAAATGTTGACAAAATGAAAAAGGTTAACTAATTTTGGAATATTAATTGAAAAAATAATGGAATTTAATTTGAATTTAGCATATAGCAATGCTCAAGAATTGGCGCAACGAGAATAAAGCCTATTTCACGGATAATTCCATAATATTTGCAGAAAAAGAAATGAGTCCGAAAAATACATTTAATGGCCAAATTGAAGGAGGAACCTTATGAAGAATTCACTGGTGGTATAACGGTTCAGTGATTTGTCCTAGATACCCAAACCCTATGTCCAATCGATAGATCTCATCAAGACGCGTCGATTGGTATATAAATTGTCATGGTTTGTTCAAATTTGAAGAGTATCAAACCGTTCAAACCTCTTTGATTTTTGGTTCAAAACTAAGATAGAAATGGTTAAACCATGCCAAATTATATACCAAACTATATCAATTGGGATGTGGTTTTGGGGTATAGGATAAACCGGTGAACCGTTTAACTTTTCGGAAATTTCAATGTTTTTTTCCGGCAAATTAAATATTTCCCTTGATTTATTATTCAAATATGACAACAAATATTCATTTAAAGTTCTGTCTCATATAATTTTTTAAAAATTTTATCGGATCAGTTATATAATTAAAAAATTCCATTTTATTTCTAAATTTATGAGAAAAAGGCATAATTCAAAAATAATATGAATAATTAATAAATATCCCAACTCCCTAATCCCTATTCACACTCCCGCATTCCCAACTTTGTTTGAGCATCTCAAAATGTCCTTCCAGCGTCAAATCCTTCATCATCGTTTTCATTCGATTAATTTCCATTGAAGTTGCCGCCGATATGTCCACCCGATTGCCATGGAATAATTTATTTAACAAAAGCCGAATATCTCGTCGCAAAAATGGATGCATTCTTTAAATACAAATTATTCCCCTTTATAAGATTAAAATACAAACATAATCATCGTCAATTCAGCTAAAAGTGAGAGAATTCCATCGACCATGTTGGTCAATTGGACCACAAGTGCTAGGTAGAATACATTTTGAATTATGCCGAATAATAAAAATGTTTGGCCCTGGACCAAATCGAGAATATAGAGGAAATGACAAATCAAAGTGGGCACCAATTGGAGACCAGTTCGAATGTTTTCCAAATGCTACAAAGTAATTACATAAATTGATGAATATTAGGATTTGCCTGATATCTTTCGGTGAGAGTATAATTTATGGAGTGGTCCATTTCATTTGCATTTCGATATTTATGTTTATTATAAATCCAAAGAGAAATAAAAAACTAAAATTTAATTAAATTAATTCAATAAATTATTCCATTAAATTTACTCCAATTTCAAGGAAAGAAAGGAGTAAGGCAGTATAGGAACTTGCCACAGTGACAATTGTTTGTTTGGCAAAATTATTTGATGAAAAAAATTGTTGGGAAATTACATTGAATGCCACAATTATTAACTGCAAATTTCAGTTAATTCAAACCCATTTCCTTGAAATTTACCACAACGGAAAACCAACAAATACTGAAAATATTTCGTCGATTTTGTTCATATTTATTGGCCAATAAAGTTGCCATTAATCGTTCCAAAACGATGACATGACCGAGTAAACTTCGAAATGAAATATTGGAATAGAAAAGTAGAAGGGATATTCGATTGGCGGATTCATGCCAAAGAATATCCTGAACCAACAATCGAATTGGCATTGCAATGCACAATTTTAGTAGGAATCGCATTATGTAGGCAGCACTTTGGCACAACAAAATGAATTTCAAATTTCGATGGATAACCTTTATAGACAGAAATATCAAAAAATATATTTTTGAAAATACCGATGTTCTGTAAAGTGCATAAAAATTCAATGAGGAAATTGGCAATCCAATCAAATCGATGAATAATTCAAATAAAACGGAGCCATAAGCAAGACTTAAACCAAAAGTGCCAACCGTGGAATTGTTCATTGACAACAATGGATTCTTTTTTTACAACCAACTTTCAGTTAAATAAATAATTATTTGTTGAAGAGGAATATTTTCCATTTATGTACGGCTTTCGGCACCACATTTTCATACTCAAACATACCATTAATTTAATGTCATTATTTTATACAATTTTTGAGCAAAACTCTTTTTTTTTTTTAAAGAATTATTCGTTCTTGTGGAAGATTCTTCAATAAAAAATATTTTTGCATTGTTTAATAAAACATAGGCCAATCAATTATTTTTGTTAATTAAAATATTTTTTAAATAATTACAAAAACATAAAATTGAATTTATAATCAACTTAAATTTATTTACGTGAAAATTGGCTTGACTAATATGATTAATAAGAATTGTTTTTATAAAAATAGTAACGGATGATCAATTAAAATGGTGGACTATTTTCGATATATCACTTCTTGAAGTAATTATAATATACTGTACATAATTTGGATTGTAAATGACCTCAGGGAATTTTTTCGTTTTGTATTGTGAACACATTGGTCTTGATTTTTGAGTTCGATGATGATGTGGATTGGATAATTAATGGAATAATTTTTAGAATGTTTTTTGTAGTCTGCTAAATTGCTGCTAAAATTATTTTCGAGGGATTAAAAATGGATCAAAAACTGCAAAAAAAAGTAAAAACCATCTCAAAAAAACAGAAATAAATATATTTATGAAATTAGAACGCTAATTGTATACAAAATAACCAAAAATGAATGTCCAACATAGCAAAATAATAAATAGCGAAAATTATTATAAAAAAAATATTGCTCTCTTCATTGTTTGCAAAATTAAACCAATAATATAATTACCTAATATTTTTGCATAAATACAATTGAACAAAAAAAAAAATTTGGGGCGCAGTTGCATCATTGGCCAAGAGAACGGTGATTCGCTCAGGGTATTGGGCCTAATTTTTGCCTCCATCCTCCTTGGCGTGTATTTAAGCCCCACGCCTCCTCCATGACCGACCTTTTGGGCCAATCTACCTCCAAAGGGCTTGTTTATTTTGTTTTGGTTGGTTGTTGTGGTTTTTTTGTGGGTTTGATTTGCTTGTTTGTTTGATTTTCTCGCAACTGCTGCTCGGCAGCCACTTCAGCCCATTTCAGAGCCGCCTTTGGCCCACCCCAACGACCATTGCTTGGCCTCCGCTGGGAACTCTGCCTCTGTGAATTCACTGCGCCCGCCGATGAGGCAAGAAACGCAGCCACTTATATAGGAAGAAGGAATTTATCTCGATATTTTTCTATGGGAAGGAAGCAGCCCACCACTTTGTCCAATGCATTCTCTCCACAAACCATTCTCTTTTTATTTTACTCTCACCAACAAATCTCACTTTCATCTCATTCATTCTTTCTTTTTTTTTTTTAATCTTTATTCCAACAGCACCGATCTTCTATTCTATACATTTTTTCGGAAATATTAATAATAAAATACAAAATAATAATAAACATAAAATAGTAAGAGCCGACAGCCGATCCATGTGAAATATTCAACTGTTGTATAAATATATTAGTTTAAAAATTCTGAGGTTAATTAAAGTTAAAGTTGAAATCAGACATCGTTTGCAATTTGCATACCCAGAAGGGCTTTTTATTCATAAATCATAATTCATAAGTGAATACTGAATATCCAGGAAATTATTTATTCGATGAAGGAAATTTGGCCATCAATTTGGAGAATTGAATTCTATGCATATTTATTCAGATTAATTGAATAATTATAAAATAAATAATAAAATCTATTGATTGCATGAAATAAAAATATATTATTTACATTTTTATAGGATTTACACTTCCATTTGGGCTTGATTCCTCTTGTTCATTCTGTTTTCTTCGACCAGCCTTTTTCAAGTTTTCATTTGAATTTTTTGACATTTCTTCAAATTTGTGTTTTTCCTCCAACACCGTGAAAAGTGCATTTTGTTTTCGTTCATTCATTCTTTCTTTATTTCCATTATTAATGTGCAATTCGGCCATTCCATTCTTTAAATTTGATTTAATTTTGTAATTCTTTTAGTGTAATTAAATTACATTTTCCATTTCCTCAATCCATTCATTCAATTCATTCTCATTTCGAATCAAAAATCCCAAAGCACAACTTGGATCCAAATTCTCGATTGGAATTGTGTTGGGAAAATCGCAACTAAATGATGCCCATTTCTTTGCCTTTTAATGAGAAAATATTAATAAAATACTACTCAAAGCCAAACATTATCATCTCCATCCTCTCCCTCTTTCTCATTCAATGGCCGATATGATTGGACGGTGTGGGGGTCGAGGCTGAGCAAAAGCTGGGAAAAATAATTGTACAATTAGTTTTAATCACTTTTGGTAGAATAAACTCTATCGATGCAGCCAACTAAATAAACCGCATTTTTCGGACGTCCACCAATCATGCCAACAAACGAATTGAGGCTAAAAAGAGTTTGCAAATGCCCAAAATAGATCTAGAATGTGAAATTCGAATTTCTTTTCAACTATTTTGTTTACTTCGTTGACATTTTCTGTGCCCAGTCTCAATGGAATAATCAACAAAATTGGCACAAGGAAATGTCGACTATTTTCCTTCAATTCCGTCAAAATGACACAATTGTCCGAACAAATTAAAATGCATAATTGTTCCGAAAGTTTTTTGCCTTCATCCAAATCTGTACCAACAAAAAGGGCATCCCTGAAATATTTATCAATTTAATTAATTTCAAATTAATTGCCAATACTTCAACAATAAAATGGCCTCTGAAGGAGAATACCATCGGCCAATTGGCGATTCCGCCCATTCTCTCCGTTTGGCCATTTCCAACAAAGAATGCAGTCCAAATGGGGAAAATGGACAATCCTCGAATAATCGAATTATTGAAATATATTTTTGGAAATCGAGTGAAGAACAATTTGCAAGACGAAAATCTTTAGCATAAATTTGACATTTCAATGAAAATTTCATTTTTTTTTGATTAACCTCTTCCTAAATAAAGCTGCAAAAATGTTTGGCCCAATAACATTTGTGCCGCCCGAAGTGCACAACCCCAACCACAATCCGTGGTTGTAATTGTTTTCGACGAATTATTTCCAATTTTGTCCATCTTTTCCAATGCTGGAAATCGTTCTCGATATGTAAACCAAATTAAACTTCGAAAATTTTCCTATAAAATTATTTCTCATTCAACCATTTATTCCAAAACGGACCAAAAATTCGTCGCCAACTTTCCAAACAGCTTCGTCTAAAAAAATATATTTTTAATCATTTTTGACTTGTTTTTCTATTCAAAAACCTTCACTCTCATCAAATTCTTCGGTCTGTTCTCGCCAAATTTGATATTTTTGGCCCAAAAGCCAAATTCTACATTCCTCCTCCTCATTTCCAATAATTCCCTCCAATTTTGGCATTCGACCGATTGATTTACGCCATTTGCCATAAATCAAATGGTTCATTGCGGATTGAGCACCCAAACGGAGTCGATCCACTTTGCCAACCGAAATTGGCCCATCCCCACTTTCATTTTGGCCATTTGAAGTTGACGGTAATTCGGCATCCTTTTTCCCTTCATCATCCAAATTATCCCCCTTCTTTTTATTTGATGAATTTAATTGCAAAAATGTGCTGGCAATTCGCATTTCGCATTCAATATAAATTATACAATTTAAAGAATTAAAATTGGAATGGAATTATGAATTTTGACAAAGCAGGCACTTATGTGGTATTTTTATTAATATATTTTTTATAATTGAATGGATGTAAATTATTCGTGGATTAGCATCATTTTACCAATGACAAAGCTAATGAAAAAATATATCCGCCGAAAGAAAAACCTTTATTATTGAAACGAAAGAGCATTTGAATAATTTGATTAAATGTTGAATAAAATTATACAAAATCTTTTGGAAAATAAATGATTTAAAATTAATCTCTTTTTTTTCGCAAATTTCTTCCTTCATTCTTTCATTTTCTGCATATTTTATCTCTAATTTTTCTTAATGCCTCCATGAATAGTTTGTCCGGATCCACAATTTGATTGTCCGTTTCTAATTCCGGCATTATTTCATGCTCGAAAATTGCCTTTGTTTCTGGTAAAATCTCTAACAATTCCAAATCCAATTTGCTGTATAATTCTTTAAATTCCAAATTTTTTGCCATCAATTGTTGTTCCTCTTTCATATTTATTTTTTGCCTTATTCCAACACAAAATATTCGTAAATGTAAAAATTTAAAGAGGGCTTTCTTTTTCTCTTTTTCTTCAATTTCATTTTGCTTGGCATCTAAATTTTGGTCATCTTCTTCATTGCGCAGTGCACTTTAAATTAATTAATAAATAAAAATAATAAAATTAATTAGATTACTTTAAATATTTTTGGATAATATGCTCTGCAATTTGCTTCGAAATTGGCATAAAATAATTTGTTATATCCGCAGTTTCACCCAACTTTTGTGAAACATTCAAATTCAAAGCAAAATATTCCTCGGTCAAATATTTTGCCATATGCAATTTTAATTTCACAAACCATTCATAATATAAAAGACTGAAAATCCAAGAAAAAATGGAATGTTTTGAACTCATTTTGGCTAAATTTATTCGCAAATTCGGATTGTTTATCTAAATTAGTTTTTTTTTTGCAAAATTACATTTTTTCTCACTTCGTTCATTGCCATTTTGTAATGTTTTCCGTGTTTGACCACAATAAAATACATTAAGTTGCCAATATTTGTCATATATCGAATTGTTTCCTTCAAAATTCCCTCCATTTTTCCCCATTTACAAATTTTAATATAAATTTCAGTCGAAATAGTAAATTTAATAATATAATATAACATATTAATAAATACATCGGCCAATACCATCAAATTTGCAATTTTTGGCAATTCCTCAGGGAAATATGGATCCAATTTAATAATTGAATATTCTTTTTCCAAAATATTATTTTGTAACATTGAATTTAAAAATTTATGTTGAAAAGCTTCCATAAAAAATTCATCCAAATCGTTTTTTAGATAATCAAAATCCTAATAAATTTTCAAATTAAAAAATAATAATTAAATTTTTAAATTCACATAAAATTCCAAATTTGTGGACATAATTGATTGGATGAACACATCAACGGTTTGTTTGTTTGCACAATTATTGTGCAATAATATTTGACGGAATTCATCAACATTACCACCGATGTTCATTTTTCTCAATATTTTCAAAATTTCTCTATAATTCACTTTATCCAATTCAGTTTGATAATAATTTGCATAAATACAATCCACGGTGAATCCAAATTGGAATTTATATTTATGCTCAATTCTTCTTCTTTTGTTCGCCTCATCATCTCCCTTATTTAATGAAGCATCAATTTCGAATTGTGGAATTTTAACCTCAATTAAATTTAATTATTTTTTAATAATATTATTTATTTACTTCATTCATTGCCCCAAGTAACATTTTTTCAAAAAGCATTGTCCGTGTATTTGGGTTTTTAATTTTCTTAAAAATCTTTTTCTGTTCCTGATTCAATATTTTTGGTTCAGTATTCGCATTTTCCGGGATAAATTCCTTGAAATTTAGAACGACTTGATGAATAATTCGATGCCATAAATCTCCTCCAATAATTTTATTGAAAATTTTGTCTGGCTTTTCAACAATATTCTCATCCATTCCATCGAATATTTCATTTCCATAATTTGCCAACCAATCAAATAAAGCCAATATGGCCGCCAATTCCTCGATTGGTGGATCATTATGGGAATTTGCTTTCTCTTCAATTACTAAAATAATTCAAATTAATTTATATTTTTAATTGTAATTATTTCCCACTTTTTTCCCATCCTCTCTTTTGGTGCTGAATTATTCCACTGGAACTTTGTTGTTGCCCTCCCACATTTCTTCTACTACCACTACTACTTTCACCCTCTTCACCAACCAATCTATGTGTCTCCATAAAAAGGCCAATTTCAATTTTATGAATTAAAAAGAACAATATTATTGCAATCAATGAATTCATTGAAGAAAATGGGGAAATATTCTTATGATATAAGAAAAATGGAATAATTTTCGTGAATTCGAATTATTTTTTAGTGTTTATTTGGTTAATTGAAAAGCTATTAAAAAGAGAGGAAAATTAAATTATTTATAAATTGGAATTAAAGATTAAACATACATCATGAAAAAAATTAACATTGTCATTTTTGGGATGCTATAGGAAAATATTCAGATAGGATGAAGGCATAATGTCCCATTTCATACAAATCCATCCATAAATCTTTTCAATCACGTTTAATCTATCCATTTGCCTTCCTTTATTTACATTTTCATCTGCTTTGTTGGCATCCAATCCCCATTCCCATCATCCAACTTATCCCCCGAGGAGGATGGAGCCTGGAAGGAATGCCGTGATTTTTAGAGATTTCGGCCCCAGAATCAAACGAGACTCTTGGCCAATATCTCACTGCGGAATTATAAATAGGCGGAGTTAATAAAACCATTAAAAAGACAAAATTTCGGAATTAAAATAAACTTAATCAGAACAGGTGGAATTATTAAAATCAGAACAGGCGGATTTATTAAAATCAGAACAGGCGGAATTATTAAAATCAGAACAGGCGGAATAATTAAAATCAGAACAGGCGGAATTATTAAAATCAGAACAGGCGGAATTATTAAAATCAGAATAGGCGGAATTATTAAAATCAGAACAGGCGGAATTATTAAAATCAGAACAGGCGGAATAATTAAAATCAGAACAGGCGGAATTTTTAAAATCAGAACAGGCGGAATTATTAAAATCAGAACAGGCGGAATAATTAAAATCAGAACAGGCGGAATTATTAAAATCAGAACAGGCGGAATTATTAAAATCAGAATAGGCGGAATTATTAAAATCAGAACAGGCGGAATAATTAAAATCAGAACAGGCGGAATTATTAAAATCAGAACAGGCGGAATTATTACAATCAGAACAGGCGGAATAATTAAAATCAGAACAGGCGGAATTATTAAAATCAGAACAGGCGGAATTATTGAAATCAGAACAGGCGGAATTAATTACTTAATTGCAATGTGATGGAAATTCGTATTCCAACTTCGATATAAATTTATAATTTCAAGAATGAAGAATGTAATTATAGAGAATGCTTTGATGAAATCAAAAAATTTACATAAATTGTAAATTCTATCAAAATAAAAATGATTAAAAATAATATAAAATTTGATCATTTAAATTTTCATTTATAATAATTATTGATGGGCCCGAATATCCATTTGCATTTGCTTGACTGTATCCACAGTTTCCTTCCTCAATTCCAATCCAATAATATTACAACGGACATGAAGGCGCAAAACCCGTTCAATGTCCACTGCCACATTATTTACCAAATTGTCCAGCATTTTCTCAATTTTGACCTGAGATTGTTAATAATAATAATTAATATTAAATTTTTATTTTTACCTGAAATTTATTCACTGCCAACAGCCAGCTTAATCTTGGTTCATTTATATTGCATGAATCAATTATTTGGCGAACAGTTTTTGAAAGTAATTTCACCTGGGAATCCAAATCCACCAAAATTGGCCATGCCCCAAGCTAAATCCATCAATTTAATGAATATTTAATCAAATTGATGCCTCATATTCGGAAAGTAGATGCAACGGTGATTTTGCATTTTGTTGGCCAATTCCAACGATGATTCGGACAATTTGGTCGAGCAAATTTCGACAATTGGTTTGGACCATTTCGCAAATGCCAAAAAGTTGTTGTTTTTGTTCCTCCAATGCAATTGCCATTGAAGATATCATTGTTGATGATGAGGAATGGCCGGCAATGCTGCCACCCGCATAAATTGCCGAAGCTGTATCCTCTGATTTGGCATCTTCCATTATGGCCGATGATCCAAATCGACGAAGGCCACTGCCATTATTCATTCGGTGGCCTAACATTTATTTTTGGAGTGACTTATTTTAGAATATTATTCCTTTTTAGTCATTGAGAATCAGTGAATGAAATGAGCTGGGGCGGAATTAACCTCCATTTTTGGATAAATAGAATCCGCCGCCCATTCTCGATCCCTTCTTTCTTTCTTTTGGGAAATGAAGAAATGTATTAACAAGATTTGGGGAAAGATAAGACTGGTTTTTGTTTGTGGCGACAAAATTCATTTTAGTGAAAAGGGAAAATCGAAGGGAAAAGAATTATTTGCCTCTATTGAATATTATATTTTGGAATGAAAATGAATTATTTAATATTTATTCAATATATTTATTAATATTTAATTGATAAATAAAATGATATATTTTAATAGCCAATTTGACTAATTCATTTGAAAATTATTGGCAAAATTCCTTCTTCTTTTTATATTTCCGTTGTTGTTGGTGAAATAGGAGTAGTTGAGGAAGTCGTTGAAGTTTTTGTGTAATTTCCATGACGATGTCCATATCGACCATATGGCCCATTGTTTCGGCGGCGTTCTACTGAATTCCATTTAAAATATTCCGTTTGAATTTTGGCCACCCAACCAACCTTCAGCTGCTTCCGACGATGATCGACCACCTCGATTTCCAATTCCATTAAATGGTCCTCCGAAAAAAGGACCATTCCCAAAACCAAATCCTTGGACCATTCCAAATTGGCCAAATCCAATATTGGATGAGTAGAAAATGAATGAAATCAGCAAAATTGAGGTAAAAATTGTGGAATTCATTTTAGTTAAATAGATTTAATTTATTTGAATTGTTGAATAATTTTGTGAACAAATTTGATTAATTGTCCAATTTTGGATCTATTTTTATAGTCTCACTAACAAATAAGCGAACAATGAATGATTAATTCCATTTGACGCGATGAATTTACATACATAATTCAACCCAAATCGGCATTCCATCAAAAAGGTAGACCAAAATAATAATAAACAATTTTACGTTTTTTACTGAAATTCAGATGACAAATTTGGCATTGATCATCTGCCGAATATGGTCATCATTTGGAAAAATAAAAATAGATTGTGATTTGCATAAATTGGTAAATTGATGAGCAATAATGTGGATTGATTGATGTTCTATTACATTTTGAACTTTTCAAAGACAATAATTGTAGCAATTTTAAATTGAATTCATTTTCATTTTTCATTATTCATAGCTTAATTTTCAATCCTAGTTAATTGTCTATTTTTTAAAGTAAACTTAATTAAGCCAATCCCAATTAAATTCAAATATTCAATTTGTATATTTATTCAATTAATTCATAATATATATTCATAAATATTTTATCTAATATTAGCAACTCTACATTTCAAAGCTGAATTTTCGTCACTAATGTCGTGAATTGCCTGTGCATTTGCAACAATCAGCGAATCAAAGATTAATTCGATTTACCCATTACAAATTTTACAAAGATTAATGTTTGTTGACCAAAAATGAATGAATTAAAAAGTAGTTAATTTGGATTTCTGCCAAAGGGAATTAGCATTTTTAAATTAAAAACTGGATTTATCCCTAGTAAAATAAGAGGACTTTTGCAATTTTTTGTTTCATTTTTGAACTTTTATTTTTAATACAAAATTGAGCTTCCTATTTATTGGATTAATTTAATTTTCCATTCATTTCCAAATTTATATAGTTGATGTCCTTTTTTTTAAAAATGGACATATTAATTCAGCCGGAATTGATGTGATTATTTTGCTCCCAAAAATCATAAAACTTTACTTTCTCAAAATAATAGCTCATTATGTCTTATTCTTTAATGGAATCCCAACTTTTCTGAACATATTTGTAATGTGTGTTGGCCACTTTTTCCTTCCCTTCCTATTCCTACCAATATTGCCAACTTAGCCAATCGCAAATTTATTCCATTTGCTTCTTCCATTGGAGGTGTCATTGCTATTCCCCTTCCTTCGCCTTCCACCATCACCTTGCCACCTTTCCCTAATATTCCGAGTCCCCACTCCCCATTTCCCCGTTCAATTTTCCATTTGTCCCCGTCCTTTTTATATAAATTAATTAATTTCTTGCATTTTTATCCCAATATATAAATGTTTTCCTTTATCATTTTGACCGTATTCTTCCCATTGCTAATTGGCCTTTTGTTCTTCTATTTTCAACGTAAAATGGGCTATTGGCAAAGAAGGGGCATTCCAGGCCCAAAGCCAATTATAATAAAAGGCAATTTGGACTTAGTTTTTGGTCTCAATCCTGAGAGATTGCAATTGAGGAAGTGGTCCCAGGAATATGGAAATGTGTTTGGCTATCAACATGGATGGTACAATGTGATGGTCATTTCCGAGTCGGAAATGGTTCGCCAATTACTCCGTGAAAAGTTCGAATATTTCTATGGGAGGCTGGTTAGTTCCAAAACTAATCGACAATTGAATTTTTTTAAAATTTAGTGGATTCCAAGTTGGGGTGATCCGGACAAAACCAAGGACATTGATTTATTGGTGGCCCGGGGAAAACGTTGGAAACGGCTCAGGTCCATTGCAAATCAGGCATTTTCAATATCAAATTTGAAAAAGGTCTATCAATTTTACAAAAATATTCATTTATATTTTAAATATTAAGGTGATGCCTTTGGTGGTTGATTCCGTCCAAATGACAATGAATTTATTGGATGATGCCACCAAAAATGGCAATTCCGTAAATTTGCATCGGTATGGAAATTTTGCTGATAAATTTAAGAAAAATTCATTTTTTCTATAGTTTTTTCCTGGAAATGTCCCTTGATATGATTTCCCGAATTGCACTTGGCCAAAAGGAATCCCGCCAATTTCAGAATGAATATTTCCCTTTGTTGAATGCCGCATTTCGGCAAATGAACAATAATCCATTCGACTATTTGAGTTGGATTTTCCCATGGTTGGGTAGAAATGTTATCCATAAATTTATTCTATGGACTGGAAATTTGCGGAATGATCCACTTGTAAAGTTGAAAATAAATTTAAAAAATATGGTGGAGGAAAGGAGGAAAAAATTGAATAAAAAAGAAGAAAATGAGGAAAAAGAAGAAGAGATGAATGGAAGGAAGAGGAGGGTGGATTTTATTGACCTATTTTTGGAAGCAGAATCGGCCAATTTTGACATCCAAAACGGTGGATACAATAAAATGGAAAAGGCATTTTGCCCAATAAATGTAGAATTATTGATTTATTTTAGTTTGAATTAAAAAATACACCCGATGAAATTGTGACGAATTGTTTAATAATTTTACTTGCCGGCTACGACACAACATCAAATACTCTCAGTTTAATTTGCCACAACTTAGTGTTGTATCCGCAAATCCAAGCAAAATTGCGCGATGAAATCGACACAATTTGCGTGGATAATGAATCGCCCAGCTATGAACAATTGGCCAAATTAAAATATATGGAAGCAGTGTTCAATGAAACACTTCGACTCTGTCCAATTGCGTCAGTTAAATATATTAAAGGAGGGAATATCAAAGTATTTTATATTTAAGTGCGCTTGGTCGATTTTGTGAGGAAACAACAAAATTGGGTGATCATATAGTGGAAAAGGGCACCGGCATCACAGTGGACACATTCACTTTACATCGTGACAAACAAATTTTTGGCGAAGATGCCGACGAATTTCGACCAGAACGGTATAAAAAAATATTTGAATAAATCAATAAAAAATTATTTTTTAGTTGGTTGGGCGATGGTCACACCGAAATGGCCAATAATTTTTATGCATTTGGCGGCGGTCCCCGAATTTGCATTGGAATGCGGTTGGCAATAATGGAGGAGAAAATAGCGATGGTCTATTTGTTGCGTCGTTTCATTCTGAAAAAATGTGCAGAGACGGAGGCAAATTTAAACAATTTTAATTTTTATTCGCCAAATTTTTCAGAATGAATTGACTTTGAGGGGACAAATTGTGCTGAATCCGGAATCAGTCACCGTCAAATTGGAGCATCGAATTTTATAAAATTGAATTTAGATGTATTTAAAATTTAATTAAATTCAATAAAATTAATTAAATGCAATTGTGCTTTAATCGTTCGATTTGAATTAATTATTAGATTTATATTGGATTGCTTAATATTTATTTTTTATTGTAAATTTATTCACTTAATTTTTGCCTCAAATTATCTCTTATCTTAAAATGTACTCATCCTAGCCAAAATCTGCGCAGTTATGTAAATTATACACCATTTTGAAGCTAATATTCTTCTGTTTGTCACTAAAGAAAGTCGTACCCAAAATACATATTTATTTACAAAAAAGTTATAAACAAAAATGTAAAAAATGTGTCCAAATTCTATCCAAACCAGTTTCACGATTTATTAAACATTTGAGCAAACCGATCCTCACCCAAAATCATGCATAAATTAATTATGATGAATTTTGAATTTTTCCTCCACACATCTCCCTAATCGAACCTTTTATATCCCAAAAACCGAGGGATGCTTTTTATTATAAAATATTACATTCTTCATTCCATTTGGGAATTTCAATTAAAAATGAACTTCTCGTCCTTTCCAACTCTTTTAAAGTGCACGGATCATCGCATTCTGGGATTTTATATTCCCAAAGGGAATTTCCATCTGTTTCCCATTTATGGAATAATCGAATGAATGGCCCATCCAATGTGGATGAATTCTGGTGTAATTCAATTAAAATTGCATTCGCAAAAGTTGGAAAAATCTGATTAAATATTTTTAATTGCATCAAAATGAGGATAAAATAAATACCTCTGGGAAAATGCCAAAAATGGCCAATTGGCCGGCAATGGTCAAATCATGTCCGGAATATGCGTGGAATTTTTCACCAATTTCCTCTTCTTCCTGTTTTGACGATACATTTTTCATTCTTTCCAAAATTTCCGTGAAAAGTGGACCAGCCCAAAGTCTTTTCAAAGAATCACTTTTGAAATTGAATGAATTCTGTGAAATTTTTTCAATAAATATAATTTTATTGCTATTTTTAAAAGATTAATAAAATTTTCATTTTCAAAAATGCTTTTTTTCACCTTTAAATTATAAAGGCGGAATATTTCGTGCCGAATTGTTTCATTTGCCCATTCCGGCAAATTGAATCCATCATTTTGATGAAAATAAATGGAATTCAGTGGATCATGGACATAATAAATTTGCCGAAGGGAAAGTTCATTGAATCCACCTTTTTCAGCAATAAATTTGAGGAATTGGCCATTTTCTTCTTCCAACTTTAAAAATATTAAATTAAAATATTCCTAAATATCCCCCACCATTTTGAATTCAGTTCCATTAAAAATTGCGTTTTCGTAATTGCTCGCCTCCTCACATTCAACATCATCAAAAACAATTGGATCATGGAATTGAGGCAAAAAATGCAAATTTGATTCATTTTCGAATTCCACCAAAGGCAATTTCGGGGAAATTTGATCCTCTTTTGCGAACATTCCCTGCATATTTGCCAATGCACTCATTTTTGTACGATTATAATCACTGAATTTATTTATTTTTTATTGAAATGAATATTTTTGTACCTAGCGCGATAGACAAAAACATTTGGGTCAAATTTTGAAGGCAAAAATTTGCCATATCTTTTTCGTAATAATTTGCCCAATTTAAATTGTTGCAATGCGCCCAATTCGGTGAGTTGGCCAAGTCCTCCAAATTTTAGCTATAATTTTCCACTCAAAGAATTATTTTCAATTTTTCTCACTTTCCATTTTTTCAATGTATTTTCGGCATCCGATGGAATAACCCTCGAGGGGCTTCGATCTCCATGCCGCCAAATTACGTGTACAAAACGAAGAGTGTCAACATTTGCCTACAAAAATAAATTATTTAATATTTTAATTGAATTTCGACCTTTTCCTCAGCTAATTTTTGGCATTTGACATTTATTAAAAAACTACATAAAGTTGAAATAAAAAATAAAATGTTCATTCGATGGGTGAAAATAATGGATCATGTGGAATTCATCATTTTTGGAAATGGATGGAAGGATGGATCGATGAATAAAGAATAATTGAATGATATTGTCGAGAGCAGAGCTGGAACCAACCAGCCGCCAGACAATTTTATCGCATAATAAAAAAATTGGATGGATTTTTTTTGATTAAATTGCGTGAAATTGGAGATTGACGTTGGAAATGCGAAATGGGAAAGAAACACTCAATTTGACGGGAAATGGGCAGAAAATTGCGCCAAATTGTTAAGAGGAAAACAAACAAACCCAAAGAAATAAAATTAAAAAAATTCAACCAATTTTACACTGTTATATCATTTAATCCAAAATTTATTTAATTTTTGTAAACAAATTCCAATCGAAAATTTGTTCAAATTCATCCAAATCCAATCAAATTCATAAATAAAAATAATCATTTACTAATCATTTATTTATTTGCCCCATTCCCTTTTGCTAAATTCATTGTTCATAATGTCCACCGGCACGAAAAAATGGACTCTTGGGCTCAATCGCCTCATTCCTTGTCCGGAAAATGATGAATAGCCGTATTGCGTTGGAATGGCCATATTTGCGATTTTCTTAATTATTTTTTATAAAATGACGTCGTTTTTGTCCATTTTCCTTACAGAAATTGTGCGGCCATATCCCCGCATTGCATCAGTTGATTTTGGACTGAAAGATAGGAAAAATACAAAAATTAGAAGCAGTGACATTTTCATATACAATCGAGACATTTTTGCGAGCTAAAATATAAAATGATGAGAATTTTTTTAAAAAAATGGCAGAAATGTTAAAAAGACATCAACAATAAATGATGTTGATGTTGGCGGA
Source organism: Pratylenchus scribneri (assembly GCA_030063045.1). NCBI lineage: Eukaryota > Metazoa > Nematoda > Chromadorea > Rhabditida > Pratylenchidae > Pratylenchus > Pratylenchus scribneri. The sequence goes on from JAQSEB010000033.1 coordinate 1,119,176, forward strand.
TTGGCCCATTTGCCCATTTTTATATGAGAGACATTTGCCGGAAAAAGAATTAGTGAAAATTGGCACAAAATTGGAGTAGGCAGCAGCAGAGGAGGGGTAGGCACAAGGCATCCATCCGTTCATTTTATTTATAAAATATTCATATTTCCGCCTCATTTTACAAAAACATAACTTATTCCTTCCGGCGTCGGAAATACAAAGGAAGGAATGTGAATGTATGATGATGGTGCCCATGACATTATTGTATTGAACAATGGAACATTTGGAAAAGGAAATAACATTAGAATAATTGGCAAATATTTGGAAGAAATATTTTTGCTTTATGAAAATAATATTCGTTAAAATTAATATTCAAATGTCTTGTATAATATTTAATTTAATTAAATTCTATGAACGATAATATTTAAATTTTGTCATTTTTGACAAATGGAATATTTTCAATTTCACATAATGTTGGAAGGAGGGAATGCCGTGGATGCAATGATTGGTTAGAAGGAATAGGGGATATAAAATACCGTATATGATCTTTTAATTTCTCATGAGGAATTATTATTCAACTACTCAAAAATTTCGAAAATTAGGGGTCTAATCAGGTTCCTATGAAAAATTTTTTAAATTCAAATAAAAGGCGTTAAAAATTCAGTTAATAATAATTTAAAATCAATGAAAAATGATTCCCATTTATTTTCTCCCATAATTTTTTCAAATTTTAGATTTTTTTACACCAAGCGTAAATTTTTAGAAGAAATAGCCCTAGAACATAGGTTAAAACTTTCCGGAAAGTAATTAGATTAAAACTTTCCGGAAAGAACTTAGATTAAAATTTCCTGAAAGAACTTAGATTAAAACTTTACGGAAAGAACTTAGATTAAAACTTTCTGGAAAGAACTTAGATTAAAAAAATTTCCGGAAAGAACTTAGATTAAAACTTTCCGGAAAGAAATAAAACTTTCCGTAAAGAACTTATATTAAAACTTTCCGGAAAGAACTTAGATTAAAACTTTCTGGAAAGAACTTAGATTAAAACTTTCCGGAAAGAACTTAGATTAAAACTTTCTGGAAATAACTTAGATTAAAACTTTCCGTAAAGAACTTAGATTAAAACTTTCCGGAAAGAACTTAAATTAAAACTTTCCGAAAAGAACTTAGATTAAAACTTACCGGAAAGAACTTAGATTAAAACTTTCCGGAAAGAACTTAGATTAAAACTTTCCGGAAATAACTTAGATTAAAACTTTCCGGAAAGAACTTAAATTAAAACTTACCGGAAAGAACTTAGATTAAAACTTTCCGGAACAACCGGAACAAAATCAGAATTAAAACTTTCTGGAACAACGGAACAAAATCAGAATAAAAATTTTCCGGAACAACCGGAAACAAAATTAGAATTAAAATTCCGGAACAACCGGAACAAAATCAGAATTAAAACTTTCCGGAACAACCGGAACAAAATCAGAATTAAAACTTTTCGGAAGAACCGGAACAAAATCAGAATTAAAACTTTCCGGAACAACCGGAACAAAATCAGAATTAAAACTTTCCGGAACAACCGGAACAAAATCAGAATTAAAACTTTCCGGAAGAACCGGAACAAAATCAGAATTAAAACTTTCCGGAACAACCGGAACAAAATCAGAATTAAAACTTTTCGGAAGAACCGGAACAAAATCAGAATTAAAACTTTCCGGAACAACCGGAACAAAATCAGAATTAAAACTTTTCGGAAGAACCGGAACAAAATCAGAATTAAAACTTTCCGGAACAACCGGAACAAAATCAGAATTAAAACTTTCCGGAACAACAGAACAAAATCAGAATTAAAACTTTCCGGAACAACAGAACAAAATCAGAATTAAAACTTTCCGGAAAGAACTTAGATTAAAAAAACTTTCCGGAAAGAACCTAGATTAAAACTTTCCGGAAAGAACTTAGATTAAAACTTTCCAGAAAGAACTTAGATTAAAACTTTCCGGAACAACCGGAACAAAATCAGAATTAAAACTTTTCGGAACAACCGGAACAAAATCAGAATTAAAACTTTCCGGAAAGAACTTAGATTAAAACTTTCCGGAAAGAACTTAGATTAAAACTTTCCGGAAAGAAATTAAAACTTTCCGGAAAGAACTTAGATTAAAACTTTCCGGAAAGAAGTTAGATTAAAACTTTCCGGAAAGAACTTAGATTAAAACTTTCCGGAAAGGACTTAGATAAAACTTTCCGTAAAAATATAGATTAAACCTTTCCGGAAAAAGTATACTGCATGTATCAATTTTTTTATTAAATCTTTATTTAGAAAGTTGCAAAATAAAAAATAAGATGGCAAACAAATTGATATGGAAATATATGTTTTTTTTTCTAATGTTCACTTTTTTAATTTTCAATAAATATTAAAATTTATTTTATTTATAAAATATTCATATTTCCGCCTCATTTTACAAAAACATAACTTATTCCTTCCGGCGTCGGAAATTCAAAGGAAGGAATGTGAATGTAAGATAATGGTGCCCATGGCAGATGGCATTATTGTATTGAACAATGGAACATTTGGAAAAGGAAATAACATTAGAATAATTGGCAAATATTTGGAAGAAATATTTTTGCTTTATGAAAATAATATTCGTTAAAATTAATATTCAAATATCTTGTATAATATTTAATTTAATTAAATTCTATGAGCGATAATATTTAAATTTTATGTCATTTTTTTGACAAATGGAATATTTTCAATTTCACAAATGAACAATAAAAAATTTTAATTAAAAAATAATTTTATTAAATGCTTAATCATCGATGAATGATGCTTCAATCAATTATTATTAATTTTAATAAAATTAAATATTTATATTTAGCAATTAAGAAGATAAAATCATATTAATATTTGCATTTTTCAATTGAATGCTTTTTGCAAAAATAAATTCAGTAAATTTTTCCATTTTTCCACAATTAAAATAAATTTTCGACACCACTTGGAACCGTTCCATCCAAATTCCAAATGATCGAATAGATTGGAATTGGAAGAAAGCAAAAAAATGAATGGAAAATAATTTAGGCGAAATTGAAGCATTTGGAAGGAAAATTGAAGGGAATGAGAACAGCTGTCAAATTATTGACCAAAATCGAGGAAAATAAAGAAATAAATGTATTTCGGAATTGGTTGGGTCCAAATGTTCCGATAGCCGATTTCCCCTTATAAACCACTTTTTAGTTGATCCATTCCTTTTTTTGTTCCCTTCTATTTCCGCCCACGTTGATTTTGCTATTGGCTTATTCTTCAGTTCAATTCCTTCTTCTGAAATTTTCGATTTTTCTACGATTATTTGCCCATTCTTTTTAATCAAAAATACTATTAATTAAATTTATAAAAAATTTTTAGTTAATTATAAATTTTTATTTTTATAGAAAATTCCATTAATTAGCCCAAAAAATGGTGGACAAAGGCGAAGGCTATCAAGGCTATCAGGATTTGAAGGACAACACAATTTATCATGGATATCAGCCATTGAAGCCGAGGAAAGTGCCAAAATTCAATGCTGAATACGGTGTTGGCTCCGGAATGTTGAACATGTAATTGAAATAATTATTAAATGGAATGATTAAAATAAATTTATTCATTCTTTTTAGTGCCGTCGCCCGTGACATTGAATCAATTCCAAAGGGGGAAAATGATGAGGCCAGCCAATATCAATATTTGTCGGCTCACAAATGCAAAAAGGATGTAAATAGAATATTAATTAATAAATAAATTTGAAATAAATATTGAAGGTACCCGTTGAGAATCCAATGTTGCCTGAATTGAACCGAGGAAAGGTGGTTGAACAAGAAGAATGAATTTACATGGAATGAATTAAAAAGATGGACTTGGCATATTTTGACCCAATTTATTCATCAATCAAAATTTTTTTTTGCCAATAATGAATAAAATTAATGTGAATTAAATAAAATAATTGTAGGCCATTTTCATCTTTTTTTTTGGTTTTTTTTTGTCAATCAATTAGAATTCGTTTCCTTTTATTTTTGTCCATTCTTTTCGTCCAATGAACATTTCCCCTGAATGCCATCATCATTTGTTGGAGAGGAAATGACCTGAAAAAATAGAATTTTTAGGATTTAATTTACAATTATTTTGTTTTCTTTTGAATAAATTGAATGTAATGTTGGATGCCCTTCCCCAAAAAAGCAATCTTCACTTTTTGCCAAGCCCCACATTTTTTCCACTTTTTTTCCGGTGCCCGCCTAAACCAATTTGTGCGGATGGCGGCGATGAGTGGCAAAGGAGTGGCCAAATGGAAATTTTGGGATGGCCTAAAAAGGAAAAGGATGGAATAAAATTGACTTGTCCTCAACATTGGAAGATGACTACCAAAAATATATTAAAATACATTTCAATTGAATATTCCATTTATTTATTATTCTTCCTCAATTTTTGGGCCATAATCGCTTTTGAACATGTCCCAAAATCATGTCCAGTCAGAATTGTTTCCCATCGACTTTTCTCCACAACTTCGAATGATGGATTGACCAACGGGATTGGAACATCGACAAAAATTACAGTTTTGAATTAAATTAACAATAATAAAAGGATGGTAATATTAAATTTACAGACGAACATTTGGAGACATTTTAGTACAGATAAAAACACAATCAACAATAATAATCCACAACAAAATGAACCAACGGTGGAAATGGCTGGTCCAAATAATTCAGCAATTATTTATAGGCAAATTAACTATATTTAATAATTTTATTATTGAACATTTAAGCGAACATTTTGAGCCGGACAGTGAAAGCAGTTTAACAGCAAATTTCAAGGCAAATAATATTTATTAAATATTTGCCAATTATGAATATTTAAAGTGCCAATTCATTTTCATTGGTGCACCGGATGAACGTGTCCAAATAATTTTTCATTGGTTTCGACTTCGACTTGCCTCCTCACTTTTGGGAAATGGCAGAAGAAAACAACAACAAATGAATGAATCAAATTTGAGGTGAATGATCGAAGGAATAATGAATTATTAAATTTGAATTTAGATGCGAGGAAAGTGATCATTTGTCCGCCCATGTTCTTGTGAGTGATGTACAAAATTATTCCAATTTATCTAATATTAGCTTGATGATCGAATGTCCAAAATTGTTGACTTTTGCGGCGATGAATTGCCGGCCCAATTGATGTCCGCAAAAAATATTCTCACTTTAACTTATGTCCTGAAAAGTGCCCTAATGAAGCATCATCATTTCCTGGAGGAACAACAAAATGGGGAGAAGGGAACAATTGGGGCCGGCACGGGGGATCATTTTGGATGGGTAAAAAAGGCTCAAATAAAATGAAAAAAAAATGTTAATTTGCAGATTGCGGAATACAAATTCATTAAAAGGATTATGGAATTCAGCCAGATGAGGCAAAATTGCATGAAAATGGATGTGATTTTTTTTTGAATTTCACAGAATTTTATTTAATAATTATTTAATTTTAGCCTGCTCATTCCTCTTTAATGGAACTGTGAAAGCGACGGGAAATGTGTGGAGTCCAAATTATCCGGGTAAAATTTGTAATTTATTTTAATTAATACATTTAATCAATGGCATTCTCTACGAATTTGAATAACAAAAAATATTTTTCATATATTGAATTTAAATTTTTTCGACTGTTTTGATTTTGAGAACCAATTTGGCATCATAATTAATCTAATCATCTGGAAAAGTGTCGGTTTTAAATGAAATTTTAATTAAGACTTTCTGGAAAAAGGCAGAATTTTTCCGAAAAAAAGAAGGAATTAAAATTGAAACTAATAAAACAGGCAGAATTAAAAATATTTTCGGAAAACTTGCGGAGAATATGGTAAAATTTGTAAATTAAAATCCTCGAAACCCCAGAAAGCACTTTTAAAATTTTTGATTAATTAATAAGGATTATCAATTTAATTAAATTAATACATTTATGCCTAGGTTTCTATCCGCGCAATGTAGATTGCCAATATGTTTTCATTGGAGGAAAGGAGCAAATTGTTTTGGTCACTTTTGAATATTTTGACGTAGAAGGATATGGACAGTTTGTTCCCCTTTTTGTGTGAATTTTTACCGCACATTTTTTGAAGATGCGATGACAAAACCCAAAGCGATTTTGTGCTTTTCAGCAATTACAAAACCAGGGACAGGTCAATTTCCATTAATTTGCCTTTTAATTCATTTAAAACAGAACAAATCGCCGTTTTTGTGGTGCTTTGCGTCCAAAAGGGGCAATCCAAAGTGAAAGCAATTATTTTCGCATGATTTTTCATTCAAATGATATTTTTGATGGCACTGGCTTTTATGCCCGCTATCAATTCTTCAATGAAAGTTGGATTAATTATAAATAATATTCTCTTATTTAATTTACAGAATCCTCAAAAAATCGAGTTAAATTATCGTCAATTAGTGGGGCACAAAAGGCGGAAATATTTGCAATACCAATTTATACCATAATTTTATTCATTTTACAATTTTTAATTAAAAAAATATAAAATATTATTTACCTGATCCAAATGAATGAATTTCGCATACATTCGACCGGCAGATTCCGTTGTATTTTGTGAAGGTGGATGAGTAATTTGTTTGGCATTTTCCAATTTAAATTTGGGACTTTGATTCTCCATTTATTTCACTCGAATTTAGGAGAGGAATGGAATGGAATAATTGTATAGTTTTTATTAAATTTTGCGAAAAACCAACTGTCCTCTGTCCATTCAACATTCGAGAATTTCTTATCAATTAGATTCAAAAATGTTCATTGGACATTTAAGGAAGAAATTTATATTTTATCAGTACAAATTTTGATGTAAAAACGGATCGGAAAATGATGGAAATAAAACAATTAATCGAAAATAACAAATCAAATATTAATATTTTCCTCTATGGACTTTTTGCCGGATTAATTGTCGATGGACCAGTTTGGATGTGTTGCAAAAAGGGAATGACCCAAATTCCAAATATTATAAACTCGAACATGAGGAAAAGCATCAGTCAGCATTGTTAGTGGAACGAGGGAAGGGGGATTTTGTAAATTCCACTCTGCATTTTGAGCCCAGAGGATTTGAGGTTCATTCAAATGGAAGCATTCAAATCCATTCAACAAATGTTCTCTTCAATAATATTATTAATTTTATTAATTTTTCTATTGGAAATCAAATGCCAAAATAATACGCAGGAGGCAGCAAGTAAGAATAAGAAGAGAATGATATTTATTTTAAAATTAATATGGAATTTGGGCATTCATTTAAAAAAAAAATAATATTCTTTTTTATATAAACAATTTTATTATATTATTAATTATAGTGAAAATGAAAAAGAAATAAGAAATTATATTACTTCAAAGAATATTGCAAACAAAATTTTAAAAAAATCAGAAAAGGCTCAAACTCATCTTAAAAATATCAAAAATTTTAGAAGAAAAAGTCGGCATCGAAGGAAATGGCACCGATTTTAAATTGCCTGGATTAAATAAATTTAACAAAGTTCGGCTGAATGAGAAAAATTATGAGCGGGTGAGGAATATGCACGCAAATTGGTATGGAGCAGGCATAAAAGCATTGATGGGAAAAATGGGCCGAGATCTTTTTGTGAAACTTTCAATTGGTAAAATTAAGGGAATTTGGGAGGGAGGAATTAATTTATTGGAAGATGAGCAACGAAAATTAGCAAATTGTTTGGATGGAATTGAGGATAAAAAGGATTTAGTTTTGGCAGCAAATTGTTTAATAAATGCGAGGAAAGGATATGAGAAAAGGAGGAGGCGAATTTGGAATGAACAAATGGAAGAAAAAAATCAAGGAAATTGGAACAAAAATGAGGTAAAAATAAAGATAATTATAAAAAATTGAAAATTAAACTTTAGATAAGTGAGAAAAATGCAAATAATATTGAGCAAAATGGGCTGAAACGAATTAAATTAAGAAAAATGAGAAACAAAAGGATGAGCTTGGAAAATATTGAGTAAATAAAATATTTAAAAATATTTTTTATTTTAATTTTTTCAGTTATCATAGACGACGGAAACGAATGATTGGCAAAGGAATTGAATTAATTGAATGGTCAAAAAGATTACGGCAATTTCGAAGGAAATACAAATTTGATGAGAAAAATAGCCGAAAAAATGAATTGGATGAGAATTCCAAAATGCAAAAAAGCAAATGGGCTATAATGGGCAGAGAAGGGATGAAACCAAAATTTGAAGTCGATTTTAAATTTATTAACTTAAATTTATTCCAAAATATTTTAGATTAGGCAGGCGGATGAATTAGAAAAATTGCCAAGCCAAGAAGATCGATCAGCGATATTTCGGGTCACTTAAAATAATTAAATTTATTAAATTTGGCGTAGATTTCAAATTTGATTTCAATGTTCGGTACAAACAAAAATTCCACAGAGGAAAAGATGTCCGGGGCAAAATGGACAAAAATGTACGAATCATTGGTTCGGCTGAAAAGGGCAAATGAAAAAAGAAAGGAATCGCCGGGAGCAAGTGCCGAAAATGGAAATATTCAAATTAAAAAATGATTTAAGGGGTTTATGAAATGCGAATGTACGATTTGGTTTTGGACAGAAAGGAATCATCGATGGGGCCAAAACAAAAAGTCAGTCAAATTCAGTACCCAAAGGATATTTATTTGAAGATGAGCCCCGAGGGATTAATCCAAATGGGCATTTCCTTATTAAATAAATTGCAAAATGGCACTGATCAACGGGAATCCAATTTCAAATTCATGAGTCCCAGATTTGCGCCATTGATGCCGGATAAACAAGATGCCCACAAATCCATCCTATCCCCAACCATTTTTGCCCTTTATGAACCGGAAATGAAGGAGGAAAATGAGCCAAAATCACAATTCAATGTTGCCTCAATTCCGGAGGTGGCCTAATTTTTGGTAATATTTAATTTTTTATTCAAATTTTAGGTTTTGAAGGCAACTGGATTGAATAAACAAGATCGGGATGCTCTTTTGCAATCATTGATGGAAGTCTCCGGGAGCATTGGGCACATTCAAGAGGCAATGGAATTGTTAAAAGCACTCAATTTTTTTGGTATAATTTATTATTTATTCAATTTAATTTTGGGTGCTTTTCGGTTATCTATCTATGCAAAATGCAAATTATTTCCCCCCTAAAATTACCTTCTTATCTTAACCCCAAAATTGGTCAAATAAAATTATGTTTTTTTATCACCGTTTAATATGAATAATAAAATAAGAATTTCGAAAAAAAAATTCAAAACTTCATCGATAAGTACCGAATTTAAATCAGAAATTGAACCGGATTTGATGGACGCAAATGAACGAATTTTGAATGCTTACACAAAAATGGAAAGGACATTCGATTTGGAACAGGAAAAGGAAATTGAAAGGGAAGGATGGACATTTTTGAGAGGAAGACAATTTGATGAACTTTGCCGAGAACAAAGTGGACAGTGAATTTAATAAATTAGTTAAATAAATTTACTTAAAAGATGCCGAATTCCCTGAAAAAATGAGAAAGGAAATTGAAGAATTTGGAGAAATGGACAAGGAAAAAAGGGAATTGGCCCTTTGGAAAAGAATTGAACGAATTGCAAGGAATATTCCGGATGTGGGCAAAATAAAATGGAAAATGAATTATGGAATAATTTGCAGGAAATTGGGGACAAATTGGATGCAAGGAAACATGAAAAAATGATGAGATTACATTTGGACAAAAAATTGAGGAGAAGAAGGAAAAGACAAACAAATCCACAACAAATCCAATGGCTTTCCGTCCTTCGTCCGGTCATTCTTGAACCATTTATGTTCACTCCGGTTTATGGGTTTGCACATAATTTTGCAATTAATCAATTTTTATTTCATTTAAGTTTATCCGTCCTTGGTCCCCTCATTCTTTCACCAAATATATTTTCCCCACTCATTTTGGCCCCATCCGTTCTCAGCCCCTATATTTTGTCCCCGGCAGCCCCAATTCCATATATTCTTTCGCCCTATGTGTTTGGTCCTTTCATTCTTTCTCCAATGGCATTGGCACCGTTCATTGTGAGTATCAAATTGTAAATAATTAATTTTAAGAATGGGGAAATATTTTTTGCTGAAAGTTTAATAATTTTTAATTATAATGTTTGATATTATTAACCGTATATAAATCTTATACCATTCGATAGAGCTCAACGAGACGCATTGATTGGCTCATATTTAATCATAGTTTAGATCAAAATTGAAAGAGATATAAACCATAAACCAAAATTTGGTTCCAAACCATAACAATCAAAATACCAATCGACGCATCTCAATAAGTTTTATCTAGTGTTTATAAAATTTATATAGTTTCTAAGATCAATCTTTAGGAATTTATCCTATAAAAACTTATTTTTCGAGAAAAGCTTGTGATTTTTCGGTATCCTTCAAATTATAATTTATTAAGTTAACTCCTTATGTTCTGTCGCCAAATATACTGAATCCATTCGCACTTGCGCCATTGATTTTGAGTCCAACGGTTCGTAAAAAAATGTCAAAAATTTACCAATTTATTACAGGTTTTGAGTCCGGACATTTTGTCCCCTCAAATTCTGGGCGGTGGAATTCTTTCGCCCACCGTAGGTTCACCAGCCGTTTTGACCGAATCATATTTGATGGCATCGGTCCTTTCGCCCAGTGTGCTTTCCAAATAAATTTGATATATATTTAATAAACATTTATGGAATGTAAAAAATGAAGCATTTATATTATAATTCTGTAAATATGATAAATAAATAATTGGAATTGGAAGGTATTAAAATTAGAGACCGGCGAGGGACGGAATCCCGCGCGGGATTTTGCGGGATTTGCGGGATTTTGCGGGATGCGGATTTTGCGGGATTATCCCGCAGCGGATCCGTCCCGCAAAAATTTTGAAAAAAAATCCCGTCCGCGGATCCCGCATCAAAAGTGCGGGATCCCGCAGGACAAATTCTGAATTTTAGAGTCTTTTCTAATGGAAATTGGCTAAAAATTAATATAAAAAATTTTAAATGATTAATCAAATTTTCCCCTTTTGCCAATTTAGCTAATTTTTCGCTGCGCAGCCATTTTTGTCCTAATTTTTTTTGCTCTGCAGTCATTTTTGGTTTAAGTTTTTCGATCCGCGATCATTTTTTTTCGGACCATTTTTCGTTATAATTTTTTCTATAAAGTTATAATTATAATTCCTTAAAATTTTCGTATAGGAGCTAAAAAAATTTGTTTTCGCAAATTTTATTACTGAACTATAAGCACAAAGCAAAGTATTTGATGACTTTTCTCCTTGCCTACATATTTAAAAATATTCGTATTTTAAAGCATTTTAATTTAATTCTAGCATAGAATTGTTGTAAAAAGGCAAAAAATGATAAGGAAAAATTTTTTCTCATTTTTTAACTACTTTTTAAAAAATCCCGCAATCCCGCAAGGGATCCCGCAAAATCTGAGTGCGGGATTTTGCGGGATGCGGATTTTGCGGGATTATCCCGTAGCGGATCCGTCCCGCAAAAATTGGGGGAAAAAAAATCCCGTCCGCAATCCCGCAGATTTCATTTTGCCGGTCTCTAAACAAAATCAAAAATCTGTGAATGATTTGTAATTTAATTTTAATATAATAAAATAATAAAAAAGATGGATGTAAAATAAAATTAGAAAAATATCAATTTAATTTTAATATAATAAAATAATAAAAAAGATGGATGTAAAATAAAATTAGAAAAATATCATTTATTAAAAGGAATAAGCCGGGCAGCAAACTAAATTATTATAAAGTAGGGAAGAGGGCAGCGGGCAGTCAAAAAGAGATGCATAAAATAGAATGATGAGTTAAGAGACGGCAGACATAAAAAGATATGAAGGGATATGAAATGAAATGCGCCTATTTCTTCCTCTGTGTACTTCCCATACATAATTTTTCCCTTCGCTGTCCACATAAGTCCCTCCAAATGAGGGGGCCAGTGGGAGTGTGCTGGCCACACACTTCCCAACTGTTACCTCCAGTTACCGTCAGTTACCATCGGTTACCACCAGTTACCATCGGTTACCACCAGTTACCATCGGTTACCATCAGTTACCTCCAGTTACCACCCATATCCATCACTTTATTACAGTTGTTTGGATTTTGGGATACATTTTGGAAACCGCATTGCCTTCGGGCAATGCTTCCAATTGAGGATTGAGCAAAAGCCCTCCACAGTGTGGGTGGGTGGAATTGAATACATTTTGGATTTGCATTGCTAAATGTGCGATGCTTATAAATCGACTTAAATTATTTTTGATCGATTTGACGTAATTAATAAACAAATATTTCCGAATTCATTGCAAACAAAATCACAAATTCATGTCAATCTTTTCTAATTTCCAAATGCAACAAATCATCTAAATAAAAACTTACCTTCTTTCATTTGATCATATTTTCATTCCATTTAATCAATATCTATCAATTAATGATGAAAAAAAAAAAAATATATTTCTAAAGCAGTTTGACTCATTTTAATGACAAAAACTGATAAAAATGATAATAAAGATATCGAGAAAATAATGTGACAAAGTGGAAATGGAATAATTCATTAAATTCATTTTGGTTGGTCGTTAAAATGGGTGAAACCAAATTGAAAAATAGTTCCTTTCACTATTTCGAATTTATTCTAATACTTTCTCGAATTTCTGCCATTGCAATGTTGGCTTCTGGAGGTTTTGATCGATATTTATTGTGTTCCTATAGCATTTTTTCGAAGGGTTCATATTTTGCACATTCGATGGGGGTTTGAAATTTGATTGATCCAACAAAAACAATACTGGAAATGTGAACAATAGCAATCATCGAATGTTGATGTCATTGGGTGGTGTTTTTCTTAGAGGGGAAGGTTCAATTCAAATCCAAATCAGCCAAAATAAATTGAATTCAATTTAATTAGCATTGCTTGCCTTTCGACTATTTAGGCATGAACCCCAACAAGTTGTGCTGGCCGTTCATTTCATCTTTTACCTCCTTTCACTTCTGATTCCCGCCGGTGGTTTATATTCAATTTATGCCAAAAATAAATTCGATGCCGTCCATTTGGAACAGTGCACATTCATTTTTTGGCGCCGCATTGGTCATGGCCAATTTAATTCATGTACACATTTTTTTGTATTTATTATTATTCTTTTTATTTGTTAGTTAATTTCTGGATTTTCTGCCTGGATTTCGACCGATGAAACCAGGCAATCAATTATGCCAAAACAGCGAATATTCACGCTGGGTCTTTTCCTTTCAACAATTGCACATTTAATTGGCAGTGTCGCTCAATACGATCAAATCGCATTTTCCAAGTATAATTTTAACTAGAGACCGGCGCGGGACGGGATCCCGCGCGGGATGGCGCGGGACGGGATCCCGCGCGGGATTTTTCGGGATTATCCCGTAGCGGATCCGTCCCCCAAAAATTGGGGGAAAAAAATCCCGTCCGCAATCCCGCAGATTTCATTTTGCCGGTCTCTAATTAAAATCATTCGAGAATAAAGTGTAAAGAATTTAATGATTAATTCTCTAAAAATTTCCTCACTTCATAGATATGGATATGGAAATAGAATAGAATATGGAATATCCGAATAAAATTAAAATATCAATGATAATTCTTTTTGGGAATTTCCTTTGCCTTTTTTTCGAATTTAATTTTTGCCAAACTAATTTTGGTTCGTTTTGGTCAATTCCTTTTGCAAATAAATTATTTTACATAATGAATCTTTTTGGAGACAACGATAAAAGAATTTGCATTGATTCATTTATTTTTGCCTATCATTGAGCAGCTATTTCTTTAAAAATAATAAATAAATTTAATTTAATTTAATTTAAAGAGGAGAGAATTATTCATTATATTAGATTTTTAATATTTATATTTTATTTACCGTTATTTGTTTTTTCTCCCCTTCTATTATTGTCCATCTCAAATTCCTGATCCATAAAGCGCAATGAATGGTCTTCCAAAACTAAGGGATGGGACTAAAACTAACATTTTTATTACATTTTTTTTATTTTAATAGTTAAATGGAGGAAGAATATTTTATGTAATATAAAAATAAATTTGAAAATTTGGATAAAGGTAATATTCATAATAGGAAAGGAATATGTAAAAATCATTAAATTGGAATAAGGTTTTGAAAAATTGTGTCCATTTTTATAAACTTTCTGGCTAATTCAAATCATCTGCTCCGTTCGAATCACTTCTTTCGTGTTCTCCTTCCCACATTTTCAATTTATTTTGGTCAATTCCTTTGTTTCATTTCAACATTTGCTAATAGCTGAATATGGCCCATGAATGGGTGAAGTAAATTCAACAAAAATTCTATATACATTATCACTGTTTTCATATTTGTATCCTTTATGGAATTCGGCATTTTGCTATAAATAAATTTTTGAAAAAAAATTTTTTTTCAAAAAAAATTACACAATGAATTCTTTGGGCACTGTGGAGAATAAACAATTTTGTAATTCAATTATATCTCCTCTTCTTTTTCTTTCAATTTCTGCCCCTTTAATTAATTGTGATTTAAAAATTAATTAAATTAATAAAAAAAAGAATAAAATACCATTTATTCTTTTCTTCTTTTCTTTTTCCCCTTTTGTCATTCTTTTGTTCCTTTTTCGTTTGTGACTTTTTACTATATTTTGCGATTCTTTTTCAATGAATGGCAGTGGATGTTTTTTCAAAACTGCAAAAAATAATAAATATTTAAATTATCATCGATTGAAAAACTTTTTTGATTTAGTCGTGCATTCAGAATTAATTCTTCAATTGAAATTTCTGATCCATTTACTATTAATGGTTCCATTCCAATAAATTTTTGTTCCTTTTCCAATTTAATCATCCAACTTTCCATTACCAAAATGCATCGTCGCATTATTGAAAGTGTTCCTTTCCAAATGTCGCTTTCATTCACTTTTTTCTTACCTCTTTAAAAAAATATTAAATATTCAAAAGGCTATTTTAAATTTACTTTTCCTTTTCATGGTATGCTTTTGTCATTTCCTCCAAAATTGGAAATGATTTACATTTATCCAAAAATGTTCGTAATTTCATCAATATTCCATTAAAACGACTACGCCTTTGTTTTTCCCTTTCAGCTAAATTTTTTGTAATATAATAATTCAATTATTTATTAGAATATATGCCTTTTATTTTCAACTCTTTCCCTTTCCCATTTCCACCGTCAATTTCTCCTAGTTGTTCCTCAAATCCTTGCAAATCTCCATTCTCATATTCCCAATCATCAAATTCATTGCCAACTACAGCAGAAGATGGTATTTGATCAAAATTTACTGCTGAACTC
The DNA here is from genome assembly GCA_030063045.1 of Pratylenchus scribneri. Lineage (NCBI taxonomy): Eukaryota > Metazoa > Nematoda > Chromadorea > Rhabditida > Pratylenchidae > Pratylenchus > Pratylenchus scribneri. The sequence goes on from JAQSEB010000033.1 coordinate 1,134,478, forward strand.
CCCGATGGCAAATAGTGTGGCAAGGGATGCGGATTTACACTTTGTTCGCCATGTTGGGAATGAAATTCTGTTTGTGGATGGTAGTCTACAAATTGTGGATCCAAATGCACATCAGCAAGTGTTGCTTGAATTATTGGTGAATTTGATTGTAATAAATCTAAGGAGAATAAAATAATTTATAATACAATTTAAATATTCGATTATATACCCATATATGCATTTTCGTGATTTCCGCTTGCCAATAAATTATAATATTGGGAAAATGGATCCTCCTCCAAATATTGAAATTGATGCTCCATTTGTGATTGATGTTCATTTTGTTTGGGCATTTGTCCAACATTTTGTTGCCACCCTCCACTGGATTCTTCAAAATAATTAATTTAATTATTATTTTTATTTTAATTTATTTACCTGAATTTTCCCCAGGCAATGTTGAATTCACTAATAAAATGTTTAAAAATAAAATAAAATAAATGATTAAATTCATCCTAATTAATTTGAATATTTGAAATTAAAGAATTAAAAATGAATAAATTAAAAGGGTAAATTTATTTTTCATTTATTAGCTTTACTTTAACCCATTCTATTTTGCCAAACAAATTTCGTTAATGATCCAGTGGAGGCAATGGATTCGGATATCAGAAATAGATGAGGCAATGAATGCATTATACCTCGGCTAAATTTAGGAGGGAGAATCAAATCCAACAGAAATTGGGAAATTGGCGATCAAGCGTAACGAATATGATTGAGAGGGGGTGTAGTGTGTGATTTGTTGACAAAGATTGATCTGGCAATTGAATGGGCCATTTTGAATAAAATTCCAAAATTGAAAAATTGCCAATATAGCCAAACTGAAGATTGTCGAATCATAAATGGAATATGAATGAATTGTTGATATTTACAATAAATACATAATTTATTAGAAAAAAAGGAAAAAAATTAAATAACAAAAATTAAATCATAATTTAGTTAATTGAAATTAAAATAAAATCAAGTGAAATTGGGTACAGTAAATGAATGGGAGGATAGCAAATATCAAATATAAATAAATTATAAAAAATTAATTAGAATTCCATTATCAGAGTTCATCCTTAGATTGAAGTGTGATTTTGTGAATGCCCCGAATGATGTCGAATGAATAATCCTTTTCAATTTGTTGCCAAAATTTGAGTTTTTCGGCTGCCAATGATGACATCATTTTTGGATTTGAATTCAATTGAGCATATTGAAGGGGCCGTTCGGCTGACAATTTAGACCACTTAAATGAGGCCATACTTGGGTCACTTTTAAATGGGAAAAATAGAAAATTTCAAAAATGAAATTTTTATAAGGTAAAACCCATTCTTGACGAAATTATTTATTGAGCCAACGAGGACATCCGAAAATGCCAAATCTTCATCGCAATATTCCTCAATCAAATATGGAACATGGCGAATGTCGAAAACGGCAGGCAATTCGATGGCATGGCAACTATCTAAAAAATTATCAAATTTGTGAATGGAGAGATGTTTTTGGATTCGGTGTTGGTCATTGCATTGTCAATCAATTTAACGCATCATTCAAAACTCTATAAAGAAGAAACGGTTTGATGAAATCTTGGTATCATTGGATAAAGCTAATCGAGCGTTTTATTGAATAGTTTATGAAGTTTTCGGGTATCAGAAAATATCGAACTTTTCACAAATCTACATATGCAATTCAATAAAGCCGAAATAGCTCTATCAATGTTACCAAGATTGCATTAAATGGTTTCTTTTGAGTTATGACGACTTAAAATGGCTGACAATGAAATGGTCGGCAATTAAACTTCCATTTCCCTTTTGGATTAATATTAAATTATGAAAATTATGAAATTAATTATAAATTGTTCACTAAAATTTTTTTCCGATTATAAAATTGAAAAATATATTAAAATACCCAAGTTAATATTATTATTCATAAATTTGTATATTATTCAATTTCTATCGAACCTTTGACAGGAATATTTTCTGGAAAATATTTTCGATTGAAATAATCAATTTGATATAAATAAATTGGCCATCCATCCAATGTTTTTGCCCTTGCTTCCTTCAAAATTGGCACCAAAAACAACAAATCCGAAAGCAACTTAAAATTAATTCCCCTAATTAATTTCCATATTCCCTCAATTCCAACTTCATTATATTTTCGCAAATAAAATTCGACTCCTTCGCCCTTTTCTGCCAAATAAAATTCCAAAATTCTTTTTTGCACTTTTTTTGCTTCCTCTTTGCCAAATGCCTTTTCCGGTGCCACAACTTCCCTCACAAATTCCTCAACATTTTTCCTCCCAAAATTGGCCCTTTTTTCGGTTGGCACAAAAAGTGCCCCTAAATCATCCGAATCCGATCCAAACATTGCTATTAAAACAATAATTATTACTTTTTATTAATATTTTAATTAACTAAATGCAATGCATTCCAATTTAGTCATTCCAATCATTGTCCGTTTTGGCGGTGCCTCATGGATTAAATGCATTGGCTCATTCGAGAAGAAATCCGCATCCAAACGAGGCGTAAACAACAATTCACTCAAATCTCGTCGTTTTGATCCCTTCAATTATTTTGTTAATTTAATTCAATTTCCCTTCATTTTCCACCATTCTTTCGACGGCATCCATCAATTCGTGCACTGATTTTCCCTTCAAACATTTCTTCAATTTTGCCGAATCTGCCAACAATTCCCCACATCCCAATTCCTTTGCCATTTTCTCAGTTTCGCCAATTGGCCGATTACTGGCCGCCCATTCACCCAAAATTGAACCGCTCATTTGAATTACTTGGCTGAACAAATCCTTCGTTTGATGCGAAATGCTCAATGCACTCACACTGGCCGAACCTATTCAAATAAAGATTGTTATGACACAGATAATATTGGAAATTAGCTAAATCCGGAATTATCCTAGTGCTTTGCTTGGCTAATTTTGGAAATCTCGGCTTCTAGGTGTCCCTATAAACCCGAGAATAGACTTATTCGATTTTACATGGTCGATTTAATATATGAAGTTTCAATTTCAGACCTGTATTACGGTTAGGGTTATAGTAGGGCGCCAGAGGCGGGATAGAAATATAGCGAAATGTGCTAAACTAAAAAAAGCTCATACCGGTATAAAATTGAAAATTTCATATATTCTAATCGACAATGCCAAGTCAAATGTGCCTATTCTCAAGTTCGAACGATATCTTTAAGTCGAGATTTCCAAAATCATCTAGCCCAAGTGCCTAATTAATTCCGGAATTTGTTAATTTCCAATATTGCTGCAACATATCCACCAAAATATAATTAAATTTATTCAAAAAACCTGCACTAAATCCCCAAATTGTCACTCTTTTTGGGTCACCACCGAATTTGTCAATATTTTCTCGAACAAATTCCAAAGCCAATTTCTGATCCCAAAGTCCATAATTTCCGGCAAATTTTTCATCGCCAGTTGCCGCAAATCCTTTTGTGAAATAAACAATTCTCTTTAGGCAATATAATATATGTAATACCCAATTGTCCAATTCGATATTGGAATGTGACGAAAACAATTCCTTCCTGGACATATTTTCTCGCCAATACTTCAGGCCGTATTTCGCGAGTTGTTCCCTCTTGGAATCCGCCTCCATGCACATAAACGAGCACCGGAAATGGTTTGCCATCAGCAGGCTAAATGGAGGGAATTTATTCTCTATTCGTCTGGATATTTCGCCGAGATAAATTAAATCACGAAAATAAAATAAATGATTTAAATTGGACCATAAATTGTTAAATTAATCATCTTATTTTAAATTAAATTTATATTTCGTTTTTATATTAAAACTATAAGGCAGAATACGGTATTGGAATGATAATTTTCCTTTCCTTTAGGCTATAAAAAATGAGAAGGAAGGAAAATATGTCTTTCAGTTTTATCACTGATGAATGAACATCCTTTTTATTGTTTTATTATTTTTGTACCTGCCAATCTGGTGCCAAAATGTTCAGATGAAGGCAATCTTCACTGTGTTCTTTTTCGGGTACCCACATTCCCTTGCGAATAAATGGAAAACAGGCTGGTCCCATTTCGGTCGCATTCCTCACTCCATTCCATCGTTTTGGGGGCAATGGCTTCTGTAAAAGGTACAAAACATTGGATCGAGGTAATTATGCCAAATTCGACCTCAAATCTGAGTTCATTGATTGGCGCTTTGGCATAGGGAATGCCCAAAAACACTTTCACATTTAATTCTTTATCCTCAATGGGCAAGCGAAAACCACGAATTGTGCCATATTTGGTTTCGACCAAATATTCATTCACTTCAGAATTTTCAACCAAATTTAAAAATAAAAATATCAAAATAAAATGCAAAATAAATTTGAACATCTATAAAAAAGAAAACAAAAAATTGGATCAATAAATGTGAAAAATGGCCGACAGGAAGTGAGGTGAGTTGAGGTGAGCGTCATGAAGGAATACAGCAAAATATTAGGCCTATGTGGCCAAATAGATGGATAGAGGTGAATAGAAGGAAAACATTAATGTTCTGTTCATTCCCTTCGGGGGACAATGCAAACATTAAATATTATTCCCTTAGAAAGGGTAAAAGATGGGAACATTTTGACCGAAAGACAAATTCACCAATTTACATTTGCAATTTCCATTCAACCATTCCATTTTTGATAATTTTTTACTGTTTTTATGCTTTATCAATGATAAAATTAAGAATGGGTTAATGTAGTTTTCAAGATGGAAATATTCTTTCTTTCAATGACAATTCCAAACCATTCCACGAATTTTGAAAAAATTTATGAGCTCTTAAGAGAATTGTAATGCCGAAAAAAAATATTTTTTCCTTACAATTATCTAATATTTTGAAAAAATTCAAACATACAAAAATTCATATTTAGTAGATATAATCTTAATTTCTCTAAAGGTTTGCTAATTTACTACTTCATTTCAAATCAACCAAATCAATGCCAATATTTATACAAAATTTGATAATAATTAATGATATATTTTATAAAAGCCAATAATCAAGATGTGTAATGAATATGCATATATCAGTAAATTAAATTGATGAAAATAATGTACAAAATAATGATTGAGTAATTTGAATTTTTAAAAATTTTTTGAAAATTTATAAAAAATTGTCAAACATTTATGCAAACTTCTGCTAATTCATTTTATCTCCATTCATCGACTGCCCTCACTCTCTCCCATTTCCAATCTATTTTGACCAATTCCTTTTGCTTTCATTTGCGCATTCGCTAATTGCCAAATATGGCCCATGAATGGGTGAAGTAAATTCAATAAAAATTCCATATATTTTTTTACTGTTTCCATATTTGTTTCCTTCTCAGAGTTCGTCATTCATTTTGTTCTTCCATTTCAATAAATTTTAATTTATTTTCAAATTTAATCATCCAACTTTCCATAACCAAAATGCATCGTCTTGATACAGAAAATGTTCTTCTACAAATATCTGCTGCTGGTTTCTTTCCCCTTCTTTTAATTTATCGAATAAAATATTCAAAAATTATTTAAATTTACTTTTCTACTTTTAATAATCCCTCATTTTGGGCTTTTATCATTTCCTCCAAAATTGGAAATGATTCACATTTATCCGAAAATGTTCGTAATTCTTTCAATATTTCATTAAAACGATTGTACCTTCGCTTTAATTCTTCAGCTAAAGTCCAAATATTATAATAAAAAATATAATAATTTTATTAAAAAATATGCCATTTTTTGTTCTGCTTTTCCCTTTTCCAGTACCAGCCTTTTGCTGTTCATCATCAAATGATTGTTGTGATGAATGGGAAGGCAAATCTTGGAGAATAAATTTGAATACAATTTTTTTCTGACTGTATATCAATTTGTTCTTGTTCATCGTTTCCGCTCTCCAATAATTTATCATCTTCTAAATGTCCGGCCTCACCAGCAAATTGGAATTGATCATCCATATGTGGCTGATAAGTAGGTTGATTATAATTCGGAGTTTACTTTTCCGTTATGAGCCTCCCTCCCCCTACTAAAAATGAAACTCACTCCCAAGAGGTATGGGTAGACTTGTCAAGAATTTAACGTCTTTTTAATTCATATCAAGCCAATTTGATTAGATAATGTCAAATTTTACAAATAAAAAATGCTAGAGGGAACCAAGGAAAATTCGATATAGAGGCTCATAATGGAAACGTACTTGATTAGGAATTGGTACTAGAGACCGGCGCGGGACGGGATCCCGCGCGGGATTTGCGGGATTTTGCGGGATGCGGATTTTGCGGGATTATCCCGCAGCGGATCCGTCCCGCAAAAATTTTGAAAAAAAATCCCGTCCGCGGATCCCGCATCAAAAGTGCGGGATCCCGCAGGACAAATTCTGAATTTTAGAGTCTTTTCTAATGGAAATTGGCTAAAAATTAATATAAAAAATTTTAAATGATTAATCAAATTTTCCCCTTTTGCCAATTTAGCTAATTTTTCGCTGCGCAGCCATTTTTGTCCTATTTTTTTTTGCTCTGCAGTCATTTTTGGTTTAAGTTTTTCGATCCGCGATCAATTTTTTTTCGGACCATTTTTCGTTATAATTTTTTCTATAAAGTTATAATTATAATTCCTTAAAATTTTCGTATAGGAGCTAAAAAAATTTGTTTTCGCAAATTTTATTACTGAACTAAGCACAAAACAAAGTATTTGATGACTTTTCTCGCCTACATATTTAAAAATATTCGTATTTTAAAGCATTTTAATTTAATTCTAGCATAGAATTGTTGTAAAAAGGCAAAAAATGATAAGGAAAAATTTTTTCTCATTTTTTAACTACTTTTTAAAAAATCCCGCAATCCCGCAAGGGATCCCGCAAAATCTGAGTGCGGGATTTTGCGGGATGCGGGATTTTTCGGGATTATCCCGTAGCGGATCCGTCCCGCAAAAATTGGGGAAAAAAAATCCCGTCCGCAATCCCGCAGATTTCATTTTGCCGGTCTCTAAACAAAATCAAAAATCTGTGAAAATGATTTGTAATTTAATTTTAATATAATAAAATAATAAAAAAGATGGATGTAAAATAAAATTAGAAAAATATCATTTAAATTATTATAAAGTAGGGAAGAGGGCAGCGGGCAGACAAAAAGAGATGCATAAAATAGAATGATGAGTTAAGAGACGGCAGACATAAAAAGATATGAAGGGATATGAAATGAAATGCGCCTATTTCTTCCTCTATGTACTTCCCATACATAATTTTTCCCTTCGCTGTCCACATAAGTCCCTCCAAATGACGGGGCCAGTGGGAGTGTGCTGGCCACACACTTCCCAACTGTTACCTCCAGTTACCGTCAGTTACCATCGGTTACCATCGGTTACCACCAGTTACCATCAGTTACCTCCCATATCCATCACTTTATTACAGTTGTTTGGATTTTGGGATACATTTTGGAAACCGCATTGCCTTCGGGCAATGCTTCCAATTGAGGATTGAGCAAAAGCCCTCCACAGTGTGGGTGGGTGGAATTGAATACATTTTGGATTTGCATTGCTAAATGTGCGATGCTTATAAATCGACTTAAATTATTTTTGATCGATTTGACGTAATTAATAAACAAATATTTCCGAATTCATTGCAAACAAAATCACAAATTCATGTCAATCTTTTCTAATTTCCAAATGCAACAAATCATCTAAATAAAAACTTACCTTCTTTCATTTGATCATATTTTCATTCCATTTAATCAATATCTATCAATTAATGATGAAAAAAAATATATTTCTAAAGCAGTTTGACTCATTTTAATGACAAAAACTGATAAAAATGATAATAAAGATATCGAGAAAATAATGTGACAAAGTGGAAATGGAATAATTCATTAAATTCATTTTGGTTGGTCGTTAAAATGGATAAATTGAAAAATCGTTCCTTTCACTATTTCGAATTTATTCTAATACTTTCTCAAATTTCTGCCATTGCAATGTTGGCTTCTGGAGGTTTTGATCGATATTTATTGTGTTCCTATAGCATTTTTTCGAAGGGTTCATATTTTGCACATTCGATGGGGGTTTGAAATTTGATTGGTCCAACAAAAACAATACTGGAAATGTGAACAACAGCAATCATCGAATGTTGATGTCATTGGGTGGTGTTTTTCTTAGAGGGGAAGGTTCAATTCAAATCCAAATCAGCCAAAATAAATTGAATTCAATTTAATTAGCATTGCTTGCCTTTCGACTATTTAGGCATGAACCCCAACAAGTTGTGCTGGCCGTTCATTTCATCTTTTACCTCCTTTCACTTCTGATTCCCGCCGGTGGTTTATATTCAATTTATGCCAAAAATAAATTCGATGCCGTCCATTTGGAACAGTGCACATTCATTTTTTGGCGCCGCATTGGTCATTGCCAATTTAATTCATGTACACATTTTTTTTGTATTTATTATTATTCTTTTTATTTGTTAGTTAATTTCTGGATTTTCTGCCTGGATTTCGACCGATGAAACCAGGCAATCAATTATGCCAAAACAGCGAATATTCACGCTGGGTCTTTTCCTTTCAACAATTGCACATTTAATTGGCAATGTCGCTCAATACGATCAAATCGCATTTTCCAAGTATAATTTTAATACAAAATCAAAAATCTGTGAAAATGATTTGTAATTTAATTTTAATATAATAAAATAATAAAAAAAGATGGATGTAAAATAAAATTAGAAAAATATCAATTTAATTTTAATATAATAAAATAATAAAAAAGATGGATGTAAAATAAAATTAGAAAAATATCAATTTAATTTTAATATAATAAAATAATAAAAAAGATGGATGTAAAATAAAATTAGAAAAATATCAATTTAATTATAATATAATAAAATAATAAAAAAGATGGATGTAAAATAAAATTAGAAAAATATCAATTTAATTTTAATATAATAAAATAATAAAAAAGATGGATGTAAAATAAAATTAGAAAAATATCAATTTAATTTTAATATAATAAAATAATAAAAAAGATGGATGTAAAATAAAATTAGAAAAATATCAATTTAATTTTAATATAATAAAATAATAAAAAAGATGGATGTAAAATAAAATTAGAAAAATATCATTTATTAAAGGAATAAGCCGGGCAGCAGCAAACTAAATTATTATAAAGTAGGGAAGAGGGCAGCGGGCAGACAAAAAGAGATGCATAAAATAGAATGATGAGTTAAGAGACGGCAGACATAAAAAGATATGAAGGGATATGAAATGAAATGCGCCTATTTCTTCCTCTGTATACTTCCCATACATAATTTTTCCCTTCGCTGTCCACATAAGTCCCTCCAAATGAGGGGGCCAGTGGGAGTGTGCTGGCCACACACTTCCCAACTGTTACCTCCAGTTACCACCCATATCCATCACTTTATTACAGTTGTTTGGATTTTGGGATACATTTTGGAAACCGCATTGCCTTCGGGCAATGCTTCCAATTGAGGATTGAGCAAAAGCCCTCCACAGTGTGGGTGGGTGGAATTGAATACATTTTGGATTTGCATTGCTAAATGTGCGATGCTTATAAATCGACTTAAATTATTTTTGATCGATTTGACGTAATTAATAAACAAATATTTCCGAATTCATTGCAAACAAAATCACAAATTCATGTCAATCTTTTCTAATTTCCAAATGCAACAAATCATCTAAATAAAAACTTACCTTCTTTCATTTGATCATATTTTCATTCCATTTAATCAATATCTATCAATTAATGATGAAAAAAAATATATTTCTAAAGCAGTTTGACTCATTTTAATGACAAAAAACTGATAAAAATGATAATAAAGATATCGAGAAAATAATGTGACAAAGTGGAAATGGAATAATTCATTAAATTCATTTTGGTTGGTCGTTAAAATGGGTGAAACCAAATTGAAAAATCGTTCCTTTCACTATTTCGAATTTATTCTAATACTTTCTCAAATTTCTGCCATTGCAATGTTGGCTTCTGGAGGTTTTGATCGATATTTATTGTGTTCCTATAGCATTTTTTCGAAGGGTTCATATTTTGCACATTCGATGGGGGTTTGAAATTTGATTGGTCCAACAAAAACAATACTGGAAATGTGAACAACAGCAATCATCGAATGTTGATGTCATTGGGTGGTGTTTTTCTTAGAGGGGAAGGTTCAATTCAAATCCAAATCAGCCAAAATAAATTGAATTCAATTTAATTAGCATTGCTTGCCTTTCGACTATTTAGGCATGAACCCCAACAAGTTGTGCTGGCCGTTCATTTCATCTTTTACCTCCTTTCACTTCTGATTCCCGCCGGTGGTTTATATTCAATTTATGCCAAAAATAAATTCGATGCCGTCCATTTGGAACAGTGCACATTCATTTTTTGGCGCCGCATTGGTCATTGCCAATTTAATTCATGTACACATTTTTTTTGTATTTATTATTATTCTTTTTATTTGTTAGTTAATTTCTGGATTTTCTGCCTGGATTTCGACCGATGAAACCAGGCAATCAATTATGCCAAAACAGCGAATATTCACGCTGGGTCTTTTCCTTTCAACAATTGCACATTTAATTGGCAATGTCGCTCAATACGATCAAATCGCATTTTCCAAGTATAATTTTAATACAAAATCAAAAATCTGTGAAAATGATTTGTAATTTAATTTTAATATAATAAAATAATAAAAAAGATGGATGTAAAATAAAATTAGAAAAATATCAATTTAATTTTAATATAATAAAATAATAAAAAAGATGGATGTAAAATAAAATTAGAAAAATATCATTTATTAAAGGAATAAGCCGGGCAACAAACTAAATTATTATAAAGTAGGGAAGAGGGCTGCGGGCAGTCAAAAAGAGATGCATAAAATAGAATGATGAGTGAAGAGACGGCAGACATAAAAAGATATGAAGGGATATGAAATGAAATGCGCCTATTTCTTCCTCTGTATACTTCCCATACATAATTTTTCCCTTCGCTGTCCACATAAGTCCCTCCAAATGAGGGGGCCAGTGGGAGTGTGCTGGCCACACACTTCCCAACTGTTACCTCCAGTTACCGTCAGTTACCATCGGTTACCACCAGTTACCATCGGTTACCATCAGTTACCTCCAGTTACCACCCATATCCATCACTTTATTACAGTTGTTTGGATTTTGGGATACATTTTGGAAACCGCATTGCCTTCGGGCAATGCTTCCAATTGAGGATTGAGCAAAAGCCCTCCACAGTGTGGGTGGGTGGAATTGAATACATTTTGGATTTGCATTGCTAAATGTGCGATGCTTATAAATCGACTTAAATTATTTTTGATCGATTTGACGTAATTAATAAACAAATATTTCCGAATTCATTGCAAACAAAATCACAAATTCATGTCAATCTTTTCTAATTTCCAAATGCAACAAATCATCCAAATAAAAACTTACCTTCTTTCATTTGATCATATTTTCATTCCATTTAATCCAAAATATTTTAAAAATGGGGCAAAAAATTTTTTAACCTCGTACTGGTTTATTGTTCTGACTTTTCCTTTGTTCTGATTTTTCTCGCGCGCCGTTCTGACTTTTTCCCTTATTGATTTTCTCTTTTGATTTTCTGTTCTGATTTATCCTTGTTCTGATTTTCTGTTCTCTTTTTTCCTTATTCGGATTTTCTGTTCTGATTTTTTCCTTATTCTGATTCTGCTGATTTCAGTTATTTAATCACCTGCCGCATCTGGGATTCGAACCCGAGTAGTCAAGTGCCAAAATCAGCGACATAACATTGAGCTAAAGAGGCTATGTATCTCCTCCATTAAACATTTATTTATTCTCAAAATTTAGATATTTTTCGAAAATATTCTGAAAATTTGTTCTATATGTTGTGAAAATGAATCGAAAAATTTGGCGAAAATCATAGAATTCTGAAAATTTTCTGAAAATTGTATCCATTTTTAATCTGCATTTTGGGTATCAAAATGAATACAAATATAAATTTTCAAAATTATTAAATTCTCAAAATGTTCCCTGAATTTTAGTAATTTTAAGAATATTATAAGAATTGATGTAGTTTCACTTAATTTTGTAAATATGTAAAATTTTGAACATAATTTTTTCCTTTTATTTTCAAAATTTTTTGAATTTATTTTGACATGGATTTTCAGAATTTTATTCATTTCTAATATATTTTAACAATTTATCTGTGCTCAATATATATTGAGGATTTTTTCCTTTTTAAAAAATTTTCAAAATTACACCGAAATTTTCAAAATATTGTGCACATATTTTCTTTGTGACTCTGGGAACAAAATGTTGAATAATAAAATAAAACAAATGACTAGGTTCATCTAGATAAATTTATAATTTACACATTAAAAATTTAAAATTTCTGTTACTTGATTGAAAACAATGTCGCTGGAATGCATAAATTTATTAATGTAATGGAAAAAGGGAAATTGCTCTTAGATATTCAGGAATTTATTTTCAATTTTCTTTCCATTTTCTTTTTTTGTAACTCTTAAATAGATCAAAGATCCAACATCCAAGATCAAACATCAAAGTTCAGACATTGATGCCATCCCTTTTTTTTCTTATTATTTCTCGATTCTTCGTTCCTTTCAAAAAAATGCCATCAAAATATCAGGTGAAAGTGATATTGATTATATTAGCTGTTTTGGCACTGGAAGTCGAGGAATTCCAAAAATGGCCAATCGAAGTTGGCCGGTTTGGGAATTTAAAGAAGATTATGCATGATTTCGAAATCGGGTGAAACACATTTTGATATTGAATTACCAATTATTAAAGTATAACATTGGCCATAATTAAATAATGAATTTACATATCAATACGAAGAAGAAGAAATACCATGTTCTATTTTTGCAAGAAATCGATCATTTTTGATGGATAATCAATTTTACAAATTATAAAATTATAATATAAATTTAATATTTAACATCCAATTGATTAATAATCTTTTAGATCCAATTCTATATACATTAATTCAATTTGATGACTCATTCTAATTGAGTATTTTGCGAATTCTTCTCGATTTTTCTTTGGCACAATTTTTCATCTTCGTCGATCCCAAATCGACTTCCTCCCATCCTTTTCCCTTCAAATCTCGACAAAATCTCCAATCTTCCTTTCCATTTCGGTCTGAGCCATCCATGTGCCCCGAGAAGGAGGGCCTTCTCCTTTCGCCTTGACCCCATTCATGCCGACGGCCCAAGGCCACAAACCTTTTGGGGTAGAAAGTGCGCAAAAAGTGGTGGCAGAAGAGGGGAAATGTGAAGAATGAATAAATGGTTGGTTGGATCTGATTGTCGGGAAAGGGAATTTAGTTAGTGGCCACTCTTCGACCCTCAATTTTGTCGCTTTCGTCCCATACATCCACTCCGTTTTTCATGCATTCACCTTCATCCACTTCCAATTCCAAATATCCCTTTTTTGGCTACCTTTAATTATTCCCATTCAATCATTATTTTTTCGCACATCTTTCACGGCAAATTTATTTCCTCTTTTCATAAATTCGAAATAATTAATAAATAATTAAAATGAAAAAGAAAACAAATTTAAAAGTAAAAGTGTCAAGGTCATCCGTTAACCCCAGATTCCCAATTGCACCAAAATAACAAATAATAAAAAAAACGTACAACTGAAAACAAAGTCCCTCTCATTGTTTTTTTTTGCCTCCAACCCAAAATTCCATTTCACTTTTTTCAGCCTAATTTCCTTCTGATTTTTTGTTGTTCGAATAATGATGGACCCTGATCTTGGCCAGAATGGTTTTTGCTCGTTTTTCCTTCCCCTCGCCTCACTTTTTGTTCGCATGAACTCCCACAGGGTTGGCCCATGGGTCAAAATGAGGGGTCCCATTTTTATTTTTTCTTGACGTGAACCGGTCCAGCACAAAAAAGGGGAGAGGGAACTGATTCTAGGCGATCGTTCTTTGCCCCATTCACCCAATCAACCCCATCATGATGATGGCCCACGGCGCCATCATTTTAGTCGCCTCCGAAGTTGTGTTTCTCCGTGCCTGCCTGTACCAGTTGTGCCCATTCACTGACGGAATTTTAGGGGAAATGAATTGGCTACAGAAGGCAATGGAGAATGGACGGGAGGGAAGGAAGATGGTTGCCCCAAGATGGAAATGGAAGACGAAGACTACGTGAAGAAAAACCGGAGGAGGCAGCCGCAGATGTGCAAGAAATTGTTGGGTGGAGGGAAAAAAGTTTGACGGTGAAATGGAGAGAGGGGGAAGATGCGCATGCAATTGGAATTGAGAATAATGAGCGATGGGAATATTTGGCCGGCATCGAATCCACCCTTTCCGATGTTGGTTGGTGGTCTTTCATGACCAAAACCCATCTTTTTTTCAATGGGCAACCGGCTGCAACTCTGCGCAACCCCTCCTCCCTTCCTTTTCAATTCAACCAATTCCTATGCCTATAAAAACTTTACACCCTTTTCAATTTTTTATGATGTAGAATTTTTGTAAAATTAAAATGATGAGTTATATTTTTTGTACATTAACCAATAACTATCATCTGAAATTAAAGTAATTTGAAGTAAAATTGTCATTTATTAATTATTGGCCATGCAATTTATTTTCTATTCCCTTAAATTTTTTGTTGATCTTTTCGGCTTATTATCATTTTCGGCCATTCCATTCATTTTTCAATTTCCATGGACGGCCAATTCCCCCTCTTTTCTCCTTGCTGCGTGTGTTCCAGTCGGTGCCTGTCGCCGCCGTTCACTTCCTTTGAGCTGCGCGATTGGCCACCTTTCCCCCATTTCACTTCTCCATGGAATGAATTGGGAGAATGGGCAGTGGGGTGGGGCATCATCATCAGGCACAGGAGCCACCGCCAGCAGCAGTTCAGCAAAAATGCGCGCACATAAAAATAAATTAGGGGTGCTGGAGGGGAGGAGGAGGGGAGGGAAAGTTGGTTGGAAGAAGATGTGCGCATGGGAAAGTTTTTGGGTGACAAAAAATTTTGGGCAAGGGAAAACATGGAAAAAGGGGGAATTGGGGGAGGGAAACCTGCTACTGCTGGTGAACAACAATTGGAACTTTTTTGTGCCTGATAAAAAAATGAGGCGGCGATGTTCTCATTTTCACATGGCGATGAACAACATTGATGGACAATAAAAAAAACGAAAATGGCCATCAAACTCATCGGAGGGAGAATAATTTGGACATTTTAAGAAAAACACGTTTTTGCTCATTAGCCCGAAAAAAAATTATGGCCTCGTTTTCAATTCCTCCAGACAGCAAACTTTTTACTATAGTAAGGTATACCTTTCCCTTTGCATCTTTTTACTGCAATTTTGATTGAAAGAGGGGAATTTGGCCAGGGAATTCCCTAATTAAATACAAATTGTTCTTTAGTCAATTTAATTTTAAAATTAATAATTATTTTTATGTTTATTTTTATTTAATTTTATATAAAAATGCATACTTAAAAATCACTGTAAAATATAAATATTAAAAAAAATAATAGTGGGCCTTTTGGATTGGCTCCTCTCCTTGGGTCAAGGGGGCGTGGCCTCCTCCTCCCCCATCAATTTGCCCCTTGGACTTCCTATAGTATTTTTGTTGGCTGGCCACCGTCCCCTCTCCTCTTCCCTTTTGCCCATCGGCCCTTTCATTCGGCGGTCACCTCCTCCGCCGGGGCCATCATCCAACACAACATCGACTTGCGCATCCTCCCATTTCCATTTTTCCCATAAAAATCCCTTCACCTTAAACTTCCCTTTCATTCCGAGCCAATCTTTTCTGTTTATCCCCCAAAAGCCAATCCCATTTTTGTCATTTTTGATCAAAATTTACATTATTAAATAATCCACATTTTCATTTTAATTTAATTTGTCCAAAATGCCATTCGAGAATTGCAACAATGATGACGGTGGCCAAAAGCCTGAAATATCGGTTAATTCACCGGCCAAATTCGTCAAATTGGATTCGTCGACCAAATGCAATAATGTTCAAATTCCAATCATTTCCCACTGTTCTTCCTCCTCAAATTCTCCTTCCTCATCATCCCCTCTGGGCCTGCAATCATCATCAAATGGCAATCAAAAAACGGAAAAGGTGAATAGAATACCATTTTTTGTCTTTTTTCATTCAATTCTCTTTCATTTTCATCCAGATGGATTCGGGTGGCACAGCTGTCGTAGAGGTGAAAGATTCAGTCGGACAAATTGGCACTTTCCACCAAAATTACCAAACAGCGGCAGCTGGAAATAATAATGGCAATGGATATTTGCCACAACAACAATATATGGCCACAACCATCCAATCACAAATGATCGATCAAGGTAAAATTAAATATTTCTAATAAAATTTATTTAGTATTAATTTTTGTAGGTGAACAACAAAATGATGATTTTGGCCATTTTGCCTCCTCAAATTCAAATTCTTCAATAAATAATAATAACATCCCACCAATTGGCCATCATCCACCACCACAGCAGGATCTCGGCAATTGTCCAATTTGCAATGACAAAGTTTCTGGCTATCATTACGGGCTCCTCACTTGTGAATCGTGCAAGGCAAGTTAACCTCTTTTCTCCATCAAAATTAACTCTTTGTCCAAATTACCATATTTTTTTAGGTTTTTTGAGGATTATTCCCAATAATTTCCTCCCAAAATGACCTTTCCCCCTTAATTGGTCGTGTGAACATTAGAATGGAGGGAAAACGCGTGCCAATTTGGTGGGGAAGGGGATTCCCCTCGGGCAAACCGGAAAAGGGAGGAAATGGACATTGAGTTAATCCCTATTTTGGATTATTTAATTTGCCTTTGGGCAATTTATTTGGCCAAATATTAATTAATTAAAATAAATATTTGTATTTGCAGGGTTTTTTCAAGCGAACTGTGCAGAACAAAAAACATTACAATTGTTCGGGTACACAAAATTGCATTGTGGAGAAAGCGAATCGAAAGCGATGTCCACATTGTCGATTTCAAAAATGTTTGGAGCGAGGAATGAAGACGGAAGGTGCGGTTTTGTATTTGAATATTCCCCCCCCCCCCCCCCCCACATTGCATTAAATTGCCGGTTTCTTCCTCACATAAAATTGCACAATTCCCTCTTTTAGCCATCATTTCCAACTTTCTCCATTTTTATGTCCATAAATGTGACGGACTCCAACTTTTCTTTGGAATTACTCAATCCGCGCCCAAAAATGATACCAATCTTCTCAGTTTTAAATCTTCATAAAATTCATAAATTTTTGGAGATAATTTTCTTGTGCAAAATTGATTTCCTTCCCAACAATTTTCCCCTCATAAAAACTGGTTATACCCTAAAATTGACCGACTACATCCCATCGTCGATCTCTACTCCCCCTTTTCCCTTTTGCAATTCAAAATCGCCAAAAGGGGATTACATAAATCTTCAAGCCCACTTTCCAACAAACCAGCCAGCCTTTCCTCATTTTTCTTTGCTTCTTTAAAATTTCCAATTTCCTATGCCAAAAACTTGTTTCGCCCGATTCCCGCCTTTTCCCTTTCCTTTGCTTATTTTTCCTCCTCCGTTGCCGGTGGCGCAATCCTCGAAAGCAATCAAAAGCCGAAAATGGGAGAAAGTTGCTTTTCCATTTTTCGTTGTTGCTTCAGCGAAAATAAATTTTGAAGGAGAATATGAGGGAAATCGAGTGAAATTTAATTGGAAATGATTGAATTTATGGATGGATTGGCTGCCCTCAAAAATATGCAAATTTATTTTTGAAGTGAAATGCGCAATTTAGATCGAGAAAAGGGAAAGGCAGAGATTGATGGGAATGAAGGAAGGAAATTGATCAAAAATGGAAGGAAACATTTTAGTAGGTAAATTAATTGCTAGGTGGATAATGAATTGAAGAATATCCACTCGAGATTATGCAATACCCTGCCCAAAATATTACTCCAAAAAAAGTTTTTGATGGATGGCAAAATATATAAAATTCATGGGCGAGAATATTGATGAATTTTGCAGATAAGGCAAAAAATGGAAAATAAATTAATACAATCCAAATTCCCAAATCAAATGCTGGAAAAATTGTAATTTTTTCCATTTTCTGCCAATTCACACCTTCCCCAATCATTTTTTTGTCTAATTTATTTTTTTCTCCATCCATTCTATTCCTTTTTTGGTGCCGGCATTTCCTGTTTTTCCCATTCATTCTTATTACCTTTTTTTGCCATTTCCCACTTTTTGTATTCATTCCAATTGCCACCTGGCAATTACAGTTTCCCCCTCATCAGATAGTCCCCAAAAAATTTGCGTTATGAAAAAATAAATGGGAAATGTGGGAATTGGTCCAATGTAAAAGGGGAAGGAATGGATGGATGGCCATTGGTTCCATTTTCCCCCTCTCCCGTTTAAACATTTTGCAATGAAATGGAATGGATCAAGGGAAGGCGAAATGGTTTGGGTTCTTGTTTTGGATTGGACCACAATTTTAATAATTAATTAGGGATCGAAGTCGATTTTACCATTTTTAATCATTTTTGACTTTTAAATTAAAATAAGAAAATATTGGTTGGCATTTTGGGTCATATCTTGAAGGGAAATCTCCAAAAAATTGACTCTGAGAAATAAACGTTTAAACCAACAATTAAGAAGGGGGATTCCGACAAAATATTGCCAAAAAGGGGAATTCTCGAACCATTTGATTTCTCTTGCGCAATAAAAGATTGATGTGAACGAAGGAACGGAATCCCGAACAAAATTAGGCATTTATGGGGACGGCACAATTTTGGATGGGAAAAGGGAATAAATGGATTGGATTGGGAAGGATTACAATATTAAAAATTATCTTCGATGACGATCAATTTCCAAATTGGGCAACCCTTTTTTGGGTGGTCGGCATTTTTGGATGGCACAAAAACAAAAATGGGAATATTCCTCCCATTGAATTCATTTTCATTTTTCCTAAAAATATTCTTCTCATTTTTCAGGATTAGTAGGGCATATTGGCAGGTTAATTATTTTTGGGAAGCGCCATAGAAGGATGGAATGAATGAATGCTTTTTTGGAAAAATGAGAAAATAAAAATGGAAAAATATTTACAAAAAATGTGAATTAATGGGAAATAAAGGGAAATAAAGGGAATATTTACTACGGTACCATATTCTTAATGTGTGGTCTTGTGGCCTTTTCCTTTCCTTTTCATTGCCTCTGAATGAATCGTTTTTATGGGTTTTGTTGCTTTACTTGTTCCTTCTTTCCCCACTTCAACAATTTATTCCCATGTTTCCCTTCCATTGTCCCTGAATGAGGATAAGGAGAAGGAATAGCCAAAATGAAGATTTGAAGGGAAATAAATAATTTTGGGGAATTTGCAAGTGAAAGGATTTTGCTTTTGGGTGATGAATGAAACAATTGAATGAAAAGATGGACGGGATTAGCAGGTCACATGCCCCCATTTCCCCTTTCCCAATTCCTTATTGGGCCACCTATTCCCACATCAATCGAGAACAAAACAAATCTCCAGCAGAGAGCAAATAAATGGCGCAAAAAATTTGAATATTCTAATTTTTTAGGAAACTTGAAAGCATAAAATTCCTTTTAATTTATGATAATCTATTAATTCATTTTTAATAATCAAATATATTTTGTATTTCATTGTTCCATTCTTTCGAATAATCTTCCCTTTTTATTCACAAATTGCCGGGTAGCATTGAAAAACTCGAAATTGTTACCATTTTTGTTGCTTCCGGCACTTCTTTCGACCATTTTCCATTCTGCCTTTTAATTTTGCCGAGATTTTAAGAGGGAATTGGGCACTTTTGACCATTTTTCAACCATCAATTCCATTTCCACTCCAAAAAAAGAGGAGAAAAGTTCATGCCCGACCATTTTGCCCAACAACTGAACAATAGGAGGGAGGGAATGGGATCAGCAGGAAATTGCCATTTCCGACACGGCCTTTTGTATCCCTTTTCACTTCCATATCCCCCTCTTTTTCTCCCTTTTGTCCCCGCGTATCCAATGGAATTGGATGGGTGAAGGGCCCCTGAACTAATTAGAGGGCGCATCCAGGGGAAAAACACCCATCCAAAAATTGCAATGTGGAGTGGAGAATGCCAAAAATGGGAAAGGAATATTATGGATGTAAAAAGGGAAAATGATGGGAAAGATTTGAAAAAAAAATTATAAAAAATTAAAAAAAATATTCAGCTGTCCGAGAGGATCGAATGCGCGGAGGTCGAAACAAATTGGGCGTATATTACAAGCAGGATAGGGCAGCACGAAACAAATTTTTGCAGCAAAATGGACGGAATAATGCCACATCAACATCCACCCAGCAACAACAACAATTAATGCTTTATAGTAAGTATTTTGGCCATTTTATTTGTTAATATTTTATTATTTAGCCACAGCAAATGGACTGACAACAATTTGTGATGGGAACAATAATGCATCTACAACAAATTCATACGGGAATAATGATGGAGGACCACCGGCAAAAAGAAGTCGAAATTACGCACTCGGAATTAGCAGGTAAATTTTTTGTATTCTTTTTTGTATGCAAATTCTTTCGGCATAAATTCATCTTTCCAATTTTGCATCCATCCAAATTCCACTCGACATTTGGCACCACCAAAACCGCCCATTAATCCCCCAAATATCCCTCTTTTTGTATTCCTTTTTTGTTTTGGATCCAATGGCTGCTGCCGCCATTTTCATTAGAATCGGTAATTTTGCGGTAAAAAAGTAAAGGGAACTGAAGTCTGAAGTGTGAATGAATATGAGAGGATAAATATAAATTGAAATAAAAATGGATGCTTTGAGGGATTTATTCGCGGCAAAAGATCACAATGTCCATCCATAAGAAATGCGAAAAAATATGCCAAATTCAGCAGATAATTCCTTTTGGTGCCGCAAATTTAAATTTCTAAAAAGAAAATTAGGCAATCCACACGAATTGAAGTCCCTCTAAACAAGTGATTTCAAGGTTTATTGCTTTATAAGGTATATCGTATTTTATCATCTGCTGGACAACACCTATTTTCCGGAAATTTTTAAATTTTTAAGATTTTTGATTGATTTCGGTAAAGTTCTAATCTTTTTCTTTCTGGTTATTTACGGAAAGTTTTAATACAAGTTCTTTCCGGAAAGTTTTATTCTAAGTTCTTTCCAGAAAGTTTTAATCTAATTTCTTTCCGGAAAGTTTTAATCTAAGTTCTTTCCGAAAAGGTTTTAAATCTAATCATCCGGTTGTTCCGGTTTGTTTCCGGAAAGTTTTAATCTAAGTCATCCGGTTGTTCCGGTTTATTTCCGGAAAGTTTTAATCTAAGTCATCCGGTTGTTCCGGTTTGTTTCCGGAAAGTTTTAATCTAAGTCATCCGGTTGTTCCGGTTAGTTTCCGGAAAGTTTTAATCTAAGTCATCCGGTTGTTCCGGTTAGTTTCCGGAATGTTTTAATCTAAGTCATCCGGTTGTTCCGGTTTGTTTCCGGAAAGTTTTAATCTAAGTCATCCGGTTGTTCCGGTTTGTTTCCGGAAAGTTTTAATCTAAGTCATCCGGTTGTTCCGGTTTGTTTCCGGAAAGTTTTAATCTAAGTCATCCGGTTGTTCCGGTTAGTTTCCGGAAAGTTTTAATCTAAGTCATCCGGTTGTTCCGGTTAGTTTCCGGAAAGTTTTAATCTAAGTCATCCGGTTGTTCCGGTTAGTTTCCGGAAAGTTTTAATCTAAGTCATCCGGTTGTTCCGGTTTGTTTCCGGAAAGTTTTAATCTAAATCATCCGGTTGTTCCGGTTAGTTTCCGGAAAGTTTTAATCTAAGTTCTTTCCCGAAAGTTTTAATCTAAGTTCTTTCCGGAAAGTTTTAATCTAATTCTTACCGATTAGTTCCGGAAAGCTTTAATTCTTTTTCGCATATTTTAGGATTTTATGAAAAACAATATTTGCGACTCTAATTCGTAAGGAATGCCGAAAATTATATTTCAAATGAAAATGAAAACCTAAATTTCTAATTTAAATACATTGCATTTTTATTTTCTAAAAAACATGTTTAGAATAAATTTTAAAGCAGCCAAATGTTTGTCTTGAAAATAGTTTAACCTTTAATAAATTTTAATTATTTCGAGTATCTTTTAATTTAATATTAATTCATTATTTTTATGTAAAGTATTTTCAATTTCTTTCTAGCAATTCCATAAGCCAACAAAATGCATTCCCGAATGCCTATTTTGGACTGCCCACCAAAAGCCAACAAGAACATTTGATCTCGAGTGTTGCCTCTGCCCAACAACAATGCGCGGCTGCTGCAATGGCCGGTTTCGACATGTATTTACAATCGCCGACACTTTCCTCCACTTCATCCACAAATTCATCAACAAATGGAATTCGTATGTTAGAAGGAAAAAATGAATTGAATTAATCTTTTTAAGTTGGCCATTCATCCTATATTCCGAATGGGGAGAATTTGGCAATGTTATTGGGCAATTCATTCCATCCATTGGAGCATCCGACAAATGGGGACAATTCATCGGCATCAATGATGACCCCACTTCCTTTGCAATTTTTACACCATCAACAAGTTGGCCCAAATATTCACAAATTATTATAATTTTTTCATTTTAGCATCCATCCATTTCATATTCCTCCCAACATGATCAATTGCCCCAACAACAACACAGTGGATCAGGCAGTACATCCAGTAGCAATAGCAGCAGCGGTGTCAGTTCCGATTTGAGTTCACCTCCACCTCCACCCATTTCTTCCACTTCCTCATCAACATTGGCCCAAATCTCCTCATCAACCACTTCCGCCTCCATTCCATTTTCGCATCCATCTGTCGCCATAAAAAGTGAAAAGTTGGCATCTCAAGGTCATTTTGATGGATCATCAGTGCATGCCGCCCCAATGCCTTCAATTTATCACCAGACGGCGGCTGTCACCTACACGCCAATAATGCCAATCACCACACCAACTTTACACATGACGTAAGTAGATGTGGAAAGGGGATTAATAAATAGTAAATACTGAATTAAAGATATAAATAAAAAATGAATTTGTTTGAACAAAAAGTGACCAAAATTCATTTCCATTATAGTACTTCCCTGCATGTGACCACTCCATTACAACCGTACCATTTACTCCATCCACAACATTCCCATCCTTCCCATGGCCCCACTCCAATTGTTCATCAGCAAAACCATGCCCCACAACCCAATCATTTGCTCCCAGTTTGTCCAATGCCGGCCATAGAAGGTGTTTTCTATGGCCATCAAGGACATCCGAATAATAGAACTTCATTTTTCTTTGAGGAATTGTGCAAATCAGTCATTGATAAACGGTAAATTTACGCGTCAATTTAACAATTTATAACCATTCAATTTTTTAGCCCTGCCCAAAGCACACTTCGAAAAATGCGTTGCCAGCATTTCAGCTCAAATTTGGATTTTTTTGTTCAAATAATTAATGAACATTTGAATACGAATATCATTTGGGTGAAGGGTGATGCAAATTTCCGGGAATTGAATGTAATGTTTAAAAAATAATTGGTATTTTATCGTTTATAGGTCCTTTTTGTTGAGATAATAAAAAGGGAAGGGTCCCTCTATGAGTCATCCGAATTAGGGTTACGATCATTCAGAGATAGGGATAGGGTACGGATAGGATGGGGTAAAATTTATCTCACGTACAGTAACCCTAAACCTTATTCTCTAACACCCATAGATAGGAGGGGGCCTTTCAATTTTTACTCACTTTCTCTTTATTGAAGAAAAAAATGGACCCAAATGATAAAAGTACCAAATGATTTAAATATAATATTTAATATTTGTTAGATTCAATGCCGTTTCATTCAATTCGTTTGTGCCTGGGCTACTTTGCATTTAATTGATTTTGCCTATGCAATTATTATTGGCCAATTGCCATCACAAATAGAATTCTTTTTGGGTTCAGGAAAAGAATGGTATAAATAATAATATTTTATAAAATATTGAATATAAATTAAGTCAAATGGACACATCGAATATAGCATTAATGGGTGGCAATCAATTCCAAACGGAATGGCACGAATTAATTCAAGTTAAAATGAAATGTTCAATGTAAATTCACAACAAATTCATTTTCAGCAACTTCGCCAGTGCCAATTTAGCGAGAAAGATTATATTGCCTTTAAATATCTCACTTTGCTGGATATAAGCTTCTATGGAAGTGAGAAAAAAGTACAAAAATAAAAATTTTTAAATATTTAAGCAACCCAAAATGAAATGCCGCCTTTGGCCCATTTTCGTGAGCAAATCCTACAAAGTTGGTCGGAATGGCGCAATTATAGCGGCGGCCCAATTTCAACAATTTTGCTGGAAATTCTTCACAAATTTTCGTAATAAAATATTGTAAAAAATAATTTTCTTTCTATTTTTAGTCAATTATCGGAAAAATGCGTTGCTCAATTGCGGAAAAAGTTATCAATGGAAAAACAAATTATAAATGTGCCGGAATTGCTGGAGGAAGTTTTGAATGGAAAAGGAAATCCAAAATTGGTCGATTAAATTTGACAAATTATTAAATATTTAGGCTTTTTATTTATTTATTTTTTTCATTTTATTTTCACACCCGCTGGCCTGCGCTGCCCAAATCTTGCCAAATTTTTGTACAAAATTTCATTCCGCCAAAATCCCTTACAATTCCCAATTATTTACCACTTAATTAAAATCACCAAAAATGCCTTTCTTTTCCCCTTAATTAATACTTATAATGCCTTTGATAAAATTTGAGCATAATAAATCCAAAATGACAAATAATGTAAAAATTTAATATACAACATGACAAAAATATTCCTTCGATCTTTTTTAATATTTTATTGAATTATGCACAAATTAGTATCAAGCAAAATCAAATGAATAATTAATAGTAAATACATAAAAATTATTATTTTTACAATTTTCCTTCCCCTTCAAAATAATTAATTGGCAATAAATTTGCGTAATAACATTTGTAAATTAATTTTTCATGAAAAAGGCAAAATATTCATTTATTTTTGTAACAAATATTTTCCATCCCCAATTCTTTTTTCAAACGTTTTTTATTTTTGTTTATTTGATTTATTTTTTAATATTAAATCTGCCAATTTTTCCACCAAAAACATCCCAAAATTTTGAATAAATTTTAATAATTTCATTCAGTCAAATTTATTGATTTTTTTATGCCAAAATTTGGTTATAAAATTTTAATTTTTATTTAATTTTTAATAAAATTTTGAAATGAAATAAATTGGTGCAAAAGATCAAAAAAAAAATTATAAAAATCCACCGGCCGGAACTTAAAAATGAGAACAAAATTTTGAAACAATGTGGAGGGAAATTCTTGGAAGTTGGAAAATAATTTCAATCAGCCAACAATTCCCATTGAATACAATACATTTTTATTTTCATATTATGGGAAAATCATCACATTTTCGTACATACTTTTTAATTATTCATTTTATTTGGCAGAAATATTTCAAATTTTCAAAATTTACAAAAAATTTTTTTTAAATAAATTATGCAAAAATAGTTATTTTATCGAATAATGCCAAATATCAATGAACACCATTTTATTTCCCTCTCTGAAATGTTGGCTACAATTTTTCGCTCAAAATGATTTCACTCCTCCATTTTCCGCTCCAAAAATGGAAAATAAATGTTCATTAATTTTTGTTAATAATGCAATCCATTTTTGGATTTGCATCTTTTTGTTAAATTATTTTTGCATTGAATTTTAAATAAAATCCAATTTTATAGAGAATAAATCCACCTAAAAATGAATGCCACTGATGGTGGAGGAGGAGAGGATGAACTCCATGATGATCCATTTTTGATCTTTTTGGCCAGAACATTCCTTTTTCCCCTAAATTTGGTGGTTTTTGCCGTCCAAATTCCAATTTCCCTCTTCAATTTTTTCCTCATCTACCGTACCTCATTGCTTCATCAAAATTTGAAAAATGTCATTTATGCCGAAAGTGCATGCTTTTGCTGCTTTGCATTGGCCCATTCCATCCAAATTTGCATTATCCTCAACATTGTGAATTTGCCACAGGGCAAAGAATATTCAATTCAACAGGAACAATTAATCGAAGCAAAAGAACATACACATGTGATAAAAATAATATTTAAATTAATATTTTTTTAAAATATTCCTTTAAAAAATAAATAATCCCTCACAGTTATCTTAATTGGTACGTACATATCATCCAGGTTTAGATTTTTTGGGTCAACTATGGGGAAATAATATTACCCATGTCCCATGGGTCATTCATAATAAGCAGGTATAGGGTTAGGGACATTTAGGGAGATGCTATCATCATATCCGTAACCCTAAACCTAATCACCCGTAAAGAGGATCCCTAAAACCACCTGCTGGACCCGGATGACACATAAGTACTCATTAATTAAATAATATATAATTAATTTAATTAAATATATCATTAAATAAATATATTATTAATTAAATATATCATTAATTAAATAATATATAATTAAATATATTATTTATTAAATATATTATTAATTAAATATATCATTAATTAAATAATATAAAATTAAATATTTCATTAATTAAATATATCATTAATTAAATATATTATTAATTAAATATATTATTAATTAAATATATCATTAATTAAATAATATAAAATTAAATATATCATTAATTAAATAATATATAATTAATTTAATTAAATATATCATTAATTAAATATATTATTAATTATATATATCATTAATTAAAATATCATTAATTTGATCAAATATATTATTAATTAAATATATTATTAATTAAATATAACATTAATTTAATTAAATATATCATTAATAATTAAATATATCATTAATTAAATACTATATAATTAAATATATCATTAATTAAATAATATATATTTAAATATATCATTAAATAATATATAATTAAATATATCATTAATTAAATAATATATAAATTAAATATATCATTAATTAAATAATATATAAATTAAATATATCATTAATTAAATAATATATAAATTAAATATATCATTAATTAAATAATATATAAATTAAATATATCATTAATTAAATAATATATAAATTAAATATATCATTAATTAAATAATATATAAATTAAATATATCATTAATTAAATAATATATAATTAAATATATCATTAATTAAATAATATATAAATTAAATATATCATTAATTAAATAATATATAATTAAATATACCATTAATTAAATAATATATAAATTAAATATATCATTAATTAAATACTATATAATTAAATATATCATTAATTAAATAATATATAATTAAATATATCATTAATTAAATAATATATATTTAAATATATCATTAAATAATATATAATTAAATATATCATTAATTAAATAATATATAAATTAAATATATCATTAATTAAATAATATATAAATTAAATATATCATTAATTAAATAATATATAATTAAATATACCATTAATTAAATAATATATAAATTAAATATATCATTAATTAAATACTATATAATTAAATATATCATTAATTAAATAATATATAATTAAATATATCATTAATTAAATAATATATAAATTAAATATATCATTAATTAAATAATATATAAATTAAATATATCATTAATTAAATAATATATAATTAAATATATCATTAATTAAATAATATATAAATTAAATATATCATTAATTAAATAATATATAATTAAATATATCATTAATTAAATAATATATAATTAAATATATCATTAATTAAATAATATATAAATTAAATATATCATTAATTAAATAATATATAATTAAATATATCATTAATTAAATAATATATAAATTAAATATATCATTAATTAAATAATATATAAATTAAATATATCATTAATTAAATAATATATAATTAAATATATCATTAATTAAATAATATATAAATTAAATATATCATTAATTAAATAATATATAATTAAATATATCATTAATTAAATAATATATAATTAAATATATCATTAATTAAATAATATATAATTAAATATATCATTAATTAAATAATATATAATTAAATATATCATTAATTAAATAATATATAATTAAATATATCATTAATTAAATAATATATAAATTAAATATATCATTAATTAAATAATATATAAATTAAATATATCATTAATTAAATAATATATAAATTAAATATATCATTAATTAAATACTATATAATTAAATATATCATTAATTAAATAATATATAATTAAATATATCATTAATTAAATAATATATAAATTAAATATATCATTAATTAAATAATATATAAATTAAATATATCATTAATTAAATAATATATAATTAAATATATCATTAATTAAATAATATATAAATTAAATATATCATTAATTAAATAATATATAAATTAAATATATCATTAATTAAATAATATATAAATTAAATATATCATTAATTAAATAATATATAATTAAATATACCATTAATTAAATAATATATAAATTAAATATATCATTAATTAAATACTATATAATTAAATATATCATTAATTAAATAATATATAATTAAATATATCATTAATTAAATAATATATAAATTAAATATATCATTAATTAAATAATATATAAATTAAATATATCATTAATTAAATAATATATAATTAAATATATCATTAATTAAATAATATATAAATTAAATATATCATTAATTAAATAATATATAATTAAATATATCATTAATTAAATAATATATAAATTAAATATTATATCATTAAAAAAATTAAATGATATATAAATTAAATATTATAAATTATATAATTAAAATTAAATGATATATAATTCATTAATATATCTTTAATAAAATAATATTAATTAAATATATAAAATTTTACTGTATTCCAAATGAAAAAATCATCTGTTTTTGACTTAATTACATAAATATCAAAAATTATTCAATTTTATGATATTATCCTCGGTATTAAAATAATTTAATTAATTTATTTCCACTTTATTTAGCCTTTTATATTATTCTCCATTCAATTTGGCAATTTAATTGGCCATGCTTTGATTTTAGAACGATTGATTGCCACATTTTTGGCTCGTTCTTATGAAAATTACAAAGGATTTTATTTCACAATTTTATGGTTTATTCCAATGGTTTGTTAAATTGCCCAAAATATACCCAATTCTCCATCAATTTTCAGTTCGTTTTTTCCCTCTATAGTTGTTTGCAACAAATTATGCTTCATTCGGATTTGGAAAATCCAATTTCAGTTTTTCATTTGACCCAAGGCAGTGTTCTCTCAAATTATTTTTCGCTGATTTTGAGTTTGACCGAAATTATTGTAATACGATTTTTCCAAAATTTATTTATTAAATTATAAAATTTTCCCTTTTAGATTTTCTCAATTGTTGGTGCCAAAAATTTATCTCGCTATCGCCAATGGATGATGGGGGGCCAAAATGCATCGAATGGCCACAATTTGAGTGAAAGATATCAATTGTCGGAGAATGTTCGAACTGCACGGCAATTGGCACCGACCACAATATTCCATTTCATCAACATTGTTTTCTCCTCTATTTTGCCAATTTTATTGGCCTATAAATTAATTCATGATGAAATGTTGATGGATTTAATTATGATTTTGTCCCTTCTTTCCCAATCAATTTGTAATACCCTCATTGAATATACAATAATCAGGTAAAAATTAAATTAATTTATTTTAATATTATTTTTAATTTCTTAGCCGACATTCAATTTTGCGCAAAAATGCAATTCAAATTTTGAAGAAAATGGCCAAAAAATTGTTGGGCTTTAAGAGGAGGAATCAAATTGGAAATAACAACAATTTGAGTCCAACATTGACCGGAAGTGGGGAAAATGGGAAACAACAAATCCGAATAAAAGCAATCGATACGGCCATTGGAGGGAAAATGTCCATTCCAAATTGGAAAAATGAAATGGACAAACATTTTTTGATGCTCAAAAATCAATGGAATTAATTTATATGAACAAAAATGTAGAAATAATAATTAATTAATTTTCGAGCATATTTTTTGTTTCATATTCTACCGTATTCTCTCATTCCTTTCTTCCTGCTTTTATTTTTAATGCAAATAATCGCCCCAAGTTCGGTGAAGTTGACGGAAATATGCATCAGCTGGCTTCAATTCTTGGCTTTTTCTTTTCATTTGTTTGGACAGAGCATTGCCTTTTGCATCCACGGGCAACGGACAAACATCGATGACCGTGGGTATGGGGGGTTGAACTGCTGGAGGAGAAGAGGCCATACGCTGGGGAAATGTGGACGGCAAATTGGATTTGGCACAAAACAAAATTCTCAGGCCATTCAAATGTTTTCTTGCCTTTCGATTCAGAATTGGATGACAACTTTAAAAGAAAGAGGGGAATTAAAAGTACAAATTATTTTGGAATAAAACACACATAATCAGTGTAGAAATGAGCGCAAAATTATTGATGGAATGAATGACATAGGCAATGCCAATAAATAAGGCCATTGTATTCACATTTGAAAAACATTTAAATTGCGAATTCATAATAATCAAAAATGAGAGGGTGACGGTGATGAAATGACAAATGAATGTGGGCGCCAATTGTTTCCCCGTTCGAATGTTTTCGGTCAACTGCAAATAGAAAAAATGTGCGTGACTTTTTTAATAAATTGACAAATGAATTCTATTTATGAATTATTTTATTTCCTCTTTTTTACATATGTTAAATATTGTAAATTATAATTATTCAATTTGCCTAGTCAATTTTATTTATATTTGCTTATAGGTATCATATACGAGAGTTGGCTCATTGGACTCAGAATGGTCGATTTACTATATGAAATTTTTGGCCGTTTAGGGTTAGGGTAGGGCTATGAAGGCGGGATTGGAATCTAGCGAAAGTGTTGTTAAACATGCCCATGCCAGCCAGAAATTGGAATTTCATTTAAATGCGAGTCAAATTAGCCTATTCTCGATTTAACATTATTTCGAAAGCGAGATCTCAAAAAATAAATAAAAAAGAATTTGGATAATTCCAGAATTAATCAATTTCCAATATTAAAGGTGGCATAATATTTACCTGATATCGAATGGTGAGTGGATGTACTTTTGGCGCAAAATCATCAATTTTGAAATGTTTCACATTCATATAGGTGATCAATGAAATAATCTAAAATTAATAACAAAATTGTGATTATTTTATCGCTAAATATTACAAATATTTCAATTAAACTGGCCAACATTGCAAAAATATGTGTGTAAAATGAAATTGTTGCAGTTTTATTGAATGAGGTCAAATACCACTGATAATAGGCATTCAAAAAACTCAATGACACCTTTTTGAAAAAAAATGTATTAAAATGAAATATTTTTAAATTGATTTACTGTTATAAAAATCCAGGAAAGAGTAAAACATGGGCCACGATAATTTTCATATTTTTTGACCAAAATTGTGGCCAAAATTCGTTCAATAATGAGAACATGGCCAACCAAATTACCGAAAATAATTAGACTAAAATTGAATGCAATTGTGAACAAAGAAGCTGATATCCATAAATTGTAAAGGCGAGAAGTTGTGAATAGAAAAACCTGGAATTATTACCATAAATTGATGGAGAATATTCAAAATTTGAATTTACCTGCAAATTTAGTGCCCCCAAAACCCATTTCAAATTTTGGTGAAGAATTGAAGTTTTCAAAATTAAATAAATGGAAAATATGACAAGTAAAATTGTGGGCAAATAGACAAAAATTTCAAAATAGCTTAGCAAGAAAATAATTTGTTGAATAATCGGATTCAATGGAGAAAATGGCCACGATGCCGTGGAATTTCCAGTTGATGATGAGGAATTTTGGAGGGAGAAATTTGAAGACATTTTAGAAGAATTTGCTGAAGGGTAAATTAAAATATTCAATTTGAAAATATAGGGCCAAATTAAAAAATATTCTACTTATTTGAAAGGAATGAATATTTGGAACAAATATTGTGGGCGAGGCAATTTGATAATTTAATTTAATTTGGATTGCCAAATTAAATTCTACAATTTAAAATAAAATTAAAGTTGAATTTCATTGAATGCTGATTATTTTTCGCCCACATTTTTTGTACATTTCTTAAATCAAAAATTAAAAAAAAATATATTATATCCAAAATATTCCTAAATAATTTTATTCTCCAAATTCACCTGCCATTCCCAGTATTTAATTGGGATTAACCGAATATTGTTCACAATATGCTTATTATTTTGGTTAAATTGATGCCAAATTTCAGCTGGGCTTTGCCCAAAAACATTTTGGAAGTGACATTTGAGGAGAAGAAATTAAAGAATATTTGGAAATTATATTAAATAATTACATTGAATATAAGTATTGATATAAATTAGGAATTTGGGATTTGATTTAATCGTGAAAATGAATTTTTGAATTTTTTTTTTATATATTCACCAATTAAAAATATAATAATAATAATTTAAAAAATATTTTTAATTAAAACAAAATTAAACATTTATTTTATAACAAATTTATTAATCTAAAATGATAATTTTCTTTTCTAAATAAATATATTATTAATATTTAAAATTCTCATTTGTTTTTCCATTTACTTTATTTTATGTTTATTTTACGGCTTTTCTTCCTTCAACAACGGGTGCCAAATACAATAGAAAAGATGGAGAAATGGGTAATTTTACTTGGCCAAAGTAAATCTATGGAATGCGCAATTCATTGTAATCAGCAGAGGACCGGACAAAGCAAATCAATTGAGATTATCACGGAAAAATAATTGATGAATAAGAAAAGCAGCATTTGATTCTGATTATTTTATATTAAATGTCCTAGAAAATGCCATCAAGATCGTTGAATTTGCCAGCGGAAAAGAATAGCAGAAGAGGTGGAAGTTTCAGAAGCAAAAGAGGAAGCAGTTTTTTGACAACAATTAGAAAGGAAAAATTGGAAACATTTTGGAAAACTGCCAAAATATTCTACCGAAAATGGCATTTAAACCATTTGGCCCCAATTCCATTCATCACTGTTTATATGCTGATTGGGGGTTTTTTATTTTGGTGGTCCGAAAATAGGGCGGAATTTGAGCGAACAATTCAAAGGTAAATTTAAAACCAAAAATATTTAAATTAACATTTTAAGACGCCAATTCTATAAAGGGCTTCGTGCGGAATTTGTACAGGGAGTTGAATTGGCATTTTTGGACAAGGATTTGAAGAGGGGACAACGAAGAAAATTGCTGGGGTTTTTGGTGGATGGACTTTTTGAACAATTGGACATTTTGATACCATCTGAATTGGATGAACAAATTGAGGAAAAATTGGAATGGACATTTATTACGGCAATGTGAGAATATAAATAAATACATTTCATTCTAAAAAAAATAAATTGAAGGTATTTTTCGGGAACACTTTTCACCACAATTGGCTATGGGGATATTGCATGCGAAACGGCAATTGGTCAAATTGTCACAATTATTTACTCAATAATTGGTCCAAATAATAATTAATTTATATTAATAATTTATTGATTTAAAGGAATTCCGGTTATGCTGATCACTCTGAATGAATTAGGCAAATTCCTTTACAAAATGATTAATGAATTTATGGCATTTTTGAATAAAAAATGGCAAAAATATGTGCTCAAATATTGGTGCTTTAAATCGGCACCAAAAAAGCCGCCACCAAAACCATCTTTACGTAAAAAATACTCAAATCCGAGTGAAGCAAGACATGTTAGCCAAAAATGGAAAATTTATTCAAAAAAATAGCAAATTTATAGGCACAAAAAGAAATTGAACGAAAACACACGCATTTCTTCAAGGATCAAAGATTTGCACAAAAAGAAATGATTTTTGATTTTGATTTGAAATCAATTAATGAAGAACCAAAAGTGACTGAATATTCCATTGCCAACGATTTGGACACATCAAATTTGACAATTGATGGTAATTAATAATAATAATAATAATAGCCCATTTTTATTATTTAATTATTTCTTAAATAGAAAGCACTCGATTCCAACGAGAAAGTGACCGTTCAAATGTAGAAGGCGATGATGAGGAAGAAATGGAGGAGGAAGTGCCAAGAATGCATGTTTTAGTGGCAATTACATTCACCGTTTCATGGGTCCTCTTTTGTGCTGCCCTTTTTAAATATGTTGAGGTGAATAAAAATAAAATCAAGCGAATATCAGAATTGGGCAAAATGCAAAAAATCAGAATTAGCTAAAAATACAAAAATTGAATAAATCAACCATCAATTAATTCAAATGAATGAATTTATTTGATCCAAAATTACATAAATTTAATTAAAATATTAAATATTGAAATGGATTAATAATTGTTTTTAAAGGATTGGAGCTATAAAAAGTCCTTGTATTTTGTTTGCATTTCCCTTTTGACTGTCGGCCTCGGTGATGTTAAAGTTGCCAGAAGAGGGTCTTATTTTGGAATGAATATCCCTTTATTATTAAAATGCCCTCCCTTACACAGATATATGCTCCTTTTCTTTGCCTTTGTTATGATTGGCCTTTCCCTCGTTTCAATGTGTATAAATGTGATACAAAATTCGATCGAGGATTTTTATAAAAGATTATTGGCCCAAATGTTGGAGAATATAAAAAATGGTTTGAGAGAATTTAACATTCGAATTAACATATTTTAAAGGGGAAAATGGTGCTATGAGCAATAATTGGTTGGCCAAATTTCTTTTGCCATTGTTGGGCAAAAGAAGACGAGAATCGATGATGCGAAAAATTCGGCAAGAAGCGGAAAAATGTGGAGTGGAAATTCCCGAGGATATTTCAAAAATATTCGAAAAGCCAAAAGTAATTCAAAAATTAATGATTAAAATTTAAAAATATTTTATTTTTAGGGTGAATCCGAAAAATCGGACACAACAAAAAGTGAATTTTCGGATATTGAAGTGGAAATTCAGCCACCATCAGAGCCGGATGAAGAGGAAAAGGAGGAAGAAAAGATTGATGAAAATATTTTATTAGGGGTGAATAAATTGATTGGAAAAATGGATTAATTTGTACAATTTGACAGATTCCCGCGGGATGGGGCCGCGAAAGACGGCCAAGTTTTCAGCTGGACGATCAACAAATGCAAATGATTCCATTCGCTGACGAAAGAAGGGAAAGGGAGGATGATTCCGAAATGGAAAGGCAAAAGGAGGAGCAGAGGAAGAAGCCAAAAATTTCGGTGCCACAACTCAAAATTGTGCCTTTTACGCTGATTGTGACCGAAGAAGGGGAACAAAGGCATGTGCACAGCATTGAATGTACTGACAGTCATTTGGCTTGAAAATCAAAATATTTTTGAATTGAATGAATAAAAAGGAATTTACAATTTATTTTCTCGAAATTCTCCAAAACAAAAATTCCCCCACGAATTTCACAATTAAGTGCATGATCATTGCCCCCAATCCATCAAATAAATCATCCAAAATAAACTAACTCAAAATAAATAGCCAAAACCGCCACCTTCTGACCTCCCAGTCCCAGCATAATCATCTGCTACTGCCAATTCGTCAAAAACAAAATTATTATTCCCCTCCATTTGATCTGCTGATTGACCAATTAACTTTCGCCGATGATCACATTCTTTTTTCTTGTTTTGCGGTTTCACTTCATCACCTAATTCCCATTCCAATCTCTGTTTCCGTTAAGCAAAACCGCTTCCACGAACCCCTCTCCCACTTTTCGCTGATCAAACAACTTTCGCTTAAATGACGCAAAATTGATGACTGGCTTCATTCCAAGATTCACCTAATTTTGTGGGGCCTATTTAAAATCAACAGCCTTCTATTATGCATTCGCAACAAATCCTCCTTTAAACATAATTTTAAATTAATTAAATTCAGGTCATAAATTCGAAAAATGAATAATTTTGCAATTTTCCCAATTAATTTCCTTCTTCTTATCTTTATGGCCATCATTTTTGCCATTTTTGTGAATTTTGGCCATGCCCAATTCTTCGGTGGACTTTACAGCAATCCATCTCTATTTCGAGTGTGCAATCCATGCTATGATGTGCCCGGAAAATGAAATGTGAAAATGAATGGAAGAATACGATATTCGTACAATATAATTCACTTTATTCAAACAAATTATTCAATTATGAATTAAAATAAATAAATAAATATGTACTCATTTAAATTCAGCATCATTATTTTCTCTAAAAATAGTAAAAGAAATTTAAAAAAAAAAATAATTTTTTATACTAACTAATTTATATGAGAGGCCGCCAAAAAGGCGAACGGCCACACAAAATCCTTGGCCAACTTTCAGCTCACACAATGGCCCATCATTTTTTGTTGCGCACTTAAATATTTGATATTTATTTTGTGGCATATTTCAATTCCAAAATATACCGAAAGGCATTGACAAAATTGGTCATCACAATGCATTTGGCCATTCTTTTGTGCATAGCATGAATCATGCACCAAACAACATTCATTTACGGCATCTTCAAAATAGTAATTATATTTAAATTTATTATTGATTCATTTTTGCTTCTTGTGGTTGGGCATAATGCGGCAGCCACTTGGCATGACATTTGTTCACTCACTGATAATTCATTTGTGCTTGGTGTTGCCCCACAACTCCATCTATGTTCGAGGCGGCATTGATTCTCATTTGCTACAATTTTTATTATAATAAAGACTCTAATTTGTTAACCATTTAATAATGCAAAATTTGAGGGAAATTTGAATATTGAAATAATGAATAAAATTTGAATAATTTGAAAAATATTCATCAATTTGGGATTAGGAGATTATTGACGAAAATTGCAGGAAAATTACGCCAAAGATAGACAAGATTGAGATCCGCATTAATTTGAATGAATGGAACATATTGATAATAATCGAAACTGGTTTTATTTTGAATAATTGCGGTTTTTTGGGGAGAAACAATTTAGCACCACATTCAAAAGGAAGGATATATAATTAATATGGATGAATACATTTTACATTTTGACACTAAATTCCCTCTCTCCAAAACGAATTTTAAATACTAAATTTTCTTTTTATTCAATTTCCATTCAACATTAAATTCATTTAACAATAAAAACATTTGAAATTTATTATTAATTTATTCAAATCAAATTTAAACCCAAATGCATCCACTTCTCCCAAAATTTTTAACATGTTGGCCAAAGTAATATTGGTGACTTGGCAATTGTAAAAGAACCAAAATAACATATCACTGCAGTTTTGACTCTCTTCGCCAATGCAAATTGTGTAATTATCATAAATTTGCATTCCATTATCATACCAAATCTAAATTCAATTCCATT
Source organism: Pratylenchus scribneri (assembly GCA_030063045.1). Classification (NCBI taxonomy): domain Eukaryota; kingdom Metazoa; phylum Nematoda; class Chromadorea; order Rhabditida; family Pratylenchidae; genus Pratylenchus; species Pratylenchus scribneri. The sequence continues at coordinate 1,171,707 of JAQSEB010000033.1, forward strand.
CAAAATATATTCAATTAAATTTGGGAAATATTTAATTTAAAGAAAAAATACTGAAAATTCAGAAAAGAATGCTGAAAATGCAGAAAAGTATATAACGATTTAAATTGTTTAGAATTTATCCTATATCCCTAAATTCTCTAGACATTCGATAGATCTCGACGAGACGCATCCTTTAATAAATTTTCTTAGGTTTAACCACTTTTAAAGTAGTTTTTAACCGAAAATGCACAAACGGTTCAAATGGTTTAACACCCTGAATTGGAACTATAAAAATTTAAAATTTATTTATTCAAAATTATGTAAATTTATTCATTGTCATTTTTATTATTTCCTTCTTCTCCTCTCATTCCCATTTTTGTTGATTGAAATATTCCGGATGAAGGCATGGCTCAAGCAACCATTCGGAATCCGGCAATAATCCATAGAAGAGGCCAAAAAAGCAAATTAGCAACAAAATAAGGCTGAAGAACATTTTAATATTGCAAAAGAATCCATACAATTTATCTTAAAAATTTAATCATTAAAATGCCAAATATTTTGGTAAACCCGGCTGTTCTGGCATTGGCACAATTTTATTCACAATTTTTGGAGGTCCATTTTCGAAAGATGAAATTAGAGATGATGAAGGAAATTTTGAAATTTTCTTTGACTTTTGTTTAATTACCGGAATATCCTCTTTCACCATATTTTTCTCATTTTCCAATTTTTCTAGGGAATTGTCCTCAATTTGTAATACTAAATAAAATAAAAATATATTCAAAATAATAATTTTTAAAAAAAATTAACCCTCTTCCTCTTCAAAGTGAATTTCTTGCTCCAAATTTTTTGTGCCTCCCTTTTTGCAAATTAAGCAAAGAAAAAATGTTCCTGCCGGACATTTTGTGTGAATATTTGTTATTTTATTTATTGAATTCAGTGGAGCATGAATTGCTAAAAATAATGAAATAAATTTGCTATTCAAAATATTTAAAAAACTATATGAACGGCCTTCCGTATTCTCATAAAATTTAACACATTTTTGGTCGACATTATTGCAAGCCGGAATCAGAATATGGCCCATGAAAATGTACGGATCACCGAAAAAGCAGGACAATTCTATTTTTAAAATTAAATTATTCATATTTAATTTTTATTGGCCAAAAACCTGCATCCAATTTAAAAAATGAAGAAAATAAAATAATAAAGGTGGAAAATTGTAATGGAAAATACATTTTTTATTATTTTTATTATGGATTAATTTGATGAATGAATATTAAAAATAAAATGGAAATTTAAAATTCAATGAAGTAGAGGAGAGGATCGTCGAGTGATTCATCACAGTAGATAATTTTTTAATTAAGCAAAAATTAATTCTAATTTTCCTCAAAAATATATTTCATCCAGAATTTCTTTTCTTTATTCTGTCGCGCGCATCCAATTCTCGGCCAAATTCATATTTATATTGAAGCTTTTCTTTTATTGATATTCACTCAAAAAGCCACGATTATTTCCTTTTTATAATCAATAAACGGAATTTGTGGAATTGACCATTTTCTGTTTTTTCATTTAAATTGGCTTAAATCCAATTAAATCTCGTTCGAATTGATTAACCAGAAATGAAAATAAATTTATTAATTTGGTCAATTTCCATTTTTTAAGAATATTCAAATGCCAGCAATGATTAAAAATATATTTTTATTTTTTATTTTCCAATTTTTAATCAAATTTTTGTTCGCAACATTTGAGGCTCAAAAATTTGAAGGTTTTTATTTAATTAATTTATTTTTAATTTGATGTAAAAAATTGAAATAGGTTCATCATCAAAGTCTGAGTCTGAATATTATAATTGGATGAATTTATTGAAGAATTTTGTCAAATAAATATTTTGGAAGAATTCTCTGACGAATTGACAAAAAAGAATACGGTAGAAAAAGGTAAGGAAAATTTTACAAAAAAGTCCATCCAAATTGGCCTTCGGCATTTTCTTTGCCAAGAAATTATGGAAGGAATGAAAATGACGGAGAATTTATGTCAAATTGATGGAAAAGAAAATAAAGGGAAAATTGAATGTTGGGAAATGAATTTCAACAAAAAATCAAATGGAAACAAAGGGGAAAAAGGAAGAAATTGTTGTAAATTGTGGCAAAAAAATGAACAAAATATTTTTGACGATTTCAAATTTTCGGTTTATTTGACGAAAGAATTTCGAATATTGAGAAAATCATTCGGCATTTTGGCACAAGAATTGTTGAAATCAGTGGCCGAATTGGAAGGATACAAGTCAAATACAAATGAATATAATAATTAAATTAAATTAAAATATTAATTAAATTAAAATATTAATTTATTTATTATTAAAGGACAACAAGTGCCGGCGGATCTGATTTTTTCTTTTCATCCGATAAACGATTTTTATTGAAAAAAGTTCAACCGGAGGAATTGGATTTCTTTATAAAATCTCCGGCAGAAAAAAATAAAGCCAAAAATGCATTCAATGGAGCATTTTTTGCATATTTAAATTTTATGCAAAATTCTGCAAATTCTTTGCTGCCTAAATTTTCCATGCTTTTTCATGTCAATGTTTGCCCATTTTTTGATTATTCGAAATATTATTTATTTAATAGTTTCCAAATGAATTTAATTTATTTGGTGGAGGAAATTCGGGGAAAACATTTTTGCTGATGGATTCACTTTTTTCGAAGGAAATTTTGGCAAATTTGAAATATAAATTCGACTTAAAAGGAGCAGTAATGAATCGAAGAGCAACCAAAAATGAATTAAAATTGCATAGAAAATTGCCAACATTGAGAGATTTGAATTTTTGTGAATATTTCATTGAAATTTGCCATTTTGATCGAAAATCATGGAAATTAAATGATGGAGAAAATGACCACCAGGAAAAGGGTGGAATATTCCCGGATGGAATTAAATTGAAAAATTCTGATTATGAGAAATTTATGAATGTTATTAATGCAGATTTAAGTGTAAATTTGAATTGGGGATAAAAATATTTTAATTTATTTGAAATAAAATATTCCCATATTTATTAATCTTCATTTATAAATTAATTAACCTTTTTTAAATTAAATATTGTACAAACGCTTGGAGAATTATTTTTCAATCACTCAAAAATTTTAAAAAATTTGGGGTCTAATTCCTTATTAGTGAACTAAGAAAATTTAATAAATTTTTTTATGAATTTACCCAACCAATGGTTATAGTTTCTCAAATTCGAGGACGGGTAATTAATAGGCATTAAGCAAAATATAAACCTAATATTTTTGAAAACTCAACTCTGAATGAGGATATTTCCTAAATTTCTATGGGAACATTTTTTGAAGATATAAAAATATTTAATAAAATAAAATTTAATTATTAAAGTTCCTTGTTGCGCATAATATTATGGATTATAGTCTGCTGATTGGCATTCAAATTTTAGACAATGGCCATGAATCCTTCTCAAAGTAATTAGATTTAAATTTAATTAATAAAAATATTTTTAAAGGAGTCAAAAATTCCCAATAATGAATGGATTTGAAGGAAAACATCAATTAATTTTATACCCTGGAATTATTGACATTTTACAGCCATATAGTAGAGAAAGAGTGAGGGAATACCATTTTTGGCAATGGGATTTAGTAAAATATTGCAACAAATTAATGGTAAAATACGTATTTATAAAATTATTGTTAATATCCCAAAAAAAGATTGATGAACTTTCAATGCCGATTGAAATATTCAAGGAAAAAAATTATGTAAATTTTATTTTATAAAATTATTTAGGGAATAACATTAATTTTAGCCACTGAATTCCATAACGGCCCCAGAAGAGTATAAAAGTCGTTTTATGGATTATATTAAAATTGTTTTATTCCGTTCCTTCGAAGAATGAGATCAAATTGAAAAATGATCGGACAAAATTGCAGGCAAAATTCATTTTCATTTAATATTTATTTTTATTGTAAATTTATGCATTTATTTAAACAAGTATCCATTATATCCCTTGGCCTTTCAATTTCAAGTCATTATTGTATAAAATTATTGTGAAATATATTTTAAATTGCATAAAAAATTTGTTTAAATTGCAAAATTTAAAAAAAATATGGGGAAATTGATATACTCTGTTCAGACAGTTCGACATTTCATTTCGTATTCGTTTTTGGTAACATCATTTGTGCCACAATTTTATTCCAATTTTTTAATTGAATTCTTAAAATAGAAGCAAATTTACATTTACTTTTTTTTCGGAATACATTTTCAAATTAAGTTGAATACAATTTTAAACATGCAAATTCGTCGATTCCTTTGCTACGGCCCCCATCATTTACTTAATAAGAATTTTGCCTAATTTAAATAGTTATTTTCAGTGTTTTTAAAGTATCTAAACATTTACCAAAGATTACCTAATTAATTAAACTATTCCAAATAAATATTTATTTTTTCCATCCTATCACATATTCAATGGCTCCATAAATATTTTTGTGTTTTCACTTTTCATGCAAATTGGATGAAATATTCATCCATATCGTCAATAATTTTAATTTTTGGGTACGAAAAAGTTGTTGGAGATTAAAATTCACAAAAATGACAGAAATTTGGTCACGCAATTTGCCGAAAATTGTAATATAAAAATTGGTAAAATTGACACAGAAAAGGTTAAGAAAGCTACTATTATTTGGAAATCGAGAATCATGTCATGACATCTGACATGCAATTAATTTTTAGGGAATACAATAATGAATTTCTGCCCCTTTCTCCCACATTATCATTTTTGCAATTTCTCTTTTTTAAAAAAATTTACTTGATTTAGTTGAAAATAAATTTAGACGAATTAAAATATGGCCGAAATTGCGAATCTGCCATTCCAATCGTCCACATTCCTTCCACCAAATATCACCAATCCGTATGAGGCCTACGATCAATTTGTTCAACAATGCGATGCACCCGAACGGCGAACACCCCTAACCAATTTTTTTGCCTATACATTCTTCATTGTTTATGCCTTCGGTGTTCCTTTGCAACTTTCCATCCTTCCGGCCAATGCTCGACTCGCCAAACATCGTTCCGCTTTTCTCCTTCTTCTTTTCATTGTAAGGAAACATCATTTACCGTTATTTATTCCATTTCAGAATATTTTGGATGTTTTTTGGCTTCTTCAATATATTTGGCTCTGTCTGGAATTCATCATTGGCCGTAGATGGATTTTACCCTGGAATTTGGAGGCATATCTCTTTCGTGTTATCAATTTCTGCATTGATGCCCTTTACATCCAATTGGCCCTAAATCGATGTATGGCCGTTTTGGATCATCGTGGCCGAATTTTTGAACGAATTTTCAACCAAAGGTTTTAAACAATTTTGTGCCAAATTAATTATCCTTAATTCAGGAATAGTAAAATTTTCATATTCTGTGTCCTCTTCCTCAGCATCCTCTATTCCTTCTACACAAATTGGCTTACAGTTCGTCGTCCATTTCATTGTTTGAAAGAATTAAGTTATTATGAGCCAACAACCAGCATCCCAAAGGCAAAAATAAATACCAAAATGTCTTCCAAATATTTATGCATTTTTAGGATTTGCTGGCCCAATTGTCGGACACTGTATTCTATGATAGTCTTCAAGCTGTCTATATGGCTTGCATTTTTGTCCCAATTCTAATGTACATTGCCGTATTCGCAAAGCTGCTCCTCAAATTTGTGCGTCGTAAATTGTCGGCCTATACCCATACAGGTTAAACAATATTTTCTATATTTTTTAATTCATTTTTTAAAGGCCTCGTTTCTGTGTTCCCTGCCCCCAATAATTCATCACATCCATCGGCAAACAATGCAAATGCCAACAAAGTTTATTCAAAACAAATTGCCAATTTCGCATTGGAACGTTCTCGTCTTTTTCTTCTCTGCTTTTTCAGCCAGTTGCCATATTTATTGGCTAATGGCTTTCATCTTTATCGATCCAATAAAATTGATGACCAGACAATGCAAGTGATGGCCATTTTTTGGCACAATTTTCCATATCCAACAGCCAATTTTGATGTTACTTTTGAGTAAAGATATGCGCCGAGGTGTTCGAGAGGATTTTGGCCGTCTAATTTTGTTCATTAAAGAACGCGTCCTTTGAATATAATCAAAAAATTTTAAATTTGTAGATTTTTCATTTTATTTTAAATTTAAATAAATGAAATTTGCCCATTTTAAATCTTTTTTTTTTCAAATTCTATAAAAATCCAATAAAATCCGTCAATCCAAGTCGATTTGTCCTCATTTTGCATCCACTTTTGCCATATTCCACCAAATTTATACCAAAATAGATAAGATGGTCAGAAATTCTCGAAAAGCTAAAATCGAATTAAATAATTGATAAATTTCTCAAAGTTATTTTATTTTACCCTTTTTTGGCTCTGCATTTTTTATCATTTGCCATATCTTCGGCACAAACCACAAATGGTGAATTTATTTTACCCATATCATCACCGTACCAAATCTATATAATTTTGGAAAAATAAATTTTTTAATTCCCCTTTTTATTAATAATTAATCATCCTTCACTTTAAGGACCCATAGCTCATAGAAGTGTGAAATTTAAAAAATGTTTATTGCAATTTTTCAGTTCCCCTTAAGCTCTTCAAAAATGAATAATCCTTACGAATTAAGATCCCATTCCAAAAAAGCGATTTCAAGGTTTATAGGGTATATTGTATATCTATTTTACAGTCTAGGCAATTTCTGTTCCTGAAATTTTTAAGGTTTTTTTTGGTTAAATTCCGGAAAGTTTTAATTAAATTCTTTCAGGAAAGTTTTAATCTAAGTTCTTTCCGGAAAGTTTTAATCTAAGTTCTTTCCGGAAAGTTTTAATCTAAGTTCTTTTTAATCTAAGTTCATTCCGGAAAGTTTTAATCTAAGTTCTTTCCGAAAAGTTTTAATCTAAGTTCTTTCCGGAAAGTTTTAAATCTAAGTCTTCCGGTTGTTTCGGTTAGTTTCCGGAAAGTTTTAATCTAAGTCATCTGGTTGTTCCGGTTAGTTTCCGGAAAGTTTTAATCTAAGTCATCCGGTTGTTCCGGTTAGTTTCCGGAAAGTTTTAATCTAAGTCATCCGGTTGTTCCGGTTAGTTTCCGGAAAGTTTTAATCTAAGTCATCCGGTTGTTCCGGTTAGTTTCCGGAAAGTTTTAATCTAAGTCATCCGGTTGTTCCGGTTAGTTTCCGGAAAGTTTTAATCTAAGTCATCCGGTTGTTCCGGTTAGTTTCCGGAAAGTTTTAATCTAAGTCATCCGGTTGTTCCGGTTAGTTTCCGGAAAGTTTTAATCTAAGTCATCCGGTTGTTCCGGTTAGTTTCCGGAAAGTTTTAATCTAAGTCATCCGGTTGTTCCGGTTAGTTTCCGGAAAGTTTTAATCTAAGTCATCCGGTTGTTCCGGTTAGTTTCCGGAAAGTTTTAATCTAAGTCATCCAATTGTTCCGGTTAGTTTCCGGAAAGTTTTAATCTAAGTCATCCGGTTGTTCCGGTTAGTTTCCGGAAAGTTTTAATCCAAGTCATCCGGTTGTTCCGGTTAGTTTCCGGAAAGTTTTAATCTAAGTATCCGGTTAGTTTCCGGAAAGTTTTAAATCTATATAAGTCTTATTATTGTTCTGGTTAGTTTCCGGAAATTAATCCTGTTTTCCGCATATTTTACAATTCATAAGAAATGCCCAAAAATGTCCTCAAATTAAGGAATTAAACTGCTAATTTTCTAGATTTTTGACTGATTGCAAATAATAATTCCCTATGGCGTATTAAACAATATTTAAGTACTTGAGTTTTATGGTGCCTATAATTTTGAAAAAGTCGAGGAGGAATGTGAGGTACAATGTCCTGGGAATGAACGACCCGAAAAATGGACGATGGAAAAGTAGATTCCATTTCACTGGCCCAAATCGAATCCCCAGTTCTGGGTTGACCAAATGTGACCAATTTGATTCGGGATGATAAACTGATATTTTTGGCATAAATTTCAGCAGCTGCCAATACTGCCAGTGCACCGCCAAGCGAATGACCAGTGATCTTAGATGGGGAGAATGATTTTTGAAATTTATTTCTGAAAATTTTTTGTAATCTATTTCTGAAAATTTGAAATTTTTCTTAAAATTTTTTGAGATTAAAAAATTTTTTTTGAATTCCTTGATTTTTTTTAATTTTTTGGAATTTTTTTTTGAATTTTTTTAATTGAATTAATTTTTGAAATTTTTTATATTTATTTTTTCTGAAATTTTATTATATATTTCTACCCAAATTTCATAGGAAGGATATTGATTTGCCAAATTGGCCACATCGCTAATAAGGCCTTCTTTTCTCACAAATCCGTCAAAAATTGAGGAAAAATAGGCGGAAACCTACATAAATTGATTTCAAATTAATTTATTTTAAATTTAAGTATATAGTATACCATTCCTCTTCCGAATGGGGAATTCACTTTTGGAGCAAATATTGTTTGCCCAATTTCCATCAAAAGTTGGGGGAATGTATTTGTTCCACTGGAAATAAATAAATATAAATATTAAAATTGAATTTAATTCCTAACCGAAATGCCAAAATGATTGCCTTTTCAGAATGTGACATTGCCGTAAAGCCAGAACAAGTTTGGTCCTTTTGGTCCTGGCATGCCATTTGAATATTTCGGTAAAGCTACAAAAATATAGTTATGGAATATATTGCAAAATAATTTTTTGATGGGCACCCGTCCATTTTTGAATGTTTTCTTCAAACATTTACGAATTCCATTTTCATCATTCCCATAAGCGGCAGCTGCCATTGGCATCATTTTTCTCCTTGCAAATGAATCTTCATATTCAATAATCATTGTTGAATTCTTTTGAATAAAAAATATAATTATTATAAAGTATTTTAAATGACCCATATCTACCCCAAAAATATTTTTAATATTTAATTTTTGGATAATATATTTTTAATTGAATTATATAGTCTTTTAATTTTTTGACAATTAAATAAATATTTTTTAAATTAAAATTATAAAAATATTTTTTTTATATTTTTACATTCTGAATTTTTGTATCATTATTTTCATCATTCAATTTTTCTTGTAAATTAAATCCGAATTTTTTGAATATATTATCAATTTTAATAGGCAAATTATTCAAAATATTGAGGACATTCGGAAGTGAATTTGGAATGAAAAATAAAATAAATAAAATAATTAAGGGAAATTTGAATAAAATTATCATTCATCAACAGAACTGAAATGATATGCTTAATTTTGACGATTTTAAATTTCAATTTTGATGACGAAAAAGGGCACATCATAGTTCACAGCATTTGCACAAACAAATATGGCCAAAAGATAAATTTGTGATGGCTAATTTAGGCAGAAATGATTTTTAAATTTTGCGAATAATTTTTCATGATTTAATTTATAAATTCATCAGCCAATTCACATTTGGTAAATATGGAAATATTTCAAAATTTCATTGAATTTAAATCGATTTACGTGGTAAACATATAGGTTTCCTAATAAGAAGCTAAGAACTAAGAAGTTTATGTTATTTTTTTATATGTCCAGTGTGCATTCCAAACAGCTGCACCAATCCATCCATTTTGGCCAAAAGATGCCCAATGAATCATCTTTGAATAATTCGGGTCAATTTCATTTCATTTGAACCGGTTGAATTCATTGAATTAATTCTTCCTTTCTATTTCACTTCCTTATTTAATATTATTTATTTACATAAAATTAGCAATGTAAGAAGCGATGCCTTTTAAATTCAATGCAATTACAAAAATATTCTTTCAATATTATGAATTCAAAAAATTCGCTTAAAAAAGAATCGTCCTTGAAAAAGGTTGGAATTAATTTTTGAAATATTTTTTATATTTTTAAATTTTAAACAGTCGCATAAAACGCCTTTATCTTTGTGGATTTTGGAATATCATCGATTTATTCAAGAAAAAATGGAATGGAAAATTGAATTGATGGCAAAACCGAGTGCCAAGGAAATTTCAATTAAATTAAAATTTATTTTTATTATTTACATTTGGAGCCTCGGAAATGACAAATTTAATATGTCCATCATTTGATTCATTCACAATAATAATTCCCTCAATATTAAATAATTCAATTGCATATAAAGGCACACAAAAAATGACCAAAAATGCCAAAGGCAAAAGCCATTTTCCCCATAACTTAAAATAATTTAATAAAAATATTAAATTATAATTTTCCAACTTTTTCATGACGAATTGGGAAAGCAATGGCCGTGAATCGATGAATTAGAATGAAAACAGTGGCCAAATTATCGACTTGAAATGTATAACTGGTCAGAAAATTGAATAGGGCTAAACAAAAATTGGGCAATTTTTGGTAGAAATTTAGAAGATAATAGCCAAATATATTTGGCAAACGATAGCCATAATATGAGTCAAAAGTGTAGAGAAGATCCTAAACACGAAAAAAATAATAATTAAATTTGAAATAAAATTAACCGGCACAGAACGAATTAGGAAAAGTGCATGGAAAGAATTGTGAAAGCATTTGTGCCTTAAAATTGTCACAATTTCGGCCAAATATAGAAGAACGGATGGCACACTCAAGCAAATGGAAAAATAGATGAATATGTTGCCATTGTCCATTAAAAAATTCAAAATTCTTCCATCCTTTTGGCAATTAATGAAAATGAAATTTTATGGAAAATTAATAAATTCCAACAATTAATAATTAAAAGTTGCCATTTATATTCAAAAATACCCTTTTTGGGTAAAATTAGAGTTTCATTTGATTTAAATGACAAAGAAAAATTTGTATGAAACATGAGAAAAACTGAACGATAAATGTATTGTGGCCATTAAAGAAAATGAGCCAACATGGCCTGCTGGCCCATTTGGGAATTTCAAGGCAATATGCCTGCAAAAAAAGATATTTTTGAAAGGAAAATTAATTACAGAAATATTTGAAATAAATGCTTGGGAAAATTTCTGTAATTAAAGTAAAAATTACTCAAAAAAAAATAATTTTCCTTCTTGAAATAATTCTTCGGTTCGAAATGGAATTCATTTATGGCATACAATTTGGCATAAGCCAAAATTAAATTTGCTAAACTATGGAAATCAAACATTAATATGTGGTGAGCCTTTGGTCGAGCATTAGGAATTAAATAGAACAAATTGTGAGAAAATATAATATTAAGCTATTTAATTAAATAAAAAATTAATGAAAATATTATTTATTAAATTTTATTCCAAATGACGTAATTCTCTTTCAAATTGTTTTAATTTTTGATATGCTTTGTATTTTTTATCAAAAAATTTGTGAATTTCTTTGTCTTTTTGTGGTTCAATTATTGTAGACATTTTACGTCGATTTGCCACCATTTTTGTTGATCCTTCTTCAATGGAATTGAAATGACCGAAGGCGACAGCAGCATTCAAAGCTGTTCCTAAAATGAAATTAAAATTATTTTTAAAATTAATTTAAACACCCAAAAGAACAGGTTCTTTGCATTCTGGCAAAATCACAATTTTCTGTGTCAAATCGGCCAAAATCCGTAGAAGAAGAGGACTTTTTTGAGCCATTCCCCCGGAAACCACAATTTCCTCAATTTTTTGGGGCAATTTTAATTCAATTGAATCTAAAAATAAATAATTCGAAATCATTGTCAAATTTCTTTAAAACCAATTATTTGTTTTATTCCACAACATATTCCAATCATTAGGGCCACCATCCATTCCACTAATCCATCTTCATTTGTCCAATCATCATTCATTTGAATTCCAGTAAAAATGCCGGTTGCATTTGGATCTGCTTCCGGCGAACGATTCCCAAGGAATTCTGGGCAAATATGTAAATTTGCTGCAAATCCAGTTGAACATAACAAAAGGGAACCGGCTTTTTTGATTGCTTTTTCCTTCATTTTTGGAGGAAAATATTTAAAATTAATTAATTAATTAATTACTTCCAATTTATTGAGCAAAATTGAATCCTCCAATTCGCCTTCTTTTCCTTTTTTAAATTCATGAAAATGTGGATGCAATTTTAGACCAAAAAGAAGGGCACTCCCAAATGCGGACATTCCACCCTCATTCAACCAATATTCGGGCCAAACGACACCATAATATGGACCTGAATATGAATGAGATTAAAATTATTATTTCGGAGTACGAAAATTGTTTAAAAAATCTTTTCAATTTGCTAGAACGAAAATGCAAGACTTTTTCTTTTTGATTATGCAATTATTTTCTTTATTATAAACCCAGCCGCTTTTCGAAGTCCGCACTCAAAAAATTTTTATCATCTTTGATTTTTTGTTATAAACGATATTTTGAATGTCAAAATATGTTTTGATTTATAAAACTTTTTGCGAATTGCAGAATAATATATTTAAATTGCAGAGAAATATATTTAAAAACATTTAGAAACTTAAAAGCATGTAGAGAACATTATACTTGTACTGGTTTGTCAAAAATTGTTTTAATTATAAAAACATCTCGGGAATAGTAATAGTAAAACATTTTTCACATTTTGAAAAAACATTTTGAATCAAAAAATATGTTTTTGATTGGGAAAACATGATTAAAAGCATATTTTGAATTATATAAAATTGTAAGAATATATTGTAAAATATGTTTTGTTTTATATTAAGAATATGTTATGAATTGTTGGAAATTTTATCGATAAATTTTATTTTCACTCTCTGAAATTTATAAGCCCAGCCTCTATTGGAAGCCACCATAGAGAAGCTCGGAAAATTATACGGGCTTCTGATATAGAATTATCATTAAATGTCATTTATTTAAATGTAAAATACTATATTAATTAATAATTAATATATTTATTCATTCGCCCTACCCCATATTCCTAGCATGAATATTTGCTCCCTTGTAATGTTCATTGTGCACGCAGATGTGCCAAGAATAATGGCCATTTGTTGTTCAATTCCAATTCCATTTACCAAATCTTCGGTCAAAGTTCCCAATGCACCGGAATGCGCATCAATCAACCCGACCGCAACACATATTCCTTTTTTCAATCCAAGTTCGTTGGCTGCTTTTTCCGAAAGGCCATCCCCCATTGAATGACCAATTTTTATTACATTTTGGCCAATTCTTTTAAAATTTTCCTCAACAATTTTTTCAAGTCCAATTGAATTGAAAAAATCTTCATCGAAATGTCCATTATAAGTCCATTTACAGGTCAATGTGCAAATCTAAATAATAAAATTCATTTTTGTAATTAATTTAAACTGACTGATCTTTGTTCGCTTCCGGTCGCCTTCCAAGTGCACCAATCGGCCAAATCAAAGAAATAAGCGGCTTTGTCAAAAACTTCCTCTTTTCTATTCTCTTTTAACCAAAGTAATTTTGGAATTTGCATTTCGGGTGATATTTGGCCTCCACAAAATTTTAAAATTGGATGGTGGCTGGCATTGATTTTTTCTGCTTGTTTCTGCAAATTTTTAAATATTTAAATTTAATTTAAGTGTTGAACAATTGCGCGATGGTCCATCCACATAATGACATCACGAATTGGTCCATTATCACCATTTTTGGGCATTATTTGAATTGATTTGCCTTCGGAATCCAAAATGACCATTGAACATGTTCCACAAAAACCAATGCCATTAATCAATTCAACTATAAATTATTAGAACATTTTCACGAACATTTTATTGTTTTCTAACCATTTTCCTTGTTGGTTATTTGCCGAATTGTTGAACAAATTGCCATCCAAATTTCATCTGAACTTTGTTCCACAATTCCTCCCGAATCTCTCCAAATGCTAATTTTTTGTTGAGAAATGTTAATCAATTCCCCTTCGGCGTTGAATAATCCGGCCCGAACACTTTCTGAGCCAATATCGATGCCAATGAAAAGTGGGGAATATTTATCAGCAGATAACAATGGCATATTTTCTGTGGATGAGGGTGAATTATGGCTTAAATAAAGACAGAAATTTGAGGAATTTGTAGATCAACCATGATTCCATGATAACTTTTTTAAGGAAAAAACGAATTAATCGACATCGATTTCATTCATTTATTTATCAAAATATGAAAAATTAATTTCCCCAAGAAAAATTCACATAAAAATGGAATTGATTAGGTAAATTGGTGGTTGTGATTGATAAAATATGATTGATAATAGTAAATTATTATAATTGAATTAAGTCCATTTAAATTTTTAGAATATTAAAAAATTTATAAATGAAAATATTTAATGATTATTCATAAATGAATTATTTCCATCCGTCATTCCTCATTTCTTTATTTAATTTTGTCATTATTTTTCAATTTAAATTGTTCCATTGTTGAAATCAATTTCCTGCATTATTAGGCCATCAATTTCCATTTTATCCGTCAAATTATAATTCCTAAAATAATTAAAAAATGTAGAAAAATAGTAAAAAAAACTTTTGATTTGTTGGATCATTGTTAGCAAATTCATCAAAATCATTTGTTCCATTTTCATTATTAATCAAATCAAATTGCAAAATTTCCCATTGTTTAAGGCCATCCTCCCCATCCTCGGCCAATTCCAAATAAATTAATGGGAATAAAAATAGAATCACCAAATAAATTGATGGAAACATTTTTGTGGAAATTTTTTTAGAATAATTTATAAAGAAAAAAGATGGGAAAGAAAATAATGAATGTTGAATTTGTTCAATGGCCAAATTAATTTTGGTGGAGCATGTGATGGATGGATGGTGCCCATGATTTTTAGTCAAATAATTAGCTCAAATCTACACAAAAATTCAAAGTTCCTTTTGCATTTTTTTTCCAAAATTATGTCACATGTTTGGCGCAAATTATGATGATTCAACAATTTGATGAGAAAGAAAAAAATTGGTTAATTGATGCGATGGAATTTTTAAAAATATACGGAAAAAATAATGGAAAATTGGACGAAAATGGAAAATTTTGTGAGTTGTAAATAAATATTTATTTAAAAATATAATCCTGTTTTTTCCATTTTGTACAGTGAAACCAACAAATATTCCAAATAAATCAAAAAATGAAAAAAGAATGCGTTCATTTCCGGTGATGAATGAAAAAAATAATGGAATAAAAAATGTAAAACGAACAGAATCCGAGAAAACTATTAAAAGTAACAATTTATGGTCATTTTTGAAAATCAACAGAGAAGTGAAAGTCTGAAAATAAGAAAATAAACGACGAAAAAATCACAAAACAAAATTGATATAATTGTTTCCTAGTTTTATTTTCATTTTGGGTTCACAAAATTTGTATAAATTTAATCAAAAATAATAAATGAATTTTAAATATGCCATTAACCATTTAAATTTATTGCCAATTATCATTTGGTCTTTGATCCATCTCAATTTTCCTCATTTGACTTTGGCCTCTTTGGTCTCTTTTTCTACTACAATTTCACTTTGTGGCCAAAAAGGGTTCAACCAGTTCATCTGCCACACAATTTAGTATTATTGTTTCCATTTTTGCCATTCCCTCATTCATTTCCATTTATTATAATTGAATCTTGATCATTGGTGTAAATTGTGTGAGGTACGGTAACTAGAAAATATTAATAAGAAATTTCAATAGAATGTTTTTTGATGAAAATATTTTATTTTAAATTTTATCAATTTTAAATTTCAATTATTCTTTGAAAATGAAATTGAAAATTTCAATAAATTATCACATACTTTTAGCCATGGGCAAATACTAAAAATGGACAATAATTTTATCTTATTCCTTCAATTTATCAAGGATTCGTTGTACTTATTTATACTTACCATGTTCTCATCATTGGAAAAAATTATTCATCCATTATTTTTGCTGATCAACGGCAACTCAAGAGTTTAATAAAAATTTTAAAGAAGAAGAAGAAGAAGACTGAATAGTATAATTTTTTTTAATATTTTGGGTCGGAAATATAAAATTAATAAGGCATAAAATATGTAGCCAATGTAGTCTAAAAATTGTTGTGATTTTCTGATAAATAAATAGACTGCTAATTCCCTTCAAAGTTCATTCATTATCTGAGACAGTAATCAGTGAGGAGGTGAATAAAATGTGATTAAAATCAGCTGCTGATTGATAAATGATAAGATATTAATATTTATTTGCATTGATATTTATTAGTACAAAATTAATTAAAATAGTTTGTGATTTTCTTTTGACTTTCGTAAATATTTAATCTAATTTTATTCATTCAAATTTTATATTTTAGCCCGCAATAATGCATATTCAATTTTGGCAAAAATATTTCTACATTTTTTTGGCAATTTTTTCCCAAATTAATTTTATCGAGGGAAATGCCATTCCAAAAAGAAGGCTTAAAATTTTGGTATTTTCGCCTTCCCTTAGTTGGAGCCATATGAAATTTTTGGGCAAAATTGGCGATATATTGGCCCAAGCCGGACATGAAGTGGTCAGTTTTTATATTAACAAATAATTTTGATGGAATTCTCCTTTTTTAGCATTATGTAAAATTATTAACGAATCCAAAATTGGCAAATAAAAATGAGACAAAATTTGTGGATCACATTCATTTGATCCATCCAAAATTTGTGCAAATGGAAAAATTGAATATGGCCCAAAATGTCAAAATGATGGCGGAACCATTTGAGGGCGGCCATTTTTACACAATAAAAGCATTGGAGGATTGGAGCTTTCCGGATATCACAAAATTGATCGACACAATTTGCATTGGTGATTAAAATTTTTTGTTTCGATTTTCATTTTAGCCATAAAAGGGATAATCTCAATATTTTTCCATTACCGTATTTCCTCTATTAGTGACCCCGGATTACTTGTTTTCAGAGAATTACAAGAGGGTTTAATAGAGGAGGGTTCACTAAATTTCCGAGAGGGAAAATGCATGGAAAATTAAATTTATTTTAATAAAATTTGCAACAAAACAGAACATATTTTTACGAATAGAAACATGTTTTTTAGCAATTCGAAACATTTTTTAACATGACAGAAAATATTTTTATGAAAACAAGTTTTTTACATTATATTTTTACAAAACACTTTTACATTTTTGTTTCGATTAAAAAATTTTTAACGTTCAAAACATGTTTTAAAAAAATTAAAAAAGGTAATAATTGGAGGGGGGGTTTTCTAATAGGCGGACACTAATAGAGAGAAAATACGGTAAACTAGATTCTGAAACCAATAGTCGCATTCAAATCATTTATTCTTCTTTTTTTTTGTCAAGAACTTGTCCAACAAGACGAATTGCTGGCCAAATTGAGTGCCCTTCATTTCGATGTGGCCATCACGGAACTCTTCGATGTTTGTCCCTATGGAATATTCCATCGGATTGGTGTGCCAACAAAATTGGCCACAATGGCATTGCCCTGGTTCCCAATGACCGCCCGCCGATTTGGCATTCCAACATTTAGTAGTTTTGTGCCAAGTCAGAATTTTGTCCATCAATTTGTTTCATCCAATTCCCATTTTTAGCCCTTTCTGCCCCACTCAACACTCCGCATATGACATTTTGGGAAAGGACAATCAATTTTTATAATGATTTCTATGAATGGGCTTATGAATTTCGGAATGTCGACGAATTTCAAGTAAAATTTAGTTAAAATGAAATAATGCATTAATTTCTCCTTTTTGTCAAGTTAAAATTGTTTAGGAATGCTTTTGGCCCAAATTTTCCTAACCCCAAAGAAATTGCCAAAAATGCCTCAATTTTCTTTGTGAACAGTAATCAATTTTTGGAATTTGCTCGGCCAATTTCCAACAAAGTAATAAATATTGGGGGCATTTTGGCAGAGGAAAATGTGACCGGAGGCAAACTCAATCCGGTAAAAATTAATTTTGACAAAATTATTTATAATTATTTCATTCAGAAAATTGAATTAATTTTGAATGGTTCCAAAAAGGGAGCCGTCCTTATTTCGTTTGGGTCGATTGCGGATACAAGGAAAATGCCGCAAAAAATGTTGGAAGGAATGATAAAAGCATTTTTACGATTTCCGGAATTTGAATTCATTTGGAAATTGGACCGGGAAACGACACAAAATCAAACGGCACTTTTTGCATTGGCCCCAAATGTGCATTGTTTCGAATGGGTTGAACAGGCAGAATTGCTCCGTAAGGGAAAATTTAAAAATACCCAAGGAAAATTTGCTAAATTATTAAAATTAATTTTATAATCGAAAAGATTCTAAACAAATATATTAATTCATAAAATTTTTCCAACACTTAAATTGATTAATTTCATCTATGCATAAATTCATTAAAATAATTTGTCCAAATTAATTCACTCATTTTAGGCCATCCAAAAATGAGAGCATTTATTTCGCATGCCGGCCAAAATAGTTTGACTGAGGCAGCCTCCTCCGGCATTCCAATTGTGGCCATTCCCCTTTTTTCTGACCAACTTTACAACGCAGTTTTGGCAAAACACAAAGGGATGGCCATTTTTGTGGACATTCGTAAATTGAATGGAAATGAGGCTGAGGGGATTATATTCGATGCATTGAATGAAGTTTGGATGGAATATATTTTTGGCCATTTTAATTTATTTTTAAATTAAAGATCCTTCATAATCGGCTATTCAAAATGAATGCGGAATTAATCAGCCGAAAATTGTCAATATCGCCTTTTTCAAGCCGTGAAAAACTAATAAAATGGGTGGAATTTGCAGCGGAATTTGATGATTTGAATGAATTGAATTTGCCTTCGGATGATGAATTAAATTGGTTCATTTATTATTCAATTGATGTCATCTCATTCACAGCCATCATAATTTTGGCCATTATTTTGATTAGTGCAATTGCATTGGCAAAATGTATTGGCCAAATCCGTGGATTACAAAAACAATCCAAAAGGAGAAATGAAACAAATAAAAAGAATAATTAATTTAAAACATTTACTAATTTGTGAATATAATAATTGGGATAAAATTTAAATATAAAAATGTATAAAATCCAGTGAACAATAAAATGTTTGTTGTTTAAATTGGAATTCATTTTAAACTTTTGTAATTTTTAGCAAAAATTCACCAATAACCGGTTTATGGTCGCTGAACATGGCTAAAAATAAAGAATTTTAAAATTATATAAATATTTATTAATATTTTACGTTTAATCGAAGAATAATATTTGGTTTTCTTTTGCACTATTTCTATATTCTTTTTGTCCGGATTTATTCTATACAAAATTCGATCACACCAAGCCGGAAATTCTGGTTTTCTGAAATTAATAAGTAAATTATTTAGTATATGTAGAATATTATGAATACTTTTCATTCCATTTTTCCTCTTTGTTTGGCTCATATTTATATGTTGGTTTAAATGTAATTTTGGCCTCTTTAAATTCTTCTAATATTTCATTTTTCTCATTTTTCATTCGTTTAATAAGCTATTAAAATTTCCAAAATATTTAAAATAAATATTTCCCTAAATAAACCTGGTCTTTTTCCAATAAATCCTCAAGTTTATCCTCTTTAATTTTCTTCTGAATTTTTGACAACAATTCTTCTTTCTTTTCACTAAATGTTTTCAATTCTTCTTTGGTATGTCCAATTGTTGGCAATTCTTCTTTAATGTCCAGTCGATAATTTAAATCACCCAACCAAAAAACCAAATCATGATCCATCAATTTCATTTCATTAGTAAATTTCATTTCGGCAATTTCCGCAAAATCCTAAATTCATTTCGAATTTTTTGAAAATTAATTCCCCTCAATTTTACCTCATTTCTTTTTTCCAATTTATTGCCAGCGGCCAAATGGGAATTCACAAAGCAAAATTTGACACCTTCCCATTCGAAACTTATTCCAACGCCACCTTTGTTCCCAAAAACATAGAAAAATATTTTGAATCCAGTTTTGATGGAATTTTTATGAATTGTCAACTCTTTGGAATGTTGACGATGCTCTATAATCGCCAATTCTTTGGAATTTTTTTCATGTTCTGTATTTGTCGCCTTTTTTCCATAAATTACCAAAAATACTCCATTTGATCGGTGGCTACTTTTCTGTGGGGAAATTCGAAATTATTTGATCAAAATGGAATATTTCCTGCTGAGGACATACCAATTCATATCCTAATTTTAATTGCGTCAAATATTCGCCCAAATTTTCTTTCCATTGTTCTTCTCTTTTACGTCCATAATTATTATCATCTATATAACTTCGCAAATTGTCCACGGGTGTCATTTCTTGAAGTCTGAATTCTTGCTTATTAATTTATTTTTGAATTAATTTAATAACCCAATAATGATCAAATCTGGCGAATATTTTGGTTGGATCCACTCTTTAAAATGTAAATCATCTTTATTATGAGGGAATACGCCATTTACTGAAATAATAAAATGAATTAAAAAATAAATTTAACAGAAATGGACCATTGAAGGTGGTGGCGAATATTCGCAAATGTTTTTCTCCATTTTCATCAACAATATTTTGCTGATGTTGCCAATTATTTTGAGCACTAATACTCGCGGAATTAAATGGGAAAATGAGGAAAATGAATAATAAAATTATAATTTCTTCTTTCAATCTGGCCATCTTAAAATTGAAAACTTTGAAAAATGGAAAAATTATTTTTATATGATGATTCATTTCATTTTTTGAAATGATTCAGACAATCTTTTTGTCCCAAAAAATCATGAAATCGTTTTGTTTTTTGGTTCACAAAAATAATTTTATTTTGTTTAATTATTAAATTAAGGATAAATAATATAATGGAGAATTGAACTAATTTTTGGTAGGAATATTTCATTTAGAAATTGAATAAATCCAAAGCAAATTGATGAAGTGAATTTTATGGCCTCATTTTTACCAAAAATTCATCAATATTTACAATTGTGGGTTTGGCCGATCTCTCGTGAACCCCCCCCCCCCCCCGCCGCCATTCTCACAGAATTTTGCTAGCCAAATCCCCCCCCCCCCTCTCCATATTTTCTTGGCCCTTTCCAATTTCCATCCATCCCTTTATCCAGCCTTCGAATCCAAATCCTGCAATAGAGTGATTTTGCAAAAGCAGCCGAAATGATGGAGCTTTTTATTAATTTCATTTGATTGGTTAGAATTAAAAAATTAAACAATGGCATTGAATGAAAAATTCATTCATTATAATTATAAGCAGTAAGAAATGTAATAGCAAAATAATTGGCTTTTATTCAAATACTTTGTTTGCATCCTAAATTAAAACATTCAACACTGGAGAGGGAGAGCCACTCATTGATGAAAAATGTCGCTCCGTGGCCAAATTTTGATAGGGTCTAGTCTCTAGTGTAGATGGTTCGCCTGCTGTAGGTCCCAGGATACTCCGTTTTCTCGGACGGGGAGGCGACATTGTCTGATCAGACCGGGGTGTCTGGGGCTCCGCCCAATCATTTGGAAGGGAACGAGACTCTTTGGCCAGGATAGGCCAAATTGGCTGCTAGCGGAGACGAACAATACCAATTTTAGGAGTGGAGCTAAAAAGGAAAGGAAGGGAAAAGGAAAAAATGAGCGAGAAAGAAAAGAGAAGGGAAGGGTTAGATTTGGATGGAATGCCGTCTTGGCTATAATAAGCGAAGGTTGGTAGCTGACCGGTCTCCGGCCCGAGAAAGAAGACGGGGCCAAGAACGGTAGAGTGAAGGAGGATTGAATCCAATTCCCACTAATTAGAAGGACAGCTCAATTTCCCATTTCCCACTCCAAAAAAAAATACAAAAATTTAGAGGATTTTATTGGAATGAAAATGTGGAAAGTTGAAAATGGGGAAAATATGGATAGATGAAAGCGAGAAAATCGAGGGGAAAGCCGTGGCGGATATTTACCAAAATCTCAGAAGGAAAATCGCCAAAATGGCTGGGGTGGATGGCGGCTGATCCAATCGTAAACTTTGAGAGGGCTTTTAAACTCCCGGATGAGAGGCCAATCAGCCAATGTTAGAAATGGAAGTGGCGGGCAATGTTGAATTGAGGAAGGGCACGAAAGACGGGTTCATCTCATATTGTGAATGGCAATTGGCAAAGAGGGGAAAGAGGGTAATCCCGGGACGCCCGAATCCCTACTAGAACTAAAATCAGCCGGTATGAGTGGAGTATTGTAGTCCCATGTCCCATTCCCATCAAACAATTTGCTTGAGTAACGACAATATCAATGCCAAAGCCAATAATGCATAAGAGGCCCTTTTCCTATTCATCCTACTGTACCCCCACTTTCTGCCTCTGCGCAATCCCCTGTCACCCTATCAATCAAATATTGCCCACAACCCATGCCTTTTCCCCACCCTTTTCATCTCCTAATATCTTTTACGGTAGACTACGTCTTGTGGCGGGCCGTTTTGTGGGGACCAGTTTTTGCTTTATAACTTATCTTAATTTGAACTGAGTGATTTTATATGGTTTAGAGCAATGCATTGTCTATCGAATGATCTAAAAATCATTTTATATTATTCTAAAAAGAGAAAGTTATGAGCTATTGAATAAAAGTGAGCAAAATGGTGTCAATTTTGAAGGTTTTTGATTTTTAAAAATGTATTTTTTGCTCTATTCAATGATATAGAAAAATTCTAAAGCATTTATTAGGCGCCAAGCTATTAGTTTTCGCCACAAAACGTCCTGCTGCTCGTATCTTTTACCCTTCACATTTTCCTGTACATTTAATAAAGAATAATTTTAAGTTAATTCGCCTCTAATCCATATCTCATTCATTCTTTGGGCTACTGGGCGCTTATTAGACCTGTAGCGAAGGCTCGAGGCGACAGACTTGGCCCAGCTCTCGCCCCAAACATCATTAGCCTTCAATTAGGATTAATATAATAAATTAATTAAATTAGTCGAATAACTATATTTAATTTCGTTTAATTTTATTATTGCAATAATTTGTGATTATTCGCCAAATATTAAATCCTCGGTACACCGTTGCCGTTCTGCTACAGCTGAATTATAGCCATCGATTCAATCGAGTCGTGGATTTATTCCGATTCCGAATAATTTTGGCTTGCCCGGCCGCGGCATTAATGCCGACGCTTTCCCATTGTTACCCTGACTGCTCGCCTCACCAATAAATATATCCCAGCTTGATCAAACTAAATCAGATAAAAAATTAATAAAATATTTTTAATTATTATTTTACCAAATTTTCATTTAAAATTATTATCACAATAATTTTTTCTCAATTTTTAAAGAAAAATTTTTTACAGCCATAATTTTATCTAATAAATTGATGAAGAATTAAGCATTGATGTATAGAATTGGATTAGGGTTATAGGTTTAAGATCCAGATAGCAATGGGATAGGATTTAAAACATCGCATGATTTGGCAACAATTTATGGCCATAAAAAAATAATTTTGGATGTGATTAATCTAAAAATAATCTAAAAATAAAATTTTATTACAAAAATCAAATTTTTGAAATGCTTGATAAACATTCGGATTCTGTTTACATAAAATGTATCCATTTTTAAAATAAAATAATCTTTGAATCCAGCACCGGCTTTCACTGTCATGTGTCATCCCATCATTCACCTAACTCATATCTCTCGTCCTTTTTCCTCCATTTAATTCCCCCATTTCCAATCCAATATCATTCTCGGTTCAACCATTTCATTTCCATTGCCTGAGTCCTCGCGCACTGACTGAATGCCGTCCCCTCCTTTATTCCATGGCCAATATTTTCGCATATGATCAATTTTAATTTCCATTTTTTATAGCCATTCTTTATTCATAAAGCA
This sequence comes from Pratylenchus scribneri, assembly GCA_030063045.1. Lineage (NCBI taxonomy): Eukaryota > Metazoa > Nematoda > Chromadorea > Rhabditida > Pratylenchidae > Pratylenchus > Pratylenchus scribneri. Next base: position 1,195,317 of record JAQSEB010000033.1, read on the forward strand.
CCAAATTGACTTAAATTTATCAAAAATGGAATTCTTTCGTGAATTATTTCTGTTAATTATGGCACTCAACTTTTTCATTGAATTGGCAATCGCTGCTGGGAGAACTGATGAAAAATTCCCTTCCCATCCAAATTTGCCTTCCTCTTCCAAAAATCCTTCAAAGCCGCCATTTTTTGGCAATATTCCTTCAATCAAGGAAAGATTTGATAAATTATTGTTGTCCGGAAGGAACATCCAAAAAACGGATGTCAGATTGTCGTTGACAGATGAGGAGGATAACATTTCAGAAGATGGGGTACCATTGATACGATCAAAATCATTCAACAGCCTCAAAAAGTTTGAAATTATAATATTCATCAGGCCAAAATTATAATGAAAAAAATGAAATGAGAAGATGGAGCTGATTTTTAAGGAAAAATTAATGATTAATTGTCAATTAATTTTTACCTAAAATAAACCATAAAATTTCGCAAAAAAAAATAATAATTTTAAAAATTTAGACCTACTGCTGATAATTGGGGTACAAGGACAATGACTAAAATCAAAGATGGATTCATAAATTTTTCACGACATGTAATGAATATTTATTATTTTGCCAATTATAATGTTTTTTTTAGGCATTCAGTCATTTTTCGAGGTCCCCCGAAAAAGAAGCAAAGAAAAAGGATGAGGAACCTAACGAGTTTAAAATTCATGCGGAAAAAATTAGGCGAAAATATTTTCCTAAACGAAAGGGATTGATGGAACAAATGAAACGTAAAATTAAAAAATGATAATTATATTTTATATAATTTTATTCGCATATAGATTTTGTAAAAATTGAAAAGGAAAGAATGAATAAATTATGCAACAAAGAAGCAATAATGAAATTGGCAAAAAATTTGGAGGGGAATGAAAAAGAGGACGATGATGAGGAGGAGGAAGAAAAGAGGGAAGAGGAACATTTGGGGGGATCAACAGAAAGCCATGATGAATATGGGGAAAGTGGGGAAGGTTATTTTGAGAATTCAAAATTGCCAGAAAATGAGGAAAAAGAATTGCCCATTTTTGGAAGTGTAAGAATATTTTTAACCGATAATAGAGTGATTCAAAAAAGAGTAATTTCAGTTACCCGGCACATCATCATTTTTATCTGGAGATGGGAATAGAAGCTTGAAAAGTAGAAGTTTTAAACAAAGTGGAAGTTTCAAAAAGGGAAATAAATCACAGGAAATTGAGAATGAGGAAGAAGAATTGAAAAAGAACAATAATAGGGGAAAAGAACAACATTCGCCACATGGATTGAAAAGGGCCATCCGGCTGGCATTAAGGAAATATTTTTGTGATGTTTATAACAATAAAATGGACGATTGGAAACCGAAAAATAAATGGAAAGGCAAAAAAATGGAATTGGTGCCGGACAAGGAAGAAAAACATGAATGGGTCTTTTTGAGGTAAATTTGGAGTAAAATTGAGGAATTAATAATAAAATATTTAGGGAGGAATGGAATGTGTCCTCAGAATTTGCATTCGACTTCAGATTTTGGGTGATTTTCCCAGAAAAATTCAAAGCATTGCTAAAACATTTCAAAATGGCATCCCCAAAAACAATGATGCTTTCATTAACGGAAAAAGCATTGGATGGATTGGACAATCCGGCTGCCAGTGATTCAATTTTTTATAAAAGTCGGGACAAACATTTCATGCTGAAAAGTGTTCAGGTAAATGACATGAATTGGACCGTCCCTGGGCAAATTCAACAATAGATTATGGATGGTGTAAATAAGGACGATTTCACAATGGTGCAAAAAATTCATTTTAAATTTATTCAAAATAAAATATGATTAAATTAATCATATTTTGATGATCCTGGATTGCAATAAATTTCCGGAAAAAGTTCGCCAAAATATTTTTTTCCGGAAAATGTTGTCAAAATATTTCTAAATTTTTTTCCGGAAAGAGTGCAAATATTATTTTCCGGAAAGAGTGCAAATATTATTTTCCGGAAAGAGTGCAAATATTATTTTCCGGAAAATGTGCAAATATTATTTTCAGGAAAGAGTGCAAATATTATTTTCCGGAAAGAGTGCAAATTCATTTTCCGGAACAACCGGAAGAAGTGCAAATTAATTTTCCGGAACAACCGGAAGAAGTGCAAATTAATTTTCCGGAACAACCGGAAGAAGTGCAAATTAATTTTCCGGAACAACCGGAAGAAGTGCAAATTCATTTTCCGGAACAACCGGAAGAAGTGCAAATTCATTTTCCGGAACAACCGGAAGAAGTGCAAATTCATTTTCCGGAACAACCGGAAAAAGTGCAAATTCATTTCCGGAACAACCGGAAGAAGTGCAAATTAATTTTCCGGAATAACCGGAAGAAGTGCAAATTAATTTTCCGGAACAACCGGAAGAAGTGCAAATTCATTTTCCGGAACAACCGGAAGAAGTGCAAATTAATTTTCCGGAAATAGTGCAAATATTATTTTCCGGAAAGAGTGCAAATATTATTTTTTTCCGGAAAGAGTGCAACCGTGGACATTCTTTGGCAAATAAATATATCCAAAAATTTGTCACAATATTAAATTTGACATTCATTTTGGCCCAATTAATTTTTTTAAATAAAACACAAAATTTAATATAAAATTAATTTTCTAAATTTATAATAAATTTCAGTTGGTCAAAAAACAATTCCAAAAGAGCACAAAATTCTGGGAAAAATTGTTGAATGTTTTTAGCACCGTTTTTAACATTGATATGGAGCCACTGATCGAGAAGGATTTCTTCTTTAAGGATTTAGGAAAACGAAAATTGAAAGATGAAAATATAGAACATTTCCATAATGGGCTTGAAGCTTACATGGAATATATGAAAAAAATGCCGAAAACATTGCTCCCAAAATTATATTGTCTTTTTGCAATTCAAGTTTGATTCAAATTCATTTAAAATATTTTTGGGGATTTTAGACAAGTAAAAGTCCGGGTGAAGAAGAATTTGAATTTTTATTCACAATTCAAAATTTTCTTGTACCAAGGGGTTCGGATATCCGCTTCAAATTCGACCTGAAAGGATCAACATATAATCGAGAAAAGAAGGAAAATGACGAAAATCTAAGAGATCCGGAAATGACATGGACCGAAAGGAATTATTTCCGAATCCCCAAAAACGATGCGAAGAAAAATCTTCCACCACAAGGATTATTCAAAAATGGAATTATTTTGGCGGATGAATTATGGGCACATGTTTTCCTGCAAATTGAGGCCGACACATTGGCATGTTTTGTGGAAAATGAATATTCCCAATTAATTAATCCTTTTTGAAGTTCCTTAAACGCCTTGGCATTTTGGATTATAGCCTTTTGTTGGGAGTGAACAATGGAAAAATGAAAAGGTGAAATAAATTTATTGTTGAATTTGTTATTTAATATTTTTTTTAGTAAATTTGGATTAGAAGGATATGATCCAATGCATCCAACAATGCCTCCATTCGAAAACAATGTGAAAATATCATTTGGCATAATCGATATTTTACAGACATTTGTGACAAGGAAAAAAGGGGAAAGTTTTTGGAAATCGTGGCTTCCACCTGAAGATTTGGTACAAAATAAAAAATAATGAAATATTAAATCCATTTTAGAAAACCCTTTCTTTTCCTTACACTAAACATGGCCATCAATTATGTAAATTTGCTCATCATAAAATAAATAAATAATTTTCATTTTAGCCCCTTTTTACCATCGTTCCCCCGGAACTTTATCGACGTCGTTTTCGGGCCTACGTGACCCAGGTGGTTTTCCATCCATGGAATAAGAAAAATGCAAGGGAAAATGTGGAAGAATTGAAGGGGGAATATGGAATTAAGGAAATTGATTGGAAGGAGGCAGATCAATTTGAGGACATAATTCGAATTGAATTACTGACTCATTCAGGGAAAACGGAATTGCCACTATCGGCGTTGAAAAGTGAAGAATTGTCCAGAGCGGTGCCAATTTATCCGTTGAAATCCATTTTGGGAGATTCCATCAAATTGGAAAATGAGGAAAAGGAAGGATCAACATCGATCAGTGCAATAAGGGGAGGGGAAGAAATTGAGATGAAAGAAATCGGAGGAATGGAAAAATTGTGGTTTGGCGGAAATTTTGAAGAAGATGATGGGCCAAATTGGGAATGACGAACGGTGATGAAAAGAATTGAGAATTGATTTGATTATTATTATTATATATTATGCATTTGTACGGGCCATTTTTGTATTTAAAAGTGACAGATAAATTTATTTAATTTTATTCTTTTTTTAAATTAGAATGTTTTGAGGTTGAATAGAAGGAATATTTGCATAAATATTCAATTGGATAGAGGACCAATTTAATCAAAAATATTCTCTTTTCAATCTTTTTTATCCGATTATTGAAAATATTGCCCATAAAAATAACGGAATTCCTCTCTGCCTTCAATCAATTTTTTTGAATAGAAATTTTAGCCATCTTTTTTACCACTGCTTCGTAGAATTTGAACGGAATAATGGGAATATAATATTTTATCAAAATTCATTGCGGAACTTTGGAGAATTATATTTTTTATTTCTATAAATTTGATAACTAAAATAATTTAAAAAAAGGGCAAAATATTTTATTTACCTAATAAAAATGATGCTAAAGAAAGGGCACATTTATTAATTTTATTCCCTCACCCCCCTCAATTTTTAAATACAATAATTTTGTCCTTTTTGTACAGAAATAATTCCTCAGATGGAGAAAATGAATTGCCCAGAGGCTGCATCAATTACGGTTAATGAAGAATCCATTTCCGATTCCCCAGCTGCTAATTCAGCGATGGCAACAATGAATTCCACAAATTCAATGGTCCATTTAATAATCCCAACAGCTGATGAGGAGGAAAACGGTCAGCCAAAATTCAAATAAATTAATTATTTTGTCAATTTAGTAAAAGCAGAGAATTCTGCGGCTGCTGTTGATTTTCGATGGTGTTTTTGGCGAATATTTTTCATTTTTAGTTTTGGTTTTTGCGTTGTTTTGGCCTTATTGCTAATCGTTTATGTTCAACAGACAAATTCACAAAATTCATAATAATTTAAATCCTATGTATTTTCTCAATTAATTATTTTCCCCAATTAAAAAAAAAATAAATTTGTTATTTATTTTTGCCCATCTTTTTAAAATAAAACTACATCAATATAACCAAATTTAATGTAATAAGGCTCAAATTATAAAGCCATTTATCAATTTTCATTTTTGACATTGCCTAAAAACAAAATCATTTAATCATTTAACAATTTAATTTCTTCAATTTACATTTATGGGATATATTTTGGTATATTTTGCCTCCTCAAAATGAAATGATCACTACCGAGAATTGGTATTGATCACTGATTATTTTCTAAAATGAACCCATTCCGAATCCCAATTCCCCATACTAAAATGATCATTTGGGTCGTTTTTTGGTAGATTTTGGTAGATTATTGGGATGAAGGAGGATATCCAAAAGGAATGAATCAAATTTGGGTAGGGAATGAAGGGATGGATAGGCCAAAATGGCTCGTAAACAATTCCAAATTGGGATGAATTGGTACGGCATTTTAGCCGGCAATTGGTTGCGCCGATACTCCTTCTCCCATATTCCAACAAATAATATAGATTAAACACATTGAAAGGACACTTTCAGGAGAGTATTTGATTGGTTAAATTCCCCTCAATTCCCATTCAAATTCCAAATCATTTTGATTAGTTGATGGACCAATTCCAATCAGCAATTCTCCCAAATTTCGATCAAATTGATGAATTGTCCAATTTATTGGCAATTGCTTCACAAATTTCACTCCAATCCATCCAAACAACCAATCTTCAAATGCCCATTCAAACATTGCCCAAAATTCCAACCAATTTTAATTCTTTTCCAATTTTTTCATTTCCATCAATTTCTCAATTTGATGAAAATCAACAAATCCAATCGGCCAATATTGCCTTAAAATTAAATGAACAAACAATGCTTTATAATTTGCTAAGGAATCAAAATGTGGTAGAATTGCCAAAGCCGACCATTTCCCCAATGTCGGTTTCCTCTTTAATAATACCTTCAATAAATCAGCAAAATTTGACCAAATTTGGAGAAAATTCATTGGTTAATCAAATTAAAAATGAGAATAACATTGAAATGAAGCCATCACCAATGGAAAACATTCAAACGAATTCACCATTATCGTTTTTAAATGATATAAAAAAGGCTGTCAAAATAGGCGGATTCAGTCCAAAAAGGCAACAAACAATTTGTGTTATTTGCAGCAAAATGAGCCTCTATAATTTTTATGGGGTTAAATGTTGCGAAAGTGAGGGAGAATTTTTTATAAAAATATTTATTTTATCCGATTTTCAGGCTGCAAACAATTTTTCCGTCGAATTGTTGTCAAACAGACTGAATTCTTCTGTTGCCGAGGTGGGAATTGCCGAATTGATAAAGGAGGTTGGAATAAATAATTTATTTAATTTGCTTAATTTTCAGTGGAAAATGTCGAGGTTGCCGAGTGGATAAATGCCTTTTGGTGGGAATGGACCCAAAATTAATTAATGTGCCAAAAAGTGATTTATTTTATAAATTCCTGCAAAAACTCGAAGCAAGAAGAGCAAATTTCATTAAAAAGTACAAAATATTGAATTGAATTTTAAATGTTGTTTGTAATATAAATATAATCTCCAGAGATGTATAAAATTTATTTATTCTTCAAATTAAATTTTTATTCCACCGATAATCAATTTTATTCATATTTTTATTGCCATTAATTTTTTGTCTTGACTGCTATGTTTGATTGTGGGTGTGGGCTGATCTCCACACCTTAAAAATGAATTTGACAATGATAAAATGTGGCCAACCACCAAAGAATAGTGTGAATGAATGCATTTGGCTGACTCACCCTAAATAATTATTTCCCTATATTCCTTCAATTATTTCCATATTTTTACTTTATCAATCATTGATTTTTTTTATCATTTTTTTGGTTAATTCTTCCCATTTGTTAATTTCAAAATTAGAAATGACCAATTCTGTTGAAGGCGATGCCACCAGTGAATTCGGTTGCAAAGTTGTTTTGCCACCCCCAGCCTATTCCGAAAATCCCCATCCTCAATTCGGCGACCCTAATTTGCCAACCTCTTCGCCCATTAATTCGCCTTTACCAATTAATTCTCCTCCAACAAATTTTCAAACAAATTCTGCCAATTTTGTCCAATATTCTGGCCAATCCCATAACAATGCGGCCACCCTTCAACACCAACAAACTCATGCATGCCCAAATTGTACCCACAAAAATTGTAAAGGAAATATTTGAAAATAATTTAAATAAATATTTATTTTAGCAAATTTTCCACCAATTTCATCGGACGATTTTCGTTGGTGCATGAAAAAATTCTATTGCCTTGCAATTATGGTCATCATTTTGGCATTTTTGTTTTTCATGTCAAAAATGATTTACCGTTATTGAATTGATGAATGAATGAATGAATACGGATGAATTGAATTTATGAGAAATTGTGCAATTTTTTATTCATTTATAATTTTAATTACATATTTATAAATGTACAAAATGAATTTAATTATTTTTCCAGTTCTCTAATAGATATAATTAAAATGGCGAAAAATTAGTTAATATCATAATCAAATTATATAGTGAAAAAAAACATTTAATAATTTATAAAATAACAATCATCCTAAAGAGATCATCAAAAATATTAAAATTAACATCCTTTAATCAATTTTATTTCATTTTTCCATTTTTCCAATTCATCCACCAGTAAATCCACCTATAAATTACAATAATAAAATCAATTATTAATACCGTAAATTACCTTAATCAAAGTGTAAAGTCGATTGAATTCAATTGATTTGAGGAAATATTGCAAATTGTTTAGGCCATCCACAGATTGGCGAACATTCGTTTGCTTCAATAATTCATATCGACAACTATAAAAACATTAATTTTATTTTGGCAAAAGAATTATAATTTGGGCATACGGATTTGGTTTATTTCCCTTTTCGTGCACTTCATGGTCCAATTGTTTGTATCGAGCAATTTTGTCGGAATTGCGCGAAATGTTCAGTCCAGCCAATTCCACCCTAAATTAATTATTTTTATGAAAAAATATCTTTTTACCTCATTTTTTAAAAATTTTTTAAACCAAATTTTTATTTTCACTCCAAAAATAGTTTTTTGATTTCTAATAAATCAGAAACCGTTTTTAACCCTACAATGTTATGCCAATTTGTAGATCTCATCGAAAGCGTCGAAAGGTATATAAAATTCAGTTATTCACCCAAAATTAAAGTGTTTAAAAACAAAAAATGGAAAATATGGTTTAAACGGTTTAACTCACTCAGTTTCAATTTAATCTAAGAAATTTATATGTCAAAAGGCACGTCTCAATAAGATCTACAAATTTTTATAGGGTTTGCAGGGTTTAAAACCGATTTTTGATTTATTAGATTTAAAAACTATTTTTGGGTTAAAAAATTAAGTTAAAAATTGCCTTCCATTTTTTATTATTATTTTTTACGGTAATGTTTTTGTACCTTTTATAAAGGTCATCATCCTCTCCGCCCCATCCCCAATAATCATTTGAGTAGCCATTCACTCGTCTGAATCCATCCACGCTGAAAATCAACGCTCCACTGAAATATGTTGGGTAGAGGAGTCTACACAAAAATACAATATTATTTGAATAAATATTCATTAATTCACTTGTAGCCATGTTTTTGGAAGCCAACGGCCATATGTTTAACAATGTTCGAATTGTTTGGACAATTGTATGCATTTTGAATATTTTCGGGAATTGCGTCGATGTCGTGGAAAACAAAACATTGCCAGGGGAATAATTTCATTGCCTAAAATTTGGCATTAATTATAAATTGCCATTTTGGCACCTCCAAAAATCCAATATTCAGTAATCTGCCTCGATTGAATGTCAAATTACCAAATTCTTCCACCACAAAAATTGCATATTCCAAATTTCTTTGTTTTTGCATAAATCGATGCAAATTCAACAAAAATGTGCGCAAATGTTTAGGCCGATTCCTGCATTTTTATTTTATTTTATTTTCCCAATATATAAAACCTATATGGAAGGATTATGGCCACTCGATTTGAGGGTGTGCAATTTTTTGGCCTCCAATGTCCGCCCAAATCCAAGTCCGGAAATTCCTTCTCAATTTCTTCCATTTCTGGGGATTCCATTTCCACAATGAATTCATCGTTTGTTGCTGCCTCAGGGCAAATCTGGCAAATTTATTTTAAATAAAAAAAACAATTTTATTTATGAATTCATTGAATATTTGCAGTTTATATTTTTAAAAAATCGATAAAAATAAATATATATTTAATGTTATTTTTAATTTTGATTATTATAATTTTAATTGAATTTAATTAATAGGAAATTATTACATTTTCAGGTGCCCAAATCTGATCAGTTTTAAAGGGGAAATTCTTGACATTTTCCTCCTTCTTTTCGGTTTCATGAAAGACCATCGGGAATTGGGGGACACCATTTGTGAAGTCAAATTTTTCGGAGTAAAAAAGAAGCAAAAATGCAGAAAATAATAATAAAAATATTCCAAATAAAGGAAAATATTTTTTAGTTTCGTTCATCAAAAAATTAAAAAATTGTAAAAAAATAATTATTTAAGTTGAAATATTGGTGATTTGGATTGGAATTGAAATTTTTCGGAATTATTCACCCGAAAATGGGAAGAAAAGGCCAAATTGTTTGTTCAATATTTGGAGAATTGATGAATAATTTTGGCCAACAGAGGCAATGAAAATTGATTATTATTCCTAATGTACAATTATTTGAATAAAATTCCCTTTTTATTTTTTAATAAATGAGACAAATTTTTACCCGCCCATTGCGATTTTTGGATTAGTCTGTACTCTGTATAAATAATTTATTTGAATTCCATACCCCAATTTTTTAATTGAATAATATAATCCAGCACCGAATTATTTTGTTTGTTATTCTCTAATATGAGTTTCTGTCTGATGAGAATATAAATAATACTTTTTTGATATTTAGAAAATGATTTAGAAAATGCAATTTTAGAGTTATTTTAATCTATTGTATTTTTTAGGTAAAAATTTCTATTTTTTATTAGGCAAAAATTATAAAACAAAAAAAATCAATAATAAATAAAAATTGAAATTTGAATAATTTTGATCAAATTTGGGCTTTTTATGAAATTTGCATATTAACGTTTTTTCCACGTATTTATGTGTAAATATGTCCATCTCTCTCTGATAAAACTAAATTTGAACAACTGACTGTTTGCCTCAATAATTCCGTACTTTTTATTCAAAAAATTTAAAACCAACATCAATAAAAAAATCATTTTTTGGTGTTGATCTTCAAATCAATTTAAAATGAAAAAACAACAATAGGGGGGAATGCATGAAAATGAATGAATAAGCCCCACTCCTTACCCCTCCAATTTCCCTCATCAATTCCAAAATTGCTATGTCGATTCCATAAAAGTAAAAATATGGGCAATTCCACAATAGTAAAAATATAAATAACATCTTTAAATGTAAATTTTATATATATGAAAATGGAATAATAAAATAATATTAAATTAAATTATTTATTTTTTTATTCCTCATTGCATAAATCTGTGCTATTCTGTTGGCCATAACTCTAAAAAAGAATACCAAATTTGTTGAAAATCATGTAAATTCCAAAATATATGTCTCTAAAAAACATAATAAATTCGAATTTTTAAGGGGAAGCCACTAATTTTATAAGCTATTTAAAATTGCTATATAATACCAAATTTTTAGAGGAATTTTAGAATTTTCTAAAGTCATATCTCTTATTAATTTCTTTTTAGCTATGTCAAAAGCTGCCCCAGATTATGCAGGGAATAAAAAAATAAATAATTAAAAATTTTTAATATTAATTTCGAAATAGAATGTTAAGAAGTTATTTATATTTTTATTTTTGTGGAATTGCCATATAAAAAATTTATTCCAATTAATTTTGCTTCACTTTTGTGGATTTGTAAGCAAAAAAATATTAAAATGTTTAAAATATTTTCGAATGGTTCAATGTTCGTGTAAATTGCCATTTTATGGATATGGGGGGGGGGGGGGGGGGGGCAATGAATTTGGATGACTGGCTTATTTCTTTCCCTCACCTTCAAAAAACATTGCCAAATTCATTCCCCCTTTTCAAATAAATGGCCAATGTTTGTTTGCCTTTGGCTTCTTCTTGGCTTTTCCCTCCTCCAAATTTTTTCCTTTTTATTTACTTAATATAAAATATTTAAACGGAATATTTTGGCTCAAAAATGCTTTAAAAAAATATTCTTGATCATTCATTCGCCGTCCAGCTCAGATTAATGTTTCGGCGTTTATTTCGATTTCATCACAACAATTTTTTGCCAATTTTTTTCATCATTGCTTTTTGCATTTTTTGTCTACTTTTTCTTCTTTATTTCTTCAAATCAGTCCAAAATGAGGTGGATTTTTTCAAATTTGGTGACTCCACAGCAGATTTTGAGACAATTGAGTCAATTTTGGTTGGAAAGAATTTGACAAAGGAACAATTGGAGGAAATCAACGAAAAAATTTGGGATATTGTACTTCAAGAGATACAGATGAATAAAGTAAAATTTGGGGTATAATAAAATAATAAAATGAATTTATTAGAGCAGCCATTTGGATTGTGCAAGAATTGTTTCGGGCGATCAAGAATACATAAATGAAGCGGCCAAAAACAGAATAACATACAAAGACAATGGCAGAAGGAATTTGTTAATGGATTGTGCATCAATTTGGGGCAGGAATCATTTTTTGGAGAAGCCACTTTCCCAAGAAGAGTCCAATTTCCCATTGGCATATGCCAGAACAGTCTTCCAAGTATGTTTTTGATGAATATTCCATAAATACTTTAATAAATTGAATATTTTTTTATTTTTGTTTATTCCAATCCCTTTGAAGGATTATCGTTTTGTGGAGGCAGAATTGGCCACCAATTATCATCCCCAAAATTGGTATTGTTTTGCCATTGATTCAAAGGCGGATGAACAATTCCAAAGGCAAATTCATGAATTGGCCAATTGTTTTGAAAATGTCATAATTCCACCAATGGAATATTCCATCGATAGTTCAGGTAAGTCCAAAAAACTTAGATTAATTTTTTTGTTATTTTAAAGGCCATGGAATGGCAAAATCATTCATTTCATGCTTAAATGAGTTGGCAAAACCATCAAGGAAATGGGAATACATTTTTACGCTTCAAGTTAAATTAATATTTAAAAAATAATTCCCCTATTAAAAAAGAACCACGATGTTCAATTGAAAAGCAATGAAGAAATGGTACAAATATTCAAATGGTTGGATGGAACAAATGATATTCAATTTGAATTTGAACATCATGGGCCTCAAGGAATGATTGCCGAATTGCATAAAAAACACAATTGGACATTCCAACATTTAAATTTATTCAAAAATGGCAAATCCACCAAAAAAGTGTTCAATTTAATTAAAATAATTTATAGAATCGATGAATGGCCAAAAGGATGCTGATGGCAATTTACTCGCATTAAAATTAGCAAAAGGCCAAGTTCAAAGCAGTTTGGCTCGTCCATTTGTGGATTTTATTGTGAATGAATTGAATTTGACCCAAATGATGGCACAATTGGATTCATGGTGGGGAATTATATTGAATTATATATTTTAAGGTTAATATGGGGAACTGGTAAATCCTGGATTTACCAAGTCTTTTGGACTGGTAAGACATCGCATATACTTTAGATTAGGCTCATTAGACTAGGAATGGTCGATTTATTATATGAAATTTCTATTTCAGACCGGGAATAGAATTAGGTTTAGGGCTAGGACATGGCGCCTGAAGCAGAATAAGAATCTAACGGAAAGCGTTAGTAAACAAGCTCAGAACAGTCCGAAATTGAAATTTCATATGGATACCGAATCGAATGGGCTTCTCTCGAGAATTTACGATGTCTATAAGCCGAAATCCCCAAAATTAACTAACCCAGCAGCTTGGAAAATCCCGGGATTTAACAATTCCCCAAATTGACCGTAACATAAACAAATTGACAAATATTAAAAAATAGGGGTTACGGTGCCGATGAACTTTTCTTCCAAACACTTGGTGCCGCCGACCATTTAAATGCCCCTGGCGCATTCACCCATAAATGCTATGATGAACGTATAAATGTGCCGCACATAACCAGGCATTTATTATTAAAATATTAACTATTTTTGATATTGATTCAAAGATATACGGTTTGGAATTATGGCCAAGGACGTTGGGAGAATGTTGGCCAATGTTTTAGTAAAATATTCAGGCATAGCATTTGCATGTTCGGATTGGAAGATCTGGTCAATTTTATTTCACATTTTTATGCAAAATATTTGATTTATTTAAGCCCAAAACTTTGCGCAATTCTGACCATTTATTCGCGAATAAAATGATGCCATGGGCGGATTTTGGTGCGATTTTATGTTGGCACGAAGAAATGAGGAGAAGAACATTTTTGGATCGAGGATTGCATCGATTGAAGCCAAAAATATACAAAAATTGGCCACAGGCAAAAATGAATATTAAATTTCATAAATTTTATTGATTATTTTCAGACACATTTTACTCAACAAAAAAGGCACAATAAAACATTTGATGTGGCCAATTTTGATTGCCAAAATGGAAATAATATAAAATATGATCCTTTCAAAATATTTCGAAATTAATTCATTAAAAAATATATTATTTATAAATATGGTTTATTTTAATAATTTATTCATTAAAAATATACGAAAATATATAAATAAATAAAAAATACCAATTTATTCACTGGCATTAAATTATTTATATTTAGATTTTGAAATGAAACTATATTTTGTCCATAATCTGAGACTACATTCTGTAAATACGATGAAAATATCATCTGAGAGAATATGATATATTCTCAAAAAAAATTCTCAAAATTTCATATATTCTAAGAATTCATTTTTTCACCATATTCTGAGATTAAGAACACGATATAATCTGAGAATATTTTCAGATTGTTTCATATTTTGAATCATATTCTCAGAATATGTATGTTCCAGAAGCGGGACTAACTGATAGATTATGATGAGGTACTCTCAGAATAATCTCAGAATATATGACAAAAATTGTAATACCGGGGAGGAGTTTCAATTCCCCATTCGGGAGTCGGGACAATTGATTTTTTTTCTGATTTTTTGTTTATTTTCTAGGACTTATTATCTTGTATAAGTCAATAATTTTTTACCTTTTGGGTGATCTTTCTTGACGTGACGATCGAATTTTAAACATGTTTAATCGGTCTTTTTTGGCCAATTTTGATTGTCAAAATGGAAATAATTAAAATATAAACCATCAAAATATTTCAAAAAAATATATTATTTATACATTACTTATTGATTTAATAATTTTATTTATTAATCAAAAAATATACAAAAAATAAATAATAAAGAATATAACAATTTATTCACAGCCATAATTATAAGTAATTAATTATTAATTCCAATGCCATTTCTTCATTTTGAGATCATTTTAATTTCAACATCCGCCCAATGTTTTGGCAAATTTCTTCCATTTTTCAAATTCATCTTCCAAAACGTCCACCTAAAAATATTAAAAATGAATTAATCTACCATTTTGTTCACCTTTAAATGTGTATAAATTCGAGTAAATTTGATGGATTCAATTCGATATTCCAAATTTGTCAGTCCATCTATTTTTTGCCTCAATTTTGTCTTTTCAAGTAATTTCCAACGGCAACTTCAACCAAAAATAATTTAAAAAATTTGAATTTATTGAACGCACGAATTGACTGGATTCCCTCCGTCCCTTTGATGTTTAAAATGTTTATATCTGGCAATTTCCGGTGAATTCCTCGAAACATTCATTCCAACCAAATTTACTCTATAAAATATCAAAAATTAATATTTTTAATATTTTTGTACTTGCCTTATGTAGAAATCATCATCTTCCCCTCCCCATCCCCAATAATCATTGGAAAAGCCATTTGCCCTTCGAAATTGTTCTCCGTTCAAAATAATTGCCCCACTGAAATATTCCTTATAATAAAGCCTAAATATTAAACCATATTTGTATAAAATTATTTAATATTTATTATACTTATATCCATTCCATTCATAACCAGCGACCATATGTTTGACAATTTTGGAATTTTCCGGGCAACTATAAATGTTTTTGTCATTTTCGGGCAATGAATCAATGTCATGGAAGGCAAAACATTGCCAAAGATAAATTCGCTGGGCCTAATTTAAAATTATTCATAGACTTGAATGATAGGAATTTTGGGAAATGTTGTATCTAATAAATTCAAAAATTAGCTGCTGAATTCTTGGGCTAGCTAATTTTGGAAATCACGGTTTCTAAATGTCATACAGAGTACAGACTCGAGAGTAGGCTCATTTGACTCGGTTGGTCGATTTATGATTCAATTTTGGACTGATATGATATGCTTAATAACACTTTCCGCTAGATTACTATCCAGCCTCTGTCCTCCACCCTAGCCCTAAAGCTAACCTTAAAACCAATCTGCACTGAAATTGAAATTTCATCTACTAAATTGACCATATAAAGTCGAGTGAGCCTACTCTCGTGTCCATACCAAACCTAAAAGCTGAGATTTTAAAAATGCAAAGCATTGGATAATTTCGGAATTAACTAATTTCCAATACTATCTGTGGCATAAATATTAGATAGATTAAACTTTATTTAAATATTTTCACCTCCAAAAATCCAATATTTATCAATCTTCCCCGATTGAATGTTAAATTTCCAATTTGTTCAATCACAAAAATTGCATATTCCAATTGTTGCCTTTGGAAAATGCCGTGTAAATGATGAAGGAATCCACGCAAATGTTCCTCACGATCCCTCCAAATAAATTAAATTAATTAATTTTTAATATTTAAAAAAACCTATAGGAATAATAATGGCCACTCGATTTCGGGAAATGCAATTTTTTGGTCGCCAATGACCTCCCAATTCCATGTTTGGATATTCCTTTTCAATTTCCTCCATTTTTGGCATCCTAAAATCCACATCAATTTTTCCCTGAAGGCCTGGTGGAATTTCCGGACAAAATGTCAAATTTTGGCCAATTTCCAATTCCTTCAAAAGAATTTTAGTAAATTAATAATTAAATTATTTACTTTTTTCTGCTCCCAAAAAATATTTGTTGCCATTTTTGTTGCCTCGGCATTTCCAATTGTTAATTCTTCATTTTGAGTATTTTGATTTTGATAGAATTTTGTATTCAATTGGGCAAAATTTCCTTGGCCATAAAAAATGAGCAATAAAAAGGAAAGGAAACTGAATAAAATTATAAAAATAATTTTTAATATAATTTGCATTTATTTCTGAAATTTATGCAAAAAATATACAAAAAATATATATAAAAATGAATATTTCAAATCGGAAATGTTGCCTCCTCAATTTCATTCCGTTTTCTATATTTGCTCACCTTCTTTGGCCAATTCCAATGCTTTTCCCCCAATTTTATTATCAATTCAATCATTGGGACCATCCACTTCCTCAGCCATTTAAGACGCACCCATTTTCTCCCTATTCAAAAACAGTCTCGGAATAATTTTAAATAATATCAAATTTTAAAATTACTTTCTTATGTATATTGATTAGTAGAAAAATTGTGAATGATGGAAAGCAAAAACCATTTAAAAATTGACGAATTTGAATGGACAAAAAATTATAATAAGACTAATATTAAATATTTGAATAAATAATATTTAATTTAATATTATAAGAAAGCATGGCTTATAATGATATTGTTTAAATAATTTACAAATCATTAAAATAAATTGCATTGTTTGATAATGAATTATTGTTGAAAATATAGAGAATGATTTTGTGAGACATAAATCTTAATCCTTCTTTCAACAAGAAGAAAGAATACGGTATTCGGTATGTCACTTTTTGAAAGTGAAGCAAACATAAAATCTTCCCTTTTATCAGCTTTGCCCTCCGGCCTCCGCCTCCTCCTTTTATTGCCATTGTATTTTTTGTTCCCTTCAAAGTTGAAAGTTCACTTTCCTTGTTTAAATTCAAATTGAAATTTGTTTGCACATTATTTAAAAATAATTTTTTCAGTACAATTTCATTACAATTTGACCAATTTTACATATTTACAAGCAAAAAATGCGCAAAAAATCGAATTTATTTTTTATTTATTTTTTCGTTACCAAGTCAACCAACATTTTTAAAAGGGAGTCATTATGTTCATATGATGTTACGGACTCGGGACTATTTAATATTATTATTGCGAGAATACACAAAACCACCAACAAACAAATAAACAACCTTTTTCCCCGTGAATAATCGATTCATCCATCCATCCATCCTCCCTTCTATTTGTTGTTTGAACCCCAAATATATTATTATTCGGCGGTCCTCTTTCATTTTCTCTCCTTTACTTTTTGGACTTTGATACTTTTGTTTTTCCTTCTCATTTATTTATTCATAATTATTTGTGAATTTACATAGAATTATGACGGCATATTCCAAGGAAATAATCGCAAATGGGATTGGCATTATCCAACCAATTAATCCGCATCAACATTTTGTGGATCGCCTCAAACAAACTTTGGCCATGCTTTTCTGTCTTTGGACCCTTATTGTGGCCCCATTTTGTATTCTTTCCATTTTTTTGCTCTTCGGCTTTTATGCACTTTTATGGTGAATTTTTCCAATTTATTTTTATTTAATTTTATTATATACAAAGGCCATTCGCCGGATTATATTTAATTTGGTTCATTTATGATTTCAAAAAGCCTTGCCTCGGCTCCAGGTTCAGCCAATCCATCCATGATTGCCCCCTTTGGCAACATTTTGCAAATTATTTTCCCATTGAAGTTCACAAAACTGCCGAAATTCCGCCCGACCAAAATTATATTTTCAGGCATTTTCCTTTTCCCATTGACTAATTAATTAATATTTTTAGTACCCATCCACATGGCATTTTGGGTTCCAGCAGTATGCTTTTGTTCTCCACTGGTGCCCTAAAAACACGAAAATTATTTCCAAATATCAAAATCCATGGCGCAACATTGTCCATCAATTTTTTATTTCCCCTTCGTCGCGAATTTTTCATGTCTTTGGGTGAATTTGAATTTGTCTAAATTTATTTAATTCCATTAAAGGAATAATTTCGTGCAGTTCTGAATCCATTGAATATATCCTCAGTCGACCAGAAAAGGGCCATGCCGTTGGGGTTGTGCCCGGAGGGGCCGCCGAAGCATTGGAATCAATACCTGGCCAACATCGAATAATTTTGTCCCAACGAAAGGCAAATTAAATAAATTGGAAAAATTAATTTTAAATAATTTTTAGGGTTTTATCAAATTGGCCATTAAACATGGGTAAAATCGTAATTATTAAATAAAATTTATTTCTCTCGAAAAGGGCTTCCCTTGTTCCGGTTTATCATTTTGGCGAGACTAGCCTTTATCAACAAATTTCAGCGCCAAAAGGCAGCTTAGCTCGAAAATTTCAAGTAATAATTTAATTTTATTAAAATTAATTATTAATTTTTACAAAGGACTTTATGAAAAGTTGCACCAGTGTCAGTTTCCCATTTGCATTTGGCCAAAATACTTTGGTCAGTCTTTTGCCCCCAGAATGGTTTGACAAATTGCCTCGATTTTTGACCATTGGTTTTTTACCATTTCGGCGTAAAATAATCACAGTTGGTCAGTTAATCAAATTATTTTTATGAAAAAATATTTGTGAATTTTAGTTGGGGCACCAATTCCAGTGAAAAAGGATTTAGAGCCTAGTCAAGAGAGAATTGACCAAGTCCATGCCGAATATTGCACAAAATTGAGAGAATTATTCAATGAACATAAAGTACGAATTGGGGGATTGAAAGAGGATGAACAATTAGAATTTGTGTAAATTTTATTAAATTATTTTGTGTAATTTAAATGCCATAAATTTAATATTAAAATAAATATTCATCAATAAATGTGTTAAAAATGATTCGAAACGACCGGTGGCTTAAAAAAGAAAGAAATTATTATTTTAATTAATTAATTTATTTACCATAATTATCTTTTTATTAACTCCCACTCCCACTGCCGGATTCCCCAAAAAGTGAATTTGCATTGCAATCGCATTTTCCACATTTTCTTGATTATTTTGATTGCCAATTTTAATCCATTTTTTCACAATTTTTACACATTCTTTCCGTAAAGTTCGATTCAAACTCAAATAAATGAATGGTGGAAATCCTGCAAAATTCCTAGAATTAAATGAAATATAAAAATATCACCATGGAGCAAAAGCCATCCATATGTGCCACAAATGATTGTCACTGTTGGGCTCACTTCTGTAAATGCCATCATTAAATAGCAAATTGAAATTGTTGCATTCAACAAACTCAACAGAAAAATTTGTATAAATATCTTTAAATATTCAAAATTAATTTCAAAATATAAGCACAATTTTGAATACAATTTTTTGATTTGCCTTTCCTAAATTCATTGTCTGTTTATTTGCAACCAAATTTTGCTTTTTATTCAGCAAAATCAAAAATAAACAATAAAATGATGGAATCAAAACGGCAACAAATGCTTCATGAACAGTTTCGACATTTGAGTTGTACTGTGGATTGAAAATTTATTTGGATTACATTTTTGCAGAATTTTACCAAATTGTCGAGGCCATCAATATAGCCTGAATGCGGATTGAAAACCCAAGTATAATTAATGGAATTGAATGTAGTGGCTTTGTTGAATGTGGCCTCATAGATGGAGTAGAGCCAAATAAAACCAATCCAAAACTGGCATATATGAGGGATATTTATCCAGATTAGATTTACAAAATTGGATAAATTAAATAGAAATTGATTAATGAATTTTAATAAAAAAATAATAAAATTAATCAAATTCTTTCTATATAATTAAAATAATTGATCAAATTTAATTTGGAAAGATATGGCCAGAAAACTGCTCAATTTTGATCTATTTATCGATTTTTGCCATAACTTTTTGCATTTTCAATCAAATTCATAAATTCTTTCTCTAATTAATTAAAATTAATTAGAACTATAAAAATATCAAATTTACTATATTTAAAATTAATAATATTCATTTAAAAAAATTTTTTTTTGGGCAAATGCATTATCTCATTTTGGCATATTTAATATTTTTGATTCTATCATCAATAAAAGATAATCCACAGCCAAATATCAAACTAATATATTTGAAGGAGATTAAATTTTCTTATTACCCAAGTTTTTTGGCCACAAAACAAACGTTTGGCGGTCTTTGAATTGATGGCTTCCAAACATCGATTTGCAGCCAATATAATTGAGGCCATCGTTTCGAAAGCATAAAAGACTGAAATGAATGATAATTTTATATAACTAAACAAAAATATGAAAAACAATTTCCGATGACTCCAATCGAATACATGAAACGGGGTGACGAACAATAAACGGTGCCTTGAATGCCAAAAATGCCGGTCAATAAACCGGCGATGAAAAGAGCAAAAAAATCCATCAAACTAATGCAAAATAAAATTTTATAGCAACTTTCTTTCAAATAACGTGAGATTGCAAAAATGCAAGGAATACAGAGGACCTATTGAAGGAGAAAATGATTTTTTCGATGAAATTCATATTCACCTCGGAAATGAGGAAAAATACGATGTTAATTGTGCCAAGAATGGGATGGCTTCTTTTCTCGAATGGAACATCCTCAACCGAATATAGGGAACAATTATAAAGTTGTTGGAATTTTGATTGCTCAAATAAATATATTTCCATTCTTTTTGGCTTGGAATGAATGTCGAAGGAGGAAATGATGCCAAAAAAGTACAATGAAAATTTTCGATTCTGCTTTGACATTTTGCTGTGAATTCTACGAATTGTTCAACAAAAAATAATTTAATTGTTAGTTAAATGAGCATAGTGTGAATGGAAAATGCCAACCAAAAAATTAAATTATCAATTGTACCAATTTCTTGGTAAACAACATTGTCAGCAAAAATAATTCAATAAAAACAATTTTATTTAATTCAAATGAACATTATCATTCCACCCTTTGGTGTTCCATCATTCCGGAATTCTAAACATTTTTGTGTGTATCCTTGATTCATAATTTCCACAACAAATCCAATCAAATGTGTAAAGGCAATGCACGTTTCCACCTTATCCTGCATTTCCATTCTCGCCAATTGACCTATTCAATTAATTAATTAATATAGCAAAATATATTATTTGAGTAACCCAAAAATTGTTGTTGATAATTCAAAAAATGAGGTTTCAGCCCAAATTGTGAATAATTTGCATGCATTTCACCAAGTCGCCAGCAAGGTACAAACATTGATTTCTCTTCCAAATTGTACAAATAAATTAATTTTTCGAAGAAAACAAATTGTGCTTGGCTGAATAGTATCAAATTGTAAATTATAATATAATAAAATTTTGCCAAATTTTTATTAAAATTAATTTAATATTAAAAAATTTAGAAAATAATTTTTTTAAACTTTATTCTTCTTTAGAATTTGCACTCTTTCCGGAAAATAATATTTGCACTCTTTCCGGAAAATAATATTTGCACTCTTTCCGGAAAATGAATTTGCACTTCTTCCGGTTGTTCCGGAAAATGAATTTGCACTTCTTCCAGTTGTTCCGGAAAATGAATTTGCACTTCTTCCGGTTGTTCCGGAAAATGAATTTGCACTTCTTCCGGTTGTTCCGGAAAATGAATTTGCACTTCTTCCGGTTGTTCCGGAAAATGAATTTGCACTTCTTCCGGTTGTTCCGGAAAATGAATTTGCACTTCTTCCGGTTGTTCCGGAAAATTAATTTGCACTTCTTCCGGTTGTTCCGGAAAATGAATTTGCACTTCTTCCGGTTGTTCCGGAAAATGAATTTGCACTTCTTCCGGTTGTTCCGGAAAATTAATTTGCACTTCTTCCAGTTGTTCAGGAAAATTAATTTGCACTTCTTCAGGTTGTTCCGAATTATTTTGCACTTCTCCCGCCGGAAAATAATGTTACCCTTTTGCAGAAAATTTATTTAATTTTTTAATTTTATCATTTGCTATTTTTTTGATTGATGGATAAAAATATGTATATAAAATGTCCCTTTTTAAATGGATAAACTGACCAAATGCGGTTCAATTTTGGCCATTTTGTTAAATCCTTGTAGCAATATTTGGCGCAGGCAATTACTTCCGATATTTTTGGACTCGCCTCAATACATAAAAGCATTATCCGATGGAAAATGTCGCGACTAACAGTGGAAATTTGATGGCGCCAACATCGCTCAATTCTTTAATGATTATTTAAATGTTTTTTTTTTTTGAATATACAATTCTTTGTCCCTTTTTGTGAGCAAATTTATTTTCAATTTTTGCTGGAATTCATCGATGGAATTCAAGGATGCCACCGTCGATCTTCTTTTCCTTTTATAGCTGACCAATTTTGCAACTTTAAAATACATTAAATTAAAATATGAATTGGAGAATAATTGATCAATTCACATGGATTGAAATTATCATTATTTTGTGTATTTGTGGATTTTGTCGATTTCAAGCATCCATTTCCCATTTTTAACAAAAATTTTTGTAATTTTTCAATCAAGAGAATGACGGGGAATTAAATAAAATAGCCTGTGGTATTCTTCAACTTTTATAATGTAAAATATATTATAATAATATTCGAGAACTTTGTTTGGTACAATTTTTGGTAAAATTTATTTCCCTTCAATGGGAAAGTGTCCGAATGGGAATTTATCATTTTTGGCCACATTTTGTAGCTTCAAAAAAGGAATACAAATTCACTATTTTATGTAAAAGTTTTGGATAAGTCTTGAGTATAGAATGGAGGAATTGACGAAAATGGCAATAAATTGAAAAAAATTATTTATGGTAGCAAATAAAATTAAATCAAATGAATGGGCAAAAAATTATGGCAAATGAATAAGAAAAATATTATTGAATAGAATATAAAAATAGCCAAGAAGTATTGTAGAAAAATGAATTTAATTAATGAAAGAAAAATGGACACAAATTATTCATTCGATGGCAAATGTATAACTTTTAGGAGATAGCCATTCTATATAAATGAAAAGAACATTGATGATACAATTCTCAGACTTAAAAATTAAAATAAATTGCAAAATGGATTTTAACAAATTTGTTCTATTTATTTTGTATTCTTTTTTGTTCAATAAAATTATATACTGTATTTCGGGGAATATGCTAATCTATTTATTCAAGACATCCTTCAAATCCAAATGTATGCAACCTTCAGCCCTGAAGCCAAATCAAAAATGTCCTTAACATTTCCACCCACATCTGAGCACTGCTGTGTACTATACCCCAATTCACATTTTTATTTTTTAAATAAATTAATGTTCGCTAGTGATCAAATTAACAAAAAAAAAGAGGAAAATTTATTTTATTAGAAATATTGTATTTTTAATAATAAAAAATAATAATTGGGGCACAATTTGTTGAGCAATTTAAAAAATTCAATTCAATTTCAATAAAATCATTTCATTTTCCATATCCACCAAAAAGAAGGCCACCAGCCACTCCAAGAAGTCCCACACCAAATGGCCCATATCCACCGTAGGGATATCCGCCAAAACCCCATCCGCCACCTCCACAGCAACAGCAACTAAAAATGAATTAAATAGAATTAAAATTAATGGATGACGACTAACCCCCCATAGCCATAGCCATAATAGCCGTATCGTTTGCTCCTCAACATTGGCATATTTGAATTAGAATTGGTACTGGAAAATGATTATTTTTAATATTTATTATTTTTATGTTGTTTTACCTTTTTAAATTGGCTTTATTAGGCTCAATATTTTCCAGGCTAGCAATTTCGGCATTGGAAAGGACGAATAGGGTGAAAATAGTGAAGAGGCAAAACAAAATTAATTTATTCATTTTTTAAAAATATTTTTAGAAATTTCTAAAAATTTAGTTGAAATAATTTGGAAATAATTTAATTATTAAAAATATTCTTTTGGGGAAAAGATGGATTAAAAGGGCTCCTCATTTTTTTAATTTTTGGACTCTAGGCTCTGCGCGAAGAAATTTACACGAAATTAAATATTTTCTGACTGCAATTCGCCCAATTCAATTCCATTTTAAATAAATCACATTTTCATTGCCACCGCCCACACATTTTATGTTCAACAAAAAATGAAACAAACTTTGGCCATTCTAATAAAAGATGTCCTCCTCCATTTTAAATAAATTGCCTCTGGTTTGTGCAATTTTATTTTGCAAATTTGTGTTTCTACTTTGGAATGATCAAACAATTTTATGCGATCAAGGTCGTCTTTGATGGCATTGCGCATTGAAATCATCACATGATAAAAATTCGGCCATCTCATGTGGACATAAAATAAAAATTTAGACATAAAATAGAAAAATGACAACAAATTTATTGAAATTATTCAATAAAAATATTCATGAAATCATAAAATTAATATTTTTGGAATTTTTGAAAATATTTTCCATATTTTAATATTATTTTGTCAATTAATTTTATTATTATTTATTCATTTCCTGTTTTGAATATTTATCTTTCGCATCAAGCATTGATATTATAATTTGATACGGAGAAAAATGAAATTAATTTAGTTTATTCAAAATTTCGCTATAGGCAATTTTCCCTTTGTTAATTTGCATTCACAATATTTTGGGCGCCTTTCTAGGCTCAATTTTCGTCCAAACGAATATTTTTGTTTATTTAATAGGCTCAATTCCATCTTCATGGATGCCAGTCCTCAACCCGTTGATCACTATTCTCACAATTCGACCATTTCGTAAAACAATTTGCGCATTTTTGTTACGGAAGAATCCAACAGTTTCAACCATTGTGATTTTGGCAAAACCATCGATGCAAATTTATTAATTTTATTGATTGATTTAATTTAACAAGGCCATAATGAATTTATTTTATTATGAATTATGGCATCAATTTATTTTCCTTCCTTCCTTTCTCATTTCATCCATTTTTATGCCTTCTTTTTGTTGGCCATCACTCCATTTCCATTTTGATGTTGTTTTTTGGCCATTTTGCCGCCCTTCTTCAAATAATGATCATAGAATAAATGGGAGAAAAGGAAGGCAAATGTGATGTAGAGGAAAACAATCAACGATAAATTCCCATAACTTTGTTGACATCTAAAATTATTTTATTTATCAATTTTTGGGCATAATTTTCTCACTTGATTTGGTCCACAATTTTCAATTTAAGCACAAATGCGGTCAATGCCACCCCACAAAGCATTTGAAGTGTTTGCATGCTGGTTATGCTCATCGCACACCAACGAGGCACTTTCACCCCGGCGGTCATCAGGGCATAATAGGAATACATGAAAATGTGGACGAAAAAGTTCATTGGGATGAAAAGCATTGCGGGTGCCGCATTGTCCGCACCTTAAAATGAGCCAAAAATAACAATTTAATTCATCCATTTACGACAGATACTGAAATTGGCATTTAGATTTAGACAAATTATTATTTAAATTATTATTTAATTTGAATAAATATTTTCCAAATATCCCCCTCAGGGTTTGACTGACCAACGTGAGTGGAGCAAACCAAAACGGCCATATGATGGTAGAAATGGAGGAAAATGATGGGTCGTTTTCGTAGCGCCAAGAATACGGTATCGCCCATTTCGACCACTTTTGAGATTAGGAAGAGAAATGCCCAAAATGCGGCCACTCGATTCGGATGGCAACTATAGCAAATTGTGTGGACCAATCCATGATGTAAATATTGATGAAGAGCATCCTTTTATGGAAATAGGAGAATTTGAATTAATTTTATGAATGAATGGGAACTTCGCCAAAACGAATCAATGCCACCAAACTGAACAATGCCAGTGAAGAATTCCAAATGAGCAGTGGAATGCGCAATTCGAATGGTTTCCGATTGCGCATTGCACTTTGAATTAGTCGAATGGAGAAATAATAAAAAATGGACAAAAAGAAGCTCCAATGCCAATAATGTTGCAAAGCCAGGGTCACCTCCATTGAGTTGTTCAAATGCTCGAATGGAAGTGCAAAACTATCAAACCAATTAATTAATATTTTTTGTCATTTTAATATTCTCACCTATGCTCATAATTGGTGTGCATTGGCTGCGTATTGTTTTCGCCATAAACCGAAAAAGTGTTCAATGATTTGTACACTTTTGGGAGTAATTCCATTTTTAGGTATGTTTTTCCTCTATAAATTTGAATTGGAATTATTTTTTTATTCAGTGCACATAAATTGAAAAATGGAATGAATGAACAATGAACGAAGATGGACTCTGCACATAAATACATTAAATATTTTTCCTTATCTTCAAATGAATCCCAGAGCCATTCATTCAAGTTCAAATTAGGGGAAATGACGCCGATGAATGCGAAAATGAATATGGAATATGGGACAATTGCAATTGGATGGAGGCCAATCTTTCCATCCAATCTTCGGGCAAAATTGGGATAGGAAGAGGACATTTTGAGAGGACAAAAATGGGGGAAATGGGAGAAATTGTTACGTTTACGATGATGATGAGGCGGTTTTCCCATCCAATCCGAACAAAAATCGGGTCAAATTGACAAAGAAAATCGGCAGGAATCCATCAGATTGCCTCTGGCGTTTTTCCATCCATCCATTCATCCACCTTCTTCGTTTTTCAAATGGTTTGGGGCAGGTTTGGATTGCGCGATCGACGGGGAATTGTTTTTGGATAGGACGTTTTTGGGGTTGTTTTTTCGTTCACCGATCAATTTAATAATAAACAGCCCCCGCTGCCATTTTACTCGCCAAATTTTATTCCTAGTTATAAATTATAAATTCTTCCACAAAAAATTCCAAATAAAATTCGCTAAATCTGGTTTGAATTTTGATCATCGTATTGGCCAATTTAAACATCGGAAAATGAAAAAAAAATGAAATTAGCATTCATTTGTGTAATAATTATTATTTTTTATGAACTTTTAATACATCATTTCAGTATGTATATCATAAACTCTTTGGTAAATGGTACATTTTAAATTAGATTAAGGTGCAGACAAGTTTTGGCACATCATTGAAGATTATTTGTAAAAGGAAAGTGTTATTTTGGAAAAAGTTGCAATGCTTTTTGGGGATATTGTCTCAAAAATTTTATAAATTCATAATTAGCAAGTATTATTTATTTTTAAATTATAATTTACAGTTTATTATAAAATATCAAATGATCAGTATTATTCATTCAGAGTGCATTAATATCTTTGATTGTTTAATTGCATCATTTCCTTCCACTTTATTATCTTTGCTTTTTTCCGGTTCCATCTAATCATCCAGTATTGCTTCCTAAATTTTTGAATACAATTTCTCCCCTCCATTTCCTCACCTCCCTCCCCATCATTGTTATCCCAAAGGTTGTTTGGGTTCACTGGGCCACAAATCTCCTTGAAATCCTTTCGCAATTTCAGTTCGATGGGCCGGTTTTGGGGACAATGACTGAAAAATGTTTATTCCAATAGGAAAGAATATTGATTGAAAAGTGACAAACGATTGTGTATGGCCAAATTGGCCACTGGCATGGCAGATTTTGCAGGGAGGAAGGCTGGCAATTGCGGGGCAATTCTGCCGAGAATGATCATCAAATTTGCGGCCAATTTCTTTGCAAACTAATTTTGAGGAAATTATTAAATTGAATTTATTTTTGGCGGCTTACATGAGCAGGAGAATGGGATGAGGGGTGGCGGCTTATTTGGTGAAGATTGGTTGGACATTATTAATTATAATTTATTCATAAGTAATTGATTGGAAATGAATTAAGGAAAAAGATACTTTTCGGTATCCAGCTTTTTTTAGTCACCAAGTGAAAGGTAAACGTAACACGATGATTCATCCGGTATAAGGCTAGGCTCTTTAAGGGATAGGTTATCATTTCACCTATCCCTATCCCTAAACAAACCTAACAACCTGTAAAGGGGACCCTTCATTCAAAACAAATCTGTTTGCAGATAACCGAAAAGTACCAAGAAAAATGTGAAATAAATAAGAAAATGTCTTTTAAACAACAATGGTCGATTTTGGATGGGGCAACAACTTAAATGAAAAATGGAATGGTTGAATTGAAGAAAAAATCTGAGAAGAGGGGGCACACAGATGTTGTTTACGGGGAAAAACACATTTGGCCGATTCCCAATGCAAATTGTGGGAAAGGGATGAAAATTTATGGAAAAGAAAGAAAGTGAAATGTTGCGAATTGCGCGAAAAATAAAAATATAATAAATACTAAAGTTAAATATATTAAATTTGCATAAATTCGTCATCTTTTTAAAAATGATTTTTTCAGGTAAATGATGTTCTACTTTTAAAATAAAGATGAATATTTTAAAATTAAGATTGATTAATTAATTTTCCATTCATTTCCCTAAATACAAAATTCCAATCTTCATTTTTATTTATTTTTTCCAAAATTATTAACTGCTGGTTAATTTTACAAAATTATTCAAAATATTATCTAAATTATATTCGTCAAGTAATTCAAAAAATCAAATTATTAATTTGTTAATTTGAACAATAGCGAAATTCCAAAAATAGCCCATTCTTCTGCTTTTTACATTCGAGGTAGAGCATCATTGCACCAAAAATGAACAATGCTTTCATTTAGCATTTAGGGTTATTAATTAAATATATTTTTTTTTATTAAAATTAACTTTTTAATGCATTGCCTAGCAACAAATATTGTAAGAATTTGTTTGGAATGGAATGCGAAATTATTTGTAAAATATTAATTGGTAATTACAATGAAATTGCCCACATTTCCTTCCTTGCTTTTCTTTCTTTTCATTATTTTCCATTTTTGAAATTGGTGGCACCAAAGATCGCCGCGCATTTTAATCTCACATGGCTGAAAATAGCCGGAAAGCAGTGGCAGCAATGCTCCGATTAAATTCATAAATTTTCCTAAAATTTTATGGCTTTTTTCGGGAACTTTTTTTTTTTATTATCTTTTGGAATAATCCAACATAAAATTTGCCACCATAAATTCAAATATTTTGTTGACCTCAAAATTTGATTCATATTTCATAAAATACAGTTTCTTCCTCATTCCTTTTTAAGTACCCGCAGGCATCAATCAATCATTTTTCCTTATATTTAATGTCAATGTCATTCCCAATCCTTCAACAAATCCAACTTTTATTTATTACTATGGCGGTCTTTTCTCCTGCTGATTTTTATTGGTCATCGGCGGCATTTCCCTTTCATCAAATTGTGTAATATTCCATCTCGATTGGTCAATTTAATAAAGCGAAATAGCACCCCAAATCATTCAAAGACCACTTTTGAATATTTTTATTCTATTTTTGCAATATATTGATTTCCCCATTCTAAATTTAGCTAAGTTTATTTGCTCAGGCCAAAATCAGCTTTTTCCTTCTATTTCTTATTTTAATTACTCTAAAATGTCCACTCATTCAATATTTAATCTTTAATTCCTCAAAATGTGCAAATTGGAGGCTGATTGTGAGGATGGGGCAACCCAGGGAATGTTAATGCCAAAAAATGAGGACAATGATGGCATTGATGATGCTAAATCCCTCACAAAAACTGATTGGTCTTCCATTTATTTGTGCAGTTTGTGCCAATTTTTCAGCGGTGCCCAATTTGGCCTTTTCTTCATGTCAATGTTCCCTTTCCTTAAAACGGTGATTAAATTAAATTTTTGCCATCCATTTCGAAAATATTTAATTCAAATTAAAGCTTGATCCCACAAATACGGAGGCATTTTTCGGCATTTTAATTGCAATGTTCAGTTTGGCCCAAATTATTTCCTCTCCTTTGGTCGGTTGGCTCAGCAATTGTTTGGGTGGAAAATTGCGCCTAATTTTAATTGGCTTGGAATGTTTTATGCTGGCGGGGAATTGTATTTATTTTTTTGCCGAAATATTCCCAAAAGGATGGGCGAGGAATTCGTTGGTATTGGCCCGATTTTTTGTTGGCATTGGATCCGGTAATTCAAACAATAAATTATTAATTAATTAATTCCCAAAAGGAAATCTTGGCCTTTTTGAAAGTTATGTTTCCGTGGCGAGTGATTTTGCCGACCGTTCACGTGCAATTGCACTGGTCACTTCCGGTGTGGCTTTGGGCAGCACATTTGGCCCAAGTCCCTCCTCTCTCTAAAATTTGGCCAAATAATATTTTAACCCAATTTTAGTCTTCCAAATGTGCTTTTCTTGGATCGGTTATCCGGGTTTTGCCCTCTTTGGCCCAATCCATTTGAGTATGTTCACTGCCCCCGCCCTTTTTGCTGCCATTTTGAATATTTTCAATTTAATTTGCCTCAAATTCTTCTTCAAAGAAAATTATGTGAATTTGATTGGCCATAAAAAAGGAAAGGTCTAAAAAGGGTGACAAACTAATTAGGTCAATTTTACAAATTTAGAAAATAATAAATATGAATTTGGAAAAGAAAAATAAAAATTCACTTCCTCCATATGATCGATTGGCACTTTTGGTTTGCTATGGAATGCGATTTACACAAACAGTCATTTTCACAAATATTCAAACGTAAATTTAAATTGTATTAAAAGTCCAATTATTCTTGGCAATAGCTTTCATAATCAATATTCAAATTATATTCAATTATCCAGACTTGGTGCCTCATTTTCCATGCTAATGTTTTCTTGGACCCCAACCGAGGTTGTTCGATTTGGTTCACTTTCGCATGCCACAAAAGGGCTAATCTCATTCATTGTTTTTCTGGCCTATATTCTTACGGATTTGGGAAAAAGGTGGGAATTAACCTTTGGTCAAAACAATTTTCCAAATTGAAGAATCAATGAAAGACTTGTTTGCTTTTGTTCACTGTTCAGTTTGCTAATTTTCCATATTTTGACTTTTTCATGGCCATTTTTGCCAACTGAAGTGGAATATTTTGACGGAAATTCATCAAATGGTGCAAAAATATAATCCACCATCTACTGTTTATTTTCATAGATTTCCCAATTTCCAATTCCTCCACAATTCACCATCATAAATCGGTTAATCCTGGATGCGATCGAAGTCAATTCAATTGGTGTTCTGGCCTAAAAAAAGTGAATGGCCTTCTTTTCAACATTCTTTATGCCATCATTTTCGGCACCGCTTTTCCCAATATTCACGTTGCAATGCGAACAATTTTCTCAAAAATAATTGGTCCCAGATTGCAAGGAACCCAACAAGGATTAATGCAAATGGCCGCCGGCATTGGCCGATTGGTTGGCCCATTGATGATTGGGTGGGCATCATAAAAGGGCCATTAAATTGTGAATTCCATTTTCATAGTTATATTTACATTTGGGAAGGGCCAAGGGCCGTTTGGATTCTGGAAATTGGTGTCATTCTTTCAATGACATTTATTTGGTTTTTGGCCTATCAACGACTTGTGCCATTACGGATGAAAGAAGAGGATGAAAATGAATGAAACAAATTAATTTAATTTATTTATTCATCAAATTGCATAAAAACATAAAATAATGTTTATTATCATTTGGAATGCCCCCAAATTATTCCTTCAAATTCAATTGAATTCATGCAATTGTCCAAATGAAGAAGCAAACAAAGCACAATGCGAGGATCAATACCAACATTTTGTCCAACAATGTCCACATTTCCGAATCACTTAAAACAAATATTTTTTATACCGTATATTTTAAAACAGCTCCCTCTATTAATCACCTTAGTCTCGATTTTGAGGACTCATGGTCCAAATTATAGCATTTTCTTAGTTCCCTAAAGCTCTATAAAATCCAATACAATTTGTTTAAAAAATGTCATAAATTAAGGAGCTAGACCCCAAATTTTACCAATTTTTGATGAGTTGAAAAAAATTTCCCACAGGATTTTAAAAAGTTTATAACGGTATGCCCTCAATCCCCCTTCAAGCATGCCTCGCCATTTTATTTCCGCCATTTTCCGCTGATTTTGTC
This sequence comes from Pratylenchus scribneri, assembly GCA_030063045.1. Lineage (NCBI taxonomy): Eukaryota > Metazoa > Nematoda > Chromadorea > Rhabditida > Pratylenchidae > Pratylenchus > Pratylenchus scribneri. The sequence continues at coordinate 1,227,324 of JAQSEB010000033.1, forward strand.
CCATTTCCAATTTCAATTTCGACCATTTCTCCATTTCCATGCCCAACAGTGGAATGACCATCCTCCTCCACCAAACGTTCGCCGGGTTGCCTTTTTGTGAGCAAATTTCGGGGAAAATCATTCAAAAACTTTAAAATAAATACTTTTATTTTTTAATTGAATTTTTGGAATTACTCTGGCCATCAAAAGCCATCGATATGGAAAGACAATGACATCCGGGAATGAGGCCAACATTTGGAGAAGATAAATTCCCAACAAATTTGCAACGGCAATGAAAAAAGTGGCCTTATAGAATTTCACTGAAAATCAAAATTATCTAAAAAAATATTCAAAAAAAAAAAATATTTCATACAAATTTTGGGTTGGCCATTTGGGAAGCCGTTAATTGGAAATTGAAGGGAGGCCATAAAAAGGCAAAGCATTGTGACGAACAAAAGGCCAAATGCGGCCAACAATTTGGCATTACCTTTCCGAATACAAAATGCACCACTAAAATATTAAATTTATTATCCAAAATGCCAAATATTACATTGCCAAAAGTGAAATTGCCCAAAGGCAAATGGTCGAAATTGGTCCTTTTTCCCGCACAATTCTCATTTTTAGGGTCATTTTGTTGTCAAATATTTTGGCACAATTTTCCTTTGGAAGGCATTTCGACGTTGATGGACCACATTCAATCGAATTTTCCTCAAATTTAATGCCAAATTTTCAACAATATTTTCCCTGAACCCAAACCTCCGGTTGCCATTTTTTCGATTTTTTTGCCTCCTTAAGGTATGCCACCCCAAAATCGTAGATTCCGGCTCGAATTTGGATGGCATATTTGGAAAATGCACTGACTCGGGCCAAATGTGCATGGTCCTCTTCAGTCAATCCAATTTCCAATTCATTTTGGCATTTCATATTGTTTTCAGCAGGCCCAATGGCAATTTGACGCTCACAAATGGCAATTTCCGTTGGAAAACTTTAATCAAAATAAATTAATTAAATAAATTGAGGAATTAACTTGGAATGATCAATTTGGCATTCCTCCCTCAATCGAAGGGTGTAAAGGGCACGGACACGCTGATTTGGCAGTAAATAGAGGCCAACTTTTTTGATGAAGCAGGCCAATGAGCATCCCAATGAACTTAAATTTTGGTTCAATTAAAATTAATTCCCTCCCAAAAATATTCACTCTTCCGGCTCATTTTCCAATGTTGGCGCCCAAATCCAATCCAAATTGGCCAATCCAATTTCACCTCCCCATTCATCCATTTTTGCCAATCTTTTGTCTTCCCATGACTTTTTTGGAAAATTCATTTTAAATATAATAATTATTCTCATTTCAAACCCACCAAAACCAAATGAAGAAGAACATTCAATTTTCCAACGAAATATTCCTCCTAAATATAAACCAAAATATTTTTATGTATTTTTCTACTATATATGTCACAGATTATATTGGAAATTGACTAATTCATGAATTAACTAGGCATTGGACTAGCTAATTTTTGGAAATATCGGCGCTTCTAGGTGTCGTAAAGACTCGAAAGGTTCATTCAACTCGGAATAGTCGATTTATTATATGAATTTTCATTTTCAGATCGGTTTAGAAGTTATAGCTAGGTATGTTAGGGTGCTGTAGGCGGATAGAAATCTACCGGAAGGTGTTGCCAAACAAGCTCATAGTGGTGTGGTCTGAAAATTAAATTTCATATAGTAAATCGATTATTTCGAGGAGTCGAACGAGCCTCTCAAGTTCTGTAAGATAGCTAAAAGATTTCAAAAATTAGCTAGTCCAGCGCCTAGCTAATTCCGAAATTAGTCAATTTCCAATATTAGTCTGCAATATATCCAATATCCATTATATAATTGCCCCACCATTCCCATATTGTCCGCATGTTCCACTTCGAATTTTTCCACCAAAATTCCCAATTTTTGTTCAGGCAATGTTGGAGGGGGCATCTGCTTCAACGTTTCCTTGTCCCGAATTCCAGCCGAAATATTGTAGAGGAAACAATTGCGAAAACCAATTGGAATTGGAACTGAAAAAAATAATTAGCAAATTGTATACTTTGGCAATGGCACCTTCCATATTAAAATTTTCCTTCCATTCCTCCCTTGCCTTTGCCTTCATCCAATATTTTCGAATTCCCTCACAATCCTTTGGATTTGGTTCAAATTTTTCCGAAAAAGCCATTTCCTTGTATTTTCCCTCTTCAACGTCAACACCGTCCAAATTTGCAATTTTAATAAGAAGAATAAGGCAAAATAAAAATAATTTTGGTGGCATTTTTGGGGATTTGATTTCTATTTGGACATGAACGGAAAATGAATATAAAATGATTGAATTTAATTAAAATGAATGAATAATATGAATGTGGAATGTACATTTTCCCCATTGGCCAAATCAGCATCCCCAATTTTCTGTTTATATCGAAATCCGCTCTTCTATGTATATTAAAACCCAAACCATCCAATTCCATTACCCTCTTCTCTTTTTTTCCAATTGGAAATTACAAATTACTCAAAAAAACCGATTTTATGGAATGGAAAAATTGGATGAATCAGAATAATTTTCACATTTTTTTATTATATGAAAGCAAAATGAAATATGAAAAATGTACAAAATTTATAATAATTAAAATTTGTGATTATTATTTGGATTTTCTTTTCCTAAATTTCCATCATTTCTTGCCAAATCTTTACATCTAAAATTGATCTTATTTTAGTAATATATATATTTTTAATTTTACCGATGCCATAAATCCAAGAAAATTATCAAGCAAATCAAATGAAATGGATAATTGGCAATTGAAAGTTGTTTTTTAATTAATTCAATTTCAATAAGTTTTTTTGCTGCTTCGGCAAATGTTGAATTTTCATTTGAATTTTCTTCAAATTCAAATGTTGAATTTTCATTTGGTCGAATTTGGAAAAAAGTATTAGAAATTGCAGCCGCACAATAGATGGACGAACAAATGGACAAAAATGGAAGAAATTGTTGGAATTGGCTTAGTCGATTGGAAGACAATGTGGCAAATTTTCGAATGTTCAAAAAAATTAGGAAAATTCCCAACTGAAAAATGTAAATGGGTAAAATTGTTGTTATGGATGCATGAACCTACCATTTTGAATATTTCGGCAAATAAATTAATATAAGAAATATTAATATTTTTATTGTCCATTATGTTGGGGAATGGGTCGATCAAAAATGCGCAAAAAATTGACAAAATGCTGGCCAAAAGCAACAAAAAATCAGTTTGGATTTGTCCTAGTAAATTTGCATCCAAATTTGAATCCGGAATTTTTCGTGTATAAAAAATGAACAACTAAAAATTGAATTTATGATTTAACTTTTGAGATACTAACCGTCAAAAATAATCCGAATATAAGGAAATTCATTGATAATTGAATCATTAAGTGCCAAAAACAAAGAGGGTCATTTTCTCTAAAATTATATATAGGATTCCAATTTAATATTTGTTTTTAAATTTTCTAAAAAAAAATGTGTATTTTTCCTTACATTTTGGAAATTATTCCTGTGCCAACCGAACAAATTGAAAGGATGGCAATTGTGAAGCCAACAATTTTGAAGGTCAAAATTCGAATATTATGATGGACATTTTCAAGGGGATTATCAATCAAATTGGAAATTGAATCTGATGAGCATGAACCACCTTCGGGCACTTTTCCTACCATAATCCAAATTTGGTCTTTTGTCGGCATCTAATTTAAATTATAACGATGATGATGATGAATAAGAGGGAATATCATTAATTATTAATGAAAACTCACAATTTGATTGCTTGTCATTGTCACCTTCTTGAAAATTTTGTCGCCCGATCCAGATGCCATTCTATCAAAATAAATATTAATTAATATTGCAATAATATTCACTCACAAATGGCAGACCAATAAAATGGAAAACAATTCAGAGGTGATCCCACAAATTGAATGTTCAATGAATTGGGCATAAATTAACTCCCAAAATTCTATTTTTAATTTTGATTTGTCTTTTTTCTCCTCAAATTCTTTGGTAAAATTAATGAGCCATTCGGAAATATTCCTTTTAAATAATTTGGACATTTCTTCTATATGTTGCTTCTCATGTACCTAATAAATTGGAATTCTTTAATTTTGATTTTATTTAATTTAAATTTACATCTTCGAACAAATCAAGCAAAAAATATTGCAGCCAAATTGAGCAAAGTGTAAAATTCAAAAAATGTCGAATAAATTTGTCAAAAATGTCGCCCGATCTTTCCATTTTCGATCTAATAATTTGATCAATGATCATAAAAGAATTCAAAAGATGGGAAATTACCTTTGGAATAAATAGAAAGGGAACAAAAGAAGGAAAAGCACCAAAATAAATTGAAATAAAAAAACATTCATTTCATTCCACACATTCACATTCTTTTTCCATATTGCCATTTTTAGTAACTTTTAATTTAAAATATTAATTTTTTAATTAATTTATTTATTACAATTTTAATTGAATGGCCCATTACACAAATAGTGGTGAATAAAATAATCAAAATGCACATTGAACTGTGGATGGGAATTGGCATTTCCAATTTGGCCAATTTATTTTTGCCTTTTTGCCATAGAAATATGAAAATGAGGCAAATCGAGATCAGAAGGGAGCACAGGAATGGGATTTGCTGTTAAATTTAATATTTATATTTCAAAAAACTCAATTTATTGAATTAATAAAAACAATTATATAAATTTTAGACTAATATCATTCTATTATGTACATCTTCACCTTGTAATAATTTAGGTTTTCAGCTGGTTTAATTAATAAATTAATTCGAATAAATAAAATGGACGCCAAAAGCCAATGCCAATTCAGGCTAAACCATGTTTTTGTGAACATTTTTTAATAATTTTTATTTTAAATTTGATTTAAAATGATGTAAATGCAAAATTGATGGATCACTTTTAAAGGGCCATTCCCCTCTTCTGATTCCATTCATTCAATTGTTGGTTATATTACCGCTATTTTGACGTATATGTGTGGAAGGAGGGAAAAATGGGTAAAATTAGTCATTTTCAAAAAAAAAAAAAAATGAAATGAATGTTGCATTTTATTCGCGAAAAAACAGAGGAATTTATATTTTTAGCATTCAAAATGATTTAAATGATATCATCCACATTTTTGGTATTGAAAAATTTGTCACACTAAACAATACTCGGACAACATTTCCTCAACATTTGACAATTTTTGCCAAATTCCACGGAAATTGAACAAAAATTTGAATGCTCAAATGAATTGGCCAACAATTTGAGTGGACGTGCCTCCAGGCATTTTCCCAACTTAAATCAAATTTTAAATTATAATTATTTTTAATATTACCGTATTTCTTCTATTAGAAGCCTAAGGTCTAAATTTCAGAGAGGGAAAATGAATGAAAATAAAATTTATTTGATAAAATTTCCAACAAATCATAACAGTTTTTAAAAAAAAAAACATATTTTTACAAAATTTTTTTTCAGAACATATTTTTAAGATTCTAAATTTGTCTTTAAATATTTTTAGATTCAAAACAGGTTTTTATAGTATATTAGAACAGTTTACCATTCTAAACTTCTTCATAGAATTCAAAATCAAAAATGGAAAACACAATTTTTGAGGAGGGCCCCTATTAGGGGGTGGACTAAAGAAGAAATATGGTAAATAATATTTATTTGCCTGTTCCAATGAAAACCAATTTGGCTTCATAAATTGTCCATTTTCAGGGTTGGCTTGAGAAGGACAATTTTTATCCAATTTTGCCTTCACTGAAATGCATTCCAAATAATTTTCACAAAAAATGCGCCCAACTGCCATTGCCATTGCCCTCTCTTGACGGGAATATTCCTTGGAGGAAAATTACTAAATTAATTGAGGAATATGGACTAATAACCAAAATTGATGATTTTGTTGAATTCGTTTGCTCATTTCCAATTGTCGAATTCGTCGATTGTCCTTAAAATGTGAATAAAATATTCCTAAACCCTATCACTTTGTACCTCCTTTCTCGGTTTGGCTTTCTTCATCGCTGCTTTCGGCCGCCCCATTCTCATCCTCCTCTTCCTCATCATCTTCCACCGAATTTGAACCAATCACAAAAGAAGTCTGTAAACCAATTTATGAATATTCCCCATTTTCCCATTCCAAACATTTTCCGTATTTTCGTCCTCCTTTTCCTTCTTCTTTTTTATCATTTCATCCATTTTTCCTGCGTTTTGTTCGTCACCAATGCTTTCCATCTTCATCGTCCCTTCTTCTCCTTCATTTTGGCTCTTTTTGGCCATAACCAAATCCACCAAATTGCCCAAATTCTTTCGCCTAATTTCGGCACTGTCCACCAAATATTCCGTTGGATGTCCTCCTCCATTTTCCCTTCCTTCCTTTCCCATCATTTTTTCCTTCTTTTGGCCTTCATTTTGTCGATTTATGGCCAATCCGGGGAACAGAAAATCGAATAAATCGCGCATTGTTGGATCGGGCGGAGGCAACAAAGTGGATGAAGAAATTGTGGAAATTGGTGGCAAATTTGTTGTGGAAACGGTTGCATTTTTGGTGGATATGACCATTGGAATTGGGATTGGCCTACTGTTGGACGAATCCAAACTAAAAACATTCATTCTGGCTATTTATACCTTTTATTATTTTACTTTTCTGCGCTCATTGTTCTTCCATTTTGTTTATCTTTTCCTCCTTCTTTGTTCACAAATATAACTTCCGTACTTTTTATTGGAATTTCCTATAAATAAATTTGATGAATTATCTTCAATTAATTCGGTACGTCTTAATTATCTGTACAGTTTTTGGGTTACTAGGGGAAGGGTAGCGGTAACCTCCATGGGTCATCCGGTATTGGGCTGGGGCTTTAGTGGATAGGGCATTATTTAATGTATCCGAAACCCTAATCCTTATCACCTATAAAAGGGACCCTTCATTCAAAAAAATCTGGACCCGAATAATTAGAAAGTATAATTAATTCCCTTTGCCAAAAACATACATTCATGCATTTGTCCAACAAATTCAGCACTCTAATTTCTTTGTTCCTCATTTCAATTTCCTCCTCAATTGATTCCAAACAACTTAATTAAACCAAAATAAACATCACCAAAATTGTGCCCAAAAATAACCTCTCCAATTCTGGGCAACATTTATTCAATGCCTCGCATTTGGCCAATTGGGCATCATAAATTTGGACACATTCCTGTGCTCCACCGGACATTGGGTCATCGAATTGTTGGGCACGGAGGGAAAGGAGGGCAAATGGGGAGGAAAAATTGGTGAGAAAATCGAGATGAATTGCTTTGCAGGCCAAAATCTATTAATAATTTAAAATGGATTATTTTGGCCAATTTTGGCCACCTCATCCCGGCCCAATTCCCTCTTTGGATTGGCCGAATGCTGTTCCGCACATTTAAGTGCCTTCCTCTCCACTCTTTCGTACAATCCTCGAATGCTATTTCCAATTGTTTTGTTCATTTCTTGAATACATTTTCGGCCATCCCTTCCCTCCTCCAGCATTCCCTGCTTTGCGGCCAATGCCGCCAATATTCCGCCTGAACATTGGCCCAATTCTTGTTGGGCCTTTTGGCGACACAATGAAAAGGCACGACAAAATGTCTGAATTTAATAATTAAGAGAATTAAATGGTAAAATTAATTCATTGTTTACAGTAATTTCTCTTTTAATTCACCATTCTCCAATAATTCCCCATAGGGTATTAAAAGAGAATTTACTGTATTTCAATTTTAGTAAATTTGTACAGTTTTTGTTGGCGTTTCAATTTCTGCTTTCGTGCCAATAATGGCAATCAGAAGGGGAAAATAATAAAAGGCAAAATGAAGCCAAAAATGCTGGAATAAACAGAAATTCATTTTTGGTCATTGAATTCCAAGCTGCAAAGGAAAATTTGGGTTTTGCTTTTGGATTGGATGAATTCAAAAGGGGGAGGGGGGAAAGTCGTAATAAAAATGGAAATGTGTACATATTTTTGGGAAACTATGGTTTGGAATTTGGATGGAATCGGGTCGAAGAAGAAATAAGGAAAAAATGCGAACGAAAGCTTAATTATGGAAAATTGCTTGGAAGAAACTCAAAAAAGGGAATTGAATATTTGTGAGGGATTGTTCTCGGGAAAATTCCAATTCAATTTTCCAATTCATTGAACTTCCCTTCATTTTTTATTATTTAATTTACAAGTTCAAAAGAGAAGATCGGCAAAAATGATAGAAGACGAAGTGAACAACAAATTTGATTTTTTTTATAAATGAATGATTAAAAAATGGATATTCATCTTTTTTGAAAATAATAGCAAAATAAATATATAGAAATAAAATTAATAATTCGGTGAATGATGCCATTCAATTTAACATTTCCAATGCATTAAAATATCATAATAATGAATTGTCATTTAATCGAAAATGATGCCAAAGTAAAACTCTCTATCATTTGCCCAATTTTGACCATTTTCTACTGTATTCTTTTCCGTTTCTCTTCCTCAATTTCAATTTTTTAATCGGAAATCCTGGGTCATTCGCACATTTTTCTACCATAAAATTGCCCAACCATCCAATAAGCAATTTCCGTTTTTGGGCCTCGTGCCTTCCTTCCTTCCCATTTTTGTGCCATATTTTCCATCTGCTTTGCTGACTAATTTCCTCTCCAATTTGGAGGAATCCGGCAATTGTCGCGTGAGTATTCCAATCATTTTAATCGACGGCACAAATAAACAACAAAATGAAAAGGCCATTCCAGGATTATGGCCAAATGGGCACCGGGAATGAATTTATTTATTTTTAATTAAAATTAATCCGTCCCAATTGGAAATGTGTTCCTTTAGCCAATAATTGTGCCGGTCTGCCGCTGAAGAAAGTTCATTTGGAGGGCACAAAAACAATTTGGGAAGATAGTCGGACAGAAGCCCCGGAAGTGTGTTCTTGTCGAAATTACAATAATTTCTGCCGATTCACAATATTTTTCAACAATTTTTGCGGAAAATAATAGCAAAATCACTGTAATTTTTTAAATTAATTTCTTGGCCTGGGCCACTCGCTATAAATGCCAAGGAAATTTGTGCTTTTCTCAAATATTTATTCCATTTTCATTCAACCCAAAAAATTACTGTATGTACAATTTTGCCTCTTTGATTATTTCTTTGATGCAATGTTCAGTACCGAAAAAGGAATAAAGCCTTTTTTATTTTTTAATTTGCCAATTTTTTGCTCATTGGTCTTCAACATTTTTATGGCCATTAAAATTAATTCATTTTTATTTTCATTTTTATCCAGGAATTTCGTCGTGTTCCTTTTTATGGTCTAAAAATGGGTAAAGCAATCTTTCATCCATGGAAATGTTGAAAATAACAATGGATATGGGCAATTTACATATTGTTGTGAGGACCAATTATTACCTACTTTTAAACCTTTGGTTTTTGTTCAATTCTCTATTCTAGCTGGCCATATTTATTTTAGTCTAACTATTATTTCCCATCCTTACTTTATTTATTTAAATTTTCCATTTTTTAATCCAATTTCCGATTCCTAATTTGTCCATAATTGGACAATTTACGCATTTCTTCATTTCCCTTGAGGGCTCATTCATCAATTTGACCACCACATTTTATTTATTTAATTGAAATTCCATGAAAATAATTTTTAATAAATTAATTGATGCAAATTGATGAATATTTTATTCCTCATTTAAGCAATTAAAATAAACCAAAAATCGCCCAAAAATATTGGCATTTTCAGATTTGTTTATTTAATCTAATTTTAAAACATTCCCAAATTAATTTGTCCAAATTAGTTCCTTTAAGAAATGCGTCAAATTTAATTCCAAAATAATTTACTCAAAATTGACAAAAATATTTTTGCTGCCTAAAATGCGTCATTTTCACCAATTTTTTTCACCTGCTTTTCAATCCAACTTGACTAAAATGCCACTCATTTTTATGACAAAATTTTGTTCCATAAAAGTTCATTTAAATTTCCTTGAATTTATTCTCAAATTCAACTCCAAATTGACGCAATTCAAAAAAAAAAATTCCATCAAAATTTTCCCATATAAATTGAATTTTTCTTCCTCATCAAAAACCATAAAATTAATTTAATTTATTTTCCCATTTGCTAATTTGTTCTGATTTACTCGGAAATTCTGCACAAAAAAAAAGTAAATTTTTCCAAAAATGGATTCATGTCATGCGCACAAATCTTTTTTTGATCATTTTATGCCAAAAATAGGAAAAATTTGCAACTAAAATTGGTGCCCAAATTCTTGGAATTTTTTTTTGTGCTTTTTGAATTGGAAACAATTTTGAGAAGGAGGGAAAGGAAGGTGGTGGCATTGAAAAAAATTAAAAATAAATAAATTCACATGCCATACTATAATGGGTGCATACTGCTTATGATTCAATTCAAACTCATTCGAATTAATTTGAGGAAATGGGACTGGGACCATCAAATCCATCCAATCTTCTTTTCATCTTATATTTTACTGTATATTTTACCGTATATTTATTTATTTATTCGGATATAAATTTGAGTATTTTTGCCTAAATTTGATCCCTTCCTTGGACAAAAAAGGAGGGAATAAAAATGAATGGGTTGGATATTTTGGATGAACAGCCAATTGGGAGCCAGCCATTCATTCCCCCTCAATACAATCCAAACATCCTACAAAGAGTATTGGATTGGACTTGGTTGGAGCTTGGGCTCAAATTTTGTTGTTTTTCATTTTTTCACTTCTTTTTATATTATATTTAGTTAGTATATTAGGATATGGTAATATTCGCGCGAAAAAAACATTTCTTTGGGAAAAAAGAATTCAAAAGAATATTTGTGGCCGCATTTTCCTCCATTTTTTAATCCAAATGAATTTACAATCAAATATTGTTGGGATGTGTTGGAGTTGGATGGACCTTTTTTAAGGAATATATTTAATAAAAATTTTGTTCCATTTCCTTCGGCTTTTGCCCATATACCATATTCCAAATTTAATTTCATTAATTTTCTATTTTGTATTTTAATTTTTAATATAATTTTTGTGCCCATAATTCATTTTTTATTATTCGCTGAACAAAAATGAAGAAAAAATCAAAAATAATTCCCAAATCCATTTCTCAATTCCTTCGTCAATTCTTAATTAAATAATCCATTTGAATTTTTGTTCTTTCCATAAAATTGTTTTGCTCAAATTTTGCAATTTCCTCTCTCCTCTTTTTAATCTCCAAACAGAATTCCATGTTTTCCAACTTCATTTACTCTGATGTTTTTTTCCATTTTTGGATATTCCAAATTTGGTTCCACCCTCGCAAAAATATTCATTCATTTTTTATCCCAATTTTTGCTTCCATTCATTCATTTTGCCCCTTCCAATGAATTGGCCACTAATTTCTTGGCCAAACTCCTCCTCAATTTTCTGCAAACATTTACCAAAACAATTCTTCCTGTTTCTTCTATTCAAAACAATTTTTGATCTTTCCATGTTTTTTTAGCTTTTTGGGTGGGCGGCCAAATTGAAATCCAATGAAATGGCATTTAATGAAGTCTGCTGGACATCATTTTTTATTTCATCCAATAATATGAGAAATTCCATTCTTTTTTTTTCTTAATTATCCAATGAGAATATTATAAAACCACGATAATATTTTATTTTAGCAAGAAAATGGTATTTATAATTTACCCATTTCCCTTCCTCCAATCCACCTTCACATTTTCAATCCAATTCCAATATTTTCCATTGTTTTCATGCCATTTTGGGCCAATTAATTTGTGGCCCAAATGCCACAATTTTCAATGAAAATGTCATGAAATGAGTATACAAAAGAAACGATAACTTTTGTGGATTTTTTGCACAAAATTGGCTCAAATTTCTTTTCCAAATATTTTGCACAATTAAATTATATTGGCAATGAATAATGGCTTAAAAAATTAGTTTTTTCCTGCCAATTTTGTAAAATTTTGAATTTGTGGCAATTTTAGTAGGGAAATTGGGTCACTCGCCTATTAGCCAACCAAAACCAACATCATTTTTATTTACATTAAAACAAAAAGATGAGGTCTAGTGTCCCATACCGAGAGGGATTAAAAATTTAAAATTGTGGTTAACCCTGCTGCGATAAAGAGTACATTTTTAGGGCAAAAGGGCACAATCCCCCTTTCACTTTCTTGTTAAAACATATTGAAAGATTTTGCGCAAAATGGTGTGGAAAATATTTTACGACAAAGGCCAATTTATGTGCTGATGTCAATTGTAAAAAATGTGCATTTTGGCATTTTGGCGCATCCAATTTTGGCAATATTTTTGACGACATCGCATATCCGCACCATTTTCCGCTACTAAAAGTTTATGCCAAAATGCAAAATAAAATAATGATGAATGTGAAATGGTGGCTGCAATAAAATATTACCAAAATAAATGGATGAAAGGCATTTTGGCATTGGCATCATTCACATTTGGCCCATTATTTCAACAATATTTCCCCTCCTTCACATCCTCCATCATTCAATTCTATCCCTCCCACTCATTTTTCCATCCTAAAATTTTTTAATGCCATTTCTCGAATATATAAATTTGAATTTTTTTGGCTTCTTCACAAAATTCATCATCCTCAATTTGTTTTTCCGCACTTTTCTATGTCAATTTCATTTTTTAATCGGAGTACTTTTGAAATTGCCTCTGGGAAAATTTATTCAAATAAACCTTTTTCAACGTAAATTCCTCAAAAATGAATTAATCCAATTGAATATTGTATTTTTTGGAAAAGTAAAGGGCGTGAGAAATCATCCAAAATTAATAGGGCTAAAATCAAATATTTAGAAAAAAATGGGTTTCCCATCAAAGTTCATTCCATTCATTCACTTTTAGTTCTTTTTGATGTGATTTTATTTAGTTTTAAAATTGTGGGAATTGGGAAAAGTGGTCTCGCTCACATTTTGCCGACATTAAATATTAATTAATTAATTCGAATGAACGAATAAACTTTTTGTCCATTCAATTGCAAAATATTATTATTGTAAATATATTTTTGGATTATCACCGAAATTTCTCTGATCAAATCCTACTGTATTCGTACAAATCCATTATTCCCACAATGCAATCCTTTTGTGCACTTTTTCCATTTCCGTAGCCATTTTTGAGTATATTTGTGCTTCACAAAATCCAAATTTTAATGCAATTATTTTCCCCGCATTTACGCAATTCAATCCCCCCAATTTATGGGGCATGGAATGGGAATAGCAAGATTTTTAGCGTTCCATTTGAAGGTAATGAATGATAATTTGATTGGCGGACATTTTTAAGGGAATTTGTGGGGACGGGGTGCGCCTAAGGTGACTTCCGGTGATTCCGCCGCCGCCCCTTTCGACCAGCTGCTATTTTCTCGGAAATTGGCCAGCAGCCTGGAGAAAAGCCTTCGTCATTTTTATGCCACCGCCGCCGCCGCTCATTTACCCATTTCCCCCAATTGACTGGCCAAAAATGCAATAAAATTGGCTGCTAAAGAGAATATCCCATTTCCAATTTTCTTCTTTCCCAAAAGCCCTTCAGCTGCTGGCTTCCTCTATTGGCCATAACAAAAGGGCCTAAATAAGTTGTTTTGAGTGCCAAAAACAAAAACACATTCCTCTGGGCTTAGCTTTAGGTGGACACAACGTCAAATTGCTTTTGAATTTTATATTTGTTTTTTTATGAGTGGGCCACAAACCATTTTAAAAACAGCAACAATTCATTCCCCCCAAATCCCAATATATTCATTGCATTCAATTTAACATTGGATTTGGTGCAAAACTGACCATAGTCTGGATGGACTTTTAATTTCCCTTTCTTTTCTACCTCGTTCCATTCAAATTATCTAAAAATAAACTCTTCTTGAAGGTTCATTCTCCAATTTTGATATCCCCAAAATGTGCGCGACATTTCCGCCTCCTCCCAGAGTCGCCTAATTTTTCCCTCCTTGTTCTGCTGAACTTTTCCAAAATTTAATTAAAAAGCGTCTTCCCCTATATTTCCCTTTTTTAGCCTCAATTCCCAATTGCCATCGTCCATTCATTCATTCGCCCACTCATTTTCAGCCAATTTACTCACCCACCGCCCATTTGCATAACCTAATCCCAGGCCATCCGGACCTTGGCCCCGCACTGTTTCCGCTAATAAAATAAAAGGACGAACGTGAATTTTTGACAGCCTATTGTTTGCACTTCTCTGCTGCTGATTTAAAGCGACAGAAAACAAAAATGAAATCCACAAAAATATTCGCCTCAAATGTGAATGGAATGATTGGCCAACAAAAAATCAGTGCCAGATTCATTCAATTCCTACTTTTCGGTTGCATGTTCCTTTGCATGTTTTCCTTTTCCAATTCATCCAATCCTTCAACCTCCTCACCAACAACATTTTATTCTGAACATAAAGGCAATGAAGAGCAATTTACGGCGCAAAATAGTGCCGATGAAGAAGAAAACAACAAAATTGAAGATGAAGAAGTTGGGGCAAATATGCAGGCCGAAATTGTTGAAAATGAAGACAATTGCGATGTTCATCATAATCAGGGATTACATGGTAGGCAAATTGCCAAAAGTAAATTGAAATATGACAATTTAAGCTTTGATGGAAAGAATTTGTGAACTTTGCCACGATATGTACAGCCATCAACGACCAAATATGCGAGCAGATTGCAGGTAATTTTAAAAAACCCTCCAGCAGGGGAGTGATTTGAGCAATTTTTGAATGTTTTAGGTCAAATTGCTTCCGCAATGACAATTTCAAACGTTGTCTTCGACTTTTCAAGCCAATAGCCAAACCCATGGGCCAAAACCGTGGAATGCGGCATTTGGGCGAAGCAATGGATGCCCTCTCCCTTTTTTGACAAATAAAAATTTCAAAATAATATATTTTACCCAATTTTGATCTCAAAATAATTCACCGTTGATGATCTCTTTTCCAGCAAAGCAACCCACCAAATATTATTTGCTCCTCTCCTTTTTATTCTTGTTTATCCAACAAATTATTCCAATTCCCCTCATTCCGGGTTGTTCTCCACAACTTTATAAAATAAACAAAAAATGATTGCTGCTTTTACATTTTCCCAATAACTTTATTTTTTAATCCTTTTAATTTTCCTTTGTATTTATTGTATTTTTCTATAGAAGGGAAAGCATAAATTGAAATTTACAGTAAAATATTTTATTTTGCAAAAAAAAAGTATTGAAAACCAGATTCATATACCTATCCTAATTCCTAATATACTAACGAATTAACTAAAAACACGAAAAATCAGAATTTAACTAAAAACACAAAAAATCAGAATTCAGCTAAAAACACAAAAAAAATCAGAATTAGCTAAAAACACAAAAAATCAGAATTTAACTAAAAACACAAAAAATCAGAATTCAGCTAAAAACACAAAAAAAATCAGAATTAGCTAAAAACACAAAAAATCAGAATTCAACTAAAAACACAAAAAATCAGAATTCAGCTAAAAACAAAAAAAAAAATCAGAATTGGCTAAAAAATAAAAAATCAGAATTCAGCTAAAAACACAAAAAAATCAGAATTGGCTAAAAAAAATCAGAATTCAGCTAAAAACACAAAAAAATCAGAATTAGCTAAAAATACAAAAAATCAGAATTAGCTAAAAATACAAAAAATCAGAATTGGCTAAAAAATAAAAAATCAGAATTCAGCTAAAAATACAAAAAATCAGAATTCAGCTAAAAATACAAAAAATCAGAATTGAGCTAAAAATACAAAAAATCAGAATTCAGCTAAAAATACAAAAAATCAGAATTCAGCTAAAAATACAAAAAATCAGAATTCGACTAAAAACACAAAAAATCAGAATACAAAAAATCAGAATTCAGCTAAAAATACAAAAAATCAGAATTAGCTAAAAATACAAAAAATCAGAATTGGCTAAAAAATAAAAAATCAGAATTCAGCTAAAAATACAAAAAATCAGAATTCAGCTAAAAATACAAAAAATCAGAATTCAGCTAAAAATACAAAAAATCAGAATTCAGCTAAAAATACAAAAAATCAGAATTCAGCTAAAAATACAAAAAATCAGAATTCGACTAAAAACACAAAAAATCAGAATTCAGCTAAAAATACAAAAAATCAGAATTCAGCTAAAAAAATCTGAATTTGATGGAAGGACAAGGACTATAATGAATAATGATGGATTGAAAAGACGAAAAGCGGAACAATTTATAATTTGGTGCCAGTCTGATTCTATGTTATAGTATTAATACAGGCTTCTCATTCTCAACGAGATCTATCAATTTGCTTAATGTTTTTGGATCTAGAAAATTTTCTGCATATTTCAATACTTTTCTGCAAATTAAATATTTCCCAAAATAAACACTTCGATTTTATAAAAGAAAATTAATTTTATGCCAGCGGTCAATCCATTTTCGACAAACAGAATAAATTAAATAAATTAAATAAATTAAATAGAACAAAATTATCATCTTTAAATTAAAATTGTCCCTCGATTATTATTGTCTTTCTTTGTTCTTTGGATTGATTTTTAATTCCATTCATCATCAAAGGTCGCCGAAATTCATTCTTCGTATATTGGCTTTATCGGGCTAGCCTGAATTTTAAAATAAATCAAAAATGGGGTTAATGGTTAAACCCACATCAATGGTGAAGGAAGGCGCCATTCCCATCCATGAACTGCATCCAACACTGCCACTGTTGTTGCTTGTCCCCAATCCACTGCTTCCTTCTTCACTGCCATTTTCCACCACTTTTTCTCCCACAAATCCGGTCACAATTTTTTCATTCTCATTTGAATTGCGTCGAACAAATCCACCGCCATCTTCGCCCAAATCTGCCAAAATCTCATTGGCATCAATTCCAAATGAAAGTGATTCTTCGAGTTGTTCGAATTCTTCTTTGTTTCCATCAAATATTGGACTCATTTGCTGCAAAATGTTTGCTTATTTACAATTAAAATAAATATTAATTTAACCTTTTTGTCGTCAACAGTGAAATCCAAAATTCGACGAGTCGACTTAAATTTGTTAATTTTTGGATAATTTCACAAAATTTTGATAACCTCGAATGTGGGAGAACTTGGCGAAACTTGGAGTGAGGAAAAATTAGTCGACGAAGGCTGAATTTGATTAAATATTATTCATTTTAAATATTAAATTTACGGTGGCCACTGATGATGAAGGATGGCTGCTATTACTTCCAATCAGGCCAGGAAAACTGGGCGAGCAGAAAACAATGGATTGGCCTTGGCAATTTTGTTCATTTGGCGATGATGAATTCGAAATTGCATCGGGCGAAGAATTCGTTTGAGTAAGATCATTTTGGCGACGAGCTGGAAGAATTATTTTGACTAATTTAATTCAATTATTAAAACCTCTTTTCGATGAAGCAGGTGCCACATCGGGTGATGGGACAATTTGGGCATTTTTACTCCAAAATTGGTCGATGGCCGAAGGTTGTGTTCGGTTTTGTTCAGCATCCGGATCCCTTTAAATTTATTATCTTAAACATATTGCTTGCTTTAATACCAGTCCTGTGGTGGCAATGACAGTTCAGATTCATCGAATTGGACCGGACGAAGCACTGCCATTTGATCAATTGACCAGCGAAATTTCTGCAATAATATTTGATCAAAAATTAAATGAAATTATTAATCATACATTCTTTTTCTTTCCTCTCTCCGCTGCTGCTCTTGTAATTGGCAGTGGTGATTTGAACTGTTCCTCATTCGAATTTTCCATATTTTTTATGATATCCCGAATTTACCTATTTATCTCTTTCTGATTCTGAAAAGGAAAAATCAGATTTTTATTTTCGAAAATTTAATATAAAATAATGTTGCTAACATTATCAAAATAATGATCAAAAAATAAAAATTGATTTAGCAAAAAAAAGCAAAACAAATGATTTAGATTTATTGAATGGAAGAATTTATAATTATTTATTTTAAAATTTAAATGAAATTCATAATTGTGAAAAAAGCGAAATTATTTATATTTATGTTAATTGTCAATACAATACTTCTAAAATACCTAATAAAAATGTAATTTGCAAATATCAACAAAATTGAAAGAAAGGGAGGATGAATGAGGAACAGGAAAGGAATGGAATGGATATCATATCATTTATTTATTGATTCTGACATAGCATCCTAATTAATTAATGGTCGTCTTTGCTTGTTCCTTCAACGTTTTGCACAATTTTTTCATTGCAATCCTAAATTTTTAGAATGTTTTATGTATTGTCATTGCCAATTTTCACCTTTTTCTGATGTTCCATCAAAATAGGATTGCCTAAAGTGCGCAGCAATTCTTCCATTACTGACAACCCGATAACTCCATTATCCGTTGAATTGTCATTATCACCGCAATTTTCATTTTTGTTCGTTGTCGACGACCAACTAAATATTAATTTTAAAAAAAATAATAATACAAATTTATACAATTGGAGTTGAGCAGTTGGGGGAATTACGGTATCTGAAGGGACGGCTGCCGGCGGTGGTGTACTTTCCATTGCGATTAGAGTTGCATTCCGACGTGATTTTTCCCCTTAAATTGTGATGTTTAACTTAATTAATAAGCCAATTTGATGTTACCTTTTCTCAATGCACGCATTTTGCGGCGATTATTTTGCTCATCAATTTGTTGTTGATCAAATGCATCGGCAGGGAATATCATTTTCGTTTTTTCATGTTCCATTGCTTTTCCCATTCCATCCAACAAAAATGGGACCATTGTTGATTCCGTTGGACTTGGATCACCGCCTCCAACATTTCCACTCAACAGCATTCGATGCGAACGATTGTGTTCGGCCAGGGATTTGCGGCATGGAAAACATTTTCCGCAATCTTTACAATCATATGTGTATCCAGTATGAGTGCCCATGTGCAAATTAATGTCAAATGCAGTTAAGAATGTCTAAAAACACAAAAATTATGGCAAAATCAATTTAAAACCAACTTTTTGGCAAATTTCGCATGTATGTGCACTATTATGAAGTCGCATATGCTCATTGAGACGGAAGGTATTGCTGAATTTCAAATCGCAAAGAGGACATTTCGTCAATTGCTGTTGAGGTTGGAACTGATGAGAATATGAGGAGGTGGAATGGCCGGACAAGGGGACCATTGTCGGAGGACCGTTGGAGGCTTCGGATTCATGCATTGCTAAATGGGCTTTGTATGCGGATGTTTCGGCAAATGTTAGGCAACAATGCGGGCACATATGATATGGTAACTCAGAAAGGGCCGGCATTGACATTTTACATGAAATTCAATGATGAATCTTTTTTTGGGTGTTAAGTCCGCTTACTTTTATTATCGTTTCTGGCCGAAAATCCATTGTTGGCCTTTTTGCCAATTTGATTCGGTTCCTTTCCATCATTTAGTCTTTTCTTTCCCACTGTCATTTTTGCTTGGTTATTCTTTTTGTCCGGTGCTCCATTTGAGCATTGGCTTTGGATTGATGATTGGTGGGGTCGATGAGGTGAATTGTTTAAATGATTGAAGAGGGAGTTGTTAAACGGTATTGATGACGAAGAATTTGGAGGAATTTGAAATGGAGCCGATGAAATGGGGACAGGAAGGGAAGTTGGAGGAAGCATATTTTGGCCATTCACTAATGCTGAAATATTTATTGTGAATTTCTAATTTTATTTCCTTATTTATCCACCTAATAATCCGGCGAATTGTCCAAGAAATTCGTTGGATTGATTTTGCCCTGCAGCATTTCCTGGAGGACTCTGATGATCAACTTTTGGCTCGACTGGCAATTGAAATGTTGATTTATTTTGTTGGTGGATTGTTGGATTTTGTTTCGCTTGTTGCAATTTAATCCTTTCCTCAAAGCAATAAAAGATGTTTGGGAAATGGTCCACAAAATGTTGAATAAGTGAAAGATGATCAACGAATGTTTTGGAGCACTGAAAAATGAAATTATCATCAAAAATGAATTCCTTTATTATCTGTCTGCATCCACCAACGGCAAGAAGTCCCTGTGAGATCAAATCCTGGCTGAATGGAATAATTGCCGAAGATGAGGATGTGGAGGAAGATTGAGAAAAGTTCGTTGGTGATAAATTTTCAGGTGGCGAATTTCCAGTGTCCAATTTTGTGCCAAGTGGTTTTTTGCTAGGAGAGGAGGAAGAAGTGTTGAAAAAGTTCGGTAAAGGATTTGCTGAAAGCAATAAAAATATTAATGAATTGAATGAATAATTCAATCTGCACCTTTTAAAAATGCGGAAATGATGTTCATTTGATTCATTTCATTCGGATTCCCATGTTCATTTGATTCTCCTCCATTACCATTCCCATGTCCAAAGTTATTTTTGTCACCATCGGCGGAAATGGATGAAGAATTGTTTTCGTCAGTGACAATCATCTGAATAATTTATGTGTGACATTTTTAAATTTTATTCTCTCCAAATCCAAATTTAGGCAGATAATTCCTCTCACTTATACGTATATTTCATGTAATTGAGGATTGAGGTACATATTAAACCCACCCAAGTCCCAATCTACTCCTCTTTTTGATAAATTGGTCGAATTTTTTGTGAAAACTCGGAACCCATGAATAAAAATACACTGACTTATTTGGTTCATCCTTTTTGCGTCAAGTCATTATTGGTAAGTAATTATTATTTTTAATTAATCCACTATAATATTTTCATACAAAATTATTCAAAATAATTCCCTTCTTTATGATAAGTAGGGCTGGGATGAGAACTTAAAATAGCTTGAAACCAACATAAAACATGTTTTAATCAATGTTTTTGTTGATTTCGATGGACTTTTATGTCAATATGCCAATATTTCGGCACCATTTTATCAATATTTTGAAGAATTTTATTAAATTTTACATTTTTAGAAAAATTTTTGAAATTTAGTCCCACAGTTCAGCAAAAAGGCTAATAAAATTAGAAATTTTTAAAATTTCTTACACATTTTTCCTCTTCATTGTTAGAAGCATTTTCATTTTGTTCAGCCAATTTTGTGTCCCCATTTGCCATATCTTTCTGCTTTTGTTCCAAAAGTTGGTCTAATTTCATCTTCTTTAGCAAAATTAATAATAAAATAATATTTTGTGCTAAAAGTGAAGGGAAAAAGAAGGAAGTAAGCAGTCATTCATTTTTCAGTCACTTTTAGAAGGGAGTTAGAAAGGGTTTGAAGGAGTCCTTCGCCTAAAGCGCCTCAGGGGTTTTTCGGGCGGAAAAGCATTAGAGCATGGAGGGGGGAAGGAGAAGAAGCAGCAGAACTTTTTCTGCGGGGGCTTATAGCTGGACGAGGGAGGGTCGGCTGGCGAAAAGGGTAGTAGAAGCGCTGCACAACAGCAAAAACCGCCCGGGGCACAATTGTGGGGGTGGTGAAGTTGCTGGCCTCTGGCTGAATGATGAAGGGGAGGGGGAAAAGTGGGAGCAACATTTTGCAGTCGGCGGCTGGCCGTTTGGCGGTGTAACGCTACTACCAAGGGGAAATGGGATGGACAGGTCCTAAGGGCAAAACGCCAGCGGCAAAATCGGCACCAGCCCCCGCCCAAAAGAAAGAAAGTCATGACCGACTAGTAGTAGTAGCTGCATCCACTCCCCCTCCATTTTCTTGATGAACAACATTAGCCCCCTAGCCTGAGGGCATTTTGGATGGGGAACGAGGCCAAGAAGGCTAATTTGTCTGGACTTCGCCCATACACTGGCCCTTCTCGACTGACTTGAACTGGGTCTGGGTATGAGATATGAGTGAGTATTTATTACATATACTCTTTAAGAAGGTGGGGAATATTTTAAAAATATAAATGAAAAATTGGAAGATAAAAGAAAAATTGGTGAAAATGAATTGAAAATATTGCAAGAGATAATTTCACATACTCTTGAATAGTATATGCAATTTCGCCTTGGGGCAAATTAATAGATAGCATTCTTAGAAAAGATAGTAGCAGCTCGTAGAATTTATACAACTTGTCAAGATTTTATTTTATCTTTTTTGGATTTGAATTGAAGCCGATAGAAAGATCAATCCAATAGGATTAAAGGTTAAAAGCGCATTTTCTATTCACTAGAAAAGCAAATTTTAATAATTTTTTCGTAAAATGCCACCAATGACGATGGGGGAAGAGGAAGAAGTGAAGAATGAATGGAAGAGATGAATGAGGTTAGGAAGAGGAAGAATGGTTGAATGAGGAAGGTTGAGTTGAGCCCTATCAGGGAGAAAATCATCAATTGTGAATTTGCCTCATTCACTGGGAATGTCCTTCCCCCAAAGTCCGTGAGGTCCAAACTCATCAAAATCATAGCGCGCCATCATTTCCCATTCAAATTCCCACAAATTGCCCAAAGCCATTTTGATGGACTGATCATTTTTTTGGAAAATCACTGGACATTTGCCACGGGGGTCAAAGAGTCCCCATCTCCTCCATTCGATGATTGAATAATTCCATTTCCAATTCATTCAATTCTCATCCCTGCCAATGCCAATGCCAACAGTACCATCCAATTCCCATCCGCCTCCACAAAACGGAGGACACCAACAATTCCCAACATTTCTTTTTCCTATCATAATCTCATCCAATTCATTTTTGTATCTATTTTAATTCCCCTCCGGTCACATCCATTAATAAGAATACCAAAATTGGAAAAATGACGATCAAATATAATTTTTTTCCAAAATGGAATTTGATGAATGAGTGATAAATATAAATGACGTAATATTTTAAAAAAGTTTTCCTAGAAAAAAGAAAGATTGAAAAGTCAGTCTAATTCTAATCTTAAAATTCCATCAATAGAATGAAAATACATTATGCACATTTTTTCCATTTTATTCATCATCCAGCCGGTTTTAATAAAATCGGTAAGATCAAAATAAAAGGAGGAGGAATTGGCCTCTTGAAAAGAAAAGGGAAATGTTGACGACCCCCCGGGGGGATGGATGACGACATGGCCGTTCATTTTCATTCATTGGCCAATTCAATATTATTATTAAATGTTACAATGAAATGAATGAAATGATGTTTTTTGCATCAAAAAAATGATCTAATCGGTGAACGGAAATAATATAAAAATGCCATGCTCTCAATCTTGTGATTTGGCATTTGATGCATATTTCCCTACAACTCGCCGTTTAATAAATCCAAAATTACATCATTTTGAACAATTTTTTGATATTTTTCCCCACATAATCGACATTGGCACGCAGTTCAGGCCATTTGACCTTTCATGGCATTTTTTACATTTTAATTGTACTTTTCCATTCCCCCACATCCACCCCACACATCATTCTTGACAAATGCCAACAACAAAATGTAATTGTCGATTCCGATGAAAATTTTGGCCATGATTGGCACATGCCTTTCAAAAGACAAAATAATTTGGAGTAGAATATAAAGTTTTCCATTTGGCATTATTATTTGAAAATAACCGGTAAAACCACAAAATATTTTGAATGTTTCCCTCAAAACATTTTGATTATATCCGAATCCGTGCCAAATTTGGCCTATGACCCCCTTTTTCCCCACCGCAACAATTTTAATTAATTAAATGGCAATATTATGCGGTCTTTGTGAACAATACAAAAATGGCAAATTGTTGTTCACAATTCATTTAAGGGATTATAAAACAGATTATTAAGGGTTAAAAAACAAAATAAGGGAATGAGTAGAATGATCTCCGTTCCAATTCCAATTCCCTACCCAAAATATCCCATACCGTATTTGTTCAAAAATATCCTTTCTTCTCTCAATTAACACTAAGTATTGGAATTGGAATTAATATCCACCGACAAAATGGCCATTTAATACCGTTTCTCCCTCTTTCAAATCTCCCCAACATTTTTAATATTCATTCTAAATTTTTTTATCTTTTTGATTTGGTATTTCTTCTATTATTTTTACGCAAATTTTTACTTCAAATGTCAATTCCTTTCCTAAAAAATATTTTGTTGATTCCTCCAAATCCGTTGTTTTTAATTTCAATAAAATCCTTCACCATTCAATTTCATTCCATTCATTTTCATTTCTTGTTTGTTCCGGCCATTGCGTCGAGGATCATCGGCGGCATTTCCTCCCCAGCTTTGAAAAATGGCACGGATGTTGCCGGAAATTGAGGGCGGATAATCCAAATGTCAATAATAAATGGATAATAAAAGGAATGGGAGCAGGATATGACCAACCAACCAACCACCGGCCTCATTAAAACGCCCACCAGTCTCAGCCAAAAGCAGCAAAGGACGAATTTATTTTATTTTAAAAAGTTCAATACAATTTCGCCCCTCTTCCACCGCTATTTCCAATTATTAGAAAGCAACAGATCCTACCACCCTCCACCCACTTCTTTCCCTCCTTTTAATTTTTAGGCCAATCCCAAATTAGTATCGGCCACTCCTTTTTTGGGTTGGTCCAATTTTTATTTTTAAATGATTTGACAAAAATGAAATAAACTTATTCTTTTTTTTATTTTTCGGTTTTCAATATTGTTGTACGATTTTAATGTTTAATCAGATTGAAAATTTTAATTATATATTTGTTGTTTATCTTTCTTCATTCCTTCCACTTTTTAATAATTAATCCCCCCCCCCCCCCCCTTCTATTATTTTCCAAGAATTGGCAAAGCAAAAGTCCATTCCACCTTCATCAAAACTCAAATGTCGAATAATGAGTGTTGATTATTCATTTCAAATGTCCAATTTGGGTACAAAATTTTGATTGAAAGTGAGGGGAAATAGACCATAAAATTGTTCGGGAATTGGCCAAAAATGTATAAAATTACACACAAAGTCAATCAAATCAACCAAAACCAATTTATTCATTCATTCATTGAATGTCAAATAAAACCACATTCTTCCTTATCGCAAAATGAAGATAACATTTTCGTCCATCATTCATTCATTCATTCATTCTTTAATTCTTCCTCCTCCTTTTATTCTTTGTGCTTCTTCCAAATGAATTTTTGCATTGTAAAATAAAATGTTGCAGATGATTTCCTGGCAAAAACCCACCATTGACGTCCCTCTATTCAAAAATTCGGTCAAAGTCCATTTTTTTCTCATTTAAAAATGAATTTATTATAAAATATTCATACATAGGAAAGGGGAAATTAATTTTACGGCAAACATTTTTAGTTTCAAAAGGCCCTCCTCCTCCCTCATTGACGAAAGCGGATGCGCAAAATTGGCTACAATAAATTGAGATTGAGGCTTTTCCAAAAACTCTTCGGGTGTACAATGTACAGCATCCCCCATCCTCATTTCCCCTTTCCGCCGGTAAAAAATTATAGACAATATTCTTTTCCATTTATTCAAAAATGGAATATCCTCCATTTTTGGGATTCTTTTGGGATTTCTCCTTTGCCTTTTACAATTATTTCCTTTTCATTTTTTACTAATCCCAACAAGTTTTTCTCTCATTTATACATTGGCCTAATAATCTTCCAAAAAACAACATTTTGCGTCAATTCCAATGAATAAGACATCGCGTAAAATGGCAACAGAAAATATTGAATCCAAAATGGCATCGTGAATCCCTTCCCCATCATCAAATGTCATTCTAATCTAAAGAACATTTTTACAAGTTCACAAAGTTCGCTTTCATTTAATCCGCCCAAATCCGCAAATCCAATCCATTGCCTTCCTCATTTCATTTGCCTCCAAATTGCGTCAAGGGAAACGGCAATTTGGCCATATATTTATCCGACGATTGCCAAATTGCCTTTCCTCCAATTCGTCCATCTTCAACCGATTATCCCCCTTTTAAACATTTTAAAATGGAATTCCCTTTGACGGATAAAAGAATAATCGGAATTGGCCAATTGGGGGATGGACTCTTTAAAATGATTATTAATTTAGTCCAGGCCATTATTATTTAGTGCAATGTTTCCCCCAACAAATTGACATGTTTATTATAAATACAATGTACTTAAGCAGTAATACTCTGCTCATTTTTCAAATTGTCTGGCATTTTCAAAATTGAAGAAAAAATTCTCTGGCCATTTAAATTATTCTGCCGCCGGCAATTCCTCTCTAATAATTAATGGTTTCGAAGTCCATTTCATTTTCATCGGCTAAAGTTTTAATCCCCCCTCCCCAATAATATTAAAACATTTTTTAAGCTGTCATTTGACAGATTATATATTCCATTCCTTCTTTAGTACAGTAAGATTTGGCTTGATTGTTACTTTGTTTTTGTCCCATATAAACATTCCAATTATCCATTACTCC
The DNA here is from genome assembly GCA_030063045.1 of Pratylenchus scribneri. NCBI lineage: Eukaryota > Metazoa > Nematoda > Chromadorea > Rhabditida > Pratylenchidae > Pratylenchus > Pratylenchus scribneri. The sequence continues at coordinate 1,253,513 of JAQSEB010000033.1, forward strand.
AAATAAGTCACCCATCCATCAGTGAATGGTTGGTTGGTTGGCTTGATGGCAGATGGCACACATCAAAAATTATAATTGCCACATTTTCGTCACTAAAATCATTTAAATATGCTCCAAAATTCACCAATATCCATTCCCCCCAAATATTGGTCACACATTCTGATTGTTCTTCCCTAAATGACTTTACAATATTTGAAAACTATTTTTCAACAAATTTTTTTCTGAACCTTTTGACCCCTTCCCTTCATTTCTTAGGCCCCTTTCCTCTTGGTACACCCCAAATGAATACAAATTTCAGAGGGGGGCATTTGATTTGATTTTGTTTCGTCAATTTTGTCCTTCCCTCCATTTTGGCGTCCAAATTTGGCCATATTTTTTGTATAGGCCACCACAAAAAAATGTATTCAAAAATTGTAGAGGAGTCCATCCATCATAATTTTTTTATAATATAATTTAAAGAAAGAAAATCATTCATCCAAATCCAATCCAATGGGGGGGGGGGGGGGGGGGGAATATATGGTCGCCATGTGATTTTGGGGTCATTTGACAATTGAATTGACATGCAATGGCCAAAACGTATTTTAATGCCAAATTTTGGGGCCAAATCATTCGATTCAAATGGCATAATTTGCGTTAACCAAAAAAAAAAAACATTTAATTCCTCATTTTTAATAATTCTAAGAAATATGAAACAATTGAGGGGGAAAAATCCACCCAAAATTAATCACAAAAAGATGTTTTTCTTCTCTTTTTAATATTTGTTTTCCCCTTTAAAAATGCCATAATGGACGACGGATGGCATTGGCATTATTATTAATATTAAAAAAATCAAACAAGGGCAAAATAATCCCCAGAGGGGACAACAATTCCATCCCATTTCGTTGACCCATTAGAAACATTATTCCCCCCCCCCTCCCCACCCGCCTCCCCTTTTTTCGCATCATTAATTCTAATAGGGCAAATGTCATATTTTATACACAAAAACTATTTAAATTCCATCATTTTCAGCTAAATTTATTGCCCATCTTTTTTTTGTTGATCTCCGTAATTCATCAGTGTGATTAAAACGCCCAATCCAAAAAATGTCCCCAATTTGCCGGAATCCATTCTCCCTCTTCATTTTGGCCCTTTTCTGCATGCTTTTGGCCACTCCAATTAGGTCATCCAGCCAACATCATCATCATAACCATCAAAATCGCCATTCTGGCACCGAATCCTCCAATCAAATTGAAAACAACAATTTGGCAATAGAGGCCGATGAACAATTGACAACAGAGGGAAATGCACCGGCCGAAAATGGCAATGGAAATGATGGATTATTGAATTCGCCAATGGAGGAGGCGAATCGGGAAATTGGATCCGGCAAAGCACTTTTTCGGGAATATTTGGACCGAGGAATGTTGACTTGTTCAACCAAATATTTTGGCATTCTCAGAAAGTTGAACAAGCTGATTTCGGTTCGTCCTCCTTTCACTCTAAAATCCAATTTAAATTGGCATATTTTTTCAGACTGCCCACGCCGAATACACTGCTTGCCAGCGGATGGCGGAAAAAGCCGATCGAAGTGGCCAATCCGCCAAATTGGCCGCTCAATTGGAAATGATCAACGAACTTTTGAATGATTAATCACCCCCAAAAATAATCAAAAAAAAAAAAAAAAACATTCATCATTAAAACATATTTTTGGTCATTTTCTCCTATTTTTGGTCATTTCCTTCTTTTTTCTTTCCTATTTTGCTGATCTCCTCATTTGCATATCTCCTTCCCTTCATTCCTCTCTGTTTGCTGTGGTTTTTGATTATTTTCCCAATATTTTTGCTATTTTTTTTATCAATGCCAATTTTTCATTAATTATTTTAAAATAGATGAATAAAAATAAAATGAAAATTTTGGAGATAATTTTTTGGAAATTGAACCATTTTTAATATATTTACAAAACACAAAAGTGGTTCTGAAGGATGGGGTGGAAAGAGGGGAATCATCGATTTTATATGGGGGAAAATGGGTCGATTCGACATTGGGGAATGGGAAATGGACGATAAGAAATTTACGGAGAATATTTGGGCGAAAAACAGAAAAAAGAGTTATTTGCCACTATCCCAGCTACATAATAATTAATTTATTTTGTTAATTTCTACAATATTTTTTGCAAAATGGATCCAATCAAGGCTAAACAATTCATTCCGGAACCATCAATTTATACATATTCCACCCGAGATGCCATCATTTATGCACTGGGCAGTGAGTAATTTGTCCATTTTCGGCCATTCCCCCATTTATTTTTTGTTCAGTCGGCGCAAATCCCTCCAATGATTTGCATTTCCTCTATGAAGGCCATCCTCAATTCCAAGTTTTCCCAACTTTTGTGGTGGCCCCCGGTCTTTTGGCCCAGTCTGGCCAATCAATGGATTGGCCTGGAATCAACTTTGATTTGACCAAAGTCCTCCATGGCGAACAATACATCGAATTGTTCGGACAATTGCCAACCGACGATGAGACCCGATTGCGTTCGGAAATACGGGTCATCGACATTTTGGACAAGGGAAAGGCGGCATTGATCATCAAAGAAGGCAAGAAAGACAATGGGAGGAATTTTAATTACCGTATTTTTTGAAGCTCCAGAGCTTATAAATTTCAAAGACCCTCCAAAAGGGGGCTTCAAAAAGAGAGGGGGGCTAATAAATTTCGGAACTGGAAAATGCTTAAAATAAAATTTTATCGATTAAATTTGCAACAAATCAGAACATTTATTTACAATAACAATTCGAAATATAATTTTTATGATTTAAAAACATTTTTAGAACATATTTTTTTTGAATTCAATAATGTTTTTAGGATTCATAACATGTTTTTAATATATTTTTTTAGAATACAAAACATTTTTATACTTTATTTATAGAATTAAAAATCAAAGGAAAAAAAATTTTGAAAGAGGACTTCTAATTTAAATTGAATTTCTAATAGGAAAAAAGTGGTACTAGAATTTTTAGGTAATTTAAATTTATGAAAAGGTAAAAAAGGCAATTCATTAAAAAGATTTCTCGGATTTTTAACCGTTCATTCAGAGGGGTTTATTTTTATTGTAAATATAAAAAATAATTTCTTTCATTTAACTCTATAAATTTAAATTGTATTTAATTCCTTTATAAATATTAGGACTATAATTTTAATTTTTTCAAAATTGGCACAAAAATAATTTCCCTTTTAAATTTATTTATATCGCAAAAATTAGCATCAAAAATCATTTTCATTTTTCTGCACAAACTTTGAACAAAAATTATTCCATCAAATTAAAATTAATTTCCATTTTTACTTTTTTAATAAAATCCTCTAAAATTAGTTGAGGGAGTTCATGTGGCAAATATGCGTGGGCACAAATAAATATTATGGGTAATAAATTCATTTGAGCATTCCTCCCACCCACCCACCCACTCATTCATTCATTCATTCATTTATTTCTTCATTAAAAAATATATTATTACCCAATAATCCAAAATGTACAATTTAATTTATGCTCCCATTCCAATTTCCTCCTCCTTATATGTACAGTAGGCCATCCATCCATCAGAGAGCATCAAATGCCAATTTCCTCCTCCCAATTAATTATTAGGGTAGACTTGTTCGAGTGGAAATTTTTATTTCATTTTTTTATGTTTTTGGAAAATTTGATTGCATATTCCAAAAAAGGGTACGGCGAACTTTGTGCTGACAGCAAAAAGTATTTAATTAATTCCTTAATCCCTCTACAGTAACAACTTTCGATGATCGAACTGGCCAAAAATTGGCACTTCAAGAATTCGGGATTTTCCAATCGGGCGCCGGCGGATTTGGGGTCAATAAATTTTATTTATTTTAATTTGTAAATTTTAAAATTTGTAGGGAAATAGGACATCAACGAATGAAAGGAAATCACCGCCAATTCCGGATGGACCACCAGATTTGGTCATGGAGGAATTTGTGCAGCCAAATCAGGCAGGCAAAATATTTATTTATGGATTATTAAATTGGTTTTTTACTGTTAAATTGAGGATGAATTATTCTATTAATCCTAATTTAGGGGCTAATAAAGTTGTTTGGAGCGAGAATTGGACCTAAGCTTTTGCCCCGGGCCTTATCCAGAGACCTAATAAGCCTCCAGTGACCCAAAGAATGGGATAAAATGAAAATTTGATTAAATTAGTCTTTATTAATTGTCAGAAAATTTGATAAAAATGTGAATGGAAAAAGATAATAGGAGAAGAAAAGGGCTGGATTTAAAAAGGAGATTGGGGCAATATTTGATTGATTGAGTGACGGGTGAAGGTGGGGGTACAGTAGGATGAAAAAAAGGCCTTAGACATTATTGGAATTTGACTTATTCATTCATTTGGATTGAATAAATTCAAACATTTTTTGTCAAAATTCTGCAGGAATAAAAAATTAAAAATTCATAAAATAATCATTCTAAATATTTGCAGGCTGCCCTCTATCGCCAAGGATCCGGCGACATGAATCCATTGCACATTGACCCAGATTTTGCTGGAATGGCCGGTTTCGGGCAACCAATCCTCCATGGCCTTTGCTCCCTTGGAATTTCCACTCGATTAATTCTAAGGGCATTTGCTGCAAATCAGAGCAAAAATTTGCGCTCAGTCAAAGTCAGATTTTCGGCACCGGTTTTACCGGGCCAAACTTTGGTTGTGGAAATGTGGAAAGACGGAGACCAGCGAATTCTTTTCCAAACAAAGGTCAACATAATGGACTAATTCTTCATATTAAAATAAAAAAAAATATTTTTGCAGGTGAAGGAGACGGGCAAAGTGGCCATTTCGAATGGCTGCATTTTACTCAACGAAATGATCCAAATGGACAAAATTGGATCAAACCAACAGCAAAAAGTGCCATTGAAATCGGCTGAAATTTTTAAGAAAATGGCAGAGGAATTGGCAACAGAAAAGAACGAATTAAAGGGAATTGAAGCCATTTTGGTGTACGAAATAAAGAATCAGGGGAAAATAGCCGCAAAATACAGTAAAACGATGAGGGAATGAAATGATTAATTATTGAATTTTATTTTTAGCCATTGAATTGAAGGGAGGAAAAGGTGAATTATATGAAGGGGATGTGCGGCAAGGGAAAAAGGCAACGGTAACTGTTGGTGTTGAGGACGAGGATTTTGTGAAATTAGTTGGTGGACAATTGGATGGAACAAAGGTGAGTATTAAAATATGGATGGCTTTTTTGCTTTGCTTTTCGCTTTTTTGGTATATTTTTGGGAATTCTAACAGACGGAAATGGTTGAGGAGAATGATGGTGGCATCCTTGGTTGGCTTTTTGCAACCTTATTTGGCCAAAATAGACGAAGAAATGAATGAGAAAATGGAGAAAGAAATAAATTACTAACCAATTATTTGTGACCCATTATTAAGATAAATTAAATACAATACTAGGAATAAATTAACAAATTAATATTTACAATATTTTGATTAAGGCCTTTTTGAGTGGCAAATTGAAGGTCAAAGGCCAGTTGATGTTGCTCCAAAAATTACAAACATTGTTGGCAAAAGCGAGGAAGGAAATGAAAAGCAAAATATAAAACAATTCAAAATTTATTGGCACAAAAATAATATTTTCCTAATATTTCTTTAACAATAATGATTTTTTCTAAAATTGAATTGATTGCACTTTTTGGTAAATTTCTGTCGACAGGAAGCATTTTTATTATATTCCCGAATCCTGTTGATGGTATATCCTCTCCCGTTCCGTCATCAAAGGTGCAGCCTCATCTTCTTCCCTTTTTGACTTTCCCAATTTTTGTTTGCGAATTGTGGCCTCACTTTCCGCCTCCCAACCGCCTCCATCCGCACTTTGAACAGTATTGCCAGCTTCTGAAGAATTTCCACTGCTCGATTTGCTGCTCAATGAAACCAAATTTGGCCTTAATTTCGATTTAAATTTTTATTTGGAAGCATTTTTGATGCTATTAATTCAAAAAAAATTTAAAGAATAAGAAATAGATTTAAAGGAAGCGAGGGAATTGCTTATATTGGATTTAAAAAAAAAGTACGGTATATAGGGAAAAAATTCTTTCTATAATCAAGCTGAATTAATAAAAGTGTGATTTTTATTCATTTTATTTTAGAATATCGTTTTTATCTCCATTAATCTTTTATTTTTTAAAATATTTTTAGTTGCTAAAATTCCCTTTTTCGTATTACCTCAAAAAATGTAAAATAATTGAATAGGAATTATATTAAAATGTAATATAGATGGGACCAAGGTGGGAGAAGAAAAGAAGTATTGGTTTGATCTTTGATTTAATGAAAGAATGTTTATTGTATTCCAGAAATGTATTCTATTTCCATTTGAAAAAAGTCATAATTAATCGAAAACACAAAAATCAAAATTAGCTATAACACAAAAAATCAGAATTCAACTAAAAACTCAAAAAATCAGAATTCAACTAAAAACACAAAAAATCAGAATTCAACTAAAAACACAAAAAATCAGAATTCAACTAAAACACAAAAAATCAGAATTCAACTAAAAACACAAAAAATCAGAATTCAACTAAAACACAAAAAATCAGAATTCAACTAAAAACACAAAAAATCAGAATTTAACTAAAAACACAAAAAATCAGAATTCAGCTAAAAATACAAAAAATCAGAATTGCTTTCGGGAAAGAAACACATTCAGGATATACTGTATTTGATACAGTATGCCCTTCCCAGTTCCCACAATAAATCAAACCAAATCCTTTGTCATTTTTTTTATTTTGTTTGTTTTAAATAATTCAACATTTTTGTATTTTTTGTGAACAAATTTATATTTTGAGTACTACAGGCCACAGCATCAATTATTTAATTTACCCATTCCAATCCCCTATAATTTGTTTTATATTTATACCAACCCAATGAGGGATGGCCGTCCTTTTCTCATGCCTCCTTTTCGGCTCGTTAAACTTTGCCTCCTTTGCGCCAATTCCATTTGCTGTTTTTGAGCCAAAACTTGACGCAATTGGGCCTCAGCTCGATAATCTTCCCAAAGAAGTCGAAGTACTTCTTGGATGAATAATTCCTGTGAATGAGGGGTACAAAAATAAAATTATATAAAAAGGGAGAACATTGCTATTAGCACTAATCATCCTCAAAAGCATTGTCCCATCGGCGCCAATGATTTTATCACAGAATTCATGGAATAAATAGGCTTCATCGGGAATGATAGGGACAAGTCTGAAAATATTTAATTAAAAATGATTTGAATGGATGAAATGGACTTTTTCATGTATAAAATGCGTCGATTTGAAATCCGGGTATTCCATGCCCAATTCAGCGTATCCAAAATGGTCATTGCTCCAACCAAAAGAAACCACCAATAAAGGAAAAGGAAGATTTTCTCATTGAACTGGAAAAATTGTTGATAAATTTATTAAATTTGACAAAAACCATGTTTAGAACCAGGACACATTGAATTGAATACCGTTGGACATTTGAAAGGGTTCGGACCTTTAATTAATCCATCAGAAAATGATGGAATAATTATGTAAAATTAACGGTAAAATCGCAGAGGGCAACGCGTGGAAAATTGCCAGACAATTCCCAATCGCGTCCAACAATTACATCCGACAAAATTCGGGCACCCCAAATTGGGTCTTAAATGGAAATTTCAAATGAAGGAATAAAATTAATTAGGTACCATTTTGGCCAAGGAAATAATTCATCATCCAAAATTGGCCAATAATATTCAAAATGAATAATAATTTGGTCAAAATGTACATACAAAAATGGAAATGGGAATATTTTGAATATTTTGGGAGGACCAACTTTGTGACAAATGTGCCCGAAAGAATTCCCATTTTGAAGAATTGGCCCATTCGACTGGCCGAATTCCGGCGAATTTGCCTCAATCGAACGGATTCCTCCAAATGTTGGCTCACTGCCACAATTGCCTTTCGTCTTTCCGGACTCTTCAAAATTCAAATTAATGGAATATAATTGTTTATTATTGTGATTTCTTTTGCTGACTTCACTTCCACTGCCCCTGACTTGTTCGACGGCAGAAATCATTGCGGCAATATTCAGCCCAGAATTATTATTCGTTTGGGCCCAAAAAAGAATCTAAATTCAAATTTGGAATCCCACCCAAATATTCGAAAATACAGGAAAATAGAAGAATCCGGCCTCCCTTAATTAATTTTATTTAAATTAATTTCCCAAATGCCAATTACAGTGCCATCAAAAATGGGACCCATTGATAGTAGAGCAATTGGCGATTGACCCTTTCATCCACCGGACGGGGAATTTCCTCGCCTGGTTTCACCCAATAAGTATTATGTACAAAACTGCAAAATCAAATTATTTAAACTCATTTTTAATATATTCAACCAATAATTTTCGGCATATTGCTCCCAGGCTTTGGAGAATTCGGCCGGCACCCAACATTGGAGTGGTTGGCCCACATATTGTTTGGCCAAAAAATGGGGAAAACAAAACAAATAAATACATAAACATAATTTAATTATAATTAATTGTTTTTTTCCTACATTCTTTCAATGCCAATAATGTCTAAGGGCCTTTCCTCCTTGTCTTACTGTACCCCTACTTTTTGCCAATCGCCCCTCTACCCTATCAATCAAATATTGCCCCAATCCGCATTTATAAACCAGCCCTTTTTCCTCCTCAATGGTATTTTTGATGTTCTTTATTATTAATCTATTTTCGCCCATGAAAAAGAATAATTTAACGTTAATTGCCTTTAATTCCTATCCCATTTTTTAGCCATTGGGGGGAGGCCCGGCGAAGGCCCGGGGCGAGAGCCTATGCCCATTCTCGCCCCAAACAACTTTATATAAGTTCTTTATTTGGATTAATAATGCATTCTTTTCGCCATGAATATTCCTTTGTTATTAGGTATTTTAATGAGATACTAATTAATTTGAAGAAATAAGTATTTTAAATGCAGAAAAGATTATAATAGTTTGGTGATTTGTCCCAGACCCACTAAGCATTTAGCCATTCTATAGATCTCTTCAAGACGGATTTAATGGTCTATAATTTGTTGTGTTTTGGTCAAAAATTAAAAGTGCTAAACCATTTAAACTTTTTCGGTTTAAAATAGAAGTCTAGAATAAACCAAAACCGTTATAAAATTTTTTACAGATTATATTTCCCATTTTGTTTTAATGCCCATTTCTCCCCAATTTTACAGTAAGTGTTATGGACAATCCAATGATGATCATTGAAGAATAATAATAATTTAGCCGATCAATCAATGTGTCATCCTTTCGGGGTTTAATTGAAGTGAGGGCACTGCCCAACAAATTCATAGAGGAAAATTAATATTTTTTAAAGGAAATAAATGGCGAAAACTGGCCAAAAAGCCCAATTGAAAATGTTCACACACTTAAGCCATTCTGTTGTGAATGGGCGATTAAGAACAAAGACACTTAGAAAATATGAAAGCGAGAAATGTGGGACGGATATTGGAAAACAGGATTTGGGCTAAATTTATTCATATCATACCTCTAACATAAACTGATTTATATGTATGTATTTATTTTATCTTTTGAAAAACTCGAAAATCTTAAAAATTTTGAATTGAAAATGACCACCGGTTTTGAAATTGTTTTTAATCCTCAAAATAAGCCTCCGATTAGTGATTAAAAAATTTATTTAGAAATTTAATAAAATAGATTCACAAAATATTTGACCCATGTATTTTTGGAAGAATAAATTGATTATTAATATTTTTATTTTCATTACTTTCCCATTTTTTCCAAACAAATTCAAGAAGACCGGTCAGCAGCAAAGAGAAATGTTTTCTCAAGTCCAGTCAGCAGATTAGGCCGAATGGGCATTGGGCAATATGGCCACGTCAAAGTGCACAAAAACAAATAAACAAAACCGGAAAAGGAGGCAAAATCATCCGCTTTTCTGCTCAAACAATGAATGAAGAATGGCCAATCATCATTCATCATCAATTGTGCTTTATGGGATCATTCGGGCCAATCCCAGGGCCAAGCTCTGTTCATATTATTGTTTTTCTAACTTCCAGTCCACGTTGGAATATTTAAAAGTCCATCAATGTCCCAATTCTTCAGGCAATAATGTTCCATTATTCTTCACATTTTTTGTTCCTTCTTTTCCTTTTGTCCATCTACAAATTTGAATGGGCTTTCGGCTGTCCCAGCTGCGGAAATGCCGGCTCTAAATTGCCGTTGGATCCGTTCGATCCACTTGGGCCTTGGCATCAAAGTTACGGCCAAATCTATATTAATCCCTAATCTAGTTGTTTGGGGCGAGAATGGGCATAGGCTCTCATCCCGGGCCTAAGCCCCCAATGGCCCAAAAAATTAGATAGGAATTAGAGGCGAATCAACTTTAAATTATTATTTATCAATTTGGCGAAAATATTAATAATAAAGTGAATAATTGATGAAGAAAAAGGGAAGGTTTATAAATGCGGATTGGGACAATATTTGATTGATTGGAATAACGGGGTGATTAGGCAAAAATTGGGAGTACAGTAGGACAAAGAGGAAAGGCCCTTGGGCATCAAAACTTATTAAATTCCTTTTATTTATGTTTAAAGAAAAATGGAAGGAATTAACAAATATTGAAATGAATTTTCCTTTAGGCATTTGGACTGCGGCATTCCTCCATTTGCCTATCGACTTCCTCAGGATGCGCAGGACAAAATCCACGCAATTTGGTTGAATTACAAAATTGGAGATGATTGTGATGAGGAACAGGAACAAACTCGATTGGTCATTGGATCCATCCCAGAGGAGGTAACAATTTTAATCCCCCTTCAACATTGTTTCCCCCTTTTTAGGTCCGAATGGCCATTTTCAAAGCGGTCTGTGGGCCAAACTTTTTGCAAAATTCGACGGAGGAAATTGTCGATAAATTTAAACAAATTTGGTTCAACGAAGGAATGGATGTGGAGCGAAAGCAGGCAGAATTCCAGAAATTAGCCAAAGAATTATTGAACGGGGATTCGGTTAAAATTAATTGAAAATTGGAAAAAAATGAGAAATTTTGCAGTTAAAAAAATTTGAAAAATTTGACCAAAAATTGGGCAAACAAATTCAGGCAAGGCAAGAAATGCTCAAAAAATTGAGCGTACCGGCACAAGAGGCATATCAAAAATGGCTGGGAATGCGAAAAGAAGTCAAATTTGGAATTAAATTCAATTCCAAAATGTTATTTTAGGAACGGCAATTCCTTGCCTCATTGCCAGCCGAAATCCGCACTGAATTGGGCTTAGTCTGTACTTGCTGTGGAACATGCAGAACTGGACAAAAAACAGTAGCAAAGGAGGAAGAACAATGAGGGCAAAAAGATCAAATAAATCTGCCATTAGAAGGAAATAAATTAATCAATCGAGAATGATTTCCCCTTCCTTGGGCAAAATTATGATAATTAGGAACGAAAAACCCTTATCAATATTTTGCTTCATTCATCATTATACATTTTTTCATTCCCTCCATTTTTATTTTACTTAATGAATTTTTGTACTTTCATATTTTTAACAATTTCAATTGTCTCTTTAATTGCAATCCTTTGGTTGTAAGTTTTCTTTCCAAAATATAAACAAATTTGTCTTCCAATTTGCAATTCCAAAATTTATTCTCCATGCCAATCGGGCAGGAAAATATGCACCTTTACGGAGCTGTGCTAAGCTGACTTTATGAATGAAAATAGAATATTTATTGAATTAATTGTAGCAAATTGTAGATGCGTTGGAAGGGGCACAAAAGGCACTAATTTCATGCATCTCGCATATTTTTATCAAAGAGAATAAATATTTCTACACAATTCTTTTAAAATGTGTCCTCCTCTCCTCATTGGAACAACTTTTTCCCCAATCTTTTGTTTATGGGAAGCAGCCAATCCAACTTGAAAGGCACTCTCATTTAACGTTGTGCCTACAGCAAGAAACAAGGAAAGGCAACGAAAGGAAATGATTGTTCCAATGAGGAGAGGAGGGCACATGTCAATGAAAGATATGACAGAGGGCACTATTTATTTTTTTTTTTGAAAAAATATGCGAGATGCACGAAACGTATGCCTTTTGTGCCCCTAACGCATCTGCAATTTGCTACAATTAATTCAGTAAATATTCAATATACATTAATAAATTCAGCTTAACGGCTCCAAATAGTGAAGGTGCTTGTATTTTCCTGCCCAAAGTGGTATGGAAGAATAATTTTTGGAATTGCATTGCACACTGTATGGGTGATGCTTAAAAATCTATTATTTGAATGGGAGGATTGATTTGTTTTAAATGGTGAGAAAAAATTCAACATATTTTACAAGATTTTATTTATGGCATTTGAATGGGCATTGGCAAAGACTTTCCATTCCTGGCCCTCGGCCAAAATTATTGGTTGGAAATTTGGATGCACTCTTTTTTGGCAATCAAAGTGCGGTATTGACCCTGAATGAATGGACAAAACAATTTGGACCAGTTTATGGGATTCGTTATGGCCGCATAAATTTATTGGTCATTTCCGAACCGGAAATGGTCCACGAATTGTTGGTCACAAAATTTAGCAATTTTCATGGAAGATTGGTGAAATTGAGTAAAATTATTAATAGTGGCCTAATTTTGTTAGATTGGCCCAATCGCAGGGAATATTGATCGCCTAAAATGGGTTCATTTATTCAATGCCAAAGGGCAAAGATGGAAACGGCTTCGGGCAATTGCAATGCAGCCATTTTCATTGGCCAATTTGAAAAAGGTTTAATTGGGTCCCTATTCGATCATGGTTGCCTCCTTGCTCCTTCCCTTTATTAGATTATGCCAACCATTGAGGATTCGGTCAAAATTGCTGTTGGAATATTGGAGGAAAGAATTGGCCAAAATGGTGGCCAACTGGACATTCATCGGTAGTCCTTTCCGAATACTTCGTTCTTGTAACCCTCCGTAAAAAAATATAGCCATTTTGTTGAGATGGCATTTGACGTAATTGCCCGAATTGCAATGGGCCAAAACAATTCCCAACAATTTTGTAATTCCAATGCACAATTGGCTGTCCGGGCCATTCAACGAATTAATAATAATCATTTGGATTATTATGCTTGGATTTTTCCTTGGATTGGTCGAAATTTGCTCCATCCTTTGTCAATTTTGATGGGAAAATGGACGAATGAACCAATTGGCAATTTTTTGGCCAAAACCACAGAACAAGTGAAGGAGAGGAAAAAACAAAGGAAAATTGGGAAAAATGGAAATGATGATTCGAAGGATTTCATTGACTTTTTCCTTGATGCCGAAACAATGGAGGAATTTGAGGAAAATGGAAGGGAATTTGGGAATAATATTGGAAAGGTGATTTGCCCCCAGGCAAATTTTTATGGTTAATTTCGATTTGAAAGATAGATTGAACGAAAGAATTGTTTGGAGGAAGTTGTGATGCAATGCTTTTTATTTGTTTTGGCAGGGTAAATAATATCAACGCGAATAATGCCTAAGGGCTTTTCCTATTTTCCTACTGTATCCCTACTTTTTGTGGCCCTTTTATCCTTTATCCAATTTAGGAATGGTTGAGAACCAATATTACTAAAATTGTTTGGGGCATGGTGGCTAAGCTCCTCAGTGGCTCAAAGAAGTAGATATAGAGATTAAATGGGAACTTGACTTTGCATTATTATTTATTTATCAGTTGGGTGTAAAATAAAAATAGGAAATAAAATAAATAGTAAAAAGGGATCATTGGGGAGGAAAAAGAGCTGCTGCGTTTATATAAATGCGGATTGGGGCAATATTTGATTGATAGGGTAGCGGGGTGATTGGGCAAAAACTGGGGTACAGTAGGATGAATAGGAAAGACCCTTATGCATTATTGGCATTGAGAGTAAAATTGAGTCAATCCGAATATATCCAAAAATAATATTTAGTTTTGATACGACTTCGAGTTCATTGAGCCAAATATGCCATCGACTCATTTGGCATCCAAAAGTACAAACAAAAATACAAAAGGAAATTGAATGCATTTTTAGTGGAAAAAATTTGGATGAGGTGATTTATTTAATGCAAAATAAATCCAAAATATTCTGAACCAACTGCAGATTAGTCCAAGCTATGAAGAATTGGCCAAACTGAAATATATGGATGCGGTCATCAAAGAAACATTACGGCTAAGTCCTCGAGTTTTGACTCGAATTTGTACGAATTCAACAAAAATTGGGAATGTTTTTATGAAGGAAGGTGATGGAATTCAAGTGGACATTCTCAGTTTGCAAAGAGACAAACGGGTTTGGGGCAAAAATGCAGAGGAATTTATGCCGGAAAGGTTCTAAATTGTGAAAAATTGAATCGAATTCTGCTGATTGAAGATGGGAAGAAAGGCCACCAATTTCTCACTCCCATTATTATGCATTTGGTGCTGGGCCTCGAATGTGCATTGGAATGAAATTGGCATTTGTGGAGATTAAATTGGCATTGGTCCATTTTTTGAGGAAATTTACTGTAAAGAAATGCTGGAAAAGCGAGGTTTTCCTTCAAAAATTCAATGCATTCAAGGCATTAATAATTGTTATTAAATTATAGAAGGAAATTGAATTCATTGGACAAGTTGTATTATCACCAAAATCAGTGAATGTAGAAGTAGAATTAAGAAGAATTTGATGTTAAACAATTACATTTTGATTTTTTATTTGTTTTATTTATTTAATCTATAAACCAGTCGCTTCGCTAATAACGGTTATACTAATAAAGAAATCAAAACAACACCGAGTCCATCATCTCGTTCCGGAGTTCGATTGAAAGCTCATCTTCAATTTCATTTTTTTGTAACGGAAAAACGGCAATTGGGGAAAATGAGCAAGAAATGGATGAAAGTAATGAAGGAAAAGGGTCATTCTGAATTCGATTGACTACGGCCAAATGCAAAGTGTTTGCCTGATTGGGTGATCGATTTGGCAAAAGGATGTGCTTCTCCTCTCCATTATATTTCATACATATTGGTCCTCATTATTTCCTTCCTTTCTATCCATGTGTTTCTTTCCGAAAAATGTTCGCCAAAATGTTGTTTTCTGGAAAAGGGTAAAATTATTTTCCAGAAGAAATGCAAATTAATTTTCCGGACCAACCAGAAGAAGTGCAAATTCATTTTCCGGACCAACCAGAAGAAGTGCAAATTCATTTTCCGGACCAACCAGAAGAAGTGCAAATTCATTTTCCGGACCAACCAGAAGAAGTGCAAATTCATTTTCCGGACCAACCGGAAGAAGTGCAAATTCATTTTCCGGAACAACCGGAAGAAGTGCAAATTCATTTTCCGGACCAACCGGAAGAAGTGCAAATTCATTTTCCGGACCAACCGGAAGAAGTGCAAATTCATTTTCCGGACCAACCGGAAGAAGTGCAAATTCATTTCCGGACCAACCGGAAGAAGTGCAAATTCATTTCCGGACCAACCGGAAGAAGTGCAAATTCATTTCCGGACCAACCGGAAGAAGTGCAAATTCATTTTCCGGACCAACCGGAAGAAGTGCAAATTCATTTTCCGGACCAACCGGAAGAAGTGCAAATTCATTTTCCGGACCAACCGGAAGAAGTGCAAATTCATTTTCCGGATCAACCGGAAGAAGTGCAAATTAATTTTCCGGAACAACCGGAAGAAGTGCAAATTAATTTTCCGGAAAAAGTGCAAATATTATTTTCCGGAAAGAGTGCAAATATTATTTTTCGGAACTAAGGCGCAATGCATCTTTTGGTAACTTTTTGTGGTAATAAAAACAAAATACCCCCACCCGAAAACACAAAAAACAAAAAATCATAATTTGTCAATGGGAATCGAACCGAGCTCTTCTTCCATTTTCCCTTACAGTAAAGCGAGCGACATACTAATGCGTTAAAGTGTTATATAATAGCCCCTTCCCCCACAGCAACTGCTCTATGGTCATTCATAAAAAAAAAATAAAGGAAAACACACATTTTAATAATTTATTTATTTATTTAACTCTATTAATGTATTACAAATCAAAATAATCACAAATTGCAGATTTATTTTAATTAATTTAGCAAATTTGACTATTTGATATGGCACAATAAATTTGTTTGATGATTTTTGTAAAAAAAGGAATGGTCTGCTCAAATTGTGTAAAATATAAGGTACATTCTGATGAAGGCAAGTTTTGGTCAGAAATTTAAAATGAAGTGCCAGAATGAAGGAATGTTTTTGGATGGAATAATCTAAAAATAATGAAGGACCGGGGATTTTTATGAAATATTGCTGTTTTATTATATTTTTAATAAAAATAGAAATCTAAAATAATCAATCAGTCAGGAATCAGGATCCGAGCATTTTTAATTTGTGGGGTCACAATTTGGAATGAGTGAAAATAATAAAACAATATAAATGAGGATATAAATGAGGATATAAAATTGGGAGGGTGGGGAGAATTAAAAATTGAAAGGGTGGAATATTTTTAGGTCAAAATGATCTCTCATCAATTCTTCTGTTGACTCAAAAGTGTAATCAATTGTTCCCTTTGTTCCTTTCCAAGTGATTGAAATTGTTGAAGCAATGAAGTGCGCCGTGTTTGAGCAAGTACTTCTCTGAATTTGTATCCATTTGCATATTCATGAATATTCTCAGGTGCGTAGGCAAATCGAGTCCTCTTGGAAAAGTCCATTGATGGCCGATGCTTGGAATCAACATCCCGGCGAATTGGCACTTTCACCTCGGCCAAATGTCGATCAACCCAGGTACATCCGGTTGTTAAATCATCGATTGTGGCTTTTTCTGGGCAATGATGGCCGGAAGCTGACAAATATTGCCTTGCCATTTGCATTCGAATTGTTTGGACGCAGATCAAATCGTAGATATAATTTCGTGCATTTTGCCATGCCACTTCATCCTAAAATAAATAATTTTAATAAATAATGATTTTTCCACCCTAAACCCTATTTTGTAAACTAAGGAGTCATTTGATAACCTTATTTTGATTTTTAAACCCAGAATAAAGGGAAAAATGGCAAAAAACAAAAGATGAAAACAACATTAAAAATCAATAACCACCATAGGTTTCGAACTCGAGACCTTTTCTGTCATCTCCAGGCTCTTATTAGTTTTTTTCCTCAAACGGTCCTATAGTCATGAGGCATGAGAAAAACACAAATTTCTATAAATTCCCTGGAAAGTAAATTTTAATTTTTTAGTACCCCTTCAGCCTAAACATAGAACTTATAGTTAAATCACAAATTGAATTTAAGGAAAAACCTCAGATTTACCATTTTTTAATAAACATTTTTTATTAATACACAAAAAACTCACATGAATTGCTCCTTTGGCCAACATTCTCGCCGTTGTGTCATGTAAATCGGCAAATTTGACGGCGGCTGCCCGGCAAATTGGCAACAATTTCTCGGTTCTCCGATCAAATTCTTGTTGTAATTCTCCACGTTGGGCGGCATCTTTTGTGTTCATAATGTCCTTCTTCAATTGACTGGTCCTTGGATCGCATTTGTCCAACAATGCGGCCAAATCCCTTTCCCGGAATTTAATTTCCACTGCTCCACTGGCTTCCAAAATGCCACCGCGACTGTCGGCATCGGCCAGCATTGTGATGCAGGTTGGATTGATTTTAGTGTCCAAAACGGCCCAAGCACCGCCGCGAAGTTCACCGAATGGTGGCAAATAGACCACAACAGGTTGGGTGTAAGTTTGGAGGGCATCCACAATCCAGGCGCCAAATTTGAGGACCATTTCGAACATATCTTAAAAAAAGTATAAACTTCAAATGGTTCAAAACACACCTTTTTGGCCACCGCTGAATCCACGAATATTTGCCAAAAAGATGAGTGGCAATCCTTCTCGATTGAAATCATTAATTGCCTCTGCCGTCTATTTAAATTAATTTATTATTTATTTTCAAATTATGAAAAATTACTTTGAATGCCGAATCCGGATACCAAACTTGGCCAGCTTGAAGAACGCATTTTGTTTGTGAATCTTGGGTGGCCGGGTCCGCCGGTATTTCGCATTCCACTGTCCGCGTTTCAACGGCGATTACTCCCACCGGAAGGCCCCTTAGCCGTGCCCTCCCGGTGATTATTGTTTTGGCCCATCCGCTCATAATTTCATCAAATGTCCCCCGATCGAATAGGCCGCCTCCCTCAGGTGGATCCAAAATCAGTCGAGGGTCATGGGCACTTTTGGTTGGTTGAGTATGCACTAAACGGGCTTTGTCATCTTTGAACATTGTTGGCGCCGCAATTGTCATTCCCGTCAATTTTTCGGCCGGAACGGTGGGCGGTAAATAGGTGATCCAGTGTAAAATTTTCTTCACACCGTCCAAATCATTTTGGGCAACCGTATGCGAAACACCGTTGTAAAACATGACCTAAATATAATTATTAAATTATTTATTATATTTTTTTTGTATTGGAATAACCTGTGGACCACCCAATTGATTGTTTGAAGTGTAAACTTCCCGGCCCAAAACGGAATTTATTGCCGCCGCACCGGTCAAAATAATGTGTGAACTTTCGACTTGGCAAATGCGATGGGAAAGACGGGCAACATAGGCACCAATTCCAACGGCACGTCCGGTGACCTGAAAAAATTTTAAAATGTTATTATTTAAAAAGGAATGTATTTGGTTAAAAAATATTGAAAATTAAAAAAAATTATAGAGGTTCAATGGTTTGTCTTTACCCTCAAACCATATACATATATCCAATCTCAATCTCTCATCAATATATGCTTCAATTTGTATATAATTTGTCAAAGTTTGATCAAAATCAAGAGTTTACCATTTTAACGATTTATGGTTTAAAACCAATTGGTTAAATCTAAACCAGCCAAATCATTATCAAATGTTATGTCTCGAAGAGATCTATCAATTTTCGATTGGATAAATGGTTTAGTGGTCTAGGATAAAGCATTGAAATGTTATAATCTTTTCGACACTTTAAAGATTTTTCTTTAAAAAACAATGAACAAACCAAACAATAAATTGGCACTTCACGGTAGGCTGCACTTGTTTCGGATGCAATCAGACCGGAGCCGACCAAATTTTCCACACCAATATCATTTTCTTTGCCAATTACTGCCTCAATTCGTCGATGTCCATTCACCATATTAGACTCCACCTTAAAAAGTTATTCCATTTAAATAAAATCCTTTAATTACCTGTGATATTATATTCTCATCATTTTCGGCTTTCGAATCCAATGCCAAATATTTGAATCCCTCTTCCGGTCGGTCCTCATCATTCCAAACTATTGCCAAATGTCTTTTGATGTCCGCCGCAAATCCAATTCGGGCACCGGAATTGGCGGCCACATAAATTCGGGGCATTCGCATTTTTCGGCTATATTCGCTGGCTTTTTGGTAGAGTCGATGTTCTCGCATTGAAAAAGAGCCCATTTGGTAGGTGATATCATTGGAAATGAGCACAATATATCTTCCATGGGGGCAATCCGGCGTCCAAATTTGCATTTCCCAGGCGATCATTCCCCGATCATTGCATCCGGACGACATCCTTCGGTTCAATTCCGCCTCATCCCGAATAATGCTAATTTCTCCTTCTTCATCGGTCAAAATAATTTCACAGGCTTTTGCCAATTTTCGTACGTCCGAATTTTTGACCGCGTGTTGTTGTTCTTGCGGTAATAAATCAAATGAACTAAAATATTTGATTAAATTTAATATCTTTGTGAATTCCTTACTCTCGATATGAATTTGGATCGGAACATTTAAAATTGACCCATTCATCAAAGGCAGCCTTGCCGAACATTATTGGAATATCATAAACGTAGGTTGTGCCCAATTTGTTCGCCTGATATCGTTTCATTTGTACATTGACTTGTTGGATTGTGTGATGTGGAGTGGCCGAACTTTTGCCTGCCAATCGAGCATGCCCCCCACTGCCTTCGGGGATTAATTTTCCATCAACAATCTAAAAACCAATATATATTTGATTAATAAACATTTTTGACCCACTCGATAAATGCAAATTTCCGGGATTGCCCCAGTTTCGTTCATATAAACCAGTCGAATTGTCTCAAATTGTGTTCGTCCATTTTGGCCCGGTTCCAGGTGAATTAATTGCTCAAAACTGACTTCCACTTCGGTCACCCGATGTTTGATTAAATATTTTTCGCATTGTTTTATTGCTCCCTCAATTGCATTCGACCATCCTTCCGTCGTCACTTTTGGGTCATAATCCAACCGGATAAAAACGTGATTGCAATCATATGTCGTTTTGGTCTTATCCGCCGCCGAACAAACGCGGATTTCGCCACATGCTCCGTCCAAAATATCCACAATTTTGTTTTGGAGAAGTTCAAATTTACTAAAATTTATTTTAATTTTAAATCAATTTAAAAATATTTACTTTATTGTTGAAAATCTGTCCGGAACAGCCAGCACTGATGAAACATTCCTCAATAAAGAGCGCACAAAAATCCTCGATAAATTATGTTCATTGGTTCGGAATATTAAATAGGGCGAATCTGGCTTTGTCAAATTTTCGGCACCGCCTGGCAATCGATACAATTCCAATTTCTCTTTGGTTGAAAAGTCCAAAATTGTTGTGTAAAATGGCGCTTGTGAAGGTTTGGAGAACATCAATTCAATTTCGTTGGAATGTCCAAGTTTGGTGGCAATTTCCTCTTTCAATTTAATCGATAATTGGATCATTTCAATTTCCTTCAATTTTGTTGGATTTGCAATAAATAAAAATGTTTTGTCCGCCGTTGAATTCTTCTTTGCATTTTCTTTGAGAACATCAAAAATTCGGCTATTCCCATCCAATTCCTTTGCAACCGTCAAATAATAATAAAATGGTTTTTTGGCAGCTAAAAAATTAAAAAAAAATTAAATATTTTAAATTATTGGACGAACCAATTCCATTATTATTTCCAGCAGATTTGTGTTGAATTTTGCAATTGAAAAATGGCGACGATGATTTCAATTCGAATCGAAAGAACATCACATCTTTGGTACTTTCATTCAGCAAATCAATTTCCTCCTCAGAAATTTGGAATATTTTTGAAATAAAAAGTCGAATTGCGCATTTGTTTGTTTCGGCATTTTCAGTGAAGAAGAATTCGTGGAGGAGAACAATATTTTCGGCTGCATTGGAATTGTCGCCGACCAATTGACGCAAAAGATTGTCACCGCCTTTGGCCGAATAATTCGAAACCAGCTGATTTATTGAATTTGTTTCCGAATTTTGTTTAATCTGAAAATAATTATTTATTCAAAATTCATTTTTGGTTGGCTTACATTTGAACAAATTTGACTGTATGATTTTTGGTGGATCTTGTTCAGAGTTTGTCGAATATAAATTGCCAATGGTTCAATCTCCTCATTAAACATATTTGCTATTCGTTTGAATGCCATCCGCAATTTTGGAATTAATTGATAGTCAACATGGGAAAGGAGTGCTTTCAAAAACGCATTTTTATCCTAAAAAAAATAATCAATTTTTGATTTCAGTCAAATTTTTACCTGAACTTTTGTGTGGGAATAGACCATTCGGACGACTTTTTGTGCATCCGTAATCCCAGATTTGATTGAGGAAACGCCTTTATCATAGGAAACATCTTGGAAATGATGTTCCGTGTCGAGGAATTGTTCCAAAAATTCATTCACAATAATTATTATATGCCCTTGAAGACCGCCTTCGAATCTTAAATTTATTTTTTAATTTTAAATTATTTTAATTTAAAAACCTTTCACAAATTTTCAGCAATGATTCGAAATATTGCTTTTCAATGCCCAATTCCGTTGGGTCCAGCGTACTCAAATAACTTTCCATTTCTTCGGCCAATTCAATCGCAGGGAATGGTTTTGAGTCTTCGGAGATCAATTTTTTGATTTTATCGTAGGAGGCAATTCGGCAAATTCGGCTTTCCACCGCATGGAGCATCACTTTGAAAAGGGCAAAAGGCAGTTTTGGGTTTTTCAGCACTGTGAAAAGATCATCAATCAGGCGATTGATTTGTTCCCGAAATTGGGGTTCTGGCATGGAATAGCCGGACAAAATATTTTTGCATGACTAAAATATTTAATTTATTTTTGTTGTTTTATTCCACTTTTTGACCTGAATTAAATCCTCAAAATGAGTGTCCAATCTATTTTTCAGTCTATCTTGCAGCTCTTTTTCCCTTGCCGTATCCCATCCGGCCATTCTTTCCGTGAAATTTTTTGGTTTTGGCACCGAAACTCATCTTGGTCTTCCAAGCGAGCGATCAAAGTGCCGGGGAAAAGAACTTGGCCCGGTTGTGCCACCTTCAATTAATACATTATTTTTAATAATTTAAATTAAAAACAAACTTGAACAAGCCGGCCTCCTGCCTTTGGAACTTCCAAATTTATGACCATTTTCATTGATTCCATTTCCGCAAAAACTTCGCCCGTTGAAATATGTTCTCCGTCTTTTTTGAGATATTGAAGGAATCGTCCGGCATTTTTTGACCGCAAAATTGATGGGTCATTTTCCTTCTCAAAAATGGTCAACGTCTTCCCAATGATCACTTTGAAGCGTTCCGTCTATTTTAATTTTGGATTAATCTTGATGGATATTTTATTCAACCTCTTCTTCCAAATGGCAAGTGTAGGCTTGGTCCGAATATGTGACAATCATTGTTCCATTGCCCAATTCCCGAACAACCGTACAAACCCAACTGTCATTTAGCCGGACCAAATAGTTGATTGGCCCAAATCGATTGACCATTACACTGTATTTGATATTGTGATGGACCAATTCCAATTCCCATGTTTCGGTAAGGCCGGATTTTGGCAGAATTTGTCCTCTTTCCAATGCACTTTGAAATTTTGAAAACACTTCCGAAAATCGTGCATGACCAACTAAATTATTAAATTAATTATTTACATTATTTTAAATTAACCTAAAGTTGCCCCAATGGCCACGGTGATTTGAACTGGCAATTCGGGTGCTGCCTGCACTTTGGAAGCAATTCTGGCATCCAACCATCCGGTGTGGAAATCATTGTTCTCAAATTCTTTGTCATGCAATAATCCAACCAAATAATTGACTTGGGATGTGAATGTGGCGCGCAATTCCAATTCTTTTAGGGCACATAAAAGTGCCGAAATTGCTTCATATCTTCAAATTTTTTAATTAAAAATTTAATTTAAAATATGAAATTCACCTGGTTGTTCCTTTGGCAAAAAGATGACCAAATTGGGAATCGGCGAATTCATGAACTTTTCCCGTGCTTGACACCGAAAAATAGCCCCAAACATTTTGATTCGATTGGAAATTGAGCACTTCGACTGCGCCGCTAGCCGGTCTAAATCCTTCAGCCGGGTCTTCACTCGTTATTCTGGCCGCAATTACACTAATATTCGTATCCGTTCTGCATTGTTCCTCGGGTAATGGCGTCTCACTAAATTTAACATTTAAACAAAATAAACAAAAAATGTTTTATTTTACCCATATCTGTCCATTCCATAAAAAAGTCGAATTTCTGTGATTCGATGAAGTGGAATTCCCATGGCAATTTGGAGTTGGATGGCGGGAATGTTGATATTTGCGACCATTTCTGTGCACGGATGTTCCACTTGGAGTCGAGGATTTAATTCGAGGAAATAATATTTTTGTTCCGCCGGCAAGTACATATATTCAACAGTGCCGGCACTAACATATCCAACTTTTTTGGCCAAATTCACCGCATCCATTTGCATTTGTTTTTGAATGTGGGTTGGAACAATGCCCGCCGGCGCCTCCTCAATGATTTTTTGGCACCGCCTTTGAATGGAGCAATCACGGGTGAAAATTGGGATGACATTGCCATAATGGTCACCAATCAATTGCACTTCAATGTGACGGGCATTGATCATACATCTATGTTTTGGAATATAAAATTGCAATTAAAAGGAAAATAAACTCACTTCATTATGAAAATTGGACTGCCGGGGACTTCAGCCTGGACACGGCGAAAATTCAAACGAAATTCTTCATCATTCATGCATTTTCGAATTCCCTTGCCGCCTCCTCCCTCTGATGCCTTAATCATAACCGGATATGTGATATTTTTGTCCTTCATTGATTCCAGGCCTTCTTTCGCTGATGAAACGCATGCTTTCAGGTAAAGTTCTTTGGAGATCTCAAATTCAGATTCTTTTCCTGATTGCGAAGGTGGAACGACGAGCCCAGTTCCGGACCATTCGATTGTTGGAATTTTAACGGTCTAAAAAAGTCAGTGAATTTTTAAAATAGAATTAAATTTACCTGGGCAATTATTGTGCTGGCAATTTTATCGCCCAAAGCGAACATTGCTTTGCTTGGCGGCCCAATGAACACAATATTGTGATTGGCGAGTTCCTCTGGAAGCCGGGGATTTTCACTTGCATGGCCCCATCCTGCCCAAACGGCATCAACATTATTTCGGGTTGCATGCTCAACAATTTCATCAACATTTGCATAATTATTTGTATTCGCTCCGGCGGGCGAGAAGACCAAATAATCGGCCATTTTTAAATATTCTTAAAAATTTTTCATAATTTATAAAAATCGCATGTATTGATTAATTTACCAGCTTTTGATTGGATTTCTTGTTCCGTTGTAAGACAAACGAATTTGATGATTCGATCGTTTCGGAAAAGTTGCATAAGAAGTTTTCGCATGGAAAGAATGCATTTTACTGCGGCAATTCCATTGGTGGCAACAAGAATCTTAAATATGAAAGGATTTAATTTTTAAAATTTCAATAAAAATGATTTTACCTTCCTCACATGTCTGGCTTTACTTCGATCCTCACAAAAATGACTTACAAAATCTTCAATGTCTTTAAAGACGAGGTTTTTCTGGTCAATCTATAAATAAAATAAATTATGATTGGATTTTTATAAAATTTGATCACCACATTGCTGCTGACTTGTGCCGAATTTCCGCCCAAATTATTAACAATAAAAGTTTTTATGCTAGGAAGTGTCATTGGTGGCATTCCTCCTTTGCTGTTTTGATTTGATAAATTTCTGGAAAATATTAATTATTAAATCACGTGAATAAAATAAGTAAAAAATCATTCGACTTAAAATAAAAAATAATAAAATCGGTGGGAATTCTGATGAAGTTGGATCAGTAAGGAAAGGATAAAGGACCTTGGATGTGATAAATGGTAATAAAGGAAGGAAGATTGAAGATATCGATCCTATGATTGATAATAAATATGCCTGGGAAAGTGAGCAAGAAAAGGACGGGATATTGGCTGATTGGTTGTGGTTTAAAGTTTAAATTAGTACTTTAGAAGGAAATAAGTTTAACGGGAAAATGTTTTATGTTCTAATTCTAATATTGAACAGGAAATGATGGTCACATACAGAGCACAAAAATAATTTTTATTCCTAAATAATCGATTGAGAAAAATGCATTGAGGTCAAATCCATGTGCTATCGGACACTTGCACCTTATTCTATTTGGGTCTTTTCAATTTTAGTTGTTTCGGCTGGCATTGAATAAGAGGAAGGGAGGGAGAGGAGGCATTGAATACAGAGTTTGGATATTCGCGCGGATTCTTTTTAGTCAAAGCCCCGAAAAATGAATTGAATACCTCATCTTCTCATTTTATGCTATGCTCTAGATTTTGATATATAGGCGAAAAAATGGAAGGTTTTGAATTCATAAATAAGGAGGAAGGCATTATTATGTTAGTGCAGGTGGAATGATTTTTATCGGCCCATTATTGCAGGAAAAACCAAGGGTTAAATCATTTTGTCATGGCCATTCCATTCCTTATCAATAATCATATCAAAATATAACTTGGAATAAAGAAAAATGGATAAATAAAATAAAAAACTATCATTAGAAACATTTTTTGGAATTGAAAGAGGATAAAAGTGAGGTGAAAATTCGAAAAGATGTTTTTAGCTTTATTAGTTGAATTGCACCTAATTATGCAATTTATTTAAAGTGCGCGATTTTAATGATTGGTTTAATTAGTTAAAATTTCTCAAATTGTTATTATGGTTGTGAATTCTGAGAGCGTAAATTTGCTGGCCGAATAACTTTACAGCAAAAAAGAACCATTTTGTCTAATTTCGCCAAATTTCTCCTTTTTAATAGGTTTCTAATGATTCGATGAGCTGATTCTTCCTTTCATTTTCAGCCCTTTCCTCCGTTATTATAAACCCTGCTGCTGGCTTCTCTCTCTCCTATCAATTCACACCATGATCTCTGGTTTAACGTATTATAAAACACGCGATAGTTATATCTGCTTTTGATCGGGTGGTCACTATCAATTCCCACACCATTTCATGTGCATTCCATTTCCCTTCTTTCTTTAATATTTCTATTTTTTGGAAAATGTTAAGAATTGGATTTTTTTTGGAATTTTTGTGATTAAAAAATCTTGGATTTTAAAAACTTACAAAGATCTAGGAGAGAAATTTGATGAAGAACAACATGGATCATTTACACAAAGAGGCATTAAAAAATTTAAATCATTGTCGACGTTATCAAATGATTTTTTCCGACAATAATCATAAATTTTGCTTCCATCTTGCGCAAATTCAACATTTTCTGAAAATGCACGTACTTGACGAGATCGAATATCGTTGTTATTATTGGAAATTGTTTTATGATGAGAAATGGAATTTTCCATCAATTTATTGATTTTTATTTCTGATTTTGATTTGTGAAAAAAAAAAATATTGGATTTAGATTTATAGGGAGAAAAATAAAATGAAAAAACTGGGAGTTCAATTGAATTTTTTCTGGTTTTTAGGAAATTTGATAATGTTTTTTTTCTAATTTTATTTTCTTTTGTCGTTTAACATTTCAATTTCAATTAAAAACTATGTTTTTGCTTGTTAACATTTATTAAATTATGTTTATAAACTGGTTTTTTAAAGGGTTTTCATGCGTTGAACCCGAAAATTTAATTGGTTTTTTGGTTTTATCTTTTATAACCCATGTAAAAATAAAAATAAACCGGTTTGGATAAAATGTCTTGTGAAATTTTTAGTCGAATCGAAATCGAAAGTCGAAACTCGACTCGACTCACTACATATACATACTAGTAGAAAAGGGTACAACGCGTTGTAGCACGTATTTTTTTTTTTAACAGACAAGAGAGAAGACGACCGTGATCCGTGAAGATGATTATAATAATTATTTATTCCAAGTTCCAATTCCAACTCAATCAAATTATAAATTTTTTTTATAATATTTCTAAGGTTTTTAGTAAAAAATATGGAATATTAGCTACTATATTAATGATTGATATGTCTTCAATACTAAAAAAGACGAATCTAAAACCTCCATCGGTAAAAAAAATTATTTTTCTTAATGTTATTGGATAACAGTTCCTTGTCTTTTGCTGTGATAAAAATGAATTATTCGCAGAAATACATTGCATCTTGCGAAAGGTTTTATATTAATTAATCAAATTGATAATTAAAAATGAATATTTTCAGATTTTGCCAATTGACACTTATACTGTTGCTGCACTATCAAAAAGGGCTCTTAATGAACATCCATGGATGCAATATTGCGCAGTAAATTTTTAATTCAATTTAATTTGATTTAACATCATTTTAGTGCCTTTTAATCGCCGATACATCTGGACTAGATGCAAAAGCGCAATCTCATTTTAATGCTTATTTTATGAGAGAAGTATATTAATAAATTATATTAAATTCACAAATTATTTTCAGCAAAGTCGAATTTTATTTGTGAATCCAAATTTGTCTAATGCATTGGCAATGGGAAAATACAAAGAATTATTCGAAAGCGTTTTTGGATATGGAACAAAAATTACGAAAATTTTTGACAATTATAATTCATCTTTGAAAGATAAAATGGAAAAAATGAACGAAAATGAAGAGGTACCTTTATAAATATTTAAAACAATAATAAATTTACATTAAAAGATCGGTTCATTTAAAATTGAGAATGGATCTGCCGATGAATTTTCAATGAATTTGCTCAAATACAAAGGTTTAAAAAATTTAATATTATTTGTAAAATTAATAATTATTTAGGTCAATTCTCCATCCTTCTGGAACACAAAATCAATGATAGGAAATTTATTTTCTCCGGTTTATCAATCGATGAATTGTTAAAAACTTCATCCAATACTGAAAAATTTCATTTATGTGATTTATTAACAAAGATGGGAATTGAGGTGGTTCCAATCAAAAATGGAATGAATCATTCACAGCAACCAAAATTTACAAATGGATATTTGTTCAATAATCCGGATAAGGCCATTTTGAATATGACCGTAGGTTTAAGGTATGGAAATAAAAAATAAATATTAATAAATTTTAAGGGAATGACTTTTGGCAGAGAATTGGGCATCAAACCA
Source organism: Pratylenchus scribneri (assembly GCA_030063045.1). Classification (NCBI taxonomy): domain Eukaryota; kingdom Metazoa; phylum Nematoda; class Chromadorea; order Rhabditida; family Pratylenchidae; genus Pratylenchus; species Pratylenchus scribneri. The sequence goes on from JAQSEB010000033.1 coordinate 1,281,794, forward strand.
AAATTAATTTTTTGTCCAACGGCAAATATAATCGACGATGAAAAATTCCAAAATGCCGTCGCCAACACTGATTTATTGCCAGTGGAAGTGAGGCGAAAAAGGGATTTATTGCCGAATGAAGTGGACCGTAAATTTGATGTGGAAAAATATTATGGCCATTTGGAGAGTGAACATTTTGGGCGGGCCCTGCTTTATGTCCCAGTTTGCACTTCAACAATGGACATTTCGGAAAGGTTAAATATTAGCTCAAAAAATATATTTATTTGCCATTTTTATTTTAGCATTTCGTGTGCATTTCCCTCAATTGATGGAACATTGGTGGTGGCCGGTCATCAAACGGCGGGAAGAGGTTTTTTATTATGAATATTTAATTAATTATTATTTTAGGTCGAATTGGGAATGAATGGTTATGTGCTGAGGGGGCGGCAATGTTCAATTTGAATTTGAATGTCAAATTTCAATCCAATTTGGGCCGTTCAATTGTTCTACTTCAACATTTGATGGCCGTTTCAATTTGCAATTCAATTTCTCAACTTTCGCCGGATTTTCCAATAAAAATAAAATGGCCAAATGATTTATATTATGGAAGAATTAGCAAATTGGGCGGAGTTTTGGTGAGAACATCGCAAAGTGAATCCGATAAAAAATATTCATGTTTAATTGGTTTGATTAAATTCATTTTTAAATGAATTAATTTTAAAGGTGTTGGTTTGAATGTGGCCAATTCAAAGCCAACAATTTGCATCAATGATATGCTCCCAGCTGGCACAAATAAATTGGATATTGAACAAATATTGGCATTGATTATGAGCAAATTTGAAGGTTAAACCAAAATAAATTGATTTTACCAAAATAAAATTTAGTTGAATTGGCAAACTTTCAAGAAAATGGAAAGGCTCACCTTATCCGAAATTATTACAAATTTTGGCTTCATTCCGACGAAGAGGTTACCATTTTGCGCAGTGAAAATGGTCGATACGAAAAAGCAATAATAAAAGGATTAGACGATGATGGATATTTGCTGGTGAGAAACAAAGAGACTGGCCAAAATATTAGCCTACAAAGTGATGGTAAAAAAGAAGGGGAAATTTGGGTGAATAATTTAAATATTATTTTAGGGAATAGCTTCGATCTTTTCCAAGGATTAATCATTCCAAAATCAATGTGATAGACGCCATTCAAATTGTAAATGAAAATGAGGAGAGGGCGGCAACAAATACAATTAATAAATATCTACCTATTCTATTATTATTTTTAATTTTATATTTTTGTGCCATTCCATTTTGTCAATTCTTGCCTTCACTTTGATTTTTTTTATTCTGTGATGTTTATTTATATCAATTAATAGAGAATAAAAGTAATGTTCTAATAAATGAATTTTAAATAAATTTTCGTTTTTCAATTTTAATGATGTGCCAATGATTCTGGTTTCCTCATCATTTGCATTTGTTTGGCAGCATGCCTGACAAAACAATGTCAATAAATATGAGAACATTTATAATCACTTACGCCCCGAACAATGCATCATTGGAAAGAACAATTTCAGTTTTGGCCGGTGCCCCAAATGTTAAGGCCAAAATTGTGGTCAAAAGGAGGAAAAAGGCAAATAAAAAACGCATCTTTTGAAATTTTGATCCAAAGAATAACAATTAAGTAGAGAGGAAAAATGGGGACTTTAAATTACCCAGCTGCTGATTCCTAAACCAGTTTAAGACCAATATTGCCGCTATCAATAAAATTGCGTTCTCATTTTTGTGTAGATTGATCAAATTTGAACTAACTTAAATTCGTAATAAAATGGTCAAATTGCGTAAAAATAGTCAATCATTAATCAATTTTATTGTCAATTTGGTAAAATTGTATATTGATGAGCTAAAAATTAAAATTAAACTAATTAAAAGATTATGAATGATAAAACCCGCTGAAATTATACAAATCAATGGATAGAGAATATTGATGGGTGATTGAATGGATTGGAAAACAATAAAAGATCGAAATGTCAAAATTTTGATATATTAAAAAATAAAAAAGGATTGTACAAAAATATTTGTTGGAATGTTGGAAAATTGTAAAAAAAGAATTTGAATGTAACAAAACAAAGTAAATCATTGATCAGCTCCGTTCTTTCTCGTTCATTTACCATTTTGATGCGGAATTTGAGATGGGCGGCTGGCCAAATTATACCTAAATAAAAATAATTAAATTATGAAATGATTTAAAGCCAACATTGAATAGGCTGGATCGCCCGTGATTTCTCTCTCCACTTCAAGGAATGCCGGCAATTGCGGTTCCGCGTCATGCACCGGTTTGGTTGTATAAGTCTCCAAAATCATCAACGGCTGTCCTTTGCAAGCCGGCGGCAACGGTTCAACATAAGTATCCAAATGGAAATACTGCAAATGTTAATGTGATTAAAACTTTTTATTTGCCTATTAAATGGACTGACCACATTGCCAAAAACGAAGCAGCGGCGTTTTTTGTGGATTGGCGACCGTGTTTGATCGTTCAATGTATTAAAGTTCTCATATTCCCGACGAGTCAAATTCTTCCTTGTTTCCACTGGTTCTGGCAATTTTGTGTGGTCGAGTCCTTCATATCGCCGTGTTGTCAATGTGTAGGTGGTCCGGCCATTTTGGCAACGGGAACGAAGACGAATCTTCGAAAAAGTTTAATTAATTTTTGGATTAAATTTAAAATAAACTTGATTTTTGTTGGCCGCGTCCATCAAATATTTGTGCACCACTGTGAATTCCTCGAATTTATTCTCCCGGAATGCGGCTTCATCAACGCCTTTGACCAGCCATTTTCGTTTTTTGCTGTTCTTGGCCAACCGGTCCTCGTATGAAATGCCCAGCCGTTCGCAAACCACTTTGATCAATTTCATTATTTTGTCATTGAAATCGCGGCAATCCGAATTGTCCACAATGGAAAGGCATTGATGGCCAATCCAGGCCTGATGAAAATATTTTTATTATCGAAAAATTCAAATAATTTTTTACCTCTCTTGTTTTACGGTCCTGTTCCTTTGCCTCATCCATGCTTTTTTCCATTCTGGCCGTGTTATTCGCGCAGGTGTAATATTGGGATGCCCCGTCGGCGGCCGTAACCATGTGAACAATCTAAAAATAAATTAAACCCATTTAATTTAATCCTTTTAATTAATTTTACTTGATTATATCGATTGTCGCGTAAATCGAATGCATCCACTCCCAAATTCTTTTGCAAATTGTTCCATGATTCTTTGTCCATATAGGCCGATGGGTCAAATGCACCCCGGTCGCAAATGATTAACACATTTCGGTCATTTATCATTTTCGCCTGATTGAAGAAAACCTAGAGAAAACATTTGGTTAATTAATTTGTTTTGAAAAATGAAAAACCTTTTCGATTTGCAACAAAGTCAGAAGGAGATCCTTTTGGAATTGGTAGGACTGGGCCTTGGAAAGTTCTTGGAATCGCACACGTCCATTCAGCAAGATGGAGGCCGTCTCTGGGATTGTGAAGACCTGAATTTGTGGTTGATTAGATTTCCAAATTTTTTTATTAAATTTTAATTTCCACCTTCCAGCCGAGTCCCTCGAAAAACGTGGCCAATCTTTCCTGGCCTGTCGTTTTTCCGCCACATGGACCACCGGTCAACACCAATTTGTAAATGACTTTGTTGTTGTTGGACATTGTGGCCGGCGGAAGAGGAACTAAACAATTAAAAATTAAATGTGATTTTTTGAAATTTTAAAATTGATTGGAAAAGGGTAAAACATATTTTAAAAATGGAATTTAAACAGAGGAGTTTGTGAGGCTAATGGAAATGGTCACTCATATTTTTAATAAAAAGGGGATTTCTCACAAATTAAATATATTTAATAATTGCTGGGAATTATGATGAATGAAACAAGTTGGATTGTGGCTATTTGCCTTTAAGACATTATCTAGCTAGGCTGGAAAAAGCCGTGAAAAAAGAACGCCTGTCAACGACAAATGTGGTTTTTTTGAAGGGAAGAAAATGACGGTGGCGGCGGATGATATTTGAAAAAGGGTTATTTTAATAGGATTGAAAATGATGGGTTGTGGATGAAAGATTATGATTGATGAAGGAAGTGATTGGGATTAGAATGAGCATTTTAAATTTACTTCCTTTATGCATATTTAACTCACCGGGCATTTTCTCACGTCCATCAATGGTCAAATCTTCCGCATTTTCTTGATCTCCTACTCCATTGTCATTTTCATGGGCATAAAGGCCATTTAAATGCGGTCCGTACCCATTTGAAATTGCTCCATTTTTCAATTTGCCAATCCCATTGGCCATTTTCTTATTCCCAAAATGGGAATTTTGATCACATTTTCCTTCTAATCGAATTGCCAGTTTTGTTGCCGGAGGAGACGAAATGGTTTTTTGCTGCTGACGTTGATGGGATTGTTCGTGAAAATATTGAGAATGAGAAGAGGCCATCAAATTGGTTGAATTTTTAATTCAAAATGGCGATGTAAATTCTAAGTCGTCGGCAGCACAGAAGAAGAAGGCGGTGGGATGAGACGGATTATGGGGCGTTGAAAAGGAATGTGAAGGAATTTGTTGTATTGGCCGGAAGACCCGCAAAGAAGATATGGGGAAGAGGATTGAGGGGAACGGATTGCTTTATATTCAGTCTGTGCTTTTTAATCTGTAATTAAAAGGGAAATAAGATCGGATAAAGCGGAAGTATAAAATTATAATTTTTTATTTAATGCTTTGAAGGGAATCTCAAAATTAAACAAAAAGTCGCGTGGTTAAATGAATTAAAAGAATTGTCGCCGTTCATGTTGAAAAGTCGAACCAAAAGGAATACAAATTGTTTGTTTGGATTGCGGGGAGGAAGGGAAGGGAAGGGAAGAAGGAAGAAGACAAACAACAAGGCCAACCATCGGCCAAATTATTTTAAAAGGAAAAAAGGGGGAAAGAACGGCTTTCGGCTGGGTGCTTTTTGCATCCATGTCGGCTGCCATTTCGTTTATTGTTTACATTTGTGTCGGGCTCGATTGGCGACTGGCTGAATGGTAGGTGGAAGATGGCCAAAAAAAGGTGATGTGGTAGAATAGAATGGGAGGGAAATGTTGACAATTTCGGATGGGATGAATCGCGTGGAAATTTCGATGAAAAAATGATAATTTGGGGATTTGGGATAGTTTCTGCCGGAGCGAGATTAAATGGAACAAAGGGATTTAAATAAAAATTTGGTGAATGAATTGACAATAAAAGGCGCAGTTTAATTCCTTTGTGAGTTCAAAGTCAAGTTGTTTTTTACAAACATTTTTAATAAGGAATTGGTCTTTGCGGTTGGAATTATTAAGAGGATTTGCTTTTTGCATTATTTTGGCAAAAAAGAAGATAAGATGGCGAATTGGCCAAAAAGAGTAGGAGAAATGCTCAAAGTCCCAATTCCTCCCATAAAAATAAATGATAAAATGATAATTAGTCGTAAAATATGGACACCGCTGGAATTCTCGGCTCCTTTCCTACTCCTTCAAGGTACAACCCATTTTAATTTTTTATTCCAAAGAGCATAAAATGATACATTCGACCACATTCGGGGCCATAAAATATTCAACCACTTAATTCCCATTAAGCACTCTTGAAATGAATTTTGAATGAATTTATTTATTTTAAATGAATCCTTGGTCGATGGAAATAATGAATGATCTCTATTGAAGAAGAATTTTAATTAAATCTGATAATTTGATGCATTTTTGGAGTTGGGCTAATAAAGAGTCCAATTACCAAAAGAAACGGAAGAAAAGTTAAATGGAAGGAACACTTATGGAAAGAAATTTGGTACTTTATTATTATTGGATGGACTTTTCTCGAAAGGAAAAATCAAGGATTATTATTGGAATTTATATTTACAATAATAATTAAGATGTTGGCTGAATTATACTAATGGTGGTTAATTTTAATGAAAATCCTCCCTCAAGCAAATACTACATTAAAATTATAAATATTTATTTCCGGTCACGAAAAAACGAAAAATTAGTTGGCAATGAGGGATAGTGAACATTGGTGTGGACAAAACTGGCTAATTGCGCTTTTGTTGGGTTGGCATTTTAGCGGAAACGGGAAATGGGAGGAGCGATGAAAATGGAAGTGGGCGTGGGTTAAAGGGAAGACAGGAAGGGCCTGCTTCCATCGTGGTCTTTTTGCCCTGCAGATGTTTATTTGGTCTATGCAAATTGCAAATGTGTTCTTGGCGGTTTTTGCTTGGCAACCACCAACCAGCAGCCGGCTGGCAGCAAAATGAGTAAAGCGGCGGAATGGGTAAAAATGGTCGAGATAAATGGGCAAAATTAAGAGAAAATGGAAAAGAATTATAAATGTGCCTTAATTGGAAGGAAAAAGTCCAAAGTGATAAACTAAGCACATTTTTGATTATTTTCTTGTGTTCATCAAAGCAAAAAATGCGTTGAATTTAATAAATAATTAGAATAAAAAAGTGGAAAAATGAAATTGATGCCTTGGCAACCGCAAATGCGATGGATTTTCCATTAGGAGAACTATTAAAAGGTTTCATCTTCCACGTAAATAAATGAAGATTGAGGAGCCATAAAGATAAGTACATATTAAATCGATGGCAATTTTATTGGGCTACTTATTAATTATCTTCCCAAAATGAATAGAATGAATTGGCTTCTTTATATCTCTCAATTTTAGTTTTAAAAATAATTCGGATTGGATTCTTTACAAAACTCAGAAAACATAAAACATTTTATTTGTCAGAAAATGGACAGTGCAAAAAATATAATGGAAAGACGCTATAATAATAATCCTTTTTGGCGAATAGGGGAGTCGACGGAACTTGACCGAAAAGGGAACTGAAAATGTTTGCGCAAAAAAGAGTAATGTCCGCGACAAAATTCAACTTGGCGAGTGCAAATTTGGAAAAAGATAAAGATCTTAATTTATAATGAATGATATAGTCGGATTAAGAGAAATGGCAAAAATAACGAGAATTTTGTAAATTAAAGGACAAATCAAAGAATTTTAATATTAAATTTTCACAAATTTGATGAATTAGTCTCGTCTGTTTTTCCGACACAAATGAAAGGATTTTGATGGGACAAAGACTGCTGGGTGAAGAAACTGACTTTTTGTCAATGAAATGTGGCGAAACAAACACGGGAAGAGGAGAAGGTTTTGGACTTTGAAGGGAAGGAATGAATAACAACTGCTGCTGTTGTTTTTCCAGCAGAGAGCAACTCTTTAAGGAAAAAGCTAATTAAGATTTGTGTTGAGGATTGGGTTGCCAACCAACAGAAGCAGAAAATCAGAAAATTGTGCAAAACAAATTTGCATTATATTCGGAATTTACACTTTTTTACTTATTCAAAGTAAAATTTGTGTATTGGTATTATTGTACTAATTCAGTCTCATCTCTCATCAAAATACTTTGACTACCTATTCAATACAATCAAAATCTAATTTCTAATTTTGGACATTTTTCCCAGCATTTTAAACAATACAAAATAACAAAATTTAATTTTATTCATTTTTATCACAATATTGAAAATTCAACATGAACAAAAGAATTATACAATACAATATACAATGGTGAATATGGTAGATATGGTCGTTAGGGGAAATAGGGAAGGACAATTGCATGGGGGCGGGGGTGATTGGGGACATCCACAGCGAGCAGGGACACGGCCATTCATCTTCTGATCCTGTTGACGATTGATTGGATGAGACGTTCGGCGGCGGCAGTGTCCGGCAGTTGAATGTGTCCTCGTTGGGCCTTGTTCAGTGCAAATCTGAAAAAAATGGATGGGAAAATTAAAAGAATCATTAAAAGAAAATGCCAAAAAAAACCCACCTCAACAGCACAGTGTAGATGTAGAGATATTGGTCCACGGTTTGAACGCTGCCAGCCCGTTGTTGACGCAGGTGATGCACAAGTTCATAGAGGTCAAGTGGTTGGTTCGCCCGCATCCGGTCTTGAGCCAAGCTGAAATAAAAAAATAATTATTTTAAAAAGTTATTGCAAAAAAAAACTCACTAGAGTGCCACAATTGTTCCCGTACGTCCAATTCCCGCAGAGCAGTGCACCAGAACACGTTCGTAAGGGTTCAGAAAGTTGAGGAGCCGCAATGGAGCAAGATGGTTGATTGGAACTCCGCGATCGGGCCATCCTCTCCAGTGGAAGTGTCGCACAATTTGCCGGTTTTGAGGTTCTTCTTCTGTGCTCACCGCAAGTTTTGTTTTGAACAGGTTGCCTTCCACGTTTAGAATGTTCAGGAATTCGACTTTGGTCCCATTGCTGCATCGTATTTGCATTTGCTAAAATTTGAATATTAAAATTGAATTAAAATTTGTAACCCAAAACTGACCTCATCCCTCGGCCAATATTGCGCGCATTTCCGGCGGCCCATTTCCTCACAATCGCAGAGCATAACCACAGCATCAATTTGTTCCTGAACAACCATGGCCCAAAAATCGTCCACCGTTCTGTCCATTGGTCCTTGAGTGCAAATGAAGCGACGATTACCTGAAAATGTGGGAATATTAGTTCACAAAATAATTTCACTAGAGCCCATTCGCTTACCGTTTGCTCCTTCGATCCAATTTGCGTGAATGTATCTTCCTGATTGGAGCTGCACTCGGTTCTTCTCCACGCAAATGACGTCCCGATATCGATTCAGCTCTGGATTGCTGGAAAAAAAAGGGAAATATAAATCTGAGATTATTAAATGAAAAAAAAACTGACTTGACAAATTCTGGCGACGGCGGCGGTCTTGGCTGGGCTTGTAGACGTTGAAATTCGGCCTCCAGTTGTGCCAGGTTCTTCGCAGCGGTAGTTCTCGCCCATTGCTGTAATTGCGCCAAGTATTCCGGAGTGTCGTTTTCTGGTTGCCCTCCTCCTCCTCCTCCTGGTCCTGGTGGTCCTCCTCCTCCTCCTCCTGGTCCTGGTGGTCCTCCTCCTCCTCCTCCTGGTCCTGGTGGTCCTCCTCCTCCTGCTGTTGTTGGTTGCTGCCCTCTTCTTTGTTGTTCTACCGACGGTCGTTCTGATGTTCTTGGTTGCGGAGCCGGGTAAGCTGGTCTTCTTGGAATTGATTCGGCTGTATGGAAGGTTCGAGGCTGGATTGGTTGCGGACGTCGTTGATCATTGCCCCCTTTCGATCGTGGTGCTGCTGTTGTTAGGCGTTGTTGGCGGCTCATGAATTATCTGTAAATGTTGGAAGATTAGATTGTGGTAAATAAGATAAATTGACTTACATGGATATGCACGGGAATTGCAGCGCAAGTAATTGTGTCGATCGCCGGTTCGTTGGTTTGGCTTTGGTTAACTCTGGCGGCTTTTTATAGTCGAAAATTGCCTGATACATATTATCTCTATCTCTATCTACCAAATAGTACTATTGTAAATAAAATATACTGTACTACAAAAAAAATCAATAATCGAATTTGGGGCTTAAGAATCGAAAAGTATTTAAACCCGCTGTGATGCCAAGTGCTCATCAATCGTGCGCCACAATCCAAGCAGAAGCAACAGAAGCATCTATCCAAACAACCGCAAATCGTCAAGGCATGGCATTCTGGATGACAATCATTCTGATGATGATGGCCGCAGCAGGAGGATATGTGAGTCACTTTCTTTAATTTTTTTTAACACTAATTTCCCTTTCTTTTTAGTTCGCCCGCCCAGTGATTCGCAAGACCTTCAAGCTGAAATCGAAACACAACAAACATCACCACGAGCATGGGAGCAGTCACCACGGGAGCAGCCACCATCACAGCAGCAGCAGCAAGGACAAGGACAAATCAAATCGCGGACAACTGAAAACGGCCACGGGCGGGAGCGGGAAGAACAAATAGATGTGTGCTGATGAACAAATGCCGATGATGAATCCACAAATAGAAGAAGAAATAGATGTGTGATGAATGATGATGTCCATCTCAATATATTGTAATGTATTATTGTTGTATTATCTCCCCATTCCATATTTTCCTTGTATTTCCCCATTCCATATTTTCCTTGTATTTCTATTTCCCCGTTCGCCGTTCCATATTTTCGTTTGCGAATAAAAATTGTTGTTTATTTTTTTGTACATTATATTGAAGCCTATAATATAATAGGAAGTGAATTACTTTGGAATCGAATATAGTTACATTTATTTGTAATCTTTTTAATTTCAAGGATGTTTGTCAAAATCCAAAATCTTTACATTATTTCATTTTATATGCAAATTTGCTTATTCATTTCTTGTGATTTACTCGCTCCACTTTGGGTTATGCAGGTATTCTTAGTGTTATTATAAATTATAATAAAACCACATAATCCAATATAAATTCTAGTTGAAATGGGAACGTTACCAACGGAATGAATTGTGTATGCGAAGACAAAATAATGATTTAGAAACATTCCGATTCCAACCATTCCACTCAATAATTGCCGTCGAAAATGATACAATTTGGCTACGTTGCTTTGAATGGTAATTTTTTACTTAAAATTACCAAAAATAATATTCAATTTAAGTCTTCATCCAGATGATGCCGAAGAATTGGAGGATGTTTGGAAACCTAGTCCATCAGTATGGTTTTTTCCCATAATTTTACAATAAAATATATTCTTCAAAGGTTATTGGCCGTAAAATTCATCAATTTCTGGATATGATTAAGAAGGTAAAATAATTTATTGCATTTTGTCAATATATTAATGAAATTAATTGCAGAAGATTGCCCGTGCCAAAGGAGGTGGAAAGAAAAATAAAAAATCATTTCAAATCGGATACAAATCAAATTATATTTGGGAAAAACTAAATTCTACAAACAAATGGGAACAGAAGCCAATATCAATGATAAAGAATAAAACTGATGATAAACAAACTCAAGTGAATAAATTCATCGATGAGTTTGTTTAAGATTTAATTTATTTAATTTTATTATTTGTTTAGAATAATGCAAAGCAATGATGGACGATTCTTCATTGGAGATCATTTGGAATTGGAAATTCGTCGAGTGAATAAAACATATGAAGGATGGTATCGATGCTTGAGTAAAGCGGAAAATGGCCAAAATCAGATGAATATTTCACAAATTTATCACATTCAAGTGCTCCAAAATAGGAATATAACGATGGTAAATGAATTTGAAAATGGAATAAAAATATCCAATTTTAGTATCATTTGAATAATTCTGATGAATTCAACAAAGTTTGGAAGGAAAATGGCAATGGCACATTTATTCCCGTTGAATTGATTTCAATCCCAAATGAATTTGAATGGTTACAAATTTATGGAAAAGCATCAGATTGGACCCAATGCAATAAATGTGGAAATAGAACTGGCGAACAAAGACGCACAATTCAGTGTTTTATTCGGGTAAATTTTTGTTTTTGATTAATTCCAATTCAAAAAATTTTAAGTTGAAGCAAAATTGGACTAAAAACGCAAATATCAACATTTTTATGTCATTTGGTGAATTGCCCTGCGAAAGTTCATTATTGCCTCCGGAATTGAGCAAAATAATGACAAAAGAATTGTTCACTGTTTTTGAACAATTCAAAGAATGCAAAGTTGGGACAAAAAATGGTTTAAATTTAATTGATTATTTTTATAGAGTATTTGTATGGCAACGAGGCGAAATCAAAAACAAATTCGGAATATCACAATGGATGATTCGGATAAACCAGAATTATTGGATTCATTGCCGCCGAATGAATTCAGCGTAAAAGAACGACTTCCTCCACTGCCTCCGCCGATTTTGAGACGAACCATTTTTGTAAGTATTACCAATTAAAATGAATATTTTGAAAATGAATTTTAAAGGCAAATGAAGGACAACGGCTGATTTTGGATTGTTCAAACCAAGATGGGAATTCATTGATTTGGCGCAAAAATATGGCCGAAATAAATGCGACCTCAATTTTGAGCGATGATGCAAAACAATGGATTCGGGATGAAAAGCAGAGACGAATTTTGACAGCAAAAGGCCAATTAATAATTGAATGGATCGTGAGGGAGGGTGCCGGCCTATACAGTTGCGTTTCATTCCCAAGTGGACACATTCTACGAACATTTCGTGTTTATTTTGTTGTGGGCGATAAAACAAAAGATTTATTGGAAGTTATTTCACTCATTTTTCGTGCCCTCCTCTTTTTATATATGCTCATTTTGATGTTCGATTTAATGAAAATTGCTGTGCCAAATGTTTGATTTTTATTGTAATATTTGTTTATTGAATAAAATGATTTATGCATTTGTGTGACTCAAAGAAAATATTAATAGGTTTTATTAGATCGATCGAAAAAATAAAGGTTTTCAAATATTATCTACTTTAAGGTTCTACCATTATATTTTTGGTGAGCTTAAATTACCCATAGCAAAAGTTTCAAAAAATCTTGTTAAACTTAAAACTAGATTCGATTACTCTCGCCATTCAGTGATTGATTTCTAATATTTTGACCTTAATAAATTATGCCATAAAGAAAATAATAAAACAATAAGTAATCATCAACTTTTATCCAAATGCAAAACTATGTGTGATTTGGCGATCAGAGAAAATGGGAGGGGATGGATCGTTTAAAAATTGGGAAAAATCAATGTATGTTGGTCTATTCAAATGTCTTCCATTCATCATGGAGATGGTGACGATGTGGATGGTTTATGCTTCTGTTGGCCTCCATTCGCCGCATTCTTCCTCACAGCAGATTCCAATTCTTCCGAATGCTCATCGCAAATATATTGAAGATAGGGCGTCGGTGAACGCAAATTGCAATCGATAATTTCACTTCCCTGTTGACCTTAAATTACTTTAAAATACAATTAGAGAATTTAAATGGCTTACAATGCGATGCCAATTCAAGTCGAATAAAACAGTCAAGTCCATCATGCAGTCTGAATGGGATCAAATGTGGATTTGTGTGCAATTTGAATTTCTCCATCACACTAAAAATTGTTAATTATTTGGATTTATTTATTATTATTTAACTTACAAATTCATTGCGCTATCGTCAAAAAGTTGTACGCCCTTCTGTGAATTTGGCGAAAATACGCCCTTCTGCGAATTTGGCGAAAATTGCCGGACAAAAAAACGATTTCTCATGAAAGGCCAGTTTCGTGAAGGCACCGGTGGACTTTTCATCATCTCATGATATTCCTTCTCATTCATTGGGGCAACACGCAATGGAGTTGAATTGAACTGTTATTTAATTATATGAAATTAAAGAAATTAAAGGTACCTTGAATTTTGTGGATAATTGCTCATGGAATTGTGAATTATTAGTTTCGGTCAATTTGATCACTCTCGCCGGTTGAATGTATTTGAATAGTTCCACACAATGTTTCAATGGAAGACAATAACCGACGATTTGTCGAACACCTTTTGAACATCAATTTTCAATTATTGAATATTTGAAAAATAAATAAACCGTCATGCAAATTGAAAAGTTGAATATGCTGGCCTTTCATATTTGGTATTTGCGATGGATCAACCATTAAATAGATTGGTGCTTTTTGTTGTTGATTTAAAAGATAATTTTCTCTTGGCGTTGATACTGGCACTGGCATTGGTGCATTGTTGGAAACGGGTATTGGTGTTGGTGAATTGTTGGATACGGGCATTGGTGCATCGTTGGATGTTGGCATTGGTGTTGATGCATTGTCTTCGTGTTCTTCAACTGATTCATCATGAGAATGCGAATCGTTTATTACTTCCAGTCCGGCAGTTCCCGTGTTGTTTTCTTTATTTTCATGAATTGATGTTTCCATTTTGTTTTGAATTGCAATGAAATGCGAATTAGGATGGGCAATTGCAAATATCATCACATTATTTTGAAAAAACTCTGAAATTTAATACAAAAAATCATAATCTTTCAATTCTTTCATTTATTGATTAAATTAAAAGGTTATAAGTTATTGATTTTATTGATTGATTATCCGGCTTTGGTAACCAATTTTATCATCAATATCATGGTTCATGGATATGATGTGATGTGATGACTGCTGATGATTGATGAACTATTAATTGTTAGATGAAGGTGTAAATAATAAAATTCATGCTTTCAATGCGAATGATTATTGATTTTTCGATAACAATGATAAAAGGAGACAAAAAGAATAAGAGAATGGAAATAAAATCTCTAATAATAAATCTCTATTCTCTACTAGGAATATATAGGTACCAAACTGAAACGACGTTTTCCATTGACCGATGTTCGCTACAAGCCAATTCATCCATTACCAGCTGTCAGAGAAAACCACCAACAGTGGGAAGAACGATTTTTTGATACATTGAACAAAATCATTTATGAACAATACAAGGATGCCAGTGGGTTATTCTAACATTTTTATTTTTAATAAATATTTAAGATTCGATTGTCATCGTTTCTCACAGCGCAATACTTGGAGTAATTCTCAATAAATTGACAGGTGAAGGACAATTGGGTCGTCTGTCTATTTTCCCGGGCCAGGTAATATTTTTTAATAATTTGACCAAATTCGCATTTTCATTTTCTTCAGGCAACGGTCACCAAATTTGTGCGAAATGCCGATGGTCAATTCAAAATGGAATTTGCCTGCGATGATTCTCACTTGTCAAGCACGCTGCGAGGCCGCATCAGAATGAAGAAACATTAAATAAATGCATTTTTATTGTTGTATTAGGAAAATTTCTTTGTCTTATATATTGTGTCAATGATATTATTGAATATTGTAATTTATTTCCTTTTGTCGATTTCAAAATGTATAAAACCTTTTAAATCAATTTTGAATTTTCTGTTCAAAATTAGTTTTTATAAACTTCTACAATTTATTTTTATAAATAATACGAAAAATGAGTTTGTTCGAGCAAAAATAGACAATTTTTGGCAAAAGTCTAGAATTGCGGCCCCAAATAATTTTTCAAAAATGCTTTTTAAGGTAATTTATAGTCTGATCAATAATAAATATTTAATTTATTATGCAAAAAAAAAAAGTTAAAGGTCGGAGAACAAATTTATCACATTTCCTTTTTCCCCCAATCCATCAGTCCACACTATTAAAAAAATGCATAATAACAGCGATTTTGCCTATTTCCTTCCATTCCATTCATTCAATCCTTTTCATATTTTAGGAATTAGGATTCGCTGATTTGTGAGAGACTGACTCACTGACAAGCCAATCCAAATTTCCATTTCCATAGGTAGAAAAGGCCAAGAAATTTCCCCCATTTTTGTTTTACCTTTTACTTTTTGATTTGACCTAATTGATTAATCTTTTTAGAAAAACCCAAATTGTTAATTGTTAAATGGATCATTATAAAATTTTGGGCCTTCATCGAGATGCCACGGCGGCCGATATTCGACGGGCTTATCGGCAAACAATGTAAAAATAAAAATAATTATTAAATAATTATTAACAATCTTTTAGTCAAGAAATTCGGCTGGAAATGGAATGCAGGAAGACGAGGCAAATGGAAGTGGCCAAAGGAGTTCAATCCGAGGAAATTATGCAAAAATTGAAACGGGTTCATGAGGTAAGTACCTATTTTGGCCTTAAAATTAAAATTAAGGGTAATTTTTAATTTGGCCAAAAAAATGAAAATGACCAAAAGGTTTATAGCAATTAAATAGTTTGTCCTAGAAAAAAGAACCCCAATTCATTTGCCTGATTGAATGGATAGATCTCATCAGTCTCATTGAGATGTATCTTTTGATATTGATTTTGCATAGGTTTAACCAATTTTAAATTAATTTTAATCAAAAAAGCAGTAATTTTTTAAATGGGTTAAAACTCTTAATTTTGATCAAACCAAACCATGACAAATTATATACGAATTGACGCATCAAACCATTTAACTGTTAATTTATATAATCTTCATCATTTTAAATAATTTATTTTTCTTTTAGGCATTCACCGTTCTGGACAATCAAACTCGGCGCAGCCAATACAATGCCCACCTCGAAAAATTGGACCAAAACCAATATGAGAAGTTTGGCCCGAGTTGGCATCGATGGTACATCGAGGATCGGGAGCGGTCATTTCGAATGAGGGAAGGACGAATGAAGAAAAAGGAAGAAGCTGAAGGCATTGAGAAGGCAAAACAGGCAAAAAAGATGAAGAAGATGGCGAAGAAAAGGGAAGGCAAGTTTTAATAAGAATTTTTTTCGCATAATTTTATGTTAATTTTAGTGAAAGGAAAAGCAGCAAAAAATGGGAAAATGGCTGGAGATGGAAAATCAACAAAGGGAAAGCGAATTCGGCGCTGCCAATTCAAAATTGAGAAAAAATGCATTTGGTAAGATTTCCAAAATAGAAATAATTATAAATTAACTCCATCCAATTTCAGTTGCACTTAAAAAATTAACATCAATGATTGAATCAGATGCTTTTAACACTTTGTTTCTTAAATGGTTCTCATTTATTCATGGCATTTCTTGTTAATTTTTTTCATATTTTATTATTATGAAATTTTCATGGTAAATTTTTGTAATTTTACTTGTGAATAAATAATTTCGAATCGAAGTATTAATTTGTGTATTTTCAATTATAAAATAATATTCCCCTTCCCCTGACCACTCCATGTGAATAAATTTTCACAACTTTCCATTTCTTCCATTCATTCAATAATCCGCGCACTCCTCATTAGGGCATGCTAGTGTTGGGATTGGGATTTATGCTTGAAAAGGAATGAAAATGACCCAATTCTATGCTGGCTGACCAAGAATGTTGATTGAAAACAAAAGGTGGGAAAAATAAGAGTGGGAGAAAGTCAGTCATCAATTCTCCGTGTTGAGTATGCCCCCTCCAATATGTATTTTATGTAAGCATCGTCTTTGAACCAAAATGACCAAAACCAAATCAACATATTGCTTAATAACCACCATTTAATTGGCGTCAAAGGATGAATGAATGCCGCTGGCCTCTTCACTCTCACTTTAAACAACACAAAATGAAAATTGCGCCATTGCCAGCAACCACTTGACAAAACTTCCTTTTCCCTTCTAAATGGTCTTTTCCGGCCGCCCTTTCTTTAATCCGTTGACTGCATAATTCCCCACATCAAACCATTTCCCCTTTCCATCCTTCCATTCCATCTACAAATGCAAATTAGCAACTTTTTTGTCCATTTTTTGTTGATTTTGCCATCAATTTTTGATAAAGTCGGTTCATCGGCACGAGGAAGGGTATATTTTCAAATTCCCCAAAAATTTGCATTTCCACATTTCTGCATGCCCTCAAGGCCATTTTGCATCGTTTAAATAAGCCATTGCTCCTTTTGGTCAATAATAAGACAATTGGCCGAATCCATCCTTCAAAACCTTCAATGCCTGTGTTCAATTACGGTGGTTCAAATTTCATTGGACGTGAAAATGAATTGGGGAATGGAACGGCGGATGGAGGGGGAGGGGAAGAGGAGAATTTGCATGACCCTCAGAGGCAAATGTTGACGGCCCTTCCCGATTTAAGTGAGTCAAAAAGGAATGGTTCAATTTGAATATTTCCCATCTGGCTGAAGGTGATCCGTGCTTCAGAAGATATGCAAATAGGTGAATTTTAGTGAAAATAGTAATCTATTTCGAATCCCAGTATAATTGTCAATGCCCAACCGTACGAACGTCGATCATCCATTTCGTTGATTCATTGTAAATTGCAATGCCTCCGATCCCAGCTGGGCATATATTCTTGTCGTTCCGTTGTTTACGATAATATCAATCAAGTTTGCGATCTTTTTGCCCATGTTGGGGATCAATCGCCGGCAAGGTAAATCAGCCAAATTGCCCATTTCCGTACATCCATTCATGCAGACTTCTTCGTTTCCAAACCCGAGATTATTTTGAGCCAACGGCGGCCATTCATTGTGTCCCACCTCCTCCCGCCCAATCTTCAACCCATTCAACGGATGGAAATGATCAATTTGGGCCGGCGATGGGCGTCCAACAAACTCTGGTGCCACCGGCCGCCGTCCCCACCCTCGTTTCCGGGCCAATTGTTTGGCCAACACCAACAACTTCAACCGTAAATTTTGGCAATAATAAATGGAATAAAAAAAGTATTTTCAAAGGCCACCACCACAATTCCCCCGACCACGCCATTGCCTCCAACCAAATTAACAACTTTTGGGCCAGAAGAGGAGGAAGAGGAAGAAACTGGAACGGGTTTGACCCTTTTGAAGCCATCGGCGGAAGAGGAAGATGAAGAGGACGAAAATGGAGAAGATGAGGAAAATGAGGATTTGCAGCAACAAAGATTGGGCGGGGCAAGGCAGCTCAGCAGCAGTGGAGATGGGTCACAACATATTAAAGGATGTTTGCCCGGTCAAGGTGGATTAAAGTGAATTGGATTTGGATTGGATATTATTGTTTAGTCCCTCGATTCTTGCGCACAAAAGACTTTGAATTGTTTGGCCAAGACCAACACAGAATGACCGGAATTCAAAGTGAACAACGATGCCTGGAATTGTGCGCCGACCAAGGCAATGCCACATTCCCAATGCCAATTCAATGCAATTCATTGGAATATACGGCAGCACACGAAGAATGCGTCTTTTCAACGGAAACTGCAGTCCCCGTTGGCAATGGCCAATTGAGACAAAGGCCGGGGACCGATTATCTGGAGAGGATTTGTGTGGACCAAAAATTGGCCAAGTCCATTATTAATTATTTCCCTCAATCCGAAAATGCCACTTTTTAAGCGAATGTCGAAATAACATTTATCGACGTTTTCCGCAAATGATTTTGGTTGGATTTGCGGAAACGGTCATCGATTCGGCATCGCTGCAACAATGTTTGGATAATTGCCTAAATATTGAGATAAATAGCATCAAATTGACTTTATTTTGCATTTTAGGCCAACAACTTTATGGTTTTCGATGTTCCAGTGGAATGTTCTATTTTGAAGAACCCCAGCTGAATTGCATTTTGAACACTGAGGCAATTTTGATTAATTTTTTGGCACATTATTTTTTAAGGATCGAGAAAGTCAACCGGATTTATTCACAACGGAAACATCCGATTTGGTGGATTATTTCGAAACAGGTGGGCTAAAATGGCAAAATTAATATTAATTTTATTAGGATGCCCCGATGGGAGAATGGCAATGCCAAAAATGGAACAACAAACCAAAAATGGCAAGGATTATGAGGATGAAACAAATGAAGAAAGGGGAACAAGGAAAAGGGGTTTAAAATTGGGGGATTGGACCAATTTTGGATTATTTTATTTTATTACGGTAGCACCAGTAGCCGAAGATTTTGTGCAAAGGACGAGAAGGGAACGGTTGGGATGGACCCAATGGACGGTTTGCACGGCACGAAGTCAATGGACCACATTTGGCATTCAGGCCAGGTCAAAAAATGAATTGGAACTATTAGTCCTAATTAGGGCTAAAGTTATTTAAGGCGATAGTGGGCCTAGGCTTTCGCCTCGGGCCTTCGTCGGAGACCCCATTGGCCTAATAAATGGAATAGGGGTTAGAGGTGAAACAGCTTTAAATTATCAATTGGGCGAAAATATATTAATAATAAAAGTGAGCATCAAAAAAGACTGATGAGTGAGAAGGAAAAAGGACTGTGGTTTATAAATGCGGATTGGGGCAATTTTTGATGATAGGGTAGCGAAGTGATTGGGCAAAAAGTGGGAGTACAGTAGGATGGATAGTAGAGGCATTTATGGCATTGACAGGGACAATTTTAGTAAAATGAAAATGATTGAATTTGAAGATGGCGAGTTTGTGCCGGTGGACGAATTTGTGGAAAAGAAGAACGGCAATGTATAATTTTGATGGGCAAAAAAGCGAGTGGAAATTCGAGTGGCCGACAAAATGGACAAGGAAGGGGTTTAATTGCATTGAATGGGCAAAAGGCACAAAATGAACAACAAAAGGAATTGAGAAGAGAACAACGAAAAATTGGGGTATTGGCTGCAATTGGGACGACCACAAATTGGAGGAATGAATGGGCCAAAAGAGGCGGATTGGCATTGGCCACAACTACAACTATGGCAACAATTGGAAGAAAAAGCAGCAACAATATTGGGGGAAATAATCGACTTGGAGCACCGGCGATGAATGACAAATTACGGGAAAGGGCGCAACCGAGGAAATGCAGGCCGGAGGAGGAATGTTGTCCATTGCTTGGCAGTTGCCGAATTGGCATTCGATTTGGCCATCATCATGGGAAGGAGGCTACAAATTGGTGCAAAAATCCGTGTGGCTAATTTTTGTATTTGCTCTAATTGCTTTCCCAACCTCAATTTTGCCCTTCCAATTTCCCCCTTTCAGTTCTCATTCTCACAATTATCGAACATTTATTTTTATCACAATTTTTTATTTAAATATGAAATTAATTTGTCAACTTATTCCCCCCCCCCCCCCCCCCCTCTTACTTCCTTCCCATTCATCGAATGGCTAATGTAAATTAAAGTTCATTTCGGAGGAATAAAAATGTTTATTAGCTAATTCTGATTTTTTATGTTTTTAGTTAATTCTGATTTTTTGTTTTTTTAGTTGAATTCTGATTTTTTGTGTTTTTAGTTGAATTCTGATTTTTTGTGTTTTTAGCTAATTCTGATTTTTTGTGTTTTTAGTTGAATTCTGATTTTTTGTGTTTTTAGCTAATTCTGATTTTTTGTGTTTTTAGCTAATTCTGATTTTTTTGTGTTTTTAGTTAATTCTGATTTTTTGTGTTTTTAGCTAATTCTGATTTTTTGTGTTTTTAGCTAATTCTGATTTTTTGTGTTTTTAGCTAATTCTGATTTTTTGTTTTTTTAGCTAATTCTGATTTTTTGTGTTTTTAGTTAATTCTGATTTTTTGTGTTTTCAACTAATTCTGATTTTTTGTGTTTCATTCCGGAAAGTTTTAATTCTGATTTTTTTTGTTTAAATCCAAAAAGCCAATCCCTTTCAATTTATTTGGCAAGAAATGGGCAAAATTACACCAAAATAAGATTCAGTGAAGAGGAAAATGGCCTAATAAGGGAAAATAATGGATTCCGATGGCAATGGCATCACTATATAATTTATTTATTCATTCAATTGTGAATAATTTATTCAAAGAATGTGTCCAATTCATCATTATTTTCTTCATTCCACTTATTGTACTATGCTCAATGTTCGTTTGATTATTGGCAATTGTCCGGCCATTAATCGTTCCAATTCAGTTCCATCTGATGCTCTCACCAATTTGTAGCTTCTCCAAATTGTGGTTTCCTCCTCTTCCTCTTCTTCATCATTCTTCCCATTTTCTCCACCTTCGGCCAAACCATTTCCTTGTGATTTTCCCTTTTTTGCCTCCGGCTCTTCCTCTTCCGTCTCAAAATCGTCGATGGCCATATCCCCTTTTAATGTCTTCTCATCCTTGAATTCCAATGCCATTATTTCGGAACTTTTGTTGTTTTCAATGTGAAATGGTTCCAATGTGAATCCGGGACAATCCAATCGAATCACAAAAGAATGTCGATCCGAATATGGATTCGAGGCTTTTTGGAAATGCTAAAATTCTAATGATGAATGCTGGAGGGGCATTTCCCCTTAAATTCACCTCCTTCAACAAATCCAACATTTGTTCTCCCTGATCCCCTCTCTCCCACACAAATGTGAGTCTTGCTTGTCGGACAATATGCGAATTTGTTGGTGGCGGTTGAGCCCATTGAGTGGTCAACCAATGCTCCAAATCCGCAAAATAATCCTATTTAATGTATAAATGAATGGGTCACAAATATAATATTCACCTCAACCAAAGTATCATTCTCCGCATAAACGTGAATATCATAACGGTAAAGGTATTTTGGATTTGGGTCAAGTTTTGGGAAGCGGGCCAACATTTCGGCCAAATGACCGCCTTCTGAATAGCTGAATGCCCCAATGGAATCCTCGATGCCGGGAATTGACAATAATTCATTCAGATTCCTTCCAAAATTTGTCGCTTCATTTCCTTAAGTCAAATCAAAATTCACTTTTTGTCCTTCACTTTCCTTTCCCCACCTTTGAATGCATATGGCAATGCAATGCTCAACCGAAATTTATTATCCTCTCCCTCATCTCGGGACACCAAAGGACGAACTTGGCCAAGGAAATCGATCACTTCTTTGTCAATTCCATTTTCCCATTCTGCCATTCCATGCATAATGATCGACTGGAATCCGGTCACTTCGGATGCAGGTGCTCCCCGTGGAATTGGCACACGCTTAAATGGAAAATTTACATTCGAATTAAATTTTCATTTTTTGATTGATTTTAGGCAGACCGTAAAAATGATTTTGGTGAAATTTGATGGGGAAATTGGCGTTTTGGAAATTGCATTGGCCAATTTGGCCATTGTGAATGAAATAAATGCGAATTTGATGAAAATACTCATTAGTAGAGAATATTTATGCATTTTATATTCAATTAATAAACCAAATTTGGATGAAGAAATTGGATTTATTGAGCTCTAATGAAAGAATTTATCGCTTTTTGATGAATCGATCCTTTTCCCACCCACTATGGTTGGATTTGGGGGGTTGGGTATTGGGTTGGGTTAGGTGGTTGTTTATCCCTTCATTCTCATTTCCCACTTTTCCCTTGAGGCGAGAGGAGAAAAAGGCTAATCTTTGTCCACCAAAAATATTTTCTCAACTCACCCTTTTGTGAGCAACCCATGATTTTCCTTGAAAAAATGCCAATTTCTGAATGCCCGGTTCAAAATCGCCTGGGGGTGCTTTTGTGCCATTCTTTGCTTTTCCATCTTCTACTTTTGCTCCATTTTCCCCATCCTCCAATGGATCATCGAATGCCCTCAATTGTCGAATATACAAATCCTTGATCTGCCCTTTGCTGTCCCGATCAAATTTTGTCCAGCAATTTTCTTCCATTTTCCCATTGTCACATTTTCTTTTGCTCATATTGCCTCAAGGAAATTTATTTTTGATTGAATTTTTTCTGAAAATTTTTGGGAAATTTAATCCGTAAAAGAAATCAATTTTGGATGAGAATGGTGAATGAATGTGCCTCATTTCACAAAATACTTATGCCCTCCCCCCTTGTTTTGGTCGCCGTAATAAAAAATAGAAAAAAAAAGCAGTTGTTTACTCCATTTTTGACTGGTTTTTGGCCACTTGCGAGAAAGTGTTCCTCCCTATGTTATTTTTCCAGAGAAGAAATAAAGAAATATTGACTTTTTTATTATCGAATATTTCTAGGGCCAAAAATAATAAAATTGTCAATAATGGAAGTTGAAATGGAATCCAAAAAGGCAAATTGGGCAATTCTTGGTGGCATTCCCTTGCCAACTATCAATTCCAATGCATTCACGAATAATGAAATCAAATTGGCCAAAGTAAGATTCGTGGTCGGAATTTTGGGTGGAATATTGGCTTAATAAAGGTTCGACCAAAATTGGTTGTTGATGTGCCAATGAGTGAGGACGAAAAACGAGTGAAAGTGTCAAAAATTCCAATTATGCTTAAATATTTGAAAAATAATTGGATTTGGCACAGTAAAAATGGACTCGAGGTATTTTTAAAATTCCGGGTAAAATTGTTGGAAAATTTGCATAAATTGAAGAAAACATCATCGGCGGGAAATGGCAAAAAGAAGGAACCCCAAAATACAGTGGAAATTGATACCCGTGATTGGTCGCGCTACAGGCGATTCCAATCAGCATTGAGGAATGCGGCAAATGCCGAAAGGCAGCAAAATGGCCAAAATGCGATGGAAACTGAAGGTTTTTAAATGAATAGGGGGAATTGGATTGTTTTATTCAACAAATTCCCTCATAAAGAAGATGCGGCTGCACTTGAAATATTGGAGGATCAAAATAGAACTCGGCGATTGCGAAAAGATTTAGTGAAAGAAGAAATTGAACGAAATGAGGCAAAAATGAGGGAAGGGCCAAGCACATTAAAGGCATCATCCTCAAATGGGGACAATGCAGAATTGTCGGCCAAAGAATGCGGAAAGCAGGAAATGGAGCCACCAAAATGTTCAAAAATTGTTTCGATGGCCGCCCGGGCCATGGAAGAAGATGAGGAAATGGAAAAGGCAAGAAAATGTGGGGAAATTCTGAATGAATAAAGCAATTTTCAGGAAATTTCTGTTGGCCAAAAACAATGTTCATCCTCCTCCATTTCGCCAACATCAATGATGACCATTCGAAATGGTGGTGGACAAATGCGAAGAATGCGGATGGACGAAGATGATGAGGAAATGGATGGTCAAAATGGAGACGAAAAGGATCAACGAGGGCAACATTCTCCTCCACCGGCAAAATTGGGGCGAAACTCTTAAGCCAATCAAGGAAGGAACTTGGATGGATTGGCCATTTTGATGAATTATTAATATTAATGATTGAAATGATGTTTACAAAATGATAATATTTTAATTAATTTAACGTTAACAAATTCTTATTTTTTTCCTTTAATTTGTATCATTTTTATGTCTTAAAAATAAAGCATTTTATCAATAATGGGACATTTTATTAAGCAATTATACTTTTTATTTTGGGAAAAAATTTTAATCATCTTGGATTTTAAATTAATGGGAAAAAAAGAAAGGGAATTGGCTCGTTTTATTAAAAGAAAGTTACGATATTTCCGGTCGAAAGAAAATGCATTTTTGCGAATATTTTCCGTAAAGAGAAACATATTGTAGCGAACATTTTCCGGAAAATGAATTTGTACTTCTTCCGTTGTTCCGGAAAATGAATTTGCACTTCTTCCGGTTGTTCCGGAAAATGAATTTGCACTTCTTCCGGTTGTTCCGGAAAATGAATTTGCACTTCTTCCGGTTGTTCCGGAAAATGAATTTGCACTTCTTCCGGTTGTTCCGGAAAATGAATTTGCACTTCTTCCGGTTGTTCCGGAAAATGAATTTGCACTTCTTCCGGTTGTTCCTGAAAATGAATTTGCACTTCTTCCGGTTGTTCCGGAAAATGAATTTGCACTTCTTCCGGTTGTTCCGGAAAATGAATTTGCACTTCTTCCGGTTGTTCCGGAAAATGAATTTGCACTTCTTCCGGTTGTTCCGGAAAATGAATTTGCACTTCTTCCGGTTGTTCCGGAAAATGAATTTGCACTTCTTCCGGTTGTTCCGGAAAATTAATTTGCACTTCTTCCAATTGGTCCGGAAAATGAATTTGCACTTCTTCCGATTGTTCCGGAAAATGAATTTGCACTTCTTCCGGTTGTTCCGGAAAATGAATTTGCATTTCCTCTGGAAAATAATTTTACCCTTTTCCAGAAAATAACATTTTGAGAACATTTTCCGGAAAAAGAACATATTTTGGCGACCATTTTTAATTTTTAAATTAAAACAAAAAATCATGCATATTAATCTTGCTTTAAGTTTTGTTCCATAGTAAAATATTCGACCTAATCCATTCATTCATTCATTTATTGCTCATTTTTATTAATTCATTCATTATTCACTATTATTTATTATTATTATTCATCAATGTTTCATCATCATTTCCTCATTGCTGCCAACTTTTCCACCTTTGGATGGTCCTCCAAAGGCGCCCGGAGAGGAAGAAGGGAAACATCCAGCCGGGGGTGGACCCATAATTTGAGGTGCCATCAATGGGACAATTGAACGGATTTTCATTTTCATATTTTCGAGAATTTCGTTGATTTGTTGGCATTCGGAACTGCGTGTTAATTGGTCATTTTGGGTGATTTCCTACAGAAAAATAGCTGATTTTTCTTTAAATGTGTGAATTGGCTTGCCCAAATTTTATTGAAGGCATTCAGTGCGTCCCCGGCCAAATTTGCTGCCATCAAATCGTGATAGGCCTTCCTTTTTTGTTCATGATTGGACATAAATTGTTCAAATTCCTCCTTTAATTATATTCTTCCAATTTGTCTTCCCTTTCATTTTCACCTTTGCTCCACTTTTTTCTGCCCATTTTGTTAATTCCTCTTTCAGTTGCCCTTTCGGCATTTCCTCATTTTCCATCATCAATTGGAAATGTTCTTCTCTGGCATTTTCGCTGACTTCTTGCAAATATTCTGGCGGCGGTCCCGGTGCCGGATATGGCAATCGGCCACCGCCCCGATGGCCCACGGATGGAGGTGGTGGATGACCTTCTCCACCTTTGTCCTTGCCACCCATTTTGGGAATTCCATTCACGGAGAGAAATACCGCCGACAAAATTATCAATTGCCAAATCATTTTATTTTAATTCTAACAAAAAATGTGGGATTGATTAAAATAATTTTAATGAATTTAATTTTCATTTGTCACATTTTAAGCCCTGAAAGGGGCATCACGAAACGACACGAAAAAAGGAAATTCGCCAAAAGTACTGTAAACAAACGAATTGTCTGCTGATTGGAACGAGCTTAGATCGAAGGGGAAAAATGGACCGTGCATGATGAGCCCTAAAGGGGCGAGGACTGACTTGTGTGCTACTGTATTTTATGAAATCTGATGGACTGAATGAATGAAGGAAAGGAGCATAAATCAAACATATATAGGAAATGGTAAAATCAAATTTGTTTCCATTCTGCTGTTGATCTTTGCCACCACCTTTTCAATGCGTCATTTCTTCACGTTGATTTTTATGCTAAACGGAACGAACCAAAAAGTAGAAAGGACTGAATGAGTGGGCGAAAAGAGTGAATAATAAAATTAAAATGAACGCCCACATAAAATTAGTTCATTCTTCAAAACTTGTTGATCATTTCAAGTGCAATTTTGCCCATAACAAATTCATTGGGGTGTGTGGAATTGGAAATGCGCAAAAACAAAATTAATTTTTATCGAAACAAAAGAAATTAAAATGGAAAAAGGTGAAAAATAGAATTTAAAAACAAATTCCTATATAATCATTAATCAAATTTATTTAATTTATGCTCTTGCGGCGTAGACTTCTTCTGGCTTGGCCCAAATTTCCTGAATGCCCGGCAAATGGCGAATTCCCATTATTGCGATTATTGTCAACGGTTCCTGGCATTCGGGTGGAACTGAAAATTGAATTAAATTAAAATTGAATACTAATTAATTTTAAAGTTAGACTAGCGCATTAGGCACTAAAAAATTGTATTTATTATTAGAAATGTAAGTAGAATGTATAAAAGTTTATAAAAAGTAACAATAAAGCCCGAAAAAAAATATTTGCCTCGGAGAGGGTTTGAACCCGTGACTTCAATTTTACAAAAAAAAAACACTAACCAACTAAGCTAAGAATGTCGTTTTTAGTTTGATGATTAAATTTCTTTATAAAATCCTAATCAGAAAGTAATTAAAAAAAAGAGTACTAAAAAAATAATTTGAATTTACTTTTTTTAATCTCCGCTGCGCATAACTTTTCAATGATTCCTCGATTCATCAAAGTGTGCAATGAACGAACCAATTGCCTTTAATTTAATTCAAATTATGTCAATTTAAAATCCAAAAAAACCGATTTTGTCTGGCCACTAAAGCATCACAAAGTCCAGGGAATTCTTTTTGAGCAAATCTTTCATATTCCTTTTGAAAATCCTGCAAATCATCAATTCGAAGTCGATTATCCCTTTAAAATTAATTAATTATTAATTTAATTCAATTTAATTTTACTCACCGTGCAATTGCCTGTCCAACTGGCAATGTATGCAATTTGTAATTCATTGTGGATCGATAATATGCCTTATTGTATAATTCTTTCACCCATGCCTCAATTTTAATGCCAATATCCTCGCCGAAACGGGGAACTCGATTTGGATTTAATTCCAATAAAATTTCTTCAATTAAAAATTCTTCGGCCAAATCCACCAAACGATCCAATTTTTCTTCCTTTTTTAAATGGAAATAATTTCAATTTTTAAATTAATTTAAACCGGTTCAAGTCCGAGAATGAATCCGGCACATTCCGGGTTGGTCGCTTCCAAAATATCCCTCGCCGCTGCGAATTCATTCCATTGGACCATCCATTTGGTGGCATATTCGTAAATTGTGTGCATTTTCTCAATTTTTGAGCCCAAATTCCATCCATCCACCAATGATGTGGACAATTCCATTCCTTCCTAAAATAAACGAATTAATTCATTTAATTAATATTTTGACCAACCTTTTTCAACCTCTCTTCGACTTTTCTTCTTTGAAGGCGTTTTGAAAGTTTTGGTTCCAAATCCTTTTTATTTGCGCCAATCAACAATTCTGATTGTGGTTTGCTCAAACCAAGTAGGACAAAATCTGCGTGGACGGCGCCCAACAAAAGACGAACCTTGAAAAATTAATTAATTAATATTTTATTGATTAATTTACGGCATGGGTGCTTTGAATATAATCGTGCCGTGTGCCCAAAATGAAAAGACGAGCTCTTTTGAATGCTTCATTCCATCGGATTGGGTCGAGCCTTTCATTGTGAGTGTTTGGCCCAAAAGGATAATGAAGTAAAATAACTTAAAAATGAAATTAATTCATCGAAATATTTAAAAAATAAACCGTCCGAATCCATTAATGCTCGTTTTTCATCATATCTCCTCCGAATGAATTTATAATCTTTATGTAAAAATTCCTGAAAAAAACATTTTAAAAAATTAATAAAATTGTGTTTAACCCCTTTAACAGTGGAAATATTTTGTTTAAAATTGTTTGCCGGAATAAAATCAAGTGTTTGCCATGGCCGCCGTAATTTTTCCGCTGCTTCTTCTTCTTCTCGTAAAATTTTACTCCAAGAAGCATAAATTTCAGATTCACCTTCCGGAATAATTTGGGCCGATGGTTGGGTTGAAACTAAATTTAAAATTATAATTTTAATAAAATAATTTTAATTACCAATATTGACGCTGCTTGATGAAGTTTTCCTTTTTGTAAAATAATTTTGTAAATTTCTACAAAAAAATAATGGTCGACGAAATTTGTCCATTATTAAAATTTTCTGAAAATTATTAAAATCAAATAATTTTTAAAATATTTTTTTCAGAAAAAAAAAAATAAAAATATTTATTCATCATTACATTAATTAAAAGTGCTAAATGAATTTTCATCGGCTAAGAAGATTTCAACGAATTTTGTTAAATTATTGTTATTATTCATCAAGAACAACATTTAAAAAAGAACAACAAAAAATAATATCCTCAAATGAAAATGATCCAAAAAAGAATGTGAATATTGATGTGGAATCGCTCGGAAAATGCCAACTTGAATTCAATTGGTCAGTGAAAATGTAATTAAAATATATTTTGATTGTTTCAGTGGTGTTGGCGGAGTTGAAGCAGCTTTGTTTGCCAATGAACTCTACGAAATGTACAGATTATTTGCAGCCAGAAATGGATGGACATGGAACCCAATTGAGGTTGGGTATTTTCCAAAATAATTAAATTTAAATTAATTTAGTTTGAAAATCTTAAAATTGGACTGCGTTTTGCTGCAGTTTCCGTTCAAGGCGATTGGTGCTATGCAAGATTACGATTTGAGGTAATTTTTTATTGGTCTTTTACATTAAAAAAAGCGTAAATTAAGGGTGGAGTTCATCGAGTGCAAAGAACGCCATTAACTGACAAATCCCGAATCCATACCAGCACAGCAAGTTTAGCTGTCCTCCCTGAACCGGACAAAGTTGCATTTTATATTTGTTTTAATTTAATTGGAAATTTAGCCGGAAGTTATGTTTTCCCGTGAAGATTTGCAAATTGAAAGTATGAAATCTTCCGGTCCTGGTGGGGCCAATGTGAACGCAAATCCGACGGCAATTCGGATTAAGCATATTCCAACGGGTTTTTCAATAAAATTTAAATAATTTAATAAATAATAAATTTTAGGAATTGTTGTGAAAGCTCAAGATGAACGATTTGCGTACATGAATGAAAAAGTATAAAAAATAATTGAAAAATAAATTAAGTAAAAATATTTAGATTGCTTTACAAAGGCTTTCTGCCATTTTATTGAAGCGACAAATTGATGAAATTAGCAGAAAATATACGGGGAATAGAAAATTGCAGGTAAAAAAACAAAATAATTGAGATAAAAATAAAAATAATTTGAAGGTTGCTTCATTGGATCGGGCTGAGAAAATTCGAACATATAATTTTAAAGATGATCGAATTACGGACCATCGGCTTAAGGTTAATATTTTTTAAATAATTTTATTAAAATTAAAAAATTCAGCAATCAATTTATGGAATCGATGAATTTTTAAAAGGCGGCGAAAAATTAGAACAAATGAACGAATTATTGATGGAAATGTTCGAAGAAGAGAACCAAAGGGAAAAAGAAGAAGAGGCAAAAATAGGACAGAAAAATAGTTAAATTTTTATTTAAAATATTAAAAATTGCTACTTGTTTATTTTTTAAAATGAATTCTTTTGTTTTTAATTGTAAAATAAATCCAAAAAAAATATTTTAAATTACTATCAATTTTTTAAATTTAAATTTCCAGAAAAATGAAATCAATTTTATTGATGAAATCTTTTTCCAATAAATTTATTCGAATTGGAACATTGGCCACAAATTCAGCAGGTTTTCCGAACAAAAAAATACAAAAATAATTCAACGGATTTTAGCTTCAGCAAAAAGGAATCCAGTACCAAAAATGGATTTGGGTTTGGACTCCACTTTGGAACCATTTTGGTCCTCAATTTTATCCGGCGAAGAGAAGAGACAATTTGAGGGAAAAAGGCCATGGCAAAAATTGGAATACATTCCCAGGGCAGATCGCTCAAAATTGATGCTCACAAATGAAGGGGTAATAAATAATTAAATTAATAAATATTAATTCATTTAATTTGCAGAAATTTATGCACAAAAACTACGATTTCACTGAATTGGATGAAAATTCTTCCCAAATGGTTTTGGACAATTTGACAAAGGAAAATGTGCTCATCCAATTGCCATTTCCATTTGAACCGTCCACAAAAGTGCCAAAAGGAATTTATGCAAATGAATGGAAGGAGGCATTCCAAAAAAGTCAACTATTTTTGTTGGGCATTCAAGACGGGGACCCAAAATGCCGAAAAGACGCAGAGAATTTGGTCAAAGCAATCCGGCCGGACATTGTGATGTTTGAATTGTGCGCTGAACGATCAAAAGAATACATCAAAACGGAATCGGAATGGAGAGGGGAACGGAAACTTTATTTGGATATTTGGAATGAATATAGAAAAGAATATGAGAGGAGGAATCATGGAATGAAGATCAGCGAATTGAGTTTATGGGGCCAATTGAAGGAGGACTGGAAATGTAGAATGGCAAATTGGAAAGAGGAGCACAAAGCCGAATGGAACAAAATAACCGTAAAATCGTCGCCATTCAGCCGAACAATGGTAGGTTATTATGGAGGGGAGTTTTGACTATACAAATTAGACATTAATGAAGACAATTTGAATATGCAAATTAGAGATTGTTACAATAAATAATTATTATTAACTTAAAGGATGCAGTGGATGTGCACGCCAAAGGATGTGTTGGATTTGTGCTCGGCGATTTGGACGGGAAATTGGTGAGCGAAGCAACAAAAAAATTGGAGGAGTCAAAAGAATTGAAGAAAATTATGAGGAAAATGTAAGAAAGAATCGGGGAAATTATTAATAAAATGAAATTGGCAGTGGAATACAATTTTATATGAGAAGCAGAATTAATTTTGCGGAAATTGAAAGAATGGAATCAAAAATGGAAGAATTGGCCAATTTACTTGGATTGCAAAATTATTTGGAACAAATTTATGGGAATCGGCAAAGGTGGCAAAATTATTTATTTATATGAATAAATCTATCATTTTCAGGCATATGACCAAAATTCTCCATACCATATTGCAAAGATGCACCATTGAAAAATTGTTTGACAGTCAAAGAAAAGGGGGTAAATATTCTAAATTTCATTTCCTTTCAATTATTTTCTCTCATTTTCCAGTCCAATTTCAACCAGTCAAAGCAATGGCCGTCATTGGAAGGGTCCATTTGAGGGGAATTCGCGAATTATGGATGTCCGAAGAAATCTATCAAAATTGATGAATATCAAATTTAATCATTTCTTTTTTATATTTAGTTAATTTTTAATAAAATTTTAAAAAATCGATGATTTTCTCAACCATTAAATTTGGGCGAACATTTTCCGGAAAGAAAAAAAACATTTTGGCGAACATTTTCCGGAAAGAAAAAAAAACATTTTGGCGAACATTTTCCGGAAAGAAAAAAAACATTTTGGCGAACATTTTCCGGAAAGAAAAATTGCACTCTTTCCGGAAAAAATATTTGCACTTTTCCGGAAAATAATATTTGCACTATTTCCGGTTGGTCCGGAAAATGAATTTGCACTTCTTCCGGTTGGTCCGGAAATGAATTTGCACTTCTTCCGGTTGTTCCGGAAAATGAATTTGCACTTCTTCCGGTTGTTCCGGAAAATTAATTTGCACTTCTTCCGGTTGTTCCGGAAAATTAATTTGCACTTCTTCCGGTTGTTCCGGTTGCACTTTTCAAAATTAATTTGCACTTCTTCCGGTTGTTCCGGAAAATTAATTTGCACTTTTCAGGTTGTTCCGGAAAATAATATTTGCACTATTTCCGGTTGTTCCGGAAAATGAATTTGCACTTCTTCCGGTTGTTCCGGAAAAAGAATTTGCACATCTTCCGGTTGTTCAGGAAAATTAATTTGCACTTTTCAGGTTGTTCCGGAAAATAATATTTGCACTATTTCCGGTTGTTCCGGAAAATTAATTTGATTTTGGAGAACATTTTCCGGAAAGAAAAAATACAAAATTTGGCGAACATTTTCCTGAAAGTGAAAACAAACTGAAATTGGTTGTTTCCATTTTAATTTTCTTAGTTAGTATTTTTTTTCTTTTTTATGTAATTTGATCCATCA
The DNA here is from genome assembly GCA_030063045.1 of Pratylenchus scribneri. NCBI lineage: Eukaryota > Metazoa > Nematoda > Chromadorea > Rhabditida > Pratylenchidae > Pratylenchus > Pratylenchus scribneri. Next base: position 1,314,494 of record JAQSEB010000033.1, read on the forward strand.
AATTCGCGGAGAGAATTCAGTCGAAATGAACTTTGAAGAGATATTCTTTTTCATTCATTCATTCCATTCAATCTAGGCAATTCTTCCTTTAGATTTGTTTTTTTAAGCCATAAGTTCATTCAATCATTCCATAGATCAAGTAAAATGTAAAATTATGAAATACAATAAATTGCATTAAGCCGCCAATTCTATTCCAAAATTTACATATTTTTGCCCTTTTCCTTGAATTTTAATGCCATCATTTTTTTGCATCAAAATCAAAATACACTCCCATTAAAAAAACAATATCATTAATTTAATCATTTTATCTTCCAAAAGCCAACAAATTGGCCAATCCCATTTTCATTTCTGCTGATGGATGAATTCAAAAGTCAATTCAAACAATTCACAATGTCCATCCAATTCCCTCCATAAAATCCAATCCATTATTCCATTCTTTTGGCCCGCAAAATTGAGCCTTACTTGACCAAATAAAGGCAAGCCGACTTCCCCTCATCTTGTTGACTTTTTGATTATGAGAAATGACGAGAAATTGGGGAAGTAAAAGAGTGACAAATGGGGTATGTAGGAGGACAACGAAAGTTGTGAATGGGACAATGAGGACGGGAATAAAGCAACAACGAAAAAGAAGACATTGGAATTGTAGGAGAAGAATAAAATGGAGAGACGGGGAAATCATTCGGACATTGATATTCCTTTAGGGGGAATCAAAATGAATCATTCGATGTGGTGTACCGTACCGAATGTCGCCTTTTTCCATTTACAGGTCAATCGCTCGAAATGGATCCTTCTTTAAATTAGTCCATTCTAAAATATGCTCGGATTATTTCCTTTTTGGCACGCAAATTCCCTAAAATGTTTCCCCATAGTTAAAAATTGACGCTACATCAATATAAGGAATGCGAGTTGTTGGGAATGTGCTTAGAACACTGAATTGCCAATCAGAAAACATGCCCCCACTTAATTTATTATTCTTTGAATACTAAATTACCAAATTGAGAATTTATTGGTTAATAAATTGAATAAAGAAATTTGCCAAATTTGGCAATTCCACAACTTAAATTGGAATTTGATTAAAAACAAATCATCTTCAAAATGATCCTCTCCTATTCATCATCGATTTTGAAGGGAAATTCCAATTAAAATTGCAAATTGGATAGACTCAAATATTCCACCATTCAAAATCCCCCCACCCAAAAAAAAGTGCGAAATTATTAATAATTCCCTCCTTTTCATTGTTATTTTTTTTCATTTGTCCACCAAATAATTTCATTACTGTGAATTTTTATGTCATTTTCTTGGCATTCAATTTTGACATGCTCCAATGCATCATTTGTTCCATTTCAGACTTTATTGTTCTTTTTTTTATATAAATTTTCGGACACTATAAAGGCAAACAAATCCTCCTTTATAATCAAAATTGTTTCAAATATTTGGGAACATGCCCACTGAAGAAATGGATATCAAAAATGAAAGAGCCAATTCAATGCCGACGGCCTCAGAAGGTAAAAATACAAAAAGAAGTAAAAAATAAATTAAATACTTGGTCAGCTATTCGGCAACATAATCTTCAAATTATTCAACGGCAAAATGAGCAAAATGGGCATTCCATTCCCATAACTGTTTCCTTCATTGGCATTGATGAGTCCCGTCATTCCACCCATTCCGTCTTCCCCTCCTCCCGGGTACATCCAATATTGAATTGTGCCACAATTCCCCAAAATGCAAATTGGCATGAAATCAATTCATTTATTTATTCCATTGAATACAATTTCATATTTTAGGTTGTCCACCTCTCTTTCCAGTCCTTGTCCCTCCTCAACTTCCACCACCGATTCAGAAGGTCAACTCCGAAAGGATACTGTTGTCCATCGGAGGGAAGAATCGAAGAAGGCATTTTTTGTTCAAGTTATTGTCATCTTCATTTCACATAAATCAATCTTTTTATTAGTGTTGTTTTCCATTTTTGCTGGCCGGTTGTGGAATGCTGGCAGCCGGCATTCTTCTCGACAAAGTTCCATCCATCCATTTCCTTTTTCCAATTTATTCCCAATTCTTTTCAAAGGCAAGCACTTGGCTTTTCCTCAAAAATGTGCCCGAAGCATTGATCCTTGTGCCAGCCTTGCTTGGCCTCAAAGGCAATTTGGAAATGACACTGGCATCACGCCTTTCCACAATGGTCCATTCCTTATTAGCAATTCTTTTGGCTATTAAAAACATTTTAAATGAATATTTTCCAATTTCAATTCAACTATGTAGGTCAATTTGGGCCAAATGGATTCACCAAAGCAACAATTAACCGCCCTCTATTCCAATGTCAGTTTGGTCCAGGCCCAGGCCATTATTGTCTCATTGATTGCCTCATTGGTTTGTCACAAAAATGATTATTGTAATCAGAAATATTCTATTTTTAAAATAGCTTGCAGTTGGCACTCATTTGATCGAAGGCAATCAAGTTATTCCTTTCTTGAATGAATTTCTAATTTCCTCACTTTTTTCCAGTTTGATTTTCCCCGCTCCTTTTGTGTCATTCTCTCCGCAATGTTGACCGCATCAGTCGCTTCATTTGCTTTGGCTTCAATTATGGTCCCTCAATTCTCAATTCTAAATTTATTTTCCCCCATTTTAAAGGTCCTTTTGGCAATTGCCTCCCACCGTTGTGGCCTCAATCCGGACAATATTGCCACACCAATTGCCGCCACTTTGGGCGATGTCATTTCATTGGCTTTTTTGGTTCCCTTACTAATTCAATCTAATCCCACATTTCCCTCAAATCGTAGATTATTTTCGGCACTCTCCTCTATCGAGTCCGTCAATCCGCCCTCCCAATTCTCATTCCATTATTCATTGGTCTTCTCGCCTCAACCATTTTTTGGATATTATTGGCCGCCCGTGTTCGCCTAACCCGGGATGTTCTCAAATTTGGTTGGTTTTCGGTGTTGGCCGCAATGTGCATTAGCAGTGCCGGAGGCTATGTCCTTCGAAAGGCCATCCTCCATTTCCCGGGCATTGGCCTTTTCCAACCCGTCATAAATGGTGAATGAATGGGGGAATTAATGATTAAATTGGCAGTTAAATTTGAAGGAGTTGGCGGCAATTTGGTGGCGGTCCAAGCAAGTTTGTCAATATTCCTCCCTTCCTTCACATTTATTATTCCCCAACAAATTTTGAAGGCAAAATTTCGACACATTTGCATAAATCTGGCAAATTAGGCCAATTTCCGGCCAATCAATTGATAAAATATTTAAATCCAATTCGAACATTTTCGTGCAGAGGTAAACCCTGAATATATTTCCTTCTTTCAATCCCAAATTTGTTTAGAAAGAGAATCCCAAAATGCTCTCATCCTTTTGGCAATGAGTTTTCCCGGCCACATTCTCTTCATTTCCCTTTTATTTTTGACTGGCCAAATGGCCATCCAATCTTTGAATATTCAATTCCTTGTTATTTATATTTGTGCAGCAATTTTACAGGTCAAATTGGCCTAAATTATTCCATTCATTTTCGCCTAATTTTAGGTTGCCATTTTGCTCTATTTATGCCAATTTCTTTCTCGTTTGCTTTGGTCTTTCAATTTTGATCCGGACAACAATTCAATCCCTTTGTTGACTGCAATGGGCGATTTATTTGGCACTTCACTTTTGGCATTTGCATTTTTCCTTCACGTTCAAATGTTTCCGGAATTTGCAAAGCTGGATGAAATTGGAGGCACAACGCCAGCTTTTTTGCAAGCATTGTTGAGGATTGAGGCAGGCCAAGAAATGGAGCAGAAATTGGAATTAAATGGAACAACAACAACAATTGGAACAATTATTAAATAATGGAGGGGAACAATTTTGGGTGATAAAAATGTTGGTACTTACGTAACCAGTTTTTTTGGTCATCCAAGGAAAGGTTACGGTAACCCAAATGGGTCGTCCGGTATAGGGTTAGGATCATCTAAGGTTATATTATCATCTCACATATCCGAAATCCTTAATCCTAATCACCCGTAAGAGGATCTTTCTTTTCGAAACCATCTGCTGATCCTGGATAATACGAAAGTACTAAAATATTTAACATAAATTCAATTGGTCCTTTTCCCTCCCTCATTTTTATTTTGTAATTATTTCACAAAAAACGAGTATTTTTGATGAAAATCCAGTGAATTTTATTTCCATTTTCCTCTATATTTTATTATCAATGTCGAATAAATAATTAATTTGTTTTTTCATCAGTCCAAATTATAATTTAAATGGGAAATGTATTCTGAATAATTGTTGGGTCCAATTTTGGCATAAAAATGGAGGAAAAAGATTCAAAAATATTTTCAACATTTGAGGTGGAATAAAATAGAATGGCATAAAAATGATCCAATATTGAATGAAAATGGCAAAAATATGAGAATAAAAGGGCCGGAAATGAGAAAGAAATAATTTTATTTGAATTAAATTAAAAATCAATTTTTTGTTAAATACCTGGCACATTTAAATCGGTTCTAAAATGGCTTCCTCCAAATCCAAAATTGAATGCACCAGAAATATTGGCAACATTCCATTTTTAATATAAAATAAAAAAAAAGAATGAACGAAAATGGCAAACCAAAATTGGAATCAAAAAATATCATCATTTTGTTGTATGACGGAAGAAATGAAGGAAGGAAAAAATGAATTCCGCCAGAGGCCATGAATTGGGGTTGATGGGTGAGGAATGATGGATATGCATAGGAGAGGGGAATACAAAATAATAAATACAGTAACTTGTATAATATAATATATTTGTTGCCTTTCCCTTTTTCATAATTAACGTGTATTTTGCAAATTTTGCAGCAAAATTCCTTTCCAAATCCATATTTTCCCTCATTCTTTCATCATACATCTCGAATATGCCAGTCACCCCTCCCTCTATTCTACTTATTCCAATTCCCATGCGCACATATATGTATTTGCTTTTTTGTTCTTTTTCCATTTGCACGCGAAATTGAGCCCCCGGTAATTGACCGGCCGTAGACAAGAAGCCGCCTTTTTGGCCCAATGCCGACCCACCGAATGAGGAAATGGACTGTCTGGCAGCAAATGAATGGAAAAGGATTTGGATCTTTTCCAGGGATTAATTCCTCCTTTCATCTCCCACTCAATGTCAATGTCCCCTCCGGCATTCAGCAGAGGCAGGTGAATTCATTTTTGTTACGTAGATGAGGCATTATTGAAAGGGGATGTGCCATTGATGAATATTGGCCAATGCCAAGTTCTCCCAATTTGGCATTTTGCCGCCGATCATTTCCACCCACCAAATTATTATTATTATTATTTTGTGCCCGTATATTTTATGCTTACTATTTCCTCTTCTAATTGCACTTTTGCCATTTTCCCTGTAAATATTTTGCCTTCATTTTTGCAGCCGCGCAAATCCCCCCTTTTCCATTTCCGCATTTTCCCTTTCCTTTTTTTCACATTTCCAAAGCCTCCTTCCATTTCCCTTTTCGACCACTATTTATAGTATGGAAACAAATTTGGCATCAAAAAAAGGCAAAAACATTGCCAATCAGTGTCAATGCCCAAACTTTTCTTATAAAATATATTTGACCGTAATGTTCAAAAACCAAAATGGGGGAAATGTTCATTCGGCATATTTACCCAAAAATGGAATTTACGTCAAATTCCACTATAATTGGAATATTTCCTCATCTAAATATCATCATCCAAAAAGAATCATAAGAAGAAGAAGAATAATCCATCTCGTATTTATTTGGCCAATAATCCGTGTCATCCTCCTCCTATTTTCCAAATTCCAATTTCCATCCAATTCTGCATCCCAGCCAATCCTTCTCACCTCCTTCGCCCCAATAAGCTCGATCCGCTGTTTCTTTTGGCCACCTTTACATTTCCACTTCCATCCAAATTCATTTTGCCGGCCAATTTACCTGATTGAATGAATGAATGAATCCCTTCTCCTTCCTTCCTTCCGGCACATTCCTCATCATTATAATAATCAATTCACCCACCAAATATTACCATAAATATCCATTCTTTCATTCCTTTTAATCTATGGCACTCATTCCATTACCATATCCATACTCCAGCCATTCATTTTTGCACAATTTTAATGATAATTTATTTATAAATTTTTAAGTTTATTCCAATTTTCCTACGTCATTATCTACCCCATCAATTTTTATTTTAATAATTTTAATATTTTCTGACGTTTTTGCTCTAAATTTGGAATTTTATATAAATTTTTCCAGACTAAAGTTGATCAATATTTGAGAATTTTTGCAGATTGCGTGTCTGCAAATTAAATTTTATCAAATAAATATTCGAATATTCCTCATCATAAAATATTCCCATCAAATAAATTAAATTAAATAAATAAATTTCAATTTGATTAGTCACATTTTACTGGGAATTAATTAATTTATTTTTCCAATTTTTAATTCAATTTTTAACAATTTTTGTTAATCTTTTACCCCAAATTGCAAATCATTAAATTAATTCGCCTTTCCATGAATTCATTATTCCCCCTCAATTCATTTTTGTTAGTCAAAATCAAAATTAAATGGCCAACAAATTAACCAAATAAAATTAATTAATTTTGTCTAAAAAATAATGAGAATTTAATCTGCCAAATCATTTGGAAAATCCCACCAAAAAAATTAGCAATAATATTCATTCAACCAATTTGCCAAAAGGATGCACCCTTCCCTAAAATGGTGTACGGTCATTTTTCCTTCATTTTATTTCCGGTATTCCGCCTCCATCTTTGGCCCCTTCAATTTCCTCCCTATTAATTTGTCGTCATAAATTAATTGGCCCTTCCCCTCCTTCGCGCACGCCGTCTCACCTTAATTCATTCAGCCAATTCATTTAATATTAACCGACAGACGGTCTGTGGCCTTCATTCAACAAAGGTGAGGAGGGGGGCAGAGGTAACTTCCGCCGTTCCCCCTTTTCACATTTACGCAATATTTTCTATTAAATAATATTAAATTAAACCGAACATCCAAACCCACCATTAAAAAGAAACCAGCCTTCCACTTGGCCAACAACAGACTTGCCACATTAAAAAAAGAGGCCGTAGACTGCCTCTGGGCCATTGAGTTGGTGGAGAAAGTTGGCGGCGAGTTGGCCAATTCATCCACCCCCACTCCCCCATTCATTTATTCCTTCCCATTTTGGCACATTATTATTCCCTTCCTTCCTTCCCTCATCCATTTCCATTCATTCCATTGCCAATTTGCAATTATAAATAGCCACCCCCACCCCCAGGCCCAGTCCGGGTTTTATTCCAACGAATATGCGCGCATAGTCGACCCAAACACAAAAAGCCGTTGTGGCCATCTTCCCATTTATGGGGAAATGGAATGGCCCATGGCGATGTTTGATGGTCGCATCAAAAATGGCTATTCGTTGTTTTTGAAACCTGAACCGTGCTAATACAATGGGGAATAAATATTCAAATATTCAACAATTATTCCATTTATCAATTAATTTTAATTTTATCGAATCAAAGCAGGCACAGGTTGGTTATGGGGAAATAAATTAAATTAGGAGGCAAAATGGCCTTTCCATCTTCGGTTGATGCCCTTAACTGCCGTCAAACAAGTCAAAAAAAATTATTTATTATAAAATATGGGCGTATTGATTTTAAACGAATCGAGAATCTCGGAAGGATTTCTCCCAAAAAAATGGTGAAAAAAGAGAAAAAGAATGAAAATGATCAATCAAATCAAATTCCATCCCACCATTCACCCATTTTCCATTCATTTTCAGCATTTGGGTTAATTCGGTCAAATTGCTTTTTGGGTTTTATTTTTTGTTTGATTGAATTAAATAAAATATTGGATGAATGAATTCCCTTCATTTCCTTAAAGCTATTATCCAAAAATAATACCAAATTATTCCCTGCTGCAGATGATTGGCATATTTTTCCATTTGGCATTTTCATTTTCCCTCTTTTCCTTTTTATTGGCCAATGCAGCATTAAATGTGAATGAAATTGAGGTGAAATTGCCAAATTTGGAACTTTATTTAATTCCATTTAAAAAGGATGATTTGGTGAGGAAAACTTCGGAGAATAGTTCGCTGAAAGGCAAAATAGATTACAGCGAAAATGGCAAAAATGTTGGAGGGAAAGAACATTTGGAGGTGGAGGAATTGGTGCCATTGAAGACGAGCGGAGAGGAAACAATCAAAAATGTACCGAATAATAATCAAGACAAAAGGTTGTGACTTATATTATGTCTTTAATTGGGTATAACAAAATAAATAAAATTTAATACGAAGGGAATTAGGAATAGATCAAATTCGGCCATGTCAATGCAAAAAACTTGAAATATATGTTGAAATTGTAAATATCGTATAATAAATTTTTAAAATATTTTTTCCAGTGTTGATGAACAAAAATTGCCAATTGCGCGATCAATGCCCAATGATGAATTTGGCCAATTATCAGCAAATGAATCATCATCTTTAATTGCGGCAAACAAAAATTCAAATGTGGCTGCCGAAGGCAACAATCAATCCAACGGTCAACGAGTTTTCAATTTGGTCCGAGTTCGCCAATGCGTTGGATGGTGCTTGGCCACATTGCCACCTTGGTGAGCAATAATGATTTAAATTCATTTTGATTAGAATTAGAATGAATTTGAAATTGCCCACGGGCAAATTTAATGGAAGAATAAAGAATAGAATAGATGAACAATGAAAAAATTGAGTACAGTAATTTAATGTTTTTGAATTGAAGGTATTCTGATTTGGCAAAAGTGAATTGTGAAAGGAAGAATGCATGCGAGAAGGCCCCAGGGAATGAGGCAGATTGCGGCCAAAGATGTGATGGAATTATAAAGTGATGGGAAGAATTTGGAATTGAATTAATTTTTATTAAAATTTAAAGGAATTTGCCAATCCGTCCTGTCCTTAGTTGCCAATATTTTTGTGATTTGGCCTATGGAGGATTGGAGAAAACAATCCAATTTTGCAAAAGCAAATGCCCACCATCATAAATTAATTTATTTATTATTATTTATTCCATTTTGTGCAATTTTCACTTCCATGTTCCTTTTAATATGAAATAAAAAGTATATTTTACCTTGACTTGAATTTTTCGTTAAATTTTAAATGAAAATAGTGAATTTTAAGCAAACAGAAACACAATGTTTTTAAGCTAGGAAACACAAAATGTTTTTAAGCTAAGTGAAACACAAATGTTTTTAAGCTAAGTGAAACACAAAATGTTTTTAAGCTAAGTGAAACACAAAATGTTTTTAAGCTAAGTGAAACAAAAAATGTTTTTAAGCTAAGTGAAACACAAAATGTTTTTAAGCTAAGTGAAACACAAAATGTTTTTAAGCAAACAGAAACACAATGTTTTTAAGCTAGGAAACACAAAATGTTTTTAAGCTAAGTGAAACAAAAAATGTTTTTAAGCTAAGTGAAACACAAAATGTTTTTAAGCAAACAGAAACACAATGTTTTTAAGCTAGGAAACACAAAATGTTTTTAAGCTAAGTGAAACAAAAAATGTTTTTAAGCTAAGTGAAACACAAAATGTTTTTAAGCTAAGTGAAACACAAAATGTTTTTAAGCTAAGTGAAACACAAAATGTTTTTAAGCTAAGTGAAAAACAAATGTTTTTAAGCTAAGTGAAACACAAAATGTTTTTAAGCTAAGTGAAACAAAATGTTTTTAAGCTAAGTGAAATACAAAATGTTTTTAAGCTAAGTGAAATACAAAATGTTTTTAAGCAAACAAAAAGACACAATGTTTATATCTCTGATATACTTCCCTTGGAGAATCTCTGAGAAATAATATCCCATGTGCACTAATGGAGTAAATACGGTACACTACATAATTATACTAAAGAACGAAATGGAGGACATCAAATATGATGAGGATGCCATTTAATTTTATTTGTCCGATACCAACCTCTGATTGAAATGTTCATCCATCAATGGGAAATTTCGCATTTGAGTAAGTTTCCATTCGGAAAAAGGAAACAATGATTCTATTCGATTCAGCAATGATAAAGTGTTACAATTTTTACATACAAAAAGAAGATATTCCTTTTTTTATAATATTATATGGTTTTATAATTTTTTAAGAATGATAATGGACAGCAGTTTATTTAAATTTCTGAATCCAATTGAATTTGGCAAAACATGTTGATTTGATAGTGGATTTGGTGCAGAAAATGGAAGAAGAAGGATTGCCTTGGTACGGTACGCGAAAATGACTATTGCCCAAGGGAATGGAATTGTTTTTAGAAGGAATTCGAGGGAATGAATTGGAGACAATCAACGAAGTTATGGTACAATACAATAATATTGAATTAATATTTTTGTATTATTCAAAGATATCGGGTGATTTATTGCTCCTCAATGAGTAAGGATTTTATTATAAAGGATTTGGATCATAAATATTATTAATTTTCCCTATAAATATATTTGAATATTTATTGGAATAAATTTTGCTTAAATGTCTGCTAAATTCGAGTACGGTTGATCATTTGGCAATTGTAGCGAAAATAATTCGATTAAATATTCTGTGCTTCCCTCTTTGAATTGAACTGAAATGAAAAGCATGAAGAAGGGCTATAAAAAAAGAATGGGGCTTAATTTAATTATTGGATTGGGGGGAAAGGCACAATTGTGTCTCCTTTTCCCTTATGGGAGTGGATCAACTACCGCAAACAGGTAATGGCACATCCTCCCCCCTCCCACCCCACACACCCCAATGTCAATATACCTGTGGGGGAAAGTTGGGTTTGGGCGAGAATGCCGCCGAGAATGGTTGGCTGACTGAAATGGATTCCTTCTTTACCTAAAAATGTTTCCTTTGGAGGATGCTTCTCCCCTCACTCAAGCAGATTTACTATTTCCTCCCTTTTGTCAACGCCAAATTCCCCATCAATCTTCAAAATCATGGGAGTCAAAATTTATTACTTTATATGGAAAAGGGGGAAATAAATCCCCTCACCCTGTTTTTTAACGTTGACATTCCAAAATGTTGAAAAATGAAGGATAACCTAATCCGCATAATCCAAACCTTAATCCGTAAAATGTCATTTCTTTAAGATTATTTCCATTTCCTCATCCCATTTCAATGCACATTTCCCCTACATTCCCTTTTGTTTTCCTATTCCTTCTCCTTCTCCATGCAAATTGTTTGGCCATTGAAAGAATTGGCAATCAACATTCAAATGATGATGGCCGCGCATTGAATGTCCAATTGGGGGCTGATGGTGGATTGGAATTAATTCAACATTGGGTTGTGTCTTTCTCACATATTTATTTTTATTTACATTTAGATGGATCAAGCATTCAGTGGTCTATTCGCCGCTGTTGCCAATTCGAGGTAGCCCTCAAAATGTTTGGGCAAAATATTTTGAATTATTTTCAGAATTGAAAAAGCCCCAAAAGAAGTGAAAAATGGGCTGGAAAAATGCTCAAAAAATGTAAAAATATAATTAAAAATTCCAATGCTTTTTGTGCTTTAGGCAGCCGATGTAATTTCCCATGCAAAATGTCTATCAAAATTAATTCGTGGGGAATTTGGTAGTGAACGGATTTGGAGGAGATTGGAGCAGGAAAATGGAGAAAAATCAACAAAAATGATCAAAAAAACGGGAATAAATAGTAATATTATTAATAGTGAAGAAGAAAAAGGTGGTAGATTGATCATCGAAGGAGGAGGAGGATTAATGATCAGTAAGAGCAATGAAGGAGGATTTGTGAAGAAGAAAAAAGTGAGTTTATTTTAATTAATTTGGTATAATCAATTCATTCAAAACAAAGAAAAGCCGCTTTGAAAAATTGGCATTGAGGAAAAATGGAGTAAAAAAGAAAGCAAAAACAATAATTTTGGACAAAAATGAAAGACGAGAAAAAAGAGGAATTAGCAAATTGGAAATGAAAGAGGAGAATTCAACAATAACAACAAAATGGCCATTGAATATTCGAAATGAGAAGGAATATTCATTGAGGGAAAAAATGGCCAATACAAGTCCATTGGGGGCAGTGGCCCAAATGTTGAATCGAGAGTTGTTGAAGGCAAAGAATAAACCGGAAAAAGTGATTCAGTCAGTTGAAATTGGGGAATGTGAATTAAATTGGGGTTTTTGCACAGATGGCAATCAACAATCGAACGAATAAAGGGAATTGCACAAAAAAGGAAGGAGGAAAGGAGAAAACAAAAAGAAAATGCCAAAAACGATCAAAATAATTCTCTGTTGACGAGAATTATGGCCGAAAATGGAGGCATGAACAATGGCAATGGAGAGGATTCATTGGAAGATGTAAGGAAAATATGGAAAATATTTTGGCATTCATATTCATTTGAATTTTTAACACATATTTTGCTCAATTCATCATTCTTTTTATAATTTTCAATGTAGTTGGAGGATGTAATGAAGGACAGGAGCAAATTGGAAGCCTTGATCCGTCGTGAAAGGAATAAGAAGGGAATGCAGCCGGCAAATCGGCTGATCAATTTGGTGAAACAAGGCATTCAACTTGGATTCAGAATGGCCGGCGAGAACACTACTGGATGGGACGAGAAAACTTGGAGATTAATTTCACCACGATTTTTGAGTGTTGTTGCCGAGGAGGAAATGGCCCCACAAAATGAGACCGTAATTCTTTAGGATTCAATTTCATTGATTTGCCATTCATTCATTTTCAGGTGAATTTGCTTTCGCCTTCACTTCTTTCAATGCATGATAAAGGCCAAAACTTGGAAAAGGCCATTTCAATGCCGGCATTGCTCAGTAACTTTTCCAGCCAAGATCAACAACATTGGATGAATTTAATAATGGAGGCGGCTGGAATAAATGAACAAGCGGATAATTTGGCAAAATTGGGGGAGAAGGGGGCCAGTGATGAAATGAATGAGAAATTGGAAGAAAATTCACCGAATAAATTGCAAAAATTGCTGAAAAAGACAAAAGCAATGTACGAAAAAGAGGTGGGAGAATTATGGGGGAAAATTGAATGGAATTTAAACAAAAATAATTAGATCCGAGGAAAAGATGGCCAGCCACTTTATTTCTCCCGGGAAAATGTGACCGAACGGTTTGGGGCCTATGAGAGGAGGAAAATTGACACTTGGGAACATTTTATGGGAACATTTACACAAAAACAGGTAATCCAAAGGGCAAATCCATTTATGGATGAATTTGGAATTTGCAGAAAGAGGAAATGAATCGAACCGGATTTGCCTCGATGGACAAAAGACAATTGGAACTGATTTATGGACCAAAATCGCCATTCAACGATTCTGAGGCATTCGGACGACTTTCGGCAGTGAATGAATCGATGATTGCGGAAGGCATGGAAAGGGATGTAATCAATTAAAATTACTTGGAACAATTCAATTGAATAATTCCACAGATTCATCGAATTGCCGAACTCCGTTCCTGGACATTGCAACGCCGGCGGGATGTGGTCCTTTCGCCCATTGTGTCGGCCCCATTCGTGTTGGCCGCCCCCGCCCTCAGTCAATCCGTCATTCTTTCCCCTGTGGTGCTTTCTCCGGTCAGTCCTCCCTCCATCAAATTAACTGTCATAAATCCCCTCTCAAAGGTGGTCTTGACCCCAGCCGTCCTTGGCCCATTCATCCTCTCCCCTTGGGTGTTTGTGCCGGTGATCCTCTCGCCCCGTGTCCTTTCTCCCCTCATTTTGCATCCGGTCATCTTCTCGCCCATTGTCCTCTCCCCTTTGGTGCTCCATCCGTTCATTTTGGCCCCCGGCGTATTCAATCCAATTATCCTTTCCCCATTGGTCCTCACTCCATTCATTCTATCTCCACAAGTGTTCACACCGGTCAGTCCATAATAATTGGGATATATTTATTTATTCATAGCTAAAATATGACCAAAAATGGAGTTAATTTTTTAAATTTTTTTGTTATTATTTAATGAATGAATTTAAAAAAAAAATAAATGGAATATTTGTGCATCAATTTAATATGTTAAAAATGGTAAAAAAACATTGACAAAAAGATTATAGTGGTTCAATCTTCAATGATTGTCTTGGACCCTAAACTCTATATCTAATCGATATATCTCATAAAGAGGCTTTTGGTTTTTTGACTTAAAATTAATTTAAATTTGGTTAAACCTAAAACAAATGATTTTCAAATAATGCATGGCATTGAGATCTATAGATGGGTATATGGTTTGGGGGTTAGGACAAACATTGAACCACTATAATCTTTTCATCCTTTTCAATACTTTTGCCAAATTAATTTATTCATTTAATTTTCTCCTCAATTTCAGCTCGTCCTCTCCCCATTGGTCCTGAATCCATTGATCCTAACTCCAATGGTCAATTCATACCCAAATTCTTAATTTTAATTAATCATTTTCCACAGGTCGGTTCTCCGCTCGTCCTTTCCCCTTTTGTCCTTTCGCCGGTCATTGTTTCGCCCCAGGCCCTTTTTGCCTTGGCCCTTTCCCCGTATGCACTCTCGCCAATCATCGAGAGCAAATTATTCGCCACCGTCCTCATCCTCTCCCCAAGTTGGCTGAGCTGATCAAAATTAAATGGATTGCATTTATTGATGACTGATGAATGATCTAATTTTTATTTTAATTTAAATATAATTTAAATAAAATTTTATTGCCTTTTCCACATTCTTTACAATTTTGAATAAATTATGCAAATTAGAATTTACTAAAAATATTTTTTTTATTTCCATTTCCCACCGATTCCATTTCTTCTGATTGGATTCCACAGATAAAGGATAGGAATAGGAGGCTGCCAATATGTTTTTGTGGCCAATTCTTTCAATGAAGAATGGGCAAAAGGTCGTCAAATGTGCTGATGAGTTGGGCAGAGAAAATAGCAAAAAGTTGTTTAATCGAAAACATAGTTTTGTCTTACTTTCCCCCACTTCCATTTGGCCAAGGTTTGCCTTTCGTTTTTCGTTTTACAGCCAGCAGAGGATGTGCCCCGACAATTTGTTGTTTAGTTTAGAGGGTAAAACATTCCCAGATTCCCCTTCCCTTCAAATCATTCCTTCGAAAATGGAAGAAGGCCTGGCCATTCCCACTACCTCCATTATTTTTTGCATAAATTTATTTTTAGATTTTTTCCATTTTTCCTAATTTTTCCTCTGTGACAAAATGAACAACAATAATAATAATTGTTTTGGTGATTGGCAAACAGTGCCAAACTCCCCATCATCCACCCAATCCACTTCCAATGCCTCAAACTCGCCACAATTTGGGGTCAATTAATTTTCACTCTTTTAAAAATAATTCATTCAAATTCAGACAAATGCCAATGCCAGCCAACAGCCTCAATTCTTCATGTTGACCGATGGTGGACATTACGGGAATGGGGCAATTCCAATGCAGCAGCCACAAATGAATGGAATTGGCATTGGCAATCATCAACAAAATGTTCAGCAACAGAAGCAGCAGGAATTGATTGAGCCATCTGAGGCAATTAAAGGGATAAAGGGGATTTAGCCTATCTGTTTGAATAGATAGTGCATTATTTTCTAATTTAAAATATTAAATTTCCATCCATAACAATAAGAAATACCAAAAATAATTTTTCTCATTTTTTTAGTGCTAAAATAATAGAATTCCTGAGGAATGTAAATATAGTGCATACTGTATCCATTTCCCTCATTTTGATTGAAAAGGAAAATGAAGGGAGAGGGAGAGGGCAGAGGGGCCCTTTCATTTTTTTGATTCGCCCTTAAGCATTATTTTAAATACTGTACCCATTTCCCTCATTTTGATTGGAGTAATTGAAGGGGAGGTCCTTTTTATTCATTCTTTTCGATTCGTTCTGAAGCATTAATCTAATAGAATTAGAATCATAAATTGATGCAATTTTCAGATGGAAAATGACATCGAAATTGATGGGACATGCGATGAGGTATTCAAATGGAAATATTATCTTAAGTTTTACCCAATTTTAGTCGATTTGCGAGGATTTGAACTTGATGCACTTCAGCCGAAAGCAACAGCAGCCAATCAAGAAAATGTTCAACAAAATCCAGGTGAATGCCAATGGTGGAATTCTTGGCATTGGAAATAATGGGGTAAGGAGCAATGGGATTGGGGATATTTTAGTAAATTTTCCATTTCCATTTTAGGGCCGAATTACCAAGTGCAAGAAATTGATCTTCCGGCGATTGAATGTGGCCACCACCGTGAAGTATGCATTGAAGCAAATTGAAACACAAAATGAAGGAGGAAATGATGAGGAGGAATAAAAATGGTCAATGAAATGAAGAATTTGGACAACAATTGTGAAGAAATTAATGAAGATGGAATTTTGCGCATTTTAAATTAAATTAATTTGTAAACATTTTTATATTGGGTCCATTGGATTTTTTCATTTTTTATCAATTAAACATATAATAAATTTTATAAACTGTTTATATATCAAAGAAATGTTAAAAAGGAATTAATAATTTAAATAAGCTACCCAAAAATATGTAAATTTAAAAAAATGTGTTTAGTATATTCCCATTCCATAAAATGTACTTCATAAAATTCATCAACCAAAGGCCAGTGTATTCATTCCTCAATGTTTATAGCCAAATGCCGCACTGCTGCTTGATGGTCGGGATGTGGAAGGGGAAGGAGAGCAGGGCGAGAAAATGTTGGGTGAACGGTTTGAAGAGACCACCACGGATTTGGGGCGCCGAATTGAGAGGAAATTCTTCTTCTGGCCCACCAAAATTGAGCCTCCTTTCTAAATTATAAATTGCTTGAAGTGAATATATCAATTTCCAATCCTACTTTGTCCCCATCGTGCTTTTCCTTCCTTTTTCGGCCCAATCCTTCCAACAATTCTTTTCGCTGACGGCATTCCTCCTCTTCCTCTTCTTCTTCTCCTTTCTTCCCATCTTCTTCCTCCTCAACATCTTCATCTCCGACCATTTCTTCAAACATTAATTCCTCCTCCTCCCCCTCCCGGTCATCCATCAAATAAACTGCATTTGGCGAATATTTTCCCTTATGATTTTCCTCCTCCCCTGGCTGATCATCTGCCGCTTCTTCCTCCTCCCATCGGCTTTTCCCCTTCCTTTCCCCTTCATCTTTTCCTTTCTTTATATCCACATTGGACCCATTTTTGGTTGAAGTGGAGCCAGACGATGATTTGCTTCTTCGACGTCGATTATTCTTATCTTAAAAAATGGAGTAATTAATTATTGGCAATTTTTGGCTATTAGGATGACCTCCTCCATTACGTTGTTTTTGCTTTTTGTCCTCATTCCCATCATCATCCATATTCTTGGCCAATGATCTCAATTCCATTCTCGATGGGTCTGGTGGCGATTCGGTGCTTCGTTTTCGCCGTTTTCTCATTTCTTTTGGCGAATTTGAGCGTTTTCGACAAGGCGATGGGGAATTGGATCTGAATGAACTGCATAATTCTATCTTTTTCTGCCATTGTCAATGCCAATAATGCCTAAGGACCTTTCCTATTTATCCTATATTGTATCCGCACTTTTGCTCATCCTATCAATAAAATTTTGCCCCAATCTGCCTTTTTAAACCCCCTTTTTTCCCCACAAAATGTTCACTTTTCGATCAGTTTTTGCCGGCATTCTGTTATCACATTTTTCCGGTACAATAGATAAATAATAATTTAAAGTTAATTCGTCTCTTATCACTATCCAATTTTTTGGGCCACTGAGGGTTTAGGCTCCCGGCGAAGGCCCCAGGCCTCGAGCGAGAGCCTAGGCCCATTCTCGCCCCAAACAACTTTGGCCCCAATGGTTCTTTAGCCAAGATTAGGATTAGGACTACTATTTTTCACCTTGAATTGCTTCCACTGCTACTCGTCGAACTTCGGCCTCCTCCTCCTTTTCCCTTTCTTTTGTGCTTTCTTTCCGGTGAACTCGATGCCGATTTTGATCGTCTCGAATGCTTTCGGCGTGGACTTGTCGATCGTGAGCGTCGATCCATTTTGTGATCTTTGCGTTTACGGCGATGGTCTCTTTCATCTGGGCTTTCGGCAAAAATGTTGCCCGAACCTCGAATTGGCGAAATATATCGGCCTCCTCGCCCTCGACCACGTCTGTAATTTTTTTATCCTTTTCCAAATTCTTTCGTCCAACATATTTATTATTTACGCCTTTTTTAATTATTTATTATTTACGCCTTTTTAATTAATCTGTTAAAATTTCCCTTTTGAAAATTCATTCCTTAATAATTATATTAGCCAATTTCACTGCATTTTTTTAATCTCAAAAATTTTCAATTTTTTTTCCATTCATTCCATTCATCATGAAATTTTTTTCTATTTGTATTTTTTTCATTTTTCATTCTCACATTGGTCCTCCTCGAAAGTTTCCCCTGCCTCTGCCCATAAACCGGCCTCTGCCACCCCCCATTCCCCCAAATCGACCAAATCCATTTCGATCCGCCATTCCTCCTCGATCACCGCGTTCACGTTCATTGCCAGCCGGGAATGTCTCAATCACTCGGACCATTTTCAGCTCATTCTCTCTAAAATGGGAACAATCATTCCGTTTGCCCTTTTCCATTCCATTTTTGCACCGTTCATCAAAACGAATTTCCACTCCCCCTCCTCCAATTCCTCCTTTGCCCATTTGTTGGGCCATTTGCATTGCATTTCGGACCCCCAGGGTCATTTCATCATTGTGGGCATAGAAACAGTCTTTGCCGAATTTGCATCCACCGTATTTTTCGTAGAAAATACATTGGCGAACAACTGCACAAAATTTGGGGGAAGAAGAATTGTTTTCGGCAGAAAGAGAGATCATTTTTGAAGCGGAAATGAAAACAATAATGGAGAGGCTTACATGCTCTTGATGAGGGCCTTGAGTCAGGAGAACGTGACCGCGGAGAATGTGGACGGGATGACATATTGTTGAATTTGTTAGTTTGTTTTTTGTTAACAAAAAAATATATTTCTTCTTGTCTTTTTGGTTGTTTTATGCTTGCTTTTCCTTAATTCCGTTGGTTCAGCTGCTTTATTTACTGGTTAAGAAGGACGGGAATAAAACAAGAAAGAATTGAGAAATGGCCCAGAAATTGGGCTTGTCCAGCTTTTTCTTTCCCTATTTCCCCTATCAAAAGCCGGGAAATGATTTTGCCTACTCCTCCCTTCATCCACAATTCGAAACGTGGCATTAGGTGCGCATGTGCACCTGAAATAGGACGACAGAGGCAGCAAAAACATGAAATATATCAATATCAACTATATTCTTGCTTGATTGATGGATCCTTCATACAATATTGTAATTATAACGAAGGCTTATAAGCTTTTTGTCCTTTCCAATTTGTAGAATTTTGTTATTCCCCATTACAATTCATTAGAAAAACATAATTCAGATTAGTTATTATTATTAACATAAATAAAGGTTTAAAGGTTTAAAAGAATGAAAAAGACTTTCAAAAACTTAAAATCAACAAAATGGGGTCTGGATTTTTTTAAGGAAATATTCGATACAGTACAGTGTAAAGAGAGAAAAAAGTAAAGTATTGTCAATTAAGAAAATCAATAATTTACGGTATTGAAAAACAAAACGCCATTTTTACAATTACAGATTCCCATTCCCATTTCAATATAAAAAGAAGAGGGATCTTGTCTTGAAGTCAACAAGTCATTCATATTCAATCTTGCTTGCTGTGTCCATCAACATTCAATCCATCTTATTTGCTCTTCAAATCAACAACATGAACGTCTTCAGCTCTCTTCGTCAAATGGTATGTTAATTAAATGTTTAACAAATTTTTAATTTCTCCAAATTCAGATTTCCAAGGCGCCCGACAATTCTGATGATGAAAGTTCAAGCAGCAGCAGCAGCAGCTCAACCCGTTCCAGTTCCAGTTCCGAAGAAGAAAATGAGGATGAGCGGAAAGCAGCAAAGGAAGAAGGAGCGGAGCCAGAAGACAAAAACGAAGAAGAAGAAGCAAGCGATGACGAGGATTTTTCGGATGAAGACGAGAAAGAGGTAACGAAATAAAATGTCAAACATCAATTCATTAACATATTTTAATTTTCAGTCTGATGTCTACAGTGATCTTGTCGCTCCAGTGTCGTCATTGTTGGACTCATTCCGTTCCAGAATTGGCTATGGGATTCCAACCGGTTAGTTTTTTTTGTTCAATTTAATCAAAAATAATCTTCCTTTTTCCCGCAGACTTGATTTCCACACGCACAGGCCGCGATGATATTAGTCCACAGCTTGGAAGAGCAGAATTTGTCAAATCTGATGATGAACAGAAGAGCGAAGTCGAAACCACTCAAGCAGCGGAGGATGACGATTTTGATGATGTTAGCACCGCCCATACAGTTGAAAGGTTAGTCAATTAGCTTTTGTGAAAATTTTAAATCAAATTAAATTATTTCAGTCAAACCAATTTGGTGGCGCAAGAAGTCGGCATTGCTCAACAGGATCAGAAGAACGAAGTCAATCCACCGGCTCAACAGGATCAGGAGAACGAAGTCAATCCACCGGCTCAACAGGATCAGGAGAACGAAGTCAATCCGCCGGCTCAACAGGAGAACGAAGTCAATCCACCGGCTCAACGGGATCACAGAAGAAGGAACGATGTCACTCCACCATTCGAGTCAGCTAATTGGCAGGGTCAACCAAATGCGAGCAGACATCCTCCGTGTAAATGCAAGGCCAAACATAGAGCAACATGTACCTGCACCTTCTACGATTGATCTTCCCAGTCCCAGCCTCTTCCCTTCATCGTGTTTTGTTATTTCTATATCCATATGCTATTGTATTGTATTTCCCCAACTTTGTTTATTGATTGTCTATATTTTTGCTATTGTTCTTTGTATAAAATAAATGATAAAATAATTTTTTGTGGACAAATTTTTTACGTGTTTTTATTTTACAATTTGTATATTTTTTTTATCAAAATTTTCGACTTCTATGTTTATAAATTAGTTTGGCCTTTGGCGAGATTCTATTTTCTATGTTTCCCTTTTCCAATGATATTGCATTTTGCATCCATATAAATTAGAAATGGAAGGGGAGGAAATATTTTCCTAAAAATTGTAATCATTTTTGATCTAATGAATGATGTGATTTAAAAGTGGGAAAGATTCGATTATCCAACCAATCAACATTTAATTTAATAGAATAGACATTTAGTAATATTGGATATCTGCTGATTGCTAATTTAAAATTAAAGTTTTGATTTGCTTTTTAGATTCTAATTTGATTAAATTAAATCCAAAAAATATTCAATAAAAATGGCTCAAGAAAGCACAATTATTTGGTATATTTTTTATTGAGTTTAATTTAATTACTTTCATTTCTTTCCAGTGTGGACAATTCGGAATGGATGCGTAATGGCGATTTACCCCCAACAAGATTCAATTGTCAACAAGAGGCCGTGAGAGCATTGATTCATTACAAGTTACGTAGTAACCCGGAAAATTCGGTCGGCCTTCTTTCATTGGCAAAGTTTGTATTGATTGATTTTGCAATATTTAAATTAACTTTTTAAGTCGCGTTGAAGTGCTCAATTCATGTCTTACGGATGATCGAAAGCTAATGGTCCGCCTGCATAGTTTGGAAATTAATGTTTGTTCAAAAATCATCTTTCTAGTTATGATGAACTTTTCTTTAGGGAACTGCACAAATTGTTGCTGGCATAAAAACTGCATTTTTGGCACTCAAACATCGAAAAAACAAAAATCACAAGCAACGGGTTATCATTTTTATTGGAAGTCCTTTGGACCAATTGGTCGAAGAAAAAGATATGGTATAAATTATTTGATTAATTTTGTTTAATATTTAACTTTTTTAGTTCTTGAAATTTGCCAAAAAATTAAAGAAGGAGAAAGTGAATGTGGATTTTGTTTTGTTCGGCGAAGCCACCTCTGAAAAGAATCAAATTGTTGTCGAATTTGTGAACACACTCAACGGGGCAGGAAAGTAAAATAAAAATTAATTCCTTTATTTATTGATTAAAATTAAGTGATGATGGCGGTTCACATTTGTTGGTTGTTCCGGTCGGTGACACAAAATTGTACGATGCTCTTCTTCATTCGCCAATTTGTGAGGGTGTGGCGAACGGAGGAGGTGGAATGGGCGCTGGCGGAGATTTTGGCATGGATGAGGATGATCCAGAATTGGCAATGGTTTGGAATTAAATAAATAATTTAAAATGACTAAATATTTCGTAGGCTCTTCGAATTTCACTAGAAGAACAACGTCTTCGTCAGCAACAACCGCAACAAGGCGGTGGGGAACATCCAGCTGAGGGTGGTGGCGGTGCACCAATGGACGTGGACCATCCGCCGACCGGCGGAGCAGCCACAACTCCGGCCATTCGCCCTCCAACTCCAACAGCGACTCAACCGCCAAGCAATTTTGCCGAAATGACCGAGGAGGAACAAATGGCCTATGCCCTTCGACTTTCAATGATGCAAGAAGGTGGACAGCAAGGTTATTTCGGCGAATTAAATATTGAATAATATTATTGGAATTAGACGCTCAACAAGTACCTCCGCCAATTGCCGGTGGTTCTCGCTCTCCTTCGATGGCAATGAGCACACCGGCGCCAACTCCAATGGAAACGGAGGAAAGTGGAATCGATGCTGTGGGCGATTTACTCAATGATCCGGTTTATTTTTTTAATAAATAGGTAATAATTTTGATGTTTAAAGGCAAGATTGCAACAATTGGTCGACCAACAAGGTCAGCAGCAACAATCGAGCGGTGCCGAAACAAAAGGAACGAAAAAGCCGGTCAAAAAGGAGGAAGATGGCAGCGGTGAGCAAAAAGATGACAAATAATTGCAAAGAAGAAGAGGAAAATTGTGTCAATGACTAATTATGTTTTACATTGACCAGAAATTGTTTGCGTGTCTATTTTCTTTTCCATTTAATGACTCAAATGATGATAAATATTTAATTATTAATTTAATGCTAATCAAAAAATGATTTTGTCATCATTTTTTAATATATTTAATATTTCATACCAATCCACATTTTATTTAAACAAAAATTTAGAGAAATATTATCGGTCAAATTTTAAATAAAAATGTCTCGTTTGGTTGCTCTTGACAAAAATCTCCTGAATATGCCATTGGGCGGTGGACCGGCTGCATTTGATTTCGACGGGGTTGAACGCAATTTGGCAATGGATGCGATGGTTAAAAAGGCTGGTGCCAGCGAATTAATGCCCAAAATGACAAGCACCGGGACAACCATTGTGGCCTCAGTTTATCAGGTTATTTATTAAATATTAAATTAAATAATTAATTAAAATTAAAGAATGGAGTAATTATTGGCGCTGATTCCCGCTCGACTGCTGGTCATTTGGTTGCGAACAAGAACAGCATGAAACTTCATCGACTCACGGACAGCATTTATGCGGGTGGCGCTGGAACTGCGGCGGATTTAATGAAGGTTTGGAAATTTATAATGGTTAATAGAAATATTAAAAATGGTTTGTCCTAGACTATTAAAACTACAGAGGCATATTTGATAATAGTTTGGTTAACTAACACTAAAATGTTTTGAACCAAAAACGAAAATCGGTTGAAAAGTTTATTACCCCTTGATCTTGGCCAAATCATTCGGTGCTTCCTGATGAGATCTATCGATTTTAATCGGATATGATCTCTGATGAGACAAACCAATGAACCGTTGAATCTTTTCGCCGTTTTCAATATTTTCGTCAGATTAAATACCAGCAAATTTAAAATATTAAAAATGTTTTTTAGGTGACAAATATGATTGCCGGCGAACTCAAACTCTTCGAACTGAACAATGAAGGGAAAAAGGCTCGTGTCATTATGGCCCATCGTCGACTTCGTCAATATCTTTTCCAGGTTTAAATAATAAACCAAAACCAATTAATTCATCATTTCTCTTCAGTATCAAGGCTACGTTGGAGCATATCTTCTGATCGGCGGTGTCGATGCAACCGGCCCCCATCTTTTCAATGTTCACGCCAGCGGAGGTGGCTACAGTGTGCCTTTCTCGGCCGATGGTTCCGGTAGCCTTGCAGCAATTGCCGAAATGGAAGACAATTTTAAGCCACATATGACTGTTGGTTTATTTCAAATCAAAATTCAAATAATGAACTTATTTTTAGGAGGAAGAATGCCGCAAAATGGTGATTAAAGCATTGGAAGCTGGAATGCATGGCGACAATATGTCTGGGTGAGTCTTCAGTCTTAGCTTAAAAAAATTTAATAATTTACTAATTTAATTAAAGAAACACGTATAATTTGGTGACCATTACGGCCGAAGGCAAACGACTTGATGGCCCATATGTTCCGACTTTCGCCAAACGTACTGAACTTGAGGGAGACTACAAAATGTCATCGGGAACAAGGTAAAATCCATACCCTAATATTATTTTCAATTTAATATTTTAGCACTGTCCTTAAAACGAAGATACTGGAGAACATTGGCGTGGCTTCCTTCGGCGATATTCCAAGAGAGAAAGCAACCAAAGAGGATGAATGCCCAATGGAGACTTAATTTATCGGACACATCCATAATGATGTTATTATATTGCTTTTTTGGTTTTGTTGAATTCTTTTTGGATTTTGTTGAATTCAATCATTTTTTTCCCATTTTTGAATAAATATTTTAAATTGCAAACAATTCAAATTTTATAGAATTTATTTATCCAAATTGAAGAAAAAGTGAGCAGAATATGTTTGAAAAAACAGAGAAGTCATTGAATGGGGGGAAACAAACAAAGTCATTTTAAGCCAAACAATGAATATGTGTATAGAATTTATGAGTGAATTTGATGGGATTTTAGGCAGAGATCGGCCATCCTTCCTTCCATCTTCATCGTCGTCTTCTCCATTTCTGTTTAGGATATGCCAAAGCCAAGGACCAATCCACCAAGGAATCCGCTGATTATGCGTCCGGGAACATATTTGTTGAGCTGAAAATATTTGTTTAATTCCCAAAATGGTTAATGAAAAAACCAACTCCAGCTGATGCCAACCATTCAGTGCCTTCGGGTGCTTCCAACGCTGCCAATGGCGAATGTTCATTCCCAATGGTCTCCTCAATCACGCTCATCAGTCGTTCCTTCGCATGGCCCAAGTCATCGGTCAGTAGTTTCTTGTTGATTTGTATATAGCCCTGGGAGTCGCAAAACTAAGAAATAAAATATTAAAAAGGAAGTAAAAGAAACAAAATAAACCTGAACAATCAGAAATGATGCGCCGGCGAGTGCCGCAATAATCTTGCTAGTTTTCCCGAATAGATAGCCAGCGAATCTTAAGATAGTTTAGTTTTTCAAATTTATTAAAAATAAATAACATACATTCCTCCTGTGGCGCCAATTGTCATTTGGACAAGCGGTGGCTGCATTTTCAGATTAATTGTGTCAATCAGGCGCTCCATTGGTGATTGCGGCTCTTGGAGTTGGTATCGAATGTTTCCCGCCATTTCCCAAAATATGGAGTGGTGATGATTAGTTGAACTGAAAATGACAATTAAAATAAATAAATGAATTATTAAAATGTATTTTTGGAATATTTCAAATCCAAATATTATTGTATATGATTATGAAATAAAAATGTAAATATTTATGCAATGAAAATTTTATTGAAATGAATTTAAAAAATTTGTCAATAAATTTATATTCAATTTAATAAATGCCATTTGCATATATTTGCTTTTTTCTGCGCTTCCAAACGTAATTTGACCTCTTTTTGACAAATATTCACCTGCAAAAGTTATATCAATTTCAATAAGAAATTTCAAATTTATAATACCAATTTTAGAGAATCGAGCCAATTCAAAGTTGATTCCGTCCAAATTTGATTGTAATGCGATGGCTGAACATTCATAAAAGTGTAGTTTTGATGGTTTTATATCAACTAAAATTTTATTATTAATATTTATTTATAAAATTAAAAAGCAAACCTAAATTAACTTCACCGCCAAATTCATTCAAATAATTTGTCAAAATTGTGCCAATTTTTTGATATTGATTCATACATTCCAATTCATCACGTCCCAAAATGAGGAAAGTTATGCACTGATTTTGAGCAAATTTTCCATCAACCGAGTCAGAATAATAACTTGTGCCGTTTGCCATCAATGTCATTGGCCATTGATTATTTTTCTCATTAAAATGCCCTTTCACAATTAATGGAAAGAAACTGGGCAAATCAACGCCTAAAATTAATTTAAAATTGCCAAGTTGAAAAGAAAAAACAAACCAACTAAGCACATTGGGGGATCAAGGCCATCAGTTATCACCGTAAATTTCTCCAATGCAATATTGCAACATTGAACGATTGCTGGTCGAACAAGCGAAGAACAGTTAACCAAAATTGGACATGGGCTCAGAAAATTCTTGGCCAATTCAATAATTGAAGAGCGATGGGCACGATGCTGCAATGGCAATGAGGAGTTTACGCCATTCATTTTCTCTCTAAAGTTGATAAAATTAATTCAATTAATTCAAATTGTACCGAATTTTGTTCATTTCCATTTGTATTTTGTTTTTGAGTAAAGGATCATTGAACCGTTGATTATTGCTGGAATTTTGTCCATCTTCTAAATCATTTGGCAATGCGATGGCTGATAACAATCCTTCGGAATTGTCCAAAAGTTCATGGCGATGTTGAGTATTTAATTGTTTGTCCTGAAAATTCGCAAATTTAATTGTTTTGAAAGTTTAATTTACATTTTCTTTGTTGCATTTTAATTTTGCGAAAGCATTCCACCAATTAATGTAATCCGCATTTAGTTTTGATAAATTGTTAATGGAAATTCCTCGGGCAGACAAATTTTGTTTTAATTTGGTTTCTGGAAAGGATTAAATTTATTTCGTAAAGACATAATATAATAAACCTTCTATAAATCTATCCCGCACATCCAAATATGGATCAAGCACATAGATTGGGTCAATTAAAAGATTTTTTGTGGTCGAAGTATTTAAAAGATTCTCCTTTGTTTTTGTAATTTGATTAACGGATTGCCGAACATATCGAGCAGCAAAATGACGCATAAATTTTGGCTAGTTATTAATGATTTTGAAATTAATATTGATTGAACAATTTTATAAAATGATATGGAAAGAGTAGAAAATAAAGAACAAATGAAAATGGAATTTACTAATTTCCCTAATATGAGGACTTATGTTGACTGAACTTATTTTATAAAATTCAGTCTCATTGTCCTTTGATGAATGAAATAAAAACTAACAATTAATTTTCAGATATAGGTAGCTTAGTTTAATTAAAAATATGGCAGAAGGTATTCCAACTAAACCGGCATGGGGAAAGAAGGCCGCAACATCAGCAGAAGATCAATCTGATGAGCCGATTTTGTCATTTATCGAAATAATGGAGGAACAAGAACATGAAGTAAGGTTTTATTGTAATACATTTTGTATTACAATTTAATTTTTTAGAATGAACTTGAACACATTAGAACTCATGATGCCATTGAATTCACTAGTATTGATCATTCTCTTGTCAATAATGAAGATCCGGATTGCTCGCGCGATTATCTCATGGCACTTGAACTTTCTCGTGACCCGGATTGTTCTGCTGATGAATTGCTGGCATTGAAAATGCAGAGAGAATTTGATCGGGAATTCGAATTGGGACAGGTTTTATTATTAGATGATTAGAATAAAAAATCATTCAACAATTTCAGAAATTTGAAGAGAGTCGTGCGGCGAATGGAAAAGCAACAGCATTTTTGGCACCCGAACCATATTCCGCTCGTTTTATGCAACAAGAAAAAGAAAGGGATGATGCAAGTTCGGATGAGGAGGATGATGGTGGAAGTGATTATGACGACGATGAATTGCGAGAATTTGCCACCAATCTTCTTTATGGTTTAATTTAAAATTAAATCAATTAAATAAAATAATTTATTAAAGAAAAACATGAACAAGAATTTGATTTTCCTCCATGTGGATTTTTACAAAAAGAAGATGGCAATATTATTACAAAACATGACCAAGAATTGGATGAGCGCAAAAACAATGACAAAGTTATGCAATTGCCTTTGGCTTTATCCACTGGAGATGTTCTTGGCACAAAAGAACATCGAATTAATCGGTAATATTCAATTTAGATTGAAATATTCTCTTTTAGACGCGTTTTCAATGAATTGCGAACTTTTGGGAAATTGGAAAGTAAAAGGCAAATGCGAGTGAAGGACAAAGAAGAGAAGGCGACCAGCGAATTATCCGTCGATGTTCAGGCACGCCTTGTCCTTTTGAAGTGGATTAACAGCGGTGAAATTGATCGCATTGAAGGCAAGTTTAATTATTTTTGTTTAAATATGAAATATTCAATTTTTAGGAATAATTGCAACCGGCAAAGAATCCGTCGTTTTGCATGCAATTTCGGATGGAAATTCGGGAAAGGAAGAAGGCAATGAGATTGAGGAAGATACGGAAATGGAAGAAATTAAATTGGAAGAAGCAGAAAACAAAGCCGGAAGTTCGGAAAACCGAAAAGCACCTCCAAAAATTGATGGCGAAAAACATTTTGCAATTAAAGTAAAAATAAATTAATAATAAATTAAAATATTTTAATATTATTTAGGTTTATAAAACATCATTGGCCGGATTCAAGAACAGGGCTGAATATGTTAAAAATGACTTCCGGTTTAAAAATCCACGCCGCGTTATGAAAATTTGGGCAGAAAAAGAATTCCTCAATTTACAAAGGTTTAGTGGAAAAAAGTCTGATAAAATTATTCTTTTTTTCAGACTTCGCCGTGCCAAAATAAAGTGTCCAATGCCAATCAAATTGAAGAAACAGGTAACAAAAATAAACATCCAAAAAATATATTAACAACCCGAAATGTAGATTTTATTAATGTCAATGATTGGAGACAATTTGCCGGCACCAAAATTACGTGAAATTCAATGGGAAAGTGAAGAAATGAAAATGGATGTTTTTGAGCAAGTTCGAATGGTAAATTCACATTTAATATTTATTCAATTAAATTTATTCAAATTGTAGATAATGAATCGAATTTACAAAGAATGCCATTTGGTGCACGGCGATTTGAGCGAATTCAATTTGCTTTTCCATTCCAACGAAGTTTATGTGATTGATTTGGCCCAGGCAATGGATTTGTCGCATCCATCCTCTCTGCGCTTTTTGCATCGGGATATTATCAACATTTTGGACTTCTTCGGACGAATTGGATGCGACCCTCTCCCATCGGCACATCAAATATTTGGCGAAATTACCGGCATTGAATTTGACCCGGAAAAGGATTTATATGTCCAGGTTTGGGGTTATTTTTGTGAAATATAAATTAAAATTGTTGTGAATTTAGGTGGAAACATTTGAGCGAGAAAATCGAAATATGGACATTCGGGATGCGAAGAAGAATGTGGCAAATTATGAATTAAAACGTTATCATCGAGAGAGTACGGGCAGAGAAGATTCACCTTCCCGACCTTATAATTGAAATTGATATTTATAATCCAATTATTAATGAATGAATGAATGGCACCTGCCAAAAAATAAACAACTTTTTTTGTTGTTTTGGAATTTTTAAAGGAGATAAAATTGTTGCTAATTTTTATTCATTTGGAATTCATAAATTATTGAATTTTTATTTAATATTTTATTTATTCTTCTTTAATTTTTAATATTCTTATTTAGCCAAATAAAATGTCGAACCCTGGCCAACCACCGCCGCATATCAGTCAAATACAAAATATTCCTCCAATTTACAATGGAAGAAAACGTCGAGCGGTGCCATCTGCCCATTTGCGAGAGCTGGAAAGGGCACTGGACATGACTCGATTTTGTGATCAATTGAAGCGGCTAATTGAACAACCAATCAAGTTTTTATTAATTAATTTATTATAATTAATTTAATTAATAAGAATTCCAAGTACATTGTCAATGTGTCCAACTGGGCAATCGACGCAAAATAAACACATTCCTGGGAAGGCGAAAAGGGATTTGCTGTCGGTGGAAGAAATTTGGGCCGAAAATCGAGAAAAACAACCAATTGAGAAGAGCACCCTTTATAATACAAATGAAATTGGCGAGGAAAGGAGATGGCTTTTGGATTTATTGCTGGAAGAATCGGATGCAGATTCTGGTAAAATAAATATTATTAATTAAATAAAAATTATTAATTTTAGGCGGTGAAGAATTAATCACAAATCAAGATTTAAAGGAAATTCTACGAATTCATCAAAAACGAAGAAAATTTCAGAAAGAATATCACAGGTTTAAAATTTGTTTTATTCTCCAAAAAATGAACATTTTTAGTGACATAATGAACTCTCAATACACATATTATGCGGCTGGAATAATCAGTGATACGGACAAATTTAATCGAAATCAGAAAATTGTGCGAAAAGAACACCAAAACATGAATAATAATAACAAAGAATAATTTTGCATATTTCATTTTTATTTTTAATTTGAATAAAATTTCAATTAAATTACATAAAAATAATTATAATAATTGTTCTAATACAACAATTAATTTATAATTTTTTGATTTAAATAATTAGTTTTAGAGACGAAAAAATGGCAACCCAATTAATGCTATTTGTGCGTCGTTATTCACTACTTTTAATTCTATGGCTTATTTTGTGGCTAAAACCAACATTTTTCATCCATCCTTGGCTAATTCAACATCATCAATCCATTCTTTTATATTCTCCAATACTAGCCATTGGAATTTATGCATTACTAAATGTTCTTTATGGAGTCGCAACTTTCAATGATTGCAAACGGGCAAAAGAAGCATTGGTGAAGGAAATTATTGAGGCAAAAGAGGATTTAAGAAAACGAAAAATTATTGGCTAATTCATTTTTGTATTCCATTTTATAAATTTTGCAATAAATACTGTCAATATTATTATTTCAATTTTTGTGAATCATTCAAATTCCGCATTCCAATTCCAACAAATCCTTCAAAAACCACTGCTCTTCATCAAATATCCCCCAGGGGTGGTCGATGAATTTGCTGAATTCATACAATTGGAAACCATCCATTTCCCCTTAGGGCATAAACAATGCTGAAGAATAGGCTACTTCAGGATTGAAATTGAATGGATTGGAACCAGTTCCAAATTTCCCTTCCCCGGCCACCATCCACTCCAATCCACCGTCTGTGTATTTCGGCAGCTTCCATTGTTGCTCATCCCCTTTGCCCACAATTTCCTTTTCCATTTTCCGCGCCGCCGGCGGTCGATTTTGGAATTTGGATGGTCTGTGGATGGATTTCGCCAACCGCCATATGGCTTCTCGCCCCCCCCCCCCCTTGTGAATGTTCCACTTCGGCTCCCTTTTAAAATATTATCCATCCCAAAATTGGGCGAAGATCGATTGGATTTTGGTGATTACGCGGCTACGTCGACTGATTGCGAAAATGGCATCCTCCTCCCAGTAATATAATCCTCCTATATGGCAAATTTGTCGAATAAAATTGTCTCAATTTTGCATTCATTGTCCACATTTTTGACACCCAATTTCACTTTCAACTCTCCCTCCGTAGATATGCCCAAATGGCGAATTGGCATGGGATTTGCCAATTTTGCAACATTTCTGCCATTAATTTTCCTATTAATCAGCCAAATCAATGGCCAAATTGAGAATGGGGCAACACATTCTGGATTGGAGGAGGACGAATTGTACATTTTATTGGACGATATCAGTGTTTACAGTTGTCGAGGAGTGCACAATGAGATCAATTTGACAGAGGAGGACGTGCAAATTGTGAATGAGAAGGGCAATAAAGTGTACTATATAAAGGCCCCCGGCAATTATTCAATGCATTTCAAGCGGATAAATGTGCTCAATCCGTTAGCACATTTAAGTGGCGAAATTGGTGTAACATTGCAAGTGCCAATTTTTGAGGGGCCAGCCGGTCCGTTTATTCCTGGGAGGATTTGTACTGAATTTGAGCTTAAGGAATTCGTTTTGATGTGCCCTATACGATGATTCCAGAGACAGGCCTTCTGAATCAGCAATGCGATGAACACAGTGGAATTGTGGAAAGGGATAAGCGACAATATTGGTATGTAATAGGGAAAATTCAAAAATGAATTATATTAACAAATAAATAGAATCAACGCCGAGAGAAACAAGCAAAAAGCATTATTATAATGTTAAAGAATGATTACACTGCTTAATTCATTTGTGAATAATATTTGGCGTTTTGGGAATATAGGTACGAAGTTGAGGCCTCTTTCCGGAATGAATTAATTTGCACTTTTTCCGGTTGCCCTTTCCGGAAAGAATTAATTTGCACTTTATCCGGTTGTCCTTTCCGGAAAGAATTAATTTGCACTTTATCCGGTTGTCCTTTCCGGAAAGAATTAATTTGCACTTTATCCGGTTGTCCTTTCCGGAAAGAATTAATTTGCACTTTATCCGGTTGTCCTTTCCGGAAAGAATTAATTTGCACTTTTTATATTTGTCCTTTCCGGAAAGAATTAATTTGCACTTTTTATATTTGTCCTTTCCGGAAAGAATTAATTTGCACTTTATCCGGTTGCCCTTTCCGGAAAGAATTAATTTGCACTATTTCCGGTTGCCTTTTCCGGAAAGAATTAATTTGCACTTTATCCGGTTGTCCTTTCCGGAAAGAATTAATTTGCACTTTATCCGGTTGCCCTTTCCGGAAAGAATTAATTTGCACTATTTCCGGTTGCCTTTTCCGGAA
Organism: Pratylenchus scribneri; assembly: GCA_030063045.1. Lineage (NCBI taxonomy): Eukaryota > Metazoa > Nematoda > Chromadorea > Rhabditida > Pratylenchidae > Pratylenchus > Pratylenchus scribneri. The sequence goes on from JAQSEB010000033.1 coordinate 1,347,090, forward strand.
AGAATTAATTTGCACTTTATCCGGTTGTCCTTTCCGGAAAGAATTAATTTGCACTTTATCCGGTTGTCCTTTCCGGAAAGAATTAATTTGCACTTTTTATATTTGTCCTTTCCGGAAAGAATTAATTTGCACTTTTTATATTTGTCCTTTCCGGAAAGAATTAATTTGCACTTTATCCGGTTGCCCTTTCCGGAAAGAATTAATTTGCACTTTTTATATTTGTCCTTTCCGGAAAGAATTAATTTGCACTTTATCCGGTTGTCCTTTCCGGAAAGAATTAATTTGCACTTTATCCGGTTGCCCTTTCCGGAAAGAATTAATTTGCACTTTATCCAGTTGTCCTTTCCGGAAAGAATTAATTTGCACTTTATCCGGTTGCCCCTTTCCGGAAAGAATTAATTTGCACTTTATCCGGTTGTCCTTTCCGGAAAGAATTAATTTGCACTTTATCCGGTTGCCCCTTTCCGGAAAGAATTAATTTGCACTTTATCCGGTTGTCCTTTCCGGAAAGAATTAATTTGCACTTTATCCGGTTGTCCTTTCCGGAAAGAATTAATTTGCACTTTATCCGGTTGCCCTTTCCGGAAAGAATTAATTTGCATTTTATCCGGTTGTCCTTTCCGGAAAGAATTAATTTGCACTTTTTATATTTGTCCTTTCCGGAAAGAATTAATTTGCACTTTATCCGGTTGTCCTTTCCGGAAAGAATTAATTTGCACTTTATCCGGTTGCCCTTTCCGGAAAGAATTAATTTGCACTTTTTATATTTGTCCTTTCCGGAAAGAATTAATTTGCACTTTATCCGGTTGCCCCTTTCCGGAAAGAATTAATTTGCACTTTATCCGGTTGTCCTTTCCGGAAAGAATTAATTTGCACTTTATCCGGTTGCCCCTTTCCGGAAAGAATTAATTTGCACTTTATCCGGTTGTCCTTTCCGGAAAGAATTAATTTGCACTTTATCCGGTTGTCCTTTCCGGAAAGAATTAATTTGCACTTTATCCGGTTGCCCTTTCCGGAAAGAATTAATTTGCATTTTATCCGGTTGTCCTTTCCGGAAAGAATTAATTTGCACTTTATCCGGTTGTCCTTTCCGGAAAGAATTAATTTGCACTTTATCCGGTTGCAACTAATCAAAATAAATGATTATTATTAATCTTAATCTAGGGCAAAAGTATTTTGGGGCGAAAGCTGGGCATCATAGGCTCCTCACCCTGGGCATTCGCCGTAGTCCTAAGCACCCCAGTGGCCCAGTGAACGGAATAACAGGGAAAAAACCCGACTTTAAATTATTTTTTTTATTAATTGTGCTCGAAAAAGCGTTAATAATATGTGAAGGGAAAAAACATTTAGAAGAGCAAAAAGGGCTGGTTCAATAAGACAGATTGGGGCAATATTTGATTGATAGGGTGATGAGACAATTTGGTAAAAAGTGGGAATGGGGATTGGGGATATAGTAGGACAAATAGGAAAGATCCTTAGGCATTGTTGGCTTTGACATTGACATCAACAAATAAATTGAAATTAATGCTGACTGAGAGGGAATTGCTTAATAAGTAAAAGGTATATTTTAAATGTTAAGAAAGGCACTGCTTTATTCACTACAATAGTCTAGTGTACACAAGGGAATTATTATTAAAATTGAGGCAATTATTCAAAATGATATAATAAAACTACAATATATTTCCCGAAATAATATCCGTCCTCAAATGTCTTCAATTTATTTTTGTTATTCCCTTTTTAGCCGTTATTGTGAACTTTGCGGTCTGACGGATAAAATTGAGAGGGGACTTAGTCGAGGCCAACATCAATTTTTGCCGGCATTAGCCGCTGGCCAAGAGGAAGCATTTTCACCCAAATGCGGCCAAATTGGCGCACAAACTTACGAATTCAAGCGAACCATAAATTTGCCCGGAAGACGTGATTTGGAGCAAAAAGTGCGCCAAAAGATCAGCGGAGTGGATGCAGAAATAAGGAAAAGGTTGAACAAAGGACGAGGTCGATTCCAAGTGTTCCTGAATTTGATCAGTGCCGACCATCCGCCAATAACAATGAAGGTGAAATATTGTAGATGTAGAAGATGGATGATAGGATGGGACTTATCGGTTTAATGGTCAAAGTTTGATGGGTTTTGTTGTTTTTGAATCTAAATTAAGAGATCAGCTGAACTATATTCAAAATGATTGATGATGACTATATTCCATTCTTTTATATCATAGGCTTGGTTCGATGGCTCTGAACAATGCCGATGCTGTGGCCGAGAACGCGAGCCGGAATGCCGTTCTTCCTCATCCGTCCTTTCATTCCTCTATTGCAATGCAGAGGATTGCAAAGTTTGTGTAAAGATGAGTCCAAATTTTCCCTCCATTTAGTCTGCATATTCCCAACAATGTTTACATAATTCTGCCCGAATTGTCGCCTGCTATACGGTGGAATTCAACTATAGCATGACCACCAGAAGAGAAGAAGTCCACCAATTCTTGCGCGAAAATGACTATCCGGATCAAGATCAAATTGACCAATCCAATAGGGCGGCAGCCAGTCCTCCTTTAGATGAGCAGTGAGTAACGAATTGTAAGAGAGAATGAATATTTGTTAGCAAATTTATAGGCAATCCTCCCAACAATCGGCAAAACCATCAATTCAACCTAGTTTAAGGGTGGTTGGGGATGAGCAAAGGGCCAGACAACCAAAGGAATTGAGTCAAAGATGCGTACGTTTTGGGAATTGTATTGTTAATTCAACAAAAAAATTGTGTTTTGGACAGGTTGCCCAAATGGCCACACGGTTGACCCATTTACGTCGATATTGTACAATTTTCTGGAATGAAAAGCTTTGTTGCTCACATTGCGCAGGAATTTGTTAAAAAAAATACAAACAAATTGTTCAACAGGATTTGCACCCCTATTTCCTCAATATTGTTCATTTTATAATACACATAAATAGAAATATGATGAAGGGGAATGGAGTAGAAAGAATACAAAAAAGGAGAATGAATAAAAAAGGGAATTAGTTAATTTTAATTTAATTAGAGATCGCTATTCCGTCGGAATTGTTTTCAAGTAGAAAATTATTTAAATACATTCAGAATGTGAAACACATTTATAATCGAGAATACATTTCATTTCCCAAATGAAACACAAAAAAATCAAATTTTTCCAGAATGAAAAACACAAAAATCAGATTAGGCAAAACAATCAGAATACTAGGCAAAATACAAAAAAAATCAGAATTGGGCAAAAACACAAATCAGAATTAGCTAAAAACACAAAAAATCAGAATTAGCTAAAAAATCAGAATTGCTAAAAACACAAAAAATCAGAATTGGGCAAAACACAAAAAATCAGAATTGGGCAAAACACAAAAAATCAGAATTAGCTAAAAACACAAAAAATCAGAATTGGGCAAAACACAAAAAATCAGAATTAGCTAAAAACACAAAAAATCAGAATTAGCTAAAAACACAAAAAATCAGAATTCAACTAAAAACACAAAAAATCAGAATTCAACTAAAAACACAAAAAATCAGAATTCAACTAAAAACACAAAAAATCAGAATTCAACTAAAAACACAAAAAATCAGAATTAATTAAAAACACAAAAAATCAGAATTCAACTAAAAACACAAAAAATCAGAATTCAACTAAAAACACAAAAAATCAGAATTCAACTAAAAACACAAAAAATCAGAATTCAACTAAAAACACAAAAAATCAGAATTAATTAAAAACACAAAAAATCAGAATTCAACTAAAAACACAAAAAATCAGAATTCAACTAAAAACACAAAAAATCAGAATTCAACTAAAAACACAAAAAATCAGAATTCAACTAAAAACACAAAAAATCAGAATTCAACTAAAAACACAAAAAATCAGAATTAGCTAAAAACACAAAAAATCAGAATTAACTAAAACACAAAAAATCAGAATTAGCTAAAAAATCAGAATTAAATAAAAACACACAAAATCAGAATTAGCTAAAAACACAAAAAAAAAAAAACAGAATAACTTTCCGGAAAGGAAAAAACACATTTACAATCAAAAATACATTTCGGGTATACTGTACTCAAACTCCCATAAAATCAAACAAATTCCCTCTATCTTTTATTAATCGCTTTTGTGGCCAAATTTGCTTTTATTTCAAGAATCAAGACATACAGCATACACATTTTGTTTTCTTTGCAGGAAAAATAATATTATAAAATATTTTTGACACATTTTATTTTTCCATTTAAAAATAATTCAATTCCCCCGTATTCATTTAATTAGGAAAATTTAATTAATTACGAATTTATTATAATGGAATGTTCTGGGAAACGGAGAAATGGGTAAAAAATAAAAAGAGAGGCACATTGGGGCAAGCATAAATTGGATGGATTCGAGAGGATAAAGGCTACACGGCTTTGAATGCAATTTTGGTTGTCATCTTTCGCTCATCATCTGCAAATAACAAAAATGCAAAATAATGAGGAGCCAAAATTACAGACTTTAACGAATTCCTCATAATTTATTTCGCCATCACCGTCCACATCAACTTCATGGATCATTTCGTCCACTTCTTGCTCACTAAATTGCATTCCCATGTGCACCATGAAATAGCGAAATTCCTGCAAAATTAAATAATATAACCAAATATAATTTTTGTCATATTTTACCTGTGCCGTAATCACCCCATTCCCGTCCTTGTCGAACACCCTGAATGCCTCTCTGATCATTTCACTGTCTGTTTCCTGTAATTTTCATCATTTTGAAATGCCCTCAATCCAATCCCAATCCAACCTTCATCATTCTTTTCATCATCACACAAAATTCGGGGAATTCGATTTGTCCATTCCCGTCAATGTCCACTTCGTTGATCATTTCCAGAATTTCCTGTTCCGTTGGATTTTGGCCCAGCGAGCGCATTGCAACGCCCAATTCCTTTGTTGAAATTGTTCCATTCCCATCCTTGTCAAACATCATAAATGCCTCCCGGAATTCATCAATTTCCTCGGGACTAAGCTGAATTAAAAAAGTGGTACAAAAATTGAATATTAATAGCCTCACTTGTTTGATAATTTCCTCGGAAAAAGCCATCAAAGATGAGCTGGTTTGTGGTTGTGTGGTGCCCAATGCCATTGCAGCGTCGTAGACCTGCACAAAAGGGGGCGGGGGCCAATGAAAATGAACACAAATAATGAAGGGCCATTCAAAAAGGTAAACAAAAGTGAAAAGAAGGGGAAAATGGGAAGGGACTGTGGCCAAATTGCGCAAAGGAAAAGTCAAGTGGCCAAATGAGAATAAACAAAAAGCAAAAGAGGAATTGGAAGGGGAAATCCGGGGAAGAAATTTGCGAAAATTGGCCCAATTTTTGGCTTTTGAAAGACCGTGAGGGGGAGGGCACTGAATAATTCAGCAGAGGGGTGGAAAAGCAGCGGGAAATAAATGTGAAAAGAAGGAAAATTGCGAAAGGAATTTGGTCTAATTGGGCCAAAATAGTTTTTGATTCCATTTTTGGCATTTTTGGGGATCTCGGTTGGAGATTGGACCCATCAAAAATGGTCTTTGCTTTATAAACACCTTTCTATGAATGTCCAAATATTTGAGTATTATTAGGAAAAGTTGTTTTTTGGAAAGGAAATTGGCACATTTTTTTGATGGGTAAAGTGGCCAAAAAGAAATGGAAAAATGTGGAATGAGGATGTTCGGAAATGACAAATCCAAATGGGAAAAAATGCCCTATGATGGAGTGGATGGAAGCGCCGGATGGCGGTGAATGAGAATAAAATGGAAAAGAGGGGAATGAAGCCAATTTGCCCGGAGGGGCTGGATGAAGGAAGGCAGGGTCCTTGGCCACATTCCTCCTTTCCGTTCTTCAAATCACCTTTGGCCCCTCTTTTAAAAAAGATGCCAAATGTTCGCCGTTCCTCTGATTGATGGGAGTGGAGAAAAAAGCGCCCGGAGGGAAAATGGAATTGAATGGGGGTGGATGGGTGATCTTGGCCAGGAAATAACGAAACCCTCCTCCATCGAATCCATCCATCTGTTTAACTGCTGTTGGTGTTGATTTTTCAATTCCCTCGACAGAAAGGAAAGAAGCCTTCTTTAATATATTGGCCATTTGGCCCGTGCCAATCCCGTGTCTGTGCTTTGTATTCATTTTTAAATTTTGATTTTTTGATATTTTTGGAACATTTTGGCCAACTTTTCCACTTTGTTGACGTAAATTGGCTGTTCAAAATGAGGAAATTATTCTTTTTTTGATAATTTGATTGATGATCTATGGTCGGAAAAGGGTGAAAAGTACATTTGGAACAAAATGGATAAGAAAAATGAATTTTGGCCGATTCCATCCGGTGCCAACCTTTTTTGACTTGAAGTAAACATCCTGGAGCAAATTCCAAAGCCGTTGTCTTTGTTGAAGAAAGGAAGAAAGGATGGCAAAATGTTGGCGCCGAAATTGGACAACGAATTGGGAATTTGGCGGTTTTGGCCGAGATTGGACGACGGCAATGTTCATGGATGAAAATCGAATCGATGATTGGGCAGAGGGGCTTTTTATTCGCACTTTTTCTGGGCCATCACATTTTAATGTCAATCGACGGTGACAAAACGCCGTTAAGTGGGTGGGCGGCGCGAAAATGTTTTCTTCAAATTTTCCGCTCTTTTCGTCTCGGATTTCCCACTTTTCACCTTCATTCTACAATTTTTGCACTTTATTTCGTCTTTTTCCATTTTTATTGTCCCTCATTAATAAATTCAAAGTTGATTAAGGCCAAATAAGGCAGAACATTGAATGGAAACAAAATGAACCCAAATTGCACCGAATTCCCTCAATCAAATGTGCCGATCATCCATTCCATCTCAATTTCAACTATTCCTTTTGCCAATTGCCAGCTGTCAATAACGTAAAATGCTGGTTCTAATGAATGGCTTTTGACTATGCTCGACAGATGCCATCCATTCTCGATTCCCCTTTCTTCCATTTCCCCGTCCTCCACATTCCCCAAATTCCATCCCCCCTCCCTATTCAATCAATCAATCATTTTGGGCCATCATCGCCCAAGGGAGAGAATTTTTCAACAATAAATTAAAATAATACGACAATGTGTTGAAATATTCAAAAAATAATTTCAAAAAAAAAACATAAAATTCATTCAATTTTTGTGTTTTTCTCCTCCCCTCGTGATTTCCAGCTGTGTTGGGCATCAATTTGGATCAACCAAAATTGACACTGATTTTGGGTCCCATTTCATCGTTGTTTTTATTTTTATTTACGTAAATCCCCGATCGACTCGTTGGCGCCATTTTGGGGGGGAAGGACATTTTGGGGGAACAATAAACAAGAAAATGGAGAGGGGAGAAAGGAATTTGAGGTTTGGAATTTGGATGTAACAAAAATGAAGTTTAAAAGGCCATCAATCATTGGGGCGAGGTGGAGAAATGTCCCAATTAATTTGTGAAGGACCATTCCATTATTGGGGTCAAAGTTAAAAGTTTTAAATGTAGGAAAGAGGCAAAAATAATTGGAATAAAAACAGGTATAATTTATTTGGATGTGAACAATTGGATTAAGAAAATATGCAAATAAACATTTCGATGCGATGTATGACTCATTTTTATTCTTTTTTTTTCCATTTTTTTGTTGAATTCCCCATTCAATGTTCCTCCTTTTCCTTAATGGGATTTATTCCGTCATTGGTGAATTCTTTTACACCAAAAATTACTGGAAACAAAAAACACTGTAAATGAAAGGACGCACAAAATTGTAAAGAGAGAATGGGTGAGAATATTATTTAATTATGGCCAAAATAATGGCCAATAAAAATTATTGTTAGATCATCGACTCTCACCATTAAAACCCACTTTTTCTTTTTATTTTGATCAAAGCGGCGAAATGGACTTTTGCAAATGCAAAATTGAGTTTTTTGGGAATGTTGTGGAGGGAGTTGTCATTGCCTGAGGGCATCTGGACTCCCCCGTCTGTTGTATGCGCCATTCCCGAATAAAGGAGGGAGGGAGGACGAGAATGGAATGGACAAACCAACCGGCCATTCCAGCCCATCTAAACACACACAAATTCCACCCAAAATGATGTGATCTTCACGCGCAACTTTCCCCCTCACCTCCTCCTCCTTTGCCCAATATGGGCGTTCCTTGACGTCTTTTTTTGGTTTGCTACTTTTTTCGGTTGTTATCGTCCCCCCCCCCCCCCTTTCCCCTTTAAAAGGTCCGTCCCATTCGCCCATAAATGGATTGTTGTTAGGATCAACTCCAATCCAATGCTTTTTCTCGCCATTTTTCTTCATTTTCTCCATTCCGTCAGTCCAATCCCAGCATTGCCACCAACCCGCAGTTCCTCGATTCAAAGCCAATTCAAACCAGGCCAAATATTTGCCGGCGACCAATTGCCTCCAGGTTATCACTTTGATGGCACATTTTAGACCAATTTTCTCATTCATTCAGAACTTCAAAAGGCCCCCATTATTCAGCCGGCCCCTGCTTCTGGCCGATCATTTGTTTCCTCCTTTTCCGGCTATTCCTTCGACTACAATCCGCCGGCAACAACAAAAGGCCTTCAGGGCCAATCATTCACTTCATCACCCACTCCACCCAATCCCGATCCCTCTAATCCGTATGATCAAACTTCATTCTCCTCCTCCAAATCTCCTTCTTCCCGTGATGCTTTCATCCTCCGTCCATCCCCCGTCGAACAATTCCTTCCCATTCTTCCGCCTCCCTCCCTACCCGTAAAACCGGCAAATGAACTGGCCAAATTTTTGCCGCCTCCGGACAGCCAAAAACCCAAATTGACAGGATGGGTTTTGGGTATTCATGAACCACCGGAAAGACTGAGGCAACCTTTTCCTGGAGGCCAATCCATTGTTGACCCAGCCGCCTATTTCATGGAAGGAGCCGATTTGAACAGAGTCAATTTAATCCATAAAATGGACCAATCATTTTTCAAGGTCCGCCCCCCTCGCTGCTCATTGATTGGCTGCAAGGGTCCAGTGCCAAATGATTCTGATTTTCAATTGGAGCAGGAAATTTCGACGGAAATGTCCGATCGAAGTTGCCACCGGACTTTTGTGCCGTTGAATGGATGCCTGGATGGACGAGGATATCCAATTGGAATGATTTGTTCAATTTGCTGTGAATGTTCGGCAGAATTGGCAATGGAAATGCGCAAAAGTCGGGGATGGATTCAAGGATATCGGCTGCCTTAATAATGGGCCATTTGTATATTTTCCAATCACCAAACGAGTAATAATTAATTTGTAATGTGAATCTCACGCAATTGTCCCTTTCTTTAGAATATATTTATATAAAAGCAATGAATAAAAATAATAATGGGTTTTTTGGGTAATTTAAACAAGATTTTGACGGCGTCTTCTTCGCTTCTTCTTGGAAAAGTTCAATTCGGATGGGGAAACTAAAAATTAAAACAAAAATGTAAATTATCCGATGGAGACTGACTTGGTGATGAATGGGAAAGTGGGGCCAACACTGGTTCAGGCAAAATTGGATTGTGCACCTCACGGACCTAATTTTAGGGGTAATTTGGAGAAGGGAAGAATGGCAACAAACCTCACTGCCCTTCCCAACCAAAAGGCCATTTGTACTGGCCGAATTCAATTTCTGGGCCTTGATAAAAATGCCGGAAAAAATTTGGCATAAAATTAGCAAAAATGGAATAAAATTCATTTATTATGATTTTGACTTTGGTCTGAATTGGAATTGATGAAGTTTTTGAAATGAAATTGGAACTGTTGACTTGAATGAAAATCAAATGAAAAAGCAAAAAAGGCGAATGGAATTGACGACCATCGGGAAATTTATGCCCCCCTCCCCCCTCAAATGGCCGCGCGAATTCTCGAACAATTATATTTGGTAAAGATGGATTGGTGGGGTAAATATTGGGTAATTGGCCGTCCAAATTGCCCAATTCTCAATCAATCAATCATATCACATCGACCCCCTAGAATCGATTGACCCAGGTGATCAAAAAATGAAAGCATGAAAGCAACAAAATTTTTTATCGATAATATAAAAAAGAGAATTTAAAAAAATGGTTTTGGGATTTATTTGGCAGCAATTTTGTATTATCTTTTCAAATCAATCAATCAATATCATCCATTCCATCATTCAATCAACGCTCTCGACTTTGTGCTCTTGATCCTGTACTCTTCTCTGGTGGCCCACCAATTTTTGTACGGCTAATCTTCTTATCCTTGTTCCTTTTTGGCGGTGGACTTCCAATCCCGACCGGATGGCTTTCATAAAGTCGACGGTAATTGTCACTTCGAACATAATTCCAAAATGATTCCACCCTAAAATGTTCACTTGTTGGAGTGAAAATGCCCTCAGGCAATATTACCCGCTTTGATAGTCGCCTCCTTGGACTCCACGGGTCAATGCCTCTTTCAATGGCAAAATCCATGGATTATTCTCCACTCGAAGAGTTTTGGCATTTTCATCATTCGGGTCGATCAATTCCAATGCGCCCAATTCAGGCGGAATAACTTGAAGGCGATTGCCCTTAAATTTAATATTTATTTAATTAATTGATGGAATTGGATACCTGAATGTGGAGTTCCTTCAATTTTTGGCAAGTGGCTAGTTGGCGTGGCAAATCAATGAGGTCATTTTCGCGAAGGACAAGAATTTGCAAATTTGTCTAAAATTTGTGAATTAATTGATGAATATGGCTGCAATATTTATATAAAGTCCAAAATATGTACATAAAATTGTAGGAAAAATTGATATTTTTTGAATTTTTTAAACAATTTTTACTATATTTTTAAATAAAAATTCCAAAAAGCATAAAAAATTGGATTTTCCAGCCCGAAAAAACATTTGATTCAGGTGGGACTCGAACCCGAGATCGCCGGCATTAAAACCACTCTCTTCGCCATTCGGCTATATTTACAATAAACAGCAGCGAAAATTTTCTCTTATATCATAAGGCGAAAAAAGTCATTCTTGATCTATTTAAGAATTTTTTGTATATTTTATCCTAATTTCGGTTTTCCGACGTCAGGAAAAATATATATTTGTATAACTAAAACTAATGATGAATTTTTTCTAAATAAATAAAAATTACCAAATTGCCAACATCCTCCGGAAAACATTCAAAATCATTGTCGCCCAAATAGAGGGCACGGAGAGTTGGGATGAAGAAAAAGTTGCCCGGAAGACTTTGTTCCCTCAAATTGTTGTAGGTCAAATCCAATATTTCCAGCTTTGGGAAAGAGCCAAAACCACGGGGCAATTTGCTCAGTCGATTCATTCCAACATTCAATAATTTGAGGTTTGGAAGGGAGGAAATGATCGTGGGCAATTCCTCAATGTGATTATTCCACAAGTTCAAATTCTCCAATGAAGTTAAATCGGAACTAAAAAATTAATTTAATTATCGATAGATTGATTTGATTTACTCACATATTCGCCGGAACATTGACAATTTTATTGTGGCTCAATGTTAGACTGGTTATTCGACTATTTTCAACTAAAATAAATAAAAATAAACCAAATAAATGAATTAAAACTCACAATTCAGATGAAGTTGACCAAAATTGGTTATTCCACGGTCCACTTGACTAATTTCGGTACCACCCTTCCTTCCGGAGGTGCCGATGAATGATGGGATTTATCGTTTCTGGGCATTTTTTTCTTATATATTTCCGCTGGTTATTTATTCAGTAGCAGATGAATGAAGATAAAATGTGTATTGAGAAGGAAGGATATCCACAAAGGAAGATATTGGCTCAAGTGGGGACCGATTTGTTGGGGTGTAGGACTATCGATTGAACCGCCTGTTGCCGCCAATGTCCATCAAAGAATGAAAGAGAAATGTTTGATTGAATTGCTGCAATAAAAAATGAGAGATTTGCAAAATTGAAATGAATGGAAGGATATTTATTTAATCCATTGACCAATGCAAAGAATTATTTATTTAATATTTTTATTCAAAATGTCAAATTAGAAATTATAAAATTAAAATTTTCGTATTCTTCATTGGAGTTGAATTTTACGTAATTTTGCTTCTAAAGCACCCAAATAAGTTTCCAATGTGGTCACTGCTTGCTCAATTCGTCTGCTTGCTTCATCTAAAATTTATTTTTATTAAATATTAACAAAAAAAAATGATTGACCAATTTCGTTGATTTGCTCCAAAAATGGAAGCAATTCCTCATATTTTTTCTGCAATTGAATTAGCCTTCCCGAAATTGTCTCGGTGACTTGCATCATATCTAAAATTATTAAATTAATTCTAAAATGTTACATCTGTGCCGAATACCTTTATAACGTTGTGAAGTGACGTCATTCATTTGCTCCAATAATTTGTAATCATCGATTGTTGCCTAATTAATTCGAATATTATTGATTTATTCATATTTAAAGTGTTAACCTGAATTTGTCCTTGAATATATTCATTCAATTTTTCCGATGATTTTTGTGACACTTTTTTCAATTTATCATCGGCATCATCAACCACGGGTGGTGAAAGTGGGCCGTCAATGCTGGTCGATGCTCTCTCGTTTATTTCCATCTTAATATAATTAAAAATGATCTTATAATTGTATAAAATTATTCGACAAACGAAATTAATTTTTAAAATAAAATAAAAAAAAAAAACATTAAACCATTTATTCCATTTGTGAATGAATAAATTAAATAGAAAAACAAATAAATTAATCAAGTGAATTAAATTAAATTGAATGAGAACAAGTCAAATAAAGCACAAAATATGTATTAGATGTTGTTTGTGGAATGGGCAATGAAAAAACAACAACAAATGAGAGATCCGTCCAAATAAAATTTTCATCAGATTCCTTTCTTCCATTTATTTAAATTTGTGAAAGGATGAATTTTGCAAAAATGCCCATTGCAGCATAAAAAACAGTCAAAAAGCAGCTGAAACCCGGCTCTCCATACAATTCATCCGCATTCGCTTTTGCAATTGTTCCTTCCAATAATTTATGGAACATTGAGAATTCATTCGTCCTAAAAAGATTTAAATATTTGTTTTTATTTTTAATTATTGATTTACTTGATTTGTTGATTTTCCATAAATTCATCCGCCGGTTGAATCAATCGTTTGTGAGTTCGTCGAAAAATGGCGGCAATTTTTTTCTTTCCATTTTTGTCCATCAAAATTTGCGCCAATTTTTCCGGATTTCCTTCAGCCATAATTTTTGCAATTGCCTTCCTTCCATAGAGAATAAATGCAATTCCAACCGCCGAAAGTCGACGTTCACAAAGGCAAATATCAAAGGAAAACAAAGATGCGGATCGGGCGCTAAAATAATTCAATCATTGAAAATTAATTATTTGAAAATTTATACCCAGTGAATTTGTGTTTCGCATCCTCAAAATCGTACACACCAGGGCCAATGCGAATTACGGAATTTGGTTTTGACAAACTAAATTATTGGATATTAAAATTTGGTTTTAAATTTAATAAATTTTTACCTTTGTATTCTCAATTTGCCCTCGGAATTTCCAAATGCATATGCGGCGATGACGGCGGCCAAAACATGGCTTAATGTGAAGTTTTTGTCCGGAACGCCCATAAAAACAATTGAATTGTCCTTGGTCAAAAAGCGGAACACTTTATCCACTTGAAGACCGACATTTTCTTCTTCATTCTCTTCACCTTCAGCAAATCCACCAAAATTATTATTCATCACATTTTTTGGATTTGCTTCAGCAGAATTTGTTGAATTTTGCTTAAAAATTTAATTTATAAAATAATCCATTAAAGTAATTACATTTTGTTCCGGAACATTTCCGCAAAATTGACTTCCTCCCATTTGTTGATGTTGCTGAATTAATTCCATCAATTGTTCACAACCGAATGAATTTGCTCTCGTCGATGAATGGGAGGTGGTGGTGGTCTCCTCGGTCGTTGAATTATTTTTTGTATCCCCGCCCATTGATGAATTTATTGCCGTCATTGTTGTTATTGTTGTGTTCGTATTTTCATCATCATTGTTGTTGATATTTTCCTTCTTCATTTCTTCTTCCTTTTCATCGACCACCAAATTATTTTCAAATTGTCCATTTTCCTCAAACAAAACTTTTTCATTGTCACAAATTTGTTCTTTCTCTTCAATTTCTCCCAATAATTCATCAGAATGATGGCTTCCATTTCCAATATTTGATGGTTCTTTTACGGCAATTTTATTTTCCGAAGAACTTTCCCGGCTGCTTGGAAGAGAATAAATTGGCCGTGGTGAATGTTCATTGTTCGCATTCGCCGCAGTCTCCCAATTTGGTCGGTCCTGTCCAGTCACTGTCAATTCTGGTCGATTTTCACTAAATTAATTTTTAATAATAATTATTTGAATATTTTGGCATACGCATATTCAATCAATTTAAAGGCCAATCGTCTTGCTGCTTCCGGGTTTTTGGCCATTGCAAATACACGAGTCGCCGAAATATATTCAATATTGGGCAATCCAAGCAAATTGAAAACATGCTCTTCTTTGCCAACCCATTCGGGCGGAAAAAGTAAACTAAAATAATTCAAATTTATATTAAATGAATTTTGTTTACTTTGGACGAACATATTTGACCATTTCCAGTCGATATTTACCCCCGGTTGGTCGAATAAGCAATCTGGGAAGTTGCAAAGTGGATGAAGCCCGGATGAGAAGATCATTGAATGTCACATTTTTGAAGTCGAAATTACAGAATGCAACACCATTTCGGCGCTTAATAATTAATATTAATTAAAATCAATTAAATATTACCGATCTAATTGAATTAACCAGTGATTCAAAAGCTGGCAGATAAAATTGTTCGTACCATTTTAGTGTTTCTTTGAATCGTTCTAAAATATTTAAAGTTAGAATAATTTAATTTTAAGATCAAATTTACTTCCAATTTCACTCGAAATTAATTCAGCAAATTCGGTAAAATGGTCGCCATCAAACCATTGAATTTTATTGTCCAATTCCTTCAAAAATCGAAGAAGTTCCACTCTTAAAATCATAAATTAATTAATAATATTAAATAATATTTACTTCTCCGGTGTCATATATCCGAATTGTTCTGCATTTCCTTGCGTAAAAATATCCACAATTTCAATGAAATATTCATAAATTTTCCGAAAGTCACGATTCACACTTTTCTCCAATTTTTTATCGCTCTGCCCGAAATAACGCAATGGCATTTCATTGTAAAGAATTAAATGTCCAATATCTGCGTAAATTATTCCAGCACTGGAAAGTTGCTGTTTATATCCTTGAATTCCGACTGATTGTTCCAATGTTTCATTTCTGTAATTTGGAGGATGTTTATTCCATTTTTTTAATATCCTATTATTAAACCTTTCTTCCGCATTTATTTCCTTCTCAATTCTACCATCTTCTTTGCATCCATATCGAATTGTAATGTAGCAGCCATCCGGCGCAAAAGGTTCAATGCTAATAATAAAATCGATTAAATTAATTTTTAATTGAAAGGCATTTTACATTGTAATTTGTTGATATTTGTATTCATCGATTGAACGGATCAAATGCAAGGCAAGTGCTTCGGACACTCCAAATCTTGCTGATTTAATTTTGATCACAGGCATTTGTCCTTTTTAATGAGCAGAAATTAATTAATTAATTGGATAAAATTATAAAGATATTATTAATTCCAATTGAATAGAGAAATAAATGTGATAAATTAAATTTGTTTTAATTGCTTTTATCCAGTAATTACAATTTAATTGTGTTTAAAACGTGATGATTTTGATAAATTTATTCTTTTCTTTATGTTGCTGGAATACGCGGGAGGCCAAATTCGTCAACTGGAACACCACTGTCAGTCATTGCCTAGAATATTATAATTCGATTATAATTAAATATAATTAAAATCAGATACAATTGATGAGCCGGGTACTTTGGTGGGAACACTTGGTGCGCTTATGGCTTCATCCAAATAGCTTGTGTCCGCATCAAGCTGCAACTCGTCCCCGAGTGCCTCAAGTTCTGCCTCCAAATCAGCTTCATCGATCTTAATAATAAATAATAAATAGTTCGTGTAATTTTTATTTTACGTCAGGAGTGTCATATTGCCGTGAAAGAGCATCGTTGATTTCGGTGTTCATTTCCAACATATCCTCCATCTGGTTTAATAGTTTTTAATAAATTTTACCCATTCAAAATTCCAAACCTCATCTTGCAGATTGTCAATTTTATTGATATCCAGTTTCTTATATTCCGTTTTCATTGCTTTCAATCCATGTTGCATTGCGGCCACAGTGACCTAAGATTTATTTAGTTCATTTATGTTTAAGTAATCCAAATTAACTTGATTATCCTTCATTGATTGAATAGCAAAATTACTTTGCTCCATATTGAATGATTGAGCTGATAGTTGGTCTCTTTGACCCTCGAAAATTTTCTTCTGCTTCATTATACTAAAATGATGAATGATGGCTTTGGATTTTAAATGTTAATTAAATTACCGGAGTGCTTTTTGCTTAACCATATTCTTTGACGGACCTTCTCTCATTTTCTTCATTTGATCACGCAATTTTACCAATTCTCCATCCAATTTGGCAATTTTTTTGTCGATAGAGTCTCCACGCTCATCAATCTTTGAAATCGCATCGCTGAGATTTGGTGGTGGTTCTTTTGGCTTGGACGATCCAAAAAGTCTATTCATTATTATTTTTTTAAGCCAATCTAAATTGAAAAAATTTCGATACCAACATTTTTTTTATTAGAATTGATTAAAAATGTATGATTCATCTTCTGTCCTATTCATAGGGCTCATCAGAAAGCCATAGCCACTGTGCTGGCGCTGTGCTATTGGTAATGGTAATATTGGGAAGTGATATAGCTATTTCTATTTATCTTGTGAACTAAGGGCTATGAAACTATGCATTATTTATCATTTGAAAACATAGACCCTTGCCAAAACATCGACCAATGTTGAAAAATAATGAATTCCAAAATAAAAAATATACAAATTGTAAAATAAAAACACGTAAAAAATTTGTACACAAAAAATTATTTTATCATTTATTTTATACAAAGAACAATAGCAAAAATATAGACAATCAATAAACAAAGTTGGGGAAATACAATACAATAGCATATGGATATAGAAATAACAAAACACGATGAAGGGAAGAGGCTGGGACTGGGAAGATCAATCGTAGAAGCTGCAGGTACATGTTGCTCTATGTTTGGCCTTGCATTTACACGGAGGATGTCTGCTCGCATTTGGTTGACCCTGCCAATTAGCTGATTCGAATGGTGGAGTGACATCGTTCCTTCTTCTGTGATCCCGTTGAGCCGGTGGATTGACTTCGTTCTCCTGTTGAGCCGGCGGATTGACTTCGTTCTCCTGATCCTGTTGAGCCGGTGGATTGACTTCGTTCTCCTGATCCTGTTGAGCCGGTGGATTGACTTCGTTCTTCTGATCCTGTTGAGCAATGCCGACTTCTTGCGCCACCAAATTGGTTTGACTGAAATAATTTTTTGATTTAAAATTTTCACAAAAGCTAATTGACTAACCTTTCAACTGTATGGGCGGTGCTAACATCATCAAAATCGTCATCCTCCGCTGCTTGAGTGGTTTCGACTTCGCTCTTCTGTTCATCATCAGATTTGACAAATTCTGCTCTTCCAAGCTGTGGACTAATATCATCGCGGCCTGTGCGTGTGGAAATCAAGTCTGCGGGAAAAAGGAAGATTATTTTTGATTAAATTGAACAAAAAAAAACTAACCGGTTGGAATCCCATAGCCAATTCTGGAACGGAATGAGTCCAACAATGACGACACTGGAGCGACAAGATCACTGTAGACATCAGACTGAAAATTAAAATATGTTAATGAATTGATGTTTGACATTTTATTTCGTTACCTCTTTCTCGTCTTCATCCGAAAAATCCTCGTCATCGCTTGCTTCTTCTTCTTCGTTTTTGTCTTCTGGCTCCGCTCCTTCTTCCTTTGCTGCTTTCCGCTCATCCTCATTTTCTTCTTCGGAACTGGAACTGGAACGGGTTGAGCTGCTGCTGCTGCTTGAACTTTCATCATCAGAATTGTCGGGCGCCTTGGAAATCTGAATTTGGAAAAATTAAAAATTTGTTAAACATTAAATTAACATACCATTTGACGAAGAGAGCTGAAGACGTTCATGTTGTTGATTTGAAGAGCAAATAAGACGGATTGAATGTTGATGGGCACAGCAAGATTGAATATGAATGACTTGTTGACTTCAAGATCCCTCCTTTTTTTATATTGAAATGGGAATGGAAATCTGTAATTGTAAAAATGGCGAATTTTGGTTTTTCAGAATATCGTAATCGTAAGTTAAGTTATTGATTTTCTTATATATTATATGTGTATGTGTATATATGTATATGTATGTATGTATATACACATAACATACACATATACTCTTACTCTTTTTTTTTCTCTATCTTTGTACTATTCTCAATTGCAATTTATGATTTTTGGACTAAATGTCATTTTTTTTATTTTCTTGTTTTGGTTAGGTCTAGGTCTTAGGTTTTGGTTTGCTTGAGTTATGGTTTCGGATTTCGGTTTCGTCGCGTCGGCTTGTTTTGTTTTTTTTTTTTTATTTTTGGTCGGTGTGGTCTGTAGTGACTGATGAAACGTGAGATTGTGGAACAAGAACAAGGCAAAGCAAGGAAGAACAACGAACAACACAACTTTGTGTTGCAACTTGCAAATGATGCCTTGATCCGAAGTAGCGCGCAGTCTTTGAGAATTTAAAAGGGATTTTGTTTTATGCAATTTTAAAATTTAAATGAGGGATTGGATGGGATGGGAAGGAATTTAATCTCATTCTCATTTTGTTGCAATTAATAAAAACTATTTAGAATATTTTAAAAATAAATAATGGAATTGGAATCTGGAATTCCGGTTGTTTCTACAACATCTTCAACCGATTTATTGGATGATAGAAAGAATAAAAATCAACCCAACGAGAATGAAAGAAGAGCTGCTGAGAATGCTGATTCAATAACCCAAAACAATGAGGATTCGACAAAGAATGAGACCAAAGAAGCGAATATTAATAATAGCGAGCATTTGATTGAAGGATTAGCCAAACCATCTTCAGCGCTGGAAAAAGTGGATTTCCACAGGGTATTAATACAAATTTTAAAGAATCAATAATGAAATCAATTTCAAGGATTCGCATAATCGCGTTAAATTATATGTGCTTTGTGACCAA
Source organism: Pratylenchus scribneri (assembly GCA_030063045.1). NCBI lineage: Eukaryota > Metazoa > Nematoda > Chromadorea > Rhabditida > Pratylenchidae > Pratylenchus > Pratylenchus scribneri. The sequence goes on from JAQSEB010000033.1 coordinate 1,366,278, forward strand.
CGGAATTGGAATGACAAGTAATAATTTTTACAATTATTCTATCTTATTTAATCATCAATTATTGAAGAGGAACTGGCCACGTTACTTGCTTGCCTTCACCTGAAAATAACAATAATTGGTGCATTATTGTTCGACTGGAATCAAACGGTTATTTTTCAATTCTTTTAATCTCAATCAATAAAAAACATACAGAATTGAATGTGCTTGAATCGCCCATTAATTCGGATACGGTTTATCAGAAACAACAAGGCACTTTGATTGTCTGGTCTGAAACGGATACAATTGATTTGGCATTGAGTTTTCAAGAAAAGACCGGGTGTTCGGAATTGTGGGAGAAAATATGTCGCATACAAGGTCGAGATCCGGAAGTGGAAACAGAAGTCGAAGTATTTTAATAAAATTTATATAAATTAGTAAGAAAAATGATTAAGGAAGAGACGGAGACCGATGAACAAGAGAATGCCCAAAATGAGAACAGGTTTACTTATAATATGTTTTGCTTTAAACCAAACATTTAATAATTAGTTTAATTAGTCATATAGAATAAAAATAATCATATAAAATTTATTATTAAATTGTTGATGTTTTTTTAGCTTCTCCACCATTTGTAATTCCATTACGAGTGGAGCAATTCCGGCATGCAACCTTCAAAATTTAGCAGAAATTGAACAACTTTTGTCAAATTCAATGGTCGCTCCTAGCCAGCGAGAGAAAATGGCGAATGGAATATTCCAGAATGGGTTGGTTTTGGTTTATTGCCATTTAAATTAATTATGATGAATATATTTGTCAGATACATCTCAAAATTGTGCGAATTATTTACAATGTGCGAAGATTTAGAGAACAAAGAAGCATTACAGCAATTGGCATCCATTGGAAAGAATTTATTTTTGCTGAATAACAATTCAGTCCTCAACGAATTGATCGATGAGAAACATTTTCAGTCAGTTTATTTGATTAATTGAATATTTTAATTATTATTTCAAATAGAAACATTGTTGGAATGCTCGAATACGATGCTTCTTATGTTGAGCCAAAACGACACAGAGAATTCCTTTGGGAACGATCCAAATTTAAAGAAGTGCTTCCAATCAGTTCAAATGAATTGAAGGAGAAAATTCATCAAACTTTTCGTCTTCAATATGTCCAAGTTTGTTTTTTCTTTAATGGAAAAGGGAATTATTTTTAATATTTTAGGATGTTTGTCTTCCGGCGCCTTCAATTTTTGAGGAAAATCTTTTGACCGTTTTGACCAGCCATCTCTATTTCATTCGGGCGGAAATCGTCAATTCACTTTTGGTAAGCATTAAAATTATTAAAAATTAATTCCAAAATTAATTTTAGAATGACAAAGAATTGATGCAATTACTTTTTGAACAATTGAAGAAATCGGACATTTCGCCAGCACGTCAACGGGATTTGACTAAATTTTTGAAAGAATTTTGCTCTTTTGCTCATTCACTCCAGCCCAGTGGTCCACAGGGCCGTGAACAATTTTTCAAGGTTTAAATAAAATATTAAACAAAAAATTAATTTAATTATTTTAGACATTGATGGACAATGATGTGCTGAACACAATTGACCCATGCATTAGTTCAACATTGGCCACGACACGAACAGCCACGGTGGAATTATTGACCATCATTGTTGATTCCAATCCACAAATATTCCGCGAATTTCTGCTCAAACAGTCTCGAAGAATTCCCGAATCCAAAAATGTAAATATTTTTACAAAAATAAAATAATATTTTCCATTTATTTTAGTCTACTTTGCTTATCAACAAATTAATAATTCACATGCTCAGCGACGCAGATTCCGAATTCACGGCTGGCTATTCAATGTCAAATATTTTGAAAATTTTGCTCGATCCGGAGAGCAGCATTATTGCGGTAAGAATTAATTTAAATCGGGGAAAATATTCGTTTTAGAAAAGAGAAAAAGATGAATTCCTACAAATGTTCTATAAACGTGCGATGCAAACATTGTGCGCTCCAATAATTGAAAATACAAAAGATGGGAATCCATTTCCAGGTTAATTACTTTTAATTTTAATATTAATCCAATCCATTTTAATAAAGATACATATTATATGGCCAATAAAATTGCTTTAATCGTTGATCTCCTCTGCTTTTTTGTGGAACACCACAATTACCCAATGCGAATTTACACCATCCAAAATGGCCTCCTCCAATCTGTGCTAGTCTTTTTGAAAAGCAAACATCATTTTTTGGCACATGGTTCTTTTTAAGTCAAAAATAAATCAAATTAATTTTAAAATTTAGGTGCACTTCGATTATTACGGCGAACAATTGGACTCAAAGATGACAGCTATATCCGTCATATTCATGATAAGGGCATTTTGGATTTGGTGGTCGATTGTTTTGTGGCCAATGGGACTCATTATAATTTGCTGAATTCTTCAATGGTTGAACTCTTTGAATACATTAGAACGGTTTTAATTTCATTAATAATAATAATAAATAAATTGTTGTTTATTGTAGGAAGAAATCCGCCCATTAATCCAATATACAATTCAAAAACATTGGGACAATGTGTTCAGCAAAGTTCTTTATGTTCGAACATTCTCACAAATGAAAGTTCGATGCCAACAATTTGCGGACACAAATGGCGCTGAAGGCACTTTTGGCCCACAGCAGGGTGGTTCAATGCAGGGTATTATTTCACCCGGAACGAGTCCAATGAATTTGCAATGGAGGAAGGAACGAGAACATGACGATGAGGAATTATTCTTCAGCAAAGATGACGAAGAAATGGTTGGAATGGAGAATATTTTATATAAATAATTCATTTTTGCCATTTCAGCCAGCCCCACAACTTCGAAAATCCGGCATTGAACCGATGTTCCCTTCGTTGGCCAACCGTAAACGGAAAGGTAAATCGAAAAATAAATATTAATTAATTATTAAATAAATGGCAGCAAATGATGATGAGGACAGCATTGCAACAGTTTTTGGCGGTAACATTACACCACCGGCCGGTTCGACCAATCGAATATCGAAGATTATGATTCGAATGGGAAATGGCAATAAACAACCAATGGGTGAACCGCATCGACCTCAATCTCAACCGGCTGGCCAATGGCAACAATCCCAGCAAAATCAACAGGAAAATGAAACGGTTTGAAACGAAAAATTAAATTGGATAGTTTTTTTGGTTTTTAGAAACCAACTGGGACCACTTCCAATGCCAATTCATTCATCAAGAAGAAAACGCCGCCACCACCGCCGACAATATCATCTGAAATAACAACAACATCAGCAAGTACGCCGAATAGTCCATCAACAATGACGAAACGTCCTTTGGTGGATTATGAGGACAGCGATGATGAAGAAAATGGCGAAGATGATGATTTTTGGAAGGACGACGACAATGTTGAGGGGAATGAGGCGGCAGCCGATAGCAGCAGCACAGTAATTCGAAAAAGAGGAGCGGAACAGAAACAGACAAATGTAGCCGCTGAACCGAGCAAAATGCCCAAATTTAGTGCAGATTCGTCCACCTCCGATCCATCATCCCCACCACCGGATCCGGAACAGCAAAGTGGTCGGCAGAGGGCAGCATCCCATCAAGACATTTCCACCTCATCGTGATATTTTTAAAACGGCCAAAACCACCCCCAATTCAATTTATGAATCTCTATTTTGTCTATTCTATGTTCCCCCCCTCCCCTCCTATTTTGTTCCAATAATATTTCTCCCTCCTATCTTATAATTCCGCTCCATTTGATCAGACTTATTTTTTTCTGTTAAAATTTTGCCCATAAAATTTAATTGTGTGAACAAATTTATTGAATGAATATTATTTTTGTTTTTTTCTGTTTATGACAATAATTTTTTCCCAATTTAAATAAATCATTTTCCTTGGATGCATTTAATTTCCCCGATAAGCTTCTCCTCGGTTTTGAATGTGCGCATTTTCCAAAATAAATGAAATTATGGTTTCCCCCTCATCATTGAATGATGCACTTATTATTAATTAATAATCCAATATCCAATCCTACATTATATTTTTATAATATATTCCAATCAAAATTTGTCCAATTTAATTTTTTTCACTGGAATAAAATTTATATTTGATTGTTTTCATCTATTTGGAAAAGAACGATTCGGTAAAGTGAAAAAATCAGGCAAAAGGCAACAAAAGAATGCCCTGATGGTAAATTCTTATGAATAACACTTTCATTCTTTCATTGAGAAAGGGGGAATTAAAAAGAAAGGCACATAATTCATTAAATTCAATGCAATAAAATTAAAGTATAATTAATTTTAATTGTTATCAAAGGTGACAATTATTACTTTATCTCGATTTTCCATAAATTGAAAATTTTAAGAATTAAAATATGGGACAAAAATTGCACTTTTATAGTGGGCAGAAATGGAATTTGCGGTATAAAATCAGATGAATTGGGGAGGCAGTGGGAAATTTAGCTGGCATAAATTACATTTTATAACATAATTTGGAAAGAAAGGGGGGGGGGGGGAGGATTACGGTTGCCAAGCCAAAGCATATTGACCATCTTTTTCAACTTTGCATGATTTACCGTCTTTGAAATGCGATTTATGTGCAAAATCGTCGAATGCGACCACCTGAATTACATCATAACCATATTAATGAATTACTCATTTATTGGCTCACCGTTTCGAATTTTCCTCCCAACGATCCCTCGGCCATTTTCTGGATCTAAATTTACAAAAATGATTGATCCAATCTTTGATCATTTAATCACGTGATCTGCCGAAGACAATAAATCTTTGCCAGTCATTGCCGATTTCATTGCGCTTTCTGTTAGGGAAATGAATTGGCCATTTAAAAATATGAATTCCTTCTAAAGAATTACCCAATTGTTTGTTGCAGCAAGTGAAGCCTGAATCGTTGATATAGCAAGAATCATCCTGCGACCGGACTAACAAGACCAAAAAGGAAATGGCCAAAATGAATTGGAATAAATGGGAAAAAGGCGATTGAAAGGGTCGCATTGCCAAAATGACCATTTCTTTAATAGAGGAAATGGAATGAATTATAAAATTGAATTATTCGCTTGATGGATTTGGTCCTGATGATGTGAACAAAATGTGGTATTGTGCGCGAATATTTGTTGGATTGAATGAGAATGGTGAAGGGTGGGCAATGGGCACAAATGAGGAAAGATGCTAATTCGATTATTTTATGTTTGGATGGGAGGAAATCCAACGGATTTTTGGGCAAAAAATTGCGCAGAGGGAAGAAGGCTAAAATGGTGCACTTTTGAGCTTTCCCAAAAATCCCTGCCGGTTCATCATCTTTTGCTTTCATTCATAAATGCCATGGACTCATCCTCTCCCCATTCTCCTCATTCATTCATTTATTCATTTATTTATTCATTTTATTGTGGAAAATCCCTCTCATCAATGAAGCATCTCATTTGGAGTAGTGAGAATCTGAATGATGAGAAAACAATGAACTTTGCCCTCGGCAATTGTGAATGAATACATTGAAGTGTCGAAATTGACCAATTCATTCAGATTCAGGTGTTGTTGCTGGAAAAGAGGCTAACAAGATTTTGGGCATATTGAAGGGAAGGGAGGGGATTGGATTGGAAGAAGATCCGCCTGATGGACAATAAAACATAAATTAGCTTGGAAAAGGGTGCGCGGGAAAGGAATGAATGGGGAGAGGAGAAGACCACATCGGCGACAAGTCAATGGGGGATCGAGGACATCAGCATCAGCCGAAAATGATCATCACCGACTCCAAATCATCACATTTAGCCGGTCCCCAATTTGCCTTTTAAGCGCAATCCAATGCTATAATGGAGAGGGGAACCGGCCCCAAAGGGAGTAGTCGGCCCGATGGTGCCTGGCGGGATTACCCAATCGCCCCATCTCGTCCAAAAACATTGTTTTGCCTGCGTTCATCTTTTTTCCACATTGCAATTTACGAATTTTACAGTTCTTTTTTTTGTGCACAAATTGACTAAAATTGAGGCCGGATTATTTGAATGAAAGGAAAATTGAGGGCGGAAGGCGGATTAGGCCAATTTTTGCAAGTAAAAAAATGGGGCCACAATATCCGGTTCCTCACATTTTGTGCAGCGGATTGTATTTTTTTGTTCGGTACGATTGGAATGGTGCTGGAATGGAATGGAGTTGAGGAAGAAATTGAGGGAAATTGAGTGGATTTTGAGGGCGAGAAAATGCGCAGAGGGAAAATATTTTTCTGCATCGAATTGAATTGAAGAATTGTTGGAGTCAGTCGATTTGATTTGATCCAAAAGCCACCCTTCCTTTTGCCTCCTTACGAATTGCGCTTTTCCTCCTTCCTCAATGCTTGCGGGTAATTTGGATGGACAAGCCGAGGGGCGGGTGGGGGGAGGGTGGGCAATTGCGCGTTGTCCAGCAGAGTAAAAGCACAAAAAGCTATGGAATCCAACGGGCTTTTTCCCTTAACCCCCAATAGCCATTCGCCTCCAGTAAGCTTTGGATTGGGAAGATTGGGTGGAGGGAAAATGTTGGGATGAGGAAAGTCAAATTTATTCATAACCATTTTTATAAGTAAATCTTATTTTTATTTTTGGTTAACAAAATTGGCATTCATGTGGACAAATTTGGCGTTTAATTTGCGGCGAATAACTTTTTGAATGGCAAAATCCATTGTTGGCCCAAGTGTGGCAACTGACAATCAATGCCAATTATTAAAATAAATACTAATTCAACCTTTCATGATCCCTTCTGGCGCATTCCACTCCTCCTTCATCAATAATTGTCAATCCATTATTGTTCCCACCATCTTGATGTTCGCCGCCCCCTCCTTCAACATTGCATCGCCGGCAACTTTTGGCGCATTGTCGATTCATCAATGTCCGATAGAGGGAATTGTCGCAAAGATGGATAAGGCTGATTGGGCGGGGATTGGGAAGTTTTGTGCGATTCTTCCGGTGGCATATTTTCTGCCAAATCCGACAAAACCTGAAACAATTTGGCGCAATGTCCCGGCATTCCACCGCCAATTTGGCTCCTTCATTTTGTCCATCCTCTTTGCCATCTATTCCATTATTCCTTTTCCCATTTGTCCCATCCAAATCATCGTAATCACCAACACCATTTCGGGGAACAATTGAAGGATCAACTGTGTGAATTATTTTAATTTTTAAGACAATTTGGTACAAATGGACATTGGAGACTGTAAGGGAAAAGGAAGATGGAGCCAGAGGGAACATAAATCATTGAAATGGAATGGAAGGAATCAGTTAAACAAAAGAAATAAAATTTATTCACACGGAAAAATATTAAACATGGGACCACAAGATTATATGAAGCAAGTTGTTTTTGATATATGGAAATAGATTCTGTTTCTTTTGAATTTCCATCTTTATAAAAGTAAAAGAGTTCCATCCACCAATGATTGATAATTTGATTGTCAGTCGCATGTCCCTTCCCAGTATCCTTTTCCCTTTCAGCCTCCGAAGTATATTGGCTCCGAAAATTTGCAAAATTTCCCTCAAATTCACCTGCTCGATATTCCAAACTGAATCTTTGCGTTTTGAATTGACTAAAAACGCTGACCATTGCCAATTCATTGGCACTGTATAAAATGCCAAGTGGTCGAATATCCGAACGGCAACAAATTCCAAAATAAAATTAATTGTTTTTGGATTAAATTGTGGCTAAATTAATTTGCCTTGCCCCAACTCGAAGGAAGTCCCTTGCCTTCAATTCTGTTCCCCCATAAAAACATCCATCAGAGCAGGCACCGGACACGGCTTTGACCCGAATTTGGACTCGTTTTCCAATTGGGGCCTTTTTAAACAAATGAATATATCAACCCAAACTGGGCCATCATAATTTTACCCGAATATGCCACCAACATTGGGAATGCCTTTCGGCCATCGCCCCATTCTCGCCGGCTCCATTCTCCATTGACGCTGTGACCGATCCATTCAAAATTTTCATTATTGGCCCTTCCATTGCCTAAACAATTTCATTTTATTCAATTTACATTTTATTTTATTTTATTCAACTCTGTCAATGCCACAACCAATGGGAAGGGCCTTTCCTATTTTTCTACTGTACCTGTACCTCCTCCCTCCACTTTTTGCACAATCCCCTTGTCACCTATCAATCAAATATTGCCCGAATCTGACTTTTTTAAACCCACCCTTTTTCCCTCCTTTGTAATATGTTTTCCCTTAACAATTAATTCACATTATTCTGGCACAATTAATAATGAATAAAGCCCCTTATCCCTCTCACTGGGCCACTTCTAGCTTAGGCCTTCGGGAGAATCTAGGCCCTGCTCTCGCCCAAAACAACCTGCTCTAGATTGGGAGTTGGGACTAATAAAAAACCTCCAAAGTGGCTCCACAATCCGAAGGTGCACCAAAAACGGGTGGTGCCCTTTCCGTACAGTCTATGCCGCCAAATCCATCCGGACAAATGCATTTATTGCAATCACGTGAATGTCTTAAGTATTGGGGACAAAATGTTTAATTGAATCCATATCCACCTATATCCCCCATTTTTGCAGTCGGCACCACCGGCCGCATTGCAATGATCCGCACATTTATAATATAAATTCATCTGAATAAATGGAATTCATATTCAAATAATTAATTGATTTTGCCTCAAGCACATCCAAAAATGATGGTTTCACATTATTTCCCATTGTGTGCTGATAAATTCGTTCTTTGGCCAACATTGTCACTCTAAAATTGGACTTTTTTGCTGCAAAATTAACCAATTTGAACCGATTTGTGGCCACATCCGTGTCAGAATAATGCATAATCTAAATAATTAATTCATTTTTGTTGAATATTTTATTCATCAACGAACACTCCCATAATCATAGGTGACCCCAAAATTAAAATTGTCCTCCGGCGTTTGTTTCACAAATTGGCCGGCCATTTGTGGGCTAAAATTAAACCTCAAAGGAATATAAATTTAATTTAAATAAATGGACCTTAAATTTGAATAAACCACATTCACAAATTGGTCACGGTCAAAACGAGCTTGGCCATGGAAAAATCCCAGGGTGTGGCCAATTTCATGGGCCGCAATGCCAAACTAAATAAGTATTAGGGATGAAGGATTGATGGGAATTGGGGGAACTTGTTCACAACCACGACCCAATGAAATCAACTTGAAATGTTTTAGGTAAACGTGAGTATTTATTGTTTTTAATACCTGTTCCCTCTGATGGAATGCCCTTCCCACTTGGCTGAATGAGAATTAAAAAGATTAAATAAAACAAATTCATTTATTTAAATTGAAATGAAAGAGATGGCCACCTGTAACATCCACCGCCTGGGAAGAATTTGACCCGTGGAGTGCCCGGCCCATTCTCGACCAATTTGAGGCAAGTATTCTCGGTCCAAAACTGGGCAGCCAATCGAACAAGTTTTCGCGTTGATTCTGCCAATTTTGGGTCAAAAACGAATGGAATTGGCATTGATGGGTCCCATTGGTTCCGTGGAAAGTTTCGGCCAGTTTGTGCCTGTCTTCGCCTTCTTCTTTTCTCCACAAAAATATTCCCCTGTTCATCCTCCTCTTGGCCTATTAAAATTGTCACCGAACCGGATCCGTCCAAATCAGCCAACATTTGTTTTGTTTGATTTTGGTCCAATAAAATGTCACTCTGGGGGGAACAATTCATTGTAAAAATGGGAGAGAATATGATGCCTGATAAAGAAAATCATCAATTGGCCTATTCAATAGGGAAACACTTTCATGGCCTAGAGAAATTCGTTCAGGATTTGAGGATCGTTGATCAGCAGAAAACTATTCAAATAGGATTTAATCAATATCAATAAAAATGCTTAAAATTTTTTTTATTCATTTCAATCATCCAATTAACATTAAAATTAATCCCTTCCCCAACCATTGCTTCAGCCAAAAGAGCACTCGGTTCCATCAGTCCATCGGCCTCCAATTTTTCTATCATTCTTTTCCTCAATTTGGCCAAATCATCGCGCACTTTCCACATTTCCTCCATCCTTTCCCCACCCATTCCTTCATAAAATTCTTGACGAGCCTTTTAAAGGCAAAATTAATTAAAAACATTTTGTATTTCACTTAGCTTAAAAACATTTTGTGTTTCACTTAGTTTAAAAACATTTTGTGTTTCAGTTAGCTTAAAAACATTTTGTGTTTCACTTATAAAAACATTTTGTGTTTCACTTATAAAAACATTTTGTGTTTCATTTAGCTTAAAAACATTTGTGTTTCACTTAGCTTAAAAACATTTGTGTTTCACTTAGCTTAAAAACATTGTGTTTCACTTAGCTTAAAAACATGTGTGTTTCATTTAGCTTAAAAACATTTTGTGTTTCACTTAGCTTAAAAACATGTGTGTTTCATTTAGCTTAAAAACATTTTGTGTTTCACTTAGCTTAAAAACATTTGTGTTTCACTTAGCTTAAAAACATTGTGTTTCACTTAGCTTAAAAACATTTTTTGTTTCACTTAGCTTAAAAACATTTTGCGTTTCACTTAGCTTAAAAACATTTTATGTTTCAGTTAGCTTAAAAACATTTTGTGTTTCAGTTAGCTTAAAAACATTTTGTGTTTCAGTTAGCTTAAAAACATTTGTGTTTCACTTAGCTTAAAAACATTTGTGTTTCACTTAGCTTAAAAACATTGTGTTTCACTTAGCTTAAAAACATTTTGTGTTTCACATAGCTTAAAAACATTTGTTTTTCACTCAGCTTAAAAACATGTGTGTTTCATTTAGCTTAAAAACATTTTGTGTTTCACTTAGCTTAAAAACATTTTGTATTTCACTTAGCATAAAAACATTTTGTATTAGCTTAAAAACATTTTGTATTTCACTTAGCTTAAAAACAGTTTGTGCTTTCCTTTTCTTAAAAACATAATGTGTTTTAGTTTACTTAATAAAAATATTAATTAGTCCAAACTTTTTGTTCCAAATCATTTTGTTCTTTTTCCACTTGAAATTGATTAGAAATTGGCAGAATTCGCCATATTCGAATGCGTTCAGAAAAAGCGGATTCTGGTTGAGGAAAAGTCAAGAACATGAAAATGAATGGAAGAATGGAAAAATGTTGAAACATTTTGGATGGGTCAAAATAAAATAATAATGAATTTAATTTAGAAAAGCAAACGCAGATTTGATGTGAATTTTGTCGAATGGAGGCAAAACAATTGAGCCATTGTTCCCAAAAATGAATGGGCGGTGATTGGTGAGAGTAACAAAAATAGCAAAAACAAACAAATATAAAAAATGGATTAAAATTGGATAAAGCAAATTAATTGGGTAAGAGGGGCAATAAAATTTGCATATAGTAATCCACAGTTGATCAATTTGCCCACTACCCTTTCATTTTTGGCCATTGTCCATCCATCCAAAAATGTCCCCATCTCTCATCATTATCATTCATCCATTTTTGGTTATGCCTTTGTCGGTCAGTGCTGTCCATATTCCTTTTCTACGCCCAAATTTCTCCCATTTTCGGTGGGGATTTCGCCCCATCGGCCAGCCTTTGCCCACCACCAAATGATGGTCCTCAATTTCCCTTTGAAGTTTGCCGCCGCCAAAACTCCCCTTTCTTCTTTTTTTTCCTCATTTTCGACCATTTCGGCTTTTTAAAAAGGACCATTTTCCTCCCTTTTTGAATTGTCCGCTTCTCACAAATAAACAACTAAATTGGCCACCAGGCTTTTTCAAAAAATTGACAGAACATTTTCAAACTATTCCATTGGCTTTGATCCATTGTCCATTTTAATATTTTTATGGCCCAACAAAACTTTTCTAGCTGATGACAGCTAAACCACTTTTCCCAATTTGTTGCTCTTTTAATAAACATATTTGTCCCTACATTCGTTTATGTTCCTTTGCTTCCTATGTTGAAGAGTTTCTTTAAGGGGTTGGGGGGGGGGGGGGCAAACAATGCGCGGATGAATGGGGAGAATGGAATAGTGGCACAAAGGAAGGTTGTGAAAATGGGTGGATGGATGAGGTGGATTGATGGGTGAAGATGGGGAAAGGACCATTTGAAGGGTTGAGTATGAACAGAATGAGCATTGTTGTACATTACTTTTGGAGGCCATCAATTCATTTACAAGGACCGATTTGATGAATGGAAGCATTTTGTACATTTTAAAATTTGTTTTCTTCCATTTTCAACAATTTTTTAGCTTCAAAAAAGAGTCTCCTTTCATTTTTTGACCAAATTGGCGTAAAATAGTCAAAATAGCATTGGTTACAGGTGCGCAAAAGGCTTTTGTGTGCCATAAATTCGACCACCCCAATGGTTGCTCGGCACCAATCCAATTGTTTGGCCCCAAAAATGTGCCAAAATTCGCGCCCACCTTTTCCGCTAATTTGGTCCTCCCCCTCCCCTTCCATTTCCTCATTTTGTCCATTCAAATTCCACATATTTGCTCCCAGCATTTTCTTTCATATTTTCTGAGTCCATTTTCCCTTCTTCCAAAATAATTGGTCCACCCCTCCAGCAGATTTTTCCCATTTCCCCTAAATTTGCCTTCCACCAAAATTTTCTCCATCATTTCTACAAAAATATGCCTTTTGGCATGTTCATACTTTTTCTTCTCATTTTTCTATTGAAATGGCTTTGTCAAGCCGAATTCAGTGACAGTAATGAGGAAAACATTGAGGAGGAATGTCCAACAACAGAAGACCATGATCAATCGGTCCATTTTTATATTAAATTAATTAAACTAAGGGGCAAAATCATTCTTTCCGGAAGAAATACAAAAATTCTTCTTTCCGAATCTACCATATTTCACTTTTGAAGGCCTCATCATTTCCTCGTTCCGCCTTTCTTTGGTCCATTGATGCATCATGGCGAAGGGCACCCTCATTCATGTTTGGCACAATCCATGTCCCATTCGATCGAATATGGCCAAATGGTCTGTTGAATGAATTTATCCCCCTCCCTCAGAGTACATTAAATGCATTTACCTTCTGTCCCCATATCCCTTGGAGAATATGAAAAAAGGACCATTTGGTCACCTGCTGCGATTTGTTTTTTTAATTACTGCCAATAAACAACCCAAGGGCAAGAAATGAATAGACAAAATGGAATATTATTGTATTTTTTATTTTTTCTTCAATTTCAGTGCCCAATTCAGTGAAGGAAGCATTCGATTCGGCGGATTCCATCGTTTTTGAATTGGCATTGGAAAAATCTGAAACTGGTCTCTTTCTCAATTTTTGAATTGTATTTGATGCGAATATTAAAGTTGAACAATTGATCAAATGCAAGCAATTAGCCCCAGGGAATGGATCATTGCGAGATCATTTGCCCATCGAATTGTTTCACCGAATCAAGGCTTACATGCATCGATTAAGGCATCGAATTCTCAGATTAGGATATCAGGTCGAAAAAACTAAATTAAAGGAAACAAATTCTAATGGAAATTCAAAAACAATCCATCAATTGCGATAGATCAACTAATTTAAAGGACAAATGCCCCAAAAGGACAATAAGATCCTAGATTAAACACAAATAATTCCGGAAAAATATAACTAATTGGGTGAAACATAAATCTTACTGGAAAAACACAAATTTAACCGGAAAACACAAAAATTAATAAGATGAAACACAAAAAATCAGAATTAAAACTTTCCGGAATGAAACACAAAAAATCAGAATTAAAACTTTCCGGAATGAAACACAACAAATCAGAATTAAAACTTTCCAGAATGAAACACAAAAAATCCGAATAGGGCAAAACACAAAAAAATCAGAATAGGGCAAAACACAAAAAATCAGAATTAAAACTTTCCGTTATGAAATACAAAAAATCAGAATTAAAACTTTCCGGAATGAAACACAAAAAATCAGAATTAAAACTTTCCAGAATGAAACACAAAAAATCAGAATAGGGCAAAACACAAAAAAATCAGAATAGGGCAAAACACAAAAAATCAGAATTAAAACTTCGGAATGAAACACAAAAAATCAGAATTAAAACTTTCCAGAATGAAACACAAAAAATCAGAATAGGGCAAAACACAAAAAAAAATCAGAATAGGGCAAAAAACAAAAAATCAGAATTAAAACTTTCCGGAATGAAACACAAAAAATCAGAATTAAAACTTTCCAGAATGAAACACAAAAAATCCGAATAGGGCAAAACACAAAAAAATCAGAATAGGGCAAAACACAAAAAATCAGAATTAAAACTTTCCGGAATGAAACACAAAAAATCAGAATTAAAACTTTCCAGAATGAAACACAAAAAATCAGAATTAACAGGATGAAAACAGTTTTTTTCTGAAAAATACAAATCTAACAATTAAATTTATACATTTTAAAAGTTGAATATTTGGGCCAAATCCTAATAAAGCAAATTGTACGAATAAATATTATACATAAATATGAATTCAGGAGCATCGAAGTCGATCTGCGGCTCGTCGCCAAATGCGGAGACTATTCCCCAGTAATAAAAAGGAAGAAATTACTCCCACTTTTGTGAATATTTCAACAGATGATTGGGAATATCGTCAACCTGTTTGGCTCCTTTTCCTCCTTTTTCAGTTGAGCGATTCACCCCCAAAACCTCAACAAAAACCAATATCACCAATGTTGGATTTATTTTTGGCACAAATGGCGTCGGAAAGGGGAAAAACATTGTTATCGGTTGGAATTGGAACAAATATGAGGAAATAATAATTAAAAAAAGATGGAAACAGTTGAGGAACAATGCAATCCACTCAAATCAGTCAATGCCCAACAAATCATTTTTGCCATAAATTATTCCCTTGGGTATTTGGAATGGATTGAAACAAAGGGCCAAGGGGCGAATCAGCAAATGATGGAAGGGAAATCCCCGATTGACAAATTGGTCCAACATTATCGATGCGGTACACTTGGAAATGGCCTAAAACAAATCATTTTTGGTGCACATCGATTTGCTCAAAATGGATTCACCACTTCCCCTGAGGAAGATCAATTGGCCAGAAAGGCAAAATTAATTAAAATGATTAGAATATTGGCTATGGATTTTGAATGGCAGGTGGACAATTTGCTGGTTGAGGACATTTTATTTCGACGAAATGAGCGATTGGCCAGAAGGGTGGATGCCCTAATGAGAGAACAGCCGGATAAAGTATTCTTCTTTGCACTTGGGGCCGGCCATTTTCTTGGTCAACAATCTTTGATTGACCAACTTCAACAAATGGGTTAGTCGAGAATAATCCCGTCATCAAAATATGCCACCCTCTTTTCAGGTCATTGGGTGGCCCCAATCGTTGAAACCAATTCCAATGTTCAATATTTAAATTTTAACGCCAAATTGCCCTCAAATAATCCACCCAAAAGCATTCTTCTTTTCCCGGCCAGCAGCCGTGTGGCTAACATGGCTTTGCCCAAAATTGGAATTCGCTTTCGGGAATTGGCCACATTTAATTCGGCAACAAATTCAATACAGGATTGTTGGCACCCAACAATGATGGCAACGGTGAATAATTCTCAAATTGTTTTTATTTCCACGTCATTTTCAGTCTTTTTTGGCATTCATCCTTGGCACTTTTTGTTGGTTTTCCTTCATTCATTGTTGCAAACTGTCATAAAAACAGAACGAAGAATATTTTGGGATGATTTTGACGTGCAAAAAACAATAAACAAAAATGCGGGTGAATAGAAAAAAAAAAACACGTCAACAATTTGCCCTCTCAAAAAATTCATTCCAAGAATTCATTAAGTATCCCCCAACGATCTCACATGCCTCCAAAATTGTTTCCCCTTTTCAAAAATGTTTTCTCCCACCCCTTTAGGCCATTAATTTTGCTGATGAAAAAAAACAAACAAATAAGCAAAAAAGTAAGCCGGTCCATGAAAATTTGTCAGCCGACCCACCAAATTGTAGCCAATTTTGGCCTTCCGCCGTCCTTTTGCAAAAATTGGCCAGCCGTCGGTTAAAAATTCAATTGGCCATTCGTAGAAATGGAAATACATTCCAATTTGTCTTTGTCCATTTCCCTCCCCTTCCGCCTTATTCGGATTACATCAATCATTGAGTGGGAGGGGCGGAGGCCAATAGCCTAAATTCATTTCCGGGCCGGCACCGACTAATCCCAACTTCCTCATTTTCAAATACAGAAATACTCAAAAAATTCCAAATTATTGAGGAACTGTGCTCATTTTACCCAATAATATTTCCAAAAATACAAATTAATTGCCAATTTTGCCTAATTATATTTCATCTTTCTAGTTATTTTGTGACTCATTCATGAATGTTTTTGTGCCAGCAAAAAACTCATTAAATTGTGAATAATATTTGTTAGAGTGGAAGGAAGGAAACAAAGCAAGAATGAATTAATCCCCCAATTATTCATCCAAACAATTCAAAAAATTATTTGGATGCCATTTTGCACTCATTCATTCATTCATTTGTCATTTTGGCATGTTTTTGTGCGGGACAATATTACAAATTGGAATTTGCCAATTTCCTCTGCATTCATTTGACATTATTTTGGCCAGACTAATTATTAATTATTAAACGAAGGAGGTGGGTGTAGCAGTCCTTTTTAATCGGAGTATGGCTGAACCCATACATTCATTATTTTTGTTTTATAAATATGAATAATCCCTCCCGTTTTTGTTACATTAAAAGATTGCTGAATATATTTATTTCCCTCCTCAATTTCAGAATTCAGAAGCAAATCATTCATAAAGAGGATTCCCCCAGGCATCCATCAAAATTAATAAAATTCTGCCTTCATTGGTCCATGCCCTCGGCTGGTTTTTCCCAGCCTCCAATCCCCCAAATTGCGCCCAATATTATCAGCACATTCTCTGGCCATTGGCCTCATTTATTTTCGAATTCTAATCATTGTTCCAATTATTCATTCATTTTTGATTGTCCTTTTGGCCAATGCCACTCCAACCGGTCCAATTCCATTGCCTCTGATGGAAGGACTTCACGGCACAAACGAATGCCAAAAAATTGGTAGGAAAATGAGATATTCTCATAAATTTAACATTGAATTGGCCAAAATAGCATTCACAATTTCCCCTTAAAAGGTCATCGATATGTGATCGACGAACAGGGCTGCGAATTGTTTGCAATCAATGTGAATATTTGTGTGGGCCAATGCCCTTCATTCTCATTCCAACGACCCCCGGGGCCAACAATCAGCGTTTTTGCACAATGTTGTCGAATTTTGGAAGTTCAAATGGTAAAAAAAGGAATCCAATTTTGATTATAATATTTTTAAATTCATTTTCAGTTGAATGTTTCGGTCCCTTGCGCGGATGGACATCGCCAATTCAAAATTCCATCGGCCACTAATTGTAGTTGTTTTGATTGTTCAAAGAGAAGGCGGAAATGAATAAAAGGAGGGCTTATTTGATTGGAATACTAATTTTATTTTCATGAAATTTTCTCCATTTTTCGGAGGCAAACAAAATCGGTTAAAAATAATTAAAAAAATATTTTTTAAATTTATTTAATCATTCTATTTGAATATTTGTCCTCTCCATCCTCATCCAAATTTTGGCCATTCCCTGAATGATTATGATCGGAAAGATAATCCTCAACAATTGCCGAGAATCGATCCACGTCCAAATGATCGGAGGCCGAATCGCCGAGTAATTCACGGAAAACGAATTCGGCCAATTCTTGGCTAAAACCGCCAACTTCTTTGGCCACATACTAAAATAAAAATTGGAAATAAAATTTGGGGAATATTATTTGAATACAATGAATTCATTTTCCGAAATTAATCCATTGCAGTCTTGGTCGAAAACCTTCAAAAATTGATAAATGTTGGTAACCATATTTTGATTAACCTCGAAGCATTGTCTGACCACTTCATCATTTGTTGGCCTTTGCCTGAATCCCCCCTGCCTTTCGGCCGTTTTCATACATTGACAAAATTCGGGGAAGTCAATTTCGCCATTTCCATCCTCATCCACCTTCAATGGCCAATCAAACTAATTCCCTCCCATTCCATTTACCTCCTTTATTAGCCGTTCAATTTCGGCATCATCTGCCTCCAGCCCAATACTTTGCATTGCTCCCTTCAATTCCTCACTTCCAATGGCCCCACTCCCATCCGTATCGAACATTTTGAACAATTGTTGATATTCCTGTGAGTACGCAAATTCACAATTTAGCCCATTTTAAATTGATTTAAACAATCTAATTGACCCAAATCCCAAAACTCCAATCTAAAAATCCCTTCCTATTTAATTCCCCAACTTTATATTTAAACCTTTAATTCATTTTTTGTGTAAATTTTCTCCAACATTTGCTGCTGAAGGCGTGCGGCGGATTGTGGCCGGGCACTGTCCCATCCGAGGTGACTTCCCCTTCGATGGCCCGGAAGGCCAGTCCATAGTTGGAAGGCACTGCCCGTCGCCCGACTGCTACTGCTCATCGCCGATCCAAGCGGTAAATCGTCCAAACCCGGGGATTGAGCGGTCATTGCCTGTTGAATGCCACCCGGATTCTGGGAATGTGCCAATGCGGGCAACGTGCCCACTCGGCCAATTTTCTTGAATGCCCTCAATGGAAGTCGCTGTTGTTGCTGTTCACGTTTTTCTGGGGAAAATGAGTGAATTTTTGGATGGCAGAGGTGGATTGTCCCCTTTTTTAGTTGCGTGACATTGAGAAGTGTGGGAAAAGGAATGAAGGAGAAATAAGATAAAGCATGGATTGGATATTGATGGATGGATAAATGTTTACATATAAAATGGCTAAAAATGCCAATATGGCCTTCTTAACTAATTGAATGTGCCGATGGCAATAATCAACTAAAAATTTACCCGAAATGATTGGCACAAAAGGGACACGTGATTGGCCATGGCCACTGTGTCTTCTTTGGCTGGATGAGTCCATTTCGGCTGCAGATATTGTCAATCCGTTTGGGGAAAATGTGACCGAAGGGCGAAGATTGTTGTCCGAAAATTGGCGTCGAGAGAGGCGTTGGGGAGAACTGAAAGAATAAGTTTTTATTTTGAAGAGGAATTAACACAGGTAAAATATATTTAAATGGGCGACTTTGTTAGCCGAGAATATTGGACGAATAGAGGAAATTGTCCCCCTCGGCTTTTGATGCTTTACCTCTCTTTCAACCTTTGCTGGCCATGCGACCCTTTTCGCTGCCAAGGCAATTGCCAAAGGTGGAATGGGGGAAAGGGGGGCTGACTTTGGTTGGGGGCACATACAAAGTCCTCATTGGTGGCTAATTGAGAGGAATAAATTGGCCAACAAAACAAAACAATGGAATTGAATTGAAGTAAAAACACAATGCAATTTTCTTTCCAATGTAGTGAAGGAAAACAAACAAATTATATTATGGGAATGGGCTGAATTTAATATATCGTAATTTTTGCTAATATTAGCCACTCTCTAGTAGAAGTCCTCTCTCCAATAGTATTCTCTATTTGAGGATTTCTTTAAAAAAACTAAAAAAGTTTATTTTTGCCTTCTTTAAAGTGCTCTGAAAAATTGTAGCCCCCTTCATCGAATAATAGCGGCGTCCTTTGTAGGGTCTCTGAAGTAACCCCGGGGTTACTTTCGAAAAAATACGGTAATAAAAAGTTGAATTCCTTCTTCTTCTGCTGACCTGCTGAGAATGTTGACTGCTTTTTGATGCATTATTGAGGCGGAAGAGGAGGCAGAAGGGGAAGATGGAGAAGGAACCCGTGACGGTTGGATGATAATTGGTTTGATTATTTTTTGTGGCCTTTGATTGGTCGATTCATCCGGCGGTATTGGCATTGGCTCCTCCCAACTTCTATTGCTCGTTGTGGGTTCACCGCTGGCTCCAGTGAATGTGAAACGGGGAAGAGGGCCGCCAAAGGGAACTTCTTCCGGCACAAAAGTTGAAGAAGCCATTCCAACGGTGATATTCGGTAAGAATTGGCGTCGATCTTCACCGGCCGATTTAAGGCTAATTTTGCTGAGAATTGAGGACAAATTTGAATGATGGGAAAAACGTCTTCTTTTGTTGAAGGAAGACATTTTGGGAAGAAATAAATGGAAATGTAGCAAATAAGTATTTGGGCCATAAATGGTTTTGGCACTATAATCAATGTTCCCAGTTGGAATTGTACCCTCAATTTTAAAAAAGAAAATAATCGAATATTTCCAGGTCAATGCTGCCTCCAGCTAAGCATGAATTTACCGCCTTCTTTTCCTTTTGAACAAAATTGTTGGGCTCTAAACCTTTTGCCTTCTTTGGTTTGGCTTTTAAAATGGGCAAAAGAAAGCATTTAATAATCCTGGCACTTTGTGTGAATGGACTCGAGGAGAGGGAAGGAGAAAAGCTGAAAAGTCAGCAAAGGTCCAACCAAATTCATTCATCAAGTGAGGTGGGAAAAAGCAAAGCAGAAAATGATTATGGCCACAGCCATTTCCGGGCCCCAAGAAGAGGGACATCCCATCTTCACAGTGTCCGTTTCCCTGACGGCAAAAATGCAAAATGAAGATGGAAAGTGAAAAATTAGAATGGGATAGGATAATGGAATTGGGTGTGGGAAATGCCAAATTGGCACTTTCCATTTTCAGACAACTTCAAACTTAAACCATTCTTCTTTTTTCTTGCTCAAAACTATTGAGAAAATAGATATTATTTAATTTGTCGAAAAATATGAAATGTTAAAAAAAGATTAGAGGTTCAATGGTTTGTCTGAGACCTCCAAACCCTACACTCAATTGATGGATCTCTTCAAGACATGTCAAAATTAAGGGGTATTAAACGAAAACCGGTTTCAGTTTTTGGTTCAAAACTATTTTAGCATTAGTTTTATCTTAAGCAAATATATCATTCGATGCGTCTCGTTGAGATCTATCGATTGGATATAAGATTTAGGTATCTAGAACAAACCCTTAAACCGTTTTATACCTTTTCGATATTTTCAATGATTTTTTTTTCAAAATTTTCAATTTTTTTCGCCATTTTAAATATTTCCCTTGAAGAAAAAATCATGTAAATAAATCATTTATTCTTTGCAAATTAGAGTGACAATAATTTTAGAAGAAATTAAAATTGTTGTCTTAATTTGTTGAATTTGGGCGAAAATTATATAAAAATTTTCATAGAATTGAACGATTTATAAAAATATATATAAATGTAAATTGGAGGGGGGGGGGGGGGCATCATCATTATCTATGTATGAGAATCGACTGGCAGGTGGGCGTTTGATCCATTAATATGATTTTGTGCATTTGTTCAATGATTGACCATTATTCTGAAAAATTGTATAAATTAATATAAATTGTTTAAATTTATTTTATATTATAATAATTGAGGAGGCGAACATTGGGGATATACGGTCTTTGTTGAAGGTGATATAGCTGATGAATAAACTTATAGAATATTTTATTTGGTCATTAAAATTAGCTATAAAATGATATTAAAAAGCTTTGTTCAATATTGGATATTTAGTTACCAAGTTATACCAAAAGACCGCCTGAGCAATTAAACCAACTACCAACAGTTTTTTGGGACCATAACTTAAGAAATATCCAACATTGACTAATGCTTTTTGCTTTTGATTGATTCATTTTGTAGATAATTTTATGCCTAATAAAATGGCAAAAATTGATTAATTAAGTTTATAAACTTCGACACTAGAATATTTCATCCCAATGTGTCACGTCCCCAATGACTGCTGCTTATTTTATTTTAGAAAATTGAATAAATCGTTACCTCAAAATTTGTTCTTTTTTTCTTCTCAATTAATCGTAATCATCTTCGTCTTGGTCGCTGATTTCCTTGTCATAGCAATAATTTCGGTATTTGATATTTTCATCGCCATAATGATCTAATAAATTGTACTAATCATTTTTAATTATTAATTTAAATTAAACCGAAATAATCGTCGTCGCTGGTCGATTCATTCTCGAATTCATTGCCGCCTCCTCCTTCATCCTCGTCCGGATAATCATTTTTATAATAATTCTCTGCATTCGAATCCGCATCCTCATCATCATATCCATCCGCCGAATCGTCCTCATCATCCTCGCCTCCGTAATAAAAAACCAATTCATCATCATCGCCAAATTCCACCGATCCTTGTTGTTGTTCCTGCCCCTTTTCTCCATAATTTTGTCTTTCTTGGCCATTTCCCGTTGTTGTATCATTCAATTTCATTTTCTTTGTTGACAAAATCAAATTGCCAAATGGATCAAGTCGACGTTTTCGCCTCAATCGGATCATTCCCAATTTTGGTTGATTTCCATTTTTTGCAGTAATAATCGATTCGGCATGAACAGCGGGCAAAGAAGATGGCCCAATTTGGATTGCTTCTTCATTATTGCCAATTTCTTCGTTCAAAGGAAGGATTTCCGGTTCGGCGATTGGAGCATTTTGTTGAACAATTTCCGATGCTAACAATTGTTGGATTTGATTTTGATTGTTCTCATCAATTTCCATAATGGATTATTTAATATTTGTCTAAAATAAAAATTTGATCTTTACTTTATTAAGTTGAACACAAAATATGTTCATAATAAAAACAAATAATAAATCTTTGATGATCTAAAATAATTCATTGCAATTTGTAAGCAAATGTAATAAATAAATTTTAATTGTATCACAAATTTATGAAACATTTTTATCTCGAAATCCAAAGGCAATTTTCCATAACTGGGGAGGGGAATGTGGCATAAATATAAAAGCAACAAAAATGTGGTGAAAATGCGGGATTTTTTTTAAAAAAAGACTCAAAATTCAACAATTAATAATTCATTTAAAAACATTTTTCTGTATTTTTAGACAAAAATTGCAGCGGAGCGAAAAATGCTAGCCAAAAATGGAGCTGCACCAAAAAAATTTAACCAGAAATGGTTTCGCAATGAAAAATTTAGCAAAAAATGATAGCGGCAAAAGTAAAATGGGTCGAAAATGCGACAAATGCCAAAATTTTCGCGGTATTTTTGCAACCCTGAAATGAATTGCTGAACTAGGAATAGGAATGTGATATCTGAATTCAATCAATAATGGATAAAGTAATTTAGTTGAATTGATTTTTTTGTATTTATTGTTTCAGTTTCAGCTTCTCTGTTGCTGTATTACTGTATCTGTAAAATCATACATGATTCATGAATCATCGTGATCATGTTAGACTTACTGTACTCCAATATTTTGTGTTTTGACTTAGGTATGTCGATTGATTTGGAATATAAAAAGATCAAAAATTAGTCCTTCACTTCCATTTTTCAGCAATTCTCCGTGTCAAATCGCTTTAATCAATTTTGCAACTACAACTTCTTTCCTGATTGAACCTTCACAATGCCTTATTCAAATATTGCTGTTGATGAACACCTTATCAATGCGCCCTATTACCAAGGATTCCAAACAAAGGTCGAGGCAGATGAACTTTTACCAAAGAAAAATGGCACTTTTCTCGTCCGTTTGATTGAGCAGAACTGGGGTGAATTGGTGAGTCCCATTTTCTGTCCTTAATTCTTCTAATGTTATTTTCTTTTGCAGATTTACATCGTCAGTGTTTATTGGAATGGCAGAAAGCGTCACTTTAGAATTTTAGAAACATGGCACAAAAACAGAAAATGCTTTTACTTTGTGGAAAAGACGAAACCAAGAAACGTAAGTTCCGGGCAAAATTACTTCATTTTAAAATAATCAAAGCATTTTCAGACAATCCCAGAACTCATTCGCTTTCATCGATTTACACAAATGCCCATTTGCGTTCTCACTGGAGCCAAACTTCGAAGCTATGTGGAGCGCAATCATTTTTCGTGAGTTTTTCAATTATTCTTTTCTAAATTAATTTTTTCCCTTTTAAAGCCTCTATCGTGAACAGCTCGAATTCAAGGGGACTGTTGGCCGTGGAGAATTTGGAGAAGTGTGCAAAGGAAGATTACGACTTGGAATATGGTCAAGCGTCGATGTTGCCATCAAACAGGACAAAGAAGGAAAGGACCCACATGACAGGTTGGTCATTTCATTACAATTAAATTTACTCTTTTAATGTTTTGTTTTAAAGGATAAAATTTTTACGAGAGGCCAATTTGATGATGCGGCTCAAGCACAGGAATATTGTTCGTCTTTATGGTGTCGTCGTCTACAATGATCCAATATTAATTGTGACGGAATACGCTTCAGGTTAGTTAGGGATGAATAGGGTCGGGGGATAATTAAATATTTTAATTTTAAAGGTGGATGTTTGCTGCCACGTCTCAATAGTGCGGAACCTCCAACCAATTTGGAAAAGAAACGCTTCTGTCGGGATATTTGCCATGGCATGGCTTACCTTGAGAGTAAAGTGGTTGGTTTTTATTAATCCTTTTTTTTTTGTTTAATTATCCCAATTTTCCAGGTAATACACAGGGATTTATCCGCCAAAAATTGTCTTCTGGATGCAAATGGGACCGTCAAAATCGCGGACTTCGGCCTATCAGTTATGGGAAAAAGCAAATATATCAACACGAAAAAAGGGCTATTGAGGTTAGTGGGCATTTTTATTCATTTAATTCAAGCAAATAATTGATTTTTTTTGCAGAATCCTTCCTCCAGAAACATTGAAGTCCGGCTTGTATTCCCTCAAAACTGATGTTTGGGCCTATGGCTGTGTGCTGTTCGAGATCTGGAAATTTCCTTACGAAGAACCTTACCAAGAATGCCAACACAATCTAGAGCTCAGGAACAAAATCCTCTATGAAGGGTCAGTTAATTTTCGCTTAAATTTACATTTTTAAAATTGATTTTTTCAGCCTTCGACTTGTACCGCCCGAAAATATGCCAAATAAACTGAAGGAATTGATGTTGAGCTGCCATCGCACCGAACCGGATGAACGGCCCAGTTTCGAGGAGATCAAGGCGAAATATTTTTGGCAAAAGGAACGACACTGCCGCGAGGACATCACTCAAATTTGCACTTCAATTCTGCGGTATTTGTCAATTTGAATGGATGCGGATTGAAGAAAGAAGAATTTTTGATGAGATGATAATTATTTTTGATACACAATTGTTTTTGTTTTGATAATTTCCAATTGTATATTCCATTATTGTCTTTTGTGATTTCTTTTTTGTTTATTTGTGCATAAATATATTTATTTATTATTATACCATTTTCAAAGTAAATTAATGAAAAACAATTTTAAAATTAGAATTTATTCCCGCATCATTTTTGAAAGAAAATATCGAGGAAAAAACAAATTTACAAAATGTCTTATAATAAAATAGAAAATTGTTAGGAAAAAGAGCAGAAAAATGAACAATTTATTAAAAAGGGGAAACAATCCTGGATGAATGATTTGATGATCACAAACAAATGGTTTTGGGGCTAATTTTGACTAGTGAATTTGGGGTGGGGGCAGTTTAAAATGGATTAAATCAATAAAGAAAGAATTGGATGATGGCCATAAACAATGTGAAATATATCAACGAAAAAGAGGACAGAAAGATTCTATTGGAATTTGAGGAGGAACTCTTCATTGAAGACGGTGGTTCATGGCCATCGTAGCCAATAATGTAAACTAGTCGTTGACTTTCGGCCAATGGGGAACGGACAGATTTGGCTGCCGGCCTTTCCTCACTGTCCTGCAATGTTTTTCTCCGAATATTTCCTCGATGATGGGAAGGAGGCCATCTGTCCAAGTCGGTGAGTTCATAACGGTCAGCTAAAATGTTGGAATGAATTAATTGAAATAATTATAAAATATTCACATTGCTCTGAAGGGGCATTCCAATGTTGCTGGTGGCGTTGTTGCCATTGAATACTTTCTTCATTTTCCCCATTTGTTGAAGAACTCCTTTGATTGTTGCTGTTGGCCATTTCAATTTGCCTAGTCAATTCCTGTTGCGAATTCACAATCACTTTTCGCCGTTGTCCGCCTTCTTCCAATGTCAAGATTGCCGGGAATACACCGAATGGATCGGTTGGAGTAGGGACTGGGGTTATTGAGGAGGTTGATGTTGTTTCGGCTGGTCCAGCTGGGAAAAGCAATTTGGCCAAATCGGTCATTTCATCCGCTGGCCTAAATCACTCAAATGTCCTCAAAAGCCATCAAAAATAATTTATACCTGTTATTTTCTGCCCCATCCGCCGTTGTCGGTAATATGACAATCCTGAGGCGAAGACCATTGGACCGACAGAGGCCACCGCTGGCTTGATTCACTCCCGCGGATGTGCCATCGGAAGTTGCTGAAACAAATAAAAGGATGAATGTGGACAAATTCATCAACAATTTAAAATATGCAAATTTATTTGGCTGCCATAAATAAACAATTCATTGGCATATTAGTTTAATCCTCTTTTGGCATTATTCCCCTCCCCTATTCTCCCGTTGATTTGGTTGCCATCTGTGCCAATGCCAATGTGTCAATCATTGACCGGCCGAATTGTCACATTTTCATTGGCATCACGGATGATGTGCCAATCCAATAAAGCTGTCATCCATTTTGGTATCCCATCAAGGTGGCTATTCCCGACAGTTCATTTCCCTTCAATTCGTTCATCTATCCCATGTCCCATCCCAATTTTCCCTAATCGAATTTAGAATGGGTGAATGCGCACCGGGAATGGAATGCCCTTCTCCTCCTTCTTTCCCTTCTCGGTTTTCTTGGTCCAATCCTTCGAATGCCCCAAATTTCCCCCAAGGGCGAATGTGCTCATCCGTCCATTGCCTCTATTATTTTGCTTGCCCTCCTCCATCATATATCCGCCTATCAATTGCCCGGACCAAATTGGGCATTCCGCCTTCCAGCCGCCTTTTCCCGTTGTTTACCCGCCAATTTGGGTGCGCCCAACCGGCAAAACTCCCAAAAACTCCATTCCCCCTCCCTATTCCATATGGTTTCAGCAAATGCGCACACCGATCCGCGGCCTTTTTGGCAAATTAGTCCTACGGAAAAGATGGATGGATGGATGGATGGACAGGACAGGTGCCATTGACCCTTATTTTTGGGCTAAATTGGAAGAAAAGGATGGATGGGGGTATAATGGTAATGCTTTTAAATGGGAAATTTGATATCAAATGGATTAACATTTTTGAATAAAATTTGGATTTCTCAATGTTTTCCCTCATTATTTCCATTAATTTTTAGCCTATTTTTGGTCCCTTTTAGAAAAAACTTTGATCCTTCCAATAAAAAAATGGGTCATCAAAAAAGCCATCAAGAAGTGTTGTTTTTTTGCTTCATCCCCTTTCCAACTACAACATTTTCTTTCTTTTGTTCAAAGGCAAAAGTCCAATGGCAGCCGCCAATCCCCCCCCCCCCCCCCCCATTCAAAAGTCCCTTTTATGTATTTGATAGGAAGCAGCCAACAACCACCTTTTCCATTCATTCAATTGGTTTCCCATTAAAGAATGGAAAATGGAAGGAGGAGGGGGGGGAGACACATCTGTCCTAAATAAAAGATGGTCTTTCCCATTTTTGTTTGCTGCCAGCTGCGCGTTATTTTTGTTAGGGACAAAGTTTGGATTATTTACAGTAATTTTGGGCATGATTCATGGAAATTGGATTGAGAAAGAAACTCACAAATGAAGAAATAGGATTGGCCCTCCTGGAAAGTGGGTTTGCCCGGCAATGGACTGTATCGCCGCAAAATTAGACGAGGATCACTCGATTTTGGGCCACAAAATCCGATTTGGGCCCGATCACGTTCCTTCGGCTCTGGCGGCAATTGGCACAAAAGGGCAGATTCAGCCGAAACCAAATGAATAGAAAATGACAAATCCGAAGGGCAACGAAATCGGAGTGCATCTTTGAGGCGAACATATTTGGTCTGAACCATCGGTCTTTGTTGTTGGCTATTATTGTTGGGGCGGGGGCCAGAAGATTGAGGCAAAGCATTGGAATTGCTGAAATTTAAATTAAATTTAATTCCAATAATTTCCATTAATATTATTTCCCTTCATCATCATCAATTTCCAATTCACATTTTCCATCCTTTCACTTCCAAATTAGGCCATAAATCACCAAAGGGGCAAAATGTCCTCCTCTCATTTGGATGTGCACCGGAGGACGGCGATTAGTCACCCCCGGGGGCAAAATATGCAAATTTAGAGGGAAAGGAGGGCGCCAAATAGACGATGATCCACTGGCCAAAGGATGGATGTGAGGTGGAAGACAATTGGCCCTGGGGATGGCACGACCCAGATTTGTGCTCCGGAAAATTCACTGCCGCTGATTGATGAATGAGCTCCCAAAGGGGAATATAAATGGATGAACGGGGGAGAGGGAATATCCCAATGGAATGGAAGGAATTGGTGGAACGAAGTGGAATAAAATGAGAGGAGGCATTTCGTTGATTAATTCATCTTTAATTGGGCCAAACAATTGGCAAAATAAATGGTGGCCAGAGGAAGATTTTTTGACGGTCATTTTTCATTCCAAAAATACCGTAGGAATAAATTCCTTCCAAAAATTGGTAAAATTAAATTCAATTCATTCAAAATTGGATTTATCTAAAGTTCAAAGCTTTGCTCCCGATTTTCCCATTCCATTTAGCAATTCCATTATTCATTCTTCCAATCCATTCCCATTCAATTCAATTCATTTGGGTCATCATTTTTTGTTGTGCAAATCGCCGATTCCCTTTCCCCTTCTGAATTCCTTTCCCTAAACCCAATTCCATTTCCCCCAAATACTTTTAAAGTTCAAACGTACATAATTGTTGTGCCACTTTTGGTTGTTGTTCCATCCACCCTGCCCATAGTCCAATCGACATCAATTTCGACTGTTCTGCTGCCAGCCGAAATAACGGATTGGGGCAAAATTGAGATGGAAATGAGGAGAAAATGAAAAAGGAATAAAGGCAAATTGGCAGAGGACAGTGAAAATGATGGCCAACATTTTTGGTGTATTCTTCTTCTGCTGCTAAAATGCAAATTCATTTTAAAATCATTTTGGCATATATTTTTACTCACTTTTCCTTCCTTCGCTCTATTTTTACTGTTGATCTTTCATTCGATTCAATAATTTGCCTTTGGCAACATTCAATTTTCCTTCTTCTTCTTCTCCTTTTCACCGTAATTTCCTGTTGTTCAATTTTTGGATGCCGTTGGCTGATTTCTTCCACAAATTTGCTGCTGGAACAAGCATTGATTGAACATGATGAACACAATGTCGAGGTCATCAACAATTCCATCAAATTTGGGAAATAAATTAATTTTTGGTGGAAACAAAAATGCAAATTGGAAAAGGGGGAAATCAGCTGCAAATGAACAAACAATTTATATTAAATAATGGGGAGGGGGGATTGGATGGGAAAGATTGTTTATCAAAATGAAATCACATGAATCCACAATACAACCACCGGAGACCGGATAAAGGGAAAAAGAAAGGGAAGGGAGGATGGTGGCGTGTGGCAGAGGCCAGACGTCAGGCACGCGAGTCGAGAATCGGTAGTGGTGGAGGAATGAATGAATGCCTTTGAAGGAATTGATGGGATGAAGGAAGATCGAGTACGGAATGTGCCCCAATCGTGCGTGTGGCATTTCCGCCGGGGACAATCCACAAAGAAAGGAAGGGAATGGGGAAACGATCTTTGGCATTGGCCACCAATAGAGGGAGCAGCATTTTTTTGCTGTCCAATCGAGACATTGATGGCCAATATTCCACTCTTCGCCTCCTTCATATGAATGAATGAATGGCCAATTGAATGAAAATGAACGGAGGGAAGGGGAATTATTATGGGGAGGGGGGAGGTAGGCCGAAGGGCATCGTTGTAAAATAACCGAGAGGGGGAAAAAGGCCGATTGACGGCGCATATTACTGCCTCACTTTTTGCATCTCCATCATTTTTGCCCCATCCATTCCCGTTGGCCATCATCATCATCATCTCGTCATCCAATCGACGAATTGATTAATCCCAATTGGATGGAATCAGGAAGCAAAAAATGAAATGCCACTTTTAGAAATGAAATGATAAAAAAAGTGGGAGGAATTTCCGGAAATTTGGAAGGGAAATTGGGGAATGAGTTGTCCAAAATTGAAATGGAATAGAGGAGGAATTTTGGGGCCGGAAAATACTCGAAAATATGGAAATGATTTATTTGGGTCATTTTGGGAGAAGGGGGATTGGCCATTGAGGAAGTGGGGGGAAGTTTGAATTTGGGCCATTTGTGAGTGGCCATGAGAATAACAATATTGGATTGAGAATGATCATTTTGGTGGCACTCCTCCTCCATTTTCCTCTTAAAAAGGACAACCACTCGAAAAATGGGCAATTTGCGCGCGACAAAGGCGCGCCGTTTAAAGGGAAAGGGGGAGGAGGAGGGCAGGTGTGGCAAAGGCAAACATCGAAAATCGGCTTTTTGAGGGCATCCAATCCAATCCACCCACACAAATAATGTTCCTCTTGACTGAGGGATATATTCCCTCAATTGGGAATTGTAGAGAATGAGAAGGGATTTGTGGAATAAATGGATATGCCCTAAAGGGAAAGGAGAGGCGTCAAAATGCCCAGAAGGCAATTTTGCCTCAGGCAAAAGGATTTACACACTTTTTGAAAAGGTGGTTTTAGCAGGAATATAAATCTAAAAATATAAATTTATAGGTGATTTTCTCCACAAAATTGGATTGGTTTTTCATGGACAAAAAAATAAGTCAAAACAAAAAAATGCGCGTAAATCAGCGAGGACATCCCATTCCATCCAGCTGCGATTATTTTTGGGGATTGGACGGAAAAAAATGGACAAAAATGGGAAAAGAAGACGGAGAATTGGATATAGCCGGTTGGATGGGAATTGGAAGGAAAGAAATGGGAGGGAATTGGAAGTAGGGGGACAGCTGCAGGGACAAATGGGGAGAGAGGGGAGGGGGGATGAAGCGGATAAAGCAAAAATGGGAGAGGGAGCAAAGGTGGCTGGAAATGGTGAACTGATTGATCCTCCCATGTTCGGCATTAAGCACAATGGTCGATTGATTTCATTCCCTCTTTCCCTTTTTGGTCCAATCTCGACTGGCGGATCACGGATAAATTGAACGAAAAGGCGAGGGAATTCCCCGTTTAATTTTGCATTTATTAAGAATTATTAAGAATATAGTTTTAAATATTTTAAAGTAATATTCTCCAATATATACGAATGAAATGTGTCTAGTTTGATTGGCGAATTGGACATGAAAAATGCGGTAGAAAGTGTGCCGGACGGATGGCCTCTCAGATTTGACGATGGACAAAACAAAAGAAAACATGAATACATGGATTATAACAGGACATGCCAATGCCGATTGGGATTTAAAAATGTAATAAAGAAAGGAAATAAAATGGCAAAAGATTTATTGGAGTCAGCAAGTGGGTCAATGAATGAATGGAAAGGAGAACAATGGAAATTTAAATGATGGATAAGAATGATTGAAAAATGGAAGGGAAATGGCGATTGTCATAGTTGAATTCAAAAATGGTTTCATCAATTCAAAAACACATTGAATGGATGGGCGAATAATTGAATGGAATGAGGGAATGGCATGGAAAAGGCCGACAAAGGGCCAATTTGAAAATGGAAACTGTAATAGAAAGATTCGCATTCTTTCCTTCCCATTCTTTCATAAAATTTTCTCATAGAATTTGTGGATGAATATTTTGTTTTCGGCATCTTTTGAGGTTTCCTTTGTGGCAATTCCCTTCCCTAAAGTGAGCTAATGGGAATCCGCGCAAATGAGGGAAAGGGGGCGAGGAAAAGCTGCTAATGAAAAATAAAAAAGCAAAATGAATTGGAAGGAAGAAATAAGGGCGAGTCCGGCAAAAGGCCACCAGCAAAAAGGGAGGAGTCGCCCCGGGAGATAGGGGAAAGAAATGAGCTGTTAGAATGAGCCGAGGCGAAATGAGAAGGGGAAAATGGCGCAAATGGTCGTCGCCTTCCATCCATTCCCGGCA
The DNA here is from genome assembly GCA_030063045.1 of Pratylenchus scribneri. Lineage (NCBI taxonomy): Eukaryota > Metazoa > Nematoda > Chromadorea > Rhabditida > Pratylenchidae > Pratylenchus > Pratylenchus scribneri. Next base: position 1,398,059 of record JAQSEB010000033.1, read on the forward strand.
CTTTCCCCTTGGGGGAGGACTTCCCCCAATCCACCCTCCAAGGGCAACACACACCAAATGGCGATATGGGTGGGGGTGGGGCATTGGGTGGTTTGCGTGTCGCCCAACGGGGAAATTAATTGTTTTGCGGGTGACTATTCTGGGGGGAAGCCATACAACGCCTGTGGCCAATTTAAGCATCATCAACAGTTTTGGATGGGGAATGGAATGCGGGGAATTTATATTTGGACTGAAAACTGAAAAGCATGGATATTTTGGTATTAATTCTTTCTGAATCAAAAATAATTGAATAAAAAATAAATTATTCAGTAAGTAGTTTGAAAAAAATGAATTTTTTGGCGGTCCTTTTGAAATTACGGGTCATATTTAGGTTTTCTAATCTGCAACATTTTGCACATTTATTTTAATCCAAAAAATATTCCAAATTCGATGTCAATTTTGGGCGATAATTGGCAAATAAAAAAGGCGGCAATTTTGCCTCCAGCCACCCATCACATTTAATCAGCAATTTGGATGGATGAATGCAATTTGTAGGCCAAAAGAAGGTGGTTGCCTCATGGCATTTTGTGCCTTCCTTGCTGGCAATTGGACCTGACTTTACTTTGGTTGCCGCCAATTTGCCATTTTTGCTTCAAATTTGATGCCAATTGAGATCTCAGATTGGATTTGGATGGATTGGCCAAAAAGGAAGGAAATGCAGGAAATTGACCCAAAATGAGGCAAATTTTACAGGCGAAAAAGAGATTAGGGAAAAGAATTGAGGGAGATGGAAATGAATGGACGAAAATGCCTAAAAAAGGGGAATTGAATTCAAAAAGGGTTTTGATGCCGCCGCTGATTATGGGTTATCCCTTTCAGCACAAAAATTGGATGGAGCGGAGGGAGTCTTTTATGGTAGCCAAAAAACATTCATTTTCTTCTTTTCATTGAGGCGGAAAAGGATTTACTTAGGGTCACCAAAGGATTTAATGGGAGGAGGGGATTTGGCATTTTTATACCGGCAAAATTGGGGAAAATTTGAGGGAAGAATGGGGGAAATTGGAAGGAGGATATATTTGAATGAAGGAATAATCGAGTGGGATGAATGCAATTTGGGAATGAATGAATGAATGGATGGACTATTTATTCCCTTCCCCCAACCCCATTCATTCACCCAGCCCAAACGGATTTTCTCGGGGCCATCGTCGTGATTGGATTTGGCCCTCCCACTCCCCTTTGGGGTCATCCTTTCCTCCCATTGTCTTTTTTGATGACCGGGGATCAGCCGGCAAAGATTGGGAATGGAATGGAGGATTAAGCGGAAAACAAAGGACCAATCAGAGTTAGAATTGGAGGTGGGAATGAAGTTGGTAGTGGGAAAATGGTGGCGAAAATTGGGTATTAAAATTAAATGTAATAGAAAGAAAGCTATGGTTTTTAGGGGGAATTTGGTGGATTTGTAAGAAAATAAATTGGGTTGGATAGAAAAAAATCAGTCAAATCATTTTGCAATTTGGCTCATCTAATAAAATGAGTGTGGCCATTGACCAATTTTGTTACAAAATATGAGTGGATTAGATGAAAAAAGATGAAAAAGTGGATTATGGCCATAGGGGAAATGGATGTAAAGGGGAGGGGGGGAATTGAGACTGGCTTTTCCTTCATCAAACACAAATTCTCCTACACTTTGAAAGGGACACAATAAATCACAGATGGACAAACCCACATTGATCCAAATGAAATGAGCCTTTCGGCAAAATGTCCCCATCGCCTTCGCATCAATCATCGGCCAAACAAATGACATTGGTTTGCGAAGATGTGGCAAGGGCCATGAACAAGTGCAACAAATGATGAAGCCACTCATTCAAAGGCGGAAATTGAAAAGAAATAGGGTAGAGGATGGTGACAAACAACAAATTGACGACATTTTTACCACTCTTCTTCATTTTCATTTGAAATCTTTTGGTAGAAAAATTTTGGGTCGGGGAAATAATATTGAAATATGAGAATTGGAATTGATGAGCCATTTTTATGGACACAGTATGGAAGAATAAAAGGGTGTCCTTTGAATTGGTTTTGATGATTTTTTATGGCTTAATCTTTGATAATCTTCAAAGGCTAGCTAATAGTAAATTATACTAATTTATCAATGAATGCGTTAAGACACAGATAAAAGAAAAATGAATTCAATACATATTATTCGCCCATTCTTTCATTCATTTCTTCTCCAGATGTTCATTTTATATTTATCCAACAAAATTCCATCCCAAACATGTATTTTGAACATTTACTTTCGAATTCAAGAATATGCCAAGCACATTCATTCATATAAACGGCGGCAGAGTAATAAAAGACAAAACCAATCGGCGGAATCCCGTTTCTGATGAAATGAAAATGAACTCTCTCTTTTTTCTCATAATCCTATTTAACTAACTAAATTTTATCTCTCCTAATCAAATTTCCCCAAACAAGTTCATTCTTTAGTCCATCTAAACTTGGCCAATTCCTTTTCCCCTTTTTCTTTTCATTCAACTTTTCAATTGGAAAATTTGCCCTTTTCTTCCTAATTTTGACCATCCTTTGCTCAATTAATTTGTGAATTTTAAATGAACATTTCTTGGGCTTAATCCCCCTTGGGAAATGCAATTTGGACCAATTTTAAGGAAATAACAAATTTTAACATTCACCTAATAAAAGAAAATTACTCAAATAAATGAATGTATCTCCATTTATTCAATTGGTTCATTTTCATCCATCCCCGAATTCTGTTGCTCGTTGGCCTTTTAAATTCCCCCCCCCCCCCCCCCCCCTCCCAAAATTGCTTCCAGATTTGCAATTTTTAGCCATCAGATTTTTCAATCCAATAGGCAAATATTTCCGAAGCCAATGAAAAAGTATCTTTTTTGCATCCTAATCGGATAATCCAACTTTTTTTCAATTTAAGTTTGTTTTAGAAGGGAAATGATAGGTGTTTTTTTTTTATTTTTGAGGATCAACAATTAATATTTCTCTACATTTTTATCCGATTAATTCATTCAAAAAATACTTCATAATTAGAAAGAATCAGATGCCTTAATCAAAGCAAAAACATAAAAAGCAAAAACATAAATGTTTTTAAGCTAAAGTGAAACACAAAATGTTTTTGAGCTAACTGAAACACAAAATGTTTTTAGCTAAGTGAAACACAAAATGTTTTTGAGCTAACTGAAACACAAAATGTTTTTAGCTAAGTGAAACACAAAATGTTTTTAAGCTAACTGAAACACAAAATGTTTTTAAGCTAATGAAACACAAAATGTTTTTAAGCTAAGTGAAACACAAAATGTTTTTAAGCTAAGTGAAACACAAAATGTTTTTAAGCTAAGTGAAACACAAAATGTTTTTAAACTAACTGAAACACAAAATGTTTTTAAGCTAAGTGAAACACAAAATGTTTTTAAACTAACTGAAACACAAATGTTTTTAAGCTAATGAAACACAAAATGTTTTTAAGCTAAGTGAAACACAAAATGTTTTTAAGCTAATGAAACACAAAATGTTTTTAAGCTAACTGAAACACAAAATGTTTTTAGCTAAGTAAAACACAAAATGTTTTTAAGCTAAGTGAAACACAAAATGTTTTTAAACTAACTGAAACACAAATGTTTTTAAGCTAACTGAAACACAAATGTTTTTAGCTAAGTGAAACACAAAATGTTTTTAAACTAACTGAAACACAAAATGTTTTTAAGCTAACTGAAACACAAAATGTTTTTAAGCTAACTGAAACACAAAATGTTTTTAGCTAAGTAAAACACAAAATGTTTTTAAGCTAAGTGAAACACAAAATGTTTTTAAGCTAACTGAAACAAAAAATGTTTTTAAGCTAAGTGAAACACAAAATGTTTTTAAGCTAAGTGAAACACAAAATGTTTTTAAACTAACTGAAACACAAATGTTTTTAGCTAAGTGAAACACAAAATGTTTTTAAACTAACTGAAACACAAAATGTTTTTAAGCTAACTGAAACACAAAATGTTTTTAAGCTAACTGAAACACAAAATGTTTTTAGCTAAGTGAAACACAAAATGTTTTTAAACTAACTGAAACACAAATGTTTTTAGCTAAGTGAAACACAAAATGTTTTTAAACTAACTGAAACACAAAATGTTTTTAAGCTAACTGAAACACAAAATGTTTTTAAGCTAACTGAAACACAAAATGTTTTTAGCTAAGTAAAACACAAAATGTTTTTAAGCTAAGTGAAACACAAAATGTTTTTAAGCTAACTGAAACAAAAAATGTTTTTAAGCTAAGTGAAACACAAAATGTTTTTAAGCTAAGTGAAACACAAAATGTTTTTAAACTAACTGAAACACAAATGTTTTTAAGCTAACTGAAACACAAAATGTTTTTAGCTAAGTGAAACACAAAATGTTTTTAAGCTAACTGAAACAAAAAATGTTTTTAAGCTAAGTGAAACACAAAATGTTTTTAAGCTAAGTGAAACACAAAATGTTTTTAAACTAACTGAAACACAAAATGTTTTTAAGAAAGGGAAAACACATTGGAAACTATTATAATATTCATCTCCAAATATTAACCAATTTTTTGATTATTTCCCCCTAAAATTATTCCTCACACTTTTTAATCTGGCAATTTCCATCTCAAATCCAAAAATGTCTGTAAATTATTACGGAAGTTCCCCTGCAAATTATTTCTTCCTTTTTTTAATAATTTGTCCATCATTCTGCACTGAGTGAATATTCGTTTAATTCTTGTTTACTATAGAAATTGCTATTAACCATCATTTCAGCCAATTTTTTTGCCAAAATCGCAAGAAAATTAAGGGAAAAGTGAAAAGGGCACTCGACGGAGAAAAGTATTATATTGAGAGAAGGTTCCCTCCTTCAGCCCTCCAAGGGAAAATCCCTGCAAAGGGAAAGAAAAAAGAGTGGATTAACTCGAATTTTGAGGGAATGGATCTTTCATTCATTCTCATAGTATGCCCTTTCCCGACCACCAGTTCAAATTCAAATGCGATGCACTGTCCCCATTTTCGCCATTTTCCTTCCCCATCATTCAAATTCACCAAAAATTGAAATTTATTTGACTGGTTCTAATCCTCGAAAATTGAAACTGAGAGCAAAACACATCTATCCACCCATTTCGTCCAAATTCTCTCCAAATGAAATCAGTTTTATACAGTGTAATCCAAGGATCGGATGTTTTGGCATTGAATATTCAGTGGAAATTTCAACGGATCAATAAAATATTCTTTCATAGAAAATGATGCTCAAAATTTATGAAAAGCACCGAAAAAGAATCCAACCAAAAGAAAGCAATGAGACAATTTTATTAATTCATTCATTGGTCTTCTCCCTTGCTGCCTCTCTGTTGAATTTACACGTAAATTAAGTTGCTGGATGCCAATTGGAGGACAATTGGGCACGCATTTTTGCAAATGAATCCCCAAAAAAGGATGGAAAGAGCGTGGGATAGACAATAAGCAAACCTTCCTTTTGAAGTGGCCAAAAAAGTGGCAAAAATGGCCGGACCGAAAATCAATTAAGAAGGAGAAAATGCTTGGAGATGTCCTAAGGGGAAAGATTTTTTGGCTTTTCTTTTTTCGAATTTGATGAATAATGCGCATAAATTCATTGAATCGAAAAATATTTCGACAAAATTATTTACATTCACCAAAATTAAATTAATTTAAAAATTATTCATCGCCCATTTATTTAATTTCTCACAGAAAAGGACATTCATTCATTCACTTTGCGCCCTTTGCAAAAAAAAACGAAATTAAAAACTCCCGAAGGGCAACAAATTGGCCAAATTGGTTAAATTGACTGATGCTTCCTCTCTTTCAAAGACGTACGTCACATTTGGAGGGTCAAATCCCCCACCAATTCTCTTGCAAATATTTGCCAAACCCCATTCCCTCCCTTCCACGGCAGTAGCAAAATTACCAAAGTCATAGACAAAATCCATTCCATTCCACTATATTTTTTTGTTTTGCATTTAAAAACAAAAAAGAAACCCAAATCGGGTGCCGGATACTTAGAAAATGGACAAGAAAAGATTAATTTGCTTTCCCCCTTTTTTGCCCTTCCTCCAACAAATTTCCGGCATTCCTTCTTTCCCTTTCATTTCCCCCAAAAATGCCATTTTTGCTGTCCCCTTCCATTCATTGGCTGTCAAATTGCTGTGCGCGTGCTTTTTCCCATCTTCCACTTTAAATAGCTTGAAATTAGAATCCATTCCCGTTCATCAACAAATTGTTCATCCCATTTTTTAAATTTCTTGTTAAATTCTTGTTAATCCTTTAATCCAAATTCGGGCATCCCTCCATAAATTGGTGGCATTTGGCCAAAATGAAATGAAATTCTCCATCCTTATAAATGCGCGATATGTGTGGGATTCTGAAGTCAACAGATGAGGAATGAGGAAAGTGAAAAAAAAATGGTAAGCAAAAATTGAATATGCCAAAAGGCAAATAAGAAGACCCCCACTTCACTTCCATTTCTCATGGATTGCATGTTTTCTTCCCCCAGGGTAAATCCAATTATAGGCCTATCCAATGCAAAAGGAATTTGAATTGAATTCCAAAACAATGGCATGAAACCACCAATTTTGCAGAACTCATCATTCATTCCATTCATTCAATGATGTCTGGCCATTCTGTTGTTTTGAATAATCCATTTGACGTTCCGGATAAAATTCATTAAAGAGGCAAAGGCCAACAATTCTCCAATTCCAACCAAACCAATCATTTTCATTCAACCCAGCAATTTTTGTTCCAAAAATAATCCAAAATAAATTTAAACCAAATTGTCTGTTGACCATTTTAAATGGATATTGAACCAATTTAAAATCCACCAGATATTCCATTGCCTCATATTTTAATCCATAAATGGCCATCATAATTTTCTTCCAGCTCAAAAAATAATAATTCCTCCTCATTCATTTTGGCCCAGAACAATTATTTTTGTTGCCATTTTTCGCAATTATTTTTCCCATCCAACTTTCGGTTTTTGTTTTACCAAATTACACAAAAATATTCTTTTTCCTTATTTTAATTTTTCATTTTGTGTGAATAACTGTAGATTTTCGAGTTTATTTAAAGCTGACTAAATTTGTTCCCAATTCTCAATATTTGGTCGCAATTTCCTTGTCCATCTCCAAATCCAAATGCCAATTTTAGATGAAAGAGAATAAAAGGAAATGGGAAAATTTATTATTAGAATAAATGAATGAATTGAATGTATGGATTATTAATAAATTGACCAGCAGTACCCCTGAACATTGATATTTCAATCCAACATATGTTTTGAGGGATTGGAATTGTGCCAAAACAATGGAAAGAAAGGAATGATGTGGGCATTCGCCCATTAATTGGGATTATTAAAATTAATAACAAATCGATTTGGGTGGCCAAAATGCCACTCGTCATTTCGAATTTAGTCAGTTAAAACACAAAAATATTGGCGGAAATCGGCTTAAAATTAGGCCATTTTATTTGCAATAATAAATGCCAAACCCCTTAATTAATTTATGCACCCAAAATTGCATTCCATTCTATTATTTAATTTGTTCATTTTTTTATTTAATTGGTTTTCATTTCCACAGGAATATATCTTCATCCCATCCATTTCCATTAATCCATTAATTTCTTACATTAAAATGCTCAACCAATCATCCAGCTTAACCGAATTCATTTCCGTGCCAATATCTTCATCGGCTTTTGCCTCCCTCGATTCGAATGCCGAAATTACTTCTGAAGTGAATGAAGACGATGAACAACCAATTTGTGGCGATGTAAGAAATGAGGGAATATTCTCTTGCTTTGATTGATCCCTGAAGCTACCTTCACATAAATAGATAGGATTTTTGGGTACTATAAAAATAATTTTTGTAGTTGAATAAAAAAATTAATTTTTATTCCAAAAAATAGAGGACACTTTTTCATAGGTTTTTAAAAATTTCTAAAATTTTTTAAAAACTTTATTTGGATGGCATCTACGATGGTAATCGTCGGAGATTTTGTGACAGCCGTTTGCGCCATCTAAATAAAAAAAAAAGCTAAGAATTTATACTATCCTATGCAGAAAAGTGCCCTCTATTTTTGGCACAAAAATTAATTTTATTTTTGTCAACTACAAAAATTTTTTTGAATGTACCAATCCTACTCCTATTTATTCCGAAACTTCGGATCCATTTGTATGAATGTAATTTGACTATAATTGACATATTCAATCAATGCTTAAACCTTAAATCAACAATATTAATCCATTTCCTCACAGTATGAAACATACACACTTGTGCGTTTTTTGTTCGTCTCAATCGCTTCATTGCTCGCATTCCTTGGCCTCGGTGCCAACCTTTTCCTTTTTGGCCTTTTCTCCACTCGCCAATCGCGCGAAGGCACCAACACACCGGCCACCCTCTATCCCCGCATTTTGGCCCTTTTGGATGCCACAATTTGTGCCGTCTATATTCTCCTTTTTGGCGCCGATGCGGCCGTTGTTTTCCTGCACAGTCGGCCACTTTTCCTCCTCTACCATCTTTATATTGTACCCGCGTTTGTGTTGGCCCGAATGGCGCAATTGGCCATTCCATATATGCTCATTTTTGCAACTTTGGAGCGGCTCGTTTGGATAGGCGGAAAATTGTGAGTGTTCATCGGAAATTGAAGAAATTTCAAATTTTTGAATGAATTAATCAAAAATAAATCAATGCAATTTATATAAATCTTATTTGAATATACCGGTTATAAGCAGTAAGCACACCCTAAAGAGGCTATGAAAATTTCAAACCAATGTGCTTAATTGAGAGTTTTGTAGGTTTGAGGAATATATCCTTGTCTTCATGAACTTTTGGTAAATGAACTGAAAAATAGACCTATTTAACAGCTTAAAAATGGTTTATCTTGGATTCCCGTGAATTAGATCCAAAAATTAATGCAAACTTTTTTTATCAATTCTGAATTATTCCCTTATAAAATTAACTCATATTTTCCAGACGGAATCCCCTACTTCGTCGAATGTATTCAGTCCGTGGTCGTCAAATAACTGTGGTCAGTCCATCCATTCCCCCTTTCCTCATTAATTTGCATTTTCCCCAAAAGGCCTGCACTTTGCTTGCCTGTGTCCTACTTCGCCTGCCAACTGCTTGGGCCACCACCGTCCATCAATACCCGGATTGCCAGGATTTTTTCCGTTCCCAGACGGCTGGACCAGCCGAATGGGTGCTTCAAAGTCAATTCTATCAATTCTACGATTTTCACCTTCTTTCCATTGCCCAAACCGTCTTTCCATTTTTCTTCCTTTTGGCCATCAATTTGGTCAGTCCACCCTTTCCCTCAGCAGAATGACCCGTATCCATTCAAAGGTTGTCATTCGAAAAGTGTCCCAGTTGGCACATTTCTCGCCGGTCATTTTGCGCCAAAAGGGCTCCACTTGTTCAACTCCTTCGCCGGCTTCCTCCGTCCGTTTGTCGCGGCGTTCCTCATTCATTGTGAACAGATTGGTCCTGAATAGGCCAGTCCGATCTGCCGTTTACACGGTTATTCCCATTCCAATCAAATTCACAATAATTATTCTTCATAGATGGTTTGCATTGTTTGTTCCTATTTGCTCAGTAATTCATTGCATTTGGCATTGACTGTACTCGAAAAGTGGGCATAAATTTAAACAAATTAACCAATTCCCCCCCCCCCCCCCCCCAATTCATTCAGATCCAATTCCCAATTACTTCGGCATCCAGAGGATCCATCGTTGGCTTCCACTTTTCATACTGCCTTTTCTGATGCCGTCTCATTTGTTTATATGTTCGTTTTTGGCTACATTCTTATATTCAAATTATCTCAATTAAAGTAGTTCATTTGAAGTCTGTTTCGGTTTCAGAAAATCAATGACCCAAAAATCCAAAATAAGAGAAACAGAAACCTAAAATCTATTTTTGAAAACTGTAATCGGTTTAAAACCAACATTTAATTACTATCTACTCTTAATCAAATGAATTTAAAATATATTTTCAGGTTCACTTCTGCCATTCGTGTGCTCATCTATTATGCTTGCAACCCTCAAATTCGTGCCCAAATTCGTCAATGTTTGCCGATGGCCACCAGTCGACATAATTCAGAAGCGGCTGCGAAAATGTCCTCAAATGGGAGGCCAATGAATGCGAAGAATAATTCGGAAGCAATGAATGCCGATGAAGACGAAGAAGAAGAAGAAGAAGAGGAAGGGAAGAGGGAAGTGAAATTTGGGAAGAAGGAAGATGATGATGAAGAGAGGATAAGGAAGGATGAGGAAATTGAAATTGAGGATGAAGATGAGGAGGAGGTGATCGTACTTTAATATTTAATTTGCATATAAATACTTATTATAATATTTTGTACATATTATATATTTATATTATACCAATACCAATATTGCCTGATAGTAATATACATTTTTTAATTGAACAAGGTCAAAAAGAGAGTAGATACTCTCGAGAAGAATATCTCATTTTTTCTCTTAATTTCCAATTTTACCCATCCATTACTGATTCCCCATCGGTCACCCCAAATGCCCAAATGACCTTCTTAACCCAGCGTCGAATTTTACTCATTAAATTCGATCGAATCTATGTTTTCGCCTTGTATATCCATTCTCCTCCCAATTTTTTCCGCCAAATTCCCCGACCGACCATCAAATTTGGGGAAGATGCCCTGAAGGGTAAAGAAGAAGATTTGCGGAAAATTTTGTGCTCTTATTAAGCCGACGGGGAGATGGAGCCGACGGGGAGATGGGCCCCATTTTTTCACGCAAAAAAGGTTAAATTAGGATTTTAGAGGAGGATGGTCGAATGAAGAAATGGAGCGAACAAATCCGAATCCGTCACCGACGACTTCATCAGGCACATTCTTCTTTTTTGGAATGGTGGATTTATGAATCCAATCAAAGTCCATTACCTCCCTTCTGCTATAATCCATCCCCCAAATCCAATCATTCATTCCCAAAACCCAAGAAGTTGACTTTGTGCGGCGCCCATTTCCGCTGCCACCTCCAAAAAATGATGATTGAGAGGATCAACACCAAAATCCATTTTTGGAGAAAATGCGCAAAATGAACACAGCCATCATTGGGCGGATGTTCTTCCTACCTTCATTCGACACTTTTCCATCATTTTTTCCCGAATTATTAATTCCCGTAATTCCGTTTCCAACACACTTTTTGCGATTGTTTTTTTTCCGATGTTAACCAAACAATTAGGTCAAAAGAGCGAATGAAATTGATAATATTATCAAAGGATTGTTCAATATTGTTAATCAAACAATGTTTAAATCCAATATAAATATAAAATTACGGCCAATTAATGGCCAAATCAGTGATTTTGCCAACTTCTCCAGAGATTTACCTTGCATTTTTCTCATTTTTAGTTAAAAATTTTATCCTCCTTGATCATTTCGTATGCCATCAAATTTCTCTTTTTTGCCAATTAATTTCAGAGGATGATGTTCCACCATCAGCCGCCGCAATTCTCGACCAGCAGCCATTCATTCCGTAGGCCTCCTTCTCATTCCCAATTGCCTCGTCCCTCAATCTTTTTTGCCTCCACCAATATTCCCTCATATATTGGCTCTTCCTCATCCACCCATCGTCAGATCAGTCCATTCGGAACTTTGCCAAGGCGAATGTCATTTGGTGGCCAAATTGGCCTATTCTGCCGGCCACCACCAACAATCCATTCAATGGACCGTAATCCGGCAGTAGAACAGCAATCATATTGTACGGTAGAGGAAATCAAAGAGGGCAAAAGGCAAAGAGCAGAAAAGGGACAAAAGCAGCAGCCGAAAGTGGAGGAGGAAAATTATTATGAAGAGCAGAATGATGATGAGATAGAGGAGGAGGAAGGTGGGAATAGCCAAAAGGAAGGTGGAGGGCATTATGACGATGATTATTATGGCCTTTATGAGAGGGCACCAAATTCGAGGCCGAATAGTGCATCCGAAATGAAAAAGGTTGGATTGGAGAATGGGAAGAATTACTAAAAATATATTAAAATAAATGAAATAATATTATTTAGGTACAAACACCTTTGCCACCTCCACTTCCCCCACCAATGCCCAAAAGCCAAAATGGCTGGTCAACAAGGAAAATAACAAAAAAGCAGCAAAAATTGGAGGAAAATTCATCAAAAGAAATTTTCAAACGGAGGACGAGTAGAACAAAAGTGAATTTTTTGAAATTAATTTTAATGCCATTTTTGGATTATTGTCCATTTTAGTTGGCCCTTTTGCTCCTTCCCTTGTTTGCACTTTGTTCACTTTTATTGGTCCTTCCTCTCCTTCTTCTTTGGCTTTTGAGTGTTCCCACATCAATTGAATGGCCAAATATGCCGGAACATCGATCGAGGCCAAAACTCATTGAATGGAGTGGACAACAAATACCAAAGGGAATGCCAGAATTGGTGATGGAATCGGAAAAATTGGAAAAATTAATAGAGGAAGGGGAAAATGTCCAAAGATTGAGAATATTCGAAGTGCGCGAAGGGCATCGAAGGGAGAAGGAAAGGTGGGAGAATTTATTTAAATTTATGCGAAATTCCCAGAGAATAAAAAACAAAATTATGAAAATTGCAACAAAAAGGGTTGAGAACAAATTACTAATAAAATAAATTATAAAATTTAAAGTGTCAGATCAAAATAAATGATCATCAATAATGAATATTTTGTTCCAATTTTCCATTTCTCTGATGAGGCCAATTCGTTAATAAGCATGGAGTCGCTGGCATTTCATTTGTTGATGGAATAACGGAATTTGGCTAAAAATTAATAAAAGAATAATTTCAAATTCATTTAAATCACCTGCGGATGATGGAATGAATTATTAATATTTTGGGCAGAATATTGTTGATGGCCATTGAATAATCGGCCGATTGTTGAATTTGATGTGGATTCCATCTTAATTTATTAATATTATTGTCTTTTTTGATTAATTTTCCTAGCATCCCATTCTCAATTTCAATTGATTTACCCCCAGGCCTCAAATTCTAATTTTTCCCATCAATTTCCTTACTTGTTGATGATTCATCATTCTTTGCTGTTCCTCCCATTCCTCAATTATTAAATCCAATCTTCGTTGTAAATCGGCCAAATCTCCATTATTTTTGTCCGAATGCGTTCCCTGAATGTGCCAATGCAAGTGATTTGCATTCTCAAATGTTGCCGAACATCTTGGACAATGGCGAAATGGTTTATCTGCACAAATTTGGGACATATAAATAAGAGGGATAGAGGGGGGGGGGGGGGGACCATTGTGGTTTTGCAAATAATGATTGCTCATTATGGCATTGTTGGCGCATTCGAAAGTGCATTCCCTAAAATGAGCGAAAAATAAATTCATTTTTTGGGGAAGGAGTATACCGGCATTTTTTCCATTTTAATTCAACGAATCTGAATTTATATTTTTAAATTAGTTGCATAATTCTGCTGAATCCCCTTTGCTCACTTTTTATGGCCATGCTTTCCCCTGGATTGCACCATTCCATCCGCTTTTCGCCATCGAATTCGATATTTGCATTTGCCCTCCCCCGCTTTATGGTTACATTCAAAATTTGTATAATTTGTTTCCGTTGTATTTCTGGAGACGCGAAAAAGGATTTGGATTTGTTCAATTTGAGCCAAATCATCAAATGGCAAAAATATATCAATATCCCTCCATTTGGAATCTGAAATTTGCAATATTTCATTTTTCTCAATTCTTATGTTTATTATTTACCATCATTTATGGCTCCATCATCAATTTCTGCTTTAATAATTGGCAAATTTGTTGCTGGAGGCGGATTCATTCCATTATCCATTTCTATGGAAACAATTAATTAAAAATAGGAAAAAATGCTATGAATTGATCTAAAAGAATATTCTGCTTTTTGGTTGGCGGAAATGAATTGGTAGGGGAAGGGACAAAAATGAAATAAATTGAATTGAATTTTTTTTGCAGATGAAAATGATAGGGAAAGGGAAGGGAAAAGTGGGCAAATGAAAATGACCCAGAAAAGCAAAAAAGCATTGGAAATGCAAAAAAAAATAAATGAATAATAGAAGAACAAAGGGGGGAATAAATTTTTGATAAGGATAAAAATAAATATGCGAAAATGAATTTTGATTAAAAGAATATTCCGTCGATGATTGAAGGGTATTATTATTATTATACCAAATTCATTCATTGATTAGCCCTCCGGCAATGGATCAAATCATCCCTTTCGTCAATGTTCGACCACTCCAAATTGGCTCACTTTCCCATAATGGTGTCCCGGTGCATCCACTCCAATTCCAACGGCTTATGCGTGCCCAATCCATCGACTCGGATTCATTGGTCATTCTCATTGATCGGCATCCCCTTGGCCTCCTTTCGGCCTATGCCCTTTGGATATTTCGGGTTAATTTATGGCCAATATTTAATTCCCAATTTAAATTAATTAGTTATATGGCCATGATGGGGCATTCATGCTGAATGGTGGATTGGCTGCTTGGCACAATTTTACGGCCAGAAATCCAATGAGGAATTTATCATCGAATTTGGAGGAAATTGGGGAGAGAAGGTCAACGGGAACATTTCGGGCTGAATGGAGGGCACAATCCATCGCCACATTCGACGATTTGTTGGCCAATTTCGATTCGGACCAAGGCCAACCATCGGCAGATATAGCAGATGCTCAAAGCCAGGAGGCAAGGAAAAAAAACACGAATAAAATAAAATTCCAATTTGCAGGAATTTGACGGGAAAATGGCCTCAGGCGAATCCACTTCCAATTTGTTGCCTTCAAATGCCGTCATTTTTGGCCATATTCGCACTGCCGTGAATATCCCCATTGAACGACTTTTTTGGCCATCTAGCCAAATGATCCCAGCCGAAGACCAATCTCGCATTTTTTCGGCCGCCGGCTTTTCCCCTCGTCGGCCAATCATTGTCTACGATGGATTTTCCTCATTCCGTGCCGCTGCCCTTTGGACTGCCCTCAACCGGGCAAATTATTCAGCCTCACTCTATTTTGGGGCTTGGCCAGAATGGTTAATTCGGGCACCGGACCACTTGAAGATTATTCCAGATAAATGAATGAATTAAGCATTTAAATATTTTATTCAAAAAGAAAACACCTCAATCAAACATTGCAAACATTTTTCATTCACAAATCAAAATTATTTTAATTAAATTGTGTAAAATTACTATTTATTATTTTTTCTGATCAATGAGGAACAAAAAGCGAGCAAGCAAAAAATAATGGATGGATTTTTATTGGGGAATAAAAAAATGGATGAGAAGACTTTTTTGGATTGCGTGGCAATTTTAATGCGAAGAATGGGGGGGAAAATGGAAGGAGAAATTGGGGAAATATTCGATGGGATTTGAAGAAAATTTAATGGAAAGCTGCGAATGAAATTGGCGCATAATTTTTTAACCTATTTTAAAAAACCACCCAAAAATTCACATATATAAAATTACGCTTCAAAATGAAAATGAGAATAAAAAGAGGGAATTGGACGGATTAAAAACAAAACAAAAAAAAAATGATGAATTTCAGCAGCAAAATAAAATGAATTTAATAGGAATGAAGGGAAAATTGCGCATTGGACAATATGTGTAAAAATGGGAAATAAATTCCCTGATTGATGAGGGTTTTATAATTATAATTAAGCCAATTTTGCTTTTAAATGATTTTCTATTTTTGTTGAGGCCATTTTCATTTTTTGCTCCTTGAGAAGAATCCTCGCTTTTTGCCACCTCCTTCCGCCCCAATTTGTTGTTGGGTTTGGGTGATTCCTTCGCCTGATTCGGATGAGGAAATGACCATTTGGGGTTGTTGTTGGGTGGTTGGACCAGTGCTTGGCCCAACACCCGCCCTTCCGGCCACACTCATTTGCAGTTGTTGGAACCAATGTTGTTGATCTTCCTGAAAAATTATTCAAATTAATTGTCCAAAGATTGCACAAATTATTATTGTACAAAGAGTCTCAATAAATGTTATGTCGTTGAAAAGCACAAAAATAAATTAATTATGCAAAAAATGCCCTCAGATGGTAGTGCATGTTCTTTTAATCAAGAAAACATTCAGAGATCTTGGTGTATTTGTTTCAATCATTGGGCATATTCTTGTAGGGAATCGAACCCGAGCCACCCTTTCAAATTTTTCCTATCAATTTACCAAGTAAGCTAAAACTGACACGAATGCTGATGCATGAATTGGTGATGGAAATTGAATATTTAATTCATTTTTGAGTGTGTTATGCCAACAATGCCTAGGCCTTTTCTTATTTGTCCTACTGTATACCCAATTTTTGCCTATTTGCCATGTCACCTATCAATCAAATATTGCCTCAATCTGCCTTTTTTAAACCAACCCTTTTTCCTTCCTAAATGTTTTTCCCTTCACATTATTTATCATATTTTTCCAGCACAATTTATAAAGGATAATTAAGGACGAATTTCCCTTTATCTCTATCCCGTTCAATAGACCAATTGGGAATTATTCTTCCGGCGAAGGCCAAACAACGTTGGCCCCTAGATTAGGACTAATAAAATGAAAAAAATTGCTTGCCTCATCCGCGCATTGCAGTAAATATTCCGAGCCGAAAGGCCATTTCAGGGAAAGACAATGCCGTCGTTTTGGATGTTCCACCTGCTGAACTGTGCATCCGGCCAATTGTAAGGGTGCCTCATTTCGATAAGTCTGTTGGGGTTGTTCCTGTCGATGTCGGCCATCCTTGAAGAAATACAAATCCCCATTGTAGAGAACGGCATACAATTTTTCCCATGCACTAAAAGTGGGGAATTTGGAGACTAAATCAAATTTTGAGACTGACCGATGGGATGCTTTTCGCTCAAATCCTTCGAAAGTGTGCTTACGAATTATGGTCCCTTCAAAGGTGTCCGAGGCAGTAACAAGGCCTGAAAAAGTGGTAAATTGGAAATGAAAGTAAATTATAAATTAAATTTATAATATTATAAGAAAGAACTGGGATAATTGTAAAATATGAAAACTAATTCCTAAATGAATTTAATGAATAATTGGGATAATTCACTACACATCAATTACCAAAATATTATTCAAAATCAAAAATTAATAGAATGGCAAATGGCCATTTAGCCTGAATGGTTTATTTAATGAATTATGAATAAATCCACAGCACTTGACCAATATTTACGAATCAAATATTATAGGAATGTTCAACAAACACGGCACACCATTCATTGTGGAGACCCACCTTTTTGATCATGTGCATCAAATCTTGGCTGCCTGCTCAATGACATTCGCCAACTTGATGGCTCAGCAAACGAAGAATGATGGCTAAGGCGTTGTTGTTGACGCCGTTGGGCAGCCAATTCTGAAAGAGAATACCAAACACGATGAGCACAAAAAGGACAAATATAATTTAAACATCCAATTCATTGCACATTTCACTCATTCAAATCCACAAATATGTCCCACCTTCATGAGATCTTGATGCCGTTCCTGGCTCATGCAATCCGCTGCCCGATGCCGGGAATACGGTTTCACCTGGCCTTCCCTTTGGCGGTGTTCCCCCTGCCCTTCTCCTCCTTTCATCCTCTGCCTGCCTTTCTCTTCTTTGCATTTCTTTCAATTCGAAATTTGTCAATTTCTCCAATGCCAAAAATCGTTCATCTTGGGCGGCCGCACTTTTCTCGAATGCCTCATGTTTTTTGATCAAAGCAATCACTTCTTCCAAATTACGGCCATAATTTCTGGATAATAAATATGGCTCCTGGGCCATAAGCCAGGCTTCGGCCACGGCCGCATCCCTCGCAAATTGGTAAACTTCCAATACTGCAAAAATGGGGGATTAATAAATGAATTCGGGCCTAATTCCTTCTCACTCAATCGCAAATATTCCCAACGATCTTCCCAACGATGGGTCATATCGGCTCGATCCGTCGTCAATTTGACCAATTTTTTCTCCACTTCCGCCGATGCATAATGATTCCTTTCAAGCAATTGCCTTCCCAACGCCATACATTCTCGGAAATTCTCTTCCCGGGTGTCAATTTCGGCCTTCAGCGATTGATGATTATTCTGAAAACAATGAAATGAATTAATTCCATTTGTATTTATTCAAAATTCCCAACCATCAATAATTCAACACCAGACACGTCTTTTGGCCTTTCATGCGAGAGCATTTCCCTCTTCACTTCCTCAATCCAAATCAACAAATCCCGAACCATATTCATAAATCGGAACAAATCATTTGTGTCATTCAATCGGCTACTTCTCGCATCGCATGCCGCCCTCAATTGTTTCCATGCCTTCAACACTTCATTCTCTTTGCCCACAATTTCCATGGCCCTTTCCCCGGCGTATGCATCGCGCAATCTACGGGCATCACCTTCGATTTGTTGCACTTGGGCACCGATGGCATCGATGTCCTTGAGGAATGCCTAAAATATTCATAAAATATATTTTAGGTTTTGGACCAAAATTTAACTGACCAAATGTTTTCGGGACAATGCCCCAACCGAGGAGGAATCTCGGCCCAATTCGTCCGGCAATGAATGCGTTTTCTCCAGAATGCGTGCCAAACAGTCACGGCAATCGTAGAAGAATTTGTGCATTTGGCGGGATGCCTCCAATGCTTGGGTGCGAGTGTCAATCAATTCCAACAAATTCTCCCATGCTTCATTCAATGAATCCTTCCAAAGGGCAATTGTGGGCGCATCAGTGTGCCCATCCGAAATTAATTGATCACAACGATCATTGGCCTTTGCAACCTGCATACAAAATTGGCAATGAATATTAGAATTTAATAAAAGGGTGCGATTTTTTGTCGACAATAGAATAACTTTTACTGCTTAATCCTAAACCCTATAAATCTTATACCAGTATAAGCACATCAAGATGCGTCGATTGATAGATAATAGGTCAAGCTTTGATCAAAATTGAAAGTATTAAACCGTCTAAACCATTTTTCTTTCTAATTTATTAACTATTCTTTGATTTAATCTTGACATATATTTATCAATCGAATCGATGTGTCTTAATGAGTTCTATCGAATGTGTTAAGGTTTATAGGATTTAGGATCAAGCACTAAAAAGTTATTGTTGTCAACCGATTTTATTCTTATTTTGTCGATAATAAAATCTTTTCTCTTTAATATAATTAATTGGCCCTCTCACCCTTTCCGAGCCAATTGATTCCGTATCACGTGCAAATTGTAAAAATCGTTCTTGCAACATTTGAACATGCTCGTAATCTTGTCCGTTTTCGGCTGAACCAGCAACCACCTGTCAATCAAAATAAATATTTTAAATAATTCCAAATTAATTTGATTGCCTCTTTGTCCGCAATCCATTGCAATAAATCATCAATTTCCCTGTGTAAATCGTATAATTGAAGGGTTTCATCCAGTCGTTTTCTCCTTTCCCTGCTCAAGTCCTGCAATCCAGCATACAATTTCTCAATTTGTGCTTGTCTCAGCCGAATTTGTTCACTCAATCCACTTCCTTCATTAATTAAATCGCCGGCACGTGCCGCCAATTCTCGGATTGTCTCGGCGAATTGTCCAATTTCGTGTTGTAAACGTTCGTGCCGTTTTATTTGATTTTGCGTGCTGAATTCATCTTTCCTATAAATTTTGGCCACAAATTCATTAATTCCCGTAATCCATTTATCCTGACCCTCTTTCATCCTGCATCATGTACAATTCCTGTTCGCTCATCCATGCCTCAGCTTCGGCACAATCGTACAAATATTGATGTGCTCTTTCGGCATCCTTCAATCTTTGCTTCCTTCTCTCAATTGCCTCCTTTAGGCCATCCCATGTTTCGGCTAATTCGCCCAATTTGGCCACAAATTGTTCTGCGTTTTCGTGTTCTTCATCAATCAACTTTTGACCATTGGCACGGATTTGGTTAATCCAAGGCTGAAAATGGTAAATAATATCATTTTTAATAATTCTCCTCAATGGTATTGTCAATGCCAACAATACTTAGGAGCCTTTCCTTTCCTATTTCTCCTACTGTACCTCCTCCACCCACTTTCTGCCCAATTCCCTTGTCACCTATCAACCAAATATTGCCCCAATCTGCCTTTTTAAATCCACCCTTTTTATGTTTTTCCCTTCACAATATCTTATCACATTTTCCAACACAATTAATAAAGAATAATTTAAAGTCGAGTTCCATCTTATCCCCTTATCCACTTCATTGGCTAATGTAGGCCCGGGCAAGAGCCTAGGCCCAGTTCTCGTAGGTCTAATAGATATGCCCCAATTTGGCATCGTTTACATTAAATTACTCTTCAAGGAAGGAATCAATTTAAATAATTTTAGTATCAAATTAAAGAGCAGATTCTTTGCTAAAACCAATGATATTAATTTTATTTATATTAATTCAGAATTGATGGAATAATGCCCATAAAATCAATGAAAAATTCTCTAATCCAGTGTAAAGAACATTTTAAAAGGTTTTAAAAGAAAAAAAACTTCAAAAATTCTGAATCAAATTAATTAATAATAATTATTATTAGATAGCCAAAAGTCAGTTCATTAATTTAATACTAAAATCATTAAAATTGATTCATTATTTAATATAAACGGCGCCCCATTTTGGATCGTTCCCATCAAAACATGCCTCATGATTGTCCACTTCATTCCTCAATGATTGAGTGTTCTTTTGGAGTCGATTACAATCAAATAGGGAATCGCCAATTGCCGGTGATTTGGCAATTGGCATTCTTTCGGCCACCCACAATTTCTCATCCTCCACATCGCGCACAAATTGGAATGCCGCCTTTTTCCTCTCCAAATGTCGTCGTCTTTCGTCCAGCGGCGCCCGCAATCTTTGCAATTGTTCCGTAATGGCAATTCGATGTGCTTTGATTTGTTCAATTTGTTCTGGCTAAAATATAATATTCCCAATTAAATATCTAAAATTGGATTATTTTTGCCTGCATTTCTTCCAATTTTGGCTCCATTTCTTGCAGCGATTCCAAATGATGTACTTTTCTGGCCATTTCCGCCTCCATTTCCTTCTGCTTTTGCATTGCCAATTCCACGGTGGTCAAATCCTGTGGTGGTGCCACTTCTGGCCCGCCAATTTGTTGTTCCAATTGTTGTGCCCAATCTTGTACTTCACCAATGCTTTGTACGTATAATTGTTGTCTGTTTGCATCGAACAATCTTTGACCCTTTTCCTCTGTTGTCTTCTCCAATTGTTCCCATTGTTGGGCCAATTCCAGCACTTGTGGGTCGATCATTTCCGTGAATTCCGGCTTCTCTTCGGCCAATTGTTCCGCAGCATGATGCAATTGTTCCAGTCTGGCTTTGTTCGCTTGCAATTCCGCCTGGAATGCTTGATGCCGCATAAATTTGGATGTGATTGTTTTGGCGTCCCTGTAGGTTTCATCCTGGGCCCTAATCATTTTCTCCTCAATCCATTCTCGCAATTCTTCGCAATCCGACAAAAATTGTTGCACATTCACTGCCTCCCTCAATTTGTCCAAAACTTGTTGTGCTTTTTCCCTATTCGCCGCCCTCCTTTCCTCAATGTTCCTCGCCTTTTTGTGAATTTTATCGGCCGAATAATGTCCATCCCCGCAAAGTTGGTCTCCATATTGGACAACTCCCCTAATTTTATCATCGTTTGCGTCCATCGTTGTCATGAAGTCTTGATGGCGTTTCAGTAAATTCTCTGCTTGTTCCAATGAAGCCGGTTGTTCCTCCCTGGCCATCCGATTTTCTTGTTGTGAAAGAATTACTTCGGCTTGTTTCGCTTTTTGCAGGAATGATTGCAGATTTAATCCTTGGCTCAAGAACTGCAAATTTAAATTGTAATTTGGCCTCAATAATCAGTCAATTTCCCCATACCTGTTGTCGATTTTCCCACATTCTGCCCAATTCCTCCCATCCCTCTTCCAATCCGCCCAATCGCTGCCTCAAGAACATATATTGAGGATCGGTTTGGTCTTGGGTGACCCGATCGCCCATTGAACGCATTTTTCGGTAATCTTCCGCGTATCCGTCCACCTCCTCCCGGATGGCAGCTGCAAAAAAAGAAATAAGTAAATATATTATTGTAAATCTTAAATTAATCTCTGTTTAATAATTTTCCGTGGGTATTAAAGGTTTTTCGGTAATATTATCTCCACATGGCTGAAGAGTACGCCCCAATATGGCGCCGTTTAATAAAAGTCATCAAGGATAGAACAAATAGTAGCCTAGAGGCTGCTCATTAATTTAATAATTGTCAATGCAAATTGGGGCCTTTCCTATTTGTCCTACTGTACTCCCTATTGCCCTCTGTCAATGTCACCCTATCAATCAAATAATGCCCCAATCTGCCTTTTTAAATCCACCCTTTTTCCCTCTTGCATTTCTTTTTCCTTTCACATTATTATCACATTTTCCTGTACAATTAATAAAGAATAATTAAAATTTATTCTATCTAATTCTTATCCTGTTCATTGGGTTTCTGAGGGTTTATTAGGCCCCCGATGAAGCCTAGCCCTAGAAAGTCTTTAAAATGCTCATCAGTTCTTGATGATTATATTTATTCTAAACTGCGCAAATTTGGATTGCTCCAGCAAAATTACTTACCATGCTGCTGGAGGAGTTGTTCAGCCTCGGCCAATGATTGTGGCTCATCCTCGCTAGCCACCTGTCGTTGGGTGGCTGAAAGCCATGCCTGAAAATGGTCGAGATCGCGCAGGAATCGCTGAAGATCGCCGGCTTCGTCCAATTTTGCCTCCTGTTCGCGCACTTTCCTATTCAATTGATCCCAAACCTTCAAATAATATTCATTAAAATTAATTAATTCCCTCAAAATAATTTCCCACTTCATGAATTCGGGCAATATTCTGGCGAATTTGTGCTGCCTCCACCGGCTTTTCATGCTCGATTTGGATGGCCTCTTGTTGAAGTGAATCCAATTTTGCTTGAATTGCGCCCAAATCCCTTTCCATCATTGAAAGTCTTCTCTGCAATTTCATCACTCCACTCAGATCGCCCGTCAATTCGTCCGTGTCCGCCAAAACCCTGGTCTTGTCCTCAATCCATGTCACCGTTTCTTGGCAATCAATGCGGAATGTTTCCATTCGGTGGGCCCTGTCCAATTCTGCCCTCTTCTGATCGACCATATCTCTCAATTGGGCCCAACGGGCATTCAGCGCATTTTGCCTGGCCAAAATTTCATCCGAATTTGGATGTTCAACCTTAAGAGGGAATAAAAGAATAGTCAATGGTGGTACGCATAAAACTGGGCGAGTGGCGCTTTTAGCTCATTAAGGGCTAAACCGACATTTATGATTTTTGTATCAAATTAAAGAGCACAATTTTGGCTATCGATAGATATAGAATTTATTTAATTTGATTCAGAATTAACAGAATTGTACTTTAAAAACCATTAAATAAGACTACTACTAAAAATTTACAAGTTTTTCATGGTTTTTAAGTCTGATAATTCTGAACCAAACCAAATAAATCATATATCAATCGATAGCCAGAAGTGAGCTCTTTAATTTTACACTAAAAACATCATTATCGGTTTCGTCCTTAACGATCAACGTCGCCAAGTAGTGTACCGTTTATTCCCCCTCCTCACCTGTAACATTTGTCTGGCCAATTCATTGATTGTTTGCACTTTTGCC
This sequence comes from Pratylenchus scribneri, assembly GCA_030063045.1. Taxonomy (NCBI): domain Eukaryota; kingdom Metazoa; phylum Nematoda; class Chromadorea; order Rhabditida; family Pratylenchidae; genus Pratylenchus; species Pratylenchus scribneri. The sequence continues at coordinate 1,421,664 of JAQSEB010000033.1, forward strand.
GCCTGATTGGCCAAATCCGATTGGAGTGTTTCGAATCGATGTTTCATTATGTCAACTTCCTCCAAATCTGGTCCAGGTATCAGTGTGGCCAACAATTTCCCCTTTTCATCAATCCATGACTCCACCGAATCAACATCCGCCAATAATTTGTACAATGACAATGAATCGATTAATCGTTGTTTTCGCATCCGGGCAATTTCGACCAATTCTAATTTGCGTTTTTGTGTTCCACTCAATCTTTGTTGAATATCTGGCAATATTCTGGCCTCCTCCGGCAATTGTTGTGCCTGTGCCTCCAATTGGGTGATGTGCCTGTCGAATCGTTCCAATTCCTCCGAAACTCCATCGTGCTTTTTGAGCAATGCCTGCACCGATTGTTCATCATGGCCAACATCGTCGGTGCTCACAACTCTCATTGTGTCCAACAAATATGCGTCCACATCGTCGGCATCATGGAAGAATTGATAATATTCAACGGCACCCTCCAAATCGCGTCTCCTCTCATCGGCCAATTTTCGTAAATGATCATAATATGCCCGGGTTTCGGCCAATCGAAGTGGCACTGGGCCACTGCCAGGGATTTGTTCATTCACCAATTGTTGGCCTTGGTCTTGAAGGCCGTCAAGGGCACGGCCCAAATCGGCCAAATTATTTTCGGCATTTTTGTGTTTTGCCAAAAGTCGATTCACTGAGAAAATGTCCCTGCCTTTGTCTTTGAGGGCAAGTACCTTTATTAAAATTATTATTTTCATTTCCAATTCCAATTTATTCAATTCACTTGTTCCTGTTCCCGAAAATGTGTCTCCAAATCGGTCAAATCCCAATTGAATTGGCAGAGACGTTTGTTTGCCTCCAATCTGGCCTTCCTTTGTGCGGCCAAATCCAATAATTCCTGGTATTTTTGATCCAAAAATGCCATCCTCTCTCGCACAACCGCCGGATCCACCGGTTTGTATCCCGTGCCATCCGGACCTTCCTCCAGGGCAAATTTTTCTGCCTGGCGATTCACATTTTGGATTTGGTCCGAAATAATGTTCAAATCGGATTCGAGAAGGGCATGCTTTTGGAGTAATTCCTCCACATCCATTAAATGTTGGCCAAGTTCATCCGAATCCAATTTTGCCCTCACTTCGTCCATCTAATATTTAAAATATAATAAGCATTCACTAGCACTTTCAATGCTAGCAATCTCTAAAAAGGGCCTTTCCTCTTTGTCTTATGTTACTGTACCCCCACTTTCTGCCCAATCACCCTTGTCACCTATCAATCAAATATTGCCCAATCCACCTTTTTAAAATCAGCCTTTTCCCTCCTAAATAAATGTTTTCCCTTCACATTATTATCATTTTTCCAGTACAATTAATAAAGATAATTTAATGTCGAAATTCCCCTATCCTTAATCATTACAATGGGCCATTAAGACTTATTAGGCCCCATGCGAGAGTCTCTAGGCCTAGGCCCAGCTACAGCCCCGAATAACTTTAATATAATATTTCTATTTGACATGATTTAAGCCCTTAAATTATATACAATCCTACCTAACAGTCGACCTAACATTATTTATGACCAAGTTATATGCCTTAAAAGATTATTTGACACTAAAATATTTGTCAGCAAATAAATATTTCCCTATACCATGCACCTTTCTCTATAAAATCCCATCCTAATTGACTCAAGTTTGATACAAATAATGTCATTAAAAGTATCAACTGACTTGATCGAGCACATTGACCATTTCATGGAAAACACGTTGAATGGCCAAACTCAGCTCAAGTCGATGTCTTCTTCCCATCAACAATTCCAATAATTCATTCCACAATGCCAGCACATTTTCCTTCCGTTGATTGATTCGCCCAATATCATGGTATTGTTCGGCCTCCAATTCGGCTGCCACTGCCACCACAGCTTGAACCCTTTCTTCATATGCATAAATATCTACAAAAATGATTATAATTAATATTTATTTGCATTCATTATTTTTGACCAGTTTCGATTGCTTCATGTTTTTTGTTGGCCGCCTCCACACTGGCCAAATCCGGCCCAAAGTTATCTTGGCTAACCAGCCGTTGATTCTCCTGCAACCATGTTTCGCGCATTCCAGCCTTTTTGTCAAATCTGGTGGCCAATTGTTCCAATTTCTCTTGCCTGCGAATTCGTGGGGAACAATCAAATTCGAATAAATCAAATTCAATTATTGGAGAAAACATTGGAAATTGTACAAAAATGGAATGAATGGAAGAAAGGGAAACATTTTTGGTTTGGTGGGGATGATTCAATTGTATGAAAATGGAAATGAACCAAGCCAAAAAAAAGATGAATTCATTGCTTATTTCCCCCAATAATATGTCCCAAACATTTTATTTCATTTTACTCACCGAATAAGCTCCTCCTTCAATGCCAATTCCCTTTCATGTTCTGCCCTTTCCAGCGCCCTCCATGCTCGATTTATGTCCGCAATTGTGCGGCCTTCCCTTGGTAAAAATGCCCTCTGATTGTTGGCACGCATTCGAGAAAGCAATGAGAAAAGGAGCATTTCCAATTCGCCTTTTTCCTACAATTCAAAATAATATGGTCCATTTTTGTATGGGAATTGCCTGGAATCGAGGTGGTTTCTCCTCCACCCTGTATTGGTTAAATGAGGTCAATTGTTGTTGAACTCCCCGGAGGGAATTGGCAAATTGTCGGTCGTTGAGTTCACCAATTTTTTGCTTAATCCAATCCAACAATCCGGTGCTCAATTGTTCATATCTTTCCACCAATGCTTCATTCTCCATCAATTCACCAATCACTTTGCCAATTCTCTTGCCTTGGATTGTTTCTTGCTTCAGCTGAATTCATCAAAAGAGGAAATGAAATGTGCCTTTGGGGCATTCAAAACAAACCTTGTTGAAATAATGATAATATGTTACCACATAGGTGATTATGGACTTCTCGTCCGGTTGTTCCACATTCACATCTATTTAAAAGGAAATGGAATGTACATATTCTCAGGAAAGTAATAATTTTGGAACATATTATTCCCCCCCCCCCCCCCCCCCCATTCTTCCCAAAAATGCCAATCCCAATGGGGTGGAAATAGGATATGCCCCAAACGTGCCACTGTTTATATCATCAAGAACAGAACCAATTTTTATGCTTTTTATAACAAATTAAAAAGCAGAATTTTGGCTATGCAATTATATTAATTCTATTTAATGTGGCTCAGAAATGATTGAGTTATGCCCATAAAACAATAGAAAATTTCTCTAATCCACGGTAAAGAATTGAAAGATTTTAATAAGGATAAGGAACAAAAAATTCTGAGACACTTTATTATATAGCCTAAAGTCTTCACTTTAATCTGATACTAAAATCATTAAATTTAATTAATGAGTTATTATAAATTGCTCCAAGTTGGACTTTTCCCATGGAAAGTGCCCCATTCCACCTTCAGGATCCAACAATTTGGCCAGCCCCAATTGTTGTTCGGCAACATCGAATGAATTCTTTAAATTGTAAAGTGCATTTGACTTTTGTAAATTCTCATAGTCAATCAATTCGGGTCGATGTTTATGAATGAGGGCATTGAAGGCGAGGCCATCTCGCCAACTTGTTGTGAAGTTTTTCACGTTCACATTTCGGTAGCCCGCCGTTTTCATTTGGCACCAGAGGAGTAATGCCTCTTTGGCTGATCTTGTCTCCAAATTGTCCACATCCTCAAAGGTGATATCTTGGATCTGAAAACAATGGAATAAATGTGAATGTGGGGGGTGAAGGCGGAAATTGACTTGGAATCGCAAAATGATTGTCCAAATGAGTCCTAAAGTGAGGCGAGGTGCCCCATCCACAATGTCCTGTGAGCCTAAATTCTCCAAATGAACGTGCTGATCACGGAGAAATTGCAATGCTTTGTCCACATTTTCCAGGCAATGAATTCGCATTTTGCCCCGGGTTGGCCTCGGCAATCTGTCGCCGGAAAGTACCTTTAAAATGAATACAAATTTTCATTGGCCGATAATATTAATTAATTAATTCGCTGCATTGCATTCACCTCCAATAATTTGAGTAACATTTTGCCATCGCGCAAATCGGCATAAAGATCTTGGATTTTGCAATTCACTCGAATCAAATGGGAATTCACCCATTTTGTGAATGTTTTCTTTTGCACATTCTCACGTTCATCTGTAGCGAATATAAAAGAAATAATTGAATTTAAGGGGATTTGTTTATATAATTTAATTCAATTCATTCAAAATTCATTCTATTCCATTAATTCCAAAAATCCGATCAAATCAACCGACCGGCCAATGCTTTAATTCGATGCCTCTCAAAAAGTCTGGATGATGAATTGTCGTCATATTCTTCATTGTTTTGCCCAAAATCGGCCCCAATTGTGCCATTCGCATTTGTGCCCGTTCCGCCATTTTCCATTGGGCCACGGACCGCAATGTCCGTTGTCATTCTCCAATCAAATATTCAAAAAAGTGATTTCGCCGTTCTCAATTCGATATTCTTTTGTTCAACCTTTCCACCAAATTCCTGGCAGGGATTTACGGTGAAAAAAGGCGACAAATGCGCGGAAAGTGAAATTAATCTACTCAAAATTTTTAATTTAATTAGTCATCAAAGAATATTTTTGGAAATTTTCAATAAAAATGATAAGCAAAGGCAACCAAAAATAATTGATAGGGAGAAAATGATGGCCATTTGGATGGACAAATTACTAATATTTTTGATGGCCACATTTTTGGAGAAAATTGGAAAGCTGGACAAATGGGCAAAAGGAAAAAGAGGGATTTGTGGCCGATTGGCGGATTTGTACTTTGAAATGGGATATTCGCTGGGGGAGGAAAAGCTAAAAATGAGGGAAATGAGAGGGAGAAGGGAAAAATGGCCAAATGGAAAAGCACATTGGATGGGCCCAATCAAAAGAGGGGGAATTTGACGAAAGCATTTAGCGATTTTGGGGAATTGGGATTTTTGACTGACCGAACTAATATTAGGAAGGACCGATGGATGGTGGTCGCCCTCCTTCCAATCGATGGGTTGGCCTTCAACCCCGAAGCAACAACCTTCCATTTCCTTCATTCCATCTGTCCACTCGTCGATATTAGCCCAGGGCAGAGGATTTGGTTGGGGCAAAAGAGGATTTCAATTTCAACCGAATCAAAGGGAAAAAAAGAGGAAGGGGAAATGTTGGCTGCCTTTCGTGTATTTTACCCCTCTGGGACATTCTACCAAACGCCGCCGGCGGGCCAATATGAAAGGCTCACCAAATGGTGATGTCCGGAAGGACGAGATTTTTAGTCCATAGAAGGGAAAAAGGATGGACAATTTGGCAGGGTGGTGGCTGTCAGCCTCAATACAAGGCAAATGCTCTGTTAGCCTCCTATCTTCAACTTGTTCCGCTTTTGAGGCCAGCGATTGCCAAAAAGTCTTTTGCCGTATTTTCCCATTTCTTTTTGGCTTCTTTGGCCCATTCTTCGGCTCCCAACATTTTATTGGCATTTTTTCCCATTTGCAGCCATTCCCGAGCATTTCCTCGCCAATGAATGGGAATGGGGGCAAAATACTGGCAGATGGGGACAACAAACGGCAATGGAATGGACGAGGAGCATAATTGGACTAGAATTGTCAAAATGGATGGAAGAGGGGTATTCAATTGAATGGACAAAATAAGCGATAAAATGGTCACAATAAAATGTTGGGAAGTGAGGGGAATTGTGTCCGGATATTGGATTTGCGGCAAAAACATGGATGGAGGATTTGCTTCCCAAAAACAAAAGGAAAATGGTGAATTTATGAGGGAAAATGAAGGATGAATCATTGTTGGGATGGCATTGAAGCATTCAAAAAATGGCAAAAATGGAGGAAGGAGGCAATCGATTCATTCATTTTGTTGGTTGGAAGCCAAAAAATAGTCTTGGCCCTCCGTTCCCCAATGTCGGCTACACAGCAAAGGAGGCGACAAAATGAATTGGATGAAAATGAATGGATGGATGGGAAGAAATTGGCCACAAAAAATGATGAGAAAAGGGGGAGGGGGAATAAGCCAAATCCAAGCAAATTGGGAGGAAAACATTTGCCAATGGGCGGCATCACAGAAGAAGAATAAACAAAAGGAGGGATTGGAAGAGGGTCTCTTTGTGCATCGGCCAATCCACCAAAAAGCCTATTTCCTCGGCCCACACCCAATTCCCCCTCCTCCTTTTTGGCCAATCCAATTTGGCCTGGCGGAAACAGGAAAAGTGCGCAAAAAGGACTGCGAGGAAATGTCCCCATTATTTTGTACAATTTATGTCAATTTTGATGAGGAAAGAGGGAAAAAACATTGATGTTTGATGGAAGCCACAATTTGGGCCAATTTATGTTGACCCATTTTTCTTTTCGCTTGCACTCTGCATTTGCACGTTTTTTTTGTTTGAATTTTCCACGCGATTGAAAAATGCAAAAGGAAAACTTGGAAGGGGAATTTTGGTGGCCCATTGGGCGCAACGTAAAATTCGACGCGAAAACTAAAGCGGAGGAAAAAGGGAGGGAAAAGGATGTTGCAAGAGAGAAAGAATGGCGAGAATATGGAAAACCCTTGGGGGGAGAAAAGGGCAACTCTCTGGGCCAAAATAGAAGCAGCAAATTGATTGGGTTGAGAGCATGCAGAATTGGAGGAGAAAATGGATTGGGAATAGTGGGATTGGATGGTGCGGATACGGACGGACGGAGGGGAATGGGGAGGAATGGCGGCAGGACGAAAAATTGGGGCCGCGCCCCGGGGGGAAGGACGGCCGACCGATGCTTGCGGTGAAAATGTAGCAGATGGGGAAAAAGATGGATGAATGAATGGACGGAGGAGAAGAAACAGAGATGAAAATGCTCCATTGAAGAGAAAACACACATACCCTCCAGCACATTTTGTTGGGAGCTTTTTCTCTTCCCCTCAAGGCAGCATTCCTGACTGCCGGAATAGAATAGCCGAGTCGTACACACATTCGATACTAGCAAATGGGAGGGAATATTGGATGGTGGTTGAATGAATTTGAGAGAAATGAAGGGATAAAAGGGGAATTGAATTGGACACGATGTTATGCAAAAATGCCAAAAAAAAATATTCAAATGATGCGCGAATTGAAATGAATCTACCTATAAGCTTTTGCGTTTGGGAGTATGATTTGTAAATGGAATTTAAATATTGGATTTTCTATAAAATCTAACAAATGCAATAAAATTAAATCGGTTGATTAGAATGTTTTTATGCCAATTCATTTTTATTCCGAATAGCAATTTTAAATTGTTTTCATTCTCTTTATTCATTCATAACAATACAAATCTAAGCGAAAAACACAACTTTTAGTGCAGTTTGTGCGTCTAAAGGCCCTTTACCTTTATGCATCCAATCAAAAAATTTTGCGTCCAATGATGAAGGTTTAGGGTAGGGTTTTCAAGAATCGAGGCATGGGTTTAGGGCTATGGTATAGACAAGGTTAGGGCTTAGCATGGGGTTTAAGGTAGAGTAGTTTAGGTCTTACTTATTAGGGCTAGGGGCACGCGGCCTAGAGCTAAGGTAGACTAGATTTTTTAATTGGACGTATAAAGTATCATTGGACGCATAAAGGGCCTTTGGACGCACAAACTGCACCTAGAACCAATCTATCTGGATAAAACACAAATCAACTCTATGAAATTATTTCATTCATACGTGCCAGATTCAGAATATTTTTAAACAATTTGGTTAAATCCAATTTCCATATTTATACTAAAAATAAAAAATACTATATTTATTCCTCCCGTCTTTTTATGGTTCCCCTTTCATCTTCTCCTCCAATTCCTCCCCCTTCCCTGACCTATTTTTCTGCCCCTTTTAGGGCTAAATTAAATTATCGCCTCGTTGGCAGTATTTTTGGAAGGAGAAGGGCATAAATGAAGAAATTTGAGCAACGGAAGAAGACATGCCTTTGGGCGGCCAATTCATTTCATTCCCAAGAAGCTTTCGCCCTTTTAATGGCCATTGGAATGAAGTGCAAATGGTGCTCTTCACCCTTTTTGGCACTCCACCATTTTGATGACCAATTGAATTCGACAAATTCTTCCTTTCTTAAATTCCACTTACTTTGGGTCTAAAATATTCCAAAATTTCCAATAAATTCCTTCTTTTTAACTCATCAAAATGGTTGGTTCTCAGATTTCGGCTCAAAGTCTGATATCTCAATAAATGAATGGGGTGGGGGTGCACCATCATACAATTGGGGAAATAAGGCCCAATGCATTCCAAATGAGCCATTTCCACTGCGGCATTTCTTCGAATGGCCTTCCCCCCCTCCCCCATAGGGAAGTGCCAATACCCCAAAAAAAGACGGCACAGTCTATTTGAATGGGCAATTGTCCTCCTCAATATCGGATTTCTTCCTCCATTTTTCCTTGAATTGCTTTGTCCATTTTTTGGTTGTTGAGGTCGGAAAAGAATAAAAGAATTGTTAAAGGCTGGCAACCAGTCCATTCCAAATCCACTTCCCCATATACCCGAATATATTGTCTCATTCAACAAAATGGATCGAGAATGCATGGCCCGAAGAACATTTCTCTGCGTTGGAATTTGCTTAACCCTTTTTGGCTGTGTGATTATTTCAGCTGGTTTAGCCATGCCAGCTTGGCAAGTTTTGGATTTGCCAGAGTTGAATGCCGTCCATGAACATGCCATTTTCTATGATTGCATCATTTCCGAAGTAGCAAATTAATTCAATAAATATTTTGCCCTCTTCCTATTAAGGTAACCCCTTTGGATGCATTGCGCAGGACCAGGGAAATTCTGATTCCATTTCGGCGCGTGCGGGACATTTCTTTGCCGATTAAGCCAAATCGACGATGCACCTACAAATTTGCTGGTTCCGCCTGGGAAACGCAATATGTCCGAATGGCTATTGAGGAGGGCGATTTTGCCGCAAAAGAGCATTTAAATTTGCATCGATTTTTGCGTTCGAAACAAAATTTTCTAATTACTATTTTTGGCATATTTTAGCCCAACATAAAGCGGTTTTGTTCTTCTGCGTATTCACTCTCATTTTTGCCCTTTTTTCCGTCGTTGTTGGCGCATGTTCTTCTTGTTTTGTGCCAAATGGCATTTTACATGTTATTTCATTGGGATTGGCCAGTGAGAATTCAATTCAATTTTGAATTTATAATTTTTGTACTTTATAGCAAGTTGTTCATTGTTAGCAGATATTTACTTCTTTATGGCCTCTCAAAGGGATGAAAATCGGAGAATTCAAGGGACAATTGGCATTTATCAAGTTCATTTTGGATTTCATACCAAAAATGAATATCCCCCATTTAATTCAGCAACATTTGAGCTATGCCTTCTTTATTCATTCCCTTGGCTCACTTATCCTTGTGATGGCCTTATTTTGTAGCATTGTGGCCGCCCATTTATTATTGGCCAAAGAATGCCGAAAAATATGGTGGCATCGGAAAATGAAGGGAAAAGATGCCAAAATTGGGGAAAAGGAAGACAAGTTGGAAGGGGGAGGGGAATCTGAATGGTTTTTTTGTTTCCAGTTTGGATAAATGTTTGCTTTTGTCGGATATGTTGAATATAAGGCCCAACAGCAGAATGGAGGACACCTTTTCCACATTGGGAGAAAGGCAATTGCCGCCTCCACCTCCAACTCCGCAACAACCAGAAGTAATAGAAATTATTGAGATTGGAGAATTAAATAATTTTCCCGCATTTTAAGCAACGTCTTTCTGTTCGTTCGGCATCCGGTTATAGGAAGAGGGATAAGACAAGCGAAGAGGAAATGGCCAGAAATTCATTGTCATTTCATTTCAGTCCAAAAGGATCATTTTGTTCGGCAGTTTGAATATAAAAATGAATAAATTTTGTAAATAATTTATTTAAATTTTAAAATAATTGTGAATATTTAAATTTTAATGTATTTTGCGGTGTAAAAACAAATATTAGATCGCCGGATAAAAAGCGGAAAATTAAATAAATATAATCGGCTGAGGAATTGGATGGGGAATTCAACAGGAAAATGGGAAAATTTGAGTCGGATGGATGTAATAAGGTGAATGAATGATTGTGCAGCGGCCAATGTTTGTTGAGTTCAATTCCAAACAATTTAAATTTGCATTTTTATTAAGCACTTGTTTCTCGGAAAACTCGGGTTCCTCCGCCTCCATTGCCAGCCTCCCATTGGCCATTTCCTATTCGTTTTGGACTTTGGCTAATCAAAAGTGGAGCTTGTTGATGAACCAATGAGGGGACTGGACGATAGCGAGTGGCGGGAGAAGGACTGAAAACGGGAAAATGAGGGTGGAATTGGAAAAGAATTAATGAAAATGTTATTAATGGCAATAAATTGAGAGGGTTAAACATAAACACCAATGTATTGTTAAGTGCAGAAAGAAAGCAAAGTGAGTGAAAGGGTGGATTAGCTAGCTACAGATTGGTGTGCAATTAAGGTTTGAAAAATGCAAAGCAAATTGGAAAAATAAATTTTAACTTTGAAATTTGAACCCTTTTCCCATTTCCTCTTGCCCTGAGTTTTCTTTATTCCAAAAAATATTATTATTAGCAAATTAATTAAACAAAATTATATTGTCATTGTCATAATAAATCATACATTTTTAGACATTCTCATATGGAAATAATTTTGATGAAAGAATGGATTGGAAATGGAAAGATTTATATGAAAAATGAGCCATATTATTTGTCGAATGAGGCCTTGGAAAGATTAAATTAAAAATTTTAAAAGAAAAATTATTTTAAGAGTTTGATATTGGTACTAATTTGAATGCCATTTGTTCATTTTCCAAAATGATGCCTGAAGGCATTTCTCCATAATTTAAGTGGTATTTCGCCAATTAATACAATATTAGTACCAAAAACAAACAAAATGGGCTTAAAATGCGTAGATTGTGTGATTATGAATGAGGTTGTTTTCAACATTTTGTGGGCAGTGTTTGGAATTGAACCTAGAAATAAGTGGGACAAAATAATTGATGGCATTCAATGGGAAAGAAGTGTCGCATTTTTAATCAAATTCAGACGGCCGTATTGCTTCCAACCATTCGTGTTCCAGCCCCAAATCCTCCTCCCCCATTTGCGGGTTGCCATTCCAAAACGGGTCGTCGATAAGTCTCACGGCCTGCTGATTGCTCCTCGAAAAGTTTTCTGTAATGGAGAAATTCGAGAAAATGGGAATAAATTTTGATGAAATTATTAAAAGAATTCATTTTCTTAATTTAAGATCAGGGCAAGAGAAAATTGGAATATGAGGATTTTTATTAAACTGATTAAGAAAAGTGCTTTTGGTGCTGAAAAGAAAAAAAGGAGGAAAGAAACTAATTTTAATAATATTAAAATAAGAAAATGAGGAAGAAAGAAAAATGAATAATTAAAAACTAAAAGCAAAGAAACATTTCCATGTGAAAACTTGAAAAGGAGAATCAATCAAAAAATGAATTGAAATCGGGGATCAATGATTGGCCCTGCTGAAAATCATTTTGAGCGCTTTTTTAATGAAAAAATGTAAAAATTGTTGAGTACATAAAAATGTAGAAGAGGTGGAGAGAAATTAATTTGATTGATTTAATGAAAGGAGGAATACGGTATACCTAGAAGCGAAAAATCAGAATTTACGTGTTTGAAAGAATTGTCTTGTGGAAAAAATTAGAATATTTGGTGTTGTTTTCTTTTAACAATTCTGATTTTTTGTGTTTCATTCCGGAAAGTTTTAATTCTGATTAAAGTTTCATTCCGGAAAGTTTTAATTCTGATTTTTTGTGTTTCATTCCGGAAAGTTTTAATTCTGATTTTTGTTTCATTCCGGAAAGTTTTAATTCTGATTTTTTGTGTTTCATTCCGGAAAGTTTTAATTCTGATTTTTGGGTTTCATTCCGGAAAGTTTTAATTCTGATTTTTGTGTTTTTAGCTAATTCTGATTTTTTGTGTTTCATTCCGGAAAGTTTTAATTCTGATTTTTGTGTTTTTAGCTAATTCTGATTTTTTGTGTTTCATTCCGGAAAGTTTTAATTCTGATTTTTGTGTTTTTAGCTAATTCTGATTTTTTGTGTTTCATTCCGGAAAGTTTTAATTCTGATTTTTGTGTTTCATTCCGGAAAGTTTTAATTCTGATTTTTGGGTTTCATTCCGGAAAGTTTTAATTCTGATTTTTGGGTTTCATTCCGGAAAGTTTTAATTCTGATTTTTGTGTTTTTAGCTAATTCTGATTTTTTGTGTTTCATTCCGGAAAGTTTTAATTCTGATTTTTGTGTTTTTAGCTAATTCTGATTTTTTGTGTTTCATTCCGGAAAGTTTTAATTCTGATTTTTGTGTTTTAGCTAATTCTGATTTTTTTGTGTTTCATTCCGGAAAGTTTTAATTCTGATTTTTGTGTTTTTAGCTAATTCTGATTTTTTTTGTTTCATTCCGGAAAGTTTTAATTCTGATTTTTGTGTTTTTAGCTAATTCTGATTTTTTGTGTTTTTAGCTAATTCTGATTTTTGTGTTTTTAGCTAGTTCTGATTTTTTTTGTTTTTAGCTAATTCTGATTTTTCGTGTTTTTAGCAAATTCTGATTTTTTGTGTTTTTAGCAAATTCTGATTTTTGTGTTTCATTCCGGAAATGTATTTTTCAATTTATAAATAAATGTGTTTCCCTTTCCAGAAAATGTTCGACAAAATGTGTTTTCCATTGTTTTTTTCTTTTGAGGAAATTATATTTATTTTCGGATTAAATTGACCGAAAATAAATTTCCAGAAATTAAACAAAACATATTTAGAATTATTATCAAATTTTCATTTCAGCGATACTGTACCCCTTCTCTCATTAAATCAAATTAATTCCCTTTTTTCCACTTTTATTTTAATGTAAACAACAAATTTACATTTTTTGAGGTAATGTATAATGTCAAGCAACCTAAAAATGATTGACCTACTTTTATAGAACATTTTTATTAAGAGAATTCATCTAATTTAACTTCCTCTAAACCTAAATTAAGACATATATCTCCTTTTCAAGTCCCCATTCTGTGAATTTTGTTTTTTGCTCACCTTTGTGTGCCATTTGAAGTTAAGAATTTATATGTTGTAGCAATGGCACAAACGAAGGCAAATATCCAGCAAAGAGTGCCGCCCAAATGCAAATAGAAGGCATAGCCAATTAATTGTTCCTAAATATAAATAAATGACAAATATATTGGCATATAATGTCATTGGCATTGGCTCACATAAGTGCCGACCATTCCTGCGAATTTAAAAGGAACATTTAAAATAAATAATTTCCCATTTCTTGAAGCTAACCAGTGACGAAGCGGATGTCGACTCGATTGGCGGAGAAAAAGAAAACGCCATCAGCCAACATTGAGAGAAGCACTGATTAGGGAAAATGTTAGCTAATTTAGGATAAAATGCTGACTGGCAATGAACAGGGAAATGGTGAAACAAAAAGTGGTCGGCGGGAAACATGGGGCACATGCCCCAGTGCAAACGGCCACAAATCCGGCCAATTGGGAAAGTAAAATGAGGGTGAGGACCACCTGAAAATAAACTCAGATTGGAATGGAGAATATTAATATTAACCTTGTGCCATCCCCAAAAACGATGGTGTTCTGCCTCGCCTGCGGCACCATCCTCATCAATTCGGTTCTAGAATGAAAATAATCTAATTAATATTTTCTCCTAATCGAACCAATGTGTTCTCGATGACCAATGCAGCGGATTCGTCGAATTTATACATACAATGAAGTGGGGCCTAAAATTGTAAAATAATTTTTTAATGATAATGGGAAAAGGAAAATATCAATCTATCAAGGTATCAAAAGTCAATTCAATTAAATTTGCAAAAGGCAAAAGAAGAATCCAGAATCCACTCACTTCATCGTAGAAGTCGCCAACGGCAACAACATGCTAAAATAACCAAAAATCATTTTCATTTCCATTCCCATTTATTCATTTGACCTTCTCTGCCCGAATACAATCCCACCAAAGGCCATGTTGATGTTCGGCACGGAATTCGCGAATGTCGACGACTTGCCAGGCTGGCGAAAAAACACCGGCAATGGTCAAAGCGAGGCCACAACAAATCAGGAATATTGAAGTGACCAGCAATAATTTCTGCACAGCCGTACTTGGCATCCTTCCTTTCTATTTTCTTAGAATTAGATTTGGAATTATTGAAATAAAAATAAAGAAATGGATGCGCGATTAAATTCGGAAAATGAAAGGAATTCCCTCGATTTATTGGAATTTTTGGTTGTTTTTCTTTTGCTTTTTGATCAATAATTATTTTATAACTTTGTTTATTTTTTAACTTTTCAGGGTGGAAGGGATTAAAGGAAAGGAAACCAAAATTGTGGGAATGAAATCGATTTTGACGTGTTTCGCCGTGCGCAATTCATTTTTGAGGAGGAAGAAAGAATAAAATGGACATTTGTGGGGAATAACAACCAGTTTTGGCAATGAAGGCAACAATCCACCTTTGGAGGGAAAGTCAAGAAGCAAGGAAATGGGGGAAGCAAATCGCCTTGACCGATGGTGAAAAATGATGGGGGATGACCCACTCAAGATTGACATGCGCAACCGTAGGGTGGAGGGGGAATTGATTCGAGAATATTATGCACAACAATATTGACCCAAGAAGGAAAATATAGAAATTTGGGAATTCATTGATTATAGGATTAGAATAGGATCAGGATATGATATCAATTTGCCGAAAATCCTATTGCTTTAATATGTTTTTTAGTTGGTGTAAATTCCTATTTCTCCTCCAATATATTTGATTATCGCCTAAATAGCCAATTTGGCCCAAACACAAATGTCCATTCCAGCCCATTTTTGGCCCAACCCATCCAAATGTTTGTTCAGCGGTTTCGGCTGGAAGGAGGCCATCCCATCACCCTCCAAACCATCCAATTTTCGGCTGTTTACATTGCTTTGTTGGCCATTCTAAGAAAAATGCGCATTTTGAGAAAAGTAAAAATGATGGCCAAAAAAAAAATTAATCGGATAGAAATTGTGGAAAAGGAATTATGGGAAAATGGAAACAATTTTAATTAATTATTATTTTGGATGTTAAAATAATTAAATTGGAATGACAAAATTGCTTTGCGAAATATTCATTGGGGAATATATTAATTTGTTGAATGGACGAAAGGCAAAATGGACGAAAGGCAATAATGGCTGGCATTGCTTTGAGGGAAGAGGGCGGCTGTCAATTGAAATGCATTGGCTCTCTGGGGGACACCTGTGTGTGAGGAGGGCACATTGACTGATGGACGAATGGAATTGCCCAACTCCTCCCTTTTGGTGCTTCTGAATTTGCATTTGCTTGCGCTTCACTGCCCCCATTTTCCCTTTAGGCATCAGCGGGAGGTCATTCTTTCTAGAGGAAAGTTCGGCTGGCAAAATGCAGGAAAGAGGCCGACCTACATCCCCTTGGGCTATTGGTTGCCGCGGGCAACAATGCTTGCGGCTGGCCAGTGCCAATCAATTTTTTATTTAAATTTATTTTGGCTAACATAAATGACCAACAGAAATTTGGGGAGGGATATTTTGGTAGGGGGATTTGGAATGAAAATTTATTGGGAAAATATTACGAAATTCAATTGGTGTGGATTTGAATGAAATAGGCAAACTAAGGGAATAAAGATTAAGGAATAAGTAATGCCAATGAATTTATCAAATTGAATTGAATTGAGGAGATTAAATTAGAATATTTAAAAATGCGAATATTTCCCACTTTAATGCATTGATATTTCGGAAGTGGTTGTCTGAAACAAATTGGAATCTAGGTGGAATTTATTGGAGTTGCTCGGAGGGAAGGCTGGAAATGAATGGGAGAAGGAGTGACGCCGTCGATCGGCACTGACTGAGATGGAGATTTTGTGGGGAATTGCGCGGGTTGCGCCCCATTTGGTTGCTGTTGGGGCTGACCGTCACCCCCGGCTGTCGCCTCCCCTCCAGGCAGTCCAAAATTGTTGGTGTTGTTTTGGATGGAAATATATTGGCGAATGTGGGGGGGGGGGGGGCAGATGCACGCGATTTTATGGGAAGAATGGCAATGAGGCAGCTGGCAGCAAAGGAAATGGGAAAATGATGTACGGAAGCAACAATAAACAATTTTTAGTGTTAGGCAGAGATTGCGCAGGGAAACGGAGCACGCATTGAATGGAATGGGCAGGGAGAGTGGCAAAATGTGATGGGAAATTTGATTTGGAATGGAAGCTGCCAAATTTGGTTGAAAAAGTTTGGTGCACCAATGAATTCTCCAATAAAATGACTCATTCAGTGTCCGACAAATAAAAGGGAAAATTGAATAGGGAAATGCACTCATTTTCCCTCAGTCAGGACAATTCACAATTTTGAATATTATTCTGGATTCTTTGAATTCTTTTTGCGTGAATGAATGAATTTTCTGCGCGATAATATTATTCTTTTGGGTTTTTAATTGTTCATATATTTCACAAATTTTTATCCAATTTCAATGATTCTTTAAGCGAATTGGCGATACCTGGCCTTCCCACCTTTTTAATGTTATTCGTCCATCGGTTTGCCATCGGTGACGGTATTTTGGATTTGGCGTCCATTTCCCTTCGAATTGGAATGGAAAATGAAGGAGAATGGGAATGGGAGAATGGCCTTGAGTTTGGCGAGCAAAAAGCGATTTATCGTTCGGCCGACTGGCAGAAAGAGAAGGGCATTTTTTGGACGGAAAATGGATTGGATTGGATAAAAATAAAAATGCAGAAATGGATGGAAAATATTAATATTAATTTTAAAAACAATTCAATCATTTTTATTCAAAATTGAAAAATGTAAATAAATTGAATTATTTCTCCTCAATATTTCTGCTTTGGAGCGCAGCAAACACATTGGAACACTGATTGGGAATAGGCATCTGCCGAAGAGGAATATTCCTTAAAATTAATTTGGAATTAATTAAATTAATTTATGATTGGACTTGTGAATATCCATCGCCGCCACCAAAATTAATGCCAGCACCATTTGAGGATGGATTGGCCGGATTGAATGCAAAAATGGCAGAGACCACATCGTCCTTTTGGGTGGAATTGATTAAGATTAAGCCAATTTGAATGGATGAACTCACTGGACTTGTATTCGCACTTCGGGCAACCACTTTGCAGCAGAATTGGCAAGCCCTTTGGCTGCTGGCAGCCGCATAACGGCAAAATTGGCGAGTTTGGAAACGGGGAATCAGCCTTGGTTTGGCATAGCCATATGAATTGCCTGGAGGCAAAATCATAAATTCAATTCAATTGATTGACAATGCCCACCTTTTCCATCGTATCCCTTCTGTCCTTCACCGTATTCTCCGCCTCCATATTCCCCGCCTTCTTTGCCTTTCTCTTCAGAATGATATTCGGTGGCCAATGCGAGTGAAAATGAGCCATGCACCGAACAATAATGGGCTTAAAAATATTTGAGGGAATTAAGAACCAAAATTGGGAATTTTTTACTTAAATTAACCGAAAATTAGAGAAATAAAAACCGAAAATCAATATTTTCAAAAATCGGATTTTGCGAAAATGCTGGTTTAAAACCAATTTCGAGCTAATCTAATTAAAACCAAAACCCACAATCGTATGCATGCCGTTTGTGTGTGTCCAATTGCCATGGGCTTTTCCCTCCTCCATATTCCTGCTTTTCCATTTTGTATTGCCCACCTTCACCATTTCCATATTCTCCCTCCGACTGGCCATATTCCTCCTCCCCATATCCATTTTGATGATGTCCATGGCCATTCTCTTCCTCTCCATATCCATATTCGCCCTCATTTTCCCCTCCATAATCTTCTTGCCGATCATAGCCTGGATTTGGCTTTTCGTATCCAGGATTTGGCTTTTCGTATCCAGGATTTGGCCTTTCGTATCCAGGATTTGGCTTTTCGTATCCTGGCTTTTCATATCCAGGATTTGGCCTTTCGTATCCAGGATTTGGCTTTTCGTATCCAGGATTTGGCCTTTCGTATCCAGGATTTGGCTTTTCGTATCCGGGATTTGGCTTTTCGTATCCAGGATTTGGCTTTTCGTATCCAGGATTTGGCTTTTCGTATCCAGGATTTGGCTTTTCGTATCCGGGATTTGGCATTTCGTATCCAGGATTTGGCTTTTCGTATTTTCTAAAATATTGGTACAAAATTATTTAATTAATGATTTTTAAATGGACCTTCCGCCGCCCCTCCTTTTCCCATATGTTTGTTCTTCGCCCTCCTCTGTGCCATAATTCATTGGCCTTTCCTCCCTTTGCCCTTCATATCCTCCTCCATGTCCATACTGCCTTCTTTTTCCGCCACTTCCTCTGTTTGGCCATAATCATCATCGCCTTTATTGCCATATCTAATAATAACAATAAATTATGATCAAATGAATCAATTTGCTATAAGGTAATTGGAAATTAAATGTGGTCTAATCTTAATGCCTATGGCTTTAAAGCTATTCTATAAATTTATAGATTATAAAATTGGCTACAAAATGATATTAAAAGCATTGGCCAATGTTGAATATTTTCCAAATTATGACTAAAAACCGTTGGTTTAATTAAAATTGTGTTTCTGGCTGTTTTAAGGCCATAATTCGGAGAATATTCAAAATTGGCCAATGTTTTTGATATCGTTTTGTAGCCACTTTTATCCCTAAGAAATTGCCTAACAAATTTATCACCATCGACATTAGATACACTTCAACTCCAAATTTTCGCGTTTACAATTGTCTCATAATGCAATGAATTCATTAATATTTCCATAAATGACCCACCCTTTATTGTTTGATGGCTTCTTTGGGGGCGCATAATCATAAACCACTCCTTCCCTTTCCTCTGGTTGCATTTCATAGCCGCCAACATCCGAATATTCGCCTCCATAATTTGGCTGCTTCTTTCCCTTCTTTTGTCCATATCTATTTGTGGTGAATTGAACATTTCCAGTTTAAATTAATTCTAAACCCTTTTTTCGTCCCTCCTTGCTGATTGCCATATTCCCCTCCTTCATTCCCGTATTTCTTCTCTTCCTTTGGCCCACTTTCTTTCTTTGCATAACTGAAAATGGGTTTAAAATGATGATGGACCACAAAATCAAATAATCATACCCTCTATTGTTGTTATTTTCCTCCCCATATGTTTGTTGTGTTGGTTGCGAATATTGTTGTTGTGGCTTTTCATATTGTTGACCTTGTCCATATCCCTTCTCTTCCTTTGGCTTCTCTTGACCATATTCCGACGCCATTTGCTTTTGGTTCTGCCCATATCCAGCATCATTATTTTGGCCATATTCCTCCTTCTTCTGACCATAGCCCTTCTGCCTTTTTTGGCCATATCCTTCCTTCCTTTTTTGGCTATATCCCTTCTCTTCTTTTTGCCCATACACTCGTTCCTCCCTTTGGCCATATCCTTGTTCCTCTTTTTCCCCATATGCACCTTCTTTTTGGCCATATCCTTGCTCTTCTCTTTGGCCATATTCCTCTTCCCCTTTCTGGCCATATTCTTCTTTCTTTTGTCCATATCCTTCCTCCCTTTTTTGGCCATATCCTTGTTCATCCTTTTGGCCATATCCTCGTCCCTCTATTTGGCCATATCCCTTCTCTTCTTTTTGGCCATATCCCTTCTCTTCTTTTTGCCCATATCCTTCCTCCCTTTTTTGACCATATCCTTGTCCATCCTTTTGACCATATTCTTGTTCCTCTTTTTGACCGTATCCCTCCTCACCTTTGTGGCCATATTCTTCTTTATTTTGGCCATATCCCTTCTCTTCCTTCTGCCTTTTTTGGCCATATCCTCGTTCCTCCTTTTGGCCATAATCTTCTCCACTCTCCTCCTCCGACCTCCTTTCATACCTTCCCTCCTCATTTCCATATCCTCCTTCTTCATTTTGGCCATAACTGTAAAGCAATACTTTAAAATTATTCCATCCCTTCAAAACTAACCCATTCTCCTCTTCTTCTTCTTCATTTTTGTTTCCATATTCGCCGCTTTCTTCCTTTCCATCATATTGTTGGGGTCGTTCATCATAACTGTAAATGGAAGGGACAATTTTGGCCAATATATTTTGCCCAATATTTACTCTTTTTCCTCTTTCCCATATCCTTCTTGCCTTTCCTCATTTTCCTCTACATATCCTCCATCTCCTTCTCCTTCCCCCTCTTCATATCCTTCTTGGCCATTTTCATTTTCTCCATATTTTTGAACATGGCCAATTTTCTTCCGTTCCACTTTCTTCTCTTTCCGTCCATTTTCTTCTGCCTAAAATTTGAATAAAATAATTGAAATTACAAAATTGGGGGACTTTTGTGGCCGGCGGCACTTGGACTGTTTGGTTAGAAGGTGATTGGCTTGGTTCATTGGGCCCCGTTGAATTGTTGGCCTTTTGGGCAAAGGCATTCAATGCGAAAAGGGCAATTATCAAAAGGAGAATTGGGCTTAATCGGACCATTTCCAAATGAATTCAATCTTAATATTGAACATTAACATTTTAATTAAATAAAATGATTGAATTTAATTGGAGGAATATTGGAAAAATATAATGGAAGGATGAAAGAATGAATCCAAACATGGAATTGGAGAATGGGAGGGGATTGGAGTTGATCGGATGAAAGAAAGTATTTAACGATCAAAAAGTATGAAAATGGCAGAGAAAAGAGGAGATTAGAATTGGCCATTTCCTTTGATCATTTTCCCAGACATTTATGGGAATGTTGGGACGGAACGGAAGATATGTCGAGAATGGCTGAGAACGCATAAATGAATGTTGAAATTTGCTGCAAAGTTGTTCCGATTTGATCCACTGAAATGGACTTTGTTATCCACTTTTCCTCCTTCCATTATTATTTTCCCAGAGGCCCATCCAAGATGGTGTAAAATTGTTAGGCAAAAATGAGATGGAATTGGTTGCTGATAATTCTGATGAGACCATTTTAAAATCCAATCATTCAATCGGAATTCAAGAAAATATAATTTTTCTCATTTTCTCATTTCATTTTTATTGCTTCAAACTTTCCATCCATCCATCCATTTTTAATATCATCAATTTTAATTAAATCAATTTTACTGAATATCCAAATATATCCAAATGAATATTCTTCTGGCCATTTTGTTTCTTTTTGCCCCATTCTGCATTTTTGCTGATCAAAACCAAACCCAAAATGGTTCCATTCAACCACCACCCGTTTGTTCATTTCATTTTCCCCTGAAATTTTTGTGATTTTCCCTCAAGGCACAATCATCATCGCCTGTCAAAAACGGAACAGCCGCAGGCCGATATGGAGGAGGTGGAGGCGGATATTCGACAAAACAATATTCGGCCGAATATGAAGTCGCCTATGAACATAGTCAACGGCTGATTGATGGTCAAATTAATTAATACAAATTAATTAAAATTTTAATATTTTAGATTATGTTTGCGATTTGGATGCTTCAATTTTGGTGTAAGCCAATTTTTGAACCATTTCCCACAATTTAATCAATTTCCTTCATTTTAAGGGTCACCAACAGCGATCGAAAATATCAAAAGGAATCTGCCTATGGCAATGGTCCACAACCAGAATATGGCCAAAAAGGTACAAAGAGAGAAGGATTAAAAGTGAATTAATTCATTTTACAGAAGAATATGGTGGAGGAAAGTCGGGTTATGCAGCCGGACGAACAGAGGGAAAAAGGGGCAAAAGAGGAGTGCCAAATTATGGCGGAAGAGGATACGGAGAACGACGAAGGGAATATGGCCAAAGGAATGATGGATATGGGGGCGGCGATTATGGCCAAAAGGACTATGGCCACACAAATGAGTACAGTTTGGCCAAGGCACACAGGTAAATGAGGAATTGGAATTAATTAAAAACCAATATGTTTACTTTTTCCTCGCAGACTTCGATGCTCTGCCATTGCCGTCAACAGTGATGAAGACTGCAAAAAATGTTGCCATATGGCTGGTTTGTCAAATTCCAATTCCATTTCATTCCGCAATTATAATAGCCCGGAAAGAACGAAGCATGTCCAAAGAATCCATCGTTGGATTCATCGTTGACTATGATGAAATTCGGCAACCATCCACTGGATATGAGCCATCTCCGGTAAAATGAATGAGAATAATAAATTTAAAAAAATAAATTGTTTTGTGTAGTATCGAATGAAACGAAATACCGATGAACCCATTTATCCGCCTTCAGCCAAACCCGAAGATTATCAATACAATGTGGGCGGAGGCCAACAAAATTATGGGAAAGAACAAGGCAGTGGGGGATATTCACAAAATAGCGGAACAGGAGAAGGAAATAATGGCCAAGAAGGTGGATATGGCAGAAAGGAGGGAGACGGCAATGGGAATGATTATCAGCCATCGAATTATGGAAACACATATTCCTACAATTATCCGCAACGGCCAAAGGTTTTAACTCGATTTTGGCATTAATTTAATTCAATTTTATTTTTATAGAATGCACGTTGTGTTTGCTGTGCCCCAAAGGCAAATGTGCCAGCATCAAATGGAGAATATGAATCCGGCTATGGGAAAGGCGGAGGCGGTGGATATGGAGGCGGAAAACATGAAAATTATGATGAATATGGCCAGGGTGGGATTGACAATGGTGGGTGCTCAATTTTGGGATAAATAATACTTAAACCCATTAATTAGGATATGGCGGTGATGAACAGGAATCGGAGGAAAGCGGAGAACAAGGATATGGACCAATGGGACCACCGCCGAAACAAAATTATGGCATGGAAATGGAATACGGTAGAGGAAATGATCGTCGAGAAGGATATGGGAATGATGGTGGCCGCCGGCAATATTATGGGCATGGAGGAGGAGAATACGGTGGAAATGGAAAGAAGGGGAGGAAATATGGACGAAACAAAGGAGGGCCATATTAATTCGATTGAAAATGATTGGAAATAATGATAAATTTGTGCCATTTTTTGAATAAATTAATCATCTTTGTTTATTTTTTTTCATTGTCAAATTGTTTTTTATAATTCGGCCAATTTAATTTCAATGTCCTCTCACGGGAATGGACAAAAATTAAGGGTAAAAAAATAAAAATTGAGGAGTAGAATACGAATGCTAAAGAATAAAATCGAGATGGCAGTCTTCCTTCATGTTTAAAACCATTTTCCGGCAAACATTTAAGAGAAATTGGCCAGAAGGGGAAGGATATTCTGGCACTTTTTCATCCCCAAACAATTCCCAAAAAAACATCGTTGAATAAAACCTTTTTTTGATTATATTTACCGGCTAAATTTGCAAATTCAATCAAAATAAATATATTTAAAGGTGGCAATTTATTAAAAAGCCCATCATAAAATAATAAATTGATGAAAGATCAAATTGGATAGATGAAGAGGGGGGGGGGGGGGGGGGGGGATTGACTCTGATGAGAATGAAAAACAAACAAAAAAAAAATATATATTAATCGCATATAAAACTGCGAATTTGGTTTCAATCCTCAAATCATCATTCATTTACATTTTCCTTCCTTCTCATAGCATGGCCAAATGTTGTTGTTGATGGGGAATATGGGCGGCGGTGATTGTTTGAGTGTGGGAATTGGTGAATTTCGGCCTCCTTAAAATTAGTGTTAAATTTTGGATTTGATTTAATTTACCAAGCAATTCGGGCTCCCGATCGTTTGTAGACAAACAAATGATGTTTTACGGAATGAAGCATTTGGTCACGGATGAGATGCGGCAATTCATTGGGGTTCAGCGACGTTTCATGGCCACCCTCAACTATAAGATACCTTTAAAATAATTGATTGTTAATTTTTGATCATTTCCCCGGCTAAACTCACAATCCATAGTCCTCCGGATTGCTGACCGAAAATTGATGGGCAATAATTCGGCAAAGTTTGGCCGCATTCATTTGTGGGAGCACAGGGAAAGTGTGATATTCGATTGAGCCTTCCTGCTCATTGGGGATGGCCACACGAAGCAACAAATCCGAACTGGTTTCCTCTTGTTCATGCAAAGTCTAAAAAATGTGAGATTGATTAATTTTTGGAATGGACACTAACCGATTGAGAGCCAAGGAAATCGGCAATATTTGGGAGTAAATGATGATTGGCCGGAAGTGAGATGTTTTTGAGGCGGCGAATATTCTCCGGATGCTAAAAAAAATATTAAATTTAAATTATGTGTGGAAATGGTTTAACCTTGAGCACATAAACAGCAGAGAAGAGAATGGAAAGGAAATAGGCCGCATCGCCGGTGCTCAACACTTGCTGAGGCAACAATTCCCACATATACCAGGCTTCGATCTCGCAATTTATTGTTGAACAACGGGCCAACAAATAAACCAGCCAACGAATTAATTCTTCAATGGATTTTATTTAAAAAAATTTGAATTAATTTCAAACCATCGGCTGGAGGATGTTTTAATGCAGCGGCCATTGCCGTCCCATTGCTACTGCTGCCGGAATTAGTCCGAAATCGGGGATCGCTGAATGATTGGCTACTGACCAAAATTGAACTGTTGCTTTGTTGGGCCTGTTGATGGCGCAATTCACTGCTGGACAAAAGTGACAAATGTGGGACGGCCAATGCCAATGCCCTCAAAAGTAATTGAAGTTTCTTCAGCGGCGAATAGTGATTTTGCATTTTTCGCATTTGTTTGCTAATTTGTTCCATTCGAATCTGCAAAATTTTAAAATTATATTAATTTAATTTTCCCTAAATTTTTACTGCATCCGGCATTGGCGTTCCCTCGGGAAAGCCCAAATCCGTTGAATTCATCGCTCTAACGGTGGTCAAATTCTCGGATAATTTGCCAAGTTCTCCATTCCTTGTGCTCTCCAATAACATTAATCGATAAAGTTGCGATTTGATTCGAACTGAATTTTGTCGAAATTTTATTACAAAACATTAATTCACTAACCCAAGAGGATTTTGTTGAGTACTGCTTCCAAAATTGCATCAATATTGAGGAATTCATCCGGATGGAGTCTGTCACTCTCTCTCGTGATCAAAGCGTGCAAATCGCCTTCACCATTTCCGATCAAATAATTCTTTATTCCATTCAAAAATTGGCGCACACGACGAATAACCACATAAGGGTCCTGTTCTCGACTCAACAAAGTGCATTCAATGAATCGTTGAAGGGTGGCACCAAAAACAGTTTTGTCATCGACAGAAAGACTGAATTTTTGAGTGAATAATTTTATTTTTGGTAAAATTACATACTTTTCCACATATCTTTGTATGATATTGACTGGATCTTCCTCGCCCGGATGTTCTGCATTGCGAAGTCGAGAAGGCGAAAGGATCGGCGTAATCGATGGGCAAATGGATCCACTGCGACTGTGATGGCTGGTGAGTTCGTCCATTGAGGATGAACAGGCGGCGGCACCATTTTGTTGATGATGATGATGGTGGTGAATTGTTGGAGTTGAGTTGAATTGCGCAATTCCGCTGCTTATCTTCTCCTCACATTTGCCACTGATTTCATGTTTTTTGTTTGCTTCATTTTGAGTGTCGGGAATATTCATCGTCTTTTTGAAGGTTGGCGATGCAATTTCTTCTATCGATTTCTCCATCATTGCCCGTATCCTTCGTTCACTTCTTCGATGTCCATTTTCATCATCCATCCTATTGAATGCCGTTGTTGTTTTTGTTGAATGTTGCATAAATGTCGGTGGATTTTTGAATTTGAAATGATTGTTGAGTTGGTCCATTGAACATGTATTAAATGGGTCTAAAAATTAAATTATCGATTATAAATTATTTAAAATTAATTGATAGAATTTTTTATTGGATCAACTCTGGGATTTGTTTGGATCTACCTAGGAACTAGGATCTCGGAATTGGCAATCGAGAATCGAAAAATCGATCGACATTCATCAGATCAGACTGACACTATCCCATTCCCATTTTTTTAATTTAAAAGACAAAATGCCAAACAAAATATAATTTTTTAATTACCGTATTCATTATTGCTTCCCGTTGCCAATGCCATGTCATCTTCCTCTACCAAAGGCCTATCTGGCCCATTATTTCTGCCAAATGTCATTTTTCCATTATCCACCGGTGGTTTGGTTATATCAATCAATGATGAACTGGTCGCCCTCGTCCATCTGCCCCTTTGTAGGCCTCTAGATGAATTTGCTGCGTTTGCCGCCTGTTCAATGAGGATTAGGGTGTCCATTGATGGGTTTTGATGTGTTCTGGCCAAACTCTGTGAAATGTTTTTTATCCGAGATTAATCCCCCATTTCCCATTCTACCAATTTTGGATCATTTTCCTCTCCTTCGCCCCATTCCTCTGTTCTTGGCTTTTTCCTACTATTCGGCAAAGTTCCATTCCCTGCTAATATCATGGCCATGGCCATTGCCTCCTCCGTTGCTGCTGCCATTTCATCAGCGCTTGTCTCCTCTTCAATCTTCCCTTTTGGTGATTGTTCCAAATTGTCTTCATCCTCCGCTTCCGTACTACTCGATTGGCTGCTTCTCCTCCAAGTCGATCCATTCGATGATGTGGAAGAACTTCTCCTTTTTGGCTGCTCAGTCAACAACGGAACTATGGAATTTAATTTGGAATATTTAATTCTATTCTTCCTCATATTCACTTTCTGCTTTTGTATCTCCGAATCGGGCCAAATCCAACAAATTTTCCCAGGCGTTCGAATCCCACGGTTCGTTGAAATCGGTGCCTGCCAAACTCAATTCGTCCCCACCTAGAATTGGCCAAGCCAAAAAATATTCCACCGATTCCCTTTTTATTACTTTTTGAGCCAAAACTGCGTCTGCCACTTTCCCATTCCCCTTCCGATTTTAATTCATTCAAATGGATATATTCCGAAGGGCCACCATCTTTCAATTTCTCCGTTTCCTCTTCTCGACTCTGTTTGGCCATATTGGGCATGGGCATCATTTTTTGTTGAGGACGGACCTAAAAATTTTAAGTTAAATTGATTGAAAATAATTGGCGAGTAAATTATGGGGACTAAAATATGGAAGGCAGACGTCTCTATGAAGGAGGATTCACTTTCTTTTTTAGGAAGTTGGCGGAAGAAAATCGGAAGAAGATTGCTTTGCTTTGGGCTTTCTTTGATTGAAGTGAAAAGGCCCCGTGTTTTCTCTCCGGACTTGTTAACCTGACTCCTCCGTTCCTTTTAATTTGGCCACCAAATCCGTGAGTTTGGTACCCAATTATATGGCGAATTCCACTTCTTCCCATTTCCTTCCATTATCCAATTTTCAGTCAAAGTAGGAAAAAATGGTAATTGAAATATTAAATGGTTTGCCACTTTTGTATCAAAACAATGAATCGGATTCTTTCCTCATTTCACTTTTCATATCGACTCACCGTCGCAACAATTGCCTGGCTTCTGCCCTGTTGACTTCCATTGGACAATCTGAAGGTGGCAACATTTTGTTGTTGTCCGCCTCCAACAGAATCCGTCATTCTCTGTTGAATCCGTTGTGGACCAATTTGAGGGACGTCAGAAGACGATTGGGGTGATTGTTTTTGCCAACGGGATTTTTGGAAACTATTCTTTCGAATATCCGCCGGAGGGGCAGCAATTTGGCCTTGCAAAGTGGAATTACTGAAAAAAAAATTATGAAAATATTTTGGGAAGAATAAAGGCGGGACAATTTTAGAGGTATTTTCCAGAAAAACACAAAACAAGAAAAATGCGGATTGAGGATTGTGCTTTTCCCGTCGCCGTCAATTGTTTTGGGGGAAAAGCCAATCAATCGATGAGTGCTTGATCGGAAGGCTGGATGGGGAAATGGAAGGTGGGAATCCCAGCAAAAAGCACTTTTCCCCGCTGCTAACACTCCAAACAGAGCAAAAGTGGGAAATGAAAATGGATGGAAGGAAGGAAAAGCATCAGCAACAAAATGGCAGCGAATGGTTGGCTTGCACAAAAGGGAGAATGGCAATTGGAGGGTGAAGGGAAAGGGGAATAAAAGGTTGTTGGAATTGGAGGGGATTGCGCCGACCAAAGTTGGTTGGGCGGGTGGAAGCAATGAAAATGGAGAAAGCCGTCAGCCGGGGCAATGGAGAAGAATGGGAAGAATAAGTTTGTTCAAGGGATGTGCAGCTGGCAATGGGAAATAATAATGATTTTGGTGGACTCTAGATGGTGTCCTACACCCCCACACCTTCGGCCTTTTAATTTTGGATTATTCACACCCTTCAAGGGAAGAAAAGGAGGAGACCATTTCAAACAAATAGACAAGGAAAAATGGGAGAATTCATTCAGAATCAGAAATGAATATTTTGATGATGGGCCCAGCAGCAATATAGTAGGATGGGGGAATATGGAGGGGCGAATTCACATTTCATTGCTTGCTCATCACAGATTTTTAGTCCAAAAAGGCAGAAAAGACTATTTTTGGTCAATCTTCTATGAAAAAAATAATATGGCTTTTTCTCAAAACATATTTGAGATTTCTGGTGTTTGATGAAGCATTCAGAAATATTGGATTACAATAAGAAAAGTACAAAAATAAAATGAGCGGGGAAAATAAAAAGAACATGTTTTATCGCGAAATGATCAAATTTGGTAATGATGAAAAGGAATGATTTGATCGATGCCAAAATGCGATAAAATTAAAAATTAAAATAATGAATGAAAACAATTCAAACAAAATGTAAATCCCCAATCTCTCCAATCGAATTGAATATTTATTTAATCTTCTCTTTCAGCTGACTCACCCATTCATTGTGATGTGAAATTCACGCCTCGGCTGGGGCAACACACGAGCCAATTGGGGCAAAGGCCCATTTCCTGTAGGGGCTGCGCGCATTCGGCCAAGTGCTGCGGCCATTCCGCAACCTCCCATATCCGTGTTGGTCCGCCGAAAGGCGGCCTGTTTGGCCCAAAGCATTTCGGGACTCACTGAAGAATAAATTGAACTCATTTTATTACTATTCCCCAAAATTCACTGTTTAAATTTGTAGCCCAATCGTCCTTTATTATTCCCATCCCTGAACTGTTCGTTCGCCGAAATGGATTATTTTTCCCCTTCAATCGGGCAAATATCGATTTCGATTGTCCATTTTGCCCTCCTTTATTATTATTTGCCCTTCTTTTTTGTCCATTCCTACAATTAATATAACCTCATATATTTGAATGTTCATTTTTTTTTACGAAATTTGGCCTTCGGCCGGCTCCTCCCAAAGCGGGCTTTCCACTCCCGCCGGTCCCATCCAATCCGAAGACGATGATTGTTTTCGTCTCGAAGGAGAAGGCGAGAATATGGAACGCAAAAATCCATCCTTTTGTTTGTTTTGAGGCAATTTGCGACCTTCCCTAAGACTTTGGCTTCCTGGGGATTGGCACCAAGGATGGCGGATGGAAGAGGATCCATCCGATGGATTTGTGGCAGTTGGAGTGAATGAAGATTGGACGGAATGGCTTTTGCGCAATGGGGCTGAAAACAATTGAATATTTTGGGGATATTTTGGTCCAAAATAACTGACGGAATTGTTGGTATTGATAAAGGTGTTGGGATGGTGGCGGATGATGGGCTGGACATCCGGCACAACAACAACAACATCCACCACCACCGCCTCTTTGAACCACCATTGGATGGTGCCGTTGATGATTGTGATATGCCGATTCGAATTGATCCCCTCCATCAATGGTGGTGGCCATTGAGGGGGAAGGCGACTGGCAATAAGCGGATTGAATGGGACGATGCTGGAATTGATGCTGTAATTGGAATGTGGACATTTGAACGGGAGGAGGCGGCAATGAAGGCAATGGGCCACTTCGAAGGGAGGAGGAAGTTGGCGATTGGCACTGAGAATGGGAGGAGGGAGAGATGATGGTGGCCTCCGGCGAATTGGCAGGCGATCCTGATGGACAAGGAGCCGTTGAAAGTGGACTGGTCCAAAAGTCTGTAAAATTGGATAAAATAAAGGGCAAATTAAATGAAATTTTTTTGGGAATAATTCCTTTGTCTCTTCCATAAAATTCATATTTTTCTGAGTTTAATTTTTAGGGGCGACTGTCGCGCATAATTGAGGGCATCGGGAAGGGGGAATTAAGTTGAAAAAATGGCATGGGAAAGAGAACAGACGATTGAATTAAGTAAAGTGGGGGCTGGATGGGGGACAAGGTCATAATTTATTCCGGCGTAAAGTCGACGACCACAGGAAAGAATTCATTTCGGGAGGAGAAAATGGAAGGAAGATGGAAATGGAAGGTGACGCACAAATGGATTGAATGCGAAATAGAAGGGGTAATTGAATGGTTGGAAGAAATTGTGGAATCAATTTGATTGATCATGGATTGGACAAATTGAAAGGTGGTTGATCAATTTGTACGTTTTTCTCTGGAGGCGAGTTATCAATATGGTGGCACCCAAATGTTGCTAGAAAAATGACAATAAAAAATTTACTCATTCCTTTTATATTTTATTGTTAATTTGCAGGAATGGGAATGGAATTAACTTTTATTGCCCCATTTCCAGTCAGTAAAGAGGAAAATGTTCCCTTTTAATTGGCTCAAACCCCTCCAAAAACATGCCTTGACCCATCAAAGCCAATCCTTGCAATGTTTGAATCGAATCGGAACGGGCAATGGCCTCGGGAAGTCGAAGACGGCATTTCAATTCTTGCAATGCCTCCAATTGGCTATAATGTTCCAGCAAAAGTGGCAATGAGGCAAAAATATTTGGTGATCCTTCGAGACGGACAGATTGACCGGGACCAATGGCCTCAAGAAGGAAATGTTCCAAATGGTCATCTTGTTGGTCATTTTGGGTGGTTGGAGGAAGTCGAATAGAAAGGGCCATAACTGGTCCTCCAGAAGATCGACTCTTTTTGGGTGGATTCAAATGATTTGGTGAAGTATTTGGTTGTTGGGTGGTTGATTGGATGGATCGACTCGAAGCACGAACAATGAATACCTTTGGTTGGATCAATTTTTAATTAAATATTCTAAATTTAATATTGAATTACCCCGGCTGGCTGATTTCGCAGAAAATGGCCGACTGCTTGCCTATCCAAATGAGGCAAAAACCAAATTGGATGTGATTTGACCAATTGTTCCAAAAGTGTCACACCCTGACGACGAGGCGATGGCGAATGGGGGGACATTGGATTGGCAATGACCAATTTTGGTACGGAGGATTGGGGTGGGACTGAATATTTTAATAAATTTATTTGTCAAAATTGGCAATGTTTTACACCTTTCCCCTTTTGTCTTCCTCCATTTTCCATGGAAAAGTCCAATCTGCTCTTTTCCTGGTGCCAATGAACGTAAACCGTCCCTTGGCATTGGCCACGGGCAGAGGGTCTTCGCAGCGTAAAATCCGCCAAAATTGATGAATTATTTGATGAGGATGACGGCGATTCTTGCAATTCAGGTGGGACCAGACGGTCAAGCGAGAATCGAGGACGTTCCAGTTGCTGCTAAATTTAGGGATAAATATGTAAAAATGGCCATACTTTATAATCCTTTAATTTTATTTTCATTTTCAATGAGTGATTTTAATTCATATTAAATTCAACCGCATAAAATATTTACTTTTTTAATGTATTTTTCATGAAATCCATCTGTTAATCCAATAAAACTTTTATCCTTTCCCAAATTTTCTATCTTCCTTGGTGAATAAACCCTCAAGCAATGTCATTAAATTCGCAAAGCAAATCAAAGGAAAGGAGGGAGAATTTGATGTTTCCTCAAGCTAGCCTCAATACCGTATTCTTCCTTCTTCTCATTTATAACTTTGAAGGTAGAGATTAGAGAAGATTTAGACATCTCACTATGTTTTAATTTTAATTGAAAAAAATAAGAATTGTGGAATGAAACACAAAAAAAATCAGAATTAAAACTTTCCGGAATGAAACACAAAAAAAATCAGAATTAAAACTTTCCGGAATGAAACACAAAAATCAGAATTAAAACTTTCCGGAATGAAACACAAAAAATCAGAATTAAAACTTTCCGGAATGAAACACAAAAAATCAGAATAGGGCAAAACATAAAAAATCAGAATGGGGCAAAAACACGAAAAATCAGAATAGGGCAAAACATAAAAAATCAGAATGGGGCAAAAACACAAAAAATCAGAATAGGGCAAAACATAAAAAATCAGAATGGGGCAAAAACACAAAAAATCAGAACAGGGCAAAACATAAAAAATCAGAATGGGGCAAAACACAAAAAATCAGAATTAAAACTTTCTGGAATGAAACACAAAAAAAAAATCAGAATTAAAACTTTCCGGAATGGAACACAAAAAAAAATCAGAATAAAAACTTTCTGGAATGAAACACAAAAAAAAATCAGAATTAAAACTTTCTGGAATGAAACACAAAAAAAATCAGAATTAAAACTTTCCGGAATGAAACACAAAAAATCAGAATTAAAACTTCCGGAATGAAACACAAAAAATCAGAATTAAAACTTTCCGGAATGAAACACAAAAAATCAGAATTAAAACTTCCGGAATGAAACACAACAAATCAGAATTAAAACTTTCCGGAATGAAACACAAAAAATCAGAATTAAAACTTTCCGGAATGAAACACAAAAAATCAGAATTAAAACTTTCCGGAATGAAACACAAAAAATCAGAATTAAAACTTTCCGGAATGAAACACAAAAAATCAGAATTAAAACTTTCCGGAATGAAACACAAAAAATCAGAATTAAAACTTTCCGGAATGAAACACAAAAATCAGAATTAAAACTTTCCGGAATGAAACACAAAAAATCAGAATTAAAACTTTCCGGAATGAAACACAAAAAATCAGAATTAAAACTTTCCGGAATGAAACACAAAAATCAGAATTAAAACTTCCGGAATGAAACACAACAAATCAGAATTAACTTTCCTGAACATAACAAAATGTCCATCCAATTTTTTTATGTATAAAACTTTTGGGGATTGACCACTTTGTGCCCACCTCTTTCTTCTCTATTCCATTATTTTCTTTCTTTTCATTTTTGTTATCGCCATTTTCTCCATTTCCGCTCAACCAGCTGGCAATTAATCTATATTCTGCCCCTCCTTCCTTGGCCAATTCCTCCAACATTTGATCATTCCTGATGCTTCCTTCCTCAGCGGATGGCCAAGATTTGGCAAAAATGTGGGGCGGGGGAGGGGATGGCGGCGACGGTGAATTCAGAGAGGAACCCGTGGTGGTTGATGAAGGCGAAAAGGAGGAAGTAGCCTCCGGGGAAGCCGTCGGACAAAAGGGGGTCAAATATGGAATTGGCGATTGTTCCTTTTGATATTTCTGCTGTTGAAGATGGTCACCAATTTGGGCTGAAAGGTGAATAATGTTTTTTGAATTCGGCGAAAATTTGCTGTGCTCTCCTCGCCGCTCTCATTCTTGATTATAAGCCCCAATCAATTCCCTGCATTTTTATCTAATTTTTTATCAAATGTGGGGAATACTTATATGCACATGATCCATATTGATGAGGGAAAATAAGTAGAGAATGAATTCTTCCAATTTTTTATGGAATATTTTTACTTAATTTAATGCGAAAATACTATGGTCTATTCGCATTTTTGGAAAAAGTTTTCACGAATTTAGAGAGGGGAGGATGCGCGTGATCATACTCCATCGATTTTTCCAACTTTTTGGCCCAAAAAACAAACAAAAAATGAATGGATTTGGGAATGCTCACTCAAAGAGGAGAAATGACCACAAAACAGGTGGGCGAATGGACGGAATGAACAAATTGTTGGTGGAGAAAATGGAAAAATGGATGGGGAAATGGAGGGCGGACGGTGATGTTGCCGAGGGGAAAATGAATGTGTTTGGGTGGGTGGGCGATCCAAAAGGGCAATTGGGGGCCAAAAAGGTGGTAGGGGAATGGGAAGTGAGGGAAGGAAGGAAGCGAGGCCAAATCTGCTGCTATTTGGGGGGCGCGGAGTCCAAACAAACAAGCCAAAAAGGAAGGCGACTGACTTATCGATTCTGACGAATGGAAGAAAGGAGGGAATAATGAAGAAAATTTGAATATAGGTGGAAAGTGGCCAGCGGCATTTCAAAGGAAAATGGAAAGAAAGGGCAAATGGATGGAAAGAGAATTGTGGCCTAGGGCAAAGAATTGCGCAATATGCAAATATTTGGCCATTTAATTTATTTGGCTGATCAAATGGAATGGATCTACTTTTATGGCTCAAAAGCAATGTTTTGGCCTAAAAGGCATGTAAAGAAAAGCAAAAATGGGAGGATTTACAAAAAGAAAGGAAAAGGATAAATGAAAGGGAAAAATCGAGAATTGAATGGAGAATATAAAAAGAGTAAGGGAAGAAGCCATTGACCCTCTGGGGAAAGGGACTTCCATTCCACATTTTGCGACTTTACGATCGACGGGTGGAGAGGGACTGGGGAATGGTTGAAGAGGTTTTCTTGAACTAAGAATGGAGTATGGGGGATGAAATATGGCCAATGGGAAAATGTTGTGGGGGATATTGGCGGCTATAAAGAAAAGGGGAAAGTTGATTATTTTCTATGCATTTTAGTA
The DNA here is from genome assembly GCA_030063045.1 of Pratylenchus scribneri. Classification (NCBI taxonomy): domain Eukaryota; kingdom Metazoa; phylum Nematoda; class Chromadorea; order Rhabditida; family Pratylenchidae; genus Pratylenchus; species Pratylenchus scribneri. The sequence goes on from JAQSEB010000033.1 coordinate 1,456,078, forward strand.
TTTGCCGCCGATTAATCTGGGAAAGTTGATAATAATGGATTATTTCAGACATTATATTATTAATTTTATCCATTTTCAAATTATTTCATTTCTTCTTCCCCTTTTTATGCGCATTAGGCGCGCTCATTTTTCGTGGATAAGCGGATTTTGGAGGAAGACAAATTTGAAGAGGGGACGGATTTTGATATTTGTAAATCGCATTTTACGGGTGAGCGACTTGGAAAGGACGGAATAATGGGATTTAATGTGGAATGGATGGAAGCCTTGTTGCCCACCTTTTCCATCCACTTTTCCACCCAAAAGCAGCTTCGATCCATTTTGTCCATCTTTTTTTGGCGATTGGCCGTCGTCAGTGGCCTCCTCCCCAATTCTCCGCTTCACGGGGAGAGGAGGCGGTGGCGCCGGAATGCGCAAACGTGTCGTGGTGGATTGTTGGGTGGATAGCGGGGTGATCGGCGCCTTCCTTTTGCTCGCTCCATTTACCATATTTGGAGGATGGACATTTTCTCCCATTTTGTTGGGTCTTAATGGGCCTGTTAGGGTTGTGTTGCTTCTTCTGCAAAAAATAAATAAACATTTATAAATTATCATCAGGATAACAGTCTCAAATTGAATTTTTTTCCATTTTTAAGACCGACCATTTTCCACTTTTTGACTATGAAAACACGAAAAATAATAAATAATTCGTCGATATGAATGGGCAAATTAAATTATTTCCATCAAAAAAAAAAAAAAAAACAGACGCCCTTTTAAAATGGGCCCAAACACACAAAATTTCCCACCTCAACCGGGGTTCCACCCTTTGTTCGCCCATTGTCGGTTTCGGCCTTTTTGCCGCCGCCTCAATTCCACTTTTCACCATCAAATCTTCCTGCGCATTTTTTGTCTCAATTTTTGGCATTTGAGGGGTCAAAAGGGCGGCAGTCTGTTTTGAATTTAAATTTTCATCCATTCCCATGGCTATTATTGGCTAACCCCATTTCGATAGGCCATTGCCTTTCTGCTGGCCAATGGCGGAGGAGAGGGTGCCTGCCTCCTTTGTACCTCTTCCTCTTCTAATTTTACTTCTTTCGGTTGCCCAATTTCCCCTCCAGCAACAATCATCCCTGCTGCTGTCCCTGAATCTTTTCCGCCAATTGTCAATCGGCGTCTCGGTTTTGGCACCGGTTTATCGGCCAAAATGGGTTTTTTGGATGGAAAAATCGATGATGATTCCGGTTCCGGATTCGCGGTCATTTTTTCTATAAAGAAAATGGAATAAATTGGTTTTTGGGGAATGGACGAATGTGAATGGAATTTATTGATCTAGGGGGAATGGGGGGAATTGGGGCCTTGCATTGGTTGTGGGTAGGGGAAAATAACAAATGGAAAAATGGATTAAAAAATTGATAGTGGTCATTTGGAAAGACAAAATAAATTGCTGGAAAAATTGGGAAAATATTTGGACCTAATTAGTGTCAATTTATGTGGAAATTATGGTTTAAAAGGGAATGAATCACCAAAAAAATGGAAGGGGGAATATTGGTCCCAGTCCCAGGCAGCAGAAATGGACTGCGCAATGGCGGCGAAATGTGAATGAATGAAGGGGGAAATGGATGGAATGGAGGACGGATATTCGATTATGACCACCTCTATCCCGTCCTTCCATCATTGCTACCACTGGAAGTGCAGATTCGGGTCGTGGGTGACATCCCTTTTTGCTCGACAATCGCCACCGGCGTTCGTAGGGCGAGAATTTGGAGGATTTGGGGGAGGAAGATGGATTCGGGTAGAGGGGATTTTGTTAATGGCTGCAAGGGACATTGGATGGATGACAGGAAATGGACCGCAATAAATTCAGCAGAAGGTGGATTGGGAAAGAAGATGTTTATTTGGAATGAATCGAAAATGGGAGGGAAATGTAATGAATGGGATTGTACCAGCTGGTGATGCTCCCCAACTTCAGGGGCCATCCACTTTTTATACCTTTGATCAATTTTGCTGATGAACTCATCCAATTGAGGACATTCTATTTTTATGGCCAAGTAATAGAATTGTTACTAAAATTGAATTCACCAAACAAATGAAAAGGATATATTTGTTGCCATTCATTTTCCACGAAACGATGAACCCCAAGCCCCAACCCAATCTTGCGACTTGCCCATGATGATTGACGGGATCGCTTGTTTTTGCGAGAAAATAACGTAAAGCTGATTGTTTTTTTGCTGACAGCTGAGTGGTGATCTCCTTTGCCATCGGTTTGAAGAGGAAAACATGATTTTGCTTGAGGGGAATGGGGGTGGAAACAACAAACAAAAAAGGGGAAATTGGGGATTGATGAGGGATACTTCAAAAATGGTTTGATATAGAATTTGTGGTAAAAGTGAAAGAAGATAGAAGAGAGGATAATTTGAAAAAGTGAACATTTGCCAAAATTGAAGGAATAAAGGGAAATGGATTCTCATTTTCCACAATTTGCAATTCGCAATTTTTCTCAACCGGTTGCAAATGGAATAAGATGGCTGGGAATGGGAATGTGAATGATTGAGTCAGTGAGAAAATGATGGGCCAAGGAAAAATGGTATGAAATTGATTGGAGGGAAATAGGGCCAAGAAATTGAGTTCAACTTATCGAGAATCAAAAAGGGAAATTATAATAGAAAGGAACAAACAAAAATGATTTATTCTTCTTTTCCTTTTGTTATATTGAACGAATGAATGAATGTTGATTGTAATTTGATAGCAAAAAATATGATTCATCCACTCCTTTAGGTCTGGCGTTTTCTTTTCTAAAATTAACTCATCCTCCTCCATTCCTGCTCTTCTTCTTCCTGTTTAATGCTTATTTACGAACCCTGTGTTCATAAACAAATGTGGCTTATTGAAGATTTGTAAGTGAAAATGGCATTTTCTGGTGCTGGGTGCATTATTTAAAAATTTAAAATAGTTAATTATCATCAAAATGCAAAAATAATATGATGAAAGATACTAGTAGAAAAAGGGAATTAATTTGTTTATTGAGAGGAGGAGTACGGTATGCGTGAAATGAATATTTGATTGTAATTGTAAATGAGCTTTGTTTCTTTTCTTCTTTTTCATATCCTCCATTTTTATCTTCATGGCCAATAAAATCCTCAAGCAATGTCAATAAATTCTAAAATGCAAAGAAAAGAAAAAGAAAGGAAGGATGTACACAAAAAATCAGAATTAAAACTTTCCGGAATGGAACACAAAAATCAGAATTAAAACTTTCCGGAATGGAACACAAAAAATCAGAATTAAAACTTTCCGGAATGAAACACAAAAAATCAGAATTAAAACTTTCCGGAATGGAACACAAAAATCAGAATTAAAACTTTCCGGAATGAAACACAAAAAATCAGGATTAAAACTTCCCGGAATGAAACAGAAAAAATCAGAATTAAAACTTTCCGGAATGAAACACAAAAAAATCAGGATTAAAACTTCCCGGAATGAAACACAAAAAATCAGAATTAAAACTTTCCGGAATGAAACACAAAAAATCAGAATAGGGCAAAACACAAAAAATCAGAATTAAAACTTTCCGATATGAAACACAAAAAATCAGAATTAAAACTTTCCGGAATGAAACACAAAAATCAGAATTAAAACTTTCCGGAATGAAACACAAAAATCAGAATTAAAACTTTCCGGAATGAAACACAAAAATCAGAATAGGGCAAAACACAAAAAATCAGAATTAAAACTTTCCGGAATGAAACACAAAAAATCAGAATTAAAACTTTCCGGAATGAAACACAAAAATCAGAATTAAAACTTTCCGGAATGAAACATAAAAAATCAGAATGGGGCAAAACACAAAAAAAGTCAGAATTAAAACTTTCCGGAATGGAACACAAAAAATCAGAATGGGGCAAAACACAAAAAAAAAAAATCAGAATTAAAACTTTCCGGAATGAGACACAAAAATCAGAATTAAAACTTTCCGGAATGAAACACAAAAATCAGAATTAAAACTTTCCGGAATGAAACACAAAAATCAGAATAGGGCAAAACACAAAAAATCAGAATTAAAACTTTCCGGAATGAAACACAAAAATCAGAATAGGGCAAAACACAAAAAATCAGAATTAAAACTTTCCGGAATGAAACACAAAAATCAGAATTAAAACTTTCCGGAATGAAACATAAAAAATCAGAATGGGGCAAAACACAAAAAAAGTTAGAATAAAACATTCCGGAATGGAACACAAAAAATCAGAATGGGGCAAAACACAAAAAAAAATCAGAATTAAAACCTTCGAAATGAAACACAAAAAATCAGAATTAAAACTTTCCAACAGTGAATTCTGATTTTTAGTTTCTAAGTGTACCGTAGTCTTCCTTTTGTTAAATCAAAACAATCTCCATATATAAAATATTATTGTTGCTAACAGAGTGCCATGTTTATGTCATTTGGTCAAATTCCCATAAAAAAGGAATGAAAAATGAAAATTGCCTCGAATTTATTCTCTCTATTATTTTTTTTAAATGACAAAAATTGGATTTCACATTGGCATTCTCCTTCCTTCATTGTTTATTCAATTTTTCCTGTTTTCCTTCCTGTTTCATTGTGCTAAATAGAGTCAAAAATGCTTTTCAATCAATTCCTAATTTCCAACCTTGGACTTGTTCGCCACCATTCACCTCCCAAACTGCCTGTGCCGCCACATAATGAGGCGGTGGCCATTGCTTCTCAACTGGTTTTGAGGGCAAATGTGTTTGCAGAATTTCCACCTGGAAAATAATAAAAACAATTGATAAGTTCATCCATCAAATTTGTTAATAATATTAAACACATATCCATTTCTAAAAGAATATTCATTTCTTTTAACTCCTCAATCCTCACTAAATGCTGTTCACGCTGTTCCTGCTCGCTGGGAGGCCATTCTACTTGCATTTTTCCCGCTGAATCTAGGCCATGCACCTCCACCGAATGTTCCGGTGGTGGCCATTGCCCGGTGACTCCTTTAACCATTCCCGCGGCCTGATGCCTCCATTGGGCTTTTCCCCCTTCTGCTTCCTCCCCCTCCCCTTCCATTGGTGGCCATTGAACTTGCAATCTTCCACCTGGCCCAAACCCATACTCCAATTCATTTTCTGCCGGAGGCCATTGCACATTTTTCACAATTCCGCCCATCGCTTGTCGCCTTCGTTCGCCTTCGTCCTCAAAAAAGTCAGTCAAGTTAAATTTTATGAAAATATGTTTTTTTTTTTTGATGATCACACATGGGCAAAACAAAAATCAGCCTAAAATTATATGTCATAAATGTATTTTAGGCCAAAAATGCATGTAAACTTGACTGACTTTTTAAGCGGACGACTATTTATTTATAACGCATTTTTTCGTGCAATATATATTTTTTGCCCATGTGTATGATCCCCCTGAAGGCGCAGAATAATAATCCCCCAATTCTCTGCTCACTTGTTGCTGCTCAGCCTCTTCCGTTCCAGCCGGTGGCCATTGGACCTGCAATCGGCCTCTGCCAATTTGGCCCGATTCCTGCACATTTTCGGGGGGTGGCCATTGAACATTTTTGACATTTCCACCAGCCGCCTGCCTTCTCCAAGGTGCATTCCCAACACCGGCATCCTCTCCTCCATCCTCCGGAAGTTGTTCTCCATTTTGTTGCTTCCAATCCTCATCGCCCATCACTTTTGCCCGATTCGCCTGACTAAAATTATCAAATGTCCTCTAATTTGACTCTAAATTAATTTACCCCATTTCCACTTCCTGTTCCTCGCCATATCCGGGTGGAGGCCAAAGGCGTCCAGACTGAGGATTTGGTTGGATTCGTCCCGGCTGGTAATTTGTCTTCAGCACCGGATGTTCCACCTCATTTTCGGGTACCCATTCTTGGGCCTTCACCCGTGGGGCCGATTGTTGTTCCTATAAATGAGGCATTACTATCCGTTCATTCATTCATTCCCCACTTAATTCCACCCACTTTTGGTTCCTCTTCTTGATATTCTTTCCATTCCACTTTTGAATAGCCCGCCGGCACTGGAACAATTGTCCTCTTTATTTCGCCTTCATAATCCAATTCGGGTGGTTGAATTTTGGCGGGTCGAACCTACACAAAAATGGGGCATTGGAGGGAATATTCCCAAAAAACATGCCGGTTGATATTCAATTTGGACACGTTTTTGAAATTGCCAGGAGGAATCATCCTAAAAATGTCATCAAATTCACCCAATCAAGTTCCAATATTTCTCACCAAAACTTTATTGTGTGGAACGGATTCAATTGGCTGTTGATCTTCGATCTCATCCTCTGGCGGAGGCCAAATATGGCTTTCGGCTTTGACCGTCTTCGGTTGGAATTGATTATGGCGCAAAATGGGCTTAGGTGCCTCCAATGCCTCCGGCTCCCTGGCCACTGGGGGTGGTTGCCGCATTTGCGGGGTAGGCTCGGATGGGGCGGCAGCCACTTTTGGTTGTTGTTTTTGAGATTGGGATTGGACTTGGGCCTGGGCTTGGGTGGGGACAGATTGCCCAGATTTAGGCACTACGGATTGTTGTTGGCGTTGTGGAGTGGGTTTGGTGGGTTGTTGACCCTTTTGGGCAGCAACATTGGCTGGTTGCTGCTTTGGTGGTTGTTGGACGGGCTGAAATTGAAAATAAATTAGATATAGGCTGGAGGATTCGTCTGTTGTGCCTTTGGCTGTGGTTGGGCCGTCGCTGGCTTTTGTGGCACCGATGGCTGCTGGGCTGGCCCTTTCGGTTGTTTATTTGGGGCGGCTGGCTGTTGTGTGGGTTGGGCGCCTTTTTGTTGGACTTGGGTTGTGGTGGCACTTTTGACTTGGGTGGTTTGTTGGGCATTAGCTGATTGGGCAGGCGGTGCCAGTTTTTGCTGTTGAACAGCCTGCTTGGTCTAAATTAGTTTTTTGTAAATTTTCCCAATTTTTGATTGAATGTTCTATTGTTTTTTTAACCTTTTGTTCCTTTGTTTCCATATTGAAAGAAATTTAAAGCGGATTAAATCCGGATAAATGAGGATTAAATGGTGGAATGAAAAGTGTGCTTCTGGCCTAACTCTTTGGAGGTTTGTTTATCCCGCTTTAAACAACATTTCATTTCCTCCTCCATTTTCCCTCATTTCTTCCACTTTTCATCCTTTTGATTTCCATTCAATTCGCCCCTCCATTGGATGTGGATCGATCAATCTTTTCACCTTCCTCTCTTGGCCATATCAAATAGCCTTGGCCGCTTTCTTTGTCCAGGGTGGCGAGAGAGAATTTTTGATGAAATGAAAGCGCTTCAATTTTGTTGATTTTTATTAGATTTTTCATTTTATTTGAGAATTGGATAATTTTAATGGGGTTTGATTTTGTCAATACCAATAAATAATAAGTGCCTTTTCTATTCATCCTACTGTACCCCCACTTTCTGCATAATCTCTCGTCAACCTATCAATCAAATATTGCCCCAATCTATTTTTTAAACCAGCCTTTTCCCTCCTACATTTCTTTTTCCCTTCACATTATTATCACAGTTTCCCTCACAATTAATAAAGAATAATTTAACGTTGATTTATCTCTAATCTCTATCTCATTTTTTGGGCCTTTGGGGGCTTAGCTTAGACCTCCGGCAAAGGCCCGTGGCGGGAGGTCTAGCCCAGCAGTTCTCACTCCAAAGCCCAAGCAACTTTTGCCCTAGATAGAACTAATTTGAAAAATACCCCTTTCACGAATGGATGATATTTTTAAATAATACCATTAAAACTAAAAGCTGCGCTTGAATACAAAATAGTATATTTTCGACTATTCAATTAATTTATATTAATATTATATGATTGGATTTTGCCCATTGAACATTTAACCTTCTTCCCCTTGTATTTCCCTCAAAATCTTTACTTGTTGTTGAGCTTGCATTTGGGCTGCCCTTTGTTCGGATTGTTTCTTTGCTGCCTCTTGCTGTGCTTGCATTATTTGGGCCTGTCTCTGCTGTTCAGCCGCCTGCAAATTTGCCCATTTCCAATTTTTTATTATTCCACCCAACTTGTTGCTGCCGTTGCATTTCTTGTTGTTGTTGTTGTCTGGCAGCCTCGGCCCTGGATTTTGCCTCTTCTTGAAGGCGCATTGCCTCGGCACGTGCCTTCTCAATTGCGGCCTGATGCCGTTGTCGGGCAGCTTCAATAGCCGCCTCTTGTTGTGCCCTTGCCTGTTCCACGGCATCGTCGGCCGATTCCGCCGACATCCTTGTGGTTGTGGTCACCACCGTTTGTTGGGGTGGGGCCAGGGAAGAAGCCGGTTTTGGTTGAACCACCGGTGGCTGCTGCTGCTGTTGGGGACGCGGCTGCATTGGGGCTTGGGCCTGAAGCCGTTTAGATAGGATGAAAATAAGGCTAATTCCATGAATTTCCATTCAACACTTTACCTGTTCCGAAACATTCCCACCACTTCCGCTTGTCACCACCATGCGCACTTGTTGTTGCCTTGCCGGTGCCGGCTCATCCTCTTCCTCCTCTTCTTCTTCTGACGAAGTATTTTCGGCCTTCTGCTCCTCCTCCTCTTTATTTTTTTGTTCTAATCCCATATTAGCCTTGTGGCTCTGTTGTGGGACAAAAAATGACTAAAAGTTGAAGCAAATGGATAGAAAGGTGGGGGGGGGGGGGGGGGGGGGGGGGGGGGGAGAGAAAGGGTTGGGTGGAAAGAGGAGATGGCCCGAAAAAATAGGCGGAATCAAGAAGGGAATTGGAGAAAGGAAAAGTTGGGGCGGATCGAGCCGATTGAACGGATGAATGAATGAATGGCCCAAAGTAAATGCGGCTCCGACCCGTCAATTAGGCCAAATGACTGCGAGCAATATCCGCCGTCCTTTCACCGTTCTCTTTCACAAGCATTCTTCTATTTCCATTGTTCTTTTGCTTTTTGTTTTTTGCTCGGTTCCCCCATCCCTTTTTTCCATCCAAACATCCCCCATCCGGCTGTCAGTTGGTTATTTATGCCGCCGAGAATCTAATTGGTAGATTTGGCCAAAAAAATTGCCTCTCAATATTTTCTTCACCTTCTCCTCCAGCATTTTACCTTTTCTCCTTCTTTTCCACTCCCACGCCTCAATTTTTCTAGACTTATTAAAATGGCCAATTGCCTTTTTCCAACAGTAGAAGCCCTAAATCCATTAAACGGGAATTTGTGCCCAAGGCACAGGTGAATGTGTGTGTGTGTGTGAATGAAGGAAGATCGATGGATTCGGGGATAAATTTGTTATTGGGAAAGAATTGTGCAAAAAAAATGAGGAAGGTACGGAATGGATTTTATGGCCAAAAATGTTTTTATTTATTTCATCAAAATATGTGGAATTAGGAACAAATTAATGAGAAATATAAAAAAATTGTTTAAATCGATGATATCAAAATTCCATGCCGGTTTTTCCCATTTCCCAACAAATCTCCAGCAAATATTCCAAACATTCCAGCATCACTTTTGTCTTCTGCCAATTTGGGCCCCACACAAAAAGGCCATGTCTACGAACCAAAATTGCCGGCGAATTTGGGAATTTGTCAAGGGCTTCCTTTAGGACTGGCTGAAATATTGGTCAAAAATTGAAAAGAATATATCCAAATTGGATCACCAATAAATCCTGCTCTTGGGGTGCATTCTCCACAATGGGAATGGCCAATTTGTCGGTGTTTTGAAAGGGTTTCCATCCATTTCGATTCAATATGCCCTTGAGCATTTCTTGATTGGTCAATTCCAAATGATCTTTGCCTGCCAATTTTGCCGTTACTGTAGAAATGGAATTTTGTCGAATGAATCATATTTTGTTAAGATTTACCCAAATTTGAATATTTTGAATGGGTGTGGATTACGCATTGGCTGCCTGGGGTAGATTTGAGAAGAAGCAGGAAAAGAGGGGTGCAGGCACTTGGCTTCAAGTGGGATGGACCTTTCAAGGGTTGAATGGCCAACAATGATTGGGCATATTTGTCGGTACATTGATCAATGGCAATTTTTGCATTATAAAGGAACAAATCTGACTCGGCCAATCGTTCTTTTGGCACAGAGGAAGGAGAAATGAGAATATTGCTTTCTGGGGGAATGCAAGTAGCCATCCCACCGCTGCTGCCCATCACCCAGCCTTGGGTAAAAAATTGGGCCAATAATTCAGTAAAAAGTTTTGGATTCATTGGCTCCATTTTATGATTTTTTCTAAATATTTTACGAATTTATTTAGGGCAAATCAAGCGGGTTTATATTTGTTTGGGGCAAAACAGGCGGAATTAAATGTTTTTGGGACTAAGCGGAATTTTTTTTGGGTATAGCAAATATGCTGATTTTATTTACTGCGAAGAATTACAATTAAGAATTCAATTTAAAATCAAATTTAGGTATTGGAAAATTAATAGTGAAATATTTATAAGAGAAGTTCTTCATTGATTTGTTGACAAAAGTGATATACTAATTCCCCATTTGACTGAATAATTAATCGTTATCTTTTTTCTCTATTTTATCAATTTTCACTACTGAGTTTTTCTCTAGGACTCTACACTCTAGGTCATTTAAGATGATAATAAAAACATCATAATTCGCTCAACTAAATCTAAATTGTAAAAAGTATATTTTTTCCAATTTATTCTCCAAATTTATGTCAATGATGAAAGGAATATTAATTAAAATAGTATGTCATCAATTGAATTACAGCTCGACACTGTCATCATCCATTGTGGTTGCCTCCTTTTCCTCTGAGACTTCTTCAATGGTGGAACCAATTTTCAGTTTTGGCATTGCTTTGACCAATTCATTCGGCGCAATTTTCTTGATTTGAATTCATTTCATAATTTTCAATTATTTTTTTTATTTTTACCTGTTGCTGTGTTTGCGGTTGTTCCATTCGAATTTGTTCTTGCGTCTCACTCACCTATTATTAAAATTTAATTATTTAAAAGGGAAAATTAATAAAATAACCAAAAGACTAAGTCGTTTCTGCAATTTTGATGATCCGCCAGCCATTGGTTCCTTGCTGCTTGAAGTGCCAACTCCACCGCCTTCTTTGATTGATTTTTCCAAATCATCAAAAAACAATTGATCCTTCATTGATTTTTCCAAATCATCAAAAAACAATTGCTCCTCATTCTGTGGAAATGCATAAACGGGATCAAAATTGAGTGGATTGATGGAACGGCGTGGAGTGGATGTGAGCATTGCCGAAGAAAATTTGCCATGCGAACCGGCCACAGTAACATCGTTGAGATCAGGAATAAACTATAAAAATAAATTGAGACAGTAATTATAAAATTATATTTGATATTTGCAAATTATTCCCTAAATTTACCGATCGTTTTCGTCCATAATTCCCAGATTTTGTTTCTGGTTTTTCGGTTTCCTCGATTAATTCTTCCTGCTGAGTTTGTGTTGGTTGATGATGAATGACGCTGGTTGGATCCTTGAACACTGAGAATTCTTCGCGATTGGCAGTTGTGGTCGCCGGTGGAATTGACTCCCGCGATTGTCGTTGGTGCTCAAAACCTTCGAACATCTGACTCTTTCGAGAGTCCTCCTTTAACACTGAGAATTCTTCGCGATTGGCAGTTGTGGTCACCGGCGGCATTGACTCCCGCGGCTGTCGTTGGTGTTCAAATCCTCCGAGCACTTGACTCTTTCGGTCGTCCTTGTGTTTTGGATCGGGCGCAATTGTTCGCTCATATGGAAATAGGGTCAATTCTGGACGAACGTCTTCGGGTTTATCCGCCAGCATTTTGATCAGATCCATTGTTTTTCCGTCCATTGAATCGGAATTCTCCATCTCCAAGTCAAAGTATTTGATGAGAAGTGGTCTAAATAATAAGTGGAATAATTATGACATTTAAATGAATTACTTGAACATTTCCTTCGCTTCAGTTGGACTCAAAGGACAATTTTCCTTGCAAATTTGCATAGTTTTGTTGAAGTTCTCAAGCTTCCCTTTCACTGCCCAATGTTCTGCCCACATCAAATAAAATTCAGGACAATCTTTAAAGAAGCCAATTCGGTGAAGATTTTCCAGCACTCCATCCATGCCCATGTTTTCGCTATATTTTCCCTGAATTTATCTAATTTATTCAAATGTAAAATTAAAAATTGAACCATAAGTTTCCATATGTCCAACATTCGTTTATCAGTTTTGAATTTTTCCATTGCTGTGAATTCTTTGACGGCCCAATTGGCAAGGCTTTTGATTGTTGCGTGTTTGTTTGGTCCTTCTTCCATGCAATCCTCCAATGAGTTGATTTGACTAAAGAGAAATGCTTTTCTAAAAAAGTTTTAAACAAATTTATACCTTCTGACAAACTGAAAACGTTTCTCCTCATCTCCCATTTCTTTCGATGCCCTGAAAATAGGACTTATTTAGTTTGTTTAACTTATTGACTAAAACAAACTTCAAAATATAGCGAAAAAGGTCTTCATTTCCCTTTTGACCAACCATTATTCAGATGATATTTAATTGAAAATATTTTTTTTTTTTGTATTTTAATAATTTGTTTTCAATCTATAAAAAATAATTTATATTAGTTCTTAAAGAATGAAATCCTCATCTTCATTTTTATGCGGCACGCTTCGTAAATCTTGACTCTTGAGTAAACAAATTAAATCTCAATCCGAATTGGAAATCGAATCGAGTTTCGAGTCGATCAATCGATAACCAAAATTCAAATTTTATTTTAGCGCCAAATTATTCATTCATGATTTATTGGATTTGATTATGATCATGGTGGTGTGAAAGTAAAAAAGGAGAAAAAATTCGTTTTTGGTTTGATTGGTGGTTTGTTTGGCGCTCAGAATTTGGATCACAAGTTTGGATTTTACAGAAAAAAATATATTATATTGTAGTAGATTGTAGTAGATAATTCTTATTTTTTAATTTTATCAATTTTTTACTCAGGCTAAGATCTATTGCTTCATAATATTTAATCAAATTTTGATTCTTGAATTTTTCGACCATCAAAAACAATAAAAAATAGTCAAAATGTCGTATGGACCTGTCCGTATTCTGAAGAATATGGCCCAAGAAGAGCGGGGTGAAACTGCCAGATTGTCATCATTTGTTGGGGCAACTGCAATTGGAGATTTGGTGAAGACAACGCTTGGCCCAAAAGGGATGGTTCGTTTGTCTTTTCTTGCAATCTTTGATTAAAATTAAAGGATAAAATTTTGATAAGTGGCTCGGGAGAGCATCAAAATGTGCAAGTTACCAATGATGGGGCAACAATTTCGCAGCAAAGGTTTTAGTTGGTATGTTGTGGTGATTTATTAATTGTAATTGTCCGACACAATTTAGATATTTCGCTCACACAGGATAAAGAAGTTGGAGATGGCACAACATCTGTGACTGTTTTTGCCGCAGAATTATTAAAAGAGGCGGAAACAATGATTGGACAGAGAATTCATCCACAATTAATCATTTCTGGTTATCGAAAAGCATTAACTGTGGCCAAAAATTCACTTGAGAAGGCTGCACATTCTTCTGGGTTTTTTAAATTAATTCAATAAAAATGAAATAACAAAATTTTTAGAGAGAATTTGCGTGAAGATTTAATGAAAATTGCGAAAACTTCGCTTGGATCCAAAATTCTTTCCCAACATTCCGAGCATTTTTCCAACTTGGCGGTCGATGCTGTTCTTCGACTTGGCGAACAAGCCTCACTTGACTCAATCCAAATAATCAAAAAATTGGGCGGATCAATGGAAGATTCATATTTGGAGGAGGGTTTTTTGCTCGAAAAGAAGCCAGGAATGTATCAGCCACAAAAAATTGAAGACGCCAAAATTCTGATTGCCAACACACCAATGGACACGGACAAAATCAAAGTTTTTGGCAGCCGCATTAAAGTCGATTCCATTGCTAAAGTTGCCGAATTGGAACAAGCAGAGAAAGACAAAATGAAAGAAAAGGTTAAAATTAAATACAGAATTATCAGTGTTTTAATTATTTTCTTCAGGTCGAAAAGATTTGTGCCCACGGCGTCAATGTGTTCATCAATCGACAACTCATTTACAATTATCCGGAACAAATATTTGCGGACAAGAAGGTTATGGCCATTGAGCATGCCGACTTTGAAGGCATTGAACGACTTGCTTTGGTTTTGGGCGGAGAAATTGTATCGACATTTGACGCACCTGACAAAGTCAAATTGGGCAGCTGCAAATTGATTGAACAAATCACAATTGGCGAAGACACAGTGCTTCGATTCTCCGGTGTTCCATTAGGTAATATTGTTTTAAATATTTTTGTAAATCAAATTAATATGAATAGGACACGCTTGTTCGGTTGTTCTTCGCGGTGCAACCCAACAAATTTTGGATGAAGCCGAGCGTTCATTGCACGATGCCCTTTGTGTTTTGTCCACTCACGTCAAAGACAAAAGAGTTGTTCCGGGCGCAGGAGCTTCCGAAATTTTGATGGCGACAGCCGTGATGGCCGAAAGTCAAAAAGTGCCCGGGAAAGAGTCAATCGCCATGGAAGCATATTCCCGTGCCCTCGCCAAACTTCCAACAATAATTTGCGACAATGCTGGCCTGGACAGTGCCGAAATTATTTCACGCATTCGTGCGGAACATGCAAAAGGCAATCATAAATTTGGAATTGGTGAGTATTCATTCCATTTTTTATTAAAAATTAATATTAATTTTGAAGATGTTGAGAATGGTCGAATGGCAGATGTTTATGAATTGGGCGTTTTGGAATCATTCAATGTGAAATTGGGGGTGGTGGCCAGTGGGACGGAAGCCGCTGAACAGGTTTATCCTCCAAACAAAATTATAAAAAATATTTAAAATTATTAAGTTACTCCGTGTTGATTGCATCATCAAATGTGCACCTCGCCCTCGCACCAAAGACCGTCGTCCATGCTGAAATGAATAACAATGAGAAGACGGCCAAATTGACTTAAAATTCATTGTTAAAATTGAATAATTCTCGTTTTGTTGAACCTGATAAACATATTTTCCATTATTTTTGTCATAATTTTAACAATCAATGATTTCCGTCCGAAATAAATTTTTGAGCATTTTCTATTTTGAAATTAAATATTTCACCAAGTTTATTCTTTCAAAATATTTACTAATTCATTATTCATTCCACATTTGTTATTATTAATGCTTTGATTTAAGACCAAGGCCATTATCTCGAGAAGCAATCTCAACAAAACAATATCAATGTCCATCAATATGTAAGTAGTTTTGATTCTCAAAAATGCACTAAAAATATTTAATTTTTCAAGGAATTCCCTGCTCATTCGATCGCTTTATCTTGCCTCAATTCCACTCATTTTCCTGTACCTTTTTGTGCCCGCCCTGTTCTTCTTCTTCCCTTCCGCAATGCAACACATTTTTTTCCTCAATTTCGGTTTAATTTTTAATTAATTGAATTAATAATTTTTTATTTTTCAGTTCGTTTCCGTTTCGTCGACTATTACGATTTGGCCTCTCATGGAGTTCGGTCAAAGGGAAGGAATTTTTATTTGCGTGAGAAGGATGTGAGCACATTTAAAATGATTGAAAATGCGGAAGAACGAAATACTCAAATTTTGAATGCACAGCCAACAATTGGAGTTTGGCATATTTTGCCGGCTTCCATTTCTGAACGATTTGGCACTGATGGCGAGAAGATGGATGAATCGGCAATGGAACGGTCATTGAATGAAGAATCGCACGGAGTGTTCATTTATTTGCATGGAAATTCATTCGATCGAACTGCCGAAACCCGATGCGAACTGTACAATGTTCTTTCGGCAATGGACTTTCATGTGCTTGCCATCGATTATCGAGGTTATTTTTTCACATTTAATTTACACCTATTTTTGCCAATTTAGGCTACGGCGATTCGACGGGTCATCCCAGCGAAAATGGCCTCAATTTGGATGCGCATGCCATTTGGAAATATGCAAAGAAGCATGCACCAAACAAAGACATTTATATTTGGGGACATTCCATGGGCACTGGAGTGGCAACTCGATTGGCAGCTGAACTTAGGTAAATAATTTTTCAATAATATTTATAGAAAGAATTAAGTTATATTTTGTATTTAGCGATGCCGGTTCCCCACCAAAGGCACTTGTTTTGGAGGCACCATTCAACAATTTGCGGGATGTTGTTCGAAATCATCCACTCAGCACTCCATTCCGAATTATGCCATGGTTCGATGCCGCCATCGTTCAACCATTAATTCGCTCTGGTCTTCGCATGAATTCGGACGAACGCATTCAAAGGTGATTTTTGGAGGAAATTATTCAAATTTATTATTACTTAATAAATGAAAAATATAAATATAAAATTATTTATTTAATTAAATATTTAATGATCGCATTTTTTCAGAGTATCTTGTCCAATTTTGGTTCTTCATGCTGAAGATGATCACATAATTCCAATCAAATTGGGCAAAAAATTGGTCGAATCTGCCACATCTGCTGGGAAGAAAGTGACATTCATCGAATTTGAAGGGGACCGTGAATTCTTGCACAAATTCATTCATCGGGCACAGGAATTACCGGATGTGATCAGGTGGGACTATGAGACAGAGTTGGAATAATAATTCATTTTGCAGAGAATTTCTCGACAAAGAACAAGTGGACATGCGCGGCAGAAATCGGCAACAATCCGAAGACCAGGGAATTCATGTGGAAGAACAGACTTAAAATTATAGATGAAAATTTGAATTTTTGATGTGTTCTGAATAATCAAATGGCCTTAATATTTTAATTAATTAATTAATTAATTCCCTTTTGAGCTATGATTTCGCATAGGTTATTCCCTCCCAAAAATATATTTCCATTTTATGCAATTTTAAGTCACTTTTTTGTATCCAAATTTTTTATTATGCATTTTATCGATCTATACAATTCGCTGATTCTAGACTCTGCTTTTGTTCATTAATTGATTGCCCTGTGAGTGAAGATAAAACAATGTTTATTTGCTTTATTTTTGTAAATTTTATTAAATCATTCCCGAAACAATAAATAAAATAATTAATTCCATAATCACTTTTGGGAATGGAGAGTAAATCCAAAGTCAATTATGCCGGCTTCGTCATTATGATGGGCTGATAATGCAAAAAGTGGCATAAATCTGGGTCATTTCATTCTCCCCCCCCCCCCCCCCCCCCTCTCGCTGAAAACTAGGGTTGCGCTCCCGTCCCCGCGGGGGTCACCCCCGACGGGGGCCCCCGCGGGGGTTTGAGTCTCACCCCCGTCCCACTCCCGAAGGTCCACCCCCGATCACTCCCGCCCCCCGAACCTCCACCCCCGCGGGGGTACGGGGGTGAACATGCACCTCATATTATTGGATTTTTTCCTGGAAAATGGGAAATGTCAAGGAAATTTTGAGCAAATTTTTATAAGCTTTTTAAATTTTTTTTGTTTAAATTTATCGCTGTCTACTATTTGACTAAAATTTTTCGCTGCGCGGCAATTTTTGGACAAAAATTTGGGATTTCTACCTTCTTATAGAGTTATAGAGAAAGTAAAATTCATGAGTCATATGATATACCATCCGACTCCTCTCGTCGAGCTGAGTTCAATGGTACCAAAATTATGGCCCGGACTTTACCCGTTGAAAAGTTATGATTTCAGGATCATCGAAAAAGTGCTTGGTCCCCCTATGGGTCGAAAGAATTTTTTCGGTCAAATTATACTTCATCGACGCGTCTCGATGAGAGAAACTCAAATCTATCATGTTTTCCCATAAAACTCAAAAATAAAAAAGTTATAGCCATTTTAGTCTCGCTGGAATGTGTTGGAACTGCGGAGGAATATAAGAATGGACTCCGGAGTGTGCGTGGCCGAAGCGCGGGAACTGGACGCTCGTCTGGTCGCGCGGAGGCGGAGCACACGGAGGAGTCCACTCTGAAATGCCCACCGGAGCAGTTCCAATCCGTATTTCCTTTGCGCGACTCTAACTTTTTTATTTTTGCATTTTATGTGAAACCAATAACATTTTCGTAATCAGCTCTCGAGCTGCGTCGATTGAGTTATAATATGTCCGAAAATTTTTTTTGAAAATTTTCATCCCATAGGGGGACCCTTCACTTTTGCGTTTTTTAGTTGTTTATCATTCTGTAACATCAGAACTCGTAAAGTCCGGACCATAATTTTGGTACCATTGAACTCAGCTCGACGAGAGGAGTCGAATGGTATATCGTATGATCCCTATATCTTACTTTCGCTATACGGTAGGGCGCCCAAAAATTTTTCTTCAAAAAATTTTTTATGTGAAAAATAACAGATTTACACTACCCCCGCCCCCGCGGGGATCCCCGCGGGGGTCCCCGTCAAGGTCACCCCCGTCCCCGCCCCCGAAGGTGCCACCCCCGATCACCCCCGCCCCCGTCCAACTCGCCCCCGAACCTCGGGAGCGCAACCCTACTGAAAACCCGTCATCATTAGAAGCTTCTTTGCCCTTCATTTTCCCCCCGCTTTTCCTTTCCATCGACAATTGCACTCTATTTCCCCTTCATTTCCAGCATATTTTATTTTATCCCTTCATTTCCATCGCCCCAGTCCATCCAGTTTAATATGCCTTGGGGCGCTTTCGATTGCGGATGCCGTTGACCCAATTTTGTCGTGGTCATTTTCGGCGATTCCACTCTCTTCTGCTTCTGATCGGCTGGCTGGTTGCGAAAAATGGCTGAACACACGAAAGAGGAATTAAGGGGGAGAAGGCGGATAAAAATGAAAGGATGTTGAAGGGCACGAGCCCCTCGGCTGAACACAACGAGGTCGATGGGGAAAGGGGTCAGCTCAGCTGAAACTGGAAATAAACCAAAGGAGGGGATGCTTTTTGGAGAAAGGGGCTTTTCCCCCCTTTCACTGGCGATGACCCAAATCCGCCCATCCAATGCCCCCTGAAGGTCCATTCACTTTTTTTGTGTTGCGGCAGAAAGTGAAAGTTGCCGGCTGAAAATAAGCATCAAAAGAAGAAGAAAAAGCAACGTTAAAGAAGACGAAACACATCCATTCATTTGCCCCATTCATCCCTTCAAAATCCAAACAAATTTTCGCCCAAATTTATTCATCATCAACCATTTCTGCATCATTTTCCCTCCAATTTTTGTAACAAATGACTTCACTCACCCATCCGGTCCATCATCGAAATCAAACCACGCATTCCCATGGTTCAACTCCATTCTCGGCAATTGTGAGTTTGGCCTTTTGAATATTCATTTACAACAAATTTTGTCCCTCATCAGCGTTTCCATGCCTTGGAATTGGCCAATTCATCGTCCCAATCCACCTTGACCCCCTCCTCCCATCATTCGCTCATCTACAATAGCCCACTTCTTTCCTCATTTCCCTGTCATCCTTCATCCGTTCTTGTCCATGCCGGCAGCCAAAATGCCCATCAAACACATCCATTTGGCCCATTTGCTGCAGCTTTTGCCGGAACTTTGCTTGGACCATCGTTGATCGGTGCCAACTCGGCTTTTGGTATTTTACCGGTGGAGAATGGCCGATCCGAAATTAATTCGGCTGTCAATGGTTCTCTGCTGGAATTTGGCCAATCCAAGGATTCAATTTTGGTTGAAAATTCGCCTCCCCAATTGGTCCAATCTTGTCTTAAATGTTTTTATTTGATATCTCTTTTTAGTCCATAACCAGCCTCTCCTCAGGCTCATTTGGTCCGGATAGCGATGGTTTAAGTTGTTCTTCTTCTTCGGAGCCAAATTCAACGCAAACAAATGCCACACAAAATCAAGAAGGCCGACCAATGGATCGAATTGAAGATGATCAACAACAGCAAGGGGAGAGGACAAAAGAGGGAAGCGAAAAGGAGCAGAAATCGGGGACCAACAAAAAACAATTGATAAGAGATGAAACATATTGGGAAAGAAGGAGGAAAAACAATGATGCCGCCAAAAGGAGCAGGGATTCAAGGAGGAAAAAGGTGGGAACTAAAATGTGGATTTGAAGAATATGCCTAAAGCAAATTTACTTTAGGAGGACGAAGTGGCGGTGCGTGCCGTAATTTTGGAGCAAGAAAATCTGCGCCTCCGTTTCGAATTGGAAAGACTTCGAACCGAAATTGAACGGCACAGGCTTGTGGCACTCAACCAA
Organism: Pratylenchus scribneri; assembly: GCA_030063045.1. Taxonomy (NCBI): domain Eukaryota; kingdom Metazoa; phylum Nematoda; class Chromadorea; order Rhabditida; family Pratylenchidae; genus Pratylenchus; species Pratylenchus scribneri. Next base: position 1,476,107 of record JAQSEB010000033.1, read on the forward strand.
GTCCAACATCAACAGCAACAACAACAGGATTGCGGCAAATTTGGCGAACAAATTGGAAATGCCCCCGCCCTTTTTTGTTCCACCGCCCATCATCCAATGGCTTTGGCCGCGGCTGCCGCAGCTGCAGCCGCCGCAATGGTCAATGAAAGAAATGGAAATGTTCAACAACGGAATTTGGCATTATTTCAGCCGGATACGGCAAAAATTGGGCAAACAAATGGCAGAGAAATTGCGGCAATTGTTTCCTCATCAACGTCAATTTGAATGGAAGATTCGAATTTATTATTAGATTTATAATTAAAAATATTATAAATTCATCGAATTTTTATTTGTAAAAATATTTTTAATCCTCTTTAAATTTGAATCGATTCCCTCCCATCAAAACTTTGGCCAATTTATTTAAGGGCAGGGACCAAAGGCCAAGGAGTGTTGATTAGCAATCAGAGAGTGGCAAACTAACCATTTTTTAGAAGATTTGAGTGCCAACTGTTCTTTTGAGGAAAAAAAATGAAGGGGAAATGGAACTGGAAATATGGACGAGAATGAATGAGGGAACAATCGCCTGAAGGAATTTGTGAGGGACCTTGGGTAAAGAGGACGTGAAAAATGGATGGTTTTGGGAGGGGGGATGGATTGGATTTTGAGGAAGATATGGACTCTCGAGTGAGAAGAGTTTGGCCACATTTTATTCCTTCAAAGTTGTCAAATCTTGGACAAAGACAAACGATAAAAAAATCAAACAAATTGGTAGCCTTCTTCCTCATAATATTTTAATTCAATTTTAAAAGAGAATCCAACATTAAAAATGCATAAATTGTTGTTCATTTTATTGGCCATTTTGGCAAATTCCGCTTTTTCTTGCCGTCACAATGGAGTGACCTATCGAAATGGCGATGAATGGGTAAATTTTGGGTGAAATTGTAGAATTAAAAAACGAAGGAATATTTTCAAGATGGAACGGAATGCATTTGTGATGCGATGCACGGTCGGGTTATTGGATTCGGAAGATGGGAATAATCCAAACATTCAGGTTCATCCAAATGGTTCATGGCGAACCGAGGTTGTTGCTTGCACTTTGCCTGATGGCCGACGAGTACCCATAAATACGGCAATCGAGGTCCATCCAGAGGCCATTTTAAATGTTGAAAAGATAATTTTAGGATGGCAACGATGAATGGCGTTGCGAAATGAACGACCAGGGAATGGTCACATTGGTTCAGGTGGAGATCGTGGAAATGGGCTACAATTTTTTATTACCACTTTAAAGGGCGCTAATCCAAATGCCAGATGTGAAGGTCGTCCAGTGGGTGAGTCTATTCAATGGTCTAAAAATTCCAATAAAATATTCATTCAGGCAGTGTTTGGCGGGAGAAATCTTTCGAGCTCGAATGCAGGCCTGGAGGTTATCGACGTCTTGTGGGATGCGTGACTGAAGATGGTCAAAGAATTGCGGTGAACGGAACCCGGGAAGTTAATGGTAAAATATAGAAGGGAAATTGGCCATTCAATTTATTTTCTTTCAGGCTTCACAATGGTATGAGAATTATACCCAAAATTTTCATCCTATCAATTTACATAGGTCTGCCAACAATTCGGAAATGGTACCGTAATATTCCATGGCACAAAGACTGGTTAGCAAAATGGATTCATTCCCTGCTGAGGGCATCTCATCCCAATTTCAGTTCGTCCTGCCGAATCCATTCAACGCTATGGCCAACCATTGTATCCCCAATATGGATCTTCTTCCTCATCATCCTCCGATTCATCCCCATCCAATGGAGGCTCAATTCGTTGCAATGATGAGAATGGATATGCCAGAAATGTCGGAGAATATTGGGTGAGTAAATTTGGGGAATTTGGACATTTGAGGGGGAAAGGGATGAGGGGATTTGGTTCAAAAGATACAGCGATTCATGAAAGGCATAAAAATTGATCAATTACACAGGTGGAAAATCATCGATTCAACAAAACATGCCGCCCCAATGGAGCTGTTGAAGTGGCCAATTGCGTATCGAAGGATGGATACAGAATTCCGTTGAATGTTTGTTTTGGGAAAATTCCAGATTAATTTACTTAATTCCTTTGTTTAGGGCCAATTGATCCGAGATGGGGCAAAATACAGGTGAGATAAATTTGATTCATTTGTCATCTGAATATCATTTCAGTTGTGAGATGACGCCCCAGGGCACTATCCGATTTGCTGCTGGGCCAGTTGATGAATAAGAAGATAATCCTAGCCAATTTGGAGAATGATTTGACTGATATCCATAGTCCATACCCATATATTCTCAATTTATATTTTTTAATGATTATGATTTAATGACCATCCAATATTTTGCAAAATAAAGTGACTTTTTGAATAAAGCTAACGAATGAAAATTGGTTTAATGGTCATTTTCACTGGCCATATTATTGGAAATAATATTCCTCAAAATCGGCCGTCATCTTCCATTCGCTCGCTCCCAATTCCAACATCAAGAGGAGCATTTTTTGTATCCATGTTTCGGCATCGGAGGCGATTAAAAAGGCATTTCGGATTAAATCTTTCAAAGCAGCCAATTGGGCCGGATTTTCCATTCGTCGACCAATGAACATCAAAAGTGAAATGGAGCTTTCCAACTGGCAAAATAATTGATATTTTTGAGAATTTGGTCTATAATTCCCATTGAGCTTGGCCTAAAGTAATACTTAAGGGTCTACAGGCCAATTGTTCATAAATGGTAGAGAAATGAAAAACCCTTGAGGAAAGGAACTTTAAAATCGCCTTCCCAATGTTCACCTCTGCAATTTTCAAGGAATTCAGGACCGGTTCGCTCAATAAATATTCGAAAATATCAAAGATCAGCTGTATAATTGGTTCTGAAAACAACAATTTTATAAGAAATACATCTCCTTGGAAACCTTCTTGTGAAATTTGTCCAAATTCAAAAGAGAGTGAAACAAAATTGAGCCAAATTTGAAAATATTCCTCTCCTCCTCCCCTCAATTCCTTTCTACATTCAAAATATCGAATCAAAGCTCTCAAAACTCCTTGGCAAAAATGGGTGGCCACTGGAGTCTCAGCCAATGCCATAAATGCATTTGTGAGAATCCCCTTTCTGCCATTGGATTGCTGTTTTTGGCCATAATCCTCGATGATATATTTTACGAGAAATTCAGCGATTTGGCCAGTTAATTTCGGTGATATTGCGCCTTTTAAGGCAATAAAATTTCCAACTTTGCAACAATCTTTTTCCAACTGTTTTTTCAATCCAACAATAACCTCTTCAAAACTGCTGGGCTGCTGTTCAATTTTAACAAAAGTTTTTGACAGTTTTTCTTGTTCCTTTTTTAAAAATTCGGAAAAATTTGGTGATGATTCATCGGATTTTTTAAGTTGCTGTGTTGCTGAGGCAAATAATTCACATGGATTTCTTTCTTTTATGGAAAATGGAAATTTATTCCTCATTTTGCCAAGTACTGACCAATTTTTATCGTCGAACTCCTTTTCAGTATGGGATGCTCCCCTCGGAGCACTTTGAATTTCAAATTTATTTAATCTAATTCAGACTATCTTACCAGGAGGCTTGTATAATTCCAAAGTGGGTTTAGCCTTTGATTTTTCGCCTTGATGTTCTACATTTTTTAATTCATCCATTTTTTATGTGATTTGAACGGAATTAAAGATTAAAAATACAAGCCAAAAATGAATTAGCGTTTGCTCTTTTTTCTTTACTAACTTTTGTCGACTTTCAGCCAAACTTTTTTCATTCAAATTCGGTTCCCAAAAAATTATATCAGTCTCAACTCTCAAGTATCAACCATTAAAAAGTAAACATTTTCAACAAAATATTTATCCGTATATTAAAAAAGACAATAATATGGCATATAGGGAAACAACAACATATGGGGAGATTGGGAAACATTACAATAATATGGCAAACATATAGGGAAACAACAACATATGGGGAAAGAAATACAATATTCGCATAGATTGGGAAACATTACAATAATATGGCAAACATATAGGGAAACAACAACATATGGGGAAAGAAATACAATATTCGCATAGATTGGGAAACAATTATATCTGCCATGCACAATTTGCTTCATCATCTAGCCATCACTTCCGCCTTTGGCCCGTTTGAACAGCTTGTTGAGAACGAACGCATCGACCATCACAAGAACGAAGAGCACGAAGAAGAGCACAAAGAGAACTGGAAAAAAAACATTATTATTTGAATAGAAATTTATAATTTTACTCACGTGAAAGTGCGATGTAAGCTCCTGTTGGGTTTGGGCATTGTTGTAATTTTGAGTTGCATTCATCATTGCATTTATCCAGTTCTTTGGTTTTGTCATCCTTGCATCGGTCCCTCTCTGCAGCAATTTGAGCACATTTGGAATCGATTACTTCGGCAAGAACAGGAAGAGCAATAGCAATGAACAAGATGGCAAGGAGCAGCGGCAAATTCCTCATTTTGTAGGCCTGAAAATAAAAGTATTAAGCTTTGAATAAAATTAAATTGGAACTCACAATGTGTGTAACAGCAGCAGGTAGAATTGATTGACAGAGGAGGAAAATAGGATTTATTGAGAATGGAATTTTTGTGGTTGGTTTTGGCTAGGAATGAATTTGACTGAAATTTTTAATTACTTAAATACTATTTTGGCGCCATCAAAGTTTTATTCCGCTGCATATTTCACAATTTCTACAACAATTGTACTTATCGTTTACCAATATGAATTTCGTAAATCTTTCTTATGCTACAGAAGTCGAAGCCCCGAACCCCGACCCCGAAGCTCACGCTACGCTCAGCCTCAGTTTTCAGTTCGGCATTCGGCATTCGGATTCGGCTCAGTCTAATAAAAAAGACATTTTATCCCAAAACGGGTTTTTTTTTTTATTTTTCTTTTTTCGGCTTCGGCGATTTTTTAGGGATTTGCACGGTTTGTTTAGGTTTCGAGTAAACGAAGAACTGGAAAACTTGCTTAACAATTTCTTATTTGCTCAATTTTGAATAAATTTCTATATATATATATATTTTTTAAATTCTAGATCAAAGTCAAATAAAAAATGTACAACTTTGGCAATATTGCATTCTACCCCACCTTGGCATACAATCTCTTCAGGAATTTTATTCAGCCTACAAAGTGGACTTGGTACTCAAGAATAAACGAGTCCCTTATTCTTGGTGCAATGCCTTTCCATTCAATGCTGGAACAATTGAATGTGGAAAAAGTTGGCGGTGTGGTTGGTTTTTTTTATTATTATTATATCATGACAAAATTTGGAAATTAAGGTTTGCTGTACCGAAGAATTTGAATTGGAATCAGCTTGGGGAGCAGTGCGTCCAATGGATTGGGCAAAACATGGTATTGAATTTCACCATACGCCAATGAAGGATTTTTTCGGTTCGATTTATTATTTTTCTTTTGACGATTAAAACAATCAATTTTAAGGGTCCACTTCACAAAAGCAAATTGAGAATGCAGTTAAGTTCATTGAGAGAATTACAACAGAAGGCAAAACATGCTATGTTCATTGTAAAGCGGGAAGGACGCGGAGTGCTACGATTGCAATTTGCTACTTGATGTACAAATATGACCAATCTCCTGATGAAGCTCTGGCAACAATTTTGCAGGTGAATCTCACAAAATCATAAATAACCAAATCATTTCAATAATTTAGAATCGTCCGCAAGTATTATTGAGAGAAGCACACAGGCAAACAGTGAATGAATTCCGTCAATTTTTAGATAAAGAAAAGAAGCAATCCAATAAATAAATGGCTGTTTTATACATTTGTAAAATTTATTCATGGCAATCTAAACATACGAGCTAACAATTTTTTCATTTTGAGAATAAATATTTAACAACCATTTAAACAACTTTTTATCAAATGCAAATTGATTATATAATTTAATCTTTCATACTTTTAATTTTTTTCGTCCAAATTTGTTTGTTTTATTCCAAATTCCAATGGAAGAATTTATGGCATTTAGTACAATGTTATTTAATCCAGTCCACCAACCGCTTAAGGCCGGCCTCTACCACTTTTCCATTATAATTTTAATAAACACGTAGATTTAATATAATTTTTTACCCAAAAATTCTTCCTTTTTAATTAAAAATCTTTAATTTTTCAAGATTACCCATAAATAAAATGTCTCATCCATTGGATTCAATTTTTGTTTGGATTATTGCCTCAATTTTATTATCCAATATATTCCCAATGACGACCGAAGCACTGAGATTTTACGTGTCGGCAAATGACAAAAAATGTTTGAAAGAAGAAATTCATAAAAATGTCGTGTTGACCGGCGAATATGAAATTAGTGATGCCGTCGGCCATACCACAACCGTCCATGTATTTTTATTAAATTATTTTTTTTGAATTTAAACCATCATTTTAGGTTACTGATACCCGAGGACATACTCTTTATAAGCGAGAAAATTTCCCAGAACTCCGTGGAAAATTTGCTTTTACTGCCGATGAATATGACATTTTCGAAATTTGTTTTAATGTTCATGGACCAACACGTAATAAATATATATTCAATTAATTAAAAATTAGTTTAAAATATTTAGATCAACAAAAAATAAATCGAGAAGTGTCATTGATTCTTAAACATGGAGTTGAAGCGAAGAATTACGAAGATTTGGCCAAAGCGGAGAAACTTAAACCACTTGAAGTTGAACTCCGCAGATTGGAAGATCTTTCGGATGCAATTGTCCAGGATTTTGCTTATATGCGGCAACGGGAAGAGGAAATGCGCGATACAAATGGTTCATTAAAAATAATATTAATTAATTAATTGTGAACATTTTAGAGTCAACAAACAGCCGAGTACTTTACCTGAGCATATTCTCAATGTTTTGTTTGCTTGGATTGGCCGCCTGGCAAGTCATCTATCTTCGCTCATATTTCAAATCAAAAAAACTGATCGACTAATGAAGAAAGAAGCCACTGCCAAATATAAAAACCTTGAATTGATTATTAAAAACAATTTGTTGTCGCCACTCCTTCAATTTTGTTATTTTTTTTCCTTTTTTGGGTTTATTTATGTCTGTCCGACCCAATAGAATGTTAAACCTCTGAATTAATTTATATTGCTCTTTGCAACTATTTACGTTTTTTTTTATTATAAAATTTATTTAATTTTGATATTATTTCGACCATTTATGTACCAATTCAATTGGCAATATTTTAATTTGAATTTTTAATTATCTATGTTAATCTCAAAAGATGGTTTGACCAATTTATTAATTGCAAATGTTATGGAACCTCAAAATCCATTGGATTGCCTCCGTTGTAATTTGGTTATAATTTAAATTCAATAAAATAAATAAATTTGCAAATTTTCAGACATTAAAACATCCCATCCGTCTTCCATGCCAGCATCATTTTTGTCGGGAATGCATTCAATCGGATAAATGCTACAAATGTGGTCATGGAATAATTTTATCGGAATTGTTGGAGGACAAAGTGCTCAATTATGTGATTGAAAGTTCCAATGCAGCAACGGAGACATGCGCAAATTGTGATAAGGTTTTGAAAATAAAAAGGAAAATAATTTTATGGAAATTTTGACAGATTTCCCAACCAATGTATTTTTGTGAAACTTGCCAACAGCCATTGTGCAATGAATGCCGGGAAACAACCCATAAAGTTTATTTTAGTGTCATTTAATTTTAAATCATCATTTTTAAAGGCAAAAATATTCTACCTTCATCACATTGTGCAATTGGAGGAGAGAGGCCGTGTCCGAAATAGGCCATTCTGTTCCGCCCACAATGAACCATTCATCCTTTTTTGTCTGGACTCAAAATCGCTAATGTGCATTGAATGCTTCAATTCCACCTCAATGGAACGCCGGAGACATTTTGTGAACATTGATGTAGCCCACAAAATTTGTTGCGATAAATTGGAGAAATGTGCCTCAAATTTACGGACATTTCAACACGAATTGAAGGAACAAATTGAGCTGAGGCGACGGCTAATTGTGGAATTGGAGAAGAATAGCAAACAATTAAATAAAGAGTAAATTGATGAAATAATTTTTTATTAATTTAATTTTTAGGATTGAACAAAAATGTGCGGAAATTGTCAATTTAGTCAATGCATTAAAAACGAAATTGCTCAAAAAGATTACAAATGAAAAGAGGGAAAAGGAAATGCAAATAAATTCACAATTAAATCAATTTCTCAATTTAGAGGTCAACTTTATCAATTATTTAATATAATATTTTCAGAGCCCAATTAGTGTTAATTTGTTGAGTATTTCAATATTTTGCTCATATGCATCCAAAATTGATGTTCTTCATTGTTTTTCGGATTTGTATAAATCATCACAAGTAAAAATTAAATTTATTTAAATTAATTATTTTTCATATTTTAGAATTTTTTGACTTCCTATGGTCAATTGGTGCAGAAAGTAAAATTCGATTGTGGTTTATTCATTGATTTTCCCGCTGAATTCAATAAACTGATTTCTAAACCAATGGGTTTTATGCCTAATTCCGCAGTTGGGAATGTTTTCTTGGATTGCAATCCTACAACCGTAATAACGAAAAGACATCATTCAATTGATTCGGCCAAAAATCGTATGTAAAATTAATTTCCATTAAAATGTCCAAAAATCAATTTTTTAGATGGATTGGACAGGAATACTCCATCATTGACTGTGGCTATCCAAAAAGTGCCGCCAAATAATTTTGAACCAATTTACGCTGAAGATGACCCCACCAATGAAATAACAATTCCACCATTTGTTGGAATGGTCGAAGGAATTCAATTCAATCCAATGCAAATTCATCAAATTGAAAAGTAATTTTGCCATAAAAAATTAAATTATTTGAATAAATTTAACAGTGAAAAAATTGGTGACCAACGTTTTATGGAACAATTCCAACAAATTACAAATCCATTGCAAAAATTTGCCCAAGAAATTTCGATAATTTCCAAAGGATTGATGGATTTACAAAAAGACATTACATTGAGACGATGTGTGGTAAATGGAGAGGAATTGATGAGCCGAATTTCACTGTAATTTCAACATCAAAAATAATAATTAGTACTTATCACATTTGAAGTTGCGAAGATGCTTGGGATCGTTTGGAGGCGCACAACAAACAAGTCCAACGAATTCTAAGCCATTTTATGGGACAATTTTGGCGAAGGGAAATTGAACGAGTTCAACGGCAACAAAATGCGGTGAAAGAGAAAGTTGAGGAAATGAAACAATTACAGAGATTGGCTCAACGAGCACTTCAGGTTTTAATTTCCAATTTGTGAATATTTTTAAATATTATTCACAGATTTCTCAACAATTAAAACCTTTCGCCACGCAAATGGCCAACCTAATTTCGGTGATTGATGTGAGACGTGGTGGCACGGTTACTCCATCACCGATGGAACAAATTTGCCTGGAAATTACACAAATTGAACCGGATAGTGCGGGTAGGGTGGCCGCAATTGAAAAGGAGGAAGAATTGAGAAGATTGGCAAAATTGGAAGTGGAAAAGGCAACATTTGATCAAAAAGAAGCCGTCAAAATGCGACAAAAATTAAAAGAAGTGAAAATTGCACCAGCAAAACAACAACGAACTTCGCTCATCCTAGAGATGGACCGTGACCGTTCACAACAATTGTCCACTTATGGCAGTAATAATTCAACCAATTCATGCCTTTCTTCACCAATGGCCATCAAAAAACGACAACAATTACAAAGGTTTTAGGACATATCACAAATAAAATGAATTTATTTTGTTTAGCCGTGTCCATCGAAATTCGGAAAGTGCCATTTTGGAAACTTCGTCTACTTCAAAATTTTCTGGTGAATTAACTGTGAGCTTGGAAGAGAATGAACAACCTCCTCCTCAATTTGCTGCAATTTCGCCACTCAATTCAACCACAATCAAACAAATGCCAAAGAATATTGAAAAGACCATCTGCCTGAGACAGGAAGGAATTGACGAAGAAACTTTACAAATTAAATTGGATAAGCAAGAATTAGGCGATAATACTCCATCTCCATCCGAAAATCAAACAACAATTAACTCATCTTCAACTTCTACCACCGGTGCCAATATAATTCGCTCACAAACCCAAAACAGGGACCCTTCAATACTTCTAGTCAGAGAAAAATTACTTCAATCAATTCGAGAAAAAGTGCAAAAATTTGACCCATAAAAAAGCATAATTCACAATTTATATATTTTTTTTATTTGTTTATACAATAAAAATATGTGGAATAAAATGACATATTGAATAAAATGTGTGTAAAATTATGTAATTTGTGCATATTTTCGTGCAAATTCCAATAGCCTCTCCCTGTTCTCTTGGTTCAATGAGGGCTTCACATTTTGCAATGCTTCATCAAAATCATCCATGTTGATTGGCCTCAAATCGGAGGCAGTTATTTTGGAGACCTGGGAACGTTCGACCGAGCGAAGTGGGATCAGTGCGGCAGTTCGACACAATGCGTCCAAATCCGAATATGAATAAAATTCCGTCTGTGATGCCAAATATCTATAAATTTATTGGGGGCTTAGACTTTAAATAAAGATTTAAAAAACTCACTCAAAATCATTGTCCCTCAGTGATACACGGGTATTGCTTTCTTGGAACGTCCTTTTTATCTGCAAATATTTTAAAATTATTTCCCAAATAATTTTGACATTTACCATACTGGCCCGGGCCCTCCAATCCGGCAAATCGATAAAAATTCTCTTCGGGAAACGTCGCAAAATTCCTTCGTCCAGCTCGAATGGTCGGTTGGTTGCGGCCAAGATTAAAATCCTATCATTTGATTTTGCATTGCATCCATCAAGCTGGATCAAAAATTCCGTCTTGACACGTCGGGCAGCCGCATTTTCATTTTCACACCGCTCGCACAACATGGAATCGACCTCGTCTTAAAATTATCAAAAATAAATAAGTTAAAAATGATAAATACCAATAAAAATGATTGAAGGTTGCGCATTTTTGGCAATTTGAAATAGGGCCTGGACCATCTTCTCGCCGTCGCCAACCCATTTTGACCTAAATTGTTTTAATAATAATTATCAATGAATTATAATCCATACATTATTGTTGCTGCCGAAATGTTGAAAAAGGTCGAATGGCATTCATTGGCCACTGCTTTTGCTAACATCTAGAATTTATTTTAAATTATTTTTTTAGTTTCAATTTTACCGTTTTCCCATTCCCCGGTGGTCCAAAAAGCAAAATCCCTTTTGACGGCGCACGCAATCCAGTGAACAATTTCGGGTTAAGTGAAGGCAGCACCACACTCTCTTCCAATGCCAATTTTGCTGAACCATTACCTTCAATGCTTCTCATTTTGATGTCTGTCGTGGGCAAAATTGTTGAAAGTATTTCCTCGCCGAATTTTGAATTAACATTTTTCAGAAGCACAATCCTATCAACGCATTTCTCAAAAAATAATTATTCAGTTCAAAAGAAAATAAGTCTTAATAAACCTTTGCAAAGGACGAAGTAGTGGAAGATTTTTGTTGGACGGTTTTGGTTACAATGACCGCAGAGTCGCATCCATCCAGCCCTTCTATAAATTTTTATTGTAAATTTAAATTATTTCGAAAAACCCACTTAATGTGTTTAGACGTTCCTGTGCCATTTCCAAATGTTTTGACAATTTTTGGTGTTCAATTCGAATTTCATTGCTTTTGTTCGCCGGACAAGAAAATGCTTGGATTTTAAGTGCCATCAGAAGATCCTTGAAAATTAAGACCGTTATTAAAAAGAAGTAAAGAAAGAATTTACATTGATTGCCCTTTTGTAAAGCGTAATGACGCCGGCTTTGTCCCCTCCTGAATTTATATTATTTACTATTACGTTGTTAATAACAAAAAAACAAACTTTGTTCATCGGCTGTGATAGCTTTATCCAAATTTTCCTTTGCTTTGCTGCAATTGGTTTTGAACAAATTGTAATTGGCATATTCTACATCCGAATTCGCTGGAAGTGCTTTCGGTTTCGATATCATTGGGTTGAAAAATAAATGAATTAATTGCCGAAATACTCGCTGGAATTTTAATAACGATTCGATAAGCATAAAACCTTGAAATAAATTAATATTCAAAAGAAATTATATCAGCTATTGAAAATTAGCCTAAAAATTTTGAGCTCTGTGGCCCATTATTTTTTGTCAAACTATAAAAGAAGCTAAAGTTGTATTGTAATAGCATAGCTTCTTAATAAATTTTATAAAACTTTATAAAAAAAACAATGAGAATTGAGAAATGAATGAGTGATAGTGATATTAATGTGATGTTGATTATTTATTCCATGCTTAATCAAAGCAAAATTTGTGTTATCTTATTAAGCAAAAACAAGCTAATTTTCATTTTCATTCCCAAAGAATATTAAAATCATATTTATATTTAGGCATCATCCTTAAAAGTAAAACCGACCTTTTCGGTTGTAAAATAAAACTATGAATATCAACAAACAAAATCCGGCTGTTTTACCAATGAGGTTTTATGCAAATTGGGACGTTGATAGGACATCTTCACCTATCGCAGTGCAAAGGTTTAATTAATTAGTAATTCAAAGATTTTAATAATCTTTTTAGAAATTTATCAATGGTTTTTACTCGATTAATCTTCACAAAAACGTTGGTGGAAACGGAAAATACTCCGATCACAATTGCTGTCCGTCTTCAAAACAATCGACGGATTTTACGCAGCAATGACCTATCAATTTTTCCTTCTCGACTCGACACACCATTGGATATTTCATTCACAATACAATATTGTCACTTTATCAAACGCAAATTGAATGTTCTTCAAATCCTAATTCAACGCCGTAAACGTTATAAAAATCGGCAAATTCCTGGATTTAAAACACTGGCAATGGGCCATCTTAATTTGGACGAAATATTACAATTTGGTGGCTCGCGTGAAGTTATTATTTGGGACACCACTTGTTTGCGTCAAAAAGCCCGACATTCAATGAGAGGTAAAATTCAACTAATAAAATTTAACATATTAACTTAAACTTTAAAGAACTTCATGCCGGAAAAATTTTCATAACAAATTGCTACACCCAAGCAGCCGATTCTTCAGATGTTTACACCGCTGCACCTTTAAATTCGCGGCAACAACGGCTGGTTACGGCCATCAACGAGAAAGAACCAGTTTTGAGTGAAGAGGAAGAATTTTCTTCCGGCGATGACAGCGAATCCGAAAATGATTATACACCAAGAGGAACAACGAATAATCATCCAATTGCATTTATTCAAAGAAGACAGAAAAAATTCTTGAAACAAAGGAATATAAAACAAAGAGTTTTGCAATTGCTTCGAAAATTTAAACCAGATGAGGAAACGGTTTGGCAATTTTCTATCTTGGTCAATAATTTATAATTTAAGACCGCATCGGAATGCCCACACACTTCTCGTTCCATTGTTGATCCTCCAACGGAGCAAGAACTCCAAGAAATATTTGAAGAATTGGGCAATATAAGCGATTCTGGACCGGAACTTGAGCCGGACAAATTAAGGCAATTTGATTTTAAATTAAATAATTTATTTGTTTATTTAAAGCATAATAAGCAATCCTCGGCCAAAAATTCGTCCATTTTTTGGTTCCAAATCGGATATAATGCCTCCAATCGCAGATTTTCAAAATGAAGAAGGCCTTTTCCTCTCGGATGAAATCACCGATGATAGCGAGGTTAATTAATAAAACAATCGATTATAATTAATTGGATGAATTTTTCAGATACAAAGTTCAGCAGAAGAACATCATCAAAAACAACAAGAGAATGAATTGAATGAAAGGAAGGGTTCAGCCAATTCTGTTGGAAAACCAACAAATTATGTTCGACCATTGCTGGTCCATTCGGAAACAATTAATTCAATTACATTGAATGAACAAAGACAGCAAAGAATGCTGGATCCGGTCGAAGAATTATTATCAAAATCCGAACAAATTGGCCCCCACCAAATTATGCCGGAACATTTGTGGATATGTTCCAGCGCTGATTTAACCTGGATTGGAAAAATCAATCCAAAATTATTAGAACCTTTGATTTTATTGGACTGTCCTTCATCGACCATCATTCGGTCATTGCTTCAAACAATTATTGGGAAAATACAAAATTTGTAAATATTTTTAAATTAATTTAATTTTAAAATTTAATTTTAGCTGCAATAATAATTCAATTTCGCCGCCAACCAAGATAATTGGTGTTTTGGTCGGAGATCATTTATTGGCAAATATTTTGAAAGCATATGTTCATCTTTTGCAAGACAAAGTAATTTTTGAATTTAAAATTTATTCTATTTCCAAATTTTAGGCCTGCAAAGAGGATTGGCTGAATTATTTGCGTTTTTCTCTGGTTCTTCCACCAAATTGTGCAATTGGTCGACTTTTAAGCCAAGTTGCCGGTTTTGGTGGATATTCGGAAGCAATTTGGAAAGTTCTTTCCCGTGTTTCAAAATCATTTGAGGGAACAAAAGGAGGGAATACGGCAGGAATTGCCGAACACAATGAAATTCGAAATTGTTTGGTCAATTTGACGCGAGGACAAAGCGGTCAAAGATGCACAAATTTACAAATTGGCGAAGTAATGTTAAGTGGACCTCCAACAAGGGTCGATCCAGAAGGAAAATCGCAGGTTAATTAAATAAAAATTGATTAAATAAATTAATTTATTCAGGTTTTTGTTCCATTTTTGGCAGAATTGCTGACTGGCTCAAATTTGAGCAGTGAGGCACCGGCATCCAGCTGCTATGATCCAAGTTTTTCCTCACTTTATTTTATTCGGCAAAACACAATTGGAGGTGGCGAGGATAATAGAAATGCGGCAGAGGTAAAATAAATCCACAAGAAAATGAGAATTAAATATTTTTTTCAGTGTCCAATGGAAATTCCTTCAATTTCGACCACTTCAACCGCACAATCCACTCGTGGATATCCAACCCAACATTCACAATCTTCACCAAGTATTCCTGCACTGACAATCGGCGAAATCAAAGATTTGAAGGAGGAGGAACATTTCTTTGAAAAAGGAGGAAATACATCTCCACCTCGGCACATCCTCCCTTCATCTTCCACAAAAAATTCGCCATCTCAACCAACAAATGAAACAAGCCGGGAACTTCAAATTGAATATTGGACCGTTCTGAGCTATCCGTGCACTTCCAACACTGCAAGCCAAAATGTCCATCACAGAGAGGATGCCAGCGGAACATCTTCATCGTCGAATGTTGGAAGCAAATTCTCAATGAAGGCATCCGTCCGGACATTGTCAATTGCCCGGGAGCCAATGACCAATTTACTCTCAATTTTGTTCGTTAAAGAGCGAAAAAAAGATAAAGTTTTGCAGAAATTGGGACGAAAAAATAGACAGGTTTTATTTGTATTAAAAATTAGTTACTAAATATTTAAGAAATCCATTGACACCGGTGCCGGATTTTGCCCACAAAGCCGCGTCGTTTCCGGTGTAAATCGAATTGTGTGCACCAGTGGATCATCGGGGATTGGCGGAGGAGGGAAAAAGGATGCAGCAATGGATTTAATCATAGACGGTGTTCTATGGAGGCAAATTCGATTCTTCCAAATCGGCGCCCAATGGCAAACTCACGTCAAATTATTTCCAGTTTCATTTCCAATGGAATTGCCAGCTTCAATGCCAATTTAATCAAAAATACTTGTCAATTTATAATTTTACAAATCATTTTAATCATATGTATAATTTCAGTGATAATATCAAATTATTTTAAATGCTTTTAATCAATTTAATAAAAATGGAATAATAATTTATTTTATTCATTATATTGTTTACCAAAACAATATTTATTTAATCTAAAAACTTTTTCTGATTAATTTTTATTAGTTTGATTAATGTTATATAATGGTGGAGGACGTAGATTGATCTCAACAATAATTAATAAAATGGAACAGAAAATGAGACTGGATTCGCCACAATTCAATGCATTATTTACGCCGGAATTGAAGAAACTGTCAAAATTGTTCGCCGACAATGGATTCGAATTGAGAATAGCCGGCGGTGCTGTCCGGGATTTATTCATGGGAAAATCACCGGCTGATGTGGATTTTGCGACGGATGCGACGCCAACAGAAATGAAGGAATTCTTCACAAGGGAGAATATTCGAATGTTCAATAAAAAGGGCGAAGAGCATGGTAAAAAATTATATTAAATATTTTAGTAAATTTTTTGTTATTAAGGGACAATAACATGCAGAATAAATGATAAGGAAAATTTCGAAATTACCACTTTAAGGTAAACCAAAATAAATTATTAATTTAATTTATTTTAGGATTGACACAGTTTGCGATGGAAGGAGAGCGGCGGTGGCATTTACCAAAAGTTGGGAACTAGGTTAAAAAAAAAGCACAAAATAATCCTCAATAATTGGTACATTTTCAGATGCATTTCGCCGTGATTTAACAATAAATTCATTATTCCTGGATTTGAATGGAATTGTGCATGATTTCACCGGAGGCATTGAGGATATAAAGAAAAGGCGAGTAGCATTTGTTGGCAATCCGGTGACCAGGTTACAAGAGGTAACAACAAATTCAAATTGATACAAAAATATTCCATCAATTTAGGATTATTTACGAATTCTTCGTTATTTTCGCTTTTATGGGCGAATCGCTGAATTGACGGCATCACATGAGCCCGAAAATATCAATGCAATCATCCAATGTCGGGATGGACTTAAAGTAGGTTGCCGAAATATTTCATTTAAATCGATTTGCTTATTTAAGGGAATTAGTGGTGAACGAATATGGATGGAATTGAATAAAATTTTGGTTGGCAGAATGGCCGCAAGATTGCTCAGAACAATGTTGGTAGAATGCGGTTTTGGCCCATTCCTCGCAATCCCATCAAATCGAATTGATGAATTCCAACGAATCACAGGGAAAAATGCACCCGAAGGAGAGGATGGTCCATTGGCCATTGAACCGAGCACCGCATTGGCAGCTTTATTCAACAATTCGGAGGACGCAAAAAAATTCCAAACTCGAAGTAAATGTTCAAATGCAGAGAGGACATTGTGCGAATTGATTGTTGCCAAAAGAGATGAAGCATTGGAAAAGAAAGAGGATTTGCTATTTTTCAAGAAGCAAATTTTGGAGGAAACTTTCGAGAGAGGAGGTTGGTCTATTAATAATATTGGAATTAATTAATTATCTAATTCAGGTGAATTGGAGAATTTAATCCGACATCAATGTGTGGAACTGATCAAATATATTGGGGCAGCGGACAGTGAAATTTGCAAGCAAATTGAACAATGGGAAATGGAGAAATTCCCAGTTGGAGGCTTTGATATGCTCGAATTGAATGTGGAAAAAGGACCCAAAATGAAGTAAAAACAAATTATTAAATTAAATATAAATTAATTCACTTTCATAGATCCACTCTCAGACATCTTTTCAATTTATGGATGGCAAGTGATTTTAAAATGGACAAAAATGAATTGCTGGAACATGTCAAAGATGTTGATGAAATTGCCAAATTGCAAGAAGGAATGAGAGGGAAGAAGAAAGTGCATTTGAAGCGAAAACATTCTTCAGAAAAAAAAAACAAACAAACATGACAAATGACTGAATTGTGCGCTTTTTCATTTTATTTTGTTTGAAATTTTAAAATATTAATAAATAGCCGTATTTTTTGTGCAATTATCATTGCGGGAAATCGTGTCCTTCTAGTCCCTTTTATGTAAATGAAAATTCCGTCTCCAAATGAGAAGAATACAACCTCTAATGAGGGTCTCTCTCTCTCTCAAAAAATCCCGGGGAGGGGAAGGGGGGACTCGGCAGGAACATTTGAGCTCATTTGTGGGTTTACCAACTAAACATTCGTCTACAATCATGAAAATAGGGATTTTGCCTGTTTCTTCATTATTTGCCACATTACCATTAATTCTGCTTGCAATAAATCCCGATAATCCGGTGAGAATTCTAATTTGACGTTGATTCTCATTATATAATAGCCTCCAGCTGGAAAGACGAATAAAGATGTCCGAGCCAGATATCCCAGTTTGATATTAATGCGCGAAAGTTTAATGCCAAATCCGACGGCAAGGCCACAAAAAAGCACCCGACATGTTCTGGAAATGCCCAAAGAAAGACCACAAAAAATGAGGAATACATTAATGGAGGTGTATATTTGACCAGAGTGAATAATTAATAAATTAATTTTACAGTCGTCAGCTTCGAAATTACGGCGTAAAAAGCCGATTTCAGCTCGTTACAAGAGCATTTTTGGCCATTCAAAAGTTAGGAAAAATTATAAATTATTTCCCAAATCACTTATTTTAGCCTTTGAGAGGCACTGAATTCACCCCATCCAACATTTTTCATTATACCGGAAAGTTAGCACAGTCACGGCGACAGACATTTAAATGGAGTCCAAGTGGAAGAACCGAGGATTATCTCCTATTCCCTCGTAATTGATTTAATCGATACATATAAATTCATTGAAATGATTTTATAATTGAAATTGAATAAATGAAAAAGAACAAAATAATAATAGTCAAATAAGATCTTTGTATGAGCGTCTTTGCTTATCTTTGAAGAAATAGTCCGGTTCTTGTTTCCATAATCCCATTTCGCGTTCATCACGCAGCTCATCCTGCTTCCGATAATTATGGTATTGGAGTAAATATTTGATCCTTTTCTGGAGTTGATGCCATTTGTGAGGAGCATTTTGTTCCAATTTTGATTTGTATAAATTCCGATAGTGGATCAGCTTGACAAGTTCATTCGCCTTGTGTTGACCGGGAAATCCGCGCAGCCAACGAGGGACATGGTATAAAAGTTGAGCAGGATGGACTTTGCCATTTCCGAGTAAATCAATGTAATCACCTTCGCCAAATCTTGCTTGACTTGGTCGCCATGCATCACGAATCTGAAACGAAATTTACAAAATAAGAAAATGATGAAAGATAAACCTTGGATTTTGGTCTAAATAATGGCTCTCGACATTCCGGAATCCGTGGTAATTGGTCTACGCCCGGACGATGATATCGATAGAAATAGCCCACTTAATATATAGGATTATAAATGAGGATGATTTTATTTTATTTAACTCACTATCATTAACTTTCACCTCCCTTTTCCGATGATCATCTACAATTCGGGGAATTTGTGATCGATCATGCCAAAATCTAACAAAATTGAGCCGGTTTGGAAATGTTGAAATAACATTGATTGTTCGGTTCATTGTTCTGCTGAAAAATTTAATTAATTAAAAGTATAAAAATTATGCGAAAATGAATAAATTTTAACTAGTGAAATCTATCTAACCTAAAACCCTTCTTTTTTACAATCTATTCTATGTTCTGTCTTCTCTCTTCTCTCCTAAACCCAACATATGTAATATGTAATATCTAATATGTACATTTTTTTGTAAGAGATTTTGGTTTGGTCAAATTTTAAGAAAAATCCACGCCTTTTTGAGGTATTTAAAAATTTAATTTTTTAGATCTAATAAAAATTTTTAAAATTCTAAACAACGAAAGGAAAATGCTCGAACTCATCAGCGTACAACTTTCTTTATTGCTTCTAATAATATTATTTTCTGCACTTGGAATATTTTGCTTAATATGGTGGGTATTCTTTTCTTAAAAAACTATTATTTGTAATTTTTCAGCCTTTCTTTTTTTACGCCGTGGCCTCGTCGTGATAAATCCTATTTCTCGGCTATTAGAAGACATTATAATTCACATGAAAAATTTGCAACTCTGCTGGAAAATGCCAAGGAGACGGAGGATTCACGATGGTACCGATACACAAAACCTGAAGTTTATTTAACAATAATTGTGCCAGCAATGAATGAAGAGGTTTCATTTTTTATTAAATCCCGATACATTAAGTATTTTTAAGTTTCGGTTACCATTGATGTTAAATGAATGCTTGACATATCTGAAAGAAAGGACAAAAGAAGATACTGATTTCACTTATGAGGTATTAGTATGTTTTTGATCATTTAAATCATTGATAAAATTAATTAATATTCAGGTAATTGTCGTCGATGATGGGAGTTCAGATGCGACAGCTGGTATTAAATCATTCACAAATTTAAATTTTAATGGACAATTTTCAGATATTGCATTCAATTTTTCTCAACAATATCCAATTTTTGTTCACAAACTTCCACAAAATATCGGCAAAGGAGGTGCAGTTCGTGAAGGTGTCCTGTGTGCTCGTGGTCAATTTATATTGTTTGCTGATGCCGATGGCGCAACAGAATTTTCGGATTTGGAGAAACTGGAACAACAAATGAGAACACTGTGCAATGGTGAAAATAGCTCCCCGGATGAACCAGCAGATTGGACACATCCGGCCATTGTCGTCGGTTCAAGAGCACATTTGGAAAAGGAAGCAATCGCAAAAAGATCTTTATTTCGCACAATTCTCATGATTGGATTTCACACTTTGGTTTGTATTTATATCCATTTTCAATTAATATTAGTCAATTAGGTTTGGATATTCACTGTTCGTTCAATTCGTGACACTCAATGTGGCTTCAAAATGTTCAGGTTTTCATCTTTCATATTGAAATAATTATGTTTATTTTAGTCGTTCAGCCGCCGCAAAATTATTCACCCAAATGCATATTGAGCGATGGGCTTTTGATGTGGAATTAATTTATCTGGCTGAAATGCAACATTTTTCATTGGCCGAAGTGGCTGTTGAATGGACTGAAATTGATGGCTCAAAAGTGACTCCAATATTTTCCTGGCTTCAGATGGGGCGCGATATTCTACTTATTTGGTATCGATATAATTTTGGCATTTGGAAAATTGGAGAAACATGAATTTTGCTGATTTATATTAAATTATTTCCATTTCCACAAATTTTCCAAATATTAACTTTTGCTTTACTTATATTTATTTCTATATT
This sequence comes from Pratylenchus scribneri, assembly GCA_030063045.1. Classification (NCBI taxonomy): domain Eukaryota; kingdom Metazoa; phylum Nematoda; class Chromadorea; order Rhabditida; family Pratylenchidae; genus Pratylenchus; species Pratylenchus scribneri. The sequence goes on from JAQSEB010000033.1 coordinate 1,496,997, forward strand.
TGTTGAATAAAAATTAAATTTGGACAAAATTTTATTGTTAAATATAAATATGTTTATTTTGTACAAATGTACTTTTAATTAATATCATCATCATTACATTAATTATATTTTTTAGAAAAGAAAAGATGACAAAAAGCAAAGAAGACGGTCGAAAAAGTAAATCAGCAGATAAGTCGAATATCTCAAAAAATCCAAAAGCAGACAAAAATGAAGAAAAAGCAGATGAAGCGAAAGAACAAAATAATAAAAGAAATTTGGACGATGAAACAATGACAATGGGAGAGGAGCGCGTAATAAATGTAAATTATTCAATTAAATGTTATAATTCAACATTTTTTCACACAGACATCTGACCCAATTCCATTCCCTGGCAATTGGGATGTGAACAATTACAAAGAACAAATTTGTATTCGAATTGTCAATCAAAGTCCAAATGGGCTGGATTTGGATTTTGATTTGGTGAATGTTGAGGCGCCAATTGCCAATGCTCTGCGTCGGATTTTAATCGCCGAGGTTTTTATTGAATAATCAAAATATTTTTAAAAATAATCGGATTTAAGGTACCAACGATGGCCATTGAAAAGGTTTTCCTCTATCAAAACACATCATGCATTCAGGCAATTATCTACCATTAAATTGGTTTCTAATGATTAATTTTAGGATGAAGTTCTTTGCCATCGTCTTGGCCTAATCCCCATTAAGGCGGACCCAACAAAATTTGCATTTCCGCTGGCCACAAATTCAAATGCCGCCCAACAACCGATGAACACGGATATTCTTGATGAGGAACCAGCCGGCGAACCAAAGAGGAATTTAATATTCGAATTGAATGTTGTCTGCCCAAATGGGGAGAAAGGGAAGAAAAAGAAGGAAAAAGGAGGAGGAAAGGTTGGAATAAATTTGATGGGCGGAGGGAGTGATGGCGAGGATATTGTGAAGGAACCGGGCGATTCCGGGAATTGGGTGCTCTACACGAGTGCATTCAAATGGATTCCAATTGGTGATCAGAAAAAGGAATTCCAACAAAATCCACCACAAATCGTCCATAAAGACATTATTTTGGCCAAAATGCGTCCGGGACAAGAAATTGAAGCCAGGTTTTTTTTACAATTAAATTTAATTATTTGCATTTTAGATGCCATTGTGTGAAAGGCATTGGAAGAGACCATGCAAAGTTTTCGCCTGTCGCAACCGCAACCTACCGAATGTTGCCACAAATTAAATTGAAAAGAGATGACTTTGACGATGAACAATTTGGCCGACTTCAATCAAGTTTTTCAATTGGAGTAATTGGAAAGGATGAACGAACCGGACGGGCATATATGAAGGATGCGAGGGCAGACACATCAAGCAGGAATATTTACATGCACGATGATTTGAAGGATGCGGTGGAAATGGGCAAAAAGAAGACGCATTTTATTTGTAAGAAATGAAATATTCTTTTTTAATTTATTAATTTTTTAGTTAGTGTTGAGTCAACCGGCGCAATGCCAGCAAACAAATTGGTTTGGGAAGCATGTGAGATTATGAAAAAGAAGGCAGAAAGTTTGCGCAAAAATATTACCAACAAGTTGAATTCATTACAACAATTGTGATGGATGGAAAAACGCATGGCTGACTCAAATTGTTAATTTATTTATTTGTTTTTGTTTTCAAACCAATAAAATTTGTTTAATATTGATTAATTTCATATATTGATTTTCAATTCATTTTATATTTGAATTCCATAATTCTTATTAAAACTTTTGTAAATATTTTTAGCGAAATTACAAAATGACTGCCGTAAAATGCACACATTCTCGTCTTTCATTCATCCCTTTCACTACATACATCGACCCAGTTTTTTGGAATGAAGTTAATCGACTCAAACTGAATGAATGGCAATTGGATGAATCACCAAAACCTTTGCATGCCATCTTTACTATTCGTAATTTAAGCAGTAAATATTTATTTAAAAATTTTACTATTCTCTTAGATGGTGCACAACCTTCGGACAGTTTAATCTGTTTGGAACAAGATTCTTTTAACCCGAAACAAATTGCTGGTGAAAATATTCACTTTGAAACTGGACAATGTTCAATCAATGGTACATTTCATCTTTTAAATACGAAGAAGAGTTTTATGGAGATGGACAGACGAAAAATGCTCGAGAACTTCGCTGAGTCGGTATTTTGTTTAGTCATTTTTACGATTTAATTTTTAATGATATTTTAGTTATGGACAATCATTGGCACAAAACAATGGCTACAACAACCACATTTGCTCAACTTTTTCTATTTAACCGCATTTGCTGTACGTATTTACATTATTTAAAATACTAATGAATTCTCAATTTAGGACGTTAAAAATTACACATATTTTTTCTGGAATTGCATCCCGGTATTGCAATTTCCTCACAATATTCGGCAAAGAAAATTTGAAGAATCTTCTTTATTTACAATTTCAACCGAATTGCATTCCCTCATTTTTGATTACTCTTCAAAAAACGACCATCAACCATTTTTGCTGATTGACGAAAAACCAACGAAATTAACTGAATTGGCTACGCTGAATTCTCCAAATGAATTCATCTTCGTCTTTCCAAGCCCCTCTGAAATTCAATCAAAATTTGGTTGGCCTCTTCGAAATTTATTGGCTGCCATCGCTCATTTAAGGTTTAAAAAACAAAATATTAAATTAAAAATTAATAATTATTTCAGACCAGATTGGACGAGTTTACGAATATTGGCATTGACTCGTCTTCGAGAGCATAGTTTTACTGCCATAATCGAATGGGATAAATTGCAAGAAGATTATGACAAAACACCGCCGAAATGTGCTGGCTGGGAACGGACTTCGGATGATAAACTCACATTTCGAAGTGTCAATCTCAGATTTATGTTTGATCCGATCAAGTATGTTTTTATCTTTTTTTTACCATTTTCTCCTTATTACTATTTTTTCAGAATTATGGAGCAAACCGTGGATTTGAATCTGAAATTAATTCGTTGGCGTCAAGCACCATCCATCAATCTGGACAAATTCACTAATCTTCGAGTCCTTCTTATTGGCTCCGGCACACTCGGCTGCAACATTTCAAGAGCCCTGCTTGGCTGGGGCGTCCGCCAATTCACATTCATCGATTTTGCCACTGTCAGCTACAATAATCCAATCCGGCAATCTCTCTTCTGCTTCGACGACTGCCAATCTGGGGATAATCCAAAAGCAATTGCAGCAGCCAATGCCCTCAAACGCATTTATCCCCTAGTCGATGCTAAAGGGTTCCACATGAAAGTGCCAATGCCCGGTTATCCATATAATGATGAAGGTGGGTACTGCTAATTTTATATAATATCTTCTTCATCCTCTCCTCATCATCCTCTTCATTATCTTCTTCATCCATCTCTCATCATCCTCATCATTTTCTTCTTCTTCATCATCTTTTTCCTTTTTAGCACCTAAACTGCAATAGTACCTAAAATTTTTTATAATTCATAGGCATTTAGCTAGTTCCTATAAAAACAAATAATTCATTTTAAACTCGCAAACCAAATAATAATTAAATTAAATTACAGAAACAAATCACATCAAAGAGCAATGCCGTCAATTGGAGGAATGCATCCGAGAATGCGATGTATTATTCCTGGTAATGGACAGCCGAGAATCACGATGGTTACCCACTCTGTTGGCCGCCGTTCACAACAAATTGGCTTTGACTGTTGCTCTCGGCTTCGACGACTTTGTCATCATAAGGCATGGCGCAAATCCTCCAAAAGAAGAACAAGAATCAACAACGACCAATGATTTATCAATTCAATCAACGAGTGGAATTAGTCGGAGGGAACTCCCCGGCTCACTTCTTGGCTGCTATTTTTGCAATGATGTTACGGCACCCGGGAATTCAACTTCGGATCGAGCATTGGACCAGCAGTGCACAATTTCACGGTCCGGCATTTCCATGATTGCTTCAGGTTTTAAATCTAATAAAATATTGATTAACCGTAATATTTACATAGGATTGGCCACTGAATTGCTGGCTTCTCTCCTCCAACACCCGCTTGGTGCTGAAGCCCCTGCCAGAATAGGCAATGCTGAACCGGACGAATTCGCCACAGTTTTGGGTGCGGTGCCTCATCAAATCCGTGCATTCCTCTCAAGATTCCATCAAATTACACCTACGATTCAAAGATTCAATCGATGTACGGCATGTGGTCAAAAGGTAAGAAATAATGGGGATAAAAGTCCAATGATGGTTTACACCATTTTAGGTTCAACAATTGTACAGAGAACAGGGTTTTGCATTTTTGGATCGAATTTTCAAAGTACCAACTGAATTGGAACAGCTAACTGGACTTACGGAATTGCAGGAACAAGCTAATGAATTCCAAGAGGCGATGATAGAATTGGATGATAATATTAGCGTTTCCAGCAGTGTTTAAAATCCTCTTCATGCCTTCTTTTTTTTAAATTTTCATAATGTATAAATTTTAATATATAATTTAATTATCACTTATTTTATCATATTGATTTACCAATTCACATTTTATATTTGAAAATCAATTCAAAAAAAATCAATTTAATTAATTGTTATTATTTTAGATTATTTTTTACGGGTGCAAAATGGATACTCCCAAAAAATCTGCAAATTTCATTTATGGCACTTCCGGATTTAGAGCCGAAGCAACGCTGCTGAATGATGTTGTTCGTCGCACTGCATATTATGCTGCCAAAAGAGCAAAGTAATTTACTAAATATAATTTAATTTGATTATTTTGTTTTAAGGGATTTATGCAAATCAATTGGACTTATGATAACAGGTAATCCAATTTAATCCATTATTATTTAATTTTTGCCAAATTCGTAGCATCGCATAATCCTGCTCAGGACAATGGCATAAAATTGATCGATTGGAATGGCCAAATGGTGCCAATTTGGTGCGAAAATGAATTGACCGAAATTGTGAATGCCAGCCAAGAGGAATTCCGACTTTATGTGGAAAAAAATTCGAAGAATAATTGTGATGAAATCAGCAAAAGGGGAATGGTCATCATTGGAACTGACACTCGGCATTCTTCACCAAAACTCCTTCAAGAGGCAATTGAAGGGGTCAAAATGTTTGGGAATGGAATCACCGCCAAAATATTTGGTTTATTTTAACATTAAAAAAACTGAATTTGTTTTTAGAATCGCACACAACCCCACAACTTCATTTCATTGTCCGTTCATTCAATGATGGCATTTGGTCAGATGGCATTTATATTTCCACTTTTCGGACTGCATTCACCGAATCATTCAAGGTTTGAATTTATTTTTGAATTTATCATTTATTCCGTTGAATTTTAAGTTAGTTCCATTGCGTGCTGATAATTGTTCTTATGACAAAAAACTTTTCGTGGATTGTGCCAATGGAGTCGGTGCACTCTGGGTCCAAAAATATTTGGATGGAATTATTCCATTGGAACTCACTGTGCTCAATGACCAAATTGATAAGGGTGAACTTCAGAATAATGAGGTTTTATTCATGCAATTAATTTTGCTATTTTTAATTTATATTTCAGTGTGGCGCCGATTTTGTGAAGATCCAAGCTGAATTGCCGTCCAATTTCGAAAATATTCCGGTGGGTTCAAAATGTGCCTCGCTGGATGGGGATGCGGATCGACTCATTTATTTTTACCCAAATGGAAATGACACAAAAGTCTCATTGCTCGACGGGGATCATATTTCGGCACTTTTTGCCAAATTCATCAAACAAGTTTATTTAATATTTAAATTAATTAATTCATTTATTTTAATTTTAGCAATTCAATGAAGCCAAACGAATTGGCCAACCAATTCCGCTCACATTTGGAATTGTGCAAACCGCCTATGCCAATGGGAATTCAACGCGATATTTTATGGAAAAATTGGTTAATTTTTATTAAATTAAAATTAATTAATTTTAATTTGAAGGGTCTCAAACCAAAATTGACAAAAACTGGAGTGAAACATTTGGAGGAGGAAGCACGAAAATTTGACATTGGAATCTATTTTGAGGCAAATGGCCATGGCACGGTGTGCTTTAGCGAAGAATTCGAGGATTTTATCCGGGACTGCTTTACAGTCAAATTGAGACGGTTTTAATCATTAAAAAACAAATAATTTTGTATTTTTTCAGTTCAAAAGTGCCACTTCACATTGAATTGCTGGCACTTTTTTCCAAATTGGTCAACAAAATCGTGGGCGATGGAATTGCCGATTTGCTGGCCGTCGAATGTTTGCTTCGTTATTTTGATTGGTCAATCCAGGATTGGGAATCGAATACTTATCAAAATATGCCAAATGTCCAGCTGAAAGTGCCAATCAAAGATCGGTCCATTTTTTCAACGGCCGAAGACAATGAGACTAAATTGGTTCGACCACCGGGTAAACAAGAGGAAATTGACAAAATTATCGAGGAATTCCCCGGCTCAAGGGCATTCATAAGGTCAACAGAAAATATTTAAAATATTTGAATTATTTTGGTTTTTAGACCATCTGGAACGGAACAAATTGTTCGAATTTATGCGGAAGCAAAAACGCAGGAAGAAGCCAACAAATTGGCGAATCGATTGGCCAAACTTATTGAATGAATTTACATAAATGGAATTATTATTGTTGACTTTCCTATCTTTTTGTTGAGCTTAATTTTATATTTTATGATTATTTTTTCATATTTTCTCATTTCAAATAATTTTTAAAAATATAAATATTATTTATTCATTTTTATTATTAAATGAATGATTTTTATTTCATTATATTTTATCAATTAATTTTCCAATTTAATATTTTTGTAGATGGCAAAATTGTATAGAATCAACAAAGGAGGAGGGACCAAAAATGATTCAAAATCAGTCCGGTTCGATTTAGAAGAGCATTCCCAAAATGAGAAGGATGAGGTGGAAGATATAATCGGCGGTGTTCAGGTTTATTTTAGAATTTTTAAATTATTCCAATTTTAAATTTGAAGGAACGTTTCCCTGGATTTTTTGAAATGCCCGAATGTTGTGTTCCATTCGAAATGGCATTCATTCCGGCTGATGGTCAAAATGTTCAATTTAACGGTGATATTCAGCACCGTGGATTTCCTCAACCAATCGAATTGGCCACCACTTCCGCATCATCAAGTACAATTGAATCAAAGGAAAATGAAAAAGGTAAAGAAAATATTTCAAAAAATGAACCAAATTAATTAATTATAGGTAAAAGTTTATTCGCTCAGCGCTTTGAAATAATTAATCAGAAAAATGGGCCAAAACAATCGGATTTGAGGGAAAAAGAAAATGAGGGAACAAAAACAAAGGCAATTTCGGAAATTATCAAAAATTTGGAAATTATTAATGCAACCAAAAGGACAATAAATTCCACAGAACCACAACGACTGGCAATGGTACATCCTAAATTATTATAATTTAAGCCTAAAATTTAGGATCCAGTTCAAATGGATTTGGCCTCAAAATGTCTGGGCAATGTTCTGCCTCGAATCGAACAACAAATTGTGCGTCTTTTTGATTCACTCAAATGCTCAAATTCAAAAACAAATCAAATTGACATTTTGGAGGAAGCCCGAACCAATTTGGATTCAATTCGTTCACTTTATTTGGAACAAGTGTAAAAATTAAATATATTTTATTATTTAATAAATTTAAATTTAGTGAAAATGAAGAGAGCGGTCGACGCATTTGGGTTTTTGCCAAAGGCATGGTCGAGCCATTGGCTGATCCCGCTTGGATGTTGGTTGGTTATTTTTTTAAATATCAAAGAATTATCAATCATTAAAAAAATTAGATACCAATTCGACGGGTTTTGGATGCAATTCAACAAAGGAGGTTAAATTAAATTATTGATTAATTATTAAATAAATTATGTTAGTTCATTTTGTGCAACGCCGGACGATGTTGAAATTGTCCGGCTCTCCCTATTATGGACCGTTCTTTTAATGCGCGAAAGGAATGCACTGTTCAAAGGATTCACAAACCCGAGTGGATTTTACTGCCGATTGGCTGAAATTTTCTTAATTGGTTTGCCAATATTATTAATTTGATTCTCGTATATTAACAAATTCATTTTTAGGACCTGAAGTTTTTCTTTACGATGAAAAAATCACACAATGCATTTCAATAATCATTGATGAATATTTGTTGGAAGCAGGCCTCAAAGGACAAATTAACATCCTACTCAATGAACCAATTGCCGGATTGGATGCTTTTATGCCATTGTATGTATAGAAAATATTTCATTAAAAAATTAATTAATTTTTGCAGTTATGCAGATTTATTGCGAAGTTTTGAGGAATTTTCCTCCGGCGATCCAAATTTCTCTTTGATTTTGTTAATCGGTGGCTATTTAAACAATTCCCGATTGGATGCCTTATTGACCCTCCAGGCACTTTGGTCGCCACAAAGAAATGTTGTTCGGCAAATTAGACTTCCAATGGACGGAAGAATGGTTCGTTTTTGTGGAAAAATCAGAGTGATTTATTTAAAAAATAACTTTTTCAGGAATTATTTTTGCAGCATTTGAAGATGCAAAATAACGAAAATATGGATGAAATATTTGGAGAAGAATCACAAAAAAGCATTGAATGGCAAGAATATACAAAATTGATGGGCCATTACGAAAATGCATTGAAAAATGGGACTGTGACCACTGAACGAAATCCAATGATTTTCGAAATTGCCGAATATGAATTAAAAAAATTTAATGAAAAATACATTAAGTATTTTTAAGTTTCGGTTACCATTGATGTTAAATGAATGCTTGACATATCTGAAAGAAAGGACAAAAGAAGATACTGATTTCACTTATGAGGTATTAGTATGTTTTTGATCATTTAAATCATTGATAAAATTAATTAATATTCAGGTAATTGTCGTCGATGATGGGAGTTCAGATGCGACAGCTGGTATTAAATCATTCACAAATTTAAATTTTAATGGACAATTTTCAGATATTGCATTCAATTTTTCTCAACAATATCCAATTTTTGTTCACAAACTTCCACAAAATATCGGCAAAGGAGGTGCAGTTCGTGAAGGTGTCCTGTGTGCTCGTGGTCAATTTATATTGTTTGCTGATGCCGATGGCGCAACAGAATTTTCGGATTTGGAGAAACTGGAACAACAAATGAGAACACTGTGCAATGGTGAAAATAGCTCCCCGGATGAACCAGCAGATTGGACACATCCGGCCATTGTCGTCGGTTCAAGAGCACATTTGGAAAAGGAAGCAATCGCAAAAAGATCTTTATTTCGCACAATTCTCATGATTGGATTTCACACTTTGGTTTGTATTTATATCCATTTTCAATTAATATTAGTCAATTAGGTTTGGATATTCACTGTTCGTTCAATTCGTGACACTCAATGTGGCTTCAAAATGTTCAGGTTTTCATCTTTCATATTGAAATAATTATGTTTATTTTAGTCGTTCAGCCGCCGCAAAATTATTCACCCAAATGCATATTGAGCGATGGGCTTTTGATGTGGAATTAATTTATCTGGCTGAAATGCAACATTTTTCATTGGCCGAAGTGGCTGTTGAATGGACTGAAATTGATGGCTCAAAAGTGACTCCAATATTTTCCTGGCTTCAGATGGGGCGCGATATTCTACTTATTTGGTATCGATATAATTTTGGCATTTGGAAAATTGGAGAAACATGAATTTTGCTGATTTATATTAAATTATTTCCATTTCCACAAATTTTCCAAATATTAACTTTTGCTTTACTTATATTTATTTCTATATTTGTTGAATAAAAATTAAATTTGGACAAAATTTTATTGTTAAATATAAATATGTTTATTTTGTACAAATGTACTTTTAATTAATATCATCATCATTACATTAATTATATTTTTTAGAAAAGAAAAGATGACAAAAAGCAAAGAAGACGGTCGAAAAAGTAAATCAGCAGATAAGTCGAATATCTCAAAAAATCCAAAAGCAGACAAAAATGAAGAAAAAGCAGATGAAGCGAAAGAACAAAATAATAAAAGAAATTTGGACGATGAAACAATGACAATGGGAGAGGAGCGCGTAATAAATGTAAATTATTCAATTAAATGTTATAATTCAACATTTTTTCACACAGACATCTGACCCAATTCCATTCCCTGGCAATTGGGATGTGAACAATTACAAAGAACAAATTTGTATTCGAATTGTCAATCAAAGTCCAAATGGGCTGGATTTGGATTTTGATTTGGTGAATGTTGAGGCGCCAATTGCCAATGCTCTGCGTCGGATTTTAATCGCCGAGGTTTTTATTGAATAATCAAAATATTTTTAAAAATAATCGGATTTAAGGTACCAACGATGGCCATTGAAAAGGTTTTCCTCTATCAAAACACATCATGCATTCAGGCAATTATCTACCATTAAATTGGTTTCTAATGATTAATTTTAGGATGAAGTTCTTTGCCATCGTCTTGGCCTAATCCCCATTAAGGCGGACCCAACAAAATTTGCATTTCCGCTGGCCACAAATTCAAATGCCGCCCAACAACCGATGAACACGGATATTCTTGATGAGGAACCAGCCGGCGAACCAAAGAGGAATTTAATATTCGAATTGAATGTTGTCTGCCCAAATGGGGAGAAAGGGAAGAAAAAGAAGGAAAAAGGAGGAGGAAAGGTTGGAATAAATTTGATGGGCGGAGGGAGTGATGGCGAGGATATTGTGAAGGAACCGGGCGATTCCGGGAATTGGGTGCTCTACACGAGTGCATTCAAATGGATTCCAATTGGTGATCAGAAAAAGGAATTCCAACAAAATCCACCACAAATCGTCCATAAAGACATTATTTTGGCCAAAATGCGTCCGGGACAAGAAATTGAAGCCAGGTTTTTTTTACAATTAAATTTAATTATTTGCATTTTAGATGCCATTGTGTGAAAGGCATTGGAAGAGACCATGCAAAGTTTTCGCCTGTCGCAACCGCAACCTACCGAATGTTGCCACAAATTAAATTGAAAAGAGATGACTTTGACGATGAACAATTTGGCCGACTTCAATCAAGTTTTTCAATTGGAGTAATTGGAAAGGATGAACGAACCGGACGGGCATATATGAAGGATGCGAGGGCAGACACATCAAGCAGGAATATTTACATGCACGATGATTTGAAGGATGCGGTGGAAATGGGCAAAAAGAAGACGCATTTTATTTGTAAGAAATGAAATATTCTTTTTTAATTTATTAATTTTTTAGTTAGTGTTGAGTCAACCGGCGCAATGCCAGCAAACAAATTGGTTTGGGAAGCATGTGAGATTATGAAAAAGAAGGCAGAAAGTTTGCGCAAAAATATTACCAACAAGTTGAATTCATTACAACAATTGTGATGGATGGAAAAACGCATGGCTGACTCAAATTGTTAATTTATTTATTTGTTTTTGTTTTCAAACCAATAAAATTTGTTTAATATTGATTAATTTCATATATTGATTTTCAATTCATTTTATATTTGAATTCCATAATTCTTATTAAAACTTTTGTAAATATTTTTAGCGAAATTACAAAATGACTGCCGTAAAATGCACACATTCTCGTCTTTCATTCATCCCTTTCACTACATACATCGACCCAGTTTTTTGGAATGAAGTTAATCGACTCAAACTGAATGAATGGCAATTGGATGAATCACCAAAACCTTTGCATGCCATCTTTACTATTCGTAATTTAAGCAGTAAATATTTATTTAAAAATTTTACTATTCTCTTAGATGGTGCACAACCTTCGGACAGTTTAATCTGTTTGGAACAAGATTCTTTTAACCCGAAACAAATTGCTGGTGAAAATATTCACTTTGAAACTGGACAATGTTCAATCAATGGTACATTTCATCTTTTAAATACGAAGAAGAGTTTTATGGAGATGGACAGACGAAAAATGCTCGAGAACTTCGCTGAGTCGGTATTTTGTTTAGTCATTTTTACGATTTAATTTTTAATGATATTTTAGTTATGGACAATCATTGGCACAAAACAATGGCTACAACAACCACATTTGCTCAACTTTTTCTATTTAACCGCATTTGTTGTACGTATTTACATTATTTAAAATACTAATGAATTCTCAATTTAGGACGTTAAAAATTACACATATTTTTTCTGGAATTGCATCCCGGTATTGCAATTTCCTCACAATATTCGGCAAAGAAAATTTGAAGAATCTTCTTTATTTACAATTTCAACCGAATTGCATTCCCTCATTTTTGATTACTCTTCAAAAAACGACCATCAACCATTTTTGCTGATTGACGAAAAACCAACGAAATTAACTGAATTGGCTACGCTGAATTCTCCAAATGAATTCATCTTCGTCTTTCCAAGCCCCTCTGAAATTCAATCAAAATTTGGTTGGCCTCTTCGAAATTTATTGGCTGCCATCGCTCATTTAAGGTTTAAAAAACAAAATATTAAATTAAAAATTAATAATTATTTCAGACCAGATTGGACGAGTTTACGAATATTGGCATTGACTCGTCTTCGAGAGCATAGTTTTACTGCCATAATCGAATGGGATAAATTGCAAGAAGATTATGACAAAACACCGCCGAAATGTGCTGGCTGGGAACGGACTTCGGATGATAAACTCACATTTCGAAGTGTCAATCTCAGATTTATGTTTGATCCGATCAAGTATGTTTTTATCTTTTTTTTACCATTTTCTCCTTATTACTATTTTTTCAGAATTATGGAGCAAACCGTGGATTTGAATCTGAAATTAATTCGTTGGCGTCAAGCACCATCCATCAATCTGGACAAATTCACTAATCTTCGAGTCCTTCTTATTGGCTCCGGCACACTCGGCTGCAACATTTCAAGAGCCCTGCTTGGCTGGGGCGTCCGCCAATTCACATTCATCGATTTTGCCACTGTCAGCTACAATAATCCAATCCGGCAATCTCTCTTCTGCTTCGACGACTGCCAATCTGGGGATAATCCAAAAGCAATTGCAGCAGCCAATGCCCTCAAACGCATTTATCCCCTAGTCGATGCTAAAGGGTTCCACATGAAAGTGCCAATGCCCGGTTATCCATATAATGATGAAGGTGGGTACTGCTAATTTTATATAATATCTTCTTCATCCTCTCCTCATCATCCTCTTCATTATCTTCTTCATCCATCTCTCATCATCCTCATCATTTTCTTCTTCTTCATCATCTTTTTCCTTTTTAGCACCTAAACTGCAATAGTACCTAAAATTTTTTATAATTCATAGGCATTTAGCTAGTTCCTATAAAAACAAATAATTCATTTTAAACTCGCAAACCAAATAATAATTAAATTAAATTACAGAAACAAATCACATCAAAGAGCAATGCCGTCAATTGGAGGAATGCATCCGAGAATGCGATGTATTATTCCTGGTAATGGACAGCCGAGAATCACGATGGTTACCCACTCTGTTGGCCGCCGTTCACAACAAATTGGCTTTGACTGTTGCTCTCGGCTTCGACGACTTTGTCATCATAAGGCATGGCGCAAATCCTCCAAAAGAAGAACAAGAATCAACAACGACCAATGATTTATCAATTCAATCAACGAGTGGAATTAGTCGGAGGGAACTCCCCGGCTCACTTCTTGGCTGCTATTTTTGCAATGATGTTACGGCACCCGGGAATTCAACTTCGGATCGAGCATTGGACCAGCAGTGCACAATTTCACGGTCCGGCATTTCCATGATTGCTTCAGGTTTTAAATCTAATAAAATATTGATTAACCGTAATATTTACATAGGATTGGCCACTGAATTGCTGGCTTCTCTCCTCCAACACCCGCTTGGTGCTGAAGCCCCTGCCAGAATAGGCAATGCTGAACCGGACGAATTCGCCACAGTTTTGGGTGCGGTGCCTCATCAAATCCGTGCATTCCTCTCAAGATTCCATCAAATTACACCTACGATTCAAAGATTCAATCGATGTACGGCATGTGGTCAAAAGGTAAGAAATAATGGGGATAAAAGTCCAATGATGGTTTACACCATTTTAGGTTCAACAATTGTACAGAGAACAGGGTTTTGCATTTTTGGATCGAATTTTCAAAGTACCAACTGAATTGGAACAGCTAACTGGACTTACGGAATTGCAGGAACAAGCTAATGAATTCCAAGAGGCGATGATAGAATTGGATGATAATATTAGCGTTTCCAGCAGTGTTTAAAATCCTCTTCATGCCTTCTTTTTTTTAAATTTTCATAATGTATAAATTTTAATATATAATTTAATTATCACTTATTTTATCATATTGATTTACCAATTCACATTTTATATTTGAAAATCAATTCAAAAAAAATCAATTTAATTAATTGTTATTATTTTAGATTATTTTTTACGGGTGCAAAATGGATACTCCCAAAAAATCTGCAAATTTCATTTATGGCACTTCCGGATTTAGAGCCGAAGCAACGCTGCTGAATGATGTTGTTCGTCGCACTGCATATTATGCTGCCAAAAGAGCAAAGTAATTTACTAAATATAATTTAATTTGATTATTTTGTTTTAAGGGATTTATGCAAATCAATTGGACTTATGATAACAGGTAATCCAATTTAATCCATTATTATTTAATTTTTGCCAAATTCGTAGCATCGCATAATCCTGCTCAGGACAATGGCATAAAATTGATCGATTGGAATGGCCAAATGGTGCCAATTTGGTGCGAAAATGAATTGACCGAAATTGTGAATGCCAGCCAAGAGGAATTCCGACTTTATGTGGAAAAAAATTCGAAGAATAATTGTGATGAAATCAGCAAAAGGGGAATGGTCATCATTGGAACTGACACTCGGCATTCTTCACCAAAACTCCTTCAAGAGGCAATTGAAGGGGTCAAAATGTTTGGGAATGGAATCACCGCCAAAATATTTGGTTTATTTTAACATTAAAAAAACTGAATTTGTTTTTAGAATCGCACACAACCCCACAACTTCATTTCATTGTCCGTTCATTCAATGATGGCATTTGGTCAGATGGCATTTATATTTCCACTTTTCGGACTGCATTCACCGAATCATTCAAGGTTTGAATTTATTTTTGAATTTATCATTTATTCCGTTGAATTTTAAGTTAGTTCCATTGCGTGCTGATAATTGTTCTTATGACAAAAAACTTTTCGTGGATTGTGCCAATGGAGTCGGTGCACTCTGGGTCCAAAAATATTTGGATGGAATTATTCCATTGGAACTCACTGTGCTCAATGACCAAATTGATAAGGGTGAACTTCAGAATAATGAGGTTTTATTCATGCAATTAATTTTGCTATTTTTAATTTATATTTCAGTGTGGCGCCGATTTTGTGAAGATCCAAGCTGAATTGCCGTCCAATTTCGAAAATATTCCGGTGGGTTCAAAATGTGCCTCGCTGGATGGGGATGCGGATCGACTCATTTATTTTTACCCAAATGGAAATGACACAAAAGTCTCATTGCTCGACGGGGATCATATTTCGGCACTTTTTGCCAAATTCATCAAACAAGTTTATTTAATATTTAAATTAATTAATTCATTTATTTTAATTTTAGCAATTCAATGAAGCCAAACGAATTGGCCAACCAATTCCGCTCACATTTGGAATTGTGCAAACCGCCTATGCCAATGGGAATTCAACGCGATATTTTATGGAAAAATTGGTTAATTTTTATTAAATTAAAATTAATTAATTTTAATTTGAAGGGTCTCAAACCAAAATTGACAAAAACTGGAGTGAAACATTTGGAGGAGGAAGCACGAAAATTTGACATTGGAATCTATTTTGAGGCAAATGGCCATGGCACGGTGTGCTTTAGCGAAGAATTCGAGGATTTTATCCGGGACTGCTTTACAGTCAAATTGAGACGGTTTTAATCATTAAAAAACAAATAATTTTGTATTTTTTCAGTTCAAAAGTGCCACTTCACATTGAATTGCTGGCACTTTTTTCCAAATTGGTCAACAAAATCGTGGGCGATGGAATTGCCGATTTGCTGGCCGTCGAATGTTTGCTTCGTTATTTTGATTGGTCAATCCAGGATTGGGAATCGAATACTTATCAAAATATGCCAAATGTCCAGCTGAAAGTGCCAATCAAAGATCGGTCCATTTTTTCAACGGCCGAAGACAATGAGACTAAATTGGTTCGACCACCGGGTAAACAAGAGGAAATTGACAAAATTATCGAGGAATTCCCCGGCTCAAGGGCATTCATAAGGTCAACAGAAAATATTTAAAATATTTGAATTATTTTGGTTTTTAGACCATCTGGAACGGAACAAATTGTTCGAATTTATGCGGAAGCAAAAACGCAGGAAGAAGCCAACAAATTGGCGAATCGATTGGCCAAACTTATTGAATGAATTTACATAAATGGAATTATTATTGTTGACTTTCCTATCTTTTTGTTGAGCTTAATTTTATATTTTATGATTATTTTTTCATATTTTCTCATTTCAAATAATTTTTAAAAATATAAATATTATTTATTCATTTTTATTATTAAATGAATGATTTTTATTTCATTATATTTTATCAATTAATTTTCCAATTTAATATTTTTGTAGATGGCAAAATTGTATAGAATCAACAAAGGAGGAGGGACCAAAAATGATTCAAAATCAGTCCGGTTCGATTTAGAAGAGCATTCCCAAAATGAGAAGGATGAGGTGGAAGATATAATCGGCGGTGTTCAGGTTTATTTTAGAATTTTTAAATTATTCCAATTTTAAATTTGAAGGAACGTTTCCCTGGATTTTTTGAAATGCCCGAATGTTGTGTTCCATTCGAAATGGCATTCATTCCGGCTGATGGTCAAAATGTTCAATTTAACGGTGATATTCAGCACCGTGGATTTCCTCAACCAATCGAATTGGCCACCACTTCCGCATCATCAAGTACAATTGAATCAAAGGAAAATGAAAAAGGTAAAGAAAATATTTCAAAAAATGAACCAAATTAATTAATTATAGGTAAAAGTTTATTCGCTCAGCGCTTTGAAATAATTAATCAGAAAAATGGGCCAAAACAATCGGATTTGAGGGAAAAAGAAAATGAGGGAACAAAAACAAAGGCAATTTCGGAAATTATCAAAAATTTGGAAATTATTAATGCAACCAAAAGGACAATAAATTCCACAGAACCACAACGACTGGCAATGGTACATCCTAAATTATTATAATTTAAGCCTAAAATTTAGGATCCAGTTCAAATGGATTTGGCCTCAAAATGTCTGGGCAATGTTCTGCCTCGAATCGAACAACAAATTGTGCGTCTTTTTGATTCACTCAAATGCTCAAATTCAAAAACAAATCAAATTGACATTTTGGAGGAAGCCCGAACCAATTTGGATTCAATTCGTTCACTTTATTTGGAACAAGTGTAAAAATTAAATATATTTTATTATTTAATAAATTTAAATTTAGTGAAAATGAAGAGAGCGGTCGACGCATTTGGGTTTTTGCCAAAGGCATGGTCGAGCCATTGGCTGATCCCGCTTGGATGTTGGTTGGTTATTTTTTTAAATATCAAAGAATTATCAATCATTAAAAAAATTAGATACCAATTCGACGGGTTTTGGATGCAATTCAACAAAGGAGGTTAAATTAAATTATTGATTAATTATTAAATAAATTATGTTAGTTCATTTTGTGCAACGCCGGACGATGTTGAAATTGTCCGGCTCTCCCTATTATGGACCGTTCTTTTAATGCGCGAAAGGAATGCACTGTTCAAAGGATTCACAAACCCGAGTGGATTTTACTGCCGATTGGCTGAAATTTTCTTAATTGGTTTGCCAATATTATTAATTTGATTCTCGTATATTAACAAATTCATTTTTAGGACCTGAAGTTTTTCTTTACGATGAAAAAATCACACAATGCATTTCAATAATCATTGATGAATATTTGTTGGAAGCAGGCCTCAAAGGACAAATTAACATCCTACTCAATGAACCAATTGCCGGATTGGATGCTTTTATGCCATTGTATGTATAGAAAATATTTCATTAAAAAATTAATTAATTTTTGCAGTTATGCAGATTTATTGCGAAGTTTTGAGGAATTTTCCTCCGGCGATCCAAATTTCTCTTTGATTTTGTTAATCGGTGGCTATTTAAACAATTCCCGATTGGATGCCTTATTGACCCTCCAGGCACTTTGGTCGCCACAAAGAAATGTTGTTCGGCAAATTAGACTTCCAATGGACGGAAGAATGGTTCGTTTTTGTGGAAAAATCAGAGTGATTTATTTAAAAAATAACTTTTTCAGGAATTATTTTTGCAGCATTTGAAGATGCAAAATAACGAAAATATGGATGAAATATTTGGAGAAGAATCACAAAAAAGCATTGAATGGCAAGAATATACAAAATTGATGGGCCATTACGAAAATGCATTGAAAAATGGGACTGTGACCACTGAACGAAATCCAATGATTTTCGAAATTGCCGAATATGAATTAAAAAAATTTAATGAAAAGAAAACATAATTTTCATTGTTTTTATTGTTATTTATTAAAACAATTTCAATAAATTTCTTTATTCAAATTTCTAAATATTATGTGAAGATAAAAAAGAAAGGGGAATTGGTTTTTTTAAAATTTTGATTTTCATTTAGGAAAGTTTTAATTCTGATTTTGTTCCGGAAAGTTGTAATTCTGATTTTGTCCGTAAAAGTTTTAATTCTGATTTTGTTTCCGGTTGTTCCGGAAAGTTTTAATTCTGAATCTGTTCCGGTTGTTCCGGAAAGTTTTAATTCTGATTTTGTTTCCGGTTGTTCCGGAAAGTTTTAATTCTGATTTTGTTCCGGAAAGTTGTAATTCTGATTTTGTTCCGGTTGTTCCGGAAAGTTTTAATTCTGATTTTGTTTCCGGTTGTTCCGGAAAGTTTTAATTCTGATTTTGTTCCGGAAAGTTGTAATTCTGATTTTGTTCCGGTTGTTCCGGAAAGTTTTAATTCTGAATCTGTTCCGGTTGTTCCGGAAAGTTTTAATTCTGATTTTGTTCCGGAAAGTTTTAATTCTGATTTTGTTTCCGGTTGTTCCGGAAAGTTTTAATTCTGATTTTGTTCCGGAAAGTTGTAATTCTGATTTTGTTCCGGTTGTTCCGGAAAGTTTTAATTCTGATTTTGTTTCCGGTTGTTCCGGAAAGTTTTAATTCTGATTTTGTTCCGGTTGTTCCGGAAAGTTTTAATTCTGATTTTGTTTCCGGTTGTTCCGGAAAGTTTTAATTCTGATTTTGTTCCGGAAAGTTGTAATTCTGATTTTGTTCCGGTTGTTCCGGAAAGTTTTAATTCTGATTTTGTTCCGGAAAGTTGTAATTCTGATTTTGTTCCGGTTGTTCCGGAAAGTTTTAATTCTGATTTTGTTCCGGAAAGTTGTAATTCTGATTTTGTCCGGAAAGTTTTAATTCTGATTTTGTACTGAAAAGTTTAATTCTGATTTTGTTCCGGAAAGTTGTAATTCTGATTTTGTCCGGAAAGTTTTAATTCTGATTTTGTACTGAAAAGTTTAATTCTGATTTTGTTCCGGAAAGTTTTAATTCTGATTTTGTTCCGGAAAGTTTTAATTCTGATTTTGTTACGGAAAGTTTTAATTCTGATTTTGTTCCGGAAAGTTGTAATTCTGATTTTGTTCCGGTTGTTCCGGAAAGTTTTAATTCTGATTTTGTTTCCGGTTGTTCCGGAAAGTTTTAATTCTGATTTTGTTCCGGTTGTTCCGGAAAGTTTTAATTCTGATTTTGTTTCCGGTTGTTCCGGAAAGTTTTAATTCTGATTTTGTTCCGGAAAGTTGTAATTCTGATTTTGTTCCGGTTGTTCCGGAAAGTTTTAATTCTGATTTTGTTCCGGAAAGTTGTAATTCTGATTTTGTCCGTAAAAGTTTTAATTCTGATTTTGTTTCCGGTTGTTCCGGAAAGTTTTAATTCTGAATCTGTTCCGGTTGTTCCGGAAAGTTTTAATTCTGATTTTGTTCCGGTTGTTCCGGAAAGTTTTAATTCTGATTTTGTTCCGGAAAGTTTTAATTCTGATTTTGTTACGGAAAGTTTTAATTCTGATTTTGTTTCCGGTTGTTCCGTAAAGTTTTAATTCTGATTTTGTACTGGAAAGTTTAATTCTGATTTTGTTACGGAAAGTTTTAATTCTGATTTTGTTCCGGAAAGTGTCAACTTGATTTTGTTTCCGGAAAGTTTTTGATTTATATATCCGTTAGTGTACTTGGTTAATGTTACATCATGTTTTTTGCTCACTTTGGTTAAGGTTCGATTTTCTGCTAATTATTGAAAAAATACTTTATTCGACAATTTATTGAATTTCAATTTAATAAATTATTCAAATTTAAATATGATAATTTAATCATCTTTTTTTTGTGATCCATCTGTTGGATGTTTTTTGGAATAACGGGAAGGAATGCCCTCTGTATCAAAGAAATCGACGATCTGCAAGAAAATTCCGGATATTTTATCAATAATTTAATTTTGTATAACCTCTTTATCGTTGTGCATTTGAACAATAATGTCACAACCACCGACGAATTTGCCATTCACATAAACTTGCGGAATTGTCGGCCAATCACTAAATTCTTTGATATCCTGCCTCAATGATTCATCCTCCAGTACATTGAAGTCTTAAATTAATACCATTTATTTATCAATTCTAAATAAATTGACTAACCCTGGAAGGGTACATGATGAAAATCGAACACCATTTTGACTCTTTGGCTGAATCCACACATTGGTTGTTGTTGTGTGCCCTTCATGAAAACGACCACCGGTGCCTTTTGGATGCAATGTTCAATTTGTTGCCGAATGGCATCACTGAGCACTCGCAAATGGCCAGTCCCATGGAATGCCATTGAAAATTGTAGATCAGGGCCTAAATTGAAATCAATTACTCATTTTATTTTTTAACTGCGAACCTCTTCTTTGTGTTGTTCCAAATGGGTTGTTAAACATTTGAAGATGATTATTGCAACTTGTTGAGGCAATCGGCCGGAAATGGTGCTCAGCAGCAGCAGAACGCAAAATAGTCTGGGCAGAACGAAACAATTTATAAGACATCCTTTAAATTAATTAATATTATTTGTTGATTTAATAATTTAAAAATAATAAATCGATTAAAAACGAATAAATTTTCTTCCAATTCAATAATTTTATCATTTTATCAACGAATAAAATGTGCAAATTGATGATGTTTTATATTACAAAATGAGTTCAATTTAAAATGATCATTTTTGCTTTTAAATCATCAGAATAAGAAGCTGCTTGATTGAGCAAATGATTGAAGATTGATTGATTGATGAGAGGTGCATTTAAAAAAACATAAGAGAATGGGGAGATGGATTGACATTTCCTCTTTCATTTATTTTACAATTTTTCCCACATAATTTTGTGCGTAATATAAAAAATTTATTGGATTTAATAATAAGATGAAGTAGATTTGGAGAACACAAAAAAGTAAAGCCATCAATTAGAATGAAAATATAATATTTATAATTGAATGTGATCTTCATTCAAGTTAATGTAATAATCTTCCCTGTTCTTCTTCTTCCATTAACGGCAATGGAGCATCTGCATCCACCAAATTGTTGTTATTTTGCCTTCTTTCTCCCTCTGCTGCCGGTGGTCCCCTCATTCGACCCAAAATTTGGCTTGTTTCTGCCGGAACGCCCCAAATGTTGCTTTCGGCCAAACTGTCCATTCCAATTGTTGTTCCTATTCCGCCGTATCCTCGACGAGTGCTATTGCCCATAAAAATTGACCCATATCCTCCAACTCGATTTGCCGCTCGATTTTGGCGAGTTTGGTGCAAATGTTGTTCCATTGAAGTGTTCAGGAATAGCATGTGATTGACGGCGAGGGCATTTAGGGACATCTCCGTGGCGCGAAGATTACTTTCTGAAGAAAGTTAATTAAATTTAAATAATTATAATTTTACTAAAATGCGAACCTTGAATTGCCCTCGGTTGAACAATGGCAGCCAGCGGAGATGGAGCAATGAAACTTGAAGCGAATAGGCGGGAATTGCCCAGCAAAAATGGCAATGGTTGAGGTTGGGAAGTGTTCATTATTGAGGAAGTGGCGGAAGGTGCATTATTTTGGGATTGGCGTCGATTTATTATCATTGATCGGCTTTGAACATTTCCAGTGGCACTGGTGGTGCTATTCTCATCATTATTGTCATTGGGATTTGTTGTGGATGAATACATTGGTTGAAGAGGAATTTCAAATGCATTCTTCGGATTCAATGAAATCTTTAAACACAAAACTGGCTCCAATTTGTAAAGATTTAACTAACTCTGCTTGTTTCCATTCCATCCATTGTGGAGGCCATTCCCGTCAAAATTTCTTGGGTGGATTTTTCCATTTGGCGAAGTGGCATTTGGTTTGCGGCCACCACAAATGCCATTGTTTTTGCGTCCATCGAAGAATTTGGTGCAATTTGCCGTGCACCACAAATGTTCTCTTCATTTATGTTTTCTTCGCCGTTGCTGTTTTGTTTGGCCGAATTGGAAATTTCGAGGGCAACCTTAAATTGTAAATGTTAAAATGTTACAAAAATTGAAATTCACTTACCAATTCCCGAACATTCTGAATGAATTCGGCGCTGGCTTTTGGTGGTATCCAGTCCGGATTTTGGGCAGCAAAATTTAATAATGACAATTCCGCCTTTCCGCATCCATTTCTTCCTCTTTTCCTTCCACCATTATTTCCTCCATCTTTTTGTTGTGGTTGAATTAGAATTGATTGATTCAGCGAGGCCAATCGAACATCCCCATCTTTGGCAACGTCCATTTGGGCCAATGAACAAACATCGCCCAATCCATCAACATGAACTGTGTTTTCATGAAGAAATGTGACAATTTCGGGCACCCGTTTGTAAATGCTAAAATTAATAGATGAATTAAAAATTGAATTTTATTTTTGAATACCCAAAATAGAGAATGAAGGGCGTGAGGATTGGACTGAGCAATTCTTCCACAAGAATTTCCATTTTTAGTCGAAATATTTGTGTGAATTCCCGGTGAATTTCGGTTGAATGTGCATTTCGAAGCCAACTCTTCGGGGCGTAATGAATGTTGGCCACAATTTGGCGCATCAAAAATTGTTGGCAATAAACCAAATTTTCATTTGGGATGAATGCTCGACAAAGGAGGACGATTCCACCAGTCAATGTCATTATGGTGGTCACATGTTCAATCTTAAAATTAAAATAAATAATTCATTATTTGAATAAATTCAAACCTTAAGTGTATCTTCATCAATTGCAGTCAATGCACAAAAGACCACAAAGAAGGCGGTGGCCACAAATGCAATATTTCGGGCAATAATTTTGGAAAGTGGCGAAATGAATTGGTCGGTGTAGCGGGCCGCAAATTCATAACTTCGATTCAGTCGAGCATCCAATTCATGGTCCATTTCGTTGAAATGCCGCAGTTTCTCCCGTCCATAATTTGAATATTTTCGCATTCCAAAAACATTCGGGTCACGTTGAAAATGTTCGGCATAGGTGAAAAAGGTGAAAAGCAGAGAAACCATTCCAAATTGAAGCGAAACCCGGTGGAAAGGTATCGGACATTACCGATGAATGGTAGTAGAATGGAAGGAGGCAAAATATCCTTTAAATGAATTTTGTCACTTAATTGAATAAAAATGACTCACATGATAGACTAAACCAGTGAAATAGTTTTTATGGCGGAGAATGCGTTGATAAATGTCCAATGAAGTGATTTGGTCACGGTTCACAATCAAATGGAGGCGTTGTTGCAAAAGGCACAGCTTTTGGACGAGTTCAGACCAAGACATGTTTTGCATTTCGGCATCAGTGATTTGAAGTTGGGTGGTGAAGAAACGTTTGATTTCATAGAATTGAATGAGTCGATAGCAAATCCGGAAAAGGTGCACAATCCAGAAAAGGGTGGCCAAAAACAGAGTGAAGACGACCAGCGGATTCAATCGGGAATAGCATTGTGGGATGAATGCGTCCTTCATATGATTTTATATCACAATTTTAAGAATAATAAAGATAAAACCTGAATTCCCCGTTTCGGAGGAAGTGGTGCACCGTCAAGTGTTGTATTGCGATTGTAGAAGAGCACATCATAGTCAATGCATTGGAAGAGGAAGGTGGAGAAAAAGACGACAAAAGCGAACCGGAGTAGGGAGAATAGATAGCGTAGGGCAATACATGTGAACCCTTTTTGCTGATAGTACTCGTAGATGTAGACGAAAAACTGGAAATTTGCATTGATTTTCCTGAATTATATTTAGTTAAACCTGATCAATATCTTTGATATGATCCCATTGGCCAGAATCTTCTCTGGATTTCTGCACTTCCGGATCATTTTCCCCGCATTTGAAAGAGATGGCAATCCCGTGAGAAATTGGTGGTGCCGATTCAAACATTGACCGCCCGCCCTCTTCATGTTCTGCTTCTTCCTGTTCATCGTGTTCATCATCCATTGTTGATGATTGTAGCAAATTTTGGCCATGTCCCGAACTCATTGGACTTTGCCCTTCTTCTTCAATTACTTTGTAGCTGGATCTTTTTGCTATTGAAGAAAACATTTTTAATTTTTAAAGCATAATCTGAAATTTTTTATATTAAGTATTTTTTATGTTTTTCAAAGTGAAAAATGTAAGGAAGAAAGAGAAACAAATAAAATTGTCTTGGATTATTGATTGGAATGGAGACAAAATAAAAATTTATGATGATAATTGATAAGCTTCTAGACTTATTTACAATTAACAATAAATTCTTTTTGGTGAAGACGCGCACCTAATGGAAAATGGACCGAATATTTGGAATAAAAATGTGAAAGGCCCGTGAAACATTTGTGAATGGAAGAAATGAACAAAATATACGAATTATATGAATGAAGGATGAGGAAATGGAAGTGATGTTAACTTGCAAATAATTTATTTTATGGGACTGGTCCAGGGAGGATCTCAGTTTTGTTCCTTGCTCGACCTTAACTGAATATCATGTGTTTTTACTGCTGCGCTCGCTGCCCACCTGTCTAGTCATGGGGCGAGTCTGGGCTCTGGGGGAAAGCGGTCTCTGGGCCCTTTTTTCTTTTGGCAAAGACGCATTTGGAAAACCAAAATTCTTTAAAAAAAACCCGACCCACACAGCTGATGATAATGCAATACAGCTGTATAAAATTTTTGGGAGAGAAGCTAACATATATTATTTGTGCTATTTTTGACAGACAGATGCACTGTGTTGACGACACAACCCGAGAGGAAGGGCCAACTCAACCGCGGTCCACGACAACGCCCCGACAGGACGGATGGACCAAACCAAAGGAAGAAATGATGATCCGGGGCAAGGCAGACGGCAGCCAAACCCGAACCGAACCAATGTCCACAGCAAAAGGCAGCTGAAGACGAACCAAATGTCCACGGCAATCCCCACGGATGATGGACGAACCTGAAAGAGAAAACCCCAAAGCCAAGAACCGAAATTGAACCCAATAAACCAAATTTGAATTAAAGGCGATCAAATATTTATTGGGGCCAAAATAGATTATAAATGACAGCAATGGGGGGAAGGAATAAAGGAATCCAACAATTAGAGGGGTAAGGCGAGATCATTTTATATCCCATCGAGAGGGGCGTGGGCAACGGCCGAGATTCTTAATCGGGCAATGGGCCAACAAGAGAGCAAGAAGATCCTGTGCCAAAGCCAGTGGGAAGAGAGCCAAGTTGAGGAGGGGCAAGCCATTGTGCCATAGGAAGGGCCAATGGGCAGCAAGCCAATTCCAAGCAATTGGGGACGGGATAAGCGGCCGGCACAACAATGGCAAGCAATAAAGGAAGGGGGCCAAGCAGGCAAGAGCCAAGCCGTTTCAAATAATGGGCCCAAGCCAATTTGACAATTGGATGATCAGCCAATTTGATTTCTGCAAATGAAGGGAGAGGAGGGGAACCCAACTCACATCAGATTAAGATTGTTTTGGCCGTTTTTTTGCCATTTATAAACTAAAGTGGGAAAAAATGGGAAAAAGGCTATTAAATTACATGATGAAAAGAATTAAAATTATTTAAAATTAATTTGACTAAAACTGTCGAAGACAGCCTGCCCACCAGGGCGGCCAGCTTTCAATAAGATAGCAGATTCCCAACGGCAAAAATTATTAAAAAGCTAGCGGTGATTTCAAATTGTAGAAATCATGAAAAAGCTAGCAATGATTTCGAAATGGCAGAAATCATGGTTGTTAAAGGGGCCAAAATGGGAACGAATAATTGATTCAAAAATGCGGGAATCAAGCCAACATAATTGATTTCAAAAGGCGGAAATCAAGTCAAATAATTGATTTCAAAAGGCGGAAATCAAGTCAAATAATTGATTTCAAAAGGCGGAAATCAAGTCAAATAATTGATTTCAAAAGGCGGAAATCATTTGCCAGATTTCAAAGGCTGAAATCATTTGCCAGATTTCAAAGGCTGAAATCATTCGCCAATTTATTTCAAAGGCGGAAATCAAGCCAAAATAATTGATTTCAAACGGCTGAAATCAGTATAATAATTAACTTGACCAATTAAGGCCCAAGGTGTTGATTTCTAAAGGCGGAAATCAATTCAAAATCAAGCAAATAAACTGGTGCAAAATGATGTTGCACAAAATAATTGGAACGGATCATTTTTGTAGAAAAATAAGCAAAATGGACAATAAAAGGCCCGAGGACAAATCACTCTCAATTTATTCACAGAATGAAAATACGCCATATTGACCTCATTGACTATAATCCACTATAGGGAAGGCAGTCAGCGGATTAGCTTCGCCATTCCCTGGGTCCCATAATTACAGTATTGTGGCCGACTTGGGCTTTGGAATGTTCATATTGGATGACCCAGCCATTTCTTTATGATATTGAATGGCTTGAAAAAATAGCAATAAGAATTAGAAGGATGAAATAATTTTTATCGACATTTCCTTCATTATTAAAAATAATCCTTTAAATTTAAAAAGAGAATTCAAAAAAATCGGCAATTTTAGATCTTTCCAAGTTTACAATTTAAAGCCGATTGTGATCTCGGAAATCCAATTTAATATAGTAAATCAATTTAATATCCAAAATACCAATTAATATAGCCGCAAATAATTCGCGCAAAGGGCATTTTGTGACCGAAAAGGTCACAATAAGAAGCCAAGCCCAGGCTAGGGTGGCATTTCGATGGTGGCTTATTGCCAAACCGAATTGATTTAATCAATAATAAAAATCAAAATCAGCAATTTTAATCCTTTGAAATTAGACTTTTGAAAATTATAAGGTCCATTAGAATTTGGGAAAACCATAGCAAATTATTATAAATTTAATATAAAATAATTGTGGCGCAAATCGCAAAAAGGCCAATTAACATGGAGATTTGGCTTAAGCCGATTAAGTAATGTAAAATCTGCTTTAAAGATAAAGGGAAAAATCCAAGGAGTATGGTGCCCCAAGTCAAAAAAGGTATCAAAGGCCAATTAACGTGGCTCAAAAAGCTGATTGAATATTATGAGTCTGCCTAATATTGGAATTGGAACGAAAGCCAATCAATATATAAATGCGACTCAAAAATTTACCGCAAAATATGGATTCTTCAGAGAATTTGGGAGGCGGCCAAGGGGGGATATCCGGCCACCAAAACAGGGTCGCCTTATCCACAAAATATGAAAGGCATCTCATTTTAATTGACCTTTCTTTGAATTGGACGGCTAATTCACACCATCCTTTGATATAGTCCTTATAAAGAGCGTCCAAAGACCTTTTTATTCCCAGTAATTTTTGACAAATAATTTGATTGTGATTATGATGACTCCGCCTGAGGTCAAAGAGTGAAATGATTATTGACAATATTTTTCGCCAATTCAATTTTAAACTTTCACTGAATAAAATGTGCGCATTGTTGATGATTGTAGCAAATTTTGGCCATGTCCCGAACTCATTGGACTTTGCCCTTCTTCTTCAATTACTTTGTAGCTGGATCTTTTTGCTATTGAAGAAAACATTTTTAATTTTTAAAGCATAATCTGAAATTTTTTATATTAAGTATTTTTTATGTTTTTCAAAGTGAAAAATGTAAGGAAGAAAGAGAAACAAATAAAATTGTCTTGGATTATTGATTGGAATGGAGACAAAATAAAAATTTATGATGATAATTGATAAGCTTCTAGACTTATTTACAATTAACAATAAATTCTTTTTGGTGAAGACGCGCACCTAATGGAAAATGGACCGAATATTTGGAATAAAAATGTGAAAGGCCCGTGAAACATTTGTGAATGGAAGAAATGAACAAAATATACGAATTATATGAATGAAGGATGAGGAAATGGAAGTGATGTTAACTTGCAAATAATTTATTTTATGGGACTGGTCCAGGGAGGATCTCAGTTTTGTTCCTTGCTCGACCTTAACTGAATATCATGTGTTTTTACTGCTGCGCTCGCTGCCCACCTGTCTAGTCATGGGGCGAGTCTGGGCTCTGGGGGAAAGCGGTCTCTGGGCCCTTTTTTCTTTTGGCAAAGACGCATTTGGAAAACCAAAATTCTTTAAAAAAAACCCGACCCACACAGCTGATGATAATGCAATGCAGCTGTATAAAATTTTTGGGAGAGAAGCTAACATATATTATTTGTGCTATTTTTGACAGACAGATGCACTGTGTTGACGACACAACCCGAGAGGAAGGGCCAACTCAACCGCGGTCCACGACAACGCCCCGACAGGACGGATGGACCAAACCAAAGGAAGAAATGATGATCCGGGGCAAGGCAGACGGCAGCCAAACCCGAACCGAACCAATGTCCACAGCAAAAGGCAGCTGAAGACGAACCAAATGTCCACGGCAATCCCCACGGATGATGGACGAACCTGAAAGAGAAAACCCCAAAGCCAAGAACCGAAATTGAACCCAATAAACCAAATTTGAATTAAAGGCGATCAAATATTTATTGGGGCCAAAATAGATTATAAATGACAGCAATGGGGGGAAGGAATAAAGGAATCCAACAATTAGAGGGGTAAGGCGAGATCATTTTATATCCCATCGAGAGGGGCGTGGGCAACGGCCGAGATTCTTAATCGGGCAATGGGCCAACAAGAGAGCAAGAAGATCCTGTGCCAAAGCCAGTGGGAAGAGAGCCAAGTTGAGGAGGGGCAAGCCATTGTGCCATAGGAAGGGCCAATGGGCAGCAAGCCAATTCCAAGCAATTGGGGACGGGATAAGCGGCCGGCACAACAATGGCAAGCAATAAAGGAAGGGGGCCAAGCAGGCAAGAGCCAAGCCGTTTCAAATAATGGGCCCAAGCCAATTTGACAATTGGATGATCAGCCAATTTGATTTCTGCAAATGAAGGGAGAGGAGGGGAACCCAACTCACATCAGATTAAGATTGTTTTGGCCGTTTTTTTGCCATTTATAAACTAAAGTGGGAAAAAATGGGAAAAAGGCTATTAAATTACATGATGAAAAGAATTAAAATTATTTAAAATTAATTTGACTAAAACTGTCGAAGACACACTGCCTCGTCTCGTATATTTTTGGGTCGGCTGACGAGAGTAGGCGTTATTAAAAAAAGAAAGCCAATTTTTTGGGTAAGTTAAGAAATAAATTGTATGAGTGAGAAATATGCCAGAGAAATTTTAAAATATTATCAAATGGCTTCTTCCATCCATTGAAAAAATAAAAATATACACGTTTTAAATGATAAACTTTATTCTTATTTTATATTATCGATCAAATTAAATATTTACATTTAAAAAGATGACATTATTGGGGAAAATTTTTAAACAGGTCTATTATAATTTGTGAGTATTAAATTCATCAGGGAAGCCACAGGTAAGCCGTATGAGACGACGGCAGCTCCGGTCAAATATTGTAATTTGCAATGAGATCGTGCCATGGCCATTCCTTCGGCAATTAATTTCAATGATGTCGATGATGCCCCATCCCTTGAAGTGAATTTGCCATTTTGTTTATCCTTTTCATCCTTCTTCATTGTAAAACAATATTCCATCAAAGCCAGGAAGAAGCGGTCGATTTCGCCATCCGTAACCTGCCAAATGCAGCCAATAATGCAGGGACAACGGGCAATTAACAAATCATAAAGGGTGGCACGTCCGTCTGAAATAATTGAATATTTTCTGATTGAATTTAATTTAAATATTACCAAATCCAACTCCCTCATCAATAATTCGAACACTGGAACAGCCCATCAGAATTGAAACGGCGCGGCAATCGTTTTCTCGCATTATAGTCCGTTCAACATAACGTCCACCACTGCCATGGCCAATGTAAAGGAATAGGTCGCATTGGGTGAGGGCATGACGAACTTGATCACGGGAAGGTGCCTTTCCGGTCAGTCCGCGCCATTCGACTTGATTTACGAATTCCTTTATTCTATTTTGAGTATTCATCAAATCGCCGCTTGGGTTCAGCAAATAGAATGAATTTTGTGCATCCACTTTTCGGGGAATCTAAATTATATTATATTGATTCATAAATTTTAAATAATTCACTAACTGTTTGATAGTGGCAAAAGAGATGTTCAAAAATATGCAAAGAGGGAATGCGCAAAACATATGGAGACCGCTTGAAAATTGGAAGACTTTCCCAGGGCAATTGACTCAAAGCCGGCGGCACAGCCAAAAGTGTAAATCGTTTATGGGCAATCCTCTCATTTCGGCCTTTTTCTGTCAATTTCTTTAGCCTGACCCATTGAATTTTTTTGGATTGTGTTTTCTGCTGTTGTTCATTTTGTTGTAATAATTGTGCCAAATCTGAACATTCATTTTCATCCAAACGGTCAATCAAATGCATTAATGTCTAATAAATGAATTTTTATGATTTTCAAATTATTTAAATCTACCATTGCCGTTGATTTACTGTAAATGCCTTTTTCTGTCAATATATTAACAGTTCTGGTTGCTTCCGTTGAACCTTGGGTGTTGGGTAAAAGCAATGGAGCGGCAGAAGCAAACCATTTTGATTGAAGATCCGCACAGAATTGCTAATTAAAAAATAAAATATTAATTATTTTTTTGTCATTTCTCACTTCCATGTCCTTGTCCAATTGTTTTCGCTCATCCCAAAATATTTTTGCCCTTTCCTGCTGAATCTTCTTCACAAGTTCTTCCCTTTCCTTCTCACTCATCAATTCGTAATCATCGCCAAAATCATCATCCAATGGACGATTTGATATCCTCGCAGATTTATCGGCGGAATCCATAATAAATTGTAATCGCATTAGCATTTCATCATTCTTCAAAATATAAACAAATTAATTTTAATAATAGTCTCACTTACTTTGTCAATTTGGAATAATTTAATGACAATTGGTTCATAGAGAGCATGGCAACGGGTCAACCAGAGGACATGATTCTCATCCATCGAAATGTTCACAAAAGTTATGTCCAATGGAAGTCGATCGATGCAACGTTGCAATTGAATCACATTTTCAAATGCCAAATGTGCAGAATTGATATTCGCATTATTTCCAAGAATTAATGATGATGTAGTTGGACTGAAAAAAGCGAATTATTTACTAAATAAAATATATTCTTTCACCTTTGTGTTTGATTAGAAATAAATGATTCAAACAAAGAGTCATTGTCATCAACTGCTTCAGAAACTTGTTGAATTAATGTGGCCTTTTTCCTTAAATTTAGTCGAGCCGTTTGGCGAATTGAAGGAATCATTGATTCAATATGGTAGAATGCACTCAGCCATTGACTATTGTTATAATTGAGAAGATTGCGAGCCAAAAATGAACAACAACGAAAATGCCATTCACTTTAAATAATTAAAATAATTAACAAACAATTCTGTTCTAACCGAAAGAAAAGACTTCCGTAATTTTTGAAGTCTTCAGCGGCTTCTTGAATTTGAGATGATTTTGATTGCCTCAAAAGCCTCAACAATAGCCAATTTCCTCTTTGATAAATTGGAGTGGTGGAGCATTGCTCACAAATCTATAAAGTAAATTTAAATTTCCAATATTAAAATAAATGGACCTCTATTGCCCGTTTGAGATGAAAATACGAAGATTTTGTTATTTCGGATGACTTCTCCAGGAATAGGGAACAAATTGATTTTGCGGAATAATGGACGAAAATTGGAGGGAGACGCTAAAATGGCAGATTATATTAATAAATTTATTCAAATATATTTCCACTTTTTTCCTGTACAATTCCATTGTTCCTTTTGCTTCATTTTGTTCAACAATTTGTTTTGTAAATTGTATTGTCGGTGTTTTTTCTATTCTTCCAATTAAATTCCTCCTCAATTGTTCAGTGTTTTCCTTTCCCGGCGTTGCCTCAATCGGTGGTCTATTTTTTGGTGGTCTTCCACGTCTTTTTGGCAAAATTGGTGTGGCTTAAATTAATTACAATTATTTTCAAAATTAATTGTAATTGACCATTTGTTGATGCATTTCTTCCCTTTTCCACTTCATTTGGTGTTTTTATCCTTTGTCTGCCTGCCGGAGTATTTTTATTCAACAGCGCTTTTTGCCTCTCATTTTCCATTATTATTTCCATAAATAGCCTCTGACGAAGTGGTTGAATCTAAAAAAAAAGAATTATTAATCCAATTATTGTATTTTTAGCCTACCTTTTCAGTGTCCAATTCATTAAGCCGTTTTTGAAAAAGTTCAAATTGTTGGGTAGAGAATCGTTTAAACAACAATGTGACCCATTCCAATTCAAGTTCCATTGCCCAATTCGATGCTTTTATAGCACAAAATGAGCATTCACAATTTGACACATGCGTTTCCAGATGAAAATGTTCTCTAGAATTAATCTTTAATTAATGTTTTTTAATTTCATTTTTACTTTTGTTCATCCGAATCGGGCAATAAATTTATTGAGGACATTTCGGCTGCCAGCATTTCATCCAAATTATTCCTTATTCTATTTGTGCTGTTATCCCCAATTCCGTGTAAATCAAAATCAAATGAGTCATCCACGGCCGATCCTCTTCGAAAGACTGAAGGCCTAAAAAATTTGTTGAATTATTTTAAATTCTGTCAAAATAAACCAACCGAATATTTCTTTTTGGTGTGCTCAAATAATTTAAATAATAACTTGTTGAGGCGGTTCTTGGGGTCAATAATGCTTGAAGACAGTTGGCATAAAGTTCGAGTAAATGGCTTTCATTTGTTGTATTCGATTTTATGTGGAAAAGAAGTAAGAGGAAGCGGCTAGTCCAATGCACATTCCCAAATGCCATATTGTAACGCCACGATGAATAGCAAACGCCCTCCGCCTCTCGGATCATTCCCGAATCCCAAAATTCCCAACAATAAGTCATCGCGGTTTCCACATAATCGGCATAGGCGGAACAAAATCGCACTGAAAATTGAGAGAATTATTTGGAAATGTAAAAGAAAATCTTACTGAATTCATCGCCTGATTTTGTCATTGGTTTAATGGAAGAGGGTTTTGAGCTTTTAAAAAATTCAGGAAGATAAGAGCGGACCACATTCATGCAACTTGACAGTTCCAATTCACGATGATGGAATGGATCATCAATCTAAAATATAATATTTTTCAAATTTCTTTTAATTTATTCAAATTTTGTCACCTTTCCTAAATCCGCATTCGGCATCCGACTGTTAATAATCAATGATCTCCGAACCACTGATTTTGCTATTGAATAGAGGAATGTTTGTTGGGTAAAGTTCAGCATCATTTTAAGTTTGACGATCAATTCATCAACTGCCTTTGATTTCTCCCTCTCTTCTTTTGCAACCGCAAGTCGATGCGCAATTTGGATGCATTCAATGCAGGCAATATATCCCTCACTGACTGGCCATTTCTGCATTGTTTTCCTCTCTTGTTCAATGAAATAGCCAAGCAATTCCCATTCTTCCAGTCGAAGGGCCCAAAGAAGACAAAGTAACCAGCAATTGGTGTCCTCGAATCGGGTAAAACGTAAAAGAATCCAAAGGCAGTGTATAGCCTCATAATACTAAAAATTACAAATTATTAAACCATGTGAAATATAAATATAACCTTATATTCAAGAAAGCAGAAACCAACAATGAATTTCATTAGATTTTGGCATGCTAGCATCGATTGAGGTTCACTGGAAATATAATGGTATTGTGAAGTCGTCTTCAATGTTTTGATTATTAATTGCCAATCATCCATCATATCCTTAATTTTGGTTTTTTAATAAAATTGAAATTTAGATTTACCTCGACCCGTGGTGTTTCACATCGTTCATGGCACTTTGCGAATGCAG
The DNA here is from genome assembly GCA_030063045.1 of Pratylenchus scribneri. Lineage (NCBI taxonomy): Eukaryota > Metazoa > Nematoda > Chromadorea > Rhabditida > Pratylenchidae > Pratylenchus > Pratylenchus scribneri. The sequence goes on from JAQSEB010000033.1 coordinate 1,531,197, forward strand.
CACAAAATGGTTTATGATGCGTAGACAAATTATATGAGTTGAAGAAACCTTCATCAAAAAATTGTCGCTGCTCTTCAGTCTCGCCATATTCCTCATAAATCTTTAAAATTTTTAACATTATTTTGGACAAAAATAAATAAACTTGTTCTTGAATCCGCTGAAGAGTCAAAACATATCGGCTGACCTGGCATTGGCATTTTCGGAAGATTTGAAGTTTCTTGATCGAAGGAATGCCCGTACTTGATGTAGTAGATAAGCCAGTATTATTCATATTGATCGAATTCATTAATGTATGCAAATTCGTGATTATTGATTATCTAAATTTTATTTGTATTACTTCATTTTCCATCTATTTATGAAGTATGATTGATCCAATAAAAATGTAGAAATAATCTATTTTTACTAGCCAAAATAATTTCTCAAAAAATTAGAACGAAAAAATTTTAGGTATTCGCATTCGTTTTCCATTTTTATATTTTTTTCCCATTTTATAATCCTAAAAATTTTAAAAACCAAAATTGGCGCAAAAAGAGAGTGGAGAGGAAAATAAAATAAAAAAATAAATAAATCAATAATCAATAAATGAAAAAATCACATAAATTTTAAAGATTTCAAGGCAAATTTTCTGGAATTTTATTGTATTTAGCAAAATTTAAAAATCACACGAAAAATAATTGACATGGGCAAGGACGATTTTAATTAAAATAAAACACAATTATACGGGGGAGAGGGAGATGGGGGAGGAGGAGGATGATATGATAAATACGATAAGATCATAAATAGGAGGTGCAATACAATTAAATTATTGGGGAGAATGATGGATTTGAGGAGCATCGAAATTTAAAATTTTTATTCAACAAATTTTCTCCTTTCATTTTCAAAGAAACATTGATGATGGCGGCGTTGGATGAATTCCGAACGATCGAGGCAGCACAGGACCTTCAAAAATTAAAACAATTTAGCGGGTTTAATTTTTGTTCTGACCTTTGGTGATGCGACCAGACATAAGCGGACCAGTTCCAATTGAATGAGGAGGACGAAAAGGCATAGATGATGATGATGGTGTGTCGAACCCGGATGGCTGATGAGAACGCACGGACATTGAACGACTGTATTGAGCACAAACCACCGGCTTCAAAGGCCTGGTCCGAATTTTGGTCGCAAATGAGAAGCCAGGAGTGACATAATGATGGAAATGTTTGCCCGGAGCAGAATCGTCGTTGGATGATGTATTGTTATTCGAATGGAGCGATGGCGAATTCACTAGGCCGTTGAGTGTGCGCATCGTATCGTTCAATCTATAAAAGCCGATTTAGAATTGTCAAAATAATATAATCCATATAAATACCTTGATGCCAATGAATTGTTATTGCCTCTCTCCCGCTGTAATTCGTCTCGCAAATGTTTCTTCTCCTCAAACAATTTTTGTTCTGCTTCGGCCTGTCGTTTGAGTTGCGCCTCCAAAGATTGGATTTTGTTCATGTACTAAAAAAGATTTCATTTATAATTTACACCCAAAAAAATATTTACCACGTCATGTTGATGTTTCAAAAGTCGACTACGCTGGTCCTCCTGGAAGATGATGGCAGCGCTCAACATCTTCAAATGTTCATAAATCAATTGTTTTGGCGGCTTAAACATATCCAAAATGTCCGGTCGCATGTTGCGATTGATGGCTGTATAGTTTGCGTTCCGGCCACATGCTTGACAAAGTCCACCCGGATCGTTATGGCCATCTGAAATAGAATATTTCCACCTAATTTAATTTTTAATTTAATACCTTGTTTTACGCATTTGTGGCAGATGATGTGGCCACATGTGGTGAAAAAGAAATTGTTGTTGGTTGGTGACGGAATATCATAGCATTTATTGCCTTTTAATTTGATTATTTAAATTTTGTTAAATGAATTACTTACAATGGACCCAAACATTATCCTCTGCCATTGCTGTCGTTTTGCTCAATTCAATTTATCCAATAAAACTGTGAAAATATTTTGTTCTTAATATGTGAAAAATGATAAATATTTCTAGAGACCGGCAAAAATGAAATCTGCGGGATTGCGGACGGGATTTTTTTCCCCAATTTTTGCGGGACGGATCCGCTGCGGGATTAATCCCGCGGGATAATCCCGCAAAATCCTGCGCGGGATCCCGTCCCGTGCCGGTCTCTAATTATTTCATTGAAATTAAACATTTTATTGAACAAATGAATTCATTTTTATGCTTAATTTATTCCAATAATTCCCAAATATTTGCTAAAAATAAATAAGTTAACTTTCACAAATAAAAAAATGAAATTAAATTATTTTATAATATTTATTCAAGTCATTCATAATCAATGGAAAAAACAATAATTAGAACAAAATAACTGAAAAAACAAAAAAAAACAATATTTTAGGTCAAAATAATATAATATTGCTCCAATTCAATAGTCCCCAATTCCAAATTCGAACGGCGAATGTGGCTCAATAATTTTGTTCTCCTTTGCCTCCTTTTCACCGGTCACTCCATCAGCAATGGCGGTTTTCACTCCTCCAGTCGGGTCTGCATAAACTTCATCTTCATCTGGTTTTTGGTCCTCAAGTAAAATGATGCCTCCTTGTGAAATTGGCTTGATCGGAGCATATCGGGCGCCATCGGTCATTGACAATTTCCGCATTTGCAAACGAACAACGCGGGCGGGATTGGAAATGTTGTGGAACGAAGGTTCGGGCATATCCTTTGGCCTTAAAAAATTAATAATTTATTCTTAAATGAATGCTAAATACTTACTTTTCCTCCTCCTTTGTCGCAATTGCCGGCGCATGCCCCTTCTTTTTGTTCGCAATGGAAAGGACCGCTGTTTCGACTTTGCCAGCACTCTCCTTCTTCTTTTCTTCCAGCGGTGGAGGATAAGCAAAAAGTGATTGTTTGGATTTGCAGCGGAATTCAATTTTTGGCATCTTTAATTTAATTTATTATGGTTGATTTTATTATTTAAACCGACCCGTAATTCCTTATTGAGTCCAATCAGGCAAGTGGGCCGAAATGCCAGCGAAATGAAATGCGTCATTGAGTGCCAATACCAATTTTGCAGGAACACAAATGTACCCAACACGGCCGGCATGTCCGGTTGTCCTTGACGATTGTGCAACGATAATGTCACATTTCTGCCTCCCGCATCCAAAATGCCCTGTGCAATGATGGCGCCAAACTGAAAAAGACATTATATTTTAAGGGCCATAAAAAACTTTTACCTTGGTAATGGTGTCTTCGCCCTTCTCGGTGATCATTTTCATGATATTTTTGCGGAATTCCACAACATTTTCGCAGGTCGGGGCAGTTTGTTGGATCAAAATGAAGGATAATGCAATGAGGGCACCTTGACGAACATAGTTCTCTTGGTCTTGCAACAGCGGCTCAAGTTTGGAAATTGATTCCTAAAATACAAAATATTTATGTTTAAATTAAAGTCTGAACAATTACTTTGTATCCCGTCCCTGCGCTTGCAATTGCCAATGCGATGGCCGCACCATAACGAATATGTCCATTGAAGTGTTGAATCAGCGTGTCAACGTAGAGCAAGCATGTGCTAGGATCACTAAAATAAAACTATAAAATTTTGTTAAATCGATTAATATTTACCCGCTCAATACAAAACCAACAGCAATTGTGCTGAATCGCTTCACATCATTGCTCGGGTCCGATGCCACTTTAGTCAGGAGGCGCAGGATAACATCTGCTTTGCCACTGCCCGTATAGGCCATTGCCATCTGATGATAAAAAAATATTTGATCATAAAATTTTATTAAAAAAACCATGCAAACTGCCGTCTGTCGCAGAATCGCCTCAGAATTATTCTCTCCCAATGTGGCAATCCATCTAAAGAAGAATATGTTTTATTTATTAATTTTCTGACCGCTCTGCTTTGTCCAATGCTCCATAGGCCAACATGGCGATTCCAGTGCGCAATCCCCGTTGAATTTTGTCATGTTGAGTTTCCAATATGTATTGTCTCATTTCTTGGAATGCCTTAAAAAATAAAAATTTGGTATTTTTATTAATGTTTAAACCTCTTCATTCATCGATCCGGCCATCACCAAGCCCATTGCAGTTCCAGCGGCTTCACCGGCCACGGCCTCATTTTGGTAGAGAATCTCGCGCAATTGGTCATACACATTTTGATTCCGTGTTCCGAGGGCTGCCAATCCCAATGCAAGACATGCACCATGACGAACTGCACTTGTTGTTGCCAGCATCAGCTGTTCGGACAAATATTGGATGACAGTTTGATTCCCGTGGTTGGAATGGATTAAGCCTAAATTTAGAAGAATATTATTATTTATTTTTAAAATGTAAATAAACCGTAAGCATAAAGAGCACCGCCTTCCTTGTAACCAAATTGATCTTGATCACCTTTTGGCAAATATTCATCCAATATTTCCTTGGCCTCGCGTTCATGTCCCTAAAATTTTAATTTTACGTTCTCAAAGAATTTTAAAATTACCTTGTGAATTAGTCCGAGCGAAGCAACTGTGTTGAATTTATTCCAATTTGTGGCCTTTGAAACCCATTCCAAATTCTCTCTAAATTAATTAAAATCTTAATTAAATATTAAAAATTTCTAAAAACCTCAAAAAATCATCACAAGTTGTACCAGTATGCATCAGACCATTGGCAATCACCGTTGCGTTGTGTGCACAATTTCTTCGAGCCGCCTCCTTGATTTGATTCAGAATCAACATGTCGGTGTGGTTGTTTCGGATGAGAAATTGCATATGATGTTTGATTGCTTCATCGCCGTCCAAAATTGATTGCAAATTCTTTTTGAATGCTGCAATCGGCCTGTCCTTGTCTTCTTCATTGTTCTTCGATAATTCCTGCTTGAGCTGTCCCAAAAATTGTTGTGGTGCATTTTCGTGCAGATCAAAAGCCAATTGGTATGCCACGAGTGGATTATTCTGTAAATTGAAAATATTTATTATATTCATTGTTTAATAAAATTACCGTTGCCAACAAACGATCAATTATTTCTGCAACTTGCTGAGAGCGATCAAGTTTAATCAGACACTTAATAATAAAATTTTAATTAAAGCATTTGTTTATGATTGCTTACCTGACACATTGCATTCACTTTTGTGTAGATTTTTTGTAGATCTCCCGCCTCCGCCGGCTTCTCGAACAAATTGAAAATGAGATCAAGGACCTTTCCTCGGAATTGAACATCCAACTGTGATTGCTGAACTTTGTCGAGGGTATCCACCAAAACGGTCGTAGTGTCAGTCGATTCTTGAGCTACAATTGCTTTGGCAACCATGTCGATTCGGCGAGTGTCCAATGCCAATCCAATGACAGATCGGTAGTCGTGTTGTTCCAGACTCTGATTGAAGATGCGGTCAACAAGTGCATCAAGTTTGCTGGTATCCATATTCTTATTCTTCTTCTGCTTATATGCGTCGAGTGCTAGTTGAATAATTTTGTTGACATACTGAAAGTATAATTATAAACATTGTAATGAAAAAGTGAGGAATACCAATGCATCATGTCCATTAAAGTCATCCTTCACTGTCAAGTTGAACAATTCACCGGAAGCAAGTGCGCAATCCAAGGCTTGATTGTAATGTTCCGAACAGTAAGCAATTTTTGAGCAGATCAACGATGCCTTGCTTCGTCCAATCTCAGTAAATTGCTTATCAATTGACAATGCCTCAATGATGTTAATTGAACGAGCCATTTCGAACCATGTTGCCGTAATGACGCGCCAGTCATCAAGATTGTTGAGTATGAACATTTTATCATCGTAGGATTTGTGCGGGTCACTCAGCGATTGAAGATAAATTGCTGCACCTGTCGGTGTTGGATTTTGTCGCCAGTTTTCAATTGATTGCGCCATTTTATTTCAATATTTTTTCTAAAAAACAATTTTATTTTGCTAAAAGCAGTAAATGGTTAATAGTTTGCTTTAAGAATTCATTGGGTTACAAAAACCAATTGTCATCAAAAACAATGTGAATGAAATCAATCTGAAATGAAAAGATAAAGAAAAGAAGATTTTCTTATCATCTTTTTATAGTCTTTTTTTTTCTTACAAGAAATAAAAATGATCATACCGGGGGAATAAATGAAGTGAAGAGAGAGAAAGAGAAACGAAGGAGAGGGAGTGATGAAAGAAAGAAAAGAAAATGAGACACGCGTCCTCCGTCCTCCTCCGTCCTCCCATGATTTTAATAAACCGGCACCTTTGAATGAACCTTTTTGAGTTGGCAATTTTTTGTTTGAGTTGGAAATTTTTTAGTAATTTTTAAACCATTTTGTAGCCCAGAGTCTTTTGTACAAAACCTATTGACGGATTTTGAATCCATGAAGGGAACGGAGATAGCCTTCCTCCCTTTTCGTTGGACGCGGGCTAGGTTTGGATTTTTTCTATTCCCATCGCATCCCACGTCCTACCACCCCAATTCCCAATAACAATTCCTAGAATAATAACAAAATAATCGATAAAAAATTTGGAATTTTTATTTGTGCTGGCTGGTACTAGTAGGAAAAGAAATTCCTATTAATCCATTATCATTCATTCATCATTAATTTTATAAAATTTTCAGAAGAAACTTATAAAAAAATTAAAATTCGGTCTTCATTTCGCAACATTATTACTGCTTTAACAAGCAAAATGAGTTATATTGGAACTCATGATGGAAAATTCCACTGCGATGAAATTTTTGCTTGCTATATGCTCAAAAAATTACCGAAGTTTGCGGATTACAAAATTCTGAGGACTAGAGACACGAAAATACTTGAAAAATGCTCAATTATTGTTGATGTTGGCGGAATTTATTCTCATAATGACAAAAAATATGACCATCATCAGCGAGAATTTACGGAAACAATGAAAACAATTACCGGACTGGATTTTCAAGTAAGTCATATCAATACATAATTATATACAAAATAATTATTGCAGACTAAATTGAGCTCAGCTGGTTTGGTATATGCACATTATGGAAAAGAAGTGATTGCAAAAATACTGGAAATTGAGAATGGCATTGATCCAATCCAAATGTGGAAGAAGTTATGTACAATCGCCTTTACAAAAATTTCGTGGAAGCCGTAGATGCAATCGACAATGGGATTCAACAATTTGAAGGAACACCAAAGTAAGTACGATTGAGGATTACGATTATTATTTCCGTTTTAGATACATATTATCCAGCACCCTTACTTCGCGTGTGGACAGCTGTAATCCAGCCTGGAACGATCCTGACCCTGATCCGGAAAAGGGCTTCAATAAAGCGATGGGAATAGTTGGAGAGGAATTTGAAGAAAGAGTTCGCTACATTTATAAATCCTGGCTTCCGGCACGCCAATTGGTCTTAGATGCAATAAAATTGCGAAAAGAGGTACAAATGGCGTAAAATTCGATTGATTAACAATAAAATTAAAGGCACATCCAAGTGGACGTATTTTGATTTTTGAGCAAGGAGGGATGCCGTGGAAGACTCATTTTTTTGAATTGGAAGAAGAGATGAAATTGCAGGATGAGCGAATTTGTCTTGTGGTTTTCAAAGACACAAATGGAACTTGGCGTGTGCAATCCATTCCAATATCGGAGACAAGCGGATTTGAAAATCGGTATAAATTTGCAATTTAAACATTTTTAATTATATTTCATTCAGAATTTTGCTCCCTTGGAAAGGTTATCGAGAAAAGGAATTGGAAGAACAATCCGGCATTTCTGGAGCAATTTTCGTGCATATTTCCGGTTTTATTGGAGGAGTTAAAACGAAAGAAGGTGCATTGAAAATGGCAGAGAAGACATTGGAACAATAAATAAATGAAGAGAATTTAATGAAATAATCTCATATTTATTTTTGTTGACTTTTAAACATATATTTTATTTCGCAATAAATAAATCATTATATTTTTATTATTTTTTGTATTAATTTTGGTTTTTTAAAGCCAATAATATTATAATTTCCATGATTTTAGTTTATTTTGTAAAATAATTGATTTAAAGGATTAATGGAAAATTTTATCTTACCAACGCCGGCGCACCATAATGTGGTAAGAATTCAATTTAAAATTCAATAAACGTAAAATTATTTAGCCGGTGCCATTTGCTGCGGATATTCCAGGCGGTGTTTTTCCGGGCAAAGCAATTTTAGTCAAAGGAGTTGTGCTGAATTCAAAAAGGAAGAACGATTCAAAATTGATTTATGCTGCGGAAAATTGGTCCAGGGCGATCATCAAGATGGTTTGTTTTTTAAATTATTTTTTATTTGATTTCTAATATTTTAGATAAGGCAATTCATGTGAATCCACAATTTGACAAAGGCGGACTATTTTCAAGGCCGGATAAAACAATTGTATTGAATTCTATGATCAACAATCAATGGGGCGCCGAACAACGCTGTCAAAATACATTGGAATTGGGCAAACCATTCTCAATTCGAATACTCATTTTACGGGACTATTTCAAAGTAACCAAAAAATAAAATTATTGATTTATTCATCTAAAAGATTTCATTGAATGGAAAACATTTGAGCGATTTTATTCATCGAGTTCCGCTGGAGACCATCAAATGTATTTTTGTGGCCGGTTGCCTTAGCATTGATATGATCGAATATCAAGGAAATGTTGGTCCATTTTAAAAATTTTTAACTAATTTTATTTTTCCAGCGACCGGATATCCCGACAATAAATTCCACTTGCCCAACACCAAATGCACCGTCATGTTTGGATTCTCCAATTGAAGTGATTAAGCCAGTAAGTTGTTCAAAATTTAACATTTATAATTTTTGTTTAAGGATGTTCCATTCATCTTTCCAATTCCGGACGCAATTGGAAGCGATTTTTTGCCTCCACGTGAAATTTTCATCATCCTGACACCTCAGCTCAATGCCAAATGCTTTTCGGTGAACCTTCTTTGTGCGGAAGAATATCTCTTCCATTTTCGGGTCGATTTCCCGGACAGAGATGCACCCGGGACCGGGAATGAGCGGGTGAGTTCAATTATTTTTATAAATAAAATATAAAGGAGAAAGATATAATTTAAATTGATTTATAGTCGTCAGTTTCAAATTAAATTTATAGGTACCATTCACATTCTTTCAGAGGATACTTCGCAAAAATAAGACATTAAAAAAGGCTAAATTAGAGGTTCAAAATAAATTCATTCTACTTTTTAACTTTGGATTAAAAAATTCAAATTAAGGGAGCTGTGATTCGGAACAACACAAAATTGGGTGAATGGCAGAGAGAAGAACGCCAAATGGGCTGATTCCCTTTCACGCCTGGAATAACTGCAGGTTTATTTTTTTAAAATTCAATTTAATTAATACAATATTTTTCTTTAGATTTGAAAATCATTGCATCCAGCCAAGGCCTCAAGGTTATCATTGATGGAACATTCTTCTGTGATTTCAACTATCGACCATCCGGACCATTGCCGACAGAATTATCCAAAATAACAATCGAAGGGGATGTGGGCTTGCAAAAATTCACATTCCGAAACCGCCAACAGAATTGAGCTTAAAAAATACGAGATATTTATATATGATAATGATCATTCTATAAATTTTTTTCCTTAATTTACTTTGTTTTTTGTATTTACCATGTCGACTTTTTCTTTACAAGACGCTTCAAATATTCACTTTAATTTAAATAAATGATATAAAATATAATTTATTCAATTTATATTTAAAAAAGAATAAGCGAATGTGAATGTTTAAAAATGCGAATGTTTGAAAATGTGAATCTAATAAGGCACATCTTCTTTGAATTGTTAAATTGAAATGACGCATCGAAGACTATAAACAAAAGATTATTAGAATTATCAGTTTAAAAATGTTCAAACCTCTGTCCATTTTTCATGCAATTAAATGCTCCATTGATTTCCCCAAATGTGAATTTATGTGTAATAAATTCGTCCAATTTCAATTTCCCCTCTTTGTATTTTTGCACAAGCATTGGAATTTGATCGCGGCTTTTCCAACCTCCAAATTTTTTTTTTTTGTAAAAAATGAATAGAATTAACCTCCGAATGAGCTTCCTTTCCAAGTTCGTCCGGTGATCAGTTGGAATGGTCTGGTTGCAATTTCTTCACCAGCACCGGCCACACCAATAATGCATGAAACGCCCCATCCTTTGTGGGCGGCTTCGAGTGCTTGACGCTTTAATTTAAATTTATAAATAAAAATTCATTTAATTATTTCAAACCATTGTATTAACATTTCCGCAACATTCTAAAATTTGTTGAATTAAAATGGAATTATTGGAAAAACCAACCAAAAGTGTAATCAAATCCGCCATCAAATCGATCGATCAAATAGGATTGGAATGTTTGGCCATCCTTCAGTACAATTTCCTTTGGATTAACAAATTCAGTGGCACCAAATTGTTTGGCTAAATTTTTATCAAATTTTAATTTGATTTAAACATATTTACCAATTTCGAATTTCTCTGGCTGTAAATCGATGCCCACAATGCTTTTGCCGCCGGCCTCTTTTGCTCCCATTATCACTGCCAGTCCGACCGCACCCAATCCCCAAACTGCAATTGTGCTATTCGGCTCCACTTTGCAAGTGTTCAGCACCGCACCATAGCCGGTTGAAATGCCACAACCCAAAAGGCAAACTTTTTCCAATGGAACCGATTGGTCAACCGGAAATGAGGAAAATTAAATTATTATTTAAAAATTAAAATTCAACCTTGCTAACGGATATTTCCGCACAGACCGTATATTCAGTAAAACTGCTAACACCCATAAAATGAGCAATTTGGCGGCCTTTGCAACTGAAACGGCTGGTCCCATCCGGCATCATTCCTTTGCATTGTTGAATTCTTAATAAAAATGGAAAATAATTAAAAGATAGTTTTAAATAATACCGAATTTTTTGGCACAAATTTGTCTTTGGATTTTGGCAAAATTTGCATTCCCGACATTGCGGAATGAAACAAGGAATCACATTATCACCTAATAAGTGTATTAATAATTTATTTAATAAATATTGTTGATCAAACCTGGAGCTAAACTTGTCACTCCCTCGCCGACCGATTCAACAATGCCGGCTGCCTCATGACCGAGAATAACTGGAAAAAGGCCTTCTGGATCTTTTCCACTTAAGGTCTAAAAAATAATTAAATCTTTTTAAAATTGTCATTTTATTCTTACATAAAGATCTGTGTGACAAAGAGCCGTGTGAACAATCTTAATTAACAATTTTAATCGGCAAATTAATTTAAAACTACTTTTATTCGAACTTCTCCAGCTTTGGGTGGCGCAACTTCAATCTGCTCAATCGCCAATGGCTTATTTGGCTCCCATGCTATTGCTGCTTTGCATGTTATTGTCTAATTTCAATAAAACAATTATATATTAAATATTGTTTTTTTACCTTTCCAACAGTTGGCATTTCCAACTTTTTGGATAGAAAATAAATTATTAATCATTTCAATTAAAAAATGAATTGTTTTTAAAACAATTATGAGACATAATTAATTCAATTCCAATTGAGATTTGATTTATCAAAGCATTAATTAAGGTTTTAAATAAAGCAACAAAAATGGCGATGTTGTCGAAAAGAAAAACAAAATTGTTCTTTATTACTTAAATCAACAAATATCAAAAATGAATTCCTCTGGTTTAATTTGAATAGGTCGACAATTATTCCTCTTCTTCATTCATTCATTCGATTGCATCAAATTGGATAGCTGTGCCCGCCTTCATCATCAGGCACTCGAACATCGTCAATCTAATAATAAAATGAACGATAAATAAATATTATTGGAGAGTGAATAAACCTTAAGAATCATTCGGACCACTTGAGTTGCCAGTGAAATTTGCTCACGTTTGGAGAGCACAGTTTCGATGACGCCCTGCGCCTTCATATCATTCGTACCTTTGAGTAGGCAATCCACGCCTAAGAAAGGTTTGCCCTCCTGGATTTGTTTGGCCTTTAATTCGGTCAAAGTGTCAATTGGGGGCAGGCCGGAATTCTCAGCCAATGCTGCCGGAATACTCTCAAGGGCATCAGCGAATGCTCGGAATGCGTATTGCTCAATTCCCTCAACCTATTTTTGTCATTTATATTAATAATAGTAGCAAAAATGTGACCTTATCCGCCTCTTGGGCAACGGCAATTGAGCAAGCTAATTCGGCTGCCCCACCGCCATAGACGATTTTATTGTCACGAATCAGGTTCCGAACCACGCAGAATGCATCATGTAACGAACGTTTCGTTTCCTCGATTACCTTAATTGGTTTAATAGAATTTTAAAAAACCACCCAACCACTCTAACCATTTTATTTCCACCCCGGATGAGAACCGTGATCGCCCGGATATTTGGGCATTGTTCGATGCAAAGCATTTGATCATTGTCAGTGCCAAATTTGAGTTCATGGACAAGTCCGGCGGTGCCCAACTTTTCCGGAGTCAATTCGGCAAAACGAGGCACAATCCGTCCATTGGTGGCAATGGCAACTAACTGAATTGTGTTTTTCAAAATTATAAATAAGTGAGAATTAAACCTCAATTTCCGGACCGCCAACCCAGCGTACGGCGGGCAAATTGTGATGTAAAAGCAAGTGATTGGCCTCATCATCGAACCCCCATTGACAAATTGCCAAGGTTGCACCGCTTGCTTTAACCTTAACAATTTTAATTTATATTAAATAATTTATTTTCAAACCTCTTGAATCATCTTTTCAAATGTATCTCGTTCATATTTCTGCAGCTGTTTGTACTCATCCGTGGAACTAATATCCAATTTATGCTGCAAATTTATTAATAAAAATTTATTTCGTTCATATGAACCTTAGTCTTGGGTTTTGGTGGCTCGAATGGGCAAGTAAGTATGGCTATTTTGGCATTCTCCATTCGTCGAGGCATTTGTGGGTGACTCTGTAAATTAATCTCAATGACTTTTTAATAATTTAACCTACCAATGTTTTGTCGATAACAACTCCTTTGACCAGGGCAGTATCTTGCATTTGGCCACCAGGTTTTCCAATTATTTTGATCAACTCAAAATTCACATCCCGTTGTTCCATATCGGCCACCGAGAGAACCGCATTGACCGCAATTTCGGCATGTTGGCGAAGACATTTGTTCACACTTAAATTATTTTAAAAAATTGAATAAAATTGAATAAATTAAACATTTTTGAGCCGAGTGAAGTCATTGCACTACGAATCAATGCCTCTTTGTCATCAATTGGGAATTGTTCAGCAATCGATTCGAGCACTTCCAATGCTTTTTTGCAAGCCATTTCAAATCCATCAGCAATTTTGGTTGGATGAATTCCCTTATCCAACAATGACTCGGCTTGTTCTATCAAAGCACCGGCCAACACTGAAAAGAAGTTTGAACATAAGAGATATATATATTCCTTAATTGCTTACCAACTACGCCTGTCGTTCCATCACCAATTTCGTCATCTTGTGATTGGGAAAGCTCAACCATTAATTTTGCAACATGATGGTCCACGTCCATATTCTAAAAATATATAATCGAAATGAACGAATTTATACAATACCTTCATTATCGTTGCGCCATCATTTGTGATTGTGACTTCCCCATCAGGACTAACCAACATTTTATCAAGGCCCGTGGGTCCAAGAGAAGTTTTCAAAGTGTTGGCCACTTGTTTTGCTGCCAATATATGACTCTAAACAATAAATAAAAATATTTTTAAATTAATTTTTTATAAACCTTAAGTGCCTCGATCCCAGTTAGTCGTTTTTGTCTTTCCTGCTCTCGAATCACAATAAATGGTTGACCTGACTCATCAAATAATAATTGACCTGCCGCTCCAGCCATTTTTGATTTTAATTTTTTCTCTATTGATTATAAAATTTTAATATTGATTTAATTAAAACAGATGTAAATGCTTATTAGCTACGGCTCGGCTTTCTATTTCATGTTGCTTATTGAAGGTAAGCGCCGATGTGCTAGCTAAATGCTATGCCAAAGCTAAACTATAAACTAATGTTAATGTGAATTGTGAATGTGAAAGGAAAGTGAAAAACTCGGATAAAATGTCTCGAATTCGCGAAAGGCGAAACGCTTCTGCTGCTGGGTGGGTGGGATTGGGATGGCAGTAGCAGTGGCAGGGAAGGAAAGGGAAACCAGCAAGAGCAAGCACTAATAATTCCTTATAACAAAACTTTTGTTGAAAGCAAGAGAGTTCCATCAATTAATCCCCACTTACTTTACAAATTTTCCTCCCTGTGCTGCTATTAATCGATCGCTTGCGCAGTCATAGTCAAAGTAATAATATAATATCTTGAGTATTTATCTTCTAATCTCTCATCTTTTTTTGTGATTTAATTTTTTAATATTTTTTTTTAAATTTTAGATTGATTAAATTATTGAACATCTACCTATTTATCAACGAAAAGAAATGTCTGATTTGGTTTGTTACCTAATTTTAATTCCTTTATTTTATAAACATTTTTTAGTTCCAAGGAATTGCATCTTTAACTAAAACAGTCCAACAAACACTGAACAGTTATGAGGTCCGGAAACTTGGGGACAAAGTGTAATTCCATTTTTTAAAAAAATCGATTCAACATAAGAAAAATTTAAGGCAAGGTTATGTGATGAATTTTACGGAAACTGAGCAGAAAGTGCGGGAAGCGACAAATGAAGATCCATGGGGTAAATTAACCTAAATTACTAATAAATGGGATTTTTAAGGGCCGACAGGACCAGAAATGCAGGAAATTGCCAGCTTAACATTTCAATACGATCAATTCTCAGAAGTTATGGGAATGCTCTGGAAAAGGATGCTACAAGATCACAAAGTTGCTTGGCGACGAGTTTACAAAGTAAAATCAACATCCAAATACATTTAAAAACAAAATCATTTTAGTCACTGATCCTTCTGAATCATTTACTCAAAAATGGTAGCGAACGAGTAATCAGCACAACACGGGATCATATGTTCGAATTGAGAGCATTGGAAAGTTATAAATGCATTGATGAACGAGGCAAAGACGAAGGAATAAATGTTCGCCATCGTGCCAAATTGATACTTGAATTGTTGAATGATGAGGAATTGTTGCGAACAGAGAGGAGGAAAGCAAAGACGGAAGGAAGAAAAGTATCAAGGATTCTCCAAAGATGATATGCTAGTCAGAGGAGGTGGAGCATCTTCCAAATTCGATTCATTTGAAAGATGGAATGAGAAGAAAGAAAGTCGCTCAATGGATTTCAAAGACAAAAAGGAATTTGGTGGTGAAGAAAAAATGGGAGGAGGAGGGGGAATTGGTGGTCGAAGGGAAGTGACCGCATTCGACTTTGATGAATCCCGATCACATGCAAATGGTTCACCGGAATTGGGTATCCGAGAGGTGAGTAAATTCCATTAATTTCAAATTCGACAAATATTTCAGAGAACACCTGAACCAGTGGAAGTGAATGACGACGATGATGATTTTGGCGATTTTACTTCGGCCAGAGCCACTAACAATGCTCCACCAAAACCTGCTGCTACACAAAATTTATCTTCCATCAAATTGCAAATATCGGCACCAATACAAAAGGTTTGAATATTTTGTTTCAAAAATAAATTTGAATTTTTAAGGCACCTCGACCACCATCAATCTCTTCAACTGGAGGTGAAATCGATTTTCTTGGACTTGGGGACTTTGGGAACAGTCAAAAATCGGCCACTCATCCGCCACAACCGCCAGCTAATAGCAACATTCTTCTGGATGATCTTTTTGGTGATACATCATCGGCGACTCCAATTCAAAAAACCAATCCAAAAGGAGGGAATCCAACGGATCCATTCGACTTATTTTTCAATCCACCAACGGCACAAACACGTAAATAACATGTTCACAAATTTAAATAAATTATTTTAGCTTCACAAACATTTGATCCAATGGGCAAAGGATTTGGCTTAGAAGCAAATGGCAAACAAGAAAATGATTTGCAGCCTGTTGCATCCTCAAAGTCACCATCGAGCAATGGCAATAACTCAAAATTAGGCAGCACTTGGGAAGATTTGAAAGGAAAGTCAGTTTAAAATTCTTCTTTTTTCCCAATGATTTATCCAAATTTTTAGAGTGAACATTGATTTCGAGAATCTTTCGCTCAAAAATTCGCCTACTAAAACGAAACTTTCCCTCAATGAGCTCAAAAATTCAACACCAAAAGGACCGACTCCATCGGGTAAGTTTAAAAATGATAAGCTAAATTTACGTAAATTTTAAGATGGTGGCGGCTTTTGGTGAACAAAGAAGAACAAAAGAATTTGCATACTGAAGAATGCGCCTTTGTTCCTTACCCTTTCAAAAATCAACCAAAGATACACCGGGCTTCCCAATTAATTTGTTCAAATTATTTTTTGATTGTGGTAATTTTATCCCTATTTATCTGTCTACTCTTTTCTAACCTCACCATTCGTCTATCGCTTTTCTCTCCCTCATGCATGTGCACTGTTATTTTAAATTACCCATTTCACCCTCGCCAAAACCAAAAATCAAGCAAAAAATTTCCATCAGTACCTTTTTTATTCATTTCTTGCTCTGTGATAGTTCTATTTTCCATATTTTCCTCTTCTTCGATTTTCCATCCACCCATCAAATCGGTATAAATTTTTGTTTAACAATATTTATAAAACACTTTTCATGCATAATTATATAAATGTGACCCGAAATATAAAAATAAAAGTGAGGGAATTTTGTTACATTTAAAAAACAATATTAGAAAATTACAATAAATTTGGAGGGGGGGGGGGATATTTAGGCTGAGTTAACAAATTTTGATCATTGCATTTTTCAAATTTTCTTGTCCTCAATCTCCGATGGCATCGGCGTGTAACCATTCTGCTTCTTCTTCATCGCTTCTTGATGATTTTTCCGACTGTCGACAGCGTCCAGCATGAGTGCAGTGAAAACGAGGACAATTCCAATTATATGCCGGCTGGTATATGGATGCGAGAAAAGTAGAATTGAAATGGCCAGACTGAAGAGCTAAAATATTGGAGATCAATTTAATAATGTAAATGTTTATTTTACAAACCTTTCTCAATGTGGTGACAATAGAGCAGGTCAATGGACCGAAATCAGTCACAGTTTTGAAAATGAAACACTGAATTTATTTGTGAGTGTATTTATTTAATTTTTCCATTAAACCTGTCCAATGGCACCAGCAATAGAAAATAAAATGATTTGTTGAAGAGTAGTTGGGTAGGCGGCAATGAATCGGAAGAAGGCGGCCAATTCCCCCGATGCAATTAGCATAAGTGAGAGGAAAAAGGTGGAGAAAGCGTTCATCGCAAACATCATTGTCCATTTGTCGGTTGTATGATAATGACGAATTCGATCTATAAAATTCAAAATAAAAAGTTTAATAGTAATAGATAATTTAACCTTGAACCGCGCCAGTCATCCCATCCATGGCCAAAGAAGCACAAAGTAGGAATTCACCACTGTCAAATTGAAATGAACTATTTCCTTTGCCCGGCTTGTATAGGAAAATGGCCATTCCAGTGACAATCAGCAAAATATAAAAATATTTCCGCCATGGATAATGTTTGTGAGCAAAAAGAACGCCGAATAGCAAAATTGGTATTGGCTTACATGATTTACCCAGAACCTGAGTTGGGTAGTTGATCCACTCAAGTGCCATATTTGAGAATAACATTGCAAGAAAATAACTGATTGAACATGCTGAATATAGATATGCAGGCACTGTATCCATTGAGTGAGAATTATTGCGTTTTCGGGCGATCCAGGCCAAAATCAAATTGCTAGCACATTGAAAAAATACCAAAGCTTGCATATAAACGAACTTCTCGCCATTTTCGCCATATGCTTTTTGAGTTCTTTAAATATAAACTTTTACTCAGCAGTTAATTAATAAAATAGTACTTACATTTTCTCTTGAAATATGCTGAAAGCTCCGTAGCAAACAATAATTCCCCCAGCATAAAATATTAAATTCAATGCCCGTTGGGTCCAAGTTTGTAGTGAAGCTTGATATAATGTACTGTTAGAAATTTTATGATTTGACATGTAAAATAATTTGATACCTCTGAAAAATGAAATTTTAAGCATAAAATAAAGACAGGGAATAAATAAAATGTAATCAATCAAATCAATAATCAAATAGAATAGAATGGAACCATCATGAACCAATCAATAAATCAATATCAAAATTAATGGACGAAGACGATAAGTATAAAACGCAAACACGCCCCAATCATAGCCCTAATCTTAAGCCTTAACCTTAAGTACTATTAGCCTATAAAATTAAGTGTCCTGCCGGTCCCCTCTCGCCTTCTACCGCTCCCCCTCCCCTCTATTTGAACCGTGCATGAAGTTCTATTCATTTGTTTACCGGCCCGCCTTTTACAATTTCATTCATAAATTTATTAAAAATTGCAAATGTCTAATAATAATAATAAATGAACATTTCCACTATGAGATTTTTTTATTAATCTTGTATCTCGTTTTTAGATTATTTTATGAAATGAATGAAGCAATCCGGAGAGCGGACCCTTGTGGTGAATACGATGTGTTGCAAAGAGTCGGCGGAGGTTCCTATGGAGAGGTTTACAAAGCAAGAAATTTGCGAAGCGGAGAATTCGCCGCTGTCAAAATGGTGAAATTAGAGACCGGAGACAATTTTGCTGCCATACAACAAGAAATCGTGATGCTCAAAGACTGCCGACATAAAAATATCATCTCCTATTATGAAAGCTATTTGAATCGAGACAAATTTTGGATTGTAATGGAATATTGCGGCGGCGGTTCATTGCAGGACATTTATCAAAGTTTGTTTAATGCTTAGTAAAATATAATCCAAATTTTTAAGTGACTGGTCCACTCACGGAGCTTCAAATTGCTTTTGTTTGTCGAGAAACATTACAAGGGCTCAAATATTTACATCAAAGAGGGAAAGTGCATCGTGATGTTAAAGGGGCCAACATTTTGTTGACTTTCGATGGGAATGTTAAACTTGGTATTATTTTCTTTAAATATAATTCTAAAAAACGTTTTTAAGCTGATTTTGGAATTGCGGCACAAATAACGGCCACTTTGGGCAAAAGACAATCGTTCATTGGAACTCCATATTGGATGGCACCGGAAGTAGCAAATGTGGAACATAGCGGTGGTTATGGATCGGAATGCGATATTTGGGCACTCGGAATAACGGCAATTGAGTTGGCTGAACAAAAACCTCCATATTTTGATATGCAACCACTCCAAGTGCTTCATATGATGACAAAGTCAAATTACAAAATACCAAAATTGAAGGATAAAAAGAAATGGTTAGCTATTTGAATATATTTCGAATTAATTTAAATATTAAAGGTCTCCAATTTTTTCGAATTTTGTCCGGGCTTGTCTTACAAAAAATCCAAAGAAGAGGCCATCGCCAGCCAAATTGCTCAATGTAATTTTTGATATTATTTTTATTGAATTAATCATAAATTTCATTTCAAGACAAATCCATTTGTTTCTGGTGCCCTCAGTTCACGGCTAACACTTGAACTGCTTGATCGTGTCAATCATCCAGAGAGAATTGAGAATAAAAATGTTGCGGTTGTCCAGGACCATCATTACCAAAATGAGCATCAAATGCAAATTGGCGAATCTGAATCGGAGCCAGGTTCATTTTAAATATTTTACGAAACTAAAAATAATTTTTAGAAAATGTGATCGACCCAAATCCAATAAATATTGGCCAATTTATCCAACCAATCATCAATTTTGACAATGCAAATTCGCCTAGCTCAATTCCAGCCAATGGTGGTCCTTCCTCCTCTTCCTCATCCAGGGAATATCTTAATTCAACTGATGACGATGAAGTATTTGATGAAAGCAACCAAATCAAAGATCAATCAAACCAGCATCAAACTTATCATTCCGAACGAACTTTGCTTGCTTCACATTCATCCCAAGAGGAAAAAACATTGGAAGGCATTAATCCGCCGGAAGAACAGTCGATAAGAGGGAAAATGCCAATTCAATCGGAAAATACACCAATGAAACGACGACCAAGGAATTTGCGATTGCCACCTCTTTCTCGTCTTCAAAGGCCAATTTCTTCGGCAAGCGAACAACCGGCCACTCAAACACCGAATGCCAAAGTCCATCGACTCCTCTCAAGGATTGACGAATCATTTAGGCAGAAATGGAGTCGAATTCGTTCAAAATCTTCCTCAATGGTCAATATCCCACTTCATGTTTCTGGTTAGTTTGTCAAAAATTTTATTTTAGCTTAATTTTTAGGATTGAACGCCGGTTACATCAACTATACGCCCAATCGACATCCACAACATCGCCAGCCATTTCAATCACGCCCAATGACATGTTGCTATGGAGTGGTAAATTCAATGTTAATTAATTCATTAATATCGATATTTCCCCTGCAGATTCCCACTCCTCAAGTTACAATGGGTGCATGTTTTGTTACAGTTCTTCAATGCAGTCCAATCCAAGTGAATTGTTGCACTCAATGGTTCCATCCAGCAAATCAACGGCAATTTATGGTGATTGGCGCAGAACAGGGCATATTCGCAATGGACCTTTCCGGTGCCGATGAAGAATCTCCACTCATTCAGGTATTTGTAAAAACACATTTAATTTAAATTGAACATTCACAGTTGCATGAACGCCGCTGCACTTGGCTATATGTGGTCCAAGACACAGTCACTGCGCTTCAAGGAAAAACCCCTTACTTATATCGCCATGAATTGGTCCAACTCTTCCAACAAGAATTAATCACACGAAAATTGGTTGAAAAATTGCCCGAAAAATTTAAACCAAAATTCATCAGTTCAATTCGAATGCCGGAAACAAAGTAATAAATATTAAATCAAAAATAATTAAACAATGAATAAATATTTAAAGAGATTGCTTCCAATGCACAGTTGAAATTGGCATAAATGATGGGAATTTATACCTTTGTTGCGCCGTTCCAAATGCAGGTAAAAGCCAAATTTTAATGAGAGCATATTTAAAAATTAAATTTTAAGTCCTCCTTTTCCGCTGGTATGGGCCACTGGCACGCTTTGTCTGCCTGAAGAAAGTGGAATTGGATAAATTGAGTGTGGCCGACAAAGGTGTGCACAATCTGTATCGACCTTTCAGTTTGATATTTGCATCTACTCCATCAAATTCGGACTATCCCATGGTAAATATGGATGATAAAATAATCTAAAAATAATTTCTTTATTCAGATTTGTATTGGCATTTCTCGTTCACTGACCTCGCCAGTTGGTACCGCCCAAGAATTGCTTCATGAACTACGAACAAAACCGAAAAAGGACAAATTGGAATTACAATTCGTGAATTTCAATGACAACAGTGGCGGCATTGCAAAATTCCATGAGCTCTTTTCCTCCGATCTTTTTGGCGGCAACTCCTCATCGGATGAAGAGAACAATTTCCTTCACACTGACTGCCTCTCCGTTGGATCAGGCCGCTCACCGGCAGGAACGCGATCAAGTTTACGAACAATTTGGCGATGGCGTGAAAAATTGGAGGGAGTGGTGGCTTTGAAACAATTGGACCGGGACACTCTCTTCATTGCTTACGAAAATCAAATTTTGATCACCGATTTGGAAGGCAACGAGAAGAAGACAAATTTGAAGCTCACCACCCAATCATTCACCTTCGATTTTCGACTCGATTTTGCCATTCCTTTGTCCGATTCTGTTTTGGCCTTTTACAAACATGGCGTCCAGGTAAATGATGTGTTGGAAAGGAATGTTCTTTACACAAAATTATTTTAGGGTCGGTCCTTCTTCCGTGGCACAATCACCCAAGACCTGAATGACACTTCGCATCATTATCGGCTGGTTGGAAAAGACTCGTAAGTTTTCAAATTTTAGTAAGCATTAAATAATTCTTTTTTTTGCAGCCTTATTGTATTGAAGAAGACCAAAGTGAGCAAAACGCAATGTCAATTTGACTCTCCAAATATCGATGGTGGCAATGAAATTCTCAGCCCTCAATGCGCAGATGAACCGGGAGAGGATATTTGTGTTTTAACTGGCCATGTCTCAACAATGACCCCACCCTAATCATCGCTTCAAAGAATAATTGTTCTCATCAATTTCCAGCGGACCATTTATTTACCCCCTATATATTTGTATCCCTCATCATCATTTTATTTAATCATTCCATCCAAGAAATTATTGTGTCAAACCTCTCCAAAATTTTAATTGAACTTAACCCAAACAACTCCCAAATATTTTCTGTTTTATATTTTCGACAAATATGTATGGCTCTATTTCCTCCATAATAAAATTTACATCTTTATTTGATCACTTGCCATTTTTATCGAGCTTTCATGTCATATATAAACCATTTTTGTGTCTATTTTTCTTATTCCATTATAAATCAGTCTTTGACCGATTCGATCTCTCATCGATCAACACAATAAAAAATTTGAAGGTGCTGAATCATGGTCTATAAACATTCAACCTCCAAAAGCTTTTAGCATTGCCTTCTCATTTGTAATTAAGCAAAAAAAAGACATTTAATTTAAATGAAATATTATACATTTTTAATTCCCTGCCTTTCAAAAATTCTTGATAGAAAATGTGCAAATATGTCAAACCCCAATTCCTTCCACAATTTGTATATTAGCATATTTTTGACCGAATGTTTGTCATTTTTAATCAGTGCCCAAAATTTGCCGCCATTTCCCAAAATATATTTTTAAAAGAGAATATTTGTAAAAATTTATGATAGCTGATTTAATGAGATTAAATAATTTTGTTTCCGAAAAATGAAATTCGGTAATGTTTTAATTTTCACACCTGTTGTTTTGTGTGCTCTTTGCCTCTAGGTTTATTATTTACACGGTATTCCCAATCCATCAACAAACAAAGATATGAATGATCGGACCGGTGGTAGCCGCATTTATTTTTTTATGAGGTTGAATTGCGCAAACAATTTCCCTTACGTCAATTCACTTCATTTTACCATTACACCCAAGCGCCAAGCCCCAATTCCATAAAGAATGTTTTGTTTATATGTAGAGATTAATGCGCAATTTTTTAAATTCCATTTTTTATTAAATCTCATCAACCAAATTTGAACCATTTCCCTCAGGAAAAATAAAAATGTAAGCAACATTTGGCCAGTCATTCCCATAGGGAACTATAAAAAGATGTACGTATAAGAATAAGAAGATTATATATGTTAATACAATACTAAATACTTTATTTGTTGTTGCCACCTGCCAGCTGTGGGTGGTAAACAACGAAATTGATTTGGGTGAGTGAATTTCCCTCATTTTCTTTCTACACTCCGCAATTTCCCCCACCCCTCCACTACACCCCTCAAATTCCTCCGATTATGATGGCTGGGAATTCTTGGCAACAAATTATTCAGAGAATAAATAAACCAAAAATATTAATTGGAGTTTCAATGGCAATTCTGCTTTTGGTTGCTGCTATCGTCACATTCAGCCTTTTATCTTCTTCCCGCTTATCTACGGTTCAAGCTGGCAAAAGTATTAATTTTTAATTAACAATTTTATTATATCTAATTTTTCAGTCAACCAAGCAAGAGCCTATGTCTTTAAGGCTGTTCAATCACCAGAGCAAAGCAATTTAGAAACGATTGGTGTGATCGATTTTACAGATATTGATGGAGGATTGACTGTAAGTCTCAAAATAAGAATTCACGGTTGAAATAATGATTATTTATAGTTGAATGGAACACTTCAGGGGCTGACTCCCGGAATGCACGGCTTCCACATTCATCAATTCGGTGAACTTGGTCAACTTTGTGCGGCAGCCGGCCCACATTTGAATCCACATGGGAAAACTCACGGAGCACCCGATAGCCAAGAACGTCATGTGGGGGATCTTGGAAATGTACAGGCAGATGTAAGAAATTTTTATCATTCCATTTTATAAAATTAACGAATAATAATTATATAGGCAAATGGTGTGGTCAATGTGCAAATCAGAGACAATATTCTGGCATTGGAAGGCGTGAACAGCTTAATTGGACGGGGCCTTGTTGTTCATGAAAAGGCCGATGACATGGGAAGAGGCGGAAATGAAGAGAGCAAAAAGACGGGGAATGCCGGAAAGCGGGTCGGCTGTGGAGTGGTTGGAGTGAAGGCTGAACAACCTCCTCGAGGCAGTGGATGAAGAAGAGAAGAATGAAGAATCTGATTGAGGATCGGGAAAAATTAACATATATTTTTTATATCCTATTCACATTTTTAATTGCAAAATTTTAATCATTTTTAAAATTTAATAAATTTTTCCAAGTCAATTTACTTTAAATCACTCCGAGTTCTCTCAACTGCCTTCTTTCATACTCCAATCGTCGCCTATTTGTTTCCAACATCCCAAACTGTTCAGCCGAGAGCATTCGAAGTCTCCCGACCATTTCTGGTGATGCTTCTGCTGCCGATTCCTGCGATAACGCTCTTTGGTGCCCAACCAAAGTAGAAATATTTTGGGTAAATGGACGTTTTACATCAGTTTTTGAAGGTTGTTCAATTGCGACTGGATCCAAAATGATCTTTAAACCATATAATTTTATCAATGAAATATAACAAAATTTTCACTCCATGTCGTGAAGATTTGATCGGTTCAGGTTCTTTTATGATGACTCTTTCATCGGTGATCAAATTTGGTGAAATTTTATTTGTGGACAATTCCCTTTTTTCCACCATTTTATCCTCTTCTTCCAATTCCTCTTTTCTCTCATAATTGACCTCCTCCTCCTCTTTATTTTCCAATTCCGCTTTATCAGATTTTTCCAACGGAATTTCCTCCATTTCCAGTGCCACACTTAAATGGGCCAAATCTATTTTTTCCTTCTCAACATGGAAATTATCCACTTCGTCGAGATTTACTGGCTCTTCTCCCTGTTCTTCACTTTTGCTTTTTCTTTTCCGAACCTCCAAAATGAATAATTTATCCGCTGCAAAAATATTTAGTTCAATCCGGGGATATAGGTCTCACCAATTTGATGATTTCGAACTAAATACCAAATAGTCAAAGCAAATCCGGTGCAAAGGAGTAAAGTGCCAAAGATGGCACCAAATATTGCCATTGCCAATTTGGAGGGATCAATGCAACCATTGGAAGTGCCTCCGGTTTCGTTATTCATTTTGACAATTATTGTATTGAAGACATTTATATTGAAGGAGGAGGAATAAATTATCGCCGCCCGCCGGAGGGGATCAGCACAGATTGTTTGAGTCAAGAATAAAACGGAAGAGGGCTCAGATTTGGGGATATAGGATAAGTTGAATGTTGAAATGGATGGATGGGCGGCAGCAGAAGAGCAAGAAAGGAAAGATTTCCTTCCGATTGTAGCTGTAGTTGAAGAAATTCTCTTCTTTTCCTAACCTGCGTTTGGGCTGAATAATCCGTTGTGTTCGCGCGGCGGTCCTCCTCTTCCTTCCCACCTTGTTTAGACGGTTCTTTTTGAAGGATGATGGTCAGCAACGCAGATGAAGAATCGTCTTTCTCTTCCTTTCGAGGTCATTGACCACCACCCTTGCCATTGCCACCAACAGCAGCAGTCAACCGAGCGAAAGAAGACCGTTAATCGTCCTTCCCCTTCCCCTCATCTCATCCTTCAAATTGCTTTTCGGCATCTTCTAGAAAAACGAAATCATTTGTAAAAAAGGGAGAGAGATATTCCTCAAGGTCTTCTTGAAAATGGAATGGAAAGGGAAAAGAAGACACTTAATTTGGTGGCAATTTGAGGGAAGAAGGAGAAGAGAGGATTAAGCCGGAATAGGAGGATCGAGGAGGATTTGACTCAAAGTGAAAACGGGAGGAAAACGATCCCAAGATTAATTGGAGCATAAATAGTATTAATGTAAAAAATACAAACAAACATAATAAAAAATTTTTTCAAAAGTGAAAAAATACAATTGGAAATGGCGAATTAAAAAAAATAAAAACAAACAAAATAATAGTAAATAATATCAAAAATGTTCAATTCATCGTTTTGTTCGGTTCCTCAACAGCGGATGGCAACATCGCCGTTTGCGTCATCATCATTGAGCCTTCTTCCATTGTTCTTTCAGTCTTCGGCTGCTGTTGCGGTTGCAAATTCTCTTCACTTGGTTGCATCAAATTCTCTTCGCTCGGCATCAAATTCTCTTCACTCGGCATCATATCAATTGTTCTGGCTGAATCCTCACAAGTCGTATCCTCTTGTGCTGATGGCGGCGATTGATCCTGTGTCTTCTTTGTAAGTTGCATTTGACTTTTCGGCTCTTCTCCATTCATCATCCTTTCCGCCCAAACCGCTTCGGCATCTCTTCGAAACTTCATTTTGATCCGATGTCGTCTCCAGGCACAAATGGCAATCACCGCGAATGTAAGAAGCAGAAGAGCACTGAACACACAAATCAGGATGATGGCCCAAGTGGGAAGTCCGCCGCCAACTGGTTGAGTAAACGCTAGAATAAAATTGAGTAGTAATTAAATTGTGCAAATTTAATGGACTAACCAAAATTGCAAAGCTCCAAGATAGCATCCTGTGAAAATGAATGGAAATTAATTAATGCTTTAAATTAATTCGAAAATTACAACCAACCTTCATGGCCTCATCTTCTTTTGCACCGCTATTCCATGGCCAGAATAAACATTTGCCCAGTTGTCTTCTTAATTTTGAATCCAATTCCCGCCTTTCTCGCATCATTCGAACCTTTAATAGAATGTATTAAATGAATTTAATTTGCACAAAATTTTACCTCAGGTTGAAGCAAAGCAACAAAAGGACATCCTTCCACCAGCGAAACATCCACTCTCAAAGACCATTCCTGAAAATTTATTAAATTATATAAGCATAATAAAAATGAATGATTTAACCTCTGTTTTAATGCTATAAATTTCCGGCGACCATTCTCCGCTAAACTTGTCAGGAAACAGGGCATGGCAAAATGCATAGGATATCTTCTTCCGGCTCTGTTCTGCTTCGTTTTTAGTTGTCATTTTGTTTACAGCTTTGATCTGCGATTGAAGTTCATCAAATTTTGAGGGATCTGCTGTTAATTCCAGGCATTTTTTGCTTTTCTCTTCGATCTTTAAAAGAATAATAATTACTAAATATAAATTGGGTTTAAATTACCTCATCGGGCCAATCAATGTAGACGACATTCGGTTCGTTGTTAAATGTTGAGGTGCACGCCAGAAAAATGAGCTCCTTGAGTTTCTCTGGTCCATCAGCCATCAGCAGCCGTTCCCACTTCTTCATCAGCCGTTTTCTTGCCTCCGGATTTCTTGTTTTCAGCAGGCCAATTGTCCATTCAGGTGTCAATAATTTCAATGCATCACATTTTTTGAAGATCGCTTCGTTGACTGGTGCGGGCGAGGGAATTTCTGTAATCTAAATTAAGAAAGTGTATTAATAAATTTCAGTAAATGCTGACCATTGTTTGATAAGCCGCACTCCAGTCGCTTGTAAAGAGTTGAGAAAAAACATCTTTGCAGAATTCATAAGCCACTTCTTTTCTTTTTTCATGTGAACTGTCCAAATCCAATCTGTACTTGTCATTGCCGCATGCCTGAAAAAATTTGAATCAAAAGTTTTAATGATTTGAAATATCTTACCTTCTCCGAGTTATCACTACTGCTGAGCAAAGGTTTGACGAATAAAACGAGAATTAGCACAAATTGTATTAAGCAGCTGCGATCACTTAACATGGTCTGAAAGTCTTTTTTGGAAAAAGTGGAAAATATTTTAATTTACCTTTTGTGAAGTAGTCTGAATTGAAAGGAGCATCGACGATGGTTGTTTTGAAATGGTCTTTTTTGGATTTTTGGAGATATAGAAAAGGGAAAAATGATACGCTTTTAAATTGGCTGGAAAACTTGATTTATTGATTGAATTATGGTAACCGTAACCGTACCATCGATTTTGGAACGGCGTGGCGTGTACGTTTAGAGGTAGAGATAGAGCCTAGACTAGAGATAGAGAAGAGAATCATTCATCATTATTGATTTTTCAGTTATCAAAAAAAAAAAAAAAAAAAAAAAAACAAATCCTATCTATTAAGGTATTAAGCCAGAGTTAAAAAAAAACATTCTTTTTCGGGTCTTGACTCTTGACTTGATGAGTTTTTAATTGCGTATCTACTACCTACTTATGCATTTTTTCAATCCGTATATCATCTCTTCACTTCATAAAATTTTTCTTTATCAATTGCATTCATCAGATTTTTGGATTCAGAACGTTAATTTACGTTGTTTTATTTGAAATATAATATTGAAATTGGATTAATAGTCGAATTTTATATACCTGTGCTGATTTAAATTAATAAAAGTTTAGAAGAAGAAGAACTTGGATAATTTTACGATGAAGCTGTCAAAATCTCCAGAGCCAAGCAAAATTACTGAACCATTGATTGAGAAAGAAACGGATCCGGAAGATGAAAAAATGCCGAAGAAAATGAAACTCCAAATTGATGCCGAAAAAGAGAAATATTACACAATTCGATTAGGAAAGCAAATGTACAAGCAAATTCGAAACAGAGAAATTAGCGGCACAATTCGAAAACCGAAATTTTTCCAACAAACTACAAATTCACTCCATCAACGTGACCTCAAAGCGCATACCGGATGTGTGAATGCTGTCGATTTTTCGCCGGGAGAGGAATTTATTGCCAGCGGTATTAAAACTTAATTTTCATTAAAAAAATGTATTTTTAGGCGGAGATGATCTAAAAGTGAGGCTTTGGAAGACGGTCGATTGCTGCACATCATCAAAACCAGAATCTTCGAGTGTGCTGATGAGACAAACCCACCTCTCAAACATTTTTGCGCTTCGATTTTCTCACAAAACCGAGCGGATTTATTCAGCTGGAAAAGACCACCGCCTTCTTGTTCATGATGTCAAAACCCGCGAACGACTCAGCGTCTATCGGGCTTCCCGTTCAATTTATCACATTGCCACACATGTAAGCCCAACTTTAATAAAACTAAAAAACAAACAAAATTCAGCCAACTGACGATAATATCATTGCCGCTTCGTCCGAAGATCGAAATGTGTATTTGTTCGATTTGCGTGGAAATGAAGGCGATGGCTTGTGCACGAAACTGCGTCAGGATGGATGTGCTTATTCCGCTTGCTGGAATCCGCAAAACCACAATTTGGTGGCAGTCTGCAATGAGAAAACCGGACTTTTGGTTTATGATCTGAGAATGGATAACGAGTAAGAATTTATTTTGTAAAAAAAAAATTTAAAAAATTTTATAGCAAATATTTTGAAGCCGGTTCAATTACAAAGAAAGCAATTTGTGCTGATTGGTCTCCATCGGGCGATGCTCTTTTTTGTGCCATAAGCCGTTCAAATCCCATCTGTTTCAATGTTTGTTTTAAATAATAGGGACTACCCCAAAGAAGCACATTTAGATTTTTTAATCATGGAAATTAGGTTAGCTTTTATTAGCTTTCCAACATTTAACAATATAACGGGTAATTTTACCCGTAAGTCCGGTCGGACCGGTGAGAATTAATATATAAAGGCGGCATTTTCTCAGTTTCGGGTCTAGCCTATATAGCCTTGAATTATAATTTAAACAAAAAAATGAGAGGAGCAGCGTTCGAATGGAAGTGAAAATTTTGGCTCCACATCGGCTCATCAAAAACAAAATGAACTTCAAATTGAGTTTAGGGCCAGGACTTATGGCTTGGCTAGGCGCTAGGATCGGGATGGGATTGAACGGGTGAAAGTGCTTCTTTGGGAATAGCGTCAAAAATTCTAATTTTAATTTTGTGTTTTTTTAAAGCTGATCACTTCTCAATATGTACATTTGAAAGATCCAAATTATTCCAATTTTTGCACAATCAAATCATGCACATTTGCCGACAAACAATACATGCTCACTGGAAGTGATGACTGGAATATCTATGTATGGAAAATACCGGATCAATGGCCCTCCGGTCAGCAGGATGAAGAAGATGGAGCAGCCGGAGTCATTGAGAAAGCCCACATGGTACTGAAAGGGCACCGATCAATTGTCAATCATATCAAATTTGGAGAGCGAAGCAATTTGCTCATTTCTTGCGGAGTGGAAAAAATTGTCAAGGTTTTTTAAAATAAACTCAAAATATTTAAATTGATATTGGATATTTAGTGCTGGAGCCCATTGCCTCTTTTCGACTCATACAAAAATCCAAGGCCGAGGGAAAAATTTAGCAACAAAAGACTTCTTTCACATAATTATTGGGATTATATTCAAGATAGAGGTGATTCGGATGTTGAAGAGGATTTGGCCACATTGCATAGATTCGATTTCTATTTTGAGGTAAGAAAAATAATTTATGACAATCAAAAATTATTTTCCAGAATATTCGAACTCGTCAAGGACAAGCGGGATCGATTAGTGATTCGTCGGAAGATGAGGATTCGGATGATTCCTTTTTTGGTGGATTATTATCGGCTACTCGAAATGCAAATGGCGAATACTCAACTGATGATGAAACGGAGTCATTTTTGAGTGAAATTAGTGATGAAGATCAGCAGGCCGAATCGCCAACGCCATATCGTGCTGCCAGCGATGAAGAAAACAATGATGAGATGGATTTATGAAGGAAATTGATATATCCAGAGCCCCATGTATAAATTTTATACAGGAATATTACGAGTTTTTAACAGAGACACAATTTACATATTTTTCAAATTTTTGCAATTGTATAAAATTTTTCTTCTTTTAATTCATAATTTGAATATTTGTTTTTTACAATTATTATTGATTGAAATTGCGAATCACATTGGACTAATTATTTGATTTAATAATAACATTTATTAATTTATTATGCACGTCGCCTCTTGAACCATCAATGAGTGATCAATTTATTCAATAAATAAAAAAAACCAAAGGTGAGTGATGAATTTAAAAAAATCAGTCATCAAAGTCATTTATTTTATTCCAAAATAAACCAAAACTCATAATTGTTTAC
The DNA here is from genome assembly GCA_030063045.1 of Pratylenchus scribneri. Classification (NCBI taxonomy): domain Eukaryota; kingdom Metazoa; phylum Nematoda; class Chromadorea; order Rhabditida; family Pratylenchidae; genus Pratylenchus; species Pratylenchus scribneri. Next base: position 1,562,096 of record JAQSEB010000033.1, read on the forward strand.
TGGTTAATTCTTCACCCATTTGTCAAAAGGAATAAGATGGATGAGAAAAATTGATTTTAAAGAAAAGATGCATGAGAAGAAAAAAGGATTATTTTTTGGGTATAAAGTATTTCTTGGGGGTTAAATTTACTTTTAGGAAAAAAATTCAAAATTATTCAATTTTAATATCAATATTTCCTCGAATTAAAATAAAAATAATAGGAAAATCAGGTGAAAAACCACCAACCAACCAAATAAATATAGTTAAAATGGACAATTCAATGTGTTGTGCCCCCTCCCCCAACCCATCAATTCACATTTCCTCATTATAATCAGCAGATCGGATTGGGAAAGTAAATAATGAGCTGATTGCTTTTTTGATAAGCAAAAGTTGAGAAACAAATTCACATCCAAAAAGAAACCGAAAAATCATTCTAAACTTTCCCACCCATTCTCTAAAAATGCTGTTCTTTGATCTAATTTTTATTCAATATTTGTTATTTTTTCTTGATTATTTTTTATTTCAGAATCTTCCTCATCCGCTCCTCCTCGACAAAAATGTCCATTTACCGCCTCCGACCAAAATCCACCAAACTTATTTATTTGCGATGCATCCAAAATGCCGTTCGCTTCAATTCTTCAACAGTCAAACAAAGGGAATTCAAAAAGGTAAAAATGAAAAATCATTTAAATTTAACAATGATTATTTAAGGTGATGGTCGCGAATCGAGGCGAAATTGCCACTCGAGTCTTTCGGGCATTGACAGAATTGAACAAAACATCGGTGGCCATTTATTCGGAACAAGACAAACAATCAATTCACGTGTACAAGGCGGATGAAGCATATGTGGTCGGAAAAGGTGGGTGGACAAAATATTCAACGAATATGATTTCAAATTTTAGGACTTCCTCCGGTGGCCGCCTATTTGAACATTGAACAAATCATTGAGGTGGCATTACGCAACAAAGTGGATGCAATCCATCCAGGCTATGGGTAATTTCAACAATTCAAAAAATAATATTAACTATTTGCGTTGACAGTTTCCTTTCGGAACGCGCCGATTTTGCCCAAGCTTGCCAGGATGCCGGAATCGTGTTCATTGGCCCCTCACCTCATGTTATGCGCCGAATGGGCGACAAAGTGGCCGCACGTGAAGCCGCAATTGAGGCCGGTGTCACCGTGGTCCCTGGGTCGGATGGACCAGCGACCAGTGCTGAACAAGTGAAAGAATTTGTGGCAAAATACGGATGTCCGGTGATTGTGAAGGCGGCCTATGGAGGAGGGGGCAGAGGAATGAGGAAAATCGAACGAGAAGACGATGTAATGAATTTTGGGGGGAAATAATGGTACTATAGCAGTTGGGCCTATAACCGGGGAAAGGATGAAGAAGGAGAAGAATGTGATGATGAGGATGACGAAAAAGAAGATTACGATAATGATGAGGATGACGAAGAAGATCATCCTCATCTTCAACTTCATCATCCTAATCCTTCCGAAGTTAGAGGCCTAACTGCAATAGTACCGAAATATTCTTTAATATTTTTGCAAATTTAGGTGGAAAATGCATTCAATAGGGCATTTTCCGAGGCACAAGCAGCTTTCGGCGATGGCTCACTATTCGTGGAAAAGTAAGTTGGGGGCATTTTTTGGTCAGCAAAAATAATTTAAAAAAAATTGATAGATTTGTGGAACGTCCTCGACACATTGAAGTGCAAATTATGGGCGACCATTACGGCAATTTGGTTCATTTATATGAGAGGGATTGTTCCGTACAAAGAAGGCATCAAAAAGTGGTTGAGTTGGCGCCGGCACCCATTTTGGACGCAAAAATTAGGCAAAGAATGTTGGATGATGCGGTCAAATTGACAAAACATGTTGGCTATCAAAACGTTGGTATGCAAAAATGGATGGGAAATAGGAATATTTTAAACATTTTTACTTTATTTAGGCACTGTCGAATTCCTATTGGACAGCAAAGGGAATCATTATTTCATGGAGGTGAATGCGCGACTCCAAGTGGAACATACAGTGACTGAAGAGATCACTGGCGTCGATTTGGTCCAATCACAAATTCGAATTGCCGAGGGAAAATCACTGGAGGACATAAAATTGAAGCAGGAGAACATTTCGGTGAATGGTGCCGCAATCCAGTGCCGGGTGACAACCGAGGATCCGGCCCGAGGCTTTCAACCGGACAGTGGCCGAATTGAAGTGTTCCGGAGTGGCGAAGGAATGGGAATTCGATTGGATGGGGCATCGGCATTCGCCGGCTCCGTAATCACCCCTCATTATGATTCGTTGTTGGTCAAAGTAAGCAAAATAAAATTCATTTTCCATTTAAAATTAATTTTAGGTAATTTCCCGTGCCCGAAATCATCATCAGGCTTGCTCAAAATTGATTCGGGCATTGAAGGAATTCCGAATTCGCGGCGTCAAAACCAACATTCCTTTCCTGGTCAATGTGCTGGAACAACCGGAATTCAGAAATGGCACTGTGGACACTTATTTCATCGACGAACACCCGGAATTGTTCAGCTTCAAACCAAGCCAAAATCGGGCACAAAAACTATTGTAAATGAACCAAAATAAATCAATAAATCATATCAAACATTGTTTAGACAATATTTGGGCCATGTCAAAGTGAATGGTCCATTGACGGCGTTGGTGACGGATATGCCACCGCGGAATGTGCAACCATTCGTTCCACCAGTCCCGGTTGGACAACAACAACCAACTGGCCTCAGAGACATTTTGCTCAAACAGGGACCGGAGGCATTTGCAAAGGTTGGATTAAAAAATGAATAATTCAACAATGAATGGAACATTTTTAGGCAGTCCGTGCAAACAAAGGATGCTTATTGACGGATACCACATTCAGGGATGCCCATCAAAGGTACAAATCAACGATTAAATAAATTATTTATTTTATTTTAGTCTTTTGGCCACTCGTGTTCGAACATATGATATGGCAAAAATGTATGAATTGGTGTATAATTTAATCCAATTTAATCAATAAATATATCTAAGTGCTCCGTTCATGGCCCACAATTTTTCAAATTTATTCTCAATGGAAGTGTGGGGAGGTCAGTAATTTATTATTCAATTTATTCAATAAATATTTTAAGGCGCCACATTCAATGTTGCTCTCCAATTTTTGCATGAATGTCCATGGTTAATATTATTTAATTTTACACCTGAATATTTTAATTTAAAGGGAAAGATTGGAATTGCTGCGCAAATTAATTCCAAACATTCCATTCCAAATGCTTTTCCGAGGCGCAAATGCCGTTGGCTATTCCACATATCCGGACAATTTGATCAACAAATTCTGTGAATTATCAGTCAAATCCGGCATTGACGTCTTTCGGGTGTTCGATTCACTCAATTATTTGCCGAATATGCTGGTTGGAATGGAGGCGGCTGGAAGGGCCGGTGGCGTCGTTGAGGCTGCAATTTCCTACACTGGCGATGTGTCCGACCCGAACGCGAGCCGATACAATCTGGAATATTATTTGAAGCTGGCAAAGGAATTGGTCAAGGCCAATGCACACATTTTATGCATAAAAGTAATTGGAAATAATTAAATTTAACATTTTTCCAATTATTTTTAGGACATGGCCGGAGTACTCAAACCGGAAGCCGCCAAAATTTTAATCGGCGCCCTTCGCCAACAACATCCGGAAACGCCCATCCATGTGCACACCCATGATACGGCAATGACCGGTTAGACCATTCGGCAATAGTCGAAACCGCTAAATCAGAATTTAATTGACAATTTTTATTCTATATTTTTTTTTAAATTTTCACACTATTTCCTGTTTTTTTTTTTCATTTTTAGAGGTCAAAATATTAGTTTCCAAATCAATTTGTTGGATCTTTTTTTTTAAAAAATAGTATTGTTTTTTAAGGTGTGGCTAGTATGATTGAATGCGCAAAAGCCGGTGCCGATGCAGTGGATGCGGCCGTCGATTCGATGAGCGGAATGACCTCACAACCATCCATGGGCGCAATTGTGGCCTCCTTGGAACGAACACCGCATTCGACAGGTTCGTACAACCTAAATTATTTCACATTTAAAATTATTTTTTTTTAGGCCTTGATATGAGCGACATCAGCAAATACAATGCATATTGGGAGACGGCCCGCCAACTTTACCAACCATTTGAATGTTCAGTGTCAATGAAGAGTGGCAATTCGGATGTTTATAAACACGCAATCCCCGGCGGACAATACACAAATTTGCAATTCCAGGTATTTTTTATTACTATTAATTAAAAAAATATAGGTAATTCTATTTGGTACACAACTTTTTTTGCATTGAACTAATTGACAAAATTTTAAAATTTAAATTCGCAAATGCTTAGTTTTATATAATTTTTGGTTTGGTCTTCTCTCGACAAAGGATAAATGTAAGAAAGGGGGCCGTGCTACCCATTGGTGCATTGGTATGTCGCTCGCTTTGCTTTTTGGGAAAATGAAGCTTAGGGTCTGGGTTCGATTCCCCGTGGTGGCAAATCATTTTACTCTTACCTCATCCTTTGAAATACCCGAGGGAGAAGAACGGAACCTATAAATGAGTTAATCCCTAGCCTGAGGGCAAAAACCAGCACCCATAAAATGAGTTAATCCTTAGCCCTGAAGGCAAAGACCGGCACCAATGAAAAAAGTTAATCCCTAGCCTGAGGGCAAAGACCATCTGAGCAGCAGTAATATGAGTTAACCTAAACTTTTCTGCCCCAAGGGCAAGGACTGCCAGTAAATTCTCACACTTCGAGCCTCAAGGGCAAAGACCTCACCTATAAAATGAGTTAATCCCTACACCTTAGAGCCTGGTGGGACGAGTAAGGCGCCCACATAATCGCTTCTAACTTCGAATTATTTTCTACCATCGAGCCTATTATTGAGGGTTTGGGGAGGGAGAGGGGGGAGGGCAAACCAAGGCATATAATAGTGGACTAATTTTCTAATTAAATTTATTTTTAAAGGCATACTCTCTCGGCCTTGGCGAACAATTTGATGAAGTGAAGAAAATGTATGCAGAAGCGAATTTGGCACTTGGTGACATCATAAAGTTGGTTTTTCAAATAATTGGATTAGAATTATGAGGAAATTTTAGGGTGACACCATCTTCAAAAATTGTTGGAGATTTGGCCCAGTTCATGGTACAAAACAAATTGAATCGGGAAACTTTGGTGGAAAGGGCCGAGGATTTGTCATTCCCAAAATCGGTGGTCGAATTTATGCAAGTCAGTTTTTTACATTTAAATCAAAAAATTAATTAAATCAATATTTGAAGGGATTAATCGGCCAACCACCTTACGGATTCCCGGAACCATTGCGAACAAAAATACTTCGCGGGAAGCAGAAAATCGATGGACGACCCGGAGCTGGGATGGCCCCACTGGATTTGGACAAAAAGAAAAAAGAATTGGAGGAAAAACATGGACGGCCACTTCGGGATGTTGATGTAAGGAAATGGGCTAGAATTTTGGGATTGTTGAACTCAATTTTAGGTGATGTCCTCTGCAATGTTCCCAAAAGAATTCGACGATTTCGAGCAGTTCAGGCAAAAATACGGTCCAGTGGATAAATTGGAAACTCGCGTCTTCCTCACTGGCCCACAAGTCGCAGAGGAAATCAACGTACGAAAAAGAATTAATTATTTAAAATAAATGTTTTAAAATTTAGGTGGAAATTGAACAAGGCAAGAATCTGATCATCCAACATTTGGCCGAGGGAAAATTGAACAAAATGGGCGAAAGGGAAGTGCTCTTCGAATTGAATGGACAAATGCGATCAATTTACATCAAAGACGAGGAGGCATCAAAAGATATTGTGATCAGGCCAAAGGCGCAACCAGGAAACAAAGGCTCCATTGGGGCACCGATGCCCGGAGATGTAAAGCAGCTTTATTATTTTTTTTAAATTCCAAATTATTTTCAGATTTTGGAAGTTAAAGTGAAAGTTGGCGACAAAATCCAACCAAAACAAACACTCTTTATCCTGTCTGCTATGAAAATGGTTTTTAATTAAATCTAATTTCAATTTTTTAAATTAAATTTCCATTTATAGGAGATGAGCGTCGACGCACCAATTGGTGGGACAGTGAGGGCAATCCACTTGAATGCCGGTGAAAAAGTTGGCCCTGGCGATTTGGTGGTGGAAATTGAAGCATGAAGAAAATGTGATGAGAGCATTTATTTATTCAATGAACATAGGCGCGAAGAAAACACAAGACAATTCTTTCTTCCCACTTTGACTTTTCTTTCTCCCATTCCCTCCATCTTTATTTTTTCATTCCTTCCATCTTCCTACCTAATCTAATCAGTATTTTACCTTTTTAACTATTAGGATTTTTAGTAAACCACTTCATGAAAGTAGATTAAAAATGTGTTTATTATTATACTGACCAATAAACTCCACCCCTTTGCCTTCTAATGTCACAATTTTCTCTTACAAATTCATTTTCCAGATCAGTTATATTAATTACGTTGAATAGATTTTTATTATATTATTTATTCTCAAATAATAAAGCAATAATTTGGTAATAATTATATGGACAACGGCAAAAATTGCTTATCAGATTTGGTTTTTCCGCCGATGAGTCCTTTTGGTTTTGAAAAAAAATTTGATTTTCCGCGAAAAATATGGTATTCGTGTCGATAAAAAATTTTACGCGAAAATTTGAATTTTAAACTAATTGCCCTTTTTGGACTTTGAAAGAAAATTTTAATTTACGCCAAAAAATCTTTCGTCTCGAAAAATTTACGCATAAATTTTGAATTTCTAACTAATAGCTTGAAAAATTTGGACTAATCATCATTCAGCATATTGGTTAATTAAATACACTAAAGCTTTATCGATAATTGGAAATTAACAAATTTTTAAAAATTTCTAAATATCTACATCAATATTTCAATATCTTCATCCTTTTTAATAATTATCAGCCTTGCTTCCTTCTAATTTTCATGCAAATTTCGTCTTTGGCATAATATGGCTTAATTTCAAAATTTTAAATTAAATTTTACAATTAAAATTACTGTGCAATGAGCGCCAATAATGGGGAGGGGAGAGAATTTTTTGGATAGCCGCCCATGCTGAAGCCAATGTCAAGATGGGTATATTTCAGTGGATGCCCTGAATCCATTCCGAATTCGTCAAGTCGAGAGACTCGAATTAAAAATGCAGCCGGATCCTGGTGACCGCGTGGAGTTTGCACTGATGGTTTATTGTTGGACTGTTTCAGGTCTGCCCCTTCCCAATCGGCCGAGTGGAAATCAAAATCCTATGAAATTAAATTAAATTTATTTTATTATGGAAAAAACCTCATTGCTAAGCCGTGACACCTCAATTGGTTGGCCCACTGAATCGCCCGTTTTTTGAAGTTGTTCGGCATAATGGACGGCCCTGGCCGGTCCATTATCGATGGCCGCAGAGCAATGGCCATAAGTGAGAATAACATGTCCGGTCAGGGTAGCCACCGTCATTATATGCGGGTTTTTTGCTTTCAATGCCTTCAAATTACCCATTTTGAATGGCTTCACCAAAATAAAACCCAACCTGTTCCCTGAATTCAGTCAAAGGATCAGCCATTGCCATTCGCCCCTCTGCATCAGTATTGCAAATGTGCACTCTTTTTCCACTGCGCGACTAAAATTGGATATTTGAGTTATTTTAGTATGAAAATCAAAACTGTGATAATTTCGTCACAAGTGTACGAATTTGCACCAATACTATTTCGGCACATACACATGAAGCCGTATGCTTTGATTCCGGTTGGCCTCAACTCGTCAAGGGCCTTAAAAAATCCTAAAATTAATTTTGTAAATTTGATTTTTAATTTTCTTTTTACCTGCAACAACCGCACTTCCGTATTTGTCCCGGCTCATTCCCAACATTGCGCCTCCCACTTTCAAATCCGTTCCTCCTGTGTCGATGGTCACTCCCTTGCCAATGAGGAAAAGTGATTCGCTGGGCTCTCTTCCTCCTTCCGTTCCATCATATTCCAATCGGATTAGGCGTGCCTATAATTTAATAAGTAAATTGCTTAATTATTTTTTTTTAAATTTTATTCAAAATCGATTACAAATTACCATGCATTAAATCCCTTCATCTAGCATTCTATTCGCTTAATTCATTTTGAGATTTTTGCCAAAAAAATTTTTAGGATAACTTTTTAATGCCTATTCTATAATATCATTTAAACGAAGAGACAAATCAAGGGGCGAATTGGTAGAAAAAGCATTGCCCAAATAAAGGAATGGAAGAATAAATTTGTGGAGAAAGCGAGAAAAAGGTGGGAATGAGAAGGGATGAAAAAGATGGACAATGGACATGAAAGTAGTGATTGAATGATGAAAAACATTTGGAAATTTATTTGGTTTTGGAATGAAATACATACAATCAGAATTACAACTTTCCGGAATGAAAATCAGAATTAAAACTTTCCGGAACAACCGGAAACAAAATCAGAATTAAAACTTTCTGGAACAACCGGAACAAAATCAGAATTAAAACTTTCCGGAACAACCGGAACAAAATCAGAATTAAAACTTTCCGGAACAACCGGAAACAAAATCAGAATTAAAACTTTCCGGAACAACCGGAACAAAATCAGAATTAAAACTTTCCGGAACAACCGGAAACAAAATCAGAATTAAAACTTTCCGGAACAACCGGAACAAAATCAGAATTAAAACTTTCCGGAACAACCGGAACAAAATCAGAATTAAAACTTTCCGGAACAACCGGAAACAAAATCAGAATTAAAACTTTCCGGAACAACCGGAAACAAAATCAGAATTAAAACTTTCCGGAACAACCGGAAACAAAATCAGAATTAAAACTTTCCGGAACAACCGGAACAAAATCAGAATTAAAACTTTCCGGAACAACCGGAACAAAATCAGAATTAAAACTTTCCGGAACAACCGGAACAAAATCAGAATTAAAACTTTCCGGAACAACCGGAAACAAAATCAGAATTAAAACTTTCCGGAACAACCGGAAACAAAATCAGAATTAAAACTTTCCGGAACAACCGGAAACAAAATCAGAATTAAAACTTTCCGGAACAACCGGAACAAAATCAGAATTAAAACTTTCCGGAACAACCGGAACAAAATCAGAATTAAAACTTTCCGGAACAACCGGAACAAAATCAGAATTAAAACTTTCCGGAACAACCGGAACAAAATCAGAATTAAAACTTTCCGGAACAACCGGAAACAAAATCAGAATTAAAACTTTCCGGAACAACCGGAACAAAATCAGAATTAAAACTTTCCGGAACAACCGGAAACAAAATCAGAATTAAAACTTTCCGGAACAACCGGAAACAAAATCAGAATTAAAACTTTCCGGAACAAAATCAGAACTACAACAATACATTCCCGGAAAGAAATCAGAGCTACAACAAAACATTTCCAGAAAAAAAATCAAAATTATTTAAACCCCCCACTATTTATTGGGTCTAAGATCGCATTAAAAACATTTTAGACAAAAAATTGGTACATTTTTATATTTAACCAACCCGGTGTTCCTCGACTACATTTGCGCATCGACTGACTGCGGCAAGCAGAGGGTATTGTTCACGAATTTGGTCGACATCCTCCAAAATGCTGATTTTGATGGCCGATTCAGGTCCGCCAAAATTTGATCGAACATAATCCGCCACACGAGATGGGCACATTCTTTGGGGGTCCTAAAAATAATTTAATTGAATTTAAATGAACCCAAAAATTGAAATATAAAATGGACCAACCCCATCGCCAATATCGCGGCAAATGTCGAAAGAGGATTGAATTGCCTGCAGAAATTGGACCAATGTGCCGGTGGCATATGTTGGTTTGGCAGTGCCCGGCGACGGTAATTCCAAAATGCCTAGCAAATCGACTTTTTTGACGAATTCGGTGCCACCTCCTTCGCCCAATTTGCCATTTTCTCGGACATTCAATGGAGTATAGAGGGAATGGAGGAAGCCAACTGCAGCGGCCAATTGTGCATTTGGGAAACGGCCAGAGGGCAGAGTGATCAGCAAAGGGGAACGACCGCCGGTGGAAATGGTTCTAAATTAGGGAATTTTTAAAATGATTATTTTAAGGATGAAATGTTTAATTTGGCAAGAAAATAAAGAAATCTCGAAAAGATCTAACGGTTTAATGGTTTGTCCTAAACCATTTCAGTTTGTTTCAAATAAGAAGACAGAAAAAAAACTACTGCCGCGACTGGGTATCGAACAGCTACCTCGTGAAGAAAATTAGACGATTTAACCGACTGAGCTGCCAGTAATTTGACAGAATCGATTAATCTTGTACTACCTAAATTCATTATCAAAAGATGCGTCTCGGAGATTTATCGATTGTAATTGTATATATGGTTTGGATTCTAGGACAAACCATGAAGCGTAAACCACTATCACTATTTCAATTTTTTTCGACATTTTTTATTCCCTTATTTTTATTGAGAAAAAAAAACCAACTTTTCACTGGCAGCAATGCCCGCTTTCGTGTATCGTCGAATATCATCAAAATCACCGTGAACCGGGCCAGTGCTCGAATAAATTATGCGTTTGATTGGCAATGAATTGGAATCGTTGGCCACAATCAAAGAAACGCCGCCTTTGTCCAATGAATGGAAAAACTGAATTAATTTTTGATCAATTTATCATTTTTAATGGCAAACCTTGGAAAAATTTTCGATAATTGGACGAATTTCGGGGCAACTTGCATCCAAATGGTTGAGAGAATTTATGCCATCCGCAATTATTATGATTACATCAAAAAGTCGGTCCCTGATTGAATTGGCATTGATAAGCTCGACCATTCTTTCTGCAATTTTTACATATTTTAATTGAAATTGATTAAAATGAAAAATATTCATGAGTTTGAACATTTTAAATAAATAAAATATTTCAAAAATTTTATTTTTATTGCATCAAAAATTAAAATGTGACTAAAATTGAACATAAATATACAAAAATAAATAAATAATTTTTAAATATCATCTCCTTCTTTTTCTTAACCTATATTTGCTGTAAATATCAAAGAAAATGGCAATGAAAACAAGTGAAAGGCCAATTAGGCCATTCAGGGAAATTGGATGAACAAAATAAATGGAAGAGAGGAAAATGGAGAGGATTTGACGAATTGTCATCAAAACGGAAAGGACGACTGGGCCAAAACGTTTTATGGTCATGTAGATGAAAACCTAAATATTTTAAATTATTTTTGAATAATGCTAAATTTGTGTACCTGACCAAATGCAGAACCAAAAGAGAGAAGAAGGCAATCGAATAAAATTGACTCATGGGAAAGGATGAATTGAAGGGAATTGAGCAAAGTCCATTGATGGAGAAGGGAAATGAGGCAAAGGAATGCGCTGAAAGCGTTTACCGAAAACATCATTTGGGCGGTGGAAATGCGCGGAGATTGGTCGAAAAGTTCTAAAAAATTTGAAATTAATTTAAAGTAAAATTAATTTTATTACTTTTTTGCCAATTTGGAGTGAATGCATCGAAGAGTAAATAGGCGGCCATCAAAATGAGTCCGGATATTGTGTCGGAATTGCCTTGTAAATGTTGAATCCATCCTCCGCCATTTTGGATTGCATTTTTTTGACTGTTCTCATCCACCGGAGCATTGGGAGCGGATGCCATGGAAAGGAAGAAAATGGAGGCGCCAATGACCAAAACAATGGCCAGCAAATATTCATTGGCCGAATACCGTTGCCGCCTGATCAATTTGCCCATCAACATTGTTGGCACAATTTTACTCGCTTTGCAAACAGTCTTTAAAAAATGGATTAAAATGGTTTAAAATAATTGGTGCTGACCTGTGTTGGGAATGAGACATATTTTAATGCTTCATATTGGCACCAAGATGAGATCACATTGGAGAAGGAGGCAAATGAATGCAGATAGAGGGGAGGAACATGAATTGGTTGACTGGAAAAATTAAATTAAATTAGAGAATAAAATCAATAAAAAAATACCTTTTCCAAGTTAAAAGAAGATAAAAGCCAGAAAGTAGCAAAGCCACCTAAAATCTCTAGTAATTAATTTTAATCCCAAAAATGCTCACAAATCGATTAGCAAATACCAAAAATTGAGCATCATTGAAAATATCCACTGTTACGGTTGTTTGCCCATCGCCACCGCCCCTTCGTTGATATCCTCTTGTCATAATTCGCTCTTGGAAGAATCCCATGCAAACAAGACAAATCTTAAAATGAATTAAAAATTAATTTAACCAAATATTTACTAACTTGGATGCCCAAAAAATAGAAGGAAATGAAAATAAAATCGCCAAAAAATCCATTCATCAATTTTGTTGAATTATTTTTCCTCTTCCTTTTTGCAATTGTTTCCGAATGATCAATTGTGGTTGATTTTTGTTGTAATTCTTCATTTTCTTCTTGCTTTAATTCCGTAAATTCCACTTCATTCATTCCAAGTCGATATTCTGGCCGGCCCATCGCGAATTGTCGAAGGAAGCGGAAAAAGCAATTGCGGTCGAAAAGATGATCATTTTCTAAAAAATAAATATAAATTATTTAAGCAATTTTTAACCAACCATTTACACGTTTTTGTACCCATTGAATAAGCAAATAGCCAATCAATAATAAAATGCCATATCCGGTCAAAATTGGAATGAGCCGGAATAGCCAATGCACATCGGGCAAATCTTCAGGCGGTGCTTTAAGTTGGGCATCTGCCGCCAATGACCGGCGGATGATGAGCAAAATGGAGGAAACGGTGAACATCCACATCCACCCAATCTTCATTTTTGTATTAACCCTAAATGATTTATTTTATAAAATGTGAATAAATGACTGATTTAGTGCGATATAAATAAGGGGATAATCCCTCATTTCCAATTTGGAATGAAATTGAACAGATAAAATCTTCATTGGAAAAATCAATAATTTTTGAAACAAATTTATGCAAAAATAAATTAAAAATGAGAGAACATTTCATCCTTTTTCCCCTCCATCCTTTTCCTTCCTTCATGATTCCATTGGTTCGGCGGATTCGATGGCAGCTGCCTGCTTTTCCCTCCATAGTCGAGCAGCCTCCAATAATTTGAAATTGATTTTGGATGCTAAATGTTTGGCAAAATCATTTTTAATAATTTTTCAATTTACCTTGGTCCTGTGGGAAAATGTAGTCGAAATATTCTTCCCATCCGGCGTCCGTTCCATCCGATGCCGTAATTTGCCGTCTCTTCTTCACTCTTTTCGGCATCATTTTCTCCACCGCCGTTTGTTCTTCTTTGCTTCCAAATTTATCCTCAAATTCTTTCCATTGTTCCAAAAGTAGAAGACGTTCTTCGGCGGCGGCCCCCTCCAATGCTCGATTTGCATCTTTGTAAATTTCCCTGGCCCTCTCAATTTCTTCATTGCTCGTTTCCCATTCAATCCAACTAATCCAAACCTCAAATAATTAATTTATTAAATTCATTTTTATTTTTTGGCTTACTTTGATGTGTTGTGTTCTTTTCAGTAAACTTTTATATAAAATCCGGACTCGTTCTTTTTCGCCCTGTTCAATCTCAAAATCAATATAAGCCTTCCAAAGCACTTCCGGCATATCCAATTGAGGCTGTTTAACGGCACATTCGAAAATGCCACGGGCACGCTCTTCCTCGCCCAACAAATTCTCCAATTCCGCATATTTCATCCAGGTAATACTGTCATCCGGTGCAAATTGCAGGAATTTTTCATACAAAGTTCGGCATCTGAAAATGCCAAAAATGAACCAAAGCCCTATTCCATTAACAAACCTGTCAAATTCCCTCATTTGCAATTCAATTTCGATGTATTCCCGAAATAATTTCTTCTTTGGACATTTCCCAATTGCCGTTCCCAGCACTTTCCTGGCTGCCGTCAAATTCAATTGGCGCAATTCAAATTTGGCTGCCATCAGCCAAATGAAGGCGAATGTGAATTGTTTGTGGGGAATCATGTCCAAACAGGCTTTCCAAACTTCTCGGCATTTTCCCATATCCTCGGCGTCCAATTCTTCATAAATTGCATAATAGACCCAAAGCCAAATGTAACGGCGCCAAAAGCGTTTTTCCTTCAATTTAAATATTTTAACTAATTTGTTTTAGGCAAACCATATAAGGAGGAACATTTGCAATGGCCCTCTCAAAACAATCCTCCACTTCGGCCCGATCCAGCCCTTCATTTGTCAAAAGGCGAATATAGTCAAACCAGGCGTCATAATTGAATGGATTCTCCTTGACTTGCTAAAAATTATGAATTAATTTTGAATTATTTTTCTCTGCCAACCTCCTACCTCCTCATATTGATGTCGTCTCTTGGCCACAATCACACTTTCAATTCGCAATCGTTCCCCAAATTTCTTTTCGTGCACAGTCAAACTTTTGAACAATTCCGTTGTTTGTTCTTTGGGAATTCGATCTGGAAATTGGAAAATTATTTTAATATTTTTTGTTTAATAAACCAAGTCCATATTGATAAATGACACGGGCCCTCTCAAATTCCTTCTGTCTCTCCTCGAATTGGGCAAATGCAATCAACATTTGCTCGGTCATTTGCTCTTCACCAAAATATTCCAACATTTGCTCATAAATTGCCCGGGCATTTGCGATAAATCCATTTCGCTCTTCAAATTTTGCATATCGAATCCAATTCCGGTGATCATGGCCATGGATGTGCAAAAAACGCTGTAAAATGTTTTACGATTTTTGATAGTAATGGAGTAAATATACCTGGTAAATGTCCCTTGCCCTGTCAATTTCCTTGTAGCGCAATTCAAAATTGATGTACGTTTGCCAGGCTTGCTCATCCGGTTCCCATTCCATCCATCTTTCGAAAACCTGTCTTGCACCGGGCACATTGCTGATCAACTCCTCCATATATGTGTACTTCAGCCAAAATTGGGTGGCCCGCGGCAATATTGTGACTGCTCGGTCCCAAATGTTTCTCGCATGATTCACTTGTTTGTTGCGCATTTCCATTTCGGCATATTGCAGCCAAATTGTCACATTCCGATGGTCCACATCCAATCCACGCTCAAAAACTGATCTCGACCGTTGAAGCTCACCAATCGATTCTTCCCATTTTGCATATTTCACCCAGTTGGCAATTTGCATTTTGTTCTTGCGAATATTATCCTCAAATTCCTTGCGTCTTTTCCGGTGATATTCAGCCAATTCCTCTGGATCAGTGATGCGAACTTTCGGCGGCGGTGGGATGGCCTTTAAATGTATGAATAAATAATCAATTTTATTATCAATTTTATTTCTTTTAAACCTCTAAATCCCGTTCTTTTGCCTCGCGCAAAAGTTGTTCAGCGGTGATTTGCACTTGTGCCGGCGCCTTGTTTTTGACTTTTTCTGCCTTCTTTGGCAGTCGAATTTGTTTCGTTTTTTCATCCATTTTTGTTTACAATTTTTACTCTGAAAAACCGAGATTAATTCTATGTTTCGGGATTATTTTTAGATGAATTTTAGCTGTTTTTCTCAAGAAAATTGACCAAGTTTAATTAATTTGGATTATCGATTATCGGTTATCGGTTATCGGTTATCGCTTTATTACGCTACGTCTCTGTTAACCTCCACTAATTCAAAAGTCTCTCTTATTTTTGATTCTCTCTTCTTTACTTTCTCACTTTCTTTTTATCTCTATATAATAATCTCTCGTTGAAATTTAAATTTTAGGAATTTTGCGCAACAAAACGACATAAAATAAAAAATCGGTTGGCCCTATTCGTGAATGCTCATTTCAGCGAAAAAGACAAATAAGCGCAGTTCAGCGAAAATGGACATTTATCGAAATATTTCGGTTTATAGGGATTAAACCAAAAAATCAATGATGTTTTTGGATTCAGCGTGTTGGAAAACCCTTAAAAACATTTTCAAAACATACATTTGTAAATGTTAAACTAGCAAAAACATGGTTTGTTTGAAACAAAGGCCAAATAACAAAAAATGGATGTTTTAAAAGTTTTAGCGTAAACAATGTATGTTTTGAAAATGTTTTTAAGGGTTTTCCAATACGTTGAATCCAAAAACATCATTGGTTTTTTGGTTTAATCCCCTATAAACCGAAATATTTCGATAAATGTCCATTTTCGCTGAACTGCGCTTATTTGTCTTTTTCGCTGAACTGAGGCAGCACCGCCCTATTTAATAGAGCAAAAATCTTGGTCTCCCAACATCCCACCTGCGGAGCAATCTGACTTCTTTTCCTCTTCTTCCAACCAATATCCTCCTCCTCTTCCTAATTGGGTCCTCTTCTCCTCTAGAAATTCCTCATAAAAAGCCTATTCCCTCCACCCACTTCACCAAGAAGTAAGCCACCCAAACACCCACTTTCCTCCTCTCCCAATTCCTCGTCCTACTTTTCGTATGCCACGCATCCATCGATCCAACCAAAAAATAATCGGCCCCTTCCTCGAAATCCCCATTGAATATATTTAAATTCATCTTTGCCGTACGTCGGCTTTGTCTGTGAATTAAATTATACCAAAAATTCATTTATGGAGGCTAATAAAAATGAATATGAATTTGACGGCGACTCCCGCTGGATTGGTCACGCCCGCCGCTCCCGCCGAACAACAATGTCGACCTCCACCAATTCCACCAATTGTCATCATTCGGAAAGGCGGCGTTGGAAATGGAATGCCTACCGCTGGTTGTCAAGGCGGCAGCAGCCTAACAATTGTGAAGAAGAATGCACCACCCAAAGTAGAAGCATCGGAAATTAAGGTTGGCTTCTTATTCAGTTGTCAATTCATGGAATAATTAAATATTTTATTTAGAAGAGACAAGAATCAGCGGATAGCGCCGATGAAGATGGCAGTGGGGCTGCGGGCACATCCGATGATACTGATTTCAAATCTGGACGGATCCGTAAACGTCGATATAGTATGGCCCGAATTCAGCCGGTACCCAATTAATAAAACCATTTGATTTTTAATTAAATTTTAGACTCGAATCAAAAAAGTGATGCAAAGCGACGAGGAAATTGGACGGATGGTTGCGAGTGTTCCTGTGGCCATTGGCAGTGCAATGGAAATGTTTGCCGAGAGACTATTGCAGTCGGCGGCGGAGGCACTGCAAAACAGCAGCCAAAAAACACTTTCACCATTCCATATGTAAATTTTTAATTTACAAAACATATACCATTTTATTTTAAGAAAGCAAGCTGTGTTGAGCACCCCACACTTTGCTTTCTTGCAACCAATGTTGGCTGACATTCATCCACCGAAGCCAGGCCAACACAGCCATCAACAATACGGCAATGGTTAATTGATGACCCAGATGAACCGAAATTACCTCGATGGAATTCAATCCAAGATGATCGGAAGCATTAATGAAGCTTTACGCCCAATATTAAATACACAAAAATGATTTTCATCAATTCAATTTTCAACAACTTTTTTTGTTCTCAATATTTATAAAATAAATTTTCGAATAAAGAAAAACAATAAAAAAAAATGTTCAACAATTATAATTTAATATCATTTCTCCAATTTGATAAGCCATTCAAAATGTTCTGTTAGAGGGAACATGTCCACTGGTTGCACTGCGACTATTTTGAATGGTTCGCCTTCGAATTTTCTTGAATAGGGCCTGCACAGATCGACCAAATTTTTCATAACCGATTTGGGGTCACAAGAAACGTAGATCAGCGTTTTGAGTTGGGACAACTAAAATTGTATTATTTTATTTGAATGGATGAAAACCTTTCTGCATCCAATGATAACTTTGTCTGATAAACCAGCCCTCGGAGGGTCGACAATTCCATGGATTTGGAATGTGGCCAATGAGCATCCACTGGGCATGTGAAATTTGATTTCGGCAAAAATTTGTTCCGCTTGTCCATCGATAAATACGCAACTAAAATTCGAATATTAATTATATTTATTCCATATTAAATTAATGTACCTTCCGGCATTGAATCCATTCTCAGTCGCATTCTTTTTCGCATCTTTAATTGCATCCACATTCAATTCCACTCCAATGCATCCAAATTTGTAGTTGGCTGGGAGAATTCCACATTGTATTGCTTTCCTAATTCTGTTCATTAGACAGAGGCCAATTGAACCGGCACCGCAGCAAATATCCAACAGAATTGTTGAATTCGATGTATCATTGTCAATTTGATGTTCCTATTCATTTAAATATTCAATTTTATTTACAAATTATTTTATAATTTACATTTTCATAATCCAATCTTGGCTTCTTTCCAGCCGATGATTCACCAATTTCTGCCGATAATTCCACTGTCGAATCATTTGTTATTTCTCCAATTCCAATTTGTTGTTTTTCCGTAGAAGGCAAACCAAGTAAATCACCAATTTGAGTATAAAGAATGGCGGCTGCCCGAGTATTTGTCTATTAAAAATATTGAATAAATTAATAATAATGAAATTGTGACAAACCTGAAAAAATGTGGAAGGTGATATTCGGAATAAAACGCCCAAAAGTGATTCATAAATGTATGGAGAGCCTATAATAAACTTTAAATATTGATTTTAAATTGATCAAACCTGCCAAATGTTCATAAACTTTTGGATCGCTAACATTTGTTTGTTCTTGCCAATAAATTGAGGTAACATTGAAATTAAAATGCGCTGCGATTATTTTGGAAGGCAAAAATTTATCAATCAAAGCTCTTTTGATTTTTGTGATGATCTGAATTATTTAAATAATTTTTTTTTGTTAAAATTCTTTTTAAACCTCTCTGTCTGGATGCGGATGAACAGTGACAATCAGCATTGATTCGCCGAGGAAATCCTTCACCGTTAACATTTTCCAAAAACCAATTCGCTTGAATTCATCAAATGGAATTTGATCAAATTGCCGGACAAATTGTTGAAATTGGTTCACGATTGCCAGCGTATTTTTGCTTAAATTTGGGCAGCCATCAACAGGCACAATGCATAATCTTTTGTTGGACATTTTTCCACTTGTAAAACCGACAATAATATTTTCCGTTGATGGTTTTTGTTCTTCCTCCTCTTCATCAATTGCCGAATATCCAATCGCAAATTCGCATTTATTTCGGTAGCCTTTGGTGACGGGCGATGGTAAAACCTTTAAATTTATTTAAATTATTTATGATCCCAAAATAATTTTGTTTACTTTACGAAGAACCGCATCCTTTGGTGCATCCATCGCATTCGCTTGATGCATTTGCTTCCTTAATAAATTGAATAGCCTCAATGATTCGCCATATTTCCATTCCAACTGTTCATTGTAGGGCAATTCGGCCAACGGTGTGACCAATTCAGTGGCATTTTTCCTCTCCTCCATAATTTCACTATTTTCCCTCTAAAATATATTAAATTAATAAAATATTTTACCAAAAATAAACCTGAATATTTGATGCCACCGGTTCATTCTCCACTCTTTTCGCTTTGAGCATATTCTTTTTGAATTTAACATCATTCAATAATTGAACTGCTTTGTCCGCTTCAATTCCATTGTTCAGTGAGAAAAAGGCAATTGTTCCGGTGTGTTTCAATTTGTGGAATGACATTCTGACAAATGACTAAGAGGAAATTATTATAAAAATGTTTTAAAAGAAACCAACCTTTTGATAAATTTTTTAACATTGAGAAAATTTGTGTATGATGGCAAATTTGAAATTTTCACACGGCAATTCTCTTCCATCTTCTATATAAAAATATTGATTAATCAATAAAATTCAATAGTTGAAATAATTAAATTCATTTCGATAAAAAAGTTTTTCCATATTTTTATTGAGCAAAAAAATTTATAGCATTTAAAAAAATAAATGAAGCATAGAATATTCAAATACAAATGAGGGAAGAGTGGAATGAACCAAAACCCAAAAAAACATTTTTTGCCTGCTTGCTTTCTGAGAATCTTATTTATTATCCAAATGGATTGGCACATAAATATAAGTTCATTCTTTCGGCGGTGCCTTTTCTTCTTTTCCTTCTCCCGTAACATTTTCCAATGTTAATAAATCATCTTTCGGTGCATTTTGGCAAGGAGATGTTGCAGAATTTTCAGCCAATACAAATTGATCCAATTGTTCCGTTGTTTCCGCTTCTTTGGTTGATTCTTCTGTTTTTAATTCCTCTTTCGAAGCCTAAAAATATTTTAATTAAAATATTTTGATTTATAAAAACCTCCAAATAAGTTTGAAATGCTTTGGACTTGCAGAGTGTCTAAAATTAATTTTTAAATTGTAAAATTAAAATTATTTATCTCACTTCATTGTTGAAAACAAATTGCAAAAATGCTTCGATGTGATTTCTCCTCTCCGCAATTGTTTCCGGGGCGGATGTGCCAAAGTACTGAGCCTTTGCAAATGGTGGAAATTTGTCTTTCAAGTAAAGCTAAAATATTCATCATTTAATAGAATATATGAGAAAATCCGTACATTTCGGTGGATGCTGCCGAGTGTTTTATGCAAATTGCTGACTTCTTTGAAACGCGTTGAAAATGTGAAAATCCTTGGTTCATTATCAATTGAATTGTGTGGAATAGCCTAAATTTCGTGAATGTTTTAAATTAAAATTCAGGTAAAACCTTAATCTCCATTTTGTATTCGACATGGCCAAATAAACCGCCAGGCATAATTGTACCAATAACTTTTGGAGAAAATCCATATATTTTCCGTTCCGTGTAAATCATTGTGCCGAGCACCGATCTAAATAATTTCGTTATATTTGTTCAAATATTTAAATAAAAAAAACTAACTTGCATTCACTTTCATCTTGCACCAACGAATACATTATTTCTGATTATTAAAAATGAATATAAATTATAGTTGATTCGATAAAAATATCAATGATTTAATGAAACATTTAATAACAAATAAATTTTACAATTTATCAATTTTATCAAAAAAAGCAATATTCAAATTTTTCCATAAATATTTTCATTTAATTCTCTTCTAATTTTTTTCCGCATCAAAACATCCGGAGACCATTCAATGAATGAAATGTAGGGCGAAACTTTAGGACAATGACATTCGAATTCACAGGCACTCAACGGGATTGGACGCTGCTCGGCTAAAATTTAATCGATTATAAAATTAACTATTGTTAAACTTGCTTACCTATGGAATGTTCATAGTTTTGTGAATCAAAATTCCGAGTAGAGATGGCCGCTTTTGGTGTGAGCCAAACAACCATTGCAAATTTCTCTGCAAATTTGTTCACAATGAGTTCAGAAATTTGGGCAAAATAGTCATTCCCATCCTCCGAATCTGTTATCCGAACAATGTCGCCTGTAAAATTCGTTTGTTATTGATTGATTTTTATGATTAAAAACCTTTTCTAAATTGATTGTAGCCATCCTTCGTTTCATCCACAGTTTGAATTCTTGATATTCGACTATGGCTGCAATTTGGCGGCATTTCCTCGAGTGAATTTGTTCCATCAATTCTCGCCAAAATGGAATTGGCACGCCTTTTTGGTCGTAATGACTTAAATGTATTTTGTGAATTCATTTGATAATCTATTTCTGGAAAATTTCCAAATATGTTTTTGTAAAAAATATTGAATAAATATATTCAAATTAATTAATGAATTAAATTAAAATGAATCATAATGGCTGCAATTTATCAAAATTAATAAAAATATGCAAACAATGTTATTAAAATTATCGGTTAAAATCGAATAAGTCATTCATGTATAAATAAAAAATGGGAATAAATGTCATTGAAAATTTGAATTTGTTGTTAATAATTTGTAAAGCACATTCCTCTGTGTTTTCTGCAATCCCAATCCATATCTGGTGTAGCCATCAGCGCCATGTGCTCGTGCATAACGGACAGTGTCAATCATTTGGCGTGCTAACAAATATTTTGGATGAATTTTAAATGAAAATATATGAAAACATACCTTCATCCAATACTTTTTGATGCGATGTAAATTTGAACATGTGATGTTGACCCTCCTTCATTTCGCTCAATTCATGCAATGCCTCCACCAAAGTGTTCAATCGATGAATCAACATTCCAATTGTTTGAACCTTTTATGGTGGATTAAACATTATTACAAAAATATTATTTAAACTCACAATTAGAATGCCCATAAGAAAAAAAATGATGCCAATTCCCAATGGATCCACTTTGAGTGCCTCCGTTGTGTCCTCGAATTTGCCGGTGGTTTCATTCATTTTCGTCCATTTGAAGCCATCTGAACAATTTTAATGATGAAAAATAAAATTTATAAAATTTTAAACCATATGGAGTGAATTTGACAGAGAGAACATCTTTGTGGCGTTGGAGTAAAAACACGGCGAGCACGAGAAGTCCATTCAAAAGAATTATTGAGAATGCGATTCGATTCCTCAATGTTGCCAATCCAGTGGCAATTTCCGCTTGTTCTTCGGGTGTAGAATCGACCGGCTAAATAAAATTGAATTATTATTGGATTATAAATTATTTCACACCTTGAGATATCTGTCAATGAGTTCGTCCCAAAATGTTTCCTCACCGCTACGCAATTTGCCTCGATCGCAACATTGCAAATATTCGCAGTCCATCCAAAGGGAACGTTTGCATGGATCCGAGACGACCGCATGCCTTTCCAACATTTCCAAACGACGAATGGCCACCGCCTTAAAACAATGGATTATAATTTAATTATTGTGATAATTACAAACCTCATATCCTCGTCTGGCTGGCAAATGTTCTTCATTGTTGGGATTTTCGTCCAGAATGATGTCAATCATGTTCGCTGAATGCCTTTCAAATTCAGCTCGTCCATCCTCACTTGAATTCTAAATTATTAATAATTTAATTGATTTTTGAATAATTTTCGCCCACCTTTAGGCTCAATAATAGTCGTTCAGTGCGTTCAATTTTCCGCTCAAGTGTGCGGATTTTCTCACTTGATTCTCCATTTCCATGGAATCGAATTAGCAGCCGAGTTAGGAATGAATTTTCATCATTTAAATTTGCTACTCTCCGCAGCACTCGTTCCGTAATGTTCTCTCGATATGAAGATGATTGTCCAATTGCTTTGGCCACGGCCTCTCTGGTGCCCCAATTGATCACATTCAAATTGATGAGTGAATAAAGTGACAGGAACACATAGGTGGATGGGATCATCAGGAAGAATACGGAGCCAAAAATAATGTTTGTAAATTCCTTTGGATGGATGCATGAGGCAAAGGAGAATATGACGACCATTCCCAGGACGAACATTGATGTCGGTGAGAAGACCGTCTCCAGCACAATTTGGTTAGTTGTGGCGATCAGCACAGCGAGCATAATGAAGGCATAAATTATTGAGGCAATTTTGGCAAACAGCAATTGAATGCTTGAATCCATTATGAAGCAGCAGAGAATGAAGGCACAAACTGGGATGGCATTGTACACGAGCACCCGGGTTGAATCAACGGCGAAGGCGGCGACCTTAAAAATATTTAAAAAAAGAATTAAAATGCAATAAACCTGTGCATATATTAACATTGTGAAAATGATGGCAGGACCAAGCAGGGAAAAGCCGATCACAATCATTTGATACAGAATGTAGAGCCGGGAAATGCTTGCATTGTTTTTGGATGCCAATTTGTAATCAGCCAAAAGGTCCAATGTGTTCGCAATGGATGAGGGAGTCCATCGACGGCGTTGATTGAAAAATTCATCAAATCCCTCGGGCGCATATGTTTCTGCGTCCGATGCTGCCGCATATTCTATTCGATATCCCTAAAAACGAATAATAAAAATGTATTTTAAATTTAAGGGAAAAAAACTTGTTTAAGCATCAAAGTTGAAAGCCATCTGTCCTCTCCCTGATCATATTGCACAAAATGCCGAGGTTCACAGGCAGTTTTTGTGTATTTGTGCATTACATTGTCGTCCATTAGTGCGGATGCACGGAACAGTGAGAAACAACCGGGCGCACAGAGGACACAGCCAAAAACATGCTCAGCCGCTTTTTGGAACCAATGAGCGATTGCATATTCGAATTTTTGGTACCAGACCATTATTCCTAAATACAGTTGATTTATTTTAAAATGGAATAAATTATTTCCTCAACCTTCTCCAATTGGATGAATTCGGCCACAGGCGCAACCAACATCACTTTTGAGATTCATCAAATGGACAAGGCGCAAAACGGCCGAAGGCTCAAATTTAGAATCACCATCGATTGCCAGAATATATGTATTTTCGGCCTAAATTATAAAAATAAAATTGGATTCAAAAATCACGCCAAAACCTGTAATTGGCGATCTTCCACGCTCAAATGTGAGTCCACAATTCGATGGCCAAGCAAATAATACATGTACATGACCTTTAAAAAATATTAAAAAAAATTAATATTTTTAATCAATATCGATTACCTGTGACCATCGCTTTTTATGCCGAATCAGTCGTTTGTCTTTGAGGTGGACAAAAAGCAATGATCCTCCACTCAAACACATAACCAATCTGCCACCGTATGGAGAATTGACCAGCACCCGAGAATACATGTCCGTTTCTGAATTTTCGGCACGGGTCAATTCCATGAGGACATCGAAAAGCAGTTTGAAATATTCATTCGGCACACGGCCGCATTCCCTGTCATCGGTCCATGCATCGTCGAAGAAAATGTGAACTTCTAGGCGAAATTTGATTCCATCAATTGAATTCTTCTCGGCCTGACGAATTGCCTGCTCCTCATCCAATCTGAATTAGAAATTATCATTTTCGTTTTTAAATTTAATCTTGCTTTAAAATGGATCGCAACCTTTGGCTCATTTCGGTCCGTGTCTCGTGCCACATTGTCGCACAAACATACATTGTTAGTACTCGGTCCATTTCACCATTCACAATGCGCAAAGGACTTTCTCGGATTGGCTCCTCGTCCGAATCGAAGTCCATCGTTTCCTTCTTTGCAATTGAGTACCGGAAAATGACCAATGATTGGCTAATGTCCAGTCCGCTCATCATAGGCGACATTGATTCTATTCTAAATTTAAAAATTTTACATCTAATCTATAAAATTTACGTACATTTCATCAGTTTGGTCAAAATTTTGTCCATTTATGAATTTTAAACTCCAAATCAGATATGATGTAAACCAAATCCAAGAAATGTGGTAATCCGTGAAAATGCCATTTGGGTGAATTCCTTAAATTTATTTTGATATTTTTTAGGTAAAAATATATGGCATTTTACCTTTTACGCAATAAAGGTTCACTCCGAGTTGTTTTAATAGAATATTAATTTGACAAATTGGCACAAAATGGCAAATTCCATAGAAAAAGATGAAAAGGAAAGGAAGCAGGAAGACTGGATGGGCACATGCAATCAGCCGTAGACGCATTGCTGCCAAAAATCGGAAACAAACACGAAGGTAAAAATTCAGAAAAATCACGACCAATGCAAGCATAAAAATCCTTCTAAAAAATTAAGTTTGAATTAATATGCTTATGCTGAGATTGACTTACGATTGTTCACCGAAAATTCCTTCTTTATTCTTGAATAAGAGTGTTAACAATGTGCCAAATGGGATATTGTGGTGTCGTAAAGAATAGTACAGGACTGATGTAGAGCAAATAATACGAAATAATGAAGCACAAATTCGGGTCTCCGGATTCAATTTTCTTATTGCATATTTCAACTTAAAAATCACATTTTTAAATGTAACTAATTAATTGTTTATAACCTCATAAAGTTCGTGGAACAATCCGTTGCAATGCATTGTGTCAATCCAACTTTCCCAGTATCCAATTGAGCAGAGCAAAAAAGAGATTGGCAGAATGATGCCAAAATAAAATTGTGGTCGTCTTTCCAGAAGGCACCAAAGATATGCACTACTGAAAAGGCTGATGAAAAGCAGTGATGATGGTAGAATGGAGAAAATTCGGCCAAAACGCCACTTCAGTGATTTGGTCCAATCGAATGTATGTAGAAAATGGCGGAGGGCATTTCGGATATATGAAATGCAATGAAGGGCACAAGTGATGATAATGCATCGTGGAGTGTCCAGTAGAGGAAATATGTTCATAATGAGGAGAGCAAGGCCTGTTGCGCGGAATGATTCAAGGATGATAAACTGAATTAAGTTATATTAGTTATAATTATGTTAGAATTAGAACTGACCATGCCAATCAATGAACGATCTCTTCCATGTGCATTTTTAAGTTTGAACAAATCTTGCAATAGGGCAAAGATATCCGGTACTGATTGAATTAGCCAAAGTGCTGCACAGATTGATGAAAGACGGTCAAAATTGTGACTATTCATTAAAATAGGATCTGAATGAATATAAAATAATTTTGACTTTCGAATTGTAAATCTTACTGGCACAGTGACGGTAAAACTTGATTGGAATATGAACATACTCAAGTCTGATATTCGTTGAAAGCAAAAGAACGATTGATTTGGCAAGTAATAATGCTATCAATGATGAGCAGTGCGATATGAGGAATATTATTAGCTGAATATTTTAACATGTTTTAAATAATAATTTGATAAAAAAAAAAACCTTCAACCATTGTAACCAACGTATGTAATATGAATCTGGTCGATGAGCTGTTCTTTTTGAGCGAGGTGTTGATCGGAATGCATCCCATCTATGTTGATCGTGTTGAATATTCATTTTTGTGTAAAATAAAATAACATAACTATTTACTATTCGATCTAAAAATTTGAGATTATTATTGAGGTCATTATTTTGCGGGTTCGGGCTCGTGTTCTCCATTGTAATTTAGGAAAATCTAATTTGAACAAGGCGTTTGAATTAAAAATACTTTTTTATATCAATGAATGCATTGATAAATGCTTGATCTTTTATATGTCTATTTGTTAATTGTGGATGTGGAATTCAATGGAAATGTGGTGCGGCGCTGGTTGTGCGTGCCGTGTATTGATCGATTTGTTTATAAATGTTATTGTAGTCAAAAAAATATAAATAATAAGAATTTGTGAAATTGAGAGAAATTAGGTTGATAGAGAAATTATAAAATAAATTAAATATTTCAAAGCGAATGGTTGTAAAACACACAACACAACACCGACACCATGATCATTTATCGATTTTTCACATTCATTCATCATCAATCATCTAGAATCTACGTCATGCACATCATATAATATCGGATCATTTCATTCATCACATCGACAATTATATAATAATTCACATTTATTAATTAACATGCGATTTTCATGATCAATTAATTTATCATCGTTCATCAAAATTGTTTATTTCAATACAATTTTACTAAAAAATAATTATTTTTCAAATCAATTTTAGCTAAATTAAAATCAGAATCATACGAATACCAACAATAAAAATATGTCAAGCTCCAACTTTGGCGATAACTTTAGGTTTAAACGTTGGGAATATTGTGTATAATGCATTAATATTTAGTAACCCTTTCCCTTCAATATCGATGTCACAGCATTCATTCAATGAGCTGAATCGTAAGTATCTACCTAATTAATTCTCCAAATCATCTGAAAATTGCTTTTTTTAGCACTCAACATAGATTCGTCGCATTCAATCCCTTTCACCAGTGACCATCAATACGCATCGTCCAGCATTCCAGTGATGACTCCAAATCATTCTTTAACCAGTGACCATCAATACGCTCTGTCCAGCATTCCAGTGATGAGTCCAAATCATCAAGCAGAATCCAATTATGAGTATGTTAATTCTAAATTCTTTAAGTCTAAAACACTCATTTCCAGACAAAATCCATATCCACCATCCAAAATACCGTCGATCATTTTTGACTCCGCCGTTCCACCCTATGTTGATCCGAACATGCCTGTGCCAATCTTGCAAAATGTTGTCTCGACTGCTTCTTTGGACGTCGACTTGAATCTACACAAAATTGCTGCCCACGCATTGAATGCCGAATACAATCCAAAGTGAATGAAATATTAAAATAACACGGTCTCATTTTATTATTTTTAGGCGCTTTTCTGCTCTCATCATGCGTATCCGAGAACCGAAAACAACTGCTTTGATCTTCAACAATGGTTTGAATATTACTAAACATTTTTCAGTTGTTTAATTAAGGTAAAATTGTTTGCACGGGTGCAAAATCGACGGGGGCATCTCATTTGGCGGCAAGGAAGTTTGGGCGTATTATCCAGAAGCTCGGCTATCCAGACACAAAATTCGGCCAGTTTAAGGTGCAGAACATCGTTTGTTCATGCGACTTGAAATTCAAAATTCAATTAGAAGGTAATTTTATTTATGATTAAACTAAATTAGTAACAAATTTAGCATTGGCCTTAGTTCATTTCCGATTCTGTACTTATGAACCGGAACTATTTCCCGGCCTTGTCTATCGGATGCTTAAGCCAAGAGTTGTGATGTTGATATTCCACAGCGGCAAAATGGTTCTAACCGGTGCAAAGAAGAAAGAGGATATTGATAAAGGATTTCGTCAGGTATTAATTTTTCTTTGATGTGAATCATGACAATTAATATTTATAGGTTTACCCGGTTTTGAAACAATTCAAGCGTTGATGTATGGAATATGAATGAAGATAAATTTTTTTCTTTTTGCTACAATTATTATTTTTTCCCACAATTATCTTTTTCTTTTGTCCGCAATAATCCCTTTGTTTTTTGTACAATTGATGATACTTAACAATTTACTTTATTGAATCCAATTGAATAAAAATTTAATTAATTTATCAATGTTGGGTTAATTGTTGTAATATTTGAAAATGAGCAAATTGGGTGAGGGTAAGGTTAAAAATGAATAAATTCCCATTCATCAATATCCAAGTTGCCTATATGCATAGCAGCTCGTGCTTTCCCTTGTTTCTTGGCACCAAAGTTCCCTGAAATAATTATGTTAATTTCTTATTTGTTTTATTCATAAACGAACGTATTTGTGATGTAAGAGAAATCGTGATGTGAGCAGATCACGTCGAAACGACCACCAAAACGGGCTTCAGCCTGCAGTTGTATTGTTCTTTTAGCCGAATTCAAATCGTTGCCCAACAAATTCTTTAAAAAATAAATTTTAATTAAATAAAATGATTTTCAATTACTTCCGTAATAATGGCCCTTAATTCTTCGCTGTTACATTCTCTAAAAATCAATTTTCAAAATAGTTTATTTTTAATCACATACGTATCATTGGTTAATTTCAATAAATTGACATCAATTGGTTCGATGAACACGTCATTATGTTGTTCGCCACTGCCAGCAGATTTTTGGGTAGTTGATTCGAATTGTGCAGCGGAAATTCCATTTGAAGATAAGGCAATAGGTAATGGCGATGGCCGAGCTGTGGTAATTGTTCTTCGGTCATTCTAAAATTTGAAATAATATAAAAATTCAGTGAGAGTTCAGACCGATTCGGTGGCAATTGTTTCAACTTGAGCAGAAGGCGAATCTGCAGCCACCACTGGCGGTTCCTCTTGGACTTCCTGAAGTCGATTGCCGGAAGCAGCAACGGCTGCTGCTGCCGCAGATTTTACTGCCTGCCCTCCATCACCGCCACTTCCATAACTACTTTCCGTCTCCGAGGCTGCAGGCTGAACTTCTTGATAAGATTGTTCTGGTGCCGGTGCAGGTTGTTGGGCCTGATACGTTTGTGATGGTGGCTGAACTGGCGGTTGATTTCCACTACTGCCGGAATATTCAGTGCTAACTGGGCCTTGTTGTTGAGAATAACCACCGGAATTCTATACAATAAATAGCTGAGATTAATAAAGTTTGATGAATTTGATTTGACCTGGGAATATCCACTTTGTTGTTGACCAACGTAGCTTCCACTTTTTTGTTCAGAAGCATATCCACTGCTAGCTCCTTGTTGCGCGTAATTGCCGCCACTCGGTTGTGCATAATTGTTTCCACTTGGCTGGGAATATCCACCGCTACTTGGCTGGGAATAACCACTGCTTGACTGGGCGTATCCTCCTGGCTGAGCGTATCCTCCGCTATTTGGCTGAGCATATCCACTGTTCGGCGCTTGAGCATATCCTGTGGCCGTAGCATAACTGCCTCCACCAGACTAAATTTTATTTATTATGTTAGAAATATTAGCGAGAATTTACCGGTTGAACAGCATAGGACGATGATGATTCTCCGCAACCTCCTCCTGAGCAGCCGCCTCCACCGCATCCTCCATTTCCGCCACCGCAATCTCCACACCCACCGCCAGAGCAACCTTAAAATTTTTCGAAATTTAATGAATTGTTTAATATGTATTTTACCACTGCCGCATCCACCACCTCCTCCAGAACATCCACCTCCCTCGCATCCTCCGCTCGAGCAACCGCCTCCACAGCCTCCTTTAAAATTGCATGAATTATTAAATTAATAATTTATCAAAATTCCTCCACCTCCGCAAGAATTTCCTCCTCCGCAACCTATGAAAATAAATAAATTCATATTAAATTAGAATTTAAAACCAACCTCCAGAACCGCCACTAGATCCTCCGCTTCGGCAATTTATTATGATTGGACCACCACCGCCGCCTCCTCCACATCCTCCACCGCCACAAACTTATTAAAATTAAAAATTATTTACTATTTAAAAGAAAAACCTGGTGCCGGACATGCCGGTGGCAATGACGGTTGGCAAACGGGTTGAGGACAGGAGCATCCTCCACCGCCTCCGGCACTCCCAAAAAGAAAAGCATGGGCATTTTTGTGGGTAAAGAGAGCAATGAAGAAAATTGATGGAATAATAATGGAAAATGGAGATGGGGAGGATCGTTTTAGTGCCGTGGTCATTTTTCTAGAATTTGATGAAATTGATGAGGGATTTTAGAAGGATGGATGGCGTAAATTCAGACTTTATTTAGGAGATTGTATTTTACGCCATTTAAAATCAACCAAAAAAGGAAAGCAAATGTGCTCCCTTTTAAGCTTGCTCGATCCCCCTCCCTTTGCTTCCCTCAAATGGTCCGTAACAATTTGGTTTAAGGAGGAAAGAAGGAAATTTATTTCGTTGAAAAAGTTCAATTTTTTCAAGCAGTACAAAAATAAAACTGTTCGATTTGCTTTAGAACCATTTAGTTTGGGTTTGGCATGAATATTGGATGGAATAAATTTTTGAATGGGGAAAGGCGGAAAGGAATGCAGAAGATGTGCGTAAAAAGTGACTGGGAAGATTTGCTCTTCACCCTTTAGGCATAAAAATGAATTAAAGTCGGGTAATTGGGAACAAATCATCCACCAAATTCCCTAAGGGCAGAAAAGAGGCTAACCAGTGTCCAGCTGTTCTGCTACTGACTAACTGCACCTTCCAGGCAGATTCTAACCGGTTTCTCGTCTTCCAAGCCAATAATGAGATGACCGACCGAGAAATGACCCCATTAGCTATGGAGATGGTCTTTTCTAATTTATTCGACCAGAATTTTGATTTGGTTAAAAAAACATAACTGGATCTTCCTTTTTTGTGGGAATGCTATTGATTGTTAGTCTCGATTAATGTTCAAACTTAATTTTGTTTTTACAGAAAACCTTGTCGTCCTTTATTCACAAATATAAGCAAAAAAATATGATGAGGTGGTGTTGAACACGAACACAGATAAACACATAAATTTTACATTTTTGTTATTTAATGAGGTGAAATTTTCAACATTAAAATTGGACAATAAAATCTACAAAAATCGATAAAATTTGAGGGGGGGGGGGATTGTTAATTAGGTTTTAAAATTAATGATAAATTTAAATTATGGGTAATGATTATATTCATGAACGCATAAAATGGGAGGCGAACGGTAAACTGGACGATAACTTTCCAAGACAATAATAATAGTAATATTTAATTTAATTAAATTTATAACCTTTTTTAAAACAAAATCAGAATAAATGGTTGTATCGTGTGGATGATTTTTGAATAATTTAATTACAATAAAATGTTCATCATTATCATCAATAATTGTCGTGGAATTTTAAAAATGAGCAAAAGTTGGTTGTGGACAGGATATATATATAAAAAAAATAATTTCTTTCCAATCATCAATAAACAAGGCTTCCCTCCCATTCTTCCTTCATTGTTGGCATTAAAATGTTCAAAAAAATGTTGGTTGACCTATTTCTGCTGAGGTAGTCGCCGCCTTTTTGGATTCCGCCGATGTCCATCGTATTGTTTCCGCTCTTCCGCAAAGTCTGAATGCCACATCGGGATATAGGCTTGTGGTTTGCAGAACTTCTGTGATAAAAAATGATTAAATAAAATCGGAATGTTTATGAATTTACGATGAATTGATGTTCCTTGAAAAATTGCTTGTAACCTCGATCAAGCAAATAGATCTCCTTGTAATCGACATATGGATAGCGACTTTCATTCAGCATTCGGTCATGTTCGCGAAGAGCCTTGGCCCTGAAAAATATATTTCAATCAATCATTTTAATCGAAAAAGACTCACATGGTTGGACCCCTTTTCTGGGAGAATTCACAGTAGAAGATTGGGATGCGTTGGCATACTTCCTGGAATTGTTGTTCATCATCCGGAAAAAATAGCTTTATCACATCCTCAGCTCGAAAAATGTTCTCAGAGTACTGGTCAAAAAGAAAAATGTAAGCGTGGGGAGCGGAAAAATGTTGATAACATGGAAATTGACTC
The DNA here is from genome assembly GCA_030063045.1 of Pratylenchus scribneri. Taxonomy (NCBI): domain Eukaryota; kingdom Metazoa; phylum Nematoda; class Chromadorea; order Rhabditida; family Pratylenchidae; genus Pratylenchus; species Pratylenchus scribneri. The sequence goes on from JAQSEB010000033.1 coordinate 1,594,575, forward strand.
ACTAGAATATGGCCTCCTGTGAATTCATATGGATAGCGACAATCGATGAGCACAAATCGTTTGTTGAACTGTTCGGGAGTCATTGATTCCAACAATTGAGCAAGAGTGTCAGCGCCAATGCTCCGAAATGCTCCATGTCGAACATAAGGCCGATCGACGGTGACCAATGAGTAATGCTTTATGTGGAAATAAATTAAAATTGAAAATTTGGTAGAATACCTCAAACACATCGGGTGAACCCGAACTTTGATTGTGCATTTCCAAAACGGAAGATGAATTGGCTCGTTGTATGGAAGAATGGGGGGTTGGCATTTGAAGCACTGATGTGGAATGAACGCGTTGAACAGGGCGCACGGATTGTGGAAGTTCAGTGTCATCCAACTTGAATAATGACGATGAAGTGTTCGCAGCCGCAAATTGGCTCTGAAAGTTGATGAAATCAAATTATAAAATAAAAGTATCAAAGTAATTTATTAATTTTTATTTATGTTTTCAATGTAATTGTAATGTTTTTTAAACCGATGGTATTACCTGATGTAAGAAGCTAAAATCGGTTGGACATTGCAGCTTGCCTCCATCAGAACTGGATTGCCTTTGCCTTTTCTTTAACGGAGATGAGCTGTTTTCATTGGCGGAACTAATAAGTGAAAGTGCGCCAATTGAAATTCCAGAGTCGCGGGAATCCGGATCACCATTCTCGACTGCGGCCGCGATGACTGCGGTGGATGTTGGAACGGCACATTCTTCCATTTCTGGAATTGTGGAAAATGCATTTGTATCAGATTGAAGAGTTGATGATGATTTATGATTGAAAAATTGGACGAGTTTTCTTCGATAAAACATTAATGAATTTTATAACGCTGATTTTGATTTATTGTATTAGCTAAATAATAAATTAGATTGCTATTTTTAATGATGGTTTTTTTATAATAGATTCACAGAATAAAAATAAAATGAAACAAGTGGAAACTGGAAAATTTTATACAAATATATGGGTATGAGAGGGGTGAAGAAATTTGTTTGAGGCAAAATAAAAAGAATTTAATCCCTAACTCTAAGCTAACCAGACCTTCTTCTTCCCTCGACTTCCTCGGTGGCAATGGCTTTTGGCCCAGGGCTTATTTCCCGTACAAAAGTTGGTCCCATTTTCCTTACCATGCCCCCAGATTAAGAAAAGATGAGATTGGAGTTTAGGAAATAAAAATTGCAATAGAAGATTTTTAATGGGAATGAAGGGTTTAAAAGGTAGGCGGAACTTTGAAAAGAAAATCCGCAAAGGAAAGGATGAATTGGGGGAAATTCACGGAAGTTAACCGATTGAAGGCGAATATAGCGGAAATAAGAATAATTTTTAATTCTAATTTAATTAAATACTTTGGCTTGGAATTCAGGCTAATAACAAAGGTCAAACTACTCATTTACGCACCCGTCAATAAAAACCAAACCATTAATACTAAATAATACTCGCATTCGCGCATCATAATCATAAATCACAATTCACAACACAAACCAATCAAAACAAAATTATATATACTGTATTGCAAAATTTAAAAAATAAATAAAAAATCGAAATGCCAAGTATTTTCGACCATAATCTTAGGATCGGAAAAAAAATAAAATTCTTGAATCTCGAAAAACTTATTAAATGGATTTTAAAATATTTGATAAAAATTTCTTATCATCTTTGGATGGATTATAAATTATTTATTTTATTACCCATTGAATTGCAAATTTTCGCACATTAAATTTGAAAAGTTTGCTGATTGGCGACAGCAGCAGGAACAGAGGTGTCGGTGAACCCCTTTTGGTCATGGGGCAATATTTTGTTGAAGAACCAAATTTTGGCTGGGAAAACCCCTCATCTCCGTATGTTGCTCATTTTCCTGCACCAATTTTTCCTAGCATCCTCTGTCTGAGCATGGGATTGCCCCCGTCTTCCCCCTCAATTCCCCCAGACCAAAACCCTTTATCTGTACAAAAAAAATCGCAAAAATAGCCAAAAACGAAAGCGGCGGCCAGCAGCAGGGGGATATTTGGCTTTGGGAGTTCGCCTCCGGCCGGATTGTTCCCCTCCCTCGCTCTAGCCCGTGGGCCACAGGATAGATATTCTCAAATTTGAATTTGACCTAGCTGTGTGCTTCTCATGGCTCTTCATCGGCTAATATTATTATAATTTGTTTTATTAATTTGTTTTTCAAAATTTATTCCCATTCTCTTCCTTATTATTCGCCAGCAGTGTTATTGCATCGGATATTGTGGTTGGCTTTTGCCAAACAAATAAAACATTGCCGCCGTTCCCCCTTCGAACCACTACGGATACGGAGTACGGACTAAAAGCACATAAATTCAAATTTGCGATGTTTTGAGAGTGCCATTTCCCCCTCATCTCATTTCGGTTATATCCCCACTTTGCTTGGCAGTTTTGTTTGCTTTTTGCCCATCCCAAAATCGCCCAAAATTTTTGTTTACGCCGCGAGGCAGGCCCCCGTCCTAATAAACAAATCATCGACGCAATTAGTGAAGCGAATGCCAAAAAGATTAATGTTGTAAAAAGGGGGGGAGGACAATTTTATCTGATTGTTGGATTTATTCGACCAAAGGAAAATCAGCCAAAATGAGAAAATGTTGATTGTGGTTTAATTGGGTGGAGAAGTCCAATGCCGATTTATAAAGTGATTAAGAATGGAAAATGGGGTTGGATGGACACTACACTAAAAAGGAGGGGAAAAGTGGGTTGGGTTGCGGAAAGGGGCAAAAAAAGGGTTTTGCCCCATCACAACACACATTTACCTTTATCCTCCTAATCAGTGATGACGCTAAAAGGGGACAACAAAAAAGCGATTCAAAAATGTTGCTTGGAAAAAGAGGGGACAAAGGCACTTGAATATTCGGATGATAAAATGGGGCGAAAAGAAGGAGGATCAAGGGAAACGGCAAGGTGGCAAGCCCTGGAGGCTGATTTTAAAAATTTGAATGATAAATCGGATTGGCGTGAAGAAGAAAAGTGGTTAAAAAAGATTGCCTGAAGGAAATAAACGAAAATATTTGAATTTAAAAGCATAAATCCCCTCCAAATTATATTCCACAAATTGATTGATTCATCCTAGTTTAAAACTTTCACTTTTCCAATTCCCTCAAATAGGTATAGGTATGTCCATTTTCCGCCAATCCATCTCAATCCAATTTCCTTTCCTAAACCCCCATTCCTCTGCCACTCTGCTGACTTTTTCCTCGCCAATTTGCCCCCAATGGCTTATCTCAACTGCGCATCTTCCTTCCTTCCATCGCATCCGCTTCTTCCCTTCCGCCACTTTTCCATTTCAATCCTCGCCTTTCCCTTTCAAATTCCCAAATCTCCTCAAAAGTGGAAGCCAGTTTTGTATTCTCCATTGCCTTCACCTTTTTCATTCTTCCGCCAAATGGCTCATAAAAGCAGAAACACCATAAAATCAGGCAGTGTCGCTTCTTTTTAACAATTTGAGTGGGAAAAGTTTTTGTGAAAGAAAAGAATATGAATTTTAAAATGTGGGAGAATTCCTTCAATTTGCCCCAAATTTCCATGGCATTTGGCCTTGATGGTCCCTCTAAAAATGGACAATTGGCAATGGTGGTGGCCCAATCCCCCAATTTCGGCCTCGTCCCCACCCGCCGTCTGAATGGGGGCACCAAATTGCGCAATCCCGTACTCCTACCCAACCAAACCCTCTCGTCCTAAAATTTGAATGCGGCCGTTGGCTTGCCCATCTCAATGGGCACCAAAAAGTGGCATTGAGGACGATGAATGATGAAAAGGAAGAAAATAGAAAGGAAAAGTGGAATAGAAAGAAGGATGAAGAAGGAGGGGATGGGATGGATGTGGTTGGCATTAATTGGCACTCCCCTTGAGGGGAAACCAACAAAGTGGATACAATCTGCAGCTATAAGGCCGGAACCGGTTCCCCTTTCCATTCTAATCCTTTGCCCTCACTCTCAGTCCCCTTATATTATTTTCGCCTAGTCCACCTTCAAAGGTGTTTTTTGCCGGATTGGAGGAATCAGACTAGAGACATTTGAATGAAAAATGAACGAATGGAAATGAATAAAATTAAATTGAATTCCAACCATTTTCGACGATTTGTTGGCAAAATTTGTTGGGTCGATTGATTTGGCTGAGTCGATGCCATTCCGTAAAATCCAACGGCGGTTGGCCCTCTATTGACCGCTGTTCTCCTTCGCTTCGGGCCCGGCGCATTCCTTTGCCGTCCGGCAATCTTTTTGAATGCAAAATTGAATGGGCCAAATGGAAGGATCGGTCAATTGGCGAAATTGAATGCAAAAAAGGCCATTTGGCAAAAGAAAGGCAATGAAGGAAAGAGGAATTCGGAGCTGAAAATAAAAATGGGAAATTATTTGATAAAAAGTGATTGAATAAATTTGAATATTGGACCAAAAATGGATTTTGGGGCTTTGTTTTTGGGCATTTAAAATTGTTGCTAGAAGAAATAATTAATGGAGGCGAGGACGCAAATTGCAACAGATAATGGAAATGAGGACAAACAAATGCCCAAAAATATATTATATGGATGAGGGGCAGCCGCAACAAAACACAGTGGCAAATGGAAAATGGGCCCATAATCCATTATTATGGACAATTCCCCTCATTTGGCCCTGCTGGAAAAAAGGAGACGAATGCGCAATTTGGAGTGAACCTTTTTGGAAGGGCCCCGAGGGCATTTAACAGCTGGGGAAAAAGAAGGCCAATTGGAGAGTGGCAAAGCATTGGGCCAAAATTGGAGTGGTTGAATGCAAATGATAGCGAAGGAAGGAGCAGGGGTGGCGCCTGTCTGGGTGCCGCCGATCCGTCCATTTCGCCATCATCACAACTCTTTTGCCCTTTCATTCAAAAGGGAAAGGCCAAATTTAGCTTGGGGGCAGTCGAATGGAGGGAGGGGGCACAGGATGAGCAGCCGGAGGGGAAATTGTCTAGACGGATTAAAAATTGGGGGGGGGGGGGGAACAAATTGAGAGCAAACATTTTTGGGTGAAAAGCCGCCGATTGGCTCACTTCACCAGGATGAATATTATTAGAATATTTGGAGTAGAATACCTGGTCAAATTTCCAAAAAGGAGGATGAAAAAGGACCCAAAAGAATGCAGGCAAAAGGGAAATGACCAAAAGGATTCCCCTCAAAAGCACATGGTATATCCCACCCCCTTCACCCAGACAATGCCCCTGGGAAAGCAGACGGGGCGTGGCATTCTGTGGGAGAAGGGAGGATGACCCCGGGGCGAAGTCGGGGCCAACCAAGTGTTTTTCCCTCGACCTTTGATGCATTCCCCAGCACATTCAAATTTGACCTGACCTGGGCGTCCCTATGGCCCAAATGCCCTTGCCCCAACCCTAATTCCTCCATCATTTTCCCCTCCCCTGCTGGGCATGCCAAAAAGCAACAATTTTGTGGCCCCGAGGAGAAAAGACAAAGGAAAATGGAAAGGTGGACAGAGGATACAAAAAATGAAAGTAAAAAGGGCCATAAATTGGAGGAAATAAACTTTGGCAAAAAAGTTAAGTAAACCTTTGGAATTGGACGGTAAAATTTTAATTGGAAGGAAAAGGATGATGGCAATATCAAGTATAGGGTGGAGGGAAAGGAGAAGAAGCCGATGACCATTAGAATGGCCGAAAGAGCCAAAATGATGTGGTGGTTTGGGGGAGGGAGGGAGGGGGAAGCAAGCCAAGCCAATGTTCCCCCTTTGGGATAGACGGAATGGATGTCCATTTGGTTGGACAAAGGGCGGAAATGAGTGGCCATTGGATAAGGACAAAACAATGGAGAAAAAGAAAGAAAAATTGGCAATGAAAAGTCGAGAAAAAAGTAGGCCATTTTTATCAAAAAGGGAAAGAGGAGAAAAGGTAATTGAACTTTAAATAATGGGAAGAAATAATTGATGATTGAATAAAGGGCAAACAAGAATAATAGAACGAGAAAGGGAAGGCCTTATTTTTAATGATGAATTCGGGTCGGTCAAGAAAGGAAATGACATTTGGTGAACGGTGGCCCGAGGGGCCATCATTTGGCATCGGCATTTTTTGATGAAAGGAAGCAGACCACTTGATGGGGGATCAGAAGGGGTTGAGGTGGCAATGGAACGGAGGGCCAAAATGGAGTCGAGATTGAATGGGAATTGGGGTCGAGAATGGGGCGGAGGTGGAGTGGAATGACACATCAAGGCACCGGCGGGAGGGCACACCTGGGGGGCCAGGCTTGGGTTTATTCAAATTGGCCGAACATTTGGCTGGGGAATGGAGTAAGAGAGTAGGACACTTTGGATGGAAAATACATCAAAAATAGGCCAAGTTTTTGAGATTAATTCAATCATTGTTAAAATATTTTAGCCGCTTTTACTTTTTAAAAGGACACCGAATTATAACAGAGGGGGAAATTTTACTAAAAAAAGGTGAAAGCTAAAAACATAAAAGGGGAAAAGGTGGTTTTGGTTGGTCAGCAGCTGGAAGGAAGGAATGACCATAAAGGAGGCTAATTGCGGACGGAAATAAACCAAAAAAGGGGCAATTGAAGTAAAGAAGTCGGCCGACCGGTTGCGCCAACTCATTCCTCCCTGGGAAAAGCCCGTTTTTGCCTGGACCCACATTTGATTTGAATGAATGAATGGGGAGCCGGCTTGGAGATTCAAAAACTGCGAATGGGCAAAAAGAGGAAATAATGGGTAAAATAGATGGAAGGAGGGACGATTGGCGGAGCTGATAAGCAAAAAGGTGAATTGGGGGGGAATGGAAGGCCTTGGAAATGGTTGGCACCGGAGGCCGCAAAAAAGTTGAAAACGGAGATTTTGGAGTGCCAACCAAAATGATGAATGATTTTGATGGGCATTTCAAATTCAAATTTGCAATATTCGCCACATTCATTCCTAGGAGTTAATTAATTAGGTGAATTCATTTGAAGATTGACTGACTGGTACCACCGACCACCCACCCCAAAAAGTATCCAAAAGAAGAAAAAAAGAGTTCATCGCCCCCAAAAAGGATTCATTTGAAAATTGTCGCCTCAGGCGCGAATTCAACGAAGAAAAAGACAGAATTGATGGAGCTAATATATAGCATCATCGGCACATTAAGCAGCGGCATTGGATGATCCAAAAATAATATTCCATTCAAATTCCCCCAAAGTCCAATCAAATTTAAATCACTTCTCCTTCCAATCCAAACGCTTTTCCAACCACTGGGTCACTGTGACGAATTTCACGCCCCAACTGGGATATGGGAAATGGGCACACCTTTTCATTTTGTTGAACTAACGGAAAATGAAGGAAGAAAAGGCAGATGGATTCCCCAAAAATGATGCAATTGAATGCGCGGGGACCACAAAACACCCGTTCGTTCGAAATCTGCGCCGAATTTTTGTTCCATTTTTTTTGCTTTCGGCGGCTTTTTGTCGATTCTGAAATTTTTCATCCGTTCTTCCTTTTTCCCTTTTGCACTTTTGTGCGCAATTGAAATTTGAGAGGCGCCGGAATAATAAAAAGTTGGAATTTTGATGAAGGGGAAAAATGGCAAAATGAAATGAAATAATGCTTCATTTCCTTCCTTCCTTCACTTTGAGAAAAGGTCGAAGATTATGGAGAATTTAAAGTTTTTGAATTTTATTGAAAGAAAAAAAAACAAATGAAAGTTGAAAAATGTGCCGACGGTTTTTTGTACAACTGTAGACAAAAAAATGGGAAAATCACCGGCGAATGAGAGAGGGAAGGATTCAAAAAATTAGAGGGGAAGAAATAATTAAAATTACTAATAATTATTCGGGCATTAAAGTTGTTTTCATCATTCGATTCAACAAAGTGTTTGGATGGGACTATTCCGAATCCAATTTAGGCATTCATCCATTTGCCTTTGTCACCGGAATCCAAGGCCCAAATGTTGTTGTTGTTTTGTGCTGGGTCTGTCCATTAATTTGTCAATTGAGGCGGCCGATGAGCCCAACAGGACATTGCTTTTTCTTTCCCTGAGGACAGTGGGCGATGGGGAAGGATGCCGTTGATGTTGATGATGCCGATGCTGGGGCGATGAATTTGTGACATTTGGCGGTGATTCTCCTTTGCTGCTGGAAGGCAATGGCTTCAGAATCTGCAACAGAATGAATATATTTAAATAATTTGTAATGGATTTAGGCATGGCTTTGTATTGATTCTAATAAATAGTGGTAAATGTCAAAGTTAATCTATCATTTGGCCTAATTTCACAGTATTAAAGAAATTTGCCTGGAATGAGCATAACAAATTTCGGTCAACATTCATCACGGCACCGGCATTGTCGAATTCGCCACAATAATTTGGGGCGGAAAATATGGTGACCAGTCCCCTCCGTCCAAAGAATTCGTAGCCATCCTCGACCACTTGATGGCCCCTCACCACAATGTCCAAATCCATTCTCTGCAGGAATTGGGCGAGCACATCCGCCCCAAAAACATATGAAACTCCACGGTCATTTGGAGCCCAGCCCGTTTGAATAGTTCCATCTGGATCCGACCTAAAAATGCCCAAAAATGATTAATACTTAATGGCCATTTTAGGGTTGGGATCACCGACCAAAGGAGGTCACAAAGCAATCCGGATTCTTGAACTTCAACCGGCCTTTGAATTCGTTTCAACTGTTCTAAAGTGCGCAAATGGGGCGAAAGGCCACCGTGACAGCAAAATATTTTGCCCTGGAAGATGGTATAATGGAATTTGAATGGATGGAAAGGAACATACATTGATGAGTGCTGCCATAGGCAAACAATTGAAAACATCCTGGAATGACTTCCAAACGCGAACATTCACTCGATTTTTACCTGCAAATTTGGTATTTATGATATGTCCCCCGGGCTTTGATTTAATTAAAAGAGGGGAATAATGGGACAACATTTGCAGCAGAATAAAGTGAGTACATTTAGAAGAACAATTTCGGAGGCGAGAATGTGTATTGGTTTTGGTTATTAATTCAATTTTGGCAACAGTAAAATGAATTTGGAGATATTTGAATGGAATTATTAATTGCTTACATTCATTGTAGAACCCGTAAATTCGATTGAGGGAGGCAACTTCATGATTGCCACGGAGCAGGAAAAAATTGAGCGGAAATTTCAATTTATAGCAAAGGAGGAGAAGAATTGTCTGAAATTAGAGGAATAAATAAATTTGATCAATGAATTTAAGTGAATATTCTCGAGGAATTTACCTCCAAACTTCTTGGCCCCCTGTCAACATAATCGCCAAGGAAAAGATAATTTGAGGAAGGAGGGAATCCGCAAACACGAAAAAGGCGCAACAAATCCTGAAATAGAAGATGGAATTGGCCAAATTGATTGTTGCTGACTGTGAATTGGCCATGGATGTCGCCCACGATCTTCAAAGGTGCGGCCAATTCAAGGAGCATTGGCTGGGAAAGGAATAATTCTCGATTCAATTGGCAAATTGCACGAATCTCGCGTTCACTGACATCCAATCCATGGCGCCATTGGGTTTGGGGTGAGGAAGTGGTCAATCGGCTAATGACACTGTCAATGTCAATCGGGGAACATTGGATGGATTTACGGCGAGAAACCATTTTATTTTATTTTATTGAGGGGAATTTTGTGATTGGTCTATGAAAGTTTGGGAAATGAATGGGCGAAAATTATGGAAATTTGAAAATTTAAGGGAAATCAAAAATGTAAGGAAATTGGATTTTGTATTGGAAAAAATGGATGGCCCAATATGCGGGGAAATGGGGCCATTTGTGGGAGGAGGGAGTGACGGGAAATGGACAAATATGGAAAGAAATCTTTGGGAAAATTATTTGGTCGATGAATATTTAGGAAAATTTTGACTAATTTAGGTGAGAATGAATAATAATTTATTAGTGAGAAAATTATGGCATAAATTGAAACATTTCCTTTGAAATTTGTCAAAGAAGTTTCATTGGATGGCAATGAATGGAAAATGTACAGGAGGAGGAAAATGGATTCAACGTATTCCGGCGGATGGAGGAATGGGCAATCCAATCTTATTTCCTTCATCAGTAGACCAGACCACTTCAATTCAAGGGAAAAGGCCAATTTGAATGGAAATTTGGGAAGAAAACAAAAGAAGGAGGAAATGGGCATTGGCCAATTAAAAATGAATTGGAAAAAAGAAAAGCACGATGAGGAATTTTGGGTCGCCGCGTGAACAATTTGGCCCGAATTTTTGAAGGGATTTATGGTCGAACAAAAATGAATAAAAAGGCCGCTCCCATTGAATTGGCCAAGTCCAAACAAATGTTCCTTCCAATCTGAATGAATGCGCTCCGTTGGCCCCTTCGCCCCACTCCATTTCCTTCCTTCCATTCACTCCGTTCTTTGCCCCTTTCCCCCTCTTAAGTTTTGGCCCAGGGAAAAAACAATTATTCCGCTCGCGAGCTTCTCCCTCCTCCCTTTTGGTGCCCGCCCCGGATCTGCTATGTGCTGGGTTTGTGGCCGGGAAAATGGCCAGAAATAGTTGGAAGACCAAACGCGAATAAATGAATAAAAGGGAGAATGGCCAAACCACTTTCCCCCTCCCACGTTTTCCTTTATTCCGCGTCATTTTATGAATTTTGGCGTTCACACTTTTTGTGTTGTTTTTTTTTTCTAAAAATGGTAGGAGGAAATCATCGAGGTGAATTTAACTGCTTTTGGGGTTTGGGCATACTTAGAGAAATGGGAAATTAAATATTTTCAAAAATACATTCAAACGGGTTTGAATTAGACGTTTCATGTCCATTGAACTGTAAAAAAAGTTTATTGATCCCCAAAAAAATTTCAAACAAATTTCCCATTTTTCGCCATTTTAAGGCACCAAATTTGACGGTGCTTAATCAACTATGCCTTCATTTTACTCGTCATTTGCTGTTGCATTCATTGTTCTCGGGGCAGCTCAAATATTTGGCCGAAATGAAATGAATGGAAGTGGGAAATATGAGGGTAAGATGGAATGGGGGGAGAGAGTTTTGTTTGCTTTAATGGAATGAAATTTGAATGACTTTCTAAATTGGGAATGTTCGGTGGCCGGAATGTGTGGGAAGATGCCCCAAAAATTCATTTGCCAGAATCGGCGGACGCCGCGCAAAATGCAGAATTGCCGAGAGGAAATAAAAATGAAGGGATTAGCGGGTGGATAGAATTAATGGGAATGGGAATGATGGCATCCGCTGTAGATTGACTGGAAGCAATTAAAATTGGCCAAAATATTTGCAATTTTTGGAATTGTAAGACCCAAAAATGAGAATTTTGGATGAAATGTTTGGTTCCTCCCAATTCCCGTTGGCCATTTTGGTAGAAGAATGAATCACAAAAAGAAGAAATGGAAGGGAGCATCACCTTGACCATAATATTCCCTTTTTAAAATTCCTATTTTGGATGCAATTTTGATGCCTATTTGTCAATTGTATAAAAAGGAATAATTCCATCCTTTATTGTTTATTGTATGACAATTTATTGGGAAGGAAAGGAAAGAATAAATGTGCCTGGGGCATTTCTAAAAAAAGCAAAATAAGAGATGGTAAAAAAGAATAAGAATAGGTTAGATTTAATGAAAGAATAATGTGTACGGTATTCCGGAAAAGTATTTTATCTTTGATTGTAATTGTAAGTGTTTCTTTTTCCAGAATGAAACTCAAAAAATTATAAATTAAAACTTTCCGGAATGAAATTCAGAATTAAAATTTCCGGAATTAAAATTACTATTAAAATTTTCCGGAACAACCGGAAACAAAATCAGAATTAAAACTTTCAGGAACAACCGGAACAAAATCAGAATTAAAACTTTCCGGAACAACCGGAAACAAAATCAGAATTAAAACTTTCCGGAACAACCGGAAACAAAATCAGAATTAAAACTTTCCGGAACAACCGGAAACAAAATCAGAATTAAAACTTTCCGGAACAACCGGAAACAAAATCAGAATTAAAACTTTCCGGAACAACCGGAAACAAAATCAGAATTAAAACTTTCCGGAACAACCGGAAACAAAATCAGAACTAAAACTTTCCGGAACAACCAGAAACAAAATCAGAATTAAAACTTTCCGGAACAACCGGAAACAAAATCAGAATTAAAACTTTCCGGAACAACCGGAAACAAAATCAGAATTAAAACTTTCCGGAACAACCGGAAACAAAATCAGAATTAAAACTTTCCGGAACAACCGGAAACAAAATCAGAATTAAAACTTTCCGGAACAACATATGCTTTCTTCATGAAATAACCAATTCCCTTTCTTTTTCCACATTTTTTGTACCTTTTTGAGAACGAATATGGAAATTAAAAAGGATAGATGGATGATCAAATCTAAAAAGAGAAGATGACCATTTTTGAGCACTATTCCAAGTTCCAAGGATGTTCCATCTAAAATGGCGGAGGGAGGACAATTATTATTATTATTATTCAGAGGAATTGGTTAGGAAAGGAAAAGCCGTGCATCATCCGAAGAAAGGAGGAACGAGGAGAATTTTTGATGATGACTGATGTTGCGGCTGGCTGAAAGTGAGCTCCGGTTGGAGAAAAGGGAATGGAGGGGATGGGATGGGGCACTTGAAGGGCAAAAGCAGATTGGCGCGGATCGAATCCATCCATTCATTCATTGTTGGGAGAAGGCCAGACTCTGGGCCTTGTTTGCTTATCAATGGAAAGGAGGAGGATGGATTCCGTGTTGACTTATTGTTTAGGATGATAGTGGTTTCAGACGGGAGTGATCGAAGAAAATTGGCAAGGATGGGGGTTTTGCAGTTTTTTGGGACTGAAGAATATTGGAATTTGGAAAGAAATGAGGGGGAGGGGAATTGTCAAAGAGTTAAAGGCAAATTGGGGAAATGGTAAATGGATTTAACCTTATTTGCTCAAATCATCATCAACATCCCCATGAGGGAAAAAACTTATTGGGAAATTGGAAGAATGAAAAAATGGATTTGGAACAAATGTAAAGTAGAAGTAGGATGAAGGTTGACGCAAATGGAAAAATTGGGATTTTGGGAGATTGGGGGGGGGGGGGGAGATGGCGTGAAGGGCAAGGTGAACGAATGAATTTGGGGGATTTGATGTGCAATTGGAAAGGAAAGGGCAAATTGAGGGGACGGGAAAGGACATTTTGGATGGGTAAAAAATGAACTCATCAGAATCAACAAAAAGAAGACAGCCGGACGGCTGGCAGAGCCTTCGAGTCTGAATGGCGTCAAGTCAGTTGGGGGAAGGGAGTCGCGCTCCACAACCTCTGGCCTGGTTCCCGCTTTTGCCCTTCCATTAGTTCCATTCATTCACTTTTGCGTTCAAATGGGACAAAGTTGGAATTGGAAGTGGAAATGGGAAAAACCGAATGGAATGAAAGTGCGGTGGCCAAACGCCTTTGAATGGAAATGGAATGAACGAATTTGAGTGAGAGAGAATGAAGGAAGGTTGAATGGTTTTGGGAGGCCAATTTGGAGTTTCAAAAATGCATTTTCCCGGGGAAAGGGAGAACGGAATTAGATAAATGGAAAGAAATGGAATTGGTAAATGAGGAAGAAGAATATTCGGTGAATGGGTTTGGAAATATTAAAATGAGATTGAGTGAATTTATAGATGGAAATAGAAGCCAAAAATGGGTCTGGGAATTCGCCTAACAAATGATGAAGAGAATAAGATTAAGAGATCAAGCATCAGCCCAAATCAAATATTGGCCCATTTATTCGATGCGTTGGAATATTAGCGTGAATTGTCCATTGGGGTATTTTTAGAAGGAAATGAAAAAATGAAATGTGCCTAGGGCGGCATCAAAAATTAGTGGCATAAAAATCAAAGAATAAAAATAAAGGAATTTGGAAATGGTTGGTAAGGGATGGTTTTAAATGAAAATATGACGAATTAACTTCCTTTTTTGGTGCGCAATAATTTTTGCGGAGGAGGATGATTGTTCGCCAAATTCATCAGTCAGAGACGACCCAAAATTCATTCATTCCATTCCATTTTTCAATCCATTGATTTATTAAAATGAAGGAAGAGAACCCCTCTGTTGGCCTCCAAAAGAGTTTGGGCCAATGGAATAAAACGAGTGTGTTTGAAATTTAAGGGAAGCGGCCAACAAGCACAGGCTTCATCCTCCAATATCCAATCCTCCAGCCAGACAATCATGTGTTGTGGAATCGATCAATTAAATTTTGTTCAGAGACCAATGCAAAAACCGATTCTGGCATTTTTGTGCAAAAGTGGGTGGCTGCCAATTTTAGGCCAAATTCTGGATTTTTGAAATGAATTGGTGAAGAGAGGCCAATCCATCAATCCATCCGCCCTCCAATTTTGTGCCCATTTTCCACCCCCACATTTCATCTTCCAATTCGCTGATTTGTGTGACAGCCGTTCATGTCCCTTCCTTCCTCCTCCCCTCCCCACTTTTTCAATCCAACCACTTCATTCCCAAAAATATGGGGAAATGGCTGTTGGTTGGTGTCCCCTCTTTTTCCCTTTCATCGGGAGCAGTCCGTTAAATTGGCCGAGAATAGGCTGAAATGAAAGGCCAATCAATTTTGTGAATTTTATAGAAAATATGAGGGGTATTGGGGTGAAATTGAAAATAAATTATAGCGAGGGGATTGCCATGGCCAAGGCCATTTGCTGGGCCGCGAATTATGGGTAATGGAGGGAGGTGGATTATTTAACAAAAGGAACAAAAACAACGATGCAAACGCAACTGTGCTGAAGAGAATGTGAAGGTCGTCCATTGGGGATTGGATGTGATGATTGGGTTTTGGGCATTGTAATAAATAAAAAAGGAGGGGAGGGCAATTCGATTCGAGTCCATTTCTCGAATTCCTCCTCTCGAGATATTTATTTGGCCAGATTACCTGTGTGCCTTCATCCAATCCCAGTCTATCCAAAAACACATTAATCCCCTCAATCCTTTATTCTCCCCAATATAAATTTGGTTGGTCCATAAAAATGTCATCGAGAATTGGTGTTTGCCTCTTTGTCGCCACCATATTCCTTTTAGTGCCACCGTCAGTCTGGCCCAGCTGCGATCTAATTATGCACGTCAAATCGGCAACCAACAAACAATTCAAGGCATAAGTGATCGCCCCGAATGGCCAAAAGAGTGAAAAATGGAACTTTAGGCAAAATCGCCAGAGGGAAACGTTCCAGCAGAAGTCGGCCAATTTCTCGATTGGCCAATGGCAAATCCAATCATTCGATCAGCAAGGGGTTGAAAAGGCAAAAGAAAATGTAATGTTTAAAGACCATTCTCGGTCATAAATGTATTTTTGTAGATAACTTTGGAAGGAATTGGTCGAGTTCTTTATGAAATTGGCGACAATTTGGTGCCAGTCCAAGTCGAACGCCAGGGGGCAATTTGTAGTGGAAAATGTGCGCCACTGGCTTCCCAGACTCAAACCCATACAAAAATTACAAATTCATCGATCAATGCCCAACAATGAAATAAATAATATTATGCATTTTCCTCATTCATTTTCCTCCAAATTATTAAATGATTCATCTCATAAAATTGTAAAGGAATGATTGATGCCTTTGTTGTGTACGCATCATAACTCAACCAAAAAATGATATTCAACCCAACAAAACAAAAAATAAATAAAAACACAATATAAAAACACAATGTAATTCTTTATTTTAATATTTTTTATTTATTTATGTAGATAATTAAGCAAATAAAATGTGTTCAAGATGGAAATTATTTAAATAAAACAAACATGGGAGGAGGAAGGTGGGGGATTGAATAAGGGATAAATTTGGATTTGATTGGCTGAATGATGATGAATGTGGGGGATTTGGATGATTATTTCCCACACCATTAAATATGCCAAATGTCAAAATGGCGTCAACACATATAATATCGGCCCTTCTTCCTCATCAATTCTTTTCTTCCTTCAGTTCACAATTTCCGTCGAAGTCGTTTTCTCACAGGTGTTCGCGAATCCTCGTCAACTTGCTGCTGTTGCGAATTGTTGGCCGATGATGAACTGCTTGAATTTGTGTTGTTTGTGGATGGCTGTTGTTGGGCGAAAATTACGGATTGGCTTTGGCTGCTGGATGCACCGCCGCTAACCGATGAAGAAGAGCCACCAATTGGATAGGAGGCCAAGTCAGCAGAAATGGTGGATGGTGTGCTATTTCGGGTTGAAGAGGAGAATGAAGAGAACATATTGCCCGGACCTTAAGCAAAATTGATTAGAAAAATGTTCGTTTTTTGGGACATACCGGTCAAATTCATGCTACTGCTTGTCCCGATGATGGATTCGGTGCCACCAGTGCCCTCAAAACTGCTACCCAAATCGACTCCATCCCCGCCAGTGTGGTCCAAAACTGATTCCAAAAGATCATTTGCCAATTGGCCGCGCATTGCTTTCAACTCTTTCCATTCTGGACTGCGCAGGAATGTTTTATGATTTGAAGAAATATATTTGGTACAGGCCTGGAATTGGAACCGAAAAATAAAATTGAAATGAGTTTGATTTATTTACCTTCTTTAAAATGGATGCAAAATAAGTGTCCGCAATCAGGCAGAGATTGGCGATATTTTTTCCACCTTAAAATTATTTTATTTGATTAATCAAAATTTAATTTAAAAAAACCAACAAATTGTGGATGCCATATATCGTTCGCATTGTTCCTTCAATTGCATTATCGCATATTTGTCTGCAATTGCCAAAATTCCTTCAGCGAAATTCTCCAATGAACCTTATAATTTTCAAATATTTTAATTTTATTTTTAAATTATCAAATTTCAAACTTTTGTCCACCGTTCCCGTGTACACAAATTGCAACATTGCCCGAACATATTCCGGACGAGAATCTGTGATGCTAATTTGACCCTAAATTTAATATTATTTTGGCAATTTTTAAAAGAAAAACGAACATTTTGTGCTTCCACCATGCTTTTTTGGCCGAACATTGACCGAAATACGACACTATGCTGTGCCAAAATGCATCGGTGTGCATTCATCCGCGCACTTCCAACCTTAAATCGAATTTAATTTTATTTGGATTGAAATTAAAAACCTGAATAATGCAATCTGTGAATGTCTCTTGCTGCCACATTTCTCGAAGTGACTCCTGCACCCAAAGGGCGGCCGATTCCATGTTGTTTTCCTCAATAATTTCGTCATCTTCCTTCTCCACATTCAATTTGATCCCCGGCGGCAAGAATTCAACTTCACAAAAAAGCAATAATGAGCCATCCGGACGGAGTGCTTGTAACATTTTGTCCCGGTGAACTTGGAATTTTCCTCGTCCTTGTTGGTTTGAAAAGTCTTTGGTGTCACGGCAAACGCTAATTCGACAGTCACTGGCATCCAATGCATAAATTTGAAATTCGGTCATTACTGGGTCTTCACCGCGTTGCAAGCCAACTTGGCGCAGGAAAAAAGAGACATCTTAAATTTAAATATTTTATTAACCATTTTTAGGCCAACTCACTGTTGACATCTTCTTCGCGTTTCCCATTTGGGTAGACGTGCAATTCCCAAATAACCGAAGGACATGTTGAGCAGCTGAATTGTTTGCTAATCAAATTTTGTCCATTCTTCATTAGTTTCATCAATTTTTCGAAATGATCAATGCGCCATTCTAATCGAGAGGAAATCGCTGATACCTAAAAAGAAGGATCAGTAAAATAATAAAATTTACGAATAAATCAAACTTTAGTGGTCTGTTTGGAAACCATCATTTCAAGTCGTCTGGAGGTCCTGTTTAATTGATTTGGTGAAGGATCAACGATTCTCATATGATATCGGACTGGTGGGTATCGCAAATTGCCGTTTTGCATCATAAATATTTAATTAATTGAGCTGAATTTTATTTTTTAATTAACTGCTGAAAGCTGAAATGATTATTTTAAAAATTTCATATTTGGTTGATCTTTATCAAATTCGATTCTAATAATAGTAGATATTTGGTTGATCTTTATCAAATTCGATTCTAATAATAGTAGATCAAAAAATAAGATTTAGACAAATAAAAAAATGTTTTTGAATGAAATCAAAATCATAACGACTTTTTATTGAGGTATATATAAGATTGGAAGTTATTAGCTTGATTGATTTTTGCTTAATTTGAAAAAATAGCCTAATTTATGCTTAATCAAACTCTAAAGTCTAAATTATATTTGCTGGCTTTCGTATTTTAGAAAAGATTAAAGCATAGCACATAAGCAGTTTTATTTTTACAAATTTAGCCTAACAAAAAATACGGTACCGAAAAAATACTTGTATTTTTAATTTTATCGATTTTTGATTAATAGCGTTAAGCGTCTCGGGTCTCGCATCTCCCTCTCTCGAATGCTTCACTTGTTCAATTCTTCACTTCATTCACATAATTAATCATAATTCAACATCAAACATTGCACATAAACAAAACACATCACACACGAGACAAATACACATATAAAATATCATCATCATCATTCATCGCATCATTCATCAATTGTAAAACAAATACACATACACATCTAATAATTAATTAAGGTCAAATCTGCGAGCTTTTTTTTAATTCGCGCGTAAATAATCTAAGCCAAGCTTAAGCTAACTAATTTAATCTTTATTTGGCTAGAAATAGGCTCACGCTCAACATAAGTTTAAACCAGTTTTAAGCTATCTACTAATTCCTAATCTCATAAATTCTTCTAGGATTTGGGATCAGTTGGAGCTAGATTTTCAGTTGATTTGATAATAACTTATTCATTTATCAGTTCAGTTCAGCAAGATCAATCTTAAAACTCTTGAGACAAAATATTGGAGTAGTAATAAAAAAAATAACAAGACAAGCTTGGGACTTTTAATCTTTTACACACTTTTTGCATTGTCTTTGTCTCTTTGTTCGAATAACGCCATATTTCTTTCGAATTTGAACCAAAATGACCTCGATTTTTTCCTTATTTTTTGCAAAAAAATGTCATCATTTTTCTTTTGTTAATCAAATCCATATTTTTCGATTTTAGAATTCAACAACAAAACAAAAAGTTAAATTAAATACGAATTTCAATGGGACAACAGGGTTCTTCTCAAAGAAAAGGTCCTGGGGACGACAAAGGCGGTGATGGAGACAAGGTTTTAGATTTAAAATGATTTTTAAAATATTAAATCATAAATTAAAGGACAAGAAGAAACAATACGGGCCGCCCATACCGACAAGGATTGGAAAGCGCAAGAAGGGCTCAAAAGGACCTGAAACAGCGAATAAAATGCCAAAAGGTTTGACAAATAAATAATTCTGAATAAATTTGGTGTTTAGTGACTCCAGTGACGAAATGCAAATTAAAATTGCTGAAATATGATCGCATCAAGGATTATTTGCTAATGGAAGAAGAATTCATCAAAAATCAGGAACGACTCAAACCGCAAGAAGAAAGAGAGGAACAAGAGCGCGGAAAGGTCGATGATTTGCGCGGGAATCCAATGGCCGTTGGAAGTTTGGAGGAAATAATCGACGACCAGCATGCCATTGTCTCAACGGTTTACATTAACTTAAATTATTATTTAATATTGGAAAATATATTCAGAATGTCGGCAGCGAACACTACGTGAGCATGTTGTCCTTTGTGGACAAGGAACAATTGGAACCTGGCTGTGCCGTTCTACTCAATCATAAAACGCATGCTGTGGTGGGCGTCTTGGCCGATGATACGGACCCAATGGTTTCGGTCATGAAATTGGAAAAAGCACCAACGGAGACATACGCGGACATTGGCGGATTGGAACAGCAAATCCAAGAGATCAAAGAGGCCGTCGAACTGCCACTGACACATCCAGAGTGAGTTTTTTGGGGAAATGAATTTATTTCAACAAATTTTTAGATATTACGAGGAGATTGGAATCAAACCACCCAAAGGAATTATTCTGTACGGTCAACCCGGGACGGGCAAAACACTGCTGGCCAAGGCTGTGGCCAATCAAACATCGGCAACTTTCCTGCGGGTCGTCGGCTCCGAACTCATTCAAAAATATCTGGGCGATGGGCCAAAAATGGTTCGCGAATTGTTCCGTGTTGCCGAAGAACATGCACCGGTATGGAAAATAATAAAATTTGTAATTCATTCATTTTAAGTCAATCGTTTTTATTGATGAAATCGACGCAATTGGCACAAAACGCTATGATTCAAATTCGGGAGGCGAGCGCGAAATCCAACGAACAATGTTGGAATTGCTGAACCAATTGGATGGATTCGATTCACGAGGAGACGTCAAAGTAAAAATATTCTTAAATTTAAATTATTTACCCAAAATTTTGAAGGTTCTGATGGCCACCAACCGCATTGATTCCCTTGATCCAGCGCTGATTCGCCCGGGAAGAATCGACAGAAAGATTGAATTCCCGTTGCCAGATGAAAAGACCAAACGGCGGATCTTCACCATTCACACATCGAAAATGCAATTGCAAGATGTGAACTTGGAGGAATTCATCGAGGCCAAGGATGACTTGTCGGGGGCGGACATCAAAGCAATGTGCACGGAGGCTGGATTGTTGGCATTGAGAGAGCGCCGGATGCGCGTTACCATGGTCAGTTTTGAAAAGGGAATTCAAATGGATGAAACACTAATTTTTAATATTTCAGGAGGATATGCGAAAGGCGAAAGAAAATGTGCTCTACCGGAAGAAGGACGGGGCCCCGGAGACAATGTATTTGTGAATGGACGATTTTTGGACAAAGAAGAAGATAAAATGAATTGATTGTTTTGGATTTAATGCGATTTTATTCTATTTTTATTCAATATTTATGGGAAAAATAAAAATATTTAAACATCATTTTGAAATCATTTTGCGTTTTATTTTCCTCCAATTCGTGTATAAACTCCATCATCGGGGTCCAGAATGACCATTGCCGAATCACCGTCCTCATTTTCTGCACGAATTGGGAGGTGCCTTAATGAGCGAATTTGGCCATTCCATTGAACATCGCCAAAATGAAGGCTGGCATTGGAAAATGATTGAAGGTCAAAGAGCAGGAGGGTCACTTTTGGGGATAAATGCATTAGTAAAAGTGCAGGATTATTGTTTTTCTTACCGAAAATTGAGGACATGAAAATAATTGAGAAAAATTGGAATGGACGCATTTTTATGGCCACAAATATGATTAAGGGTATTTTGACTAATTTGAGAAGCACTTTTGGTTTTGGTTGATCAACAGCCCGATGGAAGAATGTTCACCGCCCGCAATCCTTGGTCCTCCTTTCATTACCGCCCTCCACTGCATTCAAAATGTCCATTCATCGGTCCAAAATCGTTCTTCCTCCCTCCCAGCCCCCAACACCACAAAAATTTGGCCAAAATTCCCTTCCTTTGCCATTCATTCATCCATTTTCCCATTGGTCCTTTCATTCTTTGCATTCCTTTTCTCCCCAAATTCACAATGCTTGTCTGAATTGAATGAACTAAATGAATTTTGGCTAAAAATGGAGCAAGAAATCACCGATCAAATTTTAATGGAACTAAATGATTCAATGATGAGAGGTATGAAAATGGAATTTGATGGAATTTGATTTTGCAACTTTATCAAAAAGTTTATAAAAATAGGAAAAAAACCCCAAACCCTAAACCTACTCATTCCATTCCACCACCTCCTCTTTCCTATTCTTGATTGTCCATCCAGCAAATGGCCGCTGGGGAAGATCAATCAAAGTCGACGTCTTGATTCCTTCCACAGGGAATGAAGGATTTTGGTTTTTAGAGACGAGGAATCCCTTATTAGAGGAGTGGAAGAAATCCTCGGTGAATCCTTCTCTGCATATCCATCCATCCACTCATTTGTTTAAGCCAAAAAGCAAAAGAAAAAGGCAGCCTAAAGCCAATTGTTTAGTGGCAGCAGCAGACGACTGGTTGAATGGCCCAGCAGCAACAAGTCCCAGGGCCGATGGATAACTTTTCCCTCATCCTTGGCCATGGCCACAGAAGACCACATATGCTTCCCGCCCTATCCCTTCTAGTTTTCCTCCTCCCGATCGATCGGCTTTTGGAGGAAAAAGGCAAATGGGGGCTGATGAATGAAAGGGGAAAGGCGGAGGATTGATCGAATATGAGGAGAAGCATGTGGCCAAGAGGAGGAAGAGATTGGCTGCGAGAACGCACCGTCATCCCCCTGAAGTAGAAGCCGGTGGCTGGCTGATGACAAGAAAGAAGAGGAGGAGGAGGACAAAACATTTTAGTATCCCCGCCCTCAAGCCCTCATCTCGATTTTCACACAAATTTTCCTCCTCTATTAAATTTATCAAGTGGGCCAATTTAAAAAATGTCGAAACAAAATTCGGTGGATGAGGATGAAATTGTGAGTGGATGGGAAATGGCCATTTTTGTGGCCAAATTTGGATTTTTTTATAGATGACAGATGCGGACTTTGAACGGGCAATGCAGGCCCTTCAAGAAGAAGGGAATGAGGAGGTGAACGAATTGTTAAGTGAGTGAATTTATTGGGTCGGAAATAATATTATGCTTTTTGCCAATAATAGTGGCCATGAGCGAGAATCGGATCATCAGTTGGGATGTAAATAAATTGGGAAAGGGGAGGGGAATATAAAATTGGAATTATTGAGGAAGCGGAACGAATTTTGGGCGAAACCAGCAATGAACCGGTCAAATCCAGTTTACCCCAGCAAACTAGGCCAACCGAGCCGGAAATGATACGGATGTGAAGAATTCAACGCAAAGATTGGCACAGAATGACCCAAAATTGGTGGAAATAAATTTGAATAATATGAAGGTATATTCCCCTTTTGGATATAGCAATGGATTATTGGGAGAAGGAAATAGGGGAATTGGTTGGATGGAATGAATAGCAATAGCAAGAAGTTTTGGGGAATGGCATAAATAGGATTATCATTATCACGTTACCTTCTTTGGCTAGTGAATTGTTTTAGAGAACTCCAGTTCCTCAAATAAAACGCCTGATTGAGGCCATCCGTGACAATGAACATTTGGAGAAGCTTTCCCTGGCCAATATGGGCCTTTATGACATGGATTTGCAGGTTCCCCCATCCATTTCCCCTCCATTCCTCCCAACAATTTGTCAGCCCCTCATCGATGTGGTCGAACATAACACCACACTTCGGTGCATCAATTTGGAGACAAATTATTTGAGTGGCGACTTTTTTGCCAAATTATTCAAAGCTGCATTGGCCAACCAATCATTGGAGGAAGTGAAGGCGGTCAACCAGGTTTTCGTGCATCTATTTTGTATGTTTTTATTTCCATCAAAAAGGGTGTCGCATTCTCGACCCAAACCGAACGGGAAATCATCGATGCGATCACCGCAAATCGAGGCCTAACAAAGGTTAGTCCCATTCCTAGGATTCTCACATTTGTGTTGATTGGCAGGTTAGCATCAATTTGCGATTGTCCGAGGGCAGATTCAAAGTGGAGCAGGCCACAATCCGTAACCAAGAAATTCGTCAGTTTCTTCCCTTTATTCGTTCATCAATAGTCCCTTTAGGTCGAATTTTGCGCCGTCAAATGTTAGCTGAACAACAACAAAAGACAGAAGAAAAACCACCAAAAGCACCGGCGGCCAACCCAAAAAAGGCATTCGTGCCAAAAGGGGCGGTCGAAGAGGAGGAGAAGAAGCCGCCATTGAAGGCGAGTTAAACAAAATACAATAAATATTCGTGATAAATTCGCTCGTTCTTTTGTCCGGTTGTGTCCAATCTAATGATGTCCATATTTCCGTGTTCCCTTCAAATTTATTTTTGGAAAAAGAAAAACAGTATTTTTGTATTTATTGTCCATTTTTTGTGCTACTAATTTGATTGAATTTGGATTTGTTTTCATTGGTTCCAGCATTTGCTCATCAAATTCTATTCCTCCTTACGTACAGTATGAATAAAAGGACAGACATCTTCACCCTCCACCTTTTCATTGGCTTCTCCAATTTCCTCTGCCTTCTGTACCGTTCAATCTATAAAAATTATTTGTCACCCTCTTCCAATGTTCCATCGAAAAATTTTCGTCTCGATGATTTTTCCAATCAAAAAATGATAAATTCTCGATTTTTTGCAGAGGCAACCAAGTGGAGCCACTGCGGAATTGGCCAAACAAAGGACAAATTCGGGGTTGGCAATTGCTGGCGTGGCCACACCAAGGGCCAGCACTTCGGAGGAGAAATCCACCACCGGCAAAACAATAAAGGCACCATCAATAACAAAGGTATTTTCATCAGAAAGGATTGCTGAAGAAATAATTGATCCATTTGAACCTCCTTCAACCGTATATGGAACAGATTTAGGCGAAAGAATGAATATTTTAAAAAAGAAATATTTTAGAAGATGAAAAATAATTTATTATACCAATGTGTTAATTTTGTAGCCAAGCGCAGTCCGTGATCGAGTCCGGGCGGACGAGGAGAAGGCCAAAAAGCCATATGAAGAGGAAAAAACTGCAGAAAGGGCAATTTTGGCGGAAAAAGCGAAGCAGAAAACAACGACGAGCCGATGGCCTCCGGGGGGAGTGACCGCACAAAAATCAGTAGAAGAGGGGAAAGAAGCTGGTGAAACGGTGAAAAAGGACACAACCGGAAAAGGAGGGTCAAGTTGGCGGGACAGGATGGCCAAAAAGGCGGAAGAGGAGCCGGCGGAAAAACAGGAAAGAAAAGGGTGAGTACTGGGTATTAGTCTTAATCTATGGCCAAAGTTTTTTTTTGGCGAGAGTGAGGTGGGCCTAGCTTCCCGCCCAAAGCCTTCGCCGTGGGTCTAAGCTCCTAGTGGCCCAAAGAAGGGGATGCGGATTAAAGTGAACTGACTTCTCTGGCCGTGAAAATAGCAAAAAGAATAATAAAATGAACAGAGAAAAAGGACCATTTGGGAGGAAAAAGGGCGGGTTTATAAATATGGATTGGGGCAATATTTGATTGATGGGTAGCATGGTGATTGGGCAAAAAGTGGGAGTACAGTAACAGCAGGAAAATAGGAAAGGCCCTTGGTGGTATTGATAGTTTGATAATGGGAATGGGGGAACGAAGAATTGGTGGAATTTGGCTTAAAAATGAATTCGTATTTTGAAGTTCATTGGCATTGCGCGACAAATTCGAGCAGAAAGGAAAAGCAGGAAATGAAGAACCGGCAAAGAAGACGCGGCCAAAATTGGGAGGAACGGGTGGCGAAAAGTTGTCAGCAACGAGAGGAAAATTCGAGCAAAAGAACAATAAAGATGAGGCAAAAGGAAAAGCCGAAATAAAGGAAAAGGCAAGGGAAATACATTAGAAATTAATTTAATTAAAATATTTTGGCAGGCAAATGCAGGGAACAAAGAAGGGGAGGAAGGGGAAAAGAAGACAACGAAGAAGAAAATTATGAAAAAGAAGGAGGCGGATGGTGTAAAAGAAGAGGAACAAAAATCAGTCACCAATGAATTGGAAACGAAGAAAACTACAACTGGAGCAAAAGAATTGGCCACTAAGAAAACGTCAACTGGAGCTAATGAATTGGGAGCAAAGAAAGCGGCAACTGGATTCACTCCATCTTGGCGAGAAAGGCTTAATAAATGAAAAGAATTGGTTTAAGATTTGTTGTTCGAAATTTGCATTTAATTCATTACCCAATTTGAACAAATATATTACCATTAAAATGGTCTTTTTTCAAAATTGTTAATTGATGGAATGAATGGATGGATTCTCAAAAGCTCCTGCCTTCTTTATTGATAATTTTGTGTTGTGATGATCCTTCAAGGAAAATTTGATAAAAAAAGACAAAGGGAAATTGGTTTATGATACAGTAAATTAAAAATTTTATTCTGGATATTGTTGGCCAGAAAGTTTTTCCTTTTTCACATATTTGTTTGAAGCAAATAGTCGGAATTAAAATGTTTGGGTCAATTAAAATGTTTGGGGCAACTAAAATGTTTGGGGCAAATAAAATATTTGGGGCAAATAAAATATTTGGGACAAATAAAATATTTGGGGCAAATAAAATGTTTGAGGCAACTAAAATGTTTGGGGCAAATAAAATGTTTGGGACAAATAAAATATTTGGGGCAAATAAAATGTTTGGGACAAATAAAATATTTGGGGCAAATAAAATGTTTGGGACAAATAAAATATTTGGGGCAAATAAAATGTTTGGGACAAATAAAATATTTGGGGCAAATAAAATATTTGGGACAAATAAAATATTTGGGGCAAATAAAATGTTTGGGACAAATAAAATATTTGGGGCAAATAAAATGTTTGGGACAAATAAAATATTTGGGGCAAATAAAATGTTTGGGTCAAAGAAAACAGGCGGAATTAAATGCCATTCCGGAACACGTTCTTACTTATCTTATCTAGAATACCGTACTCTTTAATTAAATCAAACCAATTCCCATTTTCTTAATTTTAATCCATCTCTTTTTTCCCTCTTTGTAAATTGCAACTTTTTTAGATTTTTTAGAGAATAGCCAAAAATTTGCTGAAATATTCATCCAAGACCTTTTTCCCAACTTCGATTTTATGGCCTTTTTCTCGCAACATTTGGCCCAAGATTATTCACTTCCAATTCGACTTTCGAGTTTTAGTTGGTTTGGTTTGAGTATGATTTAAGATTGATGGACTGACATGAGATCGGCAAATAAAGAAACAAAGTATGGGGAAGAATGGGTCGGGGAGATCGGATCGGCAATTTTTTACTTCTCTCCTCCTTTTACCCATTACATTTTGGATAAACGTGGGGCGGCTGGCTGGACTGGGTCGATTACGTCAAATGGATGGAAAGGCCTTCACAAAGTGGAATTGGGCTTAGGATAGGAGAATGTTTGGGTGTCTAGGGATAACGGATTCATTTTCCAGAAGGATCTTCAACGCATTAAAATATGTTACAATTTCATTCCTTCCAAATTCATTTAGATAATCTCCCTCTTCCATTTTTTTACGGGTATCCATCGAAAGGCCAAATGGACTATTACATGGACTTTTTCACGCCCCGCAATTCTTCTTCTCGTAAATTCCATTCAAATTCATCATTTCGCCGTCGTCCCATTCCCAACAATCCAATCGCCCCACTCATTGGCAATTCCCGCTTTTCACGCCACAGGAATGGCTCATCATCCATTGGCCAGAGTGTCGTTGAGTCTTCCAACATTTTTCGACTTTTTTCCAATGCCCTCCGTTCATATGCTCCAATTTTCACACTTCTTTCCATTCAATGCCCACAACCTCGATTTTCGACCATTTGCCGCCGAACACGCAGTTTAATGTCGAAGGAAATTCGGCCAATAGGCCAAAGAATGCGAAAGGAAAAAGAAGAAGATTGTCAACAAAATAGAAAGGTAGAAAATGAGGAAATTAAAGGAAAGGAAGAAGCCAAAATGGAAGAAATCCAACAAATTGGACAAAAAATGAACAAAAAGGAGGAATTGAAGGAGGAAACGGTAGAAATAGGAAATGGGAATGAATTCAACAAAATGAATTTGCCAAAGGCAATGAAAGAATGTGAAATGAAAAATGGAAAAGGGGGACGAAATTAAGAAGAAAAATGGAAAAAGAGAAGAAAAACAAAAGGAAATGAGGAAAAGAATTTGGGCAAAAGTTGAAAATGGCATTTGGAGATGAAAAATCAACAATAAGACGGAATAAAAAATTGGCCGATTTTTGTGAGACAGTAAGCCTATTTGATTTTGATGATGTCATTCAGCCGGAGCCAGAATTCAAAGGCCAATTGTTGGATCGAAGACATTTCCATGAACATTTTGATACGACTGCGTATTTGAGAGTGAATTTGGGGCCAAATGAAATAATTTGGGCCACTTTTATTAAGGACTTTTATTCGCGGGTGGAGGATTCGGCAATGCAATTGATTCTTTTTAATTTGCCCAATTTGTTGTCCGTTTGGGCCCAATCGAAACATTGCTCGATTTTGGGTGTGGGTCAACCATTCACGTGGCAGTCTGTTTCCGTGAGGCCGTTGGTCAAATTTATTTTGGCCGATTATTTATCCCAAAATAGAGAGGAATTGGGTCGATGGTTGGCAGGGAGGTCGTCCCTTGATTGGAGTTGTGTTTTGCGAACAATGTTTGGGGCAAACAAAACAGGTAGAATTTTGGATCGATACCTGCTGATGAGGGTACATCAATGTGCTGAGAAGAGAGTAGCCTCTCCCTTTTCCTTTTGTATTACGGTAGGCTAAGACGATTTGGGCTTGAATGCACCTCAGGTATTATTATCAATTCACTTGTAAGTGATTCTAGGTCATCCATTCTTTTGTTTATGACTCTACGAGACAATAACCAATTCAGGAAGGCAATATACCCGCCTCATTGCCAGCTTCGCTAAGCTGTTGAAAATATTTATAATTTCGCCATGTTTTAACCATTTAAAACTGAAAATTTGATATGACATTACAATTTTTAAACATGGGAAAAATTTGGTGAGAATGGGTATTTTTTTCTATTTTCTCTCCTATTTTATAGAGCAGAAAATTATGCACAAAATAGAGGTGGGAATTTATGATCTGACGTATGGGAAGCTTAAAGGGCTCACGTTTGTAAATTGGTTTAAGCGCAGAGAAATAGTATGTTATTTGAGGAGAAAAATGCGAGAGAATGAGACGCCAACGAAATATTATAGCAAAATTAGAGAAGCAGACAAAATGTCCCACTTGACCCGGAGCACGGCGCTTTGGCCTCTCGTACGCACGCGTCAAAACTACAACGCGCCAAAATTTGCGAAAATGGCGCGAATTTTAAATATTTCTCATAAAAAGGACTAGTTGGAATAAGATTGGAATAATAAAAAATAAACGTTTCTAATATTAAATTAATTTATGTTTTTAATAAATACATTAAATGGAAAAAATTATTAAAATAAAACGGAAAAAAGATTAATAAACAATAAAAAATGGTAAAATCATTGTTGGATATTTTCATCGATAAAATCATAAATTATTGGCAAATTTTCATTGTTTTCTTCATTTTCTTTATCCAATGGGCCGTCACAATCGTGCTCCATCCAATTGTCGCCAATTCCGGTGCTCAAATCTACTCCACTGTCATGGATGCAATTCAAAGCCGATTGGAATTCGGCGATTTTTTGCAAAACTTTTGCGGCTCGCCTTGGTTTTGATACCGTGGAATCTTGAAAAAAAAATATAATTTTGAAATTATTTATTAAAGCTAAAATATTTAAAACCAACCAAATTGTTCATTTTGCTGTGGATGTGCTCAACGGCCTGCTCACTCAATAAAGCCCACTAGTTGTATCGATTGAGGAATTCGGATGCATGATTCCGCAACCAATGAATTTTTGGTGTTATTCGCCTTAATTTTGCTGCAAATTGTCCATCATTGGGGAAGAATTGGGCCAACTCCTTTTAAATTTTGCAATTGTTTATCAAATTTAAAAATAAATAAACCTCTCGTTCTTTCACCATTATTTCCACTGCATTTGGCAATTTTTCTCGGCCCTGTGGTTCCAAGCCTAGCATTGTTGCTTTCGATAATTTGAACAATTCATTCATTGAGATCCAATAAATTGTCCATTGCTCTCTGGCCAATTCATCTCGAATGCATTATGATAAACGGAATTTCAGCAATTTTTTGAGCCCTTCGCCTTGAAAATTTTATTGGAAAAAATAAAAAAGCTAAAAACCTGTAAAATCTTGTTTCCGTGGATCCCGTTTGGCATTTGCTTTTTTATAGACTTCCTTCAATTGTTCTTGGTCAGAAAGTCGTTCCAAAATTTTCAGCGCTTCATTTGCGATACCATGCAGAATATGGAATGATGGCATTATGATTTTTGAAGGTGGAATTGGCAACAATGGCATTGCTTCAAATGAATTTGGATGTTCCAGATTGTGAACATCTTCTTCAATTGATGCCAATGTGCGGAGCGGTGCCTTTTCTTCCAATTTACCTTTTTCTGACGTGCAAATTATGCATGGGAATCGGGCAGAGGTCGTTTTGTGTCCCATAAATGCCGACATCCATTTGAGATCTCCGCATAAGAACCTATAAATTTTCGTTTTAAATTTACAAAAATATTAAGAAAATTAATACCAATCAATTATCAAAGTAATTTCATTTTCTCCGCCATCTGCACGAATGCAATATTGGCCTTTGTTTTGCGCATCTATCATTTGTCTGATTTGATCAAGTACTGGCTGAAGCTTGTTTTGAATATTTGTTCTGTTGTCGTTGTCACAAAATAATCCCAATATGGTTGCATTTTATCCATTCTTTGATGAATTTCCGCTGCTCTTTTTCGACTTATTGGCATTTTTCTCTGTAAAATTATAACAAATTTCAATGATGAAGAACTTTCGTAAAAAATGAAATTTTCTAATGAAACCTAGCCTATCTTGTAGAGCAGAAAATTCTGCACAAAATTGGAGTTGGAATTTAAAAACTTAAGTTTGGGAGCCGAGTTATGGTTTCGTTTGTAAACCCATTCATTTATTGGCGCACGCGTAAGAAAATATAATTATTTTGGCGTAGTGTACGAGGGAAAAAAGAAAAAGAAAACATTATATAAATGCCAGAGAAAAAAGTAGTTTTGAAAAAATCTTCCCATAGCCAAAGCGCCGTGCCGGAGTGCTTTATTTGGAAGAATTTATTAATAAAAAATATGTAATGAAAAGATGGCATTTATTTAAATAGAAGTATTTATTTTTAAAGAAAATTATTAATCTTCATTTCTTTTCATTCCTTCTTTATTTGTGCATCGTCCTCATCAACGTTCATTGCTGCCCATCTTCCTGATTACGGTTGCGACGATTTGCACGCCATCGAGCCTGCTTCTCGCGCTTTTGTCTGCGCCGTTCCTCTTCCAATTGCCTTACAGCATTCTCACGTCGTCTCACTTCTTCTTTTCGATGATTCAATTCTTCTTGTCTATGATTCAATTCTTGTTGTTGACGATTCACTTCAGCTTCTCGACGATTCAATTCATGCGTGTTTTGATGATAATTGTCCCTTCGTCGCTCGATTTCCCTTTCCCGCTCCGAAATGGACATTTTTGGTATACGATTTAAACAGATCTGAAAGCGAAAAGAAAATTATAGAAATACAAATACACATTATGATCAGGAATGAAGATTGATATAAAATAAGAAGGGACAAATTTGGAGTAGAAGCGGAAAATAAATAATTTACCTTTTTTGTTATTTATTAATTTATTAAAAATGGAAGATATATCTACTCTTATTCAGGCCATTTGGAGTGGGAATCCACGATTAGCAGATAGGTGTTTCCCCGTCGAACATGGTCCTGCGAAGATGATGTGAATGCGTTGAAACACTTCATTTCTGATCGGCGATCCATGAATTGTTGGAAAATTTCCGGTGCTGATTAGACGCCAAATTAAAGTCGTTGACATTGGAATATACCGTGCGTGTTGATTGCGCAAAGTTTTTTGGATTCGTTGTCAAGTTCCAATTGAAGGTAGGCATCACGAAGATCAATTTGACTGAAGATTTTGACGCCCTTCAATTTTGCGAAGATGTCTTCCGGTCGTGGAAGTGGGTGCCGATTGAGTTCTAGGGCGTTGTTGAGTCCCGTCGAAAAGTCCATGCAAATTCGGGTGTTGCCATTTTTCTTTTTGACTGCCAGGATTGGAGCGGCCCATTGACTGAATTGAATTGGTTTGATGGCCTTGATTTCGACGAGTCGGTTCAGTTCTTGGTCGATTGCATCGATTGCTCCAAATGGCCTGGTAGAGCCTTGCAGAAAATTGGTTTGTTGTCTTTCTTCAGGTGCATGTGCCTTGATTTTTGAGCATAGGCCGAGCCCTGGACTGAAGACATTGCCGAATTTGTCTTTTAGTGTTGTTCCAGTGATCTGAGTCGTCGATCAGTCTTTTTGAATGTTGGCAACAATTGGAGTAGCCTACGGCTAGATGAATAAATTTGATGGCAGAATGTGAAGAGCCCTGATCCATGGAATGCCAAGTATATCTTGTTGAATTTGATCGGAGAAGTAGCCAATCACATTGTTGACTTTGTGTCTTGGAATTGCACTGAGCACTTGAATTTGCCGGTGAGTGAAAATGGTTCATTGTTGCAGTTCTTGGCTTCAATGCCGGCTGGGAGTAGTTGTGGTTTGCCTAGTAGTTCCCATGATTTGGTGGTGAAACAATGTGATTTGTGAAGCGGTGTCAAGAACCATTTGATGTTGGATGTGGTTCAGATGAAGTGGAAGTCCTTGTCGTTTGTCAATGTTGCCAGGCAGTATGCACTATTGATTGTGATGGCATTTGATTGCATGACTTCATGTGTTGTTGCTGATGACACAGAATGAAGCATTGTGGCCCTTCTTTGGCATTTGAAACAGGTTGCATCTTTGAATTTGCATTTCTTCCGAAGATGTTCCATTTTTCCACATGATTTGCATTGGTTCTTTTTGACTTGGTTCTTCTGGATATTCGGTTCGTGTGATGCCGGATTTGGTTCTTTTGGGAGATGTTGTCGTTGGCCAGCGGCATGATCTTTTGAAGTTTTCTTTTGCCTGTTGTTTTTGCTCCTCTCCTTCCATTGTTGAGGCTTGGCATGGATTGCATTTGTTGTTGATCTGTTGTTTGAAGTTGCCAGAGAATCTGCACTGTCCCGGATGAGTTGGCGGGCACGGCATTCTTCAGCAAGGGTAGCGAATTTGAGCTCTTTGTTCTCTTTGTGAGCATCCTCGAGGAGTTTGAATGGTAGTTGTCGTAGAGGCCAACAATCGCGATGCACTTGAGCGTTTCTTTTGTAAGAATCATTTGGGCATTCTCAAAAGCTGCGTTGACGTCACAGAAGAATGATGTGATGTCTTGGCCAATTTGTTGTCGCATGGTGAGGCATTCATATCGGCGCACAAAAAGCAGTTTGTTGTCACAGAACATATTTTGATTGTGTCGTCGTAGTTCATTTCATCTGGCTTTTTGGGAAGAATTGCCTTTGTGAAGTTAGCATATTCGTTGTCGTCAAGATTGCCAAGGATGAGTCGAACCTTGAATCCTCCAATGCTTTGCCGTCGACTTCGATTAGATTGCCGAATCGCTGGTGCCATTGATCGAATGTGTGCCCAGATTCTGCGCAATAATTGAATGTGTTGAGTCGAGCATTGATTGAGCTGGGCAATGATGCTGCATTTGAGTCCTTGTTGTTGGAGTCTTCATTTGTGTCGAAGACGAGATGTATTCGAGAGGAATTTGAGAAATGGGAAGGAAAAGAATTGGAAAAGATGATTCATTTTTGATTTATAAACCAGAGGAAAAGCCATTTTTCCTCAGTCTTCATCAGTTCATTCATTTTTCACCATTTTCGTCCGTTGAAGGAATAAAACCAAGAAAATCGTCCTTTGCCTATAATTTTCATTCCATTGAATTTCCATCTTGTTGGTGTTGAGAAATTGGCCAAGAGGCCTTGGAAAATATATTGAGAGATTGGAAAAGAGGCTGAAGATAGCCTAAAGGGAATTGGATTGGATTTGAGGAATAATTAAGGGATTTTAGGGATTTGGATTGGAATTTGGAAGATTGGGAAATTGTATTCATTTTATCCCCACTTGTTCATTTTGCATATTCATCGCAATCACTAAAGTGAATATTGTTGTGGAATTCACTAGGGTGATTGTAAGGCAATTCACTGGGGGAAGTGCGAATTGCAAAGTGGAAAATTTGCCGCATCAATTTTCTACAATTTGTGCCAGCAGCAGGATTTTTGGCCAAGATGATATTGATCAATTGTTGATTTTGCTGAGCCATTTGTGCCAAAAGTTGTTGACACAGGAGTGTGGAATATTCTTCCGACTGAAGGATGGCTTTCCCAATGGATCGTTTGAGTGCATTTTTTGTCACTCCGATCATTCTTTCCCACGCGCCTCCTTTCCATGGAGCGCGGGGAGTGATGAAGAACCATTCGATGCCCTCTTGCGCCGTTTCTTCAATGACGGCTTTCTCCCAAAGTTCCTGCATTATTTTTGCTCCGAGGGTGAAATTTCCAGCATTGTCTGAATACATGATTGCCGGTTTTCCCCGTCGAGCGCAAAAACGACGGAAGGTTTGCAAAAATGCGGCGGCCGTATAATCAATGGCCAACTCCAGATGTACCGCTCTTGTTACCAAACATGTGTACAAAGAGACATAGTGCTTCATCTGGTCTCCATCCTGACATTTAAGTCGGATTGGTCCGAAATAATCCACTCTGGTGCGACCGAATGGTCGTTCTTGAAGAACGCGGTCCTTTAGGAGGGCCGGCATAGTTGGATATTCATAAGGTTTCAGCCGAAATTTTCGGCAAATGAGGCATTCGGCACGAACAATCTTTTCGATTGTTTTTCGGCCTTGAACGATCCAATATTTTTGGCGTATTGCAGCCAGAATTGTATTGGCCCCCATTTGTTTGCCTTCTTTTCGATGAATGTGACTGACAATGAGTCTGGTCACTCGTGCCTTGACTGGAAGGAAAATTGGCGTTTTTGCTTCTCGCCTTATTTTGGCTTCATCGAGCCGACTTTGGCAATGTTGTAAACCATCCATTTCAAAGATTTGTAAATCATGTTTTTGGGTTTCTGTGGCTGGGAACTGCTTCTGTGCCATTAGAATTAAATGATGTTCTGCTTTTGACTTGGTGTCCCAGCACGCCAACACTGCGCAAACGATCCATCAAGGGGCAGTGACCAAGGTTTGGTTGGATGGTATGGGAATCCGATCAATCAATGGAAACACTCAATATGGATGATTCGAAGCCGAAAGGCGGAGAGATTGGACGAATCTATATGGTGAGTCACTCCAAACAAAATACCAGGACCGAAAAGCCTGACGTGGAGATCTCCTTTCCCCATTCGGTGGTGGAAGGAATGATGTTAATAAGACACCTTGATTTGTCCCACAGTGCAAACAATAAATGTGGCAAATCCCTCCCTTTCTTATGTTGGGAATGGGTTGGGCAAAACCAACATTTTTACAGAAGGGTCACCACTTACGGTGATTAGGGTTAGGGATATGTGAAATGATAACCTATCCACTAAGGACTAATCCTATATCGGATGACCCATGGGGATCACCGGTACCTTTCCCCAGTTGACGTAAAAAAAATCTGGAGGTAGATAACCGATAAGTAACAAAAATTCAGCCCATTTCATTCACAACACATTGAGAAAACCGCGTGACAAATAAAGTGTCAGACAGACAAACTCCTCTAAAATTATATATAGGAAAAAATTTAAGGAAGAAATAAAATAAATTATTATGAAATAACAAACATTTATATGAGGTTGAAATTTTTTAATTTCCACTCACTTCCCCAACTTAAATATTTTCATATTTCCCTCTTTTTGTTCCTAATTTTAAAATACACACATTTTTAGCAAAATACTCTTTTAGGTCGAAACATTGCATCAAATATGTCTAATTCTGATCGTGATCGCCAACGACTTCAAAATATTGAACAAGATCGAGAAAATTTGGCTTTACTCGAAGAAATACAACGTGAACGCCAGGAAAGAGTGAGACAACAGGAAGAAGAAGTGAGGAGGCGGGAACAAGAAGTGAGGCGGCAAGAACAAGAAGTGAGGCGGCAAGAACAAGAAGTGAGGAGGCGAGAAGATGCAGAATTTCGCCGTCAAAATCGAGATCGGGAACAATGGCGCGTACGGTGTAGTCGATATCGTGGACGTCAACGCGATCGTGAGCAAGGCGACAACTGATGATGATGATGAGGATGATGTGATAATAAGGAAGAGATGAATGAAAAAGGAAGATTATTAATTTTGTTAAAAATA
This sequence comes from Pratylenchus scribneri, assembly GCA_030063045.1. NCBI lineage: Eukaryota > Metazoa > Nematoda > Chromadorea > Rhabditida > Pratylenchidae > Pratylenchus > Pratylenchus scribneri. The sequence goes on from JAQSEB010000033.1 coordinate 1,630,239, forward strand.
TAAATGAAAATGCTTTTATAAATGCCGATTTTCAAATAAAGGTCGAATAAGTAAAAGTAGTAAAAGAAATAGGAATTTTTGTCGAAAGTTATAAATTCTTTTCAAGATGAATTCATTGTTCTTCCTATTTTAGATGAAGCTTCAAAGGAGAATTCTTGGTTAGAGTCTTTTTTGAGTCTATGTCAGAAAACAATTGTTGCAACTGTTGTCATCTTCCATTATCGAGTCAGAGTAATTATTGATCATCATTTATAATGGGATCTAACCGAGGCAGAACAGGGCCTACAGCCTAACAAAAGTAAAACACGGCCTACAGACCAACAAAAGTAAAACACGGCCTACAGCCTAACAAAAGTAAAACACGGCCTACAGCCCAACAAAAGTAAAACACGGCCTACAGCCCAACAAAAGTAAAACACGGCCTACAGCCCAACAAAAGTAAAACACGGCCTACAGCCTAACAAAAGTAAAACACGGCCTACAGCCTAACAAAAGTAAAACACGGCCTACAGCCTAACAAAAGTAAAACACGGCCTACACCCCAACAAAAGTAAAACACGGCCTACAGCCCAACAAAAGTAAAACACGGCCTACAGACCAACAAAAGCAAAACACGGCCTACAGCCTAACAAAAGTAAAACACGGCCTACAGCCTAACAAAAGTAAAACACGGCCTACAGCCTAACAAAAGTAAAACACGGCCTACAGACCAACAAAAGTAAAACACGGCCTACAGCCTAACAAAAGTAAAACACGGCCTACAGCCTAACAAAAGTAAAACACGGCCTACACCCCAACAAAAGTAAAACACGGCCTACAGCCTAACAAAAGCAAAACACGGCCTACAGCCTAACAAAAGTAAAACACGGCCTATAGACCAACAAAAGTAAAACACGGGCTACAGAGTACAGACCAACAAAAGTAATCGAAAAAACTTACCAAGACAAAATGTGCCTTTTTCGCCCTTTTGTCGTTTTCTCTGGAAACTTTTTCTCTGACGCTTCAGTACATCCCTCGCTCAAGAGGAAAATGGGAGAAGCACATTTGAGGCACATTTTCCTCCTTAAAAAAATACGCGCATAAAATTTCCATTTTTCCTCTATCCGCCTATTCTCTTTTGCACGTTTTTTGCGCATAAGCACATTTGCCGATCCCTAATCATAACTTAGCCAAAACTCAATATTATCTTATAAAAATGGTAGCATTCAATTTCTCTCGGCATTTTGCGTCGATTGGGCTATACTATATAATAGCCTTATAAAAATTTCGCTAAAAATGCCATTGGTCCTCGTCCTCCCCCTCTTTGCTTTTTCTTGGTAAAACTCGGCATTGTCTTACCAAGGCAGAGAGAATGTCAGATTCGTGTTCTTTGCCCCCGATTACCAAGAAAAATGTTTTTAAAAAAATTTTTATTTTGTGCGGATTCTTTAAGATTGCCCTCCATTTTGGAATTGAAAGTGTTATGTTACCCAAAAATTCTTAAGCAAACTATTAAACCATTTACTGCTTTTAACAAAAATTGTCTTTTAGAAGAAATATTGAAATAAAATGGCGCAATTAATTGAAAATGGCGACGAAATCCAACACCGACAGGTGCAGCAATTTATCTTCAATCGTTGAATGACCCGCACAAATCCTATGATGAGAAAATGTTCATACTCTACAATCTTAATGACTGGCGCGTCATTACGGCAACATGGTTCGAAATAGCTCGTTCAATTAACATAATTGAGGCATTGTCAATTGATAAGCAATTTACTGAGATTGGACGAAGCAAGGCATCGTTGATCTGCTCAAAAATTGCCTACTGTTCTGAACAATACAATCAGGCCTTGGATTCGCACTTGCTTCCGGTGAATTGTTCAACTTGACAGTAAAGGATGACTTTAATGGACATGATGCATTGGTATCCCTTACATTTTCATTTCAATATTTAATTATACTTTCAGTATATCAACAAAATTATTCAACAAGCACTCGATACATATAAACAGAAGAGGAATAAGAATATGAATACCAGCAAAATGCTTGATGATCTTGTTGACCGCATCTTCAATCAAAGTCTGGAACAACACGACAGCCTATCTGTCTTTGGATTGGCATTGGACACGCGCCGAATCGACATGGTTGCCAAAGCAATTGAGGCTCAAGAACCTACTGACACTACGACCGTTTTGGCGGATACCTTCGACAAAGTTTGGCAATTGCAGTTGGATGTTGAATTCCGAGGAAATATCCTTGATCTCATTTTCAATTTGTTCGAGAAGCAAACGGAGGTAAAAGATCTACAAAAAATGTACACAAAAGTGAATGCAATGTGTCAGGTAAGCAATCATAAACTTAAATGCTTTAATTAAAATTTGCTATTAAGTGTCTGATTAAACTTGATCGCCCTCCGCAAGTTGCAGGAATATTTGATCGTTTGTTGGCAACGGTAATTCTATTAAACAATAAATATGATAAATATTTTCAATTTGCAGAATAATCCACTCGTGGCATACCAATTGGCTTTTAATAAGTTATTAATTTTCAAGGCCAAAGGATGTTCCCGAACCTTCGTTCCACAACATTTCCAATCCCGCCCGCGTTGTTCGTTTGCAAATGCGGAAATTGTCAATGACCGATGGCGCCCGATATGCTCCGATCAAGCCAATTTCACAGGGAGGCATCATTTTGTTTGAGAACCTTAAAACAGGCGAAGAAGAGGAGATTGTGGAATTGGCCATTGCTGGTGGAGTGACCAGTGAAAAGGAGGCAAAAGAGAACAAAGTTATTGAGGCACATTCTCCATTCGAATTTGGAATTGGGGATTATTGAATTGGAGTAGAGCAATATATTATTTTGACCATATTGTTTTTTTCCCATTGATTGATTACCAATGACTTTTGAATAAATATTATAAAATAATTTGATTTCATTTTTCTGATTTTTAAAAGTTGACTTACTTTATTTATTTTTGGCAAATATTTGGAAGAGTTATTGGAATAAATTGTGTAAAATTCAAAAAAGTCATGTCACAAGCGGAAAATGATATCGAAATTATCAACGGGAATGGCGGAACAACAAAGTTATCATTAAATTTGAATTTTCCAAGAGATTAAATTTTAGAATGCAAAATTCCGATCATTTACATGATTGTGAAATACCCGATGTGCCATTAGCAAAATTCGATGAATTGGAACCGAATGAGAGTGAATCTACTCCAAAAATTAGCTTAAGGTTCGTGAAAAATTTTACAATACAGATTTCTATCTAAACATTTTATTTTTAGACCAAGAAATCAGCAGACTCCAAAAAGAATTTTTGATGATGAAAAGTCGGATTCAACAAATTCTGCATTCTCATCGTCACTACAAGATTTAGTTGAATCGTTTGACAATAATGTTGGTGTAGTTTTGAAAGATATGGACAAAAATGCAGAAGAAATTGCACCGATCAAGATGCGTTCCCAAGAAGAGATAATCTCAGAGAGCCAGTAAGTATTTTTTTATAAGTATTGTGTTTAATTTTTAATTTAGATTTTGGTGGACTTTAACCGGGAATTTTGGCAATCTTCCACCAATTGATTTTGATCAATCTGTGATTCGTCAGAGACAAATGGCCGCTTTAGATCTACAAATACCAAAAGTATTTTTTATTTTAATTAACTTTTTAACATTTATTTTTTGATTTAGAATAATCAAGATGGCACACCGACAGATCCAAGTTTATCCGACACTGAAGAAGCCGAATGTGAAGCCAGCGATCGACTTGATTTTCACCGGCTTGCCAATGTCGATAATTCCGAAATGTTACCTGTCAATGCGGACCGTGTGATAGAAGAAATCGACGAAATTATTCAGGTAAATTTTAGGGAAAATAATACTAAAATTGCTGTTTTTAGGCTGGCGATTTTATGCAACAATCTTTGCTCACACAAAATTCAACACTTGAATCTTTTGACTCGCTTTACTCTTCAATGCGCTCACCAAATATTTGTCCGGACGAAACGGAATCCGACTTTGAATTGAAGCAAAATGATGCAATCACAATTTCAAAGGAAGGTTAGATTTATATTTATTTCGAGAAATCTAATCGCATTTTTAAGAAATGAATCGATACAGCCAAAGCAAATTGCTCACCATAATCGCGGAAATGGAACAAATTATTCAACTATATAACGAGGAATTGGTCAGAGAATTGGTAAATTAGTAAATATTAAACAAATTTAATTTAATTATTAAGGCTCGCCGTGATGAATTCGAATATGAAAAAGAGATCCGCAACAAATTTATAACTTTGTTAATTGATGTGCAGGAAAAAAGGCGGAAGATGATGAATGTTAATGGAAAAAGGCACAAACAAAATGGAGTGGAAGGCCCAACCTCGGTTAATAACAATTTATTTCTCCCAATCTTTTTATTAATATAATTTGAAAATTCAGCTAGCCTCAACATCAATCCCTTATGATCAATCGCAAGAGATCCCCAATTTGCAGACATTAGAACCTTTGGTTAAAAGTATTTTATTATTTATTTTGTGAATTTAATTTTTATCCGATTTTAGTTTTGAAAGCAATGTCCGATGATAGCCCACAATTGCCATCGTTGCTCACCGATTACATTTTGAATGGTAAAATTTCTAAAGAAAAATCCAAAAATAAATACAATTTCAGTGGTTTGTCCGACAAATTCTACAATTTCCGACCAACAAAAATGATTAAACCAAGAACGATGAATAAAATGGCCTGTATTTCTGACCAAACGCAGCTTATATTTTACAATTATTCAAAATTTCATAATTGCTACTATTCTTCTTTCATTCTGTTCTTTCCTCTTTCTTTTTCCCCAATGTTTTTAATTGTCCCCGAACAGTTAAATAAATCAATTTTTTAATCCTTTCCCAGAAAAAAATGCGCTTTTTATAGGATCTCTAACTTTTTAGTCAAATTTGAATAAATTGCTTTTATTTCAATTTAAATATTATTTTATTTATTTCTTATTTGAATGAATTAATATTTGTTAAAATTTATTTAATCAAATTTTAATTTTTGCCCAGAGATGGATAATTTTTGGCCAACTGGCAGCATATTATTCAAGAATAAATTGGAACATTTGATGAATTCAGTGAATATGGATGCGAAATTATTTATTCGCCCGACAAGTCCGGTACTTCAATTTGGACCAACGTAAAAATAAATTTTAAAAAATTGAGTTGATAATTTTAGCATTTTCAGATGTGGATTTGCTGCATTGGCAACAGCATTGAATTCAAATTATTCAGAGAATATTAAATTGGCAGAATTGGTTGAATTGGCAAAGAATGATGGAATAACAAATTTTGGTGAATTATTTTCCGTAAATTGGCTGGTGGAATTTGTCGCCAGACATTGGCCTCAAAATCGTACAAAAATTATGGATTTTCCAACACCATTTTGCATTATTCAACGTTTTATGGAAAATGCTGAATTTCCGGCCTCCTTTTTGATTCCATATGATTGTGATAAAAACTTTGAGCCTTGCATTAAAAATGGACATTCTGCGCATTGGGCAATACTGGTGGGTGATTTTAATGAAATTATTTCGATTAATTCCTTTAATCTTAGATTGGTTTTGTATTACTGGAAAAACCTGGAAAATTATCCACAAATGAAGAAAATTCATCAATGAATTTAACCAAATTTACAAAATCAGATTTTAAAGAAATTAATGAGATGAATTTTGATGAAAATCATTTTTACTTGATTGCCTATCAGGGAAAAAGCCGGTCAGTTATTTTACATTTTTGACCATAAACTTTGGAAATTTTAGGCATCCCGCTCTGTGGTCCTATTCAAGTCTTCGCCAAAGCAACGCCCAATTGAATGTCCTAAATCCAACGAGCAGTAGCAATTTTCGAATGCCGCCCGAGGGGATGGCCGCAATTAGGGGCAAATGCTGCTGTCTATTTGGTGGGCGACCGGTGCAAAGGAGAGGAGGCCAGCATTGAATGGCGGATTTGGCACACCTTTCCATCCAAAACTTCACACAAAAGAAAAAATATTCCAAAATGTCCTTAAAAACTGTTACAGCCGGTGTGACGAGTGTTATTGGCGGTCAGTATAGCAGGTACTATTGCATTTTAGGGGCTGGAAAGGGTAAAGGATGATGAAGAAGAAGAATATATTGATGATGAAGATGAAGAAAATAGAAGATGATGAATAATATCATCCTCAGCTTCATCTCTTCTTCACATCACTCATTCTTTTTCCCTTCCAGCACCTAAACTGCAATAGTACCTTTTAGCCTTATAAAAAATATTCAACATTTTATATTTTCAGTAGAACGAGTAAAAGGCTGGAAAGTAGTGCAAAAATCGTTGCCTCGAATCATCGACTATGGAAGGAATGAAGGAATTTTACAAGTGCGAGAATATCAGAGGGTTGGTACAGCATAAAAAGTGAATTAATATTAGGTATCAATTTAAGGGAAATGGAATTAGCAATATGCCCGGAATTGTTGTGGCCGCACAGGAGGGAATTGAGGCTCAGCAGGCGAGTAAAGAGAATCGAAGTGGGGACAAAGTGAATTTGCCGACCAATGACATAACTTGTAAGGATGAATGATTTAAATTGATTTAAATAATATTTAATTTTAGTAATGCATGAAGCAATTCCATTTCTGCCCTTTCCAATTGCCCTTGTCTGTCTTTTCTTGAACATCATTTTGCCCGGTTCCGGCACAATTCTCAGTGGAATTTCCGCCCTTTGCATGGGCCAACCACGAGTGAATTTTAAGGTAAGCACAAAATATTGATGATGGAATAATTTTGAATTTTAAAGGAGGGAAGAAAATTGGTCACATTATTCGTCAATTTGTTGGTCGGAATTAGTCAATTTTTTACCATTACTTTCCTCTTCGTTGGCTGGTTTTGGTCCATTGCTTGGGGTGGTCTAATCATCATTCACGCAAGTAAATTTTAATTTATTTTTAAATCAAATTAAAATAATTCAATTTTAGTGCAATATCGTGAAGCATTACAACAACGAAGGCAGGAAGCGGTGGCAACAGCGGCCATCGAAGCACTGACCAAAGATTCAATCCTGCATCGACGCGACGTGAAAACATTGGTGAAACAGCACAAAGACAAGGGAAAAGAGGAGAAAGAGAAGACCAAAGGAGTAGTGGATAGTGGCACAACAAAATTGGATACACTTGATCATAATAAAATGCCCAATGCTGTTTGAATAAATAAATAAATAAAATGAATAAATAAAATTGATATATCTATCAAATATGTTTGTTCCGAAAGGTTTTAAACCAAATTCATATTTTTTTAAAATTAATAAAAAACAATATAACTTTTTGGGTAGAAAAATGGTATTTTGTAGTATTTTTCGTCCAACAATTTCCATACTACGTTCTTCCATCTCATCTACCTCTTCTTCATCAACGGCGATGGTTCCTTTGCTCAATAAATTCACAAAAAGGACGCACAATTGTGGTGAACTACGTTTACCAGATGTTGGTTCGTTTTTAAGATAATTAAACAAATGTCATAATTAATTTTAGGGAAGCGTGTAAGCCTTTATGGATGGGTAGCCTCAAAACGAAGCCAAAAGAATAATGGTTTGTCCGATTAAAATATGTCTAATTCCCGAAAAACATTTAAGCATTTTTGGTGCTACGGGACGCATATGGAAAAGTGCAAGCATTTGTGCCCGATAAATTATTGAACACTGTTCCAAATTTTCATCCGGAATCTTCAATTTGCGTAGAAGGCACGGTGGTGGACCGAGGAAGGAATCGGAACAGTGAAATGGCAACTGGCGACATTGAGGTGAGTCATTTAAGCATTCAAAAATTGATTTATTGATTTATTTTAAGGTCTTTGCAGAACGAATTGGTTGGTTAAAAAAACATTCAATCAAAACTGTTTCGAATATTTAACAGAATTATTGAATCCGATATCCGAAGACTCATTGCCATTATTCAGCCATTCTGTCACAGAAATGAACAGGTAAATCAAATAATTAAAATATTTAATTAATCTTAATTTTAAGGTTAGCCTATCGTTATTTGGACTTACGCTGGGAACGAATGCAGGAAGCATTGAGGCTACGGGCGAAAGTAATCAGTCAAATGCGTCGTTTCCTAGAAGACAAATGCGGTTTTGTCGATATTCAGGTTCAATCGAATTTGAAAAGTTTAACCGAATTTTGCCAACAATAGACCCCCACATTGGCCAATTTTACGGCAGCCGGTGGTGCTTCCGAATTTTTGGTTCCATTCAATGAAAATGGCGAATGCTTTTGTCTTCCACAAAGTCCGCAAATTTACAAACAATTATTGATGTGCGGCTCAATGGACCGATATTATCAGGTTATGCAGTTTTAATAGTAAATAAATCAGAAATGTTTTAGATAGCAATTTGCTATCGAGATGAGAAAATAACGCCATTTCGGCAGCCGGAATTCACCCAACTTGATTTGGAATTGTCCTTTACGGACCAGGAATCGGTGATGGAATTGGTTGAACAAATTGTGTGCGAATCATGGCCTCAAGAATTGGTCAATTTTATAATGAATTAATTTGAACAAAAGCACAAAAACAATTTGCAGGAACCAAAACCGATTGCCCCGTTTCCAAGGATATCCTATTCTGACGCGGTAATTTATATCAAAAATAAATAATTTAAAATAAATATTTAATTACAGATGAATAAATATGGCACTGATAAACCGGTTTGAAAAAGGATTGGAAATAATATTTAAAAAAATGAAAATTAAAGGATATTCGGATACAATGGGAAATTTTCGATGTTCCTATGAATTTAAAAGCGCCAACAAAAATGTTTATTGCCAGAGGGGCGATGCCATATTTGGAAGAGAAGAATTTAACACAATGGAAAAATTGGATTGAAATGTTACCGGAGAGAGAGGTTTTTCAAAATTTAAATATTATTTGATTTATAATTTAGGATTATTCCATCATAAAAGGCAGAGATTTTGTTAATAAATTTCAACAAAATAATGAATTTTTGCAAAAACATGACATTAGCGAAGAGGATGCAGTGGTCATTTGGTAAATTAATTAATTCCAAAAAATATTCAAATATTACATTTTAGTTCAGCAAAAAACGAAAGGCATATTTTGAAGGTGCTAGGTTTGTTGGTTTTTATAAGTGCAATCTAAATTTAATCCAACCTATTAGGACGTTTGAGGAATTATTTGGCCGGGGCGGTCGGCCTTCGCCAATCCCAAAATTTTTCTTTCATTTGGGTGCACAAATTCCCGCTATTTACTTGGAGTGAAGAAAATGGCGTCTTGGAGAGTTCTCATCATCCATTTACGGTTAAAAATGTTTATTTTATAATTTAAATTTTTTAAAGGCTCCGATCAATGAACATTTGGATTCACTTTTGAAAGGAAAAAATCTGGAGTCAATAGAAGGTTTTGAACCAAAATTTGTATAATTTAATTTATTCCCAATTTTAGCGCAACATTATGATTTGGTGCTGAATGGAGTGGAAATTGGCGGCGGCTCAATTCGAATTCACGATGCCGAAGTTCAAAGGCACATTCTTGATAAAATACTCAAAATTGACTCTTCCAAATTGGTATAATCACAGCTTATTAAATTGTTTTAATTCTCATATTACAGCAATATTTAATAACAGCACTCGGCTATGGGGCACCACCTCATGGTTATTTTTTCAATTTTCATTTTCAAATGACATTAATTCCAATTCAGGCGGTTTCGCATTAGGCCTTGATCGATATTTGGCCATTTTGAATGAAAAAGGAAACCCAAATGCCTCAATAAGGAGTGTTATTGCCTTTCCAAAAGGAAAATTTGGCCAATGCTTTATGACCGGTTCACCAACCCTCCCCTCAAAGGATGCTTTAAAACAATATGGATTGTCAAGGAAAGAAATGGATAATAAAAAAATTGATGAAATTTAAAATTTATTTAATTTGTTACTTTTTAATTTTAATATAATAAAAACTTGTGATTGAATAAATTGACAAATAATTACAATTTTTAATATCAATCGAGTTCAACTTGACTACATGGCACGGGGTTCTTCAGCGGAATTATTGATTTTTTCTCCACATCCCTCGAAAGTGCTTTACGCATATCTGACAATGAAATAATATATTTTTCAATTTTATAATGTAAGCATAAACAAACCATAAGCATCCTCGTCAACATGCGTATTATCCCCGCCAGAATAGTAGTCCAATATTCTTCTGTATATCAAATACCCCAATCGATTGTACATGTTGATGGCCGTTTGATTGCTGACTCGTACAAATAAATCCACAAAATAGCAATCTTTCCTAAAAATTGATTGACAAATTTTGATTGAATTTAATTTAAAACCTCTCGGAAATTTCTTCCAATTTCTTCATGAATGTTGCTGCCAAACCCATCCTACGAAATTCGGGAGCCACTGTGACCGCTTAAAAAGTTATGTTTAAAGTAAATTCTCTTAAAATTATATTTTAACCGGTAACATGTCCATGCCAGTTGGTCTGCGACCCTTCGGCTTTTCCCATAACTGTAATGTAAAAAATTAAAATGTTTATAAAATTTACAAACTATATCCCATGATTGCTCCGGATGGATGTTCAGCAACCATAAAATATTCTGGCCAATTTATCAAATAATGAAGGTAGAAGGGAAGACCATATGTTTCTGTCAACGGGTCCAAATTAACGTTGTTGAAACGAAATAAGTCAGTCGGTTCAAATGGTCTGAATGTTGTCATCGCAAAAAAATGGATGAAATTTTGACTGAATTAATAAAAAAAATTTTCTAAAATATCTCTGATAATAAAATTTCAATATAATTTGATCCAATTTCCCAGCTCATCAGAATTTATTACGCTTTAAGAATTAAGATACACAATATTTATCACAATTATAAATAAAAACAACAGAAAGAGCGATATAGGAGAATATCATTATTACAATTATATGGCATGGAACACAATAATAAGGAAGGGTTACATTTGACCATATACAAACAAAATTGTGAGGGGAAAGGAAAGAAGATATGTTTTATATATTCCATTATTATTATCGCTCTTTTCTTTTTACATCGGTCCGGTCCTGTTTTTGCGGTTCGTCCATTTTCCATCAGCCATTCCTACGATCCTCAGTGCCGTTGAAGTCGTTCTTGCGGTTGCCATTGTAGTTGTTGTTGTTACTGCGAATTCTCGATCGATAGGTGCCTGAAAACGTAAAATATTGCAAATTTATGTGGAAGAAGATTTAACCAACCATTGATGATTGCAAGTTGGATCAATTGCTGGCGTTTGTATTCGTCGAACTGCAAATAAATGGGAAATTTGATTTAATGTAAAGATTTCATTCATTATGACTTACCACAACTGGAACCATCAATTTCTCGATGCAACGTTTCGCATTGATCAGCTTCAGAATGCAGTGCTCCCGTGTGAGATCCTTGGCTTCGATCAAAACATGAAGTCGTTCTTGCAGATGCCGGCCTTCCGGTTTTCCTTTGAGTCGCTTTTCCTTCTCGGCGTCCTGGAAAAAAATTCGTTTTGAATAATCTAATCGAATGTTTAACAGAACTAACCTTGATTGATCCCTTGCCTCTGATCATTATCTTGCACCCGTAGAGCATCTCAAGCTGACGAACTGATATTCCGCGTGGACCAAGTATGCGACCAATTAGATTTTGGCACTTCCCGTCGTTGTCAAGTGTTGCATCTGGGAACGGCACCTTCACACTCATTTGCACAAGTCCGATTTCGGTCTGAAAAAGAAAAATATTAATTAGTTTGAATAAAATTAATACATAGGAAACTCACGATTTTCATAGGACTATATTGTTGTTCTTCGTAAGAAAAGTCCGATGAGCGATGAGGTCGTTTGCCGGAACTGGAAGGATTGAACCACTGTTGATGAGGACGATACGGAGGGCACGAAGATTGTAATGCTGCAGCGACGATGGACATTTTGTTGTTGAATTCTGGTATTGTTGTGTTGATATTGAAGAAACTGAGACAAGTAATGTAGAATTATTTGCCTTTTATACAATTTTTTTAACTCTAAATTACTAAGTAGATTTATTTGAGTTTGACTTTTGACAAGTCATATGTCATCACATAATCAATGGTCTGTGGTCTAGGTCTATGAACTATAGCTATAATTTGTATTGTAATGTCTAACCTCTAACGTACTCTAATGTACTACTATATATGTACTTACATTACATCGATATCGATCGGTAATTAGATTAGTATCAAGGGATTAAGGAATTAGAGAAAAATACGATTAGGACATACAGATGCGAACAGATAAATTTTGGGTATAAAAGTTTCATTTTATCAGGATCTCTTTATTATCCCCCCAATCACATCCTATCTTCAAATAATCAGAGCTCCAATTATCACCACGCAGCACATTGACAACAAAGATGACTACTACGGCCCGTCAAAACTACAGCCAAGAAGTCGAAGATGGAATAAACAAACAAATCAATAACGAATTGAATGCTTCATACAAATATCTTGCAATGGTGAGTCCATTTTTATGTGTTTCATATTTAACTTTTGACTTTTTCAGGCAAACTATTTTGGCCGAGTGGAAGTTGCTTTGCCCGGGGGTGCTGCTTTCTTCGCCGATCAATCAAAAGAAGAGACAGAACATGCACAAAAATTGATCGATTACCAAAATTCAAGAGGAGGCAAAGTTCGTCTACACGTGATTCCGGTTAGTTTGCGTTTATTGTTTGTCGAGATAAATTTAAATCTTTAATTTGCAGACACCTGAAACTCAAGAATGGACTGGCTTGCATGCGGCTTTCGTGGATGCATTGAACCTGGAGAAAAGCAACAACACTGCCATCATTCAACTTCATCAATTGGCGGAAGCGAAGAAGGATGCCGATGTGAGTTCACTGATCATCAATTTACAATAATTTAATGATTCACTATTCATTTTCAGCTCACAAATTTTCTGGAAGAAAACTACCTGAGACTGCAAGTGGAAGAGATTGAGATGATGGCCCGACACTGCAACACACTGGCACGAATGGGACAAGGACTGGGCGAGCATCTGTTCGATCAAGAGCTACTCAAATTCACCGAAGAAAATCGTGCAAAGAACAAGGAATAGATGAGACTGAACCACGATGATAATTCACAACACAATTTGCGCATATTGTTCACACATTGTTATGTTATTTGTTTCCATATAATATTCTCTATATGATGTTATTCTTCTCATATTCTTATGTATTGTCGAATAATTGTTTCGCATAAATTGTTGATGATTGCTATTTGTCATTTGTTATTTACATTTTGAGTTTTAGCTCAAAACAAAATTATTTTTCATCGATTTTTAAAATTTATACTACTAATAGTAATTAAGTTCAACGTTGAAGTTAATTTATAATTAATTTTTCAAATGGACAATGCAAACGGTGGATATAGACCGAAAAAACTTTCTGAACTAGGTTTGGAATTTGTTTTTACTTTATTGGGTAAATCTTATTTTTCAGTAAAATTACGCAGGAATTTGGAGGCTGAACTTTATGAAGAATCACTGATAAACGAAAGTGAGTTTTAGAATAAATTCACTATAAAAATATATTTAGAAATCACTGAGAATTTGGAGCACATTCAGCATCAACGTCATAATGAAAGGGAGGAAATTGATGCGTTGGCAAAGCGCATCAAAGCAATGGAAAAATGCCAAGAATATTCAGGACTTTATCGGAAATTCGGGTTAAAATTTAAATGAGTTAATTATGTAAAATATTCTATTGAAGACTTGTCAATGAAATGAAGCGGAAAAAACTAATGGTCCAGCAATTCCAAAAGCTTCAAGGAAAGGTTGTATTTTCAATGATTTTATCAAATAATGCAAATAATTATTTCAGTTCGATTATGCCCAGAAGGCAGCTGAAATCAAATTATTCAACGAAGAATTCTCCAAGCAGCTTCAAGAGGCACCTTGGCTTCCTGAGAAGCGTGCAATTCTGGATGAATTGAAGAAGCAACAAGAAGAGTTGAATAAAATCCAAAAAGAAATTGCCGAGGCCGATGAAAAGATCGCAGAACGAGCTGCTTTATTGGACCAACACAAAGAAACTCCCTTCAAATCATTTTGCTTAACATTGGCCAATTATTCCAGCAAAGCACACACTTACGTCAAAACGATGGACCAAGAATTTGAAATTGGCTCTGAGGTTTCGATTCTAAACTTAATTTCGATGTGTATGTTGAATTTTAGTTGGAAGAGAAATTGGCAAATTTGCATATGCAACGTAATGCCAAAAAATCATTGCCCATGGCCGTGGATCGCACTGCCGAAAAACGTCCAGCACCTGCAACCTCGACCACGACGAAACATGTGCGTTTTGACATATCCATGACCAACTCAACGGCATCTTCATATCCGCCATATTCTATTCATCAGCAAATCCAACAGCAGCATGAACCGGATGTGTCTATCTCAAATGTTTTTGGCAACTTCTTCACCACGCCACGAGGCTATGTTACGCCCGCAAAGGAACATCAACAAATCAATCAGCCGAAGAAAGCCAATGCGGTGGGAACCTCAAAGAATATCATTGATCAATTTTCGACATCATTTTCGGATATGGACCATCAGGAAGAAGAGGATGTGTTCTCGAAGGGCCGTGACTTCCTTGACAGCTTATTGGCCAAATCTGCTGGTGGCGGTGCAAGGCCAACAGAGGAACAACACCAAATCAACAATCAGAAGAACATCATTGTGGATGCCTCCTCAAAGAATGTCAATGATGATCCATTGTCGACTTCAATTTTGGATTTGGATATGAACACGGAACAGGATGTGACGTTCTCAAAGGGTGACTTTCTTCGCGACTTTTTTGCGACCACAGGCGACGATGCCGGACCTTCCAAAGAACAGTCATTCCAATTTAATTTCGATAATGAGAGTGCTGGCGGAACCGATCACAATGCACCACCATTCTTCCATTTCAAATTCTGATGAGAATGAGATGAACAATATACAATACAATATGAAGAAGATGATTTGATTGGATAATTTATTATTTAATTGTTAAATGTTAAGTATTAAATGATTTAATTGATAAAATGTATCAGATAAATGTTTCAACTCGATGATTATTTATTATATGATTTAACAAGCTTTCATTGCTGATTGATTATATTTTTATGTTGGGGTGACTTATGCAAACTTATCTTCCACTTCCTTTTTTTTAAACTGAGGACAACGTTCAAAGATCCATTTTTTTTGAAATAGGTTGTGGATTGCGTGTTTTGGAGTTTAAGCTGAATTATATTTACACTAGGAATGTACCACATAGGTTTACATTGCCAGATCTTCCTCCCTTCCTTTTGATCTTGAGTGGATGACATAGACAAAAACCCACTCGAAGTTCCAACTGATATGAATTTAGTCAATTCACAATTTCAGGAAAAAAAAAATTAAAATAAATCATTGTCAGCTACGAAGATTGAATAGAATTCCACTGAAGATAAAACTGGCTTCTCGACTTAATAAATCAAAAAATAAATCTAATATTTTATGGCCATGTTGGCCCCAAGGTAGCGATTTTTATTTATTTTAAATGAATTAATCTTACAAAATTTAACAGAGGAAGTTCTTCACAAATAATTGCATTGATCGCAGCAGTTGCCTCACTTTCTAATTTTCTAGTAAGCTTTATTTATTGTTTTTTTAAATCATTTTACTTTTAAAGGAAGGCTACTCGTCGAGTTATCCGAATACAGCTGGTTGGTATTTAAACAATTTTTAATGAATTAATTTATGTATTTATTTTTCTCACAGGTGATTCATTTCGGTCGGTAACATTTTAAGGAAAATAAAATTACCGCTGAATTTTTAGAGATTTCATAAACCAATCATACATTGCTCGTGGACATGGACCACTGACTATTTGGGAATTCACGTGGTATTGGTCCCTTCTCTTGAATATTTGGTTCGTCGGCTATCTTGGAGGTGAGATTCTCCTTATTAATTAACAATAAATTAATTTTGCATTTTCATCGCAGGCACTGTTTTCACGCCATTTATAACGGATACATATGGCAGAAAAAGTTTGTTTCTTTTCATTCCAAACCAAACTAATTCCATTTCCATTCAAGATGGACTTTGTCTGGCCAACATAATTTCCTTCATTGGTACAATTGTGACTGCATCCGGTATTTATTTTTGGTTACCTGAATTGTTGCTCGTTGGCCGTTCGATTGCCGCCATCGGCTCTGGCCTCTCTTTCGGCTCATTAATCCTCTTTATTCAAGTAATTTTTTTTTTAATTTTTCTAACTTTCTTTCCTGTTTCAGGAAACAACGCCCACAAATTTGCGAGGAACTTGCAGCTTTTTGAGTGAAGGTGGGGGTATTTTTCATTCAAATAATTTCAACAAAAACATCATTTTAGTCTCGTACATCGCAGTCAACGTGATCGGAATGGGGATGGGCATGGATTTATTGCTTGGCCGTCATTTGTTGGCTCTCATCGGTGAGTGTTTTCATTAAAATAATTTACAAAACAAAATTTAATTTAGGTTTTGGCGCAATACCCGGCTTCCTTTCAATTCTCATCGTTTTGCCGCTGAAAGAATCACCAAAATTTTTGCTGATCAATCGAAATGACCGAAAGGGAGCACTGAAATCGTTGGAATTCTATCAAGGCAACCAACCGGACAATCATGAATCTTTACTCGGCGAATTCATGAAAGAGGCGGACTCAGGAAAGAAGGGCACTGATTTGTCATTTTGGCGAGCATTGTTGGAAGTTATTCATCAGGTAAATTTTGTTTTAAATGTTTTATTTACCAATTTTTAGCCTCATCTCCGTAAAGCCGTCATCATTGGCACATTTTCCTTGCAAATTATTGTCGGCATTTGGCCAATTATTTACATTTCCACTGATTTGCTCGAAGCCCATTTCGACCCAAATGCCAGCCAAGTCAGTCAATTACTAATTAATTAATTAATTGTTTATTCTTTCCAGTATTCATCGTTCGCTTTCATTTGTGCCAACTTTGTCGCATCCATCATTGGCACTTGCAGTGTGGAACGTTTCGGTCGTCGTCCAATGCTAATCTGGTGTGGTATTGCCAACACCCTTTGCCTCTGTGCCTATATTCTCTTCGATCGGGCCACCACAAGCAGTCAGTTTAAACTTCAAACCCACCCATCATATTCCATCCTCTTTCCCAAACAGATTCATCCCTCTTCATCAATACTCAATTCAAATACGGTAAGTCATATTTTTCCGCCATTCAAAAATGCAAGGTTATTGTTTTAAGGTTGCATTGTGTCATTGGTTGCTTACGGAATCACCTATGGTGCCGCCCTGGGCCCAATTGCCTTTTTCATCACCTCCGAACTTGTCCCTCAACGATTTCGCTCATTGGTCCAATCCATTGTGTTCATGTGCAATACGGTTTGGAATTTTATTCGATCATTTCGTATTAATCCATCACATTTTCAGGTCATCAATTTCATCTTCTCCTTCATCACTCTACCACTTTATGTAAGAATTAAAATTATATTTGAATGTTTTAATCAAATTTTTTTAAGGAACTTATTGACGTTTGGTCATTTATTCCATTGTAAGTGAAATGTTATTTTAAAATATAATTTAAAATCATTTATAGATTCATCATTCCATCCACCATTTCAATCATTTATCTCATCAAAGAATTGCCCGAAACAAAAGGTCAGAAATAAAATATTACAATTCAGAATTAATCTTTATTTTAGGTCGAGAAATTCACGAAATTGTTGAGCAATTGAAGAGGGGCAGTCGAGGAAGGAACCATAAATATTCGACCGGCGATCCCAAAAAGAAGTCAATTGAGGATGGCATTTCGGAATCGACATTTTCTTCCAACAACGGGAATGTCAGCAACGGCGAAAAAATCCCAGAAATTCTTTTTGTGACGACGGGCCATGGCAAAAATTCATTGATCAAAACGGCGGCCGGTGGTGCGGCAATTGCGGCGGCCGTAACGAAAATGATGAAACAGCAACAAGGAATGGGAACACAACAAATTCCGACAATTTTTGAAGAAGAAGCAACACCACCGACAACAATAATTGCTACTGATGATGAAGCGAATATGGAAATGAAAGATGGGGGAGAAAGACATCGACGATATTAACTTTAATACTACTTAAAAATTTGTAATATTCCCAAATATCCCATTTTGTCATTTGTTTCCCAGACCAATTACAATTTTATAGTTTGACAATAAAATTATCATTTTTAAATCGATTTTGTAATTAATTGGCTATAATAGAATTTAATTGGAGTTTTTATTTTGGATGTGTTTCTTCTTCGGTTTAAGTTTAAAACTAAGTGTTTAACCCCAAAACATTGCCAAATTCCACTGATTAATAAGCCATATTTATCCAAAATAAAAAATACAAAGGTTGGAGGGGAGGGAACACCAGAAATTTATGGGGAGACCAGCAGAGAAGGTCAAGAAGAGGAGTGCGGCGGAAATTGGGAAGAAAACGATGGAAGTTTAATAAAAAAGGGCAAAACAAATAAAATTAAATCGTTCTCAAAAATATTCACTCAAATTAATCCCAAAAATAATTTTCAACAGATTTTTCATATTTTTATCAAATTCAAGGTTCAGCAGAGGGAGTTTGCATAATTTAGAAAAAATATAGTAGGTCGGTGGTGCGGAGGGGAGGATGGACACACAATCAAATCATAAAAGAATAATATTGGATCGAATTGGTTGGATGAGTTGACAAAAAAAAAAAAGACAAAAAATGGGAAACAAATTTGCTGTTTGGAAGGAGTCAATAAATTTGGTGGTGTTTTACAGATCGTCTTTGGTGTTGAAAAACCGCCTCTTTGATGCATATATGAATATTAGCTTCCTCTTCATACGCATCCATCCTCCATCCAATCGTCGAACATTCATTTCGTCGTCATCATTGTGACGAATTCTGCAAAAATATTTTTACATTTAATTTTCAATTTTTGTTTCCCTTAATGCGCCCCTAATTACCTTCATAATTGACTTGTCCATCGCCATCAATATCCGCTTCCCTGATCATTTCGTCGACCTCTTCGTCCGTCAATTTCTCTCCCAAATTCGTCATCACATGGCGCAATTCGGCGGCCGAGATGAATCCATTGCCGTCTTTGTCGAACACCTGGCCAAATTTATTGGGAACAATTAATTGCCATTCATTTTATTGTGTAAAATATTATTATTGCTTTTGGTCTATGCCCTTCCTATTTACGGATAATTGGCTTGAAAACCAATCTAAATGGGCTAATTTATCCCCAATAATTCTAGATAATCAAGAGAAAATTACGGCCAATCCAATGTTTTTTAAGGAATTTGCTTACTCTGAATGCCTCCCGGATCTCTTCCTCGCTGTCTGTGTCCTTCATTTTGCGCGCCATCATTGTCAGGAATTCGGGGAAGTCGATGGTCCCATTTCCTAAAATATTTTTCAATTTTTATTGCCAAAATTCTATTAAAACCGTCTGCATCCACTTCGTTGATCATGTCCTGCAATTCTGCCTCCGTTGGATTTTGGCCAAGCGAGCGCATCACTGTGCCCAATTCCTTTGTTGTGATTGTGCCATCCCCGTCCTTATCAAACAATGAGAATGCTTCTTTGAACTCTATAAATGGTATAACATTAATTTGAACATTCCAATAATTTAATCAGTTAATTTTTTCTAAAAAACATTACTCATCTCCTAACATTCATCATCTTTTATCACCCACATATACTTTCTTTCCTCATGTTAAGTACTCTGCTGATCTAATTCCCTCAAAATCAATCGATAACCTCCCCCGACCCCCTTTTACCAGCGATTTGTTCCTCGGTGAGCTGATCTGCCATTTCCGCTTTTTTCCTTCTTTCTGTTGCTTCCTTTTCTTTTTTATTTAATGAAATAGGAGTTTTTTTATTACTAAATTTGTTGTTGGTTAAATCGGTTTGGTTGGCGATTTGTTGGTCAAAAAAGCCAAACCGAAGGAATAATGAAGTTTAAAAAATTATGACAAGGAAATTGGGGGATTGGACTGGTGATTTTTGGTAAAAATCAATCAATAGTAGCAGCCTTTCCCCGAATGCCAAATGATGACGATAAGAAGGGGTACTTCCTCTTTCTATGCTGCTATATTTGAGATGGAAGTCGATGGTCGATTTCTGCCACTATTTGATGGAATGTTTCTTTCTTTGTGTTTATGCTTGGTGGTGAGCGATTGACGCCTTTCCGTTGTTTTTTGCTCTCAATAAAAATATTTGCTGAAAAAAAACAAGAATTGTTGAAGGAATTAATGAAATTTAATCAATAATTGAAATCTCGCGATTTTAATTAAATTTGGACTTAAATAAAAAAATGGAATTTACTAATTAACATGGAAGGAAACGGAGGAGGAATGAGAAGAATTGGCAAATATTAAAATTTAGATATATTTCTTGTAGAAAATATTGGAATTAAGGGTTATAAATTAGTAAATTCATCCATTTTTGCCCCCTATTTACTCGTTTTATATAGAAGGATGCAGCAATGAAGAATAGAAGGGAAAGGAAAAATAAATGGCCAGTAACCATTGATGGAATGGAATGCGGCCTTAGATGTTCAAAAATGCATGAAATTCTTTGTTGAAGTTAGCTGCCATGAATACCTATTTTGTTTTTGTGGCAGGCGGGGAGGGAATTTTGCTGCTAACGGCGTGCGTCAGCCGACGTCGGCCAAAAGATGAGATGGAGAGGAATCAGGAAAAAGTTTATTTAGCGCATTAGCATGCAAATGCCGCACCAAAAATGCGTTTTTGCCTCTTCCCGATCCCGCTTCCTTCATCATTTTTGTTTGCTTGTCTTTCATGCAATATTTTCATCCTATTGATGACAATTTATCCTTAAATTCTATGGCGTTTTATTTATTTTTAATAATTTTAATTACCATAATCTTTCTAAACCTAAAATTAAACCTTTTTTAAGCTTTTTGTTGCTTTATTCAAGCTTATATAATGGCTTTTGCTTTGTTGGGTTAGAAAAATGGAGTTTAGATTTGGTTATTGTTAGTCTATCAAAGGTTTATTCCATTTTATCCCAGTCATTTCGCCATTCACATTTTGTTTGCTCAATTGGTCGTTTTTTTTGGGTGAAAGGTGGATTGGGATTAATCGGATTTTTACGGAATTTTAATACAAAGAGCAATGAAAAGAAGAGGATTTGACGCAGAGGGGAACGTGAAGAGGGCCTGTTGAGCGGCGGAAACAATTGGATTTTTGGTGGCGACGATTTCGAGAAGGGCTTTTTGGGCGGAATGAATGTGGATTGGATTGGAATTGTGAACGAATTTGTCGACTGGATTGAATGGGAATAAGTGGAGAGGATGTGAAAAAGGGACGGCAATTCGAGACTGAGGAAGGACGGTAGCCGATGGATGGACAGCCCATCGATGGAGTGCACCCCATCGGCGTAAATCTTGTGCCCTCCTTTTCCGCTCTTCTTTGCCGGCTTCTTTCCCGAGGAGAACACGGAAGGAAAGGGGGTATGTGCGGATTATCCCCGGCAACGACCCAAAGTGGTGCGGGGAAAATGGCAAAGGAGAAATTTGGTGGTGACGACCTTCTTTCCATTTGAACATAATCTGCATCCACGTACATTGGTATAATTTAACGAGTCATCACAACAGCAAATTATTTATTTGGAATCGATTATATTAGAAAAGGTATAGTCGGGAATTGGGTGAACGTGGCGAGAGGAGGAGGAATTCGTTAATCGGTGGGGCGTTTTAAATTAACATTGAAACGAGAAGATGATTGAGAACAAATATCAATTGAATCTGATCGTTGGGAGAGAAGGAAAACCGATCATGGAAGGAATTGGGCAAATAAATGAATGAGATGAAATTGGCGAGAATAGACGGGAATAGGAGTAGGGCGCGGAAAAATCGAATGCGAAAGGGAAGGAGGAGGGGGGGGGGGGGGGGGGGGGAATGTTTGGTTCTTTCGGGCACAGAAACCGGCAATGAGGAGCAAGAAAGGGGGAATGGGCCGCCGTGGAATGGAATGGGGAATAGTGGCCAAAAAGGGGGAAGAGATGGGAGGAAAAGGGAGCCGGCTGCCATGGCGGCGGCTGGCAAAAATGGGCAATGGCAATGGTTGGCAAAAAGGAGGAGGAAGAAGAAGAAAAGTGGATGAGGAATGGGACAGAGGACGACCAACGGTTGAATGGCGGGCAAAACGAGGAGGAGGAGGTGATGAGGCGGGCGAGAAGAGAAGCGAGAGAAAGCTGGCTGGAAATTGGTGGGTGCTGGCCTAGGAGGGAGGGAAAGGGGTGGTTTGATGGGCCAAAGGGAAAGGGCCCATCCACCAGCCTTTTTGCTGTTTGTTCTCGTCCTGCTTTTAGTCTCGCAGTCAGGCGGCGAGTATTGAGGGAGGCCCGCCGGCGGTGTGTTGTTGTATCCTCTTCGTTGAGAGAGGAAAAGGTCGTCGATTCAGAAAGCTTCGTCGCAAAGAACACGCCCGCGCCAATCTTCCATCCCAATGCAATGTGGGCCCATGGCGGACGTGCAATCGACAGCCGGTCGTTGTCAAAGGCCTTCCTTCTTGTTGGTTGAAGCCAGCCGGCCGTAAGCATTGGCCTTTTCTTCCACTCACAAAGCAGTTTTGAATAGGAGGGAATGGAAAAGGATAATCGGCTTGCCCCTTTCAAAAACCCCACTATATTCCTCTTCCACTTTCCTTCCATTCTATTTCCACTTTGGCCGGTCATTTTGCTGCCAGCCGCCTCTCTCGAAACTGCAATTGGCCAAATTCGACTCTCTCTCTGTCTTCCCTTTGCCATATATGGACCAACAAAACACCTCCCCTTTATTCCTTTCCCAGTTTTGTATGTCTCTTTTCCTCTCATTCAATATCCGCCATTCCAATTCCTCTCATTCCAATGTCGGGAGATCCTTACCCGGGGGACATGGCCTTGAACATTTCTGGCAAATTAGTGGCCAAATAGAAGGAAGAGGCGTTTTTGAGATGAAAGGAAAGAAGGAGGGGAAGGAAGGCGAAAAATACGGAGGAAAAAGGCAGTGGCCAAATGGACCAAAGGAAGGTAAGGGGATCGATTTAAGGGAATTCGGAAGGAAGAAAAGGAAAAGAGGGGATCAATTCAAGAAGCGGCTGTGCCCTTATATTTCAAAAAAAAACGG
This sequence comes from Pratylenchus scribneri, assembly GCA_030063045.1. Lineage (NCBI taxonomy): Eukaryota > Metazoa > Nematoda > Chromadorea > Rhabditida > Pratylenchidae > Pratylenchus > Pratylenchus scribneri. The sequence continues at coordinate 1,653,416 of JAQSEB010000033.1, forward strand.
ATTCTCCTCTCCGTTTTTTCCTTGGCCCATTCATTCATTCATTCTCTGCGCTTTTCTCTCATTGTCCATTACTCACAACTGTTGCTCACCAAAAGGGGAACGAATTTAGCTAGGGGCAAAATTGCTTTGGGGAAAGATTTTTAGGTGGACCAGTGGTGTCCACCCGTGCTTGGTCGAAAGGATCAGCCGCTGAAAAAAATGAGCCAGCAAAAGAAGCCGGCAATTCGAGAAGGGCGAGAAAAATGGGCCAAATAGGGAAATGCGTTTTGGGCACGCGAAAAGCTTTTTTGGTGGCCAAATGAGAAGGAAGGGGGAGGAAGAATGGATGCCAAAATTTGAAGCTGATTTTTAGGATTCCAGCAGTCAAAAAAATCGTCATTTATTTTGGGTATCCATCCGGCGAAATGGTATTCGGGGAATGGCGAATGATTCGGGGATTGGGAAAAATTGTTGGGGAATTTGAATAAACAAAAAGAATAATAATTCTATTGAGGGAAATGAAAGTGGAATTAAGAGGAATGGACTTTTTAAAATGGATGGACAAGTTTAGCACCGAAAAAGTGGCGGAAAGGGAAGGAAAAGAGGAATGGCGTCCAGCGCAATTGTCCTCCCCCTCAGGGCAATTCCAATTCCGTAATATGTTCAATTGGTGGATTGGTGGAATGGATGGAATGCAAAAGGGAGGACCACCATAATTTGCCGGCTCATTCGACACACAAAATGTGTTGGCCAACAACGGCAGTGGGCGAAAATTGCCGAAATAAATTTCAACAGTTGGCCAACAGCGGCTGCGGGATGGAAAAAAAAGGGAGGGCAAATGAAGCATTTGGGGGAATGAGGGAGAGAATCCCCTCGGGGAAAAGAGGCGAAAAATTGGGGAAGGAAAATCTCATTTGATGGAATAAAATGGTGGGAAAGGGCCAAACTTGGTGGTTTCGGTTTGGCCCTAATAATAATCTTTCATCTTCCAACCAAAACCATCAATCTCCATCCACTCCGTCCATTCATCCTCTCGCCCGTATTTTTGCACTGCCTGTCGCCAGATGGTTTCACTTTAGGCGCAAATCCCTGCGTTCATTCCCACATTTTGATGTGTTTTTGTTGTCATCGAGGCCGCCGGCCAAAATGGTTAGATGGGCTTGGGAGTTTGACAAAAAAGAAAAAAGGCGGCTCCGTCGCTGAAAACTGCGGGAAGCCGGCAGCAATGAGGGCATTTGTGGCATTGTTTGGCCGCAAAAATGGATGCAGTAAAAGAGGAGAAAATGAAAGGAATAAGAAAAGGAAGAAGGAGAGTGCCGGAGGGGGGGGGGGGGATTGGCCATAGTGCATTCTTTTTGGGAAGGAAGGTAAATGAAAGGGGGGAAGGAATTGGTGCCATCGACGTGATGAAGGAGCCGAGAAGGCAAGAAATTTTAATTAACAATCTTCCACGAAGCCGCAACCCCAACCAAAAGGGAAAGGAGACAACGGACTTGGCCCCGAATCCATCCATGGATGGAGGGGAGAATCATCTGGCCAAATGGGGGAAACCATCCATCCGCTGGCTGCTTCTTTTCCGCACTTTTTAGCGTCAACCGCCGCTTAAATGCTTTGGGAGGAGGATTGGGCTGGGGGCGAGATGAGCCAAGTGATGAGAAAAAAGAGACGACTTTGGAATGGGAGGACACGGCGGGAGGCAAAAATATGGAAAAATGTTGGGAGGAGGGTGAAATGAATGGGAATGTGGTAGGGTAGTGGAGTGGGGAATGTTGTTTTGCACCGGCACCCAAAAAATATAATTGGTTTTGGCTTCCACCTTTAAAAACGACTTCTTGGCATGCCCAATAATATTGAGGGTGAGGGGATGATGAAATTGGTAGTTGGGGGAATTCTGCCAAAATGGGAAACAGCCGGTGGAATGGAATTGGCTCGGCCATTTAAAGAATTGGCCAACAAAACTAGTCAGGAAAAAATTTATTCAAGGAATATCTTCATTTAAATTTGCATAAAATTCAAAAGTGGGAATCTGGAAATAATTTAAAATAAAATAATTGAATGATGGATGCATGAATTTATTTATTCTTCTTGGCTGTTCTTCTTCTCTTCCACTTTTACGCCTTCCTCCTTCTTTGATACCTTTTTGGGAGTTTCTCCTGGATTTTGATCCGAGCTTTTCCCTCTAGCTTCTTCCTTTTGCTGTTGTCTCGCCTCCTTTCCAGATGGACTCAGCCAATTTGCCTGAATTTAAAATTTTTAATTTATATGATGAACTTTTAAATAAAAAGCTTAAACCATCAAATTTTATTTAAAGATCTTTTTTACTTCCAATTTAAACCAAATGGATGGTCATTAAACTTAAATTCAATTATACCCAAATCTCAAACAAACCTTTTCCCTTCGCAAAACGATCGCCAAATCCTGCTGGGGCTCTTCCTCTGTTTTCTCCTCCACTTCCAATTTTCGCTTTCTCGACTTGGAAATTGGTGTTGTTGGTAGGGTCGAAGGCTTAACTTTATCCATATCCGTCGTGGCCAATGTCGCTTTGCTTCGGTAAAATGCTGGAACCTGTATGTAAAAATTTAATATTTAGAATTTTTCGTTAATTATACCTCATTAGCGTCAACTGCTTCAAAAACATGACTTGGCGATGGCAAATTCTGTTCTTCTCCTTGCTTTGAACTGAGCTCATTTTGTTTGAGCGGTTTCCCTTCACGAAAATCAAAGTTCCATTTCTGGACTTTTTCCTCCAAATTTCTCTTCTCCAAATCTTAACAAAATATTTAATATTTAAATTTATTTTCCTAAATTAATCAACAAACCTCGAAGCCATTCATCTGTGTCCTCGGAACGTTCAGTGCCAAATAAGGAACGACGTGGAATAGAACTGCGTTTTTGTTTATCCGCGGGCAATTTGTTTTGATCCTCAGCCATAATTTAATTTTGATGTTTAGAATGGATGGACGGATTTGAAATTTTAGTTGGAATAAAATAATTTTGTTGGTTAATATCTATCTAAAAACGAATTAAATTTGAAATTAAAATAATAATAAAGTAAATTTTAAATGAAAATTATGACATGTTTTGTTATGTTTCAAACAAATTTAATTGTTTTTGTTTGCATGAATAAAAAAAACATTTGTTTGATTCTTTGGATTGGAGGGGGTTATTTTCTTCTAATTTGTCGGCTAGCTATACTTCTTTAAATGGTTTTTTAAGAAGGTTTTAAGGATTTTTGAATTCATTTTCTTGTTTAATAATCCGGATTCCGGACGAAAACCGGTTTAATGGAGGGTAAGAAAATCTAACTAAAAAGTCTAATTAAAAAGTGCATTCAAAAATTTTTAAATCTAATTAATACGTTTTGCCAATCTATCGATTTTTTATGTTCTTAATCTTATGTTTATGTTATCTTATGGTACCGATTTCGATTTCTTAATCTTATCTTCCATTGAGTTGGAGTTAAATGATATGCTTTAACCCAATTAACGGTTTTAGAAATTTTTTTATGTTGTTCCAATTCTAAAAAGCGATTGGTTTATTCACATTCCCATTTTTACGTCGATCCCTTGTGGAAGAATGGGACGAACTAAAAAGAGGAATATGGCCAATGATGAAAAAGGAAGATGAGTGGCTAGGTACAAGCACAAATGATGGGGATCTATTCACCATTTGGGGTCCATTCTTTTTTTTTTTCCTTGTCGCATTTATATTTATAAAGACAATTCATTCATTCACTTAGCTGAGTGCAAAAAAGATTCCAATAGATGAATCCCAATTCCCAACTTTAAAACCAACTTGAACAAAATTTAATTATCATTTGCATAATTTAAATTAAATTTCAGCGAATTATGAATTAAAAAAATTAAAACAGAAATTTGTCTTCCAGCAGCATATTCATAATTTGCATGCTAAACGTCTCAAAGTTGGCTATTTCCACCCTTTTTATGTAAAGGTCAGTTGTTTATGTTTTTTTAATAAATTAATCGTATAAATCTCCCTCCATTTCCATTAAATGGCTTTTCGTTCCCTTCTTCTATGAATAATTTCCGCAAATGGATAGTTTTAATTCACTAAAAGATCCTCTCACCATTCATTCATCATCACCTAATTATGGGACTAAATTCATTGGTAAAAAAAACAATTTTCCCATACCTTTTCATTTGATATTCTATAGGATTTTTAGTATATTTTTTCATTTCCAGATGACTTCTCGCCTGAAAAAAGCAAAAGATATCAAGGGGTAAGCAAGTTAAATTAAAGGAGAGAAGCATATCAATATACAAAAAACATAAAAATTTATTAAATTCAGAATTGTTGAACAAGAATTCAAATTCAACAATTACAGTTATGATGAAAAAACGGACTGTCCAATACCATACATTTCTTGTGTCTGCAAAGGTTGGCCACCATAAACATATTTTACATTTCAATTTTATTCTATTTTAGATTCTCCAATTCCAACTAAAATTGATGGGCCTGATGCTGGCGTTCGAATGCGATGCCTCAATGAGGATTGCCAACTGGCAAAAATGTTGGTGCACAAAAAATGCTTTGAAAAGTTGGAAGAGAATCTGCTGAAGATTCTGACCAAGAAAGGATCGGCACGAGGCTGGACAGACGTTCAACGACGAAGCAATTTATGGGAGAAGAAGGGCCAGGGATTGGTTGGGAATATGCTGCTTTGCCATTGCGGTCATGGAATGATGTGTTTGGATGTGGACTTTTACAAGGTTATTTCGCCAGGAAAGGAATGATAAATGTTAGATTTTACAGGAAAAAGAACTGGAGGAACAACGGAAACAACTTTTGGCTGAAGCGAAACAACGCAAAAAGAAATGCAATAAGAAAAGCAAACTTCCGGCGGTCAACATTTCCAACAATGGACCTGTGGCACCCGAACTTTTGCAGAATGATTTCATTCCGCATGGCAACAAGTGAGCAGAACGGGATGAACTTTTATTAATTTCCATCGATTTTTAGAGGACTTAACCGTAGGCAAACTTCGCATTCCACCTCAACATTCATGTTCCAAAGTGATGAAAGCGACACGGAATACATCAATGAGCAACGAAACTCCACGCCTCCAATCAAATCAATGCTCATTGTGGACAAACCAAAACCGGTAGAATTTTTTTTGCTTGTTTAAATAAAAATGAATTTTCAAGTTGGCCTCTGATCGCCCAAAATCAAAACCCGATTTGGAATCGACACCAAAACCATTGTTGCCGTTTCTATCGCGCAAGGACAAAATCCGAGGAGGAGGACGCAAATCATTGCCAGCACCCAAATCGCTCATTGAAACGCCAATTTTACCACCAATGATCAATCGAAGCTGTGGCCCAATTTACCTGAAGGGCAAAGGAGGGGACACTCCAAAACATGTCGTTGGCCAATCGCCAGCAGCACAAAAAGTGGTCAATGAGAAGGCAAAATCGGCAGGGGGAGGAGGGGGCGGACAAATGGTCAAAACTGCAACACCAACAACCGCACAAATTGTACAAAAGGGGCCACAACAACAATCGCGAAAAACGTCAACAATTGAGAAGCGACCATTGGGCTTGGTGCAAACGCCGAGCATTCCCGTGCCAACATCAAAGCCAGAGGTGATTTCCTTGTTCTTCCATTTATTTTTATATTTTAGTCCGGTGCCTTTTATTCCCTCTTCGATCCGGGCGCCAGAAGCTTCAATTTGGGCGAACTTCTTTTGGTATAAATTTAATATTATTAATAATTTAATTTTATTTATTTAAAGGGCGAATCAAGACTACCCGGCCTTATAACCCAGCCACGATTATTTTCGCATCTCATTTGAGGACAATTCCAGCTATGGAGGAAAGAATGAAAGTTGATGGAAAAGAAGCCATTTTGAACAGCTTTATTAATTTACGGCCAGCATACCCGAAACTTTATTTTTTTTTTTTTGTTTAGAAGTATTTTTTCCCTTCTCAATTCCGCCAATATTTTGCCTTGCCATTATTTAATAAAAGAATAAAAATTTTCAAATATTCCTTTTTCATTTCCATGGTTCAATGACCAAATATATTTTTATAATTTGTACTTTAAGCAGCAATTGTCTGAAAAAATGACGGGATGGGTTTAATATGCTCAAATATTTAATAATAATTGTTATAAGAGGTTTTCTCGATTAAAACTTTAATTTCCCTTCACAAAATCAAATCTCCGCCCGCCCACATTCCCGCCACCGGTCACATCCATCCTCCCCCCACTCCATTTGCGCCAATTCACGAGGTAATTAATTCGCCTTCATCGCCGTCCCGTCTCCTCATCCTCTTCCGTTTTTTAGCCCAACTCATTATGAGGAAAAAGAATTGGGGGATTAACTGCAATGTAAATGTTTGGGTTGGGGGGAATGGAACGGATGTCCCCGCGGAAATGAGAAAAAGATAGAGAATGATAATGTGCGCGAGTAGAAATAATAAGAGGAATTTAAGTCCATTTAGAAAAACTGGAGGGGGGGGGGGGGGGGGGGACGAGCCACCTATAAAATCCATCCCTTAACTCCCAACCAATTCAAATCCATTCATCGAGCTAATTTTCCAGCTAACCAAAAAGAAAAAATCCCGACAATTGTGGGCTATTCAAAAAACAAAATCTCAAGAGAATTTGCCCACATTTTTCAGTCAAAATTTATTTATAATTGAATTTAAATTGTAGGTTTCTGCATTCTTCAATCCCAAATATAATTTTATTCTAAAATTGGAATACGACATCATTCAAATTACTCAAACGACATTTGAAATGAATTTGCCTATCAGAAGAGATCCTGCACCACATAGAGGGTTCAACACAAAAGCACGAGAGGTAATTTGGAATAAATAATTTTTCCATAATTAAAAGCTACTTTTTCAGGTCTTATTAGATTCGCCCAAAGGCCAGTTCAGAAATGCCGGTGAAAAATGGGAAAGGGTTCGTTCCCAAGTTTGTTCGAATTCAATGATGCGACGATCTGAAAGCGATGAAGAATTTCTCAGGAGAGTGGGGCTTATTCGCTTTCATCGAGCCGATGACGACTCTGACAGTGGATCATCCACACCGGACAAGAAAAAACCCAATGAAGGTTGGTTATTTGGTTTATTGTTTCCACTTTTGATGTTTTAGATAACAAAGAGGAATTCGATGGAATTGATGATTTGCCAAAATTGGAAAAGAAATTAGTCAAATTGAAGACACGTACACTTGGAGAAATTGGAAAGACTCGTTCGGTTGGAGATTTGCACAAAAAACCAAAGGCATCAAAAACGTTTCAGCAGATGAACATTATCAAATTACCCAGGTCCATTTGATGTTTTATTTTCTAAATTCTTGTTTCTTTCAGTGCAGAATCTGATGAACAGCCAAGATTGCCGATAACATTGCCTCTGGTTGCACCAAAGAGGACGGCACAATATGAGATTCATTGATGATTTGATTAACTTTATATTTTATGTAAATACTTTTATTTTAGTCACATTTATTCTTTCATATCATTACATTTAATATTTTTCGATAAAACTTGTTTCTCTAACTATCGATATCGATTATTTTTTTTATTTTATTTGTTTTGGTTAAATAAACCATAACCATATTAATATATCAATATATGAAGAAGATATCATTGTCCTACTGAAAAAAAAGACCACAGATTTTTTTTTATCTGAATCTGAAAGTATTTATCATTAGCATAAAGCCTTTGTTTGCCTTATCTGCTATTATAATCTTCATTTCCCTTCCCCCGATCCATTTGATTCTAGTTCATCTCCATTGTCCCTTTCCCCAAGTCCCAATAAAAGGTCGGGTAAAAACATGGGGGGGGGGGGGGTGGTCGGCGAAGCATTCAACTTAAATTTGCATATCGCCGACAAGCGACAAAGTAGGTTCAGTAAAACAATGCAGGAATTGGGAGGATAGAAATCCATTCTTTTTGGAACAGCTGCTATAAATTTAGTTTTCTTTTAACATTGTAAAAGAAATTTTTATTGAAGCATTCAATATCCGATTTATAAAAAACATTTTCAATTTTTTATTCTAGTTACCACAAATAAAAACCTTTATTTTTTAATCTAGAACTATCGAAATTTTAAAACAAATTGATTGATATTATTGGAAGAGAAAGTCCGCAGTAATACAATCTTTCATATACATTACAAATTAGCACAAACAATTTATTGAAGCTTCATTCCTATCTACAAATGTCATATGATATTAATGTAAGTTTGCTTAACTGTATAATAATGAATAATATTTTTATTTTTAAGTTTCTGAATCGTCTTAGCCGAACACTTTGTGAGGCTGTCAATGAGACCGAAAGACGAAGCGCAGAAGAGACCTTATCCAAATTGATTGACTCTAATGAATGCCTGCAAAATTGTCTCTTACTTTTGGAAAGTGGCGAGGTTTTTTTACAATTAATAAAAAATATAGAATTTTTAAAAATAGCAACCTTATGCCCAAGTTGTGGCTAGTGGAGCATTGAAAAGACTGTTGAGCAAGAAAATTGGCATCAATGTTTCACAGCGACTTCAATTAAGTAAAACAATTTTTAAAACAAATTACATTTATAATTAAGGTCAATTTTTGTTGAACTACATGGTCTCGAGACCGACTCTGCCTCCCTTCATATTGAATCCACTTTGCAAATTGTTCGCTTTGCTCACCAAAGTCGGATGGCTGGAAAAGGATCCGCAAACCGAAATTTTGCATTTCCAAACGCCAATCAAGGACATTGTCATATTGGCAAAAAATGCGAACAATGAAGGACTTTTGGCACTCAAATTGTTGAACGCTCTCGTGGAAGAAGCGAATTCGGTAATTTTAAATTATGAAAATAATTTGTATTTCATTAAATTAACACAGGATGAAGGACTCGATTCAATAAGCAAACAGCGGAAGATTTCGGCAGATTTTCGGGACAATTGTCTTCTCGACATTTTCATTCTTTCACTTGACATTCTCAAAGAGGCATGCGATAAACAGCAACTCATCAATGACAGTCAAGTAAATTTAAATGATTAATGAATATTGAACCAAAACACAAATGCATTTATTTTCAGCTTCTTCACATTTCGCAAGCATTGGATTTGGTAAACAATTTTAATTGTTTAATTCTATTAGTTTTTGCTATTTAGTCCTATTCCTGCACCAATTACGACTTCATTGGCAGCATGAATGATGAAACACTTGATGAGAATACCAACATTCAAGTGCCCACAAAATGGCGTCCAGGTATATTCAAAATAACCACATTTTAATAAAATATTTAATTCAGTTTTGATTGAGAACCAAGTCATCAATTTATTCTTCGATCTTTACTTCATTCTTCCTCAAGAGCTTGTCCACAAAGCATTCCAAACATTGGTAAGCCTGCCTAGATGTTAATTTATTAATTTCTAAACAAATTATTTAGGTCCAATTAACTTCCGTTCGCCGAATGCTTTTTGAGAGCACCGATCGCCAAAAATATTTGGAACAAATTGCCGATGGTTTGAAGAAAGTTTTGGAAAGTGCCCAAAAGCTTACATATCCGGACAATTTCCATCATTTTTGCCGAATAATCAGCCGGGTCAAGGCCAACTATCAAGTGTCGGAGCTGGTCAAATGCGAACATTTTCCTCGTCTTCTTGAACTGCTCACCGAATTCACACTCCAAATCCTGCCACTTTCGCATATGTTCACCCAGAACAGTGTTTATTATTTGATGTCATTTTGGAGCCGATTGTCCGGTTCATTGACCTATGCTCGAGTGGATGTGGATATGGTGAGAAAGAATATTTTGGGGACATTTTAATTTAATTCGAATCATTTTTAGATCACCCATTGTATTCCAAAAGTTTGCAATGCTTTTATTCAATCCAGGGTCTCAATTTGTGAACGGGTGGTTCGGTTTGTCTACAAATTTAATTTATTAATTAAATATTAATTAATTGAAGGGATAGCTCTGATGATCCATTGGAGGATATGGGCTCAGTGAAGCAATTGATGGAATTATTCACTGTGATTTCGCGAAAAGATTACAAGAAAACGGTGGAGGAACTGATTCGACTATTTGAGAAGAGTTTGGCCATCCTTTTCAGTCAGGGAATTACCGACGAGGTTTTATATTAAAATTGAATTTAAATTAACTAAATTATTTTAACAGGAACAAATAATCGCTCGAAAGCAGTTAATTTGGCTAATAACAATGATGGCCGCCGGCATCAATGGCAAAGGCTCATCGAATAGCGGTGATGTGGAGGATGATGTTTATGATGGGGAAGTGGTGTCCAGAGTTTGGAAGGTTTTTGGTTTTTCCCATTCAAAATAAATTAAATTAATTTTAGACAATGCAAATGACCGACCAACGACTTGAAACGCAACAGCCGGGCGCAATGGACATTCAGTTGGAATTTGCGTACATTTATATGATGGATGAATTCCGCAAAGCCTATATTTCGGACAATGTGCAAAGGGAAAGCCAAGTTTATGAGAAATTGGCAACACTCGGCATAAATGGTGATGCGGCCGTGCTCCGATTATTTGCTGCGAAAATGTGAGAAAACTTTTAGCATACTATTGCAGTTTAGGGCTGGAAGGAAAAAGGATGATGATTAAGAAGGCGAAGATAATGAGGAGGCATGCGGGAGAAGAGATGAAGATAATGATGAAAAAATTGAAGAGAAGATCATCCTCATCAGCTTGATCTCTTCTGCCATCTTCTTCATCCTTTCCTTCTTCCATTCCAGCCCTTAAACTGCAATATTGCCTATTTCCGGATATTATTTACTTCTTTTTTAGCATAACAAATTTGAAATATTGGGGCAAGGATGAACGAATCCTCTCCTCCACCCTTTCCTTGCTCAACGATCTCACTGTTGGTTATGCGAATGTTCGGCGGCTTTTGAAAACCGACGAAATTCAATTACTACTCCGAAATCATTCCGTAAGTCAAAAATTATTCCCTCATATTCTTCACATTTTTAGCAATTTGCATTTGTGGCCGTCAATGAACAAACCAGCATAATGCGCTCTCGAACCAATTTTTATGCCTCCTTGATGCGTTTATTGAATATTGAATTAGAGGAGAACATTGCAATTTTTGATGACTTTATGGAGCCAATCACAGGTATTTATTTCATATTTTGATAAAATCAATAAATTATTTTAGAAAAATTCAAAGAAATTTACACAATTTTCCAAAATGGGACGGTCAATTCCGTGAATGAGGAACAATTACGGATGGCGGTCATTGGCTTCGTTCGTGATTTGCGTGGAATTGCATTGGCCTGCACCAAAAAGTCCAATTATCAATTATTCCTCAATTGGTGGTCAGTTTAAAACATTTTTATGCATTTAATATTTAATTTAAGTTTACCAAATGTGTTCGTCATTATGGAAGAATCAATGAAATTGTGGGCGGACAATGCGGATGTGACGACGCCAATTCTGAAATTAATTGCCGAATTGATGCTGAACAAACAATCCAGGATGACCTATGACATGCACAATTGCACGGCCGTCATCCTCTTCCGAATTGTTTCCAAAGTGCTTTGTGAATATGGTTTAATTAATTTGAATTCTTTTGTTAAATAATTTCATTTTATTAAAGGGAATCGCCTTTTGACTCTGCCGCCCGTCTCCAAGGATCAACATTACAAACAACGGGTCAAAAACATTGGTGTTATTTGCCAATTACTGAGGAATGTCCTTTCCGGGAGTTATCTTCCATTTGGCGTCTTCTTCCTCTACGGTGACCGTTGCTTGAGTGATGCACTGGATGTGACCTTCAAATTGTTTTATCGCCTCCAAAATGAAAATTTCCTGGTAAATTTTTAAATTATTTCCATTAAAATAAAACCAAATTCCATAGGTGTATTCAAAATTGGCACAAAGCATTTATTATTTCTTGGATGTCGTCACTCGGGATAATATGGTTTTGTTTTGTTTTTTTATTTTAAATTACAAAAATAATTAAATTTAGGCCTATGTCTCAAAATTGGACGAACAATATTTCATTGCCATTCTCCGTGCCATTCATCGAGCAATTTGCGCCGTTGGTAAGCATTGGGATTTCGGAAAAATTTTTCGGTTCAGGATCTAACATCCGATTCCATCCCTGCACAAATCTCCACCACCAATCGGACCCAGTCTTCCCTTCGGGATCCCTTTTCTAGTGGAAATGCAGGCCAATTTGTTGGTGGCGATTTGGGCTTTGGATGTTAGTATCAAAAAAAAAAAAATGAGAAAAAATCTATTAGGAAAAAAAACAAAAATTAATTCCTTCATTTTAAATCTAATATTTATCCTCATTCCCAGACACCACATTGATCTCGACCAGCTGCACAGTTTTGGATCAAATCCTGGATTACATGTTCGAAAGGCTCACCAGGCCAACGGATGTTTCATTGGCAATGTGCCGCGAACCGGAAGGCGACAAATGGAAAAGTGCACTTGAACAGGACCCGGATATTCTTTACGAGGTTTTTTATTATTCTTTTCATAATTTATGCCCTCATTTCCAGTTGCTGACTTCCATCCTCTCCCAACTACTTTTTGAAGAAGTTAAATGCCAATGGTCCATGTCCCGACCTCTGCTGGGTTTGATCATTCTGAATATGCAAAGTGGACGCTATGATGCATGCAAAAGTGAATTCATCAATCAACAGCCTCCACAATTTCAGCCTGCCCTTCAACAAGTTCAAATTTAACAAATTCCTATTTAAATCGACGAACATTTTAGGCCTTTGACCGATTGATGGAAGGCATAAGTTTGAACACAAATTTGAAAAATAAGGTTATTATTATTCGATCGATTAATTAATTAATCCCATCCCATAATCTTTTTAAGGACAACTTCACACAGAATCTGAGTTCATTCCGAAAAGAGGTACATCATTTGGGTGGGTGGGGAGAGCAAATCACTACCTCCCAATCGCAGGTCGAATCCATCCTCAAAGGCGGAACTGTGGGTAGCACGGCAGCCAGCGGATCGGAGCAAGAGTTTGCTGACATGACGGATTGATCAATTCGGACATTTGGAATGATGAATATAAAGAAAGATGATCCTCACAAAAATATCAACAAAATCATTTTAAAACTTGAGAGCGTGTAATATCCCCATTATCTAAAATATTTCTGAATTCCTGAAACATTGATGAGCAATTTTATTTTATATTTGAAGCCTTTTTATTCATATAATTTTTCAATCTTGCAGATATTTTAAAAATTTTGAATAAAATTTACAATTCATGTTGGTTTAAAATCTTTCGCCTTTATTGGGGATCGAACTTTTGACTTTGGGAAAAAGGATAAGGATTTTGCCATTGCGCTAAAGGTGGCAAGGGGACGCCGCTTAAATTAAATAATTGAGAAATATTAACTTTTATGGCTCCCTTTTACAATGTTTAATTAACTTTAACAAAGTGGTCAATCGGACATGGGTGGCGCAGTTGGTAAAGCAATGAGGTTTTACATGAGGTCGACGGTTCGATACCCGGCGGCGGAAGATGATTTTTTCTGCTTTTTTAATTAAATTATAACATTCCTAAAATTCATTTTTTATGTTCCAATTTATTCTCGTTGAATTATTAGAGAATGGCAAATTATTTTCCAACAAGAATTATTTTCTTTTCATGGTTCAAAATTTTTAATTTCATAAATTTTTCATCAATTAGTCAAATAAAGATAAATGTCATTTTCCAAGCCTATGAAAATAATTTCACACTGAAAAATTAATTTGCCATTCTCTAATAATTCAGCGAGAATAAATTGGAACATAAAAAATGAATTTTTGGAATGTTATAATTTAATTAAAAAAGCAGAAAAAATCATCTGCCGCCGCCGGGTATCGAACCGCCGACCTCATGTAAAACCCCATTGCTTTACCAATTGCGCCACCCATGTCTGATTGACCACTTTGTTAAAGTTAATTAAACCATTGTAAAAGGGAGCAATAAAAGTTAATACTTCTCAATTATTTAATTTAAGCGGCGTCCCCTTGCCACCTTTAGCGCAATGGCAAAATCCTTATCCTTTTTCCCAAAGTCAAAAGTTCGAACCCCTAATGCTACATATTATTTATATTATTTCTAGACAAAACAAAGTAAAAACATTCATCCTCCCATTTTATTGCAAATTATTCATTTTTAATAGGTTTAAAACAAAGCAATTAAATGAAATGGAATAGAATAAGATCAATATTATCCATCCAATTGTAGTTCACTTTCGATTGAATAATTTAGGCAATTTCTCCACAAAATTTGGGTCCTTCATCTCCTCCCGAATGACGTCGAGTCCGCCCAATAATTCGCCATCCAAATATAATTGTGGATAAGTCGGCCAATCGCTGTATTCTTTAAGGCCTTGTCGCACCTGTTCATCACAAAGGATGTCGAAAGTCCAAAATTCAATGTCGTTTTGACGCAGGAGTTCAACAATTTGTCGACTGAAACCTAAAATATTAAAAGATCAAAAACAAATTCCTTATTTAGGCTTACTGACCGCATTTTGGCATATCCGGCGACCCTTTCATGAACAAAGTTAGTCGGGCTCGGTTGATGAGTCGCTTCAATCGGTCATTTAAATTCTGGAAATGCAGTTAATCCATTTATTCGAATATTATTCATTTTATTAACCTCCTTTAATCCGGGTGCGCCATCTACCGCCTCATTGTTTTGTTCCATGTTCTTCGATTTTGCCGCTGTGCCATCGAAATGGGATTTGACCACTAACTCCTTAAGTTTTATTGGAACAAAACCTTCCAACTTTTCCACCATTTTTCCGTTCTAAAATTCAACAATTTATTAAGTTTAAGATATTTTTTTAAACCTGAAATGCGAGGATTGTGGGGACCGCTTTGATGTCGAATTCCAAGGAAATATCTGGAAGACTTTCCGCCTCAATTTTGGCTGCTTCAAATTCATTTCCCCATTCGCCATCTCTCAATTCGTCAAGCAATTTTTCCAATTCACTGCAAGCCGGACTCCAATCCGCCCAAAAATGTACCAATTTTGTGTATTTTCTTAATTTTTTTTTCTCATCAAAATTATTTTAATAAAAATTTACTTACCCTTCCGGCGATGTTGTGAATTCACGAAATTGTTGCTTGTCCGTAATTTCTTGCATAATTTTCTTTTATTTTAATAATTCGAAATAATTGAATTAAATATTCATTTGAAATAAAAATATTGGATTTTTAATCCCAAAATATTTAATATGAAAAAATGAAACAATTAAAATTTATTCATTTTGGTCATTTAAAGAAAATAATGAATGAATCCGTGGTCAAATTAAATGGACAGTATTTGAGGAATAAAATAAAATTGGAATGGGAAAAAAACAAACAAAATAATGGAAAAATGAAAAATATAACTAAATATTCGCATCATATCAGAGAACAATGGACGATTATGGAATTGATGATGTCACACTCACACATTACCCGAAAATTCACAATAAATTTGGTTAATTTTAGTCCAATTATCCACAAATACGTTTATTCAATTCCCCGTCGATCTTCGGCAAGGACGCAGTCCATGGGTTGCCTTTTCCTTCTTTGGTACGGTGCTCACTCTTTTTGTGCGAATTGAGAAAACACCGCGACAATAGAAAACCTAACAAATTTAAATATTTTTGCCTTTTATTTTTATAAATCTAACCATTTCCGGCGGAGTGTCCATTTTTGGCAACAAATTCTTTCGGCGATAATTCGGCGATTCTCGTGGCCAATGTCGATTTTGTTGCATTTTTTGACGGCCATTTGGCAAATGATTGATGGCTAATTGAGCACGGTATCTGCAAATGTTTATTTGATTTAATCAGTAAATTTTATTTGCTTACCGGCAATATTCGGCAAATGTCAAAACATGGGCAACACCCTAAAAATGTGGTTTAATATGATCCAAAGAACCATTTAGCAATTCACTTTTACGGAATCAGCGTTGATTGTGTCCAAATGTTTGGAGGCGAATAATTCACAATGGTCCAACATTTTTGCATCCGGTTGCCGAATGGGTAATTGGCGAATTGTGTAATACCAAAGCAAATTCAATTGAAGGGCATGTTTCTCTTTTTCATAGTGAATGGCGATCACACGACCCTAAAATCCAAAAAGAAATTATTATCTTTTTTAAAATATTTTTTGCAATATTTTCCCTCAAATTTGGTTTTCTAATTTATTTAATAATAGAAAAAGTTCTCATGTTCAAATATTTCTCCCATAAATAAAAATGCAGCTGTTCCCCCTCCTTATCCGGTCCGTCACCATGGAAAGAATAATTTTGTACTTGTTTTTGTGTTGGGAAAATATAAAAATGCATAATTGGATTTGTGGGGAAGAATACGAAAAAAACAACATTTTTGAAACATTTTTCAAAAAAGAAACCACTCACCACAAAAATGTCCTCTTCATCGTCGGCCGAATTAACCAGCACACAATCATCCAATCTGATGCACACATTTGGCACATTTCGGTGTTGAATTGCTTCAAAGCATAATTTTTCCTCCTTTGCATCCTCCATCGGTTTTCGTTTTATTCCATTCCCAATTGGTCGCCAATTTGAATCAATTCGAAGTTTTGGGGAGCACTTTTCGGCCACCAAAGACGATGTTCTTTGCTTCTTTGGCTTTGGCAATTCGATGATGATCTGGCCACCATTTTCGTCCTCCTCATCTTTCTCCAAATCCAAATCATTTTGCCGTTGGGTTAATCGACGTTTTCGGCCTCCTCTATTTTTCCGGCCATCACCCTCCGTATTGTCCTTTCCTCCGCATTTTGTAATGGCATTTTTCCTCTTGGCCATCAACAATTTTGGAGCTCGTCTTCGTCGTTTTCTCTTCTTCATCATTCCTCCGTCCTCCACAATTTTCTTATTTTCCTTCACTTCATCCTCTTCTTCTTCCTTTGCTGTCCTCGTCTCTTCCTCCTCCTCTGCATTGTGCGGTGAACCCAAACTGAGTGAATCCGCAGAGGAAATTCCGCTGGAAGTTGTGGCCGATGAATCGGAGAATTTTGAGCTTAAAGATGATGATGAAAATGACGATGAAGATGAATTTGTTTGGCATTGTGGCGGTTCATCATCCGTTGGTTGTTTCCATTCTTCATTTGTCATTTTCGATTTCTGCTGTTCCATTTGGCCTTGTTGGATTCGAATGGAGATGAGGAGCGGAGGCAAAGGTGGCAGCAAAATGGATGGGGCTGTTGAAGTCGTCACATTTTGAACAAGTCGTCCAGCACAATTTTCATCAGAAGCAGAAGATTCTTCGTCTTCTTGATGGTGATCTTCTCCGTTTTTGGTCATTTCTTGCTGATTGTCATTGCCAGTAATATTCTGGAAAATTAAAAATTAATTTTGGAAATAGTTTTGAGGATTTTATAAATATTTATAAATAATTCGCAAAAATTATTTTTCTTCAAATATATTTGAATGGTCATTTTTGATGATTCATTCATTAAGAAAAAAAAGATGAACCATTCTCCTCACATTTTAGTAATTCCGGTATAAAACTTGATAATGACGAAAGTAAATTGATGAAGAGTAATATTTTTAGAAAACTAAAATGATTGGTCTTTGGTGAAATTATGATTTCAAAATTAATTGTGAAATTCATTCCAATTTTATTTCGCAATACCCAGCCCACCCACTCACCTGTTCCATAATGTGAACAGTTTCTGGCTCCAAATTTGGCATTCGGTCATCCTCCTCGTCCTCATCTTCCTTCTGCCATCCATTATTGGTCAATAATTCGGTTTCTTCCCGGGCCACCAATAATTCACTCTTCAATTCGGGTGGTGCCAAAAGGGATGAACAGAATGGATTTGTTGGATCAAATTCGTTTTGGTCAGTATTGTTGAATTGGATGCCATTTTGTGGTCGACAAATCATCTTTTGCTTATTATTAGTGGACACTGTGTTTGATTGTGCCAAGTGATGATGAGGTGGTTGTGGTTTGTTTTGATTGGCAATGTCCGGATGGTGTCGAAATGCTGGCGGCGTTGGGCTCAATGAATGAAGGAACAGAAGGTCCTGAATAATACATTTCATTTTATAATTTTTGCTTTTAGTCTATTTAATAAGTAAGAGAACATTTAAGGATTTAATAACCCCAATACCCCAAACTACAGTATTCATCTTTGATAGAATAATTTTTCATGTGAAATTTAAAAACTAGACGAATTGAATGAATTGATGAGAATGAATGAAAATGAATAGAACATTGGTTTAAGTGGTCCATCCATCCATCCCCAAAGGCAATGTCCAATTTCATCATTGCATTGAAAGTGTCTTTGTTTTCCTCCCCAAAATAGGGAAGGACGGATATTTATTGTGGAGGAATGCCGCCATCCATTCAATGAGTCAGTCAGTCAGATACATTCCCTCGAGGAGAATGAGTCGATTTAGCCCTGAGGAAATTTGGTGGTTTGATGGCCCTTCGAAAGCGGGAGGGGGACATATTATCCCACCCTAATGTCTGGTATGAATATTGCCTTTGGCCAAATGCAATCAGGAACTACTACGGGAAATGGGCAGATTCGAACATTTGACCCCCAAAGGGTATTTTCGACCTTTGTCAAAAGAACGGAGGGAAGTGATCTTCTCATTCCCCGTCCCCGCCAGCCCCTTTCCCGCGAACATTCTCGTTGGCTGACGAAGAATATAAAGGAAAAAACACGGGGCGAGAAAGAGGGGAGACGAGTTGGAGGAGCCGGTGGGCGAGATAGTGGGTTGGAAGAGGATGTGGCCCTTTTGGCTCGGCCTTTGCCCATCGATCGATATTCCCCTTTATGTGCGGGTCCAAGTGAAGCAAAATGGAAGAAAGGCGGCCGGCTCCGAGCTCCGTCAAATAGAAAGAGAAAAATGGAAGCCGGAGAAGGAAATAAAATGGAGGGGTGGAGAAAGGAAGGAACGAACCTACCAATGGAATGGCCTACGGTGACGGAAAGGAATGGAAAATATGGAAGGGAAATGGAATGATGGCTTTAAATTGGGAGAATAATTTGGCAATGGCACGTGTTGAGGGAAGTAATCTGGATAGTGGTGGATATTATGGAATAGGGATATGGAGGGGATGAATGGACTGGATGGAAAAGGAATATTCGAGATTGAGAAAAAAATCATGATCGAAAAAGGATGAGCAGCAGTTAATATTCCTATTTTCAGACAGAAAGTTTGACATTAAAACTTTAAAGGCTTAAATATTCATTTGGAGTAGAACTAATAAACTATTTGAAGGAATAAGCCCTCTCGATTGATGACTAATAAGCCAATCCCGCCTTAATTTCACACAATTTTAGGAGACTCCCATTTTAATTTTTGATTAGATAAATGAATTTTAACAAACCCTTTGTCTCTGGATTTCCTCATTCATCAATGCGGTCGGTGGCATCTCATTGGATGGAGATTGAACAATGATTTTTTCAGTGCTCAATTGTTTCGGCGGCCTTTCCCTCAATTTGTTGTTTGGGTCAACAATTGTGTTCTTAATTGATTGCTGCTGGTCAATAATTGGTTGTTGCTGTCCATTGCCAAATCCGCTTCCATTCCCGGATTGTTCTGCAATTGATGCGGCCTGACGGAACAAATCAGCCATCCAAAGAAGTTGCTGGGATTGGTGGGCCTGGTTTTGCATTTGGATGGGCGGAACAGTCACAAAAGAATATGATAGAAATGGAGTGAGTGGCACAGATGGTGGTGTCGTGAGCGAAATCGAAGGAAATGTTGGTTGAGGAGGGGCCATCATCTGGATTTGGACTGGCAATGGTTGGGGCAGTGGTGGTAGATCGGCCAGTTGGCGCCAACTGAAAATGAATTTGTCTTTCGTTAAATTTTGTTAAGAATTATTATTCTTACAATCCAGGGGGCATCATCGCCTCTTTGGCTTTGCTGCTGCAAATGTCCGTATTGGAAGGAATGGTACTTGGCTGTGCTTGTTGGCCGACAAAGCAATGTGTTGATGCGGATGGTGTTGGATGATCAAAAATTGGCGAGATAGTTTTTAATGCAATTTCTTGACTTGTTGCCAAAAACAACCTTAAATTATAAATTCATTTGTTTGTAAATATGTTGTAAATTAATTATAAGGATTAAATTGCTTAAATAGATCAAAAAGTATGAAAAATTTAAGATTTTCACCAAACGATTAAATAAATATAAAAGTCAATCTTTATTTGTGCAGCTTAAGTTAAATAAATTTGTGGAAATTTTTGTAAATAAAAGACTGAAGCAATTGGGAATAAATTGAGTTCGTTTTGGGTTTTGGATTTGGCAACGGATGAAAAACAGGAGATATGCATAAATTAATCAACAACGCTGCAAAATGGAAAGGAACGGAAAAAAATAATGGTGTTAAGTTTATCTGTTTTGATTTGATTGATTTGATTTAGATTGAAGTTGAAGTTTGATTTTGACTATTGATTTATGATGAATGAAATTGATTTTTTATCCCAAAATAAATACATTATGCCAATACAAAAATTTTATTCATTTTTAAAACTTAGAAGAATGACTTTTTAGTTACAGTAAGAAAAGTAAAGATAAAATGATGAATTTGATGATTATTGAAGGATTAATCAAGTTTGAAATGGATTATCTTGTAAAAATTTAATAAAAATAAAATTTATTTTATCATTGGATCAATCGGGAATCGATGCACTACCCAAGAATGGAAGGCCAAATTCATTAGCCTCCTCTATTATTATTATTATTCCTTCATTTTTAATTTTCAATGAATATTCAATATCCCACTTTTTCCATCATTTACTCACATTTCCTGCTGCCGCTGCTGTTCATTTCTGGCCAAGGCCATTGCCGACTCCATTGCCGCCAAATAATTTTGATTTTGGCCATTCCAATGAGAAGACCAAGAAATCATTTTGAATTGGATTATTTAATTTGGCTGCCCCTTCGTTTCCCTACTGCTGCTGCAATGGGAGAATGGCAAATATAAAATTGAACTGTGAAGGGAGCGATTGTTTATTTTGGTTGCGGGGAAAAGCAGGAGAGGAGGAGTAGGTGGCCCCTATTGGCGGTTTGGCTACAATCCTTCAGTGGCCTGCTGTAACCTGCTGTGGTCCTTCCAATCAATCCCCCTTCACAAACAGTCCGTGTCCCCATTTTGGCATTTCAGCCTCCATTTGGAGGGGGCGGGGAATGCGCGTGAAAAATTAATGCCTCCCTCAAAGATGGATGCTTGGCCGTTGTATTCCGCCACCTCTGTTCGCCCTTCCACCACATGGCCCAGTCAGTCGGTTCGCGCAGCTTTTTTATGGCCAACGGCTGTGAAGGAGAAAAATGGAATGGAAAGGAGGGCAAAGGAAATCAGCACCGAACAAGGACAAGGGAGAGAGGATGGAGAGAAGCAATGATGCCCTAAGGGATGAATGGATGGGAGGGGAGGGGATTAGCGGATTGGGTGATGAGGAAGGCATTCCGCCGATGAATTTAATTGGACACCGGGAATTGGAAGGGATTTGGCAAATTTGAAGTTGGAGATGGCACTTTTACGGCATTTTGACGGAGGGGAACAGGAAATTAATTGCCTTGAATTCAATTTTTAGAGAGACAAATATTTTTTTCGAAAAAACTAATGAATTCAATTGGATGGGTATGGGTAATAAAGAGATATTCAAATTTTCACAGATGCATCCTAGTCAAAATCATACGTAATTGATGTACCGTTCCATCTTCTCACAAATATAAAAATGAATTTTGATAACATTTTGATGGAATAAGCCAAAAAAGGACCCAAATTCCTCCTAATTTCCCCAAAAATGGTGGAGGCAATCGAATTCTTGGCCCAGCAGCCGCCAACCAAAATGCCTTACCCTTCCCTTGTTTGCCCGATTTTGGGATCCTAAAGAGAAGAAGCCATTCCCCTCATTCTTAAATCCAACTCATCAAAATTCGGATGCTGTTGCCTATGCACAGAAAATGATCAGAATATTTTCTGTTCGCTAGTATGGGAATTGATGATTGGGATTTGATCAACCATTGAGGAAGACTGTAATAAAATTGACCATTGAGGAAGACTGTAATAGAATTGAATAAAATGGATTGAATTGGGACGACTATGAGGATAATGTTGCCCTTTAAATGGAAATTTATTTTGGATTAACCCGAAAAAAATGAATTTAAATAAAGGCCAATATTGGCTATTTGTGAATGGAGCCAGCCCAGGTGAAAAATAAATAAGGGCACAAAATGAATGAAATGGCATAATAAAAAGGGCCCCAAAATTAATAAATGTACTGTTGTTCAACAAATTTATGGCCCAATTTTTTTTCCTCAATCAATCCTTTATTCCATTCCTTCTTCTGTGGCCATTTATTTTTGTCCGTGAGAAAATTGGCTGGAAATTGGCATGGCATCCATCCATTCATTCATTCATTTCCATTCATTGTCGGCGTCCAATATCCGAATCCAATTTACTGTCACAAAAAGTAGCAAAATCCAATTCCAATTTAAATCCAACTTTCTATCCCTCATTCTTTCCATTGTTCCCACCACAATTATTTCGCGCAATTCCCCTTTTCTTCCATTCGTGCAGCGGCAACTTTTTGTTGTTCCTCCAAACAACAAAAAAGGTCGGAGAGGAATAAAAAAGTCAAAAAGGATGGACAAAAAGGTATAGAATGAAAGGGAAAAGGAAAAGCATTAACTCCGTTCCCCCTTCCCACTTTCCATCCAATTCTGCGCCCTCCTTTCCGCCGCATCTCCACTCGTTGACTGGCCCAATCAATCGGCTTTTCCTCCGCAAATATTGTTGGTTGGCCCATTCCTTCCCACAACTAGTTCAGCTAAGCAATTCTCATCATCTGCTGGCCATACCCATCCATCTATTTGACGCCGGCCGGTAAAAAAAAACAAAACTGCTGGCCAATCCATTGAATCGCCCTTTCACCAATTCAATCAAAGCAAAGCCTAACTGACACAATACATGAGAAGAAATTGGCTAATAATTAGGGAGAAGAGGATAAGCCATTAGCAGTTAGCCGCTGGACAAAGACAAACTAATGAAGGGAAAATGGAATGAATTGGGAGGGGATTAGGATGGCCAAGGCAAACCCCTATCAATCCCCCATTATTCTTTAGTCTCATCAGAGGCAGCTTTTCACCTCTTTGACGGCTTTTCATTTGACTGAAATCATCAATTTGACGCCTTTTCCCCCAAAGCAATTAATTTTCATCATTCTCAAAAAGTCGGCAACTTTCTTTCATTTAATTTTTCATTTTAACGAAAAAATCTCTGCAAAAACCACATGATTCCCCACTCCCTCCAACCTTTTATATTTTTCCTTACATGAATTTTTTGTTGTCATTCCAAAATGTGATTCCAATTCCCCCTCCTTTTTGTGTAATTTTGGCTCATAAACATTTTATTGGAATTTATAAAAAACTAAATGTCAAAATCATCCTCTTATTATTGATAATATCACAAATATCTAATTATGAAAATTAAATTAAAATAGGATTAAAGCATTTAACGCAAAAATAATGGCATTCGTTGAAAGAAATTGAAAGGGGTACTCGTTTATTTAAAATAAATATTCTGGCAATTCGCATTTATTTTTGACTTTTTATCCAATTTTTTTCTTTTTCATCATCTTCAATTTCTATGCTATTTTTGTTTTTATCAATCGATATTTTCAATTCTTTTTGCTTTGCTTGTGATTGTGATCTTGGTCAAAGGATTTTTTAAAGAACATTTAGCAATTTTATTTTTTTTTATAAGTTTCGGTTGAAAATTTAAACCGATTGATTTCAATTTAATATTTTTTCTCCAGTCAAATCTTTCCATCCAAAAAAAATTATATGATTCATTCATTCTCATTCCCAAAATTCCCAATTTTTTCAATCAGACTTGGCACCCGCACATCTGTCAGACTGATTCGTCAGTCATGGGTGGACCATTCAATAGCTTATCCCTCCCCAGTCCCCACCCATCCATTCACCTATTTTACCCACGTTTATTTCTATTTCACCCCATTTTTCCACTTCACTTGGCCCATTCCCCCAAAATCTATTCATCTTTTTCATTTGTTGGCCTCTGACCCTCCTTTTATTTTCACTTTCATCATTTCAAAAATTCAATTGCCTCCTCTTCCTCCCTCCCATTCTTCTGCTGGCAATGTTTGCGCCCTCCTCCCTTTCCTACATCGAAAAATAAAACTCATCGAGAGCCACCATCCCACAACCATAAATATTTGATTGCGCATTGTTGCCGGACCATTGCCCTTTGGCCAGTCTTTCGCGGTTTATTTTCGTAAATAAATATAAAAATTTGCAGAAAACATGAAAAAAAATCAATTCTTCGAAAATTCGATCAGTTAAATCAGCACTTGATCGAATTAACAGGGGCAATTCCCACTTAACGCCCAACTAAAATCCCCTTTTTGGCTTCTAAAACAAACGGCTGCAGGCCTCTCTTGATTTCCTTCCGCCCAAAAATTCCCAAAAATTCGGCGCAAAAGGGAGAAAACGAAAAAAGAAATAGGGAAAAAGGTGGGCCCCCTCCCATTTCATTTCCCAGGCAGCTCAAAGGCGAAATGTGGAGGAGGGCAAATGCATCCACCAGCCACCACCCAACATTTTTCCCCTCCAAATCTTCCCCATCATGAACAAAAACGCAAAAATAGCAGCCAGCCCCCAATTGGGAGGAAGAAGAGTATATCCTTCAAATCTTCCATTCCTTTCCCCTTCGGCGCTGTTCCACCCGGCAATTGCGCCTTCCTTCCTTCCATTTCAATTTTTTTCGTCGCTTTCCCTGCCAATTTCAACAGCGGCATTCCTCTAAAAAAGAAGGGAATTCCCTCTTCTCCACCAAAGGATTCTGGCATTCTCCATTAGCCGGGGGCCTGTTGCCCCCAAATTCTCCGCCGAAAAATGCCTCACTCAACCAAATTGGTTTCACATGCCCCCTGCCCCCATGAACCCTTTTCAATTTTGGTTACGCTAACCAAAAAATTAAATTATACGAAAAAATTCATGGATGCAAATTATGCAGAAAATTGACCCAAAATTTAATTATAGGAATTTTGCATAAATAAATTCAATGCGTTATCATTTATATCAATCATCGCCGCAATCCATCCATTCCATTGCCTCCTTCCTTCCATCGCTTAACACCATCCATCCATTTTCCCCACCAAAATCATAATCAAAGTCATCACCCAATCCCCCCCCCCCTCCTCCATTCCACCTTTTGTTCCAAAGAGACGCCGCATAAAAATAATCCACACTAAAAAAACAAATGTTCGCCGCAAAAGAACAACCAATTCTACCTTTCCTTTTCTCCCTTTTTGTTTTTATTTCCCCATCCAACAATTCACAAAAGTCAACTTTGCCATTTGTCATTCCCCTTTCCTTTGAACATACTAATCTGAATTTAATGTTTTTTAGATTTCCTGTTTTACAAATCAATTATTGGATTTGAAATTTCGGCAAAAAACAATTCAACAAAATTTGGCTGCAAAGAGTGAATTAATAAAAATGTCATTTCTACTTCAATTCTTCAATTTTTGGTTAATTTTTAAAATTTATTCCATTAAATTAATATTTTTTAATTTTAGTCGCCGCCTTCTTTACTTCCGTCGAGTTGGTCTTTCTCTCTTCCTTGTTGCCTTCGCTTTCTTCTCAATTTCCCCTTTGGAATTGGTAAACGTGAAGAATTGGGGTCCCAAAAAAATTTTTTTTTTAATTTTTCAAAAATTGCTATATGGGGGTTATTTGAGGTGCTGAGCACGAATCTGACATCCATTTTGCCATATCTGACCATCTTGGTAAGATATTGCCGACTTTTACCAAGAAAAAGGGAAGGGGGGATCAAGGGCATTTTAGGCAAAATTTTTATATGGTCAATATATAGCTCAATCAACGCAGCTCAGTGAGCTGAATCTAATGGTACCATTTTTATTGAATAATATTGCAATATAAGCAAGTTATGATCAAAAGAAAAATTTATCTTAGTAAGATATTTAGAGCTCTAACTTGAGCGAAACGCAATATTATTCAATAAAAATGGTACCATTAGATTCAGCTCACTGAGCTGCGTTGATTGAGCTATATATTGACCATATAAAAATTTTTGCCTAAAATGCCCTTGGTCCCCCCTTCCCTTTTTCTTGGTAAAAGTCGGCAATATCTTACCAAGATGGTCAGATATGGCAAAATGGATGTCAGATTCGTGCTCAGCACCTCAAATAACCCCCATATAGCAATTTTTGAAAAAGTAAAAAAAAAATTTTTTTGGGACCCCAATTCTTCACGTTTACCTTGGAATTGGCACTCGGTCATCCATTTGCCCAGGGAAATTTGTTCATTGTCTTCCACCCGTCGAGTGGTCATTCCACCGAACAGAATGCACAAATGGCCAATCTCAATCATTCACTTTGGTTTGTTTTTCTGGGCAAAATTTAAATTTGACCTCCATTTTAAGGTGTCAAGCGACCGAAAATTCCATTGACCGTTTGCAGATCAAGGAGGCAAAATTTGGTGAGTTTCTTTGGCATCCAACTGTGCTCAATTCAAATTCATTCAATTTTAGTTCGCATATTGCCAAAACCGGAGACAGTGCTTCCAGCGAGGTCAGTCAAAAATTCATTCAATTCTATGTTTGGATGACCTTGAAAAAGATTGAAATATTTTATCTTTATCCATTCATTAGATACAATCGGAAGAATGATCGTGCTTTCCTGGATTTTGCTCCCTTTTCTGCCTCGGCAATTGGAAAATATCGATGCGAAATCACAACGGAGGATGATGAGAATGTGACCGGCAATTTGTTCGTCTATATGCGTCCAATTTTGGTCAACAAAATTCGATTGGATCAGGCAGAGGAGAATAATTCGTAAGTAAAATGGGGAGGTTTTTTTAATATAGATTTTTTGCAGGTTTGCTTGGATTGGGCCGGTCGTGAAAGTCAATGAAGGCGACGAAGCGATTTTGACTTGCGAGGTCGCTGGTTATCCTCTGCCCCGAATTCAATGGTTCAAGGATGGAGAGCCACTCAGTAAATTAAAATTTAAATATTTATAATTTATTTAAATTTTTAGACACCACCGCCTTTCTGCCCGATGAAAATGATGGTCAATATGCAACATTGAAATACCAACTGATCGCTCAATCACTTCACATTTTGCGTGTGGACCAAAATGATGAAGGAAACTACAAATGTGTTGCAACAAATTCATTTCCACTTCATGTGGACGAAAAATACAACAAATTCCAAGTCACTTTTGAGCAAAATCTTCAAATGACGAGTGAGTTGGAGACAATTTTGGGTTCATTAATAATTTCCACTTAAATTTATAGCTAAATTGTCTTGGCTTCTTCCATTGCTGATCATCATTTTCGGTTTGATCATTTTGGGCTTCATTATTCTTGGCTGTTCTCGATGGAAGCAATATAATGTGGCACAAAATGAGTAAGTCCATTCATTTATTATAAATAAATTTATTTAATTCACATTAAGGAGGGAATTGGGCAAAAAGGGAGTGGCTGACGGTCAAAAACTTCGATTGGACCATGACGATGTGGAGGATTAATTTATTATTGGAATAGAAGGAATGAAGGATGAGTGCCTGAGGCCGGTGTAATTTTGCAATTTACCATTCAACAACTTATTTCTTTCGTCTATCAACAAATCCCTGTCTTCTCCCCTTTTACTCTTTAATTTCTTTTTGTTTTGTTTCCTCCCAAAAACGGCTTAAATCATCACCCAGTCAAACAATATTATTATTTTCATTCATTTTGCAAATTTCACTTGTTTTTTTTTTTTGTTCTTTGCACATTTTAAACCATTCATTTTCATCTATATAAAATAGATCCCCTTCTTCCTCTCATCAAAACATGACAAAGAACATCCCATCCAACACCTTCACCAAATTTGCCATCAATATTTTTTGTTTGTTTTGCATCAATCACAAAAATCCCCAAATTCATCATCAAATGTTTTTTCCACCTTTGAATATATTTTGCAAAAAAAAATAAATAAAATTTATTCTCTTTGATTTGTAATATAAAAATAGAATTGGGAGCATTCACACAATATGAAAAAATCTTGATTTGAGGAAATTATTATGAATGGATGAATGGAAAAATACATTAATGAATATCACAGAGAATTGGAGGCAAATAAAGGCCAAGTTTAAATGGGAACATTCTTCTTCATCCATCCATCCATCACCAATCTTGCCAATTATTTTGCTGCTTGTCGATTGCCGGTTTAGCCTTTTCCGCCAATTTCCGTGTTGGTGGTGCCACCGCCATCTTCTGCTTTTGTTTTGGTTCTGCCTCTGTTCCCCTTTGTTGCGATATTTGTTTGGCCACCGTTGCAAAATTGCCTTCACTCCCTCCTCGACTGCTCATCATTGTCGGCGGTTTTTCCTCATCCAACCCCAACAAAAGATCCAAATCTTTGTCTAATAAAATGTGAATATTTAAATTGGAAAAAGCCAAAAAAATTAACCAACCAATTTGTTGCTTTCTCGGTTCCACTGTCGATTTTTTGATTGTTCCTCCTCCCAATTTCATCGCAGCGCCACCTCCTCCTTTTTTGGCCACTGCTGGTGAAGAACTTTGACTCTGCCTTTGTTGTTTGTTTTGTTCACCAATTCCAGTGGCCAATGAGGATGAAGACGTTGTTGTTGAACTCAATGAATATGGAGGATTCAGTTTCAAGCCGCCAGCTGCCATTTTTGGTGATTTCGGCTTTGGACTTGGCGTTGAACTCTTCAAAATGATGCAAAATTTATTCAAATTTATGCTCCCAAAACCAAACCAACCTCTTCCCTGACGGATTCCCAACCCTCGATGTTGATTTCATCGCTCCAAAGGGCATCTTCTCGACTTCCATTTCGTCCGCCACCAAAATCGCTAGCATCCTCACTTTTTTCCTCCTCCTCATCATCATCATCGTCCATTAATTCGCCCCATCCATCGGCTACCATTGACGTTTCCTTTGCGGAAATTGATGAAGATGAGGAAAATGAGCCGCCTCTTCTTGGGGCCATCGCCCTTCCTTTAGGCTCTTCTTCCATTTTTGTTGTTTGCTTTTCTTCTTTCACCGCCGCCGTCGGTTTTCCTCCCAATTGCTCTTTGGCCGTCGCTGTCGCTGATGTCCCACTGCTGGATTTGTAGAATTTGCCGGAGATTGTTTTGATGGCCCATCCGGCCCATTGAGGGACCTTGAATATTTTTGGAATAAATTTATATTTATGGTACTATTGCAGTTTACGGGATGGATGGGAAAAGGATGATGAAGATGAAGGAGTGGGAAGACAAAGAAAAATGATGAGGATGATCGATGATGATTGAAGAAGAAGATAATTGTGAGGATGATGAAGAAGATAACAAAGAAGATGAATGAAGAAGATCATCCTAAGTCAGTTCATCGCTTCTTCTTCATCATCATCGTCATCTTTTTTTCCTTCCACCTTCCATTCCGTAAACTCCTTAAACATATTTTCGTTAAATTTACTTTATCGCCGCTCAACAATCCGCCTCTGCCGCCAGCCTTCACTTGGGCCTCCAATTCGGGGATTAATTCCGGATTGTCGCTGGCCTTTTGCAATTTTTCCAGGAATCCTCCCATCGCTTTGAATGCATGTTCACGGACCTTTAAAGGATATTTAAAATGTTTTGAATTAATTCCTTCCCAATTTTACTTGTTTTTCTGGGTCCACCGTGAGTGGCGCCAAAGAGGGCAAAACTTTTTGGGCGACTTCGGCCAATGAAAAATATTGTTGGGTGGCTGAAAGTGCAATGACACCGGCCATCCGAGCTGGCGGGAATGGGTCGCGGAGTGCTCGGGTGAAGGCCGAAATCAAAATCCGCTGACGATGGCTGGCATCAATGAAACAGCCAATTTTTCCAAGGCACTTTAAATGGAAGAGATAAAATAAGGAGAAAAATGTGACTCACGATTGTTGTATTCGTTCGAATGCTCGGCTCCGGATCGGATCCTAAAATTAAATTGAAATTAAAAGGAAGAATTATCTGACCTTGAAGTCTGGCCAAATATTTCATTAAATCCGTGTTCAAATTGTTGTAATTCAATTTTTCCGCAAAAACGACCATCGCCTTCACTGTACTTTCTCGAATGGCCGCATTTGAATCCAAAAAGCCGGTCACCAAATTTCTGTAAAAAAACAATTTGAATTTTTAAAAGAATTAAAAACTAACGAATAAATTTTTTCATTCACAATTTGAGGTTTTAAATGGCCCGCAAATTCGTCGATTCGTTCCAACAATTTGACACTAAAAATTAATTAATTTACAATATTAAATTAATGGGAAAGTACCGAGTGGTTCGATCGGTTGAGCCGAACAATTTGACAAGGCATGGCACAATTCGCTGTTGATACTAAACAATATAATAAATTAATTAAATTTAATTATTTTAACCTCTTCCTCTTCCAATAATTTGCCCAATTTGAACATTGGCACCAAAATGTGGGCACCGGCATCCCCATATTCATATGTCTAATTATTGATGGAATTATTATTAATTAATTTAAATTTACATGAATTAGTTTGGGCAATATTTTATTTCGACCAATGTCCGCCGGGAAAAGATCCAAATTGGAATTTAAATGCACAAAAAATGATTGTTTCTCGCCGGCCTCCCGAATTTGAAATTCATCCAAAAAGAGAAGAGTATCGACGAATTTGTTCTTCATAAAGCCACCAACGGCTCGACATTCTAAATCCGATTTAATTAAATTAAATTCAATCTCGAAAATTATTTAAACCATTGAGAATGTCGGATGCGGCCATCACTGATTTTCCCCGCGCATTCAATTGTTTGAAGAGAGGATGCAATCGTCTTGGAATGGTTTGCAATGCACTGGGCCCATTAATGCCGCCATCCTCCCATTTTCGGCCGAATATTCGGACAAGGACCGTTGCCAAATCATTCAAATCGGTTTGAGGAGAACTGAACAAAATACAAAATTGGTTGGTGGATGAAAATGTTATTATTTTACCTTAAATTGCCAGAAAGATGGAAAGCGGCGAGTTTCCAATCGCCAGAAGCCGTCACAAAAATTGCATTCTTCAAATTATTTTGGGAAATTTTGGCTTCATTATGCAAAAATTTAAGACAATTCTAAAAAGTGAATTGGATAAAATGAATAAAACGTAATAAACCAGTAATTGGTAAATGCCCCAAGAGACGAGCAATTCTCTTTGCGTCTCCGTCAATTTGCTTTCTTCCAAATAAAATGCCAATGGTCGGCATGGTTCAGTGATTAAATAGAATGTATTTTCCACCTTTAATTTTAATTATCATCGACACATCTTTAATCAAATAAAACCTCAAGTGAATCAATGAATGTTAAAACATTTGGATGCCTCAATGTTTTCAATTTTTGTGCCTGGGCTTTGAGCGTTGAACTGGGTGATGTGCTCCAAAAACAAGTTGCCTTCTCCTGTGGTTCACTCTAAATATTTAATGTTGGAATTGTAGAATAAATGTTGAGAAATCAAAAACCTTTTTGCAACTTTTTCCAATAAAAATGTCCTGTTGGGTTGTGAAAGATTCGGTCGGCAATTCATAAGGGAAAGTTGTTCTCGGATCTCGAGAAAAGAACGAACTGAGCATGGACGACATTACATTTAAAAATCAAAATAATTTTACTCTATCTTGATAAATAAATTTATGTTTAGACTCCAAACTTTAGGCATTCTTTTTAAAATATTATATTCGAAATTCAATCGATTAATTAAAAATAGGCAATAACATTTATATATTTATTCAAATGAACTGGAAAAAACAAAAAAAAATGGAAAAATATTACAACAACAAGGTGAATTCAGGACAAAATAATACAATGTGAATGGGAGAGGGGGAATATCACGATTCGTTGGCATCACATCTTCATTTCTGGGATCTGGCGCTGGCTCCACTCCTGTTTGTCCTGCTGCTCCAATCGTAGGGTTGTTCCAGCGTGCAGTTGCATCTCTTCGCCACTCTTTTGACCATATTGCGCATCCAGTCGTAGTCCAAATTGTCCACGTAGTGTTGTTTTTGAAGATATTCGCAGATCCGCTGGAGCTCCACTTCCTGAAAAATTAAAATTGAAAAATAAATTAAATGCAAAAAACTTTCCACCAACCTCTTGATTGAAAAGCCGGGTCGGATCCTTCATCGCTCTCTTCTTCATCTTCTCCACTTCTTTCCTGTCGTCCAATTCGTGCCAGGGGAGCCGCTCCGCCTTGATCATGTCCGCGATCATGTACAGCCAGCTTTCGCAGTCGTCCTTCCGGCCTAGCTCCTCTTGGTTGTGCGTGGCGATTGGCGCAAAGCGGACCGTGCCTTTGAACTTGGTTTTCTGCCTCGGCGTCAGGATGGCCCCATTGTTGTCCAAGAAACGTCGTGCAATGCCAAAATCGACCTGGAAAAGGAGGAGAAACATTAATTTTGATTAAAAAGTTGTAAATAAGTACCAACCATGTAGATCCTGTGCCAATTCTGCGTCCGCGGTAGGCCAATGACAAAGTTCGCCGGTTTGATGTCCTATGAATTTTAAAAATTAGATTTTAAAGATGAAATAAAATAAACATACCTTGTGGATGTAGCCCATTTCGTGCAGACTTTTGATCGCTCCCAACGCTTCTATTGCACAGTAGAGGCCGGTATTTTTGCTGAAAAAGAAAAGAAATTATATCGAGAACTTTTAATTAGTATTTTAAAGTCACCTGAACACCCTGTTTGGTTGACTCTTTTTGATGTCGGCCAGTGACTCGCCCAGAAGAGACATGACGATGAACATGCTGCGCCGCCCAGTGCATTGGTCGTAGAAAGTCGGGAAATATCTTTGCCATTCAACGTCATTGGCTGCCTTTTTTAGAACCTGCAAAAAAAAACATTCGTGTATTTTCTTTCCCAAACCCAATCATTTACCTGCGTTTCCATGAAGAGCTTGTAGTGATCTCGATTGGGCTCCCGCTCTTCGTTCTTGAGTGCATAATATCGTCCGTTGTCGGCTGCTTCGACCCTGTACACTGCTCCATATCCGCCCCCAGCAATCTTGTTGATGATGATGAACGTACGGCCAGAGTCCCTGAAAAATTGGTGAAATTAGATTGACTGAAAACAATTAAAAGTAAACTGACCCTGTTAGTCTGTGTCCTGTTTCATACTCGTTCCTTTGTGACGTTGTTGACATTGGGTTGAGTTGATTTGTCGTCGTTGTTATTATGGGTTGATGAGCTGCTGGTTCGTAGTCGTAGTTTAGCGGAAGAATTTGCCTGCTTTTATATGAATTTTTCACGGGACATTATGGTATCAGTAATTTACATCTATCTCAAAATTGTAGAAAAATCAATATTTTTATAATGTATTGTATATTTCAGACTGGTTATGTATACTGTCCCGTGAAAAATCTCATATAAAAGCAGACAAATTCTTCTGCTAAACCACGACTACGAACCAGCAGCTCATCAAACTACTCAACACCAATACAAACAACGGAGATGAAGAGCAACGAAAGACGAACAATGCAACCGGCCAAGAATGCACCTCAACAACGACCACAGCAACAGGTAAAAATCATGTATAAAACCATCCTACTTTTATTAATGCATCCCTTATTTTCAGCGCAATGCACGATACGAGGCAGACGCAGAACGAGCAGTAGCAAGGAGGGCTTCAGTGATGAACTTTCGGCAGCAACAAGGAGGAGATGCACCACAAACACGTCAGGCAAGATTCCAATTCCCTGCTCATCAACCAAATCAAAGCCGAGAAAGCATTGCACCAGCGGCCAACCAGAATCCAGTTCAACAGTGGTTCCACGTGTTCATCAAGCAAGGAGGCTGCAGGCGCGTCCGGCAACGATTCGTCAACGACCTGTGCAACTACAAGGCAGATGGAGCAACTAAGGCCTTTGATGATGAGAACAACGCCGAATTCAACCGCTACTCGGATGTGCCACTGCTCGACAACACGCGGATAAAATTGCGTCAAGGCCCTGGAGGTAGTTTAACCAATTTGAATTTCATTCTATTAATTTTGTTTTTTTAGGAAGTGACTACATCCATGCCTCGCTCGTCAAAGGAGCCGACTTCCCCATCATTTGCGCACAAGGGTATGGATTACAATTTTAATTTTTTCCCTAAACATCAAATTTTTAGACCAGTCGAAGAATCAGTCGAGCGTTTCTGGATCATGATCGTCGAGCAAAAGTGCAATGTGATCGTCCAACTCTGTCAAAATCAAGAAGATGGCAAAGAAAAGTGCTACGACTATATTCCCAAGAAGCAACGCAATTTTGGCAGTGTGAACGTCAGGATCAAAGAGGAGCCAAAGAAGATTACCGCCCTTCCGTCAGTACGCAGAACAGTCGTCGAAGCAACCTTCAAAGGCAGCACAGTTCAAGTAAGTGATTTTCAAAATATGAACCACCAAATATTTTATTTTCTATTATTTCAGGTGTGTCACTATTTGTACGATGGATGGCCCGACCATGATGTGCCGCTGTCGCCAAAGGATTTCCATCAATTGCGAACTATGGTGCATGAACAGGCCACAACGAAGCAGTGCCCTGTCGTGGTCCACTGCAGCGCCGGAATTGGTAAGTGACTGGGAAACATTCTCCATTAAATTCAATCTAAACCCCAATAATTTTCAGGTCGAACTGGGACTTATGCCGCAATCGAAGTAGCAATCAAGCAAGTGATCAAAAACAACAAATGTGTGCAGATGGCCGACATTTTCTGTCATATCCGAAAGCAAAGGGCATTGGCAATACAAACCGATCTTCAGGTGGGTGATTTTTTGTATTTTAAAACAAATTTCTAATGTTTTAATTTTCAGTATCTCTTCCTGCACCGGGCCGTCGTGGATGCTGCCTTGAACGCTGGCCGATTGAGACAAGAGGACCGCACCGAAGTGGACAAGTTCCGGGAGGAGTACGGCACCCTGATCGTCAGAAAACGCAAAGAACGCCGGGACATCATGGCAAAACGCAAGGAGAAGGCGCAATGATGAATAAACAAAAAGAAAAAAAAGATGTCATTGAATCATATTGCATTGTTGTATATGTAATTTCCATTTCCATATTGTATTGTTGTATATGTAATTTCCATTTCCATATTGTATTGTATTGTATGTCTAATTTCTTTGTTTTTTTTTTCTGAATAAAGATATAAAATACAATTTTTTGTTGATTTATTGGTTTGAATATTAATGAGCAGATAGAATTTAGTCTTTAGTATGGGGGAGAAGAATTACCCATTTAATTTCGAGAATACGATTCGATTTGTATTGTTGTTTATGTCTTCAATGAATAGAAGATATTAGCTCTTGAATGAATGGTTTGATACTTAATGGTTTTGGCCATTCAACTTTGAGAATAAAGAGGCCTTTCCATTTCTCCCCCTTTCCTTTACACCATTGACGTATTCACATTCCCATTCAATTCATTCATTTCCTCCTCAATTCAATTGAGCAATTTTCGCTCATCACAATTTTTAACCATTCCTTTCATTCCCATTACTTAGCAGTAGGTCATTAATTACTGCCACCAAATATTTTCCGTCTCATCTCGGAAAAATAAAAATGTGCAAGTGCAATTCTCCATTTCCATTCCATTTTTGGCCCCTATTTATTTGTCTGATTTTGTCTTCCACATTTGCTGCCCAAGAACCGAAGGATCAAACAGATCCTGACAATCCTCGTTAGTTTATTATTTATTAATTGTTCAATGATTTTTATAAATTCAGGCTGTTCTGAACCTCGAGATAAAGGCGCACCCTGTCCACATGAAGGGACCGCTCCTTCCAAACAATTTTACTACAATTCACAAATGGGAGTTTGCCAGCCATTCCTTTTCAAAGGCTGCGAAGGAAATTCCAATCGATTCGATAGTGCCAATGAATGCAGCAAAGCTTGTGCCAGTTCTGCCAAGCAGGACAGCTGGGTACTCGGTGATTTAAAATTCATTAGAATAATAATTATTGCCCATTTTCCTAATAGCCGATCGATGCAATGCAAAACATTTGATTCCCGATGGACACTACATTGAATGTCGTGGACAAGCATGCCCTGAAGAGCATGACTGCCGCCAAGGAGTATGTTGCCCAACAAAAGGTTACTCCCCCATCTTAACATTTTTAAATCCATTCAACATTTAAGCCCATGTCTGCTCTCTTCGAGATGACACTGGCACATTTGCTGAAGGTGTGCCCGATAAACCACGGTGCACAATTCTTTCTTAACCATCCAAAATTACCATATAGTTTTTCAGATTTGCATGGAACGCAGAAATCAAGTCTTGTTGGCGATTTTCCTACTACGGGGCCAAAGGAAACTACAACAATTTCCCAAACTTCCATGATTGTATGGCATTTTGTGGAGGGACTGGACAAGGAGCGAATACCAATGATGAGAGAAAGCAAAATGGAACTAACTAATTAAAAATACATTCATATTCATGAATATTGTCAATAAATAGTGTTAATTCTTTTATTTCACATTAAAAAATAATAGAGTGGAAAATTCAAAAAGAGGGAAAATAATGAAGAAAAGAAAGCTTTGAAGGAAAAGGAATGGACGTGAAATAATTGGGAAATAAAATGCAAATTAATGTTAATTAATTGTTGGCTGATTTCTTCCGGCGTGCAATCGGAGATGGCAGCGGTCCATTCAATTCCATCTCTTCAAATGGCAAGGGTTGTTGTCGTTCATCATTATGATCCCTTAAAATAAAATAGTTAGGTATAAAAATGTTTGTGATGAAAGATGAACTGACCTGAACCATTGGGATAATTTGCCAAAATTCCTTTGCATCCAGCGCATGTTCGTCTGTAGCACTTCCAGCCTTTGTTTGAATACATCCAAATTTCTGTTTAATAAAATATTTTAATAAATTTTGTTCCATTCTTCCAACCTTGTTGTTCTCTGATTATCCCTCAGAAATTGTTGCACTTGATCAATGACTCGCTGCGATTTGCCCACAATCGATGAGGATATGATCGACCGAAGCAGGGTTTGCTGATCCTTGAAACTAAATAAGGAAATAAGTTGATGAAAGAATTTGCCCCATTATTTTGCTTACTCTTCATAAATTTGTTCCCAATGGTCGATGAAAAAGTCGAGGATAATCTTTTTGCCTATTATCCGACTGCCGACATGGGTGAACACCGAGGGCTTGTCCTGAAATCGAATCACCGTGCTGTGGACGTCGCTTGCCATTGCCAGCAATCTAAAAGAGAGAGTGAATTATATCAAATAATCAATAATGAATAATTTATTCTTCCCGTTACTTACTTTTTGAGGGTGTATGTGTCACGGGAACAGGCCAATGCCACCAGCAGCCTTTCTTTTTCCACCTGGACTGTTTCACGTCGGAACAGTGCCAGCACCAAGTCCCAATCCTCCTCCGTCCCATAATGCACTCCCTCGCAATATGCCAATGTCCGAAATGGAACCGGCACTTTTGAGCATTGACTGGCCATTTGCCATCTTCTCTCCGTTCCATTGCCCGGTGCGGATGGCTGACATCGATGCACAAATTGTTGCTTATAAATGTCCAAAATTGCTGAAATGCATCGGAGATCGCATAATGTGCACATTCGCTGGACAATCCGCTGACGAAGCAAACTAAAAAAATTCATTTATAAATAATTTTGAATAGATGATGATTACTCCTTGAAGAAATGCTTTTCCTCATCGCCCATTTCCCATTCATTAATTTTGTCCAATTCTTGCTCGAATAATGCACCAATGATGGATTTTATGTAGGCCTGAATAGAAAGATGAATACCCAAAATAATGATTTAATAATTAACCAACCCGCATATCCTCTGCTTCCGGTTCATCTTCAAAATAATTTTGGATTGTGGTAAAGCCGGTCAATGCCATCTCCCATGGTGGATATTCTTTCTCGGCCGCCAAATAACGCGTCAAATTCAATGCTGCCTAAATTTGAAAATTATTCAAAATATTTTCATTATTTTTTACTTCATATGGAACATAGCCGCCCTCTGCCAGTGTAAATGTGTCGTCGATTATTCGAACCCGACTCGCCATTGAAAGTTTCTATAAATTGAATATTCCATTATAATAAAATAATTGAACCAACCAAATGGTCCCGGAGCAACAATTGTCGAATTCGTTCCAACTCTTCCGGCCCATATTGCACTCGATAGAATCCTTGGGAACGACTGTTCAGCACCAAAACATCCTCCGGTGCTGTGGCCGTCAAATTGCAATCCAGCCGAAGCCATTTCATCGTTTTCTCCGTTCCATTTTGACTCCACCAAATTGGCACATCCCAACTTGGATTTGGATTTTCTTCTACCTTTTTGGCCCCACCAATGCTGCTGCCATTTCCATTGCTGTTCAATGTTTGCTGTGGTTGATTCCGATGCCGAAGGTCTCTTCCAATCAATTTTGTTGAATTGCCGCCGCCGCCATGGTCCAAACGGAATCGTTGTTGGGAAAGAGAAACTTTGTTTGGTGAGATTCGATTCATCTGTAAGTGTTCAGCAAAATTAATTTTCCATAAATTTTTCATTTCAACCTGTACAACTGGATAGCCCGTTTGTTCGGTCCAATGTTTTGCGAATTGTTTCACACTGAATGGCGCCCCATCGGCATCCCGCAATTCACTGGGCACCGCCTCGGTCAGCGCATCCCAGAGGTCGGAATGTTCAGCGTTGCGATATTTGAAACGATTCAAATAAATCTGCCAAAATTATTCAAATAAAATTCAAATCCAAATAATTTAACTTACATTTAAACCCTTTTTGAATGCCTGTTCCCCCATGACCGCCCGAATCATCCGAAGCACACTTGCCCCCTTGCTGTAGGTGATTGAGTCGAATGCTTCACTGACATCCTCGGCTTTGCGAATTTCGAAGAAAAGTGGATGGGATGTTGCCCGTGAGTCGCGATCAAAGGCCGAATCCAGCGCCTCGACCAGGAAATAGTCCTGCATTCGGAATTGGCCATCGCTGATTGCATCCGTGCCCAAATATTCCTAAAAAATGCAATTAAAATAATCTCAAATATTGGAAAAACCATAAGTGTAGCGAATCCTTCGTTCAGCCACAAATCACTCCACCATCGCATTGTAACCAAATTTCCAAACCATTGATGGGCCAATTCATGTGAAACCACCGAGGCAACCGCCATTTTCTGTTGGGCCGTGTACAATTCGGGGCTGTAGAGCAAATATTTCTCTCGATAAGTAATCTATAAATTATAAATAAATAAATGAATGGACAAATTTAAAATCAAAACCAACCAATCCCCAATTTTCCATCGCGCCGGCCGCAAAATCTGGGAATGCCATCATGTCCTGCTTTGGCAATGGAAATTCGATGCCATAATATTCCTCGTAGAATTCCAGGACTCGAATGCCGGCTTGCAATGCATAGGAAGTCAAATTGATTGCATCTTGTCGGGACCAAATACGGAACTGAAAATAATCAATAATTAATTTAAAATATTGATTTGTTCTCACCCGAGTGCCTCGTTTTGTGTGCCCTTCGACATATTCAAAATCGGAAACGACCAGCGCCAGCAAATATGAGGACATTGGCAATGTTTCGTCAAAATCAGTCCGTAGCCAGTCTTCTTCATCCCTAAAAAACAAAAATAAATATTCCAATTTATTTGAATATTTTACGTCTGTATGCCCTCATTCAACTCTTTAGCATTGCTCACTGCTTTAGACCCAATTGGATGGATTACACTTAGCCGATAAATTGCCTTGAATTGAGGTTCATCAAAGCAAGGGACCTGCAAAATTAAAGCATATTAAAAATGCCTCCAATTTCATGCAACCAACCATTCTTCGCGCATCCGTTGGCTCCATTTGGGTGACTGCCGCACATTTTTGTTCCCCTGAGAGAGTGGTGTAGGAAGTCAGGTAGAGGCCAGATAATTTGGAGGCAATTGGCCCAGAATAGGGAATCTTTAAATTTAATAAATTTAATTAAAATTTGTGTGCAAATTGCCTGGAAAATGAATTGTTCTTCCGGCTCCAGCTGAGCATCCAAATCGAAGAACACTTTCTCTCTTGGTTCATCCACTCGAATTCCAATCACTTTTGGCATTGGTCCCCCCCCATCGTCCACTTTGCTCAATTTGTATTTGCTCAAATTCTTCAGGTCAAATTGCAATTTCAGTGCATTCAATTCAATCCGCCGGGTGCTCCGATCGACGCGAATTTTCACCAATAAATTGCCTTGGAAGCTCAAATTTCTTTCCGCTGGAATTTGTGCCCCAAAGCCGGGAACATTGACACGTAAACTCAAATTGTACCAAATTGGGCATAACTTAAAAAATAATCAAAATAAATTAATTCATTTTTAATTCTTACCTCTCCGGATAATCGCAATTCTTCGGCACCCGGTTCTTCGGTCTGTTTATGGCCATTCTCGTCAATTTCTTCAAATTCTTCACTGCTATTATTTTCCGTTGATTCTGATGATTCATTTGTTCTTCCTGATGATGGGGCAATCACAGATTTGCCGGGTTTTCGATGACGAATGCTAAAAAAAATTAAATGGGCATTTATTTCAAATCCCTTACAATTCAATTCCGTCTCTTTCCTGTCCATTTTGAATTCGTCCAACCAATTTGGCCATTTCCGGTCCATGTGCATCGGATTGGGCCAATTCCGCGCGGATTGCATCTTTTGTGAGCAGAAACGTGGCAAGAATGGCGCCAAGGAGAAGGGTGATGAAAATGAGCAGTGCCAACAAAGCCTGGGCCCTCGAAAGGGTTAAAGCCGTTTTTGAGGCCGACGATGGGCATGAATGGGAATGGCGAGGCCTTTGTTTGTTTGAGGCTGATGGGATGGAAGAGACGGATGAAGAAACTGGCATTCCTTTGGAATTGTTGAGCTGCTGGTTTTGTTGATGAATTTGATGGTATGAAGGGGGCGGCGGGCCGTTTTGTTGCTGAAAATTGTTGGAAATTATTATTAAATTAAATATTAAAATTAATAAATTTTTTTATTATTTTTCCCTTCATTTATTAGCCATTATAAAATTGGACAATTAATTGAGTAAATGGTCAAAATGGGTGGGGGGGGGGGGGTATATGAAAATAATAGGAAGATGAATGAATGATGTGATAATGGCGGAAATACGAGCACATTTTTGATTGTGATGATTTAGGAGGGGGAACAAGGAAGCAAAAAAAAACCCAGCCGGTCCCGGTCAATTCCTTAGCATTTGGCCCAAAGTCGAAGAACATCCTGTTTTTTCCGTTGCTCTTCAATTCATTCATTTGGGTGGCCATCCACCCATTTCCCTTTCCCTTCCTACTTTTTTGCGGTTGCGTGATCCTCTCCCTTCCCATTCCTTTCCTTTAAATCTCGTCAAAATTTTATAGAGAAGAAAATGAAAAGGGAAATATTAATGTTGGCGCCCGTTTTGTCCACACAATTTTGTGAGGAGCAAAATTATGCGGGTCGTCGGCTATCCTATCCATCCAAGGGTGAAGGCGGTTAAAATTTAAAAGAACCATAAAGAAGGAATAGTTTTGGAGGAATTTGAGGAAGATGGGGTAGTGGAAGGGATAATGCATTTTGGACAAAATGATGCCCCCAAGGGATGGTGGGAGGGGGCAAAGGAATTTTCTGCATTTTCCGCCCAATAGACTAATCCATATTGTCCCCAATTTTCTACATTCTCCCCCTTCCATTTTAGTCCAAATTTGGAGAATGAAACTCAAATTTAGTCATCAAAATTAGATTGATCAAAAAGGGGGAGAAGGGAGCTTTTTTGCTGTGAATTTGTTTCAATTTTTAACAAAGGATTGAAGTGGGTGGGAATTAATTGATTGGAAAATGATTAATGAATAGATTGGATGATGACATTTTAATTAATAATTTTTTTTGTGTGTTTCGAGACAATTTTGGAATTGGAGTCTCACATTTTTGATTAATTTATTAAGTTAATATGAAGGAAAGGTTTTGCAAAATTGTGGCTGTCTGTCAAACATTTTCCCTTTGCTAAAGGACCAATCCCACACTTATTTTTGCTTTTTTCCCGTTGAAAAAATAATTGTTCCCCTCTTTGAAAATGGCAAACCCCTTTAAAACAAGCCCTGTGCCACTTCTCGGGATGACAGGGAATTTTAAATGGAGAATTTCTTTCCTTTTAAATTCCTACAATTGTTTTGGCGGTTATTAAATATGTAAACAATTTTTTGATATTTTGTGATTTAAAAATAATGGCCAAGCCATAATCGCCGAATGAATTCCATTTTAACAAATATAATCCCCATCTAAACGGACACAAACACAATGGAATATTTTTACCAAAATTGGATGAATTGGACAGGTCATAAAAATTTTAAACAAATTTTTTATTGCCTATTTTTGGATTTTATTATATTTTTTAAATAAAAAAAACTAACCATATTTTTGTGATTTGCATCCAAGCCCATATCCCGAAGCGGAATTGAAGCTCTTCGTCGTTGTTTTTGTTCCTCTTGTCCGGCACTGCTGGGCAACAAATCCACTTGATGCAATTCAACTCCTTCCTCTTCGCCCTCCTCCGTCAATGAAAACGGTTCCTGGTCCTGCTGGGTGGTTTGCGAAAATGACAGGGAAGTGCTGGTTGGAGAGGATGCAGAGCTGCTGGAAGATGGGCGTTTGTTGTGATGGTGCACGGAGGAAGTGTCCGAAATTGTAGCGAAAGAGGAATTGGTATGGACCAGCAAGGAACCAAACTAAAAAAATGGAGGAAATTTAATGAATTGATGAGTGGGTGATGTGTGATGGCCGTAAAGAAAACTAATTAATAATGTTAAGCCATTTTTATTTTTACCATCTTGTTGAAATTATAATATAAAAAAAGAGGACTTAAACTTATAAAAAAACCGAAACCTAAAGTTTAGAGGTGAGGGCTGGGCATGCATTACGATTAAATCATGCGATCGACGCGACGATCCTCAAATGCTCAAATAAAAAAAAATCAATAATTGGATGAATTGTCATTCATATATGAAAAAGTATTTTTTAAGTACAGTAAACTTTGTAACCAAATTTGCTTTTTCTTATTAGTGTGCAACATATTTGTATTGAACGGAGTTAAATGGAAATTACTCCATGGAAACTGACTCAATTTTGTTGATACGAAATAAAAAGAAGAGGGAAGAACTAAAAAAAGTAAGGATGGCTGATAAGTGAAGTGCGCGGACCCTATTCCAGAAACTGGACCGGAACTGCTGGACGGAACAAGTGAAATTTCCCAGTCCATCTATCTCCCCATTCTAATGATTAGTTGTACATTACATAATATAATGTCATTTGGATTTTTATTAGGTAGGTGGAATGAATGTTTAATGGATTTTGGCGCAATGGATTGGATGCGCATCATCCTTTTACTCTTTCCATTTTCGACAAAATTTTTGTCTGTCAATTTTGTGTCAATTCTCAATTCTATTCATTTTAACAATAGAATGTTTGTAATTTTTGCAATAAAAGGTGATTAGGTGATTGGATTGACGGATAGAAATTAAAGGATTGGTGGATGGTGGATTCAACTAGTAGAATGATAAAGTATTCCCTTTGGCCAAACACAGATTGGTTTGTATAATACGGATAAATTTACTTACCCGCATTTTTTGTCGCCACAAAAGAACGATACGTCTTCGAATGCCAAAGGGCAACAAGGCACTCTGCTTTACCTCAACAATGCCGCCATCAGCCCCGCAGGAAGATGTCGGATTTGACATAAGCTAAATGGTGCCAAAAGATGATGATGAAGAATTATGCCGAGGGGAATGAATCACTTCGAAAGTGTTGTTCTTTTGTTCTTTGCGAGAAAGTTACTAAAATTGATGGTTTCCGTTTCCGGTCAAAAATGAAACATGCTGGAGGGGAAGAACAATTTTTTGGAATAAAAATTGAAAGGTGTGGGAATTGACCT
This sequence comes from Pratylenchus scribneri, assembly GCA_030063045.1. Lineage (NCBI taxonomy): Eukaryota > Metazoa > Nematoda > Chromadorea > Rhabditida > Pratylenchidae > Pratylenchus > Pratylenchus scribneri. The sequence goes on from JAQSEB010000033.1 coordinate 1,697,260, forward strand.
ATCCACAGATATGACGGGATGGATGATGTTAGAAATAACAAGTCATTCCATTCATTCATTCATATCAGCAATACACCCTTGGGGGATTGGTATATGGAGGAATGGGCTATGGCCATAATGTCCGCGTGTAGAAATGGAGGAATATCGATTCATTGCCGTGGCCAATGCCGCTGGCAAAATGCATAAAAGAGAATAAAATGTATGGAAGGAAGGAATGGCGGCGGTGGCATTCGACTTTGGAAGGCCGTTTAAAAAATTGAAGAGGAACGAACATTTCCAGCGGCGGAGTAAAAATTGTATGAAGGGGAATTAGAGTGAATTTGGGGATTATTGAAATGAATATTGAACGGAACGTATATAAATGGTGGTTGGAATTGGAACGGATGGAAACAATATTGAACATAAAACAGGGATTTGAATGAATTATTTGCAAAACTATATTGGAAATGAAGAACGGGAACAATTAAATTTAATTCAATAAATTTATTCAATTATTTCCATAATCCAAGATGATTGATGCCTAAATCACTCATCAATATATATTCTCGACTTGAAAATTTCGTTGATGATTCCACCCAAAATTGTCATTCCCGGAATAATTTTGGCCAATTATCTATCAAAGGTGGAAGAAGATGCATTCTCGCTGGATTAAATCCTCCATCAATTCGGCCTATTTCCAAAATGAAAACAGTTTTGATCGACGGTTCATTTGAAGAGGATCAATGTCACATACAAAAGAAATACAAAACAATTCGACCACTCATTCCCTCTCAATTCCTGAGGGCATATTCCCCACTTATTGTTGCCCTTCTCCTTGGACTTGAGCCCAATCCCTTCTTCCCGACATCTTTCATATTTGGCCAAAATAGAGGGTGTGGGGGAAGACGTGGATATTTGCGCAGCTTCTCCTCCTCCCTCCCTCGCCATTCCCTCATTCCCCAATGCTCACCTTCCAATTCCTTTAATGGCCCATTCCTCCCCCTTTTGGGCATTTTATTTATCCCAAATATCCATTTTTTGCTTCCCTCAAAAATCCATATATTCAATTTCACTTCCCAAAAAATTCCCAAGAAATCTTCAAATTATCCCGCAAAAAATGTTGTCTTTGGAATTTGTCGGTTTGATTTTGTTGTTCGCCATCATTCCGTTTGGCCAAAATGAGGATTTGAATGCCACAAATGGAACTTTGGCCATCAATGGCCCTCCGGCGGTCGAACAAGCAACGAGTAAGGAACATGGACACAATTTTGGAATGCCAATATATTTTCTAAAATGACTAACATTAAACCCCATTATTGGACACCGCATAACAAAAAGGGATATCCCAAAACCTTTTGCCATTTTCATACCGAAAAGGGACATTCCCATTCCCAATACCCCTTTTATATGGAAATATTCTCTCCAAGGTTCTTCACCGCCTCCATCAGTCCCTGCTGGCCCTCTTGAACGTCTTGGCGAATTTGCCAAATCCCTTTCGCCCTTTCCGTTGAACGCTTCGGCACCGGCACCTCCGATGGATGGAAATTTCACAAGTACCAGTCCTGGGGCAAATGGGGCCAATGAAATGACCACAAATGCAACTGGAGGTGAATGGATAGGGGATGGGATTTGGGCACATTTTCCATTAATCCAATATAAAATCCACTAATTTCCCTCCTCTTTTTGTAGCTTTCACTCCATACAATGTGACCATTTCGCCGTTGGAAATGCCGCCAACCGCCTCCACCAATTTGCCGCCAGCCGTTCCCGTGGCCGATCCAATTGATGGAGGCCAATCTCCTCTGCCTTTGGTGAACGCGACCACCTCCACCACAACCACCAGCCAGCCTCCACAACCGCCACCGCAACCTGCCTCCGCCCCAACATTCAACAACAATTTATGGGCATCAATGACATTTGTCCCAGTTTTTTTGATGCTTCTCATTGGTTCGATGATGATTTGAGGAGGAAGAATGCTTCCATTTTGATTTTGTGCCTTTCCATATTCATTGTTTCGGTGGTTTTGTCCCCTCTTTTCCCTTATCTTTGCATTTTTATTCCATTTTTGACGGATTAAATCTTTTATTGGGTTTATTTATTCCAATTTTGCTCATTTTTGTCCCCTTTTTTTATTCCTCTACAATATTCTTGGCATTCGGAATGTCGCAAAAAGTTGTTGAAATTTCCCCCCTTGCCAAAATAGCTGAATTTTATGCAGGCACCCAATTCTGGTGAATATCCAAATCGGCCATCATGTTGAAATTGTTGTCCGTCGGATTCATGGCCTGAATCCTGGCTGGAGAGACAAACTTGTTCTGCACAAAATGTGCCAAACAATTCAATTTATCCCTCACCCTTCTTTTGGCCCCACCTTTTGTTGGGCAACATTTTCCCCTGGGCGAACATTCAAATCCATTTTGTTCACATTTCTGCCCGTTTTCGTTGCAATTTTTCAATTCTTCCACCAAATTTGGTCTCCAAGGGGCATTGCATTGTTCCCCTTTAGTGGGAATTATTTAAAATCCATCATAATTTTATAAACCATGATCGGAGAATGAGGATGCAAAATTGTTGGATGGAAATGTGGAAAAGAAAAGGAGGAGGGGAAAAACAATGAAATTGAACATTGGAGGAATATTGGCCCAATTTGCTGAAATAACGAGAATTACATTCCGAATTTTATATGCCCCAGGGATCAATCAAACAAGAAAACATGAAAGAAGGGGAATGGATGAATGATTCTTTGACCAAAAACAAAACAAAATGGGTGGAAGGGAAGGAAATGTTGACAACGGGAGCAGCAGCAGCAGGTGTTTTGCTTGGAGGGAATGTGAAAGTTGGTTGGTTCTGCGCAATATTCATCAAACAAAGTAACAGACGGGCCTTTGCAATCGATGTGAAGGCGAAGGTGTGGGGGAGGCTGGCAATTATTTTGTTCAAGGCCATTGGAATTTAACGTGAAAAGGGCAAGGACGGGTTTTAATTGGAAGAATCGGACAAAACATGGAATTGGTCAATGATCGGGATCGGGATTGATTTTGGGTTACCAAAACATTTCCAATTTAGGGCAGATCCCCTCCCTCCTTCCACCCCTTTTTATCAGAAAATTAAAAATAAAATATTCCCACGACCAGAGAAAGGAGCCCACTATCATCTTCCGTCTTTTAAGGGTTGTGGGAATTACGTATTAAACAAACTCGCCAAATTCCCAGTTTAATTTTTAATTTGTGCTGCTTTGTTTGGTCATTCTATTTGCCCAAATTCGTTTGATAAATGCGCACATCTAATTCCAAATATTTTGCTATCCTTTGTCCCTTTTGAACACTAAAAAATGCTGCCAATTTGGTTGCTTCTCCCCGTGGTTTCATGTCCCCTTTATTATACTCTTCGCTATTTATGGGCAAGTTCATTCAAAAAGAAGGATTCACCGTCACTCCTTCCCTCAGGAACTAATCCCCCTCCCTTCCCTCCATCGCCGTGCCATTTTCATTTCGGGCTGCGATTCGGGTTTTGGCCGACTTCTTGCCATCCGTTGCGCCCGCAATGGAATTCTCACATTCGCTGGATGCCTAACTTCCGATGGTCAACGACAAATTCAGTCTGATGTTGACAAATTGGGAGTGGCAAAGGATCGGCTTGTGACCGTTCCATTGGACGTGACCAACGATGAATCGGTTCGGGAGGCAGCAGATTTTGTGGCCAAACATTTACCGCAAGGCGATCAGCTTTGGGCGTTGGTGAACAATGCTGGCGTCCTAAGTTGCTATGGACCGGATGCATGGACAACAATTGAAGAGTGGGAAATGGGGGATTGATCGAGTTTAGGGTTTAGAGACCGTGAAATTAGTAAAGATTTGGGAATGAAAAGAATTTTGCAGATACAAGGAGGCAATGGAAGTGAATTGCTGGGGCACAATCAGATGCACTCATGTTTGCTTTTGTTTTCACATTTATCATTATCATATCACCCATTACCTCAAGGCATTTCTTCCTTTATTGAAGCAGAGCAAAGGAAGGATTATCTCCATTTCCAGCGTTGCTGGTCGAGTCACTGTCCCTTGTGGAGCGCCCTATTCCATTGCCAAATATGGGGTTGGTTTATGCAAATTTGTTCCCTTTAAACCAATTTTATCGTCATAGATTGAGGCATATATGGATGCAATAAGGTAAAATATAGCAAACATGGAATTGGGCAATCATTTAAGACTGGAATTGGCCATTTTCGGCATTGATTGTTGCATTTTGGAGCCGGGAATATATCGTACCAAATTGGTGAAGCATTCAATTCTCCTCCCTCAATTTCACTAGAATGTACCTTTCTCTTTCAGTTGGACGAATCGAAAATGCGCGAACGAGTGGAAAATGTGTGGAGCCGATTGGATGATGGAATGAAAGAGGAATACGGCGAGAATTTCAAAGATGAATGTGCGTTCCTCAATTCTCAAAATTAAAGGAATTAAACAATTTAATACGAATTTAATACCTTTGTTTTTAAGTTGTTAACCATTGGAACTTCCTTTTCCAGGTAAAAATATAAAATACCATATTTCCTTCTATCAGTGGCCCCGGGGCCCGGGCTACTATTTTTCAGACCCCCCATCCCCCAAAAAGGAGGCAAAATTCTTATACTTTTTTCACCTAAAAGGTCCAAAAAGGGGCTATTATTAGAGTGGAGGGGGCAATAATAGAGGAAATATGGTGTATAAATTCTCTAAAAACATCATTCCATTTTTAGTCTCGTGCAAATGATCGACTGGATGATGTGGTTGATGCCTATTTCCATTCAATCACCGCACGTTTTCCGAGGGCACGATACAGAATCGGCTGGGATGCCATCCTCCTCTATATTCCCTATTCATTTTTGCCAACGGCAATTGGTGATTTCCTCTTCCGGCTAATGACTAAAACCAAAAAGAAATGTCTTCTGCCAGCGACCATAGAAAAGGAACGGACCGCATTGAAAAAAGAAAGGGAAATGAATTAATCGAATAAAATTCCCCCCCACAAATTCCAGTGCATTTTCCAATAATTCTTCCCCAAAGAAATGAACCAAATTAATAAAAGAATAATTATTTAACCACTAAATCGAAAAAAATAAATGGATTTTATCAACTAAAACAATTTTGTCAATTAAATGATCAAAAACAATGAATTGGTGTGGATTTGGAAGGAAGGAAGCGATCGTTTGACAAAAATATAATAATAGTCAAAACTCAGTCAAATCAAAACCATATAACATGCGAATATAGTTAGGTCAAAAGGATTGTTTTGTTCCGTTTATTGGCTTCCTCCTTCCTGTTTCTTTTTCTCAGTCTCTTCCTCAGACGATGTTTTGGCCTCTTCCGTAGATGAACCACTGCTGCTTTGTTGCTGTTGTTGGTTCTTCTCGGCCATCTTTCGGTAGGCAGCCTCGAACAATTTCAATGATTTTGCCTGCAATTCGTTGACCGCCTCACGCACATCCACCGCTTTCAATCCTTCACGATTTGCCAATTTTTGTCGGACCATTTCAATCTTCTCCTTGACCACTTTGACCTAAAATTTGAATTATTTCCAATTCATTTATTCAATTATTATTTTACCTCATCAGCATTTAATTGATCGGAATATTCGGTAATCTTCGATTCGGTGTCATGAAGAACTGATTCGGCCTGATTGATTGCTTCAATGGTTTCCTTTTTTTCGGCATCTTCGGCGGCATGTCGTTCCGCATCGCGAACCATATTCTCAATTTGATCTTTTGAAAGGCCGCCGGATGATTGAATTACGACTCAAAAATGATAAATTATTAAATTAATTTGAAGTTTATTTTACTTTGTTGTTCCTTTCCAGTGCCGCGATCTCGGGCCGAAACATTGACAATGCCATTGGCGTCAATGTCGAAAGTGACCTCAATTTGTGGAACACCCCGAGGCGCTGGCGGAATTCCAACCAATGAAAATTGACCGAGAAGTTTGTTGGCTGTTGCCATTTCGCGTTCTCCCTGGAATACTTTGATCTCGACTTGAGTTTGTCCATCGGCCGCAGTGGAGAAGACCTTGAAAAGAGCAAAAATAGAAATTGGAAGAAAATATAAAATCAAACTTGGCTCTTCTTAGTCGGAATTGTGGTGTTTCGGGTGATCAATTTGGTCATCACTCCACCCAAAGTTTCAATGCCCAATGAGAGAGGGGTCACATCGAGCAGCAAAACATCCGTAACATTGCCGGCCAAAACACCGCCTTGAATGGCCGCACCAATTGCCACTGCCTCATCCGGATTGACCGCCTTGCTTGGTTGCTTACCGAAAACTTCTTGCACAGTTTGTTGGACCTTAAGTTGAAATTTACCAGTGAAAATGCAATAATAAAAAACCTTTGGCATTCGGGTCATCCCTCCGACCAATAGAATTTCGCGAATATCCGAAGGTTTCACTTCCGCATCGTGCATTGCCTTTTTGCATGGTTCAACGGTGCGTTTGACCAAATCGGCGGTGAGTTGTTCGAATTTGGCACGGGTCAATTTGATGTTCATGTGCTTTGGACCGGAAGCATCCACCGTAATGTATGGAAGATTGATGTCGGTTTGAGTGGTGCTGGACAGCTCGCACTTAGCTTTTTCTGCTGCCTCACGAACGCGTTGCATTGCCATCGAATCCTTGGTCAAATCAATGCCTTGGTCACGTTTGAATTCGGCAACCAAAAAGTGGACGAGCGCATGGTCAAAGTCCTCTCCGCCGAGGAATGTATCGCCATTGGTTGATTTGACTTCGTAAACACCTTTTTGCATTTCCAGAATTGAAATATCAAATGTTCCACCGCCGAGATCATAAACAGCAATTCTAAAGTGAATAATTGTGATGAATAAAAAATAACTAAACAAACATTTTATCTTCTCCCTTGTCCAATCCATATGCAAGTGCTGCCGCAGTTGGCTCATTGATGACACGAAGCACATTGAGTCCAGCAATTTTGCCAGCATCTTTTGTGGCCTTGAATAATATTATTCATTCGAAAATAATTTCAGGACGGTTAAACCTGTCTTTGTGAGTCATTGAAATAGGCTGGAACAGTTATGACTGCATTTGTAACGTTGGTCCCCAAATAGCTTTCGGCTGTCTCCTTCATCTTCATCAGAATGAATGCACCAACTTGAGAAGGCGAATACAATTTTCCTTGAGCCTCCACCCAGGCATCGCCGTTGGAAGCTTTAACAATTTTGAATGGTACGACCTTTCTAAAATTTAATATTGAAAAGTTTATTGGAAAAGGGAGTTAATTTACATGTCTTTTTGAACTTCCGGATCATCATATCTGCGACCAATGAGACGTTTTGTTGCGTACAATGTGTTTTGACTGTTGGTAACTGCCTGACGTCGAGCTGGAGCACCAACCAAACGCTCACCATCTTTTGTGAAAGCCACAATCGATGGCGTTGTTCGAGAACCTTCAGCATTTTCAAGCACCTATAATTTCAATTTTATTATCAATTTTGCATTTTATTTATGCTAAAACCTTGGCCTGTTTCCCTTCCATTACAGCCACGCATGAGTTGGTTGTTCCTAAATCAATTCCAATGAGAGGTCCACGGACACCATCGCTTCTAAAAATTAAAGAATTTGTAAATTTTAACATATGACCAAATACATACTTAAATCTATTGGAAAGTGTGTTTGTCAAGCCATTTGTTGGAATTTTGGAGTTTTTCAATACTGCTTTGCTGCAGGATGCAATTACTCGCCAACTGTGAAGCATTTTAATAGACGCAAATGATTGAATAATTTATTGATAATGATAACTTGAAGAGTTTATGATTGATGAACAAATTGTACGCTTTTATTACCTAAAATTGCATTTGTTAAAAAAATCTAAACCCATATCTTTTTTATTCATATCACAAAAAAATCGATAGGTTGGGGAATTCATTTTCGATTTATTAGATTTCGACATAAACAAAAAAATGAAGAGTATGTATGAGACGGACGGTCGGGGGTCGCATCGTCGGTCACACCAAATTTACGACATTTTTTCTAGATTATTCCGAAGAAAGCGTCTCACTATTTTCCATATTTCGTTCTTTTCTCTAATTTTTGGTTAATGTAAAATTTTAGTACTTTGAGGTTTGAGCTTTGAGTTAAGTTCTTTTCTTTCCTCTGTGGTCGGTTTTTAAAAATTTAATAAAATTGCTCAAAAATTAAAAATCTTTCATTATTTATTTTTAATCAACTATTATTTATTTTAGAAATAAAAATTTAAATAAAATGAATGCTCATTATGTGGCTTCAGCCAATGAATTCCCAATAAACTTGAAGACCGCCTATGGAATATCCCAAGTTCAGGTTTTATTCAATTTTTTGCAAGCTATCTTGAAATATATAAAATTTATAGTTTTCATCTGATATCACTCGTCGCTTATTGGCTGTTTCCACCTGGGATGCTTTTGTAAAGATTTTTGATGTAACAAATCCTGGCGCGCCGTTGGATATTCGTACTTATTTTCATTCAAAATCAATCCTTTCCTGCACATTTGTGGTAAGAAGAAAATCTTTTCCAATTAGAAAATAATTAAATATTCATTAAGGATTCTTCTAAAGTGGTGAGTGGTGGTTTGGATGAAGTTGTGAAAGTTTGTGATTTGGAATCGGGCCGAGGTATTTAAAAGACTTGTTTAATTTAATTTATTTTTATTAAAGAGACTGTGATGGGTCAACATACAGCTGCCGTCCGTTGTATGGAATTTTGTAGTACAATGCGTGTCACAGTTACCGGGGGATGGGATAATCTACTCAAGGTAAATATTACTAATTAAACCACAAAATAGTATTCTGAAATCCAGCTTTGGGACATTCGTGCCTTGATGCCTGTTGGTGCAATGGAATGCGGGGACAAAATTTATGCATTGGATGTGGTTGACAATCGGGCCGTGGTTGGCACAAAGGACAGACGCGTGTTGGTATGGGATGTAAGGAGCATGAAAGCACCACTCCAAACACGTGAATCACCATTGAAGGTATCATGAAAAATTATCATAACAAATTTTTCCACTAATAATAATTTTTAATTAAGTTTCAAACTCGTTCAATCAAATGTTTCCCATCTGGTGAGGCATTCATTCTTTCCTCCATTGAAGGCCGAGTTGCGGTTGAATATTTCGAAACGAATCCGGAAATACAAAAGGGAAAGGTTTTCACAATCAAATTTATATCGCCAACAAATATCATATTCAGTATGCGTTCAAATGCCATCGAGTCAAAGATGAAATGGGCGAGCTGATTTATCCAGTTAATGCCATCGCTTTTCATCCTGGATACCGAACATTTGCTACCGGCGGAAGTGATGCCATAGTGAATATGTGGGACCCGTTCAATCGCAAAAGGCTCTGTCAATTCCGAAAGTCAGTTTTATTATCCATAATCTTTATTAAATTGTCTTTTTAAGATTTCCTACTTCAATTGTCAGCTTATCTTTTTCACCGGATGGGGCCATGTTGGCCATCGCCTCCACATATATGTTCGAAGAGGAAAACGATCCAACACCAATCCCGGAAAGTGCTTTGGCTTTACGAAAGATGACCGATATTGAAGTTCGGCCAAAATAATTGATTACGGATGAGAAAATTCATAGTTCAATTTTTATTGCTACCGATCTCTTTTACTCGTCCTTTTGTAATTTACTCATTTGTTAGTAATGTATGGTCATTTTCGAATCAATTAATTTATTTCATTTTTATTCTGATAAATAAAACATTGAAAAACAGAATAAGCGGAAAGATTGAATATATTTAAACGCAACAATATTGTGATGAGAGGGATGGGAGGAGTAAATAAATTGATGCGAAGGGTATTCCCAGAAAGTGCCAATCAATATCCAATTTATTCAATAATTTTGACGATTTTCCCAATAGCGATAGTTTTGCCCTCATCTCGCAACATGAAACGGCCCATTTGTGGGAAATTCTTGAACAGATCCATGCAAAATTGTTCGTTTGATTCGAGCCTGAGAATGCACTTATCATCTTGTTTGATGAATTTCACGCGTTTCTTATTGCTTGGATCCTTTTTGTCAATTGTGCAAATCACATTCTAAAAAAATCAATGATAAACTTAAGTTTATGTTCAGCTATTTTACCTTAACCGTGACCTCCTCAATTGCCTCGTGGATGTGCAAAACACAGGTAAAGCCGGAAGTGATGATTGATTTATAATCCAAGATTACAACCTAATAAATAATTTATTAAATTAATAAAAGTAAAAATGCAATACTTCGGCATCGAACACTCGTCCAACTGAACATGGTTTGTCCGGTGCGCAAAGAATGAATCCAGGCTGTATATCGGTATCCTCGATGCCTTTTAATTTCAATTGAAAACTGTCACCAGCGCAAACTTGCTCCGTTTCACAATCATTTACCATGCAAATTAGCTAAAACAAATTTGTGAATTAATCAAATTTTTTGATGAATCGAACCACTTGGATGGAGACTCTGTTTGGCATCACCAGAAGAGTTTGGCCTTTTACAATAATTCCTGATTCCAATTTGCCGACCACAATTGTGCCCATATCCTATAAGTTAATAATTAATTCTAGACACAAAATTTAACAAACCGAAAATTTATTTGCAATAATTGCTCTGGTTGGTCCATCCAAATCTCGTTTTATCAGCGGCAAAGAGTCGATGTAATCCAAGAAGCAATAGCCGGTATACCATGAACATTCTTCTGATGATGGCCGTTCCTTGAGAAATGCACCGGTCAACCCAGAGCAAGGCATGTAGAAAATGTCATTCTTCGGATTAAACCCGCATTTTCTCAGATAAGGTGTCAGCTTCTCTTGAATTTCTTCGTATCGTTTCTGCTCCCAATTCACTGTTGGATCATCCATTTTGTTGACCAATATGATAAGATGCTTGACACCAATGGTTTTGGCTAACATAGCATGTTCACGGGTTTGTCCTCCTCTAAAAGAATTGTGAATAAATATCAAATTCAATTTTTGCTTAAATTTTCTTCCATTTATGATAATCTTATTATAGATTATTTAGCCAACCTATCAAATCCAGTTTCGAATTCGCCTCTTCGCGCACTAATCACCTTAAAAAATCCATTGGTTTGTTAGAAGAAGCTTATAAAGAGAGTACCAAAACTGCAATATCGGCTTGTGCTGCACCCGAAATCATGTTTGGAACGAATGATTTGTGTCCGGGTGCATCCAAAATTGCAAAATGCTTCTTTTCTGTCTCAAAATAGGCTCTCCCACATTCAACAGTTTTGCCTTTGTCTCGTTCTTCTTCATCTGTTTTAGATAATTTTATTTAAATTATTTTTGGGTTAACTAACTTGTATCTAATGCCCAGGACAAGTACCAACTCTCGCGCCCTTTTTCCTTCGCTTCTCTTTCATATTTTTCCAGAGTCCTTTGATCGACCATTCCAGTCAATTTCATCAATTGGCCACCGATTGTTGATTTTCCAGCATCAACATGGCCGATAAAAACAATATTTATGTGCTCTTTTCTGATTTCGGTTGTTGGATGATCATTGTTGTTGGCCATATTTTAATAATTAAATTTAATCTGTTTAATTTTATAAATGAAATAAATCATATTAGATTAAGAATAAATGTAATGTAGGGTGGAGCTATAAAAGGGTAAAAGGCTAGGAAGAATGAGGGCCTAATATAAAACCCAAAACCACAACTCTAGAAACATATTTGCATAAACCGCATAAACAAATAGAAGTAAAAACAAATTATACTAAAAGTATTGATTGATTTGATTTAACGATTATGATTAAGTTTTAAGTAACACATACATGATAAAAAATATGATTTGATTACAAGATAGATATGATGTCATTATGAATTATGATCAATGCATCACATCAATCAAATCAATGAATATGAATACAAATAAAATCAATAATTTTTCTTACTCAAATTTCAGATCAAAAGTGATTTGATTGTTTATTATTACAAGTTACAACTAAATTTCTCCTTTCTTATTTATGCTTGAACATCAAAATCAATGTCAAAAAGTACTCGGAAGAAATACGTGACAACCCAACTTGTGCATCAAAATGTGGAGCTGGAAAAGGGGAATTTTATTGCCAAAATTATTTCCTCTCGTGGAAACAATCTTCATGAAGTTTTAACCGACAATGATGACAATTTCCTTGTGTAAGGAATTACTAAATTATGTATTAAAAAATCTATTTTTTAGAAGTATGCCATCTAAATTTCGGAGGACGCTATGGGTCCGTCGAGGCAATTTCGTTATTCTGAGACCTATCGAAGAAGGGGACAAGGTTCGAGCTGAAATTGTGCATGTTTTGGACACCGATAACATAGCTTATCTTATACAAAAGGAGCAATGGCCAGACAAGTTTGCCGACGAAGCAAAAACATTGACCAGTCGAAGGGTAGAAGCAAACGACGAAAAAAGTGCAGATGACATGTTTCCATCAACATCAGAAGAAGAAGAAGATGAATGTTCGGAAGAAGAGGTGGATGAAGAAAGATGATTTTTCTGCCATTTAATCTCAAGAAAAATTGATAAATTATACATGTTTATTTGTTGAAATTATTTTCTTTCATCATTTATATTCAACATCCTCGCCTGATTTACTTTTTATAAAGCTATGTATTAACAAGTTTATTTTAATAAAAGTTATGTTATATATTTCATTTAATATTGCTAATTATGAAAACAATTTTAATTGGAGTTTAGAGCTGCTGTATCTTCACAACTTTCGATAATGGGCAATAGCACCACTTCATTAATGTTACAAGAGGAGGAGATTGCCGAAATAGCCGTTGAAACCGGTTTTTCCCGTAATCAAATTGTTCGTCTTTATAGCCGTTTCCTCTCTCTCGATAGACAAGGTTGGCTTTTATTTCTAATTATTAATTGTCAAAAATCTACGGGCAGGTCGTGGTTATTTGGACCGAGAAGACTTTTTACGCATACCAGAACTGGCAATAAATCCACTTGGCGATAGAATTGTCGATGCGTTCTTCACGGAAAGGTTTAACTTATATTTTGCAATTTATTTCATTTAATTAATTTCAAAGTGGCGTCTCCGATCCCGAAGGAGATGGGCGTATCAACTTTCGCCAATTTGTCAAAGTGTTGGCCCATTTTCGCCCAATGAGCAAATCCAAAGCTAATATTGTGAACAGTCGAGAAGAAAAACTGAAATGTAAGTACTAAATACTGTTCTCCTCAATTAACTAAATTTAAGTTGCTTTTTCCATGTATGACCTGAACAAAAATGGTTACATTACCCGTGACGAATTCAAATTTATCTTGAATATGATGGTTGGATCGAACATCACGCCGGATCAAGTTATTTACATTAATATTAAATATATTCCTACAAATTCCTATTAAGCTTGATAGTATCGCCGATCGCACAATCACCGAGGCGGACGCTGATAAGGATGGGAAGATTTCTTTCGAAGAATTTTGCAAGGTAAACTAAGCAGAAAAATAGCTAAATATTCTAATTTTTTAAGGCAATGGAAAGAACCGACGTTGATCAAAAGATGTCTATTCGATTCCTTAATTGATGACAGATGGAATTATGCACCGGAAAATGGCAACAAATGCAATTCAATCATCCAAGAGACTTAACAATTTTTATTTCTAAAATAATTACATGACAAACATATCCGTCCAAAACCCAGCCTATTCTGCTGATTATATCTTACTTTAGTGATATACCAATTTTACTGAACACACATTCATTATAATCTTGGCTAAAATGTTTTATTAAATTTGCTGATAAATATCAAATTCATTCAATTTAATTATCGGGTGGTTGGGGATTTTTAAAATCGGTTTTTCCCTGGAATTGGTAATAGACAAAATGTTTCTCAACATTTTTTAGAAACTATGTAATCCTACAAAAATGAAATCATCCACAGCCATATTGGTTGTCCTTTGGCTTTGGGGAGCTGGTATTTTGAAGCGTACAACTTCCCGTAATTCCTAGCAGGTTGCGTATAAATTTTAAAGTGGATTTGTACAATTTGAACACATTTAAAATTATTTATTCCATAAAACAATGTATAAAGATATGATGATAACAAAATTAATTGACAAATTTGACGGTATATTCAAGCCCTGAGAAGTTTTGCCTCTTGTGCTTTTGCTTTTTTCTCCATTATTTCTTTAACAATTTCTCTTTTCTCGTCCAGAAATTCTTGGTACTTTGTTGCATCCAAATCCTCATTTTGCACTTTTATGCCCATTCCTTTTGCTCTATCAACGATCATCTGGCATATTTCCTTGAGAGGAACTCCATCCATAATTTTATCCTGGGCTTTGACTTTGGCAATTTCGTAAATATGCTTTACGGATAATCTGGCAGCAATTTCATCTGGTTAATTCATGAATCAAATTAGTTTAAAAAATGGAATTGTGTAACCTTTTCCTAGTCTAATTTTGCGTATTCCGGCTGCTTGTTTTAATAACCACGCGGTGGTCGGCGTTCCAATTTCTAAGTCATAGGTCCGATCAGGTTTTATATAAATGTTCACCGGCAAAATTGCTCCTATAATTCGTAACTTTAAAAAGTTTAATAAAAACTTTTAACCATGTTTAATATTGGAAGTCGTTGTGTTAAAATCCTTGCAGAATGCGGCTACATTTACTCCTCTTTGCCCCAACATTGGCCCAAGAGGAGGTGCTGCTGAGGCCATTTGAGATCTTTTAAAGAAGTTGTTTTAATGTTTTTATTTTAATTAATTTTAAACAACCTTATTTGCGTTCTCACATTGGGATTTTGCAAAAGTTTCATTGCAGCCTCCTTTTTGGCCTTCATTACTTTGTATGTTGACATGACGATTGATGAGTTCTCGGAATAGAACAAGATTTTAACTCTAGAAAATTTTTCATTACATTAAATTTAGATCAAAAATAAAAATTGGCCCAAAAACCAACAACAAAAAAAACCAACATGATTGATTGGTCAGTTTCACTTCAAGGAAAAAATGAAAATTAATGCTTTTGCTTGTTTAACATTTTATTAAATCAAGTTTTGATACTAGTTTTATGGTTTTTCCAGCATGTTAAATTAAATCGAAAAACATTGGTTTTTTGGTTTAATCTCTATAAATTGCTGAAAACCCGTTCGGAGAGCGTGGTGATGGTGAGCCAATACCTACCAAACCAAAATCCAAAACCAATCAACAAAAAAAAACAAATATGAATATGAATGAGTGCATGCAAATGCAAACTGCAAACTGGCTAAAAAATAAAAATACTGTTTTGAATACAGTACATATTCAGTCCACAGTATCAAAAAATCAATACTTAAGTTGTTGAAAAATAAAAGAATGAATCAAATCAAATCAAAAGTCAAAACAAACAAAAAAGTATAAAAGCAATAAAATTCCGCACCACACCATTTCATCATTCATCATCTCGACAGCAGCAAAATCCATTTCCAACCAATCAAACATGGGCCAGAAAAGTTCGAAGGCAAATCAAAAGAAGAGCAACGGCGGCAAGATGATCACCAAACTCTCGGCACAAGGCGGATTTGGCTCTTCAACCACCGGCACCGGATATTCCTACCTGGTATTTTTTTTACATTTTACTCCAAAATAAATAAATTTGTTATTTTCAGACCGTCAAACCAGCCGAACATGATGAGGATCTGTCAGTGGGCGCAATCGAAGAAGGATTCATTATACCTCGACGTACAGAAAACATTTGCGGCGTATTTCTCGAAACCCTGGTCATCGCTTCACCAATGGACGATCCAATGCCGAGGGACATGGCCATTTTCCACCTCTTCAATTACGACTCTCCAGAGGAAGTAAGTAAATTTAAATATATTCAATTTTATTTTTTTCATTTTCAGAATATGCTGGCGTACATTGCTCGACCGGAAGTGCCAAAACGGGAAGCAAAAGAGTCCTTCGCTGCTATGCTGGATGTGCTGTCGAAAAATCAGGCGAATGTGGATCAAAATCAGGCGAAAGTGGATCAAAACGAGACCGAAGGCTGCAATTTCCCGACATTGATCGTAGCAGGGCGCATCAAACGGGTAAATTTAGTTATGTTCATTTAACTTTCATTATTCCCAATATTTTTCAGCTCTATTATGGCCTCGACGAATTTCAACAGGCAGAACACGACCCGGTAAATTTAACTGTTCATTTAGCTTTATTTCCCCATTTATTTTTCAGGAATGGCGCGGAAGGCTGGTCATCATCGTTTCGGTCCCGTCCAATGGCGTCTTCATCTCGGCCCTGCTGGCACTTTCACCCGAAGGGTTTGTTTTTAATTTACATTAATTTTAATTTCACCTTCTTTTCACACAGGCGCATTCCTACTTGGCTTGCTCTGGTCGTCGGTTTGGGCCTTGTCAATGCATTGGGCGCACTGCACAAAATTGGATTCATTCATCGCTATGTTACGCCCTGGAATTTTATGCTGCCGACTCCATTCAATGCCAAGGACATTGTGAACAAGACAATTTGCATGGATCTCAGTCTTGCCACCAAATGGGCGGAGAAGTAAGTTTTGGGTCGGGGACTTAATTTGATTTTGATATTAATGTTTACAATTTTTGCAGGAAGAAGCAGGGCGGGCCGGTTCAGTTTGTTGGCACACACAAATACTCTTCAAAGCGGGCGGCTACTCGGCACAACCAAGGACCGGCCGACGACTTCATTTCTGTCATTTTCATTGTGGCCGAGTTGATCAGCGGAAAGTAAGTCCCATTTTATTTCGTTTTTCATTTTCTACTTCTTTGTTTATTTTTCAGGCTTCCATGGCGTTCAGTCAAAGATTTGGGCGAAAGCACAGCATTGAAGCAGGATTTCGGCCGGAGCCACCAATTCAACCGTCTGCCGCGTGAAATTCGTCATCTCTATTGGTGAGTTTTGGGGTTTCCAATATCAAATCAGCAGTTAATTTTTGTTTATTTTAGGCAACTCTATCGAACCTATGGACTGAAGCGGGCAGATCATGATGCAGTGGTTGGGGCATTCAAATCGGCGCTGCAGCGAATCAATGCGGAATGGAAGTCAGATGAGCAATTGCCCGCCTTCTTGTCAATGCCGGCCGAGGAAATCAACTATTGCTGATGAATGATGATGCTCAAGAAGAAGTTTGCACATTTTCTCGATAATCATATATTGTTGTACTATTATTTGTTTGTTTTTCTTGTACCCTCAACCTTATTCCTATTATATATTGTATATTATTTTTGTTTGATTTAATATATAAATTGTATATTCATGGGTTATTTTTTGAATCTCTCATTCCATGGACAATTAAATGGCTAATAATAAGGCCAAAAGGCGTTTTGTCATTCAATTTTGGGGGATTGTTGAGTAATTAGTGTTGCGCTGTGAGAGTAATAGGGAAACCTCCCCTTTGAATGATTCTTCCCTTAAATCCTTCCGTCATTTTCCCCGATTCTTTTTATTCATCCGCCTTCAATTATCCATCCATCTTTGTTTCCCAAATCCCCCAAACCCCCTGGCGATGTTCTTCCATCCCCCTTTCCTCGTTTTTTCCATCCAAATTTTCATCATCATCCTTTCAATTAATTTTGGCACAAAGGCCTTCCTTTTTGCTGGAGGATTTGGAGGCGGAGGACCATGTTGCTCTCCATCCTATTGCTGTTCCGTTCTCAAACCTATTGCCGTACCTATTCCAATGCCTTATCCCGTTCCTTGCTGTGGCCAATGTCAACAACCATCTTCCTGCTGTTGCCCATCATCTCCATGTTGTATGCCTCCTCCTCCCTGTTGTGTGCAAAAAACTTGTTGCACTCCCCCATTTACAACATCATGTTGTTGTCAATCGCCATGCTCCTCTGCCTCATGTTGTCAATCATCCTCTTGCTGTTCTCAACAATGTTGTGCCGAACAAAAACAATGCTGCTCCTGTTTCTCTTCATCTTCTTCTTTTAACTCCTTCTCTTCATCGTCCTGTTGTTCATCAAAATTTTTCTCGGCACAACAAAACAATTTTATTGCCTCGTCCCTTGGCATTGGAAGTGGGTGTGCCGGTGGTGGTTGTGGCAGTATTGCTCCATTGCCCTCTGCTACTGCTGTTGTTGGTGGTGGCTGCGGTGGAGGCGGTTCTCGCCCTCTAGCATCGGTGATTGGATGTGGTGGAGCAGGGGGTGGAGGACCACCAATGGCTTTTGGAGCTAATCTTCCATTTGTCGGAATGCCCATTGGATACGGTGGCTTTGGAATGCCGATGGCCGCAGGCATGAATTATGGCAATCCAGCAGCAGGGTCGGCTGCATCAATCCAAAGTCCGCCTACTATTTATGTGATTGGAGGTTAGATTTCAAGACCTAGATTGTATATATGATTGTATATATTATTTCCATTTGCTTCTTTAAGGATCGCCGCTTGTTGGCAATGCTACAAAATTAGGGGCCAATAAGACAACGACGACGGCCAACCCTGAGGAAATTCAGACTGAAATTGAGGAAAGTTTGGGTCCAAAGAGGACCAAAGGAGTGAAAAAGAAGGGGAGGGGAGGATCGAACAACAGTGGGACTAGTGAATCCTCCTCAATCCCGCAAGAAACTGGTCCTTCTGGCATATTCGAATTGATCCCGACAATCTCGAGTGGTCAAGATGGAGGGGATGGGCTCCAATCGACCACAGCTGTCAATGTGCCGAATGGAGGAGGCGAAACCGAAGTGCCGGCTTCCGCTAAAGAGACGGAAATAGAAGAAAATACGGTAGCTGGTGGAATGAATGGAGCGCCACCTTCTTCAAATTCACCTCAACAAAATCCATTACAACAAAGTTTTGGATTGACGTCGCCAATGCCCTCCAATAAAGTGGATAACACCAAAAATAACATTTATCATCCACCTTTGCCCAATCAAACATTCAGAGAAGAGGGCAAAGAAAGGGAGGAGGAAGAAGAGGGAGATGATGATGAAGAGGAGGGGGATGATGAAGAAGATTATGAGGAAGAGGAGGATGAAGAAGATGGAGGTGAAGAGGGGATGAAGGCAAAGAAGAGGAGGAAAAAGGCGAGGAAGAAATGGAAAGTTGCCGCAAGCAAATTGCTAAAAATGGCCGCAAAAGCCAGTGACAAAGGCCTCTATGAGCGGCGAGACAGATTGTTGAGGAAATTACGAAAAGTGGGTGGATGAAAATTGGAAATTTGGGGAGGAATAGATGTACCGAAATTAGAGGAAATTTTGAAATACAATTTATTCCCATTAATTTCCTCTTCAGAAGCTGAATTTTCGCCGTACCAAACGTGTATCGAATGGGAAAGGAGGTGGCATTGGACGGCCAAAAAGTAAATGCAATTCACCAAAATTGGGACGAATAATTGCCCATTCAATTGTTGAGCAAGTTTCAATTGCCAAAAAATTGGTTCGTCGAGCAATCAACTATTCCTTTCCCCGACTAAAATTCGACATTATCTGCTCAAATGACGGCGATTTCAGTTACAGTTTTTATGCCAAAAGATATTGTGAAGTGCAGAGGAAGGGAATTGCATGTGTTGCATTCGGTTAAAGAGGAATTGAGTGAAGATGTTCAATTTGTTCCAAAACTCATAGAAAAATATTTATCCAAAATAAATGAATGAGATTTGATTTTTGATTATAACAAAAATGAAATGAATGAATGTTGCCAATTGAAATATTAATTCTTTTTCCCACATCTCGATCATTTTCATTCCAATTCAATCACTTCATCAGCTGTAGGTGGGAGCGGTGATTCACTCAAAAAATTCTTCTTTTCCATTTGCTCACATTGTTGCTTAATTATCTGATGAAAAAGGAAGAATTGTCGATTTGATTTTAATTTTTTGTTACCTCTTTAATGGCTGTGTCGTGTGTTTTGCAAAATGCTTTGACCAATTCCGGCGTTTTTGTCCCCAAAATTTCGGACACAATCTCGCAATCCCGATTGAAACGGATTAAGGCTTAATGTTGGAAATTTAGGAGCAAAATTCATTTGATTGAAATTACCATGGAAGGCGGCCTGAATTATTTATTTCATTATTATTTATTTTGTAATCAAAACCAACCTCCTTCTCCCTCTCCGTCCAAATGTGCATGCTTTTTCGTTGGTTGCCGCCATTGCCAGAATTAATTTGCGCTGTTTGGGCCATAAAATTGGCTGCCTCATCGACCGAATGCGCATAATCCTCTTCTCTTTTCACCATCAATGATTGGGCCAATTGCTTTGTTCTTGCCATCAATTTTTTCTGTTCCATTTTCAATTCACTAAAATTTAAATATTTATTATAAATTTTAAAATAATCAAAATTAACTCATTTTTGGCCTCGCAAACCGTCTTTCCTCTCTTCACCAACTGCAATTCGCCAGTATCGTCAGTGTCCTCGAACGTGTTGTTGCCCCATAATCGGCCCATTTCATTGAATCGATCGGCAATTTGACGCATTTCTGGTGGACATGGCGGAATGCGCCGGAGTGATTCTTCACCTAATGCCAAATTCGTGAAAAATCGATGTTTGTTTGTGGCCCTAAAATAATTAATATTTTTGAATTAAATTTTATTTAAACTTGAAGTATAATTTGCAAGCACGGCACAATTCCAGTCCATTAACCGGATACAATTTTGCCACTCCATTTTTGCAAACATCACAAATCTAAAAAAAGGATTAATTAATTGAATTAATATTGAAACAAACAAGTGTGCCAAATTGCTGATTGCTTGTTTCCCCATTATTCTGTGATTCATCCTCACTAAATAAATTAAAATTAATTAAATTCTTCAAAATCTAATCAAAACCTTTCATTTGTACTATTTGAACGGGATTGAGTCGCCTCATTATCCAAATAACTTTTGTAGTTTTGCTGCTTTTTTGTCCGATAATAATGCTCGATGAGGGCACCCATGGTTTTGTGCGGGAGCTTAAAATTGTCAAATTCATAATTTTCTTCCATTCCCAACTAACTAACCATCTGTTTGATTTTAACAAAATTCTTTCCATAACACATATAAGCATTTTTGAAAGCATAGGCGTCATCTTGGCTGAATTGCTCCTTGTGATTTGTGCGTTTCGACAATTCATTTCGTGCCACCTTCAAATCATATTCCACTTGCTGAAGAATATAAAGTGCCTAGAAAATAAAATTTAATTAATTTTATTCTTCCGATTTTACCCGATCCAATCTAATGCCAAATTGGGTGTTAGCCTCGCAACAATAATTGAAAACATCCGCACCGCTAATGAGTCCATGGTGCGCATTCCAAAGGCATTGCTCCGTTTCTCGGACATAATAATCGTCTGGACTGCTATATTTTCCTTCCAACTGAAGTGGAATATTCACTTGATAATTGTTCCCGACTCCAATTGTTTTCCTCTTTTGTGCATTCAAGCTGATTTTCTTTTCTATTAAATGAATAATAAGTTAACATTGTTTCTGAACAACTCGATTTATGTACCTTTTGTATGTGAATCGTCTTTTGATCCTAATTTCCTTTGGCTTGAACGCGTTTTGCGCACTGTAATCGACCCTCCTTGATTATCATCATTTGTCGATTTCGATTGGTGGCTTCGATCCCGTTTTGGTTGAGAGATTGAGGCCGAAGAAGCGGAATTTATGAGTTCATTCATTTTTTAATTAAATGTAAAAGCAATGATCTTAAAAAATCAATTTTGTAAATTATATCATTAATTTAATTAATTTTATTTTTTGCTCCTTCATGTTTGCAATTGCAACAATTGGCCCAAAAATCAACAACAAAAAACCAAGATGACCCCGGCATTATGGCGCCAACCCCATAAAAATGGCAAATATTATGAGTTGTTTTGATTTTTTTAGACGATATCATATTTTAATGATAAGTCCAAAAAAGGAATAAATTTGATATAGAAAAATTTTGCAAAAAAATATAAAATTTTGCAGCTATGCTATCCCAATATATATCCAATCCATTCATTAGCTTCTATTTATACCTATTTGTCTGGGTTTTTGCCGATTGCATTGCATCATCTTTTTCGCTTTTCGCATTCGCATTCGCATGCTACTATGCTATGGATTATTCTACTTCCTTCTATTCTACATATACTTCCCTTATAATTAATAAGAAAAAGCGAATAAAAATTTTAAATTTCCAACAATATCAATCAAATTAAAATTATACAACAACATGCTTTTATTAATTTTTAAGCCATTTTGACCGAGAAAATTGAAAAAAAATCATTTATAATCAGCGGCATTTAATTCCAACATCTAAATATTCTTCCTCTAGAAAATCGTCCCATTTTAAACCGCAATTCACGTGACTAAATAATGGGCCTGCTGGCTGCTGCACCACTCCCGACGCGAGTTTTCATCAACTCCAAAACACAAATAGCAGTTTACAAAAAATCTATAACTTTCATTTTCATGTCCATGCCCATCCAGAGCACCCACCCACTTCCACTTGTCAGATTAATCAACCAATATCCAACCCATCCCCTTCAAACAAATCAAACCAATAATCCATCAATCTTATATTTATTCAGCAATCCAGTTCCATTACCACTAGTTTTATACCTATTTTATTTTATCTTTTGTTATCGATCCACATTTTCATCAACAGCCAAACCCTAACTTTTAACGACAAACAATTTCCGTAATTGTGGTTGTGATTGGAAGGACGAATTAGGAGGTTTGGTGTGT
This sequence comes from Pratylenchus scribneri, assembly GCA_030063045.1. NCBI lineage: Eukaryota > Metazoa > Nematoda > Chromadorea > Rhabditida > Pratylenchidae > Pratylenchus > Pratylenchus scribneri. The sequence goes on from JAQSEB010000033.1 coordinate 1,719,858, forward strand.
TGTTGACTTCGCCCTCTTAGTTTTTCTTTCCCGCGTTCTCCATTTCCATTCTATCCATTTATTACAGTTAATCATTAACAAACCAAATAAAAATTCCTTTCATTTCAGCCTACCAAACGAAGCTTTTGTGCTCTATTCAATCAACGCTCTCCTCTCTATAAACAGCAAAAAATCTACCAATTTACACCGAAACATTAATCAAATCTTCCGTTTCTGAACAACTCAGAAATTCGACAAAAAATTAAAGCCTGAAATTTGCCATCAAAATCTTCTTTATTTTATACTCCAATCCTGAGGAGAAAACAAAAAATGATGTCCCGAGCTCAAATGGTTAATCTTTCGAAGAATTAAATTTCAAAAATTTAATATTCAGGTTTGCGAAGATGTGAATTTTGCTAAGAAGCGAGCTGAATGTACGCCCAAAATGTGTCGTGCGATGATGATATGTGAGGACCCAAACATACTAGGCGGGGATGGCGGCGGCTCATTACTGACACCTCCCAATCTCGGCCGACTTATGGACATAAGTGACGGTGAAGAACAGTTCCAGGACTGCAATTCTCTTTTCTGCGTGCCGGCCTCCTTCCAATTCACCCCGGTGGTTCCGGTCGAAATGCAATCAATTTGGCATCACCAACCCTTGTCACCCGAAGAATTGGTTCCGCCTAGTCGAGTCGGATGGGAAGCTACGGACGGACAAAGACTTCCGGTAATTTAAGGCATTAGATTTAAAGACTTCCCTTAATTTACAGCGATTGGTTCGTCGCGGAGTCGGAGGCCTCAGACAGCAACAAACTTGTGGCATCAATCATCGCTCTACCACGTTTACAGGCAAGCCGAAGTGTCTTTTTAAGTGGGCCGCCTCAATCCCGGAGTCATCCATTTACGCCGACATGCCATGCCTCATGTGTGACCAAATGCGGGCCAACCGAACAAAATTGTATTCAGGAGGAGGATATAGTGGATATGGATCAGAATATGATGAGGTTAGTTTTCACGGCAAATTAAATTTTAAATATCAACAGGAAAATAAAAAAAAAACATAAGAATGAAGAATGATTTAATTTTTTGGGAATGGAATGGGAAAAAATAATGAAGGAATGAAAAGGAGAAAGAAGATGGAGATGGAAAAGTGAAGAAGGAGGTGAAATGGAGCACGAATAAAAAAGTGGAAGGAGAAAACGAGAAATTGGAAAAGTTGTGGTGGAAGAGAAGAGCGTGGATAAAAAGGTTCAGTCGCTCTTAACTTATTTTAGTATGGCAAATATTTGGTGCAAGAATTTATAGAATAAACACAATAATTGTGCAAAAAAAATTAAAATATGTAAACCTTAAATATTTAAATATATAATTTTATTTATTTAAGTCCTCCTCGACTGCTTCCTCCCCCGGAATGCCACATAAAGAGTCATGCGTTCATTGCATGCAACAATGCCATAACCAACTTGGAAACTGCCTCCAGTGGCGTCTTCTTCAGGGCTGCGAAGGAATGCCAATGCTCTGAATGTTTGGAAGGATCGGCGACTCAAGAATGGGCTGTGGCGCCGGGGGTCGAGTCTTCATCATCTTACTGTTATTCCCCATCAAATTCTTGCTCCTCTTCATCATCTTCAACTCGACCCCCATCATCAACCTTCTTCCCACCTACTCCACAAAATTGGCCGCAACCAACAACAACAAATGCCGAACCTCATCCCAATTATGTCAATGCATCTTCTTCTCAACCGATCAAATGGCAAAAGTGGATCAACGAATTAATTTGCGAGGTGCAAGCTGAAATTAAAGCCGAACAACAGGTCAATTCAGTTTTAAAACCATCTAAATTTTGTATTTAAAGTTATTATGCCAATGCCAAAGTCGAAAACGAAAAGCTGATGTTATGTATTGCTCATCATCACCTGTACTTAATTTCAAAATCGGGGTTAGTTATTAGTTATAAAACATATTTTCTGTTTAAATAAATAATTTTTTAGCCCAGCAGTGTCACCTCTTCAATGTGTTCCCAGATCAGCACCTACAATTCCTGTTCCTCTTCTTCCGATGACAATTCAACTCCACCACCAAGACGGAACAGCATCGAAAACCTCTCGACTCCATGCAAAAGGGCCAAAAAGAATTCTCTTTACGCTTTATCCCACGAAGAATTGGCTGAACGGAAAAAAGAACAAAATCGTGCGGCTGCCCAGCGATACAGGACAAGGAAAACGAGAACGATCGAAAATGAGAGGGAAGAAATTGAATTATTGGAAGGACTCAATGCCGAAATGAGGATTGAAGAGGCAAAATTATCCCAACAAATTGCCTCACTCCGGGCACAATTGTTGTTGCAAAAGACCAATTAATACATTAATAAATACCCATTTTATTGTTTTATAATTACCTCTGCTTTGTATCCAATTGCACTTTATATATTCACACATTTATTTCCCAAAACCACATTTTATATTTGATTCCTTCTTTATTTTATTCAGCCCTTGTTATTTGTCGCCGTCATTTGGAATAAAAATATTTTGTAGATCAAGTCTCACCCATGGGAATAATGGAAATGGTTGAATCCATAGTCTTATCTCAACATATGCTAATACCCTTTTGCACTTTTTCGTGTCACATTTAAATTAAGTGAAGCATGGCAGACATTGCCGAACAAATTATCTTCATCCGGCCTGGGTATTTGTTGCCTACATTCCACAATAACGTCATTCTGAATAATATTGGGTAGCAAGAAAACCCAAACGAAGCCAATTTTCTTCTTTTCCATAAATTCAACCCATGCCCATCTGCCGACAAGGGCACGGCAACACCCCAACGTAAAATTACTAAATTATTTTCCTGTTAATCCTCCACATTATTGTTGCTTCCGCCACCAATTGTCGGCAACAACATTCTGTAATTTTGCACAAAATGGCCAAACCAGTCATGTCAATATTCTTTTTACTCTCTTTTTCTTCAACATTATGGATTCAATCGAGTAAGTTTTTGTAAAATTATTTCAAAAATAAATTTTGTTAATTTATAGTGTCGGCAACGTCTGAATCCAACGGTGATAATGCATGCGATAAACAAACATTTAAAGAAATGCCCTGCAGATGCTGTAAAATGGTTGGTTTTTTTTTGCAAATCTAATTTCAAATTCATTTAAACAGGATTGCTGGTACAGGTAGCCTAGCTAGAGGAAACTTCGGTCAATAAAAGAGTAATTTTAAGCATTGCAAAGAGTGCCACCCATCAGCTTGGACATGTGCCAGGACAAGAAGGTGAAGATGTAAGCAAATATGAATTTTATTCAAGGCCATCACCAATTTACTTATTGTAGGAGGCTTTGGCTACACTTCGGCTTATTCGTGCTTGCATGATTGCAGAATGCTCCCTTGTTTGTGCGCCCGTAATTGCAATGAGGAAACGAAAATTGACATCAATATTGGAGAAGCCCAAAATTCTTCTTAAAATGCAACAATGATTCGCCCAAAATTGGAATTGAATTCCCAATTTAAAATAAAATGATAAAAACATTAATTGATATTGATCGACTTTTTTAAATTTAAATTTTTTGCATTAATTTTGCATTAATATTATCTTTCAAAAAACTGATTATTGATACATATTTATATTGAGAAAATGTCTATGTTTAAACAAACTGCCCCATTTTTTGCAATGATTGGCGCAAGTATTTTTGGCTTATATTATTATCAAAAGGCTAAATACGAAATTGCTGGAACTAAAAAGCAAACAATAGCGGATCCTGCAGTTGTAAGTCCGTCATTATTAATATTTGATTGTTATCTAATTTTAGAATAGTGCATTAGAAGAATTGGGAATGAATTCCAATAAGCCTTTGGACAAAATTTATGAGGTTTTCCGAAATTTTAATATTCAATTGAAATTGTTAAGGAATTTTCTCAAACTGACACAGACAATTGGGAAAATGTGCGCGGACCAAGGGCAGAAGAAGATAATACTGAATGGATCACAGCAATGTTTGTCAATTAAAATGCTATTTAAATAAAATTGATTTAAGGCAAAAGCGCAAAGAAGAACGTGAAAAAGAAAAGGCCTATAAGAGAGCAAATCTAACTCATATTCAAAAAGTGTTGAACAGACAAAGTGAATATTGGACTAATAGACCTTAATTTTTTTTTTTTTAAGAATTTATTCATTGTTAATCTATTTTATTGGATTTATTTGTCAAATTGTGCAATTATGTATATTTATTAAATAAATTATTAAGGGAAAAACTGAAAAATATTAACGAGAACATTGCAAATTTGTTTTTATTATCTCAGATTGATTAAATAAATAATTTTAATTTTAGAACTTAATCAGTGGAACTGTTGTTTAAATTGAAATTTTCAAAATTAAATTATAGAAAAGTCAAAAATGGGAGGTAAAAAAATGATCCGAAATTAATTATGATTGTTAAAATTTAGCAATATTTTCATCAGCGGCTGAATCAATTCCAAGGAATTTTCTATTTAATCGATCATTGCCACACAAGGTAATGAATGAAATTGTGGTAATAATCATTCAAAAACTATAGATGGTTTTCGTAGTGAATACATCATTAAAAATGGGTTCTGGCAAAATGGCAGCACAAGTGGGTCATGCGGCGGTCGGCCTCTATAAATTATGTCAAAATAATGATCAGGTTAAATGAAATATTTTAATAATAATAAAAAAAATTGATTCAGGGTCTCGAAGCACTGGAACAATGGAACGAACATGGAGAAATGAAAATTGTATTGAAGGGCGAGAGCACCGCTCAATTAGAGGAATTGTTAAATGCAACGAAGGAGGCCGTGAGTTTTTTTAAATCAATTAATCATCCTCAATAAAAAATTTTCAGCCTGTATTTGCATATTTGGTTAGAGATGCCGGGCATACACAAATTCCGGCTGGATCGAAGACCGTATTGGGAATTTTTGGAGCAAGAGAAGAACTTGACAAAATAACGGGACATTTGAAATTAATGTAAAAACAAATCACTTTAATTTTATCATTTATATTTTTGCAATTTTTTATTGATTAATGAAAGAATTTTTTAAATAAATAAAGCTTAATCCCGTTTTTCTATGTTGTTTATATCATTTTGGGTTCAATACACCAATTTATTTATATGAGTGATAATGATAAATGATAATTATCTAATTAAATACGAAGAATCCATAGTCTTTCCATAGAAATAATAATTCTGTTTTCAGTTTTTGAGATGAGATCACATCACAACACATTATATTCAATAAATCAATAAAAATTTAATTACATTTTAGTTGTTAAGCCTCTGTATCCAATTTCCTATCTAAAAATGAATCTCATCATCAAACAAGAATATCATCTCTATTTTTTCTGCGCCGTGATCGGAATTCCTGTTCTTGTCAACATTATAATCGGCATATACTGCTACATCGTCATGACTCGACCGGTCTCACGTAAACCAAGTAAATTTATTAAATTAATTTTTTTAATCAATTTAATTTCACGTTACAGCACACAGCGAGAAAGTCATAGCCAACGCCAAAGCCTGTACGCGTATCGCAGGAAAAACACTGACGACTGTTGAGCAATCCGAATCAGTTGAAAAAGCATCGAAAGAACGAGTGTCTAGTGCGAATGAGATAGAGGACGACGAAATGTAAATATTTATTATGTTAATTATTTCTAATTCAACAATAAAACCAGAAGTTCCTTTGCTCAAAGGACGATTCCTTTCGAACCAACATCAGTGACTGGCATTGAACCATCAACAATGATGACCGCCACCGGACCATCAACAATGATGACTGTCGCCGGACCATCAACAATGATGACTGCCACCGGACCAACAGGAATGACTGCCGTCGAAGTCGAACCAACAATGGGAAATGAATTGCAAGAGGATGCATATGAGAAGATAGCGCAAGAAGAAGAATATACAAAGTATGGAATTTAAAAATGATTTAAAATAATATTTCTAATATTTCAATCAAGTCTTGAATTTGAAACTCCAAAATTGACAGCCGCTGAATCAACTGGAAGAGCATCGATGAAAGAAGCAACAGACGCAGAAGAGAATTACGCAAAGTAAATTTATGATTTAAAATGTTCTTCTAACATATATCATTACAAGGATGGAAGCTCAATCATCGACAATTATGTAATGCAGTGAATTTGTGAATAAGAACAATAGAAGAGAATGGATGTGAAAGATTTATTTTATTAAATAATTATTTTCGTTAAGATCCTTTAAATTTTAAAGCAAAAGTGAATAAAATTGTAAATCAATTGTCCATCAATATAACGAAAAAAAACAGTAATATTCAAATACTTTTCCCTCGTACCTTTTTTCATCGGCTGCTGACGTCGATAGTTGGGTGCTGTGACTGGCTTCCTGACTTTTTTATATCTTTTAATAATTCCCAAAGGCATTTGAGAGTCCTATCTATTAATACGAAAAATTTGCCAAATAGATTCGAGACAGTGTCATCAAAGTAAATCCCCAACGATGAAAAACGAACAAAAGTTAAATAAGTATATAAAAATTTCAATGCATAGAACTTTACTTTCAATCAATCTTTTATTCATCAATGCAACAAAAAAACCCAATTTTACAATACATATTTAAAAACATTTCCAAAGATTTAATGAATTTAAAACTTTATTCAAATTTAATTTAAAAAAATTTTTAGATTTTTTTTATTCATAAATTTCATTGCAATTAAAACTGGTTTGCCCCCGAATCTAATTGCAGATGTACCGGGTATGCATTTCAGTTATTAAAAAGCAAAATTCGTAGGCGTGATTCTATACTTGTTTTTCCGGTCCATAATAATCCAAAAATTGAGAAATTGTTGGCCATTTATTCCTCTATTCATCCATCAAATTACCTATTTGAAAGAATTCCTTTTTAGTACATATTCCCATGACCACAAAGCGGGCCATTCATTCATGAATCCCTATAAAAAAACCCTCCACCGACCTTTTATAATCCACCTAATAACGCTCTCAAATAACAAATAGCTTGATAAATCCACCATTGCCCAGGAAGCCACCCACTAATCCTGGCACTAACCGCCATTGCCTGCGCAAATCCAATCTCCAACCTCATTACTATTGAGAAAGCAAAAAAATGTGTAAGCTTTATAGCAGACCATTTAGGCGGGATAAAGAATATAAATATGATAATTTTTGATTTACTATTTATCATTTTTATTTTAGTTCTACTCGGTAACGGAAGAGGCGCTAAGTGCATGTTCAAGTGCCGGTGCCAGCGATAGTGATCAACCATTCTCATTCAAACCGAAAAGACGACCAGCTAGTGTGCACCAAGGTAAAAAAGACTTTAATTAAACTAAATAAAATAATTTTGCAAAATTCAGATCTCATAAATTCCTCGGCTACTGAATCTTCTTCACTCTCAATGATTGCCTCTTCTCCTCCTGCCATTCTTCTTCCGGTTCCAGATACAACAAATTCGCATAACGGCAATTTTAATGGCAATTGCCATTCACCCATTTTTGGAGTTGGAATTGGAGTTTTGCTGGGCCAACCCTTAACGCCTAATGCTCTGACCAACGGAAATGGCTATGGATATGGTGGACATCGACGGGTAAGGAATAAATTACAGGGAAGATGAGAAGATAGATTAATCGGCATTTTTCTAAATAGGCATCCGAAAATCTTTAATTTAAACTTAAATTAAACTTATAAGAAAAAGAAACTATAGAAAAAATAAGAACAAACTATGAAAACATAATTGGCATTGCTCAAAAAGCTATGTGGTGGTTAACTGCCCAAGTTAATCCCCAATTCCCAACACAAAACACCATTAACATTAACCAACCATCCATTATCTCTTTCCATTTTAATATCCATTTTCTAACATCCATTTATGGCTTTTACAGAGCATCTTCGCACGGCAAAAGTCGGAAGAGGCGGACCGAAAGCGTCGATTGACTATGCCATTAGTCTACAGGTTTCACAACGCTTAATTTTACATTCCTCTCATTATTAATAAATTTACAAGGATGTATGAAAGTCAAAGTGAAGAATTGTGTGGAACTGTTCGGGGGCCGGATGATGATGTAAGTTAATTACAATTATTTTTTTTTAAATAAAGTTTGCAGAATTTTCGACCTGAAGAAGCATCAAAAAAACTTCGTGAAGCATTGGCCGGTGGAATACGTGGGTTTATTTTAATTAAAATTTACAAAAATTTTTGTAGAGAGTCATGATCAAACACTGATTGATATATTATTGATGCATAACAATTTCCAAAGGCAAAAGATTGCAAATACTTATGAAAGGTTGGTGGAATAAAGATTTGGGTTGTTAAATTGCTGAATTTCCAGTAGCTATGGTCGAATTCTGGCGGATGATATCGAAGAGGAGGCCGGCGGTCATTTTGCTGAATCAATACAAGCACTTTTGACCCCACAACATATTTTCTCATCCAAAATGTTGTGGTTTGCAATTTCCGTAAATAATTAAATAACTTTCAACTGATATAATGTTTATTTAAAGGGAAAATCTTCTGGTCGAAGTGTGGCAGTCGAGTTGGGCTTGACCACCAGTGCGTCGGTATGTAATATTATTATTTTAAAATTTAATATTATTTTTTCAGCAACTTCGAGTTATTCGTGACACTTATCAAGTAAAATCAATAATTATTTTAAAAAATCAATAATTGTTTTTTAGACAGAGTTTCGTACTTCCCTTGAACGTGATCTAAACATGAAAGTGGAAGGATTATTCGGCAAAATCATTTCACAATTATTACTTCGAAAAGACGATTTTAACAGAGAAGCCTTTGAAGAAGATTTGGCAAAGAAAGAAGCGGAGGCTCTTTTCAAGGTAAAAGTTTAATTAAATTTTGGAAATAATCAATATTTTTAGGGAGGAAGCGTCGAAGAACTTGGTCGTTCCCTTGAATTGTTCAACCGCATTTTCGGCCTTCGTTCCCCTTCATTCATCCGGACATTTGTTCAACATTGTGATCAAAAGTCAAAGGAAGAAGCATTGAAGGATGGAATTGTCGTAGATGGAGGAGGATTGGTGAGAGGCAGAGAAAGTCGAAGTAAAAGCCGTGAACGCACAAAGGATTTTGAATCGAGCATCCGAAAAAGTGTGAACATTCATTCGGATGTAAAACAAGCAATCCTCCTTTACGGTAAATATTTAAATAAATAAATTTAAAAATTATTTATTTCAGTTCGAATTTCAAAAAATATGCAATTATATTTTGCTGAACAAATACACGAAGCAATTTCCCAAAATCGTCCGGACCACTCTTCGATCATCCGAATTCTGATTTCAAGAAGCGAAGTTCACATTTTTGAATTAATATAAATTAATCTAAATTTTATTAGATCGATCTCTATGACATTTGCAATGAATACAAAAAACGATACGGCCATCATTTGATATTTGACCTGCAGAATATGTGCAGCGGTGATTTCCTTCGATTGCTCAGCCAATTGGTCAACCCTGTGGATATGGCCAGCGGCGATGAAGTGTTTTCCTGATCCTGACTGATTCACAAATCAAACATTCAAAAATAAATCAAATCATTCAATACCAAAATGATCCCCGAACATTGTAAATCCATTTTTGATAAATAACGTATTTAATTTTTGGTCAAAAAACAACAAGGTTTTTGGTTCAACGGATAACCTTCGATGTTATAAAATTTAGGTTATGGGTTCGAATCCACTCAGAGGACAATATTTTTTTTGGGCTTGGTTATCACTTTTATTAATTTTTATACATTCTAGAGTATATTCCTAGTTTTTTAAATAACAAAACAAGAGTCTAAGCAATAGCATTTTAAAAGAATGTTTTAAGTTCATATTTAAAAAAACTAAAATGGGAATTTTCACGTTAAAAAGAGCATTTTTGCGTGACTAAAATATTATTGTTTTTGAATGGAACCGAATGAAGCGAAGAGTGAACATTTACTGATGAAGAGCATTTAAGATTTGGCGCATCAAAAGGAAATGAACATCGGAATGGATAAAAATGTTCAAGGAATTAAGCGATGGATTGGCAGAACGTCCAGCGCCCAATTTCACGGGGATTTGCTCATCAAAATGCTCTCAACACTATTACTATGGAATTGCCACCAAACTGTGAAGAAAATTCTCATTGCGAACTGACCTGCTGGTTTTCATCAACAATTTGGTGAGTAATTCTTCGGTACTCCTGCACTTTGGGGTCTGAAGAGAAAATGGATTGGAGGGAAAATGACAAGTCCCTTCAATCAAATTGCCCATCAGTGAGATGGAGGGAGGAAATTAACGATGGGAAGGAATCAGAAATGGATATAATAATTTCTTTTCTTTATTATTTTACATGAAATATACAGCCCAATAGGATATAGCGGATAAAAAGGAATATAATTGGATATAGTGGGATTAAGCAGGATTAAGCCCCGAAATAAATTCCTGGTTTGGCTTTTTTGCTTCCGGCTTCGCAAGATTCCTATGCTCCGAACCCTAATCCTAAGCCCCTAAATCTCATGCCGACCATAACCATAACCCTATTCCCTAGCCCTTAACAAGGCTTATCCGGCTTAATCCCCCTATATCTGCTTAATCCCGCGCACTTTCCGGGCCTCTGTTACTTTTCCCCAACATTCCAGTGGCCTTCCGGGCCATATCCATTCCATTTCGGGGCTTATTCCGGCTTAATCCCCCTATATTCACCCTAATCCCCCTATATCCATCTATTCTATTCGGTAAATCAAATACCATCCACAGTTTAAATTAGAATTTACACCGTGCACCGTGTGAGGAAAGAATTCCTTCCTCCATCGCTGAATCCCTTTTCCCTTTCCTCCATCTCACTGATGGGCAATTTGATTGAAGGGACTTGTCATTTTCCCTCCAATCCATTTTCTCTTCCAGACCCCAAAGTGCAGGAGTACCAATTCTTCCTTAAAATTTATATAAAAAATGGTACCAGGAAGGGATTCCATTCAAAGTAGTTTTTACTCCAATTTTTAAGGCCATCAGCTGATTTGATCAATCCACTTCCTTCACATCCTCCTTCAACAATTTTTTTTCTTTTTTTAACATATAAAAGTAATAGAGTCATCCTGGGAAAAACAAATTTAATTAGTAAAATTTCCTTAATTTTTCGAATACCTAATTCCGAATTAAAAGCAATTATTTAATCCAATTTGATCCCTTCTTTCCTTAACACACTTATTCACCAATCAACACAATTTCAATTAGTATTCTCACATTTTCTCTCCCCTTCCTTCTTTTCGATTACTAATTCCCCCTCTTCACATAAAAGTGAAGGATTTTCCCATCATTGTTAGCTTGGTTGGTTGTCATATTTCCTCCTTCCCACTTCTTTGTTGGCCCAATGTCCAACGAAATAGCATAATTTCGGCGAAAGAAAGGACCCCCACATTCCCAAGCGGAAAATCAGAATTTCAAATTGCCGTCAATCCTCCAAATCCTCTCACTCCACTTCTATTCATTTTGTCTTTTTCACACTAACAATGGACCATCCATCTTTCGGCCAATAATCCCCTCTGCGCAATAGCTCCAGCTTCAATAGGCCTATTTTATTCTTTTTGGATCCTTCATTCATAGGAAAAATGGCCATTGGCCAATTCATTTATGCTCCATCCCAAAATAAGCCTATCAAAATATATTTAGTTTATCGTTTACTCTACGACTAATTATGGAGTCGTTTAGCCAAGGACATTTTATAATTGCCACCAATTTGGCCACAGAGCAGCAGGCCATTTCCCCAACCCAAATTTTACTGACCAATAATTAACCCCAAATGGCTTTAGGACATCAAAAATTTTAAGCTTTCCTCTTCTAAAAGGCATAAATTTTGTGCAGAAAATAGAATTGCGCGCAGATTAGACTGTATTGGGCGCATTTTCCCCCTTGGGAATTAAAGTTGCCAACCCAACAGCCAACCGGCCATTGACCTTGGCTTTGGTTGACCATTCATCATCCTTCATGAACCATTCACAGGCTTCCTCTTTAAGAATTCATTTTCTCTCAACCATTTAAAATTTAATTCAAATTCTCCCATTCTTAACCCCGGCGGCGGTGTTTATTCGTGTATTTTCCTCATTTTTCCATAGGAGCTGCTGCCATTCCCCTCATTCTCACCATTCCCATCACATCCAACCCAAAACAACCAACCATTTATATTTGCCTCTCCCAAGGGCCTTTTCCAATTTCCTCCCTTCTCCCTCCTCCATTTTCGACTTTGACGGTGCCTAGAGGAAAGAAAGATATCCAAACAAAATGTCACCGAAAAACATTTTTTTGGGATCCTTTTTTGAAGAATCAAAAATGCAAAAGCAAACCAATAATTTTATTCATTAAAAGACACTCTAGAATTTCTTAAAGCCGGATTAATAAAACAAAAATGAATCCCTCAAGTGCCAACTCTCTTCATTAAATAGGCGTTCGTTTAAAAGTTTCGGGGCATTCGTCCCCTTATTATGCCACTTATTTTCCATCGACATTCATATTTAAACTAATTCTTTCAATAACTTTTTTATCTTTAAAAAATCAACAAACTTTTTTACATATTTTTATGCATAAAAATGATTAAATTAAATGGGAAAAACAGCTGATTTTTCATTCTAGTCAACAGTGAATACCTTTCTCTTTCACTTGAAGTCAGCTGTTTTTTCCCTCTCATTCCTTTCGCATTTCGCTTTTGCCCGGGAATGTGTTTTTTTTTTTCATCAAAAAGAAATGGACTAATGAGGGGTCCAAAAGGGGAAAGAATGAAAATAAAATATGGGGAAAAACCAGCTCTGGCCAATTGATTGGACTTCGGGTTTCTCTGGTTTAATTTTAATTGTTTTTGTTTTCAAATTTTTCCTCCTTCCATTCTTCTCTCTTTCCCCTCAATTTTATTGGGCCACTTGGATCAACCAGTTCCCCTTTACCTCTTTTACTAATTCTTCACATTCCTAGGGAATTCCCTCTATTGTTTGGCTTGGCCGTTCCTGTTCCTATTGATGCTTTATCCGTTCCCTTCATTTTCTAGAGAGGAGGAAATCCTATCCTCCCGTTCCTCCCATTTTCTTGGGCAATTTCCTCACTCTACTGATTGAACATCAGTAACTGCTGATTTGTTACTCAATCTTCTCAAATCAAAAAAATGTTGATTGGAATTTCTTTTTCTTCGGTCGGTATTTGGCCACAAAAACACTAAAATGAAATTTTATTCTCATTTTTCTTTCCCTTCATTTACAAATGTTTTTGAGGAATTAATTTCAATCAGCTGACAACATTTTCAATTATAATTTCCTAAAGTGAAGATTTGTAGGTTTCTTTCTAAGTATTCTTTAATCCTAATTCCTCGAAAGGGGTTTTAATTTTAAAAAGTTAAAAAACAAATTACAAAATTGATTTTAATTTTGCAGAAAAATGCCAGTCCAAAGGCCTCTCTCTTGAATGAATTATTTCCGAAAATGACTTCCTGGCAATTCTATTTTATTTATCTTCTTCCCTTGCTAATCTACAAATCAACAGTCAATGGAAGGAGGCCAAGAATGTTGGGTGAACCATGTGGAGAAGACGACGAATTAATGAAATGCGCCGATGGTTTGGAATGCGTTTTAAAGGGAAATGGAGGGAAAATGAGATGTAGAGAAACGGCGACCATTGAAAAAAAGGCAAAACAAAGTGGGTTTATCAAATTAGTTTCCTTTTTAAATTTTACTTTATTACAGCATTGGAGACAGATGCTATTCTGGAGAGGTGTCTACTTGCCAAATGTCCAATCCTCTTTCCGGATTGCCCTTCCGATTCGGTGCCAGTTCTCAGCACTGGACCAATTTCGAATGATGGCACTGATCCGGATGGATGTTGCCAGCCGGCAATCGTGCAATGTAAATGTGATCCACAGAAATGTTTGGTGCCTTCATGCCCTGAGGCAACGGAACGACGGATGACTCAAAAGGGAACGGAGATAATCGGACAATGCTGTGACCAATTTGAGTGCCGAACATCGGCAGGTGAATTTAATTGTATTATTCCATATTTAATTATCCGATTTTAGAATTGAATTGCGAGAATATCAACTGCCCCGACCCAAAATCAACATTTTTTGATCTCTATTCGCCGGATGGCCAAAATTGCCCCGATGACAGTTTCCGTCCAGACCCATACATTCCCGCCGGCTCCTGCTGTCCAATTGTGCCACAATGTCAATGCCGAAATGGAATTTGCGAGCCAGCCCGATGCAATCCTGATCAAAAATTGGTGATCGAAAGCAGAGGGCGTGGTGAACCAGGAAAGTGCTGCGATCAATTCAAATGTCTACCGAAAGATGGCAACAATGGCGAATGCCATCATGAAGGTAGGGAAGGAATGAGGCAAAGAATATTGGACAAATTAAATTATATTTTATAGGCCGAATTTATGCAGTAGGAGAACGATGGCGAGCAGCACCCTGCCAAGAATGCCAATGTAGCGCAACTGGGCGTTGCACTTTGTCGGAAGATGGAATGTCCAACATTGACTTGTGAATTTTTAAATTTGATTCATTTATAAATCAAATCATTTTTAGCTGAATGCCAATGGATTGGATTTTCTCCGGGCGAATGTTGCCCAGTGTGTTTGGGTTGCCGCGATGAAGAGGGTCAAACTTACACGATTGAGCAGAATTGGGAACGGGATGGATGCACCAATTGCACTTGTGGCACCGATTTTCACTGGCAATGCCACAAATTCATTTGTCAAACTCATTGCGAGAATCCAAAACCAGTAATTTTGACCATTAAATTATTTTAATATATTTATGTTAAGGTGCCCGGTGAATGCTGCCCAATTTGTGATGAGCCAACCATAATTCATGAATCTGCCCCCATTTGTCCGGAATTAGCTGATTGCCCACTCTCCTCCTTTGAACAGGGATCAGAACAAACAATATTCATTCGGCCTTCTGACGATGAAGATCAACAAAATCAAGAAGAACAAAAACCAACTGAAAATTTATCTTTTTGGCTCATATTTGCACTGACCCTTCCATTACTTGCATTCATCCTTTTTACCATTGGGATTGCAATTCTAGTGATCAAATGCAAACGAGAAAATACAAAATGGATGAATTCAACCAATCACGAGGCAAGATTTTTGTAAATCCGTAATATGGTATTAAATTTTAGAAAAAACCACTCAATTGGCATTTGAATTTAACTAATTGGCGGAATGCCCATATGCGACCTTTTTTCCAAGAAAATGGCAACAAAAATAATTTGACGGCAAAAAATGCTTCACTTTTGAGACCAAAGGAACTAAGCAACTTATTATAATCTTTGCATTCATAATTTTTTCACATTTTTATTTGTATTTTAAACTTTGTAAATAATAAAAATATAAATATGATAAAGATCGATAATATAATTTACGAAAAATCGTGTTTTTAAAACAATTTATTTTGTGATTTTAATTTGGAAATTGGAAATGAATACCTAATAATGAAAGAAGTTTTTAATTTATTATGAATTTTAGCTCAGCCAGTTTAATTTCAAATAATTATGAACAATAAACAACAAGCTGAAATTACGCCCCAATATGGGGTTTCCTTGCCAATTTGCACAAAACCACCAACTGAACGTGATATGCGCCTGACTCGAGAGGTTTGTCAACAAATCATATCACATTTTTAAAAAAGAAAAATTTAGCTTGAGGAACATATGCGAAGATGTGGATTATTCGAATCGGATGCGGATATGCAAAGGCGGCTCGAAGTTTTACGGCGAATCAATATGATGGTCAAGAAGTGGGTGAAAGAAGTTTCGGTGGACAAGGTTAAAGTTATATAATTTACGAAAAATAATCCATCGATTTACAGGTGCCACCAGATCAATTGGATCATGTCGGAGGCAAATTATTTACATTTGGATCATATCGACTTGGAGTGCACACACCTGGGGCGGATATTGACTCATTATGCGTTGTTCCTCGACATATTGACAGATCGGATTTTTTCACATCTTTTTATGAAAAGTTGAAAGAGGTTTCTTATTAATTTTGGCTTGGAAACAATTAATTTTTTAAGGACGAGAATACTTCCGATTTACACAAAGTGGAAGATGCGTTTGTGCCAGTCATCAAACTGCATTATAATGGCATCGAATTGGACATTCTTTTTGCACGTTTAGCACTCAAGGAGGTGTCCGACAGTCAACAACTTTCCGACGACAATTTGCTTCGAAATTTGGACGAGAAGAGTATCCGATCTCTCAATGGTAAAAAACAATAATTAATCCTAATTAATCCAATAATTTTAAGGTTGCCGAGTAGCGGATGAAATCCTTCGACTTATCCCGAATCACAGAAATTTCATTTTAACTTTGAGAGCGGTCAAACTTTGGGCAAAAAGTATGTTTTTAGCAAATTTTTTATAAGATTTAAACCAATTTTACAGACCATGGCATTTATTCAAATGTGCTCGGATTTCTCGGCGGTGTCTCCTGGGCCATCCTTGTCGCTCGAACCTGTCAGCTCTATCCAAATGCAGCACCCGCAATTTTGCTGGAGAAATTCTTCCTCGTCTTTTCCCAATGGGAATGGCCTTTTCCAGTGGTTTTGAAGGATGCGGATGCCACATCACGAACGGATATGCCATATTTTGCCGACATGATTTGGGACCCACGAAGTCGAATTTCCGATCGATACCATCTGATGCCAATCATCACACCTGCCTTCCCGGAACAAAATTCCACATTCAATGTCACAAAATCTACACGGCAAGTGATGATCAATGAGTTCAAAGAAGGTTAAAAAAACGAACATTTTGAAAATTAATATTTATCATAAAATATGCAGGTTTGAATACAATGATTGAAATAACCAAAGGCGAAGCTGGCTGGGACAAACTCTTCGAAGAGATCAATTTTTTCACCCGTTACAAACATTTTATTGCACTTCTCTGCGTTACTGCAAATGAAGAGGATCATTTGATTTTCAATGGCCTCGTCGAGTCCAAAATTCGTCATTTAGTCGCCTCATTGGAACGGTAAAATTTTTTGATTTAAATAATTAAATTAATTTTTAATTTTAAGTAATCCCTGTGTTGCCCTTTGCCATGTCAATCCGCGCCAATACAAACCAAATCCCACATTGCATGTCGATATTGATTATGAGTAAGTTTCGTTTATCAATTTTGATCATTTAATTGCAAAATTAAGAAACCCAATTTGCACCCTTTGGTTCATAGGATTGGAATTTAATCGTGACCTGCAGAAGAGCATGAATATCAATTTGACGGATGAAATACAGGCATTTGTTACAAACACCGTCTCCGCTTCGGCAGCCACAATGAAGGACTTCAAACAAACAATGCAATTGAGACCCGCCTACACCAAACAAAAGGATTTGACTAAATGGTTTATTCCTTCAAATTTAATTTAATCTAGTAACAATTTTTAGGCTTAATTTCGAGGATTTGAACCGAGGAAGGCGTGTAATACGGACGACGATCAAACGCCCGTCTTCCATTTTGGATTCATCAGCCGATTCTGCCAATGGTTCGCCGAGTGCAAAAACACAAAAAAGTGGAGGCCAACAACAACAAAATGGAAGTGAAGAACAAGAATTGATCACAGAAACATCTCAAATCAAAACAATTTCATCGACTTCACCCCCGCCGCCAGCAGCAGTTTTGGAACAATGTTAGATCAACACATTTGATGAACACTATTTCTTTTATGTATTTTAATTATTTTAATGTGTAAAATACATTTTGTATTAATTCTATGTCTATGTTTTTTTTTGTTTTAATAATGGGTTTATTTCAATCCCACATTTATTTTTTTATATTTTCTTTATTGATATTTTAATTTTAATATTAATGTATTTTGTTTCCCATAAATATCATCTTTTAATTAATCTTTTAATTATCATTTTTATATTTTTTTCATTTTTACAATCACTCAAAATTTAAACATGATCTTCTTTATTCCTAATTTTCACATTATAGTAGCAAAAATGTAAAGAAAAAGCCAATAAATTTTTGGATATATTTCGTTCAAAACAATTCAAAATAAATATCTTAAAATAATTTTACTAATTTATTTTGTGTTGTCTTTAGCAAACATCAACAATAAATATAAATAAATGTTGCCAACCACCCCCACTAAAATGGCGACCGAATGGAATATCACATCAATAAAAAGGTGCCCATTGAATTCAAGAGGTCAATTGCTTGGTCCAACCAATATTGCGTTGGACACAATTGTCGCCTATGATATCGAAATTGAAACTTGTTTTACGGGAAAGAAACGAGGACGAAAAATGACATTACAGGGTGTACCAATGTAAGCTTAATTTAAACAACAAATTTAGAATAAAATGTGTAAATTTAAGGTTTTTGGTCGAGGCCTTCACTTGGTTGGAGAAGAACAAAGCTTTGGATGTTGAGGGCATTTTCCGCAAGCCTGGGAATGTTGGCAGACTGCGAAATCCATGGGTTTGCTTTATTTTTTGGTAAATTAAAAAGAAAAGGATAATTTAAGCAAATATTCTGCGGGTTGGCATCAATTCCTGAATGGCCGGAATTCACTGTCCACGATGTCTGCACACTCATTATGCGGTTTTTCAGCACAATAAAGAAACCAATTTTGGCCGAACAGCAAAGTCAAATACTCAGCACGGTTGCGGCAATTACCAACGAAAAAGTTCAAATAGAGGCGGTACTCTCTTTCATTGACCAACTTCCACCACCGAATCAAGCAACGCTCGGTTATTTGATGCGCCAGCTCAAAAAGGTTAGATTAATTGAATAATTATGACGGGGAAGAATAAATTTCAAATATAGATCTTATTTAAATTAATAGTATAAAAATATATTTCGTATCCAAGTTTAAATTATTCCAAGAGTATTTTTAAATTATATTTTTTTAGATCGCTGACCATCCGGAAAAAACGCAAATGTCAGTGGACAATTTGGCCATTTGTTTTGCACCAGCCATCTTCAATGACTATCCGCAACAACAAAATCGCAATTATTCCCTCCCTGGACCATCATCGTCAATATCAATTTGGAACAATAATGCCATCGCCAGCAATGTTGTCGTTGATTTGGCCACTGCAAATCGATACGTGGGCCGTTCACTTCAAAACATTCAAAATTC
Source organism: Pratylenchus scribneri (assembly GCA_030063045.1). Classification (NCBI taxonomy): domain Eukaryota; kingdom Metazoa; phylum Nematoda; class Chromadorea; order Rhabditida; family Pratylenchidae; genus Pratylenchus; species Pratylenchus scribneri. The sequence goes on from JAQSEB010000033.1 coordinate 1,738,960, forward strand.
GCTGAGGAAAAAGGAAGGAGATGCTCAACAGGTTTTTAAAACCAATTTTAGTATTAAAACACATTAAATATTTAGCAAAGTCTACGGGAACTTGATTTTGCCAAGCGCAGGAAGGAATTGCAGGCCTCCGTCATCAAATTGCTCATTCAAAACGCCAATCATATATGTAATTTTATATAAATGTTGAAAAGATTTACATAATAAAATTATTAAAGGTGATGGTACTCGTCGATTGCCAGCCCCCGGACGTGGTTTTCTCCATCGGAAGAGTTCGGATTTGCAATTTGTTCGTTCGCCAATTGCAATTTCAAGCGATCTGGGACACCGGCAAGAAACTAACAGGGCAGAAAATAACGAGGAGAGAAGAGGCCGTAGTCGGGCACCAAGCAGGCGAAGTGATAAAATCTGGCCGAGAAGTGCATCAGAAAATCCATTAAATCGGTAAGTGGTGTCGTTCTATGAAGTTTATCACATAAATTTATCATATTTTCTAGAACACTTGCACTCTTCACTTTCCCATTCGGCAAAAATGGCTCGTACACACCGAAAGAGGGCGGCGGGAGCAGTAATAAAATGGAATGGGAGGATGGGAGAGGAGGTGGAGGAGGAGTGCATCATTGCATGCGAAAATTGGGCCTCGGCGGAAAGTAATATGGTCTGTGGGATCGATCAAACCGAGTGTGCTTTCCATTCACTTAAGAAATTGAATTCAATGATCTAAAAACCTTTTTCTATTTGTCTTTCTCCATTCCATTTGAATTGAATGAATGCATTAATTTATTTTTGTTTAATGACTGATAAAAATGAGTTCAAACTAATCACATTTATTTGATTTGTGACCGAAAAGTGCATTTTTCAATTGATATTTAAATGTTTGGTGATTTCACCTAAATGTTTTGTTGTTTCTTTTTAAATTGATTTTTTAAACCAACCGAAATAATACATACTGATTTACCTAATTTAAATTGACCAAAGTAAAAAATAAGTCTAAATTTTTAGATGGTGGCCATAAAGCCATCAAAGCTATGGCTGTGTCGACGGCGGATTGAATGGATAAACAACCGTCAATTAACCGGATTAAGGCCATTTGATAAAGTCAGAACATTGAGCGTACCATTGGAGGGAAAAACGCCGAAACGGTGCAGTGCTGAAGAGGCGGTTCAGGACATAAAATCGGGTCAGATTTTTTTAGATATTGTTTAAAATTAAATTAAAAATCCCAGGTGAACACATATATTTGCATCATGCTGCCTCATGGCCAGTAGACCTGGTGAATGCATTCAGTCAACACGTACTTAAAAATGATCTACGAGGAATTCGAGTGAGCCATGCTCTCACATTTGGAAATGTAAGCTCAATAAATTGTTGGGTACTATTGCCAGTTTAAGGGTTGGAATTGGAAGAGACAAGGGAGGGATGATGAAGAAGACGAGATGATCATCCTCATCATTATCTTCTTCATTATTTCATCATTATTTTCCTCTTCATCATTATCTTCTTCATCATCATTGTCAACCTCATCCTTATCTTCTTCTTCTTCTTCATCCTCATTGTCATCCTCATCATTATCTTTTTCTCCTTCTTCATCATCCTCATCATTATTTTTTTCTCCTTCTTCATCATCCTCATCATTATCTTTTTCTCCTTCTTCATCATCCTCATCATTATTTTTTTCTCCTTCTTCATCATCCTCATCATTATTTTTTTCTCCTTCTTCGTCATCCTCATCATTATCTTCGTCTTCCTATCCTTCATCTTCATCATCCTTTTTCACTTCTAGCCCTTAATCTGCAATAGTACCAATTGATGAACCAAAATAATTTTCTTCATTTTTAGGTTCCATGGCTCCGCGATGATTTTCACGACCGAATTCGAAGCACTTGCATTTTCATTTGTGGCAATGTTCGTCCTTTAGTCAATGAGGGAAAAGCAGATTATCTGCCAATTTTTTTGTCCGAAAGTGCCCGTCTATATGATGAAAAGGCTCTCCTGGTTGACACGGCTTTTTTGAATGTTTCATCACCGGACCAACATGGATATTGCTCATTGGGAGTGAACATTGATATGTCAAGGCAGGTCCTCCTTACTCAAAATATAACATTTTAATTTTTTATAGTGCAGGCGCCCGGAATGCCAAACGAATTATAGCCTCAATCAATCGATCACAGCCGCGCACATTTGGTGACTCAGAAATTCACATTTCTCAAATTGATGCACTCGTCGACACCGAAATTCCAATATTCGAATTGCCCAACGCCGAAACAAGTCCGGAAGAGCGACAAATTGCTAAATGGATAGCTGAGAATTTGGTCGAGGATGGAGCCACCCTTCAAATGGGTAATTAATTCAATTTATAATTTAATATTATTAAATATTTTTCTAGGAATTGGCTCAATCCCAAACAATGTACTCGACCAACTTAAAGGACACCGGGATTTGGGCATTCATACGGAAATGATCAGCGATGGAATTGCCGAATTATTGGAACGAAATGTGATCAATAACAGCAAAAAAAGCATGTTCCCCGGAAAAGTGGTCTCGTCCTTTGCAATGGGCTCAAGGGCATTTTATAAATTGTTGGACAATAATCCACTTTTCAGTTCGTTTATTACATTTATTTAAATTTTTAAGTCAATAATTCAGTTTTTGGTAGCGCCGGTTTTACAAATGCACTTTCCACAATTGTTCAACAGAGCAGGATGACGGCAATAAATTCAGCCATTGAAGTGGATTTGACGGGTCAAGTTGTTTCGGACACAATCGGCAAGAAGTTCTATTCAGGTTGTTTATTATTTGGTGTTTTAAATTAAATTCTTCACACTTCAGGTTTCGGTGGCCAAGTCGACTTCATTTATGGCGCTTCTGCCGCAACAGACGGTCTTGGCAAATCAATAATTGCGATGCCATCGAGGACAACCAAAGGCGAGTCAAAAATTGTTCCACACGTTAAAGAGGTTTTGTTTGGTAAATCTATCGTGATTTCATTTTATTTTTTAGGGAGCTGGGGTGGTGACAACAAAAGGCCATGTTAGTGGATCTTTTTACTAACAAATTTTCTATTTTCAATTTTAGTGCCGTTATGTGGTTACTGAGCAAGGCATTGCCAATCTATGGGGCAAAACCATTCGACAACGAGCTTATCAATTAATCAATATTGCACATCCAAATGATCGTGAATGGCTAGAAGAAGAAGCTTTCAAACGTTTCGGTTTCATCCCATCAAAAGACTGATTTATGAAGAATTGATTATAACATATCACTTCCATTTTTAGATTTCTGTAATATTTAACCCCTTCGCAAATTTCATATCACCCCAATTTGTAATTTTACTTAATTTTTTTTACAAATTCATATCATATTTATTGTTAAAAATAAATAAATGAATTTTTCGATCGAGTTAACAGTATAGAACATGTTAAGATTCACTGTCAAAAAATCAATAACTACCATAACGTGTACAGTATGAGTTATATAGAGAGTACAGACATGTTAATTCACTGTGTCAAAAAATCAATATTTTTCAGCAGTGATTTTGATTTATTATAAAAGCTTCCACATTTTGCATTTCCCAGTCAACTCTTGCACACAATCAAGCAATTTCGGCCACAACATTGACTTGTGAATTTTTAAATTTGATTCATTTATAAATCAAATCATTTTTAGCTGAATGCCAATGGATTGGATTTTCTCCGGGCGAATGTTGCCCAGTGTGTTTGGGTTGCCGCGATGAAGAGGGTCAAACTTACACGATTGAGCAGAATTGGGAACGGGATGGATGCACCAATTGCACTTGTGGCACCGATTTTCACTGGCAATGCCACAAATTCATTTGTCAAACTCATTGCGAGAATCCAAAACCAGTAATTTTGACCATTAAATTATTTTAATATATTTATGTTAAGGTGCCCGGTGAATGCTGCCCAATTTGTGATGAGCCAACCATAATTCATGAATCTGCCCCCATTTGTCCGGAATTAGCTGATTGCCCACTCTCCTCCTTTGAACAGGGATCAGAACAAACAATATTCATTCGGCCTTCTGACGATGAAGATCAACAAAATCAAGAAGAACAAAAACCAACTGAAAATTTATCTTTTTGGCTCATATTTGCACTGACCCTTCCATTACTTGCATTCATCCTTTTTACCATTGGGATTGCAATTCTAGTGATCAAATGCAAACGAGAAAATACAAAATGGATGAATTCAACCAATCACGAGGCAAGATTTTTGTAAATCCGTAATATGGTATTAAATTTTAGAAAAAACCACTCAATTGGCATTTGAATTTAACTAATTGGCGGAATGCCCATATGCGACCTTTTTTCCAAGAAAATGGCAACAAAAATAATTTGACGGCAAAAAATGCTTCACTTTTGAGACCAAAGGAACTAAGCAACTTATTATAATCTTTGCATTCATAATTTTTTCACATTTTTATTTGTATTTTAAACTTTGTAAATAATAAAAATATAAATATGATAAAGATCGATAATATAATTTACGAAAAATCGTGTTTTTAAAACAATTTATTTTGTGATTTTAATTTGGAAATTGGAAATGAATACCTAATAATGAAAGAAGTTTTTAATTTATTATGAATTTTAGCTCAGCCAGTTTAATTTCAAATAATTATGAACAATAAACAACAAGCTGAAATTACGCCCCAATATGGGGTTTCCTTGCCAATTTGCACAAAACCACCAACTGAACGTGATATGCGCCTGACTCGAGAGGTTTGTCAACAAATCATATCACATTTTTAAAAAAGAAAAATTTAGCTTGAGGAACATATGCGAAGATGTGGATTATTCGAATCGGATGCGGATATGCAAAGGCGGCTCGAAGTTTTACGGCGAATCAATATGATGGTCAAGAAGTGGGTGAAAGAAGTTTCGGTGGACAAGGTTAAAGTTATATAATTTACGAAAAATAATCCATCGATTTACAGGTGCCACCAGATCAATTGGATCATGTCGGAGGCAAATTATTTACATTTGGATCATATCGACTTGGAGTGCACACACCTGGGGCGGATATTGACTCATTATGCGTTGTTCCTCGACATATTGACAGATCGGATTTTTTCACATCTTTTTATGAAAAGTTGAAAGAGGTTTCTTATTAATTTTGGCTTGGAAACAATTAATTTTTTAAGGACGAGAATACTTCCGATTTACACAAAGTGGAAGATGCGTTTGTGCCAGTCATCAAACTGCATTATAATGGCATCGAATTGGACATTCTTTTTGCACGTTTAGCACTCAAGGAGGTGTCCGACAGTCAACAACTTTCCGACGACAATTTGCTTCGAAATTTGGACGAGAAGAGTATCCGATCTCTCAATGGTAAAAAACAATAATTAATCCTAATTAATCCAATAATTTTAAGGTTGCCGAGTAGCGGATGAAATCCTTCGACTTATCCCGAATCACAGAAATTTCATTTTAACTTTGAGAGCGGTCAAACTTTGGGCAAAAAGTATGTTTTTAGCAAATTTTTTATAAGATTTAAACCAATTTTACAGACCATGGCATTTATTCAAATGTGCTCGGATTTCTCGGCGGTGTCTCCTGGGCCATCCTTGTCGCTCGAACCTGTCAGCTCTATCCAAATGCAGCACCCGCAATTTTGCTGGAGAAATTCTTCCTCGTCTTTTCCCAATGGGAATGGCCTTTTCCAGTGGTTTTGAAGGATGCGGATGCCACATCACGAACGGATATGCCATATTTTGCCGACATGATTTGGGACCCACGAAGTCGAATTTCCGATCGATACCATCTGATGCCAATCATCACACCTGCCTTCCCGGAACAAAATTCCACATTCAATGTCACAAAATCTACACGGCAAGTGATGATCAATGAGTTCAAAGAAGGTTAAAAAAACGAACATTTTGAAAATTAATATTTATCATAAAATATGCAGGTTTGAATACAATGATTGAAATAACCAAAGGCGAAGCTGGCTGGGACAAACTCTTCGAAGAGATCAATTTTTTCACCCGTTACAAACATTTTATTGCACTTCTCTGCGTTACTGCAAATGAAGAGGATCATTTGATTTTCAATGGCCTCGTCGAGTCCAAAATTCGTCATTTAGTCGCCTCATTGGAACGGTAAAATTTTTTGATTTAAATAATTAAATTAATTTTTAATTTTAAGTAATCCCTGTGTTGCCCTTTGCCATGTCAATCCGCGCCAATACAAACCAAATCCCACATTGCATGTCGATATTGATTATGAGTAAGTTTCGTTTATCAATTTTGATCATTTAATTGCAAAATTAAGAAACCCAATTTGCACCCTTTGGTTCATAGGATTGGAATTTAATCGTGACCTGCAGAAGAGCATGAATATCAATTTGACGGATGAAATACAGGCATTTGTTACAAACACCGTCTCCGCTTCGGCAGCCACAATGAAGGACTTCAAACAAACAATGCAATTGAGACCCGCCTACACCAAACAAAAGGATTTGACTAAATGGTTTATTCCTTCAAATTTAATTTAATCTAGTAACAATTTTTAGGCTTAATTTCGAGGATTTGAACCGAGGAAGGCGTGTAATACGGACGACGATCAAACGCCCGTCTTCCATTTTGGATTCATCAGCCGATTCTGCCAATGGTTCGCCGAGTGCAAAAACACAAAAAAGTGGAGGCCAACAACAACAAAATGGAAGTGAAGAACAAGAATTGATCACAGAAACATCTCAAATCAAAACAATTTCATCGACTTCACCCCCGCCGCCAGCAGCAGTTTTGGAACAATGTTAGATCAACACATTTGATGAACACTATTTCTTTTATGTATTTTAATTATTTTAATGTGTAAAATACATTTTGTATTAATTCTATGTCTATGTTTTTTTTTGTTTTAATAATGGGTTTATTTCAATCCCACATTTATTTTTTTATATTTTCTTTATTGATATTTTAATTTTAATATTAATGTATTTTGTTTCCCATAAATATCATCTTTTAATTAATCTTTTAATTATCATTTTTATATTTTTTTCATTTTTACAATCACTCAAAATTTAAACATGATCTTCTTTATTCCTAATTTTCACATTATAGTAGCAAAAATGTAAAGAAAAAGCCAATAAATTTTTGGATATATTTCGTTCAAAACAATTCAAAATAAATATCTTAAAATAATTTTACTAATTTATTTTGTGTTGTCTTTAGCAAACATCAACAATAAATATAAATAAATGTTGCCAACCACCCCCACTAAAATGGCGACCGAATGGAATATCACATCAATAAAAAGGTGCCCATTGAATTCAAGAGGTCAATTGCTTGGTCCAACCAATATTGCGTTGGACACAATTGTCGCCTATGATATCGAAATTGAAACTTGTTTTACGGGAAAGAAACGAGGACGAAAAATGACATTACAGGGTGTACCAATGTAAGCTTAATTTAAACAACAAATTTAGAATAAAATGTGTAAATTTAAGGTTTTTGGTCGAGGCCTTCACTTGGTTGGAGAAGAACAAAGCTTTGGATGTTGAGGGCATTTTCCGCAAGCCTGGGAATGTTGGCAGACTGCGAAATCCATGGGTTTGCTTTATTTTTTGGTAAATTAAAAAGAAAAGGATAATTTAAGCAAATATTCTGCGGGTTGGCATCAATTCCTGAATGGCCGGAATTCACTGTCCACGATGTCTGCACACTCATTATGCGGTTTTTCAGCACAATAAAGAAACCAATTTTGGCCGAACAGCAAAGTCAAATACTCAGCACGGTTGCGGCAATTACCAACGAAAAAGTTCAAATAGAGGCGGTACTCTCTTTCATTGACCAACTTCCACCACCGAATCAAGCAACGCTCGGTTATTTGATGCGCCAGCTCAAAAAGGTTAGATTAATTGAATAATTATGACGGGGAAGAATAAATTTCAAATATAGATCTTATTTAAATTAATAGTATAAAAATATATTTCGTATCCAAGTTTAAATTATTCCAAGAGTATTTTTAAATTATATTTTTTTAGATCGCTGACCATCCGGAAAAAACGCAAATGTCAGTGGACAATTTGGCCATTTGTTTTGCACCAGCCATCTTCAATGACTATCCGCAACAACAAAATCGCAATTATTCCCTCCCTGGACCATCATCGTCAATATCAATTTGGAACAATAATGCCATCGCCAGCAATGTTGTCGTTGATTTGGCCACTGCAAATCGATACGTGGGCCGTTCACTTCAAAACATTCAAAATTCGCTGAGGAAAAAGGAAGGAGATGCTCAACAGGTTTTTAAAACCAATTTTAGTATTAAAACACATTAAATATTTAGCAAAGTCTACGGGAACTTGATTTTGCCAAGCGCAGGAAGGAATTGCAGGCCTCCGTCATCAAATTGCTCATTCAAAACGCCAATCATATATGTAATTTTATATAAATGTTGAAAAGATTTACATAATAAAATTATTAAAGGTGATGGTACTCGTCGATTGCCAGCCCCCGGACGTGGTTTTCTCCATCGGAAGAGTTCGGATTTGCAATTTGTTCGTTCGCCAATTGCAATTTCAAGCGATCTGGGACACCGGCAAGAAACTAACAGGGCAGAAAATAACGAGGAGAGAAGAGGCCGTAGTCGGGCACCAAGCAGGCGAAGTGATAAAATCTGGCCGAGAAGTGCATCAGAAAATCCATTAAATCGGTAAGTGGTGTCGTTCTATGAAGTTTATCACATAAATTTATCATATTTTCTAGAACACTTGCACTCTTCACTTTCCCATTCGGCAAAAATGGCTCGTACACACCGAAAGAGGGCGGCGGGAGCAGTAATAAAATGGAATGGGAGGATGGGAGAGGAGGTGGAGGAGGAGTGCATCATTGCATGCGAAAATTGGGCCTCGGCGGAAAGTAATATGGTCTGTGGGATCGATCAAACCGAGTGTGCTTTCCATTCACTTAAGAAATTGAATTCAATGATCTAAAAACCTTTTTCTATTTGTCTTTCTCCATTCCATTTGAATTGAATGAATGCATTAATTTATTTTTGTTTAATGACTGATAAAAATGAGTTCAAACTAATCACATTTATTTGATTTGTGACCGAAAAGTGCATTTTTCAATTGATATTTAAATGTTTGGTGATTTCACCTAAATGTTTTGTTGTTTCTTTTTAAATTGATTTTTTAAACCAACCGAAATAATACATACTGATTTACCTAATTTAAATTGACCAAAGTAAAAAATAAGTCTAAATTTTTAGATGGTGGCCATAAAGCCATCAAAGCTATGGCTGTGTCGACGGCGGATTGAATGGATAAACAACCGTCAATTAACCGGATTAAGGCCATTTGATAAAGTCAGAACATTGAGCGTACCATTGGAGGGAAAAACGCCGAAACGGTGCAGTGCTGAAGAGGCGGTTCAGGACATAAAATCGGGTCAGATTTTTTTAGATATTGTTTAAAATTAAATTAAAAATCCCAGGTGAACACATATATTTGCATCATGCTGCCTCATGGCCAGTAGACCTGGTGAATGCATTCAGTCAACACGTACTTAAAAATGATCTACGAGGAATTCGAGTGAGCCATGCTCTCACATTTGGAAATGTAAGCTCAATAAATTGTTGGGTACTATTGCCAGTTTAAGGGTTGGAATTGGAAGAGACAAGGGAGGGATGATGAAGAAGACGAGATGATCATCCTCATCATTATCTTCTTCATTATTTCATCATTATTTTCCTCTTCATCATTATCTTCTTCATCATCATTGTCAACCTCATCCTTATCTTCTTCTTCTTCTTCATCCTCATTGTCATCCTCATCATTATCTTTTTCTCCTTCTTCATCATCCTCATCATTATTTTTTTCTCCTTCTTCATCATCCTCATCATTATCTTTTTCTCCTTCTTCATCATCCTCATCATTATTTTTTTCTCCTTCTTCATCATCCTCATCATTATTTTTTTCTCCTTCTTCGTCATCCTCATCATTATCTTCGTCTTCCTATCCTTCATCTTCATCATCCTTTTTCACTTCTAGCCCTTAATCTGCAATAGTACCAATTGATGAACCAAAATAATTTTCTTCATTTTTAGGTTCCATGGCTCCGCGATGATTTTCACGACCGAATTCGAAGCACTTGCATTTTCATTTGTGGCAATGTTCGTCCTTTAGTCAATGAGGGAAAAGCAGATTATCTGCCAATTTTTTTGTCCGAAAGTGCCCGTCTATATGATGAAAAGGCTCTCCTGGTTGACACGGCTTTTTTGAATGTTTCATCACCGGACCAACATGGATATTGCTCATTGGGAGTGAACATTGATATGTCAAGGCAGGTCCTCCTTACTCAAAATATAACATTTTAATTTTTTATAGTGCAGGCGCCCGGAATGCCAAACGAATTATAGCCTCAATCAATCGATCACAGCCGCGCACATTTGGTGACTCAGAAATTCACATTTCTCAAATTGATGCACTCGTCGACACCGAAATTCCAATATTCGAATTGCCCAACGCCGAAACAAGTCCGGAAGAGCGACAAATTGCTAAATGGATAGCTGAGAATTTGGTCGAGGATGGAGCCACCCTTCAAATGGGTAATTAATTCAATTTATAATTTAATATTATTAAATATTTTTCTAGGAATTGGCTCAATCCCAAACAATGTACTCGACCAACTTAAAGGACACCGGGATTTGGGCATTCATACGGAAATGATCAGCGATGGAATTGCCGAATTATTGGAACGAAATGTGATCAATAACAGCAAAAAAAGCATGTTCCCCGGAAAAGTGGTCTCGTCCTTTGCAATGGGCTCAAGGGCATTTTATAAATTGTTGGACAATAATCCACTTTTCAGTTCGTTTATTACATTTATTTAAATTTTTAAGTCAATAATTCAGTTTTTGGTAGCGCCGGTTTTACAAATGCACTTTCCACAATTGTTCAACAGAGCAGGATGACGGCAATAAATTCAGCCATTGAAGTGGATTTGACGGGTCAAGTTGTTTCGGACACAATCGGCAAGAAGTTCTATTCAGGTTGTTTATTATTTGGTGTTTTAAATTAAATTCTTCACACTTCAGGTTTCGGTGGCCAAGTCGACTTCATTTATGGCGCTTCTGCCGCAACAGACGGTCTTGGCAAATCAATAATTGCGATGCCATCGAGGACAACCAAAGGCGAGTCAAAAATTGTTCCACACGTTAAAGAGGTTTTGTTTGGTAAATCTATCGTGATTTCATTTTATTTTTTAGGGAGCTGGGGTGGTGACAACAAAAGGCCATGTTAGTGGATCTTTTTACTAACAAATTTTCTATTTTCAATTTTAGTGCCGTTATGTGGTTACTGAGCAAGGCATTGCCAATCTATGGGGCAAAACCATTCGACAACGAGCTTATCAATTAATCAATATTGCACATCCAAATGATCGTGAATGGCTAGAAGAAGAAGCTTTCAAACGTTTCGGTTTCATCCCATCAAAAGACTGATTTATGAAGAATTGATTATAACATATCACTTCCATTTTTAGATTTCTGTAATATTTAACCCCTTCGCAAATTTCATATCACCCCAATTTGTAATTTTACTTAATTTTTTTTACAAATTCATATCATATTTATTGTTAAAAATAAATAAATGAATTTTTCGATCGAGTTAACAGTATAGAACATGTTAAGATTCACTGTCAAAAAATCAATAACTACCATAACGTGTACAGTATGAGTTATATAGAGAGTACAGACATGTTAATTCACTGTGTCAAAAAATCAATATTTTTCAGCAGTGATTTTGATTTATTATAAAAGCTTCCACATTTTGCATTTCCCAGTCAACTCTTGCACACAATCAAGCAATTTCGGCCACAAACAACGATGAATCAAAACACCGAAGGATACATTCAAGCTGGAGCTGCTGCCATATGCCTTCTCACGACAATGATTATTTCGCTTCTTCTTCTGATTATCTACCGGGCTGCCAACAACATTTACCGACGTCAAATGCGCTTGAGAGTTTTGGTGAGTCGAATTTAATTTTTTAAATTACCAATAACCAAATTTTTAATTTAAGATCAGCCACTTGAACTACACAATGATGAAGCAGAATTTCCCATCTGGCATACTTGGACCAATGCTGGCCAAAGTCTACTATGATTACGAAAAATTGGAGAAGGACCGGAATGAGTTTATGAAATGGTGAGTCGAAAGTTTTTCTCAATAAGAATTTTTCATTTGATTTTAAGGTGTATGGATCCAAAGGGCGCCGTTTATCAGGAACCGGACGACATTTTCGCAGAAGCGGATGCGTTGGACCCACAATATGCAACACTGAGGGATATGGAAAAAACCGGATTTTGGAAAGGTAAAGGGGATTTTTGAGCGATTGTTTTAACCGAAATAATTTTATACATTTTAGCTGTTGGATCAGGCGGAACACTCAGCGGCCAAGCATCTGTCAAACAGCCTACACAGCCTTCGCAGATGGTCACCGTGCCGGAGAGCCTCAGGACGTCGCAACCTATCGTCAAGGATAATGGACTTTACGAAAACCAAACAAAGGAGTCGTCAGGTTGGGAATTTTAACAATAAATTATTTAACAAAATAATATTTAAATTTTCCACAGGTACCAAAAAAACAACAAGCAAGTCATCAGGCTCTCTCAAAACGTCGTTCACTCAAGGTGATGATGGGCTTTATGAAAATCCGGAAGCAGGTAAAATTATTATTAGAGAAAAAGTCAATCAATAATATTGTTTTTTTAGGTTCATCAAGAGCGGCAGACGGGCTTTATGAAAATCCGGAAGCAGGTAAAATTATTAGTAAAGAAAAAGTCAATCAATATTATTGTTTTTTAGGTTCATCAAGGGCGGCAGACAGCACAATGAGAAGCAAAACTGGCGGACGTTCAAAGCAAAGCGGAAGGACTGCAATCGGCGGATGGAAGTCAGGACGATCGAAGACCGGCGGCAGCAGTTCAACCAGCAAATCAACGGAGAGCAGCGGCGGATCAAGACGACCATCAGCGCGGACTGCATACAACACCGGTGATGGCGACTACGAAAATCTCGAGAATTTGAAGTTGGATTGAATAGAAAAAAGATGATGAAACTCAATTTTTTGTATTCGATATCATCCTTTCTTTGTTTTGTTATTTACCTATATTTCCATTGTTCCTATTGTTGTTATTATATTTCCTATTCATTGTTTTTTTTTTTTGTGATCAACTATTGTTTGTGTTATATATATTATGTTTATTATTGAATAAATTTTTGTAACATTTGTACTGATTTAATTTCATTTTATTCTGGTAAAAGAAATAAAAAATGATATAAAAATGGTATAAATAAAATAATAAAATGGAGTTTGGTGGAGGAAAAATCGTGATTCAAAAAAAAACAAATAAGGTTACAATACTGTCCTATTTTAATTTATCTTTGGGTAAATCTCGTAGAGCCACCATTGAAGGGCATATAACATGGATGGAGGGCTCACAATTGATTCTTTTTGAAGCAATTCTTTGACTTCATCAATGCCCAAAAACACGGTTTCAATAAATTCTCCTTCGTGAACGTTCCCGCCGCCTTCGCCCATTCGCATCGATTCATCCTTTTATAATTGAGAATATGATGATCGACTTCTGACCTTGGCTACTTACAATTTGAGCATAAAAAAGATATTGGGCGGCGCCGGAAATGGAAATGCCAGTCACATAGCGTTTGATGAGTTGAATGTGGTCATTTGGCACGGCATAGCCACATTCTTCTCTGATTTCCTCTTGGGCATGTTCCAATGGTGTTTTACCTACTTTATCCTAAAAATTGGTAGATAAGATACTTGAATTGATATATTTACTAACCATCAACCCGGCGCACAATTCCAAAGTCTCGCCAACATGGATTGGATAATGTGACCAGTCGATGCATTCCAATACTTTCCCCTTATTCTCATCTTTTGTTCGCACATTGTGAATGAAGACGGGCGGTCGGAATTGTTTGACCAAAAGTATTTGCTTCTTTTCAGTGTGATAAATTAGAATCGCAACATTGTCATGTTCAACTGCCATGTCCCTATTATATTATTGATTGATTTGATGAAAATAATTTAAATTGAAAACCATGTGAATTGTTTTTCTTTCCTCCGAAAATGCATTCGCATTGGTCGCAAATATTGTGAATCGATAACCTGCATGTCAAATCGAACATCCAGTATTCGTTCATCTCTTGCTGATGATTCCTTCACAGTCATCGCTGAATTGCATCCATTTTGAGTATTCATCCTTTAATTGAAATTTATTAAAATTTAATTTAAAAATGCAATAAATGTAAATGAATTAAAAATTCAATTTTTGTGATTGAAATTTGAATTAGGCAAATATAAAAGTTTATAATAAATAAATTTGAAACAAATAAAATCAATCAACCTATGGAACAAAAAAAGTTGCATTAAAAATTGTGGATGATATGTTTAAGTCGGATTATTTTACCGAACTTTATCAAGGAAAAATTGGTGATGATATGGCAACAAAATGGAATATAAGAAGGCTTGGATTGTGACATAAAAAGTGAATAAATTGATGGACACTTATTTAGTTGGATTTCTGTTTTTGTTTGCTGCTTCCTCCTCTTTTTGTGTTATTGTTGGTTTCGTTGTGGTGAGATGACCGAAATTTGGTGCCTTTGTCAAAACGAGCGGCCAAAAGCCAGCCAACAACCGGACAAAACCAATAAGTGATCTGCCGAATAAATTAATTCAATTTAAAAGATAATCCAAAATTAAAATTACCATGAACCATTGAAGATCAAGTCCGGGACATCCTTGCAATCGAGAGGAAACCACAACTGGATTAAGGCCGGGAATGCCAACATAATAGAGTGCTAAAAAATGCGCTTGATTTATTTGAATGCATTAAATTCACTTACAAAATGTGAGGAAGGCGGAAATGAGCATTGGAATTGCATAGAGTCGAATTGTGGAATTAGCTGGCAAACGATGGATTATAAATCGAAGCAAAAATGAACAGAGCAATTCATTAAAAAATGCATAATGGAAAGTGACCTAAAATTTTGATTGGATTAAAATGATTTTCTATTCTTTTCTGACCTTATAAATAAAAGCGCAGGGAAGTCGATGGAAAAGTTGATGATGATCAGTGGAATAATTGAGCGAGTAATACCAAAGTGAACTTGATAGGCGGAAGGCCGAATAGCCACCAATGGTTTGTGCCAGCAAAATGCAAAGAAATTTATCCGTTCTAAAAATTTTGTATTAATTTTGAAATAGTTGAAGAAAAACCTAATTTTATGGGCAGGAAATTGTTCAATTGCAGGAAGAGGAGTCACTAATGCGCCACGGTTCAAAAGATTTCCGGTAATTTGGAGGGCAATAACAGCGAAAAAGCAGCAACTCCATAGTTCTTGACGACCATTGCTGAAAAATTTTATTTGTAAAATAATTTAATTTTTTGATACTGTTTTCGTAGACACAACAGCATGGGCCGTCCCGATTAGTTCAATAAAAAATACGTTGAGCAATGAAGACTTTTTGATACTAAAGTCGACAAGTTTCCTTGATATTTCGGCAAAGAAGAACACAAAGGCATAATAACTTGTTGCAATTATTGCAGGAAATAGGGTTTCGATTTGAAATGGTATTGATGTGGTAGCCATAAAATTAGTACCCGTTTGTTGGTCAATTAATCAGGGGCCTGATTTATATTCTCTGAAAATTTTAGGAAAACAAAAAATTAAAAATATTTTAAAAATTCTCGTGTCATGATTCATGAAATGATCATGATCATGTTCAAGTTCAAGCAAAAGGAGAAGACCGGACCGGACCGATATCTGCAGATCTGAAGTTCAGAATCTGAACTGGATACCTATACCTTAAACTTAAACCTATGCTTACACCACACCAGATATTAGCATGTGGTTAGATTTAGTTGTGCATTTGAACCAATTTTTATATGCAAATATATCTTATTCACCATTATTGATTTTTCAATTTTCACAGATTTTAGATTTTGAGATTATTGATTAAACTACTAATAATAAAATTTTTGCCATTACTCGCTAATTAATTATGGACGGCGACGACACTTTTGGATGTTTGCCGCCCCTCAATTACGCTCAACTCAACGATGATACATTTTTTGACAATGAATCATGTAAATGTTTGATATTATAATTTGACAATATTGATTTTTAATTACAGCATGGTTCAACGCATTTATCGGCGATTCGAGTGAGGATTATGATTCAGTGAAACTGCATGAATTAGTTGTGGAATATTTGGTCTTTAGTGGATATAAGGAAGCAGGTTTATTTAAAAGTTAACATTGTTTTCTATATTTTAATATTGCAGCTGAACTTCTTGTGAAGGACGCTGATTTGCCAGCACCAAATCCACCTACAGTTGAGAATACCAAAAATGTGGACACACTTGAACAAAGGAATGTCATCCGAAATGCAATCATATCTGGCGATTTGGAAAATGCAATGAAATTGATCCAGGAATTTGCTCCAACACTGTTGAGCAACAACAAAAAATTGCAATTCAAACTGTTGCGGCAGCAATTGGTTGAGCTGATCCGGAACAAGTTAATAATTATATTTGAATATATACAAACCTTTTTTAGGGAAGTTGAACAAGTATTGAATTTTGCCCAATCAAATTTGACGGAAAAATGTGCCGACATTTCACCGGACCTTTTCAATAAATTGGAGCAGACTTATGCACTATTGGCCTTTGATAATCCAGAAAGTTCACCGTTCGGCTATCTTATGGTTCGTGAATGTAAAAAATGCATTTAATTATTCAAATTTATTTGAAGAGTTTGAATCAACGAAATATGCTGGCCTATGAAGTGAATGAAGCAATTCTGGCTGCTTTGCATAAACCGTCAATTTCACGGCTGGAACAACTTTATCGTCTGATGGTCTGGAATCAACATCAACTCAAAACGAAGGGCGATGGACGGCAATTGACAAAAGAAGCGGTCGAAGAAATTTCAAGAGGACTTTTTGCACGAGAAGATGATCCAATGGCTGAATTACTTTAAAGATTAAACATCAAATTAATTTTCCATTTTTAATGATAAAATGCATTTTTTACTGAGCCACATTCATTCATTATTTGTTAATCATCCAATTTATTACATTCTGAATTTAACAAATTTCAATGATTAATTTTTGTTTTAGATATGGATTTCGGACCAAACAGCGATTTTGTGCCTCATTCACCGTTGTCTTATTCAAATTCATATGCGCCCGTCGTTTCTCCAACTAAATTCCAACAAAATGCTCAACAATCAGTGAATCAAACAAAGTTTGATACAATTTAAAATTTATAAAAAAAAAAATACATTTATAGGGCACAGGATGTTCAACAACAGAATAAATCAATTCTAAAAAATCCAAGCGCATCAAAATATTTGGCCAATTCCAATTCAACTCGGCATTCACAATCAGCCGAAAAGAAGCAAATGGCAGCGGCGACATCCCTCACAAGGAAAGGGTCGTTGAAAACGGTGGCATTCGGGTCGACAACGAATTTGGATGAGACTGTTTTGGTTTGGCAAAAAATGTTAAATCATTTAAATGTTTTTGAAGGGCAAAGAAGCAAAAAGCACCACTGCGGGCAGCAATCGAACAACGAAGACCATAATATTCTCGCATGAAGCACAATCATTGCACAAATTGGTAAAATTATTTTGTACACTATCGCAGTTTACGGGATGGAAGGGAAAGAAGATGACGTTTACGATGATGAAGAAGAAGAGATGAAGCTGGGAATGATTTTCTTCCCCGTCTTTATCACTTCATCATCCTCATTATTCATTATTATATTCTTCATCAACCTCATCATTATCTTCTTCTCCTTCTTCATCTTCCCTTTTCCCTTCCATTCCGTAAACTGCAATAATACCTATTCATAATATTGATGCAATTAACATTTTTAGATCACCGCCCAAAATGAGGAAATTGATGAGCTGAAAAGAACGGTGAATGAGTTGATGGCAGCGGACCAACAACATCGAACAGAAAATCGAGAATTGGTCAATATAATTGGCGATTTGTCCGGTCGATTGATTGAAGTCGAAAAACGATTGGCTGGTTCAAAGCGGAAAATATTTTCCATGGAAGAGAAGAACAAAACGGTGGATGAAACGATTAATATTGAAGAGGAGGGACAGGAAAATAATGAAGAAAATGGGAAAATCAATGGAAATGAAAATGGAGAAAAGGAAAATGGACAGAAAAAGTTTAATTTAATTTTGTACTATTAATTTTCTATGGAATTTAGTGATCATCTGAATAAGCAAAATGGTCCAGGCGGAGATGAAGCCAAAAATGAGCAGCGAGTATTAAATCAAAGAAATGGACCAAATAAAGGGAAGAAAATGGATGAAGAGAATAACAAAAGTATTTATTTTAAATTATTTAAATTTAATTAAAATTTAATTTTAGAATTGGATAATCACCAACAAAAGGAATTAGCAATTCGAATGCCGAGGCAACGGTCACCACAAAATCATGAACAATTTTTGCAATGTTTGAGTGTAGCAATGCAAAATTATCCAAGATTTGAGGAACGTTTGCATTCTGTTTATCGGCTTTGGGCGGTGGAAGACAGTGCTTCACCAGCACCAGCCAATCGACCGCTTAATTCAATCATGTAAATGCTTAATTAATTAATTTTAATTAAATTTTAATTGGCATTGAAAATGTTAAAAAGATTATTATAGCGGTTCATTGGTAATTGGTTTGTCCTTGACCTCTGAACCTTATACTCATTCGATAGATATCGTTAAGGTTAAGGCGCATTGAATGGTAATGGTTTTGGTTTGCTCTAAAATTAAGAGTTTTAAGCCGTTTAAACCACCTTACTGTTTTTGGTTATCTAAGCCATTATCAAACGATGCGTCTCCGAGATCTATCGATTGAAATTATATGGTTAGGGGATCTAGAACACTGAATCATTGTAAACCATTATAATCTTTTCGCCATTTTAAATTTCCAAAAATTTTAAATAAAAATTTCAACAATGTTGGATATTGTGAAAATTGACCTTTCATAATATATTTAAATTTCTTTGGCATTATGAAATCCCTATTAGTTATTTTTGTTTAGACATTTTACCTGCCAAAAATCCATTCCCCCAATTCATTCATATTCGATTCCCGAATTTATCCAATCCTATATTTGATTTTATTTTTTTGTTGCAAATTAATTTTGGAAATAAATAAATTATTAAATTGATTATTTTGTTCTTTGTTGTAATAAATACACAACAAATTTGGCGCAGTCAGCTAAAGAAATCAACGACAAATTTTTCATTCAATTATTTCATTAAATTTGCTTCTCGACTTTGCCTTTTTTTATCTGGGTGGTAAAATTGAGTTTGCTGTGTGCAAACCGGGCTTTTTCTTCTATTCAATTATTCAAATCGTCAATTCAATAAATTAAATTCGTCAATTCAATTAAATAATTTCGTCAATAAATTTACAAAATGGCTCTCAGTGCAGAACAATTCAAACAGTTTATGGCACAAATGATGCAAGAAGTCCATCAACACTTGGGTTCAGCCCAAGCTCAACAAAATGCTGGAGGTTCAAATGCTGCAACATTAGCCTCAGCATTGGATGCCAGAATTGGAAAATTTTATTACGATCCAGCATCCGGCCAAACCTTTGAAGAATGGCTAAAACGTTATGGCAATTTCATTGAAGAAGATGGCAAAGATTTGGAAGAATCAAGTAAAGTTCGATTGCTGATTGGAAAATTGGGCGACACAGAATATCAAAAGTTTGCCAATAGTATTCTTCCAGATCTGCCTGACAAATTAGAATACAAAACTGCCATTGACAAATTGAAATTAATATTTGCTGACTCACGGTCATTATTTGTTCGGCAATATGAATGTTTCCGGCTGAAGCAAAAGCCTGGTGAAGACATCCAATCATTCACAGCACAAGTTAATGCTGCTTGTGAAAATGCAAAATTGGATCTTTCGAAAGAAATGCTCAAATGTTTTATTACAATCAGTGGTCTGAATGAAGAGTGCCATGATTTACGAGAAAAGGCACTGCGCTTGATGGAAGAAGCGCAAAAAGCCGACACTGAATTGACATTAGCAAAATTGGCTGAAGAATTTCGTGCAATTCAATTGCTTCGCCAAAGCGCTCAATCATTGGCCAATGTTAAACAACAAGTTTCCATAAATGCGATTGCACAAAAACCTCAACAATGGAAAGACCGCAGCAAAAATTCGAAATTTCAAAAATCCAAAAATTCGAACAAACAAAATTCATCAAATAATTTTACTTCAAATAAAAATGATGAGAAGAAGCCAAACAAGTGCTTCTCATGTGGCAAATCCGGGCATTGGCGCAAAGATTGCAAATTTCGAGAAGCCACTTGCCACAAATGCGGCATTATTGGACATATTTCACCTGCCTGCCGCTCAAATGCCAACAATAAAAACGAAGGAAAGGCAGCACAAACAAATGCAATTTCAATCAAAAATTCATATTGTCTTTCGGCAGAAATTCAAAATTCAGGTTTTTTCAATGTTCCAATTTCGATCAATGGGATTGATCATGAAATGATTTTGGATTCGGCCTCTCAAATTGATGCCCTGTTCACTAAAAATTCATGGAAGAAGTTGAACAGTCCAAAATTGGAAAAGACCGAACTACAAGTCAAAAATTGCAATGGCAAAATATTTCGCCTACTTGGAAAATTCAATGCTTCAGTTTCATTTGATGGAAAGGAATCAAAGAAATTAATTGGATATGTTTCCGAAGAAATTATGCATGACTTATTGGGCATACCATGGATTGAGAAATTGGAAATTTTCCCTCAAGATTTGCTCAAATTACTCAGACTTTCCAAAAATTCATATACATTCTCAATTGAAAATTCCGGCTCAACTGATCCATTCTTCAATCCAAATCCTATTCCAAATCCTATTACTGATGAAAATTCATTGGCAAATGCACTCAGTACAAAATTTCCGAATGTTTTCAGTCCTGGATTGGGACATTGCACCAAAATGAAGGCCAAATTGCATTTGAAGGCCAATTCTTCTCCCGTATTTTGCAAAGCACGTCCGGTGCCATTTGGTGCAAAAGATGCCATAGAAGAAGAATTGGATCGCTTAATTAGAATTGGAGCCATCAAGAAAGTCGATTTTAGTCATTGGGCCGCGCCAATATTGGCAGTGAAGAAGAAAAATGGAAAAACTCGTGTGTGCATCGATTTTTCTACCGGCCTCAACAATGCATTAGAATTAAATCGACACCCATTACCAAGACCAGAGGATATTTTCGCAAAATTAAATGGAGCCAAATATTTTTCTCAATTGGATCTCCGCGATGCTTATTTACAACTTGAATTAGATGAAGATTCTAAATTGCTATGTGGAATCAATACTCATCGGGGTTTATTCCAATGCCAGAGGATGCCTTTTGGAGTCAAGTCAGCTCCATCAATTTTTCAAAATTTCATGGATAATTTAATTGCTGGTATCCCCGGAGTTTATTGCTACCAAGATGATTTAGTCATTGCCAGTTCAACAATGGAAGAACATATTCAAATTTTGACCAAAATCTTCAATAAAATTCAATATTTCGGCCTTAAAATTCAAATGGAAAAATGCAAATTTCTGCAAAGTGAAATAAAATTTCTTGGGCACATTGTTGATGCAAATGGCATTCGCCCTGATCCAGCTCGTTCTGATGCAATAAAGAAAATGCCGCCTCCAACGGATCTCACCTCCTTGCGATCATTTCTCGGCGCATTAAATTACTATGGAAGATTTGTGAAAGAAATGCGTGAATTGAGAGCTCCATTGGATGAGCTTCTCCGCAAGGATGTCAAGTGGGAATGGACAGAAAATCAACAAAATGCTTTCGACAAGGCAAAGAAAATACTTCTCTCTGATTTATTGCTCACACATTACAATCCATCACTTCCAATTGTGGTGGCAGCTGATGCTTCCAAAGATGGGATTGGTGCTACTATAAGCCATATTTTCCCAGACAAATCAGAGAAAGTTATTGAACATGCATCCATTACGTTCAGTCCAGCCCAGAAAAATTACTCACAAATTGAAAAAGAGGCTTTAGGTCTTGTTTTTGCCGTCCAAAAATTTCATCGGATGCTTTATGGCAGAAAATTTACATTGCTTACTGACCATAAACCTCTTGTGGCCATTTTTGGTTCAAAAACTGGCATTCCAATTTATGCTGCCAGCCGACTTCAACGCTGGGCATTATTTCTCTCAAATTACAATTTTGATATCCAATATGTGAAAACCACTTCATTTGGAAAAGCTGATGTTCTTTCCCGGCTAATCGCTGATTATCCAAGGCCTGAGGAAGACATTTTAATTGCCAACATTTGCACTGAAACAGAATGTTTCGTCAATTCAATGTTTTCAGCCAATATTGCTCCATTGCCAATTACTTCCATCGAAATTTCACAGGCAACATTGGAGGATAAAATTCTTCAAAAATTGGCTAAAATGTGCAAAAATGGATGGCCTAATAAATGCAACGATTCAGATTTAATTCCATATTTTCCAAAACGTGAACAAATTTCTGAAGTGGAAGGATGCCTAGTTTATGGCGAAAGAATCATAATTCCAGAAACATTTCGCGAAAAACTTCTCAAGACAATGCATTTTGCCCATCCTGGAATTGTGCGGATGAAGGCAATTGCAAAAGATCATATGTATTGGCCAGGAATTTCCAACGACATTGAAAAATTGGTTCGGCAATGCAATGAATGCCAATTTGCAGCCAAAAATCCAATTAAAAATTCGCTTCATCCATGGCCAAATTCTACCGAAGTTTTCCAAAGAATTCACATTGATTTCGCAGGTCCTTGTCAGGATGGACACACATATTTCCTGATAATTGATTCTTATTCTAAATGGCCAGAAGTATACAGAATGTCAACAACTTCGGCCCCAGCAACAGTTCAAGTTCTCAGAACAGTTGTCAATCGATTTGGCATTCCAAAGGAAATTGTATCCGATAATGGATCTCAGTTTACTTCCTATGAATTTGATCAATTTTGCAAAGAATTTGCCATCAAACACACTTTTTCTCCTCCTTATCATCCACAAAGTAATGGCCAAATCGAACGTTTTGTTGATACATTCAAAAGGGCCATGAAGAAGTGCCGAATGGAAGGTCCTGATTGGGCTGAGAAAGTGCTTTTGGCATATCGCACAACACCTCAACAAGCTTTGAATGGTCATACGCCCGATGAATTATTTTTGGGACGAAAAATTCGCACAAAATTGTCATTAATTCACCCATCGTCAATGAAAATTCCCATTTCATCTATCCAAAAAGCGAAGGAGGATTATAGGAAAAACATGGCAAAGCAATTCGACAATAAAAACGGTGCAAAATCCAATGAATTCATTGCCGGAGAAGATGTTTATTTGCTAAATTATCATTATGGCAAAACTCATTGGATTCTAGGAAAAATTATCGAGCGGATTGAAAATTCTCCTTTATATCGAATTCAAGTTCCTGTGATTGGAAAAGTTGTTCGCAGACATTCCAATCAAATTCGACGTCGTTATCCACTGGAAAATGAAAATGAGCAAAAGGAAAATGTCATCGAAAATGGACAGGAACAAAATCGAATGAATTCTCCTGTTTTCCACCGAAGTCCATATCCACAACGGCAGCGACATCCGACCAAGTTTCTACAAGTGAATCCGTCGAAAAGCCGTTATGAGGAAAGATGAGGGGAATCCAATTTAAAGAGGGAGATGTTGGATATTGTGAAAATTGACCTTTCATAATATATTTAAATTTCTTTGGCATTATGAAATCCCTATTAGTTATTTTTGTTTAGACATTTTACCTGCCAAAAATCCATTCCCCCAATTCATTCATATTCGATTCCCGAATTTATCCAATCCTATATTTGATTTTATTTTTTTGTTGCAAATTAATTTTGGAAATAAATAAATTATTAAATTGATTATTTTGTTCTTTGTTGTAATAAATACACAACAAACAATTTCCCTAATTTTTAGTCAAAATCAAGAAGAAGGACAGAACAGCGTAATTCCATCCGAAGTGCACATGTTTCGCCGGACGATCACCCAACAAGAAGAAGTCCGCTTCATTTCGGCCTCTCCAAATCGATTCAACAATAATCGAATCAATCGACCATTGCCGCCCAAAAGGAATAATGCAAGAACAAAACCAGTATTCAAAATTAAATTAATTATGAATATTTTAATGATAATTTTGAAGATAATCCAACAATTGGATGATTCATCGGAAGAAGGCGACAATCGTCAGCAACCGAGGGTTGAGGAGGAGGAGGAAGAATTTGAAGGGCGTCGAGTGGAAACAATGATGCCAAATGTTCGGCGGAGTGAACATTGCACGGACGATGCCGAATTTTTCCAAAATGAAGATGATGATCAAGGGGAGGATGAGGAAGATGGAAATGATGAGAATGGATTTGGACAGCAACGGCGAAATTATCATGGTAAATTAAATATTCACTTTTCTAATATAATGTTATATGGTTAAGATCGAACATTGCCTCCAAATCCAAACAATGGCCGAAATGTCCCGAATCGACGCCGAAAGCGAGAAGCCGATTCCACAATCCGAAATCGATATAAATGAAGAGAAAAATAAAATGGAAGAAGAAATTCCAAATAATTTCACTAATTCATTCATTCATCATTTTTAATTTATTATTCATGAACAAAGAAGAATGAACAATATAATTATAATTTTATTTTCCAACAATAACATATTTTACTATGTTCTGAATATCTTTATAATTTTTATATTATTTATTTTTATTCGAATTATAATTTTAAAGCAGAAACAAAACAACGTGAATTAGTAAAAATTAAATGGAAAACGGCGGCGGCAATGGACAATTGGATGGAGAGGAGGCGACATTGGAATCAATATTCAGTCTTTCATCGGCAACAGAAGATAATATGAATTTAAGCAACTTTGAGGCAGCGACGATGCCCGATGAACAAATTTGTTATGGACAATTCATTCTACTCGGGTTTGCCTTTTAAATTATTAGGATGGAAAATATTTAATTTGTCAAAAAATGAGAAAATATTAAAAATGCTGCAAGGTTAAACCATTTGGTGGTTTTTAGACTGTCAACCTTTACATTTTAAACCAAATCAGTCAAAAACCCGCTTATCTCATTCTGATTAAGCCATGAAAAATTATATATATAATATTCACCAATGGTGTTAGATGGTTTGTTTGTGAATTTAGAGGTCAAACCCCTCCTTAAACCATGTGCTTTTGACAATTTCAAAATTTAATGGTTTTTTTCGATAAATTAAACTCAATTATTTTGCATTAAATTCATTTGTGTTTTGTTCAGGTATAATGGTGCTGAACTGACCAAGGAGGAGCGACGATACCATCATCATGGCCGAAAGCATTTGTCCAAAATGTTCTTTAACAGACGTCCACAACCAAATGGGATTAAAAAGGATTCCGTGGTTCGGCTGAATTCCGCTGCAAATCAATCGCTGGCCGTTCGGGACACAAATCGTCATACCGTCTCCTATTCATATGGGAACAAGGGAACGGTGCTGGTGGAGTATGTTTCGGATCCGAGCAAAGATATGTTCCAGGTTGTTTTTAATTTTATTCTAGTTTATTATGGATAAATCTCAGTTTTGTACCCTTATTTTTTGAGCGATTTTAAAATTTTCTACTTCCCTTATATCCTCTTAAGACTATATAGAGAAGTTCAGGAAGCCCATCAGCATGACTCTTTAGCGCATTTGTGTATCGCTTGCTTTAGTAGCAGGTAGTCTCGGGTTCGATTCCCAGTATGGGTAAATGATTTTTAATTTTCTTTTTTCCTTTTGTTTTTTGCGTTTTTCACTTTATTTTGAGTTCCAAAATAAAATAAGGTAACAAAATGACTTCTTATTAAGCATCAAAAATAAAATCGAGCCCCCCAGGGAGGAAATATAAGCATATGATTAACCCGCCGAAGTGATCACTGGCTAAATGTTTAATTAATTTAATTAAGATTGGCCGTTCCTCTGAAGACCAAATTGATTTCACCATTGTGGACACTTGGTTGGCAGCAGCCGGCGCCGTTTCCTCTCCCGTCGGCCACAGTGTACGTCGAGAAGAGCAAATTAATGGTCAAAAGCCGATCTCCTCAACCATTTCTCGCTATGTATTTTTATACTTTATTAACTCTAAATTTTATTGTCTAATTTTCAGGCTTGCCGGATTCTTGCCGAACGCGACACAAAAAAACGTGTCTTCATTTATGCGGCCGGTTTTGACTCTTCCAAGAACATTTTCCTCGGTGAAAAGGCAACAAAATGGCAAAAAAAGAATGGCGAATTCGATGGGCTGACAACAAATGGAGTCCTAATTTTACATCCAAACTGGAAAAATGTCGAAAATGAACGAGAAATTAAAGAGGTTTGAATGTTTATTTAATCAAAATATTTAAATAAATAAAAT
Organism: Pratylenchus scribneri; assembly: GCA_030063045.1. Lineage (NCBI taxonomy): Eukaryota > Metazoa > Nematoda > Chromadorea > Rhabditida > Pratylenchidae > Pratylenchus > Pratylenchus scribneri. Next base: position 1,765,450 of record JAQSEB010000033.1, read on the forward strand.
TTTAGCCGGGTTCGGGCAACGATATGTATGTTTGGAGGGAAGTTTCCGTGGATGGTGACATATTTTCCATCCGTGAGACGCGATCATCAATGCAACGCGGTGCAATTGTTTTGGGTGAATCAAATGAACTTCAGGTTTTTCACTTTTTGGACATTTAATTATTTCCAATAGGATGGAACATTAATTGATTTGTGCGGTGCCACCCTCCTTTGGAGATCAGCAGAGGGACTCAAACATAGTCCATCGAAAGCGGAATTGGAACGTCGATTGGATGAATTGAATGCCGGCAAACCGCAATGTCCAGTCAATTTGAGTTTGTTTTTACATTTTTCTTAATTATAACAATGTCCATTTCTAGACACATTGGTTATCCCTCGACGAAAACACACCAAAAGCAGTAATAGCAGCTCCCGCCAGCCATATGTCTATTTCCGTTGTGGACATGTGCAGGGAAAACATAATTGGGGAGGTTGGATCTTCGCCTTTTTATCAACCATTTTTAACTCATTTTTAGTCAACAAAACTGGCTCCGCACTCACCTATCGGTGCCCAATTTGTTTGGTCGATTCGGATCGCATCGCCCAGCTCATCATGGGCATGGAATCGGCATTTCACCTCGACTCGGATGCACTCGATTATGCCTTCAATCCATGTGGACATGTTGCCTCGCAGAGGACCGTTCGGTAATTTGATCACAAAATTATTTAAAATATTTTAATTTTCGCAGCTATTGGTCTCGAATCACAATGCCGCATGGGACAAATTCATTCCATCCGGTCTGCCCTTTCTGCACTTCTCTTCTGTCCGCCGACAAACCATTTGTGCGACTGATCTTCCAAGACCATTGTTACGAACAATGATGAATGAAAATGACACCAACAAACACAACAACAAAAACAATGCTGTGATTCTAGTGTCGTGCAGAATTTTATCAAAAAAACCAAAGGCATCTCCTCCCATATTCTCCCCTTTCATTTTTTGTACCTAAAATTCGTTCCCGACAGACAGTATGATGGAAAATATATAATCGATATTCCCCCTCCTCTCCTTTTCCCAAATGCATATTCTTCTCTTTCAATCTAAGTTCAATATATTATTTTAACTAACATCTCATTTCACTGTAGAACTTACACCATCTTACAAAGCGCAAACCCATCCCTGAATTTTTAGACATTTTTTTTTGTTTTTCTTCTACCAACATTTGTAATAAATAATGCAATGTAAAACATTTTATTAATTAAATTCTTTTTCCTCCGCACATTCAACTATGTACAATGATAAATTTTAAATAAACCAAATCAATATTAAGTGAAAATTTGATTATAAAATTTTTTTTTAAATTTTGATAACTGAAAAAGAAGAAATTGGAATTTTTAATTAATGGTCCTTTCTGCGTTTTGAAAGAAATTTTGAATTTACGCGCAATAAAATCTTTCGTTTCGAAAAATTAAATTTTGGCGGGAATTTGAATTTTCGATTAATGGTCCTTGAAAGAAATTTTGAATTTACGCGCAATAAAATCTTTCGTTTTGAAAAATTAAATTTTGGCGGGAATTTGAATTTTCGATTAATGGTCCTTGAAAGAAATTTTGAATTTACGCGCAATAAAATCTTTCGTTTTGATAAATTAAATTTTGGCGGGAATTTGAATTTTCGATTAATGGTCCTTGAAAGAAATTTTGAATTTACGCGCAATAAAATCTTTCGTTTTGAAAAATTAAATTTTGGCGGGAATTTGAATTTTCGATTAATGGTCCTTGAAAGAAATTTTGAATTTACGCGCAATAAAATCTTTCGTTTCGAAAAATTAAATTTTGGCGGGAATTTGAATTTTCCATTAATGGTCCTTGAAAGAAATTTTGAATTTACGCGCAATAAAATCTCTCGTTTCGAAAAATTAAATTTTGGCGAAAATTCAAAAATGAATGAAGTGGTCTTTTTTCAATGCAGTTTTTTAAAAATGAATTTTTATTGATATAGCGAGGTATTCATATTCATAGTTCAATTCTTTGCCGAGAGAAATATTATTTTTTCTTTTTTAAAGCATTCATCTTCATTCATACAATAATTTTCACTTTATCAATTGATGATTTGCAATAAAATTATTAATTTAAATGGAGGAATGACAAAGGGAATAAGGTTTTTTCCGGATTCATTATTCAATTATATTTAAGTTAATAAAGCACATTTTGAAAAGCAAAGCTCCATTCAAATTTTCATTTGCCGAGGCCCAATTTTCGCATGCAGTGGTGCAATCCTTTCTCTTCCCATTCCGCCTTGGTCACCCAAAAGTCCTGAAAAATATTTTTGTAAATATGATTTTAAGTGGAAAACCTCGTCTCGATCACGCATCAAATTGGCCAAAACGGCGCCGCCCAAAAAGACCATATGTTTTCTCCTTGGAGGGGCCTCAATTCGAATTTTGAATTTCTAAAAATCCAAAATATTTATAGTATTTAATTTTTAAAGTTAACCTGAAATGCCTCCGTGTTCCCTTTGAGCACCCGGTCCAAATACAGCTGTTTCAGTTCCCTCTCCATTCGGGATGGCAATCCAGGGTACATTGTTGTGCCACCCGAAAGGACAATGTGCTTATAGAATTCGAGGCGGGTGTCTAAATAGACCAATTTAAATAAATTTGGAGGGAAAAATGACGAACCAATATCGGCCGATTGGATGACACTGAACAACAGCTCGGAAAGGCCCATCTTCTCCACGTTGATCAAATGCGGTTGAAAGAGCACTTCGGGCGCCTCGAATCGTTCACTGCCCAATTTTATCATTCGTCCATCCGGAAGCTTCAAAAATATATTTTGACAAAATTCAATACATTACCGTGTAAGTTTCGGTGAGCACAGTCGTTTCCAGCGCCAGCCTTTGTTCTTGTTCCACATCATATCTGCAAATAATTTACTGATTAATTTAATTCATTCGGTTTTTTCCTTACGCCACATAACAATGCTTTTCTTTGAGTTGTCGAACAGTCTCAAAATCGGCCGAATGGTTGAATGCGTAGCCGCGGAGAAGCAAAAGCTGAAAAAATGGAATTAAAATTTGGAGAAAATCAATGTTTCGGTGGTGGAGATTTTTCAGAAAAGTATTGTAAAATGTGTAAAAGGTATAGAAATGATTTTCGCTTTGGGTGTAATTTTATTAATACATTCTATTTACATTTCTAGACCGAAATTTCCGACCCAAAGAAGGGACAATGGACCATTCACTATTGCCAATATTAAGGTCTTGGTTTCGAATCCGCTCAAGCAAAAATATTTTTTTGGGACGTGAAAGACATTTTTTCAATTAATTTTTAAACATTTTTCAATTTTTGTTGATATATTCTCATCGAAACATCCCCCATGTTGTTAATAAAACAAACTTTGATGAGGTATTTGGTAATGTCACGACCGGCAACATCCAACCGTTTTGTCAAATGATTGAGGGCAAATCCCTCAAAAACTGGGCAAATATGGGTCACACCGTCGCCACTGTCCACCACAACGCCGGTCAACAGGCCTTGGGCATAAAGTGTGAGCACTGCCTTCAAACAGAGAATTTAAATAAATTTGAAATGAAATAAACCTGAATGGCCACATAAATTGCATGGAATCCGTACTGTTCAAACATAACTTGGAACATTTTCTCCCGGTTACTGTGCGGATTCAGCGGCGGTTCAGTGAGCATTAATTTGCAATCCTGGAATTTAAAAATTGGATTAATTTTTTGTCTAAAGATTTAAATTGGTTTAAAATCACGTTCTTTTGTAAAAGCTTAATAAGTTTTTGATTCTTGATCTTATTAGACCCTACAAACCATTAACATTCGATAGAGCCCGTAAAGAAGATGCATTGACTCACCTATACATTGTTGGAGTAAAAATTATAGATCAAAACCAAAAGATGGTTTAAATGGTTTTACCTTCAATTTTTGACTCCTCATTATATATTATTGTAGTTTAGTTTGACTCAAAACTAAGAGTTAAACTAAAAACCAAAATATTGTTTAAAAGGTTTAATACCCTTTAATTTTTGTCAAACCTAGACAATCAATAACATTAATCTACAATCTGATGTGCTCTATCTAATAGTATAAAGATTATATGGTCTAATAATTAGGAAGTTATCCTATAAAAACTATTTATTCGTGCAAAAATTTGTATTCTTAAAAAATATCCATCATTAATAAAAAAAAATGGGGCAAACCTTTGCGTCAACATTCATTTTGTCTGGTCCAAATGTGTAATCCCATAGATGGCCCATATCCTCCCAATTTTTCACAATTCCATTCTCCATTGGATAATTCAGTTCGAGTAAATGTCTCAATTCGGTGCATTCTTCGCCGACCATTAAATCCTAAAATATTAATAAGAATTATTAAATGAAATGAATTTTACTTTGATTTGAATGTTTTTGCCCAATTGTTGCGTTGAACGGACCAATGGACGGCCAACGGCCGATGGGAAAATGTGCGCAGGAAAATTGGAACCGGCATAACCGCATTTGACAAACTTAAAATAAAATAAATGTATTGAAATGATAATAACGGTTTAGTGGTTTGACCTAGCTTCTAGACACCCAAAACTTTCTATTCAATAGATTGATAGATCTCGAAGGGATCCATTGTTTGAGAATGAGATGGCTAGGTTTAACCAATCTTAAACTGGTTGGTTTTAAAACCAAAAAATATGGTTTAAATGGTTTAATACCTACTTAATTTTGTAACAAACCATGAGAAATAAAATACAATCGATGCGTTTTATGAGAGCTATCGATTGATTTGAGCGGTCTAGGAAAAACCACTAAACCATTGCAAACTTTTTAGGCATTTTTTGACAAATTAAATTTTATTAAAATTGCACCAACCCCTGATCCATTGTCGACCACAATGACTTTTCGACCGTTATTGTCCATCTTAATCTAAATAAAATAATAATTAATTGATGAAAATAAATTAAATGAATGAATCATAAAAAATAATTAATCAATAATTAAATTGGTGATTAATGATGAGTAATTGATTATTTTTAAATTTCACTTTTTTTTTTATCAAAATTTATAAAATTTTGGCGAAGATTATTTGAAGAAAAGAAAATAACAAAAATAAATATTTGATATTTCTCAAATGAAAAAAAGTGACGAGGAAAATGAGAAAAACAAAGTAAAAAAAACTAATCGCAATAAATAAAACAAAATGAATTAATTTAATAATTATCATCTCTCCAATCGAATGTTTGCTTCTCCACTAATTTGTGGAAAATGCCATCCTTTATGGCCATCAATTCATTGAAATTGCCTCGCTCAGCCACCGTTCCCTTGTCCAATACAATAATTTGGTTGGCATATTTTATTGTTGAAAGGCGATGGGCAATGATGAGCACCGTTTGGCCACTTTTCGCCAACAATGTGTCCAATGCATTTCGAACCTAAACAAAAATAAAATTAATAATAGAATTTGAATAAACCAACAAAATATTCGCTGGTCGCATCCAAAGCACTTGTGGCCTCATCAAAAATTAGAATCCTTGGTTTCTTAAAAATCAATCTTAAATTAAATATTTAAATTATCCACCAACATTGATTAATGCCCGTGCAATTGCAATTCGTTGTCTTTGTCCTTTAAATAAATTTATAATTAATTTCAGATTAATTTGAAAACCTCCACTGAGCATTGATGCCCCATGTTCGCCGACCATTGTGTCAAATCCATCGGGAAATTTTTGAATAAATTCCAAACAATTTGAAAGTTTCGCTGCCTCATGAAGCTTAAAAATAAGAAAATTATTTTCGTAAAACAAAAGTAACCTCTTCATCGGTGACTGTGCATCCCTCTTCCACGCCATATAAAATATTCTGCTTGATTGTTGCCGAAAAAAGCACTGGTTCTTGGCTGACCGTGCCGATCAATCGACGCCATGCTAAATTAGCATAAAATAAATGGATGGAAACGGAATTAAAGGTTTAATCGATTCAAATAAATATAAAAAAGGAGAAAGGGTTGTTGGAAAAAATGACTGCCGCTAGCAGGAATTGAACCTGCGACTGTCGCATTGGTAAAGCTGCAACTTTACCACTAAGCTATAGGGATGCTGGGAGTGCGATTCTAAGAAGTTTTATATTTCTTGATAGTTATTAATTCTTCCTCTTCCCTCCCAAGTTATTAATTCTTTTTCCGTAGGAATTCTCTCCCAAACTTTAATTAAATTTTTTCGGGCCAATTTAAAAAAAATGTACAAACCGGATGGATCCAATTCGCGCAAATCGTGATCATCCACAACAATTCGTCCCAATGTTGGAGTGTAAAGACGCAAAATGAGATGCGCAATTGTACCTGGAAAATATTTAATTATTTTTAAAATAATATGAAAATATTTTTATTTAAAAAATACTTTTGCCACAGCCAGAGGGACCCACAATTGCGGTGGTGGAGGCAACCGGCACCCGGAATGTGACATCATTGAAAATTGGATCGCGGTCTGGGTAGGAAAAAGCAACGGATTCAAAGCGAATTTCCTTCTTCAAATCATTCAGCACAATTCCTCCTAAAAAGGTTAATTTTATTTTTCCCTCTATTAATTTTAACCTGTTAGTGGAATATTTGGCTTCAAATCACGCAATTCAAATAATCTTTGGGAAGCACCCAAACCCTTCATCAATTCTGTGTAGAAATTCTGCATATTCATAAAACTTGCTGAGGCGAGAATTGCATAAATCATGAAGGCGGAAAGGTCGCCATAAGTGAGAAGGCCCTGACTGATCAAATAGCTTCCATAACAGAGCATCGATGTGATGTATCCGTAAATGACAAGTTGGAAACTGGAATAAATGTAAAATTGAATAATTTTCACTCAAAACAAACTCACCCTCCAGACATAATTGCTTTTGCCGTTCCCTCCATCCGTGAAACTGTCCAAATTTCAGAAATTTTCTTCTTGTACGCCTCCAATTCTTTCATTTCGGCCACAAATGCCCGAACAGTTCTAACATTTGAAAGACGTTCCGTGGCCAGCTGATTCGTTCCAGCCAATGCCTCTTGCATTTGAATTGTGTATTTGGTTTGGAGTTTGCCAAAAACGTAGAAAGTACCACCGATCACCGGAATGACAAAGATACCCAGCAATGTAAGATCGGGTGAAGTATAATACTGAAAAATGCATTTTTATTTTTTATGAAAAATCAACATTACAGGGATGGTCATTTATCGAGGGGAATGGTGAAGAAGAAGACTGAGTTGATGATAAAGATGAGGATGATGAAGATGGTGATAAAGATGAATGAGGATGATGAAGACGATGGTAATGATAAAGATGATGAAGATGACGAAAATGAAAAAGAAGATGTGTGGATGATGAGATGATGATGATGAAGAAGAGATGAAACCAACTCATGTTCTTCTTCTTCAACATCCCCCTTCGGATTAAGGGAAAAGTACCTATTTTTCATATTAATTTTTTAGTCCCAAAATAAACCAACCATCATTCCCACCGAACCGATACATTGGAATACGCCGCGGAGGCCTTCACTCAAATTTGAAGAAATTGAGTAGCCAACGACGAATGCATCAGAGGAGAGGCGGCTGATGATTTCGCCCACTTTATTCTTGTCAAAAAAGGCCATATCTTGCCGTAGAATGGATTTGAACACGTTCGTGCGTAAATCGTTCACAACAAGTTGGCCTAAATTTGATTATTTATGATTGTGAATTCAAGTTCAAATAAAACTGACTGGCCGTATGCATGCAATAAATTCTTCCGCCAAGTGCGAGGGCGGCGACCAAAACTACGGCCGCAAGGGCGATGAGATTGTTTTTGAAAAATTTTGCCGCTTTTGAGAGAACATCTTCTTTCTCATTTTGTGTTTTTGTTTCGTCCATGCTGTCGATCAATTTGCCGAGTATTCTTGGCAATGAGAGGAAAATGCTTGATGAGAGGAACAGCAAACCAATGCCGCCTGAAAAAGATGGATAAATAACCGAAAATTTGATTGGAATTTACCTAATATTCGTTTTAATATTTTCCATGGATATATTAGCGGGAAAATTTGTTTTAGATCGCTGAATTTAATTTCCTTCCATTTTTTTGCTGGTCGTTTGTCGCTTCCATTCCGCCTGAATTCTTTCCTCAATGTTGAGTGCAATTTGTTGAATAAAAAGCGCCCTTCATTTTTTAAAGATTTAATCGATTCAAGTGTGGAAAATGATCTAAAAGTATTTTTTATTGATTGATTTATTAATGAAAATAACCTGAAAGTACGCGTGGATGTGGTTGCATTTGCGATGAGTGTTCGATTTTGGATGGCATTGCCGCATCGAAGAAAACGCCGTGCCAAAATGGCAATCATTCCATTGCCCATATTCTTTTATTAAAATAATATAAACAATTTAAATTATAAAATTCATAAATAAATATCAAATAAATGTAATTGAATATTGTTGAAAAAAAAAGAAATTGTCAAATAAAATTTATTCATTTTAAATTTATTATTTTACATTATGTGCATTCTTTTTCTAAAAATATATTTAACAAATTCGTCCAAATATGGACATCGAAATTCGATTTGTCAAATTTTGAGCAATATAATAGAAGTGGAGTTGGGGAATTTGGTGCAAAAAATGTTCATTTGAAGTTGGTCGATCGGCATCGGCCAAGCAACTGCTCACAATAAAAAATGGGAAGAGGGCACCGAAAATGCATCCGTTAATGAAAAAATTGTTGGAATAGGAGGTGGCCAGGGTCAAAATGGTGCCGAAACCGAGGTGAAAAGGCCAACGTCGTTCAATGAGGGCAAGACGGGAATTCTAAAGAAAATTTGTTATGATTGAATGATCGCAATTAAAATAAAAACCAATGATATTCCATTGCTCATCCAAATATAGTCGAAACTGTAGAGTGCATGAAGCAAAGACATGTAGATAAAACCGAGGCTTAAAAATTAATGAATTAATAAATTTAATGGAATTTAACTAAACCAAGTCGAGATGAGAGGTATTTCCAAACTGTAGAAGATCAAAGCCTGCAATAGGAAAACGAGTTCAACGAAGATGGCATGGATAAAGTCGGAGGCGGCTCTTGAAAAGTCCGGAATTTTTTGACCAATTTTGCCCCGATATCTGAGTGCAGCGCTGGCCACATCGGCGAACCAGAGAATCTTTGTTGGAATTAATATAATTTGGTCGAATGAAAAATTGGCTTACAGAAAGTAGACGAACAGAAATGAATATTGGGATGAGCAGAAGTGAACCAAGATAGGTAATAAATGTAGAGAGCATTGATGGGCCGATAACGTTGAGCAAGGAAGTGAGCAAAAGCATCAGAAGTACTGAAGCAATATTCAGCCCGACACACTAAATTTTATTTTAAATTTTTGTTATATTTTAAAAACAAACCCTTATAACACGTTTAAGAGTAGAAATTTTGTTGGAATTTTCATTTTGCACAGATTTGCTGGAGCGTTTGTCCTGCTCCCGTTGTCGTCGATTTTCCAAAACAGTCTGGTGTGAATTGACTGATTTTTGCAAATTTCGTCTTTGTTCAACTCTCTTAATTGTGTAATTTAAATTTAATCGTTTAATAAAGTAGAAGCATACATTGGTATTCGCGGGAGGATTGTCAATTTTATGTAAAATGAGGAAGCCTTGCAAGGACGAAAAAAATCCTTTCAAATACTCAGAACCAATTGCACGGAGCATCATTTATTTTATCTTCCGATTGATTTTTAAATAATAATTGTAGTTGCAGAATAATTTTGCCATTCGAAAGTTGGGTTTTCTAATCTAAAGTTCTTCGTAAATTAATTCGAATGCAAGCATAAATTAAATAGATATGAAAATTGAAAAATACTATTTACAATCGAATGTAATTTTTGATTTGTGCGATGTTTTTAATGTACTTTATTTTTTGATCAAAATCTGTTTTGGTTGGTAGAAATTTTAAAAAATTCCTAATCATTAACAATCGATTTAAACTTGTGTTACAAAATCAAAAGATGGATGGAGACATGGAGTGAGTGTTCAAGTTTCACCGAAAAATATTTTGGAATTCGCAATTCGGTTAAGGTTTCCAACATAAATGAAATCGAAAACATTGGATGGTTGTTGAGGGTTGTACAATCTAGACTAAAAATCTAGCAAGAATTCCGTAAAAAATTAAGTGTGCAAAATTTTCATTTATATTACTCATCGCAACGCAACCGCATCACTTATATAATTAAGATCTTCTGTACTCTTTCGGTTCAAACAAATTTCATAAACTTAAAATCCAAGAAAATAATCGAGAGAAATGATTTGCAAATTTATTCACATATAAAAAATACAAATACGAAAGAAAAATGCACAATAATTAGGCGAGTTTGAATCGGGAAAATACAACAAATGCGAAGGAAACAATAATTGGATATGAGTATGGAAGGGGAAAATGTGAGGAACAACACAAAACAATATTTGGAGGTGAGACTTTGTTATCTTCCATCTTCTTCTTGTCATTGTCACTTGTTTGATTTGCTGCTCCGGTCCTTGCTGCTCCTGTCGCCATACCGCGCCTGCATCCATTCGAGAACTAAAAAAGGGAATTGAAATTATTAAATGAATGTAAAAATTTTAAAACCACTTACTTGATTGTGTGCTGGGACGTTTATCGGGATTTGCACTCCACACATCTTTGGTCACGTAGTCGGCAAATTCCTTGGGCACCTCACTGTTGAACTTGAGCCGCTCGCCTTTCATCACCTAAATTATGGAAATTAAAAAGAAAAAGATAAATTATTCACATACCTTTATGGCCACCTCGTTGTTGTTCGGAATGTGCGCGTAAGGTGCCTTCGCATTTTCGAATATTTCCCAGCTGAGGATGCCAAAGGCCCAGACGTCCGTCTTTTTGGTGCAGATTCGCTCCTTCATCGTCTCTGGTGCTAGCCATTTGATCGGTAGCCGCTGGTTCGTGTCCAATTTGATGCTTCGCTTCTCCCTTGTCAGCTCCCGGGCCAGTCCAAAGTCTGCGATCTTCACCTAAAAAAAATTCAAATTTTAATGCTACCATCCCCATTCCCAGCAATTAAACCGACCTTATTTTCGCTGAACAGGCAATTCCGAGCGGCAATATCGCAATGTATGACGTTCTTCTCGTGCAGATGGGCCAATCCCGCCGCGGCTCCCATGCACATGAAGATTTTTGCATTGACGTGCCTTGTGTGTTGCTGAAGATAGTCCTTGAGCGCTCCGTTGGTGGCCAATTCCATGACGATCATCAGGGGTTCCTCTCCGACAGCAACACCTGAAAAAATATTTATTATAAACAAATTTCCAATCATCCAAAAATCACTTACCGTGGAATTGGATGACGTTCGGGTGGCTGAATTTGCGCATTATCCGGGCCTCGTTCATGAATTCCTTGATCTGCTCTTTTGTGCATTTGTCCAGCGTGGCTTCCTTGATTGCGACATTGACTTTTTCTCCACTCTGCCTCGTATGGACTCCTTTGCGAACAATGCCGAACGCGCCACTGCCCAGTTTGCTCCCAGTTTCGATTGACTAAAATATAAAAATTATGAAAATGAGCCTTGTATTATTAGCAATTAAACTTACAGAATGCGCTAGCTCCCATGGTTTCCTGCCAATTCCTGTTACGAGCACGACGTTTGATCCCTGAAAAATAAAAATAGTACATCTTCTATTAACAAAACATTAAAAAAGCCCACCTTGCAAACCGTATCCTTCCTCCGCTGATGAACTTCAATGAATTCCCTGATTGTTTTGAAGCCGTTCTCCAGTTTTGGGTCCACAGTAAGTAGTCCTGCTTTTGCTTCTCTGAAGATGTAATGTTTCGGTTGTCCTTTGTAGATGACGGAGAGCACAAATGATCGCTTATCACCAGCATTCTCTTCGGATTTGCGCACGAGGAAGTCTCCATTTTGTTTGAGCATTGTGACAGCGTCTTCTCTGGGTAGCTGAAATTGAAAGGGAATTTGGCGTTGAATTATTAAGAAAATCTGACTCACCAAACCATGATAAAATTTGAGTTGCCACAGCTCCTTGTCGGTTTCTGGCATTGTCGTCGATTGGCGGCTTGATGGTGCAGACGGGAATAGTTTCTGTGTTGTGTTGCGGCGAGTCCTTGGTTGAGTTGTTGTGTATTCCAAGCCAAATTATTGCCCTTCTTTTATACTCAAATTTTACCACTTGTTTCTTGGTCTGCTTACTGGTACGGTTATTATTACCGTATAGACCATTGTACATAATCAATTGGTTACTTTTTTGTTTTTTTAAACGTTAATTCGACTATAAAAATGTGCTGTTTCCACTACCAATTCCATCATTCATCACACAATAACAAACGACAAAACACAAAACCACGGCCACGGCAACTCAATCAACAACCGATTCCAGCTTCATCACCTCAACGCGAACAACTACCCGTACTTCTTCAAATTGCAGCTTGGGCACAACACAAGGAATGATGGAAATGTCGGCACCAACAAAACAAACAAAGGTAAATTAGTTTTAACTGTTTATTATCTGCTCTACTTCCCTTTCCATTTTCAGAAAGAAGAACCGTTGCCGCAACCGACACAAGAACGTCCGCCGGAAGCAGTGAGGGAAGTGCGCGTTGGATATAAATTCGAATCGACTGCTTTCAAGTACAAGCTGGAGGAAATTATCGGCGATGGAGGATACGGGCGAGTGTTCGAAGCAACAGCAACCAGCAAAGCAGACGCCAAGGATGTGAAGAAGACAGCAGTCAAAATAGAGCCGAGAACAACAACAACTGGAGTGGAATCAACTGTGCTGCAGGCCGCGCTCAATGGACAATGTCGACGAATCCCTGCAATTTTTGATCATGTAAGTCAATGGGTACCATCTCTGGGGTTACAATCTGACAAACTTTTATTTTGCAGGGCACTATTGGCAAAGACTCTTTCATCTCCATGGAAATCAAGGGCCGCGATCTCTACCAGCTGAGGAAGGAACGGCGCGATGGGAAATTCACGCTTGGCACAGCAGTCCGGGCGGCAATCATGGCACTCGACGTAAGTTTATTGGTGTTTTATTTGGAAATCATTAAGAATCCCAAACTTTTTTTCAGGCGCTCAAGGAACTGCACGAAACCTGCGGCTACATTTCGCGTGACGTCAAACCGGGCAACTTTGTCACTGGCCGATCCAATGCTGATGATGTGCGAAGTGTCTACATGATCGATTTTGGGCTATGCAGGCGCTACAAGGATGTGGTAAGTTGGGGGAAACCGGGAATTTGTTTAATTTTGATATAAAATCCCTTTCAAATTTTAGCACAACAAGGTGATCCCGTCTCGTGGTGAAGTTGGATGGCGCGGCACAAATCGCTATGGATCATTGCAGGCACACCGACGCCAGGACCTCTCAAGGAAGGATGACATGGAAAGCTGGTTTTACATGTGAGTTTTCTTTAAACAATTTATTTCAAATCAATTTTGTCTTTTTTTTCAGGCTTATCGAAATGACCAAAGGTGCACTTCCATGGGCCACACTACGTGGTGAGTTTCACATTTTGAATTTTTTTTTATTAACTTCATTCCAAAATTTTAGATCGGGACGAGATATACCAGCGGAAGCAGGCGGCCCGAAATGATGTGCAGAACTTCTTGACTGGATGCCCGGACGAATACGCGGATTTGCTGAAATTAATTGATGGCCTCCAATTTGCTGACGAACCCAATTATGCGGAAATGACCAAAATATTAGAAAAGGTGGTTGGTTTTTTTTTTGGGGGGGGGGGGAACAGGGCCAATATTCATTTCTTTTCTATTTCAGATCTTGGATGAGCGTCAAATCGAACGTAATGGCCAAATGGACTGGGAAAATGATGAAGAGAAGAACTCGGGACAAAACGATGGCTTCACGAACTCAATTCAAACGCCGACGACGCAGCAGAATAAATGGGTTTGAACGAACATAATGCAGCAATTAATGTGATTTTCTTCTCTCCCACTTCCTATTTCCCCATTGCATTATTGTATTATTTGTATTTCCCATTGTACTATTATACTTTTCCTCAATCCCAACTATTGTTATTTTTTGCTTTGTTTTTTTTTTTGTTTGAATAAATTGTTTTTTGATGAATTGGTCCTTTTTTTATTTTCACAAATTTGATATTAATTAATTAGTGTATAGTGTGTTCGCATCTTCACTCCTATCCTATTTGATAAAATGGTATTTTGCTTCTTTATAAAGATCATGCTCATTGATCAATGATCAATATACCAATAATATCGATTTTTTTCATCCAAATTCAAACGAAAAATGTTTAAGTTTCATATTCATTTCACTTAAGTAAATAATAATAGGTTCGATTTGAGAGTTTCAATTTCAATATTCAATTCAATCACCGAAAAAGGGTATAAGTTACCTAGACATTTTATCCAAACCGGTTTTCCTTTCCTGTTTCCTCCCTTTTCCGTTTTTCCTTTTCGGCTATTTTATTTACAATTTACATGCAGAGTTCGAGGGATAAACCAAAACGAATGATATTTTCGATCTAGCGTTTTGGGAAACGGGAAACCTTTAAAACCAAGTTTCATCAATCATCACAATCACAACACAACATCATTTAATTATTGTTAATCTACAAAAACATGGCCTAGTAAAATAAAAATCATGTGTCTTCTTCATTAGCTAATCTATCATATGATAAACTCAACCATATCCTAATTTATAAAAAAAGGTGCATGATGTTAAATAAATCCTAAATTTTAGATTGTTTTATAATTTTCTCATTACTCAATGGCAAATACAACAACTAACAAAAAACCAACAAAGAAGAAACATAAACTCGCTCCAAAAGAGCAGCGAATCGAAACGGCATTCAGGAAAGCTACGCAAGGTCGATTATGTCCAATATGCAACAAAAGATATACAAATGCGGTCTATCAAAGACATTTTGACCGTTGCAAATTGCCAGAAGACAATGATGAGATAATCTATTGCGGCGAAATGATGGGAGAAACTCCAATAAGAGCAAGGACAAATACTTCAATCAAAAAAGAAAAGCCCACCACATCGACGCTGGATGGTGCGATTGAAATTACGAAGAAGGTCTATGGAATAGAGCCGAAAAAGGAGAAAGGTTCATTGCTTTTTTTTTTTTTAAAAAATCAAATTATTAAAAATAGATCCAGCACAACAATCTCAATCGCGTTTTTCAAATTTATCAGCAGAAGAATTTCGCCAGGATTTGGAAGCAGTATTTTCGGAGAATTCAGCTGAAAATAATGATCAGCCTCCTCCTCATCAACCGGAACAAATTAAAAAGAAGAGGTCAAATTTGAATGACATCATTTCCGAAACAGTTTCGAAGAAGAAATGCAATTCCAATGACATCCTTCTGGCTGAAGTCTACCAAAAATGCTTAAAACAACTGAATAAATTCCTGCAAGACAGAGGAGAACATCGACAACCATTGAAGAATATCGAATTATCAGCTTCGCAAAATTCAAATGATGGATACGGAATTGATGGGGCGAATGAATCTGGTAAGAATGAATCACCCAATGAATCCAATCGTGTCCATTATTCGCTCCGTTTCATCTGGAAAATTCTAAAAAATGTATTCAATTTTAAATTATTAATAAATTAGTATCCATATTTTTAAGGTCCTTCTTTGTCCGGAACATGAAAATTTCCCGGAGGTCGCACAAGCATTTTGGGGCGAAAATGCACTTCGTTTGGTGCTCTCATTCCTCAATGTTTCTGGTCAATTTTTATTTTGGAATATTTAAATTTCTATATATTTTTAGTCAAATCCCAGCAATTGTTTAGCCGATTGCTGATTCGCCGCTGGGATTGGTTACCTTCTCGTGAATTGAACAAGTAATTTTATTTAAAATAAATAAACAAATTTAATTTATAATCATAATAGATATAATGAATTGGGCAATGATTTGATGCCGTTTTTGAGTGAATTATGCGAAAATGGACTTTTGGAAGATGGTTGGTCATTTTATTTTAAATTTTAATTTGGAAAATTATTTAAGCATTCAATTCGGGTACAATCGAAATTGGGGAGGCAATTCGGCTAATGAATATGGAGGAAATGAAACCAATTTGCAAGAAGTTGCTTAAAATGAATTCGGGTATTGGTATTGGCCGTAAAGCGATTATTGAAAAATTGGAAAAATATGCGGAACAGAAAAATGTTCTTGGCATTTCGAACAAAGAAAATTTATTGAATAGGTTTTTTAAAATAATTTTAATTAATTAATTAATTAAATTATTTTTAGCATTAAATCCCAAATTGGTGAATGTTTTCGAATTGACAAAAATGCACTCGATTTGTTCGTCATATTTTTCACAATTTATTCACCAAATTTGATGGACACCGCCAATTTGATTGACAAATACCAATTGAGCCAGGGACCATTGACCAATCGATTAATGTTGGTTTTTTTTTTAAATTACAGAATTAATTAAAATTGAATTAATTTTTAAGTTTCACCATGCTTCAACATCAGCAAGGGGAGATCGCATTCATGGGCCCAGCATGTTTGCCTCATTCCATTTTGCGCATTTATCCAACATTTGATGCCCTAATGGATTATATTAGGGCAAAAGAATGGGAACAAAAATTGCGAAAATTGATCGACGGCAGTAAATTCGAGGAGGCCTGGGAATATTCACAAAAGCAGAAAATTGAATTCATCGAACATTTTTTGGAAGGAGAAAATCCAAAGTAATCCAAATAAAATCAATTAAAAATATAAATTAATATTTTAGAATTCTTCGCTATATGGAATTGCCAATTTATTTGCGCAAATTCACTCCCCCATGGGTGCATTGCCGGTGCATTTTCCATGGAGTCGAGGCGGCCCAACGAATTCGACAATATTCACTGGCTGTTGAATGGATCAAATTCCTTTTGAAAAAGGAAGGTTAAAATTGCTAACTGAGAATATTTTAAATTTTGCGATTTTTGCAGAATTCAAATGTTTTTGTATGAATTCTCGCGGCACTTGGTATCACCGATTGGTCCTGAATTTGGCAAGTCATTTGAAGAAGAAAGAAGAATCGATTGAAGCATGCATTTTGGGCATAAAAGATCCATTGCTGAAGGAAAAGGACAAATTGGAGCTGCAAAATCGATTGGACAAAATGTCAAAGAATTGGAACACCGCTGATGTCCAAATAACACCAATTGTACTGATTGAGCCAGAAAAGGTTGGGAATTATTTGGACTAAATAAATAAATTAATTTATGATAATTTAAGGTTCAAATTGTTGGGAAAATCATTGGCAAAGGATTGGGCATTGGTGTCAAAGTCAATCATTTCTATTTGCCTTCCACCTCCACTCCTTCTGCCTCATCCTTTGATGCCTCTTCATCATCTACGCCGCCGGCACAAAGGGATGAAATTAATAATTGTTCAGTGGAAATGGTTGCATTGAGCCATTTTCTGGAGAACGAAGGATTCACGGAGGGCGTCCATTCTGAGAGCGCAATTTGGCATTGTAAGTGAAAATTAAAAAGGGAGAGAGGAGGGATTTAAAATTTGAGACCTAGAAACCTATTAGTCAAATTCAATTTATTCAAAAAATTTAACTGGGTCGAGATCTAGAAAAAATGACTTGCCGTCGGGGAGAATTGAACCCTCCCCACTTTGGGCATTAAAGCAGAGAATCTACCACTACAACCATAGCTGTAACTGGGGGAATGATCCAAATTTTAAATAATTTTTTACACAATTTAATTTAACTGCAATATTTCTTTTCCAATTTAGGTCTGTTCCGCCTCTTTTTCTCGGACATAATTTTTTGCCCTCATCTTGAGTATGTTTGGATTTCACCAATGCAGGTCTATTTTTGATAGATTGAATATATTTAATTTTGCATAAATTCCAGGAGGACCCTTTGGATTTGAACTACATCGAATTTTACGAAAATCGTCGCTCCCAAATCGACGCAAGACTCAATCAAATTGTTGGCACTCCGGGCAGCATTGAACACTATGTCCATTTGCATTCGGATCGAATCAAATACAACCACAAAAAGGGGGCATCAAATTCACAAATTGGTTGGCATCGATTCGAAAATGATGAACAACTTTTGGTTGGTCAATTCATTCAAATATCTAATCCTAATTTCCCTGCGTTTTTAGAGTCTTCTCCGTTGTTGTTCTCCTCAATTCCTTCACGATTTGTTCAAACGTTTGTGCACCGATTATCGGGGAACACGAAGTGGATTTCCGGATTTGACCGTCTGGAATGGGGAAACCAAGAAATTGGCGGTAAAAACACTTAGTTTGGATAGAATTTTATTATTTTATTTTTGAAGGTTGTCGAGGTGAAAGGTCCCAATGATCAATTGTCCTCAAAACAGCAGCTTTGGCTGGACTTCTTCCAATCTCGAGGGGTCAGGGCAATTCTTTGCAATGTTGCAGGCAAGTTTTTATGCCATTTTCCATCTTTAATCTTTTTTTTTTTGTAGCCAAAAACGACCGATCGCTCGACTGAAATAACGCAAAAACGGATAATCTCAGCCAAAGCCATTTAACAACATTTTTATGTGGTCGCCCAATGATGGATGGATGAATGGAAATATTAATCGTCATCATCCTCTCTCTCATTTATTTATGTAGATTTAGATATTAGAAAATAAATCTTCTCTTGATTGACTTTAATATATTTTACTTCTCTGGATTGACTATTTTATTTTAATATTGCCCAATCGACTCTATTCATTCCAATCCTCCCCGCCCGATGTTTCTCCCATTTTTGTTGTCAATTTTGCATTTTTGTAAAATTATTATCCAAATTTATTTGACATGCCCAAATTATTACTCATCAATCAATCCATATCCACCGATGTCTTCCATTTTATTTGGTTTTGCCGCAAACATCAAAAATTTGAATTATATTTGAATTTGACTTCTAAAAATAAAGTACCAAACTCGATTTGCCTTTCATCCCTCCCCCACTTCATTTTTAAAAGTGATCATTCATTCTCCCCTCCAAAACTGATATGACTAATTTAAAGACCAAAACTTTTTTGAGCATTTTGCCTAGGTTTGCATTTGAGGAGGCGGAATTCGCAAAAGTTTTCTTCAAAAATGCTCTAAAAATCCCAGTGTTTATTATCGGATTTGTTGGCCTTTCATTTTACGCAACTACCAATTTTACAAAGAATGGGCAAAGTCGATCTTTCCCCGAAATTCCCTCCTCAAAATTTCCTACTTTCCCTTTCAATGGAGGTAAAATTGGGTTCAATTACATATCTTCTTGGCCTTCCTCTTTAACATTTTACCAGTCTGTTTGCCAATCGGATGATTTTGTTTGGGGGGTCTTTTGGGATGCGCGGAATGAAGAGGAAGGAGGAGGACAAACTGCTTTTTACCTCTTCATTTGAAGGCCCACCACAATGTGGGTTAACGATACTTTTGTGCGGCTTCGGCTTTTCCCTGGTTCTTTTCGATTTGCCTTTGAGGCTACCAGGATCAACGGCAGTCAATCTCTCAAGGCTTATCACCGAAACAAGAGGAGGAGATGGAAGGGTGATCGGCTAGCTAATTGTGTAAAAGGTGGCAAGAGGGAGAAATGGGCCAAATAAAATTGAGCAGTGGCCATGTCTTCGCCTTTCTCGAATCCATCCATTTTTCACTTTTTCTCCTCCCAATCCCAACATCCATTTGCGCAAAAAGAAGAATGAAAAGGCGAAAATTCAGTGAATGGGCAAGGAGGCCAAGTTTTGTGGTTCATTTTAGGCTGGGAGGCAACGAAAAATGATCCGTCCCGCTGGCTTTCATTTCAACCCATTTTGCTCTTGCCTTCACATTCTCGATGAGGTGGCCAAGCAAAAACACAACGGCAGAATCAGTCAAATGGCCCAGCAGCCCACCTTTATGGGGGGCGCTGTTGGCTGCTCACATTCCCCTCCCTCCAAATTCTATGTTTACCCAACTTTTGTGTGAGCGCCTCCAGCATCGCCAGCCGATGCTGCCACCTCCTCTTCCCCATCCCACCTCCCCGCCTTTTTCTTCCTTTGTTTTGCCGTTGAATGAAAGCTGCACGCATTTCCTTCTCCCGCCAGCCGCTACAGCCGCTTTGTCTTTATGTGGGCAAAAGGGGGCATTTTGTGGGGATCCGTCGCGCCCCTTCCTCTTCTCTCTTTCCCCCTAAAACTAGCATTTTCGGCTAAATTTTGGTTGGCCCTGCTTGATGGCCATCTAAATTCTCCAACCGGATTTTCTGGCAATCACCCCAACATTGATTTTCCCTTTTTGGCCAAATTTGGCCAATATGGCCTTCCTATTTTTTTTTGAAAAGAAACATTTTTATACCTCCTTTAAATTGGCCTCCCACGCCTCGCGTTGGTTCAAATTGAAAAAATTAAATTTTTCTTGGGAACAACAAACTCGCCCAATTTTTATGGAGGAGAAGGAGGCCAACTCCAATTTATTGGCTCCTTTCCATTTTTGGAGTCTGCCACTTTTCTTCAGCAGCTGACCAAATGATGATGATGATGTGAGGGAATTGGCCAAAGGGGGAATGGGCGAAGGGCGACTGACTCCCCTTTCATCTCCATATCCAGCCTCACTCTCTTTTGACTTTCCCTCCACCCCTTCCTTGCTTTGGGCCCGGAAAAACCCATTATTTGGCCGAAATATTCCCTTGAGGGGTGCTGAATGGGAAAAGGAGGCAGCCACAGAAAACAACGCCAAATGATTGGGAGGAGGTGGGCAAAAAGGCACCCGGGAATGGAGGAAAATGGAGTTGCTATGGGCAGCCGTGGAATTGGATTGGAATGAATGGACATTGCGCCACCTGAATAGGGAGGGCGAGGAGGAGGGCGCGACGGCCACAAATGCCACCTTCGCCACGCCATCACGACGGCACATTCCCCCACCAATCCATCCATTGTCCCGCCATCCCAATGCTTCCAGGGTTTTTAACACTTTTCTGGAGACTTCCTTCAAAATCCAAAAAAGGACATTTCCATTGTTTTCTCTTTCTAAAAGAGAAAATCAAAAATTAACTAGTCCATCGAAAAGTTGGTGGCTTATTTCCTTCCTAATTTGGTGTCCCAATCCCCCATCAAATACTTTATCCCCTAATCGAATGAGGAACCATTGTGCCACTTTGAATGGCCATTGTCCCGCCCCCGGAGGGTCATTCGATAATCAATTTTGGCCTTTTTGGAAACTCAAAACCCCTTCATTCCCCTTTTCAATTTGCAGTGTCCCCCATTGCTTTGCTTCCTTATTTTTGCCAGCCTTTTCCCACGCCCCTCCGCTGCATTTCCCTCCCTCTCCCCCACAAATTTCTTTTTCGGCAGCTTTCCCCTTTCTTGGCTTTTCAATTTGCATTTCCATTTTCCCGCATTCAATTCACTCCTTTTCCTTCTGGCCAAATCCGTCCTCCTTTTTGCGCAATTCCATCCAATCAATTGAATCAATCGGAGGACAAATATTCTTCCATTTTTAGAGGCCACACACAAATTTGCCCTAATTCAGATAATCCCCCATTTTTGATTTTGTATATTTTATTCATCACCATTTCCAATTATTCATCCATTCATTCATCCTTTTTTCATTTGGACCACATAAATCGGCATTTCATCCATTTTCTTTCCCAGAATATTTTCCCCCTTTTATTTCCATATTTCAGCCCATTTCCATGCGCAATTTTGCCTCTAAATTTTCATCAATTTTGTGCCCATTCTTTTGGCCTCCCAGCAGCTTTAATAAATTCCTCGTTTTGAGTGGTCCCATTCCTCCGTTTTCCTTCATTATTGACAACCGTCGGCGGCTGCCACCACAAATTTAAATGCACGCCAACAATAAAAATGAGGGGGCAGCCTAAAATGCCATTTCCCCTCCCCAATTTGGCCAATAGACTTTTCAGCAGGAAAAAAACCAAACCCAAATTCGGGTGCCTACTTCCAAAATGTTCAGCGGCATTTCGGCCCTAAATTCAAAGAGGAAATTGCATTTTTTATGGGCGAAAGAAATCATCCAAAAAATGTTGTTCGCTGCTAAAAAGTCAATAGGAAAAGTTGCCATTTTTTGGAATTAAAATTACGGAAAAACTGAACAAAAATATTCAAAAAGAGGAATGGAATTCATTTAAAATAATTCATTTTCTCCAATTCAGGTATTTAACCAATCATTCATTTTTATGGCCAACATTTTTTTGGGACAATCAACCAACAATTAAAAAAAATCATATTTGTCAATGCCAATAATGCCTAAGTCTTTCCTATTCATCCTACTGTACCGCCACTTTGTGCCTAATCATATTGAATGGGATAGGGATTAGAGGCGAATCAACTTTAATTATTCCTTTTTTATGTACAGAAAATGTGATAATAATGATTTGAAGGGAAGAAGGATTTGGAGGGGAAAATGGTTGGGTTAAAAAGGCAGATTGGGGCAATGTTTGATTGACAGGTGATGGAGTGATTAGGCAAAAAGTTGGGGGTACAGTAGGACAAATAGGAAGGGCCCTTATTTAGGTATTGTTGATTGGATATTTTAATTCATTCATAATTATAAAGAAATATTCAGCCAAAATTTATTGGGCAAAAAATTAATAAATAAATTGAATGACAACATTTTTGGAAAGAAGGATGGGAATAATTTGGGTATGGTTGGCTGGCAGGAAACAAAAAAAGTACCTGGGTGTCATTCGACCAGACCCACTTCCAATTCCAACAGACCAACCTTTACAATTTTTTTGGGGAGGAAAATGGCTGCCGACTTTATGCTTTTTCCAATATCATTTTCCCCTCTTCCTCCCTCAATTTAAATTGTATTGGCCAATATGGCCGCCCGCCCCCATTTAAGGGGGGCAGCAGGTGCGCCTCCAAAATAGAATGGAAATGAGAGTTCATTTTGGCCATTCTTTTCCACCCATTTCGCCTTTCTCTGCCTTTCCTCACAAAGCCAAAAATGGCCAAATGGCATTGCCTCCCCCCACACCAATCCCATCAAAACGAACTAAAATTTCCCCCATTTTGGTCATCAAAAAATGTTGGCCGGAAATTTAAGGGAATTCGTTTTTTTTGACCAACCCAAAATCCCCCCCCCCCATAAAAATTAAATCGCCTCAAAAAGAGGGATTGCCTGTTTTATATTCTCTCCAAAAATAATGAAAAAATAGTGAAATTATTGATTGGATTTTGACTGGAAAATTTGGCCAAAAAATGTCTCAAAATTGCGCAATTTTCCTTTGGATTCAGTGAGAAAATGTACTCTGACTAATCATTCCCATTTCTCAAATTTATTGCCGCCTTCCATTCAAGCCATACATTTTCCCATTAATTTTTCAATTTTGTGCCAAAATCCATTTCCGTTTTCTGGCCATTAAAAAATCATTTTCTCTCCCCCTTACTTTTAGTGGAAATTGAGTCTTAAATGAATGTTTTTTAAAATGATTTACAAAAATGAGAAATTATTGTCCAAAATGATTTTATTTGGTCGAAGCACAATGTCCATCCAGCAACCTGGGATTAGGTTCAAATTTTAATAAATTTCACTGCATTTTTGGCCAATTTTGTCCCGTCCATCAATTCACTATGTTCATTCCCCCTTTCCATTTCTTCCTTCCTTTTAATTAATCTTTCCCTTTTCCCTTTTCCCATTTTCTTGACATTTTTCTCAATGAAAAACGACTATCAAATATCCTCTAAAAATAAAAAAAATAGTTTGACATATTTTCTCTAAAAATTTAATAAAAAAAATGATCAAAATTAACATTTTAAAAATGGAATTTACGCTTATTAATCTCCCCAGCCTGTTTTTTGCCGTTTTTTAAAATACGGCCAAATGGTTTTGGAAAGGGAATGGGAAAAGGAGGAAGGAAAGAGAGGGCGGAAATTTAATAAAGTGCAAAATTATGTTTGGGGCAAAAGACGGTGGGAAACTCGGCGCCGAACTTGCGGCAAAAGGGGATCTTTTTAGTGGTGGCCCCAAACCCTTTGGACACTTTCCTCTTAAAATTGTCCCCCATCCACCCACCTCATCGCCGGCGGGGGAAGGCGACGAAAGTGTCTGAATTCTGAAAGGAAGCAGCGAAATGGGGGAGGAAAGGTTCATTCTCCCTCCCCTTTGGAAGGAAAAGCCAAAGGAAAGGAAGGGGGATGAGCAGCCCAGTCCTAGGCCAACACAGTGGTCGTCCTCATTTCCCTCCTTTCATTTCGTCCTTTTGCCACCGCTGCCCAAAGGACAGATTAGATTTGCCCCCTCATTTTTCCGCCTTTTCTTCTTTTTCGTCAGCCGCCTCCTTTCTCCCTTTTGGCCGTGTCAACCGGCGACCAAATTTGTGGCCAAAGAAGAAGAAAATGAGGGGAAGGGAAGGGGGAGGTGATTTGAAAGGGCAAATGGCCAGAAGATGGGATGGCCTACGGGAAGGAAGGGAATATGCCCTTGGGGGATCGATTGAATGGGAAGGGAAAGGGGAATTGGCCTTTGGATGGATGGATGGACTGCTTCCTTCCCCCCCCCCCCCCTTCATCAGCACACTTTTCCCATGCTTAATCCCCTCTCCTGGATGGGTGAAACCTCATTTATAATCCGTCCATTCCATTTGTAAAAGTAAAATATTGCGCACAAAATGAGAATAACAATTTACCATTCTTTTTCCTTTTAATTGGCCAATATTTCCTTCAAAATTCACCCTTAATTCGCTTTCCAACAATTCGCTCCTTTTTCCATTCCTCCTCATCAGCTGGCCATGTGCCATTATCCATCCATCCTTCATGTTTCATCCCATTGACAGATCGATTTCACAAATTTCCACCATAAGATTATTATCCCCCTCTCCCCCGCATTTCCCACAAAAAAGTATCAAAATTCGGCATAAACAATTCCAACTTTTTTCCATCAATTCCAATTTTTTAGTGCATTTTCGCAACAAAAAAACATTCATTCATTGTTTTGGCCATTTCCATTCTTCCCTCATGCCAAACAAAAACCCAATATCCGGCCCTCCAATGCCGTCGTGTCGTCGAATCAACTCGCCGCAATGCCCTTCCCTCACATGTGTTTGTGTTCCCCCTCCTAATAATTTCCTTCCTTTTTGTCGACTTTCCGCCTCAAGGAGTGTTCTAGGCCATCTTCACAATAAAAAACCCAGAAACTTCCAAAAAATGCAAAGGTGCAAATTCTTTTGGGCAATATATTCTCCTTCCATTCAAAAACCTTTTTCTCCCACATTGGTCTCAACCTTTTTTGAGGCCATATTCAAATTCGACTCCTTCAAAATTCATTCAAAACCTTTTCCATTCCTCCTCCAATTCCGCTCCAATTGTGCCTAAATTTGAGTTGGATTGACTGTGGAATTTGGATTGCCATTTAAGTGCCTTTTATTTGTTTGCCACGGTCGATTGACCTTTTGGCGGCTTTAAAATTGCCCAAATTGGCCTTTCTTCTTGGCCCTCATCCCCCGCCCTTCAACCACTTTGCCCCCACATCTGAAAGGGCGATTTTGTTGTTGAGTCTAGGCCAATATTTTGGCATTTTCCCACTTAAAACCCTTCCTTTTTCGCATCATTCCCCCATAATTTCCTTCCTTTTTCTTTCAATTTTTCACGCCTTCGCCTCAACAATTTTTCCCTTCTTTCCAACGTTTTAGTGCCAAGAGTCAATCCAAAAAGTGCCCAAAACCATTCTCGTCTAATTCAAATGGTCCATTGTCGGCTCAATGCCCTCCCATCATTCACTTCTTCAATCATATTTTTGGCCCAATTCTAACAAATTTGAATGCACAAATATTAAATTGGCCGATTGAAACACAAAAATACGACGAGGAATTCGACCAAAGAATCATTAAAAAGTGGCAAAGGTGAGTGTCAAAAATATAGAAAAATGAAGGGAATTAGGAGGAGATTAGCCTTTTTATCTTTTTTTTTTTAAATTTTACCCGTTTTTAGAATGCTAAAATCGGAGTTTGTCTGCGAGGAGGATTCGCCGCCAAATTGTTCATCGGCCATAGTTAATAACAATAAAAGCAGAGGAACGGCATCCTCGCTGGAAAGCAGGTACAATCCTCACCCAAAAATTGGCTATCGCCACCCGTGGCCCCCATCATCGCCACCGATCCTGCGTCGATCCAATGGAGGCCATTTGCCTCTTTTGGCACTCCTCCTTTTGGCATTCTTAATTGGCCAAGTCCAAGGTGGCACAAATTGTTCGGCGGCGGATGCCACACGGAATTGTGTTGATGGAATGGTTGTTCCCATTTGGAAACCATTCCTTGACCTTTCCGTCGGGGATCGAGTCTTCCGTGGCCTCATCTACTTCTTCATGATTGCCTATCTCTTTCTTGGTGTTTCCATTGTAGCCGACCGTTTCATGTCCAGTATTGAGGTAAAACGACGAAATGGAATTGGAATCATTCAAAATGATGAAAAATTGTTTAAAAATTTAGTTCATTTTTGGCAAAGGCAAACTCTACTATAAAAGCACAGAATCCTAAAAACAGGACCTAATACTTATAAGATGAATTAACAAGTTTAAATTGGAAATTTTGGCTCCTAAAGGCCCAAAATAGCAAATATATACTTTGATTTACATTAACAACAAAAAAAAGAATTGATTTTTGACAAACGAGAATTCTAAAATGCACCAAATCTCCCAAATCGAAGCAGGCCCAAATACTTCTAATTATGAGATGAATCATGTTTTAAAATGGAATTTGTTCCCATAACAAGGCCTAGTTTTGAATAAAATTAAAATTGACGGGATTCAATTTGAGAGTTAACTTAATTTTATTCTAAATTTTGTGATTATTGCCCCAGGTCATAACAAGTATGGAGCGGACGGTGGTGATCAAAAGGCCGGGATTGCCTCCAGCTAAAGTCAAAGTGCGAATTTGGAATGATACTGTCTCCAATTTGACTTTGATGGCTTTGGGCTCCTCCGCACCCGAAATCCTGCTTTCCATCATCGAAGTTTGCGGAAAAGGGTTCGAGGCGGGCGATCTAGGCCCGAACACAATTGTTGGCTCGGCCGCCTTCAATTTGTTCATGATCATTGCCATTTGTGTTTCGGCCGTTCCGCCCACTGAAATTCGGCGCCAAAAACATTTGGACGTTTTCTTCGTCACAGCCACATGGTTAACCTGGGAAGGCGGTAATATTGATATAGTTTTTAGGTCAATATTCGCCTATGTTTGGTTGTGGGCAATTTTGGCATTCTTTTCGCCCGGCGTTATTGAAATTTGGGAAGGCTTAGTCACATTTGCATTCTTCCCAATCACCGTTTTCACGTGAGCACAAAATTGATGGCATTTTAATTTTCAATTTAAGGGCCTGGATTGCGGACATCAAATTAATTCAGGTGTCAAATTAAAAATAAATGGGATAATATTCTAATTATTTATTTGGGAATTAACAATTTCATTCTATTCAGAAGCAATTTGTGCCACACAGATATCGTCGTGGGTCACATGGGATGATCGCAACAGAAGGGGAAGAATTGAAAATGTTGGAGGGCACAAATGGCACAAATGCAAACAATTCATCCTATCGATTCTGGGGCCAAGACAACAATTTGGACCCAGCTTTGAGGGCATTCGAGGAACATCGCCGGGAATTCATTGAAACAATGCGCGAATTGAGGCGCAAAAACCCGCATATGGATCCGGAAGAATTGCAAAAACAGGTGTGAATGTGAATGGAGATTGGAGAATAAAGGGAGGGGGATTTACTGAATATTGAACATTAAAATAATAATTGAGGAAGAATAAGAGGTTAAATAACAATGGATTATTCTGTTGAATATAAATGTTTAGCTTATAATTATTCCGATTTAAATTTATGCATAATATTTGGTAAAAATCATTACTTAGAAATAAGAAGTAAAATCAGTTAAATGAATGAAACAATGATTTCCTTTTTGGGGGATTAAGATTAACAAAAATTGCTATAAAAAATCTTTCCGGAAAACAAAATCTAATGGGAATACAAATCTTACCGGAAAACACAATCTAAACGGAATGAAATACAATTCTTTCCGGAAAACACAATCTAACCGGATGAGACACATTTTTTTCCGGAAAACACAAATCTAACCGGAAAACACAAATCTTTCCAGAAAACACATTCTAACCGGATGAAATACAAATCTTTCCGGAAAACACATTCTAACCGGATGAAAAACATTTCTTTCCGGAAAACACAAATCTAACCGGAAAACACAAATTCTTTCCGGAAAACAAATTCTAACCAGAAAACACAAATTCTTTCCGGAAAACACAATCTAACCGGAATGAAACAATCTAACCGGAATGAAACACAAATCTAACTGGAAAACACAATCTAATCGGATAAAACATAAATCTGACCGGAAAACACAATCTAACCGGATGAAACATAAATCTGACCGGAAAACACAATCTAACCGGATGAAACATAAATCTGACCGGAAAACACAATCTAACCGGATGAAACATAAATCTGACCGGAAAACACAATCTAACCGGATGAAACATAAATCTAACCGAAAAATACAAAAAAAGGCGTAAATACATTATTCCGAAAAATATTAAATTGCGTAAAACAAATTTTTCCAGAAATTTAATTCCCTAAAACATTTCTTTCAAGGCTGAATATGAAATGATCAGTAAAGGCCCAAAATCGAGGGCATTCTATCGGGTTCAGGCAACAAGAAGGCTAGTGGGAGGAGGTGACATTGTTCGCAAACGGATTGAACGGGAACATGACAAGGCGGTGGACTCCATCATAGAGGAACAGGAAAGGCAAAGTCGTGAGAACACATGCAGAATATTCTTCGATCCTGCCCATTATACGGTGTTGGAAAATGTTGGCACATTCGGTTGGTTGATGGATCGTTTGTTCTCGTTTCCCCGAAAAAATAAAATACACATTGATAATAGTGTAATTAATTTTTAATTGGTTATCAAATAATGAATAGGTCACATTTTTGTGAATAGTTCTCGCAATATTTGGTAAAATTAAATAATAAAAATATATCCAACAGATAAAGAACTTTCTTCCCTTTAAAATGATATCAAGATCAAGACAAGACCATTAAAATTCATTCAATTTGAGTAAAGTTAGGTTTAAAAAATGATAGGCATTTAGAAACAGAAAGAACACAAATCAAAATCACAGATCTTTCCCTGCGGCTATAAATTAAAGAAAAGAGAATACGGTATTGGAAATGGAAAGGAAGGGAACAGAGAAAGGCTTCCCTTCCTTTTCCTTTCCCTTGATAATGGGAAGTATGCCACCCGGGTTTATGTTCTTATCTTTTAAATGCATTGGCCAATTTCATTGATCGATATATCATTTGAAGATCAGAAAGTTGACAATATTTTGACACAACGAGCCAACATATTTTCTATAATTTTGTGTTTTTTTTGGGGAAACGTGATGGCACTATAATGAATAGAGGGACACATTAATTTGATCCCATCATAAATAGATGTGGTTGTTGGCCGTGATGGTG
Organism: Pratylenchus scribneri; assembly: GCA_030063045.1. Classification (NCBI taxonomy): domain Eukaryota; kingdom Metazoa; phylum Nematoda; class Chromadorea; order Rhabditida; family Pratylenchidae; genus Pratylenchus; species Pratylenchus scribneri. The sequence goes on from JAQSEB010000033.1 coordinate 1,794,871, forward strand.
GGCCAGAGGGATTGACGGTGATGTTGGACTATTACACGGAGGATGGGACAGCGAATGCCGACAGTGATTATAAACCGGTGAAAGGCACATTGACATTCCATCCGGAGGATAAACATCAAAAAATATCAATTGAAATTGTGGATGATGATGTTTTCGAGGAGGACGAGCATTTCTATTTGCATATGACAAATTTGCGCGTTCGAACGAGGGATGGCCTCATTTTGGTGAGGGAATGGAAATGGGGAAGGAATTTCTAAAGGGGAATTAGCTTTATTTCCCTTGCCTTATAATTTTCCCAATTTGTCAATACAGGATCCATCCAGATTGGGCGGTGTGCCGGTGGCCATGTTGGAAATGCCGACCACCGCCACCATCATGATTCTCGGTCAATTTTCCATCATTTCATTTGAATAATTCCATTTTTTCGTACACAGACGATGATCATGCCGGCGTTTTCTCCTTTGAACATGAACATTTTCAGGTGGACCAAAATGGAATTGGGGAAATTAATTCAGTTCACAAAAGGTGGTCGAGAATTGTGGCCATATTACGTTGAGGGTGCAAAGGACGAGTGGATGCCGAGGACAAGTTGTTTTGCCATATAAGTGAGTGTAGATGGGGCCAAATAATTAATGGTTTTATTATAAAATTATCATTTGGATCGAAACAGGATGATTGAATATCACCCAATTGAATATCTTGACCATTCGTTTTGCCCTAGCTCATGCAATAAGGAAGTAGCCAATTCGAGAAGGCGATATGCCATTCAAAAGACTTAAATGTCCTATAAAAAGTGGAATTTTTAAAAATTCGGCTTATTACTCTCAAAAAACATATTACTTTTTTAAAAGCTTGAATTCATAAAATTAAAAAAAAAAAAAAAACATAATTGTAGAGAAAACTTTGAGCTTTCAATTAGTCCTAAAGCGAAAAACTTTTCCAGACACTCAATAGTGGTACTCAATTATTTTACCTCAAAAATTGATTTAACATTGAATTTGAATTTCCATATTTCCTTCAAAAAAGGACCTACGATGGATCGGCGACTGGTGGAAAACATTTTGAGGTGAAGGAGGGCGGTGAAATCCTTTTCGAGGACAATCAGACAGAGTTAGTATCCCCGCCCAAAAATGAATTAAATCCCATCCAAAAAGAGCTTTCATCGACATTGGCATTGTGGACACTGAACAATATGAACGGTCGGACTTTTTCTATATGGAATTGGCCCCACCCGTTTGGACCAAAAAGATGTCCGGTCAGTCGAATGACAAACAAAATTAACCATTCAAATATTGACATTTGAATATTATTTATTATTTGTGAAGATGTGAATTAATTTGTTTTGATTTTTGATGCCCCTTTCCCAATTAAATTTAATTTTGGTTGTGATTTGCTGTTTGGATTCTTTCTTTTATTTTAATTTCCCAACCCCAACATTCTCATTCCCAATCATCCTTTTAACCACTTTATTTTGGTTCCTCCTAATCCATTCCTTATAATTAATTTATTCGCTTTTTATCATTTTGTTCCCTATAATTTCCTTTCTTTTTTGCTTTTCATCTCTCCAACAATTTAATTCAATTTATTCCTCACCTAAAAATAGTTAAATTGGCATTGGCAATTCCCCAATTAAAATTGACTAATAAAATATTCGCATGCCTCTTTCTTAATTCGGTTGCTAATTTTGGATTTGCCTGCTGAAAAGCCTTAAAATGATTAAAAAACAAATTAATATAAAATCAGATATTCGAAAAGTGCAAGAAAGGGTGCAACGGCGAATGGATCGGAAACGGGCATCGTCAATGACCCCGGGGCCCGAAAGAAGGCCAAGCAATGCGTTGGAGGTGGAAGCTGATCGAAGAGGCAGCACAACGAGCAGTAACCTTGGCGTAGCAATTGGCCATGCCGGAATTGGAGGTAATACAAAAATAGAGCAGAAATTTGGCAAAAACATTCATTGGGGTTATTCTTAATTATTTTGGGGTTTTTTCTTGGTTCAATCCAAGCCAATCCTATGACCATCCTTTGGCATTTTCCTCAATTTTTTTCTTTTAATTTTATTCAAATTATTCCAACCCATCCATTTGCTTTGCTTCATCTTATTTTCGATTCAATTCAATTCATACCCAAAACCCAATTCATTTTCCCCTTATTCCTCAATTCTATTTGCCTCTAGCATCGCCAAATTTGTTGAGCCCTGAGGCAGCTGCCCTAATCGACTATCCAACGGGAGAAGAAAGGCGCAATGGATTTCGGCAAAGAATGCATTCTTGGTTTGGCCAAAAAACGGTGACGGATGAAACAGGTAAAATATTCGCCTCATTCTACTCGTTCCTCTTCCAATTTTCGTTGGGAATTTGCGGATCATTTTCGACAATTTTTGGCAACATTTCCCTCCCAATTGTCTTTGTGAATAATCCGACCCATTCTTTTGCTTGTTTTGTATTTGTCTGTCCTTTATATTTTGTCCTCTTTTCTGTCCATTTGTTTTTCGTTTTGTTTTCCCCTCCAATCCAAAATTCGGGGTTTTTCGTCGTCCATCAAAAAATTCAATCCAATTTCCCTTTTCAAATTCTTCCAATCTTTTTAGAGGAAAATATGCTCAATTTGACGCCGGACCAATTGGAAATTGCGGAATTGGGAAAGCCAAGATTGGGCGAATTCCGGAAATGCCAAGTTACGATCAAAGAGAGCAAAGAATTTCAGGCAAGCAAAATTCAAATTTATTCATTAAAATATAATTCTAAGATCTAATTGGAACAAAATAATATTCGGGGGAATATAATTCGGGGTAAAATGGTTAATCTATTCTACGGGTTTGATTATATCCTCGGGCAATTTTCCCCATCATCAACGTCTTCGGTGCCATCCCCCGTGGTGTCCATATCCTCCATAGCCGGCATCATGGTGGCCTCCATGTCCGGCCCAATGGTCATCGCCACCGTGCCCATCCCAGTGGCCATCATCATGGTGGCCATCATGTTTGCCCCAACCGCTGAAAATGAGAATTTTAATTAGCTCTACTAATTTTCTCGATATATTCAAAGGAATATTCCATCCCGCATTCAATCCTCTCACCTATATCCATTTTAAACTATGTTCTATGTTTGCCCATTTCTCCGAAAAGGCATTTTAAAAACTTTTCAATTAAACCAGCTTTTTGCTAGTTAGCATTCAGTAAAGTAAACGGGTTTTAAGGGTTTCCAAAGACATTTTAAATCCGAAAATGTTTTAAGTGTTTTCAAACTCATTAAATCCGTAATATTGGGTTTTGGTTTAATCCTTGTAAATTGCCTAATAAGCTGGTTTGGCTAAATGCCTTAAACCACCTTTTTTCGGTGAAATGATAAACTCCTTCCTAGCGAAAATTTCCCCTCCAGTGTTCCCCCTCACCTTTCATGTCCATCCCCACGTGAATGGGCATAATCATGGCCATCATCGCGTCCATCGCCCCATGCACTGTTGTATCCTTTCGCGTATGAATCCCCTTGTGCCTTATGCCCCTGGCCCCCATATTCATAATTGCTCCAATCCGTTTTGTCCCCCTTCACATATCCGGCCGCATGTCCATCATCGTGTGCATCCCCGTGCTTATATCCATGGTCCCAATCATCATCGTTGTGTTTTTCATGGCCCCAGCCCGCATCTTTCCCATATCCATCGTGGTGTTGTCCGTGGTCATGATGGCCATGTTGGCCATGCCATCCTTCATGTCCATCATGCGAATGCCAGTATGGCGCCGCACCCCAGCCATGCCCTCCATAGAGGCCGCCATATAAACCTTTATTTGTTTTGGAGGGAATTTGCAGTCAAAATAAACTGACCGGATGCATTTGCCAATGCGAAAAGGGCAAAAAATTGTAAAATGAGGTCCAGAAAAATGCGACGACGCATTTTAAGAGTGGAAATTGAGAAAGAATTTATTTAAAATATATTAGTTTTGTGAGTGAATAATATGAATGAATGAATGCCTTGGACTGTCCAATGTGGGGCCTATTTATGTGCGACCATTTCAGCCGGCCAAATGGTCCGAATGGACGCGGCCAAATTGCCGGTTTCCCTTCCATTCAATCTAATATTGTGCCCGTCCCACCCTAATTGCCGCTTCCAAAAGCCAATCGACCAACAATCATTCTATTGAACCGGCTTTTCCCCCCGAATGAATGTGCATATTCATTTTTGATGTTATTTTGTTGTCGCGCAAATTGGATAGTCAAATTGCGTGTAAATAAAAGCAGCGGAAGAAAATGACCGCGACTGGCAAAAACGATTAGGGCAAGGAATAAGGATGGCATTGATGGATGCTACGGGCAATTTAGATGGCTGGAATCTGGAAAGAAACTGGGGCAGACAATAATGATGATGATGCCGATGGGATAGTTCTTTTTTGTTTACTTAATGATAATGAAATGAATGAACGCATAAAACTTGTTGGATGGCGCAATTCCGATTTATTTGCGTAATATTAATTGGACATCATTCTTTTAATCATGTTCCAAGTTCCAATAATAATTGATCATAATAATTTCTCTTAATTTTCCTCTTTTTTGACCTAATTTATTTATTAAATTGGAAGGCATTCTTTTAAGCAAGTTCCAATAATTGGCCATAATATCAATTATCAAATTCCTTTCATATTTGACTATTTGATAGGGTTGGTCAGAGTCGTTTCTCTTTCAGAAAATCAATGAAATTGAAAAAACTGAAATTTGGAATTCTCAATTTAACTATCGACATTTTAAAAATCGAAACAGATTTTATAACAATCTCGGTTTAAAGCCGATTTTTGACCTAAGTTTAATTAATAAAATTAAATTTAGGGGGTCGTTGACCGAATGCTGAAAACGGCGAATGCCTCGTTCATGTTGGGCACAAGCAGTTGGCGAGAACAATTCATGGAGGCATTGACCGTTTCGGCAGGGGATGATGACGATGATGACGATGATGATGATGAAGAGGGAGATGAAGGGGACGAAGAGCCAGGCGAGGGGGATGGCCTAAAACCGAAGGCGGCAAAAGAGCCAAAGGAGCCGAGTAAATCCGACTATTTCATGCATTTCCTTTCGGTGCCATGGAAATTGGCATTCGCCACAATCCCACCAACCGGTCAATTTTACTTGGTTTTTGGCCAGTTAAATTCTGAATTTTGTGCAGATTACTGGGGTGGATGGGCTTGTTTCACGGTTTCCATCCTGATGATCGGCGTTTTGACCGCAATCATTGGGGATTTGGCCTCCCAATTTGTCAGTTCAAAATGAGTAATTTAAATATGACATATATTATAATTCAGGGTTGTTGGGTTGGTCTGAAGGACGCCGTCACCGTAAGTTCTCCCTCCCATCGGTTTAATTTTTTGGTGTAACTGATTGAGTACATTTCAGTTTTTACTTTTTGGCCCTTACTTAACGAGGCAATAACCAAATTCGGGAAGGTGATATACCTTTGGCAAGCCCAAACTGTTCTCTTTAAAAAAGTGGCCTTTTTAAATTTTAATGAAATTCAACTTTTAAAAACATATATTTGAGTGTAATAAAACGGAAGAAGAAAAGACTGATTTAAAAAATATTTTAAATCCACTTTTTAGAGGACATTTAAGGTTTAAAATTGCATATCGCCTTCTCGAATTGGTTGTTTCCTTGTTGAGCTATGTTGGGTCTATTGCCCTGAGGCAGTACTCAATTCTCCCTTTTTAATTTGTTTTGTTTTTAAATAAATCCCAAATTTAGGCAATCAGTTTCGTCGCCCTTGGCACCTCCGTTCCGGACACATTTGCAAGCAAGGTGTCCGCTGTACAGGACAAATACGCGGACAATTCCATCGGCAATGTGACTGGCTCGAATGCGGTAAATCCCCAAAAATAAGGCCACATTTCCAATTTTGCCTCAATTCAAGGTGAATGTTTTCTTGGGAATTGGAATTGCCTGGACAATGGCCGCCGTCGTCCACTGGTTCAAGGGATCTGTGTTCCGGGTTGATCCTGGGTAAAATTAAAATATATCCCCTTTGATCCCTAATTTCATTCTTTCTGTTCAGCACCTTGGCCTTTTCTGTGACAATTTTCTGCGTTGAAGCATTCATTTGCATTGTTTGCATTGTGGCCAGAAGACATCCGTATGCCGCATTTCTTTGCCAAAAAATAATCATTCCTCCAATTTCAGAGCAATCGGCGGTGAATTGGGCGGTCCTCGCAAATTCCAAGTGTTGACTTCCGGCTTCTTTGCCTGCCTTTGGCTATTCTACATTGGCATTTCTGCGCTGGAATCATATTGCGTGATTGCCGGCTTTTAAGCCGAATAAATTTTGGACAAATTGAATCGGCATTGTTCGCTTAGTGGCCCGAAAAAAACAGACAAACAAACATTTATTTCAATCCTCAGAATTTGGATGCCCGAAAATGCTCACAATCCCCCAAAAAAACAAATTAATTAATTAATTAATTAAATGTCCCTTCTTTCCCCCATTCCACCACATATTTATGCCATTTTTGAATGAATTGATTTATGCCAATGGCCATAAATATGTGTGAATGGAAGGAAGGAATGACCCCATATTCATGTTTTAAATATTTTTCAAATGAATTTCTCACAAATTCATTTCAATATTTTCCCCCAATCCAATATTCTCCATTTCACTCAATTACATAAAAAGTGCCTAAAAATCAAATCCACCAAAATGCCCAACAAAATATAATCTAATCAAAATCCCCCAAATATTATTGGCAATTTTGTCATTCATTTATTGTTTTTTTTTGCTGGTGATTTCCATTGATGATGAGCTAGGCCCCCTCCCCCATTCCCCAAAAATGCTGTTTCTGTTGCTCCAATTTTCCCTCCAATTTTTGTCCCAATTTTTGATCACATGATGGAATAAAACTAAGTGCACATTTTAAATGACAAATTACATTAATTAATTTACTGATCAAATGGGCAAAAGAATGTACAAATAATTGGTCCATTTTTGATGGAAATTGTTTGGTTGGTCAATGCCCCACACTTAAAAGCTTCTTTGTCAGTTGTTCACCAAAAATCAATTGGCCATGGGGAGGGAGGGTGGATTGGCGCCTCCCAACAAAATCATCAAAAAACTTTTGGCCAATCCAACATATTTCAGCACATAAAGCGGTGAATTTAAGTAAAAAAGAAAGTGAGAATTCCTCAAGGACAGGAGCGGAATTCATGCCCAGGTGCCAGCCAATCCAGTAAGTAAAAATCGACGAGTCGATCAGTCATCTTCGCCCCTTTTTTGCCAATCATCACCCAAATCCCCCTTTATCCTCCCAATCCAGCCGTCATTCTCCCAAAATCATTTTTTCTTGATTTCCGGGCAAAAAATATTCCAATAAAGAATAAACCCAATTCCCTCCCTTTGAAAGGCAGTTTTCCATTCCCAAATCCACCGCGACATATGACAAAAATATTAAATTGATGGCCACTTTGAATCCAAATAATAATAATAATTTTGGAATGCACTCCTCCAAATCCGAAACTGTTGGCCAACTTTTGCCGGAGGGCATTGAACGCCAATTGCGCGCCCAATTGCGTTCCCTTCGATTCGACCAACCCCAGGATTATGCCCGACTTCAACAAATTGAAGTCAACAAATTTCTCAACTCCAAATCCGTCCATAATTGGCTATCGGAATGGGAATTAAGCCGAACATTCGGTGGCAGTGGCACTTTGGACAGTCAATTTCGCCAATGGACAAATTCAACAAATTGTTCAAAAGTTGGTTAAAATCAGAGAATCATTTTGGGATTGAATTTGAATTATTTTTCATAATCAAGAAGGTCTTATTTTTATATTTCTTTTTTGAAAAAAGGGAAAAAGAAAAAGTTTGGGGATGAATTTTGTGAAGATTGCCAAAAGGAATGCTCATTTTTCGAATTCTGTACAAAACAATAGGGGGAGTGATAATTGGGAATGAAATGATCTAGCATTATTTGGGCATAAAATTAACTACAAAACGCTTTAGCCATTGTTGGATATTTAAAATCACATGATTTTGGCTAAACTAGTTTTTTGGCTATAACTCTGTTAAATATCCAATATTCATCAATGTTTTTGATATCATTTTGTAGTTAATTTTATGCCCAGCAAAATGATATTTAAATTGACCCAACCATCGAAGCTAACAGTTCCATCTCCAATTAGCGCATCTCTAATTATCGTAATTAATATCTCTTGGAATTAAGGCGGATGCAGCTGTCCAGTGCGTGCCAGAGGAAATTGACGCAGAATTGCGCGCCAATGCCAATTTCTCATATGTCCACCAACAGGATGCCCAATTCCAATTCAATGGTGGTGGCATGAGTGGAAGTCCACATCCTCGATATTCATGGCAAAGGAATGTTGTTTTGCCCGGCGGGGACCATCAAAGAAGATGGCGAGGCCCTCGAATCAGTGGCTCCTTCTCTAACAATCAACCTTGGTTATCGTACGGGATGGATGCAAGCACAAATACGCAAACAACGGAGGAGACTGGCGGAACCAGTGGGATGAACATTTACCGGAGGGCATCTTATTTGGAGGAATACGCAAGTATGGAAAACTTGACAAGGATTCTTCTCTTTAATTTGCCAAATAATTGATGTAATTGCCGAATCGAAAATAGATAATGCCAAAATAATTAGTATATTGATTTAAGGATTTGTCCTACATTCACAAATTATATGCCATTGAAGAGAGCTCGTTAAGATGCATTGAATGTTTTATAATTTTTAATAATTTAAACGGTTTAAACCCATTTTAGTTTTTTGTACAAAACTAAGCTAATATTGATTAAACCCAAACCAAAATATAAATCCAATGATGCATCTCGTCGAAATCTATCGATTAGATATATGTAATGTTTGGAGGTTTTTCGGCGTTTTCAATAGTCTATTTGGCAAATTATTTAATTCTCAAATTGAGAATAAAAGTGGCAAATAATTATCCATATTTTTCAGTGGAACGAGTCCGCGAAATGGAGGAGGAAAAGCAGGCTAAAGAGGCCAAGCAAAGGGAAAGGGAATTGGCCAGAAAAAGAAGGGAAAGGGCCAATTTGTGGCGACGATGTTTTTGTTGCGGATTTTGCTGTAAAAGAGGACGGCGATCGAGTGAGGTAAAAATTATATATATTTTATTTGTAATTTATTTCTTTGGCTAGGATCGAACTTCAAGCACTTCATTCGGTGGCAATACTTCGAATTCAACGAAGAAAATGTCCTCAACAAATACTCAGGGCACAACTTCATTTGATCGAAATAGCAATTTGATAAGGCAAAATGGAAATTGGGCCAATCAACAACAACAGCCAACAATTTTGGTGAAAAAATTCACATTAAGTCGATCAGGGGGAATGGAGGCATTGCGATTCAATGCAACAATTCCCGGATGCAATTATGGGGCCATCACTGGCAATTATGAAAATGTGACACCGCCGCCCGAAATGGCAGAAGAAATTTGGAGAGGAAATGAATGTTTTCCAAGGGCAAATGACAAAACATTTTACTTTTGAAGATCTCATAAATTTATATTATATTCTTATTTGATAATTTTATTAAAACTTAAACCATTTTTGTAATATAAACCAATTTTTTTCACTCAAAATCATCAAATACAAAAAGAAAGAAGGTAAAAGGGAAAGAATACTTGATTTAGCCTGAAGACATTCTCTGATGCTGACTGATGATGAGGAGCGGCCTTCTGCTACCGTATTTTCCCCTTCCATTCTAATCAACAAGCGAAAATGTAAAAGGGAGGGAAGGGTAAAGAATAAAATAAGGATAGTTGATTGGACCTCAATGGTCATTGGTCAATGCATTATCAGCTGCTGACTGCGCTCTGCTGCTACCGTATTTCCCTCTTCATTCTAATCAACAAGCGAGAATTGTTTTTACCAATCTTTTTTAAATGCTTATAACTCATCAAAGAATGAACAGATTTTAATTGTTTTGGTATGGCTTGATAGAGGGGAAAATGCTCTATAAAATGAAATAAAGATTATTTTATAAATCATTAAAAGAAGTAAAAGAGAAATTAAGAATCAATTACATCAGCTAGAGATTTTTCATTAAGAAAAGGTTGATTTTTGACCCTAATTTTTGATTAAAATCTATATATAAAAATTGCTTTGTTTTAAATAAAATTAGAAAAGCCATGTTTTATAGAACCCATCAGGCTTATGCTTTATTTAGGCTTTTGAATTATTTATAAACAAAATAACATTTGTTTTTCATTGACCAAATTGATTGAATCAAAACTATAGAACAATTTATGTAATTCCTCCCATAAATTCTTTGCCGCAATGTTTTTAATTTGTGCGTCACAAAATCGCACCGATGAAATCTTCCATGCATAAAAATTGGCGGCATAAAGTAGCCAGCCATTAGGAGGATTAAAGGAAGAAGGCGATGGAATTCATTCATTTTATTCAATTTCATCTCATAAAAATGTTTATTATTAAGCAAAGAAGGCACACTTATTCTTCGCATCAGTGCCCCCTCATAAAAAAGGTGGTATATTGGGTGTTGCCATCCTCGTTCGGTGGCACAAGGCCATGGAAAGATGGCGTCGTCGGCAGTTTTCTTTGTTGTTGGCGGCCTCGAAAAAACTCTTAATGCAATTTTGGCATCCGTCCATTCCTCGTTGTGCTTTTTCCTCTCCTTTTTTGCTGCCGACTGCTGATTACCGGCCACGGCCATCCATCCCCCTCCAAACCGAAAATGCCACCTCTTCGCCCCCTCCTCCCACCCCTTTCCCCCATCCCTTCTCGCTTTTGGCCAAGCCAATTTAATTTCGTTTGTGTGTGTTGAAGATAAGGCACTTTTTGCTTTTGGCCACCTCTTGTCTGTGTGCACATTCGACCTTGTGCCAATGCCGATGCCGAGGTTGAAAAGCGCATGAAATGTGCTCTGGCCACGGTCACCCTCCCTATATTGGCCACATGGATTGAGGACAAACCAAACAATCAACCAAACCATAGGCCGATATTCCCCCATTTCTTTCCTTCCTGCTGTCTGGCCCAAAATGTTTGCTTCTCGCCTTTTTGAGACTGAGAATGGCGCGCAGTGTAAAAAAATCTATGGAATTGGTTTTGGCTGACAATGTTTTATGGCCCTGAGAGAATGTGGAAGGAATTTTGAAGGAGGTCGTTGAAAGGAAGGAAAGGGCCAAAAGAGGGAAAGCTAATCCGCCAAAGAAGAAGAAGCCAAAAGCCATGGAGAAGGTGCCATCCATCAAAGCGAGGACGAAAAACGACGGATTTGAATGGAATTTGGAATGGTTGTGAAGGGGCCAAAACGTGTGCGGAATTTTAACTGGTCTCGCTTATGTGTTCCCTTGGCATTGGCACCTTAAAGCCTCCCTTCCCTTCTCATCAAGATTGCACCTTTCTTTCGGCTTTCCTTCCCCACTAAAATGGAGTCCTCCCAACTCCAACACTGTCCCCGCACAATGCTTCTCCTTGGTTCCCGCCCCCTTTTGCCCCAAAGATTTTTTTGCCGCTGCCATCTTCGGCGGCCGGCGGCTTCCCCAAACAACCTCAAATTGGCCCAAATTACCCTCCGGCCTCACATTCCTTTCTTCATCTTCCTTTCCTTTCCTCTGTTGCCACTTTTTCCTTCCACCCGTAAAAATGATTCCCCGAATTCGGTCCACTCATTTGCGCAATTCCCAGCGATCCCATCATCATTCATTTCACCGCCAATTCACAATTCCAACACCGATCCAATTGGAACTTTACGCCGCCCAAAACAATCGTCGACCATCGCATCCGTTGTTGGAGGAGGATTCCCCACAATCTAATATTACTGATGAGGTAATTAAATGAATTAATGGGCCAATTAGATAGGGGAAGGGGGTGAAACAGGATGATGTTTTAGTACCGCCATTTTAGTGCCTGAGCCTTTCTTTTGGCCAAAAATTACTAGGAAGCAATCATTCGGAAGCTCTTTATGACTAATTAATTTTGTGAAAATTTAAATAGAAAAAGCGTCTTTTCCATAGAAAATTCGAGTTTTATTATACAAAAGGAATGTAAATTTTTTAAATGTTGAATTAATAAAATTAAAATAAGGACAAATAGTAGGGGACACTTTAGGCTTTCAAATGATATAACGCCTTCCCGAAATGGCTATTTGCCTCACTGATTGTGAGCTATGAAGAAAGAATGGCCAGATATTGAAATCGCAGTAACGAAACATTCCCTACCAGTGGGGCGAGGGTATATTTCCATGGTGGCCAAAAGTTTAAAATTGGACAAAATTGAAATGGGCAATTGGGGGATCATCTTTTAATCTTGGCCCAATATTTAAAGCTTCTTCTCAAATTTCAACAACTTTTTTTATTCCTCTTATGACATTCTTATATAAAAATGTTTAAAGTTCGAATTTTCAAAAATAACTTTTTGAGAAACATCTTTTAAATTGACAAATTTAAGCCCATTCTTTCCATTCCATTTTCATTGTCCAATTTTCAAGATGCAGCCAACCCATTGTGCCCCATCCTCAGCCCATTCCCAGCCAATGCCAAACGGCGATTTGAACGGTGGCAAAGGCGGCAGTGGCGGAGGATATTCCCCGCCAATGGATGGTACCACCACCTCCTCCTTAATGAATAATTCTTCGGCTTCTCAAACGGCTGCAGCGGTGGCACTGGATTTGAGCCAAATGGAAATTCAACATTTCCAATTGAGGCTGAATGTCGGAGGAAGAAGTGCTCAATTGAGTTTGGCAAAGGTAGACAAATATGGCCAAAATATAATGGAGGGGATGTACAAAAATATGGAAGAAAATCAATTTTAAAATATTGAAATATGTTTTGGATTTGGGTTAATTTTGAATTGGAAATTAAAATTGGCCCAAGGTAATTATTACACCCAAAAATATATTGATTAATTTGTGCAGATTCGGCAAAGAGCTGATCGATCAAGATTGGCTCAATTTGTGGAGAAGGATCATTCACAAAGACTGTTGGAATGTGATGCCTTCCTAAATGGCAATGAATATTATTTTGAACGATCAGCGGCTGTATTTGAGCACATTCTCGACTATTATATTAGTGGCAAAATGCATAGGCCAATGGATGTGAGTTCGTCTTGATTTACTTCCTTTTTCGATTGAATGAATTTTTGACTTATTTTGAACCGAATAATAGTTTTTAGACCATAAATTCATTGATGTTTTTTTATACAAATTCATTAATTAATATGCCCTTATAATTAATTCTCCTGCAGATTTGTCCAATCCGATGGCGTGATGAACTGGAATATTGGCGAATCCCAATCCAAGCTTTGTCTGAATGTTGTAAAGTTGAGGCTATTGCCAGGCGGTCTGGCGCATTCTCCCCAACCACACCGGCATCCCCGGACAATGTTGAGCATTCTATTTAATTTCCTGGAACTTTTTGGATTGTTTTTTTTTTATGAATTTTGGCCTTACATTAGTGATTCATTGCTCATGTGGCCTAGGCTTTTAATATTTCAGTATAGGATTCCGATTCCAATACCAACTATTAAATAAAAAAAAATGAACAAATTCCATTAAAATTAATTGAATATTTATATAAATTTCCCCCTCTGTGGCAGGTTTACATTGAGCCCAGCTGCCCGCCAGCCGAATTCGAAAATGTGCGGATGGGAAAACTTCGGCTGATTATTTGGACTTTCTTGGAGAATCCTCGCTCTTCATCCGCTGCCAAAATCCTCTCATTCGTTTCGGCACTTTTCGTTCTCCTCTCCCTCCTTTGCCTGATCCTCTCTTCGATGCCCGAATTTCAGCTGGAGCAAGACAGAATGACGCCGGTGGCCGGCATCCAATATTTGGAAGGATGGTTAGCAAAATGGATTCATTATCAAACTTGATTTTATTATCAAAATTGCTCTGGCTTATTGGAAATATGATTCGGCTCCCCATTTTGTGTAATTCCATCCAAAAACACAATCCTTAAATTATTAAGAATGAGAATAGAAATTCAAGAATAATTCTATGAACTAAATTCCTATATTTTTCCATCAGATTTAGTTCATTTAAATCCAAATAAAATGTTCATTATGTAAAATTATTGAGCATTATTTATATCAGAAGATAGAATATTTTCTGCTCTATCAAATCATACCAAGATCATTAAAAACGGTTGGGATTGAAGGAAGTTATGAGTGCGAAAAGATGAAGGGGGGCCAATAGGAGGGCGATTCCTCAAATACAGTACAAAGGAAAGGGAGAAGAATAGTTTTGATTGAAATGACAATGGCCTCAAGGCATTTCACAGCTGCTGACTGCGAGAGCCTTCTGCTGCTATCGTTATCGTATTTTCCTTTCCTTTTAATCAACCAATGAGCGTCAACCTCTGGAGGTCCTTTGGCATAATCATTTCCATTTTCCACTATGTGGTTGTGGGAAGCAATGAATTATTCTTATTAGGAATCTTTTTTGAAATGCTTATTAATAATAACTCACCAATGGATTTGGTTTTTGTATGCTTTGATAGAGCGGAAAATATTCTATTTTATTAATATATACTGATTAAATTGATGAGGAAAAATGAGAATTATCAAAATTCAAAACCATTTGCCAAAAAATTGAAATTCCATTAGCAAAAATCCTAAAAGAATGAAATATTAAATAATATCATTTTTTCATTTCCATCCAGTTGTATGCTTTTCTTCTCCATTGAATATTTGCTCCGATTTTTGGTGGTCCCACAAAAATGGGAATTTGTTCGGCAACCGCTGAACATCATTGATTTGCTCACAATTGTGCCATTCCTATTGGAGGCATGTCTTCCTCTACTTGGTGTTTATGATGTGGAATTACGAAATTTTCGAGGTATTTTTGGTCAATCATTTCGTATTTTATAAAATATACCAAATGAAGGGCATAAATCCACCAAAAATTCTTAATTCCACCTCTAAGGTGCCCTAATTGTTATCCGTGTGCTGAGGTTGGCCAGAGTGGCGCGAATATTCAAATTGGCCCGTTATTCCATTGGGCTACGGGCATTTGGGGAAACAATGCGTCGATCGGCTGCGGAATTGTCCATGTTGGGAATGTTCCTCCTCACCGGCATAATGCTCTTTTCAACGGCAATCTATTTCTTCGAAAGAGATGAGCCAAACAGCAAATTCTATTCAATTCCTTCCGCGTGGTGGTGGTGTGTGGCAACGGTATGTTAGATAAAATGCTATGCTAATTGATTGACAATTCTGCCTCAATTTTATCTTTTTTAGATGACCACAGTTGGCTATGGTGATTTAGTGCCGGTGACCACCGGAGGCAAAGTTGTCGCGGCGGTGGCCTCCGTTTGTGGAATCATCGTTTTGGCTTTCCCAATCTCGATGATCATTGATAAATTCGCTGAATCCACCGGACATGGGCAAGCAGTTCGTTTGGGCAGCAGAGCCAGTGCCGACGAATTTGCTGCTGCCGCAGCCGCCCTTCCGCTCAACAGTAGGAGAGCCAGTCTCCAGGCTGGCGTCTTCTCCAGAGGATTGAGCAGAAGGCATCGAACCAAATCGAGACGATATTTGTTTTAAAAATGAAGAGGAAAAAGCTGCCATAATTGGCTTAAAAACGGGTTCGAAATGGCAAAAAATTCCTTCCAAATTGTTCCATAATTTTTTAGTAGCATTCATTTTCATTCACATTCCCTCATCATTTTATGTATTTTAGGCTTATCCATTAATTCCTCCAAATTTATGCAAATTATAGATGAATCAATTTATTCACATATTTTGTATTTTTTGAATAATATCCATTAAGTATAAAAATTAAAAGATTGATGAGACAAGATAATTGTTTTTGGCTCTTTTAATTCAACATGCATTCCGGTTATATTGTATTTTCCGGAAAGAATTGTGTTTTCCGGTTAGATTTGTGTTTCATTCCGGAAAAATGTGTTTTTCGGAAAGATTTGTGTTTCATTCCGGTTAGATTGTGTTTTCCGGAGAGATTTGTGTTTCATTCCGGTTAGATTGTGTTTCCCGGAAAGATTTGTGTTTTCCAGAAAGATTTGTTTTTCATTCCAGAAAGATGTGTTTTCCGGAAAGAATTCTGTTTCATTCCGGAAAGATTGTATTTTCCGGAAAGATTTGTGTTTCATTTCGTTTAGAATGTATTTTCCGGAAAGAATTGTGTTTTCCGGAAAGATTTGTTTTTCATTCCAGAAAGATGTGTTTTCCGGAAAGAATTGTGTTTTCCGGAAAGATTTGTTTTTCATTCCAGAAAGATGTGTTTTCCGGAAAGAATTGTGTTTCATTCCGGAAAGATTGTATTTTCCGGAAAGATTTGTGTTTCATTCCGGAAAGATTGTATTTTCCGGAAAGAATTGTGTTTCATTCCGGAAAGATTGTATTTTCCGGAAAGATTTATGTTTCATCCGATTATATTGTGTTTTCCGGTTAGATTTGTGTTTCATTCCGGAAAAATGTGTTTTTCGGAAAGATTTGTGTTTCATTCCGGTTAGATTGTATTTTCCGGAAAGAATTGTGTTTCATTCCGGAAAGATTGTATTTTCCGGAAAGATTTATGTTTCATCCGATTATATTGTGTTTTCCGGTTAGATTTGTTTTTCATTCCTAGATTGTGTGAGATTTGTTTTTCATCCCGATTAGATTCTGTTTTCCTGAAAGATTTGTAATTTATCCTATTAGATTTCCAGAAAAATGTGTTTCATGCAATTATTTTTCCGGAAAGATGCATTTTTAAGCAATTTTATATTTTAGTTAGTGAAAATGTACATTGTTTTCCCTCGATTTTCAACAAGTGAAATACCATATTCTCTTTTCTCTCATTTCTTGAGGGAAAATTTGTGTTTCGCTCCACTTCCAAAGACAAAAATTATTTTTATTGTTTCCCTTCAAAATGACTGGCCATTTTTTATAAATTCGTTCTTTTTAAATAAACTTTACTTCAATTCATCATCATCTTCTTTTAACACTAACCTAATCCCCACACCTTAAAAATGAAAACATATGCTTCATTTATTTGTCTGATTTTTCTTCTTCTTTCGAATAATGATTTTTTACCAAATAATATGAATTAAATTGACTCAAAACCGAACAATATAAGAAGGACAATTATTCAACTGAACAATGCAATTGCTATTTTTAATCTCCCATTCCTCCTAAAATTGTTGTTTTCTCCCTTCAATTTAGCATTTAAATTTAAGCTTCCCTCCCATTCACCTCATCCCATTCCGTTCCCATGGCTCGGCATTGGGCATTGGCACGCACATCTTCCCAACCACCCATTTTACATTCCTCGTGTTGTTTATTTCCACCTTTCATTCCATTTTCCTCTAGGGGACATTCCTGTGTGCCTTTTCCCACATCTCCTTTTGCCGTGCCGAATTTGCCATTTCCCTTCCAAATGAATGCGCATTTTTAAGGAATCCTCGAAGGCCATTTAACGAGATGGCCACACTTCTTCCCCTTCTTTCTTTGAAGAATGCGCCAAAAGGAATTAAGAAAGAAGGCATATCCAATCAAGTACAAATTGACCAACCAATTCATTCATCCAAACAAATTCGTAAATTCCCCTCATATATTTTTATGCCCTCAAGAAGTCTCAAGTAATTTGATTTTTGACAAAGTCAGCAAGGATTCATTGAAAAAGAAAGAAGGAACTCGTTAAGAGCTTTATTGGCACAGATGAGGGGACGGCCCAAAAAGAAAAAGCAGCTATAAGTTCGCCCAGAATCCACTTTTTTTTGTTTTTCTGCAAAACCCACTAAAAACCCCTTTTTTCTGGCCATTTCAAACGAACATTGTGGCCAACTTCCATTTTATTCACATTCTTCAATTCAAATTCTTGTGCTGATATTTCATCTGAAAATTATTAAAGAAAGATTCAGCGAAATGGTCTGGGACAGGCAAAAGGCATTGGGTAAATTTGTTGTCATTAATTAATTTGGACTAAATTAAAATATGAAATGGTCATTCGAAAAATAAAAATGAACTATTTGGCAGCTGAACGCCGTCAATCCACTTGGCGCAATGAAGAATTGTTTCGGCTGAATGTTGGCGGCAAATCATTTTGTTTTCGCCCCGAGACGGTCATCGACCATCGAGAGCCAAATTCCCTTTTGGTAAAAATATTCCTCCATATCCCACCAATTTTATTATTAGGCCCGCCTCATTCGGTTGGACCATCAAAAGCGTTTATTACTCACGGATGGCTATTTGGCGCACACTGGCGAATATTATATGGAAAGGAATTCAAAAGTGGCCGAACATGTTCTCGACTATTTCATCACTGGTAAAATCAATTTTAAATGGTTAAAATGAACATTAAAAATGTAGGAAAATTGCATAAACCACCGGAAATTTGCCCGCAACGATTCAGCGAGGAATTGTTATTTTGGAGATTGACCCGGGTGGAATTGGCACCGTGTTGTTCCGTTTTAACCGATACTCAACAAAAATTGAAACAAACATTGGACACGGAACGTCAATTGGATCAGGTGCTGTCCATTTGAATGACATTGAATTCATCCTCTATGTAGGTTCGATATTGCCGCGAACTTCGCAAAGTAATTTGGCACGTGATGGAGAATCCATCCTCCTCATTGATCTCCAAATTGTTTACCCTCATTTCTGTTCTCTTTATTTTGGCCTCCGTCGTCGGTTTGGTCCTTGGCTCGATGCCCGAATTCCAAATGGACCCTCGCCATGCGGATTCATATCATTTGCTGTTGACAGCACGAAAAGGGTCACAAAGGGAAATGGCCGCCAATCGACCGGCGGCATTGAATGCCACCAATCTGAATAATGAGGCGAAATTGAATGACACAACCGGAACAATGCCAAAAGTTATTGCGCATTTTCAGCATATTTATTTCCCCTTTTTCCTTTTTGCAGTTTGTCTACCGGCCAACCGATAATCCGCAACCTTGGTTGGTCACATTGGAGAATGTTTGCATTGGATGGTTTACATTGGAATTCCTAATTCGGTTCAAATTCAATCATTTCCCCATCTATCCCCCCTTCATGTTGAAGTTTGTTGGTTTCGCCCCGTAAGCTGCCATTCCTCCGGCAACCGATGAACCTTGTGGACATTTTCACTGTTCTGCCATTCTTTTGCGAATTGGCTTTGTCCCATTTGGGCATTGGCAGCGGTGCCGAAAGAACATTCAAAGATTTTGCCGGTGCAATGTTGGTCATGAGGGTTTTGCGAGTGTTGAGAATGGCACGTGTTTTTAAATTGGCCCGATACTCCACCGGATTGCAGGCATCATCTCAATCCATCCCAAAATTGGTCATTCAATTTATTCAATATCAGGTTTTTGGCACAACTTTGCGCAATTCCCTTCGGGAACTTTGCATGCTTTCAATGTTCCTCCTCTGTGGCACCGTTTTCTTTTCCACATTGATGTATTATGCGGAAAAGGATGAACCCGGATCCGACTTCAAAAGTATACCGGCCGCATGCTGGTGGTGTGTGTAAGTTCAATGGGAGAAAGGCATTTTTTGATGGGAATTTATACGGTCACCTGTGAGCGAAACGCAAACATATCAATAAAAAAAACAAATCTAATTTGATGAAACACAAATCTTTCCGGAAAATAATATGCCTACTAAATAATAGCCCCACAATATTTTAGAATAACTGTGACCACTGTGGGCTACGGGGATTGTCTGATCATCAGTTGGGGTATATTTTAATGGAAAAATGTTGTTTAAATTTATGGTTTTGAATATTAGTTGGCAAATTAGTTGCCGCCCTTTCCTCTGTGTTTGGCATCATCATTTTGGCATTCCCAATTTCGATGGTGGTCGAGAATTTTGCAGTTGCTCAGCAGAAATTGAAATTGGAAAATCAACTCAAAGAAGGTATGGAGAATGAAGGAAATTTGAATTAAATTAATTGGGATCAAATTTAAAGTTCAAATGGCCCAAGTGGCCAATGATTATTTGATGCGTCGATATCCATCCCGTCGGAAGGCATGCCGTGAACCATTGGGTGCACAGAGGAGTTGTGGGGGTAGTCAACCCCCACTTTTGGTTGGCACATCCCCATATTCGGCATTGAATGAACTTTGCGAACTTTGATTTTGGACAGCAAAATAAAAAGGCAAGAAAAATAAATAATTTCTCATTCAATTTCCAAAAAGAGGGAAAATTCCCTGAGGCAAATTTTGCATTGATTTCTCTTCCAAATAATTGGCCAGACAATTTTTACAGTGTTTGACGCTGCCGGAACAATAATTTTGGAATGAAGTAGGAGGCAATCAACCACTTTCAAATGCGCGCAAATTGGAGTCAAAAAGGAAGAAGTGAAAGCACAATTCCATTCATTCATTCATTCATTTTGCCCCTTTCCCGATTGACTGGTTCCCTTTTCCTCCCTCCTTTTTAGCCTTTCTTCCTCTCCTCCCATTTTTGGCCTCTTCCCTCATGGCCTTTGTCCTCACCTTCTTTAAATGGCCTTCCTCATTCCACTCACGTTGTAAAATGGAATGCAATGGAATTGGGCAATCAAACAATTTTGGAAGAAATCAAAAGCCATTTATGGGCAAAAAAACAATCATTAAATGTGAAACTTTGTAGGGGAAATTTGGACGAAAATAGATGCAGGCGCATTTGGAATTGAACTTTTCCATTTTTATGATCCCGAGGGATTCTTTTTATGGTTATCATTCCAAAATCCTATTTTATTGGCCTAAACGATTGAATTCGTTGAAGGGCAAAAATTACCGTGAAAATGCATTTCAAATACCGTTTTTTTTATTGACCCCCCTTTAGTAGAAGCTCCCTCTGATAAAAGCCCCCGCTATGGAGAATCTCTGAAAAATAGTTGCCTCGGGGCCATTATTAGAAGAAATAAGGTATTCATGTTCATTGTTTTGGCCAATCCATTGCCCTCGCAATTAGTCCATAAAATGCCTCCCAAATATTTCTGCAAGTCTCCATCCAGTCTCGTCCTCAACAATTCCTTCCATTCATTTTGTCCCTCTATATGGTCCATCCATTGTCCCAATTTTCCTTTGCTTCCATCTGATTCGACCTCCCGCGCGCCCTCGTGACCCCAAAAAGTTATTCACCCTTTGCCCCCAGTATTATTATTCCTCCGGCGCAAAAAAAGAGTCGTCTGTCCTTTTGTGAGGCCGTGGCAAACGAAAAAGAATTGTTTGGCCCACCTAATAATCTTTTTAGGCCATCTCATCATTCCCACCTTTTCCTCACATTCCTGAATATTTATTCCAAAAATGCCAATTTTAGTGTAAATTTGTCAATTTTGGCACCAAATTCAATTCCTCAATTTCCTTCATTTTCTTGCCCTTTTCCATACATCGATTTGTGTCCAAATGAACATTTTCTTTTGATGCGCACAATCAGAATGTTTTGTGAATAAACAAATAAAAAAGGACGAATTCCATTCAATTTTAATTCCCACCTAATTTTGTCAATTTTTAAAATGGGCACTTTAAAATAGGTAGACTGCCTCTCTAGGGGACAATTTTAATCGAATTTGACAATCAATTTTGAACACTAAAATTATTTTCTGATTGATTTTCGATTTGATCGGCAATTTTCCCACATAAAAATGTGGCCTTATCCCTCAAATAGCAGGTAAGAAAGAAGGACCAAAAAAGGCAGAAAGAATTGGCCGGAATTTCTGCTGGTGAAAATGTATTTTTGGCACATTCAAAACAGGCCAACTTCGTCCAGTTGGGACCGATATTATGCACAGTCCACAATGGGCAGCGATCAAAGTAAGTGCCGAATTGAATTTTTTGACCATTTTCGCCTTTGGGCACATCAATAGAATTCCCTTTTTCTTACTCATAAATCAGAACAATGAAAAATCAGAATTCCTTTTTAATGAATAAATAAAGATGATTATAGCGTAATTGATCCCTTAATCTGAATATATTTCCCTTTCATAAAGTTAACAAATTCAAAAGGGAATACCCCCATCTATCGCCCAATCGAGAATCTACCCAATATATCAAAAAATCAGAGCAGTAATCAAACCACGTTTATTTCGGGGAATGCCCCCAAATATCGTCAATAACCCGAATTTATGGCCTCCTTTTTGGAAATATAGGTAACCCACCCATCCATTTCATTAATTGTCATCAATGCCCCCCAAAAATGGTCCCAATCCCCCTTCCTCCTTCATCATTCTGATTTCAATTTCCATTGATTGCATCATTCATCATCACCATCCACCATAAAATAAAATCAACAAAATTTGTGCGCAATGTGATTAAAATTGAGGCATAAAAATGAAAAGGACATTTTGATCCATTTTTGATTGTTCAATTTTGGTCCCACAAAAAAGAAGGAAAAAGGGGATTCCCCATTCAAAAAATAACCCTAAAAAATGTTTATGGAAAGGCCGAATATATTGGCCATGGTGCCGCCGGAACATCCAAATCAAACTGGCTATTTTCCCCCAGGGAATGCTTCAATTACATCGGGCATTGCGGCCGCATTGACCATTGCCATATTTTTTGTCGTTTTTTTGCTCACATTTTGTTGCCGCCTAATCACGGGCCATAGAAGAAGGCAAGAAAGAGGACAAATGGCCAACAATCATCCGCCGGATGCAGATGATTTCGCCGCTCGTGAGTTCTCCTTCAAAAGGTCAGGGATACTTGGATATCGCTGAGAGGGTATCTGAGCCATTTTTTGGCCAAGTTAAACAGGGAAGTGTAAAAATAAGGGAAAGAAATAGATAATTTGAAAGTCCAAAATGTCCTCTAAATTTGACCTTTCTCTAGATTTCATATGATTTAAAACTTTTAAAATAAATTACGCAATTTGAAGCCTTTAAATTTGAATATAATAGAGTCGAGAAGAGGAAAAGCTGCTTTGTTATTTTAAATTTTTGAAAAATTAGTTATAGACTAACTTATAGAGGATGTCAAATACTTTCGAATGGTATATCGCTTTCCTAGATTGGTTGCTTTCCTGTTGAGCTATAGCCAAAAGAATGGGTTCCAGTTACCCGATCGGTGGTACCCAAGTGCCCCATTTCGCTGCCCATTATTCTAGAATGATATTGGATAATTGGACAAAAAAGGTTTTGGAAGGCATTTTCCCAGTTTAATTAAGCCATTCAAGAATATGATTGACTTCTTACACCCCTCCAACCATCTCTATTTGCCCATTTTTCAGCCCCCGGTTACTCACTTCATGATCAACAACCACATCAAAATCGAATGTTCGTAATTTGTGGCTCAAATTCACCATCTTCTGCCACCCCACCACTACCTTCCTATAAGGATGCATTGAATATGTTTTCCTTGGAGAAAACCGCAGAACAACCGTCGCCCCCACCATTCAATGCTCCATTCAAATTACCCCCAAACAACAAATCAGAAGCCACCGACGATTCTTGCCAATACCGTACTAATTCTTCATCTCCTTCCCCGCCACCTCCTTTCCCTCATTCAATGCCTGAAGCGCAATCAGAGGAAATGGCATCGAATCCGAGTCGAATAACAACAGAAGCATTCGAGGAGAATGGAACAAATTTGGATGATTTAAATAATAAACAATCAAAGAAATAGCATTCGAAAATAACATACCTTATTCATCAATTCACTTATTTAATTATCTTATTAATAATTTGTCACCCGGTGCATTCTAATTATGAATTTTAATACAGATCAATTATTTTATGTTGATTTTCCCAAAAAATTATTCCATTTATCGACGCGGAACAAAGATGGTATTTAAATATCGTCCTAATAGTGCCAATAAAAGTCAAAAAAGTCATAAGAATACAGCATTTTATAATATTTTATTTAAAGAAAATAAAATTTTTACATCAAATTTATAAACAAATTTATCAAAAATAACAAAATAAATAATATAATTCTCATTTCATTTCACTCTAGGCCAATTTGTCATTTCCTCCTCCTCATCTTCTTCTTCCTCGTCCTCCTGTGGCAATTCGCCTTCTTCCCTTTCCTCCTCCTCTTCTTCTTCATCATTTTCCCCTTTCCTCAATTGTTTTGTCTCAATCAACATTTCCTTGTGTTTTCCAAATTCGATGGCAAATTTGCCAATGGCCGGTGGCAATTGTCCTTCCTCCAATTCATTTTCCGCCTTTTCCTCTGCTGCCGCGCATTTTTCCATTCTATCAATTGATTTGGCCAATAAATCGATTGGAAGCACTAATCGATGTTGGACACAAAGCCGGAGAAGATGGAATTTGGCACTTGGAATTTTCTGCAAATTAAAAACATTTTTGACTGAAATTAGCGTTCATTTTACCTGTAAATTTGCAATAAAAAGTCGACGGATGAATAAATTGGCCAATTGTTCATTGGCCATTGCCGTAGAGGAATGCATCAATTTATGGGCTAATAGCTGGACCCATGGATCATTGACGGCCATCTAAAATTAGAATAATGAATAATTTACAATTCAATAATTGGGACAATAAATAAATTTGATATATTTATTTATTTATATTTAATTTGTAGAAAAATCATTGAAAATGTCGAAAAAAAAAGAGTACAAAAGGCAAAATGATTTTTTAATTTAGTTTGGACTACATGCACAAAAAATAACGGTACTATTGAATTTGTCAAATTTCATTGAATGTTATATAAATTTGTAATGGTTTAATCGAAATTAAAGGACATTAAACCTATTGAACCGATTATTGGCATTTTTGATTTAAATTTATTTAAAAAAAAATTATTTGCCGCCACCGGGTATCGAACAATCGACCTAAGGAGAAAGCTAGGCGATTTAACCGACTGAGCTACTTGTTCTTGTTTCATATGCCAATAAAAATTAAATTGAATTAACCCAATTCCTGACGAGATTTACGAGTAATTTTTGTTTGAGATAAGTTTGTCGATCTTAGAAAATCCACTAAATTGATTATATTTTTTAGTACATTTAAAATTCTTTTTCGACACTTTCAATTTTCTTTCTGTATTTTAATTATTTCCGTAAATAAAAATTGATCTAATTTGCTTAAATATAATCCAATTAATTTTTATTTTTCCCACCTTATTCATCATCCATGGCAATGGTTCTGCATATCTAAACGCATTTGCCGCCTCAAAATGTTGTCTTTTTGTTGCACTCAATGGACAATGGGCCACATCGCCTTGGGTTAAATGATGAAGCCAAAGAAGGGCACAAATTGGTCGATCGCGGAGGAATCGATCCAACTGAATAAAGTGGTCAAAAATATTAAAATAAATTGGAATAATCTAAAAACCGCTGGATTCCTTTTTCGAATTGAGGTGTGTTCTTCACCAAATCTTTCGATCACCGTTTCCGATGCCGTGGCCAATTCCGCACGAATTACGTCCTGACAGAGCATGGAGGAAAAGGCGGCCAGGAAAATTGTGGACAATTCCGGTTGGTCAAGCGCCGCCCATTGTTGAATGGAAATTTGGCCGCCAACCAATTTTGGGGCATTCAAACCCATTTGTAATATTTTCAGCAATAATTGAAGGGAGGCCATTTCCCGGGGCAAATGGCCGTTGGCACCGGCGGCCGCATTGTCCCGAAGCATTTTTACGGCGATTGAGGCGATCAGATGCAAAATGTGGGGGTCACCGGCAATCATTGCCATTTCTGGGATTGGCTGGAAAATTTTGGTTGGATTAATTAATTGAATTTATTTAATTTCATTAAACCTTTGCCTGTTGACCCTTCTTTCCGCCAATATCCAACAATGTTTTCAATTTTGCCAATTGTTGCGCATCTAATTAATATTTTTAAAATTTTTTCGAATATTTAAAAATCAAACCAAGATGTTTGGTCCGCAAATGTTTTGAGCAAGCATCGAGGCACCACGCAAAATCATGACATGGATCTTCAAATTAATATTGATTTTTTGAGTAAAAAGAATTTTTTAAACCAAGTTTGCGAATTATTTTATGTTGAATAAAATTTTTTATTTAATAAATAATTTCAACAAAAACTGACCAACATGTGCCAAAAATTCCAGAGAAGCATCATGGGCGGCCATTAACAAATCAAAACGTAAAGAACAAAAATGGGCATTTTCGGTGGCCAAATATCGTTCACGGATTAAATCCTTTTAATTTTAATAATTAAAAATTGGATAAAATTGTAAAAAATCACCAACCACCAAACGAGAATAAAGCTGCTCCCGTTGGCCAATCATTGTGATCAATTCTGAATTTTTTTATAAAAATTTATTTTTAAATTTTGGCTACCTTGAATTTGTCGTTTTTGTCGCCGGCATTTGGCCATTTCATTTGTGAAGAAATTAGTTGTGTTGATTGTTGGGATTTGTTGTTTATTTTTGCTGCCACTACTTTCTTTCCTTTCCACCGCTTTCTCAATATTCGAAGAACAATTGCCCAAATGAATTTCCAATTGTCGTTCCTTTTCATGAATGTAGGAGTTGAGGACGGGTTCAACCGATTCCAGAAAAAGTGATTCATTTTTTACCCAAATTTGCTGCCGAACAGTCACAGCACATTGGTCGTACAATTCTTTATCACAAATAATCAATTTCAAATATCTTAAAAATATTCATATAATTTGGTAATAAAAATGATAAATTTAACCGATCGGCAACTTTTGGTAATTGGGAGAGTGTTTCCAGAACAATGGGTCGGATTCGTGGGACTCGATAGAGGCGAAAACAACGCTCCAAATGTTGTTCCAATCGATGGACATTCTCCGAATTTGGCGATTGTCCTAGAGTTTTGATTTTGACGACCATCCGCTCAGTTAGATCAGAAATGACCTTAAAATGTCTATTAAAGTTCTAAAATAAATTCCAATTACCGCTTCATGATATTCGGTTCGACGAATTCCGTGTAGATCCAACAATTTCATGACAGGTTTCAATGATGGAAGCTAGAATTTATTAAAATTATATTTTTAAATAGTAAAAATGACCACAGACCTGAATGCTATTCATCGATTGGAATTGCTTAATTCCTTCGACGGGATCGAGGCATGTTGTCAAAAGTTCTCGCAAATTATTTGAAGTTGCTATTCCACATTTCTCCAAATCGCCCAAATATTGAATTTGCGCAGATGACGAGGTGCTTGCCATTTAATAAACTTGCAAAAATATTAATTTTCTTGCTTTTTTGATTTAATTAAAATTTTTTATTTTTAAAAAGATAAAAAATTTTTTATTTAAGACAAAATATCCAAAAATTTTTTTCTTTTTAACCTCAAATTTTAACGTACTATTTTTCAAAGAATCGATCAATCAATAATCGAAAATCAAAAAGATACAAACAAACCTAGATTAGTTGCATTTGTTTCGCTTAATTTCTCATTTTCTTTAATTTTATTTAGGAAATATTTAAACTTTCTTTATTATTAATTTAATTGAAATTTTCAAAAGAAATTTAATGGGTAAAAAGAATAAATCCGGTCAAGATTTCTCTCCGCATAATCAAGGGAAAAGGGATTCTGGTGGCGGAGGTTTTAAGGAGCAGTACAAAGGAAAATTTACTCCTCCTGGATTTCAACGAGGAAAACAACAAGGAAAACCGGAAAATGTGGCAAATAAGGACAAAAACTTCAATGAGAAATTCGAACAAAAACAGCATGATAAGACAGCAGGTAATAACGAATATTTTTACTTCTAATTCTAAGTATTAATGTTTTTCTATTTTTAGTTTCTTTGAAGAATGAAGTTTTGACACCGCAGCAAAAGAAATTTGAGACAAATGGAACAGCCAATAAGAAGAATATCAAATGCAATGATGGGTTATCGGCAGTTCATGTTCCAATAAAACAAGAGCTGAATTCCGGAAATATTCAGGTTTTTACATAAATAAATTAAAATCAAAGTTTTAAATATTAGGAGAAGCAAAAGCAAAGTGTCAAACGCAAATTCAGTTCTTCCTCTGACAGCGATATGGATGAAATTGAGACAAATAAAAAGGCAAAGCGTATTGACGAATTAGCAGGTAAATAGAAATTATAATAAATTTAACATATCCAATTCAGTTAATGGTGGTGGAGGGAAGAAGGTGTCGGACAAGATTGAAAGTTCGAATTCGGCCATTACATCCAGCAATAGTGATGTGGGTGTTACAAACAACAAAGGGAAGCATGAGCCAACACCAGCGAGTAAATTGAAATTATATTTAAAAATTAATAGTAAATTCCAAATTAAATTCAGTTAATGGGAAGAAGAGAGCATTCTTGGATGAGAGCGACGATAGTGTGGAATCGGACATTGATGATGAAGAAGGCGATGATTTGGAAGAAACGGCCGATTTGGATGATGCAGCAATGGAGGATGAGCAGGAAGACGAAGAGTTAACCGAGTTGGATTCATTCATTACCGATGAAGAAGAATTGGAGGATGAAGATGAAGAAGATGACATTTCTTCGGATGAGGATGAATCGATTCCAAGTCGGTTCTTTTAATTTGTTATTTATGAATTTTTCAATTTTTACAGGTTCAATTGATTTGAATATTCTTGGCTTCAAAGCAGTGAAGGAAAATGCAAATTGTTTGATTTTGCAAGCAGAAGGGGATTATTCAATTGCCACCAGTCCATTCAAATTGCATAAATTCTCGTCCTCCCAAGGTCTCCCCAATGATCATTCAGTCCAAGTCGCCTTGCGTGCATTGAAATGGCTGTTGAATCCAATCGACTCACAATTATTCTTCAGGTTTACAAAAAATAATTAATTTCAATTAATATGGGAATTTTAGCACAATTTTTCAAAAACGTGTTTTGGTTGTGAAACGATCCGCCTCTTCATATTACGATAAATTCTTCGATGTTCGTGCCTTCACTAAAATGATTCAAGACGTAATAATTAACTTAAAATAAAACCTAATTCGTTTATTTAAGAATTTTTTGGAATATGGCAAAGATTTGAATGTTGCCAGCTATGTGGATGGACGCCGTTTAACCCACAATCCAACGATAGAAGGTCTTCGCGTCACTCCAGCCGAAATCGCCGCCCAATTGGCAAAAGGCCATTCCATTCAATGCGTTCATCCTCAAGTTTTCAATGACCACATTTGGTACATTTGCGAAATATTGCAAGAAGTGTTCTGCTCATTTGTTGGCGCAAACAAGTTCAAATTTTATTTTGTTTAAAAATAATTTTAATTGTTTATTTAGTTATTTGACTCCAGCTTCCTCTGCTGGATTTGCCCCTCATTGGGATGACATCGATGCTTTTATGCTCCAAGTGGAAGGCAAAAAATATTGGAAAGTTTATGCGCCTGAAAATGCCGAGGACACCCTCCCATTGGATTCGAGCCAAAACTTCACGGATGATGACTTTAAAGAGCGCAAACCAGTTTTTGAGGGATGGTTGGAACAGGGCAATTTGCTCTATGTGCCCCGGGGATTTGTTCATCAGGTTGGAGTTATTCATAATTAATTTAATTATTAAAATAAATTATTGACAATGATGTTTTAAAATAATTAAATCTACACTTTGATCTGAAATAAATGTAGAATCAAAGCAATCTGAGTCATTCATAGACAAAATTACATCATTCTATTTTAAATTAAATTAATTTTAAATTATTTATAGGCCAAAACCGGCGCGGAAATGCATTCTCATCATGTGACAATCAGTGTTTGCCGCCATCATTCTTATGCCGATTTCTTCGAAAATGCCAGCGTTGAATTCATCAAAATGTTGACTTCCAAATCCAAACGTCTCCGTTTGGCATTACCAACTTGTCTTTTGGACATGGACGGCGCAGTGAAAATGAATTATAGCAATCAAGAAGCGATGGATAAAAGGTTGGAGAATTTATCACTTTTAAAATAATTATATAATTTTTAGTCTTTTGCCCATCGCTGAAATTTTCGCCCGCAAATTTGGCTCCGACTTTTCTGCTTTTGTCCCTTCATTCATTGATTTGATGGCAAAGGAATTCTTCAAAACTGCACTTCCTCCATTGCTCTCGGCCGAAGAACGTGAATTGAGCTGTTTTGGTGGGCCCAAATTTGATTTGATGAATGGACCCGTTGAAATTGGCGGAGAAACGGAAGTTCGCCTGATTCGAAAACATACACAAAGGTTGGTTTGGAAATGGAAAAATGGAAGAATTTATTCACTTTTTAAGACTTCTGATTGAAAATGAGAACCACCAATTCATTGTCCATCGAGTGGCCAATTCACGGCGTTATGATGAGTCCCAGGTGGAATCCATCGTTGATTTTCCCAATGAGGTAATGCTTTTTATCCGTTAAAAATATTAAAATTAATTATTTTAAGTTTCAACGTGCATTCATCACATTGGCCGATTCCTATCCAAAATGGACAAAAGTGCGAGAACTCGGCCTGGATGAACCGGAATTGAACATCAAAACCGCAAAATTGCTTTTCGACAATGGCCTTTTGCTGCGAAAACAATCAACAAAAGAAGTTGGAGGAGGGAAGAAAGGAAATCAACAAGAAAAGGCGAAGACGAAGGATGAAAAGAAGAAGAAAAAGGACAATGTGGAAGAGGAAATGGAGGAGGAAGAAGAAGAAGGTGGCACCACTGCCGGAGACGAATCATCAATTATGGTCAACGGCAACGATGATGGTGGAAATGGAAAGAAGCAGCAAAAGAAGAAACGTGCAAAGAAGAACAAGAAGAATAAGAATAAATTTGCAGCACAAAACAAGGAATAATGAAAATGATGAGGAGGAGGAAAGGAGAACAATATTTTGATATTAATTATTTAATTGATTTTATTGTTGATTGACTTATTTTATGTTGTTGTTGTTACCTACATTGCCAATCCTATTTGACGGCAATTTTGTTTTTTGTTGACCATTTTATTAAATATTCACAAAATTGATAAAAATGGAAGAAGTTTTGGCAAAATTTACTACAAGGAATTAATTATATTTTCAGTAAAAAATAGTCGGAGGCAGTAAATTTTGTGTTCACGCATGGCCATTGGGAAAGACAAACGCTTTATCCATTACACCAAACCGACATCATTCAGTGTTCAGTCATTCCTTCCCTACCTTATTATAAATATGTAATCGAATATACGGTATTTAGTACTGTAATGCAATCATTCAACCTCTAAACTAAATAATTTATTCGATAAAATTTTGTTGGGGAAAATTCAGAAAAATTTTCTATATATAAATATCGGACAATTTCCCCCCTCCTTTCGATATTTTCCGCCGAAAATCACCAACCAATAAAGGCCATAAAAGGTGTGGAATTTGCTCTTTAAAAGCCAAACCCCTTTGGATGGATGGAGGAATGTTTGCCTCCAATTCAACGCACTCCACATGAATCATCATAATCGGCTTGAGACGGAAAGGTTTTGGCGGGGCTGGCAAACATATTTAGTCGATCCACCTTCGTTGGCCAGTCAGATCCATTGGAATTGGTTTCTCCCATTTGATGAGGAAATAATAATCGACTCGTTCATTCGAAATTCTACAGAATAAAATCCATTGAAAGAATTTTTCGTATATAAATCAACCAATTTTAATCAATTTCACAATTTGATAATGGTGATTCTACGGCAAGAAAATCTGTTGGTCTATTTGCGAAGCAAAGTCAGTCTCAAAGGGCTAAAATTGATTGGACATTTCCCTTGATTAAAGGCTAAATTTGTTCCATGTTGGGCAATTCTCACACACGATCTACAAATTGGCCCATCACTTGCTCTTTACGAGGATAACACAGCAAAAAGGGCAATTGAAGAAAAGTTGGAATAGAAAATCGAGAATCTTTTAACATTTTGTTCAGATTGCCTTTGGCTGGAATGGCCTCAGGCATTCGTTTCGGTTCCACCTCTTGGTCCCATTTGGATGCATCAATTGACATTGGCCAATTCACCAAAGATCCAAGAGTGGATAAATCACTGCTGATGGCACTTTTAAGTGTCCCTGAACGAACTGGAGGAGGAGGAGGAGCCAAAAAGGCTCAAATAGGGCCAATTTG
The DNA here is from genome assembly GCA_030063045.1 of Pratylenchus scribneri. Lineage (NCBI taxonomy): Eukaryota > Metazoa > Nematoda > Chromadorea > Rhabditida > Pratylenchidae > Pratylenchus > Pratylenchus scribneri. The sequence continues at coordinate 1,826,705 of JAQSEB010000033.1, forward strand.
GTTATGCTCATATTCATTGCAACAATTCTATGAATTCATTCGGGTAAATGGGCGAAGGAATAATTGATGAATGGAGATGTTACCATATTTGAGGATGAAATGGTTTAATTTCTAATTAGTCCTAATCTAAAAGGTTGGTTCATGGAGAAAACTGGGCCTAGGCTCTCGCCCCAGGCCTTCGCTGGATGAATAAGCCACGATGGCCAAAATAATGGGATAGGGATTTGAAGGGAAAGAAATTATTATTTATTAATGGATAGAAAAGATTGGTTTAAAAGGAGGCTTACATTAAGGCAATATTTGATTGATAGGATGACAGGGCGATTAGGTAAAAATTGGGAGTACAGTAGGAAAAATAAGAAAGGCCCTTAGGCATTATTGGCATTGACAAGGGTGATATAATTTTTGGATAAATTTTTATAACATTTTATTAGACATAAAATTGACTACAAATTGATATCAAACACATTAGGATATTTGACCGTTTATGGCCATAAAAACGGCGAGAAATACAATTTTAATTAAATCGCAATGGTTTTATGGTCATAATTTGTCAAATATTCATCATTTGTCAGTACGTTTTATATCAATTTGTAGCTTAATTTATACCCAACAAAATGCTTTATAAATTTACCCAACAGAATTACAACCGTCAACGCTAGACTGTTTCATACCCAAATTATGGTATCCCAAATGGTCGTAAAGATGAATAAAATGTTTATTGTTTTTATCAATATTTATTAGGCGCTTTCTGAATCGTTGACCTCCCTTGGTTTGCCGGCACCAAATCGAAGCCAAGTGGAAAGTCCCGATGCCCTGCACAACCAAAAGCCACGGCCATTCACGCCGAAAAATGAATGGGAACAATTTTGGGATTCCCCTTCGCCATTTACCCCACAAAAACCAATCATTGACACAATTAAATCAGTTTCTACACTGAATTTGAGCAGTGGGACGGGGGAAACATTGCATGGATTCAAAAGTGAAATGAACACCGGCACAATGCCTTCCACCACAAAATCCACCGCCCGTTATTCAATAAATATGGACAAAATGGGTGGATCACGGATGAATTTGAATTTGGGCGATAATTTGGAGCAGCAGGCAATGCCAATTTTGTGTCGATACAAGGAATTACCGGAGCAACCCTTCCGCAAATATGTTGCCGAAAGTCGTCGTCAATCCAATATTGGCATTGGCCCAAATAATGTTGCGGAAAAGAGGGAAATTATGGCCACAAATATTTTTGGAAATGTCAATGTCAATAATGCCCAAAATCGCCAAAAGGTAAACACATTTCGAAGCGGGACATTTGGGTACCGCCATTAATGTACCTGGAATATTCTTTTAGATATAGCTCTACGAGGAAGCAACTAATCTGGGAAAGGAATAAGCCATGGCCTTAAACTCCCTTACAAAATAGCCTAGCTAATTTTGCGGGAAAAGTGGCTTTTCCTTCAAAAATCCTTTATTACATTTATTCAAAAAAACTTAATTTATTTTCAAAATTCCAAATCAAAAATCTAGAAAGGCCAAATTGTAGAGGACACTTTAGAATTTTAAATAATATATATTTTCATTATTTGGTTCCCTGTTGAGCTATGCCTAAAAGAATGGTCCAGAGTCCAGACACTTTATCGGCGGTATCCAATCGTCTTCAACGAAACCATTTATGGATGAAAAAGTTAGACAAATTTGCAGAATTCAACGTCGAATTCATCCTTTGAAAATCAACAAAATGGCAATGAAATAACCGTAATCCAATTGCTGGATGATGCCATTGAAGAGGGAGGGAAAATGCCGGCACCGCCCGTCCCAAACCATCGAAATAATAAATACATGGATGCGGGTAAAAAATGAAAATAAGAAATGAAAATTACATGGAAAATTTCACACAGAAATTCAAACTGAGGAGACAATGGCCACAGCCGGCTTTTGGTCATTGTTGGTTGCGACTGCGGCGAATAATAATGCTTCGGAAATTGGGGAAGAGGATGGGGCCGAAAAGAAGCGGAGGGCTTCGGAAGCAAATGGAGGAAGAAGGTGGAAAATGGGAAAAAGCCCAATTTGGGCCAAAACATTGATGCCATTTATTGTAGGTCTTCAAGGCCTAAACAAATTTTGATGATCTTAAAGAATAGACTATTGACTCTCTAATAATAGCAAATTTATTTAACTAGGTTTAGAATTGATGAAGTTATGCCCAAAAAACAACTGAATATTAAGGGAATTCATAGTAAAGAACATTTTAAACGATTTTTGGTCATAACTCCGCCATTACTGAATCAATTTAAATAAAATTAATGTCTTTGTATAGCCAAAAGTCTCTTCTTTAATCTGATAAAAAACCATTAAAATTGGTTCAGTCCTTGATGAGTTATTAACTTATTTTAAACGGCGCCAATTGGTCGGGCGTCAAATTAGGGCGTACTCCAAAGAATGAATTTATATTTTTGAATTTTTATTAAATTAGACTTGTTTCGTATCCATCAATTAGCAGCGATTATGATCCATGTGAAGGGGATGAAGCATTGGGGGAGCAGAATGTGGAAGTTTGCCGAATGGACGAAGTGGATACTCGATTTTATCGAGTCCAATTGGCCCAAATTGATGGAAAATTGAAAAGAAAAGCCACAACGGAAGAGGAGGAGGATGTGACCCAATTTTAAAATAAAATTATCCAATCCAATACAATATAAATTCACTAATAATTACATTAATATCAGATAAATATAATATTTTGGCCTTTGTTTGCAATTGCAACAATTAAATTAACTATAGTTCCTAATGAGAAAAAAGTGTCAATGCCAACAATGCATAAGGGCCCCCTTCCTATTCGTCCTACTGTACTCCAATAATTTGCCTGTCACCCAATCAATCAAATATTGCCCCAATCTGTCTTTTTAAATGCGCCTTTTTCATTTTATAATCCTTCTTTCCTTTCTTAAGCGCATTTTCCCACAATTAATAAAGAATATTTTAATTAAAATTCACTTTAAATCTATTCATTCATTGAGCCACTGAGGGCTTAGGTCTCCGGCAAAAACCCAGCTCGTCATAAACCATTTTGTCCCTAACTGTTTAGGACTAATAATAAGGCTAATCGAATTTTTTTAGCCCTTACTAAAAATTATTTTAGCCCAATACACACTCACTTCGAGATCTAAAGTTTTATAAGACTAAATCTAGGGCCCATTTTCTGAGTCTTTAAAATTTTAATCTTCATCCCTAAATTTTTTTATTATCATTATATTTTTATTTTTATTGCTTTTTTTGGTAAGAGCCCAGATTGGCAGACATAATAATTAAACCCTAAAATTTTTTTTCAACTCTTTATTATTTAATACAATTGAATCCATTGACCATTCTGGATATATGTTGGCAATTAAATATTAAATCCTAAACCCAATTCCTTCAATCCCTCTAATCATAATCAATAGCAAAGAAAATGAACAGCGAATAAAGAATAATTTATAAATGTAATTTAATTCAAAAAATTTAATTATTATTTCAATAAAAATTCAGATGAGATCGAAAATAATGAAATTGTGAATAAAATTTTAATGATTTTTAATGGGCCAAAATCCCATAAATAATTATAATTCATTGTTTCATCAAATGTTCACTTTCTTTTCCATTTGAGCCTCCTCCATTTCCATTCATGGCCAATAATAGCTGGGAGGTACGCCTCTCACCGGCAATTGAATTCGTTTGGCCACTTAAACCAGGGCCAGTGACTTTTCGGGTCACTGAGGTCATCGCACTGCATGAACTTCGTTTTCTTGTATTTGGCCCCAATGAACCTGCAAATTGAGTTCAAAATAAATAGCTAGAAAAATGTGAAAAATTCCATTATTAAAAAGGAAAATTTTTAATAGGTCAAAAAATATTGAAAATGTCGAAAAAAGTATTGAAAATCGTAAAAGGATTATAACGTTTACAGATTATGTTTTTACTTTAGGTTTAACCAATTCTAACTTGGGTTTTGAACCAAAATTAAAACCGGTTCAATCGTTTAAATAACCCCTTAATTTTGATGAAACCAGGGGCAAAAACCATTCGATGTATTATAACTATATCTATCGATTGAGTTTAATTTGGGGTCTAGGACAAACCAATCAACATTATAAACTTGTTACAATCTTTTCAACACTTTCATTCTTTTTGTGACAAATTAAATACCTATTAAAAAAATAATATTTATGCAAAAAGAGAATGGCAATATTTTTGACAAAAACAGTGCAAAAATAAAGGCGAATTTATTCATTTATGGATGCATTTTTTGTGATTGGATTCAAGAATTGTGTGGACTGAGTTCGACATCTTTTCACAACACATTTATTACCGAGTCTTTCGTGCACTTTCTTCTGGGCCATTGCAAAAAGACGCCGCCGAAAATGTTTGGAACAAAGGCAGAAAAGAATGAAATTTGAGGCTTTGCCAAAAATGACCAAAGTGCTGAAAATAAAAATAATTGATAAAATAATTTAAAATATATTTTTGACCTGCAAATTAGCATCACATTGTACCAATCCTTCAATTGATTAATTGCGGGAATCAAATTTTGGAGCAAATGAACGACGGCGGATGGGCCATTGGTCAAAGTGAACATCGAAACAATTCTATAAAATATTAATTATTTCATTGGGCATTGGATAAAGTCCATATATTGGAGATATAAATAATACAGTATATATTTGCTTAATTGACATGAGAGTGAGATCTAGAAGGCATTTTAGATTATTTTGTCTTACTTATTTGCCTTTTTGATTTACCGTATTAAAATGAAAGGGCGGACATTTGAGATAATATTGCCTTAGGCCTTTTTTGATTTAAAAGATACTCGTCCCTTCCTCCCTTTAAATATTAATAAGGCCCATTCTTGCAATTTTCACGCGTTCTTATTTTTAATTTAATTGAGATTTTTATGAATTGGTACTAGGAGCCCACCTAAGTTATTGCCAAAATTGAAAATGACTCCCAAAATGGTAAAATATTAATAAATAAAAATAAAATTCACAATGTGACTGTCAATGTGACTCTTTGTTCAGTTTTTGCATGCAATAAATGTTGGCTGATTCCTTCGGCAGAACTGGATTGACTGGGCCTAAAATTGGGATTTGTTTTTGCTGGAATAAAAAAAATGTTACTTCATTGGAGGCGGCTTAATTTGTTTGGTTTGGCTGCTGTCAAATCGATTCAAATTATTCAATGCAATTGAACGACGCCGAAGGGCACAAAGAAGCATTGTATTAAGAATGGCCAACAAAATTATTGGAAAAATTATACTAAAAAAGGTATGAAGATGGGATTGAATTTGAAATCACCTGAAAACGACATTGAGCAAAGTGCTGACGGACTAAAATGGAATAAATTAAATCAAAATTATAAATAAAATATCCACATCCTTATTAGATGAAAAAATTTTTTGGGTATGAAACACAAATGTTTCCGGAATGAAATATAAACATTTTCAGAAAAACACAATCTAACCGGATGAAACACATTTCTTTCCGGAAAACACAAATTCTTTCCGGAAAACACATTCTAACCGGAAAACACAATCAAACCGGAAAAAACATTCTAACCGGAAAACACAATTTAACCGGAAAACACAAATTCTTTCCGGAAAATCAAACCGGAAGACACAAATTCTTTCCGGAAAAGACAATCTAACCGGAAAACACAAATTCTTTCCGGAAAACACAATCAAACCGAAAAACATAAATTCTTTCCGGAAAACACATTCTAACCGGAAAACACAATCAAACCGGAAAAAACATTCTAACCGGAAAACACAATCTAACCGGAAAACACAAATTCTTTCCGGAAAATCAAACCGGAAGACACAAATTCTTTCCGGAAAAGACAATCTAACCGGAAAACACAAATTCTTTCCGGAAAAGACAAATTCTTTCAGAAAAACACAAATAATTTCCGGAAGACACGATCTAACTGGAAAACACATTCTAAGTAAGTGGAAAAAATAAATATCATCAGATGAAATGAAACACAAATGATTCCAGAAAAACAAATCTTTCCGGAATGAAACATAAATTTTCGGGAAAACACAATATAATCAGAATGAAACACAAATCTTACCGGGTTCTGTTTCTAAAAACATAACATTTTTTAACATAAAAATCAGACCCCGTAATAAATTCAATAATATAATCCACATTTATGCATCCATTTTCCCAGAAGGCAAAATCAAGTGATTTGAAGAGCTTCATAACCAAAGTCAATCTAAGTTCTCCCCAAAATCATTAAGATTCTAATAACTTAAAACAGTTTTTTTTCATCGTTTTACAAACAAATAGGGAAATAAAATCAAAATTTCAAAAAATTACAATAAATTGACGGAAAGACTCTGAATACGGATTCGTTTGGTTGGGTGCAAACCATCGACTGAAAATATAAAATAATTAAAAAGGTTTTACCGCCAAAAATTACTCTTGATTGACGGGCAAACATTTTGAATACAATTGGGTGCCATTGCAGAATTCCCGGACGAGGCAAACATGGGCAACATGCTGATGGGCAGTCAACAGACCGGGTACAGTAACAATGGCACAAATGAGTGCAGCCATTTTGTAACGGGGAATATGCCTTCGGGCGAACATTGGATTTCGAATGCCAATTAGGCGGTCAGCACAAACAGCGATTACACACCTTTTTAAAGTAAATTGATAGGAAATTTTAAGAGAATTGGATTGAAAAGAAATATCATTCGCTGATTTGTTTTTAAATTTGCTATTCCTCTTATATAAACTCAAATAAATGTAAAGATTATTTCCAATATTTGCCATCCATTTTTCTCACCAAATGGCCACTGCCGATGCCCAATTGGCCAATGAGATCAAATGAACTTTTGAGGTGAGGTAAAAAAGGCGAAAATGCCAATTCAATGAGAACAATGAATAATTTGCCAAAATGTTTGGGACCAACTGAAAATAATAAATTGTTTTAAAATGAATATTCGCCCAAAATGGTGACCAATGAAAGGAAGAAAATGTCGGCAAATGCGAGCATGGCAAGGAAAGTGTTGGCCCGGGAATGCATTGATTTGTTGAGGAGGACAGTGAGATTGAGGGTATTGCCAAGGATGCCGAAAACGACCAAACATGGGAACAAATAACGTTGCAAATACCATTCAAATTCGGAACCTGCACACAGAAAAAATGACTTTTGGTCAATGAATGTAAGATAGGATAATTGGTTCCATTGCCAGAGGACCGACCGTGCATTTGCATTTGTTCCTGGGTCAAACATCGATTCTGGGGAGGCACCGGGCTGCTGGTGGTGGCCAATGCGGCTGCCGCCATCGATGTTCTGGCAGCCAAAAGACTGGCCCTGGTCACTTTGATCATCATTTTGAAAAGGGCCACAAAATTAATTGGAAATGAAGGAGGAGGATGGTCGAATAATTAATTGTGTTGTCAATTCTCTTGGCAATGAGACAACTTTTTGAGGGACACAAAATTTAGTTGATCCAATGTGAATTTATTCGTTTAGCAGAACAAAAATTGTACTTTTTTGCTTAAATTAGAAATTAGGAAAGTTAGTTCCATTTGGTTTTAAAAGTTTCTTATTTTTTATATTGACTGGGAAGGGGAAAATGTTCGGCTAATTCCAAAAGGCCATCTTCTGCCGGAAAATAACATAAATTGAAAGAAGAAATATTAAAAAGAGCTGTTTTGATCGCAAATAAATGCCAAATTGGCTGATTAATCCATGGAAAATGCACTTTTAAAGGGAATTACATAAATTTTGTTTTTAGGAATAGTTTTTCTTCCTCTTTTCGCCCTTTTAAATGTACATAAAGGAAATTTGTGGGAAAATAAATAGGCAAAAGGGAATAGGGTTTGGGTCTGTCTCAAAATGTGGGTGGAAATGTGGAAATTGATGTCATTTTAGTAATTGGGCGTGGGGGATGGCCAATGCCAACAAAAACAATGTGGGCCGAGATTGGCAAATGTTGGGTCAATGGAAAATTAAATTAAAGGCAAAAAATAGTATCGAGTCTGGATGAAAAAATAAATAAAATAAATTAAAAATTATTTGCGAAATAAGATCAAGGAATGAAAAAGCAGCGAAAAATAGAAATTAAAAGGGCAATTTATCGCTGGGGGGATGCCGAAATTTGAGAAGAAGCGGAACAGGGTGAAAATTGGATCAATTGGGAATCAGATGAATTGATGGAAGGAAAGGGGGAAAGGGGGATGATCAGCAGTTCATCCATTCAATTGGGGGCCAATTTTCGACAACATAAACAGGTGGGAAATGGGGTGGGTGTGGGGAAATGAAACAATTGGAGGATTAGCCCAAAATTAAATAGTTTTTCTTTAAAGGGAACACCGACCAATTCCAATTTGCAAAGAAAATGTTCTTTGGAATGTTCCCTTTTTTAAATATTGGGACAAAAGATGAACAATTCTAAATTTGATCTGTGCTTTTATTTTTCATTGTTTGCATGAAATTTTGCCAAATAAATTGGCCAATAATAAATAGAAAATAATAATAATGAATGGAGTGATCAATCAATCAACTCCCAGCCCAACTAATTTGTGTATTGCTACTCTTTTTTTATTTATTTTCGGTGTTAATTTTGGGCCAAATGATCAATCAAAAAGTATTTAAGAAAATTTATTGTTTATTAGGCCAAAGGGGGGGGGGATAGTTTTGAAAGAATAAAGAAACTGCAAAATGGAAAGGAAAGAATAAATTTTGTCGCGGGAAAATGTTGAAAAGGGAGAAGCAAATTAAATTAAAAATTATTATTCAATAAGATGATTAAATGAATGAATATTTGCCTTTGCAAACATTAATCAACTTTGCCAATTAATAAAAGAATAAAGATTAAAAAAGAATTTGATAATCATTGGCATTTCCATTCATAAAATGTAAATAATTGAATTTCAGTTTATGAATTTTTGGCAAAATTGGAATTTAGACCGAACCGAAAAAATTGGACATCGATGAAAGATTAAACCCTTGAAGGGATGACGACGAGTCAAGAAATGGAAAAAGGGAGGAAAAGGCGAGAAATGACGAAAATGGAAATGGGTGAATGAAATGGGAGAATGTGCCAAAAATTGGACAACAAACTGCCGGGGAAGGGGCATAAATAATACGCGAAAATGCCTTCTGAACTAAAAGGGACATTTGCCCCCCTCCTTAGAGGTCGAGACTCGAGAGGGCGTCAAAATCGAGGACAAAAAGGTGGTGGAAAAGAGTTGAAGCAACGGAAATTCTCCAATGGGAATATTGAATTGAACATTTGGGTGAAGGAATGAATGAACACCTGCTCTGCGGACACTTTTGAACTTGCCCCCATATAATGGTTCAATTGAAGGAGGGAATGGAGGCGGGAATTGCGTGCATTCAAAAAAGGGGCCAAGGCCGGGACCAATTTTGCCAACGGCGACATTCTCCCATCCCTCCTTTCCTTCCTAACAAGTTTGTATTGGTCCACTCTCTGGAATTCGTGAAATTCCAAAAAGTTTAGCCAATTTTCGAAGGAGACCCAAAATTGTCTGGGGAATTTTTTGTTGTTTTGTTCTGAAATTATGGGCCAATTTGAATGAAATGAGAATGAAAAAGGGGAATGGGATAAACAATTAATATTAAAAATATATTCTTCCCAATATATCCATTATATGTTTTTGTTTTCAATGCCAAAAGATTGTGACTTTGCAATTAAATTTGCATAATTTTAGGAATGTGCAAAAAATAAAAGAAAACAAATTTGCAAAAAATGCTCAAAATAGCCCTCAAGAATGTTGATGAATGTTCTTCGGCTCAATTGAATTGATGGAAATTAATTTTAAATGAAATTTTTAAAGTTCGTTGTAATATGCTCTATATTTTATGCAACTTTGCGGACTTTTGTTGAATTTAATACCAAATTTTTGGGGAATGAAGATATCATCAAAATGGGCGAACGGCGATGCAAAAAAAGAAGTAAACAATTTGCTTAAAATTGAGTTGGGAATTTGGATGAATTGGGGAAAGGTTTGTGGTTTTGCTTGGCCTAATTCAATCATCCACTTCTTCTCATTTTGCTCATTTTAAAATGGCCAAATTGGAAGAATGCCATCAATTCCCCTGCTGACTATGTAAAATTATTTTTTTAAGGAAACATTTGAATGGCATTCGGCTGACATTTTTGGCCAAATAAATTCGATGGTGGGGCCCAACAATGATTGACAAAAGAAAAACATTTTATTTTTGAACGGGTCAAAAGGCAAATGGACTCGTTTTTTTTTGAGGGCACAAAGATCGAAAAGGAGTGACAATTTTGGCAGAATTAATTTGGAATGGAGGTAATGGGGCACCATTCAAAGTGGATGGCACTTTTCATTTCAATGTGCCGTGCCAATGGCCAATGCCAAAATATTTGTCCATTTTGGCCAAATTAAAACATTTTTGCAGGGAAAAATTGTTTAATATTTGCAAATGGAGGCCATTTTTAGAGGCGTTTTTTAGTTCGTCGGAAAATGTGAATTCTTTTGAATTTTCACCGCCTTAAAAACATTGGAATTACCTATGGGATAAATGTGGGATAAATTGCGGAAATAATGATTTTGTGTGGGAGAATTTGGGAGCAAAATAGGATGGAAATGATGAACAAAGGATAATCCAAAAATACACACGAAATTGCATATTTTCCACCCACAGATTTTGCCAAAAATGAATTAAATGGATGACGGATTTCGGCAAAAAGGAAGGAAATGATTGGATGGCATAACAAAAATTGCATTATTGGCAATACTTAATCAAAAAGATCAAAATAGACTTGAAATTATTCAAAATGGACTATGCTGGGCTTGGACTCCTTAAAATGCTACTTATCTGTAGAATTTAATGGAAAACAACATTGGATTGGATGGCCAAAAATGTACACAAGAACTAAATTAAAAAAAATTGGAAGATGGATTGTGACAATGAGAAGGCTCCTTTCAATGTTTTTGCAAACAATTTGACCGGAGGGCTGCTCAATCATTGGAGGAGACCGATGGAAACTTTGGAATTGGAAAATGAGCAAAGTTTGGCATTTTTTTGGAAGGAAATGAAAAGGGAGAGGAAGGGTGGAAACTGGAAATTACTTCCCTTGGCTTTCATTTCCAATTGAGCCTTTCCCTAAAATTGAATGAAGGTGGCATTGGCATTGGGTGGAATTAAATTGGATGGATGGTTGCTTTTGGGTGAGGGGGGAATGAATGAAATGGACGATTAAAAGGGACAAAAAAAACAACGAAACCCTCCCTTTTCCCACTATTGGGCCAAGAGTCTGCCTCTGGGAATGGAATTATGGCCATAAAGTATGGAATAGAATATGGTCATTGAAGTGAGAATTATTGGTAAATGGATGTTTGGTGGATATTTATTCGATTAAAAGGAGTATTTAAAACGTAGTTGATTGGATAGCATAAATTAATTTTGTTGGCATTTGACAAATTTTGTTTACGGATGCTCAATTTCAGTTATTTTTTAGGTTAATTTGTGGATATTAATTTGTGGATATCCAAAGTGATTTTGGCATTTTTAAGGGGCATAAATAGAATAAATAAACATATAAATAGGATTAAGCCATTCTCTCACTTTTGCCTTTTGGGAGTTGTTTTCTGATGACTGCCCTTTTCAATGTCGAATATGATAAATGAATTTAGAATGAATGTTTTTGGCACATTTTTTGCCACATCCCTTCCCTCTTTTATCTTCAAGTGTCCCGTAGAAAAACGAAAAAGAAATGTAAGGAAATGCTAATGGAATTTGGGGGGGAAAATAAATTTAGCCATTTATGGAGAAAAAAATGAGGAAGTTTTTGGATGAGGGAAAACATGGGTGAGAAGGAGGAAATTTGCATATTCTCGGAAAAGGAAGGAAAAAAGCACACAAAAATAAACATCCAATTTGGCCAATTTTTTGTAGATTAGTACAATTGCAATATAATAAATATAAATTTATGTATATTCGCCATTATATTCCCCTTTCAATTTAAAAAATTTGTTCAAAAAAGTTTAAAAATTACTGGCTAAAGAATAGTCCAGAAAATATAAAAGATTGCATTTTCCGGGTCCTTTTATTCTTTCAATGCAAATTTGCCATCTTTTTTTTTGAAATTGGAGAGGGGAGGCGGAATATTTAAATGGCAAAATGTGAGGTCAAATGTTCAACACAAAAAAGTGCATTTGAGGAGGAGGATGGAGGGGATTTGGCCTCAAGGAATGTTGCTAAGAAAATGTGCCATTTGGCAATTTTTGGTAGATTTTTTTTGAATTATTATGAAAAATGCCACAAAAAGTGTGCACTGCGGGAAATACAAGTATTGCCTCCTTTTTAATGGAGGAATTTTTTGCCAAATGGACGAAAATGCCGCCGCCTTCCCAAAAATTTATATTTCACGCTGGGACTTGGGAATTGGGCCAAGAAAGGATGAAAGCTTTTTTATGGAGGCGAGGGGGAATGGCATTAAAAAAGAACAAAAAACAAAAAATATATTCGATCAAAAATTGCTAATTTTTGACAGCGCCAAATTCTAATTTAAGAATGGTTTATTTCTTTTTTATATGAAATTTTTGGAAATTTATCATCAAAAAGAAATAAACTTTTCAGAGAGAAAGGAGCAAAAGATTAGCCTGGAATTTCTTTTTGTGCAGAATAAACAAATTTTTGAAAAATCCCCAAAATTTGATACTAATATGAATGGATTAGAAGGTCAAATTCCAATTTAAAAGGGCAAATCTCAATTTTGATGGAAGCCATTGGAATGTTTATTTGGCAAAATTTTTTGCGCAATTCGAATAGAAATATGCGGCACAAATAAACAAAATTGAATATTTGGAAAAAAAAATAAAAGTTTTGTGCGTCACAAAGACAGCTGAAAATGGAATGATGGATGAAGTAAAAAATGATATAATTTGATGCCGAATATTGCCTCATTTCTCATTTTTAGCAATTGAACCAATTAAATTTGGGCTTGTGAATTTACCCAAAATTTTCAGTTATTGAAGAATGTCGCAAAACTTATTTTTGACAATGCAACTCAATTATATTTGGCCTTAAAGAATTTAGCCAAATTTTTTACGTAGAAAAATGACATAAAATTATTTGGCCATATCCCATATCAAAATAGATGTGTCATTAATTTATGTTGAAAATGAATAAATGGAATAGGAAAATGGAAGGAAAAATGAATTAATAAGAATTAGTGCAAAATTTATGGAATTTTTGGAATTTAGATGGAGAGCCCATCTGACAATTTTATGGTCTGCGACTGAAATCAAGAAGGATTCCAAGGGCACAATTTCCTCTCCGGCATTTTTGGATGCCATCGTCGATTTAATTAATTTTGTGGCCACAACCAAAATGGCCAAATGAATGGGAAATAGGGGGTAAAATGGAAGATGATGGACCAAAAAAGGCCGGAAAGGAGGAGAAAGAGGGGCGAAGGGCATTTCCATGAATTTGACCCTCCTTCCACCAAAGGACAATTATGTCGCCTCGAGTGCCGTAAATTGAGGCCCGAAATTACGCAGAGTACCCCTTCCAACTCCATCAGAATTCTAACAGATGGAGGAAGCGTATTTCCTCAATTTAGGGCATAAAATGGACGAAATTATATTCCTTTCAAGGAGATAAAAAATTTGGGTGCAAAAATAAATATTAAATTGGCAATTTCCTAAATAATTTAAATGGAAATAATTTGGAAAATTGCGCTGATAAATGGCATTAAATTTACATTGGAAATGGTACTTTTGGATTACATTCATTCTAGATATATTTTTCGTGATTTGATTCAGCTTGGATAGAAGTGTAGATTCGACTAAATTATCAGAGAAAAACGTATTTAATTTTAACCAGGAAATTAATAGAAATTCCGTGAATTATGGATATATTTTAGCCAAAAATATGGGCCAATAAATGTTTAAAAAAATTGTTAAGGGTGTGGCAAATCCATCATGGGATATGTGCCATAAAATAATTCAGACAGCCGGGGCCAGCCTACTAAAATGCCACTCAAATATTTTCGACACCCCCAAAACACCACCCCTCCTCCAAATGCTCGTGCCCCGTGTCACACATTTTTCGGGTTCTTTTTTCAATCGTTTCTGGGAATTGTGCAACTCAAAATGCAGCTGGTCCATGAACAAAAATTTGTTTATTTTATTGGTTCGTAAAAGCCAATTTACCACAAATTCAGGTACAAAAGTCATAGGCCTATTTAATTCTCTCAAACTTAAAATGTGGCACAATTTTGACCAATTTAAATTGGGGATAAACACTAATAAATTGAGTGCCAAATTTAGAAAGCAATCATATTTAAATACGTAATTTTGCCCATTTCAACAAAGTGACCAATGTATTTCAGATTTCTTTAGAACCATTTTTCTTCCCTTTAAATGAATTTGTCAGCAAATGAAGATTTTGTGATCAATCAAAATGGCATAGAAAATGGCAAAAATTCCCCCCAGTGTTTGTTGTTGAATGATTTTCTGTTTGGACATTTTACCGTTGGACTTTGAACCCGAGATGCCCAAATTCATAAACAATTCAGAGAGGATGGAAGTTCTCCGAATGTTTATTGGATATTCCCCTTTTTTGCGCGCTTCATTAAACCGGCGCAATTGTCAGAAGTATGTGCGCGATGGATTACATTGAGTATTAAAATGGATGCAGCAGACCATTTTTGGATATCAATGAGGCAATGGCATATTTTAGTTGGGGCATTTGAGGCCAATTTTTTCATTACAGCCCCTTTTTGGCACGGGAAGCGGCCAGCCGGAAAGACAAATTGATTGGATTGGTCTTGGCCCCCTCCCAAAAAGGAATGGCCAATTGCCGGCAATTGGATGGAATTGGGTGCTTAAAACAGCAACAAAATGTGGAGAGGGCAAAGGGGTGAAGGACGAATTGAAAGGCGAATTGCCCATTCAGCAATGGAATTTAGTTGAGTGAATAAAAAATGGACCAAGGAATTCAAATAGACTTTGAAGGGGTATTCAGGCGGCAAAAGACCAAAAGCCAATGTAAAATATGTCAAAGAATTTAATAAAGTTAAATGCAACATTTTTTGATATTTTGGAATAGGAAAAATTTATGCAAATTTGTGGAAATTCATTAAGATAAATTATCTGAATTAAATTGGTCGAATGGAATGAAAACTGTTTCAAAATTCGTCATTAGGAAAATAACTTATTAGAATTATTTTTGATTAAATTCAATTCAAAACAAGCAGAAGAAAAATAAAAAATATATTTTTAAAATTGAAAAGTACGACTTGGTACGAAATTCAAACGAAATAAATGACCAGCAGGGATTCGCAGAATCTGATTATTAAAATGGAATTAAGAATTAGGCAGTGATATGTCCGCAGGGGGAAGATTTGTGCTCTCATTCGCCCTTTACCATTTCCATCAATGTATACGATATCGTTCTCTTTTTCTCAATTATAAAGCAGCAGCTGGAGGAAAGGAAAATTTCTGTTTTCAACTATTTTTAATTCTGATTTCTAAGTTCATTCCAGAAAGAATTGTGTTTCATCCGATTAGATTGTGTTTTCCGGAAAAAATTTTGTCTCATTCCGATTAGATTGTGTTTTCCGGAAAGATTTGTTTTTCATTCCGGTTAGATTGTGTTTTCCGGAAAGATTTGTATTTCATTCCGATTAGATTGTGTTTTCCGGAAAAAATTTTGTCTCATTCCGATTAGATTGTGTTTTCCGGAAACATTTGTGTTTCATTCCGGTTAGATTGTGTTTTCCGGAAAGATTTGCGTTTCATTCCGGTTAGATTGTGTTTTCCGGAAAGATTTGTATTTCATTCCGGTTAGATTGTGTTTTCCGGAAAGATTTGTGTTTCATTCCGGTTAGATTGTGTTTTCCGGAAAGATTTGTGTTTAATTCCGATTAGATTGTGTTTTCCGGAAAGAATTGTATTTCATCCGATTAGATTGTGTTTTCCGGAAAGATTTGTTTTTCATTCCGGTTAGATTGTGTTTTCCGGAAAGATTTGTGTTTCATTCCGATTAGATTGTGTTTTCCGGAAAGAATTGTATTTCATTCCAGTTAAATTAGCAAATTAATTGCGCTTGTTTTCCGGAAAGTTTTAATCAAAGTTTTCTGAAACGAATTAATTCCAGTTCCAGCCATTTTGTGGAAATATCTAATAAAAGCTTCCGAAAATTTTTAATTCATTGTAATATTCAATTACTTTATTAGGTACGATAAAAAAAGACGAAATGAATGGGCATGTCACTTTTTTAAAGAGAATATTCCCCCAGGGAAATTCGCAGAGATGATTGATTTTGTGTTTCCCTTCATTTCTGACAAATGGAAGATCATACTATATTACTCTCTCCTTCAAATTTATAGCTGGAATCATATTGTTAAAGGCTAAAATTAAAAAAAACAGACCAAAGTCTACGAAAAAGGAATAAACTTCTGTTCACTTTTAACCAAAAAATGAGGCGGCAACTTCTATGCTGTGTTGGGGAATAAGATTTAATAACAAACACAATTATATTTGAATAAAATGTTCAAAGCTTGGCCATGGTATTTAATTTTTCTCCCATTTTATTGATCAATCGATGATCATTTTCCGCCAATATTTATTCAACCTCAAAATGCATTCAAAAATTAAATTATGCAATGAATATTTATTTTTGATTAATTATTGATAATTTATGAACGAAGAATGTCCAACACATTTGGTTGATTTGGATTGATTAATCCCATCAAAATTGCTTGCTCAATCACTCGATGTGTATAGAAAATGGCGAATTCGCCCTCATCCAATTGGTCATTTTCATTCCGGTCCCAGATGGAAAAAATGTTTTCAATTTTCTGTTTTGATGTTTTCCCAAAAAGTGATTTGAATTTTGCAAATTCTGCCAATGAAATTTGTCCATCGGCCGGCATTTTGTCGAGGGCCTAAAATTGTGAAAATTTGGTAAAAATTTTACAGGGATTTTTTAATGAGTTTAGCTATTTTTCGTTAGATTTGGGGTCATTTTCGTATAGAAAAAGCACCGAAATCAATATTAAATTATTCTTGATATTGACCTGACAAAATTTTTTTATTCATTTGCATTTAAAAGGGAAATTAACCTCACTTTTACCTTAAATTTTTGCGGTGAAATTCTTTTAAATTCCTCCTCCAAAAATTCATTGAAGAATTCCAATGAATTCAAATAACCATCCGAGTCTGCATCAAAATGCCCAAAACGGATCACCGAATAATCATTCACATTCATATGGCCCATACTGGCCGACCATTCCATGAAACTCAATAAATTATCCTCATTCACATCCAATTTCTGAATTTTATATTTTAATATTTTACACATTTGTACATTTTTTCACCTGAAAAATTTCATAAATGTTCTTTAGGATTTCCTTAATTTCCGTAGTTTCCTCTTCATTTTCTGTTAATTTTCTGTTATATTCTGAATGTTGCCTTGGGCCATCATCATTTGGATTCAATTTTGAGAATGGCAATTTTTTAATGAAATCAGAAACAAAATTAGGAATTTCAAAATTGGCGAAAATAAAAAGGAGGAGGAAAATAAGCCAAATTAATTTTCTATTGGACATTTTTGTTGATAAAATTATTGGCCAAATTGGAATATAAATTTAATATGTCCTTCCCCTTTTTTTGGTTTTTATACGATGATTTATTAGGATTACGTGTTCCAAAATTTTAGAAGGAACATTTATACTCTCCAAAATTCTACTAAAAAATTTCCAATTGATGATCTCATCACAATCCAATAAACCAATCCAATAAATATTAGGTGATTTTCCATCGGAATATAATTAATTTAAATCAAAAGTATATGAAAAAATTTACAAAAAATAAATAATAAAAATTATTTTAATTAACTTTTAATGAATCCAATAAAGTAGAAATAAAATTTACAAAAGAAAAATCAAAAAACAACAAATGGAAATGTACAAACAGTTTCGTAGCGAATTTATTTTATTGTCTGTTTAAAGAAAATCATCATCGCCCCCTCTAGCCACAGTAACAGCTCCATTCCCATTCTCGTTTCCATCACTTTCCTCACTGCTACTGGACATTCCCTCAGGCTGAGGAGAAGGTGTCCCAATCAATTGGACGGTGGCCGCGCATTGTTGTGGCCCAGCCGTCGTCGATGGCCATTCTGCACTGGCCACATTGGTCAAAAGGGTTGAGGAGGATTTTCGTTCCACAATGAGGGCGGCGCCCACCAAAGAACGTTGGCTCCATTGGCTGCTTCTTTGTTGGCCATTTGCCAACATCGATGTGGAGGACCCATCGCGTCGATAACGATGATGGGCGGCTGCACCGGCGGCTGGGCAATGTCCTCCTCCATTATTTCCATTCATCGATGACCAACCTAAAATTGGCATAATTTAATTCATTTTAATTTAATTCGTTTTAATTTTTATTAATAAATTATGCTTCCAATTTGTTCAGTGGTTTTGGGGGTACTTGCCTATTTCGGAACTGGCCAAAACAGTGCCCAACGATGATTTCTTTCTCTGCGTATTCAGACAATCCGACGCAGACTCATTCGGGCCCATACAATTTATCACCAAATGACTGTTGTCCAATCGGCTAAAAATCATTAATAATTTTAATTAGAAAATATAAATTTCTATTACAAAATGACGTATTTTTGCCCTAAGCTTTTGGACTAGACGACCAAACATCAAATATATAAAAATGATAGATTAAATTTGGATTGCGTGTTTGGGATGGGGGACCAAATTATTATGGATGTTTTTTTTTTTGCAAAAGTCTCGAATTTCGAATGAATGAAAGAGGACCTAAAATAGGATCCAATTCCATCCGAAAATGTACCGAAAATGATTTTTTTGTGGAATTGTACAATTTCGCCAATTCAAATCGAAAATAATTTGATCAATGGCCTAATTTATATTTAATAATTTGATTAATAAATTTGGCCCTATTAAATTAATGAATGACCCGTTTAATCTGGCCCTGGCCAGTGAAGCACAAATGGGAAAATGTCGAAGACACCATCGAACGGGACTCAACGAGAGGAATGCCCGACAATATTCGGAAGAGGCCATGCAGAAAATGAAGAAATTCAAACAATGATTGAGCACTTCAGCCGTATTGGCCACTTGGCGAAAAACCTGGCAAATTTGGATTTAGGGAAATGGGAATTAGAATTGAATTACCTGGAAACTATAGGATGATTCCAGCGCCTCATTTTGTACAGCCATCACCACCTTAAATTTGAGGACAATTTTATTTGGAATTGGAATAAATTATGTCCAAAAATGGAGATAATTTTGATAGACAGAAATTCGGTTATTTATCATCTTTCGTAATTAATTATTTGGCAATTAGAAATAGATATGAAAATTTATTATTAATTGACTTCAATCCCAATCCAACTTCAGTGAAAAGAACCCAATTCCAATTGTGATAATGTCTAAGGGTCTTTCCAATTTGTCTTACCGTACATATACTTTTTTCCTAATTACTCCGTCACCCTATCAATCAAATATTGCCTCAATCTCCCTTTTCTAAAACCCACTCTTTTGTCTTTTCCCCACAAAATAGTCACTTTTCCATCTCTTTTGCGATGTTTTGTTATTATATTTTCCCACACAATTATTTAGGCTTAGGCCTCCGGCGAAGGTCCGGGGTGAGATTCTAGGAGTTTAGGACCAGCCCTCGCCCTAAATAACTAGCCCAGATTAGGTCCAATTCCAACCATTTGTGGAATATTTCCAATGGCAAAAATGACACAAATGGCCACCATCAATGCGGTCAGCTTCTTCTCCGTGAATGAACGCATCAATGTGTTCAGTTGATCCTTCCGGCTTCGATCAATGTGCGGTGGCGATATTCGTTTGAGTGTATTCTGATGTTGGCCATTCATTGGATTTTGTTGTTGCTGTTTTTCGCCAGATGCCTCCGAAGTTGCTGTTGTGACCATGCTAACCCTTTTGATCAATAAACGACGTTTTCGCTGTAAATAATTTTTTTTCCATAAATATTTTTGTGCTACTTTTTAATAAAATTTTGATCCCAAAAATCAAAATTCATTTTATGGGAAATTGGGACCAAAAATAAATTCAAATTTAATTAATCCATTAATTGACATATGTTTTGGCTCTGATAAATAAATTTAATAATATTATTTGGTCATTTGATTTTTTGGCAAAAATGGAGCGAAAATTAATTTAATATTTTTGCCCAATTTTGGTATTTGCCTTTGCCATTTGTAAATGCCTGGCAATGACGGCATTCAGGAAAATGAGCAAAAGAACACAAAAGAAGCGCAACAATTCGCGGCCCATTTTATAATAATTATAAAGGGCAAAGAATGGATCACGGCAAAGCAATGCCCGATTATTGAATTTGCCACGGGACCAATGCAGGCAATGGCCACCTCCGCCGCTGCCCTCAATATCTTCAATTGCTAAAAATGGAATTATTTCAATTTTTGGAATTTAAATTGGTTTCATTCTTCCTTTAATCCCAGTTCATATTCCCACCTTTTTCCTCCTCAACTTCATCTCCTCCATTCGTTGAATATTCGGCGCATTTTGCCTGCCATTGAAGTGCCATTGGTGTATGCAAAATGATGGCACCCAACAAAGCCATGCCAATCTTCACCAAAACAGTGTTCTCAATGCTCAGAAGGCGAGCACCCGTCGACAATGGTTTCCGGATTAGAAGGAATCTGAAAGGAATTTAAAATATTTTGGCCAAAAACCTTCATTTTTGTGAATTTACCCTAAAATTGTTTTATTTATTTAAATGCCATCATCCATTAATTTATTCCAAATTTACTTCCAAACCAAATCCAAATTGTCTTTTTGGTCCCAGTCCAATTTTCATTTAATTTGGGTGGACTTTAATCCCTCTTTTCATTCCAATCCTTTCATTCATTTAATCATTTCCCCTAATTTTCCCACCAGTGCAAAAATTGGTCTGTGTTCATCCCAAAAAAAACATTTTCGCCTATTTCCCTCATATTTGCCTTTTCCATGGCTCTAAATTGCTTTTTGGCCATTTCCCCTGGTGAATGGGTTGTTTTGCACGGCAAAAAGTGCCAACAAAATAAATTGGCATGGAAAATTGCCAAAATGGAATGGAATTGAATGGATGGGATGGGATGGGTCTACCAAAAATGGATGCATACAATGAGTAAAATTTGCCATTTTTGCATTGTTTTGAAGGTCAAATATGGACAAAAATGGAATGAAATATTCAAATCGTATAGATGAACACATTTCTCTTGTAAAACATTTCAATCAAACCATGTTTAGTTTAATATTTGTTAAATCATGTTTTGAAACTAGTTTTTGGTTTATTGGTTTAATTTTTGAAGATTGAGTTTGGTTTTCAATGAATTAAGACAGTCTATCTTTAAAATGAGAATGAATATGAATTGGATTCCCTTTCCCTCCATTTAATAAAAGGTAAATTTGTGCGCAATTTATGACTCCAAATTTTGTACCTTTCAATGGTCAAAAGGACGGCACAATATAGTCCGGCAACCAGGAATGAATTAATCAAAACATCCTGCACCCAAACTTCATAAAAAATGACCGCATCCATTTCAATTTGCAATGCTTCCAATGTGAAAAGGAGCAAAATGGCCACAAGGCTAATCTGCAAAAATGGAACATTCATTTCAAATAATTCGAGGGAATGCCCTCAAAAAATAATTTAAAAATTAAAACACTTCCAGGGTCTTCTTCTCCATTTTGTTTGCGTCATATCCGCCAACAATTTTTGGTCCATTATTTTTAAAAGTTCCATTTTCCCAAAACAATTTAACCTAAATTCCTTTTTTCCCATTCCCATAAGAAATTTAATCCATTTTAACTTTTTCGGTAAATTTCCCCTCATTGTTTTTTGACCGACCAAATCGAACAATGCCAACGCCCGAATGAACATAAATGGCACATTCCGAAGGGATGGACTCCGTAATGTAACCAAATTCAGAATGTTGCCAGCGACACCCAATGCCGAAATGACCACCTGCCAAAATTTGGATCGGATAATTTGAATTTTGCCAATTTAATTTTGAAAGAAAAGAGAATTCCCCGAAGATTTTCAAATTTATTTTTGAACATTTTTTGCCAAAAGTATATTTATGGATTAAAGGGTTTCAATGCCGTGGCACGCTGATCCAAAAAATGTCAATCCCAAAAAATGTCAATGACCATAAATCCCAAAAAATGTCAACCCAGCCAAAATCCCAAAAAATGTCAACTCCCATAAAACCCAAAAAATGGCAATAAAAATCCCAAAAAATGTCAACCCAGCCAAAATCCCAAAAAATGTCAATCCCAAAAAATGTCAACTCCCAAAAAATGTCAATCCAGCCAAAATCCCAAAAAATGGCAATAAAAAGGCGATATAGGCGTAGGGGGATTAAGAAGGATTTAAGGGGATTAAGCCGGATTTTGCCCCGAAATGGATAGGAAATGGCCCGGAGAGGTCGGAAATGTTGGCCGAAGGACATAAGAATGCGCGGGATATATCTGGATTTAGGGGGATTAAGAAGGATTTAAGGGGATTAAGCCGGATTTTTCCCCGAAATGGATAGGAAATGGCCTGGAGAGGTCGGAAATGTTGGCCGAAGGCCATAAGAATGCGCGGGATATATCCGGATTTAGGGGGATTAAGGTGGATATAGGGGGATTAAGCCGGATTAAGCCCCAAAATTGATGGAAAATGGTCTGGAAGGCTACCGGAAAGTCGGGAAGTGTAATAGAGGCCAGGAGAATGCGCGGGATAAAGCCAAATATAGGGGGATTAAGCCTGATTAAGCATAATTAGGGGCTAGGGATTAGGGTTAGGGATTCGGAGCATAGGATTCGCGCCCCGGAAGCAAAACAGCCAAAATCAGTACTCGTGCCCATCTATTTCAAGGCTTAATCCGACTTAATCCCCTTATATCCACCTTAATCCCTCTATATCCACCTTAATCCCACTATATCCGGCTATATCCCGCGCACCCTCAAGCACTTCCCCGACCTCCCACTGTCCCTCCGGGCCATTTCCCATCAATTTCGGGGCTTAATCCGACTTAATCCCCTTATATCCACCTTAATCCCCCTATATCCGGCAATCAGATTATAAATTTCTAAAATCTGGCACTAGAATTGGATTCAGGATGGCCGAAAACAATGAAGTAAATGAAATTGGCCTTAATAGCCCCAGGAAATAAATATTGACATTTTTTGGGATTTTGGCTGGGTTGACATTTTTTGGGATTTTGGCTGAATTGACATTTTTTGGGAGTTGACATTTTTTGGGATTGACATTTTTTGGGATTTATGGGAATTGCCATTTTTTGGGATTGACATTATTTGGGGCTATCGCCGTGGCATTTATATCGAAAGATGTTAATAAAATTGAGAGAGAATTTATGACTGAATTGTCCGAAATAAACAAATGCCAAATTGACCCATTGAAATAATAAACGACGTACAATAATTGTCCGGAATGTTGATTTAAGCCGGAAAAGGGCGGCCTCCGCCGCTGGATCCGCCGTCCCATTTGTGCTACTTTTGATTTGGCAAAATGAATCCAGGCCTCCCATTTTGTGATGGGTTTAATGGAAAATGGAATCGAATTGAATGGAATCTGAATGAATGGAAAAATGTGTGCTGGGCAAAAGTTTTTTGGGCAAAATGGGAAAGAGGGGTTTATGTGGCCCAAACTCAATTAGTTCGGCGGGGGACCGAATCCATCGAGAGGAGTGGAATGGGAATGGACGGACGGGATTGGGGCGGAAACACAGATTGGAATGGGGAAATGTGCCAAAAGGGAGGAAGGAGGTGGGATGGGAGGGGCGAAATGGGAGGAAGCCAAGGGCAATTTCTCATGAAGGGAATTTGAAGGGCAGGAAATAATGGATGGAAATGGGAGGGGAAGGGCACAAAATCCGAATGAAGAATGGAGGAATATTGTAGGCGGGGATATGGGAAAATTGATGGATTTGATCATTGGATTTTGGCCAGGGAAGTTGGATTCGGTTGGCCGGAATTCACGAGGCAAAAATGTTGAAATGAAAGGGAGGAAATGAAATTTGGCCAAACAAATTTTGAACAACATTCAAAAGAGAGGAGGAGGATCGATTGGGGGTAAAGTACAAAGATGAAATCATTTTTGGGGGAAATGGCCAAGGAAAAATAAAATTCTAAAAGGGAAGGGCAATTTATTGAAGAATTATGCCAAGGGGAATTTAGAATATTTGGGAATTTTTGGCCATTGTTTTTGGATTATCATTTTGTGGGATTATTCCATAATTTTGATAGAGGATAAACTATTATTAAAATATTAGGTAAATTATTTTATTTTTAACAATTTTTAACTCATCCAAAAGTACTCTGCCTCTTTTTGGTCCTTTAATGTCCATCCAAAAAAGGCCAAAAACACCCATAAAAATGTTTGGGAGGGCGCCAATAAATGAAAAAGGGGAACCGAAATTTGAGGAGGAACAAAAATTAAACTGCGCTTTTCGGACATAAAATTGGCACAAAATGAGGGGGAAAGATGGGAAAGAGTGGGGCATTGTGCCATAAAATGATGAAGGGCCATTTGGAAAGGTGGGGCCAAATGGGGATGTTTGGCCTTCCCCCGCCCCAAAAAAGGCTAAATTGACGAACCAGCTGGCCGGAATAAAAGAAAGGAATACATTTCCTTTTGACGGGGATGTTGCAATTTGGAAGGAAATTGCGCCCGAAAAAGTGGCGCCAAATTTATGCCAAAAATTTAATTGGCCAATTGGTTAAAAGGCAGACATTTTTTGTAAAATTGATAAAAAAATTCTGAAGTATATTATTTTGTAGAGTGAAATTTTTGTTTGAATATTTTTTCGAACTTTATAGAAATGGGATAATTGGAATAATCAAATTTTGTTGATGAATTGCAAACAACTTTTGCCACAAATTTGCCACTCACTTATTAGTGACGGCATAAAAACAAAATATTTGCATATTTTTGCGCAAAAATTTGTCCTTCATTTATTAAATTCATTATATTTCCCACATTTCCGGTTGACAATTTGAGGAAGGCGACATTTTCCTTCCATTCTGCTTTTTTGTTTTGTTTTTTATGCCACCTTAAAATTGGCCCAATTCTTCGGCCCTTTCAAGCGCAAATGAACGATGACAATTATGAATGAATGAATTGGGGCAGACGGTGGCCCCAAATTGGCCCATTTTGTGGATGGATTGCCATTCAAGAAGAAGAAGGTGGTGATGGGATAGATAATTTTACTAACATTTCTAATTGAGGAAAGGATTCGAGGAAAAGGGCCGGGGTAAAATGTTTGTGCCTAAAATGGGTACGAAAGAGGAGATGTGAAGATTGGCCATAAAATGAAAAAAGGCGTCAAAGATGCGTTTATTTTGGATGGATGGATTGGATGTGGCCAAAATGAATTTGAAAGGCCAAACCCACCCCCCTTTCTCCGTTTGATGAAAGGGAAATTGGCACAAAAATGGAATGAATAAAGGGAATGAGTTGAAATTGCTTTTCGGAATTGAAAAATATTTTATTTGCGATGGGAAAAGTCCATTTTTGGGTGGGCACAAAACATGGAAGGAGAAGTCATTTTGGATGAAGGAATGGAATTTGAATTGGCCTGGGAAAATATTCAAAATTTATTGATGAGTGCCAAAAGAAAGATTCATTCGTTCATTCGTTTTTGGAGGCAAATTCCGCAACAATTTTTAGTATGATATATTTTATGACATTTTTGTAGTAATTTTCTGTCCAAAAATGTGGGAAATTGATTCCAAATTTTCACATTCATAAAATGCAAATTTATTCAAACTCTGATTCAACTTAAGACAGCCTTTTTAATGCCAAAATGAATCAAATTAAATGTGGCAAAATTGTGTTTGATTTTGCCATTAATTTTGTGGCCATTTGTGTCGGAAATGAAATTGTAGGAGGGACCAAAGAGTTGTAGAAATATTCCAAAAAATGGAAACAATATTTTACAATTTATTTTGTGGCAAAATTCATCAAAACTAATTACGAAATTATTTTATAAAATTAAATGAATAACTCAAAAATGGAAAGTGTCAAAAGAATGCCTCAGGACAAAATGAGAGAAAAATTGTTTTTTTTTCCGCAAGAAAATAAACAAAAAAGAGAGCAAAGATTGGAAATAAAAAATAACCATTTGTGGAATGAGGAAGAATTTAGGGCCAAAAATGCTTTATTAGATTTCGATTCCAAAACAAATTCCTCAAAAAATGCCATAATTCACGGATTGAATTTGATTAAAATTTTTGTGGTAAATTTGAGTGGATTTTAATTTGAAGTTTATAATTTGATTTATTGGTCACAAATTGGCCCAAGTCAATAAAAATTGGCCGTGATTGTGCCCTCAATGCATTTCTGATGGACACAGGGACAGGAAAATGCTCTCTGCTGCTACCGTATTTTCTACCCTTCTTTTAATCAACGAATCAGCATTCAATGTGCGATGTGCCTTAAAGGCATTGTCATTTCCATTGATCCTTTGTTTGCGGGGATATGTTTTTAAACGACTTTAACTCATCAATGGATGAACCGATTGAATGGTTTTTGGTATATTTTGATAGAGAGGAGGATAATGTATAATGTTCTAATATAAACAATATATTCCATAATTCTTTTAATCGAACAAATTATTGGGATTTAAATGATTGGCAAAAATTGGTTTTAAAATTGCAAATTGACATATATTTAGTCTTTTTCATGCAATTGCAGAGAAAATATGTTTGGAAGTGGTTAAAGACAGCATAAAATCTAATGGTCGAGAAATTTTCAATACCGCTATTTCGGTAACTGATTCTTTTGGCCATGGGATTTGAATGAAGAATAATGGGAGAGTGAGGGAACAATTGGGAAAAAGTAGCAAAAGAAAATGGCATAAAATGAATGGAAATTGAATGGAATTTGGAAACAATGAATTTGGGAAAGGCCAAATTTAGTATTGCGCATTCCTTGCCAAAAAAAGGTACAAAATTGGCTTTGCAATAAAAGAAAAAATGGGACAAAAAGAAAGCACAAAAATGTGAATAAAAATGAGGGGGGGGGGGGGGGGGGGAAATGGGCACACGAAACAAATAAAAAATGCAAATTGGATTTGGGGGAGGGAAATGGAATAAATTCAATATTACCTATTTAACATTTTTGGCGGCTATTGGAAAATGATAAAATCATTGGAAAATGCCATAATAAAAAATGTTAATTGGTAAAAAAATAGTTGAAAATGGGAAAAATGGACATCAGCATTGAAAATGAAGCATTAAAATGGTTGAATGAATAATTTTGGACAAAAAATTTGGGAAAAGCCAAAAAAGGAGACGAAAAAGTGTGAAAAGGGGGAACGGAAATTGGCAACAAAAAAATGACGAAATTGAAGTGGATAAGTGGCCCTCAAATAAGTGGGGGGATTTGTGGGTGGGGAGGAAGCCGTCATATCCCCTCAAAAATGGCCACCAAAAAATGTAGGAAATAGTTGGGAGAAAAGGAATTTGCTGGCGGTAGATAAAAAAGTTGACTGGGCCGCAAAGGGCATTTATGCAAATTTATTGGCATTTTCCACTATGGAATGTTGGGCATGGGAATTTGGGTAAAATAGATGGAATTTAGGACACAGATGGGAATGGGAATAAAATAAATAAATTAAAACAATTTAGAATTCATTTATGGTGAAAATTTAGTGCAATCATTCAGTGGAATTTAGCCAATTTTATTGGCTACTTTTTGGAGGCCAAATTTTGCACGAAATATTTCCCTGAATTTTGTGAAATAGACCAAAGAATGATTGAATTTTAAAATGACATTTTTCCGCTCCCGCTAATCCGATTAATTGACGATCGGCCTAATCCAATCGGGAAAAAATATTTTCGGTTGCAAAAAATATTGAGAGAAAATGAATTGATGAATTGGAATTGAATGAATGAATTAGAAATGGAATGGAAATTGAATGGATTGTTGTTGATTTTGTGATGGATGAATGAACTGAACATTGAATATTTTATTTGTTCATTAATTCCGCCGCTGGTTGGGGGTTCCAATTTCCTGTGGGCCCAAAATTTCCATTGTCCTTCATTTCCCCAAAAATCCGAATTCCCACTCCAAATCTTCATTCAATTCAATGCCATCTTCCCTCCTCCGCATCATCAATTGAATGCCATAGAACTTCTTGAACTATGAAGTGGACCATTTGAATAATGGAATGTGAATTGATGATTGACGAACAGTTATTTTTGATCATCTTTTTTGAGAAAAAAAAACTTAGAATTTTTATTAAGTATTATTTAGTGGGTTTTATTAAGTGGAAAATATTTGGATAAAATAATTCGCAAATTGGATGAATAGATTGGATTTATACATTAATTAAATTATATGAACAGAATATTTTAATGAAAAGTGGGATGGATTAAATTAATTTGTAGGCCAAAATTTGATTAAAAAAACATGGATTCGAATTTCCATTCCAATGAATTATTCTTAAATTCATTCAAAGCCATTCCGCATATTCATTTTTGGGCTTTCATCCAAATTATTTTCGCCAATTTTCGGTTCAATGCCCAAATAAAAAAGTTCAATGCACAACACAATTCCCCTCACCCACTCCCATTGATTCTCATCATTTTTAGCCGCAGGGATGAATTCAAATTAAATTGGAAAATTCTAAATTGATTGTAAATATTTTTCAAAAAATTATCAATAAAATTCCGAAAATTTAGATGGAATTTATTTAAAATTTTGAGGACATTATTCTCAATATTTCATCATTGTCATTCATTCAATTGGTTAATCGATGATTTAATTCAAATTGTTTGCATTGGCATGCGCAGTGATTGCGGCACTCACTCGATTATTATTTGCCGAATTTGTTGCAATCGAAATAATTGAATTTTCACCAAATATTTTCTTGCAAAATATTTTACTCTCCATTCGAATTGTTGGATTTAGTAACAAATAAATGACCGGAGGAAAACCTTTAAATGAAAATAAAATGGAATATTTTTATGGGGAAACCATGAATATGAATCCAAGAGAAATGGGCAATCAACATTAGGGCCTCAGGGGCACTGACATATTGCATATAAATATAAATGGAACTGGCCACGGTGTTCAGTGCACTGATGGCAAATACTTGGAGGAAAACCTACCCGATCAATATTTCAATGTTTTTAGACACTAAATTTTGGCTTAACCCACCGAATTCATCATGGACCATGCAGAATGGCCTCCATCGCCAAATGAGCGAATTTTGAGGAGCATAATGGCCAAAAAGATGACATAAATGATTGGATTGGCGATGGCAATGAAAATGTTATGGGCAGTGTGCAAAAAATTGACATACTTAACAAAAATAGACAATGAAAAGGAAAGGAAGAATGAGAATATAATATAAGTGTCAAAGCCAAAAATGCCTAAGGAAGGGCCTTTCCTGTTTGTCCTACTGTACCCCAACTTTTTATCTAATCATCCTGTCACCCTATCAATCAAATATTGCCTCAATCTCTGCCTTTTTAAATCCGCTCATTTCCCCACTAAAAGTTCGCTTTTCTATCACTTTTTGCGACATTCGTTAATCACCATTTTTCCGCGTAACAAATAAATTTATTTAATAAAGTCGAACCAAACTAATTCCTATCTCATCAGTCATTGGGCCAATAGAGTCTGATCCCCGGCGAAAGCCCGAGCCCGTTCTGGCCCCAAACAATTTTAGCTCTAGATCTTTAACCAAGATTACAAATAAAAGAAATAATATTGATTTGAATTAAAATCGGTGGATCATAGGCAATAATCATTTTAATATAGGAATATTCACAATAATTTCAATAACTAACCACTCCCTCAGTGTCCTCAATATATCCAATATACGGATTGAAAAACCAAATTGAATTGCTATAGACCGCGGGCATTGAAAACATCAAATTCCGAAGGCCATAAATGCTGGGAATGGCCAACCAAATTAAAATACGACGACCTGAAAATTAGATGATCAAATTTGGGGCATAATTAGCAATATTTTTGTTGGGACAATAAACAAAATTAATCTCACGAAAGTGAACTATAATTCTTTGTAAATAATTGACCCTAATTAATTTGATCTACAAATTATTAAAAATAAAATTATCGAACCAGTAAATAAAATTGCGGAATATTTTGGCGAAAGAACATCAATGCATCGATTCAAAGCCAAAATCAAATCGGCCGTCGATTCCATTGTCCACAAAACTGTTTTCATAAATTAATTAATTTTTGCGTTTTTGGGAACACTTTTTGTGGACCTTCACAGGCCAGGACACCGACCACATAAATGAACATTGGATGGGAGCAGAAAACAACACCATTCAGCGCAAAATATCCATGCAAAGGGCCAATAATCCAAAGAATGGCCAAATCGCAAATGCTGATGAAGAGGAGGATGGCATAGCAGGGATTGGCCCAAATGGCATGCTTCCAAATGCCATACAAACATGGAATGTACAAAAACTGTGACAGATGGAAATAAAATTAGAAAGAAAGATGCATTCATAACAAATTTGCCATAATTTAAAGGGTATAATAAATAAGCAGATGTATGGCTTTAATGTTTAATCTAATTAATTAATACATGGAGCTGTATTTGCCCATTTAAAAACATGTGTCGATTTGCGGCCCTATCAAAAACGATAACTAATATAACTATAAAATGTAAAATTTAGGACGAAAAAGGATTCAGAAGATGAGTCTTTGGAATTAGGATTTAGGTTAGGCTTCAGAACTCGGAGGATGGATATTGGGCTACAAATCTCTTTTTTGAAAAGGGCCACAAATTTTCAGTTAACCTTTCAAAATTTCTTTGGTTTTTTTTCAAACAAATATGTAGAATTCGTTAATGGGATGTTCAAAATTTAGAGTGGATAATTCCGTATCCTATCCATTACACCTATATTTAGAGTAGCATTTATGGAATTCTTTGATTTAATTCATTTCATCCAAACAAACAAACATAATAAATTGCACTCAACAAAATGAGGGCATATCCTTCCAATGGATGTTGCCGTTGTTCCAAGGGAATTTGGTCAATTTTGACTCGAGAACAATTGTAAAGTCTTTGGAATTCGGAATGCCGAAAAATGGGAAGTTCCATGTGGGAAAATTGTAATGGAATGAATTGAACAGTTGAACGGATTTGCCAACTTCCTAATTAGGATGGAATTTGGATTGAATGATTCAAACAAAAACAAATAAATTGAACTTCAGGGAATATTCAGGAGAGCATTTTGCCCTGAGGGAATATCTCTTTCTCTTCTCTAATTGGCTAAAAACAATAAAAAAACATTTAAAAATGGAAAATAATTCTTTTTATTAACTTTGATGCCCATTCCGAATTAATGCCAAAAAATAATTTTATAACTAAATTCAAAATTCATCCATCTTATTTTCATCTTTCCTTCAAATTCAATTCCACCAAAATCCATTTGCATGTTTCCATTTCACAATTGTCCAATTGCGGCAAGCACTGGTTGCAGTGCTTGTGATGAGCCATAAATATTTACGCCTTTGATTTCTGTTATATTGCCCTTAACGAAAATGATTATAGTATTTATTTTTTATAATGATCCAATATCCCTATCCCTACTATATTCCCATAGTAATTTGAATAAAAGGCCACAAGGATATTTTTAATTTTTGATAATCGTTTAAGCCTTTGGATTTAAAATTGTCCCAAATTTTTATTTTAATCAAAGGATTTAGAGTCCATTCAATTATTTCCCCTTTTACCGTAAATGTTGCCTCCATTGATGAGCAATTTTGGTGATGTTGTTCTGGCACAAAAATGTTGATGGCTTTGATTATACCGCCCTGACATGAAATATACAAAATAACCAATTTTTTTGTTTATTTTTACCTTTTCCTTCATCTCCTTTTCTGTCGCAGTAAACTTCATCTGAAAAAATTAGAATAATATAATATTTTTAATTAATTTTTAATGATTTTACTGGAATTGCTGGACGAGAAGCAAATGAATTCGCTAATTCTTGAAGTTGTTCGGGAGTTGGTGTTGGCGCAATTTGCTGATATTGGCCACAGAAAGGTGGAGGAGTGGTGGAGCTTTGAAGGAATGGCGGGATGCCATTTTGATGAAAGAATTGTGGAAGTGGATTACCACTCATTTTAATTCAATTCAAAATTTAGAATATATTCTTGATTAATCTGTAAATTTTAGAAAGTGGATTTGGCCAAATATTTGTTTTGGTAAAAACTTTGCGGAGGAAAGAAGAAACAATTTCCCACTTGGATATTGGGCATACTTTTACCCTTTTCTTTATCTCCGTTTTTGAACCTGCTCAATTGAAGGGTGGAATTGGCCAACGAATGATCGCCGATGGTTTTATTCCTAGGCCAAACCAACACCTTTTTCTCTTCGGCCAACCCACATTTCCCTCTTTGTTTGGAGCAAAACAACACATTTGACCTTTTTGTGATTCCACCAAAACATTTATACCAATATTAGAGGGGGGGGGGGGGGGGGGCGGGGGGAATGGATTATGCATAAAAAGATGAATTAATTCAATCGAAGGGGCAGGTAAACCTATTCCTTCAGAGGAAATAACATCCCTTTGTTTGGAGGAATATCCGCAAAAATGATAAAACTGAATATGAACAAAATTTAAAATCAAAAAGGGCAAATATTCCTCTTTCCAATAGAAAATTGACCCAATTCCCATTGGAATTGGAATTGGCAAATGAATATGGGGAATATTTTATTATCTGAGAAAATGATGACCAAAATGGACGGACTGTATGGAAATGACGACCTCTTTTTTCATTCATTCAAACAAACAAAGAATTTACATAGTCGCCGATAAGCAAAATCTGAATGAGAAAATAATATAAAATTTGATCAAATTTCCTCAAGAAAATTTCATTTTTTTCCCTTCAATTTTTCCATTCCAATTTGCCCGAAGGCAAATCACATTCAAATGGATAATTGAATTTTGTTTTAAAGGTTCAAAATTCAAAAATCGTTTCTCTTCTTTGAATTGAATTGATCGAATCATCGGCGACTGAATCGTCCCGCCCAAATTTAACTCAAATTTTGTTTCCATTTTTGTTGACAGTTTTGGAAATTGCAAATTAACCTTTAAACCTAACACAAAAATCCACGCCCAATAAATTTAATTTGAGTATTTTTTTGGATTTTGTGATTTAAGTCTTATTTTGGAAACAAAATTTGTAATTAATTTTTGTTTACACCATTGTCAATTTAAATGTTCTGATGACCTAATTTGTTTGTCAGCCGGATAAATTTTGTTGTTCAGACGTCGGCCATTTAAAAAAACAATTCAATTTTTCACCGGAAATTGTCAAATTTTGATTGTGCTGCCTTCCACGGGTATCGCCAATTTTTTGCTGAATTTTGATTGAAAATTTGCGCACGAAAAAGGCGCAAACTTGATTGATGTCCCTCCTCCCAATGCCACGAAGAGCACAAAAAACGAACTGAACCAAACATTTTCGAGAGGAGAGAGGTGTTTGGCTGCAATTCAAACTCCAAATTTGCAGCTGCGCGAGAATTGGCCCTTTAAAAGGTGAAACCATTTTCCTACATTTTCACTATTCCCAACTGTCATTTTAATTTTGCATTCATTTTGCCCTATAAGTCAATAAATTTTCTCTAATCACTCAAAATTATATGATTAATAAAATAATTTTAATTTAAGTTTAGATTGTCCAATAATAATAATAATATGTCCATCCTTTCATCATTCCTCCTTTCAACGATCTCAATTTGCCTTATTTTGACCCTCCATTTCCATTCATCAATTTGTTTTGACATCGACCAGGTCAATTCAAAAATTAAACCAATTCAAAATGTAAAATTCCTCCAACAATTTCAGTCATCAAATTTTAGCCTCCACCGTTTTCGGCGTTCATTTGAAGGCCTCCAGGACAATTGTTATGAAAAATGTTCCCAAAAATATCCAAGGGAAATTGGGGCATTCGCATTTGCCCTTGGCATAATGAGTGGCCAACATGAAGGCCATTTTTGGGATTGTTTTGCCAAATGTGTTTGTGTGGATCCGGTGCCGGCAAAAAAGGGAGGGGCAGGTGGAATAAAATGCCCCAGGAGTTGATGATTTGAATTAAATTGAATTAATAAATTGCATTGATTTAATATTCATTTTTGATTATTTTAATATATTTTCATTGATGTAATCATGTAATAAAGCAGAAATAAAACTTAAAGAAATCTAAGTTTTAGCTAATTTTATTTTCCCCAAACAACTGAAGTCATGATTTGTTGATTCATTGTGGCAATTTTTTGTTTATTCCTCTCTGTTAATGCTTTTATTCCAAAATTTTTCAATATGATATCAAATTCGAAAACAATTTATTGCATCCAAAGTTGTTAAAGTTGTGCTATATGAAATGTGATTGTATCCAAATTTTTAATTGTTAAAAATTAAAATTTCTTAATGGACTTTTAACTGTGGCATTTGATTCTTAATTTCTCGTTTTATTCCTTATTAATTTAATGATTCACAAAATAATTTTTACCCAATTTAATAGAGAATTTTCCGCTCTATTAAATCATACCAAAACCATCAAAATCAGTTTGCCCATTGCTGAAATATAAACTGAAAATATATTATTAATGTGAATGTTTATTGCCTACTGTATTAAAGAAAAGATAGCAAATGTTGAAATGAAATGAAATGCCTTTAGGGCACATTGAATGCGCTGCCTCATTGATTAGGGAAAGGAAAAATACGGTAGCAGGAGCTCTTCACCGTTCATAATTGGAAATGGAGGGCTCATTCTATAAATTCATAATGAAAAATAAATTTAATATTAAAAAGGCTAAAAATTACATTTATAAAGGAAGGATAATGAATTTCCTATGATTCATTCTTTGTTGCCAATCTAATTTTGCTGCTTAAATTGATTTCTGTGTGATTAAATTTATTCGCCATTCAAACAAAAGGGTTAGCCACAAATTTAGCCGCTGGAAATCCCAAAAATCTAACTAATTTATTTAATTCCCCATCTCTTTTTCTTAACCAAAATTTCATTCTTTCGAAATTCTCACTCATCCACTCAATCATTTTTCACATGATTGGTTTGGAAAATCCATTGAAAATGTTTTTGTCATCCTTTTTCCCTTTCGATGGATTGTTTTTCGCCCTTTCCCAATTGGAACTTTGAATGAATGTGAAGGCGGAAGAAGCTTTTTGGAACGGATTTATGGGGGAATGGGAGAAAACAGCTGTTTGGATGGAGGATGAAATTGAACGGTAAAAATGGGAGGGATGGAACGGCATGTGGTGCCGAAAAAAGTGTGGGCGAAAAAGAGAATGGAATGGGACGATCAATCAACTTTTGGCGGAATCTTTTTTGGCCGAATGAATGGGCCAAATGCAAAGGAAAGGAGGACATTTTCATTCATTCCACTGTTTCATCATTTTTGAAGCCAATTGCCCTCAAAATCCACCTGAAAATATTTCCTCATTTTTTTTAAGATTTCGAAAACAAAATATTAATAATCCAAAATGGCAATTGATCCAAATTTGAAAGAATCCAATGAAGCAAATCCAGCCGAAGTGATTGTTCCCCAACCTTTGGCACAACCCGAAGTGGGGGGCATTCAAAATGGGGCGGGCAATCCGGATGAATTCCCCACATTGGTTGCCCTGAAAAGTGCCATTGGCCAAATTGGCGAGGCAATGGCCGAACTTGGTTTGGTTGAAATGAATTTTAATTGAATAAAGTTGAATAATTTTAGCGGAAACATCGACCCAAGGATTCAGACAAGGAGAAGCCGCTGGTGAAGCAGCCGTCGAACAAAAATTGGAGCCAAATGGAACGAATGAAGTGGAAATGAAAATGGGAGAAGGAAATAATGAAAAACAGAAAATTGTGGAACAACAAAATGTGGCAGAAAATGAACAGAAAAATGATGAAAAGGAAAAAGAAGTGAAAAATGAATAAAAATTGTAATTATTTATTAATTTAGGTGAAAATTGAAGAAAAAACAATGGAATCTGCAGCTCCAGAATCTGCTGAAAATTTTGATGGACCACAGCCACAATGTCCACCAGTGAATGAAGAAAATGGGGAAATAGGCAAAATGGAGTCGGAAAATATTGGAGAAGCAAAATTGGAGCCTGAAAATGTCGAAGGGGCAAAATTGGAATCGGAAAATGCGGCAAAAATTGAAGAAAATCAAAATGAAATGAAAATGGAAACAAATGAAGAAAAGGCAAATGAATCAACAAAAGAGGAGGAGAAAGTGGCCAAATTGGAATCCGAAAATGTTGAAGAGGCAAAAATGGTGGCAGAAAATGCGCCAGAAATTGAAGGAAAACAAAATGAAGAGAAGTCAAATGAATCACAAATTGTGGCATTGGCACAATCAGCACCAGAGGAGCCAAAAGAAGAGGAAAAAGTGGTGAATGAAACGGAAGGAGTTAGTTTTAATGAAATTGAAAAAAATAGTATGTGTTGAATTAATTTTCAGCCACCAAAAACAGAAGAAATTGAAGAGAATGTGGCATTGGCTGCCACAAATGAAATTGGATTGGTCACTGTGGACGGGGAACAAAGCCAAAAAGTGGAAGAGGAATCGAGCACAGGTAAATTGATGAAATGGAATTATTTATATTGAAAAATGTCCTAAAAAGGAGGGAAAAATTCACAAATTAAATGGAAATTGATGCAAAAATTATAGAACAATATATATAAAAAAATGGAGAATTTTCTGCTCTATCAAACCTATAAAAATCGTTAATAAAGGTTGGAAATTGAAATTATTAGTGTACAAAGATTGCTCCATATTTGACTGGGTGTACTATACTCAAAAGCAAAGGAAATGTAGAGGGAGAACGGAGAATATGGGAGCTGAATGAAGAAGCCTCAAGGCATTCCTGCTGATGAGTGCTGCTGCGAGAGTTTTCTGCTACCGTATTTTCCTTCCCTCCCCCTTCCT
The DNA here is from genome assembly GCA_030063045.1 of Pratylenchus scribneri. Classification (NCBI taxonomy): domain Eukaryota; kingdom Metazoa; phylum Nematoda; class Chromadorea; order Rhabditida; family Pratylenchidae; genus Pratylenchus; species Pratylenchus scribneri. Next base: position 1,863,695 of record JAQSEB010000033.1, read on the forward strand.
TCTAATCAATGAGTGAATTATTAAGCGGAATTGGTAAATTATTCACCAAAAATATAATGCAATTATTAAAGGAAAACCAAAAATTTATTTAACCATATAGCCATTATTGAGTTCAATTCATTTTAACATTGCTTTTTATTCCCTTTTTCTTCTGATCATGATTAAAATTGTAAAATAAGCAAGTTAACCAAATAAAAAAGATAATTTACTCCTAATAAATTGTCACTAAGACACGAATGAATGCCTAAATTTGATATGAAATTTCCTTGCTTTTTAAGCTGTTGTCTGTTTGGATGCCACCGAAACCAGTGCTGAACCAAAAGTTGGCACAAATGATGATGAGACCAAATCAACAGATGCGGAGAAGGGAAGCCAGGAATCAGCGAGTTTGGCTGAAGGCGAAGAATACGAAGAAATAGAAATTGAAGTGGAAGAGGATGAATCCGGCAGTCAGGCTGGATCGGAGACAACAAATGGCGAGAAGAAGCCGAAAAAGAAGAAGAAAATATTGAAAACAATCAAAAAGGCACCCGGCAAAATGGCATACGGTGGAATTTTGGACGGAAGAAATGAAATAATTAATACGCTTTTGTCAGGTGCCTGCTTTGCTGTTGGCGCAGTTTTGGGTGGCACAATGGTTGGAGGCCAAGCAGTCGGGAAAGGAGTGGTTGCCGGCGGCCAAGCGGTTGGCAAAGGTGTAGTTGCCGGTGGGCAGGCAGTTGGCCATGGTGTTCAAGCTGTTGGCCAAGGAGTTGTGACTGGGGCAAAGGCGGGCAAAGATGCGGTGGTGCAAGGAGTGAAAACGGGGGCTGGGGCAGTGGCACATGGGGCCGATAAAATTGGTGAATTCCATTTTAAAATTGACTATTTTACCCTCAATTTGAGCCCACGGAATTGAGGAAGCCCCCGCCGTGATTGCCTACGGCGCCTGTTTTGGTGTTGGCGCAGTTGTGGGCGGAACAGTTGCCGCCGGTCAAGCCGTTGGCCACGGAGTGAAAATTGGAGCAAAAGCTGTGGAAATGAAGGCCAAGGCTGGGGCCGAAGCGATCGCACATGGAGCCGAGAAAATTGGTAAATAATTATGAGGGAAATTTAAATAATTTTCCGATGAAACAATTTTAGCGGAAGGAACCAAAGAAATTGCAATTGGAACGGCAGTTTCGGCAGCACATGGAATTATGGCAGGCACAAAGGCAGGCGCGGATGTGACAAAGAAAATTGGTAAAATATAAATGAATCAAATGAAGGATTAGCCAAATTTGTCGCCGTAAATAAATCATCAAGAACCAGACTAATTTTACTGATTTTTATATCAAATTAAAGAGAAGACTTTTGGCTATCCATTAATATTAATTATATTTATATGTATTGACTCAGAAATTATGGAGTTGTGCTCAAAATAACCACTGACAAATTTGTTTATCCATTGTAAAGGTCATTTTATGTTTTTTTTCGGTATGTCTGCTTCAATTTTGAACCAATTAAAATAAAATGAATATTATTAGATAGCTAAAGTTTGCGCCATAATTTGACACTAAATTTAAAATTGGTTTACTTTTTGATGAGTTATTATAAATGGTGTAAAGTTGGTACCTTTCTTGATATGAAAGGGAGAATAAATTAATTCAATTGATTTAGCTGGTGGCACAAAACAATTGGCAATTGATGTGGCCGATGGGACGGCGAATGCCGCAAAAACTGCGATTGACACAACGTTGGGATTAAAATTTTGACGCAATAAATATTTCCATTTTAATATAGGAAAAGTGGAGCAATTGCGGTGGTTGAAGGAACGGCGAAAGGGGCAAAAGCAGTTGGCAAAGGAGTGGAGACCGGGGCGAAGGCAGTAGCAAAAGGGGCAGAAACTGGGGCTAAAGCAGTGGCAAAAGGAGCAGAAAAAGTTGGCCAAACTGTGGCGGATGGGGCCAAAACATCGGTGCGCAGTGCATTCGAAGCTGGATTGGATGGGGCCAAATTTGCGGGCTACAAAAAAGGTGGGAAATGGGCGCCAATGCCCAAACATTACCAATGGCATATTTATTTAGGGGAAATGTTTTAAATAATTTGATAATATTTTAAGCATTTGATTAATTAATTCTAATTTTTCGCAATTTAATATTGAAATTTTTCAGACAAATTGGCCATTGAAGGCGGTTCATTGGGCGATGAGGATGAGACGAACAGTATTTCTTCAAAATCATCCAAAAATTCGAAGGATTCATCAAAGTCGAAGCCGCCAAAAGAGGACAAAAAATCGAAGAAGAAAAAAGGGATAAAATCACAAAAATCGACGGATCAAAATTCTCAAGCGGATCAGCCAGAAACGGAGGAAAAGTCAATTGCGGAACAATCAATTGCGGAATAATTAAATAAAAAATAATAATATTTAAAATAAAAACAAATTTTAGTATGAATTATGAATATTTTTTTGGTGTCAATATTCGGTCCAAATTCTCCTCAATCAAAAATAATTATGTGCCATTTTTATGATATTTTTAATAAAAGATAAAATTTGAATCACACATATTTAACGGCCAAAGCAATGAAAATAATCATCTCTTTTTAAATGGATGATTTTAGGTATAAGTAAATTGACTTTAATTTGTTAAAAATCCGAAAAGAAATGAATGAGCATGTCACTCTTTTTTAAAGAGAAAATTCCCCCAGGGAAATTTGATTTTTGTGCCATTCGATTTGAAATACCATATTCTGTTAATTTATAGCTGGGAGGCAGGTATAAAATATTAAAAAAAGATGTGTTTTCGATTAAGGAAACAGATGGAATTAAATATTTGGAAAATAAGCGGGATTTGAATATTTTTATTAACAGCCAATTATTCATCATTTTGTTTAATTTATTCAGCAAAATTTGCCAGAAATGTTTATTTATTCATTGTTCATTAATTGTTGGAATTTGGCAGTCATCAATTCAATTTTTAATCATTCTTTAATTCATTTTAAAAAATCATTTCTTTCTTTTATTTTATGAATTGCCAATCATTCAAGTTGATTGGCCACGACTTTGACCTCCCTGCTGGTGTTGGCTTCCTCCTCCCTGGCTTTGTTGACCAACATTTGCCTCCTTGGGCTTGCTGTGAACGGCTCTAACAATTCTCTGTTGGCCAACGGCCTTCAAAAAGGGAATTATTCTCCTTATTTCTTCCCAAAAGGCATTTTCACCTGATGCTGTTGGCCACGTTGCCCTTGAACGCCTTGCTGTCCCTGATTTCCCTGTTGCCCCTGACTGAATTCCTTGTTGCCCTTGTCCTTGAGTTTCCCTCTTTTGTTGTTGTTTGCCCTGGCTACTTTGTTGGCCTTGAATTCCATGCTGGCCCTGAACTCCTTGTTGAGCTTCTCCTTGAGTTTCCCTCTTTTCTCTATTCTGTTGTTGTTTTCCCTGGGTACTTTGTTGGCCTCCTTGAATTCCCTTTTGCCCCTGAATTCCTTGTCCCTGGGTGTCACGTGTCTCTCGATTTTGTTGTTGATCTTGTTGGCCTTGAGCACTCTGCTGATTTCGTGCCCCCTGTTGGCTTTGCTGTCCTTGTTGTGTGCTTACGGCACGATTATTTCGCGACGTTTGTTGATCTGCTTGTTGTTGGCCTTGTTGGACTCCTTGGGATGTCTGCTAAAAATGCAAAAAAAACATTGGAAATATGCTCCAATAATTTGACCTGTTGTCCCTGAACTCCTTGTTGCCCTTGTCCTTGAGTTTCCCTCTTTTGTTGTTGTTTGCCCTGGCTACTTTGTTGGCCTTGAATTCCTTGCTGCCCCTGAACTCCTTGTTGTCCCCGGATGTCGCGTGTCTCTCGATTTTGCTGTTGATCCTGTTGACCAATTTGAGTCCCTTGTTGGCCCTAATTTTGGTTTTTATTCTAATTTAAAATGATTCATTCATTTCCAACCCGTTGTTGGCCACTTTGTTGATTTGATCGGGTCAAACGACCCTTTTGTGTGCCTTTTTGATTGGCACTTTGTTGGCCACTTTGTTGTTCAATTGCAAAAGTGGTGGCCAAAACCAAGGCAAGAAAGATAAGAATGCGCATTTTGTTGTACTTTTCGGGAATATTCGTTAATATTTTGGTAAATCTGCCCGCTCTGCCCACTTCTTTACCTCCATTTTATACCCAAAAACATCTCCCAAATCGTCATAGCATTTTAGCGCAAAATAAAAACAAATCCTTCGACTCTCAATTCAATTGTAAAGTGACCTTCGACTTTGGATCATTCACATTGTTGGTTGCTCATAAAATAGCCTTGGACCGGTTTGCAAGTCACTGGTTCCTGATATTTTCGAAAATAATTGCGCCAAATTTTGATGGCAAAACAAAACAAATTATCCATTCGACACAGCATCAAATTTGTCCTTGAAAATTGGCAAGTAAACAACAAAAAAAATTCACAGTGCATTTTGTTTTGGTTTCAATTAAAGTGCGTCCTTGAAATTGGGAATTCCCTCCCCCCCCCCCCTCCCACCCATATCCCTTCCATTCTACTAATGGTTTCAGCTGATTTTTGGCCATCTCATCAGTCAAAATCAAAACATAAACAACATAAAAATAAATCACCAAAAGTTGCCGAAATGAAATTAAAAATTTTCTATATATTTTATCAAACGAAAACACCAAATTCTCATCCATTTTAAATCCATTTTTGGTTCAAAACATTCAATGTATTTTGTAGAAATATAAATTCGGGCATCAAAGAACCTGCCAAAATAAATTCGTCGAATTTAAGAAAAAAGTGCATTAAATGTGAAAATTGTAGACTTTAAACTGGCCAATTTGGGAAAAAAAAAGGACAGAAAAGAAGAGATGGGGATGTTTGTGAAAGGGCAGACTATGTTTTCATATTTGAGAATTCGGCGAGCAAAAAAAACACATAAATAAAATTGAAAATGGTTGGACCATTCGATGGAAGAAGGGACCATATATTTTGTTCATTTCATTTGGCGAACTTATTGGACTTATGTGATTGAACAAATTGGAAATCGGCGAGGAGATAATCTTGTGACGAAAATGGCCAGTCCACATTGGGGCTATAAATATTCTCAAGTGGAATACCCAACAAAATTGATGCAACCAAATTAGAAAGTCACATTGCATTTAATTCTCGATTAATTCCAATAATTCATTGAAATGTCTAATAAAATTCTAATATCGGCACTTTTCCTTGCTCTTTGCATTTTGGCATTTTCACTGATCATCAATGCAGCCCCAGTGGAATTGGAATCCGGGGCCATTGAGGCGGACGGCAACCACAAAGTGAACAAAATAATGGCCGCATTGGGCGAAGTGGATGCTCATTCTGGATTATTGTGAGCTTTTTTTGATGACATTATAAATGATATTCCAAAATTGGCACAGGGACCGGAAGAAGCGATGGGGATATGGATATGGATACGGTGGATGGGGAGGAGGTGAGCATTGGGGAGAATATAGCGAAAGCGATCGATATTTGATTTATATTAGGGCCATCAAACATTTTGATAATCCATTCAATTACCACTTTCATGAATTTAATTAGTTGTAAGAAATATTCAAATATCGAGTGGATCACATTGTCCATTAATTATATATAATTAATTGCAATTTAGGCTGGGGCTTTCGCCGATGGGGCGGATGGGGATGGGGAGGCTGCTGCTATGGAGGATACGGATATTGGGGCTGAAACCAGAAAAGCATTGGAATGAATGTGCCATCAAAATGGCAACAGAATTTTCAACGAATTGACTGAAAAATAAAATCACTATCCTTTTCATTGACAGCCCAAATTGTTTATCCCATTTTTGTGTAAAGATTTTCAAAATAAAATTATAATTCCATTCAAAATCTCCATTAATTTTATTATTATTATTATGAATGAAAAAGCAATTCATCAGATCAGAAGTATAAAAATTGTTGTTTTCCTTTTCGCATTTTTGCCAAAATTTTCTTTATCCAGCAGAGGAAAACAATTGCGTGAAAATATTCCGGGAAACACATCTTTCCGGAATGAAATACAGATCCAACCGGAAAACAAATCTTTCCGGAATGAAATACAAATCTAACCGGAAAACACATCTTTCCGGAATGAAATACAAATCCAAACGGAAAACACATCTTTCCGGAATGAAATACAGATCCAACCGGAAAACACTCTTTCCGGAATGAAATACAAATCTAACCGGAAAACACATCTTTCCGGAATGAAAATGAAATACTTCAAAAATCTTGGTATCCAATCATTTGATCTTTTTTACGGATAAAAATGAAGTGGTTTTGAATCTATATGAAAAATTCCCATTTGAAAATGAACCCGGATTCCATCACAGGCCAACCAAAAATTTGTTTATAATTTTTTCTATTAAAAATTGAACAAATAAATATTTAATAGAAAATGAGGAAAATTTTGGATGGAACGGAATCCAAATTATTTGGGGTTGAACTTTGTTCGAAATTCGAATTGGAGGAGAAGAAGGGGAATTGACGCACAAAAAATGTGAATGGGGTCAGTTGAATTTATATTTGAACAAATGTTGGAAAATTTTTATTGGATAATTTTTATTCGCGAATTTTAGTCAATTAAATTAGAAAGAAAATGGATTGGGAAAGGCTATTTGTTATATGTCTGGAAAAAAACGGCATTTTTTGTGGGAATAAGAAGAAATAAAAAATTGACTTAAATTTAAATTATAATTAGCAGATTTAAAAATCATTCTGAACAACATTCGACAGATTGTGCTAAAGTTTAAATTTAACATTTATCTTTGCCTTTAATAAATTTGCAATTATTTATTATTTTGGATGAATAATTTACCAATTCTGCTTTTATCTTATGTGCATTTTTCCATCTCAATTCATTTATAGATATTTTTTAAATATATAAATTTCCACTTTATCAATACAAAACATAGCAAGATCATCAAAATTGGTTCATATATCGTATAATAACAGAGGAAATGACATTCCATTACAGCATTTGAATGCTCGTTGCTCATTCGCTGATTAAAAGGAAAGGAAAATACGGTAGCAGCAGAGGGCTCTCGCAATCGCAATCAGCAGCTATGAAATGCCTTGAGGCCATTGTCATTTCAATCAAAATTATCCTTCTCCATTTCCTTTGTACTGTATTTGAGGAGATCGCCCTCCTATTGGCCCTTCATTTTTGCAGACTCATAACTTCCTTCAATTCCAACCGTTTTTAATGATCTTGATATGGTTGGATAGAGCAGAAACCATCTTTTGATATATTCCATAATTTTTCAAATTGAACAATTTATTTGGATTTAAATGAAATAAATATTAAATATGATAGAGGACGACTTGATTTTTGCATAATTCTTCAATGAATTCTTATTATTTCAAAGTAATATTGGCACTAAAATATTATAATTAATAAATAAAATGAAAGGAATAATGCACTTTCTCATATTTTTGTAAACCAAATGTACCAAAAATGATCATCATTCCCCATTAAAATTGAGAACGGAAACTGATGGTTGATGGTTGATTGATTTAGTTCATTGTTTGTTTGAATTTGAATTTGGGCTGAAAATTAGCACCTGCTTCTGTCAATTTCACACCACCACAAACCGTATACTCAGCTTTTAATTCGTTGGCGATGTTCGCAGAAAAGGAACAAACGTTGTACCAGGGCAAAAATGGGGAAGTTTATTCAGCTGATATTTGGCTGACTGAGATATGGACACGGACATGGCACAAATCCTTCTAACTTCCATCCAATTCCATTTTTTCACCATTCACCCATTTCACCCCATAAATCGCTGTTCAAACTTTGGGCCCACACCTCTGGATGGGGATGACTGAAAAATGATCTCCCCTTTGGAATTGGAGGGTATTTAAGTCGGCCCAAAATTCCCATTAAAACATCAATTCAATTCCATTTCAATTCCAATTCAAGCAAAATGGCATTCATCCTCCTCCCTGCTCTTTGTCTTATCTTCCTCCAATTGGCTCAACCCATTTTTGGTGCCGCCCCACCCTATGGCCAATTGTCGGTCAGCAATGGCCAATTGGTTGGGTCCTCTGGCCAAGCCGTCGTTCTCCGTGGAATGTCATTGTTCTGGTCCAGCTTCTCCGAGGGTTCACCATTCTATACGGCCGATGTTGTGAAACAATTGAAATGCCAATGGAATGCAAATTTGGTGCGCGCCGCAATGGGCGTCGAGGAGGGCAGTGGATATTTGAGCAATCAGGCTTCCCAAATGGCATTGGTCAAAGCGGTCATCCAAGGTGCCATCGACAATGGCATTTATGTGATTGTGGATTGGCATGACCACAATGCGCAAAATCACAAAAGCCAGGCCATTGAATTCTTCAAGCAAATTGCCACCCAATATGGCTCCAACCCGCATATCATTTACGAAACATTCAATGAACCACTTCAAGTCGACTGGAACAGTGTTGTGAAGCCCTATCATGTGGATGTGGTGGCCGCAATTCGGGCAATTGACAAGAAGAATGTGATCGTTTTGGGCACACCAACTTGGTCTCAGGATGTGGATCAGGCCGCAAATAACCCAGTTTCGGGCACCAATTTGTGCTATACTCTCCATTATTATGCGGCAACCCACAAACAATCGTTGAGGGACAAAACTACGGCAGCTTTGAATAAGGTAAAGAATGGAAAACAATTTATGGAATAATACTAAAATATATTTTCTAGAAAGTTTGCATTTTCGTGACCGAATATGGCACAGTCAGTGCTGACGGAAATGGTGGCGTCGATTCGGCCTCCTCCAATGAATGGTGGACCTTCTTGGAGAACAACAAAATTTCCTATGCAAATTGGGCGGTTGATGCCAAAAGTGAAGGGTCAGCTGCGTTGAATCCGGGCACCCAACCATCCCAAGTTGGTTCTGATTCGGTCTTGACTGCATCCGGCAAATTGGTCAAAGCTCAATTGAAAAGCAAAAACAATGGTCAGTCTGGAATGCGCATTCCACCGATTTTTATATTAATTAATATTTAGGCGTTAGCTGCTCTGGTTCGGGTGGAGGCGGTGGCGGCGGAGGCGGAGGCGCGGCAACCACAACACCAACAACAAAAGCACCCGGAGGAGGAGGCGGCGGCGGAGGAGGTGGCGGTGGATCCGCCTCCGTTTCAGTTTCGGTCTCGGCCACTTCCAGCTGGGGCAGTGGTGGCCAATATGTTGTGGAAATCAAAAATACTGGCTCAAAGGCGGTGTGCAAAGTTGTGTTCAAACTGCAATTGGCTTCCGGAGTAATCCATTTTTTCAACAATTTAATTTACTTCTTTCCAATTCTTCCAGCAAACAATGGGTGGTATTTGGAATGCGGATGGCTCCCCATCACAATACACCACCGCATCGTGGATGAATATTCAGCCGGGGGCCACCAGCAAAGATATTGGATTCACCGTTAACGGTGGAGGCACACCATCCGCTTCGGTTGTCAGTGCCACCGCATGCTGAAAAGGAATAGAAAAAGAGAAGAATGGAGGAATATAAATACAAATATATTTTAGTTAAAAGATTGTAAATCATTGTGAAAAATTAAATGATTGTAACCCTTTATTATGAATGAAAATTAGTTATTTAGAATAAATGAATTGCAATTAAATTTTTTTAAATAATTAATTAATTAATTAATTCAATTAATTTAAATATTGAATAGCCCATTTGAGAGAAAATGAATGCCTCTTTCTTTGAGGGAAAAGACTATGAAGAAAGTGAGAGATTGGGGAAATATTGCCCCCTGATGTGCCCATCCATTTGCTTCCCATAAAGGAATTAATGCATTCGAGGGAATAAATTCAATGGAAAATTTCCCCAAATTAGACTCCGAGTCTTTTCACTTACTCATATTTTTTGGTGAAGGTGTCCCTCGTGGATGCCCGAAAATTGGGAATATTGCTGGATTGGGATTGGATTAATTAATTTTTAAATGATTTAATCGATGGATTTTATTATAATTTAATCGCCTGGTGCTTATTCTCCTCCATTTTGTTTCGTCCATCCCACAATTATTTCGGCTTCATGGAAATTCGATCCAGAAAAAAGAAGGAATGAATGTGTTGGCCTCATTTCTTCTTTGTCCAAAATCCGCGCATTGGTCAGTCAAACAAATGAATTTTGAACATTGGCTGGCTCCTCAATGCACTTCGCACAAAAAACACCCATACAATGGATTTGTGACCAACCACATTTTTCCATTGACCAACAATCATAGTAAATTTGATGAACTTGGCCAGCAGACAAAGTTGGTCGAAGATCACATTCCCCCGAAAATGTCCACAAAAATTCTTTTTGACCCATTTCCATCCATTCTTTCCCTCCTCCTAATTTGCCAATTCTCCATTTGTGCCCATCCAAAATGCCCGGAAGAACATAAATATGGGCCAGGGCTACCAGCCAATTGCCCAGGCCCATCCGATCCAAACAATCGGCCACCTTCCAAATTGGAATCCTGGTTCAGTCGGGAAATATTCAATGACCTCTTTCCCTATGCCAATTTGGGCTGGGGCCCACATCGATGTTCGCCATATTCCTACGAGGCATTTGTGATTGCCGCTCGCTATTTTCCTCGTTTCGGAGCAGAAAGTCCTGCCAAAAATGGACTTGGTTGGGTGGAGAACACCCGAAGGGATGTGGCAACATTTTTGGCACATGCAATCCAAGAGACTGGCCTAAATGACATTTCCCTCTATCACCGAAGGCAAATATATTCTCTCCATTTTTCCATTATTTTCCCAAACCCAAAATTAGTGATATGAATGAATCGAAGGCGGATGATTGCTTTTATCGAGGTGGCCTTTTCAATTGGTTTGAGGGAGGCCCAATTTCGGCTTTTCTCGATCCATCCAGTCCCGGATATAAACCAGAGGATGGCGAAAGATGTGCTCTCAGTGGAAGGTGCTATCAAAAACATTATTTTGGATTTGAATATTCAATATTTGCCAGATATTGTTCCCCTTCATTGTTCCATCAATGTGGGAATGGCACTGATGGATCCTCGTATTTTAAGAGTTGCTATTTTGGACGTGGTGCAATCCAGGCCAGTTGTTTGATGGGAAATGAATTTGATGGAAAATAATATGATGATTTAGATTTCGTACAATTATAATTATGGACAAGTGAGTATTATCATTTATTTATTTATTTAAAAGCGAAAATACATTTCCGGAAAGGAAAAACACATTTACAATCGCAATTACAATTCCGGAAAGGAAAAATACATTTACAATTCCGGAAAGGAAAAACACATTTACAATTCCGGAAAGGAAAAACACATTTACAATTCCGGAAAGGAAAAACACATTTACATTCCGGAAAGGAAAAACACATTTACAATTCCGGAAAGGAAAAACACATTTACAATTCCGGAAAGGAAAAACACATTTACAATTCCGGAAAGGAAAAACACATTTACAATTCCGGAAAGGAAAAAACACATTTACATTCCGGAAAAAAAAACACATTTACAATCGCAATTACAATTCCGGAAAGGAAAAACACATTTACAATTCCGGAAAGGAAAAACACATTTACAATTCCGGAAAGGAAAAACACATTTACAATCGCAATTACAATTCCGGAAAGGAAAAATACATTTACAATTCCGGAAAGGAAAAACACATTTACAATCGCAATTACAATTCCGGAAAGGAAAAATACATTTACAATTCCGGAAAGGAAAAACACATTTACAATTCCGGAAAGGAAAAAACACATTTACATTCCGGAAAAAAAACACATTTACAATCGCAATTACAATTCCGGAAAGGAAAAACACATTTACAATTCCGGAAAGGAAAAACACATTTACAATCGCAATTACAATTCCGGAAAGGAAAAATACATTTACAATTCCGGAAAGGAAAAACACATTTACAATCGCAATTACAATTCCGGAAAGGAAAAATACATTTACAATTCCGGAAAGGAAAAACACATTTACATTCCGGAAAGGAAAAACACATTTACAATTCCGGAAAGGAAAAACACATTTAGAATTCCGGAAAGGAAAAAACACATTTACATTCCGGAAAGGAAAAACACATTTACAATTCCGGAAAGGAAAAACACATTTACAATTCCGGAAAGGAAAAAACACATTTACATTCCGGAAAAAAAACACATTTACAATCGCAATTACAATTCCGGAAAGGAAAAACACATTTACAATTCCGGAAAGGAAAAACTCATTTACAATCGCAATTACAATTCCGGAAAGAAAAAACACATTTACAATTCCGGGAAGGAAAAACACATTTACAATTCCGGAAAGGAAAAACACATTTACAATTCCGGAAAGGAAAAACACGTTTACAATTCCGGAAAGGAAAAACACATTTACAATCGAAAATATATTTCCGGAATGAAACATATAACACAGGACTTTTGAATACCGTAACCCATATACTTATCTTCTCTTAATTCAACTAATTCCTTTTTTATTTATCCTCTTTTATTTAATATTGTAATAATAATTTATGTGTAAAATAATGCCAATTACTATAATTAATAACCCAATTAAGTTTGGAGATTGGCTCAATTCCCAGAATATCAGCGTCGATTTATTGGCACATCCCAATTTGGTGTTGACCAAAATGGATCCTCCATTGGCCTTGATGGCCTCCCTATGGTTTTATATGACACCGCAACCACCAAAACCAGCGATGCACGACATTATTCTAGGTAATTTCGATTGACCTTGAGGCGGATTTGAGCGTTTTTGAAGGTCAATGGCATGCAGGAGCAGAAAATGAAGCAGCCGGTTATATGGGACCAATTTTTGGGCCAACCAGTCTTGTCATCAACAATGAATGCACTGGCGAGGATCCAATCCCTCCGGGCAGTGGTGGAGAGAATCGACGAATTCGGGCATTCAAATGGTTTTGTCGGCATTTTGGTGTTTCTTTTGGCCCAAATGAGACAATGTTGAGTTGTAAAAGTTGGCAAAGGGAATGGGGAAGGTGGAGGGCATAATTTTTGCAAATATTTGTAACAGAAATGCCCCGAAGATTCGATCAAAATGCGCAAAATATCAGCTGGGAACCGGATTGGTCCAGCACATGGCGCGATGATCAGCCTTGTCAATGTGCGCCAGCGTCATATGGAGGTTGAAATTTACTGTATTTTTGGTGACATTTCCATGAATTCTCTAGGTCCGGTACCGTATTTTCAAAAAGGATTTTACCCCGAGCATTTTGTCCAACAAAATGATGAAAATGGGAAAAAATGTCAGAAAATGTTGTATGAATTTCCTTCAACATTCGGACTTGATTTGGCCTCAAGCGGATGTTTGAATTTCACGACAAATGGCCTAAAAAAGTCGAATGCGGAAAAACAACAAAATGGCACGAAAATTGATGAACAAATAGGAGAATTGTTGGTCCCTCCAACAAAAGAGGAAGAAGACAAAATCATAGAGGAAATGGGGAACCAATTGGTGAAGAGAGTGGCCGCCTCAATGCTTGGCCGAGGCAGTACTAATTATTTACACCCGGATATTGCGGCATTATTGGGCGGATAAAGGAACCTTGAATTAATTGATGTTTTGGCCTTGGAAATTACATTTTTGATAAATTATCAAATAATTCACAAATAAATATTAGACCATAGATGACTTTGGCCAAACCAGAATTGGCAAAGGTTTGCTTGCTAAAATCCTCATCCATCGAATACACGAATAGCCAAAAATTACTACTTTGAGATATGGTGAAAAATTTAAGAATAGACTAATGTTTGGAGAGAATAAAGAAAGAATAGAGCGAATGTATGCTGCTGCCCATTTTCAATGTGCCTATTCCCACCACTCATTTGCTTCCCATCAATTTATTCCCCCTTTGAATATCTCTTTCTATATAAGCGCCCTAAATTTTTCCGTTCTCCGTGTTCGATCGTTTGGCAGGTTTGCCCTTTCCCTTGTCGCGAAAGGGACTGGCTGAGGAGCGTACTGTACGGGTGGCCCAGAGTTGCCATTGTCTGATACCCTGTCACAAGTACCATTTGGGAGTTGGGCACTCAAATGGGAAAAGCTGTGTGCGGGCAGGAGACCCCTGCGGGGGTCTGGAATCTGGATTGAATACTTGCCGTTCGATCCAAATTCCACAACGAACGGGGTGTTTGCGAAGTTGATCCCATTGCCTCTGGGTTCTTCCAAGCAAATTGATCGCAGTGTTGAAAAGGCGAACCCCACAAATTGACAACTTGGAATGTTAACACCACCTCAAGCAAAAAAGTGCTTTGCGTTCCAATGAAGCGAACGATCGAACCAATTTTTTTTATTCTAATTGTAATTTTGTGTTTTCCAGAAAGATCGTAATTTTAATTTGATAAAATTTTTCGGTTATTGGGGTGGGTGGATTAAAATTTAAATTGGGAAGGAAAATTAAATAATTGATGTTTTTGTCTTTGGTCATTTATTCACGATAAAATTATACATTTTAGAAAATTATAAAATAATTCACAAATAATAAAAATATAATAAAATAAATAATCCCTCAAAATTCATCAATTCAACCCGAGTTGGCAAATATAAATTCATGGATTGCTGTTCTTAGAGCCTCATTAATTCGTCCATTTCCCGCATCACATTTCTTCATATGGCGAAGGGTGGAAATTAGTTCAGAGTTGTTGGAATTGCGGAAAAGAATGAGCATGCAAAGATTCTGCAAAAAATTGGGATTAATTTAGTTCAAAATTTCCCCAAATACCTTCAATCCGCCTCCATCGCCAATTGTTGGGACGGAAATGGCGAGGGGAAGGAAGAGTCTCAATGTTTGTCCATTTATGAATCGAGCGGCCATTCCATTTGCCAAAAGATGATCCAGGAGACGGGTGCAAAGAAATTTGTCGGCCAACTAAAAATTTTGAAATTTAAATTAGAAAAAAAAAATTAAATTTTTTGATATTTTAAATTCGAAAAATTCAAAAAATATATTCAATTTTTTGAAAATTCGAAAAACTAAAATAAAATATATTAATTTTTTGAAATTTAAATTCAAAAACAAAAAAATATATTCAAATTTTTGAAATTTAAATTCAAAAAACTAAAAAAAATGTTTTTAAATTTTGTAATTTAAATTTGAAAAAACTTAAGCAAAGTAAAGCGGAACAACATTCGGCATTATTAATTTGAACACATTCACTTTTGAGGGGGCACCCAATGGAAAAATGCTAAAATTAAATATTATAACTTAGGTATAAAAAAAATTGCCCACCAAAAATGTGATAAAATCCTCTTCAGAGCATCCCTCCATTTCCGAATTAAATTGGAATTCATTTCGGCATTGTATTCTTTCAATGAATTCACTGTTGAACATTCCCTAAAATAATTCTCAATTAATGCGCAAATTTAATAAAATTAACCGAAAAATATTCATTCCAATTGCACAATTTCTTCTTTGGCACTTCCACCAGCAATTCGCCTTTTTCATTTTTGAACTTTAATTTTTCCTCCCCAGAACTGTTTTCATCCTCCAAAACGCATTTTTCTTCATTCGAATTCGAAGGTTGCGGTTCATTTTCGCATAAAAATCGAATTAGCGAAATTGGCTGTTGCTCATCCAAAAGATGATTTTTGGAAAGAATTTGGCCAAAAGTGGCCACAATATTGCAGAACATTTGACCCTTAAAATATAATTATTTGAATATTTTAAAAAATAAAAAAACGAACATCATTTGAATCCTCGGAAATTTCTGCATTTTCTGATGAATTCAAAATTCGACTAAATTCCTCCAAAAGAACATCAATTGGTCGAAAATTGTAATAAAAATTATGCCGGCGAATTCTTTGATTAAATAAAATCTAAATTATTAAAATTATTTTTGCCAATTTTCGTGAAATTTACCAATCCGGCCATCAGGATTTTTAGTCGATTGAATTTTGCCAAATGCAAATCCTCCAATTGGCCGGTGGCATCCATTCGTAATTTCAATAAAACATATTCGCCCATTGGGGAATCTGCCAACAATTCGTGGTCGGCCAAAAGGGACCGACCAAAATCGTAGCGAACATCACACCGGGGGCATGGCTTGGAATGCCTTTTAAAATTAATTTTAAAAATTGAATTTATGGAATTTGGTATAAACCTGGCCAAAATGCACGGACGACGGATTAGTCTGTTGATGACCATCCAATGGAAATCCATGTTTAATAGTAATTCCAGTCCACTTTGGTGCCTGGCCAATCGGCGCAGCGCACGGGCCAATTGGCTTTCCATTTCGGGTGCTTCGCTGATATATCGAATTAAAGTGTCCAAAATCTAATAAATTTAAATATAATTAATAATAATAGGTAAAAATACTTCAAATTTCAGCAAAAATATACTTTTCCTCTCCTCTTGATGTGAAAAATTTGAAATTAATTGTAAAATGTTTCGAACAATCTAAAAATTATTAAATGAATATATTTTTTTATGTTCATTATTCAACCTGTTTTCGTAATTTTATTTCTTCTTTGTTCAATTCAGCTTCATCGCTTTCATTTTTTCCTTCAATTTCATTTGGATCTTAAAACAAAATAATTTTATATTTATTTATTTATTTAAATGCAAACCATCCGGTTCCACTTCATTCGGCGCTTTTGAATATAAAATGGGCGATGCAGAGGATTGTCGAATTGCATCCGAAGACCACAGCAATTTATCCAAAATAAATGATGGATTTGGCGAATGTGGAGGAGAACAATCACTACCGGCTGTGGGTGAAGCACTTGGATTTGAGGAGGTGGAAAATATGCCACTGGTTGATGGAGACATGGATGGAGACCAGCAGGCAGGTCTAAAATATATTGGATTTTGGATGAGATTTACAAATGAGAATATTTAAAATTAAAATTAAAAACCAAAATGGGTTTAAACAGTTTAATACCCCTTAATTTTTAATCAAACCATTGAATCGCTATTATTTTTTTTCGCTATTTTTCAAGTTTTTCTTTGCCGAATTAAATTATATACTTCATTAATTAAAAGTAACCTTATTGATTGTGGCGATGCAGACGGGGATGGGAAGAATGTTTTGCGCATGAGCGAAAAATCCTTACAAAGTGGTTGTTGCGGTTGTTCATCATTGTTATTATTATTTGTTTCTTCCTGATAAAATGAATTTATTATAATAATAATAATTTAATATATACTTGATTGTTATCAAAAATTGAAGCAAAACTTTCTTCCACTTCGCCCGGTTGAATGTATTCAATTTTGCAATTTGTCGAATTTTGTTCCAAATATTTTTGAATATGGAAAAGGGCGGATGGCATGAATGTTGGGTACTAAAAAATATTATTAATAATGCTAGGATAATTATGCGTTTAAAAATTGTCGTTGCCTATAAAATATGAAAAGTAAATGTTATTGTCAGTAGGAAAATTTTGATTTTTTAGTAAGTTTTTGAGTGTATTTTTACTAAATTTTTAGAGAATCGGCTTCTTTGATGAAAAAAAAATATGCGACGCAGGCGGGATTCGAACCTGCGACCTCATTAAAGTAAAAAATATTCTCTTCACCAATTGACTAAAATTTCCAACAGTAAAAAATTATTGAATTTAGTTCTTTCATGCTTATTTTAATTACATATTT
Organism: Pratylenchus scribneri; assembly: GCA_030063045.1. Lineage (NCBI taxonomy): Eukaryota > Metazoa > Nematoda > Chromadorea > Rhabditida > Pratylenchidae > Pratylenchus > Pratylenchus scribneri. Next base: position 1,881,238 of record JAQSEB010000033.1, read on the forward strand.
TCATGACTATTTGGGCTCTAATTATTAAATTAAAAATAAAATTAAAGTGAACCTTTACAATATATCCAAGTGCTCCCTCATTGTATTTTTGAACACAAAGACTTTCAAAAATGAAATTTTGAATGCGCAATTGATTTACAATTTCATTTTGGGCAGCATTTTGATCAATTATTTTGAGTTTATCCAATATTCGGCTAATTCCGGCATTCTCATGAAGCCATGTAAATCCGTGAATATCCTTTAAAATTCATTAAAAATTAATTTCTATTTTATAATTAATTTTACCTGAGTAAATGCACATAAAAATCGACAATGTAAATTGTTGATTTCTTCTCGATTTTCTTCCAATTCCAAAACTTTATTGATGGCGGAATGTCCCAAAACAGTCCGAAATTCAAATGAAGATTCAATGCAACGAATTATTATTCGAATCCAATATTCGTATAATTTTGGCGCATCAATGGAAAATGATGGATATTTGAGCAATAGGGACATAGATTGTTCAACAAATTCACTAAAAAATAATTTAAAATTATTTAAAAAATGAAATTAAAACCTGCAATTCGCAATTTGTCGTCCAATACTGGATGAATGGTATTTGATCAGAAATGTGAATATTTGCAATATTTCCGTATTATTTTTGAATATTTCCTCATTTTCATTGTGTCGAGCAATGTATTTGGCCAAATAGAGACATGCTTCCGAACGAATCACACTCTTAAAAATAACAAATTAAAATGCTTATTAATATTTTTACAGTTGTTGATCTGGGTCTTTTGGCCAAAAAACGGATGATTCGAAGTGCAGGGTCAAAAACCGATGGGTCATCCAATTCCAAACAAAGTGCAATTCTCCCAATCAGCGGTTTATTCATTGAAATTAGCTGTGCAGTTTCTTTCAATTCACATAAATTGCCCAGGAGCCGTAATAGAACAGCTTTAAGTGGTATGGGAACGATGGTTTTGTCGGAGGTTTCTAAAAGCCGTACATATAAATTACTCAATCCCAAATCTTTGGAGCGGATCTGAATTTAAATTGTTTTTTATTGATTTTATTAATTAATTTTAATTACCTCGCTACAAGCAAGAACAGATAAATGACCTGAAAAACATGAATAAAATTAATGAAAAAATGGAATTTAATTATTAAAAACTGACATGCATTTGCCAATAAGCTGAATGCCTCCCGGAGAGCCAAATTTATTTGTTGTTCATTTGAAGATTTTCTAAACAATTAAATTTTGAATAAATTTAATCCAAAAAAAAATACTTTTGTGTTTTGTGAACAAATTTTGCACTGCCATGGTTCACAACAAATGAAATTATTGCTCGAAATGTTGGCCTATTCTTTTCAAGAAAATTCAGCACCTTCTCTTTGGTTGTCAAATGCTAAATCAATTCAATTAATAATTATAATTTAAATAGTTAACCTCTTTTAATTTAAGCAATTCATTCATTATTCTTTCCATGTCGGATGATTTAATTGCATCCATCAATTCTACTGATGAATCAAATTGTTGAATTTCGGTTGGCATTGCTTCTCCCGAATTTAACTTTCGCCTTTTTGCATCCATTTTTGACTAAAAATTATTTATTAATAATATTAAATGAATAAAATATATCAAATATTAAATTGAATAAAACAAATAAATTGTAATAAATTAACTCATAATTATTATGCTTTATCAGGTAAAGAATAAGGTCAATCAATAATAAAATGGGAATATCACAGTAATGCCAATACAAAAAGATATGATGTGAAATGTACCAAAAAAATAATAATTATGCATAAAAATATTTGTAAATGAACGTTTAATGCGGTTTTGTGTGCGTTTCCAGCAAATTAATCCACTCTTCCAAATGTCGTTTTTCATTTACCAAATCCGGATGATGAAAACCGCCTTGTAGCCTTTTAAGCACATCCAATTTTCTTTTGGAATCAGTCAGTGAGCAAGCTTGTTCAAATTCCAACATTGTTGCGTCGGCTATTCGGCCCAAACCACTGTGAAATTATTTTTGATTAAATTAAATGTGAAATTAAGTATATTACTATAATGTGTCCAAAAGTTCCTGTTTATCGCCGGATTCATTCAAATAATTTATATAATGTTTTGCAGCAGCCGGTTTTTCGAGCAAACATTGCCTGAAGATTGAATTATCCAATGTCCTTTTTATGAACAAAATGATCTTGAATTTTTAATTATTAAATAATTTTTAAATTTATTTTACCGTGACAATAACATCCCAATCATCCAATTCCAGTGCGGCATCCAACAAGTCCATCTTCTCCTTTTTTGACCGATAAAAGTCAAGCGTAACATTTTCGCATCGGCTGATTCTTCGGATGGTTTCGGAGATTGGCGGTGTTTTATATCGATTTTCGTAAGCATTCTCGAAATATTTCTTCAGTTTTCGATGTTCCGCTTTCAGCCTAGCATAATCCAGATGAACAGTCATGTCACTGGCCGTTTGTGAATCATCCATTGAATTGCTTGAATCCCGTGTACACGTTGAAAGCATGGATGTATTGAATTTAGCAGCCAATTTATTAATTGAAGATGATTGGGATTGATGCGAAGAAGTTGATTGCTTAAAAATATTGTATTATTAGGGTAAATTGAATTGGATAACCTCTTTAATTGGTGAAAATTCAGATGGTTTTTGATGCAATTGAATTTTAACATCCGAAGATATTTCACTGTCTGAATCAGCCACCGTTGTTGATTCATTGTCATGAATATTGTATCCATTTCCATTGTCAATTTCAATTCCATCATTTTCATTTGTATTTATTTGTTTGTCAAAATCATTCTTCGGCTCAAAAAATTTTGTAGAATTATCATCTGGCGAAAAAAGGCCGTCCCAAAGATTATTTCGAGTGTTTGCATCATCATCCTTAAATTATATAGATTATTATTCATCATTGTGAATTTTATAAAAATCAAACCAAAAATGAGGAAGTTGTAGCATGACTGGTCCAATAAAAATCATCTTTTTCGGATTCATCCACCATCACCGGATTTAGAATTCAATTGTTAAATTTTTTCATTGAAATTTTAAACGAGGATTTCCGAATAATTTTTAAAGAGGAATAATCTTTAATTCTCATAAAATAATCTAAAATTTTTATGAGTTATTACAATCATTTTTAATCATATTTTTAAAAATAATTGAATTGTGTATTAAATAATTCAATTTTATTTAGAAAATGGAATCAACTTCAAATACAATTCCAACTGAACCAGAACTTGGAAAATCTTCTTTTAATGGGAATGCTTTGGGCGGATCATCAAGATTAAAGATAAATAAACGAAGACAGGATGGAAACCCGCTGAACAAATATATTCGTAATGTGCCCTATGAATGGAATTCCGAGATAAAGTAACCTTAACCTTTTTTTGCATTAGTACCAATTTATTTTAGATGCGACTTTGAGTGTTCGAAAAATTGTGGTATTCTTTATCTGAGTTTGAAATACCACAAACTGCATCCTGGCTATATTGAAACTAGGGTTGGAGGCGGTCGGTCAACCGAACCGAAACCGAACCGAACCGAGACGATTTTTGGCAAAAAAACCGAACCGAAAACCGAGGTCCGAAAACCGGGAAAACCGAAAACCGAGGGTCCAAACCGACCGGTTTTTCGGTTTTTCCCTTTTTTACGCCTAAGAGAATTTTGTTAGGAAATTTGAAAATAAATTAAATTTAGGCAATTGGCATTTCGTTTTTCTCATTCATTCTCCTTAAAATCCATCATTATTTTATTTGTGTATTATTTTCATGATAAAACAAAGATGATATTTGTATTCCAATCTTATTTCATATTTTATAATTTCATTCTAAATGATAGCGAATGTAAAAATTTAGATTAAATATTATTGAAAATGGTTGCTAAAATTTATAAATTTTTTCAAATTGTTAAAATTGATGGCAAAGAACAACGAAAATGTTTGAAATGTGGAAAGTGTTTAGCAGTTCCCGATGATTCAGGAACTTCGAATATGATCAATCATTTAAAAACTCGAGGCCATGAAGCAGAATTGGAAAATTACATCAAAACTGAAGATGATGGAATTCAGGTTCGAAATTACTTTAAAAAATAATTTTGAATTTCCTTAAAATCACAGGATATTCGTTCACATTTTGTCAAAAGTGAGAAAGAAATTGAAGCCCAACGCAAAAATGACGAAGAGCTTGTGCGAATTATGGTTCGACAAAATGCTAGCACTTGTTTTTTTGATGATCCAGACTTGCAAAAACGATCAAAAAAAGCCTATCCAGAACTTAAGGTTTAATAAACAATATAACAAAATAAATAATAATATTAAATAGGTTTACGGAAGGAAGCATTTTACTGAAAATGTTATTCCCAAAATGTCGGAGGAAATAAAACAAAAAATTGTTGACCAACTTTCTCGAAAGCGTTTTTCCATAACTTCCGATGGCTGGCAAAAGCCTTCTCGTTTTCCTTCATTATTGAGGTTTAATTAATTATATTTTTATTTTGTAAATTTAAAAAAATAGCATTACTACACATGTCATAAATGAGGAGTTTGAAAGATGCGATAATATTTTGGCAACAATAGTAATTGAAAATGAGCATACAGGCGAGGAAATAGCAAAATTGATTGAAGAACGTTTACAAAAACATGATTTGAACATAAATTCCATTATGGCCTGTGTGCGCGATAATGCCAGCAACATGCAAAAATCATGTCATCTTTTGCAAATTGAGAGGTTTTATTTTATTTTTTGCAATAAATTTTTAATATAAATATAGTTTCCAATGTGCGGCACACATGTATCATTTGGCAGCGACCGAAACATTCAAATCGATTGAAAATTATGAAATCAGTGAAATTGTTGCAATTGTGCGCAAATGGACTGCCAGCACACACCGTTCAAATTTATCAAAAATTTTGAACCGTCATCAAGAAAAAGAAAATTTACCAATAAATCGCATCCCAATTGTAACAATTTTAATAAATAATAATAATAATGGAAAAATTATTTATAGGACGTGGCAACACGTTGGAATTCTTTATTTTTGATGTTGGAATCCTTTCATGAAATGAAAGCTGCTTTATTAAAAACTGAAGATGAATTACGCGAAATTGAATTTGGCCGAAAACCAACTGAAATGCCGCAAAACACTTGGAATGGATTACGAAATTTGGCTAAAAATTTACCGCCATTGAAAAGAGAATATTTTGCGCTGATTAAGGAATTATGCAGTGTTCTAAAAATAATACAAATTGAAACTTGCCGGGTTAATTTTATAAATAATTTTAAATTAATTTTGGATAATTTAGCTTTCGGAAGAACAAGCAACGGCATCGAGTTATTTGCCGACAGTGAAAAGAATTTTAGCAGGAGTCCAGTTTTTGGAAAAAAAAGTCAAATCAAAAGAAGTCAGAAAATTTGCTGAAATTTTGGTTACAAATTTAAAACATCGGCTGGTCCCACTGGAAATAAATAATGTTCTTCGTTTGGCTATGATGGTCGATCCACGCTTTGTTTATGATGAAGAATATTTGAACAATGTTGAATGGACGGAATTTGAAAATATGTTGATTGATTTCATTTTGAAAGGTTTATTTTTTTATTTATTAAATTAAAATTAATATTAAAAAATTAAGAAAAGCAAATTGGACAAGAAATTGAAATCACCGAGGAAATAGAAAATGAAAATGCTCCACAAGAGCTGGATGAAGATTCGATGGATATCGACAATTTCGGTAATTCTGTAAAATTGCATTTTTTATTTATTAAATTTCCAGATATTTGGGCACCACCAAAAGAAAGAAATCCTTCCGAGAAATCGACACATTCAATAAATGCACAAAATGAATTGAAAAATGCAATCAAGGTTCGTTTTATAAGCTTATTTGAATAATATTTTCATTAAATTTAGGCTGAATTAGGTCTTTTTCGCAATAATTTGACCATTAATCGCCCACTTCGAACTGATGATGTTTTTTCTTAGTGGCGAAAAAATCAAGAAAATTTCCCACAATTGGCAATCGCTGCAAAATGCCTTCTCTCAGTGCCAGCAACTTCAGTTTGCAGTGAGCGCACCTTCTCTATGGCCGGTCTCCTCTATTCAAATTCATTGCGCAACAGGCAATTATATTTTATTTATTTTTACAATTGAATTTTTCATAGACTTGGCGGCAAAATGGCCGAAATGCTCATATTAATAAAAGCGCACTTAAAAAAGTTGCAACTTGGGCCAGCAATTGAAGAAGAAGACAAAGAAGAAGATATAGAAATCGAGGAAGATGAAGAATAAAATATTGAAGATCGATATTTAAATTATTTTGTTCGATTTTTTTCTTTATTATATGAAAAATTAAATTTTTAAAAATTTTATGACCATTTTTCAAAAAAACGAAAAACCGGAAAACCGAACCGAAAACCGAGGATTTTTTTCAAACCGAACCGAAAACCGAGGTCGGCAAACCGGGCCAACCGAAAACCGAAGACACCGGTTTAAAACCGACTCTCTCCAACCCTAATTGAAACCCGGTTGAATGACTTAAATGGATATCAAGTGAAGGTTATTCTTTTTCTATTAAATTTTCATCACTAAAAAGAAAACCAATCAATTCTAGGTTTTACTTGTCCTGTCCAACGTTGAAGACCCATCCTTTCTGCTCAGGGACCTCAATATCTTATGCTACCGGATGCGAATTACCCTTATCCTGTCCTATTCCGTAGAGGAGGCCGCTGAATATATTGAATCATTCAAAATTACTGAGAACAAAAATGTGGAAAGTACATTGAACAAAATACAACAAAGAAAGGCGGAATGGTTGTCAAATCGAACCATTTAAATACATATCAATTATTTTGTTTCTAAATTTGACTTGCCATTAAATAAAAGAATTATTTATCTCAACATTTTAACAATCAGCAACAATAATTTGTAAAGGAATAATCTCAATGTTGTTTCATTATTCCGCAAATTATTTCTCTTCTTTCATGGTGGAATGGCATTTGCCGCAATAGTGTCGGTCCTTATGCTTTGCCATAAAAATGCCTGCCCCACAAGTGGCGGAAGCACATTCAATTCGTTGTCGACTGATTTTGTCGTTGTCATCGATCTAAATTTAACAATATAAAATCATTCTTTCCTATTAAAACACTCTCACCTTGTAGAGTTTCAGCACCGGCAATTTGACCTTCTTGCGAACATGCTTTTGCTTCTTTGGGCCGGTATATTGCTTCTTCTTGCGTTTCTTTCCACCACCCAACAAACTTAAATGAGAAATTTACAAAATTTAAAGTAATTAGAATCTAAACCTGAGTGAGAGATGAATCGTCGAGTCCTCTTCGATGCCATAATCCGCCAAATGCATCCCATCTTGCAATTGGTGTCCTTAATGAAGAATTTAACACATTTTTTAAATCATTTTAAATCAAACCAGCGAAAAGTAGGCGTTGTTCGGGGACAGGGACCATTTCAAATTCTTGAGAAATGATCACTTTCAAATCGTCGACCAGCATGTTTGATGGCTCCACGCCATTCACCACATAGGTTTTATTTTGAAGTCCTTTGATGAACATCTTTTCAAATTTCTGTTAAAAGTTAGAACAAAAAAAATTAATAAATTTATAAGTATATGGAAGAATATATCAACTTTTAATAGAAAATATTTAATTTATTTAGCATTACATTTATTTATCGATTACATTTAAATAAAATACGAACGAAATAAATAATTGGGATATAACCGTTCGAAATATAAATAAGAAATAAGTCAAAAAGAGAGCGGCAGTAGGTCAAAAGGCAATAAAAATTTAGACTTATTGGGGAGATCGATCGGAGAATGTGTTGTAATAAATCCCTGGGTTTGTTGTGTCAATATTTGTCTGAGCATCGCATCATTGAGGGTCATATCATAGATCCCATCACTTGAGAAGAGTCGTCGGTTTTGGCGATTCGTAAGAGCCAAAATCCAAAAATTCATAGAGGCGGTTGATATGCAAATCCGTGAGGTGGTTGAGTGCACGTTTTTGATGCTTCTGGCGCAATGCATAGAGTTGTTGTTCAGCCGGGTCAGCGAATTGGAGAACCTTTAATTAAATTATTGAGATTAAACATATGAATGATTTGGGTTACCGCTTCGATGAATCGTTGAGCAATTTTAGAGACGGTGTCAAGGTTCAGCTTGAAGATTTGGTCAAACACATTTGGTGATGTCAAAGTTCGGCCAAATGTGTACGAGGCCAGCCACATTGCGACAGCAGCAACTGTTGATGGTGGATAATGGGCCAGTTCATATGAAACAAGGGCCACCTCGCAGATATATTTGGCGAAATTGTAGACATGTTGCTCCGGATTGATGTAGAATCGATAGCGGCGCAAAAATTGGATGCTGTGCGGTTGACCAAGATCGAAGTTCACTGTGGCTAATATCTAAATAAATTGAAATTATAAAAATATTTATAAAAAACCTGTTGCTCCATTCGATAAATCTCTTCTTTTGTGAAGACCTTGGCGGCGACCAGAACAAAATCCTCGGTGTTGGGAAGAAAAATTTCCTCGAACTTTGCAGCCACGAATAAGCATGAAACACCAAGCAGTTGGAGGTTATTCTTTGTAATCTTGCCATTCATGATGACCAATGAACGGTCGAGCAAATTCACCGCAAGGCTGAGTGTTTCGCACTGCATGGTGAATCGATCTTGGACCTGAATTTTAAATGTTAATCGTATTTTAAAAATTGATATTATACGTGAACAAGCCAATCAACGAGTATTTGCCGCATTCGTCCGTCGACATGAGGGTTGGCTCGGAGGAATTTATTTGGTATTTTGTATCGCTGCTCAACATAACGCATGTAAGTGTCGATGTCCTCAGCCTGGTCCGCACTGATCATTGTCGGATCGCCGCCATATCGAATTTGTGAATGTGTCTTCTCGGTACTTGTATACTTTGTATCCGCCAGAACCCTTAAAAAATTTCGAAATTTTTTTCTACAAAATTATATACCAATCGACTCGTCTTGGCGAGCTGGTTATGAAAATGTTATTAGTTTCGCATAAAACCCAGAAATAAAAAAGTTATGACCTCAAAGAAATCGAAAAAGGTGCTTGGTCCCCCCTATGGGTCTGAGCTCGAAAAATTTTTTAACATTTTTTCGGTCGAATTATATCTCTGTCGACGCGTCTCGATGAGAGAAGCTCGAATCTGCCATCGATTTCGCATATAACATAAAAATAAAAAAGTTACGGCCATTTTAGTTTCGCTGGATGTGTTGGAACTGCGCAGACTTGCGCGACTGTAACTTTTTTATTTTTGTGTTTTATGCGAAACCGATAAGAGATTCGCATTCTGCTAGTCGAGACGCGTCGAATGAGCTATAAATTGACTAAAAAAATTTTCAAAAAATTTTTCGAGTTCAGACCCATAGGGGGGACCAAGTACTTTTTCAATTTTCATGAGTTCATAATTTTGCCAAATGTGCTGATGTTCAAAATTTTAACATTTTCATAACCAGCTCGCCAAGACGAATCGATTGGTATATAATTTTGTAGAGAAAAAATTTCGAAATTTTTTAAGGGTTCTGGCGGATACAAAGTATACAAGTACCGTCTTCTCTTTGTCCTGTAATAATTTTAATTTGTTAAATAATAAAATCAAAATTGAACCTGTTTCTTGTTGCGATACACAAGCGGAATGTTGTTGGGCTTTCGGTCAGCAAGTGCTTGGCGATGGAAGGTCTCTGGGTTAACCCGTTTATTCGCTATTTGAACCGCTTTTTGAGCTTCATTCTCATCAATCTCCTCTTTATTGATTTTGTACATTTGTTTAGATTAGCCGATTATGATTATTATTTATCAATATTGAGGAATAAATCTATAAAATCAATTGTTTTTTAATGCTATGAACAAAGCCTATGATATTTTTTGTGTGTGTTCATTTTTTTTCATGAATAATCGCCCCAATTTTTATTATTTTAAGTTGTAAGATTGTAAGGTCTCGTCTACATATAATCTCAATAAAGTTAAATCTAATTTCTAAAACTAAAAGCTCTAGCCCCATCCAGTAGCAAGCAATAGCATCATAGATAGCTATAGCTTTATCATGATTTAAGATTTTTTATGAATGAATGTGGGTGTAAAAAATAAAAAAACAAAAAATAGAATATGGAATTTAATTAAGATTATAGATAATCGATAACGTAATCGATTTTTGAATTTAAATCAAGCAAAAAATTATAAAAACAATTAAGGTAAACGCTTTTTTTATACTTTATTTTTCGATCAATCAATATGGATTAATAAATTTAAACAAAAAAATCAAAATTAAAAAAAGATTATTCTCCTTCATCTGCAGCCTCGCTTCCACTGCTATAATCGCCGGTAACTTCTCGTTGCTTCTCTAGCAATGCCCGTCTTTCCCGTTCGTCCATTTCGGTCAAATGTTTTTCCTTCTCCTTTTGTGCCCGCATTTTTCTGATCGTCAGATGTTCCACTTGTTTCTCATGTCGCAGTCGTTTCTTCCTAAAAACAATAAAATTATGGAATAAGAAGATCATATTTTTCAAAGGAAAGATTTTTTGTGAATAATTCAGCCTTCTTGATTTTTTAACAATTTTTCCGAAACAACATTTTTGTTTAAATCATTTGTTGGACTTATTAGTTAATTTCAATGGGAAGTCTCATTGCGCCAGTGAAAATCAATTAGTTTTCTTCATAATATGCATTAATCTGCTATTTTATTTTAAATCATTGACTTCCCAACAATTCCATCAAATCAAACGAGGAAATATTTGTAAAAACAAACTTGATTCTAGGAGCCATTTGGCGAAGTTGCGCAATTTCTTTGCTACTTTTGGCGACATAGGCATGGTAGAGCACTTCCCCCTCGTTGATGCCCTCCTCAATTTTGACCAACCGCAAACTCATTCGAGGGCCGATTTCGAGTAGTCCTTAATATATATTTATAATATTTTTTCAAAATTTCCTCTTTAAACTCACTCAATTTCGTTTGTTGGCCCCGTTTTTTGCCCCGCCCGCCAATGTTCTGCGGTAATTCCAATTCAACTTGTTCACCTTCGAATTCACTGTCGCTCAATTGGTCGGGACTAAAAAAACAGGATTAATTTGAAATTAAAAATGTGATCATTATAAAAACCAACTTGATGAGAAAATCGCTGATATCCGCATATTTGGATAAATCCGGAATTTTATTCTGTATCAATTTTTTGGTCGAACGACTGACACCCGCCGGCACCGTCCTTATTGAACTTTAAAATGAGGATTGATTTTGAGGAATAAATTTACTTTTGACTTACTAATGACGCAGCTCGATCAGCTCTTCCTCCGGAATATAATGCAAAAGAAGAGCACGCTTAATGGTTGCCAATTTTACCTAAAAACAACGAATATGTATTGGATTGAATTATGATTAAACTCCTCAAAAAGCTGACCCGATCGACATCAATTATGGGAAACATATTCTGGAAAATGGTCTGCACCAATTGCAAATGCTTTTTCCTCTCGGCGCCGAATCCATTGAGCACAACCAATGGAGAATGTTCAAAAAGTTGCTCATTGATTAGTGGACGTTTTTGTGCAGCCAGTATGTCCCGACTCAAGCAATATTTTTCAACTGGATTTGAATTTTGTTAATTAAATAATTTTAAAATGAAGAAAACCTTTAAAATGCAAAGTAGGCCCTTGCGGATTTCGGCAAATGCGCAAATTGACAGAGAGCGAAGATTTGGTCAAAACCAGCAAATGAGAGACACCAAGGAATTGGGAATTGACCACAAAATCCTTGAAATTATTCCGTTTGGTGACCTAAACAATCACAAAATGAAAGAATATCCATAAATTCTTACTCGAAGTTCAGTGGATGTGTGTGGGCTCATCATTCTGCGCAAATCTCTCTCCAATTGACGCACATATCGACCAACTTGACCAGTGTGAATTACAAATGAATGAGGCGGTTTGTCGGCATTATCTTGCAATTTAGTTGTGCCGGTCACATTTTCCCGGAGAACTTCCTCCGATCGAGCTTCGTCTTTCTTTTGCAATCGTTGTTCGGCTCGTTTTTCCTAAAATATATTTTGCTTTTACTTCCCGATTGTTTGAATGACTCACAAATTGTTTCGACTTCTTTTTGCCAATCGCAGCAGTGGCACTCAACCCAAGCAGACCGCGTCGAGCTGCTTTGGCCGCTCTCCCCTGTTAAAATTTAAAATTCAATTTACTTGAATTGCCATTAAATTAAACCTTCTTTCTCCTGGATGATCGCCCCATTAATTGAAGTCTTTTTTTTTTTAATTATGCGCAGATCAATCTTTTAAATTTGGAAAGTGGAATATCCAAGTTTATGTTTAAGATTAAATCACTCAACCAATTTTTAAAGAACCTAAAAATCTCCAAATCCATAAAATTGGTAATTGGAAATAGGATTGCCGGAGTGAGGATTATTAAGCTAAAAAAATGTAGATAAGAGATGGATAAGATAGAGAAAAAGAATTTGGCTAGCTCGGAAGCGCGCCCGATAGGGCGTGCGCCCGAGCTAGTGTTTATTAAAAGTACAAATATTATATAATCATTAATCAATAAAGTATACTGTTACAAAAATAGTTAAATCAATAAAATATACACTATTGATATAATCAATATTGTCGGAACAAAAAGTATAAAAGCGAACTGTTTTGACCAGTTTGGCATCACCAACAAACGCCAAACAACGACCATCAACAAAGAAGCTCATCAACATCGCAACAACTTCAAGAACGACAACAGCAAATGGCCACTCCCGTCTTGATCGAACCAGCTGCACTGCAAGTCCCGGCCGCCGGAGGCACAAGCGCCCATCAATTGACGAACAGCAATGCAGAGGTGCGGTTTATTTTTATTTTTTTTTTCATTTCCAATTCTAAATCTTTCCCCGTTCAAATTCAGGTCCGCTATGCCTTCAAAATCAAATCAACCAACAATAATCACTACCGTGTCAACCCCGTCTACGGCATTGTCGAGCCTGGAGCCGCTGCTCAAGTGGAGGTGACGCGCTTGGTGGGTTTTAATTTATTTTGAAATGTTTCATTGGACTAATATCCCCATTTTTGCAGGAAGGACCACCGAAAAACGACGACCGCCTCGAAATCCTGTTCCTGCCCATCGACGCTGAGTGCACGGACCCGAAGGCCCCATTCGCTGCTGGACAACCGCCCGAATTCAAGCTGGATGTGCCAATGGTCGCCGAATGAAACCGCTCTGCCAAGGACGAACACCATAGGATCAGATGGGACGGACTACAACTTCTCTTCAACCAACCTGGCTCCAGATGACATGAATTACCCACCAATCCAATTCCTTCTAATCATTGTAATTCTTTGCCACCTTTCCCCATTTTCCCTATAAATATTGTTCTCCCTCTCATCCACCATTTCAATTCCACATATATTCTATTGTTTATGTATTATAAATGAAAACCATGAATAAAAATATAAAATTTGTTTCATTCTCAGTTTTAATTCGTTTAATTTAATGTGTAAAATTGGCTATTAATTTTAAGTATGCTTGACCATAAATCCAATTTAGTTACTCTTAATGAGGGAATTTGAGTAGGTGTAAACAACAAATGGCCGCAATATTCTCTCAAATAAAAATTCCAATTTGGTCAAAAGACACCGCCGATCTCTTCATTTTGTTTATTTCCACCACAATACATAATGCTTCACGCATTGCAATTGCAATGCATAATCCTCCCCTTTTCCGTCCCCATGCTAATTGGTGAAAAAAACGCTTTTTTCTCAAATTTACTATTAAGTTTTGAGTTTGTGATGCAATTCATCATTCATTTTCCAAATAAAAGTTCATCATTTGCCAAACAAATATTATTGACTGATTAGATGAAGTTGGAGTAAACAGAATTGACTGATGAAAAACATTTTCCAAATCTTATCATCAATAATGTTTGCCAGTTTAAGTCTGCCTCAGGGAAATTTAATTTTTTTATTGTCTTTGGACTAAAAATGAACAAAAAACAAAAAAAGATGGAGAAAATATAGCGAATTTATTGGATGAATTTACCAAATAATAATGTGGAAATATTTGTGGAAATTCCAATAAAATGCCTTTGAACCAAAATGTATTTTGAGATCAATCAAAAATTTATTCTTTCGGTCACATGAATTTTTTCTTCGTTGTTGCCACCAACCGCCAGAAATTTTGCTTCAGTCCATTGCCCCCAATGCCTGTTCCATTGTTTTGCTTATTGCTGTTTGGGCCATTCTTTGCCTTCTCGATCTTTAGAATTTGGGAATTATTTGTTAAAAATTGGGCATTGGATTATCCTAAATATCTTTTGTCTTCACCCATGTAAAAATGTCCTAATAACCCCAAATTCGAACCAACCTTTTCCGTCAAAGCGGCCTTCTCAACGGTCAAAAAGAGGCCTGCATTCGGCTTCTGTACCATTCGCCTTTGATGGCAAAGGGCGTGGAGAATGGCCAAATCAAAAACTTCCTTCAAATTTTGCTGTGTGACAGCGGAACATTCCAACCAATTCAATTGGAGACGGCCAGCCAGCTGGGACATGACAGCCGGTTTAACGAGGGAATCGTTGAAGCCACAATCCTGTGAGCCTCCAGAAGAATGGAGGCGACGATCCGATTGAGTGCCAACCAAAATGACTGATGGAATTGGGGGAAATTGATGTATTTTTCTAATGGAAATTTGCATACTCGGTGCAGAAGGAGCCAATGCCCGAATTTCTGGTAACCATCTTTGTGTTGCGGAACTCAATGAAGAGAGTCTGGCAATGCTTCAAAATGTGGGAAAATTCTTGAGGAATTAAAGGATTTGTGAACTTGAAGCAAAGGAGAAAGACTGAGGCATCTGCATAGCTCAACGGCCGGATCGAGTCAAATTCTGACTAAAAATTTGTGGAATTTTTAATTGTCTTCTATTCCATTTGATTGACCCTTCCAGCGGTGTCGCAAAGTTCCAGCCGAAGAGGATTTCCATCCACACAAACGGTGACTAAATAGTAGATGAAAATAAAGGATTTGCGGGGAGGAAATGATGAAAAGGGGGAAAGAGACCAAAGGGCAAAATTGATGGAAAATATAATTGCTAATGGATTGGTTTTAATTGAATTTGTCTCCTATATTTTGAATGCTCTTACCTGAATAATTGTCGAATGCGGTGGGACAATAACGTTCTGAAAAGAATGGAAGATAAAGGAAAATTTTATGGGGATTGTGTGAATTTGGCCCATATTATACCCTTCCTAATCTTATGATAAAAATATGCCATCCAGTTGTCGAGAGGAATTAAAATGTCGGTGAATTCTCTAATAAATGTAATCCAACTTTGAATCCTTTGGCAGAAATATTCGCGACTGATTTTGCCTGAGGCATTTAAGTACAGAATTCCCAGGTATTGGGTAAAATAAACAAAAATACCAGTAATAAGAATATAGTTTATTTAAAGCCCTTCATTTTATATATTATTCCAGGAAAACAGAAAATAAACGATGAAACAGACCGCAGAATCCATTTCGAGTGTAGGCCACAATCAACGAGGTTTTCCCGACACATTCATCGCCGACCAACACGCAACGAAGATGCAACATTTGGAAATGATAATCCGTCAATTGAATTGAAGGAATTTGCTTTATTGGATAGAGGAAAGAAATGAATTGAATTAATTTGACACAATTGAATAAATTACAATATTGTATTCTGAATTAGGTATAAAAGGAATTTACATGTGAATAATATGCGGCAAACATGCTGGGAATAAATTGTACAAAAATATTTTTATTATTTGTTTTGCTCATCAGAGTACAGGTTTTGCAAGGCAAATTAATTAATGAGTTTTAATTGTGAAGGAAGGGGAGAAGGGATTGTTTTTGTCCAATCCTTCATAATCCATGGCCTTGAGGCACATTTCAAAAAATTATCTTTCTTTTAAAAATGGTCGATCATCAGAGTAAAATGCGTTTTCTTCCCTCGAAGGCGAATGGCCTTTTGCCCCCAATATTCTGTCCTCCATTCAAACTCCTCCTTAAAAACCCTTCTGTTGCGCTGTCCCATCCATCATATTCGCGCACCCAATATTCTGCCTACTTTTATATTGATAAGGTCGCTGGAAAAATCATATTATGGAGGACTTTACAGCAACAAACAATGAATGGGGGAGGCTGGTGGGAAAGAAGGAAAGGGGAATTTTTTGCGGATTCCGTACACCGGAAAGGAAAAAAGAGACGACTTTGGGGCGATTGAGAGAATAAGAATTGGCGGCTGGTTGGATTGATGATTGCGAGCACATCCAGCAACAAAAAAAAGTGGCCTCTGGATTGCCACCATCCATCCATTCATTCTCCCAAATTCGGAATTGGACCGATGACCGGATTATTCTTTCACGGCAGCCGGCGGGAAAGGCAATCAGTCAGCACCGTTTTGGAAATTGTCAATCATCAGCGATTTTTTCCAATTCAAAATGCAGTTTTTTGGTGATTTTTGTACGCTCGCGCAATAATTTTTGGAATTGATGGTCAATGGAAGGGGCATTTTATGTAATAAAATGATTTGTGGTCGAAAAGAAGGAATTTGGAGCAAATTTTAAAGGCAACTTTTATATAGGATTAAAAAGTACTTAATGAAAAAATGCCGGCAAATGTAATTTCTGATGCTCTAATTAAATCCCAATATCAGCTGATTCAACAAAAATGATTATTTCATGTGGATTGGTTTTTGTGGTAAAATGGTGTTTCTCTACGTTGTCGACATTTTATTTCCCCCTTCTTCGGTTTGGAATTGTATGGGAAAAAGAAGGAGAGGGGAGAAGGTTGCCAGCAGCGCAATCCATCATCAAAGGGAAAAGGCCGCCAAATTCCTTCATTTTGTCCTTCGCGCGCATTGCCGCCGGTTTCAGTCAATCAGCACAACAAATACACCGCAATTTCGGCGGATCTTCCCCTTCTCCGTTGTTGCTTTGTTGTGCCCAAAATCTGCCGCCGATCGCATCCCACTTTCCTCCAACTTTGGGATTGGATTTTGGATTCCCTTCACCAGCCGAAAATCCCAATTCCCAGAGAGATGGTGGCGGAAACTCGTCATCACCAGCCAATTCCTTTGCCTTTGCCAACTGATCCAGTTGCTAATCATCTGCCAACCGCCAATGGAATTAGAAAAATTGATAAATTTGAATCAACAAATATATTAAAATGGAATTGAATTGAACTAAATAATTTATGAAACATATTTAAATGATATGGAATATTTTATTGTTTTCAATTTCTTTAGCATTCTTTTTCTTTGCAATATCCAAATTTTTCATTGTTCGGAAGGACAATTTGATGCCATTTTAGGCTACCACATTTGGGTGGGCCATTTCCGGCCAAAAGAACCTTTTAAGCACCTGCATATTTCGGTGTCGTTTGAATAACGAAAACGGAAATGATTGAGAAAATGTTATGTGGCCGAATATTGCCATGGGAACTAAAAAGAGAGGAAAGCAGGCAAATGGCCTCGCCCTTTTATATTCCATTCATTTTTTGCCTAAAGCATTTAAAAAATAGCAAAAAAAAAAATGTTCAATAGAATCGAAGTGGATGATGAACGGAGGCATCAAAGTTTGTTTGAACGTGTCCAATTGGTCCGTCGTGATTGCCTTCGAATTGGTCATTTATTGGAAATTCAATTCCGTCGACATTATTTGGAATGCGGTCGAACAAATAGACAAGAAAATGAAGAGGAAAATAATAAAGAAAATGCCGAGGCATTGATGGAATATTTGGCATTTGGAAGAAACGGAAGAAATTGCAAATTTGATAAGCGGATTAAGCATGGAATGTATCAACAAAATTGGCCAAATCAATTTGAAATTAAGAAGGCTGAACACCGTTCACAGGTAAAGCCATAATATTCTGAATTTCGGCATAACATCCAAATTCTTTTGCCATAGATTTCCAACATTCAAAGGCCAATAATTGAAGATAACTACGATTTGAACCTAATAAGGCAAAATGGAAGAAGTAAAAAAGTAAATAAAGCTGTTCAAACCAACAAAGTGGCATCGAGAAAAACTTCAAGGAAATCCATCACCGTTCGAAAACAGCCCAACAGAATTTCTGCTGATGGACGATCGCAATCTGCGCAATCTTTTCTCCATTCAAATGAGTCAAAATCCGTTCTTAACCGGGAAATTGTTGATCATCAGAATCGCCCGAATTCCCAACCATCAAGGCGTCCAACTACCACTCCACGGCCTTTCCAATTGTCCCAAAGGTTGAAGAGAATGAATTTTATGAGTATTGGGGACAAATTAATAATGAAAGATTTTTGAGGGAATTAAATAGCTATTGGAATTGATAATTTTTGGATGTAAAATTATTGCCTAGAAGAATACAATTAATGGGTAAAACATGTGATTAAGCTATTTATAAATCAGGCCGCCAATTCCTTGTATTTATGCCGATCGTCATTTGCGCCAAATGTTAGAGGAAAGAAGGCAAAAAGAGGAAGGCAATCGAACGCCGTTCCATGCAAATCCAATTCCCCCAAGTACATATTTGGCCGATCAGAGTTATTGGATTGGCCAAATTCGTCGAAGGAGTCGACGGCCACAATCATTGCCGACGGTATTCTAATTCGAAATTATTTCCTGTCAATTTCTTTTTTCCCAGCCACAGCCTCGCCCCATCATTGTGGGTCAACCCGTTCCATTGTCCACGTATTTACGGCCAAGTCCATCGGTTCTGGAGCTGAGAGCTCTAAGAAGGCAGCGGGAAAGTGTGGCAATGTTGGCTGAATCGAGGGGGCCACGTGGCCTGGAGGTTGCTTACTCTATTGTCTATTTTGAGAGAATTCAATCCCAATCCTTTCAAAGGAACATTCAATCCGATGGCGTGTTCAACAACGACTTCATGCCGAACGATGTTTTCCGCCTTCACCCCAACCAATGTTCCGTGCCCAAACGGTGCCCAATTTTCATCGACTTCAGTGCGAATTTGAACGAAATTTAGCCGCCCATCGATGGGTTCGGCCAAGCACTGTGCCAAGGCCATTTCGGCTGAGCAGTGGTGTTGAGGGCAACTATTTGAGTGGGCACAGTTGTGAGGTGAATATTCCTTCTTATATTTTAGGGAATTTTGTGAACATTTTTTGATATAATAAAAATTTTGAATTACTCCCCATATCTTTTCAATTTATCAAATTTTTCCCATTTTTTGGCCAGACAATTAATTTATTAATTAGCCGATAATGTTAATTGACATTTCTAAAATTTCAGAGTTGGTCGGACAAAGATCGACAAAAAATGCGATGGGAAAGAATGGAGGCCGAAAGAAAAAGGCTGCGACATGAACGTGAAAAACGAGAGCGGGACAAACCCAAATGGAAATAAAATGATTGATAAAAAAAAATCATAAAAATTCTCCCTAAGGGAAATTTATAAATGGAATATGCCCTTTGGGGAATATCCATTCAGCATCGGTTCTTTACTAATAAATTTGCTCAAAAATGTTCAAATAAAATTTCCTTAAACTAATAATGGTCCTTTCCTTCATATCCAATTTTATTGATTGTAATCTCGCAACAATTATAATTCATAAGACCACTTTTCTTCCGTAACATCTAATTTTTTCATTCAATCGATATAAATAATTGTGGTCTTTTGTCTCCTCGCAATCGCAAGCTAAAAATCTTTAAAATCACTTTTTTGAGAATTTTCACAATACAAAAATAAAAAAAATATCGAAAAGTGCACATTCATATAAATTCCTTGTCAAATATGAATTTATCGATTCATGTTCCCTTCCTTCTATTATTTTTGTTGCGCAAAATGGGAAAACTACTAAATTTAGCATAAATTTTTTTTAGCATAAATTTTTTTCCTTCCTCATTAAAAAGTGTCCATTTTTGGGGGTTTTCACACTGTGATAATAGAAATTATCTTGATTTTTGCTTAATAAAATGAAAAATAGCCTCCTAATTTTTGCTTTAATTAAACTAGGAATTTATATAAATAAATTTTAAGAAAAGATATAAAAATATTTTGATATTAAAATTGTTTTGGACATTTAGCTTTTAGCTATACACTATTATGGTAACAGTATGATTTATCGATTGATGATTTCAGCATTTTACACAATGATTTATCAATCATCATCATCTAAAATATTTCCAACAAATCTGCAGTTTTTCCCTTGTAAACAATCTAAGTAAGCCAAAATATTAGAATCGATATCAAAGAAAGGTTTAAGCTAACAGCCTTATATTAGCCTCCCATTCCCATATCATTTTTCATTTATTTGAATAGTTAAATCCAAACCCAATTAAGATTCCTTACCAAAACAATCTTCCTCCCAAACAATAACAATATGGATCAACAATTTTCGGGCACATTGCATCTATGCTCACACAAAGATCACGTCCAATACGCTCTGAGCAAATTCACACTGGCTCCAATGATCAGTGCCGGTGGCCAAGCAACAACAAAATTCCGCATCGACTATGGACACAAAAAATACTATGATATACACCCGGAAGATGTGATCAATGTTCAGCGCTCTTCTTTACTTCCGCCCAATTTGCGCATTTTGGCTTTTCCAATGAGGAATGAAAGACGGATACAAGTGGACGGCTATTTGATATTGGATGAAAAAAAGGGGCAGAATGGGAACGCCGGAATTGACATTGACGCATTGCGGAACGCAATTCTGAAATGGGTGGCCACTGGGAAATCGAAACCACGTAAGTATTCAACTATATGAATCCGTTTAAATATTTTTTTTTACTTTTAAGCCCACCATCCATTCACCGACTATGAAAGGAAAATTCTCGTCATACTCAATCCGTTCAGTGGACAACAAAAAGCGGAGGAAATGTGGAGAAGAGATGTGGAGCCATTGTGGCATCAGGCTGGCCTTCAAATTGAAGTGGTAATCACCAAACATGCCGGACATGCCGTCGAATTGGCTCAACAAATTGACTTGAATCGAATCGGGATGATCGCATTGGGCAGGTCGGTCGAATTATTTTGGTTTTAATCCCGTTTACCCGGGATCAAGTTGGTTCGGGGCGAGTGGACCTAAACCTGGTTACCCAAAATTAGGGGGTGGGGATTAGACAATGGACTTCAAATTGTGGGGAAAGGGAATCGAAAGGTGAGCATTTATTAGTGGAGAAAAAGGGCTGGTTAAAAAGGCAGATTGAGGCAATATTTGATTGATGGGTGGCGGGGCGAGAAGGCAAAAAGTGGCAGTACAGTATATGATGAATAGAAAAGGCCCTTAGTCATTTGGCATTGATGGTTATTTCAAGGATTTTCATTTATCCAAAAATAAATTTTTATTATAAAAAGCACTTATTCTGTTTCTATTTGGGCTTTGAACTTTTATCCTTTGATTTTACTTACCTAAATCTTAAAATGCATTATTATTCATTTATTAAAATTTTAATTTTAAATTTCAGTGGCGATGGTCTTTTTTCTGAAGTTTTGCATGGCCTTTTGACGAACAAAACCGGCGCCGAAAGGGAACGGGCACTTCGTTTGCCAATTTTGCATCTGCCAATGGGCACCGGAAATGCATTGGCCTCTTCCATTTGCTTTCAATCGAAGTTGGTTTAAAGAAAGGGAAAATCATTGGGATGGATGGAGTATTAATTACCTAAAATTATTTTTAAAATATTGTTAATTTTTTATTTTTAGTGAACCATTCTCACCGCGTGGCTCATTTTGCCCTCAAATGGCACTGATGGCCATTTCACCCGTCTATCGACGACTTCGCCTCCATCGAGTGGAATTCAGCAATGGCCAACGAAAAACCATGTTTCTCTCATTGAGTTGGGGCCTAATGGCCGACATTGGTCAGTCAGTTTATCCGATTTTAATATTGAAAATTAAATTGATTTAATTCCCCCCTCATTATGCAGATATTGGCTCAGAACGTTTCCGCTTCCTGGGAATGGCCCGTCTTCATTTGGAAGCATTCATCCGTGTCGCCCGTCTTCCCTCGGTGGCACGATATCGAGCCAAAATTTCATATTTGCCCGTAGGCAATGAAAAGGCCAAATTGATGGAAAAGTTACGGTACCGAGTGAACGAAGAGAGGCACAATTTTGGGCCAAGTCATTTTGAAGATGGAGAAATCATCGAAGAAGGGGAAAATGCGAAAAATGATGAGCAAAATGTGCAGGTAAATATCAATTTTTTATATAATTTTTATTTTAATTATTTTCAGATGCCACCTCTAAATGAGCCAGTCCCTTCCACGTGGAAAACAATTGAAGGTGAATTTTTTTAAATTTATTAAAATTTTATTCTAATTTTTAGGTGAATTCTGTTTTGTCACGGTCGCGGCACTTTCCCATTTGGGCTCCGATTTGCCCTATTTGCCATCGGCCCGTTTGCATGATCCAATCCTTTTCCTCACATTCGTCCAATGGCCAAAATTGAATAGTCGCTTTCATATGGCCCGCATTTTGTTGAGGTGGGCCACAATTTTGATTTTAGATTAATTATTGTTTGAATTTTGAGCTCTTTAGACATTAAATGACCATTAAATAAATTAAAATTTTCCCTTCAATTCATTCATTTTTTCCACATAGTTTTCCAAAAATTTCTAAAAAATTTTCCCATTTTGGTAACAAATTTGCGTCAACGAAATTCTATGAAAATGGGCCATTTTGAGACATTTCCCGCCTCAATAATTTTTTTTTTATATTTTTAGCATTGACACCAGCGACCATTTGGCCGATCCAGCATTCGAGGTGAGCAAATTGAATGGGACCAAAAGAGGTTTAAAAATTCATTTCCTCAGATAATTCCCTGTTTGGCGTGTCGAATCGAGCCAGAATCGGGGGCAGGTGGATGGTTGGCTTTGGATGGAGAAGCAATGGATTGGCAACAACCTCCGGCGATGGTCAACAACAAATTGGACAATAAACAGGCAAGTTGCATTTTTATGATTTAAAAATTACACAATTAGAATATACTAAAAATGTCCTTGAGATTTTAACATTATTTTAGGCCTTAAGTGCCTTAATGATCGAATATCTCATGAATTTTGACCATTTTCAGGATTCTACGGTGCCACCACCATCATTCCAAGTCGGAGTCAGCAATGAATGCGCAACAGTGGTCAGTCGAAGGGAAAGACAACGAGGCCCATGGAAAGAGGATAATGAGAATGAATGAATGAATAAAAATGGAATGTTCAAAATCCAAATATTCCTGTGACATAAATAAATGAAATATTCCCTCAAATTCCTATAATAAACCATTTTGTCTCTGTATTATAGACCAAAATATATTTTCTGTGCCAAATATATCTGTTACAAAGGCCTTAACCCCCATCGATATTATTATTCGCCTGTACTATAAATATAATTTTTTGTAATTGTTTGGAATATCCAAAATGAAATAAAATGTCAAAAAATTTGTTATTTGATGAAAAATGTGCTTGACAATATTTTAAAATGATTTTATTGGGCCGATTTATTTTTTTCCATCCGTCCATGCTTTTGCCAATTTCTCATCCCATTGTTGATGTTGCTTGAGGCGTCCATCAATTCAGAAGAAACCCGTTTCACCCAGCTTTTGGACGAAGAATCGAAAATCGGCTGCCTCATTCGGCGTTAGGTCCTGGAAATTCAAAAACAATTTATTTTTTTTTTAATAATATTTAAAACTGACCGAATTCTCGCCAGAAACAATGGACTGAAGTATATTTTCCATCCTTCCCATTTCCTCTGGACTTAATTTCATTTCTGCTCCAAATGTTTCCAGCGTTGGAGATTCTGAAGATGAATTTTAGTTAATTTCCCTCTAAATGAATTTTGACTGACGAGAAAGAGCAACTGCAACTTTGTCCACACCTCCCAATCCAGCCAAACTGTTCCTGGCATTTGGGCCGAATAATTTGATGAGAAAATCTTTGCCATGAGCCTGTAACAATGCCTTAAGGAAGGCAGCCGTTTCTTCGACTGGTGGACGAATTGCTGTTTAATTAATTCATATACTTATTGATTCCGGAAATTTGATTATAAATGTGTTTCTATTTCCGGAATTGTAAATGTGTTTTTCCTTTCCGGAATTGTAAATGTGTTTTTCTTTCCGGAATTGTAATTGTGTTTTTCTTTCCGGAATTGTAAATGTGTTTTTCCTTTCCGGAATTGCGATTGTAAATGTGTTTTTCCTTTCCGGAATTGTAAATGTGTTTTTCCTTTCCGGAATTGTAAATGTGTTTTTCTTTCCGGAATTGTAAATGTGTTTTTCCTTTCCGGAATTGTAATTGTGTTTTTCCTTTTCGGAATTGTAAAATGTGTTTTTCTTTCCGGAATTGTAATTGCGATTGTAAATGTGTTTTTCCTTTTCGGAATTGTAAATGTGTTTTTCTTTCCGGAATTGTAATTGCGATTGTAAATGTGTTTTTCCTTTCCGGAATTGTAAATGTGTTTTTCCTTTCCGGAAATGTTTGTAATGTGTTTCGCTTTCCGGAAATGTTTTCGATTTTTTCCCGGTGTGTTTCATTCCGGAAATGATTGTTTTTTTTTGTGTTTCAGAATATTCTGTTTTAATTCTTCCGATTTTTTTAAAAAGTACGGCACTCCTTATCTCATTAAATCTTACTAATTCCCATTTTCTCTTTTATATATCTCTCTTAATATTGTATTTTTTTATGTAGCAAATTAGCATTTTTTGATATCTCAAATTATGACCACTCCGATGCTCACAGAATCTAATACGGTAGAGGAAGGCCCCCAAATATATTTTTAAAAATTTTATAATTATAACACACCAGCTGTGCACATTGCCGGATTCTCGTCATATTCATCTGAACAATCGGGACTTCCATCGCACAAATACCTAATAGAGGTGTAAATTTATTCATTGAAATGACAGCAATTTGGCCCCAATTTTGATGCTGGGGCAATATCTCACTTGATTGGAATACATTCGCCATTCGGGCACTGGAATGGATGCCAAGTTGGGCATTGGACTGGAAATGAAGAAAGAAATTAATTTTCAATGACACTTGGCCTAGCCATAAAAATTTTCACCGATAGTAAAAAAATTTTTGCCTTTTCCATTTATCATTTGCAGATTTTTTATTATTTTGAGGTAAATTAATTTAGTCCAATTACTCCAGTTCCAATCGCCCAATTAATGAAGAGTTAGGTAGTTTGGGAATTAACATTACCTTTTTATGGTAATCCGTCTTTTGTAATATATTAAATTGACATCATCCATGGGAGGACGGAAATTGGGTGGGCGAAAATAATACTTGACGGATTTAGGCATGAGCGAACTTGTTTACGCATTTACATTACATATAAAGCCAAAAATGGCGACGGAACTGATTTATATTGGAAGTGGGCGGAAAGTGGTTTTTTGGCTATTTTTCGATTTTTCCACTTTGAAATGTCACAGCCCCGAATTTTCTTCCGGAAATGGATGTCATATTTTGAGAATCTTTACTTTATTGAATATTTTTTTTAATAATAATTTTGCTATCAATAGAGATTCTTTCGAATACCGTATGAAAGTCCCATGAAACTACGGGTTTGGATGATTTTTAGACTATAATTTTCCATTTAATAAATGTTTCTTTCCATCTATTCCCACCTAATTCATCGATGCCATCCTTTGCTGCTGCTCCGGATGTCGTTGTTGTTGTTGTCCTTTTCCCATTTCGGCCAACCAAAACTTCCCGGATGCTAAATGCCTCATTTTGTCGAGGAATTAACAATAAAAGTGTGGCCAACAAAAGTAAAAACATGGACAAAATGGAAGGAGTAGAAATTTTTGATGTGGAGGATGGCTTCTGGGCCATCGGAATCATTTTTATGTTGCCTCTGTGGATGAATTTGACGTAAATGAATTATAACAATTTGAGAGATGTAATTTTTATGTTTATTTCTCTTTTCGCCCGAGGCGCGATTTATTCTTCGGCACAAATTCCCTGGAAAATGGAAATGATGGAATGGAATTCCGTGCATTTAAAATTGAGGAACCAATCCTCCCTTCCTTCAAAAAAGGCAGAAAGTAAAAAGGAAGACACACAAATAATTTATTCGGCGCTGAATTTATTGGCCAATGGGCCCTTCTAAAAGTGAGAGGGGATTGAAAGTGCCAATTGTAAGGTACACGGAGAAATTGGCACGGATTCTGACGGAAGATTGGGCCAAAAGGAAGCGAATTGAGGAAGGAATGATGCCCTTGACAGGCGTGCCGATGCCAAAATGCCGTCTTTGTGGAAAATGAGGAAATGCCGGAGGGGGAATAGCCACTTTTATGATGAGGAATTGGAAGGAGGGACGTGGAAATGCGCCTCGGGGGGAGAACTTTTTTGCGGGGGATTTGGAAGAGAAATGTGGGAGACGCCAATTGGCATTTTTTGCATTAGCCGCCAATGGCCAATCCCAATTCGCCATTGAGAATGGGCAATTGAAGCACAAATGATGGGTGGGCGAATGGATAGTAAAATTGCGCCACATAAATTAAAAGTTGCCGCACCCAATTTTGACTTGCAAAGAAGCTAAAGGACGAAAATGGGGGAAGGGAATGACTGGCACTTATACGAATAAAGAAAAGCGTGAATCATTGGGCAAAAAGAAAAAGAGGAAGAATTTGCCAACGGCATAAATGAAAAGAAAGAAGGGCACAGCAAATTGATGTGAACAAAGTTTAAATGATGGAATGGAATTAAACAGGGAATTGTGGGGGAGGACTTGGCCATTAATGTGCAACACAAAGGGCGTTGGAATGATGGCAGAGGATAGTGAGGACAAGGAAAGAAAGGGGAGGAGGATATTTGAAATGATGCCATCCTTAAATTGGCCAATAAATAAGATTGAGGAATGAAAATAAAGGCGTTTTTTGCGCAGGACAATTTTGAATTTTGTACGTGTTTTAGCAACGAATTTAGACGTATTTCAATCCCCTCCACATTGAATGGAAAGTGAGACATTTTGTGACAAAACTTTCGCGGTTCCTCTAGAAGTGTACGTGGATGTTGACATTTCATTTCTTTGCATTTTTTGTTTGGTCATCAAAAACGGTTTGATTGTTGACGAAAACACCTTTTCCAGAGAAGTTTGAGCCCCCAAAATATAGAATGAATTTATTATTTGGGTAGTCGTTTGAGTGACAAAACTACAGAAGAGGACCAAGGGGCGTTTAGAATCCGAAATTAGCTGTTGGTTGGTACGCGATTTTCAGCTCAAAAACGAGTGGATGGAGAGGAGACTTCATTAAAAATGTAAAAAGTGGTTGAGCGGCGTGCGGCGTCACACCCCGTCAAAAGAACATTGCTTCAGGGTTTGTCACTCATTCAACTATGTAAGCGGAATTTTGACCTATTTAATGGGACTTTTGAGCCGAAAGATGTGAAAATGAACAAAAGGGGCTTGAGGAAAAGCATTTTGGGCTTTGAAACTTATTATTTGGGAGGGAAATTATTATAAAAATTCTGGATTTAACGAATTAGAGGAGGGCAATTGTTCGGGAGGCAAAAAATTTTAATGGAAGGGCCCAAAAGTGGGACAAAATATTTCAACAAAATTCATTGTAGAGATGGACACAATTGGTGGCTGATAATGGAAATGAGGGGGGCGAAATGGCACGGCGCAATAATATTAAAGGCCATAAATGTTCACGGTTGATTTAGGGGACTACATGGCAATTTTTGGGGGTCAACATGAAGTGAGTTACGGAGAAGTCCACTCTCAATTCAATCGTATAAAATTTGCGGTGGCGACGACCGACTCTGAGCTCTGAAGGGGGAGAGGGGAAGGATGACGGCATTCGGCCAATTTTTCATGGCCAATTGGTTGTGGCCTAGGCTGACTACAACATAAAAGTTAAATAATAATAAATTTGTATTTTTTTTAAAAGCAAAAATCGTCCCAAAATAAGTGTTGAAATAAAAAAAATTTGGCCAAATATTTTTGTATTAAGCACAAAAATCATTAATAGACTTTATGAACGGAGGGAGGGGACTGGTCAGGGTATAAAAATCACAGATTATTACAAAAATAGAATGCGTGATATATTAAAATATAATATTTATTAATAGAATTGAAATAGTTGGAATTGGAATAGACAATTTGAATGGGAGAAGGGGCAAAAATGTCAATTTGTTATTGCAATAAAATTACGAAAAATGAACGCCCCAATTTTCTACCGTTTTAATTTAATAATGGGAAAGGTTCAAAGGGGTTATTTTGGGTTCAATTTTTAAATGTCAAAATTGAATTATTTAATGGTAATTTATTTTAATTTTATTAGGGAAAAGAGCACATTTTAAAGGTTCAAAATTGGTACCAATTTTTTAGAGTGATATCCGATTTTTTTGCAATAACAAAACATCCAAAAAAATAAATTTATTAAATATAAAAATTTGATATATTCTCAAATGGATAGGAAAGGAAGGCGTCACCAATAAAATATTCTTCGTATCATCAACTTTCACCCTTTGCGCCTTCCATCGGATGCTGACGTTCAACCCGAATATTTGGATTGGCATGCGGATCGAATAGAGGGTCCTCTTGGCCACCATTTCCACCACCGCCGGTGTTCATCCAATGTAAAATCAAATAAATGAGGCCAACGGCGGCAATGGCCAGGAAGATTCGTTTCAAAGAGCGTGGTAGACGAGCGAAACGTTGCCTAAAGCAAAAAATATATATTCGAGAATGGCACCGTGTTGAAGAGGATTAATTGAGTTTATTTTGGCCCCTCCTATTCCCCTTTATTCCCCGTTCCAACCAATTTCCTTCACCACCCCTCATTTATGCGTAATTGAATTTTTGGATGAATAATGGGGGAGGGAGGGAGGAGGAACCCTCTTTTGGATTGGCAAAATCCCCTCAAAATGGAGAGGTTCTACGCTCGTTTTGGTGCCAAAAAATTTGTCACAAATTTTCGGGGAAAGAATAAAGGAGGAAATTGTTTGGTTGGAAGAAATTTGCCGGGACTTTTTTTTGGCATTTTATGGTGAATTCTTGGAGCAAGGAATCCTCCCTCAAAGGAAGTTGCTTTATTCGCCCATTTTTGGTATCAAAATGATGTAAAAAGTAAAAATGTTTTGAAAAATGAAATAGCTGTATTTTGGCTCATCCAAAAAATGACCGAATTTTGTGCAAAATTTTAAAGGACAAAAACCAACCGAATGTTGCGTTCGGCTGCAGCCTTTTTCGCATATTTTGACTCATCCAAATTGTCGGCCCCCGTTCCATTGCCATTTCCAATGTAAACGCTACTCGACAAACTTCCATTTGATTCGGTCAATAATTTGGTTCGAGCTGAAAAAAAAAGAATGTTATATTTTTATTGGAAATTCATTTTTTAATGACTTAATAAAATATTTTCTAAATAATATCTCAACACCCCCATTTACCGGTAAATGTGTTCATCTCGAATGGGTCATCATATTGTTGTTGGGCAATATTACTGTTTGGGATGGAATTGTTCAGGATTGATGGAGGCGATGGCGATGGATGTTGTTGTTGATGATAATGTGGGGGCAATGGACCATTGAATGAATTCGCACTGGAATTCAACAAATGTGCACTCGGCATTTTTTGATCAAGTTCCGGTAACTAAAATTATTAATTTTTGAAATATTTGCATGGATTGTAATTTTTAAAAATGGAAAAAATTTGATTAAAGTATGAAAAAATTTTATAAATTTTAAATTTGCTTACACTGGCCAACCCAATGCCAAGCCTGCCCCAGTTC
This sequence comes from Pratylenchus scribneri, assembly GCA_030063045.1. NCBI lineage: Eukaryota > Metazoa > Nematoda > Chromadorea > Rhabditida > Pratylenchidae > Pratylenchus > Pratylenchus scribneri. Next base: position 1,910,960 of record JAQSEB010000033.1, read on the forward strand.
ACACTTTGAAGCCTGATTCGAAGTTTGTCCACAACCGGAGATTGTTGATTTTCGGCAGGAAAAATGCATTCCTATTATAAAAAAGAAGCTAATTTTTAAATAAATGAATGAAATTTACCAAACAACTTGGACATTTATACCCGGCTGGTGCCGTTGTATCTGGCAATTGCCGGGCTCGGGCGTCGAAACAATCCCAATGGAAGAGATGAAGACATTTGAGGCGAACCGTTTCTTTGGAATTTAGTGGCTCTGGAAAATGTTTATATTTGATTTTTTAAGAAAATAATACCAAAACAAAGTGGGCAATTCGCATCATAATCACTGTCAGTAAGCCATGAAAGATATGTCTGTACAACGCACTTTAAATAGGATATTTTTGGTTGATTTTATAAATACTTTATGGATTGCTTACCGATTCATGATTAGCCAACAAACATGATTCGCAAACATTGACCCGGTGCTCAAAACAAAATAAATTTGTAACTTTCCTCTTTGGACATTTGCATAGGCCCATTTTTTTAATCTAAAAATTTGGATTTTAATTTTTTTTTTTATAGAATTAAGTAATTACGCTAATTAAAAAAACAATTAACAAAATTACGTGGAGGTGGGTGGCATTTATTATCCCGTGGTGTCTGTGTCTGTCCCCCATCCCCCTCTCTTTCTTATTTCTCTACCTATCGTTAAAAACGTAGCGTAGAGATTTTTATAAGTAAAATACCTACTCGACTCGCAAAATATCTTAAGGTTTTCAGATTCAGTACTATTCAGAATAAGAATTGTTTTAAGGTTTTTTAATTAACCTTTCCGCTTTCCCCCTTAACTTTTGTTTACTCTTTTATTAAATAATAAGAAACAAATTTTAATTTTTAATCCGCGTCGTGTTGCTTTAACCGACCCGCCTAGTCGTATAGGCAAAAAACAACAAATATTATATCATATAATTTCTATTAACTGTTCTTTCCTTAAATTAAGTAAAGAGCTTATATAATTTCACGTTTCTAGAGTATAAATAATACGACTTCTATCCAAAGTTATCAATGGCAAAACGAACAAAGAAGGTCGGAATTGTTGGAAAGTATGGAACACGCTATGGTGCATCGCTGAGGAAAACCGCAAAGAAAGCTGAAGTCTCGCAACATGCAAAATACACCTGTGCATTTTGCGGAAAGGTTATATTGAATCATAATTCTCATTATATCATAAATTGCAGGAATCAATGAAGCGAACTTGCGTCGGCATTTGGCAATGCAGCAAATGTCACAAAAAAGTTGCCGGCGGAGCCTATGTTTACAGGTTTTTCATGGATTATTTTTTACCATTATAAAAGTGACTTACATTCAGCACCACAACTGCCGCCACTGTTCGCAGCACAATTCGTCGATTGCGTGAGACCAAGGAATGAATGATGATTAATGTTATCTGATGATGCACAAATTCATTGTTGACACATGCTATTAAAAAATGCATCAAATATTCATTCATTACCTTTATTTTGTTGTTAAAGAATAAAAATTTCTTACATTTTCTTTTAATTAAAATGTTGTGTTATACAAATATATTTTAACTTTTATAAAGAATAATTGATTGAACATTTATAAAACCTAAAGATTTGCTATAAAGAGAAAGGTTCAAGTCAAGAAGGAAATTTGCCGCAGCCAAGTGATCAGATCAACAAAAACTCCGATCTAACAACAAGTTAATTATCTGCTTATAAGATTATCGGCAAATAACGACAAATGTTTTATTTAAGCTACAAATTGATCAACGACTCTCGGCAGAAGCAGCGAAATGTTGGCCACAGAAAAGGTTTTCAAATTATTAAACGTTTTTGCATGTGTTACCCAAAATAAACATTTATCAAATCAAGTTTTTACTGGTTTAACATTTACAAATTTGTTTTAAGATTGGTTTTAAGGGTAAGCTGAACCTTAAATTATTGGTTTAATTAAACCCATGTATATTGCCAAAAACCAGATAGGAAATGTTCTTTAACAATCTGTTTCGGTGAAACGAGCCACCGCCACTATTTATTGCAAAACAAAATTAGGTACTCGTATAATTTAGGTCCCTATTTTGGAAAGTGAAGGGTCCCCCCTATGGGTCATCAGGTTTTTGGTTAGGATCATTTGGGGAAAGGTTACGGATGGGTTAAAAATCATCTCACCTAACACCCTATGGAGGTCCTTCACTTTTACCCTTCTCACAAAAAAGGGAACTAATTCTGGTAGCAAACAAATTGAACATTTTTCAAATATGATTCATAAATACGTCATGTCTCTTTTTACTGAGAACATTGCATAGCATACTTTAAGGTCTCTCGACAGAAGGACGGGACAAGTAGGGCTTTAACCTTCCTTTCCTTATCAATTTTATTTCAAAAATACTAATGCAGCCTTTTGCTGTAATGTAAGGGGATCGGTCGGTTTCTTTTTGCAAAAAAAAAAAAGTCCATGGTTTTATGTTCCTTGCTCTCTACTGACTGACATAAAAATCGAAAAGCAAAAGAAATATTCAAAATTTATTGATAAAATATACCCACCTTTGAACAGAAATTTTTAATTACTCTTCAAATTAATATTATTTTTTCCAGATCGCCCGATTTTTGCGACCACATTTTGCCTCAAAAATCTCAACCAATTTGCTGAATTTTGGCCTGATTCGTCACAATTCCAACAAAAATTGGTTCACCAAATTCACCGAAAAGATCAAAGGCAATTATCAATTCCCGAAAATGCCTCCGGAAAATTTTTCTCCATCTTCAACATCAGCCAATGGATCGGGAATGGATAATGGGGATAATCGGGCACAATCTGCAGCTGCAGGTAGATTTAATCAATTTTTACATAATTTTTGTAAAACAAACAATCCAATTTTCCTCTAAAATTTGCTGTAAAATGTAAACTCGATTTGTCCCATCCATTAGAACTAATTTTTGGTAATTTGGGAGCAAAGAATAGTCCAATTCACTTCAAATTTTATGGCGAAAATTTTTATGCACTCGCGCCGTGAACTGATAAATTGGAAAAATAGCCAAATATAGGATCCACGGATTTTTAATGCACTTTACTTCTAACGCGACGCCCCCTATATTAATACTCTATACTATTCTTTGTGGACTTTGGGTTATAAATATTTGCTTCTTGTACTCATTTTCCTCATCTCAAACAAAAATGTTTGTTCTCTCCACATGTGTTTCTTTCTACTGTTTTGTATTTCTACCTCAATTCAAAATCAAAAAATTAAATCCCAGACTAGACTTTTCACATAGTCTGAAGAATGAGTTCAATTTTACTTAATTTCCTTCTTTCACGATTTTCGAATCGAAAACCGTAACAACAAAAAACCAATGAATCAAGCAGCTGATTTGGAAAAATGGGAATTAGGAACAAAAGGACACGCGAGAACAAACAAATTGAAATCATTTTATTCAATTCAATGTTTACATGAATGAATGTGCAACCAAGTGAAAAATGTGACAGGACGAATTGAAAAACAACAAAAATTGGAGGAAAGAATCAGTTGATTCAGCATAGGCAAAAATGCTAATTCAATTCCTATCATTTTCGTTAGTCGAATTAACGATAAACAAAAATAAAACAATTTTATTAATATTCACAAAAATAATCCGTCTATCAGACTTTTCCCATTCCTCTTTTTTCTGTTTTAAATTACTACCAAACTAATTCTAATCCGTTCACCCTTCCCTTCACCTCCATCTCATTCACTAAAAAGTCCACATTTTACCTCCTTCTTTGTAATAATTAAAGGGAAATTAATTTTCATCCAAATACCAAATTCCGATACTCCTCCCCGTTATTTCCTTTGACCGGCTGCTTAAAATGCGTCTTGGTCTGCTTCTTTTCCAGCAGCAATCTTCGCTGCTATTTGGTCGACAAATTGCCGGCACTTCCTCAATTCTTCCCAATCAACATGGAAAGCAGAAGCAGCAAAAGGGGACGTCAATATCATCGTCGTCCTTGCTCATCCCATTTATTCCTCCGCAAACGGCTAACCACCTCCAATTACGGAGCAAAGGTTGGTTTGATGATGGAAGCCAATAATCGTTCGATGAACGTAAAAAGCTAAAGTGAAACGCTCAATCGCGAATCGCGATCACCACCACCAACCACCACCCTTAAAAGACAATTTCCGCCGCGCCGTTAGCCCGGCCGTTGTGTATGCACTATTTCTCCAGAAGGAAGGACACTGCAAGATAATAATCATCACACGCAAAATAACTGGGAAAATAGGTGAGTAGAATTGTGCGGCAGATGTAGACGGGCATCTAGGAATGCGCCATTCCAAATAATTCGCCTTAAGCGAATATTCCTTCTAGATAAACTCAGTTTTGATTAGCATAAACTTTAAAATAAATCCAAAAATTTTTTTAATCGTGTCATTCATCCAAGAATCATCAAAAAAATCCAATAGTATGTTTCTTATGTAGCATAAATCCTTTGGCTTCAAATTCTGAATTCTTCCCAAGAAAAGTACAAAATGTGATTCCTGGAATTTGAAATTTTAATGGATTTCGGTTTTAGTTTTACTCTATTATTCCTCTTAATTCCAATTGTTTTAAATGAACCGTTTCCATGACCCCTATTCTCTAAGTATTTTTACCCAAATTGAATGAAGGAAGATCCCGATTCCTGAATCATGAAAAACAATAGGGCCAAGAACAAAACCTTTTCCCCAACTTATTAGAAATTCAACCTATTTCTAAAAAGGGATAATTTTTTAAAAAACCTCTCATTTTTTCGGAAACATTTCAAAGGCAATTCAAAAACATGTGGGCATGGAGATGTTTCTTCATCCCATACATTTCAATTTTAACTTGAAACATTTCAGCTTTATATTAATACAATATCAAGATTAACTTTAGTATTTTTTGGCTTTATAAATCCCTTCATATCATGCCAAATTCTTCCGACCATATTCCTATCACTTTTACCTTTGATGATCGATCTTCGACAATCCCCTTATATCCTTCCCCCACTTTTCCCATTCCTTTATTGGATTGAAATGGAGTCCTTTTGACTCTGTTCTAATTTTTTTCTTCCTGAGAAACTTCGAAGATTCCTAATATTACCATTACCATTCATTTTTTTATGTTTCCCGTTTCATTGCATTTCCATTTTTCCTTCCACATAAATGTACACATGAACGTAACCAAAAATCAACCATCCATAAATGTGCTCTAGGGCCCGGTTTATTGTTTTATTTGACCACAATCCAGCAGATAAAAAAATTAATATTTTTTTCCACATTTCCAAAAAACCATTTCCTCAGATCTAGTCGCGCCATCTGCGTCCAACGTCCATTCCTTTATAACTCCCGAGGGGGTTCTAAAAAGCGCACTGCGAAATTCCGCACATATTTGAGATTTGCGACTTTTTTTTTTTTTAAGTGAATTGCACAAATTAGTAAGGACAAAAACACGTAGTCGAGACCACTCCACGCAAATTGGATTTGATTTTGTTTTTCTGAATAAATTTTAGGCGGAAAAAAAACAAAATTAAAATGATGGAATTGGATTTTGGGAACTGTGGGGGAAGTAAATAAAAGCGTTCATCTCCTCTACGGAAGAGTGCATGATTGACCAAGCGAATCCACCCCCGGGTTGGAATAAATATTCAAATTCTCTCTGGAATAGTTGGATTGGCCAAAAAATTAGTTCACACATTCCAAGGATTAGCATTTTTTAGCCGTTCAAAACAGAGCGGCTGGAATATCTGTATAGAAAAGTTCAAAATAATATCCAAATTCATATCAAAATTACACATAATTATTACAAAAGAAATATTCATTTTTAAAATTTTTCAGCTTCCGTAGCCACTCATCAAGTGAACACTGCTGCTACTGATCATCGCAACAATCCACATCAAAACGGTCATTCCTCCTCTCACTCTCAATCAGTCATGGAAATCCACGCACTTGCCCGTGAGGAGAAAAGTTATGTGCATGGAACTTCATCACATCCGCTTCTTTTTGCCACAATTGGCGAACGAATTCGACTGGCCGCCAACAAATTCCCAAATCGCGAATTTGTCCTCTTCAAGCGTGAAGGCATCCGTAAAACTTACAAGGAGGTGTTGGATGACGTGAGTTTTTCGGGGGGGGGGGGGGGGGGGGAGTGTTATTTTGTGCACAAAATAATTAATCTAGAGCGAAAAATTGGCACTGGGATTGATCCATTTGGGCATGGAGAAAGGCGATCGACTCGGCATATGGTCACCGAACAAATATGAATGGATTATCACACAATATGCAAGTGCATTGGCCGGTTTCATTTTGGTAAGCCACGGACATATTAAATTGAGGGGATTTAATGGTTCAATTTCTCGAACCCCTTTAAAATATCATTTTTAAAAAATAAAAAAATCGCATCCAACCCCGGACATAGATAGCTCAACGGGTTGTGAGCTTAATTTTAATCTTAATGACGTGGGTTCGATTCCTCAACGAGACAGTCAATTTTTTTCTCATAACTGTCCTTCCATTTTTTGCACACAAAAATTGGCTTTAAGAAAGAATTTGAATTTTTTCATTACTTTAATTTTACTTATGAAAAATATCAAAATTTTAAACTTAAATGAATATCTTTGCCACAAATTCTAATTCTCTTTTTTAAAGGTTAATGTGAATCCAATGTACCATTCTGAGGATCTTTGCTATTCAGTGGAAAAAGTTGGAATTAAAACGGTAAAATTTTCGAACCCAAATAAATTATAAAAATCATATTTTTGTAGCTGATTTGTCCTCCCGAATTCAAACGCTCCGATTACTATGGAATTCTATGCGAACTCATTCCGGAATTGGAAAATTCTCCGCCTGGCGATGGCCGTTTGAGCACTGATACATTCCCGAAATTGCGCAATTTGATCATATTCGACGAGGACAGGCGGAAATTTAACGGAGCATGGGAATTTGAACACGTCACTGGGATGGGCACTGCTGAAGACCGACGAAAATTGGAACAAATTGAGGCCAGCATGCAACCGGATGACCCGATCAACATTCAATACACAAGTGGCACAACCGGAAAGCCCAAAGGTGCAACACTCACGCATCATAACATTCTGAACAATGCATTTTTTGTTGGCTTTCGTGGCGGATATCATGAGAAGGTGGGCGGAATTAAGTTATCTGAAAATGATAAATTAAAATAAAATTTCGATAACACAATTATATAATTTTTTCTTATTGTAGAGGACCATCATTTGCATTCCGAATCCACTTTACCACTGTTTTGGCTGCGTCATGGGCTCATTGGCTGCATTGGTCCACTTTCAAACATGCGTTTTCCCAGCACCTTCGTTTGAGCCACTTGCCGCCCTCCAAGCAATCCACGAAGAACGCTGCACATCCGTCTATGGCACGCCAACAATGTTCATCGACATGCTCAGTCATCAAGACTACCATAAATATGATTACTCATCAATTCGATCGGGCATTGTGGCCGGAGCCCCATGCCCTGTGATGCTATGTTCCAGACTTGTCAATGATTTGGGCATGAAAGATTTGCAGGTTTTAACAATTAAATTCATACATTAAAATTTTTATATTTTTCAGGTCTGCTATGGAACCACCGAAACTTCGCCTGTCTCATTTATGTCCATCTGCGAAGATCCACCCGAGGTGCGCATCCGAAATGTTGGCCACATAATGGACCATTTGGAGGCGGTTGTGGTGGACAAAGAAGGCGGAGTGGTGCCAAGAGGGCAAAGAGGCGACCGTAAATCTAATTTTATTTAGAATAAATAATCGTCCTCTCTCTTTTAGTGCTAGTTCGCGGTTATTCTGTCATGTACGGTTATTGGGATAGCAGTGAGGCGACAGCAGCGGTGATCGGCAAGGATCGATGGTATCGAACTGGGGACATATGCATCATGCAACCCAGCGGGACCGTCTCAATTGTGGGCCGTTCCAAGGATATGATTGTTCGAGGCGGCGAGAATGTTTATCCGACGGAGGTGGAACAGTTCATCGATAGACACCCGGCAGTGGCGGACGTTCAAATCATCGGAGTTCCAGAGTGAGTTTATTTGGAAAAATTTTAATTTTAACTATATTTCAGCGAACGTTTTGGCGAAGTTGTCTGCGCCTGGGTGAGACTGAAGAGTGGAATGACGGCAACCGAGGAAGAAATACGGGAATATTGCAAAGGAAAGGTATCAATCCAAAAATTAAATTTTAAATTCCAATACAAATTTGCAGATTGCGCACTATAAAATTCCAAGATACATCCTCTTTAAAGATGTCAGCGATTTTCCAATGACGGTATTAAATTCAATATAAAAATTTTTAAATATTAAATTTATTCTTCAGGTCACAGGAAAGATCAAAAAATATGAAATGAGGGAATTATCCAAACGTGAACTTGGCCTAGAGAATGTGAAGTCACACTACAGTGAATGAAATATGTTAAATTGATGTTGTGAATATTATTTCCAAAAATACCCCGGTTTTTAATAATTATACCAAAAATTTCTTCCATTATTCCTTTATTTGATTACATTCCTCTTTTCTTAATTATAATAATTAAATTGGCCAAATATAATTTAATTGGATTAGTTTTATTTGTATAAAATATGATTAATTTGTTGTAAAATTTGATGAATCAAACATTCATTTATATTGAAATTAAAATATTTACTTAATGGAAAATGGAAACAACAATTTTTTAAACCAAAACACACAATATTATTGCTATAAAACTTTTTTGCTTTTAACAAATTTAAAATAATAATATAAAAAATAATTTTAATTTTTTAAAGGAAAAAAGAATACAGTAGATATTATTTTGCATCAAATCAAGTGAGACTGAACACTGGATGACACCAAAAAGGTTTATTATTGGATTTTCGATTTAATTTTATTATTTTGGGCGTTATTTCTATGAAATTTCTGGAGAGCGGGCGAGGGAATTGCTATTCCTCTATGGCACTAAAGGGGTTTGTTCAATTTTAATCTATTTTTGGTTTAATGTTTTTGAATTATTAAGGAATTTCTCATTCGTCCAAGCGAGTCAAAGGCGGAAGATTACACGCTATCCATTCAGTAAGTAAATTTACTCCGAAAATTAAAATCAATTAAACTAAATTTTAGTCGCGGTACCCGAGTCACACATGTCAAAATCCCATACAACAATGAGCAGAAATTGTACCGATTGCCAAATGGACATGAATTTGGCAAAATTGATGCCATAATTCCCTATTTGGAAGCAAATCCGGATTTACTCTCCGAAACTGATGGCTTCTCAATTGAGCTGACTGCACCAGTGCACATTCCCCGGGCTGAGACGGTGGTCAATGTGGGCAGAGATCGTCAGTAAAATTGAGGAATATGATTATTATTTATTCGACTTTTTCAAGGTTTTTTTCACATTTCCATTGGTGGTCATGAAGCGGAGATACTGCTTAAAGATGAGCTGCCGGGCACATATTTGGTCAGAGGTAAGGTATTTTAATAAAAACAAATTCATGGCCTAAAAAACTGATCCAAATAAAGATTGGAGAGTGGTTTTTTAATTATTTTTTTTATATTAAAAAGATAAAGATATCAACAATTTAAATTAACATTAATTCAGAAAGCAGCAGTAATGAAGGCGAATTTGCAATCAGTGTCAAAAGTGAGGCCGACAAAATTGTGCACGTTCGAATTGCGCATCAGGGCGGTCGATTCCGGATTGTACCAAAGGATAGTTTTCGCACTCTTGCCGACTTGCTCGACAATTATATTCGTCTTCCTATGGTTCAGGTCAGTCCAAGAAATAATGGCAAAATTAAATTAGGGTTGGTTATTGACTATTGGGTAGATTAAATTTTAACATTCATTATTATAGTAGAAAATGATTTATTTTTTAGAACGGCGGCAGTCCAGTCAAATTGAAGGCGGCTCTTCCGTCAACACGTTTCACGGCTGCCACAATTGATGATCGAATCGACTGCATGTTGCGGACATCAAAGAAGGCAAACGGCGCAAAGGATGGATTTGTGGAAGAATTTGAGGTTTGACAGAAATTTACAAATATAATATTTATTGAAAAAAATATTTTAATTAAGTGAGTCGAGGAAAAATTCACCTAGAATTTATAGGGCCTACATCGGGAAGAGGATTCACAAATGTTCATCAGTTGCAAGGAAGGACGAAGACAGGAGAATGTGCGCAAAAATCGATACCGAAATGTGGTGCCATTCGATCATACGCGGATTAAATTGAAAATGACGGCGAATAACCAAAATGAGAATGGGCAAAGCAGCAGTAGCAACAGCGATTACATCAATGCAAATTATGTTGAGGTTATCAATTTTTTGTTACATTTTAAACCTAAAGACCAAAATTAAATAATTAATTTTTGAGAAAATTATATTTCTCTAATTTTTCACATAAATCATAAAATTGATTGCGATTTGATTAAATTCCTGCTTCATTTTAGATCCCATTGGATCCGAAACGTTATCCAGAATTTGCGGATTTCAAACGACGCTACATTTCTACACAGGTTTAAATGAAAAAAAAATATTACTTATTTAATTAATCATAATTTCCAGGGTTGTTTGGAGGAAACGGTTCGCGATTTTTGGTAAGCAATTTATATTAAAATTATTTAAAATTATTAAAAATTTTAGGCAAATGGTCTGGCAGGAGAATTCCCGGCTAATTGTGATGGTCACCAAGGAGGTTGAACGTGGAAGGGTCAAATGTTTTCGGTATTGGCCGGATTTGGATGAAGAACAAATTTATGGAGGATTGGCTGTGAAAACGGTGAAGGAACAGGCAAACGAGGATTTCATCAGTCGACAATTCCAATTGAGGCTACAAAATGGTTAGAAAAATTGATTAATTTAATTTTTCAATTAAAATTACATTTTTAATACAGATTCGACCAATATTGGAACAGAAGAGAGCCAACGGTGCATTTTCCAATTCCAAATTCTCAGCTGGGAGGACAATGACGCATGTCCAGTGGAATCCGTGCTCAACTTTTTGGATGCCGTCAATGAATGCGAACGAAGGGAAATTGCCGAAATTGAAGGCGCAGGTCCGCCCATTGTTCATTGCAGGTTTTGAAAATTTAATTTTTAAAAATGGAAATAAAATTGAATATTTTTAGTGCTGGAATCGGTCGAACAGGCACCTATTTGGCATTGGACATTTTGATCAATCGAATCAAACAGAAAGGTTTGCTCTAATTCTCTTTAAATAATTTCACTGTATTTTCAAATAGAAAAAATTAATTCAAAAATCTAATCTAAAAATTTTTATTAGGAATCGATTATTGATTAGATTTCCAAAGATTAAATTCTATTCATTTTTTTCCAAATTTAAAGGTCCTCAATGTGTTTGCGATGTGCAGCGGACGGTTCGAATGCTTCGCGAGCAAAGGGCCACAATGGTGCAGACCGAGGCTCAATTCCGTTTCATTTTCTACGTCATTTCCGCCTTCATGCGAACATTTCGATCCACACATCAATTCGTACGTTTTTTAATTTATTGAAAAAAAACAAATATTATTTTTCATTTCATTTGCAGAAATTACGGGATGATCAACAATCGACCGGAACAACGGCGACCGGCAGCAGCGGTGGATTGAGGACTCCAACATATTAGAAGAATGAACGATGGTAGAAATTGGATTAGAAGAAATAAAGAAACATATTTGGCCCAGACATTCCCGAATAAAAGAAAAAAAACATTCCATTTAAATCCACAATCAATTATTGTTCATATTTTCTAGTCCACCCGATGCACGCATATCTTTTTCTTTTATCTGCTTTTCCTTCTTCCGTTTATTCGACACCTAAATATCTTCAAAATATGTTGCAAAAATCCCAAATATTTTTTCTTCCATATTTTTTTCTATTTAAATTTATGCTAAAATGAATTTTAAAAATATTTACAATTTTTTTTATTAATTGGTTCATTTCCAATTTGAATATTTTCTTATTTAATTTTTTCATTAATTTAAATTAATTTTGCAGCAAAAATGTCATCAACATCATCAAAAGGTTAAAATAATTTTTTGAAATAAAATAATTTACATTAATTTTTTAGATGTTTGGGAAAAATTCTTCAAATCCTGCAAATTGCCCACCGATGCGGGCAAAAAGTACGCCGAAAGTTTTGTCAAACAACGAATCCAATCGCATTTGCTTCGAGATTTAGGTTTTTTAAATTTTATTTACAAATAATCACTAGGAAATAATTTAAATTTGATTTTTTTCATTTTTAAAATAGTACAAAAAATTATTTTTTACCTGTAAAATTTAATTAAAATTGAATGATACATTTTAAATCATGCAAAATTTAGGCAAAGAGGATCTACGCGAATTGGGCATCAAAGTGTTGGGCGACCAATTGGCCATCATCACATATGTGAAAAATTGTGGGGGAAGTCCACCTGAATTCGGCAGCTCCACAAAATCATCGACTACGGCTGCTCCACGTCGACAAGTTCATTTGACTGGAAGAGTGGCACCGGTCGTTTACAACAGCGATGAAGAGGAGGATGAACAAATGCAAATGGGTGGGTTAAATTAAATTATCGGCGCCCTAACGCCTAATAAATTTTTAGTAATTTAACCAGAAAAACACAAATCAAACCGGAAAACACAATCCGGAATAAAAAACAAATATTTCCAGAAAACACATTTTTCCGGAATAAAACACAAATCTAACCGGAAAACACATCTTTCCGGAATGAAACACAAATCTTTCCGGAATGAAACACAAATCTAACCGGAAAACACATCTTTCCGGAATGAAACACAAATCTAACCGGAAAACACATCTTTCCGGAATGAAATACAAATCTAACCGGAAAACACATCTTTCCGGAATGAAACACAAATCTAACCGGAAAACACATCTTTCCGGAATGAAACACAAATCTAACCGGAAAACACATCTTTCCAGAATGAAACACAAATATTTCCAGAAAACACATTTTTCCGGAATGAAACACAAATATTTCCAGAAAACACATTTTTCCGGAATGAGACACAAATCTTTCCGGAAAACACATTTTTCCGGAATGAAACACAAATCTTACTAGAAAACACAAAATCTAACCGAGTAAAACACATGTTTAATTATAACAGATTTCTGATTATTTTTTATTATAAATATTTTTGCATTATTCACTCAAATTAATTATTGATTTATTTTTTTTTTCAGAAGATGCCGTGGATGAGCAAAAACTACTTTCCAAGGCTCCAGATCGACACGACCATTATCGAGTAATTATGCCTGAGGGAAAATTGCCAAGGACGAAGGCAATTCTTGAAATGCATGAGGCACTCAAAGAACAAGGTTTTAGAATTAGAATATACAAAAATAATTTAAAAAATATTCACTCTTAATATTAACAATAATTGGAAAATATATTTAATTTACAATTAAAAATTTTTTTAAAATTTTTTAAATAAAATTTAATTTTACACCAAATTTAAGGTCTAATTAAACGCGGCTCCAGTGGTATTCGCCGATCCGGCATTGAAATGCGTCGAGTGGCCAGCCAATCCAAAGCAATACAGAAAAAATCGGCGGCCACCGTTGTTGTGCAGGTTAGCAATAGAAAAATATTAATAATTTTTAAATAATCAGGATCGGGATATTACATCATCCACTGGCGGAATTGGCCTTGGAACACTCCGGAGTGATTTAATTTCCAACAAAACGACGGTGGTCAAGGATGCGAGTCCGCAAAAAAATCGGTTAAAAATTTTAACTTTAAAATTAAATTCTACTTTTTACGGAAATAAAATTATTCATAATAAATTCATATCCAATTTATAATTTGCAGTATTGCAAATCGCATCAGCACTTCGGGCGTCCCAATCCGAGTGAAAATTGCCGATGACATTTTCGGCTCATCCACCCAAAATCAACGCCAACAGCAAATTTCATCAATTCGGCAGCCACCACAAATTCAGCACCGAAATATGGTCACATATGCGGATGTTGTGGACGATGATGATGCAATTATGCTTGATGATGATGGCGAAGAAGAGGAACAGTTCGTCGAAATGGCCGATGAGGAGCCCAGCAATCGATTGCCAATTGCGGAACGCCTTCAATTGGTTGGGGGAAGATCGACAACGACACGTCCAACAATTTCATTCCTTTCCCCCAACAGTGCTACTAAAAGGGTTGGTTTGGAATTTATTATAATTAAAAAATAAAACAATTAATTGGGATTTTTTTTAATTAAATTAGTGAAATATTCTATATTAGATTTCGCATAAAAATGGAAAATATTTAAGGACTCTCTCCCTTTGTCCAATTTTATTTTAATATATTTTTATTTTTAGGTAGTCCCATCGAGCGGAAATCGTCGATCACGTCCACGAGTGACCATTGGCGGTAAGGCAATCATTCTGGGCGGCCAACATTTCAAACGACGGACTGGCCCATTCCGTGGTGGACAGCGAAAAGTGGGCAACAGATCCGGCTCAATTCTGGACCGAATATCATTGGCCTAATGAATAAATGAGGGGCGATATGGAAAATGATAATATAATGACACAATTATGTCGTATATTGCATTTTATTTTCCCTATTAATTTCTATTCCAAACTCTTTTTGTATTCTTATTTTTGTGTTATTCTCTTTGCATGAATTCCTTTTCTCTATGCTTTTATTCCTTTTCACCTTTTTTTCACACTCTATCCAACCCCTAAACCTATTTATTTTAATAAAAATATCCAAAGTTTAATTTCTTTATTGGATTTGATGGATGAATAAAATAAAGAATATTGCCAAAAATAAGTTCAATAAAAGCAAAGGTTTTTGAGATAAGGAGGAGGAATTGGCCCTTCGCCATCGCCATCCATTCTCGCCACTCGAACCAAGCAGTAAATTATCGCCGCCTTTTTCCATCGGTTCATTCCGCGTATATTCGATGGCATCGCCGACTCTTGCTGCCCCCAAGCTCGTATCAGTGCGCTGGAAAACGGCAAATTCACCATCACTTTTGGCGAAACTAGAAAAGAAAATTTAAAAAAAGTATTTGCCGCTGCTGGGCATCGAACTTTCGTCTTCGAGGAAAAAGAAGGGATTTTACCACTACGCTAAAGTTGGCAGGGAGTCGCTGGTTTAATTCAATGATTAATAAATATTTACTCTCAAAGCCGCCCTTTTAATGATTTATTTGACTTTTTCTTATCCATAGTGTATTCCAGAGTAGCTCAGTTGGTAAAATCCGATAATTTTTTCATTAGGTCAATGGTTCGATACCCACTGCTGGCAAGTGATTTTTTCAACTTTTAAATTAAATAAATATTCACGAAATTCATTTTTTTTCCAAATTTATTCTCCCTTTTTTCTTGTGATATTAATTGAGACAGGCAAATTGAATTATTCTTAATGTGGTATTTTTATTTTATATTATAACCATTTAATTAATAATTTCTTAAAAATACCAATAAAAGGGAAAATTTCAACATTGAATTTTTCAAAATCGGCCCGAGTTTTCTTTCTGAAAATTTTTGAAAAAATTTCAGCCGTTTTTTAGGTATGAATTTTTAAAAATTTTCGAAAAATACATATAAAAGGGAAAATTTCAACATTGAATTTTTCAAAATCGGCCTGAGTTTTCATTCTGAAGATTTTTGAGAAAATATTACTAATAATAAACTAAAAAATATCAAAAATTCAAGTTGAAATGTTCAGCCGTTTTTTAGGTATGAATTTTTGAAAATTTTCGAAAAATACATATAAAAGGGAAAATTTCAAAATTTAATTTTTCAAAATCGGCCCGAGTTTTCATTCTGAAAATTTTTGAGAAAATATTACTAATAATAAACTAAAAAATATCAAAAATTCAAGTTGAAATGTTCAGCCGTTTTTTAGGTATGAATTTTTAAAAATTTTCGAAAAATACATATAAAAGGGAAAATTTCAAAATTTAATTTTTCAAAATCGGCCTGAGTTTTCATTCTGAAAATTTTTGAGAAAATATTACTAATAATAAACTAAAAAATATCAAAAATTCAAGTTGAAATGTTCAGCCGTTTTTTAGGTATGAATTTTTGAAAATTTTCGAAAAATACATATAAAAGGGAAAATTTCAACATTGAATTTTTCAAAATCGGCCCGAGTTTTCATTCTGAAAATTTTTGAGAAAATATTACTAATAATAAACTAAAAAATATCAAAAATTCAAGTTGAAATGTTCAGCCGTTTTTTAGGTATGAATTTTTGAAAATTTTCGAAAAATACATATAAAAGGGAAAATTTAAACATTGAATTTTTCAAAATCGGCCTGAGTTTTCATTCTGAAAATTTTTGAGAAAATATTACTAATAATAAACTAAAAAATATCAAAAATTCAAGTTGAAATGTTCAGCCGTTTTTTAGGTATGAATTTTTGAAAATTTTCGAAAAATACATATAAAAGGGAAAATTTCAAAATTGAATTTTTCAAAATCGGCCTGAGTTTTCATTCTGAAAATTTTTGAGAAAATATTACTAATAATAAACTAAAAAATATAAAAATTTCAAGGCAGGATGTTCAGCCGTTTTTTAGGTATGAATTTTTAAAAATTTTCGAAAAATACATATAAAAGGGAAAATTTCAAAATTTAATTTTTCAAAATCGGCCCGAGTTTTCATTCTGAAAATTTTTGAGAAAATATTACTAATAATAAACTAAAAAATATCAAAAATTCAAGTTGAAATGTTCAGCCATTTTTTAGTTATAAATTTTTAAAAATTTTCAAAATACGGCATTAATTCTTTAAAGCTTTCCAACAAATTTTTTGTTATTTCCCATTATTAGAACGTACCCAAATGTCCGGCCTTCCAAAAGGCTATCCCAAAGCTCCCAATGCCGGTTGCTTTGATGGGCCACCACATTTTTGTTAGCAAATTCCCGGATTTTTCGTTGTGGTCGCTGACTTTTTCCCTGAAGAAATTTATTTGTTTATTGGTTCAGAGACGTAAATAATCGAGAAAAAAAATTAAATTTCAAGGTAAAAAATATTTTTCGTGGCAGAAAATTGAAAAATGAATTTTAAAAAATCACACTACCCGACATGGATTCGAACCCGCGACCTCATAATTAAAACGCGAACTCTTACCGATTGCGCTATTGGGTCTTTCTTGCCCGGTTGATAAAAAACATCCCTAAAAAGGAAAACAAAAAGTGTCCCTAAGAAAAATCATTGAAATAGAATTTTTCAAGTAAATAATGAAACCCATTTTTTATTACCGTAATTCTTTTTCGACTTTCAGCTTCCAATTTATGTTTTCCATTCAATCCCAGTACAAAAATCTGACATTTCCATTCACCCTCATCCTCTAAACTGTTCGCCATTTTGCCATCCTCATCCAATCTACCGTCCCCATCAATTTTCAGCACCATCCATTGTCTTCCAGCCGGTCCTCCATTCTCCACTTCCACCCGGAATCGGCCCTTTTTCGCCGTCAAAAGCAGCTCGAATCTATTGTCCAACGAACGCCACATCTTCTCTTCAACCGCCCATTCAGGGCCAACATTGTTGCCCACTTCCAATTGACCATCCGGAAGGAAATTGACAGTGAACATTGGCCGACCGTTATGGCTCCATACCAGCGAGGAAATGTTCTATTTGAGGAGTGAAAAAGGAATTATAATTAGTAGTTTTTATTTAATTGAGACAATGGGGAAATATCCAAAAAGTGTGCCAACTTTTTATGAGCAAATATCTCATTAAATTTTCAACGGATTTCAACATTTTTGGAGTCAAATTAAAGAGGAAAGTTTAGGCTTTCTATTGGTATAATTTATGCACATAAAGATTAATTCTGAAGAAATTTATAGCCAAAATTTGAAGCCAACCCAACTTTTCCTATGGCCTTCTATTTATTCCTCAATTTTCAATTATATTTAGATCAAATCCAAAACTTTCTTAAGCAATTGATAGCTAAGAATGTCCTCTTCAATTTTACTCTAAATAGTTAAAAAATGGTTCGCCTAATTGGAAGATAAGTCTCAAAAACTTGAACACACTTGTCAATGAGGAATTTGCCAAATAAATGAACGCCATTTCTTTCAAATTTACCTTTTTTGTGCGAGGACATTTCAGAATGAATTTTGTTGTTTTGTTTCCATCATTTTGGTCTTAAAAATTTATGAAATTCAATCAAAATGCGCAAATTATATGTCAAAATTATTAACCAAAGGGATTGTCCTTTTTGTGTTCAATTGGACGGAATTGAGGAATACGGCGCCGAATTCGTTGACGGCTGACGACAAGTTGTTGATCGGAAATGGCAACAAAAGTGGACAAAATTAGGAGGAGCAAAATTGGGAGCTGATGAATGCCGGAAGGCATATTTGATGACATCAAAGGGGAGGGTTGCTTTGAATGACCATATCTTTATTGGGCATTGGTTTATGGCAATAAAATTAGGGTCATTTTAAAGAGCAGAAAATGGGCTATAAAATGGCATATTAAAAAATTCAGAGGCTTAAGAATAGATTAAGTTATGAATTTTTGAAATTTATTTAACTAGATTTTCAATAGTTTTGCTTGGGGGCATTTTTCTCTTCATTGGGTGGATTAAAATTAAGAAATTTTGAGGCCATTTTAAAGATCCGAAAGTGGGCTACAGATTGATATATTATTTTAGATTTATTGGCCATTAAAATTAGAAGAATTATTAAAAATATTCAAAACAAATTAATTATTTACGAGGAGAATTGCGAACTTTACAGGAAAAATGGCTTATAGGATATAGGTACATCTCCAATAAATGGCGGCTAATACGCCCAATTATTCCTCTTGCAAAATTTTTCCTCCATTTGGCCCATGCGGCATGGCAAATTTGAAGTGACCCTTGGGAAAGGGCGGATGAGAGGAGGATTTCAAAACCACCTAAAGCCAAAAGGATGAAATGCCCTTTCTGAGAGGATGGAATTGATGAATGGACGGATGGGAAAAAGCAGCCACCGTCCTTTACAATTACCCTTTATTTAGCCGGTTTGCCATCTCAAGGAATCCTCCGACTCTAATGGAATTTGTTTGCGGCACATTGTAGAAGTCTTAGGGAGCAAAATTGCTAAGAAAAAAGTGGCCATAAATAAGAGTCATTCAAAATATTGTTTTGGCACAAAATTACATTTTCTATCGTTTTTGAGTGAAAAAGTCAAAAAATGAGGAGGCCATTGTGAAGGAAATTGAATTGGGAAAATGTGGCCATGAATAGGGGAACATTTTCGATCAAATTGGATAAAAAGTTGGAATGAAAAATCATAGTTGAGAATGAGAAAAATTTTTAGGTGAAGAATGCAGGGAGTTTTGTAGTTGCTATTTTAAAGTAGAGTTCAATTTTTTATTCGATTTATTTAATAAATAAATAAAAAAATTAAAACAATTAATTGATGAATGTAGCAAATAAATTATCAATTTTTCGGACGAATGTTGTGCCCGGAATGCGTGCATAATTCAAATGTAAATATCCGCCCAAATCAATTTGATCCTGTCCCGTCGCTTTGCCCTCTTGTTTTTGGGTAGTAGAAACATTTTTCATATAAATTGAAGGACATTGGCCATCCGTGTAGAATTGGATAAACAAATTCCTGAAAAAGTAGAAAATTAGAGTATTTAATAAATGTTAATTTAATCGATTTATAATTACGTTGAATTTTTTGAAAATTTTTGGATAATCAGTAATAAAATAATTTTTTACTCCATTTTAGAAAGGGCAATTTAATTAAAATAATTGAATTTTCGCATTGAAAATAAAAATCGACAAAATAAATTATGTGTTTTTGCGATTGTAAATGTGTTTCACTTAGATTGTAATTGTAAATGTGTTTCGCTTAGATTGTAATTGTAAATGTGTTTCACTTAGATTGTAATTGTAAAATGTGTTTCGCTTAGATTGTAATTGTAAATGTGTTTCACTTAGATTGTAATTTTAAATTGTGTTTTAACTTAGATTGTAATTGTAAATGTGTTTCACTTAGATTGTAATTGTAAATGTGTTTCACTTAGATTGTAATTGTAAATGTGTTTCGCTTAGATTGTAATTGTAAATGTGTTTCGCTTAGATTGTAATTGTAAATGTGTTTCGCTTAGATTGTAATTGTAAATGTGTTTCGCTTAGATTGTAATTGTAAATGTGTTTCGCTTAGATTGTAATTGTAAATGTGTTTCGCTTAGTTGTAATTGTAAATGTGTTTCGCTTAGATTGTAATTGTAAATGTGTTTCGCTTAGATTGTAATTGTAAATGTGTTTCGCTTAGATTGTAATTGTAAATGTGTTTCGCTTAGATTGTAATTGTAAATGTGTTTCGCTTAGATTATAATTGTAAATGTGTTTTACTTAGATTGTAATTGTAAATGTGTTTCACTTAGATTGTAATTCTATTTTTTGGTATTGTAATTGTGTTGAATAAATGCTTTTAGAATAAAATAGGTTTTTGATTAAAAGATGTTTTCGTTAAATTTGTGTTTTTGATTAAATTTGATTAAAAATTTTTTTGATTAATATTTTTGTTTTCGATAATAACTGACTTTGTGGCGGATTGATTACATGCATAGAATGTGGGCGCCGGATTGCCAGCTCCATCGAATGCATTGATGTTAGCGTGGAATACTTGCCAACCATAAGCCCTTGATGCAATGTTCACGGTGTTCACTAGGAAATTGGCCGTCTATTGAATGGGGAAATGGGTATTTAATGGATTTTTAGTCGACTCACCAAAAGTAATAATGCTTCGCCAAGAATGGCCATGTCTCGACGACAACAAATTTGTTGAGATTCTTTTGCTATCAATGTGACTGCCGGTGTCCCATCAATTCGAATATATGATGAAAACCTAAAAGAGCTTGAAAGTTTATCAAATTGAAAATTGTTTGAAAAACTTACTTTCCAAGATTTTCAAAGCCTCGGTTGCAAAAATTCAAGGAGATCAGCGTGTAGTTGGGCGTACATCGAATCCATTTCCATTGAGGCTTAAAAAATAAAATAATTTGAGGATGTGAATAATTTAAATCCAAAAAAGGGGAAATATGCAGAAATGAATGGGTATAGTAAGAGTTTGGATCCGTATCGGATATTTTAAAAATTTTAAATTTCTATACATCTTAAACCAAAAAATAACCTGCGGATCGGTGAAACGTATCATGTAGGCCTCTAGGAAGTCAACAATTCGGCTGACCAGAACATAATGTGATGCACAGGAAACAAATTTTCTGAGGAGTGGATCCGGTGTATTTTGCCTCGCCGAAATCTTAAATTATAGTAAAATTTTAAAAAAATTATAATTGAAGACAACCTCTTCCGCTGAGAGTGCCTGTGGGCCACGGAAATCGAGACTCTCGGGTAGTGGGGTTTGGGGCAGAGTGACGAAATGTTGATTCCGTTTTGGTCGGGTGGTGTGTTCGGCCAAGAATAATTCCCGCAAGGATTGTGCCAAGTAGGGGATGGGCTCGGTGCCCCCATCGTTGGATTCAGTGAAATGATGTTCCTATTAGGAAAAAATTTTTAATTTTTGAATTAAAATGTTAATTCCTTGTTAGATTTCCGATTTTAACTAAAAAATTTGTATTTAAAAATGGTTTAATTACCCGGAATGGATATAGCCTAAGCTCAACACGTAACAGTAAATTGTCGAAGAGGGCAATGGTCACCGATCGTTCAGTGCAAATTGTGATCAATGGGTCGTGGCCGGCTTGTTGAGGCTGCGAAATGGATTGGGCCACCAATTGGGCGAGGATGTCCCGGCAAATCAAAGTATCCTGGGCCCAGGGCAATGCTCGTTTCCAGTGAATATGTTTGGTCACGTGGTCCTCCGCTCCTTCGACCATTTCCCTTTCCGCCGTTCCATTTTGTTGCCCATTCCTTTGCTGGAACATTTCCTGGGCAGTCCGTTCATCATCTTAAAATGATTTATTATTTGATTTTTAGTCATATTCCATATCTTTTCCTTCTTTAACATTATTGAATGATTTTTTATTTAAAAAAAATTCGCCAACCCGAATTATTTGGAAAAAATGAACCAACCATTTTCTATGAAGACCAACAATTTGGCGCGGTGTCGCAAATTGTGTGGAATGTTCACTCCAATATAGGATGGATTGCTAGAACGAAGAGTGGATTCATTGCGGGCAGCCATCGATTTTTGGACCAAATCAAAAATTTCATTTGGAGCAAATTTTGGTGCATCTTAAAAATTTGAATGAATTAAAGGTTGATTTTATATTTATTTGTTGGATTTTAACCAAATTATTCAGCCAAAAAGGAATGGCTTTTTATTCTTATTAAAATCCATGAATAAACTTATTTAAACCGGAAGCCCTAGCCCTTCTCCTTCTTATTGTTCAATTATTAATATTTGAATGATACATGAACAAACATGTTTTGTAGCCGAGATCGCCAAACATTGCATTTCCCACTTTCCGGATGCGCCAATTCTCGCGTAATTCCCTCAATTCTTTTGTGAAATTGCTCTCTTCATTGTCATCACCGGTGGTTGATGGAGTCGCAGCCGCACCAATGCCGCCGAGGCCTCCTCCAATGCCGGCCAACGCCGAATGTGAATGATGATGATGTTGTTGCCTTTGCTTCCCAATTGTGGCAATGACGCGGGCTGCTTCCGTTATTGCCTAAAAAAATGTTTATTTTAAATTTTTGGGCCAATTTAAAAATTTTATAAAAATTTGAATTTATTTTCTATATATTTTGGACTTAAGATTAGAGAACGGCGTATATGGCCAAAATGGTTTCCGAAAATACACAATAAAATAATTTTTAAACCTTTTTTCGTGTATAAAATTGATAATTCTTTGACTGATTTTGCTGTTCCGCCTCAATGCGTTCATCCTGCTGGAGAGCATTGACCACTGGGCTTAAATAGGAATGCTCCGGATGGAATTGGCGGGATGAAATGCGCAAAGCATCCAGTAAAATGTGCACTTCATGGAGGGCATGACTGCGTGATGAAAAAATTGAGTTTGATTTAAATTTATTTTGGTTTATTTCCATAGAAAAATTGGTTTTTTTTATAATTTTGAAAATTCCTTTAATAAATTAAAAATTCTTTTTTACTAAATTTCTAAATAATAAAAAATTAAAACCAACTGTAAATGTTTGGAAACGGATGCCCATGGTCCGGCCACCGGTTCGAGTACAACACTTTTTGCCGCCGGTGTTGTTGCCATTCCAGTTGCTGTTGGTTCTGTACCCGATTTTGTCGCCTCCTTTTCTTGTTCCTCATCCGTATCTTCCTCCTCTTGTGTGGCTGCCCAATCAAAGCTCGAATCATTGCCAACAATTTTGCGCCAATTCACTCGATGAGCATTCTTCGATAAAAGGCTGTTGAAATCTTGAGGTCTAAAAAATAATTTTTTGCAATTTTTAATTAATTTTCTATTTTTAATCTCACCAAATTTCATTCCAATTTATGGATATTTTTAAATTATAAAAACCTTGTATATTTCTCCTCTCCATCGTAGGTGATCTCTTGGATTTTCCATTCACAAAGTGGTTCGACGCAAATTTGCACTCCGCTGTTTGGGCCGACACCTCCCGCCGTTGTTCGATTGCCGAACATTTTTCTTGCAATAAAAATAAATAAAATTGCATTCAAATTGTCGAAAATATTTTTAAAATTATTAAAATAATTTATGTACAAAATAAATCAAAATTTTATTCTAAACGTTTTATACTTTACACCGTTTTGTTGAATGAAAAATGAATTGAAAAAAATGGGAGGAGAATTACAATAAATGAATGGACAAAAATATGCTCTCACAAACAAAGCTTTGATGATTAAAATGAAATTGGGAGGTAAAAGGCTGTGTTTTTGGATGGATGGATGGTCAATGGCTAAACAATAAAATAAACATTCAAAATATAGATCAGAAAAATACACAATAAATTGATGAAGTGAGATAATGGGAGGGATGGGATGGGATGGGATATAGTAGAGCACGAAAGAGAACAAATAAATCGTTGTGTATTTTATAATGATTGATTGATAATTAAGGTAGCTCAAAATTGATTTTTTAATTTACTCAAATTTGATGAAATGAAAATGAAATTTGAGCTACCCTAAATACGGGGAACAAATGTTTTTTTTATACAAATTATGTGCCATAAATTCATTCCTCTGGTCTTTGAAGCTCGCCAAAAGTATTAATTATTGGGGAAAGAATAAAATAGTGATGAAATACAATGAAAAATACATAAAAGGTTTTGGTCTGGAAACAAACAACAAAAATATGATCAAAAACCTTTAATATATCATAAGGCCTGAAGCAGTGAAAGTAGGAAACGTAACAGCCAAGTGCAAATTTTCAACTGGACCAGGAAACTTCCCAACCAAAATGCCCACTGTCCAACAATTCGAGACCATGCGAATTCCACACGTTTGCCTTCCGCCTTGCCCGGTTCGAATTCACCGTATTTGTAGTAGTTATCTGTGAATAAGATTAATTGATTAATTTAATTAATATTTTTAAATTAATTTTAATCTTTTTTATAAGCAGCAGAAATAGTCAGAAAATTAAATGTTTTCAATGCAATTGACCTACCCAAAAGTTTGTCCTTTTGCACGTAAACATTGTAAAGCCAATCGCGCAGTGCATCATCGTCATGGAATGGAACCTGAATAAAATGACAAAATATGAAAAATGGGAGAAATTTTGAACTTACATTCTCAACATTGTACATTCGATAGTGAACGGCGATGTCGCATTGCTCCCGGGTGCCAAAGCACAATGTGGCCAAACTCAAGGGCTGTCCATTTGCATAGGCAATGGTCACATCCAGCACATATTTAATCGGTGGACGAGTTTCTGGAAATGGATGGGAAAGCAATAATTCAGAAAAATTAAAAAAATCATTAGCCCCAACTGGGATTCGAACCCGGGACCCTTTCCAATATAAAGAGAGCAGTATTCCAATGCGCTAGAGTTTATTAGGTTTTTAGCCATATTCATAACATAAGGAGATAAGAGTAAAAAAAATAAATTTGCATACTCGGACAAGTGAATTTTTTAATAGCCCTTCACTCTTTAAGCAGATCAAAATATATAGAGAGAAAACCTTAGATTTACCATTCTTAAGAAAGAGCTAATAAAATTGGTTTTTTGAGGAAAGTGAATTAAAAGAAATTAATGAAAGTTAGCATTAATTTATTGAATTTTAAGAATTTAAACCATTAAGTTGACACCAACCTTTCACGTATTTCTTCTCGCGTATTGCGCCAACGGTGTCCTTGATCAGCTGGACCACTTTCCCAGAACGCGTCCGCCTTATATTGCCATTCTCACCATTTGGGCCAATCTCTTCGAGCACTGCCTTTATTGCGCCCATTCTCGGCAAAGTGCACCTAAAATTAGGATTTCTTTTGAATAATTAAAATAAAATGAACCATTCCAGATGAGGAAATCCATGTTCGCGTCCATATTTCTGACTGGTCTCCTTTCGTTTATAGTAGAATCCGCCTTCCGGGAATAAAATCACCCATCGTCGGTCACGATCCCAGAAAACCTTAAAATGAATGGAAATTAATTTTGTTTTATGAATAATAGATCACTAAGTTCTTTGCCATAATTTGAATAGAAATGAAAAAAAATTTTACCAGATTTTTTCACTCCTAACAAAAATATTTTATAAATTTTGATAAACTCTACTTCTTTCAAATGAAATTTTGCTTGAACTATGAATCTAGATACAAATAACTATTTTGGTAAGGATGAATTCACTCCATTGAAAGTCTCGTAAATATTTTATTAATCAAAATTTGTACCTTGCGTAAATGTTTCTTCAGTCGAACCAACTCCAGGTCCCGTGTCGCTTTGCCTTGTTGAATAAAATAATCGCCATGCATTCGACCAATGATCCCAAATGGAGTCCAACGAAACATCACGTCCATCAACCAAATTGTCTGCAAAATAATTTCATTAAATCAATTATCAATTGATTTTGGATTTGATAATTTTTAAAATTTATTAAATATGTAAGAAACCTTTCTGGTCGCAACTCCTTTTTTCTGTAGCACAGTGAACAGTGTCGGCACATCCGCTGTGCTCTGATGGTTAACGATGACCAGCACTCGATCCCGTTCCGAATATTTTCGAATGTCTTCTCCATATTCATAAACATCATAATCGGCCGTATATCCCCAATATGCGATAAAAGCCTGCAACCACATGTACAATTTGCCCTCGTAGAACCAATAGAATCTGTTTATTTAATGATTAAATTTATTAAAATTAAAGAAAAAAAAACCTAGGCCACAAATGTTTAGCCCAAAGAATGGGAAGCATGAAGCCAAAATAGGCAAGAAAGAATACAGTGACATTGACCAGGCAAGAATTGTTCGGAATGGGATGGCCAGTAACCAGGCAATTTTCTCGGGCGTTGATGCTTGTGACCATTTCGAACGGGAACCGGGCAGTTTACGAATGCTATTTCTGGATGATCGCGTCGATGTTGATGATTTAGCATGATTATCACTGGCTATATTTGGAACAGAAGAATTTCTTCTTAAATTCATCTTTCTAAAAAATAATTTTATAAACATTAAACTTTATGGCAGATGATTTTATTTTTGTTTGAAAGAAAAGTAAAAATAAAAAGAGCAAAGTGCAATTGCACTAATTGTTGGCCCTTTTTTTGGTTCGTGTTCATTCATGGGTAAAATGGGATAAGGAAAGATGTAAAAATAGGAAAGGGAAGACGAATATAATTTAATAAAGCCAGCAGCAGATTGGAATCGGCTGGTAGGTTGATAGTTGAATGATGATTGGAAAATATGATGGTATAAGATTACGTGGCCAACGAGTTTTTTTGTTTCCTATTTTGTTTTGTCTGTGAGAATGTTGCGAATTGCTTTATGCTTTTTTTATTAGGTCATGGACTCAATTTTTCAATGAATTTTCAATGAATAAGTATAAATATTTGCTGTTTCCAATTAAATAAAATATGTATAATTTGGATTTAATAAACCAATAAAAATTCAATTATTCACATGTTACAACTTTATTTAATTTAGTCTCAAAATATATAATATAAAAAATTTTGGTGATTTCATCAATTTAAGTAGGAATTATAAGATGGGAAACATTCATACATTCGTAGGTAGGAAACATGGTGATAGATGGATGTATCACGATATAAAGCGAGGAAAAAGTTCGAGTCATTATTTTTTCTAAAAATATTTTAGAAAGTGATAATAGATTGGCTAGAAAATTGGGGGAGAAGCACATAAAATTCCATATGGATGGATCAGATAGGAATATTAAATGAATAAAAAAATTGTCAAAATAAAAAATGTTCATCCGTTCCATTTATTATTCATCCAATGCCGGATAGATTTGTACATCATTGGCGGCCAAATCTTGTTTCGATGGTGGTACCAAATGTTTGGGGAGATCCTGCGGCAATTCATGGCCTTCCAGCTTCAAATTGATCAAATAATTGGCCAATGCGAATTCATCAGCGTCCAGAAAACCGTCCTAAAAATTCAAAAATTATTCAAAGTAAAATTTTTTCTGTACTTTGTCCACATCGGCCAATTTCCATATTTTGCCAAGCACTGAACTGGGCAATTTCGATTTGATCATGTGCTCTTTGGCAATGCGTCCTATTCAAAATTGTTCAATTTAAAGTAATTTGGATATTCAAACCCGAAATTTTGCCATCAATCGGTTGTAATTGGTGGAATTGTTCATCATATTTGTAGCGCTCTTTGGACACAACCCATTCCGTTTCATCTGCAAAAATTGATTGGGAATGGGAGAATTATCTTTTTTAACCTTTATTCCCTTTTGGGCTTATTTTTCTCTTCTTCCAAAATTTGAGTTTTTTGAAAAAACCTATCATTTTTTCATCTAATTTGAATCAATTAATTTTGGCGTAGCGAACCTGATCCTTTGTCGAAACCTTCGCCCTTTCCAAATCCGAACGGTGTTGCCGCCTCCGATTCAGCTTCGAATGCACCGCCCCGCACCGTTTGTTCAAGTCGTTGAGCGAATGAATTGTTGGATGCGTCGATGGCCATCGCTTGTTCTTCCTTGGGGATTTGGGCCATTAGGCGGGCAATGTCCGTTTGCAACATGTTCTCGACCACTTCCAACAGTCGAGGTTTTATTGCCTGGAATTTGGTGAAGTCGGCGTTCTCCAGGTTGGCGCGCATTTTGTTCACGTCGGGAAAATCACCGGGCGAAATGTTGTGTTCTTTCTGCAAAATTATAATTTATTTTTGTACTATTTACGTAAAATTGAATTATTTTCAGAAAATGGATTAAATAAAAAATAAAATTAATTAATTAGAAAAAATGCTATTTAATATAAAAAATATACCTGCAATTGCTCAAAAATCTTGTCCAGCTTTTGAATCAGCTCCTTCTTCTTTTTCTCCTTTCCAATCATTGATGGCATTCTGAAAATAATTATAATTTAATAACAAATTCATTTATAAATAACTGACTGTTTTCGTAATTCCGCAATGATGTAGGCATGCACTTTGGCCAGCCGGGCCCTTTTGATCAGGTCATTCAATTTCCTCAGGACCGCATTCCTCGGCAATGACTTTAATGAAAAATTTATTTCGAATTGAGATTTTTGGATAACCTGCAAATCCGCGAACAAATCGTGTTGTTCATCCTGGAAAAGGCGTCGATTGATATCATAATGGAGTGGATGATCCCAGAATGTTCCAATGTAGACTCGCGCAACTTCGGGTGTTTTGAATCTAATAGATTTTTAAAATATTTTTTGTCCAATTTATTCTTTTCTTACACTTTTCCCAGAGACCACATTAATGCACCGTAGACACGCATAAGCTGTTGATGGTCAACCATGTCAGATTTGTTCAACACAATTCGAATTTTATCCTCATTACCTGTGGAAAAAAATGAATTTTTATTGTTAAAATTTTTTCAGCATTTTTTAATTAATTTAATTTTTTGTAAATAAGATTAATTAGAAAAGCAAAATAATATGTATGAAACCAACTAACCAGAAAGTGCCTCAATACATCGTTTGAACTCGTCGGAAATGTCCAATTTGTGGGCATCGAAGAGCAAAATGATCCGATCCACTCGCTCGGCGAACCATTCCAACACGCCAGAGAAGTCGTAGCCCCGGTCGATGCGTTGTTTCTCCCCGCTGAGAATGCCTGGGGTGTCGATGATTGTGACCGAATTCAGCACCTCATTCTTGAGCATGGAGCATTGGAAACGATTGAGGAATGCATTGCCAAATCTGTATGCAAAATTCAAATTATTTCATCCCATTTTCCCCTAATTTACTTGGTTAAAGCTCGAAATTGTTTTGTGGAGTCGACGACCAATGCATTGCCAGGAATGACGGAATCTTCTGCAAAAATAATTTCACAATTTTAAATGAAAAATTGGTAATTACCTTGCGCATGCATAACCACAATGAATCGATCGGTTGTGGGTTCTGGTCCAATTCTGATGCCGGGAAAATCCTGTTCCAGCAGATAGCGAATAAACCTTAAGATTACAAAAATTAAAACAAAATATTTAATATAAAAAATGTGAACGTTGTTTTGCCAGTGGAATATTGACCAACGAGCAGGATCATCGGTTTGGCATTGAAGTCCGGATCATCAAGAGCGGGCGAATGGAAATCATGGAAGCTGTAGTATTCTTCCAGTGGATACAATTTCTGCTTGTAGATTTTCTTCAGCCCGTCACTGACTGATTCAAGCACATTTTGGTCCTTCTTTTTGTCGTTTTTGCCAAGCCAAGAAAACATTTTTCAATATTTTTTAATAATTTTTTTTATTAGTTGTTCTCTAAATTTTTAAAAATTGATT
The DNA here is from genome assembly GCA_030063045.1 of Pratylenchus scribneri. Classification (NCBI taxonomy): domain Eukaryota; kingdom Metazoa; phylum Nematoda; class Chromadorea; order Rhabditida; family Pratylenchidae; genus Pratylenchus; species Pratylenchus scribneri. The sequence goes on from JAQSEB010000033.1 coordinate 1,940,754, forward strand.
AAAAGACGAAGGAAATTGTATGGTTTGGGATTGATAAAAATGCTCTGCTGGACTTTTGGCTCCTTACTCCTTAGAGACCTCGCATTGCTTTTTTGCTTTGTCTCAAAAATTTAAGGAATATTATTGAATGGAAAGAAGGAAAGAGGCGCAGCTGAGAAATGGGAGCGAAAATCAATACATAAAAAAGCATTTGTTGATGGAATTTTTGCGGTTTTTCTGAGGAAATTATGCCCAGAATATTTTAACCATCAACTAATATTAAATTGCTCGATTAATTCTTATCTAAATTTGGTTCATTTCATCGTCGTTCGTCGCGATTTTTAGCTGCTGTGTGACCTTGATGAATGGTAAAAAAATGATGTGGGTGGGGTTTTTTGGGGCGAAAAATGATTCACGCGAGGGCGAAGTGAATGCGCCTACAGCAACTCAAAAACATGGTTTGGGCGTTGTTATCGGAGTCGGAGGTGAGGTGGGAGGCCATAAAAAGTGGCTGAGAAGAATGAATAGTATAGAGGATGAGGTTGAATATATTTGGATAAAAATGCTATTTTTTGTTCGTGGCTTTGAACAATAATCGATCGATATGGAAATTATCATAACATAATCGATTTTTTTTGTCAATAACGCGATTGAATGTCTGGGAATGAAGATGAAAGATAATGAAGAAGGAACAAAGAAAAATGGGACAAAATGAAGGAATTTTACGGGATGGGTTCACTTGAGGGGTTTTAGGGCCATGGGTCGTCGAAGAAAGTGGATGAAAATTGAGTTGAAGTGGATGATGATGGGGAAAAATAAATGGAGACATGTGAGAATATTTTGGGAAATTGAGGAGGAGGACGGGGAAAGAAGGCGACAAATCGATTTGTCATTCTCCACCATATTTGCAAATGCTAATTCCCTAAAAATCGCAGCAACAACCAACCGGGATATTCAGAACCGGGAACATGGATTTTGGATTCCTAGAGCTGTTTGGGAATTTATGATGGGAAATTCGGTCCTTAAAATAAGTAAAAAAAATTATGATTTTCTCAACAGAATAGAATAATAGATTGAGGAAGTTTATTGACCTCAAATTTCGATGAATAGAGAAAATCAATAAAGGAAGTTTATTTATTTATTCATAAATTGGCCAATATAATATAGGCGCTTTCATAAGCTATTAAAATTATAAACTGGATTAAAATATGGGAAATTTAAGTATTAAAGTGACATAAAATGGAGGGAATGATCACAAATATCATCAATATTTTTTGGGCGAAAAGGAAATAATCCTATTAAAGTAAGAAAGGTTTTAAGGTCGTTTTAAGGTCATCGCACAAAAAATGTTCGTACTGCCGTCAAAATCCATATAAAGCTCCTTTCAATTTTCGTCGTCCGCTTCACCAGCAGCAGCCACGGTCGGCGTCCATCTTGATCCATCCAAGCGTATCGCCTCCACCCAATCATCGCAAATAGATTCGCCCTTCTAAAATGTGAAAAAATTATTTCAAAAATTAAGGATTGATCTAGAAAATTGAATATGGAAAATTCCATTTTTTGGTGAAAAATAATTCGAAAAATTCGTAAAAAATATCAAAATTTTGGATAATATTTTCTCATTATTTTTAATTAAACTGACCGAGTCGAGCACAATTCCACTGCATGCAATTACGGCCTCCTCGCCCCTCACTGTGAATCCATTTCCAATATAATCGTCAATTTTGGCGGCCACTCCAGCGAATTTCCCGTCCCGTGTGAATTTTTGAATTCGACCCGTTTTGTCCAAAACCAACAGTGCATCCCCATTTTGTGTGCACCTCATACATCTCGGAAAATAGATTTGGCCATCCGATCTTCCGGCACTGCTGAATGAGGTGCCCAAAACTTTGCCGCTTTTAGTACTCATCCATTTGATGCATTGTCTAACGAAGGAATTTGGAAATTAATTAGAAATAAATTAATTTTTGGTTACTTTGAATAAATGTTGGCTGGCAATGAAATGATGGCAACGGCCAATGTATCATCATCTAAAATTATTATTTTATTAATTTCATTTTTTGCACAAACCAAAAAGGCAAAGTGCCTGGAATGATTCATCAAATGTGGAACTGAACTCTTCCCAAGCGACTGGACAATCCAAATTTGATCTGTCCATAAATTAAATTTATTTTTTTTTTCTAATTAAAAAAAAACTTCCAAATGATGGATTCATCTGTGCCCACTGCCGTCTGTTTGGTCATGAATAAATCACCATTTGCTCCAATTGCCAAACTTTGAATTTTTCCATCAATAAAATGTTCATGTTCCATTCGTCCATCCAACGTGAATATCCGGAATTCGGTTAAATTCGCTTTGTCATCGCATGTCACATAGATGACCTGAAGAAAATTTGGATCATTTTGTTTTTGTAATTTTAGTTCAATTTAATAAATGAATTAACCTTTTCCTGATGGACGATTACTTGCGAATATGGAGCCATTTTCTTGGGAAAATCGTTTTTGAGATGGAAAAGCACCCGGGAGCCAGTTGAGTCGAACTTGAACAGTCCACCTTTTGAGGAGACCCAAAGATTATTCGAATTGTCGAAGCAAACATTGTAGGGAACCACGGCTTTTTCTGGCGTCAAATGGCACATCATCTCCTTCAGACGTTGATGATTCGAAGTTTTTGACGGTTTTTCTGTCATTATTCTCTAATCTAAAAATTAAATGAAATTAAGAAAGATTAGTTTTTACTTTTTAGCTATTAATAAGCCTCGAAGAAAATTAAATGAAAATTGAAAAAAAAATTTAATTTTTTGATGGTGGTTGGTGGATCAAAAATCAAAATTCAAAAACCGACACCTTAACTTTTTTTTCTATTCAAATTTGGATCCAATGATTCTTTTTTAATTTTTTTTTCACAAAAATAAAAATCCAATCCAACCTAGGCTAATTTGCATTAATTAATTACTTACTTTTTAGCTTTAATCAAACATTAATTCAATATAAAAAATTGCATCGACCACATCCTTTTTTCACCATTAATTGATTTTTGATTAGCAGTAACAATGGAGGACCCAGATGAACCAGAAAATTCAACAAATAGAGCGGAAAAAGGTGAATGAATTAGAAAAAATTGAATTAAAAAACTCATTCTAACATTTTTAATTTGAACAGAAAGTGAAATGAAAAAAGGAGAGGAGGAAGAACAAATTGGTGGCAATGGCAGCGAAACAAATGAGGAAGAAGAAGAAGATGATGATGATTTTGGCGATTTTGAAGAGGCGCCATCAAAAGTTGGAAATATAGAAGGAACTTCTGCTGCAGAAAGCAATCCAAGGAGAGAAATACAGGTTTTATTAAATTTTCAACGAATAAAATTTATAATTTTAAAGGCTCGAATTTCAGCGCCATCGCTTCCGCCAATTTTTTGCATGACAATTCGAAGGCTCTTGGATGAACCAACAATTTGGCAATGCACTTCTGCAGAGGCGGAAATGAATTTTTCAACTCAAACTCGGCCGCCACCTTTCGACCTATTCCCTCGATTGGACGCCGGATTGGCTGCCAATGACGAGATTCCCCAAATTCCCGATGAATTTATGCTTTGTCAAAATTAGGATTATTTTTTTAAATATTTTATTTAAGAGCCCATCTCCTTTGGACCCAGCTTTGTTATCTAGAAGAGGCCATGGCCTTCAAATTCAAATGGGATGCCCCATCATTGACCTATCAAAGGCTAGTCTGGGCTATCGATCTACAGGTTTTAATATTTTATGGATTTTTAAAATTATTAAATAAATATAAAATTATATTTCGAATTAAAATTTAAATAATCAAATTATTCAGCAAAAATCGAAGAATCGAAAACAGCCGATAGAAAGAAGAAAGCACCGAAGAAGAAAGGACGAAGAAAAATCCAATCAAGATCAGGAAACTGCACCGAATGTTGCCCCAGTTGTTGGAGAAGAACAACCATCGACCAGCAACGGATTGAATCAATCGGACCAATCGAATATTCAGAATGATTCATTGTTAGTTAAATTTAATTAAAAGTAAATCAATTCTGATTTATTCCAGAGTGGTTCCGCCAACCGATTTCGACTCCAATTTCTTCTTGGAAAATCAATCAACGGCCGTCACCAATGGAATTGACCCAATAAACAGTGCCTCCATTTTGGCCGGCGATTTGGCCTCATTTGGAATAGCCTCTACAGCAATAGAATGCGAGGAAAGAAATAATGGCACAAATCATGTGAACAGTCTTTCCGTACTGGATGCAGGGAAATTGGCCAAAACGGGCATTGATGGACAAAAAAAGTTGGCAGCAATGTCGCAATTGGATGGAGGCAATCCGCAATTTGGATGAATGAATAAAAGGAAGCTGCTGGTCTCCCCTTCCCAAAAATAAATTTATTGTTCCCTTCCATTCTCGCAAATTCCATCCAAAGTCCATTTTTAATATACATCTCATTCAATTTTTCTAAATTATAATTTTTTTCATTTCATATTCGGGCCATCCTCATTCTCATTGTTTCCCTTCAATCTCTACCCAATTTTTTTTTATTATTTTCCTACACATTTTGTGATATTTACAAACATACTCACATTTTTTGCTTTTTAATATAATTTAATTTTACATTGTCAAAAATTTAGGACATTGAAATTATTAATAAATTATATTTTAAATAAAATTGTTCACAATTTATTGATGAATTCAATGAGGGAAATTCAATTTTATAGGATTTTAGGATTTGTTTTAGGGTTTGGATTTTTGAAAAAAACTTGTACATAGTTGATCGGTAAATGCAGGGTTAATTCATTGAATTATGCGTCTATTAACATTAAATGTGGCTTTAAAAATGGCCTAATTTAATTGTAAAAGGGTTGTAGTAGGTCCGAAATTGCCTCGAGGCATATCATTTTTTCTCCTTTGAATATTTTCCCTACAGACGCATAATTCCAAAAAGTAAATATAAAATTAATTTGTGAAGGGTAGCGACTCTTTTTAGGGCAATTTTCGACAATTTCACCTAATTAAATGAGTCTCAAAAATGTTTTGAAGAGATCAATCAAGGCAAGGAAGGAAAATAATATCTAATCCTAATCCTCTGTAGCGAATGATGGTCCATCGTTGCCAGAATCCTCGCCGCCACCATTCATTCCATCATCATCAGTAATTGTGGCCACTGCTGCCGTTGATGGTTCATCCTCGTCATTTTCCTCTCCCTCCAGCACAATATTCCTGCAGGCGCACTTTTTGACCCGTACAATTGTCCGATAGATGTGGCCCTCTTCCCGGTTTGGGCAATCCAGACGGACCTGTCCATTTGGTGGATATTTCAATGGATTCAATTCGAATTCACCTGAACCAAATCAGTTTCCGAGGGAACACAGGCGGCGCAACTCTGAAAAGTTGCCTTCAATTTCTTGGATCGAAGCCGTGGAATGTAAAAGGACGAACAACTTCCATGGCAAAACCTTCAAAATTTTGGCTTATTTGAGTTTTGAGGAATGCTTCTGACCGATTTGTGATTGTTTTTGGACGACAACCGGCAACTCTGACCTTATGCTTGAATAAATCCCCCCTGCAAGTGTTCGCCTGAAGGGTGGTGTTCACAATGTCGACTGAAGTCAGGGAGAGGAGTGATTGGCCGTCGACAAGACCCAGACGATCATCTTCTGAAGGCATTGACATATTAATATGTAATTTATTCGAATCTAATTGCTAGGAAAGATCACTGTTTTTTGCCCAACTTCTTAACTGACATATCTACATTTTTTTTTACTGATAATTAATTCCCCAACAATTTCCTCTCTCGAGAAGAATGTGTCCCTTTTTCTTACCCTCTTCCTTTTTGTTCCCATCAGCTCCAATCTGTCCCTCAACCCCTTCCTGTCGTTGTTGTTGTTCGCCTCGATTTCTATTCCGATGCCTTTTCCTCTGGCCTCGAAGTGTCCGTGAATTTTGGCTCGTCCTTTGCCGTATTTGATCATCGTTACTGTTATTCGGCTCCGGATCCAATGAGAAGAAAGTATCCCTTGAAAGCGTACGTTCTGAAGTTGTTTTTCTTCCTTCTTCATTCGTTGTTTCCTCCGTCAATCCATAGCGAATTCCGTCCGCAACTTCTGTAGACCTTGATTCATCGGTCAATTCAACCAATTGCTGTTGTTCCTCTACCGTAATTTCCCTGTTCCTATGACTGTTTAAACTGCTGCTGGGCCTTGCCAAAACCAGCAATGAATTGGTTGGGTCGATCAGGAAGATGGCCAAAAAGAAAAGTGTCGAAGTGGCAAGAAGGAGTAAAAGTGATGAAGGTAAATTTGTGGCAGTTATGGATGATGATTGCCACAATGGCAATGGATTTTTCCTTGACATTTCCCAATCTAATTTTGTTGATTATGGCTTGATTCACAGTTTGATCAATTTGGCTGAATTCCCGGTGTTTGTTTAATTGTCGCAGAAAATTGAAAGAATTGAGGAAAAATTATTTGTAGAAGTAGAAGGGGACGTCATTGTCCTATTTGTGAATTGGCAGGAGCCATCGAACTGCAAGGCCATTCACAATAATGATCATCAAAACCAAATTTGACGATGGCAGCCGAGAAGATAAGGAAAATTAGGGGAATTTTGAGGATGGGGAGGGCAAAAATGATTGGCGCCGGCGGGGCAGATTCTCTTCTCTTCAGTCAGCAGGTTCATCTGCTGCTTCCCAACAATAATTATTATCAGAGGGGACAAAAACCCTTTTTGAGGGAGAATAGTTTGCTGCTGGAGGGCAATAAATAGTGGACGACCCGCCGGAGCCGGGCAAAAATTGGAAAGGGGAGGAGAAAACAAATCAAATTGGCAAGGACACTTGGAAAAATGTTTTATTCAATTTTATAAAAAACTTTATCGTATAAAATTATATGAAAAATGTCTTTAAAATTCCTCTTTGATGAAAATTCAAAAAAAAAAAATCAAATTTGGTCAGATGGAGTGAAAATATGAAAAATAGACTTCATTCATTCATTGAATTTGCTTCCAATATTTTCATTTTTCAGAGTAGAAGTTGTTGATGTTCCTAACTTCTTTCCGCCGCCACGTCCACTGGGGGTTTGTTCCTCCAAATATTTTTGAATTGCATCAAATGCGGAATTGAGTCGATCCAGACGATCAGAAATATCCTCACTGTCACCGCCGCCAGCTTTGTTCCTCTCCATCGATGAAGGCATTGCCATGATTGTTGATGACGTCGTTTGTCGGTTAGTTTGTCCAATTGTTCCGGCCAAAACATCGTCGGCTGCACCACTTTGGGCAACACGTTCCAAAAGTTGCTCAACGGATGGGGATAGTGTTGACTGGTTCAGCCTAGAAAATTATTGAATATTGAATTATAAAATTAATAATTTTTCCCGGAATCTTAATTTCGCATTTACAAATCGCAATTATAATTTACAATTACAATCTAAATGAAACACATTACAATTACAATCTAAGTGGAATACATTTACAATTACAATCTAAGTGAAACACATTTACAATTACAATCTAAGTGAAACACATTAACAATTACAATCTATAAGTGAAACACATTTACAATTACAATCTAAGTGAAACACATTTACAATTACAATCTAAATGAAACACATTACAATTACAATCTAAGTGAAACACATTTACAATTACAATCTAAGTGAAACACATTTACAATTACAATCTATAAGTGAAACACATTTACAATTACAATCTAAGTGAAACACATTTACAATTACAATCTAAGTGAAACACATTTACAATTACAATCTATAAGTGAAACACATTTACAATTACAATCTAAGTGAAACATATTTACAATTAAAATCTAAGTGAAATACATTTACAATTACAATCTAAGTGAAAAACATTTACAATTACAATCTAAGCGAAACACATTTACAATTACAATCTTACCGGAAAACACAATTATTACAAACTTACCCTAAAATATATAACTTTTTTCCTCATTCAATATTTGTGCGAATTTAATAACTTACCTCGAATTATTTATGATGGATTGGATGCTTTTATGGCATTTTTGTGTCAATTCATCCACGGTTCGTTTCAGACTACTCTGAAAAAAAAAATTAAAAAACAATAGCATAATTTTTCGAATTAATTATTTTTTAGATGTTAAATTTTAAAAATCTAAATGCTATTTTTCCCCCCAAACTCACTGTGCAGGAATCAGGCGCAGCTCCCAACAATGATTCTTCATCCAGACTTTCGGCACCACCTAATCGGCTCAAATCATCGTGTGATCGATTCACACTGGCCGAGCGATCATTCCCACGGCCTCCTCCTCCCTGGGTTGCATTGCGCCAACGTGCGAATGGACTCTCCTTGACCATTGATAATTTGGTGACTGTCGCACCCGAAACGGAAGGCACCGCAGACAATGAACGATTGGCCATGAATGCTTCCCTGAAAAAATTAAATTAATAATGAAAGGAAAAATGATGGACAAGACAATGACAAACCACTATAAAAAATAGAATATTTGTATTTTTTAGACATTTGACTAGACAAAAAAAACTAAACTAAGATACCACCCACTCATTTTCAGCTGAAGTTGTTGATTCGGCATAAGCCAAAGGGGCAATTGAAGATCTAAGTTTTATTTTTTGAGGGAGTTAAAAGCGAAAAAAAATTTAATTTAAAAATTGAATGTCTACCAATCAATTTACGCTTAAATGGAATATTAAAAAAAATTCACTGTGCTTTATTGGCCTTTTGCTGGTCAGTAATTGTGGTTGTGGCTGCCGCCTTCCTTGGGTCGTACTCTTTGCGTCGAAGCCAATTCAACATTTCAGGGCTCTTTTGCACGGGTTGTTGAGCCTTAAAGCGAAATTTTGAGAATTTTATAAATTTTATTTTATAAATAGGGGTTATTTTCCAGTGAGGAAAATTTTAAAAACCAGTTTTTTAGACATTAAAATTTTATTAAAATTTCAATCCTTTAAATCCTTAATTTATTTTACGTTTTACCTTTGTGGACAATGCGGCTGCATTTGCACTTTGTTGACGCATTGGAACAGGGCCACGACCACCACTTCCTCCACTTTTGAGCAGGCCTGGCAATGGTCTTTGTTGGTGCTGACTGGGACGCATGGAGAAACGACCGCCATCATTTCGACTGAAATAAAATTTTTATTTATTTGAATGAAATCATAAAAGTTGAGAGCAATCATTTTGCAAGAAAAATATGCAAAATTATTTAAGGTAAAAGGTATGAAAAAGTGGACCAAACACAAAAAAGAATTTTTACAAAACCAAACAATACAATACAAAATTTTCTTACGGTTCGCTGCGGCAGCGAGAACTTTGTGGCCTAGAAAGAGTGCAAAAATGAAAAAAATTCTAAAAAATCATAATTTAATCGATAATGTAGATTTTGTTATAGAATTTTGTTTATTTCAAATTTATATGGAAAAATTTTAAAAAATTCATTCAAAAATTTTTTGATTGTTCCACATTGTCGAAATAAATGTAAAAAACAGGAACATCCTTAGGAAATAATAATATGGGAAATTTTTTAACCTGAATGCTTGCTGCTGCTGTTGTTGGCCAGAAGAAACGCGGCATGGACGATTTGGTGGGCCTGAGGCAACGGCAGTGATTGGTGTGGGCAGCGATTGTTGGATTTTTCGCTGGGCTGGAATGGGTGGCGGCAATTTTGGCACAGTAGAGGAGGTCTTTGGCATGCCACCAATTGAATTTGTTGTTGGAGTCATAATTGGAGATGGGTTGGGCTGAATTTAAAAATTAATTGAATATTATGTCAAAAATTTTTATAAAAATTGAATTAAATACCTGTGAATTTGCATTCTCCCGCAATCGCCGTAAATCACCCATCAGCGATCGTTTCACAACATTTCCCGAGGTAATTGTTTGGTTGGCCGGTGGAAACGATGGTCGAATTTTTGGAGCCGTTTTTGGGCCGGGCGACGCTGTACGCGATGAATTGGTGGGTGTCGATGTGGATGATGATGAGGAGGAGGAAGAGGATTTGTTGGAATCACTGGAATTAAAAAATGATCATTCGCTATTCAATTTTATGCCGAAAATTCCCTTTTCTTTTAAGATTTATTAAAATTTAGGCACCTGTCCAATTGTCGTTGTGTGCTAATTTGACTGATGGTCATGGCAGCAGCTGCGACCGCATTTTTGTCAACAACATAAGTGCCAGCCTCCGATGCCAAATCCTCATGGTCCGCATCATTGTCCCCATCTCCATCATCCTCACCCGCCCTTTGTGGCTGTTCAATGCTTCCTTGCCTTCCAGCGACCTTTTCTTCATCTCGGCCTTGCAACATTTTGCGGAACAACCAACGCTTTGGATCGCCTCCACATTCGGAGCCCGAATCTTGCTGTTGTTGGGATTGACTCTGGAAATAATTTAAAATTAAGGTTTTTTAGAAAAAATTAAATATTAAGGTTTTTTGGGATTGAGAAAAAATACTCTCCATCAACGGGAATCGAACCCCCAACAAACCTAATAGCTAAAGCGAGCATTAAACCTTTCGGCTAATGTAAACACGAATGGTGATTTATTAATTTTAATAATACAAGAAAATGTGGGTTTTGAAAATTAAAAAAACAATGCTCATTTTATTCCATATATAATTTTATAATTAATAAAAAGGGTCTAATTTTAATATTTGCTTAACAAATTAGTCTAACCTGGCCTCCTCGGGGTGGTACACTCCGTCGATTCAGCATCAAACGACGACCTTTTGGTGCCTGCCGTGCCGCATCCTGCAGCGATGTTTCACTGATTGAGACCTGGCCAAGTTGAGTGGATTCGTCGTTGAAGGAAATGGTGAAGGCGGTTGGTGGAGTAGTGCGCAAAACTGTGGCTGCAAAAATAACATTTTAATATTCAGCGTTTAATTTTATTTTTCGATTTAAATTGACAAGATAATTTCAAATATTTTTTTTTAATTTTTCAAACCTCTAACGGAAACTGAAGAGGCTGAATTGTCGCCGCCATTCCTCATCGATTGCTTTCCCCCGCCGAAAACACTTGCCCCAATTGGCCTTGTGGTGCTGGCATTCTCCGGAGGGGACATTGGCCTGGACAGATCGATGTCCATTCGAATTGCTCGACGGGCTGGAGGTGCCGGCGGCGGTGACCGATTCCTTTGTTGTTCCTCACGCAATGGTGGAAATGAAGCCAACATTCGTTGTTCCCTCAAAGGCGATTGGGGCGGTGCTGGGGAACGTGGCTCATCACCGAATGTGCGCGTTCGACTGCGGCAACCGGAGGCAATTCTTAAATATAATAATTTTTAATAGTAAAATAATCCAAATTTTACATTTAATTATTAATTTATATAATTAATGAAAAATAATTTAAATAATGAAATTACCCTGAAGTGGATTCAGATGAAGAACCATTTCCGCCAATGGATAGGCTCATTTGCTGGGAAGCTGGTGAATGATGATTCAGCGCATTTTGATTGAGTTGAAGGGGTGGTGGCATTGGTTTATTGAATTGAGGAGGCACTTGACGATTTTGGAGCAATGGAGGTGGCGAATGAGCATTATGATGGTGGCGATAGCCGTGTGAATATTCTTAAAGGAAAAATATTTATTCAAGTTATTTTATGCATTTTTTGGGTAAATATTTTCTCTAAAATTTACCTTCTTCTTCAGGATTGTTCGTCTCCGGCTGTTGTCGATGATGTCCTTCGTATAATCCGCCACTCCGCGTTGAACTGCCCCGGGATTCGGTGGATAGGCGGCATTGCTCAAGACGTTGAAAATGCGGCACTTCCTGGTGCCGTTGATGGCCATATCCTGCTCGTCCTCTTTGGTCATTCCCAATGTCTCGATCGGCGTCACTACCGCACCTATAGATGCTATCGCCGTCGTCTACCTTAAATTGAAAGATGGAATAAATGTACATAAATTGAATAAACAAAACCGTTGAAGGTGGCACCTCCACTCGATACGGTGGTGCCCCACCGGCCACAATGCTCTCTCGGCCCATTGGACTTTGACTTCGATGAGCGGTGTCCGATGAAGATGTATAAAAAGTGGCAGTCGCATTGGACGTTGGCGAAGAATGGGTGTAGAAGGTGTCAGATGTGGTGTGTGTTGGAGTCCGGTTTGAGGTGGCGAACAAATAGGTTCCTAAAAATAAATATTTAGAATTTTATTTTATCGAAAGTCCCTTTAATTTTAGTATAAATTTCATGACTTTTTCCCTCTTTTTGTAAATCATATGACAATAATTACAAATGTTAATATTTTTTCACTCTTCTCAACAAAATCATCCAGCCATTATTTATTTATTTTATTGAATTGGCTATTTTCAGCGCGCCATTTCATTCCATCTTTGAATTTTACCCGTCCCCCATAAATTTCATCTCATCATTTTATTTTTTGCTCGCCATTGGGTTTCAATTTTATTGCTCTTCCTCCCCTTATTTAATTTGTGTCGAGTTCACAAGAGTGGAAAATAATCCTTTTGATTTATTTATCTTTTGATTTGCTGCCCCTCTCTCTTTTAAATTAAATCGCGTTAACTAATTTGATTTTGTGACTGCGATTGGAAAGTAATTTTTATTCTATCAGTGGGAAGAAGGTTAATAATTTTATTGGTTTTTTTTGAGTTTGAAAATTGTTGTTAAAAATTTGAATTTTTAACCTTATCAATTGATAGATTTTCTCGGTTTGTTCCCCATTTTTATTTAACCAACCGGGAGGGCTATTTCCGATTGTGCTGGTCACCGTCGATGCCGCCGAATGCGAATGTTGGTGTTGATGATGAGGTTGGTAGAAAGCGGATGGTTGATTGTAGAAAAGGGCCGGCTGAAAATAGGCGGTTGCTGCGGGCGGTGTTGCCAAAGGATGAGCGGCGGTCGGCACAAAATATTGTTGACCAGTCTGCGGATCGATCAGGAGGCGGCAAGCCGGAGCTGGAACGGCGTAACCTTTAAAAGAATGGAAAATTGAGAAAATTTTATAGTATTTTACATCTATAATTTAAATAAGGTTTTTATAAACATTTTTATTTAATTTTTTTGATATTAAAAAATCATTAAAATTAGAAAAAATAACCAAGTTGAAGTGCGGAAATTCCCATTGCTTGATGTTGGGGCTGCCCTTGTTGTTCGGCAATTGCCTGCTGATGAGCCATAAATACACGCCGTGATTCCATTGGAGAAGCCAGTGGAGAAACCGCTTGTGGCGCTCTTTTAATTGGAGACTTAAAAATTGGAAAAATAAAATATTTATTCGATAATTAAAGAAACTAACGGTATGCGCTGAATTGGAGCCGGAACCACCAAATGGTTGCAATTGTTGTTGATTAAAATGGTTGCCAGGTTGGGGCTGCATTACAAATAATTAGAAAATTCGTTTTTTATACAATAGAATGTCTGAAATGAGTAAAATTTAAAATTGATGTTAAAAAATGGAAAATAACAAATTGGAAAAAAAATTAAAATTTATTTCTTTGATCATGGGGGAAAGCTGCCCGACGGCTAATTGTCTCGTTTTGGAAAAATGCGCCAAATAGGGAATGGAGAAGAGGAAAGGACAAATGGCATAAAAGGAGTGGAGTGCGCAACAAAACAAAATGGATGAGTTTTGAATTTGTGGAAGAATACAAATTTTTTGTTGGAGAAAATGAAAAATGGTTTGAGGGCAAGGACGATCTCGGCCCTTGGTCTTTTTTTTTTCTTCGCCGTTCATCATTTCTGATTTTCGTCCGTAATAAAAAGGGGACGGACGGAGATCGATTGGACTGGCAGGAAAGTAAGGGAGGGAAAAGAGACGGAGATGGTCGGCAGCAAAATGCGCTCTGAAAGTGGTGGTGGTGGTGGAATGAATGAGGAAAAAGAAAAAGAAAGGACTAAGAATGGGAGGGGAAAGAAAAGAGGACAGAGAATCAGAATTTATGGCCCAAAAGCAATTTGTGGCTTTGGTTTTGGCCAACAAACATTCCGGACATTCCCAACCAAAAGTAATAAACCTGTGGTTTATTCTTTGTTCATTGAAATGTTGAATTGGATTGAATTTTAGTTTAGTTATCGGATAAAATTGTAAGCAATTTATTTGAAGTGAAAAATGTCCAAAATTATAGCTAATTTTTTCAATTCTGAAAAATAAAAATGATGTTATTTTTGATTTTGGCGTTTGATGGGATTTTAGTTTGAGAAGAAAATCCAATTAATGGGAAAAAGATTTGAATTGGATATCGGCTCATTAACCAGCGATGCGCTGTTTTGCGCAGGATAAAATCCTTCGATATTAATGCCTCATTACATTGCCGGTCAGTAGCTGGTCGCAAATTAATGAGAAAACAAAAATGGATGAGAAAATTTGAGATAATGGAAAAATTACACTGGATTGAGAATGGAGGCGGGGATGGGATTAGTTGTTGCGCCGCATTAAACCGATTATAAAAATTCAGAATGAATTAATGCGTGGGATCAAGATCAATTAAAAATGAATGAAGCATGATTAAGGAAAATCGGGATCAGTAGGAATCGAATCAGGATCGGCCGGCATCGGCAATCGGCATTTTAGATTTTTTTTATTTTATTTCATTGGATCAAATGTCTCAAAATTCTTACATGAGGTACCGTATATTTTGGTACAATTTTCTTAATAAACGATGAACCTTAAACCTTTAAAAAATGAATCCATAATCGAATTAAGTAAAAAACATTGAAATAATTTAATTGAATGAAAAAATCTTTTTATTGAATTGAAATAATAAAAAAAATAAAAAAGCAATGGCATTTGTCAATAATCCTCCAAAATAATTAGCATATTCGGCAAGTGGCTCGGCAAAATTGTTGCATCCACATAGAAGTTGGACAGAATGGAAGCCATTGAAGGCATTGACGTTGTGGGGCTTGATCTCGGCAAACTTATTGATTAAAATTGATTGAATGAATTGAGGAATCCTTCTTTTACCTTGCTGAAATCGTTGCTGTTGTGGGAAAAAACGATTCGATTGTTGTGGCTGCCTAAATTGTGGTTGAGGAGATAATGGTGGTGCAATTGTGGCCAAAGTCACGGGAGGCGGTGGAGCACGCTGAAATATTTTAACATTGAGCATCAAAATTATTATAGTTACAGTTCGGAAGAAGACAGATGCCAATTGTTCTTGTTCACTGGTTGCGGGCAAAACATGCGGAAATGGCTGAAAATGAGGAATCTGAATTTGAGCTGAAATCGCCCGAAACTTACTCTTATTGAAGGGTTTCGTTCACGTGGCACTTGACTTAATGATTGAGCAATTTGTTGAGCTTGTCCTCCGTTGAACATCTGTGAAAGGATAATGGGAGGCATGCTTTATTATTTAAATTTGCCTGGAATGTTTCCAATTTGAAATTATCCGTGGGTGGAGGCGGCGTTGGCATTGGTTGTTGCCATTGACCAAATTCCTCTTGGACCGCGCACGGAGGAAGAGGAGACTGAAATTGGTGGGAAAAGTTAAAATTGTCTATGAAACGAACCGAAAGAACAGATTTAACCCAAAAACGGCGAAGAGATTGAACAACAGTGGCCCTTTTGAATTGAAATTCATTGGAATTTAATGGTTTTTGTATGGAAACTTACACAAATTGAATTGTATCTGTGCTGGCATCTGAACGCCACCCAAAAACAAAAACAAAACAAAAAATGAAATTGAATAATAAAAAACACCCACCACAATTTCATTCGGCCCTTTCCTTCATCGTGGCTATGCGTAATTGAATCCTTGACACGAAAGCATTGAAATTGCCAGGAGCCATTATCTTAATTTTTGGTGATTTTCCTTTTTATTCCTTTTTATTCCTTTTTTTCCTACCATCCAAACGAACAAATTGACCCGTTCTAAAATGTATTTGTCAATTAGTTTATAATTAAAAACGATTTTAATGCACTTTTTCCCGGCCCTTGGTCCATCATAAACCAATGGCTGAATGGCGAATCCCTTGAATTCCATGGAAGTGGTGTTTCCACGTAAAATTACTATAAATAAATGAAAGAATTGTGCGAATTATTCCCAAATGCTCTGCTAACATGAGACTGGTTGCCCGGCCCTATAGCAAGGCCTGTCCAATTCAATTCGATATGGGGGCTCCGTGAGCTGAAGACCGCCTTGATGTTCTACGGCCTCCAATGGATTCATACTTTCGAGCACTGTTCGAAGGCAAGGAGCACCATCGGGCCAACCGAATGTGGCCGGATAAATTAGAAAAAATATAAAAATGAAATAATGAAATTGTAGATGACGATGCCGCATTATTAATGGGAAAAAATACTGATAAAAATGAACAATTTTGAGGAGAATTATTAAAGGAAAAAAATGAAGAAAAAAAATGGGTTTTTCTGCTGCTGATTAGCAGCCCCAATTCCTATTCCCGCCACGCAAATTACAAATTTTTACGAAGCAAAAGTTGCGCGCAAATTAAAATTAAACAAGTAGATCGTTTTTTTGGCTGTTTCCGATCGATTTACATTTATAAAACTGCTAAAATTTTTGCATTACGTAAAGGCCACTTCCTCCAAGGGTGAAGGACCATTCCCGTTACGCATTTTTGTACTCACATTTAAAATACCTAATTTAATGGTAGAATAATTGAATGGAAGGATAAAAGGGTCATTCGGAGGAAATTAAAAATTAGAAAATATTAAATATCAATCGAAATTGTGTCGTGTAATTTTTAATTTCTTCCAATAAATTGTTTTTTGGATGCTTTCGCCCAACAATGACTTGTTCAGGTTTGCGCATGATGGAATGGAAAAATGGAAAAAAGTCAAAGAAGTTGGCGCAATCGAAGCAACAAGACTGGGTCAGACCCAACAACTTCCTGCCGATGATCGATGGAAGGAAGCCTCACTGCTGTGAATTTGTTGGCCATTCATCAGTCATTGTCCTGAAAAAAGCGGGTCAAATTCGTCAGCAGGTTCCAGTCCAGTTTGAAAAAATTTCCATGTAAAGTGAGAATGGGGAACTAATAAGAGAAAAGATGTTTCCAAAATGTCGAAAATGAATTGAATGATTTCATTGAATTAAATATAAAGAATCAAAATGCCTTTGCCTTTCGGCAGGGAATGTAAGATTCATAAAGAATATGTTTCCTCATTTACTGTATCCCCACCGAGTACAATGAGAGCAAAAATTGAAATGCCTTGAGGGAATTTAATGTCCTTTCATAATTTCTCTTCACAGTATCCCACCGATTTCAAAGGGAAGAAAATTTTCAAGGTTATAAAGGCCAAAAGCGTTTTAATTGTTAAACATCATTCATCATTATGGCACAAAAAGATATCAATAAAAGCAAAGGGATTTGATTCGTCGACACTTTCATGTTCCATTTTTGAACGATCAATTCACCTCATTGGGTAATTATTTACTTACCCACCTAATTAAATTAGCCCAAATTGCACACAAAATTTCCCCTAAATTTCATTATTGATTCATTTTCACGTCAAAGTACGCAACCAAACCATCGTCCGATCGCGCATTCCCCTCCCCTTTCCCTAACCATCCAAAATTTAATGGGAATCCCCAAACTCCCCAAAACCCCATTCGCGCATTCTTCTTCGCCAATCATTGCCACCATCAAAAAAGAGGAGTATTCCCCTTCCCCATGTTCAATTTTGCTCAGCATTTTCCCCAAAAATGAATGATATTTTGTATTGATTTTGCAATTGGTTTCATAAACTTTTTCTTTAGAAAATTTCGAGATCTAAACAATTTGAAAAAAATAATTCCATGGCAATTGCCCTCATTTATTGTTGTTGATCCAAATTTGTGCGTTTTGTTCTTCAAATGCAAATTGGCCAAACCAAAATAGCCCCGAATAATTGTCAAGCGCCAATCCAATTTTCGTTTGGTGCCATCCTTTTGGCCCTTAACGAC
Organism: Pratylenchus scribneri; assembly: GCA_030063045.1. Classification (NCBI taxonomy): domain Eukaryota; kingdom Metazoa; phylum Nematoda; class Chromadorea; order Rhabditida; family Pratylenchidae; genus Pratylenchus; species Pratylenchus scribneri. The sequence goes on from JAQSEB010000033.1 coordinate 1,958,614, forward strand.
TGGACTTCCCTGTCGGTCATTTGTTTCGGTAAATCATAGAAATAATACCTACATATTTTCTAATTGAATTGCCATTTTCAGGCGTCTGTGAATTGGCTCTTCGTTGTCGTTTCTCGGCACACAACTTTTAGAAGGTCTTTTGGGGGAATAAAATAATTTTGAGTTGATTGTTGCCAATTCAGTTCCCCAACAAAATGTCCACAATTCCCCCACAATGTAATTCGGTAATTGCCCGTAAAATTGCAGCGAATATGTTGGAAATGCCCTCTACCGTCTCAAAAGGCAGAGAGGGTCCATCAGCGGGTACAGTTGATGTTCAACATCAACAATCAACAAAATATGGGATGGATTTTCTGAAGGTTCAAACCACGGAAAGATGGATCTAATTTGAATGAATTTACAGAAAATGTGCATCCCACCAATTAGCAATCCATTACCACTACCGTCATTAGCATTATCTTCATTCAACATTGGGAATAGTTTGATCAACCAAATGCAAAATGGATTGGCCCATCCGACGAACAATTATGACCACCATTCAGCGGGAATTTGATCATTATGGAAAATGTGGATGGGAATTATTTTGAGGAAATAAAAGATGGACCAAAAACCAAAATGATATATTGATAATATTATATTAACCCCTTCATTAATTCTAATCAAAATTGATGATAAATATGTATTTGAGGATTTTTCATTTGGGGCATAAATGCGGGGATTACGGAATGTTTTTGAACAAATTTTATTCAATTAATTGACAAAAAATAACAAAATAATGCAAAATGAAATCAAAGAGAAGTTCCAATGTTCGGTTCACCCCTCCAATGTTTTGGGCCCATTTGTGGTGGTGGCTGAATTGTGGTCGGCTGTGTTTGAATTGGTGACTGATGTGTGATGGTGGGTTGAACAACATCCCAGCCCAATGAGCCATCCCTTCCATGAATCATTCGCAACAATGCGCCACCTCCTTGGCGGCCCCTTTCATCTTGGGATCTGCCCATTCTGGCCAATTGTTGCCTCCGGAGTTGATGCGGAGACCAATGGGGCGAAAGGGAATTGCTGACCAGAGATTGGGCCGATGAATGATGTTGGGGTGGATTTATGGATGAGCAGGAGGAATTGGATGAGGCAAAACATTGGCGGACCTTTTAAAATTAAATGAAAAGGAAAATGAGGGATTTACTGAACCTGATAAAGTGCAACTAGGCCACAATTCCTGGCCCTAAGCCTTTCGCACATGTCCAATGCGGCCAACGCATTTGTTGGATGCAAAATGGCATCAAATTCGCAAAGGAGAACATAGACAAATGGGGCGGGAGTGGGAAAACCAGGGTGGACCCGGCGAAGGAGGCTTAGCCGGCGAAGACACCAGGCACGGGGCGAATACTTTAAATAATTGTTGAGAATTCAAAGAATTGGTATTTACTTTATAGATTTGTGCAGCTCCGGTCCATGAAAGCCAACTGCTTTCGAGTTCGGCACTTTTTGCCAGCGTTGAGCCACAAGGAGGTGACCCTTCGCCCTCTTCGTCCAACAAACGGAAACAGACCAAAATGAACCCTCGATGTTGTTGCTGACGATGGCCAAGTGAATTTTTTGTGCCAAATGATTGGCCATCGGTGGAAGGTGACATACTATATATAAGGATTCATAAAATTTTATAAGTAAAATGAAGAATTGAAGTAAATTTAACATTTTTAATGTAATATCATAAAAATATTGACCATCCACTGCTGCTGCCTTGCATTTGTTGTTGGGACAAATAATGTTGTTGTTGGACATCTTCATCAACGATTGTGCCCTGCGATCCATGGAATCCACCACGTTTGCCAGCCGTTGGGGAAGAACTTCTTTTGGCACGTTCCAATGCGAATAATTCCTCAAAGCAACCTATCAAAGATATGTTTTGATTTTAAGTAAATAAAGATTTCAAATATTGACGGTGAATTCGTTATCAAATAAAATCATAATCCATTAATTAAAAGTTGAATATTTGAATACCGAATTGTGCGTGTCCATTTTGGGCAAGTTCTTCTGCCAATCGAATTGTTTGTTCATGATCGGCAAAATTGGCCAGTTGCAAAAAGGGGAAAGCCGCTGAAATTATATCAGAATTATTTATTTGAATGATTCAAGAGGATTCTAAAAAAATTGATTCTCAGATTGCCTCTAGCCATTATCAAATTCCTCTTCCTCTGCTTACGTTCCGGATCAACGCATCTAAGCAAAAGTGCCTGTGAAAGGCTATTTGCGGCTTCGGCCCTCAGCCGAATCCAATCCGCTAAGCAAGCCGTTTCCGATGCCCTTCGACCATTCAATGGACGAAATGAACCGGCCGGAAGTGGAGGCGGTGGAGGAAAGAAGCCAAGTAAAACGGAGGAGGACCCGGAATTTGTGGATGAACAGTCAGGACAACAAGCAAATGGAGAATTTGGCAAAATGGGCGAACCTATGGACATGGATGATGAACAACATTGCGGTTGGGGACTGTTGATTGGCATTGACACTGCTGGGCAAATGGTGGTTGGATCCTCGGAACTCTACAATATTTATTAGTATTATTAAAATTTTGATGTGCTTTTGGGCCAAGCCAAAGGGTGACATTAATTTTAATACAATGATTTTTGCTTCAAGATTTTCATTTCAAACTTATTATTAAAGTGAAGTGGAAAAGCGAATCCAGATTCCACAGAAGACCAAAAAAGAAATATCCTTCCTTATTTGAAATTGGAATATCGTTTTGGTCTTATCCTCGGGGCTTTTCTTCCGCTGCTGCTGACGTTGATGGCAGCATTTTTGTAGGCATCGAATTACAAATTTGAATGGAATGGAAAGAGGCATATGGCTTATTTTATTTGTGGTGCTTTTAATATTTGCTTGAATTGCGTGGGAATATATTGTTGGTGGTATTTGGCAGAAACAACAATTTGGAAAACTTAAATCACGAATTCTTTTCTGTTCTTATTTTCTGATGTGAAATGTATTTTCGATTGTAAATAAACTATTAATTTGGATTGTAAATGTATGTTTTCTTTCTGGAAAATGTTCGCCAAACAAAATGTGTTTTTTCTTTCCGGAAAATGTTCGCCAAACAAAATATGTTCTCCTTTCCGGAAAATGTTCGCCAAACAAAATGTGTTTCTCCTTTCCGGAAAATGTTCGCCAAACAAAATGTGTTTTTTCTTTCCGGAAAATGTTCGCCCAACAAAATGTGTTTCTCCTTTCCGGAAAATGTTCGCCAAAATGTTTTTAATTCTTTCCGGAAAATGTTCGCCAAAATGTTTTTAATTCTTTCCGGAAAATGTTCGCCAAAATGTGTTTTTATTCTTTCCGGAAAATGTTCGCCAAAACGTGTTTTCCCTTTCCGGAAAATGTTCGCCAAACAAATGTGTTTCTCCTTTCCGGAAAATGTTCGCCGAACAAATGTGTTTCTCCTTTCCGGAAAATGTTCGCCAAACAAAATGTGTTTCTCCTTTCCGGAAAATGTTCGCCGAACAAATGTGTTTCTCCTTTCCGGAAAATGTTCGCCGAACAAATGTGTTTCTCCTTTCCGGAAAATGTTCGCCAAACAAAATGTGTTTCTCCTTTCCGGAAAATGTTCGCCAAACAAAATGTGTTTTTTCTTTCCGGAAAATGTTCGCCCAACAAAATGTGTTTCTCCTTTCCGGAAAATGTTCGCCAAAATGTTTTTAATTCTTTCCGGAAAATGTTCGCCAAAATGTTTTTAATTCTTTCCGGAAAATGTTCGCCAAAATGTTTTTAATTCTTTCCGGAAAATGTTCGCCAAACAAAATGTGTTTTTTTCTTTCCGGAAAATGTTCGCCAAAATGTTTTTAATTCTTTCCGGAAAATGTTCGCCAAAATGTTTTTAATTCTTTCCGGAAAATGTTCGCCGAACAAATGTGTTTCTCCTTTCCGGAAAATGTTCGCCCAACAAAATGTGTTTCTCCTTTCCGGAAAATGTTCGCCAAAATGTTTTTAATTCTTTCCGGAAAATGTTCGCCAAAATGTTTTTAATTCTTTCCGGAAAATGTTCGCCAAAATGTTTTTAATTCTTTCCGGAAAATGTTCGCCAAACAAAATGTGTTTTTTTCTTTCCGGAAAATGTTCGCCAAAATGTGTTTTAATTCTTTCCGGAAAATGTTCGTCAAAATGTGTTTTTTTCGTTCCGGAAAATGTTCGCCAAAATGTGTTTTTTCGTTCCGGAAAATGTTCGCCAATTATTTATTCAGATTTCAATTAATCAAAAATATATTTCAGAATCGGAATCCATATTCCTTCTTTCCTTAAATCAACTATTCCTCTTTCCTTTAATCCTTCTATTTTTTGATAAATAATTTTCAAAATTCGAATATACAGAATATGGATTTGTTTCATTTTTGGCACCCAAATAAATAATAAAATTAGCTTATATACTTAAAGTTTTCAAACATGACATCCTTATCCTCCAAAAACTCTGAATCTTTTTGTGAATTAATTCTATTGCCATAGGGCATTTCAAATTATATTATTATAATTAGTCCCTTACCAATTGTCGGACTGGACTTCTTCCGCCGGCGGGTGTGGACATTGAAATTGATCGTGCTTTTTGGATTAATCGGAAATGTTCTTCCTCTTCCTCCTCCTGCCTTTCTTCATCACCCTCATCCCCAGCCGAATTTGACTTCTCCGGCACACTCCATTGGCGAGGAGGTGGCGAATGGCGTCGATGGTTGTTGGCCGAGGCAAAAGCAGCTGCGCGACTTTGTCGTCGTCGCAACTTATTCGGGTCAATTGTGGGTGAGGCGAGGGCCGTGAAAAGAAGGGAAGCAACAGATTGTTTTCGGCCCACATTCATGCTTTTCTTTCGTCGGCCAATACCACCACTGGTTGCTGATGATCTTTGTTAGGAAATAATGTTCATGAATAATACACCGTAATATGGCCCTATCACATCTCCATTCCCTCTATGAATTCATTCCTATACCTGTTTCGTGTCGCTGAAGTGATACCGCCATGTTGTGATGAGGTCATTGCCATTTCTGCTGTTTGATTTGTTGATTCGCTTTTCTCAATTTGATCAACCTCAAGTTGATTGTGGCCCGAAATTCCGGTCAAACTCAAAAATTTTGATGATTTATATGCATTTAACAGTTCGAGAGTAATTTTATCACTTATTCTGGATGGATTCACCCCTAATTATTCTAGCACGGTCCTTATTAGCGTCTTTTTTCTGCCAATGTCTTCTAATTAAATCAATTCCCAAGTCCGAAAGCGACAGGAATATATTATAGGAAGGAAGAAAATTGTCTAGGTACAAATGCGTGGACTGGCCATATTAAACCATTTTTAAATGCCTTTTCAAAATGGCCAAAAATCGAGAATGGAAGGAGTGGCCAATAATTTTGAATATATTTGCCTGTGGCCAATATAGAATATATTTGCCTTCTTGAAAGGAGTACTTGAAAAGGTCACAAAATTATTTGAAGATCAGACGGTGGAGGGAATTCTACTTGAATTTTCAGCAGTTCAAAAATTGAACAGCTGGTCTTTCAATTATTAATTGAATTAAACGACAATATTTTTTTTTGGAATTTATGCAAATTTATTTATTGCTGTTTTTTCTTTGCCTTTTATTTCCACCTGTTTGAATGGCAAATTTGCTGTTGGCCATCATTAAAATTGCCCTCATTCCAAATCGTTTTATTGCCAGCCGATGGCACATTCCCCCTATTCGGGGTTACACTTCGGCGCCGTCGATTCACTGCCGCTGCTTTTTCCCTTCGAATTGCCAGGGATGCCGGAAAACGAGAAATTGGCGGTGAAAATGAGGAATTTTGGGTGGATTGATGATGAGGAGAAAATGCTGAGGCGGAAGATGAGGTGGCCGAGAATTTTTGTTGTTTGGGGGAATAGCCGCCCCCATTTTGTCGTCCCGACGCCCTTTGGATCGTGCCTTGGCCAAAATAGCCGGTTGAGGCCCGTCGCCGTCGTTCGGCGGCGGCCCCAGTTGGGTAAAGCACTCGCTCGAATGCATCCAGCACCAGGTTCATTTTTTTTGTTGTGGGGATGGATTTTTTGTTATATTTTGAGAATGGAGGCTGGAAGGATTCCTTTTGCTTACGTGAATTTGCAGGAAAACAATTGTGAATAATAATTGGTTGGCCACAAGAATGAATGGGTAATTAGAAAGGAGAGAATTTCAACATTTGAGGGCAGTGGGGCAAAATGAATTGGCCAAATCAAAATGTGTACCGGAGAAGACCATATAAAATTACAATAAAAGAATGGCCAATTCCACCTCCATTTTAAGGCGAGGATTTGCCCTAAAGGAACGTCGCGTGTTTTTTGTTTATGTATGGATGGCGTAAATTGAGAGCGGTGAGAAAATAAAGCAGAGGGGTGGATTTGTGTGGATGTTTTGGGGAATGGGCCTTGTGTGCCCGATTGCCGAAGGGGGATTAGGCCATAAGCGGATTTTGGGTCCTTCCTTAAAAAATGCTTGTGGCTCATTCCATCGACCATCAATACCAAAAAAGCAAATTCCACAATTCCCAAATCCAAATATGGCCCCATGTTCCCTCATGTGGTTGTCATTGCTGACTAAAAAGTTCATCCATGGCCTTTTTCTTTTGGCCTACTTCAAAAAAGCTTGAATTGCCTCATTTTTGGTCGCTTGGTGCTTATTGAGGAAGGAAGGACAGGGGCATAATGCCCATTTTGCGTGGGTGGAATTGTTGGAGAGGGTGGAAAGCTGTGGCCAAAAGGGGAAGGGTGCAAAGAAGCCGGCGGTCTCTCTTTCCATGGCTAATATGGATGGATGGATGTGGATGGATATGTTTATGAAATGAAAGGGAAGGAATATGCACATGGGACAATGTGCGGAGAAGACATTTTTAAAAGAATTTTAGCTTTTGTGGAGGGAAAGAAATTGTCGAAAGGGAAAATTGGCAAAAAGAAGGCCATAAGGCAATAAAGGCAGGTGGAAGGGGGGAATGAGGAATCCAACTCAAATTGGCCATGAACTTGTGGTTAAAATATGCGGAAGAAAATGGCATTGGAAGGAGTGGAAGGAAGTTGGCTGCCATGGAATTATTCATTAGGCCCAAACAAGTCCGAACGAATGGAATGTTGAAGTGCGAAGCATACTTCATATTGGCCAACAGACCCTTATGGCCATATTTGCAAAAAAAAAAGGACAGTGGCCATTTTCTTCCGGAGAATGTTGACATGGCCCGACGAATGAATAGTCAAGAAATCTGTGCCCTTTAATTCAATGAAGATCCCGGCCAAAATAATAGTAAAAAGGAGCCTAAAGCAGCTGAAAGTGGCCACTTAAAACCCATTCATTCATTTGATGAGCAGCAAGAGTGTGAAAAGGGCAATAGTCTGCGGCATTCTTGAGGAAAAAATTTAATGAACGAGAGGAAACTGATGAGAGATGTGCCATTGTCCGTTGCCTTCTTTTGAGAGGACTGCGTGAATTCATTCAATTTGATGTGGCATTTCAATTTGAGAAGGACGACTTGTTAGGAAGAATTGAAAATAAACAACGAGTGGCTTTCAAGACAAATTTAATTGCTCTTTTTTACTGTTTTTTTTTTGCGTGAAGAAGAAATTTTTTGGTGTAAATTCGGGATTCATGATTCTTTGAACAAATTATTTTTTAATTGTGCTGTATTTTTAATTTTTGTATAATTCAAATTAAATAAAAATTAATTTTTGGCATTAGATTTTCTGCGAAAAATAAATTTTTAAAAATGAGAAAAGGCAAACGCAACGCAAAAGAAAGGAAAGAAAAGAGTCGAATTTCATTTTGATTTCGAGCAAAACAAAATAAATCGTCCACATTCTAAGCTCCCACTCCCATCCGATTCTAGAGCCTTGAATTGCCAATTTTCAAGTGATTTTCACAAAAATATAGGTCAAAAAAATGAATAAATATTGTCCAAAAATTTGTGAAAGAACCAAACAACTCGTACCTTAATCATACTCTTTTAAGACAAAAAGAATATATAAAATTAATAAATTCTTCCTACGAATTGCGGCATAATAAAGCCAAATAAATAAATGAACCACCGCAAAAGCACATTCGGATCTACCGATAATTTATGGACACCAGCAGCTGGAACGACCAATCGACCTTCTATGTTTGCGAGATCGGGCCATCGTCAACAGTATGTGACTAATCTTTGACATCATTTAATTGTATAAAATATTGCAGAAATTTTGGCAGACCAAGCAACGCTGGCCATGGCATCGGCGGTCGCATCAGTTTGACTTCGGACGCTCGTTGCAGCCTCGCGGGAGCGCCCTCTTTCGGTGCCAGACCAAGCAATTTTCCGGGAATGAGTGGGCGACAATCATTGGCTGTGCCGAAAATCCTCAATCAAAATGAGCAGCGAAACATTAAAGACAAGGTTTTTCCGAAAATTGCATCACAAAACTCAAATTGGTATTTTCAGCAAGTCCAAAATGAAATGATCGGAAAGATTCAAAATTTCCTGGCCGATTGTGTTAATCCGCAGCCACAATTCAAATTCGACGACCACAATTTTCTTCGCGTTCCGGGCCGCACTGAATTCAAGAATGTCTTCGAATTTCTCATGCAACAGCTCCAACCTTCATTCCAAATGGTCAAATTCGATGAGGACAAGGCAAGTTCAAAATATAAATTATTATTGAGTAATTTTGTATGGTTTTTTTTCAGTTGCTGAAAGTGGTCAACAATTTGGGATACCCGCATCCATTCAAGCTGAGCCATCTGCAAACAATGACCGGACAATCTTGGCCAACAATGCTCAGCGTTTTGGATTGGCTCATCGACATTATAGAGGTTTTTTGGATACTAGAGGTTTTATCGCACTTCAAATTTTAGATGGACAACCAAATGCATGCGAAGAACAAGATTCGGGATGTGGACAAATGGCAATTGTTGGTCTCATGCTACAAACGGGATATGAACGTCCGTGGCCGAGGCAACAACACTGCGGCCATACCCAGACCTGATTTCGCCGAGGAATTCGAGGCTTACAAACTGGCAAAATTGGGTGAAGATGAACGCCCCGATTCATATGATGAACGGCGTGATCGGCGCCTGGCATGTGAAAAGAAGTTGGAGAGTGTTGAGAAGAACATTATGGAGGTAAGGTTAACCAAAAATTATGGGTACCTTTTACTCAAATTAATGTATTTCGCCTAGAAATTTACTATGGAAATTATAAAAATGCATAAAAAAGTAACAATCAAATTAGGAAAAAAATAACTTCCCTCAAGCGGGTTCGAACCTGAGACCTAAATCTTGCAAAAGTTGAAGGGTTAGAGTTGGGTCAAAAATACATAAAATTCTTATATAAACTTTATCTTGCTCTAACCTAACCATAATCTAAACTAAACTATTCATTTTTCATTTAAAGGAGAAAGAGAAGATTGCCGAAATTGAACGTGGCACGGCCGACCTCGAAACTGACATTGCCACATTGGTTAAGTACAACGATGATTTGGCCATCAAAACATCGCAAATTGAGCAATTGCTGGTTAGTCGAAATTGTGGCAGTATTTTTGAATTGTTTTTCAGGTTCAAGCCACCGAAATCTACGAGAATTTGAGACGCACCATTGAACAATTGAATGCCGAAAACGCCGAAAAGGAACGCCGAATTGCTGGGCAGAAAATTAGCGGAAATGAGGCACGCCAGCTGCTCACTGAACGCAATTCGGTTGGTTTTAAAATTAATTCACTAATTTTTCATATTAATTTGATAGATTCGCGAAGAAATTGGCCTCCTCCGAGAGCGCATGGGCAAGGTTGAGAGTGAAATATTTGAGATTCAGCCAAATTACTTCAAAATTTCGGCTCAAGTAAATTATGAATATTTCCATATTTTTAAAAATAAATTTTATTCAGATTCGTTCCGACTATAGTGCCATGCTCAGTGGCCTGAAAGGACTCTGCGAAACATTTTGCAATTCGGTTGACGCCCAGAAAATCATCACCTCGCTGGACCAGCAAAATTTTGAGCAAATCTTCGAGGACATCCAAAAGACGGACATCAATGACAACAAATTGGCACAATTGATTGCCAAATTGAAGGAATTATGCGACCGAAAAATGCTCTCCTACAAACAAAATGAGGAGGAGGCCAACCAGAAAATGGAAAATTTGCAAAAGGACATTCGCGAACTTCAATCGGCCAAAGAACAGGTAGAGTGAATTTTTGGAAATTTAATCATTTTTGAATAAATTATTTTAGCGACAAACCAAACACGAATTGGAAATTGAGCGGGCCATCCGCGAGCATGATGACAAATTGCGCCCAGAGAATGTGCAAAAACACAATTTGGACTTGGTTCGACAGAAACGCCATACAACCGCGGAGGCCTTGAACAAGCACACCGGCCAACTCAATGAATTGCAAGAGAAATTGGCTGAGAAGCATAAGCAGGTTTGTAAATTCAAATAAATTATATTTAATCACTAATTTTAAAGTACATCGATTTCAAACGCCAACTGGATTCCAACTACAATGATTTGCAGTCGGCGGTCCTTGAAAATGTCAGCAAACTCTGCGAGCGATTGCAACAAATTGAGGTTCGTTTTTTGTAAATTATTTTCAATAAATTGGTAATTTTGAGGATCAAAAGGCGCTCTATAAGCAGCTGGGCGAAGAAATGTTGAATGAGAACAAGGAAGCATTGAAGAAACTCAAAGGAGACAAAGGGCCAAAACAGTGACAAATTGTTGCGGGAAGAAAGAAGAAAATATTATTTTGTTGACACTCAAATATTGATTGACCTTTCGCACTTAATTATGTATAAGCCATTAATTTGCTTTATTTTTATTTGTTACTTATTACGTGTACCACCCGAATTTGGATGCTGATAAACATTTGACAATTAATATCAACAATAATTGTTTACAACATTTGTTTTTGTAAATTATAAATTTACACAACTATATCTTTCTAAATGAGATCTGATGAGGATGTCAAGTGAAATTTATAGTAAAATGAAAAAAAAATATAAACAAAACATTACATAATCCACACTTCATTCCTTTTTCTCGCAATATTGTGTTTCATTTTCTGTTATTTTCTCCACATCAAAATCTAAACCGGGAACTTTTTTCAACAATAATAAACCATTTTGGAATTGGACAATTTCACTTTCCAATTCTATGCGCATTTGTCCCGATCCAATCATCATCACAATCACACGAACGAGCTCGATTCGGGCTACTGTATTGGAATATTTGAAAATACTTTTGAAAGAAAAATTTATTAAAACGAAAACAGTTGCATATTGTATGCAAAAATCAATAAATCCAAGCCAAGTGAAGTGGATCGTTGTGCGTGTTCTCTGCCTTCACTTCATTTTCATTTACAAATTTTATCAACTTTCTGCTGCTAGTAGGACTTAGGAGACACTCATTTTTCCAAAAAATTTGGGGATTCTGGGAATTATTAATTTAATCGAATCAAATTTTCATCATTCATTCATTCATTCATCAATCACACAATTCAACAGCCTAATAAAATAAGCTTACTTTTAGTTAAAATAAATTAAATTGTTAACATTTGCATTACACAACCATATTGTTCATTTCCTTATTATTTATAAATATTCTATTCTGTTATTTTAGCGAATATTCAACAAGACTTAAATTTGAAAATTCACAACAAAACAAAGATCAAAAGCATCCAAACTCATCATCAAAATGTCAAGCCGAGGTAAATAATAAGTTTTGGATAATATTTGTCTAATCACACACATCAATTCAGCATGCTACAACTGTGGACAGGAAGGACATATGAGTCGTGATTGCACCGAACCGCGCAAAGGAGGAGGCGGAGGTGGTGGCGGTGGTAGCCGAGGTTAGCTCTTATAGATTTATCAAATTTAATTTGATGTTTTCCAGCATGTTACAACTGCGGTCAAGAAGGTCATATGAGTCGTGAGTGTCCGGAACCGCGCACCGGAGGCGGCGGCGGTCGTGGCGGTGGTGGTGGAAGTAAGTCGGAGAAACATTTACAATTGAATGATTTATTTTTAATTAAGATTGCTACTCTTGTGGACAGCCTGGACATCAATCGCGTGATTGCCCCAATGGCGGCGGTGGAGGAGGACGTTCTGGCGGAGGCGGCGGAGATCGTATGATTTTGCCTTATTTGGTCAATTTAATTTGCTAATTTAGGTTCTTGCTACAACTGTGGCGAATATGGTCACTTCTCGCGTGAATGCCCCAAGAGTGGTGGCGGTGGTCGTGGAGGCGGAGATAGTCGCTGTAAGATTTTATTTCCATATAATATTTTTGAAACAAGCAATTCAGCTTGCTACAATTGCGGCGGTCAAGGCCACATCTCGAGGTTGACTTTATTTTTGTTCAACATGATTTCAATTTTGTCAAATTTCAGCAACTGCCCGGGTCGTTGAATGAACACAGAAAGAATGGAAGGCGGAAGGCCCAATATGATTGACTGATGGATGGATGATGATGAGAGAAGACGGACATTATTTTTGTTGTTGTTTAAGGGCAAATTTTATTTTTGACTTTTTATTTAAATGTATCCGAAAAGCCCGATTGTCCGATCTCACTCAAATATATTTAAACTATTTATTCTAGTTATTTTGAATAAAATTTTGACACACATTTTACCATCATAATTTTTAAAGAAGATACTTTGACTTTTAATTATCTTTTGGTCCAAATATGTAAATTGTATTGCAACTTTTCAAGACATTTTTTATTATGTTTTCGACGAGTGGAGTGGTCCACTCAACCTCATCATCATCATCTTCAACAGCTCCATGGCGCCCAATTTCTTCTACCGGATCGGCATCTTCCACCAGCACATTCTCCCATTTGGACCCGTGTTCCTTTGAGTATGCCGAAGCGGCATTTGCCCTGCTGACTGAAGGGCTAAATAAATTACGTCAAGAAATTTGGATATCACTTCAGGTTTATAAGCATAGAAAATTTTCAATGCACAATTTCCATTTCCAGTGCGAACCATTGGGTTACACTTCGCTGGACACATTCATTGAGGATTTCATGTATCATTTTTTAATCAATCAGTATATTTTAAATCAAAAATTTGAAGCGAAGACTTCCACTACAATCCCGAAGAGCGATGCCGTGAATTTGGCTACGATTCACTGTGCGCTTTTCTCTATTCGGATTATATGCGAAAACATGCCCGGACACATTATTCCCCGGCCAATGGGCAAATCTATTTCTGTGGGATTCCCGATGAGACCACCGAAGATTTGTTCGTCACAATTATGGCATCGCATTTGAACAAGCAAATTATGGCCAAACAGAAACAAAAGTAAAACATTTACCGAATTCAAAATGATTAAAAATGCAAAATTTTAGGCGAATGGAGAAGGCGGCTAAACGTGCCAAATTCCAGCAGCAAAAATCGCAATCGGCAGAAGGGCAGCAGGCAACCTTGGCCACAAAGCCATTTTGGCAACGTTCCTATCCATGAATGAATGAATCGGAAGAATGATAAAAAATCAGCGGATGATTTGAAATTATTTCTTCAATTTTAAGCCACCCTCCATCCATTTATTCCACCGCCCAATTCCCCTCAAAATTATTTGCATTGTTTTTTCCCTCAATATTTCTCAATTTTTAAAATTGTTTCTCAATAATTTGTAATTTTAATTTGAGGGACACTTATTTATTTTCACACAAAATGTTACAAATTTAAAAAATAATAATAAATTGTGAATCACACAAATTTTATTGTGTATTTTGGGTGGTGACAAAGTAGAATTGTCAAAAGTCGGTCCCCGAAAATCGATGGAATTTAAAAAAGGTGAATTTTTTGCTTTATAAAACCAAAAAAACCGAATACATTTTTTAAAAAAACTGAAATCCGGATTTTACAAAAATCTAAGTTTAAAACCAACTTTTGACAACCTAAACAATAGAAAGAACCGGAGATTGAATTTGTTGGAGAAGGCGAATAAACATTTTGCACTGGTTTTGGGTTGGGAGGAGGGAAAATGGAAGACATGAAGAAGAGGTACAAAAAAAGCTAATTTTGAATGATAAAATTTATCTGAATTTTAAAAATCTAGCTGTTTTTCTATAAAAAAATTCAATCGATCTTCGATATATATAGTAAAAAAGGAATGTTGTGATATTCTGGGTATTTTTGTTCATCCTTCTCTTCTTAATTCCTCTTCAGCCAGTCTTTTCGGCACGTCCTCCGGGCAAATTATTCGTCGCCTCCGTCCGGCATTTTTGCTGTTGATGGCCCGAATTGTTTTTGTTTGGCCCTTTGTGTTTGCGATGGTTGAGTATGCCCAAAATTTCGTCCCAATGTTCCAGCCTTTCGCATTCCTCCAGCAAACGACGTTCAATTTCGAAAAGATGCTCATCCCAGTGAGAGGGGGCCATCCGTCGTTGGCAATCCGCCAACCTCAACGCATACTCCAAATTGCTTCCACTGCATCCGGCACTGCGCAGAATCTGCAAAATTAATATTATTTATTTTATGGGTTGAAATTGAAAATAAAGATTTTTAAACTAATTTTGTTTTATTTAAATTATTTTATTTATTTAATAATTAAAATTAAATTGAACCTGTTTGACAATTTCGTCAACACTGCATGGCCCAGAATGGTAAATGTTTGTGTGAGTTGCCTCCGAAATGTACACTGCCAATTCAAATGGTTCACTCCCATCATCAGGGTAGAAAAGCACTCTTTTCAACTATAAAAATGGATGGGAATTAATTCCAATTTAATTTATGGTCTCAAGCCCCAAAGCCAACCTCATATCCGGCTTTTTCCCTCATGTCCAAATATTGCAGTGTTGATTGGACGCAATCCGCTGGAATTTTGTAGGCCACACCCCAAGTTGAACCATTCGGATCTGGGACAAGACTGACTACTCGACCGGGCTTAAAATTGAGAATTTTATTATATATTTAGGGATTTGATGCAATTTAATTCACTTTTTATTAGCCATTTTGTGTTTAATTCATTGATTTTCCTTTTTATTTTTGTAAAAATTGTCTTACATTTTCTGGAGTGCCTCGATGGTCTGGGCTGAGTTGCCAAAAGCGACGGGAATAGCCAAGAACAAGGCCTTAAAATAAATCAATTTATTTTATAATTTTCAATTTAATTTTGCCCTAATATTTACCTGGAATTTCCTTCTCATATGGGAAGTCCGGACGCCAAAGCAATGAGCCATAGCCAAAAACATACATTTCCCCATGCATTTTTGTGGTAATTATTGAGCAGAAAAATTGAAGGAAAGACGAATTTTGGGGGGAGGAAATTGGCAGCACAAAAAAAGGATATGAAAAAAACCTGAAAAAACTGCAATTTTAAAACAAAATAATTAATTAAAAAAACATAAATAGTCGATTTTTCGCGACTTAATTGGGTAAATAAATTATTGTGGAAAATTCAAATCAAAACAATTTATAGAGAAAAATTTAATAAAAGAACAAAAAAACAAAAATTCAAATAAATTTGATGGTCAAAAAACAATTAAAAATTGGGGAGAATTAGTCAGCAGGGGAGTAGGAATAGACGGCGAATTTGTTGCGAACATCGGCCGAAATAATGGAGCCAATCATTTGAAGGGAGGCCATTGCGCCGTAGCCCTTGTCCCCGCACATCAGTTCCTTCTCGATTGGTGGGATTTCCTGCAAATTTTAAATCGTAAAAATAATCGTTTTTTATTTTTTTTTATCCAAATTTCCCCCAAAAATTCACTAAAACCCTCTCTTGACCCCTTACCCGATATTGAAGCAGTTCCTTCAGTGTCTTCAAATGTTGATATGTTAGTGCATTTTCCCACATCGCCGTGTTCATTGCCGGTGCAAAATACAAAGGCTTTTGCGGGTCCCAAGCCCGGATGGCGCTCGTCACCAAATTGTCACAAATTCCATTGGCCACTTTGGCCATTGTGTTTGCATCCAGTGGGGCAATTAACAGAGAATCGGCCCATTTTCGAAGTTCTTTAAAATGTATTTTTTAAATATTCCCTATCCTATTCACTGACCAATATGAAGGATTGGATCGCCTCTCTTTTTCCACATATTCCACTCGTCCCGATCATCATAAACAACCGTGCCGGCCAATTCCTCCGGATTAAAGAAGTTCAGCGCACATGGTGTGGCGATCACCTTGAATTTAGGATTTATGTGGAAATTTATTTCAGAAATTTTTTGATATTAAATTTATTAAAATCAAATCAAAATTTAATTTTATTTATTCAGCAAAAAACCTTGATTGTCAATTTGTTCGGCGGTGATTGGCGATAGAGTTCCTGGATGAGTTCGCCCGTTTTGATGGCGGCCACAGAGCCGGTCACGGCCAATAGAACATGATATTTTCCACCCAGACGTTGGACACGATGAGTGGAATCGAACGGAGGTCGATAGGTGATGGTTGGTTCCTTGACACACTGAAAAAATCATTCAAAAATATTTTTGTAATTTATATTATAATACCTTGGACAATTGCTTTTGATTTCCATTCGAAATGTTGGTTTTAATGGCATTTGACTTCGCTGTTTCAATTGCTTGTTCCTCTTTGGAATCCTCTAATTCGCCTTCTTCCCGTGCCTCCTCTTCATTATCCTCTCTTTGACGTTTTGTTGGTGGAGAATCGGAAGCCGTCATTGTATCAGCCGCAGCAGTTTGTTGTTGATGTTCTTCGGTTGTTTCCATTTTTGATTGTTTAAACAAACTTTGAGAATTTTGCGCGAATTTTAGAAGATTAAAAAGAGAAAAATATAGTTTATTGATGAATTTAGGGTGAAACAAATATTTTTGGTTATTTTTGTTGACAATTTCGCGATTATGACGCAAATAAATGAACAAAATTATTCGAGGTTTGTGAATTTTACGTGAAGAAGATGAAGCAAGCATAGTTAACGGGAAATTGAGAGATCGGAAAAGAAATAGAGGATCTGGATATTATGTCTTATTAAACAAAGTGCCAAATATCTTGAAAAATTAAAATCTTATTAATGACCCTCTTTTATAAATTTGGGGATAAATGAGAGAAATGAATGAAAAATGTACAATTTATTGAAATAAATGGGATAAAATTATTTAAAAGATATTTATATAATAAAAATAATATAAAAAATTGGGAAATTTCATTGAATATTTTAAATCAAATTGAGAATTCATATAAAAATGAGTAAATTTGAGGGAATTTCAGCCTTTGATTAATTAAAATTGGCAAAAATGCCATAAAAATGGGCCAAAAATAAAATTGTGGACTTTGGACAAGGGAAAGTAAAAAGTAAAAATATACTATAGTAAAAATGGGCAAAGCCAGCCCATTTTATACTTCCAAAATAGCCATTCCTTCTCAATTCCTTGTTGCCAGCCGCTCTTCCTCCACATGATGCAATAAGCACGGGAAAAGCAGTCATCAGACATATTTGATGAAGGGGCCTAGTGAAAATGAAAGGGAGAAGAAGCAATGGAGAGAGGAAATTACGTCGACTCCACCCACTTGCCCACTTTTTTACGTTGTTCCTCTCGAATGATTCTCATCGAAAAAAGTGCGGCAAATTTTTTCCGGGAGAGGGGGGAGTGATGCAATCCAGGAAGATATTTACTTTGGCCAATTATTCCTGCATTATATGCAAATATAGCTAGGGAAATGGCAAATGGGAAATCAAAATTGCGTCAAATCCCAATAATAAATGGCGATCGGAAATTTGTGGCCCATTCAAATGCCTCCGGCAATTAATACATCCAAATTTGGGGCTACCGTTCTTCTCATTTCTCTCTTGAAATGGCCGTTCATTTTTGTGGACGTTAGTTCTCATTTCACTGACAATGAATATTATCAGTGTATCATTGATGAATTCGTCCAAATTCCGATTTTTCCCTTGGAATTTTGCCAAGTGCCATGTGCCTATTTTAGGCCCTAAATCATTCGAATGGATGATGTAATCCAGCAATAATTTTACTCATTAAAAAATTGGAACATATGTTTCGCTCATTATTAAGTATTTTTGTGTCAATGCCGAATTAAATTTTATTGAGGGAAATTGGAATGTCTGAGAGGATTAATATTGGAATTTGGAACATATGACTCTGCTGAAATCTGAAATTAAATGAAGGGAGAAGTGATGCTCTGGAGGCCAAAGTTCATTGGAAGTATAGACGTCTGGCCATCAAAAATTTTTTATTCTAAGCCTTTTAAATTGCCGACAATTGGAGTGGCCAAAAAGGATTTGGCAAAAATATTGGATTAGAATAGAACCCAAGATCAACTATATCAATTGAAAAGTGGTGTAGAAAGCTCCATTAATTTCGGTACAGTCCAAAACCTTGAACTTTCCCCCGTTGAATCCAAAAAAATAAGGATGGACAGTTTCATTAATTTATTGTCTCATAAGTAATCAAAATTGAGAATGCACAAATCTATATGAGTAAAAGTAAGTCATGTTGGCATTTTCCTTTCATTCAAATCGCCTCATCGCCGTACAGTGCCAAACACAAAGCAAATGCCATCGGCCATTTGGCCTGCACAATACCGATCGGCCCGGATTGCATATTCCATTGGTTTTGGGCCACAAAAAACATGGAAAATTGTGGTGTCCATTTCGGTCTGCTTCCCTGCATCATTTTGTGCCCTTTGATTTTCGTTTTGTTCGGCTTTTGTCAGAATATTCTGTGAGGGCAAATTTAAATGTATAAATTAATCCAATTTCCCACCTCTTTTGCTTCTGCCATTCCCATTTTTTTCATCTGAAATATCTAATTGTTTTTCTACTCTTCAATTTTATTCACTTTTTCCAGAATTTGTGCCAATTCCAAATCATTGCATTGTTCCCTGAATTCCTCGTCAATTTCCTTGCCAATTCCTCCATCCTCCCCATCAACATCCCCTTGCCGCAAAATTCGCTCCAAAATTCCACTTTTGGTTGCACTTTTCACTGCCATTGCCTTTTTGGCACTCATGGCTTTCAGGCACGGTCGACCGCATTGAAGGCAACAATTTTGGATGGGTGGAAGTGGCAACGGCATTGGAGGAGGTGGAGGCTGCAATAAATGTCGAGAAAATTTTATTATTTGGGCAATTATCAATAGGATCTCATTTTCAAGGTGTTCCTTGGTATCGAAGTGCGACTTTTAAGAACCGCCAATCATTGCTCAATGAGAAAGCAACCAATTCGGGAAGGCAATATGCAAATTTAAAGCCCTAAATGTTCTCTAAAAAGTTGGCTTTCTAATTTTTTGAAAATCTAAAATACCTTTTGGAAAAAATGGATTCTGCTTTTACCTTAAATTCGACTCTTATTACATTCAAATGTACTTAATTTATTTTTAAACTGAGAAATTATAAAATCTAAAAAGACCAGATTATAGAGGGCACTTTAGGCTTTCAAATGGCATATTGATTTCCCTGAGATTGGTTGCTTCCTTGTTGAGCTATGGCCAAAAGAATGATGACAATGGCTCCCTTCAAAATCAAAGGAAAGGTGAGAGAATCCAAGAAATAAGTAAATGATTATACCCTCAAGGAATTTCTGATGGACCACTATATGGTCAGGACAACGTTCTGTTGCTACCGTATTATTTTCCCCTCTTTTAATCAGCCAATGAGCATTCAATGTTCGCTCATATTATGCAAAAGAAAAACGGAAAGAATCTGATAGGTGATTGTGCCTTCAAGGCATTCCTGATGCGAAAGGACAGCGCTCTCTGCTACCGTATTTTTTTCCTTCCTTTTAATATCAGCGAGTTAGCAATCAACGTGTCTTGAAGGCATGTCACTTCCACTTATCATTTGCTTGGGCCAATATATGTTTTTTGGGAGTTTATATTTATAATAACTCATCAATGAATGGAAGCGATTGTGATGATATTAGTATATTTTAATAAAGCGGAAAATAATCTATCTTTTAATATAAATAAATATTCCATAATTTATATATTCGATCAAATTATTCGGATTTTAAAGATTGTCCTATAGGCAAAAAGATGGGAGCCTTACCACCGGGTAACATGGGTATATACCCGATGGCTAGCCCAAAATATCATATAGCTTAATCTGATTTGGTTTAATCTATGTTTTAATATAAAAAAAAATATTCCATAATTTATATATTCGAACAAATTATTTAGATTTAAAAGATTGGCCTATTGGTAAAAAGATGGAGAAGTTTCGCTGCTGGGAGCATGTACAATAAGTCAAATTAATAATCCAAAATATCATATAGCTTAATTTGATATGATTGTACCGGAAGTGGTGGTGGAAGTGGCATTGGACATGGCAATGGCATTGGGGGAGGAAGAGGCAAAGGTGGAGGACAAGGTTGGGGCAAGGGCAATGGAGGCGGCGGTGGGCAAGGCATTTGAGGCATTGGCAATGGTTGAGGCGGACATGGCATTGGTCCACATGGCTAATTTAGGAGGGAAATGAATGGGGAATATGAAGGCGGATAGTCCGTAAATTTGGGGTGAAATGGCCAGTTAAAAGAATTGGATCGAAGCCATTTTCAGTATCTGGCCATATTCTATTGGCCATAGTTCAGTGAGGCAATTTCCAATTTGGGAGGACGATATACCATTGGAAAGGCCTAAATATCCTCTAAAAAGTGACTTCATTAAATTTTGTAAAATCCATGTTCTTAAAAAGTTGCATTAATTTGAGTGGAATACCCTAATTTTCGAATTGTTAAGGAAAAGCCGTTTATTTTTAAAAATAAGTAGACCATTTCAAAGAATTGAAAAGCCATTTTTTAGAGGAGATTTAGGACTTTAAAATGGCATATTCCCTTCCTGAATTGGTTGCTTCCTTTTCAAATTATTGCCAAAAGAGCGGTCCAGATACAAATGGTGATACTGAAAATGTCCTTATTCAGAATTGGATGGAATTTTGCCATAAATGGCTGCCATTACATATATCCCATTCACAGATGAATTCACCACCTGCTGATTATGAGGTCGATGACATGGATTGTGGCCACCGCCAATTTGTGGAGTCGGATAAACCACCGGTAATTGGGGCAATTGGACAGCCGGATTTGGAGGTCGAATGCCGTAGCCACTTTCGGTTGGCATTGGCGATGGAGAAATACGATAGCCACCGAACATTGATGGATCATATTGATGGCCACCGTCCATTTTATTGTGCCCTTTTTCCACCTCCACACTGGAACTTTCTTTCCGATTTGCCTCCTCCTTTTCGAATGGGTCCTTGTGATCGTCCATGTTGGCGGATTTAATATCGCCAAAGGGCGATGAGGGCGGAACAAGCTTTTCGCTGGCCGGAATTGGATAAACATTGGCTGCAAATTCGGGTGGAAGAATTTGGTAAAAAAAAAACCAATTTGTAGTCTGGCCGACTTGTCGCCGTTTAAAATAACTCATCAAAAGACTGAACCAATTTTGATGGCTTTGATATCAAATTAAAGATCAGACTTTTGGCTATCCAATGAAATAAATTTTATTAAATTGATTCAGAATTGTAGGAGTTGTACCCAAAAAAACCACTGACAATTAAGTTAAATCCATAGAAAAGGTCAATTTAAATTGTCTTTTAGGTACATTTTCATCATTTCTGAACCAATTTAAAATATTATTAAAAATTAGTTAGTCAGAAGTCTGCTCTTTAATTTGATACTAAAATCATGAAAACTGGTTCAATAATTGATGAATTATTTTATAAATGGCGATAAGTTGGTCTACCTCGGGAAATTTAGTGGAAATTTGCTATAAATTGGCAAATGTGAAACCAACAAGTGTATTGTCCAGTATAATAAGGCGACGGTGACAGTGGACGGCCTCCTCCTCCATATCCATAACCACCAAAACCATATTGTTGATTTGTGGATTGATGAAATGTGGATGAGGGCGGATATATTTGATATTGTTGTTGATGATGGTTTGGATTATTGGTTTGATATCCGGAGGGTTTTGTCAAATACGGACCAATTGGGGCGGGTGGAGGAATTTGAGGCAAATGGGGATACGGATTGGGGGGACGTTGGACGCAAGGTTGTTGGGGAAAAGGTTGGCAATTTTGGGAAGGAATTGGGGGAAATATTGGGGGAGGTGGTGGGGGAAATGGCCTTTGGCAAGGTTGAGGCAACGGAAGTGGAGGAGGACATCCCGGATTGCATTGGCCAAAACAATGTGGCAAAATGGTGGCGAAGAAGAGAATGAGCCAGGGTAGAGTGAATAATTCGATGAACATTTTCTAAAAATTCGCCAAATTAATTATGTAATTTTTCTTCATTTTTGGGAATAATAAATTTATGTTGGATTTTTTTGTTGAAATGGAAAGTGATGGTCGTTAATCCTTTGGATGGATCAGAGGATAAATAATCAAAATTTTATGCCCTTGAGCCTTGTGAATGGCCCCTTCAGGTTTTTTGTTGGTGAATCGAAGGATTTTGTGGGCAATGAGTCGAAGAATGGGTGGAGGGGAAGTTGGGATTGGCGTATTTGGAAATTGGAAAGGTGGGTGGTTGGAAAGAGGCTGATGTGAGGGGATTCGCTTGAGTGGCCAGCAACCGCCTCCCTCTGAATGAATGAATGAATGAATGAATGAATGAATGACCGGCCCATTTGCATTTTTGGCGATTTGGGCTCTTTTGGAGGAGGAGGAAAGGCCGATTTGTTGTTTGATTTGGACAAAAAGCCGGGGAGAGGGGATGAAATGAAGACAAGGATTTGTTGCAGAGGGGATTAATCTTTTAATTGCGCACATCACCACTTTTTTGGTGCCTACATCCGAAAGGGGAATGAGTTGGCAAAGAAAAGGAAGAAATGCTCATCGCGCGCAATTAAAGACAACCAATTTTGATTTAAACATGGAAATGAATTCATTTCTTTATGCTTTTTATTGGACTATTTCGATAAAAATTCAGGCTTTTCTTTTGGTTTTAGTCGTTTCTTAATTAATTTTAAAATATTTTATACAAAATTGAATTTGAAAATACCAAATTGGGTGGATTATAAATGGCCAATGTGAGTATTGAAAATGGAAAGTAAAGGGTGGGCAAATCTAAAATAGACTACCGGTCAAAAATAAGGAAATGGGAGAAATGAAAGGGGACAATGGAAAATTTGACATCAAATATGAAAATGGGAATGACGAGAGGAAATTATTTACATAAATGAAAGATGGTGTTCAAAAATATTTTTGGCTCATTCTTCTTCTTCAGTTGTTGAGCCAACAATGGACCGATCGGATTCGCCGGAGAGTCCGCTGCTTCCACTGCTAAATGTGCCGCTGCCTTCTGATGAATCCCGCCGTTCGGTTGTGTTCCTCCACATTGGTAACATCGGGCAATGGACCAATCTTAAACATTAAAAATGAATTTTGAGTATTTTTTTAATGCATATTTATTAATATTTTTTTCAATTTTATAATGAATTAAAAATCAAATGATAAAATAAATAAACGCACATTTGTCCGATGAGTACGACCACGTGGACAGCGCCCATCAAAAGGAAAACCATGCCAGGCCATTCACTCATTGTTGCCCAGTAAAAATTGTTGAAAACGGCTTTGGATATAAGTGGGCAAAAAATGAAGACCATTGCGACCAATGCAAAAAGACGGCCTGTTTCCGCTTTTGGAACAAATCGTGAAAGAATTGTACGAAATCCGGGCGAAGTGCCAGCACTCAGGAGAGATAGGAGGGAAACTTTGGATGCAAAGGGGAAATTTATTGAATTAAAAATATCAATTAAAATTTTATGTTGTTAATTAATTGTGTTTTTTTAGATTGTAATTGTAAATGTGTTGAACTTAGATGGTAATTGTGTTTCTTAGATTGTGTTTCCTAGATTGTAATTGTTTTTTAAGATGTAATTTTGTTTTCGATTTTAATTTTCGTTTAGTTACATTAAAATATTGAAACTCACGAGCATAAACTTCTGGGACATTGTGGGCAAATGCAAAAAGAGCAGAACTGAGTCCAGCGCCAATGATGGCAATCATCACAAAAATGGATTCACCACCGATACAGGGAAGTAAGCGAAGAAGCTGAGGCATCAGAATTATGCCAACGGCATTCATCAACACTCGAAATAGGCATAAATTGCTGAATTCTTCATCCGACCAATTGAATTGTTTTAGCACCAAAAACATCAGGGATGAATCAATGGACATAAATCTGATGAAAAAAAAGGAAATTATTGGATTTTATCTTTATTATCAAATATTTTAAGGATATTTGCATAAACATTATATGAACTTACTCGACGAACATAAAGCAGACGGTAAGAATCAAACATAGTCGAATCCACCCCTCCCTTTTCTTCACCAAAACGCCGAATGCATCCAAAGTGTAATGGCGTAAATGTGTGGAGAAAGGTTGTTGGGTATCAATGCCACCAACATTTTGCCCGGGAAAATGTGTTTCGCGCACCCAAAATTGTGTGTAAATAAGGCCAAGTGCAAAAATTGTGGTGGAAAGCAACAGGGCAAGGGAATAAAGTTGTCCATGATTGGCAAATTGGTTGGAATGAGAGAGGAGCAGTGAAGTGAGCAAATTGCCGGTGAAGAAGCCGAGATATTGAATTGCACAGGCCACCATAATCCGAGTGGGAATTCCGCCAGAATGGGACTAAAAAATGAAAAAAATTATTTCTCGATTATTGAAATTCTAGTATTAATCGTGTTTTTGATTAAATGTGTATTTTATTTTAGATGCAAAAATACCCACCTCAGCCAGCTGTGAACGGCATTCATCGATGACAATTGTGCTGGCCAATGTGAAAACCTGAGAAATTTTGGACTTATAAAATTCATTTTAACCCACCATTATGCCGGAGAAAAGGCCAAAACAAAGCTCGGCGGGTGCCAAAAAATTGTACACATTATTGCCAACAAAAAGGAATGAGGCGGCACAAATCAAAGTGCCGTAAAGCAAGGAACCGATTTGGCATACGAGGAAAGGAGGTCGGCGGCCTGAATAGAATAAGATTAAACTTTTTAATTATTTGTGTATATTTTTAAACATTTCTAATAAAAAATTAAGCGAGAAAACCCACCGTGGTAATCTGACCAAGCACCAAAGATTGGAGCCGTAACCAGGGAAGTTAATGTGGAACAAATCTAAAATAATCGGAGTAAAAGCAATAAAATTGTAGAAATTGATTAATTACCTGTAAATAAATGGACTTTTGGGCAACATCCGCTTCGACCATATCCAATGCACGCCGATCCTTCATTGTGGAAATTTGCAGGCAAAATGCAGTCGCATTAGTGGAATTGTCATTCTCTGGCTAAAAATTAATATTAATTAAAATAAATATAAATTGCTTTTTAATTTACCCGATCAAAATTGTCGTACATTTCAATGCAACGGGCCCAGAAGAGGAAGAGAGGATATACGGTACTCAAAATGCCAAAGGCAGTGCAAGAGAGGAAAATGACGGGCTCAGAATTGACATATTTTCGCATAAAACTTTCCTTTTCGATGGGCCCTTCAAGCAAATTGTACGGTAGTGGAGAGGATCGACGATGCCAAGGCCAACGGAACATCCTTGAATGGGGTTGTCTGGCCTAAAATGAGATGAATTTAAATAAAAAATTATATTTCTACTTAATTATATCTTTTAAAATTTCTTTTATGTTGAATAATTGATCAATTTTTCCCTCCAATTAACCTGCAAAGGCCTCCAATGTTCCGTGACAACGGACATGGAAATTTCAGATTGAACGGCCACCGATTCCTCCATCTCAAATATATGTGTTTTTTTTTATCTGCTTTTTGGCATTTTTCCGCTTTAAATGAAAAACAAAAATGTCAAATTTATGTTGATTAAATATTTTATATTTTGATAAGGAATATTTTCACTCCTTTTTTAGATACAAATCCAATTATTCATTAAATCATTTTTTTATTCTTTTTTTGATATAAAGCATTCATTTTCTAGCTAAACAGTGAAAAATATTAATATTATTTGCCGAATAAATTACAATCAAAGCAAATCCACAATATAATATTTTTTGGGGGTAAAATGGGAAACATTTTTTAGTAAATTTTGATTGGCCATTAAGATGAATTTTGTGTGTTTATTTGGAGTATGGGAGGAAAATTGGAATATCAAAAGAAAACGGAAAAGAGGTCGAATAATGAATGAGGATTATCAATATTTTGGATGGAATTGGAGAATGGATGCAAATTGATTTGGCCCATTTTTGTGGTTGGAAAAGGGCAAATTCATTTAATGTTAATTGACATTTCCTTATTGTTTTGAGGTATTTTTGAGGGTTTGAAATTGTACATTTTTGTAATTTTTTTATTAAAATTTTATTGAGGAAAAAAAAGAAAAAAATGATGGGCCGATTCAATCGATGATTATAGAGGGAAAAATAAAAATTTACAAAAATAAGGGAGGACGGAAAACAATTTAATTATCACACAAAAAGGTTTTTTTATTATGTTTTGGATTGGTGAATTTCACTGGGATCCGATGCAATATTTTCCTCATTTTTTGTCGTCGTTGATTTGGCCTCACTTTTCTTGACCATTGCCTTAAATTCCTGCTCCCATCCGAGCAATCTGGCCAGTTGAAATACTCCTTCATCGCATTCGCCTTGCCAAAATACATCACTAAAAAATTTAATTAAAATAAATTTATTTATTTTCGCCTCACCGAATATTTCCAGCCTCATTATAGGAAAGTGAGCCTTGGCCAACGGGCACCAAATTCATCAAAAGTCGAGGAGTATCTGCCGGAACATTGTCGACCAATGAGGCGAATGGATGGACCACAAGGGATGTGCCCATGATGATCAGCAATTCACATTTGGGCAAATCCTAAAATGTTAAAAATTGAATCAATTTATTTAGATTATTCCAAAAACTGACCACCAAAGAATTGCTGAAAAATCGATGGGGAAGGCTCTCGCCAAAAAATACAATATCCGGTTTGACAATGTTGCCTCTTTTGGTGCAATTCTCGCAGCGAGGAACTTTGATGGACGGGTCTCGGAGTTTTTCTGAAATTAAATGAAATTTTTAAAAGGAAAAAATTATTATTCTCTCGCTCATGTTCTTTGTCCTATCTGGAAAGAGGGTTGGAAGTAGAACGGAAGTCGTGGGTTCGGATCCCATCAAGGTCAAATATTTTTTTAAATGAACAAAGGGTGGGAAAAGTTTTTTTAAGGTAGGTAAACAACCATTTTTGGGGTTGCGGAGCGGTTTGGCCATATGGCCCAAAAAATTTAAAGCGAAAAAAAATGTGAGAGAATAGGTTTTCGATTACCGAATTTAAGGTTTAATTTTTCGATTTAAAGGCTAAGGGGTTCAAGGGTTTAAAAACCGATTGTGTGCGAGTTGTAAAATTTTTACAAAAAGTGATTATTGATTTGATATATAACCAAATTAGGAAAATTTCTCTATTAAAAAATATTTCATTTAATTAAATCAATTTCCAATTCATATTTTAATATTATGAAAAATTATTCGTTCCAAAATTTAATTTGGCCCATTCACTCACCAATAAACCATTCATAGCTGTATTTCCGTTTGCATGAAAGGCAAGTACTCGATCGGTGAGAGCCATGGGCGGTGACCACTTTGTCCTCGCTCAAACCAGCCAAAAATTCCAATGCATCAATATTCTTCAAAGAAATATGGAAATTTGAATTAATTTGAAAAGAAAATTACTTGAGTGAAACAACGCCGGAGTAAGCCCTTCTCTTCGACCAATTTAATGAAATGATGGGTTGGGGTTGGCTATAAAAAATATGTTAAAATTAGAATGGATTTTAAAAAATATTAAACCTTAACATTTTCATGGAATAATTCTTTGGCCAAAACGAAAAATGGCTCCGGATTCCGCTTGAAATAGCCAATATCGAATATTGAGTGCGGTGTGGGTATTTTATAGCCGGCCAAATTATCGTAGAGTCCAGTGCCTTAAAAAATGTGTTTATATAAATATTCCATTAACAATTAATTTAACCTGGAGTTCGAAAATCGGGAATTCCAGCTGAAGTGCTGATTCCTGCCCCAACCATGAAGACTTAAAATTGTAATAATTATAATCTTTTTGTTTTTTCAAACCAATGCTGGGTTGTTCCTCTTTAATGAAGGCAGCCACACCTTCCAAATCCAATGAAGGCAATTTCTGCTTTGGTTTAGGCTCTTCTTCCTCTGAAAATAAACAACAAAATATAAATTTTAAAGTGAAAAATTTTTTCTGCTTATTATTTTTCAAAAATGGTGTAAAAATCAATAATGGAGTTATGAAAATAAAATTTTAATTTGCAATTGCAAACTATAATGAGCTCCATTAGTTATTTAACATTTTTGGTTACACTAGAGAATTCGGGTACCACTTTTTTGTATAAATAATGTTTTTGGCCTAGATTTTTGGGGTAGAATGTATAAAAATGGAAAAAAGTGACAAGCAAGTCCGAAAAAATTATCTGACTATGAGCGGGTCCGAACCCGTGACTTAAATTTCACAAAAAGAGCACTAACCCACTAATCTAAAAACGTCGTTTTTAGTCAACTGATAAAATCTTCTTTATAAATTCTAATCAGCAGTGTAAATCTAAAAAATATAAAAATGGAGGAAACAAAGGTGTTTTGCATTTATGAAATAATAAAAACCTGTTTCAATCAGATCATGAATTGCATTCTCGAAACTGGTCACAAATTTGCTGTACAAATTAGGCAATGTGCTGCCGCCACTTCCAGCAGATGTTCCCTGTTGTGGTTGCGGCTCATCTTTTTCTTCATTTTTCCTTTGTTCTTCGGCGGATGGGATGACGTCTTCTTTATCTGCTGCAGCATTTTCACGTTCATCAGCCATCTTATTCTGACTAAATAAAAACATAAACAATACCATTAATTGTGTAAAAAATATGATTTATTATATAAAAATAATTACAATATAATAAAATTTTGGTGAAATTTAAAATATTTATGCAAAATTATTGAAAAAAAATGATTCAATATCTTAACATGGAATTTTCAGCCAATTCCTTGTCCACTTCCGCAATTGTTGAACTCAAATTTGCCCTGAACCGGTTGTAATCCTTTTCATGTTCTTCCACCTGTCCTTTGAACTCTTCTTCGGCTCTGCAATTTTTAAAAAATTTAATT
This sequence comes from Pratylenchus scribneri, assembly GCA_030063045.1. Lineage (NCBI taxonomy): Eukaryota > Metazoa > Nematoda > Chromadorea > Rhabditida > Pratylenchidae > Pratylenchus > Pratylenchus scribneri. Next base: position 1,987,675 of record JAQSEB010000033.1, read on the forward strand.
GCCTTAAAAGAATTTAAAAAAAACTTACTTTTCAATTGAATTGCTGAGAAAATTGAAATCACGTAGAATCAAAAATTCACGAATATCACTGAAATTCATTTTTATTTAACTAATTAATAAAAAAAACCTCGTGAGCATTTGAAGATCATCCATCGCCTTTACCATGAGTGTGGCCCGAACCATTGCTTCATTCCGTAGCGCATAATAATCCGCCAAACGCCCTGTACTGTTCGCTTTTTGCGTTGAGTCGTCATTCATCTTAAAATTAAATTATTTTAGGTTTTAATTAAATTAAATACCTTCATTGAACTCAAAATGCCTTCAAAATTGTCATTCAATGATTTCACATTCTTTTTCAGCCGGTCTTTGTATTCTTGAACAATCAACTTCTTCGTGGCAATAGTTTTGTTGGCTTGGGCCTGATTGGGTTCAGGGACGTATCTAGGATTTGGGCTTGGAGGGGGTACGCATGTAAATTTTGAAAAAAATGAAAATTTTTCACGAAAAATTTTTGGTGGCGGGGTACACATGTAAAAAAAAAGTCGAAAAAATTTAGGCTAAAAACAGACGCGCAGCGAAAAATTTAGTCCAAAAATGGCCGCGCAGCGAAAAATTTAGTCCAAAAATGGCCGCGCAGCGAAAAATTTAGTCCAAAAATGGCCGCGCAGCGAAAAATTTAGTCCAAAAATGGCCGCGCAGCGAAAAATTTAGTCCAAAAATGGCCGCGCAGCGAAAAATTTAGTCCAAATAAGGCCGTGCAGCCAAAAATTTTAACCACAAAAGGGTCCCCCCTTTACTTTTTTTTGGCGCTTCGCGCCGCTTGGGGGGGGTACGTACCCCGTGTACCCCCCCCCCCCCCTAAATACGTCCCTGATTGGGTTTCTTTGTGGGGCTTCGGCGATTAAACATTGCTATTAATATTTAAATTATTGTTTAAATAACATTTAATTAAAAAGAATAATGGACATATTTAACCAATATCCAATAATATCATTTCATTATTTACAATTGCAAAGAAATTTTATTTATGAAAAATTCAATTTTAAATAGGCAATCAAATTTGTGTATTCCATCAAAGTTCATCCAACGGTGATTTTTCGGTTGGTGGTCCACACGGTTGAACCATTCGACAAAGCAAATTGTATTTGCAACGGGCACGGGAATCATTTTCGCATATGGAGATGAAACTCAGATGGTCCGGATGGCCGATCATGGAGGCGTATGTGTCCCGGTGCTGATTGGTCACCCATTCCCAACTGCAAATGAATGGATTAAATTTAATTAAATTTTCTCATTTTCAATACCGTTGCATATCAGCATGCCCAGTGCCAGTGTATTTCGATTGCAAATGCTCCAATTGGGCAAGAACATGGAATCGTGGCTCATTTGCTCCACCGCCTCCTCCACTAGTCATTTTGTTGCGTTTATAACTTTAATTAAAATACCAAATAAAAATGAATGAATTAATAAAATATCAAAGTATTTGAAAAATAAAACATTGTACAAAATTGAATTATATTTGCTTTTTTAAATTTCATACAATAATAAAAAAATAAATATCAATTAAAAACTATAAATTCATTGGTAAACTAGTCATAAGTGAAGTAGCCGTCTCTTAAAAAGTTCAGCAAAACTTTGATGAATTGTTCCGGCTTCTCAGAATGCACCCTTTAAATTGAATTTTGTCAAATTACGAAGTTAAATTACCAAAACTAACCAATGCCCCGCTCCTTGGATTTCGTCAAATTTTGCATAAGGAAATAGCCGCATTAATTCCGCTCTGTCTTCGGGCACCAAATAAGTTGAATTTTGACCAGATATGAATAGGGTAGGACATTTAGGTGCTTTTTTGTTCTCAATGGACACATGATAGCCCAAAACTTGGTCGGCATAATCTTCCAGAGCATCCAAATTGCATCGCCATTTGAAGGAATCGCTACCTCTGAAAATTTTAAAAATTAAGGATAAAACAATTAACATATTTATAATTTTTCATTAATTTTATTTTCAAAAAATAATGTTATAAAATCAAACCGCGGTTTATAAAGATTTGTGAGCAAGAAAGTTCGCACAGAATCATTGGGAATTTCCGGCTGCAATCTTCTGCCAATTTCGCTCCGTGTCCCACTCAAATCCACCAGTTTCATTGCCCGGATGTTATTGGTCAATGTTCGGTCAAAACTGCTTCTATGAGGTGCAACATCCTCAATGATCAGCTTTTCTATTTGTGAACACTGCAAAAAAATATTTAGTAGAGTAGAGTTATCAAATTTTCACTGCTAACCTTCTCTGGATCCATCGCAAATTCGGTGACCACCTTTCCGCCCATTGAATGGCCGAGTAAGAAAATTGTTTTGTACCGGGACTCTGAGAGCACTTCTTCCTGTACAAATCGATGCAAATCGGCGGCCATTGCAGGATATGTATGAATGTTGGAATGCGGTGATTGGCCATGATTCCTCTTAAATAAAAGTTTATTTATTTATTGGAATAGTTTTCGTCGGTTTAATTCATGATTAATAATTTAATTAATTTTAAAATTAAACCATGTCAACGGTGAACACAAAATTGCCCAAATGCCTTTGGATAGCCTTGGCAATAGAGCGCCAATTGTGCTTTTGGCCAAATAGGCCATGTACAATGACCAATGGATTTGTTTCTTCAACGCCTTGGTCATTTTTGAACTGATCAAATGCCAATTTTAATGGTTGTTCATTTTGTTGAGTAGTGTTGGTGGATGTGGAAGAAATTGTTGAACAGAATTTAATATTGCATTTGTTGTGAAGGGTGCGAAATGAATGATGCCATAATGTAGGAGAATAAATCATTTGTATTTTCTAAATTCTAAAAATGGTAGTATGACGAATGAAAATTGGATAAATTAAGTCCATTTCCATTCTGCTGCTTAATTAATTTTGAGAAATATTGTTGAAAAATTTTTAAAAGTATCGAAAATATCGATTGATTAATATATGGTTTATCAGTTTGATCACTTCTTCTAATTTATAGTTTTGAACCAAACCGGTTTAAACCATTTAAAACCCTTTAATTTTTGTTCTCTTTTTATGGCATATTCTTGATGCTTTGCCATCTTCGTAACGAGTGAAATATTTAAGAAAATTAGAATCTTTCTATTAAAAAAACAAAAATAATCTTCAAACAGCATTTATTACTTATTTTATTAATTGATTGCAAAAATTATGTATGCAAGAAAACAACAAATAACACGCAAATAAATAAAATAGATTTAATCAAGGAACAAAATATTTAATTAGAAAAAGTCAAAAATTGGGGTATATTTGGTGGGAAAAGGGAGGTCGGAAAGTTAAAAAGGATGCGTTTGTTTTATATAAGGATAAGCAGATGTTTTGATGAAAAAGGAAGAGAAGTCTGGATCTGGAGGCCGTTGGGATGGAGGTGAAAAGGCAAAATAATATTTTTGGAGATGCCGACTGTTCAAGAATATCTCATCATTAATCCCTGCGCATTGTTTCCCAATATTTCCTTCTCAAAGTTCGTCATGATCTTCCTTCTCTGCTTCTTCTTCCTTCTTTTCCTCCTTGTCATCATCTTCATCCTCATCATCGCCTTCCTCCTTCTTCTTCGATTCTTCCTCTTCCTTGCGCTTCTTCTCTTCCTCTCTGCAAGTTTTTTGGTGTTAAAGTGCATTAAATTTAAATGAACTCACTCAAACTTCTTGCGTTCTTCCTCATCCGCCGCCTCTTTCTGCTTCTTCTCGGCATCGCGCATTGGCTCGAATGTTTCTTTGGCATGTGCTTTGGCCTCATCGACACTGTCCGCCACAAGAATATTGTCGAAAATTGTGCCGGATTTCACCTAATGAGTATTTTTGGTATTGAATTTAATCCTTAATGCACTTCGAGTAAACCTGCCAAATGTCGATTCCAACCGCTCCCCAATCCTCGCGCATGTACAACTCATCGTCCGGCTTGTACTCCGGGTTGTCAATCTCGGGATGGATCCATTTGCCCTTGTAGTTCGGATTCTTGATCTGCTTCGGTTTCCATTCGCCCTTGAATTCCGGACTGAAATTATTTTTATTATTTGAAAATTTCTTCCCTGGAAATAAAAATGCTAACAAAATTTTAGCACTAAAACTAAGCCCGAAAAAATAACTTCCCCGGAGAGGGTTCGAACCTGAGACCTAAATTTTGAAAAAAAGGAGTAAATTTGAATTGTAAATTCCTAATAAACCCTTAACCTTAAATAAACACTAACTTACTTGTCAATCATTGGCGGCTCCCATTCTCCGTCCATCTCATCGTCCCAGTCATCGGGCTTTTTGGCATCCGGGTCGGGGATATGTTCTGGCTTCTCCCAATCTTCAGGCTTGGTGTCTTCCGGATCATCGATGTATTCCCTATGCGAAAAAACATTATCAATTATTTTTGATCACCCAAAACAAACTTGTCATCCCAATCCTCTGGTTTCTTGGCGTCCGGGTCCTTGATCTTCTTGGCCGGCAACAAATCCCAATCAGCCTCCAGCTCGCCGCTCTCCACCTTCTCACCATCGATTTGAACTTCATAGGTATTGTCCGTGTTCAGAATCAATGTGTAGAGATGTGAGAGTACATCGTCCTGTGAATGTCAAAAATAATAAGATTATTTAAATTGGGTTTAACCTTGCATCGAATGTCCTTCTTGATCAGATTGTTCTTGCCATTGTAGCCAATGATCACATGCACTTTCTTCGTGCCAGGTCCGCAAATGTCTGGGCCGAACATCAGATGGTAGGGCGTCTCTCCATGGAAATCCTCTTGGTTAATGTCCGAGGCCATCAACTAAATTCGCATTTTATTTTAGATCCCAAACTTGTAAAAAAACCTTGAGATATCCACCACCACAGTCAATGTCCTGTTCATGTTTGATGGTGAATTGGACGACCAGTGGTTTGCCTTTGTTGCTGAATTTCTTCGGGAATTTGGCGGATGTGGCATAGAATCGAGCATCCTGCGAGGTCTTCAGTCCCTGGTCGCGGACTTTGTCGCCAAAGAATTTGCCATATGAGAGTTCAAATTTGCCATAATCATCTTTATGTTTGGACTGGACCCATCGATCTGACCAACTATCATCTTAAAAATAGCATAATTAATTTATGAATTAATTTATTCATTTCGATTACCTGAAAACTCCTCTTTGAAAAATACTTCGGCATAAATTACGGAAAAAACGATGGCAAGAATTAAAAGGGATGTTTTACGAATCATTTTTAATGTCTAAAATTTCAAGAAATTAAGGGAATAATTTTTTTTTAAATTGGAGATTGGGCTTTATAATTTTTTGATAAGATAAAATGGGAATTAAAAATTTGGCCTTGATTATATTTGGGTCGATTTTGGGTGAATGGGGAATGTGTTATGGCTTATCGCCGTCCCCATTTTGTGAGGGCGCATGCCAATTGGTCCACGTCAGAGAGGCAACCAATCAGACGAGGCCAACAAAATCGTAGGGTGAGGTCGGGGAGAGTGGGAGAAATAGCCCAACCCAGTTTTTTAAGTGAGAAACGAAAACATCGAGAATATACCAGCAGTGAATATTCATTTTAGTAGAGTAACTACCTATAGCCAGCTTTACTATTAATTTTGCATCAAATGTTTTCATAAAAATACAAAATAAATTTCGATTAAAATCGAATAAATTGAAATCAAAATTTGGGTAAAAATATTTATTTTTATCAAAGTTGCAAAGTGAAATAAATTCGAATGTTTACAAATAAATATTAATTTGTTATAGCAGCCAAATAAAAAATAAATTAATTGTTTCAATAATTTGCGTTCATTATCATCTTACGATTAGTTGCTATTGTTGGTGCGCAAAAATATTATTGATTATTAGTGAGAAATTTGGAATTGTGTCAGGGCTTGCATTGGTGGTTGATGTCGTTCCTAATAATTTGAGTAGATTTAATCTAAATTATCCAAAAACATACAGAGGCTCGGCGAATTACGCCATGAGAAGTTTTCGTTGGCGGAGCACTGATCAATGGTTGCTTTTGCGGTGCTGCCATTTTCCATTCAACAACGCTTGGCTTTGTACTCTCCTTGCGACGATACTAAAAAATGTGTTTATATTTGTTGAATTATTGTTTAGATTTTTAAATTAGAAAATTTGGAATGAAAAATAACAAAAATAATCTTCATAAAATTTCTCAAAAATATTTTGTAAATTATGATATTTATTCGAACCTTTGTACTGGCGATGTATGCGGACTTAACTGTCAAAATGACAGCATTCAATAGATTTTTGGCATTTTGAATGAGGGAAGTGGCTGCCTCCAATCCACTAACACGCAATTCATCACCAACCACTTGGATGTCTGCTTTCACCTAAATAATTAATAATTAAATTAATCAATAGTTTCTTCCATTAACCTTGCTTGTCACATTCAACTGATGGCAAAACAGGGTAATCCGCTCCAAATAGGCAAACAAATCCTTTTTTGTGTTGCTTTCAACCGATTCATTGCCAATTTGACGGGCCAATGCATTCAATTTTCCACCGTGTTCCGAAATTTCTTGCGCCGCTTTGATCACATCCATCGTAGTTTTGTAAGGTCCTCGGCCTCTGCAATGAGAAAATTATTAAAGAAATGTAAACATTTTTTTAAATATAAATAATGCAAAATATTTTTCGAATCCTAAAATAATTGCCACATACTTTGTGAAATCGGTCATATTCATCATGATTTGGCACATTTTCTTGGCCAATGCAATTATGTCGTTGCCTGTCTCGTCCCATTTTCCAACTTCATATTCAAATTTGCGTTGTGTGATCTAAAATAGCCATTCCATAAAATTTATTTTTATTGATAAGAAACCTTAAAAACATCAATTTGTTTTTGAATCTCGCGTTTGGACTCTTCGGGCAATTGTCGCATTATTTGCTGTTGATTCTCCGTATCCGATGCCGAAGTTTGGCTGCTGACATCGGCTGCTGGAAGTCCATCTAAAAAATCAATAAAATTACATTTAATTTTATTGGCGGTTTTAATAATTTAATAACTTTTAATTAAAATTTTATTAAATTCACCCAAAACCCACCTTCTTCATATTCATTATCCGAGTCGACATCCTCCGGATTTCGATTCATCAGCAAGGCGTGTCGAATATCGGTCACCGCATCATAGACCAGTTGGCACGCGTCGATCATTTCGTCCACATCCCGTTTTGCATCCCTGTCCACTTCTTCATTGCCGCCCGCCGCCCCACCTTTGTCCTCCATTTCCACCAAATCGGCCACAATTGTTTCGGCTTGTTTCACAAACGCGGGGAGCACGGTGTCACGAAGTCGAAGAGTTGCCCGTCGCACATTTTCACTGTACGGATTGGCGGGCAATTGGCCAATTTCGTTCAGCACCACTTCACAGATTCGAAGTGAACGACCGCGGATGTAGCCGGCATTCCGGTCCAGTTGTTCACTGTTTATGTCCATTATTGCCTTAAAAATTGGACCATTTTTAACATTTTTCGTGTTAATTTTAAATTTGCATTGATCGTTTTACCTGAATTCCATTTTGGCAATCTTCGTTGATGTGACATTCGCTGACGGCCAGAAAATCATCGACAGAAATTAGCGAATCCAAAGCCATGGAAAGAACTTTTACTCGATCCAACCAAACTTGCTCAAATACGGCCATATTTTCCTTAAAAATAAAATTTAAAATTTAATTAATAAGAAAATTACCTTGACTAATTCAGCATCCGGATCTTGACTGAGCAGAAAAGCAGCATTCACAACTTGCGGTGCAATTTTCTCACAAAGAAGGGCCGAATAGCGCAACACTCTGACACCGTCCACATCATTTGAAATGTTCGCCACAAGTCGGGCAACCTTAAAAAATCAAAATTAATTTAATTAAAAAATCATTTAAAAATCTTACGGCAACAATATTATTTGCATGTTCTTGAAACATTTCGGCCGCCCGTTCAGTTCGTGGAAAATTCCCGCTTGCGGCATTTTCAACCAAATGCAGCAACGGAGTTCGCAGGTCCAGGAACACATCGCTGACATGGTCCACAACGGCACGGCGCAAATGACGGCGTAAATCACGAACTTTATGGGCCAAATACACTTTGGACAGGTCCAAATCTTCGGTGGGCTCAACGCGGCCAATCTTTTAATATTTAATTTAATAGAATAATTAAAATGCATTTAATTTTAATTTGATAATTATTGTTTCATCATTTTAGTAATAATAGGCTATAGATTTATTTTTGATGCACCTATCAATGTGGAATGATGAATTTTCATAGTTGATTTTCGCATTTTGAAACGCCACAAAGTTCAAAAACTGGGAACTTCACGGAGCTGGAATGCGCTTCATAATTTTTGGTTTAATGGATTTAGTTTTTGTTAAATTTTATAAATTTAAATTTACTCACATTCCGTTCATATTCCTTGAGCAAATCCTGCAGTGCTTGTCGCAAATTGTTCACGCCAGAAATAATTTGATCATGTCGAATTGGTCGGGTGGTTTTCAAATCGGCAATGAGGCCTGACCCGCTGGCAATCCGTTCCAAAATTTCCTCCAATTGGGGACGATGCCGCTGAGATTGGAATTCAGATGGATCCATGTAGACTCGGCGCTAAAATTTTTTTGAATTACTAAAATAATTTCTCATCCTTTACCTGGAATTTCTCAAAATTTTCTGCCAATTCGTTGATTTTACCATGTTGCGAAATTGCCAATTCGTCCTGAGGCTGTTCTCCTTGAACCGCATCACAAAAGCAATCCAGCGCCCTGTTAATCTCTTCCACCGCGTATTGTTGGTTCACACGTAGGCCTTCCATACGTGGATGTTCAATGAAAGCCTTGAATTAAATTTTAGATATTTTTCCACACCACAAGTGAATTTTTGTAACCTTGGAAGATGCAACCATGATTGGGGTGGTTATTTTGAGCATAGCAACGGCGGCTTGAAGATCATCTTGAGTGGAGGGGTCCTTCATATCGCGCAATCGTTTCTTCGTCATTTCCGTCAACTCCTTCAGTTCCACCTCCAAATTGTGCGACGTTTTCAGCAGTTGATCCTTGTTTTGGGCATTCTCCACATCTTGGACACGTTCACGGACTTTGTCCGCCTTTTTTAATAAAATTTCCACATCAATCTAGGATGGAATTTAAATTAATTATTCCAAATAAACAATCATTTAATTACCATGTCAGCCATCACCAAAAGACGAACAACGGCGAGTAATGTGTTTCGGCTGGCCTCAACCGCTTGGGCGCGCAAATTTGCTTCTTCTGGGTCTTGAATAAAATGAATACCAATGGCCAATAAATTTTCTCCTGAAAATTGATTCTCAAACTATTTTCAATGAATAATTAAAAAAAAATTAACCTGCAATTGCCACATCATTTAGTGCAGTATGCAATTGGGCAATGACTTTTTCGGTGCCGAATGGTTGCTTTTGGATAATTTGTTGCCCAGTTGAAATGAAGCCATTTAAATTGTCGCGCAATCGGGCCAAAACCTCTTTCGGATTTCGTGTTGGTGCACCGCTAATTGGCTGCATATTGGCATGAAGTGATGTCATCTGAATAATTTTTGATGTCGGTCTGAATTATTAAAGGAAAACGACTAACCAAGTGAACCAAAGGCGAAATAAGCCGCTCGACAGTCTTTGTTTTGATGTCGTCAATATTAATGTTAAGCACATAGGCCGGATCAGTTGTCATTTTTACAGATAATGAGGTGGAAAACGGATTTAAAAGTAAATTATTCGATTGATTAAATATTATTTTATTAGAAATGCATGTTGAAAAATCTGAAAAACAGGGCAGGCAATTATTGAGCGATAATCTTGAATTGTTTAAGTGAATAACAATAAAAAATAATTTAGCCATAATAAATAACAATTTAATTGAATGACTAATCAATGGACGAGATCAGCAGATTCGGGAATGGCGTCAACCTCAACCCTTTCCTGATCCAACAAATTCATCCACCAATCAATTTAGGTAATTGTTTATTTCTATAATCTCTCTTCAAAAAATGCACTATTTTCTCATCTGGGACAAGAAGTCTCAAAAGCAAAAATTTCAATTAATTCAACATTTCGCCAAATAAGCGGTACAGTATACCTCGACTTATAATGAAAGTGCCAGTTTTGTTTTTGCCAAATATTAGTGTGAAAACCGGTTTTCAAACAATTATATTTATTCAAAGAAGAAAATGAGAACTTTATTGATTGAAAAAAAAAACAATTAAAAATAATTAACGGATAAAAACATTTTGATTGCGCGGATTATATTGCCAATTGTGGGTTGGGAAAATGCCGAGAATGGAGGAATTATTGGGACAAGAATGGACTATTTTTCTATGATATTGGGAAAGTGAGATCATCAAATAAATAACTAGTAAAACGGGAGAAGGATTCAATTTAAAAAATGGACGTTGATTTAAACAACGGGCAAATTTGTAATTGAAAAATAACAAATTACCCGAAAATTTGGGCAATTTTTACCGAAATAGAAACATTCTCAAAGATTCTTTTCCGATAAATGAGCGATAAATTGTATTTAATTATGGTGAATGAAATTGTAATAATATATGTAGTAAGGAAAGAATCGTTGAGTTTTATATAGAAATTGGAGAAATGTCGACTGCAATTCTAGTTTAAAAACCAAAAAATGAGCAAAAATGAGGGGAGCAGTCGACATCAAAAATTTGAGATATTGAAATTGTCATCAAAACATTCAATCAAAAAATATTGCGACGGGGATTCATTCCATTCAAAGAATTCTGGGGAGGTGTTGAGGTAATGACCATATTTCTGGGAGGCAAATCATCCATCCAATGTCAATTATCAATGGCAACCGCAGGCTTCCACTCGCATATCTGCATAAGTTTTGACCACAATCACGTCGTTCACATCACGATAGAGGATGGAGATGGCACTCATTTCGACGGGCACACAACTGGGTGCTGGAGCAGCGCTTGGATCAATTCTAAATTTACAAAAATAGAAATGTTTATTGAACATTTGATCACACTCACGAATGGATCAGCGACTGCACAATTGCATGATTTGTGGTGTTCAGATGGGCCGGCATTGGGTGGGAGCAACGACCCTTGCATTGATAGGCATCATAGCCATCTGAATTTGAATTGGGTGAATCTGTCGATGTCAATAATGCTTAAGGGCTTCTCTTATTTATCTTATAGTGTACCCCCACTTTTGCCTAATCACCCTGTCACCGTATCAACCAAATACTACTTCAATCTGCTTTTTTAAACCCACTCATTTCTCCATAAAATATTCACATTTTCCACCGCTTTTGCGACGTTCTGTTGTTACCAATTTTTCGGGCATCAAATAAATAAATATATTTTAAAGTCAAGCTCAACTAATCATTATTCAATTCCTTGGGCCATTGGGGGTTTAGGCCTCCGGCGAAGGCCCGGGGCGAGAGATTAGACTAACTCTCGCCCCAAATAACTTTAGTCCTAGATCTCTAGTCAAGTTTAGGACTAATAGAATCAATTTTAGAAATTTCTACTGGAAATAGGCAAATTCTAACGATCAAGGATTAAAAATCCTACAAATTTCCTCCATTACAACGAATCCCCATCCAATACTCACTTGGTGCCATGATCCAATCTTGCCAATTCAGCTCGGCAAAATCCACATAGAGTTCGGCTCGACGACATTGTCCGGCATTATGCGGTCGATGATGTCGATGATGGCCAACAACATTCCTTGCTGAACTGCTTCCAGCCGATGTGACAGCCCCCGAAGTTGCTGCTCTCCTCGATGATGAGCTACTGCTCCTTTGATGTTTTCGACCATTGTTACTACCAAAATTGCCACCGTCATTTCTGCCTCGTTCTTCCGATGTTGTTACCCATCTTTTGGCACGCCTTCTTTCCCTTACATTTTGCCGTGAATTCGCATCGTTTAAATCCTCCTTTTTCCGTTCCTTAGAGTAGACAATGAGGGCAGCGGATTTGAGCATTTTTTCTGCATCAGATTGGCCAATTTCCACAGGAAAATGCAGCGTTAAATACAACTGTATTTGAAGTTGAAATTAAGTAAAAATAAGGAATATCCAATGATTGAATGTAGCCCCCAGGCTAATAAATTTCGAAGACCCACTAGAGGGGCTATTAATAGAGGATAGGGGGCTCAAATAGAGGATGGGGCCATTAATAGAAAATACGTGTTTCCAAAATAAGTTTTAAATTATTTGATTTCCGAAAATACATTTTAAACAATGACCGCAGAACATACCTCATCCCCCATTCCTTGATTTGTGCCATTCCCAATGAACAACAATTCGCCGTCCATCTCAATCCAAGGCCTTTGGGCAAAATTGGCCCATTCTTTGGTGGCAATTTCTTCTTCTTTCTGGCCATTTGGATAATGTTTAAACACGGAAAGATGGCTAGCATTTGTGAATTCGGTTGTGGACATTTTCCAATCCGGCAATCGAAGTTCGGCACGCATAACATATTCCTACAAAAATTGGAAAATCAATTCTTTCATTCATTCATAGTTTTGTCCCATTTTTTCATATAATCCAGTATCCTATTTCCTCTATTAGAAGCCCCGGAGCTATAAATTTCAGGGACCCACCGAGGTTGATTTTTAGAGACAAAAATGCTTATTTCGACTTAATTCCACTAAAAATTAGTTAAATTGAAATGAAATTTTCGATGAGTGGGTCTTTTAATAGAGTGGGAAGGGCTTCTTTAGAAAAAAATCCAATAATTTTGCAAAAATACCCCAATCATTTACCTTTTCCGGCTCTCGTCCAGTTGCGCTCAAATTGAATGTCATCAATGCTCGCCCTTCCTCAATTGGCCGTATCATCGATGGAATATAATGTCGAATTGTTTGGGCCTGGACTGTGGCCGGTGGCGCCGTACTATGTGCCTCGTAAAGTGCCCAAATATAGTCGGGTACCACTTTTTTGGCCGTCTCTGTTTTTGTCGCCCTTTTCCTCGGATTTCCCCCACCCTCAATTGGACCAATGGCCAATTGGTCGAGGCCAAATCTGCGCAAAAATGCTTGCCTCAATTGGGCCCTTTCCTCAGCGGTGAATCGACTACTGTGCGCCAATGTGGATGAATCCATTGGAGTGGGCACTTCATTTGTTGATGAGGCCAAAATGAATTGGATGGACAGAATGTGGAGCAAAATGATTGGTGGTAGCCATTTTAGTGGGAATTTAAATTGCAATGGAAGGAATGGACGAAATGAACAACGCCTCAGGGCATTGGCTGAAAATGTTTGAGAGAATTAAATTGAATTAAATTAAAATTTTCTCCTGATCATAATGATTTTTTTGGGTAATTAAAATTGAAATTAAGAGCCTTTTTTCAATTAGATAGAAATAGAATACCATATATTTTCTATTAGAAGTTCACTCTCTAATATAAGCCAACTTCATCGAAAGTGTTTATTAAAATTGACCTAATTTTGAGTGAAATTAAACCGAAATTTTTAGCAAAATTAAGTCTCAAAAGAAGCCTAAAACAATTGAGGGTCTATGAATGAGAATAAAAGTCCAACTCTCTTAATAGAAGCTTACCCTAGATAGAGGCTTTGAAAAAAAAGGTAAATTTCTCACATTTTCCTGATGTTGATGAATTATTCGGCAATTGATGAATTTTGCCAATTTTTTCATTGTTTTTCCTCCTCCTCTTTGATCGTTGATCATTTTCTGCGGTGTTCCCCTCTTCTACATTTTTCATCGTACTCCTTCTTCTAATGCAAATTTGTGATCCATTCATTTTACTGCTTTCCCCTTGTTGATTTTGTTGGCCAAAATCCGCAATTTTGTCCAACATTTTGATGATAAATTAGATGATGAATTTGAGGCAAATTTAGCAGCTCAATTAAAATGTGCTGCTGAGGTAATGAAGGTTTTGGCACTTTTTATTGTTTAAAATTGGCACAATTTCCTCTGAAAATTGAAGTAAAATGAATGGATTATTGGCACATTCAGTCCTAAAACTTAAGAGCAGTAATTGGATCGTTTATTGCCTATTTTATTGCCATATTAAATTTAACAATTTGTGTACTATTATTTTGTCACCGGTTATGTGAAAAATAAGGAGAAATGGGACTCCGGCTATCCTCAAAATTTTTTGACCCCCCACCGCCACCCTCGTCTGGCTATGCGACATTGGCAATATTTTTTGTTGTCCTCCAAATTCACCAAAGCGAGCCGCCGCACTTTGTGATGGCGCCGCCGAAAAGTGCGCTTAATTGGACCCAAAGGGTTTCACCCAAAAAGTCCCTTTCCATTCCCGCATTGCCAAGTTGGCCAAAGGCCGGTGGACATCAATCACCCTCCTTCCTTCCTTATTTCCCCATAATATGTCCCCCATTGGCCATACATTTCCTTTGGGGTTCATGCAAAAATGAAGGAATGGAACAAAATAAAATGCCCTTTGGCCTCATAAATGATTTTCTTCCTTTGCAAAAAACCCCGAGAGCGAGATATAGAAGTTGCCTCTCGATTCGCCTCCATTTTCCCTTCCTCAAGATTGCCTTTCTAAATTGCTTTTAATGGGAAAATCTGTTGCAAATTGCATGCAAAAAGCACAAAGAGCAAATAATGATTAGCTGATGAAAATGAAAAGAATAATCCAAGGACATATTTGGATGGAAAGTTTTTTGGTTGCCTTTCGAATGTGTAAATATTATTTAAATTATGATGCGCAAAAAAGGAAATGGATGGGAAAAATAATTTTGTTTTTGGTTCGAAAATATTGTAATCATTGATGATCAATCTTCGTTTGGAGGAGGAATTGGTTTAAAATTGCGGGAATTACCCGCAAAGTAAAGGGAAATATAAATAAGACCTTCCATCGAATTTTGGGAGGATTTCTAAAAGTTCTGTAGACCAAACCCTTCATTTTATTAATAATCCCGTTAGGAACCATTTGAACCTTAAGGGCGAAATTGATATTTGAACCGAGCGGAAAATTTAGCAAAAATTTACTTCCTCATTCTCTCATGCTTTTTGAATTCTTTTCAAATATTTGTTTGTTTTCCATGTTTCAAAATTTACTTTAAATTTAAGGGGAACTTTTCAAGAAGGGCAGCTTTTATAAAAAACAGGGAATCCCCAAATTTAATGGATGAAATTTTTTCAAATCTGAACCATTGGCCCAAATATTTTACATGCTTAAATAGTCTCTGAAAGGTGTTTTGAATCAACAAAGGTGTCCTAAACAAACTTTGATCCCAATCCCACTAAAAAATGTGTGCCATCGGGGTATTTTGTCGAGCAATCCAGGCAAAATCGCCCAAGGGGAGGGGATAATTTGCGCCAGCAGCCACAATGTTTTTGTGTGTGCAAATTCATAGGGAAGGGATGAGGAGGAATTTTGCCATAGGCGGCGAAACTCGAGCCTCAAAAGGCAGTCGGCACAGATCAAAAGAATTGGAGGCAAAGGGATAAGGAGGGGATAAGGAGGAATTTTTTGAGGAGGGATTCTGAATGAAATTGGATACATTCTCATCAATGAGGTTTTGGCTGGCAGCAACACAAATGGCCACACACCAAAATTGCCCTCCTTGAAGTGTGGTGGTGGATCATTTGATGGAGGAGGGAGGAATATTGAGGTTGATCAGTGATTTGGGAAAAATTAGCAAAGGCCACAATGTGAAGGATAATTATAAAATATAAATAAATGAGAGAAATGCTGCCGAAAATTGGAGCTTAAAGAGGAAATTAGTGGCAGTAAATTCTGTCAGATGGATGGCACATTTACCCTCGTCCTTAAAAGATTGCCACCCTAAATATTTGTTGCTAAATCCATTTTATCCAATGATAGTTTAGGATTTTAGAGAATTAAAAAGATATTCGCGAATTAGGATTCAAAGCAGCGTGGTAAATTCTGTCGATGGCACTCTAATCAGGAGGATAATTGCTGACTTTCCAGTTTACAATACCATTTAGAGAATTGGCCAAAACAGGGAAATAAGAGTTTGATTTGAGAGCGCAAATTAGCAGACCAAAGAGATGGCTAATTTATAAAATACAAATTCATATTCAAAAACGATATTGAATGAGGAAAAGTCGGAATTTTAAAGAGAAAAAGAGCGGTAAATTCTGCTGATGGATTGCAGATGGCATGCTAATCAGGATGACAAAAATGCCGACTTTCCCTTATAATGCCATTGGCCAAAAATATTGTTGCCAACATTTTGTGGCAAACACTTTTTGCTTGGATCAAAGCTCTCTGTCAATGGGCGGTGGCACCATTTTTTCTGCTGCTTGTTCAACTTTGTTTTTCACACCGCAACCCTTCACCATCGGCCTTTTTGGTGGTGGTTCGATTTTGATGCTGGTGTTCTGCCTTGAAAAAAAATGGTCCCGAATTGCCCAAACAGCAGCAATGGAAGGAAGGAAAATTGTGGGAGAAGAAGGCGTAGGAGTGGACACAAATATGGTGGTTTCTGTTGCTGCGCGAAAGGGTCGAGGCCAAAAATATGATTTGGTGGTGGAATAATGATGATTAATGGACTCCCCCCTCAACCGAATTTGTGATAAATTTGGTGCTTTCTGAATTTGGTACGGAATACGGATGATGTTGGTGGGCCGTTTTCTTTTTATTTTTGGACCAGCCACAAGTGGTTGTGTACCATTTTTGTTTTGTTTTTTCCCCGGTTAAGAATAATATATTTGAGGAATGGATGATTGATGATTTTAATGAATACAATGGAAATGACCCAACAAAATTAGTTAATTTTTTTTTTTTTGTTAAAAAATTAAATTATTAAAAATGAAAGTGGATTTTAATCCTAATTTTTACTATTAAGTTGCCCATATTTTGAACCAAAAATATTTATATTTGGAACTTTGTGGTGCCACAATGTCGGCAATCTTCAAGTACAAAAGAGTGGATGAACAGGCGGAGGATTGGAATTGGAATTGGAATTGGCGAAGTATGTTTTGAGGGAAATTGGATGGCAAAAAATGGCGCCGGACGGCCGGCCACTGTATTTTTACATTATGCTTTATCGAATTTTGCTTATTCTGCGCGAATTCAATGCATATTTAGCGGCCATGATCAAATGGGAAATAAATATAATTTTTGAAAAAAAAATTATTGGTCTTTCAAGCAAAAGCTGGAACTCTCGACAAATCCCCGTGGGCAGGAAATCCATTAGATGGAAATGGATGGCATCATCGGCGGCTCTCTGGGAAAGCAGCACATATACACCGATCTATTTGCTTCGGTCTAAAATGATTAAAGGAGAAGCAATTGGAAGTGTGGGGGTCAATTATTGCAAAAGGGGAGATCACTTCCGTGGGAATGTCTTGGCCTGGGAAAGTCCCTTGGGGCCAAGGAACAGTGTGGGGGAAGGGGGGAAATAATGGCCAATAGAACAAAAGTGAATTTATGTGCATGATGTGGAAAAATCGCCTATGGGGATGGCGTGAAAGTAGATTGGATTGCAGAAGAGAAAGGAATTGTAAGGCTAATGGAAATGGGCACAATGATCGGGGGCAGGAGCAATAATTTGCACACGTTAATTAATTGTGCGAATGATGTCCTCAATTAATGCATGGGAAAATTCAAAAAATTCAACAAAAAATGAATTAATGACTGATTCTGAATGAAAACAATGAAAGGAAATAATGAGCCGGAAACGGAAGTGGCATCATGCTAGAATACTTATAAGAAAATGTTATTGCCATAAATGGGTTTTGCTTCAACCACAAAATTATTCTAATTAAACCCATCCATATTCAATTAATAAAATTTCGGAAAACTATTTTTACAAAAAAGAAGATTAAGAGAGGAAGTAGATTTAATTGAGGATATACGGTATTCTGAAAATATATTTTCGGTTAATTTTAATCAGAAATAAAAATTTTGACAATATTTTCCTGAAAGAAAAAAAACATTTTGTTTGGCGAACATTTTCCGGAAAGAAAAAAAAACATTTTGTTTGGCGAACATTTTCCGGAAAGAAAAAACACATTTTGTTTGGCGAACATTTTCCGGAAAGAAAAAAAACATTTTGTTTGGCGAACATTTTCCGGAAAGAAAAAACACATTTTGTTTGGCGAACATTTTCCGGAAAGAAAAAAAACATTTTGTTTGGCGAACATTTTCCGGAAAGAAAAAAAAACATTTTGTTTGGCGAACATTTTCCGGAAAGGGGAAACACATTTTGTTTGGCGAACATTTTCCGGAAAGAAAAAACACATTTTGTTTGGCGAACATTTTCCGGAAAGAAAAAACACATTTTGTTTGGCGAACATTTTCCGGAAAGAAAAAACACATTTTGTTTGGCGAACATTTTCCGGAAAGAAAAAACACATTTTGTTTGGCGAACATTTTCCGGAAAGAAAAAACACATTTTGATTGGCGAACATTTTCCGGAAAGAAAAAACACATTTTGTTTGGCGAACATTTTCCGGAAAGAAAAAACACATTTTGATTGGCGAAAATTTTCCGGAAAGAAAAAAAACATTTTGTTTGACGAACATTTTCCGGAAAGAAAAAAACACATATTCACAATTAATTTTATTTATCCAAATATTTGGAATTTTTCATTTGGCTTCTGTGAGCCACATAAATAAAATATTTCTAAACTTTGAGCAATGGTTTATAGCAGAAAAATGCTAATTTGAAGGCAAAGGAATAAACGGGTTGGCAATGACGAGGCTGGATAAAAGAATAAATGAATATTGGACAAGGCCAAAAATATAATTAAAAAAAAGCTCCATTCCCCGCATTTTCTATTGCCAATCTTCGAACAGAGAGACCTCCCATTGAGAGAAACAGGTAATCAAAGCTGGCAAAACGTTTCACCAATGTTTTTTGATGCTGAATACTGAATATTAATTATTAAATATTCCCCCTCCCACACAGTTCCCCATATTTTCAATCAAATTGACAGTTTTATGCCCCTCGTCACATCCAGAACACCTGAATAGAATGGTTTAGTTTATGTCTGTCTGTTGCCCGTTCAATCGATCATTCCAGCCAGTCCGTCCTTTACTGTCCTCCAAATCCAAAGTGGTTTATTGCTTTTCAATTCCACCGAGCAGAATTTTTTTGTACATTTCCCCATTCTCCCGCACTTTCTCACGGTCTTCAAACTGCCATTCAGTTTTTTTATGGATACGATACAAAAAATGAGCAAAAACTTTGACGTGAAATTGCTTCGAGGAAAATATTTGACATTTGATTTGAGAGACAAATTGAAAGGGAAAGATTTTATAAATGAAATGTTGATTGAAGGAAAAACATTTAAAATTGATGCCAAAAAATGATTGATGAATTGGCTAATTTAAATGTTTGTTTTGTTGCTTATTTTTGAATGCTAATTTATTCCCATTTGGCATTTACATCACATTAATAATCCATCTTTTTTAACCTTTTTTCCCATGACAAAAACATTCGTATAATTCTAATTGATGTTGTCATTTGAAGGGAAATGCCGCCATCTTTTTAATATTATTTCCAGTTCTATTTTAAATGCCAAAAAATATCCAAAAATGTTCCCACAAAATTTCCACGACTCTACAAAAGGAAGGCTTATTAAAATGTTATTATTTTTATGCGAATTCGACCAAATTAAAATATAGTCAATTGGGAAAATGCAACTTTGCCTCGCCTACTTCCCATTTCCATATTTGGAGGACATTGTTCTCATATTTTACCCTTCAATCGACATTCGGCCACATTTTCGACTGGGTTTTTCCTTTCGGATTCATTAATAGAAGGAAATGATGAATCCACTTTAATAAATTTGATTCACTATAATGCAGTAATCAGTCAATTTTATGTACAGAGCCAAAAACAATGGCCAAATCAAAAATTTGGTAACAATTACAGCTGCCATCATTTTAAATATTACAAGGTTGGGCAAAATCCAAATCCACCCGCTTCAATTTTTTGCCTCCAAATTTTTCCATCCGCCTCCTCACTTTCCTTCATCCATCCCAAAAAATCTGAATCTGGCTACATCCTCACCCCCACGTTCTCCAATTAAGGAAGTCACCTACGATGGGATGGATGGGATGCATGGATTGTGCCTCGAGCAAAATTAGATGGCACATCATCCTCCCCCAAAAAATGACCCAAAGACAAGAATCCAAAAACGACCAAAAACACGGCATCCATCCATCCATCCATTTTTGGATGGTTTTTTAGAAGAAAATTGACAGGAAGCAGGATAGGTTCTCGGACCATATTATGGTAATTTTGGTATTTTCTGGATTTCATTTCCTCTTCCCACCTTCATTTATCCTATTTTGAATTGAAAATACAATTTTTGGCAGGAAATCCTCTCATCATCCATTTACCCAAACATTTCGGTGTCATTCCAATCTATAAAATGTGACCTCCTCGACAAATGCCAAATTGGATTTCATTTTCTTCTGTTGCACTCAAAAATGATTTAATCCATTTTGACTTTCTTTTCTACGTTCATCAGCAGCCATCCAAATTCCAAACCCATTCGACCAGAATCATTTGCATTTGTTTTCCATGAATTTTCCCAAAAATTCTTCAAAATATTTGTTCATGTTTGATTCAATTTATGTTTGAATTTGTCTGAATGGATGACATTGGCTAAAAGTACATGACCATAAATTCAAAATGCCAACACACCCCAACCATCCATCATTTTACGGATGAGATTTAATATAATTTATTTAGGGCCTAGACATATAATATAAGACATCCCATGGTGCATTGTGCTTTCACTTTCAATGAAAATTCGAATATTTTTTGCCCATTATTTTCAAAATTTTAGACTAAAAACATTTTAAAAATGGGCCTAAAAATGGCAATTTTACTCCAATTTCAGGATGTTTTCATGATTCTCGGCCTTCTCGGAAACTTGGCCAAATTCCAGGAAGCTTTTTTTGCCGGATTTGGCCCCAAATTTAGGCGCATTCTCGCATCTATTTTTGGTTCCATTTGACACATTTCACATTATTTTGGATTCGCCAAAAATATCCTAAGATGCCGAATTTATCTTTCAATTCAATTCCTTTGCCGTAATTTAACTTTTTACAAAATTCAAAGCAACGAGGTGGCCGGTTGACATTGTTTTTCCTGGTAAAAGTGCCAAACTTTGATGGCCACCTAAAATGGTTTAATTTTGTCCTTTTTAGGGTAAATTTTGTCCTCATTTCCATTTGCCTTCTTTCCTATCAATTTTGACGTAATTTCCATTTTTCGCTCACATTTTTGTGTATTCTGCTTCGTTGGCTTCTTGCCTAATTAATTTTCTCGCCGTCGCACATCCTTTTGGCCATCAAAACTCATTTAAATATCTAACCCCCGCATCCAATTTCCTCGTTTTTATCTGATGCACTTTTCCTTCTTTTGGCGCACTTTTCCGGCGATAAATATGTTTGCCATTTCTTCGCTCACAAATCCGGCTTATAACGGCGCCAGACAAAAATTAATATATTTAGCAGATGTTTTTATGACCAATTTTATGGCCTATTTTGGGCTTATTAATGTAATTTTCGAATGCCTTTTTCTCTCTTACTCATATATTAATTTTCCTTGTTTTGTTTTCGAGTTTTCCTTTTCATTAATAAAATAATCCATCCCCCGACCCTTTCACATTTTGATGAGATTTCACCAAAATGCCTTAGGCTATATCATATCCATCGCCAGCCAGAAGACCGTTACTTACGTATTATCTATCTTTCTTAAGGAAAAATTTGTTTGAGTATTGTAAAATGAAGGAAAATTGATATTTTAGGGTTAAAAATTTATGACCAATTTTGGGATAACATAGGAATTTTTCAAACCCATAAAATCGGCACATTCAAATTTTCCTTTTTATGCCAAAATATTCCATCAAAAATAACTCCAAATTTTGCAAATTTCATTTCAAATTTGCCATCTATTTTTTGACCCTTTTCCCTCTAAGTTTTCCCCATTTTTGTTCAGTTTCTTTTGCCAAAAAGTATTTTTGAAATCCTGAGGATGTGACGAAGATTCTATTGTTTATTTTTGCTTTTTTCCTTTTTGCTTTGCTTCCTTCCTTCTTTTTTGACGGATTGTTGCCCAAAAAATTGAATGGACTTTAGAATTTTTGTTGAGAAAATTGAAGTTAGATAATCGAGGGATTAAATCCGGCTTCCAAAATGAATATCAAATATATTTGCAAAGGAAAATGCCGCCTTCTGTGCTGCTGAAGTATAAAAGATCAAAAAATGGATTCATTGGTTTAGGAAATAATTTGTACTTATTTAAGCCAATCATTACATCTATTTGACCAAATTTTGCCAATTAAACATTTTAATTTGCGCATTTTCCAAAGTGTTTCGATTTCATTAGTGACCATATCATATGGCTTAATACCAAGGTTGCCGCTCGAAATCCGAAACTCGAGGTTTTTGGCCAACTCGAACACGCAACTAGACTCGAACCTTCGCCGATTTGTGCCAACCCTGCTTATTCCCTTCAATTTCAATTGATTATGCCTTAGGCAAATTTGCACTAAATGAGCCAAAAACCACAATACTCCTTTCCCCTTTTGTAAAGCCTTTCCTATTTGTGTTGACAAAATTTTCATTCCATTCGAAGCTTTTCCTTTTTGAATGGAATGGACCCTTCCCTTCATTTGAGGCCATTCCATTCTTTTGGGTTTCATTATCCAAAGAAGCAACAAATTCCGCCATTTTCCCTAAATTGGACTTGACAACATTTTCGGGTTATTCATCGATGTTGCCTCATCAGTTAAAGCGGCCACATCATTAAGGGGAGCTTCTCCTCCCACTCCTTTTTGGCAAATGATCCTCCACACCGGAAGGGGGGAGGGGGCGGTCCATCCCCAAAAAAATTCATCAAATCCACAGCACCAAAATCAAATGAAGACGGAATCCCGAAAAATGAATGAGGGCGGAGAAATTTGTGCCATCGAAAAGGCCTCCTCATCCTCAGAAGGAAGAAGCAGTGCCAAAAATTTGCTTATCGTGTCATCCATCCATCCATTCATTCTCTTCAATTCAAATCCGCCATTGGCCATAATCCTCGCCCTCATCCTTCGTTCATTTTCTTTCAATTTTACTGGTTTAATTTGCGTTCCAAAAATTCAATTCCTGCAAAATTTAATACTCTTTAAAGTCATTTAATGTTCGAAGCCACAAAAAAGTGAAGTTTTGACGCTTTAAAGAGAGGAAGATTGGTCCAAAAGTCATTGAGCAATATGAAATAGCATCAATTTTTGAGAATATTTCGTGCGCAAAACATTTTAATGAAGATAAATTCACTCTACCGTCACATTTGTCCTATTAAAAGGCTTTATGAAGGACAAGGAGGAATAAGATGTAATCATAGCAATTTTAAATCCAATAATTTTAATTAATTTAGCAATTAAATTTCAATGGCAATCATGCGCATAGATTACTCTTTTCGGATTTTCTTTTTTCAATAAGCAAAAAACCTTAAAGAATCTGAATCCTCTGAATCTTATCTTTTTGTTCCAAATTCCATCCATTCACTCTGATGGCCATCACATTTGCCCTTTAGGCTTATGGATGATATTGAGAATAAGACGTAATCATGGCATTTTAAAAACCATTTAGCAATTAAATATCAATGGTAAGATGAGAGCACACATTATCCCCCTTTTTTCGGAATCCTTTTTGCAAATTATAAGAAAAAATTCTAATAGAATCTGAATCCTCTACGCATTGTCAATTCCCCATCATATTTTAGTACATATTTCAATTTTCAAATTCATCCACAAAAATTCATAATATTCACAACAAATCGCACCAATTAACATCAAAAATGCCGTCATTCCTCAATCAGTGTTCCCACTTTTTGGCCACTTCAAAAAGTTCATCAGGAATTTGTACTTCCACAAATTCCTCCCCACTTCTTCTTCGTCACCTATTTTGTCTAGTTTTATTGTCGACGATGGCATCTTCCTTTTTGGTCCAGGCAAACAATGCCAAATTCCTTTGTAAGTTTTTCCCACCAAATGTGCCAGCATTTTTCATTGGCACACTAATTTTATTGAAGAGGAAAACACTTGAAAATAATTTGAAGAAAATGAGATGGAATTTGAGAAAGTGTCTGGGACTTTTATTTTAATACAATGTAATTTTTAGGGCAAGTAAGAGGGGAATTGAAAGGTCATTGAAAAAGGGGGAATGGGTGAACTGAAAACATTCTATTCGATCTAATTATTAGGCCATTTTTCCATGGGTAATTTACTCTAAAATAGGCTTATATTAAGCTTGAATTGAGATTTGTTTTTTGACTATTCCCTTCCATTTCTGTGCATCCAGTGTCATGTCGCGTCATTTCCGGCATTTGCCAGGGTGATCCACGCTGTCTCGACGAAATGTCCGCTCGATTCCCGGACTGCTATTTGGAGAGCCAATTTGGTCAGTTCCCAATCATACGATTCTGGAGAATTGAAAATGCCTCTAGGGCAAATCATCTTTTTCACAATTATGAGAGAATTTGGCCCATTTCCTTTCACTCAAATTGTAATAAACTTCGACCATTTTTGTAGATTTGCTGCCGGCCAAGGCATCCGAAATGTTGTTGGCTGCCCCAGTCCCGGTTGAGGATGGAATTCCCGGGCAACAATTGTTGGAAAAACGAACACCGGCATTGAAATTGATGAAAGTGCTGATGATGAAGGATCGGATACCGGTTGGACGACGGTGATCGAAGCCTCTGGATCAAGGGATGAAAGGAAAGGACAAATAAATGGATGAACTATGAAAGGAATATGAGAATGTACTAATTAATAAATGATATTTTGCCATCATTGATCTCCTCTATTCTCCGCATCAATTTTCCGCTTAATAAACAAATAAATGTTAAATATAATTGATGAATTTTGTTGAATTTATTTATTTATCAAAATATTTATAATTTGGTAAGAGAAAAAATAACAATTAAAATGAATGGAAAAACTAAAAAAGTAGTATCTCAAAATTGAATTCATTGATTGATTGATCAATTTCTTGGCCTTTGTTGTTCCTGCGCCATGGCCAATTCCTCCAACTCCTCCTCGCCAATTGCCTCTTGCTCACCGTCCATTAATGAATAATCGGGTTCCATAAATTTGCTTGGATCGCCAAGGAATGGAGCCGGTTGATTCTTGTCGTCTTCCCATGGCACATAGTCGGACAAGCCAATTCCCATTGGCAGCGGTTTCTCCCCACTTTCCACCTTTTTATTCTCCTCGTCTGACCATTTTTTGCGTTCTCGATGAGTCCAACGTTTGATTGTTCCATCGGCCATCAAGCGGATCATACGCTATAAAACCGGAAGAAATTAATTTTGTTAGAAATTGATGTATTTCTAAGATTTTTTAGATGTAATATGTTTTTTTAAATATCTTTCTGGATTGTATTATTTTTTTAATTGTAGTGTTTTTTGGATTGGTAATTGTTGTAATTGTAAATGTGTTTCACTTAGATTGTAATTGTAAATGTGTTTCACTTAGATTGTAATTGTAAATGTGTTTCACTTAGATTGTAATTGTAAATGTGTTTCGCTTAGATTGTAATTGTAAATGTGTTTCACTTAGATTGTAATTGTAAATGTATTTTATTGTAATAATTTAATTTATAATTGTAATTAAATACTGTCGAAATTTTGAAAATTGATTCTACAAATAAATTTTTTTATTATTTTTTTGTGATTGTCCAAATAAAATTAATTTTCGTATCCTCAAACTTACTTGTTCCATATTCCTGTACGGAT
Organism: Pratylenchus scribneri; assembly: GCA_030063045.1. NCBI lineage: Eukaryota > Metazoa > Nematoda > Chromadorea > Rhabditida > Pratylenchidae > Pratylenchus > Pratylenchus scribneri. The sequence continues at coordinate 2,013,380 of JAQSEB010000033.1, forward strand.
AAATGGTCCATTGTTTGTGTAAATGGCCAACTTCATTGCGCCACCAAGGCAATTTTGGGCCCCAATTCAATGGAAATCGGCCTTCTCCATAATAATCTTCCAAGCGCATTCTCTATAATTAAAAATTGCATTAATAAAATTATAGTAAATTTTTTAAAGCAATTTTAGTCTCCAAAAATTGCTAAAATATTTTTTATTTATTTTTTGGCTACAATTTTATCATTTTTCGAAACCAAATCGAATATTCCACTCAATTATTTCCTACCTCCTTTAGCTCGACCTCCTCATCGCTTTTGACCGGCTCATTCAGTGGTGAAGCCACAATGCGTGGGTAAAAAAGATTATTTGGGCTCAGCTCAACCACATGGAGTCGAGTTCGATCCGCGCATTGTTGATGAGTTTCCTGGTTGATTAGGCCAGTGATGAATGCTTGGCAAAGGGCAATATAGTTGTTGGTGGTGCCTTCAGTGCGTACATAAATGTCACGGATGCCAAGAAGCTGAAAAAATAGAAAATACATTTGAAAATATAAAATTTGGAGTGGGGATTGAAATTTAATGGGATTAATATTAAATTATTGCAATCAGTCGCTCACCTATCTAATTCCCGAGAAAAATAACAAAAAAAATTATAAGCCACCACTGGGAATCGAACCCGCGACCCTCTCTGCTATTTGCCGATTTGCCCTACAATACAAAAAAGCGATATACCAATGCGCTAATGGGTGATACTTCTTTTTGTTTTCAAAAACAAAATTAATTGCCCTTAAAAAAGAATATTAAAGGAAAAACCAAAAAAAATTGCCTAAAACTCAGATGGGAATAAATTTTTTAAATGTAATTATCGTCCCTTCCAATCTACACTATAAAAGTATTAGGACCAAAAATTTTGCCAAAAAAATCGGTGCACTATGAAAAAAAATTACCTCGCACATTTTCTTGACCCTAGGATGGGCCATCACGCCAAAATTTGGTTCCTGTCGTTGGGCATATACTCGAGTATTGTTGCATTCCGCAAAGAAATCCTGCATTAAATTAATTGACAATTTATTTCATTTAAAAAATATAAAAAATGGCTTTTTCTGACCCAAAAATTCAAAAATTTTTATGATTTTATAGAAAAAATTTTCAATGCCCAAAGAACCTGATAAATTGTTCTGTCCTCGAATCGTTCCACAAAGAAGAGATTCCTCGTTGCCTGCTTTATGCCACTTGCGATTGCCTCATTTGTGCGAAACATTGGGCATCGGGCAACGGCCCAACCTTCAATAAAAAATAAGTAATTTAAATATTTAAGCAAATTTACCTCCAACCCCGTTGCCATTTCCGATGAACACCAACACTCGCATGTACATTATTTTACCATAGGAGGAGTGCATTATGGCGAGACGACGAACCTGAAAAAGTAGTAAATATCTTTATTATAAAGGCTTGAATTTTTTGGTCTAAAATCTCGAAAGGATGACTAAAGAAAGTATGTGGAAATGGTTTTATTGAATTTTTATAATGAAATTTTCCCTAAAATGCTCCAAAATAAGCCAAAAAATTATGTCAAAAACAGGAAAAATTCTCTAAACCTTCAATTAAATCCAATTTAAAAATCCTGGCCCTATTTATTTTTCAAATTATGATTTTTAAAACGAATTTTCAGAAATATCCTCAAAAATCCAATAAAAAAAATCCGAAGCAAACCTCAAAGCAAATGCACTCAAAATCGCCAAATTCCACTCCTTCCTTGTTTGTCGGCGGACATCCCAACCGTTGGCCCAGCCATTGGCCACCGGTGAATCCTCGCTCTTGTGGGGTCAACTTTGGATCTTCTTTGACTTTACTTCTCCTCTTTGGTGGCCTCTCTGCTATCATCGTTTTGACGATTTTCATTTTCTCTTCCTTTTCCTCTGGATCTTGTGTTTCGATGAACATTGGTTCGGTATGGATTTGAAACTCTTCTTTCTTTCCCTTGATAATTTTTTCATCCACTTGAGTGGTCAGGCCCGGATATATAACGCGCATTGGACCTAGAAAAGTATTTATAATTATTTTTATTTTAGGTTTGATCCTTTTTTTGGTTTATCAGATCCGAAATGAGTATTTTGGACATTTTTGACCTATATTTTGGCTAGAAAAATGTCAAAAAATTATTTTAAGGTTCTCGGAATCTGTTTTTGACAAGATTTATAAAAAAACTTAGATTTTTATAATCAAAATCATTCCTTATCCTTTACGGTTAATTTTTAGCATTTAAATAAACTAACTTGATTTGATTGTGCCAACCCGATAGAATTGTTCCGTCCTCCGATATTGAGGCCGTCTCCTCGCCTGACCCTTCCGTGCGCCATATTTGGTTATTGATGTCACCGTATTCCACAGCACTTGATCCGTTCGACGTTGGAAGAAATTAACATTCTTCGCTCTCCGTTGAATATGAAAAATTGAAGGCAATGATGGGCCGTAAAATTGTTGTTTGGCCGCCGCCAGAATTTGTCGTTGTAACATTTTTAGGCTGGATAGGAAATTTCAATTAAATATTGATTGAATTTTAAAATAAAAAATCAATATAATTTGATAACATTAAACAAAATTGACATAAAAAAATAATTATGAAAATAAATTTTATACAAATCACATTATAATTTTGATCACATTCTCTTAGAGAATTTCTATTATAAAAATAAATAATAATAATAATAATTTGATGTATGTTCAACAATATATTTTTTCATGGTCCTCAACTCAAATTGAATTATTGTTGGCCATTTTGTCGATTCCTGAAGTAATTGTACGCAATCCAAACAAGAAGGCCCATCAGCAGGGACATGAGGTAAAGATCCCAGTCGGGGCCAAGCACCGAATCCACCATTTTTAGGGAAACACTGCGATGAGCAAAATTCTATAAAAGAAGGAATATTTTAAAATTAAATTTGATTTATTTACCATTAGCATGTAGTCAAGCAAAAATTCCATTTTCAATTTAGCCAATGCCATTGTCACCGGCCATATCGCCTCTGTGCTCGTTTCGGCCGCCAAATCATAGTAACGCTTGGCCAGATGTAAATCCTTAAGAAAAATACGAATTAAAATTACGGTTATTTTCTGTTGATTTTGGCTTAATTATCCAAATTTTGTTTTTCCTCAATTTATTGATTTAGATTTTCTCAAAAATTTATTTTGTAAATTTTCTATTTTAAATCCATAAAAAATGCCCAAACCTTTTTCACTCCGAGTCCATTTTCGTGCATATATCCCAAATTGAACATTGCCTGCGCACTCTGATGCGCCTGGGCCGCAATTTTGTAATGTTCCGCCGCCTCCTCCATGTCCATATCGCTGCCCAGCCCATAATATTTGTAATCGCCCAATTTGACTCGGGCCACCGCGTAGTCCTGGTTGGCCGCCCTTTGCCAATTCATGAATGCCCGCCGGAATGCCTCTTCCTTTCCGAATAGGTGCAATGCCTCCTCTCGGTCCACCTAATTAAATTATGAAATTTTTGTTCAAAATAATTTAATTTCCAAAAGGAATTTTATTTTGTCCAAATTTGAATAATTTTTTCCCTAATATTTAAACCTAAAACCAAACCAAATAAGCAAAATTTGTCTGTGCTGCTTCATAGCCAAGTTCGGCCAAAAAAAGATAGCGGAATGCGGCCTCATCGACGGCGCCAGCCTGGAATCGTAAATATGCGTCCATGAAACGTTCAGTCCATCGGCCTCTTTCGGCCACATTTTTGTACAGTGCAACGGCGAATCGGCAATTCCTCAACACACCGGTGCCTGCAATTTTTCCTTTTTATGCCAAAATATTTTTATTATTTTAATTTTCCAACCTTTTGCATGCATTTGTGCCAAATTATAAATTGCCAAAATGTGGCCAGACTGCGAGGCCAATTGAAAATATTTGAGCGCTTGTTTGAAATCTCTGAAAATTAATTTGGTTTATTTTATATTTGGAAAATTCAAAAACCGTTTAACGCCCATTCCCTGATAGTAAATTTGGCCTAAATGCAATTGAGCGTCGGCCGAGCCTTGTTCAGCGGCCATTCCAAACAATTTCAGTGCCTTTTGTGGTTCCTGTTTCACTCCATAGCCATACAAGAACATCATGCCAAGTCCGGATTGGCCAATTGAATTTCCCTAAAATGCCAAATTAATTGATGAATTGACTTAATTTTTAATTGAATTTGTACAATTTACCTTATCCGCCGCCTTTTTAAAGTATTGGAATGCGGTCATATTGTTTTGTGGAGTTGCGGGCGTCCCCTCCAAATACATTCGGCCCAAATATCCGTATGCCTTAAATTAAATTTACTAATTTTTCAAATTAAATTAAAATGTACCTGTGCATTTCCTGCATCCGCCGCAATTCGAAAATATTTTGCCGCCGCCTCCAAATCCATTGGCACTCCTTTGCCACCGGTCAAATAGAGTTGGGCCAAACCAAGCTTTAAATTTATTTTGTAATTTATTTTTGGCAATAATTTCAAAGAAGACTGACCACTGCTTGAATGTCGCCGGTTTCGCCCAAATATTTATAATAGGAGAACACGTTTGGGTCGAGCAGTGTGCCAGCAATTGACGATGATTCCAATTCGTCGGGAATTCGAATCCGTTGGATTGAGGGTGTTCCGGTGAGACGGATTTTGTCGGCAACTTTGCTGGCCACTTTCTTGTACCAAATCAACGCCGTTTCACAGTCTTGTTTAACGCCAACGCCGTGTCCGTAGCGATAGGCCTAAAATTGGATGGAATAAGTAAGGAACAAATTGTTGAATTTTCTAGTTTTAGACACTTACAATTGCCATTTGAGCCAATGGATTACCGCCAAGTGCGGCAAAATTGTAGTGGAGAAACGCCAATGCCGGGTTTGGCTCTTCCATTCCCGCCCCCGTTGAATGCATGAATCCAAGGCCAAGGTGTGCATCTGCTGAGCCGTCTTCAGCCATCCGTTCAAAAATTGTGCGGGCCTCATCCAGGCTCCATCGATATTCGCCAAATAAATAGGCAAAAGCTGAAAAACCTCAATAAAAATAAATCTGCCAAAAATCTGAACTAACCGAGAACTTTCTGTGCATCTAAATGTCCCAGTTGGGCGGCCTCCTCCAAGTCCATATAGGCCGTACGGATGTCATTTTGCACTACATCAGACCATCGACGCTTGGCCAAAGTTTGCATTGCTCCATTGAACAAAGCCTCGGCTTTTGGTTCAATTTTACTATTTAAAGTTAATTTTATACTAAAATCCACAAAATTACCTCATTTTACGCTTTTCCGGTACAAATTCTTCAAAACCAGGCAATTCCCTAGCATCTTTTTCCTCCCTTTTTTCTTGTTGCTGTTGCTGATTTTCAAGGAATTCACCGGTCAATTCGACAGCTTTAAAAATAAGTTTATACATTTCCATGGGAGAAAATAAACCTGGAGATTGTTTTTCAACATCCGTTTCACCTTCCGCATTCATCAACATCATTCGGTCCTCTTTGTCCACAAAATTATTACGCTCCACATCTTCAGCAGCCTCTTCTTCTTCCCTTTCGTCAATGCATAGAACTGACGTTGTTATCAAAAGGAAGAATAAAAACAAATATGTGGAATGAAAAATCATTTAATAATGGAAAAAGGGTGGTTTGGTTTATCTAAACAATTTACGTTTTTAAGATTCATTTTCATTCGAAAAATTGGTAAATTCGGTGGATTGGATATCAAGCTTTCAATTCGGGCAGAAAATTTTGTATCATATTTGAGGCAAAAATGCTTGTTTTAAGCCTTTTTTAAACCAAAACAAAACCCGAAGGAAAAGAAAAACGAAGCGAATCACTTGGAACACAACGTCACCTATTATTAATTAATAAACATTACTCCAAAAATATTATTTCCCGGGTTTAAAATATTAATATAAAGCTCAATGGAATTTGAAGACCCAAATGGAATATGGAAACAAACAAATTTCACAATTTTCAAAAACATTTTATCAAACAATTTTTATATGAAATTTTGGAAAATTGACAACAAAATTGAGAATGAGAAGGGGACAATATAAATGAGGCAAAAGTGAATAAAAACAAAATCAATTAGGCATTTTTAATCATCACAGACATTCATTCTTCTCATCTTTGAATATTTCCCGAATTAGCGGCTGCACATCATCGACCTTAGGAATTAAATTTTGTGTTAAATTTAATAAAAGTTGAAAAATTTTACCTCACATTTTTAGCGAGAAAACCATGGACAGGAACTCTTCATAGTGGATGCGAATGTAGCCATGATGGTCCGGGCGGTGGTTGCGGAATGCGGCGGTCAATGTTTGAAGGACAACGCAAAGCTGGATGAAGTCGTCGAAATTGATGCGACCTTAAATTTTACCAATTATTTTCTTATTAAATCATAAAAAACACATACCGGTGTGACTGCGATCAAATTTGCGCATCAGCATATCGTAGAAGTGTTCCGACAGACGATAACCTGTAAATCATTTTGTATTAGATTTTAAGTTACTTCAAAAAACATACCAAATCGTGTGAGTGCATTCATCAGCTCGCCACGGTCAATATTGCCCGAATTGTCACGATCATATCCTCGGAAGGTTCGGCTCCAGTCATTGATGTACTAAAATAAAATGTTAATGTTGAAATCATTAAATTTGTAGTTGACTTACATTCCACAGCGATTGGAATTCGTCGAAGCTTATTCCGCCGTCATTGTCTGTGTCGAACATGGAGATCATCATTCGGCAAGTTTCCGGGTTGAATGCGCGCCAAGTCCCATTTGAGAGTGCCCGTTGCAATTCATCCGCACTGATCCGTCCAGAACGATCACCTTAAATTATCAAATATTAATTTGTCAAAAATAAAAGATAACTCACGATCTACAGCTTGGAAATATTGCAAGAGTTGAGGATTTTGTCGCTGATTTGATGGTGCGTACATTTTTGTTTGTTGATTGATCGATCTAAAAAATAAAAGAGAATTAAATTTATTTATATTTTGGGATTTGGGATGGTTGAAAAAATGAATTGAAGAATGTGTGTGACTTTGTATTGGGATTTGGGAATTGGTGATAGAATGAATTCTGAAGCCAAAAAATCCTATTTTTAAATAATACTCGAAAAACAACACGATCATATCAAGATTCAAGAATTGTAGCTCTGAATACCATACTTACTATATAAGCAGTATGTGATAATGGCTTACTGTAGCTGCAATTCGACTATAAAAGTAGAACAAAAATGAAAAGAAGTCACCAACAATTCACCGGCTCAAGCAACACCACCGAAACCGCAGCGGCAAAACTCATCAACCAACAACGCAAGAACGTCAAATGGCAGAAGAACTCGTAATCCTCTCACCGGGCCAGCTGATCAACAACAAGTGGACAATCACAAGGAAGCTGGGAGCAGGAGCGTTTGGAGCAGTCTACTTGTGCCGCAGCTTGCAGGGAATGGACGCAGCTCTCAAAACAGAACCACTCAATGCCAATCCTCCCCTCCTGGCCATGGAGGTTGGTTTATTTTTTTAATTTTTTTAGACCAAAATACAATTCATTTTATTTCAGGCGCAAGTTCTGAAGCAACTCCACAACGTTCAAGATGGGCGCCACTTCACCAAATGCCACGACATTGGGCGCGACACACAAGCGGACGACCAAGGACGGCCATGCACATTCAACTACATCGTGTAAGTAATGGGAATGGGCTCTCAATCATAATTCTTTCAATAATAAATTTTCATTTAAGAATGGCGCTCGTGGGCAAAAGTCTGGACAAGCTGATCGAACAGACACCAAACCGGCGATTTTCTCCAGGAACGGCGATCGGATTGTCAATTCAAATGGTCAACGCGTTGCGGGCACTGCACCAAATTGGATATTTGCATCGGGACATCAAGCCTGCGAACACAACCATTGGGCGCCCCGAGGACAACGAAACAGGCAACGTCTACTTGCTCGACTTTGGAATGGCCAGGAAATTCGTGCGCGAAGATGTGAGTTTTGTTTTCATTTTTTAACTCTCTTATAATCAATCATTTTTAAGGGATCACTGAGACGTCCGAGACAAGGAGCAAACTTCCGAGGATCGCCCCGCTATGCCGCAATCTCCGCACACATTGGCCGAGAATATTCCCGCAAGGACGACATCGAATCCTGGTTCTACATGATGGTGGAAATGTACAAAGGAAGTCTTCCATGGGGGCACATCGGTGACATGAAACAGGTGGGGATTTTTTTTATTGTTTTTTTAAAGAAATGATTGATTCTATTTTTCAGATCGGCGAAATCAAGAGTAGAAGGCTCCCAAACAACCCGCCGGCCGTCAGAAACCAAGCCGTTCAGGACCTGATCGCTGGATGCCCTGCTGCCTTTGGCCAAATCCTCAAGCACATCGACGATCTGAAATTCTACGGGCGGCCCGACTACCGATGGATAATGCAAACACTGCGCGACCACCTGACCAAGAACCGAATTCCCGAGCGCCCGTATGACTTCGAAGCCGGAGCACCACGACGTCCAGCCGCAGCAACACCAATGCCGACACCGGGACCACAAGCGGTCGACTCCTACTTCAAATAGGCTGGCAAAGAATGTGAAACCAAGATGACACTCCTATTCCCCTTCCTCTCACCCCACCACTTCACATGTCGCCCAATGTTCCCATATTGTAATATACATTGTTGCTCCATTGATATTCCACTTATATTGTTCTCTATATATTCCATAATCACTCAAAATTGTATTATATTGAATATTCTTACCTATTGTTGTTTGTTTTGTATAAATTATTTTGATGAATAAATGTTTTTATAAATTCTTTTTATTATTTTGTGTGTTTTAGTTAAATTTAAGTTGGATATTTATCCCCTTAGTCTTTATATTCTTCATAAGTTGGAGTTTAGTTTTGTTGAATTGGATGTTGAACCTTTAACCATCAATTTTCGATTAATAAATTACAGCCAACAATGTTTTAAACCATGATTTAGTTTTGAATTTGCCTCCAGGCCCCAGGCAAGCAAATACCCTTGGGGTAGCCTGAAATGACATCCTATGTAAATTCTCGTAAAAATTATTGTCAAAAACAAATAAGGCATCATCATTTTATGCACGTTTGATTTGAAAAGAACATAATAGATGTGAATGATCATCGACTGGGACAGTGTAAAATTTGGACTAGCTAATTTGAATGAATCCTGTCGATTTTTGTGTGTTTTGGGGCTAATATATTTGTTGAGAATGCGCGTGAATTCCTCCTCCTCGACTCGACTGACTGACTGACTTCTCGGGGACTGACTGACTTGATTGGGAGAAATGAAATGAGATAATAAAAACATTGAGAAGATGAATATGAAGAATGAAAATGTGATGAAAAAATGGTGAAAAATGTGATGAAAAAATGGCAAGCAGCAACCAAAAAATGGAAAAATTGAAAAATGAATAAAAATGGTGAAAAAAATATAAAAATTAAAATAAAAATCATATTTTCGCATTATTTCTCCGCTCAATAGTCGGCGAAGCTATTTCGTGCGAATGAGGTGGATCGAAGGACGGCGGCACTGGCTGATGTGGCCAAACCGGCTGAAAGGAAAAAGGGCAAAAATTACATTGGGAAAGATGGGAGATTATATTCAATTGTCCCTCATTAGTCATTAGTACATTAGGAAATTGCCCCATTAAAACTGACCAGATGCTGGCGCAATTGATGCCGATGATCGGTTCTTTGCGCGCAATTTGCTCAACGAATTCTCTGCCAAATCGGCACGTTCCTCTGCTTCGTCCAATTGGGCTTGAAGCTGTCGGTATTTTCCCAAATTTGTGGCGGCCACTTCTTCCTGTAAATTAAATATTGCCATTCATTCATTGTCCTCAAAAAACTGACCGCCTCCTCCACTTGGCGCTTGTACACTTTGAGTTTTCCTTGCAATTTGTCGATCAAATCCGTAAGTCGTTCCGTGTTCTTTTTGTCCTCTTCCACTTGGAAGTCCAACTCTTTGACACGACGTTCCGCTTTTCGGTAGTTTTTGTCGGTCTCTTGATGGCGGCGCTGTAAACAAATTTTGGATTTTAAGCAAATTTGGTTTATTCTTTTGGCCGGTTTCTTCCTCCCTCCAAGCCCAAATATCATATTCCCTGCCATTTACCTGTTCTCCGTCCAATTCCTGTTCCAATGCGCGGATTCTCTCCTCCAATTTGGCAATAATCTTTTTGCCTCCCTTCAATGCGGCCGCCTCTGCCTCGTCCAATCGAACTTGCATTTCTTTGATCTGAATTTCCAGGCCCTTTCGGAGTCGATCAACATGTTGGGAATGTTCTTGTTCTTGTCGCAATTCCTCAGCCAATCTGGCTGCATCCGCCGAACTGTAAATGGGAATTCATCCATTTTTGGCTAATTTGGGTTTAAATGTGTGCTAATGGTTTTAAACCACTTTTAGAAGGTTTAAGAAAGACCAAATTTGGTCTATTTTCCCTCATAATCATAAATTGTTCCCAAATGCTTACGCCTTCTTGCTGAGTTCATCGGCATTTTTCAGCTCTGTGAGTGTTTCGTCCAATTCGGCCTAAATTGCCAATATATTTCCCCATCAATTCCCATTATTATTTACATGAAGTGCTTGGAGTTCTCCTTCCAATTTGCGCTTGTAACCGTTCAAGCTGTTCACTTGGTTGGACAAATCGTTGACGGCCTCGCGCAATTCAATCTAAAAACACACAAATTTTGCAATGTGTTTTTTAATATGTTGTAGCTAATCTCGTTGCATCTTATTCTATTTATCGTAAAGCCTTGATCTTTTGCTCACTCGATTCCGTAGTATCGTTTTATTTGAAAGTTTAAATTTCAAGATTTGAGCAGTTTGAATTTAAATTATGGACAACTAAAATTCTAGGCTCTAAACTGGTATACAATTGAACAAATCTCTCCAGAAGTATTTCCCCCAACTACTCAACCATGTCTGTCAAAGCCAACAATTTCTAGGTGAATTCCCTTTTTTCCTACTGTACCCCAACTTTTTAACCAATCACCTATCACTCATCCTATCAATCAAATATTGCCCCAATCTGCCTTTTCAAAATCCACCATTTTTTTCTCTCCATGTTCTTTTCCCCTTCATATTTTTTCACATTTTCCCGCACAATTAATAAAGAATAATTTAGTGTATATTCGCCTCTATTCCTATCCCATTCATTTGGCCATTGGGGGCTTAGGTTTCCGACAAGAGCCCGGGTTGAGATTGAGAGCCTAGGCCCAGCTCTCTCTCTCTAAACCACTTTAGCCCTAGATCAGGACAAATAGTGAACTGACATTGTTTTTGGTCATTGGAAATTGAGATATTGACTAAAAACGAGATTAGCTGCAACAAATATGCCAAAATTCCTTCAAAAGCCAAAACCAACCAAATCGGCTTCAGCCTGTCGCCTGGCACGTTCTGCCTGCTCAGCTTGATGCATCAACTCATCCTTCTCACTTTGGAGAATTTGGTTGCGCTTTTCACTGTTGAACAGCTGCTCCCTCAGCTCATCCCTTTGCCTTTGTTCATCCTCAACTTGCAGTTGGAGCTCACGGATTTGGTCAATGTGCTTTTTGATGGTCTTTTGTGCATCTGCGTATGCTTTATTGGCATGGTCCAGTGCAATTTCCAACTCGTTGATGTCACTTTCCAATTTCTTTTTCACCCTCAATGCCTCCTGTTTGCCACGGCTTTCGGCCTCCAGCGTGGCTTGCATACTTTCCAGGGCACGTTGATGGTTCTTTCGGGTGTTCTCGAACTCCTCCTCCTTCTCTTGGATTCGCTTCTCGATTTCGGAACGAATTTGGGACACTTCAACTTGGGCCCGTAGCACTTTGCTTTCTTCAGCTTCCAAGGCGGCTTCAGCCTCGTCCAATGCATGTTGGATTTCTTCCTTCTCAACTTCGAGACGTCGGACAATCTGTGTCAATCAATGTGGGATATTTAGGTAATCCCACATTTTAAAAAAGATAATATTTTAATTTGTTATAATAAAGTATTGAAATTAACAAATAAATATAAACGTCAAAATAATTATAATGGTTTAAGTAAGTAGTAAGTGTCTATCCTACATTCATAAATCATATACCAAATTGGATAGAGCTTGTAAAGTTGCATCGAATGGTATAAAGGTTCTATTAAACCGTTTGAACCGATTTTCATTTTTGATTCAAAACTAATATGCTAGAATTGATTAAATCTTAAGCTAAAACATAATGAACTAGGGGGGTCTTGACGAAGTCTCTTGATTGGTTATAAGGTTTGGGAGTCGAAAAAAACCAATAAAGAGTTATATTTTTTTTTTTGCCATTTTCAATACTTATCTTGCCAATTTAAATATTTTCCCTTATGCAATAATCATCTAATTAAAAAGTGCTTAAAACCAATGTTCACCAATGTTCCTTAAAGTGGATTAAACCAATATATTTCCTCCCTCTTTGTCTCCTCACCTTCTGCAATTCATGCACCGATCGGCCTCCCTCACCAAGCTGATCAGTCAAATCTTTGATCTCCTGGGCCAATGCCTTGTTTTCACGTCGGGTGCCCTCCAATGCTTCAGCCAACTCATCTTGCACGGTTTTTGCCTTGAACAAGTCGGTGGCCAAATTGCGCGCATCCCGTTGGCTGGCATCCAACTCAGCCGCAACATCATCGCATTTCTTGCGCCACTCATCAATGATTTTGTCAAAGCCTTAAACAAAAACATTGTCATTTTATGGCCATGATTCGGAAAAGATAGGGAACGATAGGGTCGATCGGGTATTTGTATCATTTTTTTACTATTTCTAACTAAGAAATAACCCCAATATTGGAAAGCAACCCAAATCTCGTCAAGTAAAGTTGATTATTTTACAAATAGTTAAGATTTTTAAAAAAATTATTAAGCCTCAATTTAGAGAACACTTTGGGCTTTCAGATGATATATCGCTTTCCAAGGTTGGTTATTGTCTCACTGAGATATGGGCCAAAAACAAATGCAAATACTTAAATCGGCATAGAATTCTTTTCCATTCATATTTGACAAGTGAATGTGCTTGAAGGAAAGGAAGATTTGTGTTCCCTCGTTTTGAGATACCGTACTCTCTCTTTTTCTCATTGGATGCAAAAAATTGCTTTCTTTCCCTCCATTTCCAAATTCCAACAGAGATCGTTGACATTGTGAGTACCGCCGATTAAATAAAACATTATTTTTTGGCCAATATCTCATCGAAGCATTAATCAATTAAGGAAATTAATATATCATTTGAAAACTTAAAGTTCCCTCTACAATTTGAATGATTCCGGGCTTTAAGAATTAATCACTTGTTTGTAATTGAATGTAATAAGCCCGATTTTATAATAATTCTCTTATTTTACTATTTGTTTTAAGTTTTATAAAATTTGTTAAGCCATCTTTTAGAGGAGTTTTAGGACTTTCAAATGACCTACGTCTTCCAAATTTGGCTACTTCCTTGTTGAATTAGAGCTAAAAGAATGGCCCAGAATACCCGATTGATTGTGCCCAAATTGATTTGTTTCGAACCCTTTGATAATAAGCTGCCTATTTTACTATTTGTTTAACTTATCACAAAATTAATTTAGCCACCTCTTGTTGAGAACATTTAGTGTTTTAGTTGCTTCCTTGTTGAGCTATTAGGAATCCGATCGGTTGTACCCCAAATTGTCATGTTTCGAACTATTCCCACACCTTTTTGCTTCTTCTCCAGGGCAGCCGCATATGCAGCGGCACGTTCCACGTCCACTTGGGCATCGTCCAAATCGCCCATCAACTTGTGGCGTGTCTTCTCCAGCGATTGGATCTTCGTGTTTGCGGCCTCATTTGCGTCGGTCAATTCTTGCAATTTCTTTTGCATATTTCGTTTTGCCTCCTCAATTTCCTCCAATTTGACGAGGCCTTCGCCCTCGAATCGTGCCTTCCATTGTTGGATTTCGGCATTCAATTTGCTGATTTGTCGCAAACATTCGGCCTTGCCTTCTTGTTCATCGTCCAATTGTTCGCGGAGTGAGTCATTTTCGTGTTGAACATTTTTCAATTGGCCATTAATGGTTTGGCGTTCGCGGCTTTCCTCATCCGCCGTTCGTTTGGCCTCTTCCAATTGGGCGACCAATTGGCTTTTCAGTCGGTGCAAGGAATTCACCTGCGCATTAAGCATAATAAAATTGGAATGAAAGGAAATTGCTCCGTAAGGGATAAATAAGCTTTTTGTAGATGGCTTTGTTTGAAAAGGCAGAAAATGAATTCAATTTGTTTAGGCTTAATTTCATCCGATTTTTTCATCTATCTAAAATGAATTCATTGTCATTTTTAATTCAAAACTATCTAAGAATAATTCCTCAAAATGATGCAATGTATTCTTTTGAAAATTAAGTGAACTTCCACCATATTATCCACTATAGACTGTCGTCACAAAATGAATTCAATGTCATTCAATTTAATGCATCAGAATAATTTTAATATTGAAAACAAAGTGAATTTCATCCAAAATTTTCACATTAATTCATTTCCATTTTCAATTCAAAACTATATTAGAATAATTCCCATAAATGTTTCCCAATCCCCTTTCTCGACTAGCCTGGTTCTCCAAATCCTCGACTTGATGTTCCAAATCGCTGTTCTCATTCTGCAATCTGCTCTTCAACGAGGCAAAATCATTCAACAATCGGCTTTGTTCATCGGCTTTCGTTTGCAATTCGCTCAGCTGCAGTTCAATGTTTTTGATCACTTTCTCGGCTTCCTGTCGTGCTCGCAATTCCGAATCCGCCGTTTGGGTTGCGTCTTCCAATTCGCGTTGAATTTGTTGTTTGTCCTTCTCAACTTTCACTTTAATCTTTTGCATTTGCTCCAATTGGTCGGTCAATTCGGCCACTCCATCGTTGTGCTTTTTGCGCAATGCGTTCAATTGAGTTTCATGGTTCAAATTGTTCTCCTCCAAATCACGGCGCAATTTGGCCAATTCCGCCTCGCGTTTCTTGTTCACTTCCATTTGGGCGGAGGTGGCGCCACCAGCTTCATCCAATCTTCAATGAAAGGAAAATGATTACAATAATTCGTTTTGAAAGAAAAGAGGAAAGACATTTTGACATCAGCCTCATTCTAATGTGGAAATCCCCTCGGGGCATTAATTTCCAAATACCTGGCTGGGCAGGATACACTCCAACTTGTACTATAATAACTCATCAAAAACTAATTTATTATTAAATTAAAGAACAGACTTAAGGCTATCTAAATAATATTAATTTAATTTAAATTGGTTTAGAATTGAATTTTTGAAGTTGCGTCCTAAAAACTTTTTGAAATGATCTTTACTATGGATTTTTAAATGATTGTCAGAGGTATTTTGGTCATAGTTCCATAATTTCTGAGGCCAATTTAAATAAAATTAATTAATTAGATAGCCAAAAGCCTGCTCTAAATTGGCTCAATCCTTAATGAATTATTAAAATTACGGCAAGTTGGACTGCTCCAATATGAAATTTGACGCCCTTTCCCCTTTTTTTTCATTTTATTCCAACGACATTTTCATAATTACTGTACTGACCATAGCTTTACTTTAATATTCCAACCCATTGGCTATTATCCTCCTAGGCTATGCTCCAATGCCCATATATTCACCGTTCGCTCAGCTCCTCCAATTCGCGTTGCAATTCCGATCTGGATCTGTCCGCCTTCTGGCGTGATTGCCTTTCGGCTTCCAATTCCTCCTCCAACTCGGAAATGCGTGCTTGCAATTCTTTGATTTGCCTTTGCAATTTGCCCACCAAAGATTGTTCATCCTCCAATCTCGAGGAAATTGCGTGCAATTCGGCCTCTTTTCTCTTCAAATTCTCCTCCAAATCATGTTTTTGTTTGCCAATTTCCTCAATATTCTCTTGGGCAACTTTCAACTCGCCTTCAGTTTTTCGTTTCGATTTCTCCAATTCTTGTTTTGCCCGTTTCTCCCGTTCCACGGAATCCTCCAAATCGTCCAATTGTTGTTCCAGCTTTTGTTTCAATTTGTTCACATGATTCACTTTTTCCTCTTCCGCTTGCAAATCTTCCATCAATTTTCGGTTCATCTCTTCCTGATGCTTCTTCTCCTTGTTCAATTTGGCAATGTTCTCATCTTGTTGGGCCATTTCATCCTGCAATGAGCGCAAATTGTGTTCGCGTGCCTGTTTTTCACTTTCGGCCTTCCTCAAATTCAACTCCAAATCTTGGCCTTGTTTCTTCAGTGCCTCAATCTCCTGTTCATTCTTCTTTCGAACACGTTGCAAATCCGCATTCCGGTCCTCCATTTCACCCATACGATCTTGCAAATCGTTCAGTTGGCGGTCCAAATCGTTTTTGAGTGCTTGCAATTTGGCCGCTTTCTCCTCGGATTCTTGCAAATTTGCCTTCTCCTTTTCCAAATTCAGGTGAAGTGTATTCTTCTCCTCGACAAGACCGGCAACTTGGTTTTCCAACTGTTTGCGGTTGCCCTCTTCCCTGGCCAAATTGTCCTCCAACTCTTTGATCTTTGCCGAGAGGCTGTCCATTTCCTCTTGGTCTTTGCCCAAGCGCATCAGTGGACGAACTTTGCCATACAATTTGAACCATTCCCAGTTTCGTAGGGTGCACCATGAGCGAATGTTGCGCTGCACGATGAGCATTCCAGCGCGTTGTTGGATGCGGCGTTTCACGTCCTTTTGTGCCAAATACCAACGAATGAATGTTTGGAAGGCGGTGATAATGACACTCAATTTGGCATCACGCAAATCTTCGAGACGCGCCAAGATACCGGCCTTGAAGAACACTTTGGTGTTGCCCAGTTTGAATTCCTCCTCCTTGAGGTTGTCCTCACGAGACAATTGGTCGGTGATGCCCTTGCTGGCTGCCTTCGCATCAGTATTTTTGGCGGCATCGGCGGCCAAAATCGCATAACGATGCTTGAATTCATCATACAACATTCGGTTGGGATAACCCTTGCGGCAAATACGGATGCCTTCCAATACACCGTTGCAAGTCAATTGGTTCAGCACCAGGGCAGAGTCGATGACGCCCGAGGCCTTAATTGGAATAATTTATATAAAAACTTATTGTTTTCTTTTTTGGAATAAAATGTTTTTTTTCCTTATGGAAAATGTTCACCAAAATGTTTTTAATTCTTTCCGGAAAATGTTCGCCAAAATGTGTTTTAATTCTTTCCGGAAAATGTTCGCCAAAATGTGTTTTAATTCTTTCCGGAAAATGTTCGCCAAAATGTTTTTTAATTTTTTCCGGAAAATGTTCGCCAAAATGTTTTTAATTCTTTCCGGAAAATGTTCGCCAAAATGTGTTTTAATTCTTTCCGGAAAATGTTCGCCAAAATGTTTTTATTCTTTCCGGAAAATGTTCGCCAAAATGTTTTTTAATTTTTTCCGGAAAATGTTCGCCAAAATGTTTTTAATTCTTTCCGGAAAATGTTCGCCAAAATGTTTTTGTTTCTTTCCGGAAAATGTTCGACAAAATGTTTTTGTTTCTTTCCGGAAAATGTTCGCCAAAATGTTTTTGTTTCTTTCCGGAAAAATGTTTTTAAATTTTTTAATTCTTTCCGGAAAAATGTTTTTAAATTTTTTAATTCTTTCCGGAAAATGTTCGCCAAAATGTTTTTGTTTCTTTCCGGAAAAATGTTTTTAAATTTTTTAATTCTTTCCGGAAAAATGTTTTTAAATTTTTTAATTCTTTCCGGAAAATGTTCGCCAAAATGTTTTTAATTCTTTACGGAAAATATTCGAGAAAATGTTTTTAATTCTTTTCGGAAATGTAATTGCGAATGAAATTTGAAATATGTTAACAAAATGCCCTTAATCCCAATCTCAATCCAAATATGCTTACCTTCTTTTCGTTGGGGATGATGCAACGAATGAAATGTGGGTGAGTTTGGTAAAGCATGTTCATCAAATTGTTCAACGATTCACGGTACATCATTGAGACAGTCATGAAAGACGAGGATTTGCCCTTCTTTTTGCCACCTCCTTGTCCGGATTTAGCCAATTCGGCGGCCTCCTCTTGAGTGACGTAATCCTCGAAAATATCCAACATGAGTTGGTTGTCTTTGGCAGTTTTGAGCACGGAAACAGCCGAATCGTTCAATGGATCCTTGTTCTTCTCAAGGAAGTTGTTGGCATTGTAGCGCACCTAATGAGATTATGGGTATTTTGGTTATTTTAAATGGAATTTAAAGCAGAAGAATGCAATTTATAGAGGGAACTCATTTTCCTAAAAAGGACATTTCAGTACCGCTGTTTTTCAGTACCTAATGAGGCCATTCTTTAGACCAGAGCTCACAATCAGCGAGGCGATAACCAATTCTTGAAGACAATATGCCATTTGAAAGCCCTTTAAAGCTATCTAGTGCAAAGTGGCTCTTAAAATAATTTGTAAACTATTAGAAAATAGGTTTTTTCTTGTAAAATCAGGTATATTACACTCAAATTCAAAGACATCTAACTTTTCTTTAAATTGAAAGTATAAATTAAAAAAAGCCAATTTATAGAAAGTAGTTTGGGCTTTCGAATGGCATATCGTCCACTCAAATTGATCATTGCCTCGATGTGCTATGGGCTAAATAATGGTCTCAGTCCCAGGTATACTGAAAGGTCCCTTAACCAGATTTCCCAATGCTATTCACTATAAATTTGCTATTAACCATCCCTTAAAAATTCTCACCGTTCCAGCATAGTGCACAATGGCAAAGTGAGCTTCCGCCTGTTTGCCTTTTGGCGGTTTTGGCTTTTGCAAATTTGGATGTTTGCCCAAATGTTGATCGGTCAACTTTTGCACGAAAGTCATGTCCGTTGCCTTTGGCACAATGCACTCCTCATCCAGCATTGAGATGACACCCAACGGTTTTTCGATCAAATCAATGCAAGCTTGCAAATCCAGGCCAAAATCGATGAATGTCCATGCGATGCCCTCCCTTTTGTATTCCTCTTGTTCCAGGACGAACATGTGATGGTTGAAGAATTGTTGCAACTTTTCATTCACAAAATTAATCCACAGCTGTTCGAATGAGTTCAAATCGAAGATTTCGAAGCCGGCAATATCCAAAACACCAATCCACATTTTTCGTTCAATGGCGCGTTGATCCAATGTTTTGTTACAACGATTGATTAGCCAACGGAACATTCGGGCATAAATGGCCTTGGCCAACCCGGAGACGGCCCAGTTCACTTGTTCCAAATTTTGCCCCTTGTTCACCCATTCATTGCCGACACGGACACGTGGTTTGGTCAATGCCTTCAGGAATGCCTCATGGTCAATGCCAAAATTGGCTGAGGCACGTTTGGCATCATCCTCGGTGTCCACTTCCGCCTGTTCCTCACGTTGACGTTGTTTGAATTTCATCTCACCCATGTGCATAATGCCGGCCACCGTCTTGAACATGTTCATTGTTTCCTCATTTTCAAAGCCCATAACATCAAAGGCCTCTTGGGTCAGCTTCATTTCCTCTTTATCATCAACGCCCTCAATGGTCAGCTCTCCTTGCGATTGGAAATGGTAATATTTCAGTTCGTTGTTCAACTGCAGTTTTCCACGCAAGCTGCTGTCTTGGCCGGACATAATTTGGTAGAAAATGTGGTAGCAACGTTCGCCGGGCGCCTGCCGTACCACACGGGACTTCTCCAGCAAATAGTGTTCAATGTCACCACCGGCCAGCTTGCCAGAGCCCGAAAAGTGCACACGGATGAATTTACCGAAACGCGATGAGTTGTTGTTACGCACGGTTTTGGCATTTCCGAATGCTTCCAGCACAGGGTTGGTCTGGACAATTTGCTCCTCCAGGGTACCTCCCTTGGATCCTTCAGTTTTGGATGCGGCCTGTTGGGTGGCACCAACAATGGCAAAGTAGGAGATGACCTTTTTGGTGTTTTCCGTCTTGCCGGCACCGGATTCACCGGTGATCAACATCGACTGGTTCTCCTTGTCCTGCACCATGTTACGGTAGGCCTCATCGGCGACAGCGAACAAATGCGGGGGCATTTCGTTACGGCGCTTGCCAATGTAGGATTTGATGACACTTTCCGTGTAAATTGGCAACCGTTTGTACGGATTGATCACCACACAGAACAGTCCGGAATAGGTGTAAATCATCATGGAGAAGTAACGGTCCTTCAAATTGTTGAGGACGGATGCCTCATTCAGGAAAGTCAAATTGGCCATGTCCTCGGTTTTGTTGAACTTTGGTGGATTCATTTCCTGGGTTTCCTCCTTCTTGCAGGTGATTTCATTGCCTTTGGATGTTACAACGGTCACTTGATCGCCGCTGGTCGATTTGATCTCGGCCGCAACAAAACCTATATGAATTAGGGGAAATAATTAAATTGAATCGAATGACACTTTTCAGAGCCCCCCATTTTGAGAATTCATAACTTTGCAAAAAAGAAATTAAAACTGACCATCCTCCTCATCCGGAATCCAACAATTCTTTTTGGAATCGAATGGCTGTGAAGCATTCTTGATCTTGTCCTCTTTGCTCACTGCCAAAAATGGATAGCCAGGATCGGACTCAAAATCGCCCAAACTTTTTGGTGATTCTTCAACCATTTTTGAACAATTTTTGATTTGGTCAGTCGGTCAGTCAATGTCAGTCAAAATTGAACGCGCAAAATGGAAATGTGCGAAAAGTTTAAGGGTTTTTTTGTGATTGGTTGCTGCTCCCTGAAAAAAATATGTGGAAAATTTGGGGAATTTGGTTAATATTTGAACAAAATAATAAGTAAAAATGGGGGTGGATGTTGACTATCAAATTGAGAAAGAGGCCCGAAATGTAGATATGGATGGCTTTTGCCACCTTGTTTTGAATGAAATCAAAAGGCAATTCTAATAAGCATTTGGGTAAATTATCAAGGAATTACTTTTTGGTAAAATTGGGTAGTAAAAAGAAGGCTAAAATATAAGGAAAATTAAGGGAACAATTTGATCTTGAATTGGCCTATAACATTGGTAAATAGGAAAAATTGGCAAAAGAAATTGGGCCAAAAAATGTTTAAAATTCCCCTGGAGGGAAATAATATTTGAAATGAAGGTGGAAAAAAGATTTAAGCAGAAAATGTTGTGCAGCAAAAATGAAAAGTGATGATGGTGGGGGAATGGATATCCGGAGGGGCTGATGCCTGGACACGATTCAAACTTCCTCTACAGCTCGTGTGGGCGGACTTTCAGAATTGTTTGGATGAAAGAATGGAATGAATGAATTGGCTTTTGGTTAGGGGAATCGGCTTGACTGAATGGATGGATGAGATGGTTAGCTTCATTCCCGAAGCAATCCCACCCTCTTTGAGCGATTTCTAGGCAATGTAGATTATTTCAGGCCAAGTCTTCCACAAGGAAAAATGGCAGCCTCGATTGCTTTAAAATGGGCCAAAATCACTCGCCATAAACCCTGTTTCTTCATTTCCTTTGCAGCAATTCGACAGATGGCGCCTTTCCCTTTCCCCTCCAAGCATTTGGCCCCCAAGGCTCAAGCCATCGTCGTTGTTGTGAATGTGGGGGCGGTTGGTCTGATCCTAGGAAATAAAGGAATGAAATAAATAGGAAAAAGAGCCAACCAACTACCTCTTGGTCAAGGCATTTGGGAAGGAAAATGAGGGAATAAGATCCGTGGAATGGGCAAATCCAGCAATTTATCCAAACTAAAGGGCCAGAAGCGCCAATTGTCGATTCAATGGCATGCAGAATGAGGGGAGATGAAGCAAAAATTGAAAGGGAAGAGGGTTTGGAGTTTGGACAGTGGAAAAAAAGAAATATTCCATTTTACAAAATGAAGATGATTTTTTGGTTTAAAATGGTTTGCAAAATGTTACACGGATTATAAATAAAGTTTAAAGGAAATATTTTGGGGGAAAATTTCAAGCAATAGAGAGAGGGCTTTGATTCATGAAGCATTAATATTTTATATTCAAAAATTGTCTAGGAATTAATGTAAATCCAGTGAATGATTGGTTGATCCAGCTACCAACAGTTCATTCAATTCAATATTTTAATACATTTTATTTTCTTCGATTCTTTATTAAATGTGTGCAAATCCCCTCCCGTCATCTCCATTAGCCAAAATTCCCTTTAGATTTTAAGAATTCTTTCCATTTGTTAGCTTTTATTATGTAAAAAATCAAAATGTGGTTTCCACAATTTAAACTCTTGATCCATTCATTTTCATTCCCTTCTCTTGCATTGATCCAATCTATTATCCCATGCCCCGAGAGGAGAATGGATTTGCTCCAACTGCTGTGTATTTGGCCAAAATTTAAAGGAGAAATGTCTTCAAGGAACAGCCGCCACTTTCTCCTAGTTTCTATTCATCCATTTTTCTTTCTATCTTTTGGCCACAATCATTCAAAGGGGAATTCTCTCTTAAACTTTATTGCCATTTTCCTCTCCTTTATTGCCTAGCTTCATTCATTTGTATTGAACAGTTGGTTGATTCTCTCCACTGATGGATGGAAGGAAAGAGTCGAATCAGTGGCCGAGTGTAAAACAACAAAAATTTATCAAAGGCGAAGGGGAATTCATTGGAAAAAGGTTTTCAATTTTCATGCAGCCAAATAGAAGAATGAATTTTTGTTAAGAATTAAAAGGAAAAAGTGGGCCAAATGGCACAAAAAGTGAGGCTAATGGGTGAAGTGAGGAGGGTGTAAATACATCAGCAAATTCCTTCCACCCATGTTTTCGTGACCCTTCATTTTCAATGGAATCGGATGTTCAGCTGAAATGCCTCCTCCTGGCTTCCTGTCTGGGCGTCTTGGATGAAGAGGAGTGCCTGAAAAAAGGAAAATATAAAATAAAAATATAATTCTTGTATTGAGAATTGGCCAATTTAATTAGAATTTTCATTATAAAAATGTTTACCTGATATTGGCCAGGCCGATTTGGAGGTGGATGAATGTCCAATTGAATGGGAATTGATGAATTTGGGCCAATGGGTGGGGGCAATGGCTGGGGCACAGTGATCAGGGAACAATCGGATGAACTCAATTGAAATTGGCGGCTAATGGCCAATGGATTGTCCAATGGGATTCGCTGATTGGAGGATAATATTATTAAATTTTGGAAAAGGGAAAATTCAATTATTTCAACGAATAAATTAGTGGTATTTGACAAAAAAACTCAATCTGAGATTTTTCATTTATTACTTGAATATATTTTAAATTAATTAAGTTTAAAAACTCACTTTATGAACAATTTGTTGCACTTGAGCTGGAACAATTACTTGAAACACTTTCGTGATATTCGGTTGACCAACGGCCACATTCAATATCCATTGGCCAATTGGCTGTTGGCTAGCAGTCCGAATGGCATTGATCAACAAATGGAAACGGCCTTGAGAAAAACAGAAATGAAGAATTGATAATTTGGTCAAAAATTAGTTTATTTTTATTCCCTTCCCACATAAATTAAATTAATAAAATTATTCAATCTAAATATAATACAGCCATAGCCACAAATGTGTTTTCGATGTAAATGTGTTTTTTTTGGGAAAATATTCGCCAAAATGTGTTTTTATTCTTTCCGGAAAATGTTCGCCAAAATGTGTTTTTATTCTTTCCGGAAAATGTTCGCCAAAATGTGTTTTTTCTTTCCGGAAAATGTTCGCCAAAATGTGTTTTTCTTTCCGGAAAATGTTCGCCAAACAAAATGTGTTTTTTCTTTCCGGAAAATGTTCGCCAAACAAAATGTATTTTTTTCTTTCCGGAAAATGTTCGCCAAACAAAATGTGTTTTTTCTTTCCGGAAAATGTTCGCCAAACAAAATGTGTTTTTTCTTTCCGGAAAATGTTCGCCAAACAAAATGTGTTTTTCTTTCCGGAAAATGTTCGCCAAACAAAATGTGTTTTTTCTTTCCGGAAAATGTTCGCCAAACAAAATGTGTTTTTCTTTCCGGAAAATGTTCGCCAAACAAAATGTGTTTTTTCTTTCCGGAAAATGTTCGCCAAACAAAATGTGTTTTTCTTTCCGGAAAATGTTCGCCAAACAAAATGTGTTTTTTCTTTCCGGAAAATGTTCGCCCAAACTAAAATCAAATTTCCTTTCCCCTATATTTTCTCTCATCCTCTCATTTATACAGTCTGGAAGAAGGGATGATTTGTGTTCTCTTTCTTTTCCTTTAATGAGAAAGAAGTGGCACTCTGCTACCGTATTTTCTCCTTTCCTTAATCAAAGAGAGAGCGCATCCAATCATAAATGTGCCCTAAAGGCGCATCTTCATCTCCATCAATCTTTCATTCAATACAGTAATCAATAAATACATTATTTTAGTTCGCATATTTTAGCATTTTATAACTCATCAATGGATGAACCAATTTTGATGGTCTTGTATTGATTTAATAGAGCGGAAAATTCTCTATTAAATTTTATATAAAGATTATTTGTAAATTATTAAATTTAAAAAACTAGAAATTAATATTTAACTGCCTCAGCCCATAGATAATCCAACATATAAAATTTAACAACAGAATACACACCTAATTGAGCCAAACTGAACAAAACAGCGGGTTGAATTGTTGTGCCAAAATTTGTTGCCGGAAAAACTGGGCCAGGATGGAATCGAAGTGATGGAATTGGAGGAGAACAATTCAAGGAAATGAGTTCACCTTCAGGCACAATTGTGGCTAATTGGGAGGTGGGCAAAGGCAGTGGAATGCGAATTGGTTGGCCTTGAACCTGAACGAAAGTGGGGGAGGTAAAATAGACGTAAACAATTAAATTTAGCATTATTTATTAGTAAAATTGCTGACCGTTTCGGAATGTAATCGGCCAAATGAATGGATTGAAATGCGCCAAACGGATTGTAATTGCATTGGCAATTTGGTGGCATAGAGGAAAAGGAGGAATTGACGAATTTGAGGTGATTCACCAATTTGGCATTCAACACGGAGCAGGTGGCCTGCATCCTCCAATTGGCAAAAGACCTGGATAATAATAATGGTAGTAGAAAATTTGCAAAATTCTGATGTACGGTCGGGTCGGAACATCGAACAGAGGCGGCTCTCTTTTGAAGGCCAACACTTCGAATCAATTTGCGGCATTCTTCAGTGTGCCAATGGAAATGTTGGCTGATGAATGGACGCCGAATTTGGACATGTAAAGTGAGAATGGCCAACGGATGACCGGAGGGTAGGCGACGGACGAATATGCGGAATTCCTTTGAAGTTGAGCGAATTGGATTTAGAGAGAAAAGTAGAAATTTTGACAAAATGACAATTATATTTTACTTATATTCAGCAGCTTAATTTCGCCACAGTCCAACTTGTCGCCGTTTAAAATAATTCATCAAGGACTGAACTGATTTTTATGATTTTAGTATCAAATTAAAGAGCAGACTTTTGGCTACCTAATTAAATTAATTTTATTTAAATTGGTTGAGAATTTTAAGAGTTATTTTAAAAAAAAACCACTTAAAATGATCTTTACTATGGTTTTAGCTTAATTTTCATTGGTATTTTAGGCATATAACTCCAAAAATTCTGAACCAATTTAAATATAATTAATTTCACTAAAAAGCCAAAAGTCTGCTCTTTAATTTGATGGCAAAAACATTACAATTGGTTTAGTATTTGATGAGTTATTTTAAATGGTGACAATTTGGGCTGTTCAATGGATTTAAACAGTTTGGCAAAATTCCATCCATATTTTCCTTTATTTCACCTGTTCATCCTCCTCCCCCATCATTTCCTCATCAATTCCGGCCTCAAAACGCATTGGCACATCCAATTGTTCCATTGCGCGAATTCCCATTCTCCATGGCCCATTTCCTTCCCATAAAATTCGTTCGCCTTCATTTCCACCTCCTTGCAGCCGAAAATATGCATTCCATTCATCCACATCCAAAATTGGCCGAATTCTTCCATCGTCGGTTGTTTCCAATTCGCAAATGAATTCCTCCGCCATTGGATTGCGCAATTTGAATGGGAATAGTCGGAGTTGGCCCAAAGTTAAGGTGATTTGCATTTTTGTGGTGATTGAGGCGAAAACCTTTGAGTGGGAATTAAGCATATTTTGATTTATTGAACATCACTTTGTATTTACCATTTTAATTTTTCCCAATTATGGCTACCAATTTAAATTAAACAAAATTAAAAACACTCATATATTTTCTTTCTCATTTTAAAAAATCGTTTATTTATATCGAAATAAAAAATATAGACCCGTAAATCTTTTATGCATTTGAATAGATCTCATCAAGAGGTTCAAATGGTATTCATGATTTGGTTAAAATTAAAGAGTTTTAAACGGTTTAAATTGATTTAGGTTTCTGTTTCAAAATTACACTAAATTCTTTATTAAAAGTTTCTCTAATATGCGTTCCATTTGGAGGGTTTCTGAAATTTATATGCCCCAAGGTAAATCTCAAATGTTGCATCTTGATGAGAGCTACTGTTTGAATTTTAAGATTTAATATCAGAAAAATTGTCTGAATCGGTGCAACCTTTTTAATTCAACAAATTAATATTTCCATTTCAAAATTAAACTGACCGCTCTTAATAATGCCATTGCCTTTCCCTCTCTGCGAATTGCCTTGTAGGCGGCCAATTCTTCAGCGAACAAAAATTTTTGTGCCGAATTGTTTGGACGCGCCAATATTTGTTGTGCTTTCTCGCCATCCCCTTTCAATTCGGCCCATTCCCTGAGGCGTTTCTCCTCCGATGGCCCAAAAAGGCGGGCACTTCGTTGGGCTAAATCAAGTCTAAATAAATTCTGGCAATATTTAAGGGAAATTTTAAATTCTTTCGACTTTTGAAATGCCAAAAAACGTTCCAATGGTCCTTGTTGGTGACTGCGCAATGCTGGCACAAGTCCTTTTCGAATTGGATGCGTTTTTTGAGCTGAAAGTGGCTAATAATTTGAATATTAAATATTATTTTGGGAATATTTTGGGAATTGTGGATGAGGACAAAATATATTTTATTAAGGAGAAGCAACTTAACATTCTGAAGGCATTGAAATTTATGGGAAATAAATTGGCAATCGTTAGAGTGAACAATTGCGTACTGTCGATGTTGATTGAGTACTCGAAAATAGTTTTTTTATGAGTAATGAGTAATTCAACTAGGCAATAACAAATATGAGAAGGCGGTATACCATTCCAAAATTATACTCTACAATAAACCTATCCTATAAAGAGTTTAAGGGTGTAATAAACTTGAAATATTCGAGGAAAAGCCGATTATTCTAAAAAAAAGGCCATTTTATAGACGATTAAGAACTTTCGAATTGCAGATCGCCTTCCAAAATTGGTTTCTTCCTTGTTGAGCTGTGACTAAAATAATGACCTAGATACTCAATCGGTGCTATCGTTATTCTGTTCCGAGCATTTCAAATAAAAATAATCGAAGGCTTTTTATCCAAATCTCCTATAAAACTGACCATTTTCCGGCAATCCAACATTGGCCATTCGAAGGAATAGCAGCCCATTCAGCGTTGTTCCACCTTGTGAAGGTTGCCAGGAGGGCGGAAAACTGGACTGGAAAATTGGCACCTGCATCGAACATTGAACACCGTGTGCCCCTTGACGTAATAAAAAACGCAATGGAACAGAGGCACAACCCAAATGGAAAAGTGAATCTGCCTCCCAAATATGCAAATGAAGTTGATGGCCAAAAAGGTAGGTGGCAAAATCGGCTTGCCTTCCCGAATCAACAACAAAGCGAGTCTGAAAAAGGGAAATTAAAATTAATGCCAATTTTGATTATGTCTTTAGGCATTTCTTTTCCCAAGGCCCAAATAAATGGATATGTCCAACTTTGATGGGTGTTTTCTATTTTAACTTATCAAAGACTGAACCAATTTTGATGATCTTTGTATCAAAATAAAGAGAGACTTTTGGCTATCTAATGAAAATAATTTTATTTAAAATGGCTTAGAATTGATGGAGTTATGTTCAAAAAACATTTAACTGATCTTACTCTGGATCTGGAGTCTTAATTTAGCGAAATTTTCATTGGTTTTTCGGTCATAACTCTGACAATTTTCCAATTTAACTAAAATTAATTACTTTAGTTAGCCGAATGCTCTTTAATTTGATACTAAAATCATAAAAATTGGTCCAATCCTTGATAAGTTATTTTAAACGCCAAATTGGACTGCTCCACAAATAAATAAATTCCAATCCGTTTTACAGTTAATCCCGGCTGTCGGCCGCCTTCACACCAAAGCAGCATTGGTGAATCGCCAGCAGCCGGTGCTCCATCCGGCAATGTTGGTGCTTCACCAAATAATGCCTCCGTTTGAATTTCCGCAAATCGATAGAATTGAAATGAGAAAAATAGGCGTGGCGGCTGTCGGGCACGCGGAAATGCGGATTGAGCCGGCAAAAATGCCAAAAATTGTAGAGAAAATTCGGAACCAGGCCATCGTCGTTCCGTCGCTTCCAGTTCCAAATTCAGCTCCATTTTGGCATGAATGTCGACAATTTTGGGTGGTGGACCCGGTTGACCATTGATAGCTGGGAATTTGGCCATTAATGGAATCATTTGCCGAGGAAGTGGATTGACACGGCCCAAAGGCAATTCCACCCGAATTGAACCCATTTCTGCTGATGGCTGGAATTGTTCCTATCAAAATTGTGAAATAAAATCAACAAAATCATTCATTTCAAAGAATGTTGACAAAAAAATATGGCAATTTATATTATTTTCTCATCATTTTGACTCTAAAACTACTATAATAATTCTATCACGTGCCAAATTCAAAGACTTAAATGTTAAATCATTTATTTCAGAGAAATTAGCAATTAAAATATTTGACAAATTTGGTGCAGTCCAATCTTATCTAAACTTACACTCCCCTATGAGGCTCCCAAAAATGGACCCACCAACATTCTCATCAAATATAGGTAAAACTCACTATAGTCGGCAATTGTTGTTGGGAGGATGGTGCCATCATTGTTGTTGGCCAAATCAGTGACGAATCGACTTCTACCAAAAAATGAGGAAATATATTTAGAGGGCAAATCAAAGATGCCCTTGGGGATAAAATTAAAATCAAAATAAATGCCACTGCCAATTCCAATAATGAAAGGAAATATATTTGGAATTTGGATTCTACCTTCCACTCTTTTGTTTTGTTGCTTGGGAATTTGCACAGTCAACAATAATTGATCCTCCTCTTCCGGTGGATTAACAGGAATTGATCGACGAGAAGAGGTGGCTGCTGCAGATGGTGGCCTTCTGCTGGTAGGAGGTGATGCCATTTCCTCAATTGGCAGCCGATCGGGCCGAGGCAGTGGCGTTTTTTGTTGCTCAACACTGAGCCGAGAAATGGCTTTAGGGATGCCGTCAGCATCCTCCTATTATGTTTAAAAAAAGTTTGAGTTTGAAAACTTGGCCAAAAATTGAAAGGCCAATTCTGTGAGATGTTTACAACGGCAAAATATGCCATAAAAAGTGGGATTTTATGGCCATAAATTTCCGAGGCGAGTGAGTTTCTCAGATAAAAATAGCAGTTTAGGTGAAGGCATTCTTAGGACTAAAATTAGGCAAAGTTTCATCAAAAGTGGCCACCTTATAATAATTATCTTCCTTTGTAAGCCTAGACCCAAACCCCCAAAAATATCATTGGGCCAAATAATTTCTTCGTTTAATTTACCGGTAATGGTACAAAATTGAAGTGCAAATCGAGTCGAACACGTTGTGGGGGCAAAGGAGGCCATTGGCCACTGCCTCGGCCCATTGAGGCTGGCAAAATGGACAAATCGCGGAGGCAACGGCCAAATGGCATTGGCGATGGGCGAGGACCGCCGAGCAACTAAAAATGTGAAGGAAATGCAAAGGAAGGGTAGATGAACACCAACATGGACACAAATTGTGTCGGCCTGACTGATTTGGCCATCCCCTGTTGGGCAAGGGCACCACGCGGTCCAGGCCACTCGAATCAAATGAGCATTGGCCAATAATTCCTTTTAAAATATCACTTTTATTTTAATTTTATTTTATTTACCTGGCCATTGCCAAGTGGACATCCGACCAAATATTCAAGTTGGAAAATGATGGCCAAATCTGGCTTGGTTGGCAATGATCGAAGGCGAACACTTTGACGAACACAAAAATCCACTCTTTTGATGGGGAATTGGAATTGGGATATTATTTATAAAGCTTCCCTTTGAATTTTCAATTTATTAGATTGGTTTTAAATGATAAAATTCTCCTTAATCAATCTTACTATATCCAATGGATTTGGATTAAATTAAAATGGAAATAAAATAATTATTTCCTTCTCATTAAAATTACCCAGAATGTTGTCCGCCGCTTCTACTGCCCAATGACTGAGAACGTTGCCGAAGGGCCATTGAATTTGTTGGCTGATTGGCAAAATCATTGCCGGGCATTGCCTCCAAAAGGACACAAATTGGCTCCTCCAAGAAACCGAGGCCATCGTGGGCGCCAATCTTCAGAAATCATTAAAATATCAGCAAAAACTTTTCCATAGCAGTTTATAATCCCAAAATGCTAAAAGCCATTTTAACCTATTAGTTTTTCTCAATTTCCTCCCAATCCCGTCCTCAAATTCACCTTCAATCGCCTTTCTAGCACACGGAGGCCACTGGGCGGTTGGCCTTCTCGCCAAGGGCGATTCAAAGCGTAGCAATATTCGCGGCCAATTAGGTCCAAAAGGAATGAGTCACCGGCCACTTGGCCTCCATCTGAATATTCCAATCGCAAATTGTCCAAAAGTGCCGTGAATTTTGACGATATATCCTATCAAAATACAATCATTCATTGCCTATATTCCTTCCTTTATCACACATTTTGGCGAACATTTTCCGGAAAGAATTAAAAACACATTTTGGCGAACATTTTCCGGAAAGAATTAAAAAAACATTTTGGCGAACATTTTCCGGAAAGAATTAAAAAAACATTTTGGCGAACATTTTCCGGAAAGAATTAAAAACACATTTTGGCGAACATTTTCCGGAAAGAATTAAAAACACATTTTGGCGAACATTTTCCGGAAAGAATTAAAAACACATTTTGGCGAACATTTTCCGGAAAGAATTAAAAACACATTTTGGCGAACATTTTCCGGAAAGAATTAAAAACACATTTTGGCGAACATTTTCCGGAAAGAAAACATTTTGGCAAACATTTTCCGGAAAGAATCAAAAACATTTTGTTTGGCGAACATTTTCCGGAAAGAATTAAAAACATTTTGGCGAACATTTTCCGGAAAGAATTAAAAACACATTTTGGCGAACATTTTCCGGAAAGAATTAAAAACACATTTTGGCGAACATTTTCCGGAAAGAATTAAAAACATTTTGGCGAACATTTTCCGGAAAAATACCCATTTTTATGCTTCTTTTAATCACAAATTACAAAATTGTTCACCTCCTCAATTTCCTCTTGCGCCACAAAATGGAAGGCTGGAAGTCCCCAGCGTGGGGATGGGCCACTGGAGCCGAGAATCCGAAGACTGACGGAAATGATGGCATCGAGTGGGCGAAGGTGGGGTTCAAGTTGATTGAGGCCGCTAGAGGCAAGAAAAAGAACACGGCTGGAACCGGCATAAAATGGAAAGCTGAAAGAGGGAAGGAATGAAAATTTTGAACTGTAATTTTGAATTGGATTATTATAAAAAGCTCAGGAGGTTAAGCAAATTATTTTGGGAGGAATTTAGCCAAAGGGTATATGAAAATTGATAGAAATCAAAATTAGACATTTTTTGTTTAATGAGAATGAAAATAATTGTTTATTACCTTTTTCGCAACTGCGCCCGAATGGTTTCATCTCCGCCACCACTAGTGGATGGTTCAATTTGCTGGGAAATTCCTCCCAATGGAATTGCAGCCCAACAAAGGGCATTGCCATGGCTAAAAATGAAAGAATGAGGAATATTTAGGAAATAATGGCACATGCCTATCCCCAAATTCGGCAACAATGACGATAGAGGCATTCTGTGAAGGCAGACTTCGGAAAAGAAGATGCTGGAAAAAAAGGAAAAATAGGCCAAATATATTAATTCTTAAGGCATTAATTCCATTTTAGGAATTATTTTGGGTCTTTTTTCTACCCATATTTCTTATAATTTATATATTTTCCACAAAAAAAAAATTAGGATTGCCTGATCCAAATGGATTCTCGACTGTCGTGCTGTGCATTTTTGCCTACATTGGCCACCACCAAATCGCCGAGTTTGAAAATCGAAAAAGCACAATGTGAGGGAATATTCTCCATCAGATAACTTTAAAATTATGTGGAGAATAGAAAAATTCAAATGTTTTCTCGAATAACTTGTTTGAATTCGAGTCCCACCAATTCAATGGCATAATGCAGAAGGGAACCACCTTCCAATCTATTTTTTGTGCCACCACCCAAATTCCGAAAAGGTAGTGTGATGGATTTTCTTAATAAATTTAATCGGGTTTAGTTTTCTTACCTGGGCAAACTTACTGCAACTTTTGATACCATAAATCGATGGCACTCATTTTAGAGCTTTTGTGAATTTTTAGATGACCCGCTTAATTTAGTGAAAATGACCAATTGAAAGCGAATGATGGGAAAAAGAGGGAGCTGGCCCTAACTGTGTTTCCATGGAAACTGCGCGGATTCATATAGATTAAAATGGATTGAAATAGGGCTAAATGTATGTGGCTGATTAATGATTTTAATTGACCATTAAACTAAATTCAGATTGATGACCCTTAATAAAGAATTATACAATAATTAATTCATCCTCCTCTTCCATCTTATTTAATTCATTTAAATCCAAATAAAATGTTCGATTTGAAAAGTTATGGAAAAATATTTATATTAAATGATGGAGAATTTTCTGCTCTATCGAACGATACTAAAATAAAATCATCAATAATAATTGAGATTGAAGGAAGTTATGAGTGCGCAAAGATGAAGACCAAATTGGCTACGGAGCTCTCAGTCAAATGTTAAAAATGTAAGAGGAAAGGTAAGGGCTGCTGACTGCTGTGAAGGCGTTCTGCTACCGTATTTTCTCCCTTCCTTATCAGTGACAGTGAGCCATCAAACATGCCTCAAAGGTGCTTCATTTCATAGGGCAAGCAGATCTATGTTTTTTGGAACCTTTTAATTCATCAATGAATGAACCGATTTTGATGATATTGTTAATTCAAACTTCAAAGCTATATTCAATTCGGTCATCTAGATTTTGGGATTTAATGGATTTGTTTAGTACAATTTGCATTTTCTGATTTCATTGAATACAATGATTCCAAGATCCAATTATTTTTTGATTTTCTTGTGAAAATTAATATTTCTAAGTATTCCATTTTTATTTGTTATTTAAATTGTTCAAATTATCAATTATTATGGCCATTTTTTCGGCATTTTCATCTTTTTGACCCGCGCCCATCAATCTTCTTCATCTTTCAAAAATATCGAAATTGTTGGGATAATTCCCGTCGTGTTTTTGTGCTTCTTTGCTTTTCATCCATGAATTGTTTGAATGAACGAATTAAAATGGGCAAATCCACGTCAAAATCACCACTGATGATTGCCCCATGTTGGATATAGTCCAAATGGAGTCGACTGAATTCCACGGAACAAAGACGTGGAATTTGGATGCCTTTGAATGGGAAAATTCAAAAATAAATGAACATTCGTTGTAACCTTTATGGTTGACAACCAGCCGTAATCGTTGCTGAATTTTTGGCCAAATTGCTCGTGGAATGATGAAGCTGATTAATTTTCGAATGGCACCGGCCACCAATCCGTCCATCCCGGCTCTGTACACTTTGAAATCGACGCCGGCCAACAGTACATCGCTGTAGAGGCGAGAATGCCGGAAATGGGGTTTGATCTAGAAGGAATAATCTGATTGGTGTTTGAAGGGAATAGCTTGAAAAAAGTGCCAATCCATTTCATGGAATAATCCAACTTGGCAATGTTTATAATAAAACAATTTGTTGATTTTTGTTAAATTAAAGTTATGACTTTTGACTATCAAATGAAATTAATTTAATTTGAGAATTAAGCCAAAAAAACCAGCCAAAATCACGCTTAACAATTATAAAAGATCATTTTAAAGTTTTGGCCATAACTTCATCATTTCTGAACGAATTTCAATAAAAATTAATATTATTTAATAGTCAAAAGTCTGCTCTTTATAAAATCATCGAAATTGGTTCAATCTTGATGAGATATTTTAAAAGGCGATAAGTTGAGGCGTATCTTTTTCGAAAATTTTCAATGCCCTCTCCCCCGAAAATATAAAATTAGAATTACTCCAACGCGAAGTTGGCCATTGGCCGACAGAATATTGTATGTTCTATTTTTGCGCCAAAAATGTGCGCCAATGTCGCCTTCCAGCACCAACGTAATACCATTCCGATCGACCATTGCCCTTGGGGCTGTGGTCAAATTGGCACTAAAATGATGTAGGGAAATCAATTATTTTCGAATATTTTGGCCTCACTTTATTGCCAACCGACAATCAGCGCAAACCAATTTGGCCATTGAACGCAACACTTTTGGGACATGTCGATGGGAATATGAAACCGAAACATGACCAAGGTCGGCATTGAAAATGTGCCAAAAAAATGTATTCGGCACATGTTCGCTCACAATTAGGCCCAACATCTAAAATAAATGAATGGAAATGGAATAGAAAGGAATGAGGAATTTATTTATCCAATGGAGCAAATTTGGGGACTTCCGAAATTTACCTGATCCCGAACTTCAATGTCCTCAAATTTGGGCCTTCGAACAGAAGGAGGCGGCGGCTGTCCATTGTAGAGGAATCCGCCATCGATGCCGAATATGAGGTCTCGACGCGAGAATTTTGGCGGATAACGAAGGGTCAAATCCGGCAGCCAAGTGCCATTCAATGCCATCTATTTTACAAATAAAATATTCGAATAATAATTGTCATAATTTTTCTGCTCTCTTATTAATCAAATTATAATGGCCCTTAAGCCTTAATGTCTTGGCAATGGCTTCATTTTCACTTTTGTATTTAAAAATATTTTATTTTTAATTAAATTTTCAGAATTCAGATCAGACACACATTTTCTTTTCCCAATCTAATATTATTCTCCAATATACATTCACCTATGGATTCTACCTCAATTAAAATTCACCAAATCCATCAAATAATCTCTTCGGGCATCTCCACAATAATATAAATAAAAAATTCATTTTTAATTTGAAATTACTAATAAAGTATAAAATATATTAAAACATAGAAAAATGGAAATTAAATGTTTAAAATTTTATCCGGAAAAAAACACATTTTGTTTGGCGAACATTTTCCGGAAAGAAAAAACACATTTTGGCGAACATTTTCCGGAAAGAATAAAAACATATTTTGGCGAACATTTTCCGGAAAGAAAAAACACATTTTGGCGAACATTTTCCGGAAAGAATCAAAAACATTTTGTTTGGCGAACATTTTCCGGAAAGAATTAAAAACATTTTAGCGAACATTTTCCGGAAAGAATTAAAAACATTTTGGCGAACATTTTCCGGAAAGAAACAAAAACATTTTTGGCGAACATTTTCCGGAAAGAATAAAAACACATTTTGGGGAACATTTTCCGGAAAGAAAAAACACATTTTGGCGAACATTTTCCGGAAAGAATAAAAACATATTTTGGCGAACATTTTCCGGAAAGAATCAAAAACATTTTGTTTGGCGAACATTTTCCGGAAAGAAAAAACATATTTTGTTTGACGAACATTTTCCGGAAAGGAAAAACACATTTTGGCGAACATTTTCCGGAAAGAATTAAAAACTTTTTGGCGAACATTTTCCGGAAAGAATTAAAAACATTTTGTTTGGCGAACATTTTCCGGAAAGGAAAAACACATTTTGGCGAACATTTTCCGGAAAGAATTAAAAACTTTTTGGCGAACATTTTCCGGAAAGAATTAAAAACATTTTGTTTAAAAAAATTTTTGCAATCACTGATCAAAAAATGACAATTTATAAAATTTATTTTAATATTTTCACTTCCTAAATCCTAATAATTCCAAATTTAAAATATATTTTTATTTGTATGATTGTGAAGATGATCTAGCATCAAATAAAATCAAATCAAAACTGACCAAATCCACTTCGGGTGGTTCTTCGCCGGAGGCAGATTTGTTTTCCCCTCCTTCTTCCGTTGAACTTTCTTCGCCAGAATTCGTTGTTGTTTGTAATTTTGCGCGTCTTCGTCCATCCCTTGACGGTGAACATAAATGATCAAAGACTGATGGCGGTGAAAGCCGTGATTTGGGACCAGCCATTGTTGTGGTTGTCGTCTCCTCGACTGAAGATTCGCCTGATGAATCGGCCGGAGGCTGCGATATCATTTGAATCTGTGCAAAAAAAAATAATAAGCTGGATGACAATTTTGGTTATGAGACTGCTGACGTTACTGTCTGATATGTCGATTGTGATAAAGCTACTGAATAAATTTAAATAAGATTTGATTAGGCATAAAATTAGCTACAAAATGATCTCAAAATCATTGGGAATATATATTTCCAAAATTATGGCCAAAAACTACTCTAATTTAAGTAAAATTGTACTATTGATAATTTTATGTCCATAACTCGATAAATATCTAACCTTGGTCAATGCTTTTCATATCATTTTGTAGTCAATTTTATACCTAATAAATGCTATATAAATTTTATTCCCTTCAACAGACTGTTTCATCCCCAATTGCCGAAATTACCGAAATACAAGCCAAATTCCCTTGTCCCTAAACACCAAACCCACTCACCTTATGATGCACAAATTCCCGGACTAATGGAGGCAATGTGCAAATTTTATCCTTGATCGCATCCCCAATGCCGGCTCTGATCAAATCGCCGATGGCATAAAATTCACTGGCCTCTGGGCCATAAAATTTCATGACAAATTCGCCCGGATTCACTGTGCAATTGGTGACCTCCACCAAAGTGGATTCCTCGCTCAAATCCCGTCGAATGTGAACCCGCATTTGGACGGTCAAATTGGAGAGAATGGCCAACATTTGGGCATTGTAGGAGGCAAAAAAGAAGGACAATTCCTGAAGGGTGGGGATAATAATATCCAATAAAATATAACCATTTTTATACATTTTTAAATTTTTGAATTAGTTTCCAAATACCCCAATAGGAGATATGCCATCATTGAAAGTAGGGTTGGAGGCGGTCGGTCAACCGAACCGAAACCGAACCGAACCGAGACGATTTTTGGCAAAAAAACCGAACCGAAAACCGAGGTCCGAAAACCGGGAAAACCGAAAACCGAGGGTCCAAACCGACCGGTTTTTCGGTTTTTCCCTTTTTTACGCCTAAGAGAATTTTGTTAGGAAATTTGAAAATAAATTAAATTTAGGCAATTGGCATTTCGTTTTTCTCATTCATTCTCCTTAAAATCCATCATTATTTTATTTGTGTATTATTTTCATGATAAAACAAAGATGATATTTGTATTCCAATCTTATTTCATATTTTATAATTTCATTCTAAATGATAGCGAATGTAAAAATTTAGATTAAATATTATTGAAAATGGTTGCTAAAATTTATAAATTTTTTCAAATTGTTAAAATTGATGGCAAAGAACAACGAAAATGTTTGAAATGTGGAAAGTGTTTAGCAGTTCCCGATGATTCAGGAACTTCGAATATGATCAATCATTTAAAAACTCGAGGCCATGAAGCAGAATTGGAAAATTACATCAAAACTGAAGATGATGGAATTCAGGTTCGAAATTACTTTAAAAAATAATTTTGAATTTCCTTAAAATCACAGGATATTCGTTCACATTTTGTCAAAAGTGAGAAAGAAATTGAAGCCCAACGCAAAAATGACGAAGAGCTTGTGCGAATTATGGTTCGACAAAATGCTAGCACTTGTTTTTTTGATGATCCAGACTTGCAAAAACGATCAAAAAAAGCCTATCCAGAACTTAAGGTTTAATAAACAATATAACAAAATAAATAATAATATTAAATAGGTTTACGGAAGGAAGCATTTTACTGAAAATGTTATTCCCAAAATGTCGGAGGAAATAAAACAAAAAATTGTTGACCAACTTTCTCGAAAGCGTTTTTCCATAACTTCCGATGGCTGGCAAAAGCCTTCTCGTTTTCCTTCATTATTGAGGTTTAATTAATTATATTTTTATTTTGTAAATTTAAAAAAATAGCATTACTACACATGTCATAAATGAGGAGTTTGAAAGATGCGATAATATTTTGGCAACAATAGTAATTGAAAATGAGCATACAGGCGAGGAAATAGCAAAATTGATTGAAGAACGTTTACAAAAACATGATTTGAACATAAATTCCATTATGGCCTGTGTGCGCGATAATGCCAGCAACATGCAAAAATCATGTCATCTTTTGCAAATTGAGAGGTTTTATTTTATTTTTTGCAATAAATTTTTAATATAAATATAGTTTCCAATGTGCGGCACACATGTATCATTTGGCAGCGACCGAAACATTCAAATCGATTGAAAATTATGAAATCAGTGAAATTGTTGCAATTGTGCGCAAATGGACTGCCAGCACACACCGTTCAAATTTATCAAAAATTTTGAACCGTC
Organism: Pratylenchus scribneri; assembly: GCA_030063045.1. Lineage (NCBI taxonomy): Eukaryota > Metazoa > Nematoda > Chromadorea > Rhabditida > Pratylenchidae > Pratylenchus > Pratylenchus scribneri. Next base: position 2,051,860 of record JAQSEB010000033.1, read on the forward strand.
ATCAAGAAAAAGAAAATTTACCAATAAATCGCATCCCAATTGTAACAATTTTAATAAATAATAATAATAATGGAAAAATTATTTATAGGACGTGGCAACACGTTGGAATTCTTTATTTTTGATGTTGGAATCCTTTCATGAAATGAAAGCTGCTTTATTAAAAACTGAAGATGAATTACGCGAAATTGAATTTGGCCGAAAACCAACTGAAATGCCGCAAAACACTTGGAATGGATTACGAAATTTGGCTAAAAATTTACCGCCATTGAAAAGAGAATATTTTGCGCTGATTAAGGAATTATGCAGTGTTCTAAAAATAATACAAATTGAAACTTGCCGGGTTAATTTTATAAATAATTTTAAATTAATTTTGGATAATTTAGCTTTCGGAAGAACAAGCAACGGCATCGAGTTATTTGCCGACAGTGAAAAGAATTTTAGCAGGAGTCCAGTTTTTGGAAAAAAAAGTCAAATCAAAAGAAGTCAGAAAATTTGCTGAAATTTTGGTTACAAATTTAAAACATCGGCTGGTCCCACTGGAAATAAATAATGTTCTTCGTTTGGCTATGATGGTCGATCCACGCTTTGTTTATGATGAAGAATATTTGAACAATGTTGAATGGACGGAATTTGAAAATATGTTGATTGATTTCATTTTGAAAGGTTTATTTTTTTATTTATTAAATTAAAATTAATATTAAAAAATTAAGAAAAGCAAATTGGACAAGAAATTGAAATCACCGAGGAAATAGAAAATGAAAATGCTCCACAAGAGCTGGATGAAGATTCGATGGATATCGACAATTTCGGTAATTCTGTAAAATTGCATTTTTTATTTATTAAATTTCCAGATATTTGGGCACCACCAAAAGAAAGAAATCCTTCCGAGAAATCGACACATTCAATAAATGCACAAAATGAATTGAAAAATGCAATCAAGGTTCGTTTTATAAGCTTATTTGAATAATATTTTCATTAAATTTAGGCTGAATTAGGTCTTTTTCGCAATAATTTGACCATTAATCGCCCACTTCGAACTGATGATGTTTTTTCTTAGTGGCGAAAAAATCAAGAAAATTTCCCACAATTGGCAATCGCTGCAAAATGCCTTCTCTCAGTGCCAGCAACTTCAGTTTGCAGTGAGCGCACCTTCTCTATGGCCGGTCTCCTCTATTCAAATTCATTGCGCAACAGGCAATTATATTTTATTTATTTTTACAATTGAATTTTTCATAGACTTGGCGGCAAAATGGCCGAAATGCTCATATTAATAAAAGCGCACTTAAAAAAGTTGCAACTTGGGCCAGCAATTGAAGAAGAAGACAAAGAAGAAGATATAGAAATCGAGGAAGATGAAGAATAAAATATTGAAGATCGATATTTAAATTATTTTGTTCGATTTTTTTCTTTATTATATGAAAAATTAAATTTTTAAAAATTTTATGACCATTTTTCAAAAAAACGAAAAACCGGAAAACCGAACCGAAAACCGAGGATTTTTTTCAAACCGAACCGAAAACCGAGGTCGGCAAACCGGGCCAACCGAAAACCGAAGACACCGGTTTAAAACCGACTCTCTCCAACCCTAATTGAAAGCCAGATAAAAAAAATTAAAATATTTAAATTAAGTGGCTTTTTTCTTAGCAATTATGGTTATTGTAGTCAAAAACATTTTATTTTTCTTAAAGTTAGATTTCATAAATTTAAATTGACCAAATTGTAGCGAATAATTTTTTTGGGCTTTAAAATGTCATATCTCCTTCCAAGATTGGTCATTGCCTCGCTGAGAGATGGCCAAAATAAAAAATTAATTCAGCATTCTGCAGAAAAGATTTGTGTTCCTTTAAGTCTCAATTTCAAATCAAGGAAAATAATCTATTCCCTCTTTTTTCTTCTTAATTGTTGCCCGAAGGAAGAGAAAGTTTGTTTTCCCTCCATTTTGAATACCGTATTCCTCATTTCTTTTCATTTATAATTGCAGTGAAAGATCTGTGGTCTCTTCGATGAATTGCGAATCCATTTTTAACATAACTTTGCTCAAATTGAACCAATTTTTTAAAGGGAAGAAAATTCTTTATCTGTTTTTTTATATATTTTATATTTAAATTCAACAAATAATTGGAAGATTATTAGCAAAAAAAATAAAGCGAAATTATCTATTTTATTTTTGATTAATTTCTTATTAAATTTACTTCAATTATAAATCTATTCACTTTATTTAAAATAAAAATCAAAATATAATATTGAATTTTGCTTACCGTACTCCCAGTAATGCTCAATTCGGGCAATCCAATGGACAAGTCCACACCTTCAAATAATATTTTGAACATATTTTATAAATTCTTTTGCCCACCATAATCGGGCACAAATTTCACCCAAATATTTGGCCGTTCCAATTTTGTGATGACCGCATCGCTCAGCACAAATCCACTCTCTTTGATTGTCGGCAACACCATTCGATACTTTTACAAAAATAAAAAATATATTTTAAATAATATTGGCACCATAATTTCGGGCAATCCTTTCGAGGCCAAATCGGCCAAATAATCAACACCTTTATATTTTTGGATTGGAATGAATATTTCCGTAGATTAATCAACCCTTTTGGCTAATTCGAAAATATATGCCGGCTGAGCCATCTTCGGCCGGATCATCGATTCGGACAGTTTCATAAAAAGTGGTGGCATTTGCCAAATTGGCCGTTGGCAACAATTCTGGCAAATCATCAATTTGTTGGCCCACAAATTGACCATCAATTCCTCCTTTTTATGGGAATGAGAGAAATTCGCATTTTAATTTTTGGAAATTTATTACCAAAATTAGCAAAGATTAAAATTGTGCAAAATTTGATGAATATTATTAATTTGAATGAAGTCATCATTTTATCGAGAAATTAGGAAAATATTTAGTAATTCTATAAAAAAAAGAAACCGTAAAACCCGAGTATAAGGAAGGTTTAAAGAGGAAAAATCCAATTAAAAATGAGGTAATTTGGAATGAATTGGATTAAAATTGAATTAGCCCAGACTTTGGGGAAGATTTTGAGGCAGAATTTTGTGAGTTTAATCAATCAAAAATGGCATAAAAATTATAGGCAAATTATTAACCAATGAAAATGTGAATGTTTGGTTCCTTATTAAGGAATATTGCAATTAGACAGTGAACGAAATGAACTAAATTTGATTCCTTTTAATTCCACTCATTTTGAAGCACTAATTCTAGGTCATTTGTACAATAATTCTCTCAAACTTGAATGAAATTTTGACAATCATTTATGGGTCATTTATTGGGAAAAAGAAAGAAAATATTTAAAAAATATGCATATGATTTTGTGATGGCCAAATAGAAAGGCAAATTAACCCATGAGAGAAGACCGAGAATGGGGAATGGGAAATGAGAAATTGGCCTCAATTTTATTGCAACGACGCCATCCAATGGCCAAGGAAATGGAATGGACTAATAAATGGGAGGATGTGTTCCATTCAATCAGCAGGGCAATATATATTGGATTGGACTGGATATTGGCTTCAATTTATCCTGGAAGAGGACAAAGATGAGATTGGACCCCCGAGATCCATCGCCGCGAGAAGATTAATGGCCATGATGGGGAGGGGGTCACCTCTGCTAAAGGGAAAGTGGCCTATTCAAAGATTTACTTTTTAAATCGAATGGGGTAATATTCTTAAATATTCGATGGCATTCTTTTCAAAGTAGGCTAATTTATTTCAAATTTCCCAAAATTGTATCAATGCAATTTAGGAGAGTGCCAAGAAGCTAAACCATTGCCAATTGCCATCCTCCTTCATCTAATTAATAATAAATAAGGCAAATTCATTTAGAATTATAATGGGCAATGTTTTTGCCATCAAATTTTACTTTGTCATTTACAATTTGGAGGATTTAAGTTTCGTTCTCTCGAATTTAGGGGGTCAGTGAATCTTTTCAAAAATGTAAATATGTTTTGCTTCAAATATTCCATTAAACTTTAAAAATGCAAAAACATCTGTCAATAAATTGAATGGATGGATTGGGAAACTATGGTGGGAAAACTTTGTAGTAGTATTGAGCATAAAGCAACACAAATTAAATGCATTTTATCCCAGAGTAAATTTCTCGGAAAACTGCCATTCTCGTCTTCTTCCATCAAAGTTGATGGACACAAAAAGCCGCCAATAAAGGACTCAATCCCTCCTAATGAGCAAAAAATGTGTCGGCTCTCCCCCGAGGGACTTTGTTGTGTCCGAAACCATTTCAACAATGCCGACGGCATTAGGCCCACATGACATAAAAATACTAAAATTGGAATTTAATGGGCAAATTTATATAGATGGTGGGAATTTTAGGCACTTTAGTGTGGACAATTTACTGATAAATAGTTGTGGAAATTAACAAATTAATTGAATTATAAGGCATTCAAATATGAAGACTGGTTCAGATTCAGAGTTCGAAGGCAATTTTATGAGATAAAAATTAGCAAAATTTAATTAAATATGTGAAGGAGGGAATTAACAAATTATTAATTGGATTATAGGGCATTCAAATAAGGGGATTAGTTCAAAGAATGTTTCGATGGCAATTTTAGGAAGTGAAAAGTTCAAATAATGCCGAATTAAATGCCAAATTTATAAGTAAATTCATCATCCGTCCATTCTCATTCATTTGCATATTTGCCTTGCTAATTCTTCTCACACAGTTTCCTCAGCATTATTAGGTCCTCCTCCGCCTCCGCAACAATTTGTTGGACGTGGATGTGCGCGACGGCCACACGGTACAGAAATTCCACGGAACATTTTCTTGGCTTTCGCATCTACAAATTAAAAAGAGGGAATATAAATTGGTCAGGAAATTTTCAATATTTATGTGAGTAATATATTTACTAAAATTTATCAAATTCCCTTTAATCCATCAAATATAGCCCAAGGCGAAAATGGATCAATCCAAGTTATCGCCTGCTGGCCAAATTGTCGCCATTTTCAATAACTCATCAAGAACTGAACTGATTTTGAAAATTTTTGTATCAAATTAACGAGCAGACTTTTGACCATTCAGTGATATCAATTTTACTTAAAATGGTTCAGAATTATTGGAGTTATGACCAAAAAGATTTTGAAGATTAAACTAAATCCATAGCAAAGGTCATTTTAAATGTTTTTTGGACATAACTCCAAAAATTCTGAACAAATTTAAATAAAATTAATTTCATTAGATAGCCAAAAGTCTGCTCTTTAATTTTATAATAAAATCATTAAAATTGGATCAATCCTTGATTAGATTATATTTATTATTAATTGGAGACAAGTTAGGATAGGACGTATCCTATCCATCCCAAATTGCCCAAGGGAAAATTCCAATAAATGATGGGATTTGAATGCTAAGATTCCATGCTTTGAAAAGGAAGGAAATTAAATGACCCAAATTAAATAAAATAAAAATTAAATTTACATATGAAAATGATGAGGAAGGCAAAACAGCAAACGAAGCACAAAATCGCAGTCAATGCCAAAAAGCCGAAGAAAAACAGCGAATAGAAGCTGTGGTTGTTTTCGCTGCCACCAAATGCCGGTGCCGGATGTTGCACAATAATATGCGGTGCCGCAGCCGCATACGGTGGTGGATATGGTGGCGGATAATGGTGCGGATAATACGGAGGTGGCGGTGGATGATGATGGGCAGGTGGATCGCTTTGTCGTTGGAAGAAGTTTGTAAATGGAAGAATGCCACCGGCCAAATATCCAATCAACCAAGGTGGAATGGCAGGAAATGGCATTGTTTGTTGTTAATGTGTCGAATTACTGATTGATTTGGAATCAAGTGCTAAAAACGGAGGAATTTGCATTGAAATTTGTGATCATCTTCATGTAAAAATAGTTGACAAATGGCTTGGCAGGCACCTATCTATTTGTAACGAGTTTAACAAACTTTATTAGCCATAAACTTCCTCCTATATATCAGCATTATATGGTCACAAAATAGAGGATAATGATTGGGCTTTTTTGTGGAGAAGGGAAGATAGTTTAGTCCAATGGAAATGGATTTGTGTCAAATAAGATGGAGAAGAACGGCCAAAACTTTGAACTTGAAATTAGCCAAGATTGGGATTAACAGGAAGGAAATATCCCTTTTTGCATTTCCTCCTCCATATCAATAGTTTTGGTCATAAAATAAAATAATGAATGAGCTTTTTTGATTGAAGAAATGAAAATACTTTGATCCATAAATGTCAAAAAATGGGAATTGTTTAAATGGCCCTTGGGCAAAATCAACTTCAAATCTTTTTTAATGTTGCATTTTGCCGCTTAAATTACTAGCTGATAGCAAGGGATGGAGTTATCCTTGATTTCTACAACTATATTACACATTATTTGACCAAAAAATATTAAAAATAGGAATAATGTTTGGGCCTCTTGATTATGGAGAAAAGGGGTAAAGTTTAGGTAATAAAGTGTCAAAAAATGGGGAAAGGAACAACAAATCCTTGCACTTGGAAATTGAAATGCTCCTTATGGGTTGTGGCTTGTGGGTGGGATGAATCATATTTATGGCCTATGAAACCAAAAGTAGGAGGGGATTTCAGCTCCAGTAGAGGGCAGCGATTAAACGTGAACGAAGTTGTTTTGATGCAGTGCATCTCTCATGCCCAGCGGAATAATTTTGGACTTGAAATTGAAATACTTCTTGTGAGATGAATCATATTATGGCCAACCAAAAGGTGGGGGGGGGGGGGGGGGATTTTAGCTTTAGTAGAGGGGGCGGTTAAACTTAAAAGGACAAAGGAGCTTTTTTGACTTTTGATGCAATCCACCCATGCGCATCCCCAGTCCCTACATGCACGTGGACACGGACTTTGGCCAATGAATTGGAAAAGCGCATCCATCACTTTAATTCAATTCAAAATGAAATGGCCAATTGAACCCACATTGCTTCATCATCATCCACATAGGGAAAATGGCAAAGAATCTACCTGCAAAACTTGGCCCCAAAGTTGGAGAGACGTGAAATCCAACCGCAGCCCTTTCTTAGTCAGAGATGAATGACCAACGCAACAAACAAAATGGTTGTTTTTATCCGTTCCATCCATGTTGGGGGAGGAGAGGGGAGGGGTTGGGGGATGGATTTGGAAATTGGTGATGATTAAGTGGGACAGTGTTTGGCCATAAAGAAAGGAAGTGGATGTGTCCAAAGAAAAATTTAGCAAAATGTCATGATCAAAAGGCACCCTCCATCCTTCTGAATATGGATGGATATTGGATAATGATGAAATTGGGACAAAAATCCCCAACAAAATTTTATTACTTTATACAAGATTTAGGTTACATAAATGGAATGGTGGAATCTGTGAATACATGAGGAAATGATTTTAATTGTCAAATCATCATTCATCAAATTGTGGGGACAATTAGTTAAATAAAATTCCACCAAATTTTTGTTGGCATTTTCCGTCAAAATTCCTCCAGTGAATGGATCTAAAAACGAAAATTAATTGCGTTTATTTTTGGTGCTTTCACTGAACAAAAACTAAACAAAATTACACAATTAAATTCCCATAAATTTTATCCACAAAAAACACAAAATAAAATATTGTCTTTGAAATGAGAGTGTAAATTTCGAAGGGTGAAGGGTCCATGTATATTTATGAGTAGAAGGCAAAAAAAAAAAGAAAAATTCTCACAGATGATTGGATTAATTAAAGTGGAGAGAAGAAATAAAATTCATAAGACAGGAGGAGGAGGATTTATTTGTTCTAAAATGGGAATTTTGAAAAAGCTCATTCCAAAAAGGGAATTAATTAACATCAATTAAATAATATTTAATTAATTCATAATAATCATCATCAAATATTAATGCCATATTCAACATATTTTCATTTCCATTTTCCATTCATTTTCATTGTCCACCGCTGCTTCCCTCAGTGTTGCTTGGACTCAGGCCCAGTACATTCATCAGTCGGGATTTGATGCTTGGATGTTGGGATTGGCTCATTTGGGAACGATTCATGATGGTCGATGAGGACATCAATTGTGATTGGCTCCATGTGTCATCGCCCAATGAGATGTTGCCACCGGCATTCGGTGGTGATTCATTGCCTCCGGCAATTGTGCCACCTCCTCCTTGCTGGGGACCGGCAGGCTGAAAATGATGGACAAACCAATAAACACAAATAAAAGCTTTAAATTTTGGAGCTTATGGAAGATTAAAAGGGAAAACTTTTACGAATCACAAAAAAAGAGGGGACAATAAAGCAAAAAATTTTATTTTTTGTGCATTTTCCCACCTTAAACTAGGGTATTTTTGGCGATTTTTTTTAGCTCAAATCGCGCATCAATTTGCTGAAATTGCTTTCCTCTTGGGCCTCCATTTCCGATGACTGTGTTAATTTTTGTTATTAATTTTTTGATGGGAAATTTTAAGAGGGCCCATATAATTTTCAGTTTATTATTAAATTTTTACAAAAATGCCTGTAACTGACCTGTTTCTTTGCGCGAAGTGCAGCATCCTCCAAAGTGTCCGCCGCTTGATATTTGCCTTGACGACGGTAGAGGGCACCCAAATTCTTCAGTGTTGTGGTCACCGTTGGGCTAAACAATTGAATAAGAAATTAGTTTAAAGTTTATTTAATTGATTTTAATTCCAATTTTGTGAATAATTGTGAGCCAATTTACCAAGAAAGGTGAATGATTTTGGTTACTAAAATCTGACACCAATTCTCAATTATTTGGCACCGACTTCCGACTTAATATTTTTGCGTCATAAATAAATTCATTGAATATTTGGTGCAATATACGTGCATTCATTCAATGAAATGACTTGACGCTTTCCAATTTTAATCGAATTTTAGTGTATTTTTGTGAACCAAATGGATGGTTTAAATAGAAGGGTCAGAAATATCATAGATTAAATTGACCATGCTGGGTGGAATGAACATATCCTCGAGTCTCTGTGTTGTCTAGAGAATTCGAGATTCAAAAAGTCTGTGAGGATTAAAAAATTTCGCCTCCAACTGGGAATCGAACCCGTGTCATTTCAATGTAAAATCAGGGAAACTACCATTGGACCAAAACCGCAGGTGAAGTTTTTATTTAATTTTAGTAGTCAATTCCAAAAATTAGCCATCACATATATTTTTGATAAATTATTACTATTTAAAGTAATTTAATAAAAAAATCCAAACTAACTTGTCCACTTTCATCATTGCATTTTGCATTGTCTCATGGTAGATGCCCGTGTCCGGCTGTTGATGTTTGTTCTCCTCGCGGTCCTCGGCAATTTGCCAAATTGGTTTATTCTCTTTGGTCACTTTCCCATATTGACGTTCGTGGGCGCGGGTCAAAATTTGTTTGTAGAGCAATTCGGCTTCCTTCAAATTTGTTATTCAATTTTTCATTTTCATCAAATTTGAACCTTATATTTTCCTTGTTTCAAATAGGCCGATGAAAGGTTGTTCTTCGTTTTGGCCACATTCGGATCGTCCTGGCCCAATTTGGATTCGTAGATTTCCAGCGCACGTTTATAGTATTTTTCCACCTCATCGTAGAGACCCTTTAATTGAATGAATAAAAAATTAAATTTTTAGCATTGTTTGTTCGGATTTTATTAAGCTTATTACTTATTAGTGAATTATTTAATAATTAAATTCTTTATTAGGAGAAAATCAGAATGCTTTTAATCATTTTTTATCATCAATTTATTTATCATTTTTCAAAAATCAATAGTTAAACTAACTTGATTCTGACAAATCAGTGCCAAATTGTTGAGTTGTTTGGCCACATCCGGATGGTCCGGGCCCAACACCTTTTCGCGTATTTCCAATGCCCTTTTACATAGTGGTTCGGCATCCTTGTATTTTCCACGTTTTCCATGCAAAACGGCCAAATTGTTTAGGGTGGCTGCCACCGCCGGATGATCTTCGCCCAGGCAACGTTCACGAATGGCCAGTGCCTCATTCAGCAATTGGGCCGCCTCTTTGTATTTGCGTTGGTCGCGATAGACCAGTGCCAGAATGTTCAGCATTGTGGCCACATCCGGATGGTCATGCCCGTTGTTCTTCTCCAAATCCTCCAGCGCTTGTTTGCACAATGGGACGGCCACCTCATAGCGACCTTGGGCCGCGTATTGAATCACCTATAAATGAAACATGAAAGTGAAAATAAAAATGATTATATGGTTCAAATGGTAAAACTAGTGGTTATTTTTTGGTTTAAGGAGAATATTTGGTCTAGAAATTTTCTGTGGAATGTATAAAAATACATAAAAGTGACAACCAAGCCCAAGCTTGAGAAAAAAATAGCTTCATCTAAGCGGGTTCGAACCCGAGACCAAATGAAGGGATCCTCTCTTTAGGTCGAAAAATTTTCAAACATTATTTTTTGATAAAATCTTCATTATAAACCCTATATAGTTTAATCCCAGCTGTTAGATAATAAATATTTTGAACGCGACAAACCAAATTATGCAGTGTTTTCAGCCGTTGTGGAATGTCGTAGCCGGCACTGGCACTTGCCGCCATTGCATTGGCCGGGGTCGGTGCCGAATATTGTCCACTTGTGTCTGATGAAGTGTGGATTATTTTAATGATTAATTCAATAATAAACTTTGCAAATCATCGTCCTCGTCCGGTCCAAACCCGAGGTCCTGAAGCGTTGAATTGTGCACCTCGCCAACTTGACGGTGTTGGTCATGTTGGTCCCCGTCCTTCTCCGATCGTTCGGGCAAATCTTCGTCATACTTTTTGATGGAGGTCATAAACTTCAAATGGTTGTTTTCCTCCTCCAATTGGGCCAAATCCTTCAATGGGTTTTATTTTATTATAAAGAAGTGAACATTTATTAAATAGATAATCAAAATATGTTCGAAATATCCTAATCAATGTTTAAAATGTTCATGGTTTTTAATTAACCTGCATTGCTGTGCGCAATTGTTGCTGTGTTGAGTTCAGCTCATCCCGAATCCATGCATTCTCTTGACAAAGTCTTCGCACTTGTGCCTTGTACTTTTGCTTTTCAGCCTCCAAGTTTTGCAAATGTGAGGCCAGTGCCATTATAACCTATTAACAATATGTTCAATTAGTAAATTAAATTTGTTAAAAATTGTCAAAAACCTGCGCTTCTTCCATCCCCAGTCGAATATTCTCCAAATTTTTGTCCACAATTGAAGCCTTCTCATCAATCAATTTCCGTTCATCCGGTGTCATCACATCAATCCCGCCCAACAATTTGTTCTTGATTGCCTCATGCTCATCGCGCAATGCGTCCAAACCCTGAGCCACAACTCGAACATTCCGAAAAATTTCCTCTTGTGCGGGCATAGCCTCCGGCATTGAATTGAATTATTTTATGCTTTTTTTTTTCTAAAAACATTATTCAATTTAATGTGAAAAACATCTAGAGTTTGTAACTAGATACTAAAAGAAAATAAGCTAAAATCTAAAAGCTAAAACTTGTTTTTCCAATTTTTTTTGATGCGTCTGTGTCTGTCGATTTTGTTGTGGATGATTTTGTGAAAATGGTGCAAAAGAATTTTAAAAAGTGAAAATAGAATGTTAAAAAATGAAATGAGTATAATAAGAAATAAAGAAAAAGAGAGAGTTATAAATTCATTTGCATTTATTTTCATAAATCAAAATATTGATTTGAATTTCAGAAATTTATGAAAGATTAAAAAAATTAATTTTCGAATTTCGATGCTTTAATGTCTGGTCAAAGACTCATCTCAATTGTGAAATCAGATTCAGGTTTTAGTAACAGAGATTTAAACGTTTAAGACACATTTATTTAAGGCTTTGGCTTCAATGTGAAAGGTCAAGTCAGTGAAGGCGGCCAATTGAGGTTTATATGCGGTAAATCGAATAAATTCGTCTGCTTTTAAAATTTTTGAATAATTTTAGGTCAACTCTACGCCCCTTTACAACATGTCAGTGCAGTTTTGCACGGCGGAGCGGCAGATGAAGCTGGACTCAAGAAAGGCGACCGCATTTTGGAAGTGTTAGTCTTTGATTTTAATAAATTCCAAAAACATTTATACTTTTAGCAATGGTGTCAGTGTTGAGGGTGCCAATCATCGTCAAGTGGTGGATTTGATCAAAGCCGGCGGCGATAAGCTCGAATTGTTGGTCATTTCTGCGCCAATGGACGAAGGAGGCGAAACAAGCAGTAATGGAGGCGGTGGCTATGATGATTATGGCAGTGGGTACAATGGAGGCGGTGGGCCAATGTACAGAGGGGGCTATGATTATTCGGAGAAGCGGTCACTGCCCATCACAATTCCCACCTATCAGAATGTGGCCACCGAGGATGAACAGGTTTTTTACTTTAGTCAAAAGTATTAAGTAATTATTATTAAAATTTTTTTGGTTAATTAATTAAAATTTAATATTTCTATTTTTGCAGTTTGTCGCCTATTCAATTCACATGGCCGGCCGCCATTTGGGCTCTCGTCGTTTCAGTGAATTTTTGCAGCTGCATAAACTTTTGAAGGAAGAATATCCGGATTTTCCATTCCCAAAATTGCCGCGCAAATGGCCATTCCGAATGTCCGATCAACAGCTGGACGGGAGACGGCGCCAGCTGGAACAATATTTGGAGAAAGTCTGCGCCGTTAAAGTCATCGCAGACAGCGAAATTGTTCAGGTTTCCCCTTTTTAATTTAACTAACAAAAATTATCTTATTCAATTTTTAAAGGAATTTCTGATGGAGGATTCCAACTCGAGTAGTCCGATTATGGATGTTACTCTTCGAGTTTTGGTTTGCGGTGGCGGCGATCAATCCCAAAACACATTGACATTCAACATAAAAAGGCATGCGGACACAAGGCAAGTATTCCAACGTGTGCTGGACCAGTTGGGCATTGGGCCAAAAGCGGCCGCCTATTGTGCTCTTTTTGAAATGATTGAGGCAAGTTTTGCAGGGGAAAATAATTAAAAAGATATTTCTAGTATATAAAAATTTTATTTTCTTTAGTGAACTGATTTTTTAAATTTTTTTTTGGAATTTACTACTTTTTTAGTGCGAGGGTTTCATGCAAATTTTTGATTATATCCTCTTATGAACATAGAGAATTTGGAGAAAGTAGAGCCATATAACCCTTTAGCACATTGATATGTTCGCTCGGTTTAGTATTTGAGGGTCGTGGGTTCGATTCCCAGTGGTAGGGGAAATTTTTTTATAGTTCAAAAATCAAAAATAAGGTTACTAAATGGCCTCTTTAATCACAGAACCGTTAAAAAATCTTTTTGACAAATTAAATATTTAGCTTATTTAAATATATTCCACCTCCCATCTTTTTAGGATTCTTTTGTGCGCAAATTGCACGACCGTGAATGCCCGCACAATATTTACATTCAAAATTATTCATCGGCCGCCTCCTCCTGCATTGTCCTTCGAAAATGGTGTTTTGACCTGGAAACGGAAGAACAATTATGCAAAATTGACAAAAAATTTAAACAAATTTGTAAGACTTAAATTTTGATGAATTTTTAAAATATTTTAATTTAAAGGTTTTCATCAAGCCGTCGAAGACATCAACAATGGAGCGATTCGGGCAGGTGAACGGCTTTTTCAATTGAAAGCATTGCAAAGGGAGGATCGATGCGATCAGGTTGAATGAAATTTAAATATTTGTTGAGAAAATTCAGAAATATTTTTACGATTAATAATTAAATTATAAAATTAAGCCAAAAAATTTCGGTAAAATGTAAAATCTAATTTTATATTTTTCCAATTTTTTGCAGTATTTGGCATTGGCTCGCCAATTGGACGGTTATTCCCGTGTAACATTCCCGGAATGCCAATTTGAGGTTGTCAATTCGGAGGAGGATGGGCTGGCAGTTTTGGCCGTCGATTTCAATTCCGTTGTGCTGAAAGTTCAAAAGGATGAGACACAAAAGGTTGGTTGGCTTTGGCTTCTAATTTAATTTATTATTTAAAAAAAATAATTTTTATTTAAATTTATTATTTTTAAAAAATTTAATATTTAAAATTTATCACCTTAATAAATTATTTAAAATTAACTAAAATATGAATAAATTTTAAAAAATTTTATGCCTATTATTTTTCCCTGCAAAATTTCAGATGCGTCAAATCGTCCTAAAATGGTCAAATATTCTTGGCTATTCAATGTTGCCAGAAACGCACATTTTCCAACTGAAATTCACTCGGGCCGACTGCGAACGGGAATTGAATTTGATCTCCGTCTTTTCCGAATACATTTACGAGGTATTCAGCCGAATTGGGGCCGAAAGGAAGGCAAGGGCCATCGCCAAAAATTCACAACAAAATGGCCAAAATAGTGCCAATGAAGAGGAGAAGGAAAGGGAAGAACAAAATGGACAAAATAATGAGGAAAATTGATGATATTTTTATGCAATATTCGCTTGACATTATTTTCCCTCTCCCACTCGATTTTATTTTTATGCCAATATTTCACCAGAATTTATGGGAATTTTTATTTAGTAAAAATTTAAAAAATCTAACCAAATTTGTTCCAATAAAAATGGTGGAATATTGGTGCTTCTTCGACTACGCAAAATATATTAAAATTAATATCATCAACGCCACTTAAACCAAAAACAAATGAATCGCTCATTCACTCCATAATAAAATAAAATTGTGACCCAATCAAAGACATCCATTCATTTTTTCCACTCACAGAGAGATATTTGTATTTATTAAATTTCATTCTGCATTTTATTGTTTTTTCCATCCGTGTCCGATCACATCATTCATTAAAACAACTAATTTTTGATCCATTTTATTTAAATCTCATTCACAAATTCTTTGTTGTTTTTTCAAATGGACACAATCAATTCCCCACCAATTAATTTTAATCTATGCATCATATTTTCTGACAATTCACATTTACTTATTTTTGTATTGCTTTTCTACTTAATTGCGAGAATAAAATAAATTTAATACTTAAATTTGCACTTGGACAATTAATCAATTGAAATGTAATTTTTAAATTAAAAGCTTTTTAAAACACTTATTAGTTATTACTGCTAGAGAGTGAACAATGCCTTTAGGGCACATTGATCTCATCAGTAGATGATTAAGGAAAGGAAAAAAATACGGTAGCCACAGAGTGCCATCACCCATCACTCATCAAGCTAAAATTTGGGAAGGAAAATGCTTTTAGGGCACGTTGATAATTTTTAAAAATTTATGCAAAAAAAAAAATTCCCGAATTGTGATAAAAAAAAAACAAAAACGATGACTTTGATGAGGAGAAAAGATGGCATTGAAAAGAGAATAAAATAATTCAATTTGATTAAAACAAATTAAATAAAAAATACATTGTGTGTAAGTATTTAAAAATGCGAATATTCCGTTTCGATTTCTTTCAAATGAGATCGCCAAATAAAGGAGGGATAGGGATGGTCTATTGTCTATTCTAAAATAAACACAAATTTCGTTGTTTTTAAAAGTAAAATAATATTGTATTTTTAGTGCCCGTTTTTTCTATTTCCCATTGTTCTCATTCTTCCTTTGCCTTCTTATTTATTCCCATTTTGTGCCATTTCCAATCGTTGCGCATTTTCATCAACATTTTGTCCATTTTGGCCATCCCTCCTGTGCCAATCTTCTCCATCATTCCTTCCGCCACGTTCTTCCAGTTCCAACATGACCAAATCATCCTCTTCAATGCTGCCAATGGCCATTCTGCTGGTCAACAATGTTCGAGTGCCAATGCCACTTTCTTCCCTTCTTTCTGGCCCGTTCCTTTCAACCATTTCCGTCTCCTCAACTGTTATTTGGCCCATTCTTTGTTGTGATGGTGCCAAATTCTCCTCCTCTCTCTGTTGTTGTGGTCGGCCATTTTCCTCCATTCCTCCTTCCTCGGCCACCGATTGTTCCACGATTAATGTGGCTGGACGTAAAGCGGGCAATTTGGTGGCATCCTCATAGCTGGGCAACGGTGGCAACACTTCATTCCGGGAACGACGAACTTTAATGGAAAAAAAAGGGATGAGAATAAAAATTGGAATTTATTTGTTTTTAGTATTTTTTGTTATTCTATTGAATTAATTCGATTTATCTTTCAAAAACAATTATCCAACAAATTAGCAGCTTTTAAAATAGTTTAATTGAGCTTTAATTCTAAAAATGGGAATTAGTTGATTAATAAATGAGAGAATGAATGTATTCCGGAAAGAAAAAAACACATTTTGGCGAACATTTTCCTGAAAGAATTAAAAACATTTTAGCGAACATTTTACGGAAATAATTAAAAACATTTTGGCGAACATTTTCCGGAAAGAATTAAAAACATTTTGGCGAACATTTTCCGGAAAGAATTAAAAACATTTTGACGAACATTTTCCGGAAAGAATTAAAAACTTTTTGACGAACATTTTCAGGAAGGAATTAAAAACACATTTTGGCGAACATTTTCCGGAAAGAATTAAAAACATTTTGGCGAACATTTTCCGGAAAGAATTAAAAACATTTTGTCGAACATTTTCCGGAAAGAATTAAAAACATTTTGGCGAACATTTTTCGGAAAGAATTAAAAACATTTTGGCGAACATTTTCCGGAAAGAATTAAAACATTTTGGCGAACATTTTCCGGAAAGAAACAAAAACATTTTGGCGAACATTTTCCGGAAAGAAACCAAAACATTTTGGCGAACATTTTCCGGAAAGAATTAAAAACATTTTGGCGAACATTTTCCGGAAAGAATAAAAAACATTTTAGCGAACATTTTCCGGAAAGAAACAAAAACATTTTGGCGAACATTTTCCGGAAAGAAACAAAAACATTTTGGCGAACATTTTCCGGAAAGAAACAAAAACATTTTGGCAAACATTTTCCGGAAAGAATAAAAAACATTTTGGCGAACATTTTCCGGAAAGAAACAAAAACATTTTGGCGAACATTTTCCGGAAAGAAACAAAAACATTTTGGCAAACATTTTCCGGAAAGAATAAAAAACATTTTGGCGAACATTTTCCGGAAAGAAACAAAAACATTTTGGCGAACATTTTCCGGAAAGAATTAAAAACATTTTGGCGAACATTTTCCGCAATACCCCAACCTTTTTTTCATTAATCCAATAATAATTCCTCTTTTCTTTTATCTATTTTTATTTTTGTTTATGAATTCTAGCCACACCCTTACTTCATTTGGCTTAATTGCTAATGCTCGAATTTTCATTAATTTCATTCCTTATAAATCATTTGAATTCATAATTATATCCAAATTTATGATTACCCCGTTGTCCCGGCGGGGCATAGGGCGGTGGTCCGGCTTCTGCGCCGAAGAATGGGGCCAATGCTCGCACAAATGGCGGAAATGCCCGTCCGGCATTTGGGGCCGGTGTCTGATCGACGCCTCCACAAATCGGGAACAATTCAACGCGTCTGGCATGACCTGGGGCCAATGCTGCGGCCATCCCTGTATTCGTGCCAACGGTGGACATTGCCGCCGGTTGACCGCCTCCAATGCCGGAAGTGGGAAATGCACAAGCACCGAGCAAATCAGCACGTCGATTGCTCAAATATCGGGTTTGGACTTGCATTCGATGTTTCATCAACATATACATGGACAGGACTAGCTGAATTGAATGGGGGAATTGGTTGGGAGAAACTTGGGGGAATTAAATGTGATTTTCATAAATGTGGGAAAAATGCGACAAATTAGTTGAATTAATTCCCCCTATTAATTGAAGAGGAAAAAGCTGAATGGAATTTAATTGAATATTGCCCTCAAATGTTGTCAAATTAAATGTTAAATTGGTGGTTTTAAGCGGATTAAAAAGCCAAAAATAATCTTTTCACTGTTCTGTTTCCTTTATGTCTTTTGAAATTTTGGAATAAAACTGACCACCACAATCATAACCAATGAGAACACCGTGCCGGACACATCGCGCGAGAACATTTCATTGCCTTGCTGAAAATAACACCATTAAATCTATCAAAAAAGGTCTATTTTTGAACACTAATGACCTGTTCCGGCCCAAAACGTTGATGGAATCGGGAAGTGCCGGCCCCAACGAATGCATTCTCATGATCCCGCCCAAATTTCAGCTGTTGACTGCTACTCCGATTTGCATCAATTTCACAATGGAATCCCAAAAAATGTGGCGGACATTCGCAGCCAGACTCATCCGAAAGTGGATGGCCACCATTTAAGCAAATTGGCTGTCGGCATTCATCTCCACGGAAGAATGGCGAACAATTGCAATAATCACGGCCATCCGTACCTAAAATAAAGTTGATTTAAGCATTTTTGGAATAGTTTAAGGCCAAAGGAAAAAGGCAAGGGACATTTCTATAGTTTAAATTTCTGTGACATTTTTGTTTATATCTCAGCTAGGTGGTGACCAATTTTGGAAGGCGATATACCATTTTAAAGTCCTAAATGTTCTCTAAAAAGTGGCTTATACAATTTTTAAAAAGCTTTTTCGAAAATTTAAAGCACTTTAGAAAAAGCGACTTTTCATCAAACAATTCGAATTTATTACACTCAAAGACATGCAACTTTTTGTAAGAATGAAAGGCATAAAATTAAAATAGGCCACTTTGTAAAGATTACTTTTGGCTTTCAAATGATATATTTGCCTACCAATATTGGTTATCGCCTCGCTGTGATATGTGCCAAAAAAACCAAAGCAAATATTTATTAATCGGTAGTGATGATTTATTTTCCCTCATCAAATTAAACAAGGGAAATAATTTATTCTTTTTTTGATTTTTCCCTGAAGGAAGAGAAAGTTTGTTTTCCCTCCATTTTGAATACCGTATTCCTCTTTTCTTCTCATTTATTAATGGAAAGAAGGAAAGTAAATGATTGGTTAATGGTTTGCTTATCCTATTATTTTTGATCCATATCTCAGTTAGGCAATAACCAATCAGAGTAGGCGATATGTCATTTTAAAGCCCGAAGTGTCCTCTACAATTTTGCCTTTTTAAATTTTATGCCTTTCATCATCGAAAAATTTTTCATGTCTTTTAGTGTCATAAACCCAATTTATGGAAAAAAAGTCGTCTTCTTTGGAAAAAAAGGTAATTCTTTTATAAGCATTTTATGTTTTCAAAAATTAAATTAAGCCATTTTTTGGAGGACACTTTGAACTTTCAAATGATATATCGCTTTCTAAAATTGGTTATCGCCTCGCAGAGATATGGCCAAAAGAATGTACCAACTCCCAGGCACTGAAAGGCAGAATTGTGTTTTAATTTTTAATTCTCTTAAAAGAAGCCAAAAGTGGACAAATATAAGAAAAATATTCAAAGGCAGAAAAGTCCATAAAATTAAATAACCAAAATAAAAAAAGTGGCAAAATTTGAAAAGTCCAAAAGACTTCAAAAAAGTGGACATTAATTTATGGGAAAGTGGCAAAAGCACAAATGGAAAGTAGATCGAGTCCAAAAGAAGAAAAGTCCAAATGGAAAATATGTTTTGCCCACAATTTTAAACCATTCAAAACTCCAAAAATTATTCATATAAAGTCCAAAATAATAAAAAAAATTACCGCGCATTCGTCGCCCTCGATCGCACAATTTTTGGCATTGTTCACCGAAAAATGGCTCCAGGCAAAAGCATCTCCTTGGGTCAAGCAGCGAACGGAATCCATTGTTTTGGCAATTTGGCAAACGACGGCAGGATCTACAAAAATTGAATGGAAAAACTGTTTCTGAGTCGGGCCAACTTGACGCCGTTTATAACTCATTTAGGAGTGAACCAATTCTGATGATTTTTATTATGAAATTAAAGAGCAGACTTTGGCTATTCAATTAAATTTGGTTCAGAATTGATGGAGTTGTGTTCAAAAAAATCATTTTAAATAACTTACTATGGATTCAGCATAATTTTCATTGATTTTTTAGACAAAACTCCATCAATTCTGAACTAAATAAAATTAATTTCGTTGGACAACAAAGTCTGCGCTTGCTCTTTAATTTGATAACAAAAATCATCAAAATTGGTTCAATATTTGATGAGTTATAATAAACGGTGACTAGGGCCAAATTAGGCTGCCCTCAATTGTTTTTTGGACTTGCCTATCCAATGCATGTCCCATTCCCAATTCCGGGCATTTGCACACAACATGCGCGGCATAGGACAATTCAACAGAAACGCCGAATAATAAACTTGGTTGGGGCAAAAGGAATGAACCCTTGAATAGACGACAACCAGCCGGCTCCAACACACCGCCTTCTCCGTCACGATCCACAACGTAGGATACCTTTCGGAATAAATTATGAATAAATTTTGAATATATGAAGGAAAATTTTGCCTAATTTGAAGTTCATTTCCCCTGCATTAAATCCAAACATATTAACGGATATTCAAATGGAGGTAATAGTCAATGTTTCATTACCCGGGATATTTTTGTGACTATAATTCAACAAACAATAACCAATTTAGGAAGGTGATATATCATTTTAAAACCAAAAATGTCCTCTCTATAATTTGGCTGATTATAATTTTATGAATTTTACTATTGAAAAATGTTACAGATCTTTGAGTGTAATAGACTCGATTTTTGGAAAAAATGCCATTCTTCTATAAGGTAATTTAAGTTTTCAAAAGTAGAAAAGCCATTTTTCAAAGGACATTTAGGGCTTTCGAATGGCACATCGCCTTCCTAAATTGGTCATCGCCTCACTGAGATATGACCAAAAGTAAAGCCCATGTACTCAAATTTGATGGTCCGAATGGAGGAGTATGCCTAATTTCCTTTAGAATGCCAATTTTGATTAGATAAATTTTCAATAAAAGATCCTTAGCCTTATCCTAGACAAAAGTTGGAAGAATGGAACCCGAAAACCCCAGAAAATTTATTTTTACCGATTGGAATGTGAAGTTTCGGACCAATTCAGGATGGCTGAGTTGGGGCACTCCGCCCATGCAACAAACCAATTGGAATTTTTTGGCCAATGAGAATAGTTGCTGGGCTTGATGCTCTTGAAGCCTGGTGGCCAATGGAGATGAATGGGATAATTGTTGGAGGGGAGGTGGCGAGGAGGAGGTGGCCAAATCTGGAAAAAATTTAAACTTTTTTTTTTGGAATGAAATTTTTGAAAATTTTAAAAGTTAATTTTCTACCTTTTATGACCCAAAAAAGGGAAAATCTTTAAAAAAAAATTGAGGAATTTTGTTTTTGGCCATAATTTCTGTGGCTAATTCATCGAAGCTTAAAATTTGTGGCATAAAAATGTTCCCTAATGTTAAGGGAATTCAAAGGGTTTAAAATTCTTTACAAAATTATACCCTAAATTCAATGCTCTATTCCACTCTCTAATTGAAGTTTACCCTAAGGCAAGGGCCTCCGAAATTAGCCCATTGGCTTCTAATAGAGAATTTACGGTAATTGTGATTAGAGGGAATCATTTCTTTTCCTAAATTTTCCCATTTTTTTGCCAAAAAATTTCTCACCAGCTAAATGATCGCTGCCACTACCGTCTTTTGTAGATTGTCCCCCACCAATTCCCCCATCATTGTTCAAAATATCGCCTTCATCCTCATCATCGGCCAATGCCACCGACAAATTCAATAAAATTAGCAATAAAATGGAGGCCCGAAATATACGGCCAAATTTTAGTGAAAATTGAAGTGCCATCAATGTTTTTAACAGCCAAAAAATTATCTAATAAAAGGGGAAGTGGACTTAAATTGATATGCGAATATTTTAAGAGGTTAATTAGATTTTGGCACATTTTAATAGAATTTTGTGCTACTTAAATTTATGAATTAAATATTGGGGAAAAATTTGGTATCCAAAAATGGGAGATAATGGCAAATATCGAACTGCACAAAATGAATTGTTTTGGATGCCTACAAAAATATAATAAATTATTCGCACTTTATTATGGCCAATAATCGGTCAATATTCCTTCCCTTTCCCTTGGATATTCTCGTTTGGATTGGAGGATAGTCGCGCGGGTGAGAAAATGAAGGAGGCGAGGAGGATGACGCGCAATTGAGAGAATGGAAATTCGAGATGCAAGGCCAATTCCCCCGCTGGCGGTGGGCGACAAAAATTGAGAGGGGAACGAGGATTCCAACCAACAGAATTCGAGAAGGACGCGAAAATTTGTGGCCTAATGAAAAGGCGGCTGACTGCTGGATGAATGAATGAGGGGAAGGGAACGCATCCTTGCCTTCCTTCCTTCCAATATTTGTTGGCCACAAAATTGATTTTCTTCCCGCCGTGGGGAAGGCCAAGTCCCTCTGCCTCTTTTCATTGAGAAAGGCCAATTCTTCGGGCATGAATGAATGGAAAGGGTGAAAATTGCCAAAAATTGGAAACAAAAATTGAGGGATAGGTCAAAATGGCATAAAAAGGCAAAGTAACTTTTATCCTCTCAAATATTAAAAGCTTAAATATCAAATTTCATTTTTAAAAAGAACGTCAGCAAAAGTAGCAAATGCCTTTTTTGTTTTTGTTTTTATTGGCCCGGCAAAAAGTGGGTCACATGAGGAGGGCTTTGGCTTTTTGTTGATCGATAAAAAAAGATGGAAAATTGGGGCACAGATAAACAAAGCCATTTGGATGAATGGCCATCAAATGGGCCAAAAGCATTAAAAAAGGCGGAAAGGAATTATTTTATTTGATGGGAGAAATTGGCTAAAATGTTCGCCAAAATGTGTTTTTATTCTTTCCGGAAAATGTTCGCCAAAATGCTTTTAATTCTTTCCGGAAAATGTTCGCCAAAATGTTTTTGTTTCTTTCCGGAAAATGTTCGCCAAAATGTTTTTGTTTCTTTCCGGAAAATGTTCGCCAAAATGTTTTTAATTCTTTCCGGAAAATGTTCGCCAAAATGTTTTTAATTCTTTCCGGAAAATGTTCGCCAAAATGTTTTTGTTTCTTTCCGGAAAATGTTCGTCAAAATGTTTTTAATTCTTTCCGGAAAATGTTCGCCAAAATGTTTTTGTTTCTTTCCGGAAAATGTTCGCCAAAATGTTTTTAATTCTTTCCGGAAAATGTTCGCCAAAATGTTTTTAATTCTTTCCGGAAAATGTTCGCCAAAATGTTTTTAATTCTTTCCGGAAAATGTTCGCCAAAATGTTTTTGTTTCTTTCCGGAAAATGTTCGCCAAAATGTTTTTAATTCTTTCCGGAAAATGTTCGCCAAAATGTTTTTAATTCTTTCCGGAAAATGTTCGCCAAAATGTTTTTGTTTCTTTCCGGAAAATGTTCGCCAAAATGTGTTTTTACTCTTTCCGGAAAATGTTCGCCAAAATGTGTTTTTACTCTTTCCGGAAAATGTTCGCCAAAATGTGTTTTTACTCTTTCCGGAAAATGTGCCTAAACCGCACCATATTCCTTCTTTAAATTAAACCAATATTTTGTGCTAATTCTTATTTGGATTTTGAATTTTTTGGTCTGATAAAATGAGGGGAAATTTGGCTGGCACTTTCGGGAATGCCCTCTTCACATTTTGTGCCGTCCGTCAATGCATTTTGGAGAGGCATAAGTGCCATTATTAAAAGAGCCAATTTGGCCATGACTATTCAATATTTGTGAGGACAAATTCAGTCGCCTTTTTTCCATTATTCATAATAGAAATGCAATTTTATGTGTCCCCAATTGTTGGATGTGACCTCTTCCGGCGGGGAAAATGGATGAGCAAAGGCGGAAAGCGCAAAAAAAAGGAAACAAAGGAGAATTGGTCTAAACAATAAATCTTTCAGCTGTTGGATTGGGCCACATGCGGGGATTCTCCCTTTGGGGAATTCAAATGAAAAGGCAGATGGGAAATTGGATACTATTTTTCAAATGTTGCTTTGGATTTTTGGAGATGCGTGCCTGAAGGCTTTGATTTATATTATAATTAGAGAATGGAAGGTTATTTGGTCAATGAAATGAGGGATTAATGGGTTCAATTAAGAATTATTAATTTTCGGTAAAATATTTGCAAAAGTTTGGGACTATATTTAAATTTGGAAATTAGGCTTAAGATAAAATTTTAAATTTGGCCAAATAAAATAATTTAAAACAATCGGCTTAATCATCGTTTTTCGGCTCCTTCCAATCAAAAGATGTTATGTTTTCCCCCTAATAAATTGAAGCCATTTTCGGGCCAAAAATGTGTTTTTTTGTCAATTGGAAATGTGCGCACGCGCGCCTTCTTCCCTTTCCGCCGGATGGCCTTGCAACAAAAATTTCCCATCATTCCCAAAAATGTGTTCTCCCCTAAACATGTTTCCACCCCCCTTCCAATGGGCCAGTCCACCTTCTTTTCCCAATTTTGGAGAAGTCCTTGGGCGATGTGCGCGAAAATCGACGAAGGCGTAAGGAGGGGAGGAGAGGACCATTCCCCCGTCCGTTGAAACCAGTTTCTCCCACCTTCCAATTTCCCCATCCTTACACCTTTCCCTTCTCCTCTCCTCCATCTTCTTCTCATTTTCGTCCCAATTTGGATTGGGTTGGACCGGTCCCCAAATTGGCCGTCATCGGCCATTCCACCCCCAGAATTGGAATTGGAAGCCCAAAAGGGTGCTTGAATAATCATCGATATGGGTGGATTCAAGGGTGGATGGATGAATGGACCCACTTTGAATTGGATGGATGTTGGATCAATTGCTTTGTAATTTGGGCAATGAGGAAGGAAGGAAATTGTTGAGAAAAATGTGGAGGGGAAAAATTATGGACGCCTGGCCCAAAAGCTAATTATTTTTATTAATTTCATCGCTGTATATAAATTGGCATTTCCCCGTGGGAAATTGGATGGAACAGTGCAGACTGGCGCGGTGATGAGGGAATTTATTGTGCGCGGCTGGAAAATGAATCGTTGTAAACGAAAAATGAAATTGTTTTGATGTAATTTTCCAGGCCCTTCCTTTTTTCCTGCCTAAAATCAGCTGTCTGCCTCGTATCTCCGTGAACATCGAGCATTGAAAATGAGTAAAAATGCGCACTAAATGTCCATATTTATTGGAAAGTTTATTGGCTGGCTTGAGAGAAATTTGGTCGGAGCAGCCCAATTGGAAGCCGTTTAACTCATTAAAGATTGAACAATTTTGGCAGACTTTTGGCTATCAAATGAAATTAATTTTATTTAAATTGATTCAAAATTGATGAAATTATGACAAAAAAAAACCATTGCAAATTTCGCTAAATTAAAAGTAAAGGTCATTTACAGGGGTTTTTTGGATACAACTCCAATAATTCTGAATTTTCTTTAATTTTTTATCGAAATCATCAGGATTGGTTTAATCCTTGATGAGTTATTATAAACGGCGAGAGTTGAGGTATATCCTAAGTTGGCAACTATTAAATTAGCCCTCTAATCAATTAAACATTTGGACATTTTCATTTTGATTTGGAATTGGGTAGAACAAGCTACTGATTTGTGAATGAGTGAGTCCATTTAGCGAAGAATGTTTTTGTGAGTAATTCTTCGCGCACAACCACAATTATATTGTTGTTGTTGTTTTTTTTTTTTTGGGACGATGGAACATAATGATGAGGGGAATAATTGTACATCGGAGGAGGGAGGAATGCGCAAGGAATATATAATAATCGTCAGAGGAGGCCTATAGAATCAAGTCACATTTTGTTTTCTTCGCTTGCATAATTTATATGAATTATTGTGTTTTTTTTTATGGCTATCTTTGTTAGCACGAAATCGAAAGGTAATCATCATTTTTAGATCAGCCAATCCATTTTCCCAATAGATCGGTAAATTATTAAAGAGTCCAGAGAATGGCGACTCAACACTAATTGTCCAAAAAGAATTCTTTCGGTGGGAAAATGGCAATTTTACAAAAGTTAATTAAATTAAATAAGAATTTAGAATTAATAAATTTAAATTTAGTTTTAGACATTGATGGGACATGGGATTTAGTAATTTTGGCTAATAAAAGTTGAATCGTTTCATCTACTAGTATAAGAAATGCATGAGGGAAAGGGTATCTGCCAATTGGAATTTCTGATGCAGTTTTTGGCCTCATTTTCTAAGTTCAAAGGCCAAAAGGAGGCTAAAGCCAATGTGGCTTTCGATGATGCGTTCTCTGGGCTGATGGCTGACTGGGAGAGAAATGGAAATTCTAAGCATTAAGGCCAAAAGGAATCAGTCCTAAATTCTATGGGATTTGACGGCTGACTTATTAGAGAAAGGAAGTTCCAAGGCTTCTTCCGGGCGCGCCATTTTTTTGCCCAACCGCGTGTCACGAACGAATTCTTTCGTTGGACATCCAACAAATTTCTACTTTTATTAGTGTGTTCAGTGTTTTTTCTTTACGTGACCATCGAAATGAGGAAATCTAGGCCATTAAAGCTAGGCCATAATGCTTTGCTTAGCGGGGAAAAAGTATGGAATAATGGCAAAATGGCAGTCACATTCTGGCCTTTTCGCTGCAGGGAATAATCGATTTTTGTGCCCCGCTTCAATGACTTCTCAAATTGACTGGCACAAACTTTATAGCATTGAGGGGGCGGCATAAGAAAATGAATTCGGAGAGAAGGAGGTTTAGACTTTGACAGGGAAAATGGCCCCTAAAATTTGGTCAAAAAGAAAGATTTGGGCCAACAAAATGAAATTGAATTTGGCAGGACAAAAAGGCGGCACATTTTTGGAGGAGGAAAAATGCATTTGATGGATTTTTAGAAAGGAATCTACCGAAAGAAATCCATTTTTTGCCGTTGAATTTTGAATTCTGCCTCAAGCCAATTTTCCAATGGAATCATTTTATCGTTTTTTTTGATTCCATCTTTGAGAGAAGGGGATAATGAGAAATTAATATGCGACAAATGAGGTTATAAATAAATTCATTTTTGGAAAGAGATTATATGAGGGTGGGAAATTCACAACAATTCACTCAAAATAAATTCGCTTCTATAATTTTGAGTTCCAATTTCAAAAGAAAAAATTGGGCAGGTTCAATACGCAAAGAATTCGCACACTTCAAACAAAAAGGTTGGTGAAAATGAGGGCGAAAACTCCTTTCGCCGAAATGGAATGCTGCAATTTTGAATTGGCGATAGAATGGTTGGGGGAGGTGAAAATTATATTTAATTTTATATTATTCATTCATTCACAAAAAAATATAATGATGATATGTTCTTTCCATTCTTCATCTATGTTGTTTCGGCGAAATGGCCAATTTGGTATTCAGCCTTCGTCGTTGGCAACAAAGGGCGGAACCGAGCAAAATGGCGGTGAGCAAACTGATCAAATTCATTATGGCCAATGCTTTCACTGCCTTTTGGGAACGTTCCAATGCTTGGCGCAATTGTTGTTCGGCAATATTTTGCATATCTAGGAAATTGTGGCATTTTTATGTTATTTTAAATTGTTTAGTAAAAATTTTATCAGTTTTATCCGATTAATCTAATTAAAATTTGTTTTCACCTAATTTTTGGAAATGGAGGGAAAACAATCATCTTTTCCTCCACAGAGGCTATAAATGAGAAGAAAAGAGAAAATAAAATACGGAGAAGGGGAAGAATACGGTAGGCCTGGCGAACATTTTCCGGAAAGATAAAATACATTTTGTTTGGCGAACATTTTCCAGAAAGATAAAAAACATTTTGTTCGGCGAACATTTTCCGGAAAGATAAAAAACATTTTGTTCGGCGAACATTTTCCGGAAAGATAAAATACATTTTGTTCGGCGAACATTTTCCGGAAAGATAAAAAACATTTTGTTCGGCGAACATTTTCCGGAAAGATAAAAAACATTTTGTTCGGCGAACATTTTCCGGAAAGATAAAAAAACATTTTGTTCGGCGAACATTTTCCGGAAAGATAAAAAACATTTTGTTCGGCGAACATTTTCCGGAAAGATAAAAAACATTTTGTTCGGCGAACATTTTCCGGAAAGATAAAATACATTTTGTTTGGCGAACATTTTCCGGAAAGAAAAAACACATTTAGTTTGGCGAACATTTTCCGGAAAGAAAAAATACATTTTGTTTGGCGAACATTTTCCAGAAAGGAAAAACACATTTAATAATTTTTATTTCCCAAACCTTCTTTTCATTGATCCCTAAATTTTGCCCCCGAATCATCGGAATACAGAGAAAATTAAACCCCAAAAATTACCCCCTCTTATCCTTTATATTCCATTTTGAATTTGCACCTTCTGCTTCTGCATTTGTGTCCAATCGTAATGCCACCATCTCAATATGCGGTGGTGCCACCATTTGTTGCCGGCGGCTATCATCCTCATCATCCATTTTAACAATTTCATTCGACAAAGTGTCCCGTCTTCGGCGTCGCCTTCTATTGGATGCCAATGTGGTTCGTGTGCTGCATTTCGGTATCTATGAAGTAAAGTAGAATGAATATTTAAATGATATTTTGAGAGTTAATATTTGAATTTAAATCAGATTTTTCCCCATAAATTTGGCCCATTTATTTTCCCTTGACCAACGGTTGCTCGACGACATTCTGGATCACTTTTCAAACAGGCATAAAGAAGGCAATCGAAGAAAATCCTGGCTGAATGATTGAAACGAAATACACGGCTTTGGGCAATTGCATGGGAAAAATTGGCCGAATATTGAGGATGGGGCATTAGGGAAAGATCCGTAGAACATCTTTTCAGGATTTGAGTATTAAATGTGAATAAATTTAAATGGGTGGTTACCCTTTCTCATTGATAATTTGATGACGTCGATTGCGGCCATCATGCACAAAACAACGATAAACCTGTGAAAAAGTGATCATGATTCAACCAGGGCAAATAAATTTGAGTAGCTCCCAATTTGGCGCCGTTTATAATAACTCATCAAGAATTGAATCAATGTAGATGATTTTTGTATTAAATTAAAGAGCAGACTTTTGGCTATAAAATGAAATTAATTTTATTAAAATTGATTCAGAAATAATGGAGTTGTATCCAAAAAAAACACTTAGAAATTCGCTAATCCTACTAAGTCAAAGGCAAATGGTTTTCTGGACATAACTCTTACATTTTTGAACTAATTTAATTAAAATTAATTTTATTAGATAGCCAAAAGTCAGCTCTTTAATTTGCTAACAAAAATATCAAAATTGGTTTAATTTTGATGAGCTATTTTAAATTGCAATTAGATGGAGCATACATTTAGGGTCTAATCATGGGAATTCATTTTGGAACAAAATATAAATATATGATCCCTTTTGATTATCCACCCGATTTTCATAAAATTCACAATGTTGTGCCCATACCCACCTTCAATGCATATTCATCGCCGCATCGCCATCGATGGAAAACGCGATCGCCCAGCTGGACTCGATCCGCCTTTGGCCCATCCATTGAATTTGCGTGGATGCTGAAATGCACAAATCAAAATCCAATTAATATTTGGGTAAAAAAACCACCCACCTATATTTGCATTCGGGCTGTTTGCCTTGGCCCAGTCCTCCATTTTTGCCCAATTTATTTGTGGCCACATCCGATGGCTCTTCCACCAAAAATGTGCCGGACATCGCACTGAAAAACAAGAAAGTCAATGTCAATAATGCCTAAGGGCCTTTCCTATTCATCCTACTGTAGCCCCACTTTTTGTCTTAGCCCTGTCACCCAATCAATCAAATATTGCCCCAATCTGCCTTTTTAAACCCGTTCATTTTCCACCAATTTTTGTGACATTTGTTATCACATTTTCCCGCACAATAGATACCTAAAAATAAAAATTAAATGGTTCCCTCAAATTCCTCTCCCATTTTTTGGGCCAATTGAGCAGATGAGAGGCTTAAGTACCCCTGAGAAGACCTGGGGCGATAGACTAGGCCTATCTCGTCCCGAACAAACTTGCCTTATTAGGTTAGGACTAATAAAAATTGATATAAGTAAGGGAGTTCAATGAAATCAAATTCAAAATTGAACAATTCAAATAAAAGTCCATGAATCCACCTCAATTCCAGCACTCGGCCCACAGTTTGATTTCGATCGGCAAAATATTGGCAACGAACGTCGAAAATGCGTTGTTGTGGATGATCCATGGATAAGGTGGATGCCATTGTTTTATTCGATCCTCCACCTGCGGACAAATTACCATTCATGGCCAAAACCAATCGAATGGAATGCTCCAGCCCAACACGGGGCATTGTCTATATGGAAAAGGGGCATTTACTTATTAATTATTCCATTTTTTGGCATCAATTTTGCCCTAATTATAGTCCAAAAATTGGTGTTGCGGTAATTTGGGATGAGACATGAGAAATTGGGGATGGAATGATCTAGTGTAGGAGAAGATAAATAGCATTAATTGAGCGTAAAATTTGCGACAAAATAATATCAAAAACCATGGCCATTAGTGGATATTTCCAAAATTATGGCCAAAAAAACAGTCAGAAATGCAATTTTAATTAATCCAACAGTTTTTTGTCCACAACTTGGTGGCCAATACATTTTATATTATTTTGTAGCCAGTTTTATGCCCACTAAAATGCCATATAAATGTATCGAGCCACTTTATAACCTTTGACATTATACTGTTCCATCCCCAATTATCCTACACTAATAGGGACATATATTAAAAATCCATTCCATTTTTTGACATTAATTTTGGCCCAATTATAGTTCAAAAGAACATCAAATTGATAGGAAAATATTCTTTATTTCCCCTCCTCTTTTTGCTGACCATTCGTCGGGAATGTACGCCGCAGGGGAACCCAAATTAGAGTTGAATGTCCAGTCGAAGGAGTGGCGCATTTGGCGGGAATGGTTGCGAACAATTTGGCTGCACATTTCGATGCTTGTTCGCATAAAGCAAGGTGGCCCATTGAGGAGAGGGGTTGGGCAGAAGGAGGCCAATGGAATCCGGCGAACAGAGGGGAACGGGGCCTTGGATTGAAGTGAGCAAATGCCCAAAAGATTTTGGGGTTATTGTGGCCAAAATTCGAACAAAATTGCCGAAAAAGAGAAGTGGGAAAAGATAAACAATTTGAGGGAACATTGGTAGATTTGGGTTTATTTATTTGTGGGTGGATTGGTTTCAATAGAAAATGAATGGATGGAAAGGTTGCGAATGGATGAGGAAAGAGGTACATTTACATTCAGCAGAAGGGGAAAAATGACCAATTCAACAAAAAACCACTTTCATTCGATTCGAAGTTCGAACTCGAGAATGGAAATCGTCTAATCCAAAAATAGATTTATGTATTTGTCCCTCCTTCAAAATATCCCATCCAATGCGCAGCTCTCTCCTATATGGATGACCCTTGAACCTCTCCTTATTTTCAGCATGAAAAAATTTGGCATGGGGCATATTTGGTATGTGGCAATTTTCTAATTGAAAAGGCGATGAATTTATTG
Source organism: Pratylenchus scribneri (assembly GCA_030063045.1). Lineage (NCBI taxonomy): Eukaryota > Metazoa > Nematoda > Chromadorea > Rhabditida > Pratylenchidae > Pratylenchus > Pratylenchus scribneri. The sequence goes on from JAQSEB010000033.1 coordinate 2,083,048, forward strand.
GTCAAAAAATAATTTAATACTTATTTCTTATTTTATTCTTTATTTTAAATAAATTATAGCTGAAATGAGGTACTCCGTTACCGCCTTTCAAATATCTGGACCATTTCTTTTGGCCATAGCTCAACAAGGAAGCAACCAATTTAGGAAGGCGATATACCATTTGAAAGCCCAAGGTGTCCTTTATAAAGAGGCTTCCTAATTTTTTGAAAACTTAATACATCGTATAGAAAAAGGAGCTTTTCCCTCAAAAATTCGACTCTATACCTTCAAAGACGCGTAATTTGTTTTTAAACTTCTAAAACATAAAATCTAAATAGGCCTAATTTTATAGTGGGCTTTCAAATGATAATCCGCTTATTCGGATTGGTTACTGCCTCGCCGGACTATGGGCAAAAGAATGGTCTAATTTCCTCAAATTCTAACACAATTGGTTCGCATTTTTGGGCTAATTATTTACATGAATTTTGAAATTGAATGAAAAATAAATATAAAATAGAAAAATAAGCACAAAAAAATAAAATGAATTAATTAAAATGCCATCATAAATATTATTTCAATAATCATTTTCCTGCATTATTTTCCCTTTCCTTCATCAATCGCAAAGGACAAGACAGAGTGCCGGGCATCCACAACAAATCGCGTTCCCTCATCTCCAATTTGTGGCCAGTCCAAAAGAAATGGACACGTCCCACTCCGTCCAGCTCCAATTTCATCTTTTCCAACAAATTTCCATCATTTGCCGAAAGCACAAGGATTTGCCATTGGCCATGGCCGCATCGACGGGATTGGCAAGCACAAAATATTCCACTCTGCTGATTGGCCCCATCTAATTGGAGTTGGCCAGAATCGCCGCCCGGCGAGTGAATTTGAATTTGCAAGGAGGTTGTGGAGGAGCAAGTGGCCAGCGAAAATTCCAATTCAATCTGAAAATGAATGAGGGGAAATTGAATTTTTAAGAAGTACAAAAAGATTATGGTAGCTGAAAATTTAAATGGATTTATTTATGTCTGAATTTTGAATACTAACTAAATTTTGATGTAATTTGTCACTGACTGATGAATGAGAACCCCGGATTACTTAATGACATTGGCACTGAAAATATCCCCCAAAATATTTACCTGATTGGCCGGAGCAGGGCAAACAGCAATGGGCAGCATATTTTCCTTGGACATTTCGGCCTCCGTTAGCGAAGAAGAATTGGCCCCAAATGTGCAGTGATGCAAATTCAACGGTGGCTTGGAAGAGGAGGAAATTGATGCCGCCATCGACTGGAGGCCAAAGCCGAAGCCGCCAAAAGCGGATGGGGAACGGCGAAGCGAAGATTGGGCAGAATTTATTTGTCCCTTTCCTTTCATTGTCATTGTTGGCTGTTGATTGGGGCTAACGGCAACCATCGATGGACCGGCATTTGGCGGCATTTTTTGGTGTATTTGTTGCAAATTTCACAAATTTCAAAGAAATATTGAACTGATTTTTTTGAGTGATTTGTCTGTTGGAAAATTCATTTATAATTTGGAAAGATATGACAAAATAGGAAATTTCGATGGAGAATGTGGACAAAGAATCAAGGAAAGGTGGCCACTATCAAGAGATTAAAAACAATTAATAAAAACATTGAGGAGCTTTGGATTCAATATATTCGCTTTTGTGCAAATTAGTTTGCAAAAACATTTTAATCGAATAAAAATTTTGCAGCAGATTGATATCATTTTATTGGGGAGAGGGGGGGGGGGGGGGGAACTGCTCTGTTGGATGGGGAAATATTGGCCAACATTGCTGATTTAAATAGTCAACGGCGAACACCCATCGACATCGATGTTATCATTTCATTTTTCATTTGGTGGCCTTCATTCTCCATTCACAATTTGCTGGGACTTCCCTCAATTAATGGAGCAAATCATAAGAAGTGGCCAAGGGTTGGATGGATGGACTGATATGGAAAAGTGGTTGGAATGAGGCGGCTGGCAGTAAGGATTGGTAGGGTAAAAACCACAATTAAGATTTGTTCCCGTGAATTAGAAGATGACATTAATATGGAAGTAAAAAAGGAAAATGGAAGAGAAACGGACTGCAAAGAAATAAGAAAGTGGTTATTAATTAAATGGGAAAAATAATGGAAGAAAATGTGTATTCGTCCCAGCCATTCACGGGGAATAATATTGTCGCTAATGTTGGGTGGACTTTTGGCCACCCTCTTTTTATATGGAGAGGATGGAGGCAATTCACGTGTAAAAAGATTTGTGCGGAGTTTGGACAGGTGTGGTCGCCACCTTTTCCTTCCATTTTTCAATAAAACCACCACACAAAAAAAGGTCAACTGAATTGTACCGAAGGGTTTTGGATGGTTGTTTTTTTGCCAAACCAGCAGGAAGTTCATTGAGTTGGCGGCTGACTGATGGATCTGTCGCGACAAATGTCTGTGTTTATTTTCCCTTCAAATATCAAAAAAATATAATCGCCTTAGTCTGTCATCAAAAGGTCATTTTTTTAGAATAATGGCTAAGTCAATACAAAATTATTAATATGAAAATGAAAAAAAAAGGAAAGTTGAATTAGTTTGATTTAATGAGCATGAGAGAAGGAGATGGTATTCGGGAAATGAATTTTCGATTGTAAATGTATTTCCCTTTCCGGGAAATGTTCTCCAAAATGTGTTTTATTCTTTCCGGAAAATGTTGGCCAAAATGTGTTTTTATTCTTTCCGGAAAATGTTCGCCAAAATGTGTTTTTAATCTTTCTGGAAAATGTTCGCTAAAATGTGTTTTTTCCTTTCCGGAAAATGTTCGCCAAAATGTGTTTTTTCCTTTCCGGAAAATGTTCGCCAAAAAGTTTTTAATTCTTTCCGGAAAATGTTCGCCAAAATGTGTTTTTCCTTTCCGGAAAATGTTCGCCAAACAAAATGTTTTTAATTCTTTCCGGAAAATGTTCGCCAAAAAGTTTTTAATTCTTTCCGGAAAATGTTCGCCAAAATGTGTTTTTCCTTTCCGGAAAATGTTCGTCAAACAAAATATGTTTTTTCTTTCCGGAAAATGTTCGCCAAACAAAATGTTTTTGATTCTTTCCGGAAAATGTTCGCCAAAATATGTTTTTATTCTTTCCGGAAAATGTTCGCCAAAATGTGTTTTTTCTTTCCGGAAAATGTTCGCCTTTTTATTCTTTCCGGAAAATGTTCGCCAAACTAAATGTGTTTTTTCTTTCCGGAAAATGTTCGCCAAAATGTGTTTTTTCTTTCCGGAAAATGTTCGCCAAAATGTGTTTTTTTCTTTCCGGAAAATGTTCGCCAAACAAAATGTGTTTTTTCTTTCCGGAAAATGTTCGCCAAAATGTGTTTTTTCTTTCCGGAAAATGTTCGCCTTTTTATTCTTTCCGGAAAATGTTCGCCAAACTAAATGTGTTTTTTCTTTCCGGAAAATGTTCGCCAAAATGTGTTTTTTCTTTCCGGAAAATGTTCGCCAAAATGTGTTTTTTTCTTTCCGGAAAATGTTCGCCAAACAAAATGTGTTTTTCTTTCCAGAAAATGTTCGCCAAACAAAATGCGTTTTTTCTTTCCGGAAAATGTTCGCCGAACAAAATGTGTTTTTTCTTTCCGAAAAATGTTCGCCGAACAAAATTTGTTTTTTCTTTCCGGAAAATGTTCGCCAAACAAATGTGTTTTTTCTTTCCGGAAAATGTTCGCCGAACAAAATGTGTTTTTTTCTTCCCGGAAAATAATTTTCGATTGTAAATATACACTTTACTTTATGATTTTTGGAGCATAAATTAGCACAATTCATTTTAAGGCCCAATGAATGACTCTTTTATAATTTTCTAAACATCGCAAAACTCAAACGTATATTTATTCATTAATATAAGTGCAAATTTTGGATAAAATCCTTTCTAGCGTATTATTTATTTATGAACATATTTTAAAGAAGGGGGAAAGAGCTTCTTTTGATATAAAAAAATTAAAATGAAAATGAAAAGGGCAGTTTTTGGGGTTCATTCGATTTTAGCCATTCTCTGAGGCTCACTGGGATTGTTTTGAAAATTCTTCTTATTATTTAATGTCTTCTCCGCCTCCGATTTTTTCGTCGTCCTCGTTTTTTTGTTGGCTTTGCCCTTCGCATTTTGTGCCATTCAGAGAAGCCAACACTGTCAGGTGGGAAGGAATAGACCTGCGCAAAATGTGAATGAAGAGGAATTAAAAAACTCACTTCCATCACCCAATGCGGAAATGAATCCCTTGAGATCAATTTTCTCGGCGATTTTGCATACCTTAATAGAGAAGAAATATTTTGGACTATGGCTTCCAATTTTGTGTGAAAGAAATTGGCAAATTTTATGCCCAAACCCTCTAGTATAACCCTAATCCCATCCCAAATTTGGGTTGAAGGGGCCAAATTTTTGTTTGAAATAAATTCTCTCTTAATTTTCCTCATCATTGCACAATTTGCCTTTCGAAAATCCCCTATTTTCCCCCTCATATTTTGGCCTCATCAATATTGAATTGGCTAACCTGTCGCCGGGGAACTCCACGAACAAAGTCCATGCGCCTTTCCGGTTGACCTGCAAAATATTGCAAATTAAAATTATGTGAATTTTATTTGGGTTTTGGCCCTCATTTTTGATGCCATTTTTGCCCAATTTTAATCCATTTTCATGTGAGGAAATAATCTATCCTCATTAGAATTATAAGTGACAGATTTTGATTGTTCTTAATTAGCTATAATGAATGGCACTTTCCACACCAAATTGGCAAAACAAAACATTTGGGCTTTATAAAAAGGTATACTTATCATATCGGTTAATTGTATGCAGATTTTGATAAATGAGAAGAGAAGAGAATTGAATAATACTCCAAGCCATTTCAGGCTTGCCGTACCGTACTTTCTCCCTTCCTTTAATAATCAACGAGTGAGTGACCAATCAAAATGCCCTAAGGCATCTTCATCCAATCTTTCCTTCTGTACAGTAATCAATTAAAAAATTCATTATTCACGTATTTTAACATTAATAACTCATTCGTGGATGGACCGATTTTGATGATCTTGGTATGTTTTGATAGAGGGGAAAATGCTCTATTTAATTCTATAAAAATTGTTTTTAAATTTTTTAATACATGAGGAAAAAACCGAAGAATTTAGGAATCAAAAATATTAGACTATTTTCGGTCTGATGAAATCTTATGACACCAAAATGACTAATTTTAGGGAAGATTTGGATGTTTTAGACACGTTAAAAAATCTACTGGGCGCAGGCAACCCGATAAATACATCCAAAAATATTTTAACTATTTATTTTTTTAATTGCCTGATAATTATTTGTGAATATTTGCCCTGGCAAAACGTGAAAATCCACGGTGTTATCGACGCCAACAAGCCGAAAGAATTGAACATCCGAAACATTGTGGTTTCTGGGATAGAAAAATTATGAGTAAAAATGAATTTTGTGGCCTCACCGAATGGAAAGTGTTAGCCAATATCGCCTCGGTTTGTAGGTCCTATTCGGGTCACGATGCCAAAAATCATTGCCCACAACCAAATTGGCACAAATCCAACAACAAAAACAATGGAAAATTAACAAAATTTGGGGCCATTGATGAGGGGTTGGCCACCAACAGAAACGCATTTATTTGGCGGATATACGGGAGAAAGAAGGAACTGTGAAAATAATTTGGAAAGGGAATAATAAAATTGGAGGAAGGAATTTACCTAAGAATTAGGCCAAATGGCAGTAAAAATTCTGGCTCATTTGCATTGAAGCACGACTAAACGCTAAACACGTTGACATTGGTTTGAATATAATGGCACAAATTTGGCGATTGAGGAAGCGCAAAGTGTAATGAATTTGATGAGTTAAAAATTGACGAAAAAAGAAGGCGTTAATAATGAAGAAGATTTGGAAAGAACGTTGGTGAATTAATGATCTCTGAAAGAATTTTTTAAGCAATAAATTTGGCAATTGAATATAAATTAAGCATTAAAAATGTTGAATACGCAAATATTTGTTTTTTGGAATTGGGAGAATAACGATGAACTTTGGTCAAAAGGAAAATATGCTTTAAAAATGTGAACATTGGATAACCGATGAGAGGTAAAAGTGGAGGAAAATGGCAATTCCCTTCGAGGGAGAAGGGAGGGGGATTGCGCAGAATGAATGAATTTTAATGGGTTGGTTGGAAATGTAAAAGGGAAATATGCCATTAAAGATGAGGTAATGGCCATAAATGTGGAAAATGGCATGGAAAATTGGAGTGAAAAATTGACTCAAAAAGAATAGAAAATCATAAAAGGCATTAAAATGGTTGTAAAATTTGTTTTGATTAAACTTTGTGGTTTAACGGTGATTGAAATAAAAATGAAATTTGGGCTATTTTCTTCTTCACATTTTGAATGCGCAAATCGCGGGAATTTTAATGGGAAAATTTTTTGGGCAAAATGGTTGGAAAAGGAAGGGTCGTTTTTAGGCCATAAATGGTTAAAATGGAATTGGAAGGGCCCATAAAATTGGGACAACGAGTTGAAGATTAGAATTGGATGATGAGAAAAATGAAAATTGAAAGATGACAAAAATGATTGAACAGAATTTTGGCGCAGATGGCAAAAAGGGGAATTGATAGGCCACATTCACTGAAGTGGCTTACTGGGAAAGGTGGATTTTTTAATCTTGGCCAAGTCAAACTTGCCCAATTTTAGCAGGGGAAAATCCGTCATCGACCATTTGAATGAGGGCATTCATTGGGCGGGGGTCATCGACGTCAAGAAAATGAAAAGGAAGAATTGGGGGAAAGTGGCCCCAAAGGAGATTGCTAAAGGGGACGTGGTTTGAAAGGCAAAAATGGAATAAAGAATTCTTGGGAAAAAGTGGGTCAAGATGGAAAAAAAAATAAAGAATATGAAAAGCATGGAATCGGAAGAATTGTGGAGGAATTCTTTAGAGGAATCAAATTCAAAAGATGTTCGGCTTTTTCATCAACCATCCATTCAACAACCACCCTCTTAAACGGGCAAATTCAATTTTCTTTTTTTTTTTTTTTTGTTCTTCTCAAATGGGAGAATGGAGTATGCGAATGCACAAAATGGGAGGGAAGAATTCGATGGGATGCAAAGTGGATTTCAGGGAGAAAAGATGTGAACAACGAAAAAACAAACAAATAAACCACCTCCCATTGGGCCCATTCACTCCACAATCCACAGGAGAAGCCCCTTCCGAACATTCCCTCGACCGGGCGCTCCGGAGGGAATTGGCGAAAATGGGTCGGTGGTCGGCGGTTGAAACTGTTGGAGGCAAATGGAGGAGAATGGGGGGGAAGGAACGGGGACCATGAGAAATGTGGGAAATATTGGGCCAAGGAAATTTTTGGAAGCAAAAGGTGAATATGGAGGTGAAGCATTGGGGTTGGGGTGGGGAGAATCACTAGCTTTTCAAAGAAGGGCCGAAATGCTTCAGCAGGTGCCTCTTTTTAGCACATAAAAGAAAAGGAAGGACCGTCGAATTTGTTGACAGCACACACTTTGTGACACTTTTGGTGTCCCCGGTGATTCACAGAACGGTTGTAACCGTTTAGGTGGCGAAAAAAGTGAAAACTTTAAGCCATTAAATTGTTTTTGGTGATTCTTTCGGTCACTTTTTATGAATTGAAGGGGAAATGTGGCCTAAACCGAGTGCATCGCCGAAGGGAAATATTTTCAAAAAGAACGTGGAAAGAGTAAATGGGCGAATGGGGCATTGGAATGCGCGAATTCATTCACAGCTGGTGATTGTGGGAATCGAAATAAAATCAAGAGTCAAGACCTTGAAAAGGGAATGGATCGACCCGTCCTTCTCAATTAAAATGACTCACAAAGAGAGGGGCCAATCTTTTCATTTATTGATGCGATTTTCGCGCCTCCCTTATTCGGGTTCTTATGGAGGTTTAGTCGTCCAAATTATGGAATATTTTTAAAATTGCCATTCCAAAGTTGAGTACATTTTTCGCATCTAATTGGGTCCAAAGTTTATGAGGCCTTGCTGGGAAAATTTTATGCTTTTTAATTATTTATTTATCTCATTTGCCGTTCAAAACAAAAACAAAATAGCCATTGACTATGAGAGAAGGTTGGCCAGCTTTTAGAGGCCAAAAATGGAAAAATAATGATGACACCCTTTCATTCAATCGTCATTTCCAATTTTGGACGATACTCGCAAGTTGGCTTCCGCTCCAATTTTGACTGCTTTTGTTGCGCTATCCCCAAATGCCCCTCTTCCAATGCTTCTCTAGGCAACCTGCCTTTGTCCACGGCTGTTGGCTTTGGGCGACCGCGCAATTGATTGCGCGACGAATTGGGCCGCCATTTGCGCGGGGTAGGGGAAGGGGGAGATGGGCGTGGAATGGAATTAATAATCAGCAGAAACGGAGATTCGGAAAAAGGCAGGGGCCGCTAGCGAGAATAACGGGGTTGGGCGCACCACAAAAAAAATAAAAATGCGCACAAAGCGACGACCAATGAAACTGCTCATCAACAAAAAAAAAATGGGAGGGATGGGGGTGAAAACATAAACCGGTCCTTTTCTACTTTCACTTTTCTTATTCTCGTTCATCTCTCGGGACTCCCGAGTCACCCACCCCTCCGTGTACCAAATATCTTTTGGAATTGTGCAGATAAAATGGGCAGCGCAATGCGCAATAAGATGAGGGAGGATGTAAGCCGATATTCCTTCCGTGATCTTTCGGCTTTCTGCCGGAGTTCGTTTTATCCTCCTCAATGCCCTCCGTAGTCCGTACGTTCATCTTGTGCCCTTCAATTCAATGAAGCAAAGTGGCTTCTGCCATTTTAACACGTGAGAATGGAAATTTGAGAAGGCTTTCGGCTTAAAGCATCCATTCGTGTGCAGCTCCAAAAAGTGGATGGCAACATCAACATCGAAAAAGCAAACAATAATATTGGGGAATGGTTTATGGTGCCTAAGGCATAAATTGATGGGGATGGACGAAATGAATGAAGCCAGAGGCAATAAAGGGAATGAAAAATGGACATCAATTATCGAAAATGGGCTATTAAGCCAATTAATTATAATCTACTCTCATTTTCACAATCAAACCTAAACTAAAACATTAAAATGCAAAATACGATTCTGATTCTGGCACTTAAATGTGTAAATTTATGAATTCTCTTGGAAAATAAAAAAGTTGCATCCATGCGTGATTATAGCCTACTTTTTCATGCCTAAACATCAGCTCAGAGGTCAATTCTTTACCCAAATTATTTATGTCACACTCGACTCAAAATCCTCTATTTTAGATTATCGTCAAGATTTAATTAAGCACAATAATTTTATGCAATAATAATTAACAAAAAAAAGAAATATAAAATGGTGAAAAATAAAAACAATAAATGATGATGGATAAAAAATGTTTAGAAAAGTTGACTTCATCCTTCATTTGGTGTGCATCATCGGCGCCTTTGGAAATTGTCTGGCTCCTCTTCTCAAATGGAAATGGTTGGTATTATCGGCATACTGTTCTCTTTGTCCACAGTCTCGGTTGCTCGCTTGTAGAAATCCCGATGCTGCTGCATCCAATCGATAAACAAGGCATTCAGTGCATAATCCTGAAAATTAAAACGTTTAATTGGAAAATGATAATTAATAAGAATCACTAACCGTGCAATTGTAGAAACGATCCAGGTGTAGTTGAAATTGGGTCAATTTTTGTGTGTATTCCTTCTTCAGGGCCTGCTTGTTTTTTGTGTTCATCTGCGATCGCCAACAGCAGCAGTGCCTCCGCCTCATCCGTCCCAATTTGTCGTGTGCAACTTTCAGTGCGTGGGCCTCACGTTTCAATTGCCAGAATCCACCGTCCCGATGTTCGGACCAATGTCGAAGTTTGTCCACCATCCACAGCTTGTTGGCCCGGCTAAAATTCTGGAAAATAACAAATCTATTGTTCTCATATATCACCCAAAAAAACCAACCTTGTAATGTTTGCCCAATGTCAACATTTCGTCCGAAATTTCATCGAATTGTTTGGCTGCATCCGGCTCAATGTCACGAATATTGTCCGCATAGCTTGTCATCAGCTCGCCCAGTGCTACATGTGGATCTTCAACGGCTGCGATCTAAATTAAAAATTGATTATTTTATTGCAAAAATCCCAATTGAATGAACTGACCTTTGCCAAAAATTGCTCATAAAGTCGAAGAAATGCGAGTATTTCGTTCCTCAGTGCTGTGAGCTGATTGATTTGATTCTTGAGCTTCTCGTTGATGGGCTGCTCCGCTGCGTCCTTCTTTTTCCTGAACTTGCTAAACACCATTGAATTTGATATGCGTCCGCGCCTTTTTGATACTAAAAAATGGAGATTAGATTTTCAGTAAAGGGAGTGGAGAACTTACAACAGCAACCCGTTTTGGATAAATATGTAGATAGATTAAATAAAAATAAAGAAGTTTTGTGGCCTTGGAGATAAGAAAATCCTAAATTTTAAGGTCGTTTTTATTTTGCTGAGATGGCGCTGTGGCTTCTCGGCATTTTTTTGTACCGAAGCTACTCTAATCTCTAACCCAGGAGACAGTTACGGTTTTATAGTCACTGTACTCTAAATTCTTATCTTACTTATTGTCATAAAAGATTCAATATCTCTATACTCTACATCATCCATCACAACACTACACTTTAAAAAAATGTCTAATGTCTAACCAAATCAATGAAAATGTCTATAAAAATGAGAGTATAAAAACCTATAGGTATTTCTCACAATTCCATTCCCAATCCAACCAAATTTTCCCACCATCAAATAAATCAAAAGAAATTTCTTCAAAATGTATGAACAATTGGACACGCAGCCAACGCAACAGCAGCAGGATGACTACGAGATGATCGACCAAGCCAATTCCCTTTACGATGAACATGGAAGCAGTATGAGCAGTGGGACCGAGGCGGCAGATATCGCAGGTTGGTGAATTTTATCTTAATTAAATAATCATCTAATTTTCCCATTTATTCCAGAAGATGACATTGATGGAGATTATCCAACTCTACCGAAGCAGCCACGAACCATAATCAAGAAGAAGAAAAGTATTTGCTGGATCACAACATTCGGGCTGCTCTTCACAATATTCCTTGGATTGACAATTTTCTCGTTTATGGTGGCCTTCATTCCCGACTTGCTGGTGCCGCGCGAATACCCGTACTTCACTCTCTGATGGTCTGCGATGAAAACAACAAAATGAAAGATGCCGGCGAGAAGATAAAGAAGCAAACATGATGATTTTATTCAACTATATTGTATTTTGATGATTTTTCCAACTATTATGTATTTGATGATTTTGTCCAACTATATTGTATTTTCATAATGTCATTGTTATTCTTTTTTTCTATATGAATAAATTTTATTTTGTGAGCGATCGATTATTATCCTTTGTAAAAATATCAATCAATCCTATATATAATTTTAGAAGTGTATCTGGCTAGCAGAACATTCTAGAAGCTTGCTTTTGGAAAAATCGATAAAGGCAAGAGGGGGAAAAGGTTCACTGCAGTAAACATCTCTTTCGAAAATAAGCGCCACTCTGGCATAACAAAAGGGGAAAGAGAAAGTGAAAAATAGAAAATAGAATGTAGAGCGTCGGCGAAAATTGTGAAGGGAGATAATTTCAAACATTTCTACATAGACTAAATGACTTTTCATTTAGAAATAATTAGAAAGGATGGAAAGAAAGAATGGAAAGAAAGGATGGAAAGAAAGGGTCGAAAGAAAGGATGGAAAGAAAGGGTCGAAAGAAAGGGTCGAAAGAAAGGATGGAAAGAAAGGGTCGAAAGAAAGGGTCGAAAGAAAGGATGGAAATAAAGGGTCGAAAGAAAGGATGGAAAGAAAGGATGGAAATAAAGGGTCGAAAGAAAGGATGGAAAGAAAGGGTCGAAAGAAAGGGTCGAAAGAAAGGATGGAAATAAAGGGTCGAAAGAAAGGATGGAAAGAAAGGATGGAAATAAAGGGTCGAAAGAAAGGATGGAAAGTTGGGAAGAAAGGATGGAAAAGAGGAGAGGAAGAAAAGGCAAAAAGAAGTATGAAGGATGAGATAAAAAAGTTCTATAGTAAGTAAGAGGACTAGCCCTGGAGCCCGCCGAAGGCGGGCGACGGGGCTAGTATATATTTAAAGTTTAGGTTATTGATTATTGTTATCATTTAAGCTTTATTAACCTTAAAAACGAGAATTTCTGATGTTGTCATCAATTTTATCGGCCACACGCGGTAAAAACAATCCTCAACGTTCCCTGCGCACACAACGAGAAAAGTCTGCCATAGCTGTTGAGCTACGTGAACTTTTGACAAGACCCGGTGAAATTAGTCATTGGTTGGTTGGATCCTGCATCGATTCAATGGGCATGTTTTTATCCTTCCTTATATTTATTTTCAACAATTATTTAAAGAGCTCTTTGGCAATCGGCGTTTAACGGATTTCTTCAAAGACAATTTTGACGGCCATGCAATTATACAACGTTTTCATTTGTACAATAAGAGAGTGGAAAGTGATAAGGATCGAGTCCGAATGCATGGACAATGTTTGTACTTTATTTTTAATTACCGAAAAGCGACAAATTTTTAGATTACAATAACATCTATCTGGGCAAAAGAATATTTGGGCCTGCTCGGAAGCAAGTATTCACCTACACAATTGTGGGCGGAATGGAACGTCGATTCGAAATTGTGGACAACCAAGTAAATCACATCCAATTCACGCACGAATACTCGGACAAATTTGTTGAGAAGTGCAGAAATCCACGTGAGTTTTATAAACACTCAAATTTATTCATTTTTCCTACTTTTTTCAGGGATTAAATGCAAGGACGAAACACGCGTAATTCTTCACTCATCATCAACAAATGAAAAACATTCCACCGATTCATTCATCCATGCCAACTTTGTTCGGTCCAATTTGCTCTTCAACGACTTCATCATTACACAAGCACCAATGAATAATACAATCAGCGATTTTTGGAAGGTTTTTTGAATTAAAATTGTTGATTTATTTAATAATTTTGATAGATGGTTTGGCAAGAACGCGTTTGTTACATTTTCATGTTGATCAGTCGAAAAGACCCGAGGCGCTGTGCCAATTATTGGCCAAGAACGTACGATTTATTAAACGAAAATAATTTTAATTCGGTTAAATATTCAGCATTTCTTCAAAGCCACTCAAAGTTGCTGGGCTGACAATTTGGAACGAAGGCATTGAACCATTTGCCACGAGGGATCCATTCTTCAGGGTTACTAAACTTCGAGTGGTTGGCCCCGACAATACGGAGGTAATCCAATTGGGGAAAATGTCCAAAAATAAAACATTTTAAGATTCGAGTGGAACATTGGCAGGCGGACATGAACAATTCAGAGAATGTGGAAGCGCCACTCCGCCTACTGCGATTGGCCAGAAGTTGTACCACTCCAGTCATTGTACATGACCATTTGGGCATTAGTCGGGCCGCTTGTCTTGTCGCCATAGAATTGGCCATCTCACAATTGATTCGAGGGCCAATGTATAAAGTAACTAAAGCATCCAAAAATTTTAAGAATCTTCTAATTTTAGTACCCAGTCCAACAGTCTGTCCATTATCTGCGATATTTTCGACCATTTTCTGTGGAAACACCAATGCAATATATAGTAAATTTAATGTTCATTTCTCAGATTTAAACTCTTCAATTTAGTTCATTCATCGTGTTGTGCAACATTTCATCCGTCCATTTGTGGGTTTACCAAATGGATTTGGGCCGGATTATGTTCGCTGGTTGGATGAACGTTCCCAACGCCTTTTCGTTGATGATTTGAACAGTGAGGTAAATTTTATTTTATTTCCAAATCTTCAAATAACACAGAAATATTGTAGATTCCAGCATTTCGCCTACTTTCACCTAAAGTGGATCCAGATTTGTTGCCTTTGGTGCGTCGCCGTGAACGCCCGGAATTGAGACGTGAAATGCATTCGCATGTGGGCGAATTGCCGTTGCCAGCAGAAATGGAAGTGTACCCAGGGCAACAAGGAGGAGGAGGAGAAAATATTGAAAATCCACTGGAAACAATGCAACTGCCAAAACGATATCCCAGAGGAAAACGCTATTAATGGAAATGATGAAATGAAACAAACATTGCTAATAGACCTTGAATTACTAATATAGACTTTTATTTTCCACTTGTGCATTTATATTATTAACTATTTTCTTAATTGAATAAAATGTTTTTTTTTTTCATTTTATAGAACTTTTATTTGAGGAAGGTGACTACTTATTCTTTGGCATATAGAAAGTTGGATCGGTTCGTCAATTAATATGACATTGTTAGTGGCTTAGGAATGGAATGCAATATATTTGAGGGGACTAAAACATCCTATTAAATTGTCCAGCAAAAAATTGACAAAGTTTAACGGGGGATGGTGTGGTGAAATGTCATTCAAAGTTAAATCCAATTGGCTTTATATATTCATGAAAATTTTATCCGGTTCAAAAATATAATTGGTGCTCAAAAATAAATGATTGGAATGAAAACATTTTAAATAAAATGAGAGGATGATTGAATATTTTGAGGAGGTCACAAAACTGTTTAAATATGCTGAGAATGGATGGAGGATTGGATTGGAAATTCAACAAAATAATTGGCATTTTTTTGCCTTTCCATGCCTTTTCTTTACTTCTCATCCATTGCGGGCAATTGATGTCGACTCCACGTGGTATTTGTCATCGGCAATCTTAAAATTCATATTTTTAAATTATTTAATTAAATGCAAAAAAACCTCACATCAAAAAGGATCAGGCGGTCGAACAATTCGTCGAAGTATTTGCATTTCTTGATTGCATATTCCACCCAATCCTTCTCAGGGCAGCGTTCATAGACTTCGTCGAACACATTGCGCGGATACGCCTTCACTTCGATTGACAATGGTGACGGGACGTTGGCTTAGGCCGGCGGTGCAATGGCATTGGTCGGCGCAACTTGCTCCTGTTGCTGGCTCGAAATGTTGTTGTTGGCTTTGATCGGGGTGTTGCGGACCTTTTCCTGCCAATCACAAATGCCACGCTTCGCCGGAGGTTGATACACATTCTTCTTATTGTCGTTGTTCAAGGTGAATGCCTCGAAGGCCGGAGACTTTGATGATTTCGTTTCCCTGGAATTAATAAATTAGGAAATTAAGTAAATGTTTGATTTTACTTGATGATGTCATTGATCGAAATTTTCCCAGAATGAAGCATCTCCTGCACAAGTGATTCAACTTCTGTAAAAAATAAAGAATATTGATTCAAAAATAATTTAAAATAATTACTCTGAGTGACCAGCGCTTGTATGTACGCCTCAAATGCGTTCCTTCCCTAAAAACAAATAATTTACAATTTCAATATTCAAAAATACCACATTGGCATTGGCATCAACGCCGCAATCATTCACGAGAAGTGAGCTGGAGCCGGAAGAAGAAGAGTTGATTGGCGATTCATGGCGAGCAATTGGAGAAGACTACAGAAAATTAATAGATTAATATTATAAGACGTTTATTATTTACCTTCTTGCCGGTACCAGTGTTCACTGCCTGTCCATGATGATCATTGTCCGATGCGAATGGATTGATCGAAGATAATTTCGTTGGAGTTGGACGCGACGTCCTTCCAAATGTTGATTGATGATAACCATCCATTGCTAGTTTAATATCAAAAAAATTGCAAAAATAACTCTGAAAATTTGCCAATAAACTGACTTGTATAAAAAAATAACATTAAAAAGCAACTAAACTAAGTAATAAAATGAAGCAAGAGCAACTTGATTTAAAAATAAGAAAAAGAAGAATAGAATGGATGGAAATTTGTTTCTATGTCTCTATGTTATACATACTATTTCTCACCAAATCAATCGATAATCGATAGTACCGTAGTTTTAATTTACATTTTTTTTATTTTCGCTGAGACTGAGATTGGGAAATGGGATGAGCATTCACCCGTTGATAGTGATGTTGTTAAAATGCGAAGTGAGTAGTTATAAGCGATTTTTTATGCTTTCATTCATTAATCCCCCAAGCCCCCAACAACACACAATCAGCAAAAGATTCGACCATTGAAAGCCATGTAATGTACATTCATGTAGAACATTGCATTATAAAAAACGCATTTGTGTTCCAAAATGTTATTCCCATCCTATACCTTTTATAAAACTAGCGTTTCATCCACTTCCCCTTGTTGATTTACGAATTAGATATCTAACTTATATTGGGTAAACGGTGGTATTGAAATAGAAACAAGTAATATCTGGGTAAAACAGTAGTATTGAAATAGAAATAAGTAAAGATTGTTTTCGCTTCTGACTTTCCCATTATTAAGCCATTTTAACGGGAATAATTGTCAAGATAACTACGTAGAAATCATTCCACTGAAAAATTCATAAATCTATTGCTTGGTTAGATTTAGCTTCAGGTGGAAGAGGGTCTGATCTGATTGGATAGTGCATATACATAGGATTCACCCTATGCAAGAAGAGTTCATTGGTCAAGATACTGGTTAACATATAATTCCAACAATTGGACCCTCTTTATATGTATTTCGAAGTAGCTTTTAAAAATCATACATTCTCTCTGTTATTAAGTATATTAAACTTTCTCGATTAAATAATTTTAATTAAATTCTAAATATTTTTAGATAAGTAATTAAAAATCGATTTTTTTTAATTATGGCCGCTGTCAACGGAGTAATGAGCCAAGCTGATCGCGCAAAAGAGGTTTAATACATTTATAAATATAAAAATTATGGCTTTATGCCTTTGCCAGTAATTTATGTGGAGAGTAGAGGAAAAATCAAATTTATTTCTATTGCTGGATTGGGTTCTTTTTACAAATTTTTTTCTATGTCAAACTCTGTGTTTAGTACTAGACAGACATAGCATAGGTCTTCGTCTTCTACAATTTCATTTCCAAAGCATTAATAAAATTAATACCCAAATAACCGTTTAATAATTCGGAATAATGAAGAAACTCCCAAATGAATTACTGAATGAAATTGCTATCAATTTTGATTACATCAAATTTTCTAAGAATAAAGACATGCTGTTTGTTTCGGCAGCCTTTTCTTATTATTTAAAACAACACCTCATTCCAATTAGGATTAAAATTAGAAAAGAATCACAAAAAGTTAATATAAATTTGTGTTTTCAAATTATATTAAAAATTAAGAACGTCGACTCAATCACCGAAAAAATCAACAACAACCTTTTTAATGTGGCCAATGTCAACCACGAAATGAAGAAAGGAATCGACTTGGGGCGTCTCACGCCTGACCGTGTTCGCCGCATCAAAAATCTCTTCGACAAAACCGACTTCACCCGATGGTCGAATGGAGAGAAGGAAGCATTGCTGGACCTTTCACACAATTGGTTGCTGAATTACGGCATCAGAGCTGGAGTGGACATTTCACGTTTCTCCTACCTTATTCGAGACGACCAAAATCGCCGACGACAGGAGCGGCACATAAATTCGGTAATTTTATTTTAACAAAAGTGAATTGATGTAGTTAATTCAGGACAGAATTTTTCTGCACATCCGCCGATTCACATGAGCCAATCAGCCGATCGGGGAGTGGAAGATGACATTTGCTAAGAATAAATGATTGATCGCCTTCCATATTCCCTCCAATTTTTTGTTTGTTAAACTTGTTGAAATTATAAAATTTTGTTGCAATATTTTGTTTATACAACTTTTATTCCAAAACCAGAAAAATAGAATTACCGGATACATAAACTATTATAGTAGAGTAAATAAGCAGGTAACCGAGCCACATAACATTGGAAAATAGAATTTTGAACGATGCAAAAGAGAACTCTTGAGGGGTTTTAAATCATATTCGGCAATAACATCAAATCCATATGAGGGATCCTTTACATTTTCGATATTCTTTGAGGCCCTAATTTTTGCTTATTCTCGGATCGACTGTGGTCTGGTGCTGGTGTATATTTGTCTTAATCGACTCGATTGTCTTGTCGAGAGTAGATTGGCATCATATTCGAGCAGCAGAAGAGCAGATCACGAAATAAAAATGTATTATCTATTCTCCAGGATAATCTTCCAAACAATAAAGAAGAATAAGATCAAGATCATTCTATTTTTGTGTAGGTAGATATAGATATATTCTCTTTGAGTTTATTCTTTATTGTTTGGTTTTTTCTTTTATATCTGACAAAAATTCGAGCAATCGATGCTGAAGGAAATCCATTTAGGTAAATTTTCATGGAATGGAATTCAAACAAAAAAATCTCAAATATTTATTTGCTTTTCTTTTTTAAGAAATGCATTTTATTTTTATTTTATAATTTTTCATTGAATAAGTAAAATGCAACTTTTCGACGCGCCCTGGATTTCATATGAAGGTTTGTTGGATATTGGATTAGTTCTGTTTAAAAATTTAATAAAATAATCAATTTTTTAGGTGGCAGTATATTCTCGCTGGACCTTCATCCAAATGGTACAAAATTGGCCACCGCTGGACAGGATGCAGCTGGATCTGGTCTCCTCGTCATTGGGACCTTGGATTTTTGGCATTGAATTTAACTCCGGAATCCGGAACATCAGAGTGCAATCAAAATCCACTGGCCCGAATTCCACATTCAAGTAAAATTTTTGTTTTAATCAAATTTAAATTAATTTTTTAAACAGGCAGTGTCAACTGCGTTCGATGGTCACGTTTATCAGAGGGAAAGCGACTAGTCTGCGCCGGTGATGATCCAGTTCTATGCATCTATGAATGTACCGGCGTTTTTTCGAGTTTGGGCTCAATTGATCAACAACAAAGCAGCCAAAAAATGATCAACAGAAATGTAGAAAGCTATCGATGCACCCATAAATTGTATGATTAAAACTCCAAGACAAATTAAGTAATTATTTATTTTCAATAGATTTGGCCACACTTTGGATGTAATGCATGCAGACTTTTCGCCCGATGGAAAATATTTGGCCTCATGCTCACTCGACAATACAATGTATTTTTATTTTTATAATTAAAATTGTACTCAATTTTACTATTCCAGCATAATATGGAATGCACTCAAATTGCCTGAAAAAATCACAGTGTTGCGGGAATCAAGCGGTGGACATAGTCGTGGGGTCAAAGGCCTTTCATGGGACCCAGTGGGCCGCTTTTTGGCCACCCAATCTGAGGACAATTCCCTGCGAATTTGGCAAACCGATTCATGGAATTGTGTCCAAACATTCACCCAACCATTTGTGGACTCGGCCATCTCCACACTGTTCTATCGAATGGATTGGTCACCGGATGGATGCTTTTTGGTTGCCCCAGCCGCAATGAACAACGGCGGACCAACGGGCAAAATCATTGTCCGTCGCGATTGGTCCCATTCCCGGGATTTGGTTGGATTTCGGAAGGCGGTTTCATGTGTGGTAAATTCATTCAAAAAAATTTTTTTTAATTATTAAAATATGTTTTTTAGCGCTCCAATGCGAATTGTTTCCAACGAATAAACAGCTCGGGGACGCATTCTACCGTTTCTTGCTTCGCCGTTGGAAGCCGTGATCGCTCCATTTCCATTTGGTTAATCCCAAATTTTGGGCGGCCCCTTCTGGTCATTGAGAGATTGTTCAAGGACAGTGTGGTCGATTTATCATGGTTTTTTACTTGGAGAATATTTTTATTATTAAAAAGTGTTTTTAGGAGCAAATTGACATTGGCCGCTTGTTCCAGGGATGGCGTTGTAAAAATACTCAAATTTACGGACAATGAAATTGGGCATATGCTTTCCATCAATGAAACGGTATTTTCAATTTAATTATTTTCATTCATTTATTTCCATAAATTTACAGAGCCAAATTTTGGAACGTCTCTATGGCATTCGACCGCAATTTGGCTCAAATTTTTCGGTCAAAAAATCACACCCCGAGGGCCAAATTTCTTCCGATTTTGGTTTCACCTCAATTTGTGAGGCAATCGCCAAAAAGGCCGAACGAAGTGTGATCAATGAGGCTGAAATGTTTCGAATTGCTTTCCATCAAAATGGACCAAAGCAGCAAATTTCCAGTAAAATATTTGAGCAATTTGTGCGAAGAGCAAAGAAACAAAGGGTAAAAATTAATATTATTATCTTTTCGAATAAATTTAAATCTATTAAAGTTTGGCGAACATCGAATTTCCCTTGACAAACAACAATTGGCAGAGAGGGATGGACTTCATGGAGAAGAATTGCCCCAACAATTGGTCGATGAATATGGAATAAGGCAGCGGACGGAATTTCGATTCTACGAGCGGAGAGAGGAAGAAGAGGATGGCGCCATAAATGTGGAACAATTCTTCGAACTGCCCGAAAGGAAGCGATTACTTATTGTCCCAGTGAATAATGAAAAGGTGAGCAATTTTAATAAATTAATGAGCATTAAAATTGACTAATATTATCTAGATAAATGCCGTCGAAATAATCAACAATTACCCACAAAAATCCCATTCTGAACCAACAATCACACGGATTTCTGCCTACAAAAAGGGAGAAGACCGTCCAATTTGGAGCCATTTTTGCCATCGACTTGTTTCACTTGTTGCCGCAAACGAGTTTGTTTTTCAAAATTTTGATTGAAATATTTCATTTATTTAGAATTTGGACAATGGCTGCCACATTCGATGCACATTTGCTGGCCATTTCCACCCAAACCGGCCGCCTCCTCTTCGATATTTGCCTGGATGAGCCATTGGCCATTGTTCAACTCCAATCGGGCGACCCTACACTTTGCTTGACCATTGGACTGGGAGGCGGTTTGAGCGTTTGGGATTTGCCGAATCGAAGGAGGGCGATGCATTCTTCCATCAAACAGCTGATCAGCTATCCAAGTATATTATTATAAATTGGAAATAAATTTTTAAATAATTTCAACAAATTTAGATCAACAATTGATTTTGGCAACCGCCTTCCGAATGCCTCCAAAATTGGGCGAAAACGCAACAGCCAAAATAATGTTCAGCGATTCAAGCCAATTCATATATTCTCATCGATTGGATGGATGGTTCGCTTTAAATATTAAGTTAAGAATTAATTAAACTTTTTTAGGTTTAAATGTCACTCATTTCTTGATTTGCTCAATGCCAGCAATTTGCCCGCGAGTATCACTTCCATTATTATTCCCCAAAAATGAAATATTTATGCAACAATTCAGTGATCTCAAAAGGAAATACAAATTTTTTTTTGTCAAATTTTTTCCACAATAATGAAGCAATTATGATCCTCAATTTTCCATTATTCCCATTCATATCATCAGGCATATTTTTCATTGTTTTTTTACTCAGTTATTTTGGCTTTTGAATTTGGATAAATTTATGAAATTTTAATTTCTTCATCTAATTAATTGTTTAAATGCTTTAAATTAATATTTAATTCATTTATTTCACAAAATAAAATGTTTTTTAAGCAAAAATGACTTCAATTTCTCGACTATTCATTGCACTAAATCAAACAACCGGATGCACCACCAAATTCATCAATTCCACGTTTTATGCATCTTCTCGAATGGCTTCCACTTCATATCCACCACAACGACAACATTTTTCGCCACAAGATCAGGCAATTTTGCAGAGAGAAAATGAACGACGGGATCGAATTATTCGCATTTCGGATTCAATGAAATTATATTTAAAAACAGTGCAAGAGAATGCAGAATTGATGGAGGAGAAAAAGCAGGAATTTGAGCAAGGAAAACGACATTTGGCCAATATTATGGGTTTTAATCCGGAAACACTCACACAGGTTTTTGTGGAATTTATTGATTTTTAAAAATAGTAAAAGTTTACAATTAATTAAATTAAAAATTTCCGTTAAAAAATTTATTTGAACCATCATTAAAATAATAACGGCACATTTTTCAGCAACAAATTGACGATTCCATCAAATACCTGTTCCCCAGTGGCCTCTCCAAACTGAGCGCACGGCCAACGATGGTGTCGCCGGAGATTGGTTATCCACCGCGTGAACTAGATTTGGACGAGAATGGATGGCCCAATCACCACCTCTTCTGGACACTTCGTCCAAAATTTTACACACTTCTTTCGGTTTGTCATTTATTAAAATGTTCAAAATATATTTAATTCAACTTTATTGCAGAATATCAATAAACGAACGCACCAATTGATCAAAGAATATGATCGAAGGCAGTTGGCCTATCACCGGGGGAAAATGTCGGCGGAAGAGGCCAACCAAGGCCATCCAATGTCGACAGCATTGCTCAAAGAGTGGAAATACACGTGCGAGGGGGAACTAATCAACGATGATATGGTCGGTTGGAATTGGGAAGAGCAAATGGGAATGGAAAGTTAACATTAGTCCAATTGCGGTAGGGATATTTTCCTCAAAATACTCTATTTCATTTAGAAATTTACTTACAATGCATAAAATTAGCAATCAAGCCAGAAAAAATTAGTGTCCTCCGAGCGGATTCGAACCAGAGACCTTTTTGCAAAAACTAAACGTCCCCCCTCCAGGCTAAATAATATTTCGGGAGATTTAAAGAAATTCATTAATTTTAAATTTAATTCGATTAACAAAATTCATAAAATTAATTTTTGAACAGAAAGCCGCCATTGCTCTTGCCCTCGAATACATGGTAAATTTGAAATTTTTTTTTTTAAAAATATTTTGTTTTCTTAAGGCTCAATTGCCGAATGCCAGTTTGGAAGCAGATTTTTTTGCCAATTTTGGTTTGGATTCAAAAACTCTTGGCGGAGAAAATAGTCAAGAGGATGGTGGTTTCAAAAAACCAATGGTCTACCACGCCAGGCGATGGCGATGCGAAATTCCAAAGGTAAATAGAGCAAAAAATTATTTATAATAGCAAAAAATATTTTTTATACTTAAAAAATATTTCCAAAAATATTCAGGTCATTGTGAAGGGAAAAGTCAACATGGCCACAGGCACTTCCTTTGTGAAGGCATCCAAAGTGGAGACCATAGTTTCCACACCCGGAACTGGGAAATTGACCGTCGATGGGCATCATTACGATGAATTTCGGGATGTTCAGGCCAGGCAAGTTTTTTGGAATAATCAAATTAAAATGAATTTTCATTTAAAAATTAATTTTATTTGTTCAGAGAAATTCTGCTCTCCCCAATGGTTGTGTGCGGCCTCCTAGGCCAAGTCGACATAGAAGCCCGATTAGTGAGTGGACCGGGCGGAAAATCTGTGATTCCCCGTGCAGTCCGGCATGCAACCTCTCTTTGTCTGGCGGCCCTTTACCCGGAATGGGGTCAAAGATTGCGGCTAGCCGGCTTGTTGGATCCCGAAATGAGAAAACGTGAACGATCCAAGGCAAGTTGGGGGAATATCGAAAATTAGGATTGAACCCAAATTTAGATAATTTAACTGATTTTTATTTTGCAGATCAATCAGCCAGGAGCCAGAGCAAAATGGATTTGGAAGAAACGATAAAAATGGATTATCAATTTTCAAGTTCTCATTTATTAGATGATTTTTTGATTTATTAATAGTTTAATTGTTCAATTTTTATGCATAAATTAATTTTTTAAATGTTAAAGCCCAAATTCATAAGAAGATGGTCCATAAAATGGCCTCCAATTTATTTTTTTTTTTTTGCTTTTATGCATGATGGTATGGAGGCATTAGGTCCACTTGTGTTGTTTGGATTTGATGATGTGTTCCTTGGTAATGGGAGGGGCATTGGGTGAGGAGAGCGCAGTTTGACGATGGCTGAGTGAGAATTTAGTTAAGCATCCGCACACACCACACAAACATTCACTTCTTGCCCCCTCCTCAATTCAATAGCCACCCCATTTTCCATACAATTCCAATGGCTGCCATTTTACAATTTCCATCTTCCTCCTCCTCCTCTTTATGGTTCATCCCATATTTCTTCCTTCACCCTGGAATCACAATGTAGCGGGAAAACGCAGCGGGAAAACGCTCGGCGGGTTCCCGCAAAACCCGCTCTGTTCACAATGCAACACCGAATTTTAACCCGCAGAGGGAAAAAAAAATCGCCGCGTTTTCCCGCTAGAGGTGAAACTGTTCACATAGCAACACCGATTTTTAACCCGCGGAGGGAAAAAAAATCGCCGCGTTTTCCCGCTAAACCCGCCCTGTTCACAGTGGAAACTCGGCGTTACCCGCTGAGCGTTTTCCAGTTTGTGATGTTCACAATGGAAAATCGCTGGCTGAGCGTTTGCGGAATGAATGGTCCTTTTGAAGGTTCTTTCAATGAAAGAAATTTGAAAATTTTAAAAATTTTAAGAAAAATTTTAATAAACCAATTTCTGATACAGAAAAATTTCCTCTTTCCAATGATATAGAAATCAAATTTTTGTAAATGAAATTTTTTATGGAATATATTAGGTTCCGGGACAATGTTCCATAAAAAAATTCTAAAATTTAATTGAAATAAATAAAAAATTTAGTTATTCGATACAGAAAAATGGCCTCTTTTTATTCACAAATAAATTTTTTAAAAAATGCAAAAATTCAGGAAAATTTATATGATTTACATTTTTCATCTTCATAAATATTTTTTTCCCTATCAAAATAAATTAATTTTTATATCATTGTAAAGAGCAGAGTTTTTTACATAGGGTAGGATCGATTTGAAAATGTTCAAAAATTTTTAAATATTTTTAAAATATTTTTAAAAATGTCAACCCTAGTATTTTTGGGGGGAACCCGCTCGGCGGGTTGCGGGTAAAATCAAATAATTTGATTCGGCTGCGTTTTCCCGCTGCGGGAAAACGCCGCGGGAAAACGCTTCACTGTGAACAGGTGGGCGATTTTTGGCGATTGCGGGAACCCGCTGAGCGTTTTCCCGCTCTGATTTTCCCGCTGAGCTGTTCACAACAAAAAACCCGCCGAGCGTGTTGCGTTTTCCCGCATCGGGAACCCGCTGGAGACTGTTCACAACCAAAACCCGCTGGCGGGTTGCGTTTTCCCGCTGAGCGTTTTCCCGCTCCATTTTTCCCGCTTCATTGTGAAAACTCATTTTTCAACCCGCGGCGGGAAAAAGCTCCATTGTGATTCCAGGGTCATGGTCGTCCAAAAATCCCCAAAATTTGACCTTTTGAGGGTTGCTTTCTTCCGAACCGCTTCAATCAATTCAAAAATTTCCTTCCGAACCATTGCACAATTTAAAAATCAAATTCATTCAACCAATTTGACAGCCAACCGCCAAACCAAACAATTCCCAATGGAATGACCTAGCCTATCCAATGGCCATAGACCTACACATCCAATTTCCCTAAGCTACCCTCTCTCAACTAATCTCAATTTATTCATCCAATCCAACCACCGCCATTCAAAAGTCCATGCATGTACATTTATTTGCTACTTCGGGTTCCGTCCCCTAAATTCCTTCCTCCTCCTCCTCCCTTGAATATCGATTTGCGACGGGGCAAATGTGGGGTAAAATATTTGGAGGAGGTGAAAATGGACCTCTACGGATGGACGGACGGATGGATTCGCCAACCCCAACCTCCTCCTCGACTCTTTTTCCATCCACCGCCATTTCACAAATATAATTTGTATTCTCATTTCTCACAATGAGCACACACACACACACAAATATAAATTGTTGATGAGGCCATAGAGGAAGTGAGGAAGTGGCCTTTTTCCGTGGCCATTGAAGAAAAGTGCATTTTCTTCTCTTTGGCTTTATGGCCATTCTTTTTTTATGGCCATTTCATTTATTGACAAGATTAGAATTTCAGAGTGATTATTCTTCATTCAAATAATTAATTTCGGCCAATCAAAAATTCGCAGCTGAAATCCAGAAGAGAACAATTAGGCTCTTCTTCTGCTGACCGAAGCATGGAACCGAATAATAATATGTACCGGGTTGGAGGCAAGTTTTTTTATAAATTTGTTGAATTTGAACTTTTCCAATATAGATTATGTCTATTTTGAGACGCAGCCAGGAGCTCCTTATCAAATCCGCCGAATTGAGGAGTTGAACAAGGTTGGAGAACAAATTAAATTTTATTCATTGATTAAATTTTTAAAGAATCCATCATCATCACAGGGAGCCGTACAAGCAAAAGTCACTTGCTTCTTTCGCAGAAGAGATTTGCCGAATTCGCTGTTAAAAATTGCCGATCAAGCGGAGAGACAAAGTCAAATTGGTTCGTGAAAATTAATATTTTTTGAGACCATAAGAAACTAATCCATCCTTAATTATTAAACTGGTTTGGCTTAAGATTTCGACTTACTAATTGAGTTGAATTAAACCAAAACATGTACAAACATATTTTGACCACACATGCAAATTTTCTTTAAAATAACTTTGAGTAGAGTGAAGAAATAAAAATAATTAAAAATATATTTAATCAGTGTCAAAAGCGCGCAAAACTTTGATGGCAAGTAAGGAAGGCATTTCAATCAATTCGGGTGGAACGGTGATTGCGGCCACCACAAATGGGGAGGCGGGAGTACCAAAAGAGAATGGACTGGATGCGACTGGACCAACAAGTCGAAATTCTTCAACCGAACCAGATGGCACGAAAAAAGGTTTGGGGATTTGGGAAAACCTTGAATTTTTTAATTAAAAAATATAATTTGATAAAAAGTGATTCATTCCAAAATGTTCTCTTAAAAAGATAATATTTCAATACGACCTTAACTTGACTGATCAATAAGAAAAATTTTAATGACATCCATCAAATCTAAAAAACGAGTTTTTTTTTTGAAAAACCCTGAAATTTTTGAAAACCTTAAAATTTTTGAAAATCCTTTCCTTGAATTTTTTTTATGAATTAAACTAAATTATTTTAGAGAACACGGAAGACAACGATGAAGCCGGCTCATATGGCCACCATAGCCATAAAAGAAGCTACGGATTTGCCGGCCTCCCAACGGGAGCGCAAAAATTGGGTGCCGAACAGCTGCATGAATTGCGACAACGTGAATTGTTCCTGTCAAGAATTGTGGAGCTGTTGCCAGCCAACCAAATTCGGGGAAAATGCACGGTGGTCATCTTGAACGAGGTGGAAACATGCGATATGTATTTGGATGGAAAACATGAGGTTTGTTGTTTTTTTGTGGATTTTATGTGGTAAAAATTAGTTTTATGGTTTAGTTTTCTTGATAAAAATGGCAATATTTTGACTTAAAATTTATTGTACAATTTATAAAAATGCATAAAATGTGCATAAAACCAAGAAAAAAAATCAACTTCCTCCAATTGGGTTCGAACCCGAGACCTATTTTTGCAAAATTAAGATCCCAATCCTTAGGCCGAAAAATTTCAAAAAAATTTTTTCGTATAGAAATTTATTCTAGTATGACCAAAAATGCAAAAGGGTATTCAAGCAGAAAAATATTGTCCTCTGCTGAGCGGATTCGAACACATGACCTAATTTTTAACAAAGTTTAATTTTTACCATTTGCGCTAAAAATTTTTAAAAAGTTATTTAATAAATTTAAATATTTTTTAAAATTTTTATAGGATGCTTTCTTCTATTCCCTCGTCTACGATCCATCCAATCAAACGTTGTTGGCGGACAAAGGCCGAATTGAATTGGGCGAAAGGCATCAAGCAATCATTCCTGAATTGGTTGAGGACAAAAACAAAGAAAAAGCCGATGAAAAAGAAGGCAAAAAGGGCGAGGAGGAGAAAATGCAAATCGACGATGAACCGGTCAGCTCGACAACCCAACAAAAGGAAGAAGAAATGGAAGGAAAAAAGAAGGCCGGAGGAGGAGTTGAATGCACCGAACGAGAGAGTTTGGTCTACCATCCAAATCACAGCTTAAGCGATGCGGAAATTGATCAATTCTTGCTAATTGCACGGTTAGTTTTTGAATATTAATTTAAATAATAAAATTGAATTAATTTTTTAAAAATTCGGAGTAAAAAATAAATGTCAAAAATGATAAATAATTGAAAAATAAATATAATCAATATTTTTAAAGGGCGGTTGGCACATTTTCACGTGCTTTGGACACTTCTTCCTCAATAAAATTGCCAACATTGCATCAGACGGCGTCGGCCGCTTCCAGGGACATTACCCTACTTCATGCTATGGCATTGCTTCATCATGCCAATTATGATTTGGGACAGGTCAGCAATGGAAATGTTGGAAATATTATTTTTAAATTATTTAAATTAATTTAATAAAATTAATTAAATTAAATTTAAGGCCTCAAAATATTTGGTCCCCCTGGACGATAAGCAGAATTATTACCCGCTGGAAGCGGACAAACTCGCCGGCAATAATACTTCACTTGTTGGCGGCCCAATCCTTTGCCGGGACCAGCTGGAGGAATGGTCCGCCTCCGAATCCACACTGTTCGAGGATGCCATCGAAAAATATGGCAAAGATTTCCACGACATTCGGCACGATTGCGTAAGTAATTTTGGAGAAAATTAATTTTTCTTTGGTCGGGATACAAACATTTGACATTATTTTTAAAATATTTTTACAATCATAATTTTTTAAAATTTTTTTAAAATAATTTTACTTTTAAGTTACCGTGGAAATCGATGCGCGACATTGTGGAATATTATTACATGTGGAAGACGACCTCCCGTTATGCGGACCTGCAAAAGGCAAAACATGCTGAACAAGGTGCCCAAATAAATTATTAAATTTGTTTTAATTAAGGAAGGGGCCAATTTTTAGGTTCCAACAAATTGAAAAAAAAAAATGCTCAAAAACATTATTTTTATGTGCTTTTCTAATCAAATTAGACTCAAACAAAAAATAGGAAAAAAACTACCCAGCTCCTTTTAATTATCATTAAAAATTTCAAATTTCAGTGAACAAAGTGAACCAAGTGTATATTCCTCCACACAAAAAATTGGATAAGGATCCCAATTTGATTGGTACATCGGCGGTAGTGAGCAAAAGCAGTGGCGGCGGTCAAATTGGCTGTGAAAGTTGCGGCGCAAATCCAACGGATGCGGCGCCCACAATGCTTTGGTACTTTTGGGGACCGGCACAGCAATTTCCGTGAGTTCCGATTTTTCCATTTTCGTATTTAAATTATTCAGTGTTTGTGGCGAATGTTGGACAATTTGGAAGAAGCGGGGTGGACTGAAGAAACCGCATTCATTTGGTGAGCATTTTTGGATTATTTTTTTGAATATATTTTAAATGTTTTTTAGACACATTTGATTTGGAAAATGGCAACAACGATGGGCGCAGCGGTGGTCAAGGCGGAAATCGAATGGGCGCCAACGCAGCCGGCCGAAATGGACTGCCCCAACAAGTTTTGCCACGTGGAACGGCCGGCCAAATTTTGATTGGACAAAAGGGCCGAGTGGCATTTTTCCTCAATTCCCCACTGGAGACACGGGTGGCGCGAAGGTATTTTTAATGGAAAATTAATTAAAATATTCTCATATTTTTAGAATGGCTCCAAAAGCGGTGTTCAATGTGCGGAAGGCAGCTCGTGCCCCATTCCATGACATTGACCAGAAAGGTGTTCAGGACTTTTGTAAGTTTATTTGGGATTTTAATTCAATTTAAATTGACATTTTTGTGTAGATTTTGGTCGTCCCATCAATGATGTTTTACAAACGGCTCGTCAAGTGATGAAGAGGGGCATTTTGACGGAAGGCACAATCAAACATTTGTCAAAATTGCACAAAAAGAAGATGGCCGAAATGGCAGCTGAACAACAAAATGGTGGTGGCAAAAAGTGATGAAGAAACCAAAAATGAATGAATGGAAAGCAGCAAAATCTCGATTCCCACCCAAACCCAAATGCCCATAAATTCCAACCAAAAAGACCACCCCCTCCGCACATAAATCATAATTTATTTTTAATATTTTTTTGCACTTTTTCATCGTCGTCACTCTTCTTATATCCATTTTTATTCTTGTTTTTGAGCATCCCTTCCCTCCTCCTCCCCCTTAAATTATAATTTTTTCATTTTCTGAATCACATGAATTTGATATTTTTAGAGCATCTTTTTTCTCATTATTTTTGTCGTAATATTTTTTGCACAAATTAATAGGAGAAGAATGAAACATTGAATTGAATTTTTTTTGTTAATGCAATAAAAGTTGAAAAATTTGAATCGAAAATTATTCAGCTGGAAACGGCAAAAAATTAAACCTAAACCATTATCTATTGTACCTAAAATCCAAATTCAATAGGCAAATGATTTGTAGAAGATTTAATATTTATTCTCAATGAAAAAAATGAAAATTTGTGACAAAAATTGGAGAAAATTTTGTTAATGGAATGATTCAAAAATTGTGGAAGGCAAGAAAACGGGAAAATTTAATCTACAAATAAAAAATCATTATTAAATGTGGTTAATGCTTTCTTTGATTGATTTTGGTGATTGAAATTGAGTAGAGGAGCATTTGTGCGTTCATGGACATATTCGATTGTCACCTCGAGCCAAAAGAGATCTGTAAAAGTTGGGAAATAAATTGGATGGAACAAATTCCGCTGAACCTGTAGAATAAAGCGGCCAATGCAGCGCCAATAAATGGGCCAGCCCAATAGACAAAATGGAATGCCCAAATTGGATCGGTCAGACGAGTGCCAGGGCCCTGAAAAAATTTTTAAATTAAAA
Source organism: Pratylenchus scribneri (assembly GCA_030063045.1). Taxonomy (NCBI): domain Eukaryota; kingdom Metazoa; phylum Nematoda; class Chromadorea; order Rhabditida; family Pratylenchidae; genus Pratylenchus; species Pratylenchus scribneri. The sequence continues at coordinate 2,113,537 of JAQSEB010000033.1, forward strand.
TTTAATTTAATTCCTTCATTTTTGCCAAAGAAACTCACTTTTTGCATAAAAAATGTTGCCGCTAGGCAAGGACCAAATGAGCGGGCCGGATTCATGGAAGCGCCACTCAGTGTTGCTCTAAATAAAATTGGATTGAATTTAATTGGATTTGAATCAAACCCTCCAAAAATATCCAATGTAACTGTCATGCCAATGGCCAAAGGAGCCAATAAATTTGCGGAAGTGTCGGCCGCACAAGTCAGAACGGTTTGGACGAGGAAGGCCGTCAAGAAAATTTCAACAAGGAGTGCCTGGAATAAAAAAAAGTAATTATTTATTTATAAATTTTCACAATTAAAGAAAATGAATTGGGTGGAAATATATGAAATAAAAAATTATTAAATTTTCCTACTTTTATTTGGGTTTGAAAACCAATAAAGATTGAAATATAAAGAACCAACCTGATACCAAAGTTGATTGTTCGGCACAATGGTGGCACCGCCGGCAATCTAATAAGAAAATTAATTAATAAAACATAGAGGAATCTACCTGGTCATATTGGTTTTGGTTGGTCATAAACTGCAAAAGAAAATTTTTTAAATTATAAATGAAATCTCAAAAAATGACCCGAACGATGAGAGCGCCGCAGAATCCACCGGCAAGTTGGGCAATCCAATAGAATACTGTGATCAGGGGATTCATTTTGCCGGAGAGAGCGATGCCAAGGGAGACGGCTGGATTGAAATGGCCACCGCTGAAAAAAAATATATTGAAAGGAATATTCAATCTTTCACCTGTCATTTCTTATTTATGAACTTAATTCTACATAAAATTGTAATTTTAATTAAAAATATTCCGGAAGTATTGTAATTATATTCACCTGATATGTCCAAATGAGGCGATGAGCACAAAAATGGCAAGCCCGTGGGCAAATGCGGCATGGATGACGGAATTTGAATTCGGATTCGCATATAAGCCTGACAAAGAGCCAATCAAAATGAATAGAAGGGTGCCAACGAATTCAACACTCAATTTGCTTTAAAAAATATTGATTAAATGTGGAATAAAATATGAAAATGAACACCTGATTAATTTGTAGGGCTTTTCTCGGATGTGACTTTCCATTCCGCTGCTGATTGAAGTTCGCATGAAAGTCTGAAAATTTGTTGATAATGAATTTCGGGTAAAAATGGATTTGATGAGGGGGAAATCAAATTCACAATGGAAAATTCTATCAATGGGAGATAAATGGATGGAGGGGAATAAATAATAGTGGAACTGTGGAAAAGGCATTGAAATTGGTGAAAGTTTTTGTTAAAAGAGTCTTCGGGAAGGCCATTTTTCGCCATGGGGGTCCCTCACTCTTTGGTCCAGAGGCAAATTCGCCATAAAATATTTTTTTTGGATTTTCGGTTGCTATGGCCAAAAGAAAATGTTTACTTTCTTTTAAAGTGCTTTTAAAAATTTTGGTTAAATTGGGCTTTCATTCTCAAATGAATATTCATTTCAATTTAAAAAGGGATCTTTCGCCCTCTTGAGCTTCAGGAGCCAAAGAATATTTTAATAAAAGATTCCATTTAGAAAATCCATTATCCTTAAGAGGGTCGAGAGAAATCGAGACCCTGAATGAAAATGGAATGAGGCTCTTCAGCTCCTTCCTCATTTCACCCATCAATTCATTTTCCTTTTGTGGTTCTTTCAATCAAGGAATCGGCGCATCGCTCGCACCATTTATTTCCCTCAACCTAGTCCAAAAAAGGAGGCAGTTGTTTGTTTGGACAAACGAAAATAATGTTGATTAGAATTTATGTGGGTCCCAGTTCCGTGATTTTTTGTTGGCAAACAAAACCCTCGAGACCGATTGAACTTATTAAAAAAATTGGAGGTGAAAATTTGTGGGAAGAAACTGGAATTCTACTTCAAATGGCCATAGGCCAAAATTGGATAGAAAAGGTAACAAATTAGGATTTTCATTTAACCCATCATTTTATTCTCAAAAACCGTAAGTTTTTCTTCAATTGAACAATGGAAATGAAATGTAAATTTAAACCGTAACCGCACCTTTGTGAATGCCCCACTCCATGGATTTGGTTGATCATCGCTGCTCGCATCCGTCGCGTTGAATGTTTTATAGTTCATGCCAGCAGCAGTGTCGGTGGAATAATTTCGTTGAGGTGGATTTATCGCCGTTGGATGGCCAACAGGGATGACTGTATTTCCATTTGTGCCACTGCTGAATTTACGAAATGCTGGTGTCCCCATTGTAGACATAGACATCTAAGGAGATTGCCGCCGGATCCGGATGAATTGAATATTGCAGTTTTTGGTGTGAATGAAGAAGAATGAATTTCTGCCGTGATGAATGATGATTCGCCTTCCCGCTGTGCAATGTGAATTGGTGTGAATGTGAGGAGGAGCCAATTGAGGATGAATGAAGGGGATAGGAAAATCTCTGAAAAAGGATGGAAAAAGTGAAGAATTGTTTGGTCTGTTTCATTTTCTCCCCTATTTGATGCTTCTGCATCCACTCAATTCCCTTTCTTGATTATAAGTAGATTGTAAAAAAAGCTTTTTGTGTGAGCTGTATTATCCATAACTCTAAATTTTATGGGGATTTATGCGCCAAAAACAAACAAATACTTTTTGTTGTCTGTGACCATTTTTTGATGGATTTGGTTAGGTAAAAAAGGCTATATATAAAATTAAAAATTGAGTAAATTATCTAAAATACAGGTGATTTTTTGCTAATAAAATGGGAAATTAGATTGAATTGGAAAAATCATAGCTTTGTATTTTGCTTTATGCAAATTTTCGAAAAACCCAATTTATTTTTAACACCTGATTTGTTTTAATGGGATTAAAATACTATCAGAGGAAAATATTATGTTTTTGGGCTTCATTTTTCACTAAATTTATCGCATTTAACTGATAATGAATGATAATGAACCTGCATTTTGGTGAGAAGCACGGGAAATGGAATTTTTTATGATGATGGAGTAAAATCAAATGACAATTAAGGTTTGTTGATGGGCCAAATGACGGTTTGTGTGTGATACTTCCTTCCACGCCACTGATTTGGAATAGGGTTGCGCTCCCGAGGTTCGGGGGCGAGTTGGACGGGGGCGGGGGTGATCGGGGGTGGCACCTTCGGGGGCGGGGACGGGGGTGACCTTGACGGGGACCCCCGCGGGGATCCCCGCGGGGGCGGGGGTAGTGTAAATCTGTTATTTTTCACATAAAAAATTTTTTGAAGGAAAATTTTTGGGCGCCCTACCGTATAGCGAAAGTAAAATATAGGGATCATACGATATACCATTCGACTCCTCTCGTCGAGCTGAGTTCAATGGTACAAAAATTATGGTCCGGACTTTACGAGTTCTGATGTTACAGAATGATAAACAACTAAAAAACGCAAAAGTGAAGGGTCCCCCTATGGGTTGAAAATTTTCAAAAAAAATTTTCGGACATATTATAACTCATTCGACGCAGCTCGACGAGCTGATTACGAAAATGTTATTGGTTTCACATAAAATGCAAAAATAAAAAAGTTAGAGGCGCGCAAAGGAAATACGGATTGGAATTGCTCCGTTGGGCATTTCAGAGTGGACTCCTCCGTGTGCTCCGCCTCCGCGCGACCAGACGAACGTCCAGTTCCCGCGCTTCGGCTACGCACACTCCGGAGTCCACTCTTACATTCCTCATAGATTTGAGTTTCTCTCATCGAGACGCGTCGATTGAAGTATAATTTGACCGAAAAAATTCTTTCGACCCATAGGGGGACCAAGCACTTTTTCGATGTTCCTGAAATCATAACTTTTCAACGGGTAAAGTCCGGGCCATAATTTTGGTACCATTGAACTCAGCTCGACGAGAGGAGTCGGATGGTATATCGTATATCATATGACTCCTGAATTTTACTTTCTCTATAAGATAGAAATCCCAAATTTTTGTCCAAAAATTGCCGCGCAGCGAAAAATTTTAGTCAAATAGTAGACAGCGATAAATTTAAACAAAAAAAATTTAAAAAGCTTATAAAAATTTGCTCAAAATTTCCTTGACATTTCCCATTTTCCGGGAAAAAATCCAATAATATGGGGTGCATGTTCACCCCCGTACCCCCGCGGGGGTGGAGGTTCGGGGGGCGGGAGTGATCGGGGGTGGACCTTCGGGAGTGGGACGGGGGTGAAACTCAAACCCCCGCGGGGGCCCCCGTCGGGGGTGACCCCCGCGGGGACGGGAGCGCAACCCTAATTTGGAATGAGTGGAATTTGAATGGTAAATATAAAATAAAAGAAAGCATTATTTGGGCGGAAATCGGAAGTGAAAGGAGGAGGGAAAAAGAATAAGCATTAAGTTTAAATTAGTTTGGGTGGGGAATTATGGTTTGTGGGTGGCTTGTACGGGAAAAATGGTTCATTTTTTATTTTGATGTTTGATAAAATGAAATGAAGCAACTCAATAGTTTCAGGTTTTAGCATTCAGAGAGCGGTTCAGCTTCCCTTTCCATTGATTTTTTTAGATTATTGATTTTTATTTTAAAAGTTTGTCATTTTGTTTATTTTTAGTACGGTAATGAAAAAAAATAATATAGAGAAAAAAGTAAAAAGTTCTTAATGTGCGAAAGAAGCAGAATTTTTTGCATTACGAATTATTAAAAATTTTCATCTTATTAAAATGGAAAAAGAAGATGTTAAAAACATTGAGAAGATTGAAACGGCTGACACTTTTGAGAAATTGGTTTGCTATTTGATTAGATTTTTTTCTCAACAAATCCGCATAATTTTAAGAAAATAAACGTCGAATTATGCAGCGCATGTGAACGCATTGGTTGGAAAAAACCTATGCCAATTCAACAAAAGATCATTCCATTAGCACTTGCTGGTAAAGATGTGATTGGGTTAGCCGAGACTGGGTATTTATTATTTAATTATGTCTTAAGATTTACTAAACTAAATTTATTAAGCTCTGGCAAAACTGGTGCTTTCGCTTTGCCCATCCTCCAAGCATTGTTGGAAAATCCTCAACGAATTTTTGCGGTTATTCTGGCCCCAACACGCGAACTGGCCTTCCAAATTTCCGAACAATTTGAAGCACTTGGCGCCACAATTGGCCTTCAAGTTTGTACAATTGTTGGCGGCATTGACATGTCCACTCAAACATTGTCTCTTTCCAAACGGCCACATATCATTGTTGGTTAGTACTGAATGAATTTGTTTAACATAATTAAGTTTTAATTTTTTAGCAACGCCTGGTCGTCTTGTCGATCATCTGGAAAACACCAAAGGCTTCGATCTTCGCCCGGTCAAATATTTGGTCATGGACGAGGCCGACCGAATTTTGAACATGGATTTTGAAGTGGAATTGGACAAAATTTTGAAAGTTATTCCAAAAACCAGGAAAACTTATTTGTTTTCTGCGACAATGACTCAAAAGGTTGGACAATGAGAATAAATAAAAATAAAAATGTTAAGGTTTCCAAACTGGAAAGAGCTCATTTGAAGAATCCGGCCCGCGTTGAATTGTCTTCAAAATATCAAACCGTGAGCACCCTCATCCAAAACATGCTATTCATCCCGTTCAAATATAAGGTTTATTTATCAATTTTATTCACAATATTCAATATTTTTAAGGAAGCCTATTTGGTCTATGTTCTCAATGAGAAGGCGGGGAACACCGCAATCGTTTTCGTGGGCACTTGTGCCAGCGCCGTTAAATTGGCTTTGATGCTCCGACATTTGGGTTTTGGCGCCATCGCCCTTCATGGTCAAATGTCACAACCGAAACGGCTGGGCGCACTGAACAAATTCAAAAAGAAGGATCGACCCATTTTGGTCTGCACGGATGTCGCTTCCAGAGGTAATTTTTTTGTGATTATCCATTTTAAATGTTGAATAAGGATTGGACATTCCACATGTGGACATGGTCTTGAATTATGATGTTCCGGCTCATTCCAAGGATTATGTGCATCGTGTTGGACGAACGGCGAGGGCTGGAAAGGTTGTTGACTATTTGAATATTAAAAATAAGGAAAATCAGAAAAGGAAATAATTTATCAATTAAATTAAATATTTTTCAGTCCGGCGTAGCACTGACCATGATTACCCAATACGATGTGGAAATCTACCAAAAAGTTGAAAATTCCCTTGGCAAAAAATTGGACCCAATGGAAGTGAACCATGAGGAGGTGATGGAATTGGTGGAACGCGTTTCGGAGGCGGGCCGAATGGCAGCAAATGTAAAAAATTGAAAATAAATTCACAATTATTCGGCACAAATTTCAGCGCTACAAAGAAATGGTGGATGGCGCAAAGGGCGGTGGGCGTAGAAGGAAATTGTTGGGCGAAAATGAGGACGAAGACTTGGAACCGGCCAGAAAACACCAAAAAGCCAGTTTGCAACAGCACAATAAGATGAGGCGAAAGAAATAAAATTTAAGACAATATTTTTATTATTTTTCACTGTTTTTTTGAATAAATTTGTTCCATTTTTAGCCACAAATTGATTTTAAATCATTGATTTTTGAATTAAATACCTTTTAATTATTTTATTTTTAATTTAATCTAAGAAAATTAAGAAAAAATGGTAAAAGAAACAATGGCACAAAAATCCTCAATTCTTCCCGCATCGTTGCTGGCCACATTCAAGGACAGTCAATTCTTGATGCCGGCAATGGTCACAATCATCGTTTTGCTGGTCACTTCGCTGCTGTTTTTTGTCTACCGTCGACTTCTCCAAACCAAAGCGGACACAATTCTGTTCGTCGGATTGGCTGGCTCTGGCAAATCAACAATTTTCGCAAAACTCATTAATCCAAGTTTGTTTGGGAGGGGAAGTTAATTTTTTAATTTGTTTATATAATTCGAAATTGAATTAATTATTAAAAGAGCTGGTTTTGTAGTCCAAAAATAGATTTCATGAAAATTAAAATATGTGATTTTTGGTTTTTGATCCTTTTTTCTAACGAAATTTTCCCTAAAAAATACCATAAATCAGAACAAAATCCTTAAAATTGAGTGTAAAAAAGAATTGTAAAAATTCGCATTGACTAAAGCATTTATGAGGATTTTTCGGAAGGAAAAGAATGCAAAATGCATCCTCCAAGGAAGAAAAACAGAAATATTTTTGAATAATTCTTTTAAATATTTAATTTTTTGCAGGCAACCGCTGGATGTCCTACACATCGGTGAAGGAGAACAAATTCGATGAATTCGTCATTGGTAAAGGCAAACCCTACATTCTGTTGGATTATCCCGGATTGGACACATTTCGCAAAATTCTCTTCCAAAAATGGTTGGATCAGGTTTTTTCAAATTATTTAATTAATTTTATTAATTTTGGATTTTAAGGAACGCAAACGAATAAAATGCATCATTTTCACGGTGGACAGTGCCACATTCAGTAAAAAGGTTGGTGCCAAAAATGAATTAAAATGGTAAAAATTCTCAAAAATTTTTTAGTCCAATTTTTTTTAAAAATAAAATAAAACTTAAAAAATTTAATTTAAAAATGATTCAAAAAAATTTTAATTCAAAATTTTAAAGGATGTTGCCGAATTCCTCTACGACATTTTGTACGAACTGAAGACTGGGTCGGGCGCCCGTGTCCCAGTGCTGGTCGCATGCAACAAACAGGACATTGGCCATGCCAAATCCGGCGAACTCATCCAACGAAGCATTGAACAGGAATTTGGAATGATTAATATTTCCCGGGAGGCGGCCCTCTCCTCCACCGATGGACAGGACCAAAAACGGCTGCTCACCAAGACGGGCGCTGATTTCAAATGGGCGGATTTGAAGAAGGGCGGTGTCCGATGCCCAACCGTGGAATTTGTTGAATGCTCGGCGGAAGAAGGCAACAACAACAACGATTATTCACTTCGCCCCGTCCGTGAATGGATTGAGGCAGTTTGTTGAGAGGGATGAATGGAAATATTATCAATTTTAACATTCGGATTCATTCATTTTTCATTGCCAAGTATTTCAATATATTTATTTATAAATATTTATGCATAAATTTGTTTTCTTCTAAATTACATTTTATTTTAATTCTCATTGAAATTTTGTTTAATATTTTTTTGTACCCAAAATGAACAATTTTATTATTAAAATAAAGAATGGCAGTATTCGGCTTCCATTTGGTGCTAACTTTGGTCGCTGCCACAATTTTCAGTAAATTGTCTGTCCGCTTTTCATTCTGTGATTTTTTCATCTTCAAAGGGTAAATATCAAAATAATATTTTTAAAATATTAATATTAAATATTTCAGCCTTTATTATTATTTGTTGGAAGGTTCATTGATTCCCAAATTCAATAACAATAAAATTGTTGGCCCAGATGGTCAACAATTGAAGCGAAAAAAACGAAATAGGTAAATTTAAAAATATATTAAAAATTCATTTAATTTTTAAGAATTCAAAAAGACTTGGATGAAGGTGAAGATCGACTATTCCGTTTGCCATTGACTTCCGCAGCGTTGGAAGGCATTCCTTACATCGATTCACTGGTTTGGGCCGTCAATTACAGTTGCTTTGCCCTTTTGGTATATGCCATCAGTGATATTTTCAATTGGATATTTCCGCAGAATAGAGGTCAGATTTAATTTAAATTGGTAAATTCCGGTAACATTATCGCATTTCGGGCAGGGTTTTTAGCTCAAACTCCCTATTTTGGATATAAATGAGCTTTAAAATGAATAAAAATGCATAAAAGTAAAAAACAATCCCGAAAAAAATAACTTCCTCTGAGAAGGTTTGAACCCGAGACCTAAATTTTTCAAATGTAAATGAAAGCTTCTCCACTGAGCTAAATTCATTTTTTTTTTTGAATTCACTTTCAAAATTGTAGTTAAATAATTTTGAGTAGAATTCCGACCATTATCATCCAAAAATATCATAATTTTCCAGATTTGAACACATCGATGATTTGGCTGATTTGTTCGCTGATTTTGCAAGCCCATATCCTACTGCGCATTGCCATGGAGAAGGCCACTGCCCCGGAGCTGTTCCCTGAACGGAACACGCTGATTTGCGCTGTTGGCCTCTTCTTCTTGGGCTCAATGGTGTTGAATGCATTTTCCGATCGATTCTTTGACTTGGACTTTGTTGGAGGTAAAAAATTGAGCTCAAATTTATTTAATAGAATTTTCCTCAAAAAGGTTACACCACATTTGTGGACCGACTAAACGAATTTGTGCATCAACACGGTTTCAAACCACTGTTCAGCGAAAGTGCCCGTTCCCCAATGCCATTCATGGTCTGCCTTTCCCTTCTATATTCCATCATTGGCGCATCAATGTTCTTCCCTATTTTGCAATCCACTTCCCTTCAAATGGACATTTTGGAGGCCGGCGAATGTTCAATGACAAAAAAGTACCCAAAAAATATTTTATATTTTTTCAAATTTTTATTTAAGATTATTGCTTCATATTTCATTTTTTACACCGGCCGCTGCTCTGCTCCTCTTCTTGAGGCCAATGGTCGAACAAATTTTGGGAGGTGGCCTGTAAGTTAATTATTCAAATTGATTTAAATTTTTAAGTATTTTCAGCATTAACCATGAACAACTTCGAACCATTCGGATTCTACTGGTTATTTTAATGGCATGGTTGAGAGTGGCAACCGCCAAAATTTGCATTCAAACATTTTTGGATCAACCAAAGAAACGATTGTTGGAATATCGACAAAGGGAATTGAGGGCGGAGGAAAAGCAAAGAAAGGTTCACAGAAAATCCATTTTCAATTTTAAAATTGCAATTTAGGTTGCAAATTTCGCCTCCTACACGGCCATTACCACTTTGCAATTTTATTTGCCGACGGCAATTTGCCTTTGCGTGGGACTCATTCTCAAACATTTTGGTAATTCAATAAAATTTTTCCCAGAAATTAATTTTTATTTAAGGCAATATCTCTTTTTGGTCATTGTTCACTGGTTTGCCGCCACCCGCCGAAATGTCCAACTCGAGGGAAGAAATCACCAAAATTCTGTTGGCCCAAGAAATACAAGGACCTTTGTGGACATTGACACTAGTCACTTTTCTATCCATTCAATTAATAGTCAGCCTAATTGGCCTAATCGGTCAAAGGGCATTCCTTTAGTACCCGCCAATATTTTCTCATTTGTACCGAAATACCCTCCAATATTTTCTCATTATTATTTGCTCAATTCTATTTTCCACTTAATTCTCAATGTCATAATTTATTGAATAAATTGAATTTGTATTTTCTCGAATTTATGCCCAAGCGAGGTTTTTTATATGTGATGGTGAATGAATTTAGCTGAAATAACAATAAAAAATAAACATTGTTTTGTTGGATGTGATCGAGCAGAAAATTATATAAAGAAAAAGTGCTGTTTTTAAGGTGGGGGATGATGGATGGATGATGTTATAAAAGAGGGAGGATCAAATTAAATCAAAACCAAGAAGGGGTGGAGGATGTGCAAAAAATATGCGATCAAATTTATTTAGTCTTCTTTTTGTTGTGTTGTTGGGGATTGGTCAAGTGGTGGCACTTCCTTCCATTCAATCTTCTCTTCCATTTCCATCCACAAATATCATTTCTTCTTGCCCGGTGGACCGCCTTGTTGCTGGGCTTGCGGATTTCGTTGAGGCGGTGATTGCACAGGACGTCCACTATTCAGTCCGGCATATTGGTATTTAGCCTTCTTTTCAGACGGTTTGAGAATCTAAAATAAATAGAATTAATTTGTGCGTTTATCATTTTTTAACTTATAAAATTTGTTCTTTTAAATATTGTTCGGACTAACCTGGAATGAACACATCAGGGTTTCGTCAACGGACATCATGCCGCCCGCATTGTCGAATTCGCCGCAGTAATTGGGCGCAGAGAAGAGAGTGACCAATTGGCGTTTTGCGAAAAATTCATAGCCGTCTTCGACCACCTTAAGTAGATCAAATTTATTTTTAATTCTTGTTTGGAGAAAAACCTGATGCGCTCGACAGATCAGATCCAGGTCGTGTCGATTCAAGAATTTGGCAACCACGTCCGGCCCGAAAGTGAATGACACGCCGCGATCGTTCTCGCCCCATCCTTGCACATCTTTGTCCGGATCGGACCAAAGTAAATCACAGAGAAGACCTTCAATATATGCGTAAATGGATTTTAAATCATTTTGCGGTTTTACCTGTATCTGGGACATCCGTGGGTCGCATGATTCTTCGAATTTGTTCCATGTTTTGCAGATCAGGGCTGAGTCCACCGTGGCAGCAGAATATCTTCTCATCGATCAAGGCTGCGATTGGCAGGCAATTGAAACAATCTTAAATGAATTGTTTAACAAAAGATAACGAAAATAAATGTACCGGTAAAGGTCTTCCAAAGTTTGATTGAGAACCTTCGCTTGCACTCATCGTAGAACCCGTATATGCGGTTGATTGAAGCGCATTCATGATTACCGCGGAGAAGGAAGAAATTCTCTGGATACTTGATTTTGTAGGCCAGCAAGAGGCAAATTGTCTAGAAAATTAAATTTTTATTTCATTGAAATCAATTAGATTGAAAAACCTCAAGCGATTGCTTGCCCCGATCAACATAGTCGCCAAGAAAGAGGTAATTTGCTTCAGGTGGAAAACCGCCATATTCGAAAAGTCTCAACAAATCATTGTATTGGCCGTGAATGTCGCCTTAAAAAGGAATGTGATATCTTTATATTTTTTAAATTGAAAAAATACCACAAATTTTGAGCGGTGCTTCTAACTCGAGCAAGATGGGCTGAGAAAGGAAGATTTCGCGAGCCTTGATGCAGAGCAGTCGAATTTCGTTTTCCGTCATTTGGACTGTTTTCCCCGGTCGACATCCCCTCACTTCCAGCAAACGAGTGATCAAATTGTCCACATCCAATCCGTCATTAGCCATTCCTTCAAGTATTGTCGTTTTGGAACTAATTCAAAAGAATATTTCTAAAATAATAACCTGAAAATTATGTGGTGAATTTAGTGTTTATTATTGATATTTTATGTATTTGTTAGTTTAAAGGTTTTGAATCAGAGAAAATCGGATTAAAATGGAATGGGAACAGTGGAACGCGATTGATTAAAAATGCTGAATATGTAAATATTGAAATAAGAAAAGAATGGAAATAGAATATGTTCGCATGTTTGGCAGCATCTCCAATAAAAAAACATATTTGAATAGAATGTGGAAGCAAGGTGGGAGAATTTTTTGGCGATCTTTGCCCGGTTTAGCTGTCTAGTAATTGGATCTAATGAGAATTTTTAGACTTACATTCATTTAATCTATTGGTAATAATGGTGTTCTTCCTACTTCCCAACATTTTTAATGTTCATGGAAATATTGTTAGGTTTTTAACCATGACAACATTTACTTTTGTCAAAGTTCGCTTGTGGAGACATCTGCATTTTTTCATCTCTTATTTCATGTTCCGCCGCCGCTGGAACCGAAGTTCCGAATTCGATTTTCATAACAAACCATGGCAATTGCCGCGTATACGTACGTCCGGTTGAGACTGCTTTTCACTTCCTCTTTGCCCTATTTTAAACATTTGGAGGCAGAGGTCAACTATGTTTCGCTTTTTCATAGTTTTAAGCGGCGAGAACATCTAATTCTCTGTTACATTTAGCAGCTGTTTGACTTGGCCTTATTGAAATGAATAACGCCATAATTTCTGCCTTGTAAATCGAGCAACTCTGGCCATTTACGTAACCTTTTTTCTCATATCAAAATGCGTTATTCATTCACAAGCATAAAACCTGAACTTTTCGACTTCCCCATCCCCATGGATGGACGGACTCGCTATTTATTATTTCTTTCTCGTGCGTCTACTATTTTATTTCTTATTTTGTCTGCGTTTTTAATTTCCGCATAGTATTTTTACTCTCTTCAGACCTAAATCCCATGTTCTCTATTTATCGATTGAGCATTCGCTTCGAAAAATGTTAAAAATTTTAAAGTTACGCGCAACCGTAGTAGCAGCATCCAACTTTATCGATTGGTCAACAAACTCACTTCACAACCGAGCGAGCTTCTTCCTATCCTTCCTCATTCATTATGTTTGTTTGCTCGCGAATATTCTTTCGACGATAGAACCAATAGGTAATAACTAGTTCTTTTCCATTCATTTTCATTCAACAAAGCGACCCATATTTGTCTCATGGACTATTCGATTCATATTTCGCGAGTATTGTTCTTTTTTTCCTTATCAATTTATTTCAAAAATCAATTCTCGTGATATTAATTAATAATCCTCATTTCTAGAAAATGTTTTACGAAACCAATTTCAATTCATTTTCTTATCCAAATTACAAAGGATCATCATCAAGCGGTGGATCTCCAACAAATTCTGATGGTTCATGCGATATGGAGGACACCTCATTGACTCCAACTCAATTGCTCTCATTGGCCATAAAGAAACGGCGCAGCCTGATCGAGGACAAGGACCGCGACTTTCGTCGGGAGCTGCTCCACACGGTTAGTTTTATTCTAGTTTTGTTTATTGCCTTATTTTTGGTTTTTTAGACTGTCATCCAATCGCTCTGCAAACATCTAGGTGAGAATCGGGCACGAATGCGAAAAAATAAGAGACGCCACCAACGGCGTCGGGCACAAAAACGACGTTGGCATGAGGATGAGGAGGCGGAGGGTGATAATGGTGGTGATCAGGAAGTCCCTGATCCCAAATTCTCTCCTTCCCTAAACACCCCTGACCAAAACGGGTTTGATTCGGCGGTTCAGAGCAATGGGAACAATGGTGGCAATCCAATGGTGGAGGAGGCAATGCCGGTGGCCGGACAGCAACCGCAATGGAATGTGCCAATGCCATTGGGACAGCAAATGATGGACAATGGTGGCCATGGTCTGACTCAAATTTTTGCCCCAGTGCTGAAGAACGGCGACAATGGTGGACACCGCAGGAATGGGCCGACTCCATGCAAACAGATGCGTTTGATGTGCCAAGCGGAAGAACAGGAGGCGGAGGAGGAGGTAGCTGGTTTTGCTTTGATCAATCATAGCGAAAATTGTAGCGATGGGCAACATGTTCATGGAAACGACACAACAGTCGGTTAGTTCAATGGAAAATTTTTCACTAATATTTTAAGGGTGGGAGCAAAAAACTAAGCTTTAGCGTTTAAATTTCTCAAAATAATCCCAAGAAATTTTAGGACATGGCGTGTTCAAATTCAAATGGCCTTATCGGGATGACCACAACGGGAATGGATGTGATGACATGGACATGGTGATGAATAATGATGATGATGGTGTGCACCACAACAAATAATTCAATGATCTCTGATGAACAATTTTATGACGACACATTCACATATACAATACATGTATTTTTGTTTTCATCATTTATTATCGCAGATAAATTATAGATATAATTCAAATTGAATCTCTAGAAAAATGTGCCACAAATGGTCATCTATATTTAAATTAGAGGTCTCAATCAATTTTTATGCGCCTAATTTAGTTAAAATGAGAATTTTTGCAATTTCATTTCGACAATATTGCTCCTCAGCCCCAAGTTCATTTTATGACGTAGCTATTATTGGGGGAGGTTTGGTTGGGAGTGCAATGGCCTGTTCAATAGGTTCATATTGAATTAGTTTTTAAATGATTTAGCTAAAAATAATTTATCCAAAAAACTCCGGTAAAAAAAGAATTTAAGGAAAAAGCCCCAGGCTTTCACATAAACGGGTACTTTTGCTCGATTCCGCCAAGGCATTATCGCAATTGAAGCAACGTGGGCCGGATGAATATAGCAATCGGGTATCAGCTGTTAGTCCCAGTTCAATTCAACTCTTTCAAAGTTTGTAAATTACCTAAACAAACACAATGACCGATATATTCAGAACTTAATGTTTGGGAACAAATAAAGCAGAGATCTCAGCCAATATCCGCTTTGAATGTAAGTTTTCTTTTATAAATTCTTGTGGGTTTTTTCCAAATTTAAGATACTAGGATAAGATCTCCCTAAATCTTTAAAAAAAAACGTTTAAAAAATCCCAAAATTAAATACTTTTATTTATAAACATAAATAAACCGCTTATAAGATTTTATGATTTTTAGGTCGAGGACGGATGTTCTGGCGCTAAAATTGCATTTGAACAACTTAATTCACATTCACCAATTGCATGGATTGTGGAAAATGAGAGGATTATTCATGCCTTCCATGAATGCTTGCAACAGCATGTTCCAAACATTGATTGGCGCAAAGAAACAACCTACAAACAATTGAGGTATCCATTATTTGAAATAAACCCTAAAAAACTAAATTTCTAATATTTTGCAGTATTCCCGAAAATTTGGGCGAAAATGTTTCAATACAATTGGAAAGCGGAGAAACATTGGAATGTGGATTGTTGATTGCAGCAGATGGGGCGAATAGTAGAGTGCGGGAATGCAGTGGGATTGCGTATCGAACAGTGGACTATGAACAAATGTCAATTGTTGCAACTTTGCAAATTGCCAAACAGGTTAGAATAGATTTATTTTGCCTAAAATTGTTATTTTCAGAATGCCGATGAAAACAATACAATTGCATGGCAAAGATTTATGCCACTTGGTCCGATTGCAATTTTGCCATTGAATAATAATGGAATGAGTTCGCTGGTTTGGACCACTTCTACGGAGGAAGCGAATCGATTGCTTGATTTGTCCAAAGAGCAATTTATTGTGGAGCTCAACAATGCTTTGGTAAAATTAAATTATTTTACAATAATAATAGTCCTTTTAATACATAATTCAGTTGGATATGACCATTCAAACTCGGGCAATCAACATCCCTTTGGATTCAGTCTCCAATTTTCTCAATTCATTGCCATTGCTCAACCCTCCATCCAAATTTGTATTCCCGACAATTCTTTCACTGCCTCAAGATGATCGGGCCGCATTCCCTCTTTCATATGTCTATGCAAAGGACTATGTCCGGCATCGGATAGCACTGATCGGGTATAGCAAAAAATTGGGTTCAAAATTTAATATAAAATATTGCAGAGACGCCGCACATCGAGTCCATCCATTGGCAGGACAAGGTGTCAATCTTGGTAATTAAAAAATATTTTGATATAAAAATTTCAATTTAAAATTTAGGCTGGTCCGATGTGCACAATTTGACCAAAGCATTGGAAATGGCCGTGGAGGAGGGCGGTGATCTTGGTTCGCTCACATATCTCAAACTGTACGATGACCAAAGCCAAAGGCGCAATGTCCCAGTGGCCACCGCAATTGATTGCCTTAATCACTTGTTCTCCACCGATTCAACCCCATCCGTGATGCTTCGCTCCATTGGTTTCAATCTACTGGATCGCCTTCTTCCTGTCAAGGATTTAATTGTTCGGATGGCTTCTTGAAGAGATGAATAGAAATACAATAAATTATTAATTATTAGTCATGTTTTTTTTATTTTTTGAATAAATATTTTTTTTTTAAATTTATTTCCATTCTTATTAGTTTTCAATCTAATTTGATATTAATATCAGTTAAAATTTACAATTTTTTACTTCTAATTTTTAGTAATATCGAATTAAAATGGATAGGGGCCTTGACGTTGATTTGGACGATATTCTGCGACAAATTGATCCAAATACAAAATTGGATAATAATGTGCGAGACGTCTTAACTGAGGTTTCAATAGTTTTAAATAATTAAATCTAATTTATTCAGTTCACCGAAGATTACGTGGATAAATTGTTGGAGAAAATATGCGAATTGGTGAAGCATAGGTATAATTAATAAATTATTTTTGAACATTTAATGCAATTTAATTCATTAGGGGCTCCAATAAAATCACAGTAGAGGACGCCAAATATGTGTTGGCCCATTATTTCAGCAAATAAATTACGCCTTTATAAATTACCAATGATGCCTGCAATTTGAACATCACATTTGTTTTGAATGAATTAAAAGCTGATCTCCATCGAATCTTAATTTTGATTTTTCCATTTTATTTATTTTGAATAAATTTGTAAACTATACATTTAAATTTAACTGGTTTATGGTTTATAAACCGCAGAATTTTAATACATTTTTTTTATTTTTCAATTAAAAATCCGTTTTTATAGAATGTTATTGCGTTTTGCACTCCTGTTGATGGCATGTGCATTCGCATTCCTTCCATTTGTGCCATTGATTTACTCAGTCACACATTTGGTTTACAATGCCGAGGATAATCGCTACGAAGAAGTGGACGATTCACCATATTTGATTAAGCAACCACATTCATTGCATGCAATTATGAAGCAAATTGAATGGGTACAAAAATTGTCCGAGCTGAAATCTTCCATTCGGCAACAGCAGGTTTTTTCAATAAATTAATTAGCCAAAAATTTATAATATTTAATTAAATCATAAATATAATATCCAATTTTTGTTAGAAATTTAATATTGGTTTTTTAAGGAAATCATTGAACAACGCTACGATGAAGATGACCCGGAAATTGAAAGGAAAATGCGTGAAAATGACGTCGACTGCATTCGAAGTGGCGATATGGATTTGCAGCCGCAATTCTTCCAACCCGACTATTCATTCGCATTGGTCAATGTTCAATTGGAATCAAAGGAATTAGAAGAGCTTGGCGTGGATTTTGACCGAGAAATTCGAATCCAACCGCAAAAAATTTATGAAATGTTCAAAGAACAATTGGAAAAGGAACCAAAATTTCCACCGGACCAAGATCCTGTTGAACCCGATTGTGACTTATACGAGGATGAGGAAGAAAAGAAAAATGATCAACAGGTTAATCGTTGCTTAAAATAACAAAACAAAAGTAACACTAGGGCATTTCTTGCCTAGTTTTTTTTTATCAAATGAAAATATTTTCTAGAAATGTACTATAGAATATATAAAAATGCACAAAAGTAAAAACTAAGCTTGAAAAAAATAACTTCCTCCAAGCGGATTCGAAACCGAAACCTAAATTCGCTAACAGTAAGGGGTCTCACTCGACACTCGGCTAAATTGGCAAGAAATTTTTGAAATAAATTCCTATAACCTAGCTCTATATGCCCAATACCCAATTAAAATTTTTCCTTTTTTGAATAATTTTTTTGCATTATTTTAGGACGAATTCAATGGACTTCGGGACTATTTCGGCGAAGCGCCCGCCCTCCTTGACAAGGAAATGAGCATGCAACAATTGAATCAACTTGCCAATTTCCTTTCACGACAATTTGATCACCCGGATCCGACGGCACGAAAAGTCAATCTTTATATGAGTCAATTTTATTGGCTAATGAAGGGAAAATACAAAAATGCCCTAAAATGCTTGCTCAAATTTTCGCGTCACATTCAATCAAATGGACCCATGCTAATGTGGGTTTAATAATTTAATAGGAATATTAAAAATTTAAGCAAAATTTGCAGTCCAATGAAATTCCAACTTGGCATTGTTTTGGTCAAACTTGGCCAATATTCAAAGGCAATTGAACAATTGGAGGTCAATTTAACATTTTTAAGAAAATTTTGGCAATAGAGCATGGGTTAGTCGAATGGTCTACCACTTCTGTTACCAAATTTACGTCACGGGTTCGAACCCGCTCGCCGGAAGTTATTTTTTCGGGCTTAATTATTACTTTTATACATTTTTATACATTTTACTATACATTTAAGAACTAAATACAGTATTTTTAATAAAAAAAATATCAAAAACGCGTTAGAGTTACCAAAAAATTGACTATTTTTCCCTTCTAAATTATGAAAATATTTTCCATTCAACTAATTCAGTTCGTCAATGATCATCTGGAAAATTGCGTACATTGTCTAATGCCATTGGGCGATGCCTATGTTTTGGTAAGAGATTTTTTATTTTTATTAAATTCTTTTTAATTCTATTTTAGGCGAACAATTTGGCTGAGGCTGAGAAAAATTTCGATCGAGTTTATTCGCTGGCCAATGGAAATCCTCAATTCGAGTTGGCACAAAAAGTGGGAAAGAATATTTTTTTTATTTTAATATTAATTTTAGAAAGCCTCAACCATTCGATGTACGCAAAAATTGATGGACGCAATGGAAAAGCAGCACAAAAATTTACTCGAAACCATCGACGATGTGGAGGATTTTAAAGCAAAGTAAAATTTAAAAATAATAAAAAATATTGACAAAAATTTGAAGACATTTTGTTACGAATAATTTAAAAATTATATTCAAGGATGAAAAAAATCGACGAATTGGATCGCAAAATTGAGACGAACAGGGCACCGGCCGAGGCAAGACTCCAGGCTAAACTCGTTTACGAACATTATGAATACGGTCCTTTACCATGTACGTTGATTTTTATTATTTTTAAGATAAAAAAAAATAGCAAAAATGCATAATTTGCCAACGTTGCTACTATTGGCGAAATTTTAAAGAAAAATTTAAATTGTAAAAATATCTAATAAAATCGAATAATTTATTTCAATTTTAGATGCAAATTGTCGAGAAGGCACATCTTGGGCTGGGAATGGCAAACGTCGGAAACGCCTTTATTGCACGGTGAGCAGGTAACGAACAATTTTACATTTTTCTTCAATTATTTATTTTTAATTTAAGCTGGAATCGCTACAACGATTCGCTGAAGCAAAAGAAAGAGGAAAGAGCGGCCCTCAGAAAAAAAGAAACCGCAAAATTGGCGCCGGAAAGGGAGCGGAAGCGAAAAGAATGGGAGGAAAGAAGACGGGAAAGGGAGACGGAAGAGGAGCGAAGACAACGGGAATTGGACAAATATTTGAATCGGCTGGGCCCATTTGTGGGAATGACAGTGGATGAACCGCAGCAAAGGCCGAAATACCCTTTGGAAAGGTGCGGAAATTTAATAAATTAATTTAATTTTTTATTTAAGTAAACCAAATTTCAATGAAATTCCATTTTTCCAACAAAATTGGCCATCATTGGAGGAATGCAAATTGGTTAAAGAGGCTGACGAATTCTCATCAGTGGAAAATGCATATAAATTGGCTGATCAATTGTTCATTTCGCCCCAAAATAAAGGATATTTGTGGGTGAATTAATTTTAAAATAATTTTATATTTTAATTTTAATAGGTTTTAAAATAAGATTATTATAATTTAATTTTTAACAATTTTATATTATTAAAATAATTTTAAATTATTTTTTAGTATCCCGGATTTGATGACAAAATTTTTGGCCTTGGAAACTGACGAATTAACTCCATTCCCTTGGGAATTGCCTCTATGTTCGCCGTATGCCAGTGAAAAAGTGTTGAGCCAAAAATTTGAATTTATTACGAAGGTAAAATTAATTTTTAAATTTAATTAATTCCCAAAAATTCCACAGATGAACATTTTCAATCGTCTCAAATCTGGCCAAATGCCTCCAACAAATGCTCAAATGGAAGAGGAATTAAAGGGGGAATTATTCAAACTGGTCGGCTTTTCCCCCTCAAATGAACACCAAAAACCACTGCAACAACAAGAACCGTTGATCGCCGAAATTGGCCAACGAATTGGGAATTTAATGAAATTCGTTGGTCCAATAAATAATTTTATAAAAGTTTTTTTTGGCTCAGGGCATTGGCCCAAAATGGTTGTCCTTCAATTTGGCCGCTCTCTACCTTCGGCATTTTGGAATAGTTTCTGAAGCGGTCATCTGCCTCGAGGCTGCACTTAAGGTTTTTTAATAATATTTTATTTAAATAATATTTTTTTTATTGAAATAAAATTTAGTATCCAATGCACGAGGACATTGCCTTAACACAATTGGCCCAATTAATTATGCGAAACATTGATTGGACCAAAACAGATGGGGATGGTGGAATCAGTCGCCCCGAATTGGATGGAATCGAACGAATTTTGAGCATCGCAATGCAAACTGGCCTGCACGAAGTTTGTTTAAAAAAAATTTTTCTCAATTCCATTCAAATTTTCAGCCAATTCCCTATCATTTATTGGCCATTTTCCACTCCCTTCAAGGTCGACTGGCACTGAGTGAACGTAAAAAAATAGTTAAAATTTTTATTAATTTTAAATTAATTTTTTAGGTTTATTGTTTCAATCACTTCAAATGGATCCAAATTTCAAGCCGTCCTTCAACGCTTTAATCGAAAAGAAATGTGCCAAAAGAATTGTGCAAAAAATGCGTCCACTCGGCGATGTATTTTCCCCAATTTGTTGTTGGCCAAATGAACCGGAAATTTATTGTTTTCCTCAATGGAATGGCAATAAAAAGGGGAAAAGGCGGCCAAAGCGACAGAAAACGACTCATTGTTTTCGCCTTCATGCCCAAAAGGAGGAGCCATTTCGAATTGAACTCGTCTATTTCCGGTGCAATACTCCATACACGGTTTGTTTGGGACTAAATTTTAAAATATTTGATTAGAATTTAAAAAAATATTAAAATAATAATTTCGTAAATCCAATTTATTAACCCACTGAGCCAAGAGGGTGGGTGGAGATCTGGCAAAAAGTTTTAACACTGGTAAAATTATCCAAAATTATTTTTAAAATATTTAAAAAAAATATAAACTGCATCCATTATTCGAACCATCGTCCTCCAAATTTAAATCCAATTTATTAACCGACTGAGCCAAGGAGTGAAGGAGGGGATAACAAAAAATTTTAGTAAATAAATGATCCAAAATTATAGGGAAAAAGCTATCCGGCACCAGCCTATGCCAAATTCATTGCTGCCTTATTAAAACCGGCCAGTAAGTCATTCACCAAAAATACATGGAAAAATTCAATCCATAAAATTTCAACAGATGTTTTACGGCAACAATTGGAGGACGAAATGATCGGAAAATTGGAGGCGGAATGGGCCGAAAAATGGCAGGCACAACAGCCACCTGAACCACCGGTCTTCCCATTGGACTATGGCGGCTATTCCCTGGAACGCATTGAACAGCATCAACGCCAGGGATGGGCTGATCGATTGCCTGAAAAAATGGTTCATTTTTATTAATTAATTTATTTTTTATTTGATAAAATTTGTCCAATTTATCATTTTTAATTTTTATAATTTTTCCAGGTACATTCTTGGGTTGACCCCGAATGGGAACGGGAGAATGAACAACGAAAAAAGGAGGAAAATTCGGCCATTGATGAAATGAAACCCGAAGAAGAGAAGAAAATGCTTTCAAAAAATGAAGAGCAAGAAAATAATAAGCCAGAATCACCACAAACATCGCCAATTGATCCCGGTGAATTGAGCCGATTGACCAATAGAATGGAAGTGGCCACCAAATTGGATATTCCATTGCCAAAAGTAATTCCAAAATTTTCAATATAAATGTTTAAATTATTTCCCTATTTTTATTAGAATTTGCCGATGCCTCCAATGGAATTAATCGAACGCGGTCGCCGCCATATTCCCGCAACATTGAACAAAGCCACATTGCCTGAATTATGTCAGGGACAACAACAAAGGAAGTCGAGTCATTTGTTGGAGCAGCCAGTGTCCACTTGGGTATCGCCGAGTGCAAAAGGTGTTAAGGTTTGGACATTTTAAAATATTTTTTTCATTTAATATAAAAAAGGTCGAAGATTTAGTGGATTTGAACGCTGTATTATCCAGCATTGATGGCTTGAAAGAGCCGGAATGCCCGGATCCATTTCAAAATCAGCCAGGAGAACAAGGGGAAATGTCCGGTGGATCAATTTTGGCGGAATTGGACTCATTGCCCGGCTATTTATATCGACAACATTTGCCAAAATTCTACAAGCCGGAGAAGGCACTCAAAGATGTTTGTAAATTATTTACAATTATTTAAATTTATTTTTAGTCCAAATAACCTAAAATAATACGAAAAAGGAAACGAACTAGAATTTTTTTGAGCAAAAAAAAATTAAAAATAAATTTTATATATTTATAATTTAATTTTTGCAGACATTTCGCTCCATTGGCTTAAACCAATCCCAATTGGACAAAAAGCAAGTGGAACAGGTGGCTGCCAGCTTGGCATTCGCCATCAAATCCTCCAATTCTCGTAATATTTTTTTAAATATTTTATTTTCCTCTTAATTTTAGCTGACCAAATTCCCTGGGCATTGACCACCCTTTCCAGTCTGTATTGGCGAATTCGAGGCGATCCGGTGAATGCCATCAAATGCCTTCGTCATTCCCTTCAAATGGCACCCGAGAAATTCAAGGTCAGTTCCTATTCTCATTTCCATTTATTAAAGTCATAGAAAATTTTTAAATTATTTCAAAATATTTTTCCAAATTTTTTCAGGATGTTCCGCTGGTCAGTTTGGCCAATATTTATCATCAGGTTTGTGGGAAAATATTGTACTAATTTATTTAAATGATTTTTGTCTTTTTAGGCAGGATTTCTTCACAGTGCATTGTTCACTCTTGGAAAAGGCAAGTTTTTTTATTAAAAATTTTTGAAAAAAATATTTTTAAGTTTTAACTAAATTAAATTTTTTTATTAAAAAATTAAAAAGGCATTTGAATAAATTGAATACATTTTAGCACTTGAAACTGGCGCAGACATTGTGGCGGTGAGTAAAATGTCATAAAAATTACAATAAAAATTTATATTTTTACACAGATCCATTTCACGCTGGCCAATTTATATTCCACCATTGGCAATTTGCCACATGCCCTGCATTTTTACCATTCCACTTTGGCACTTCAATCCAATTTTGAGCCGGCCAAAGTTCGAATTGCCTCAATCCACTGTTCAACGCAAGGCGAATTGCTGGGTCAATGAAGTCAAATGGAATTGAAGGCATCGAGAGACGAATCTGAATTCAAAATAATTGGATGCCAATGAAATTGCCAAATGCATTTAAACAAGACGAAAACTGCCTTTTGCCTTAAATTTCTAAATTTGTACAAAAATTTCTTCCATTCCCTCTTAAATATTTTACTCCCATCGTCAATTTTTGTCGGGTATTTCACATTTTGTATGAATATTATTAATTTATTTCATTCCCCCCCCCCCCCCCCCCCTCCATTTACAAGTGCACTTATTCCCCATTTTATTATTCACTTTTGTATTATTTTCCCATTGATTAATGTTTAATAAAATTTTAATTAATTTTTTGACAACTTTTCCATGGAAATTCACACGCACATGTGTGCTCTTTTATTCTCCAAAAAGCCACCTGCAGAATACCCTTCGTTTTTCATCAGAAATTCCTAAGAAGTTTGGCGGGAATTGTGAAAAACCGAATATATGTAATGGAAGGAGGGGGCTGCCTTTCAAGAAATGCCATTCTCCTAAGTCTTTTATGGATGAATGCCGCCAATTTTGACCTTTTCCTTCCTTCCTTTTGCCGTTCCTTTCGTCTCCAACGTCTCCATCTCATTCGCCTCTCTCATTCATTTTTACATAAAATTATTTTCCACTTGAACATTCCCACATATATTTTGCCTTTCTCACCTTTTTAGGCCATATTATATGGCCAGAAAATGGATTAAATGAAATCTTAAATGTCAATGAAATTGGAAGGCAACACAATTAATTCCCCTCCTATTATGAACTATTTCCCCTTCAAAACAAAATTATTTACATTGCATTTTTATTTTACGTTATATGCGTGGCCAAATAAATTATTCATTTATTTTTGGGTACCTCCAAAAAAAAAGAACAGCCACAACGAAGAGAACGAACAGTTATTGGCGTAAATTGAAACCATCTTTCACTAGGAAATGGACCAAAGATAGGAAAGAATGAGGGAATTTGTGCCCTCAAAAAGTGCCAATTATGTTGGGCACAATTATTTTGCCATTATCGTTCATATTTTTTTTTGTTGATTCATCAAACTATGCGGGGAAATTGTAATCCAAAATTATTTTGCCCATTTCCTCCATTTAATTTTACCTTCGAGAAAGGTACCCTCAAATAATTCCAGCATTCCCAATATTGAATGGCATGAAGCCACCAGCTAATTTATGGCCAAACAAAGCTAATATGAAGGGGCATAAAAGGATTTTTTACCATTTTTCATTCTGGCACCATCATGTTTCACATTTGCCCCTCATTAATTTTTGCCATCCATTTTGCCCTCACATTCCATTGACATTAATGTACCTATTCCAACAAAAAATATTCCCTGGATTTATGTGTAGGTGGATTTCCCAAAAAAGGCATTCTTGACCACAATTTCCGTTCCAAGCCATTTTTTTGTTATGTTTCCCCTCCACCCTCCATCCAATTCGCCCATTCATTTTACTTTTTTTTTTCCATTTCTTTCATTTTCATTTCCCCTCAATGCCCCATATCTCATTTGCAGAAATTGTCCACAGGCAAAACATGAATGAATGGGAAAATAATGCAAAAAAAAATAAACAAAAAATATTCAATGTAAAAAAGAATATTGATGGAATTTGGGAAAATGTATTTTCGTTTGCAAATGTATTTTTTTTTTCTAGTAGAGAATTGTTTTTCCCCTTCCGGAAAATTTTCGCCAAACAAAATGTGTTTTTTCTTTCCGGAAAATGTTCGCCAAAAAAAATGTGTTTTTTCTTTCCGGAAAATGTTCGCCAAACAAAATGTTTTTTTTCTTCCGGAAAATGTTCGCCAAACAAAATGTGTTTTTTCTTTCCGGAAAATGTTCGCCAAACAAAATGTGTTTTTCCTTCCGGAAAATGTTCGCCAAACAAAATGTGTTCCGGAAAATGTTTGCCAAACAAAATGTGTTTTTTCTTC
This sequence comes from Pratylenchus scribneri, assembly GCA_030063045.1. Lineage (NCBI taxonomy): Eukaryota > Metazoa > Nematoda > Chromadorea > Rhabditida > Pratylenchidae > Pratylenchus > Pratylenchus scribneri. The sequence goes on from JAQSEB010000033.1 coordinate 2,139,085, forward strand.
CGGAAAATGTTCGCCAAACAAAATGTGTTTTTTCTTTCCGGAAAATGTTCGCCAAACAAAATGTGTTTTTTCTTCCGGAAAATGTTCGCCAAACAAAATGTGTTTTTTCTTCCGGAAAATGTTCGCCAAACAAAATGTGTTTTTCCTTCCGGAAAATGTTCGCCAAACAAAATGTGTTTTTTCTTTCCGGAAAATGTTTGCCAAACAAAATGTGTTTTTTCTTCCGGAAAATGTTCGCCAAACAAAATGTGTTTTTTCTTTCCGGAAAATGTTCGCCAAATAAAATGTGTTTTTTCTTTCCGGAAAATGTTCGCCAAACAAAATGTGTTTTTTCTTTCCGGAAAATGTTCGCCAAACAAAATGTGTTTTTTCTTTCCGGAAAATGTTCGCCAAACAAAATGTGTTTTTTCTTTCCGGAAAATGTTTGCCAAACAAAATGTGCTTTTTCTTTCCGGAAAATGTTCGCTAAACAATATGTGTTTTTCCCTTCCGGAAAATGTTCGCCAAAATGTTGTGTTTTCTCTTTCCGGAAAATGTTCGCCAAAATTTGTTCTTTTTCTCCTCATAAATCCCTCCTTTGGCCCATTAAAAATGTTAAAATTTATATCCAGGGAAAATTAATATTCACAATGTTAGTTTCCTCTTTCGAAAGGCCATTTCCTCCCCTTTAGCCTCTCTCGCATAATCCACATCCATTTTCACATTCACACATATTTTTCCATTGGCCAGGAGAGTGACGGGTTTTCTCCCTCTAAAAATTGGCCTAATTGATTATTCAATGGAGGCCAAAAAATGGAATTTACGACAACGGCCATTTGATACCTCACATGATGGGCCAAATCATTGGCGAAAAAATGGGAAATGGTTACTCATCTTTTGGCCAAATTTCTTAATTCACTTTAAATGGCCCACTTTTCATCATTTTTTGATCCTTTACGCGATTTCACATTTCATTATCTTATTTCATTATTTATACCATTTCCCTCAATCCATCTCCCTTGCGGCATAAATTGAAATAAAAAGGCAAAATAAAAATGGCAAAAAATTGGCAAAAATTGTGTTAAAAATATACCAAACTATAAATTTAATGTGGATGCCATTTTTAAGAGGTGACACTTGAAAAATTGGCACCACCTTCTGGAATGGATTCCACATTCCTTCCCCATTTCAACTCAAAATAAGCAATAAAAGAATAAATATGGCCAATAATCGCCGGAGAAGCTGAAGAAGGAAGGCGGCCCAAAAAGGAGAATAAAAAGGCAGCGCAATTTGATCGCAGCTTAAAATTTGAAAAAAAATGTGACAATAAAACCAAATAAGTCACTTTGGAATTTGGAGTTGAATGCAACTGATGAGAGGAATTGGCCCAACTTCTTCAAAAGGAGCACATTTTTGAGAGGCATTTTGTTGATTTCTTGGTGGAAGCAGAAAGGCATGGAGAAGTGTCTTGGCCAAAATTTGACGGGAATTTGAAGGAGTTTGCCTTCATTCTTTTGGCCGGCATTTTCCTTTCATTTTTATTCGCCTTTCTCATTCGCTGCCGTTTCCGCCCTGCTGGATACCCTCTCTTCCCTCATTCCCCATTTGGCCCAATCGAATGTGGCCACCGCCTTCTTCTATTATTATGGCCATGCTGGAATAAAAAAAGGCTCAAAAAGGACACATCGCCGTCATTTTCACCTTCATCCAATTTCCTCCTTCACATTTGGCCAAGTCATTTTGCCTGGCCATCTTACAAATTTCACCAATTTCTGTTCGAATTCCACTCAACTTTTGGCCATCACCTTCCTTTCTCCATAAATTCCCTAAAATCCGGCACTTCCCTAAAGCCCGTAAAATTCGGCTTGACAAATTGACGATTTGCCCAATTGCCCACTGTCAAAATTTTGTGCCATTTTAATTAACTCAAATCGCCGGCTGGACCTTCCAATTTTGGCAATTTGGGCATCATCATTGCCCTAAACGTCCTTTCAATCTCATCGCCTCCTCTTCAACGGCAAAAAGTGCAGCTGTGGCCAACAATTTGGCCTCCCCTCATTTGGCCACATTCCCAAAGCTCAGAGCAATCTGTTCATTCATTCATTCCACATTGTCCTCTGCCACTCCCCGGGGACCATCGACGGCACATTTTTGGCCTCACCACAATTTCATCGTCCTCCAACGTCGTTAATCGGGGCGGCACATCGGCAATTGCAAAATAAAAAAAGCCAAACACGGCATTCATTGTGTATGGAACGGCCCTAAAATCTCCGATTTGTGGCCGGCCCCCTTTCCGTTCTGGCCTTTTCCTTCCTTCCTATTTTGGCTCAGCTGAATTTGGCCAATTAGCCACTAAACATTGGATTCACAATAAGCCATCATCCTTCACCAAAAAAAAGACCAAATAAATCAGAAAATTTTGGTTAAATTCATAGCGAATTAAAATTTGAATATCATCAAATGAAAATGTGGCCAATCTTCCTTCTCATTCTTTGCTGCTGAATTTGGCCAATTAATTTCTTCAGTTTTCTTCATTCTTATCCAAAAAACAACACAAGAGACTGAACTGAATCATCGTCTTCACAAAAAATCTCTGAAAAAATAAACCTGATTAAAATTAATTTTAAAGCGCCAAAAATGAAGCGACCAAAAATGCCACCGAATTCCATTTCCATTTTCATCCTACCATTATCCAATTCTCCAATCCAATTATTTCCTTCAAATAAATCAAACTCCCAAAAATTGGCCAGGAAATGCTGTTGGCACTTTTGGCCAATTGTGTTGGCCGATTTGGCACAATGAGCGCAATGTTCAGTCGAATTTGGGCACGGGCGGGGAATCGGCGGAAAAAACAGGTGCCATCAATTGAATTTTGGATTATTTTAGGGCATTTTTGACTAGGAATAAGGAATTGAATAAGGTGGGGTGAATTCCTCTTCCATTAATAGCGTTTTTCTACAAAATATTTTAAGTTTTCAAAAAATTCAGTTAAGCCACTTTTTAGAGGACTTTCAGAGCTTTCAAATAGCATATCGCCTCCCAGAATTGGTTGCTTACTTTTTGAGATATGCCCAAAAGAAAGGCCTTTGAGGCCAATCCTCATTTATATTCCTATTTTGTCCATAGAATGGCCGTACCGGCGGTTCCAGCCTGGATTCGGACGATTCCGAATTTGTACGGGTCGAAGGGAGGGCGGCAAAAGCAGCGAAGGCAAAAGCCATTTCAATTGAAGGCAGCCAACCTTCGGCCACCGGCACATTATGCTGGACAGAATCCACCGGAGGAGGAGGCAACATTAGCCAATTGGGCGCACCAACAATTCGAATTGAGCAAAGTGAATCGCCGGATGCCAACAATGAACGGAGAAGGGAATCATTGGCCTCAAATGAACAACAAAAACAGCAGCAAAGGGACAGTTTGAAGATGGGTGGGGCAGTAAATGGTGGTGGAAGGCAACATCAAATCCAAAGGATGGGCTCATCCGGGGAGAAGGCAAGTGTCCAAAAGTAGACTAAATTTTAGAGGATACTTTTGGCTTTAAAATGGCATATCGCCTACTCGGATTCGTTAATGCCTCTCTGAATTATGGGCCAAAAACTAATGCTGCTGACGGGTAACCAATCATTCACTTCCTTTCCTTTCCAGCATAAATGTCATACGGTATCACAAATCAAATCTTCTTCCAGCAGGCTATCAATTGACAAGTGCGAAGAAGAACGAATAGAAATAAATTATTTCTTCTATTTGAATTTTACTTGAGGCACAAATCTTTTTCTGTCGATTAACTTGCCAAATACCAGTTAGCAGCATTAGTTTTTGGTTTTTATCTCGGAAGTTGATGGCTAATTTTTGGAAATAATATTGCATTTTAAAGCTTAAAGTGCCCTCTACATATTGGCCTTTTCAGGTTTAGATTTGATGATTTCGAACTGTAAAAATAAATCGTTTGCCTTTGAATACAATACAATTGAATTTTTGAAGGAAAAGCCTCTTTTTCCCTATATTATTTATTTACAAATTAGTTAAGCCAATTTTTTAGAGAACTTTTAAGGATTTCAAATCATATACCTCCTTCTCGAATAGGTTATTTCCTTGTTAAGCTGTGACCAAAAGAATGGTCCAATCACTCTATTTCGCTTAATTCATTTAATATAATTTAATTTTAATGAATTGATATCTAAATTTTCGTCTCATTTTCAAGGATCAAACATCATTTTCCTCCGTGGAATTGCGCAGCAGCAGCAATCGAAGTGGTGTGTCCGGCAGTATGCCCAGCGGAAGTGCAGTCCCCAATTTGCAACAGCCAAGGCCGTCATCCTCAATTCATGGGGAGGCAGATTTGCAATTGTGCCTCGGAAAGCCATGTGCCCGCCTTCGCCTCTCCGTCCAATTTGGGGAACAGAAAAAATTGGTTAAATTCAATGGTATAAAAAGTGAATGCCCCCAAATTTTGCAGTTAATTTTGACTCTTCATGAATTGGCCCAAACCGAGGAATTGTGGACGGCTGCATCGTCTTCAACGGGAATGGAAAGCAATCGACAAGATGATCGTACGGCAGCCCTTCAGGCATGAAATATAGAAATATAAATTAATGATACTTTTGAATAGAAAAAATGCCATTAAATTTCCTCCTCATTTCAACCATGGTTAACCCTTTACTTGGAGCCGTTTAAAATAACTCAACAAAGACTGAACCAATTTGATGATTTTAGTATCAAATTAAAAAGCAGACTTTTGGCTATCCAATTTATTAATTTTATTTTAATTGGTTCAGAATTATAAGAGTTTTGCTCAAAAAATAGTTGAAATGACTTTTATTATGGATTGGCCAAATTTTTAGTCGTTTTTTTAACCATAATTTCATCAATTCAGAACAAATTTAAATAAAACTTATTTATTTAGATAGCCAAAAGTCTTCTCTTTAATTTGATACAAAAATCATCAGTATTGGTTCAGTCCTTGATGAGTTATTTTAAACGGCGACAGTTGGGTCGTCGATTAGTTGAACTGTTTCATTTGACCATTTCCCAACCAATTTTCAGGTTCGATTGGCATTGTTGATGGATGGCCAACAGCAGCCATCAAAAGTGCAAAAATTCCAAAGTAAATTCCAACAATTGGATCAACTCCAAGTGCATTACGGGCAAACATTCGCTTTTGATTGTGCCAAAGGCAAATATCCCACATTTATTCACTTTTATTAATTTAATTTGCAGAAAATTTGGCCACTTCCGTTGTTCGCCTTCGGTGAATTCATTTTAAATTTAGCCACAAAAATAAATTGAATTTATAATTTCCATCAGACTTTATCGAAAATCACGAGAGCAAAGGCGGCCACAATGTTTGGGTGTGGCATTTCTTCGCAATTATTTGGTACATTTTTTCGAATAATTAATTTAAGTGAAATATTTGGGAATAATTTTACCAATTTATTCGTAACATTTTTCTCAGTCAAGAAGAGTAAACTGGTAAGAAAACATTTCAGTACGCTGTTTAAACATTTGAACCATTTTTGGCCATAACTCAATAAAGAAGAAAACAATTTTGGAAGGCAATATGCCATTTAAAAGCCCTATAAGTCCTCTAAAAAGTGGTGTTTTAATCTTTTTAAAAAGTAAAATTCTTTGCTAGAAAAAGTTGTTTTCTGGCTTTTCTTCAAGATTCTTTACACGAAAAACATGAAATATTTTTAATGTTGAAAGGCATATTAACATAGATCAAATTATAGAGGACACTTCGGGCTTTAAAATGGTATATCGCCTTCCGAGATTGGTTATTTCTTATTTCCTCGCTGACTGAGATATGTGCCAAAAATTTATGCATCTGATGAGGTAACCAATCAGCAATCACATTCTCTTACCCTTTCTTTGCCTTCTCCTTTGAGAAAAAGGGGAATACGGTCTTTCACATTTCACTTGATAAAAATGAAAGGAACAAATTTGATCTTCCTCTAGGCTATAAATGGGAAGAAGGGAGACTATAGGGAAAGGGGAAGGGAATTAGTTGATTTATTTAAAGAAAGAATATGATAGTTTTGGCGAACTTTGAAAGAATTAAAACACATTTTGGCGAACATTTTCCGGAAAGAATAAAAACACATTTTGGCGAACATTTTCCGGAAAGAAACAAAAACATTTTGGCGAACATTTTCCGGAAAGAATAAAAACACATTTTGGCGAACATTTTCCGGAAAGAAACAAAAACATTTTGGCGAACATTTTCCGGAAAGAATAAAAACACATTTTGGCGAACATTTTCCGGAAAGAATAAAAACAAATTTTGGCGAACATTTTCCGGAAAGAATAAAAACACATTTTGGCGAACATTTTCCGGAAAGAAACAAAAACATTTTGGCGAACATTTTCCGGAAAGAAACAAAAACATTTTGGCGAACATTTTCCGGAAAGAAACAAAAACATTTTGGCGAACATTTTCCGGAAAGAAACAAAAACATTTTGGCGAACATTTTCCGGAAAGAAACAAAAACATTTTGGCGAACATTTTCCGGAAAGTAACAAAAACATTTTGGCGAACATTTTCCGGAAATAAACAAAAACATTTTGGCGAACATTTTCCGGAAAGAAACAAAAACATTTTGGCGAACATTTTCCGGAAAGAAACAAAAACATTTTGGCGAACATTTTCCGGAAAGAAACAAAAACATTGGCGAACATTTTCCGGAAAGAAACAAAAACATTTTTGCGAACATTTTCCGGAAAGAAACAAAAATATTTTAGCGAACATTTTCCGGAAAGAAACAAAAACATTTGGGCGAACATTTTCCGGAAAGAATAAAAACACATTTCTTTTTCTAATTTTGACGATTATAGAATATTATTTAGAATTTTGCCTGAAAAATAAGTAAAAAATAAACCAATAGAATTCTTTCATCATCAATATAATATTTTTGGATTCACATGATTAATTCACAATGGATTCATGCACCGCCCACTCTAATTATTATGAGCCATTTTCATTCTCCTTTTTGTTTGAAAGTTTTAATTTTAGGTTGCGTGACTATTTACTCCATATTTCCCTAGTGGATTCATTTTAAACACAAAAAATTGGCCAAATAAAAACACAAAAAAGGGATAGAGGAAAGCGTGATTTGGCCAATTTTCCCCCACATTTATGTTCTTAAAATTAATTTAACCAATCAAAATGAATTTTTCCTCTCTCTTCACCCAGAAATAATTGAATATAAAAAGGCCACACATTTCCCCATAAATTTCTCGTATTCACAAATTTTCCTCACAATCCTTTCTCCCTAAAATGCAGGTGGACGCAGAAGCCAGGAAGCCACAAAATCATTTTCTCCAATTTCGGCGTTCCTTGGTTGAGCCAAAATCGGCAAAAGGCAGTGTAAGTTTTGAAAGGGGAGTGGCAAATTGGGCATTGACGGCAACATGGTTCCAAATTAAATATAACATAAACTGTATTTGGCCCGCCTATGAATTCACTTATTTTCACCCCTCAAGGATTTTTCGGATTACCCCAAATTTTCCACAGGCTGTTAAGAATTCCTTACATTTTTTTGCCATAATATTTCTCCATTTTCTTATTGAATTCTAATAAATTTGTGATTTGGTCTCATAAATAATGCAAAATAGACTATTTAAGCTTTTATTTAGCACAAGTTCATTGAGGCTTTCCATTTAGGGCCAAAAAATGGTCATTCCATTCATTCATTTCCTCAGAGGGAATAATTCTCGGAGCCATCCAAATTGTCGTCGTTCTCCAACAATTCTAAGCCAATTTAAATAAAATTAATTTCATTAGATAGTCAAAAGTCTGCTCTTTAATTTAATGCTAAAATCATTAATTGGTTGAATCTTTGATGAGTTATTAATGGCGACAAATTAAGCCGCCAACTAATTGGACCATTCCCCGGGGAATAAATCATCATTTATTAATGCCCCTGTGTAAATGTCATTTATTTTCAGATGTCATTATTCCCCTCATTGTTGTCATTGACTCATTCCCAACACAATCAACAACAACAAAATGGGCCAAAATCTCCGCCTGGCCATTCATCCACCGCTCCAACATCAACAATTCTTCCCCTGCCCCCAAATTCCACATCCCCAGCATCCTCCCCATCAATGTCCAGCACCACATTGGCCACCCATTCCCATCATCATCCACAACAATCCTCGGCCCCACAAAGTGCGTCGAGCAGTCGACGGGGATCCACCGTGGATGAAAGTGGCCGATTCTGTTCCCTCCCACAAATGGGCGGAAATCAACCCGAGGTGGGGCCAAAATTGGCAATGACATTTTGGACAAAATTTGTTTAAGGTGTTGGTTTCATTGTGCTATTTTGATGTACAAAATCGACTGATGGTTGGGGTGAACAAAGCGGCTGCCATTGGCACAATGGGCAGAAAGGAGGAAGGCCATGGTTGGTTAACCGAAATTTGTGGCCTTGAATTTATAGCCCTTAAGAAAAAGGAAATTAGTAGCCCAATACGCATCTGAAGCCTAGCTAATCCTAATAAGACTCATCCACCGATTCCCTTATTTAACCTTAATATATTGTTCCTAAATTTTACTTTGTTGTACTTGTATTTGTTAGTGTTTTGGTAGAGGCGAAAATTTCGGAGTTGCAAATTTCGCCATAAGCCATGATTGTGGCAAAAATAATCAAATTCGAAGGAATGTTTTAAACATTTTTAGAGGTTTTTGTACGAATCACTGCTTTGTCGCCATCGGGCGCTGAAAGGGGCAAACAAAAGTCGGAATGTGTTCGGGCGAATGGGGCAGGCGAAACACAATTTGGCATTCAGGTAGACGGGGAAAACATGTCAATTTTTAAACAAAATTTTGTAGATCTTCAAATTTGAAATAAGTCATTTCAATACCACCATTTTCAATATTTATGTCGTTCTTTTGGCCTAGCTCAACAACATGTAACAAAAACCAATTCGCGAAGGCGATATCCATTCGGAAGCTCTGAAAGTCCTCTAAAAATTGGCTTATAATCTTATTACTCTTTGCTAGAAAAATTGCTTTCCCCCAAAAAATTCGAATTTATTATGCTCAAAAACACGTAACTGCAACTTTTTTAAAATTTGAAAGGCATTAAATTAAATTAGGCAATTTCTTAGAGGACACTTTGGCCTTTCGAAAGGTATATCGCCTTCCGAGATTGGTTATTGCCTAGCTAAGATATGAGCAAAAACTAAAGCAGCTACTTATTAATCGGCATAGTATAGATGATTTGTTTCCCCTCAATTCTAATTTAAAAAAGGAAACAAATAAACCAATCCTCTACTTTTCCTGATTATTGCCTGAAGGGAGAAATGATTTATTTTTCTTTATTTCCAATAAATGATTTTTGTGTTCGAAAAAATGGCCACAATCCTCTAAGCCTGTCTAGAAAAAATTCTCAAATTATTAAAATTGCCATTCTAATTTAATTAATATTTAATATTTCCTAAATTCCTTTTTAGGCCTATTTCAACATTCCCCGCAGTGAATTGGCCCAATCCTCGGTCCAAGTCCATTTGTTCTACATTCATGGTGCTTGGCCATTGCGCCGGAAACAATTGATTGGCCAATTAATTTTGTGCCAAGGAGGGGATGAAGAGGGCATTGCATCGCCGGATGCACAAACACATTGGCGCGAAATGATCCAAGGAATGGGAATTACGGTGGACAAATGGCACATGTTGGAATCGACTACGGAAAATGGCTCAGATTGAGGGGAAAAATGGCCAGAAAAATGAATAAATTTTCGCGCATTAATTTTGTTTTCCTTTCGGATTTTTGCCTCCTCTCTATTTTTCCTTCTTTCATCCTCCCCATTTCCTTTTTTTTGCATAAATTGAATATATTAATTTATTTTTGGATTTAATTTGCTGAAAAATAGTTTATGACATTGTCGAAAATAAAATAAAACATTTTGGCGAACATTTTAACACATTTTGTTTGGCGAAAATTTTCCGGAAAGAAAAAACACATTTTGTTTGGCGAACATTTTCCGGAAAGAAAAAACACATTTTGTTTGGCGAAAATTTTCCGGAAAGAATTAAAAACATTTGGCGAACATTTTCCGGAAAGAATTAAAAACATCTTGGCGAACATTTTCCGGAAAGAAAAAACATTTTGGCGAACATTTTCCGGAAAGAATTAAAAACATTTTGGCGAACATTTTCGGGAAAGAATTAAAAACATTTTGGCGAACATTTTCCGGAAAGAATTAAAAACATTTTGGCGAACATTTTCCGGAAAGAAACAAAAACATTTTTGCGAACATTTTCCGGAAAGAATTAAAAACATTTTGGCGAACATTTTCCGGAAAGAATTAAAAACATTTTGGCGAAAATTTTCCGGAAAGAAAAAACACATTTTGTTTGGCGAACATTTTCCGGAAAGGGTAAATACATTTTGTTTGGCGAAAATTTTCCGGAAAGAATTAAAAACATTTGGCGAACATTTTCCGGAAAGAATTAAAAACATCTTGGCGAACATTTTCCGGAAAGAAAAAACATTTTGGCGAACATTTTCCGGAAAGAAACAAAAACATTTTTGCGAACATTTTCCGGAAAGAATTAAAAACATTTTGGCGAACATTTTCCGGAAAGAAACAAAAACATTTTTGCGAACATTTTCCGGAAAGAATTAAAAACATTTTGGCGAACATTTTCCGGAAAGAATTAAAAACATTTTGGCGAACATTTTCCGGAAAGAAAAAACATTTTGGCGAACATTTTCCGGAAAGAAAACTAGACAAATTAAATATCAAATATTTCACATATTATTTAAAAATGGAAGAAAACATAGATGAATGACAAATTTGGGCTAATTAATATTTTTATTTTCAATTGTTGAGAGTGGATTGAAGGAGATCGTCCCATTCACTTCATTCATTCATTCCAATTTAATTAGCATCGATATTGGCCAAATTGGCGTCGTTCAAAGCGAACATAATTTCCGTACATTGGCCGAATGATGAGTTCGGCGGCGACCCGCATTTGGTCCGTTCGAAGTCGGGAATGGACATGGAAACGACGGAAAATGTTGGCAACCAGGCATTTCTCCTCCATTATTGCAAATCGTTGGCCTTAAATTTGGGGTGAATTTAATTTGTATTGGATGAATTCAAAAATGGTGGATTAAAAATGCTCAAAGGAAAATAGAGGATTTGGTCTTCAAGAATGAAATATTAAAGATTTTAGGTATCCCATTAATGTCTAGAGGAATATTTATGCCCTATGGTTCTTCCAACCTTTCTCTTCATTTAGGATACAGTTTTTTGAAGAAAACAATTCCTCTCCATTCAGAATCCAAACTATTAAATTTATAAATAATAAAATGAGGATACGCCCAACTTGTCGCCGTTTATAATAACTCATCAAGGATTGAACCAATTTTCATATTTTTGATATCAAATTAAAGAGCAGAGTTATAGCTATCAAATGATATTTTATTTTTTTAAATTGCTCCAGAATTGATGAAGTTGTTGGACAAAAAAACCAATGAAAATTGACATTACTATGATTTAACGAAATTTTCAGTAGATTTTTTGAGCATAACTCAAATCAATTTTGAACCAATTTAAATAAAATTACTTATATTTGATACCTAAAAGTATGTTATTTAATTTGATGCTAAATTCATCAAAATCTGTTCAATCCTTGATGAATTTTTATTAAAGCTGCAAGTCGTACTCCTTCTCATTTAGCAGAATTTAAATTAAATTTATAATGATGCCATTTTATGCCTATAATTCTCTATTAGGGAATCTAATTCAATACAATCCCAAAATATTTACCAATGCAATTTCTGGCCCCAGCACTGAATGGCACATAACAATATGGATGTTTAAGGTAATCCCCACTCATGAATCGTTCCGGATCGAAAACTGCACAAAATTAAAAATTATTTTACAGTAATTGAATTTTGTGATAGATCAATCACCTTCTGGATTGTCCCAATAAGCTGGATCTCGATGGACCATGGATGCCGTGATCACAACCCCAGTGCCGGCAGGCAACGTGAATCCCTTTATTTGGGTGTCCTCTGTAATTTGGCGCGCAATCAACGGCACACTTGGATATAGCCTGAAAATTGATAGGGTTATGTCTTACGAATTATGCCAATGAAAGGCCTTTTCCCTTTTAATTTATGAATTCCTCCTTCCCTGTGTAAGGGCATTTCAATACTTAGAGCCATTCTTTTATTTATAGCTAAATGAGGCTGAGAAGGGGATAGACCATTTAAAGATCAAATTGTTCTCTTTACATAAAGTTGCTTTTGTAAATTTTTCAATCCAGCTGAAAAATATCTTTGCGATCATTCTATTAGCTTAAATTATGAATGTCTCTTGAAGAAAACTCGATTATTTTAAAAATTGCTTAAATTTTTATAAATTCAGAAAAGCCACTTTTTAGAGGACACTTTAAGCTTTCGAATGGTATATCGCCTTCCGAAATTGGTTATTTTCTAGATGAGATATTAGCCAAAAAACGAATGGAATAATTTTAAAAAATTGGCAGAAATTTATGTTCCCTTCATTTTCAAAAAAGTGAATATAGCCTGGAGGAAAATAAGATTTGTATTCCTTTGATTTGAAGGAAATGCGATACCGTATTTTCTCGATACCGTACTCTCTCTTTTTCTCCTTTATAGCCCAAAAAAGAGAGTTGAGTACTGCTGTGCTTATTAAATACACCATTAGTTTGTTTACTCATATCTTATCAGGGAGGCAATAACCAATCAGAGCAGGCGATATAAGTTTGTGTCCTCGACAATTTGGCTTATTTTAATTTAATGTCTCTCAACAATAAAAAATGTTACATATCTGTGAGTGTAATAAACGTAAATTTTTGGAGGAAAAGCCATTTAATAAATTACAGGCCACTTTTTAAAGGACTTTTGTGGTTTTTAAATGCCATATTGCCTTCCAGAATAAGTTGCTTCCATTTTGAGCTGTGGCCAAAAGAATGAACCCGATAAGATTCATTTTGTTTCCTTTTCATTCTAGCTTTATAGTAGGGGAATATGTTTAGGGAAGTACTATTATCTAGTGTTAAATGTCAACTATTCTCTTCTCAAAAGCCAATGCCTATACACTATTTATCAAATGGCAAATTAATTAATAAAATTATTAAACAAATATAGATGGACCTGAGTGTCTCCTTTAGGCATGCATCCACATATTTCAACTCTGCCAAATCCTCATAGGTGCATTCTCGGTCGGGGCCAAGCACTTGGTCCAATTCACGTTGAACACGGGCTTGAATGCTTGGATTAACGGACAACAGATGGATTAGCCTAAAAAATAATGAATTAATTCATTTAATCCCATCCCAAACCCATAGGATATGCCCCAGACTTTTCACCGTTTAACTCCTCAAAGATTGAACCAATTCTGATGATTTTTATATAAAATTAAAGAGAAGACTTTTGGCTATATAATGTAATTAATTTTATTTAAATTGGTTCGTAAATGATGAAGTTGTGCCCAAAAAACATGAAGAAAATTTCGCTAATCCAGAGAAAAGGCCATTTCAAGCTTTTTTGAACATAATTCAATCATTTATTGAATCAATATTTCAATAAAATTAATTTCATTAGATAGCCAGTCTACAATAAGTTAAGCTATTCACATCCCACTCACACCTTATTTTGTACCATTTACTGACCAATTCAATGCGGCCGATGTGGTGTCATGCCCTTCAAATGTGAAAGTGTCCACCTCCTCTTGGATGCCGGCCAAATCCAATTCGCCTCTTCCCTCCATTTCCAACATCAAATCCAACAAGGCCAATCGCACTCCTCGATCGCCGCTTGCCGCCTTTTGCGCAATCATTTGTTGGATTCCGCCGGCTGCTTCCATTGCCTCTTTGCGCGCAAGAATGGCCTAAATTAGGCATTTTTAATATTTAATATTTTAAATGGGATGTTCTTAAAGCAATTATACTAAATGGAATAAAAAAAGGAAATATTTGATTTAAATAACATTTGGACTAACTTTATTTGTGAAATCGTGCAGAATTTTGACGCATCTGAAAGGTCAAAATGTTAACAATATATTTATTCCTTTGCTTGTACCTTTTCTGCTCCCTTCCTTTGCCAAATAATTGAAAAATGAATTCCGGATAAAGTTGTGGGCGGACCATTCGATGGTGCATTATTTTCTGAATTAAATTTTTGTTTGGGAATATCAAATGATGGAATTTTCCGCCTCACTTTTATGCTGAATACGGCATCCAAATAATCGGTGGGCACTCTTTGTGCGTCAATGTTCACGCCGAGTGCCGCCTCGCAAATAATGTCCAATGTGCAAAGACTAATTGTGTGGAAAATGTCATTGAATTGGCCCGGCTTATTGTCGATCAAGGCATCAAATTTATTGCAAAGAGTTTTGGCATGTCGATTGTAGACCTTAATAAAATTAATATTGTATTTTTTGATTCTAAATGTATTTTTGTTTCTTTCCGGAAAATATTCGCCAAAACTATCATATTTATTCCTTCATTAAATAAATCAAACTAATTCCCTTCTTCCCTTTTCCCTATATTTTCTTCTTTCATTTAGCCTGGAGGAAGATCAGATTTGTTTTCCCTTCATTATTTAACAAGTGAAAGGAAGACCGTAATCTCCTTTTCCTCAGTTAATTGATAAGACAAAACCCATCAAATTTTTGCCACATACCGGCACAAAATCCTTGAGAATATCATAGTGGAACGTTGGAGTGAGCAATTTTCGCCGAGGACGCCATTTGTCCGGTTTACTAATCAAAAGGCCTTCACCAATCCAAGGTGACAGAAATGAATAGTGGAACCTGGAAATGGATTAAAAATATTGACATTTTGTGCCATACATTTTTGTGAGAATTTTATTGGAACTGAGAATTGGCTCAATTTCTTCAGCCCCATAAATGACCACAAATGGGAGAGGGCCCAGCCAGATTCGGGTCATCCGAACGCCCGGCTGCTCCCGGAACATGTAGGCGACACCTTGGGCTTGCTCAAAAAATTCTGCAAATAAATTGGAATGAAAAATATGGCCAAATTTTTTGATATTATTTGGCTTTATTTGGAATGCGAAAAAATAAAAATTGACCATTTTTAAAAATAATTAAAATTCTCCTATCATTCTGATTTTCTCCAAACATTCTGATTTTCTCCAAACATTCTGATTTTCTCCAAACATTCTGATTTTCTCCAAACATTCTGATTTTCTCCAACATTCTGATTTTCACAAACATTCTGTTTTCTCCAAACATTCTGATTTTCTCCAAACATTCTGATTTTCTCCAAACATTCTGATTTTCACAAACATTCTGTTTTCTCCAAACATTCTGATTTTCTCCAAACATTCTGATTTTCTCCAAACATTCTGATTTTCACAAACATTCTGATTTTCTCCAAACATTCTGATTTTCTCCAAACATTCTGATTTTCACAAACATTCTGATTTTCTCCAAACATTTTGATTTTCACAAACATTCTGATTTTCTCCAAACATTTTGATTTTCACAAACATTCTGTTTTCTCCAAACATTCTGATTTTCTCCAAACATTCTGATTTTCTCCAAACATTCTGATTTTCTCCAAACATTCTGATTTTCTCCAAACATTCTGATTTTCTCCAAACATTCTGATTTTCTCCAAACATTCTGATTTTCACAAACATTCTGATTCTCACAAACATTCTGATAAAAAAAATAAATTAAAATCTCCAAATTAAATCCGCTCATTTTTATTCAAATTTTTACCGTCCGGATTCAGCCGAAATTGATGTAAATTGCCGATGAGCGGCCAGGCTGTGGGGCCCTGGATTTGATCGAGCAAATTTTGTATGCGGGCATATTTACGGAGAAGCCATGCCGAAAGCCAAGCAAAGAAGCCGGTCAATAATAAAATGGACAAAAATGCCATTCTCAAAAAAGAAGGAATATAATGAAATGGATTGGCTTAATTGAAGGGAAATGGATAAGGAAATTGAGGAGATTAAATTTAAATTTATAAGCCAAATAAATAGAATAAAAATTGAGAGAATTACATGCCTATTTAACGAAATAAATACGTGATCCACAATCAAGAACTTAATACTTAACCCCAAAATAGGCTTAGTTAGTCTAATTGTAAACCTGGAGGATTTGTAGGGAAAAGGGAATAAATGAATAAAAGAGGGTTTGAATTTGAAGCTTCTTCCCCTGCTGGTGCGGTGATCACATCTTGTTCGATTGGATTTGCTTGGTTCCTTCCGATTCCGACAGACGTCAAAATGAAAGAAGGAAGGGAGGAGGGGATGGGGATGAACAAGGTCAAATTGTGCGCAAAAATGGATTCAAAAGATCAAAAGAAGAATGGAAGGGGATGGAGGCTGGAAAATAGGATTTGACCGGAGGGCGAGAATGAATGAATGAAATGAATGTGAATGAAAGGATGGATTGATGGGATTTAATGAAAGGTGTGGTGGTTGGATTCGATTGGATGGATTGAACCGAAAAATAGGGTTTAATATGAATATGGATGTCATTTTGAGAAAATACTTAAAAGAAAAATAAATTAGGGAGGAAGATATCCGATATTTTAACAAAGAATTCCGAAAAATACCTTTGCGAATTTCACAAAGGGTGGATTCAGATTCAGAACGGATTCATGGGAATCTCATAGAGACCGAAGGAAATTCCTTTAGGGTTTAACACTGGTTGAATGCAAATTGTATGGCGAATTCAGTGAATTCACTATTCTTGAAATTTGAGGGGCATTCGGCCAATTTGACCTTCATAACATTTTCCCTTTTTCATGTCCTTATAACATAGATCGTGCCTATTCCTTATCATTTATTAAACTGCAAATAAATTCGCAACCAGGAAGTTTCGAAGGGTAAACGGCGATTGCGCATTTTACACTCCCAAAATTTTTAGACAATTCCCAGCAGGAAATTTATTATCATTCAATATTTTCCTTTTCAATGTGACTCAAAACAAAAAATATTCATTGTTGTAAAAGAGGTTCAATATTATCGGAAAAGAATGGAAAAAAGAAAAATCCTCATTTGTAAAGAAAATTTTTGGCCGAATTCGGAGGAAAAATGTTCACTTTTTTGCAGTTAAATCAGCTGAAATTCATTTTTTTAATGAATTTAGAAGGCATTTTTGCAACTTTGTGACCAATTCATTTTGTGTTTTTTGTGCCTTCATTTCGCTATTCACGTTTATTTTGGGTATTTTTTCATAGTTTAGGTTCTATCAGCAGACATCCAATTCTCCAAAATGGGAGGATGAATTCACAACAAAAACAAGTTTCACCCAAACAAAAGAATAAAACAACGAGTTTTTTGGATGAGAAAGGCGAAGTCGGGAATGGGGGTGGAGGGAGGGGATGATGACGGACAAAAGGGCAAATTTATGAAATATGGAAGATTAATATTTATTAGAGAGTTAAACGGACCTAGTCCACAGAAATAGAAATCATATAGCATTTTCCCCGATTTATCAGGAAAGGTAAAGGCTTAATATAGACTACCGTTAATTCACAATCAGAAGTCCTGGGGAAGATATTTATAAAAGCAGAGATCGCCCTCCCCAAGGGAACTTCAAAGAAAGAGGGTTTCAGCTTAATTTCACCAAAAATTTAGTTATTTTTGATATAAATTTTCTTTGGAATGGGGCTTCTAATTAAGAATTTACTAGGCTGACATTGGATTTAAGATTTTAATATATTTTAATGGGAGGCTGGAAATATTTTGGACATTTGAGGAATATATTTGACGGATTTCGGAGATCCTGGTGCATCATCATCTTTAGGCGTGTTCATGTCGAGAGTCTTGCTGACGTATAAATGGATGTGAGGGATATTTCGAAGGAGGAGGAAAAGGAAGATGGAAATCAGCATATAAAGGGCAAAGGCAGATTCAGTTGGCAGATAAAATTGAATTTGGATTGAATGAGAGCAAATATGTGGATTGGACCCAAAATTTCAATTCTTCTTGGAGTGAACAAAACAACAAATTTTTATTTATGTGCAATTATGATGGCCTTGAACCCTTCCCCTTCCTCTGTGATGTCCAAAAGATAGACAGTCGAGAATCGAGATTGGCGCGGGCGTGGACAAATTTAGCGAATTTAATAGAAGCCATATAAATGCAGGAGAGGCATTCATTATAAGGACAAATAGATAAAAAAAAAATAATGAAACTCTGAATTCCAAACTTAATTTTCGTAATTCACATGATCAAAAATGAAGGAACATTGATGGAAAATAAAAGGTGCGAATACTGTACTATTTACAAGCGAAAAAGTACAAAAAGGGCCAGAGGGATCCATCTCAAATTACCTTCCCGAAGAGGCATTTTCACCATTTTTCCCCTAATAAGCAGAGATCTTCCCCCAAATGTCTCTTTTGCAGGCCATTTTTGCCTAATTTTCGGGGCTTTAGCAAAAATTTTCTCCTAAGAGGATTTTTTCGTACAATAATTTTCGCCTTTGGCCCAAAAAAGAATTAATTTCGTAGAAATTTAAAATTATTTTTGAAAAATGTCCTCCCAAAATGCCCCTTTTTAACCAAAAACAATCCGAGATCCCTGAAGAAAGAGCAAAGAGGGCATTTCATTATTTCGTAATTTTATAAGATTGGCGTTGTGTTTAAATTGTAAATTATTTGGACAATTTGGCCAATTTTTCCGTTTTTTCGTTTCACTTTTCTTTTTGTTTTTCATTTTTCTCCCTTTTCCTTTCATGGTTTTGGTTTCATTTCAATTTCCAAATGGCCTAAAAAACCAAAAATCCAGGTTAAACCTAAAAATTCTAATATAATGCCTAAAATCATCATATAACAATCCTAAAAAATCAAGACTTGTGCGATTTGTTTTTGATTCAATTTTTACAACAAATTGGTATTTTATTTATCATTATCAAACATCAATTGTGTTTAATAAATGGCAAAATAATACAAATAAAAAGAAATAATATAAAGAATTTTTAAATTTAACCAATATAACACCCCTGTTTCATTTCATCGCAATTCGAAATCACAATTTCGACTTTAACTCATTTGAATTAAATTTAAAATCAGAATTCTGAATCTTAAAATTCAGATTAACAATTTTATTTCGGCGCAAAATATGTCCGATGATTCGCCGCCATCTTCTTCAATGGCCGCTGGCCCATCATCGACAGCGACGAAAACACCAATCACAACGATGTTTGCCGCAACATCATTGACGGCACAATCCGAGAAAAAGCATCGAATGCTGTACGGCGTATCGCGTGATGACTATTTGACGCAATTTGCTGCGGACAAAAAACGCATGAAATTGGAGAAAAGCAGCAAAGATGGGAAGAAGAAGGAGACGAATGCGCCCGCCCTCGACCGGATTCCAATGCCAAATATACCGGAAACAGTCAAAATGGAGTACAGGGCATCCGTAAAGGATGCGCAACAGCGAAAGGTTTGCGTTTTTTTTGTGGACTATTTAAATGTTTAAAACCCAACCGTACAAAAACCTTGAGATAGTCCAAGGCCCAAAAACTTGAGTTAAGAGGCCCAAAAAAACCTTAGGAATGGCCCAAAAACCGTAAATTGGCCACAAAAACATTAAAATATGAGACCACCAAAATTTTAAAATGGCAAAAAATCTTAGATAAAAAACCTTAAGATTTCGATTAAATTATTAAATACATCACTAAATTTCAGTATCGAATCTCGCAAGAGAATCCTCCATCTGTCTGCCTCTACACCGCACTGAATTGCCACGGAGATGGAGGCCTTTGTTCAGCAACAATTGCCGACAACGCTTCGATGCTTGCATTGGGCTATGGAAATTCGGGAATTCAAGTTTAAATTAATAAATAAAATATTTAAGGAAATAAATTTAAGGTGAATGCATTGGCATTGGAGAATTTACGGCTGTTGAAGGAGGCCAAAGATTTGGATGAATTGGATAATGCCGGCGAAATGGTGGAATTCAACGAGGAAATGTTCGACGAGCAAAATAAACAAAAATCGGTTACATTTACGGTTAGTTATTTTTATTTAAAAAAAAATGGGTGGGGCCTTGATAAATAAAAGTAAAATTTTCAAAATATTTTTCAAATTAAAAAAATTTTATTTTAAATTTTTGACCCAAAGGGGTGTCCCCTATTCCCTCCACTTTTCCAAAATTTAGGTCTCGGGTTCAAATCCACTTAGAGGAAGTTAATTTTTTCAGACTTGGTTTTGTAGATATTTTTATTTACACATAGAGCATTTTCGGTATGGCTGGCCATCTTTCTTTATTTTCCGAAATAAATATAACCGTTATTCCCTGATTTAATTATTAATTTTTCCACAGGGCCATTGTGGACCAATCCATTCTCTGTCCTTTTCCTGTGAAAAACGATTGCTTCTTTCCGCCTCCCGTGATGCCACAATCCGTCTTTGGGGTTTGGAAATGCAACGAAATTTGGTCATCTACAAGCCGATGTCACCCGTTTGGAAAGGTTTATTTTTTTGCATTTAGCCTTACTGTCATTTTTGTAGCAATGTTCTGCAATCGAGGCTACTATTTTGCGGCCGCAACCGCGGACAATTGTGTCTCACTTTGGGCCACCGACCGTGTCAAACCCCTTCGAATATTTGCCGACTCGCCAGAGGCCATCACCGAGTTGGATTTTCACCCAAATTGCAATTATATTATTGGCGGAGGTGATGCGAATTGCATTCGAGTTTGGGACGTCCTCACCGGGCATTGTGTCCGCACACTGGCCGATCCGATTCTGGATGACCGTGGCCCGGTTCAGGGACTCAAGGTTAGCTTTATTTTTAGTATTTAAAAAAATTTTTGGGACTGACATTTGGCTCACCATTTATCATTTGGATTAGGGTTTAGGTTGACTAGCATTCCTAAAGAAAATTTATAGAATTTGTTAGGGGTTTTTAACCGAATGTGTTACTGCTCACTCTTGCCTAATTAGGTCTCGGGTTCGAATCCGCTCAGAGGACGTTATTTTTTTCGGGCTTGGTTTTTTACTTTTATGCAGTTTTATACATTCAAAAGTACATTTCTAGACGAAAAAAGTATTGAGAGTAAAAACTTGACCCAAATGGCATTAGTGATACCGGTACCGGCTTTTTTTTCCCATTTTTAACTCTTTCCTCGCCTCTTTCAATTTTTTGACTTATGATTTAATTTTTCTTAAACCTTTTTCTTAAAGACTTCGCCCTGCGGTCGCTATTTGGTCTCGGCCTATGAGGAAGGAACGGTGGCCATCTGGGATTTGGCCCAGCATCGGCTGCTTTTGGCCCAGGACTGCGATGGCCCATTCCATTACAGTACGCCAATCCAATTCTCGCGGGATGCATCCATTGTTGCGGTCGGCACCCCTCATTTTGGGCTCAGTTTCTTCTCAATGGATGTGGCCACAACCGCAGCACATTCCGGCCAATCGCACGGACAAGCAATGTAAGCAATTTTCTTATTAAATTTAAAAGGATTTTTCGGACTACCAACTACCAAAAATGCAAATTCTATTTCTATATAGGTTTTTTACTGGCAAAATTCATTTGGGGGTTGGATAAAAATAAAACCTTGCTTAAAAATAATAAAATTCATTAAATTTCAGCATCAATCCACCCGGCTTCACCCAATTTGCCTATCCAACGAAGCGGACCAACATTTTGGATGTGCATTTCACCCGAAAGAACACTGTGATCGCCGTTGGCGCCTTTGAACAATAAAATCCAATTTCATTTAATTTGTTTTGTTTTTGTACATTTCAAAATTATTTATTTTCCCATAAAATTTATTCAAAATGAATGAAAACTATTTAATAAAAAAATGAATTACAAATTATAGGAAAATTGGAAGAGAAGGAGGGCGGGGGAAATGTGGACTAGATATATGTTTTTTTTGCGATAATTTTCATTTAAAAATGGATAAAACAGTGGATTTTGAGGGGAAAGGGAAATGCGGACAAAATTTTGGGGTAGATTTGGTGCAATACAAAATAGGGTGGGGGATGAGATTTTTGCGGCATTTTAATAGTCTAATTTGGTAATAGGAATTAATGTAATGGAGGGGAGGGTGTCAGAGGGTTCATCATGGATTCACAACCATCTTCTCGTGAACATCCAAATTGCCGACCACCTGAAAAATTATTGGGATTAGTTAATTTTAAATTAATTTGAAAAAGGAAAATGGATGTTAAAATTGGGAATTATTTTCTATTTTAGGGAGAAATTATTGGATTGAAAGGCAATTTTGGAGGAATTTTAGATTTTTTGAAAATATTAATTTGCAAACTGACTGGAAAATTAGGATATATTTAAATTATTTTTGGTTAATTAAAATTCAATCGAAAAAGGGTGGATTAATGCACTGCACAAAAAAAAGTGCAAGGAAAAAAAAATTATAGGACTTAAAAAACAATCACAAAAAAACTAACTCAAATCACACAAGTGATCACATTTTTTGTGGAAGAAAAATTATTCGAAAAATTTGACAGAAAATTTGAGGAAAAAATTGGATGGAAATTGGAATGTGAATGAAAAACCAACATTGAATTTTCTGTATTTTTGTGCCAATTTTGCTGCTCATTAAATGTTCTCCAGGACCATCTTTTTGTGCACTTCAGTTCCCTCAACAACCTGGAAAAATTATTTTGCATTTTGAAAGAAAAAAATTTTTTAGAGAAGAAAATAAAAAGAAAAAAAGAAAGAAAGATTTTGGAAGAAAATTGGAAATGAAATAAATATTTTTAAGAATTTTTAGTGCAATTTTTAATGCATATGGCAGAAAAAAAAAAGAAAAATTTGGAAATATTTTTTTAAGAAGCGAAATACGAAAAAGTTAAAATGGCTTTTTTACCTAAAATCGCTTTTTAAATTTGTTAAAAAAATGAAAAAATGCCAAGAAAATGGCTGCATATTTTTTGGTTAAAGAAGCCAATCAAATTTAATAAAGAACAAACTACGAAAAAAACGAATATATTTGTTTGGGACTTACGTCACAAAATTCCTCGAAACTGATTTTGCCATCGCCATCCTTGTCATGGAAAAGAATGGTTTTGTCGACAATTTGTTGGAGTTGAGTGTCCTTCAGGTTATTGCCCACCATCATTTTCAGCACCTTTTAATAAATTCATTATTATTTTATGGATAATTTAATTTTAATTAGGCTCATTTTAATTTGGATTTGGGGACAGCGGACCTTCATCTTAGATTCAAAGATAATCAATAAACATCTATAATTTCCCCTCGTAAACAATTATTAAATCCGTAAATAAGAGTGGCTAATGGCTTGGGTGGGATTTGAATTTATATTTTAAACAAATAAAATTGATTAGAAAGAACTACGGGGTCTTGGGCTTGGGTATTTTAATGAAAATAAAAAATTCAATCAAAATTTATTATTTTTATGGTTTTTGATGATTTAAAACCTGAAAGAGTTCGCCATTGCTGATGTAGCCATCTCTGTCCATGTCATAGATGCGAAAAGCGACTAAAAAAATTATTGAGAAAAATTGACCACCATTAATTCACTTACATCTCAATTTGATGTTCTTATCGCCTTTTACACTGAATTGCGAGATGCCTTGGATGAATTCTATTAAATAAATACATTTAATAATGTTTCAAATGAGAAAGTGAACCTTTGAAGTCGACTTCACCATTCCCATCCGAGTCGAAAATGTCAATGACACGTTGGACCAGTGGATTTTGTTGCAATTCTGGCAAGCTCATAAACTCGTCCACACTCAAACTGCCCGACCCGTCCAAGTCCAACTTCTTGAAACGTCTGGCCAGCCGACGCAATTCGTAGGCGTCAAAATTGCTGCACATCTCCATTGGCAGCGAATTTTCATTGCCCTTAATTTCGATGGGAGTTGTTGGTGGGGCGGGGACCATTTGGGTGGATAAATTTATGGTTCAAAAATAGTGAAAAACTTGCCATCTTTTATGTGCTTTTGTTGTGTGTGCTTCAGCTTCTGCCTTTTTGATTGAGGTAAAGGATGAACCGGTTTGGGCCGTTAGCGTTGAGGAAGGAAGGAAAAAGGCAATTCAATTATTCAAATTTGCAGAAATATTGTTGGAATTGGCAGCCCAAATTTGTATTTATTAAAGTGAAGTGCAAAATGTTCTGAAAAGTATAAAAATTGATTGAGCAATTTAATTAAAAAGGAAGATGCGACAAAATCAATAAATGTCGAGCAAAAATTAAAACAAAAAAATTGATGATTGAATGAGTATTTGCGAGAGTGAAGACTAGTCTCGATTTACTTTTGACTCACTCTCTGGAAGCCAAAAAGTTTAATGAAAAAGTGGTTTAATTTTAGCAGTTTTTCTAGTCGATGCGAGCGTGACGTGACCCTCAGGGAGAGGGAAAATAGCAGATAAAATGAAGAGAAATGAGGCGAAAAACATTTTGGATATAAAGTCACCAAATTAATTCTTAAAACAAAATAGCAGAAAATGGAAAAATTTGAAAAATTAATGAATGGTTCATTTTTTACAGTATAGAAAATGGGTTTAAAGAAATGTTTGTTGGAGAAAAATGATAAGCATATTAATTCGGATGAACAAATGAACATGTTAGGTGTAATATTTTTATAAAAAATAATAAATTTATTAAAAAAGGAAGGCACAAAGAGATTTTACTGAGTTGTCTTTCCAACCTTCACATTTTCCCTATTTTGAATGGGTTTTTACGGGGAAAAAACACCTCTTATCCCTCGAATTTATCTGCATTCAACAGCAAAACTATTTGGACGATGATTTTTTTGTGCGCCACCATCGCCACCCAACTCACTCGGGCAAATTTCCCCGTCCGCCCTCAAATTTCCCTCATCCATTCGCCTCTCTCTTCCTCCATTCAACAGTGTCATTTTTTGAGGGGAATTGAGGGATGGCTGCGCGAGAATCCCGTCGATGTGGTTGTTTGCGTTTATTCTGTCCATCCGCACCACCCCTTGGGGGTCATCGCTACCATCAAAGTTTTGCTTCCTCTCTTCGACAATATATTGAATGAATCAGCAAAATCACAACAGAATCGGCGATAGACACAGTGGCTACTCTTGGGTCTTGGGAGAAACGATGGATGAATGGTGAATGAAATTCGAAAGAAAAACAAACTCGGCTGCGGCGATGTGGCCAATAAAAATGGCCAAGATCACCGACAAAGGAACGATGGATCGAAAAGAGACGCCCTTCTCTTTTCTGAAAAAGATCAAAGGCGAAGATGTGAAAACTTTGCATTTTATGCGCCTCAATTCTCGCTTTTATCTAAAATTTGGTGCCCATTCAATCATTAAAGGAATTCATTGTGTAAAGATGGCCCAGTTGTGGCCAAGGCAGGTAATTTGGCCATAAACTCTATTTTCAACATTTTCGATATTCATATTGGCACAAAATTTCCCCCATCGTCATTCATCAATTAATAATGTGTTCTGTTGTATTAATCACATTTTATTTTAACCGTGTAAATTATTGGCTTTTCCCAAACACCGCTGAACATTCTTCTTCCCCACCGCCATCCATTAAAATAGATGGCCATTCCCTCTCCCCCCTTCGGCTTCTCCATTTTGCGATAAAATTGCCCGTTCATTTTCCATAAAAGTGAAATGGAGGGGAATTTTGCTTCTTCCAATCCACTCATTTGAACCCCTTTCAATAATCAACGGACGGAGCAAATGATAAATAACATAGGATGGGAATTCTTCAATTTATTTGGAACTGTGCTGCCTCTGCAATTTGGCCCTATAATTTTCCCCTTTCTCAATGGGCGATGATGATGTTCATTTTGGAGCCCTGCTTATTTGGCCCATCCATTTGTCCCATTTCCCCCTTTAGTTTCTCATTGGCCAAATCCTTCTTCTATACATCATTTTATAATTTTCATTCACCCTAAATTTTGTTCCAGTGCCCCTCCCCCCCCCTACCGCTCCTGACTGATCATTTTCATTTTTTATCGGATCAATCGAGGCCAATAAATATATTTAATTTATATTAAATTATCGCTTAAACTTTAAATGTTAAATTCCATTGAATTTTCTTCCCTTAATCTCTTCCTTATTGTCCAAAATTGCTAATAGCAAAATAATTCGTCAAAAAAAGTGAAAAAAATAGTATTGGCCCATCTCTTTTTTTTCGCCCAAAAATTGGCCAAATGGGGGGGGGGGGGTTGGGGCTGGCAATAATCCTCTCATTTTATTCGTTCCATTTTCACACTTATATGGGACCATTCGCGATCGATCCTCCCCCCACTTCCTTCCAAATTCCTCGCCTAAAATTTCCATATATTGATGAAAATTGGGGCGCGCGATGAAAGCAACGGATATTTTTTGATACCAGCTGCCTCCTTTTTTTGTTTGCCACAATTTTATTGTGTCGCCACTTTTTACATTTTGCCCTCACAAAATTGATGAATTATTAGGCACATATTTTGGGATGCTAAAAAGCGGAATAATCCTTTATGACCTCCGACCCGCATAATAGGCCAAAAATAGCTCCAAAGTATCCTTATTAGTTCATCTCAAACCTAAAATTCGAAGGGAGTAAATCAAAGTTAAAACTAACCTTAAGTTAGACCTAGCCTATTAAGACCAATCAACCGAGCCCTTAAAGCCTAAATTTACTTAACAAATTGTATTGTCACCCATTTGGAGATGCTAATAATAAGAATCGCCATTCGCCAGTCCAGAGGGCCCGCTTCATTTACAGTAATAGATAAAAAAAAAAGTCCAATGCATTCTCATTTTGCCTCCGGCAATTTTTTGGTTTTGATTGAACCATATTTTGATTCAGATAATTCCGTTTCTCCCAATCCAAAGTCCAAATAAGGGCATTGCAATGCAAAGGAACTTAATAATATTCAGTAAAATATAAATATACAAAAATGTGTTTATCGCGCGCACAAAAATGTGAACTGATTGGGAGGGATCAAGTTGGCGTCATCCGCGCAGATTCCAAACATCCATCGGACACATCCACCCATTGCCGCTTTGTCCGCGCATCAGTCCAAACGTATTTGGATTGAAAAGTGGAGGAGGAGAAAATGTGCAATGTGCCCGCATATTCCACAACACATTTGGCCGGCCTTGACCTTTCCCATACATTCATTCGTCTTCGTCCATCTTCCATTCCAATATTCCTTCCCCATTTCCATTTATTCCTTCCCCTTCGCCGTCCGTCAATATGTGTTTATATGTTCCCCATTTATTAGTATTTTTAGCTTTCATTCCATCGGATCAAAGTTCATCCTTATTAGGTAATTGTTTGTGCCATTTGCGCATTCCAATCTCCCTTTAATCATATCATTTTTGGGTGTTATTGGCCAAAAACCTGACAATGGCCTAGGCTAATTTATGCCCAATTCATCCTTGTTAAATATTTGTGTCATTTGCGCATTCTCAATATCAAATATATATTGGCTTTTTGGATGATTATTTGCCCCAAATCTGATGTCTTAAAAAAGGCTAAATACCACTAAATTTTCCCTTTAAACTTAAATTTTTTTCCCACTGAATATCCATTTGGCCATTTCTACCAAATCCATCGTTGTTGTTGGCCATTTTAATAGTTTAATGGGGCCATATGGGAAGGAGGCGAGGCGTTTTGTTTCCCTGGGATTCAAAGCAAAGTCCATCGGCTATTTTTTTGGCTCCTCCAAAACATTCTATTGTTTATTGCGCCCAGCTGTGTGATGGCCAAATGTCATCCAATGGCCAGTCAAAATGGCACAAAAACATCCCCGGTCAAAGGCCATTATTCTCATTGATCGATAAAATCTCCTCCAATCCATCTAAATCCGCGCTTTTCCCTCCCATCCATTATTTTTGCCTGAAGGCATTGATGAATTGCGAAGATGGCCACAGGCGATTAGGGCCAAATGAATGCATCTTCATCGTTCATTGGCCTTTTTTCGAAAGTCTATCAAG
Source organism: Pratylenchus scribneri (assembly GCA_030063045.1). Taxonomy (NCBI): domain Eukaryota; kingdom Metazoa; phylum Nematoda; class Chromadorea; order Rhabditida; family Pratylenchidae; genus Pratylenchus; species Pratylenchus scribneri. Next base: position 2,166,939 of record JAQSEB010000033.1, read on the forward strand.
TGAATATATGAAAGAAAAGTCTGGCAGGATAAATTCAAATCAAAATGACAAAAACAGCTACCAAAATACAGCCATCTTTTATTCAAATTCCATTATTTCCCTTATTAATTGATCCAAGCCTATTTTTATTACAATTTCTTTTATTTATTTGCAATTCCATTTATTAAACGACTTCTCTCCTACTTCCAATTTTGACCATTTAAATAATTTTCCCAGTCAAATATCTATTTTAAAATAAGATGGATTGCTCCAAAAGATTGTTGCCACCGATTATTTTGGCCAAATGCGTTCCCAACAATCTTAAAATTGGAGCCAACCCAAAATGAATCCATTTTGTCCCCAAGTGTCAGCGAACGGCGGATGCTTTCAATTTGGATTCCCATAGGGCATATTCTACTCATCAGGGAAAATGACCATCCAATCCTTTTCTTTTATCCATTCATTTGAATAAAATGCTCGCGCGCACCCCAAATCCCTTTCATCCACATTGGTCACAACAATTATTTCACATCCCCCCTCCCTCAAATTCCATCGGCCCCCGAAGGGATGAATGCGCACACATAAAGGAGGGAACATTGATGGATTTTCAGTAGCCGAAAGGTCGATTAAAGATTACTTTGAGAAGAGAATGGGGAGAAATGCAATGTGGGCGATGCCTACAAAACGGCATTTTGAGTTTCAACTTCTACACAAAAAACTTATCCAAATGATTAAATGAATTCACACAAAATCCTAACACAAAAATAGAGAAAATTTTGTTTAGCTCATGCCTTAAAAGTTACCTTTAGATCTAGCCAAATAAGATCCATCCTCGGAGCCGAGCCCATAAAACCTAAACTTAAGTCCTGAATTTACTATATTAGGAATTTTGGGTTAACCCTGGTTAATTCTTATATAGCTGATTGATGAGGTCTAAAAGTATGAAATTTTTTGAATTTATAAAATAAAAAATTGTCGGATGCGTGAGAATTAAGAAAATACAGCGGATGCCACCAAAGAAGGACACAGATTTGGGGAGAAGGAACGCAAATGGCAATGAATTGAAGGGCATCAGCAGATTGGCAAGGGGAAAGCAACGCAGCCCCCAAGGGGACATTAGAGGGGAGAATGGGCTGCGCACAGGGTAAAATGTGAACGCGCCGAGGGGCATTCTCATTCTCATCGATGGCCGCCAATCCCCCCAAGCTTCCATCCATTCCGCCACACATTCGATTTCTTCCCCCAACCAAATTCCTCCATCCATCGACGACCACTTCGGCTGTTGCTGTTGCTTTTACTGACCTTCCTTTTCACATTGCTCCTTCCTTACCCAAATTCGCATTCCCCCATTAAAAGTGTAAAAGAGGGGAACGGCGCGCAACCTCCTCCATTTTGGTTTTAGTCCATTTTGGGGTTAGGTTAGAAAAAATTGGAAGCGGCCGATTTGAAAATGAGGCGAAAAATAAATTTATTTTTCCGTTTCTCTCATTGGCAAAGGTCAATAATTGGATAGATTCCAAAGAAACCGCACAAAAAGTTGTAGACACTTTTCATTTTCCCTTTTAACTTAATATTTGAAATTTGAATTAAATTTCCCTTTAGGCTTTTTCCTTTTTTTTAACAGAATAAAGCTCCGAAGTATCCAAAATTACTGCGCAAAAAGTCAGGCCGTTCAAAAAATTATATGCACTTTAATTATTTTCCTTTTATCTTAATATTTCAATTGAATTTTCCTTTAGGCTAAAAAAATGTATTTTCCCCCTTCTCTTAACAGAATAAAGCTCCAAAGAATCCAAAGTTTTACTGTACAAAAAATTTTAAACATTTTTCCCATTATTTCAATGAATTTCCCTTTCCGCCCATTTTATCATTATCATTAATTTATTTGCCACCTTTTCCCCAAATAAATATTCAAAATTTTAGAGCGAGTGTTCTGGTCGAATAATTGAATCCACTAGAAAATATATTAATTAATAATAATTTATTTAAACCGGAAAAAATGTCCCGTCATTCCCCGTATGTGCGCAGCCAATTCGGCTCCCCTTTGATGGGCGGTGGCCCTCCTATCAATGGGAATGGCACAAATTCGGCCCAATCAGCTGAAATGGATGAAGCCGCATTGTTACAGGATGAAACACTCTATTTTGAATGGAACCGTATTCGGCAGTTGAAGGACGAAAGGAGGGACATCCAAAAGAAGACATTCACAAAATGGTGCAATTCATATTTGAGCAGAGTGCGTTTTTATTGGATTTTGAGGGGAATTTTGGCATTTTTTCCCACATAGGCTCGACTCGAAATCAACGATTTGTTCACGGATTTGGGCGATGGAATAATGTTGATGAAATTTTTGGAAATTATCAGTGGCGAGAAATTGGGCAAACCTAACAGGGGCAGAATGCGAGTGCAGAAAATTGAGAATCTGAATCGTTGTTTGGAATTCCTGAAGCATAAACGGATTCAGGTAGATATTATGGCATAATACAAAAAGGTTGGAAAGATTTTGATGGATTTTGAGTGAAAAGAATGTCGTGATGAACAATAGATAGGGGAAAATCATTAATTATGTAACGTGGCTTATTCGCCTACTTTTATTTTTATGAATTTTTAACTCTAAAAATTCTATATCTTTGAACATTATTAAAAACCGATTATCTTGAAGAAAAGCCATTTTCTAGCAAGGAATTTTTTATTTTTAATAAGATTAAAAACCACTTTTTAGAGGACTTTTAGGGCTTTAAAAAGACTAATATTTTCTACTTGAATGGTTCCAAGAGAACGGCCCAAGTACATAATCGACGGCATTCAATCGCCCCCTATTTTGGTGATGCACAAGTTGTGAAAAGCACATTGAAAGAAATGAAATTTAATATGAAATTTTCCTGAAAACGCAAAAATTTAGTGAAATAACTGATCTAACCGGTTACCGGGGTGAAATCATTCCTAAAAGAATGATCTTGCCTGAATGAAAAACAAATTTTTCGGAAAATACAAATCTCAAAAATTAATAAATCAATTCTAAAATCCATCATTAAAATGCATCATAATCCAAATTCATTCATTGAAAATTCCAATCCCCCCTCCGAATATTATAGCTCGAAAACATCGGAGCCGAAGACATTGCCGATGGGAATGAGCGCCTAATTCTTGGCCTAATTTGGACCATCATTTTGCGATTCACCATTGAAAACATCGAAATTGAAACGAAGGAATCGGGCGAACGGAAACATGCAAAAGAGGCCCTCCTTCTGTGGTGCCAACGCAAAACAGCCGGCTACCCGAATGTTCGCATTGACAATTTCTCTTCAAGTTGGCGATCGGGCCTTGCATTTTGTGCACTCATTCATGCCCACCATCCGGAATTGCTCAATTTTGATGGGCTCAATCCACAGGATCCATTGAGTGAGTTTTGGATTTTGGTTTGGGCTTTGAGGATAAATTTTTGGAGACTTTATTTTTGTTGAAATGAAGATTTTTCCGATTCTGTGGAAATAAATTAACTAAATAACCCTATTTTTCTCAGTCAAATAATGGCAAAAAGTTTAATCGTAAAATAGGATTAGACGAATATGGAAAATTTCATGAAAAGACCATCAAATAATTGCATCTAAATCATCATTTTGAAATAGTAATTTCCTATTTTACCAATAATCCACTTATGAAATTGTGTGAATTCCAATCAATTTCATTTGGTAGAGCATTACAGTTAATTTGAAGTGAATTTTACACATTTGGAAGGAATTTTAATAAAATTGAATGAAACAATTAGAAATCAGAATCTTCCTAATGAAATTAATATAAATTTAGCCAATTTGAATTTGGCATTCGACATTGCGGAACGCAAATTGGACATTGCCCGTCTGCTGGATGCGGAAGACGTGAATGTGGCCTGCCCGGATGAGAAAAGTGTGATCACCTATGTTTCACTGTTCTACCACAGTTTTGCCAAACAAAAAAGTGAATTGACCGGTGCAAGGCGAGTGGCCAAAGTTGTTGGTGAATTGGTCCAGCAAGATAGGCTCCAAGAGCATTGGGAACAAATGGCCTCCGATTTGTTGGCCTGGATTTTGGCACGATGCCGAGAATTAGCCGATCGACAATTCCCCAATTCGTTGGGTGCTCTCCGGGAAATGTTGGCTGCGTTCAATCGTTTTCGAAAGGAGGAGAAGCCGCCCAAATTCAAGGAAAAGGGAGAGGTGGGTATTTACTTCACTTAAGGAAAATATATCAAAAACATTGAAATGCTTGTAACGGTTCAAAAATGTATCTTTAACCCATAAACTTTATACATAATCAATCGATAATTCTCGACAAGGCTCAACATTTGATTATTTTTGGCTTGAGTTTCACCACTTCTTACTTAAGTTTTTGAAGCAAAAATCAAAATAGGTTTAAACTGTTTAATACACCTTAATTTTGAAAAATTGCAGCTTGAAGCCCAATTCTTCGCCATTCAAACGAAACGAACAGCCAGCCGCCGTAAACCATACCAACCGCCTGAAGGCCTGGGCCTCCATGATTTGGCCAGTGCTTGGGCCGAATTGGAACGAACGGAACATGCAAGACAAGGCGCATTGATTGCCGAATTGCAAAGACAGGAACGGCTGGAATTGCGGGCACAGCTATTTCACAAAAAGGCCGATGTCCGAGATGCGTGGCTTTGTGAAATGTATGCAAATTAGGATTATTATTTGGAGGGAAATTTGATGGGAAAAATTCTCAAAATCCAAACTTCATGTCTTTTAACCCAAGAGAAAGAATCCCATGGAAACCTAGGCCTTTCTTTTGGCGATAGCTAAACAAGGAAGTAGCCAATTCTGGAAGGCGATATGACATTAATGGCCCTAAAAGTCCTTTATTAGAAAAGGAGCTTTTTTAATCTTATATTAAAAAATAAAATACCTTGCTAAAAAGTCAATTTTCCTTCAAAAATTTGGGTTCTTTACATTCGAAGACATATAATTTGTTTTAGTGTTGAAAGGCATAAATGAATATTATACCAACTTGTAGAGGACACTTCGGGCTTTCGATTGGTATATAAGCTTCTAAAATTGGCTAATGTATCGCTGAGATATCAGCCAAAAACTAAAATGAAGGTGACCAATCGTTCATTTCCTTCCAACAATGATTGATCAGAAGAGAGAATACGGTACTGCATTCGTTAGAAATGAAGGGAAACATAAATCTGATCTTCCTTTAGGCTATTAACTAAAAGAAGAGAGAAAAAATTATTTCCCTTAATTTGAAACTGACTGACTATTATTATTAGGCTTGGGAGAAAAAAATCATATAATAGATGGGTTAAAATACCTGCAGAAGTTTTTGGCCCATAGTTCAACAAGACATAAACCAAATTGAGAATGTGTTTATTTCATTTTAAAGGACTAAGTTTGCTCTAAAATTTGGCCTATTTAATTTTATACCTTTCACCCTTAAAAAGTTAAATTTTTCGAATATAATAGACTCGAATTATTAAGGAAAAGCTGTTTTTTAGTATAGTTTTTTTTCTAAAAAAATAAAAGAGCCATTTTTAGAAGACTTTTAGGTCTTTAAATGGCATATAATCATTCCAAATTGGTTCCGTCCTTGTTGAGTAATATTACCAAAAGAATGGCCAAGGTACAGATTATCGAATGAAAAATTAATTTTGCACAAAATTGGACAAAATATTATTTGTCCTCCGGTCATTTTTTTATCATTTTCAAAGCCTCTTTTAGGACCTCAGTGCTTGGCCAATTCGAAGGCCCTCCCAGTGAGCAGAATGTGGAAGCGGCTGTCCGCCTTTTACGGAACATTTCAGCTGAAGCGCTGCCCAAAAGTGACCGATTCGCACTTTTGACCGAATTGAGTGCCGAATTACAACGTGAAAACTTCCACGGGGCTGAACAAATTCGAGCCAGAGAAAGGGACATTCTTCGGCGATGGAATGCATTTTTGACTGTTTTGGCCCAAACGGAGACAGAATTTGGGCGAATGCGCGAATTGAGCACACTTTTGGCCGAATTGGACACATTGGGCGAGGAATTGGCTCAAATGGCATTGGAGATGAAGCAAAGAGCGCAGGTGAGAGAATAAAAGAGGCCTATGAATTTTGGCACATTTATTGGCCAAATATAAATTTGTCTTATGGCCAAATTCATTAACAATTTATATTTATTTATAATTCTCCTTCACAGGAAACTGGAAAACATTTGGCCGCCGTTGATGAACTCCTTCGAAAACATGAATTGGCCGAAACAAATGTGCGAGCTAAACAAGAATGGTTGGCCCAATTAGCCAAAAGAGCCAGGGATTATGCACGAAGATCCGGCAGTGCTGCAGGTGAATGATTGAATAAATGGGATTGGGGGATAGTTTTGAGTTTTGACCTATAGCAAAATGAAGCAAGAGCCAATATGGGAGGGCGATATATCATTTGAAAACTCCTAAAGTAGTTCAAAAAGTGGCTATAAAATTGTTATGAATTTCACCTTTTTTAGTTCAGATATTTGTCTTTGAATTTAATAAACTCGAATTTTTAGTTGGAAAGTCACTTTTTCTACCAAAGAATTTTAGATATTTCATTTAGAAAGCCACTTTTAAAGGACTTTTAGGGCTTTCCGAATGGTGTCTCACCTTCCTTGGTCCAAACGGATGAGTTTCAGGTGTTCATTTTTGGTTGCTGTTCTTGTTACTTTATGGTTTCTTTAATAAGAATGGCTGTATAGGGTGTTGCCTAAAAAATGGGAGGATCAATCCAAATTTTACAAAATCTTTCTCTAATAAAGGAAATACCAACATAACCAATGAGAGCATTATTGGCGGTGCCGAACAACTGGCCGAGCGGCTCAAACAACGTGAACAACAATTGGACGCGTTGCAGGCTGAAGCAAGGCAACGGCGTGCCGCCCTGCAAAGAGCCCGTGAATTCTTCCAATTCATTGGCCATTGGGAGGAGCAAAGAGGATGGTTGGCTGATCGACTGGCACTATGCCGGCAATTGGCCATGGCAAGGGATTTGGGTGCAATTGGTCAGGGGCAAAGGGCACACAAAATGTTGGAGGCGGAAATGGCCGGACAATGGGAGAGGACAAAATTGTTGATTGGAGATGGAGAACGGCTGGGCCAGCCGGAGGAAATTCATTGGCGGCTGGAGGCATTGCAGAGGTGAATAAATTTCTTTGTTAAATTCATTTGAAGCATCGAAAGAGCTTTTTGGGTGTTGCTTCTATCCAAAAAAGTAGACCCTTTTAGGAGTTATTCGGTAAAATATAAAAAATTGGATACACCTTAACTTGTAGCCAACCCAATTTGTATCATTTTATAATAACTCATCAAGGAATGAATCAATTTTGATGATTTATATATCAAATTAAAGAGCAGACTTTTGGCTATCAAATATTATTAATTTTTTAAAATTGCTTTCGAATTGTTGGAATAATGCCCAAAAAAACATTGAAAATTATGCTAAAACCATATTAAAAAGGTCATTTTAAAAGATTTATTGAGTATAATTACAATTTTGTACCAATTTAACTAAAATTAATATTAATTAGATAGCCAAAAGTCTGCTCTTTAATTTGATAATAAAATCATCAAAATTGGTTCAGTCTTTGTTGAGTTATTATAAACGGCATGGCTTCAAATAACCCCAAATTAAATAAGATTGGGCCTAGAAAAATTCAAATTATTTATTCATTCTCTCAAACCCAATTCACCATTTCCCTCCCACCAATTTCCAGACAATGGGAAGAATTACGCGCAGCGCATGCCGCCCTCCAAGGCTGGCTATCGGAGGCGGATCGTCTTCAACAATATTTCCAAGATGCAAATGAAGCCGAATCATGGATTCGGGAACGAGTCCCATTGGCCCGTTCTGATGATGTTGGACGTGACCAAGGCACTGCCGAATCACAATGGCGGCGGCATCGACAATTGGAGAAGGAAATCCAAACTTACAAAAGCGAAATCCTACGGCTGGAAGGGCAGGCACACGAATTGGAGGCATTGGCCCAATTCACTTTGAACACAAATGGAGGAGGAATTGGAGGAGAGGAAAATGGTGAAGGAACATTGGAAGGAGAAGGCAATGATGGAATAGAAGTGGCCGAGGAATTGATTGTGCCAAAAGTTTTGGTAAGGCAAATTGGAATTACATTTTCAAAAATTATAAAACTCAAAGCAATTTGGAATTTAAACGGTCTAGTGTCGATGGTGTTAATGCTGCTGGATGAATTTATATAGCATTTTATTAGGCCTAAACTTGACTATAAAATTATATTAAAGGCATTAGCCAATGTTGAATATTTCCCAAGTTGTGGCCAAAAAAACAATTGGTTTAATTAAAATTGGGTTTCTGACATTTCTATAGCTCTAACTTTGGAATTATTCAATATTGGTAAAATAATTTTGATATTATTTTGTAGCCAATTTTATGGCTAATAAAACAGGCAGCTTTATCACCATCAACACTAGACCGTTCCATACACACAATTATGCTAACATTATTAAATTGATTCTTTCCATCTCATTCAAATACATATTCATTTTTATGCCACATATCAATTTAACTTTTAGGTGCTCTACCCGTATAGTGGAGGCAAGGCATCTGGTGGCATTTCGGTGGCCAGAGACGAGGAATTGGCATTGTTGGATGCAACAAACAAAGATTGGTGGCGAGTCCTCAGCCGTACAGGCCAAGAGGGATATGTGCCGGCAAATTATTGTGAACTGGTGCCAGATGAAAAGGTAAACAAAATTTAGATGAATCGTCTAATTTTTTGAAAATTTAAAGCTCTTTTAGAAAAAATTCTTTTCATCCAAAAATCCGAGTTCATTACATTCAAAGATATATTAAAATTAATAATTGTAAATAATCATAAAATTAAAATAGGCTAAATCGTAGAGGACACTCTGGGCTTTCGAATGATATATACCCTTCCAAAATTGGCTATTGCCTCGCTGAGATTTGAGTCAAAAACTATTATTGCATGTATCAAATCTTTCACTTCATTCCTTCGCAGCTATAATTGAGAAGAAAGGAAAATACGATACCTCATTCATTGGTTGGAAAAATAGGGAAATATACTAAATCTGCATTGATCTTCTTTGAGGCTATAGATGAGAAGAAATGAGAAAAGTAGTTATTTCACTTTGTCTTCCAAAATAAAATGAGAAGTAGGGAGAATAAATACGGTATCGCATTCGCTGGCAAAGGAGGGAAAAATCTGCTGTTCTTCCTTCAGCTAATCGAAAAGAAAGAGAAAATATTTCCCTTGTTTAAAATTGAAATGTGATTGACTGAACAAAAAAACCAGCATTCATTTTTGGCCCATATATCTCAGCGAGGCAATAACCAATCTTGGAAAGCAATATACCAATTGAAATCGCAAAATATTCTCTACATTTTGGAATATTCCAATTTTAGGCCTTTATGCAATTAAGAAAGTTATTTGGAATTTTTGAAGAAAGTCAACTTTTATTTTGTTATCGAAAAAAAGACATTTAGTAGAAAATATTTAAAACTTTCAAAATCCAAATTCATTGAATTCCCAAATTAATTATCGCCTCCTCGTTAAGATTAATAAACAAAAGAATGGGTATTGAATCAACGGTACTGAACGTCCCATACCAGAATTGTGTGGAAAAAACATAATAAAATATCATCCCATTCCACAGGTAACGGTAACGCAACCATCTACGGCTCAAAGGAAGCACAGCACAAAAACCTCAAATCAAATAATGAATGGCCAAAATGGAAGTCAACAGCAGGCGGATGGTCAAAGTGGACTTGCCCAGAGGCAAAAATGCTTGGCAGCGGATTATCGGCATTTGTGTGGGTTGGCCGAAAAGCGGGGCCGCGCACTGGAAGAGGCCATCAATTTGTTCAAATTCTTTGCCGAATGCCGTGATTTCGAGACTTGGGCCAAACAAATGGGCCAAAGTTTACAGGAACCAGTGGAGCCAGAACATCATTTGTTGCCTCGGCTGCAGGAAAAATTCCAGGCAATAATTTTCGCGGGAAAATTTGTTTTGGAATTTGCAGCCAATTTCGATTTCCAACTGACCAAAAATAGTATAAGGACAGATATTATAATTTTTTATGATAAATGGCACATTATTTTGGCTTATGAAACCTAGAGCAATAATTTAGGATTCATTTGATTCGTTATGGTCGATTTAGTTGGATAAAGATTTGATTCATTTAAAAATGTTCAACTGGTTTAAAAAGCCTTCAAACTTGTCAATCAATTTGGAATTAAAATCATATAAATAAAATCTAATTAGGGAAATGCCAATTCTGGAGAGATATCATTTAGAAAGTTAAACCGGTTTATAAACCCGAAATTTAAATTGGCCATAACTTTGATTCAAAAAACTGATCAAATCGATTTAAAATTGAAATTGTATAAACTATACTGACACTAACGAATCGATTAAAGATTAAACTATATAATTCAAAAATTTATGACAAAAAAGAACATGGCAAAACCAGAAAAAAACACAACATGAATAAATGAACCATTCAATTTCAATTTATCCAATTCAAGAAAGTACGAGATGAAATCCAAGGCCCGGGGCAAGCCCAACTGCAACAATTGGGCAAAATGGGCGATCAATTGTTGGCACAAGGCCATTCCCGAGCCAAAGAGGTGTTGACCCGCAAAGAACGTGCCATCCAATTGTGGGCACAACTCCAAAAAGGGTTGGAGAGGAAATCGGCCGAATTGGACAAGGCCCAACGATTATGGCAATTCAATGAACAGTGCGAGGACACAAGGGCATGGTTGGCTGAGAAGCGGGTCCAATTGAAAAGGGAACCTGGAAATGGGCAACAATCACAACATGCCCAGCAGGTGGATATTGAAAAAAAGCAATTTAATTTGTCGACTTTTATAATAACTCTTCAAGGATTGAATCAATTTTGATAATTTTAGTAACACATTAAAGGGCAGACTTTTGGCTAACAAATGATACTAATTTTATTTAAATTGGTTAAGGATTGATGAAGTTGTGCCTAAAAATTATTAAAAATTACGCTAAATCCATTGTAAAGGTCTTTTAAAAGGTTTTTGGACATAATTCTATCATTTCTGAACCTATTTAAAGAAAATTAATTTCATTAAATGACCAAAAGTATTCTGTTTAATTGAATACTAAAAACATCAAAATTGGTTCAATCCACGATGAATTTTTTTAAACGAAGACAAAATTGGGTCTATTCATTAGAAAAAACGAGACTCGCAATGATTCTATCTTCCCTCTTTTTTAGCAACAAGATTTGCGTGCATTGCAAGCCGCACAAAGACGGCTCCAAAATTTGGAACGAGATTTAAGGCCACTGGCCGATCGAATGAAAGCATTATGGGTCCAGGCTGAACAAATTGCCGAGGAACAACCCGAAAGAGGGCAACAATGCCGGGCGCGAGTCCAAGAGCTGGAAGCGATGCATGCCGAATTATTGGCGCAGGCGCGCACTTGGATTGAGGAGGCAGAACGCAGCCAAGGGCAACAAATGTTCGAACAGGTGAGAGTGGCGATATATTATAATTTTTGGATCTTCCACGTAATCCAAAGTCGCGGTTTTCGGTTTCAGAATATTGATGAAATTTTAAAACCGAAATTGGAAAATTGTCATTTAAAACCGAAAATAGGGAAAACTGAAACAGACATTGAAAACTGAGTTTTAAAACCGAGATCTTTTAAAAGCAACTTCGGACTACACTAGTTTCGAATTTCTGGCCTATTTAATTTTTCACAGTCAATTATTTTAAAAAAAAAATATAAATTCTAACCAGATTTCGTTATTTTAAAAGGTTAGCCAATTTAATTCAGTTGGCTTTAATTTATTAGGTTCAAACTGATCAAATAGATATGAAACTGAATTCTTCTAAACAAAATTCCCTAAACAAATCGATTGGATCATAAATCATGGCTCTATGATAATTAAAAACATACTGGCTAGATTAAAATTGGCCAAAAGATTTACAATGTACGTGGTTGAAATGATTTACCCACGAAATAAATTCATTACTATTTAAGGCCGCAAAAGAGCTGCTTGATTGGACGCAGAAATGCCGGGAGCAAATGTTGATGGAACCACTGTCCGGAACGACCCCGGCGGAGGAAGTGTTGCGAAGACATGCAGAAGTGCGGGAACAAATTGAAGGAAAACAATTCGAATTTGGCTATGTTGAGGAATTGGGCCGCAGGCTGGTGGCCAAAGGACAACCCAGGGATGAGGTGGAAGAACGATTGCGTGAATTGGAAAGGGCCAGGGCCGAATTGGAGCAACAATGGCAGAACAGAGAGGCAAATTATTGGGGACAAATTAATGAATTGGGATTGGGAATTCAGAACATAATTTTCAATATCTGAGCCTTTCTTTTGGCTATAGCTCTTTAAGGAAGCAAACAATTCGGGAAGGATATATATCATTGGAAAGTCCTAATAAGAGTCTTTTAAAAAGTGACTTTAACTATTTTTTGAAAATTTAGGGCATTAGAAAAAGGCGGCTTTTCCTCCGAAATTTCAATTATCTTATACGCAAAGATATATAACTTTTATACAGTCGAAATTCATAAAAAAAGGCCAAATTTTATAAGACACTTTTGGCTTTAAAATGGTATATCACCTTCCCAGATTGGTTACCGCCTCACTGAGATATAGAAAAAAGAACAGCCCAGGTTCCTCTCGGTAAGGGAATCCCAATTTGAAATACGAAAAATATATGAATTAACGAATCCCATTTGGAATTTTTACAGGCGGATTGTCGCCAACTTCTCGATTGGCAAGCATTTTCCCGAGAGGCGGATCGAATTGACTCATTGAGCCGAGGCCAATTGGCCTTTCTTGAATTGCCTACGGCAACGGATTCAGTGGAGAAGGTACAAAATCTGCTGAAAGGCCAATCCGAATTCGAGGCCCGAATTTCGGCACAAGAGGTGCGCAAAAATAGTCCATTCTTTTCAAAAATTTTCCACAGGAACGCGTTTTGGGCTTTGCCGCTACAGCACAACGGCTGACCAATTCCGGGCACGGACATTCCGCCCAAATTGAACAACAAAAGATGGAAGTTTTGCGAGGACATCAACATGTTTTGGACAAAGCAGAACAACGAAGGATGGAACTGGAGAGGGCATTGGCACTGGAGGGCTTACGGAGGGATGCGGGCGAGCTGAAAAGATGGATGGGAGATAAGGGCAGGCAAATGGGCCAACAGAAAGAAGGCAAAGTTGGAAGTGGTAGCGGCCTTCTACATTGGGCACAACATCGGTGCGTTTACGAAATATAAATTATATTAAATATAACAATATTAAATTTACTTTAAATTACATCAAATTTAATTTAAAAAATTAAATAAATAGAATATTTGATGTGATATACAGCTTTGGTAGAGCAGGTCAAGTCGCATTGAATGGTATATAATTTTGTTATGGTTTGGTCAAAATTAAAGGGTATTAAATGGTTTAAATCAATTTTAGTTTTTGGTTCAAAACTAAATAAATTGTTGTTTAAACCTAAGCAAACATAATCAAATGATCCATCTTGACGAGTTCTATCGATTGGATATTTTATGGGTTCGGAATAAATTTTTAGCAAATTAAATACTATAAAATAATAAATTAATATTGGCAAAATCTTCCCGAATTTAGGCATCAAGCATTTGTGTTGGAATTGGCATCGAATCGAGCGGAATTGGCCAGGTTGAAGAAGGTTGGCGCTGAAATGGTCTATGATGGATTGGCCACCGAGGCGGAGGTGGCCCGCATTTTGGATCCATTGGTAGCGGATTGGTCACGTTTGGAGACAATGGCCTCGGACAGAGGCGACCAGCTGGCACAAGAGGAACAGCGAATTGGACTGATAGCCGCAATTCGTGAGGCAAATGCCAAAATGGAGGAATTGGAAGCAAAATTGGCTGATGGTACCCGAGGGCGTGACCTCCGTGGAGTGAAGGAATTGCTGAAACAGAAGTCACATGCCGAACAGGAAATCCAACAATTGGACGTGAAATTGGCCGATATCCGGGGAAGGGCACGTGAAATGGACGGGAATGGACATTTTGCGGCAGAGGAGCTGATGGAACAAGTTGACCTGCTCCTCAACCGATTCCAACGCCTTCATTCACCGTTGGAACGACGCAAAGCGGAGTTGGAGGAATCGTTGCGATGGCATCAGTTGGCATTCGATGCGGACGTTGAATTGCAATGGATTGGCGAAAAGTTGGTCTGTGCCCAATCCCAGCAATTGGGCCGTTCCCTCACCGATGCCCAGCTGTTAATGAAGAGACAAGAGCAGTTGAGTGCTGAATTGGATTGTCATCAACAAAGAGTGGCCGATTTATTGGACACGGGGAAGCAATTGGCCAAAGATGGTCACATTTGTCGGGTGGAAATTGAGCAGAAATGTGAGGAATTGGCAACAGCATGGGCAAAGCTGACTGGGGCAGTAGCCAAACGACGCAAACATTTGAGTTGGGCATTGGCCAGGTATATATAATTTTTTGGGTATATTAATTTTTTTTGTTTAATATTCTTTCTTTTCGAAAAACGATGTTTAAGTATCTACTAGCCTTTCTTTTGAACCGAAAAGAATTAAAAACATTTTGGCGAACATTTTCCGGAAAGAATTAAAAACATTTTGGCGAATATTTTCCGGAAAGAATAAAAACATTTTGGCGAACATTTTCGAATAAAAAACATTTTGGCGAACATTTTCCGGAAAGAATTAAAAACATTTTGGCGAACATTTTCCGGAAAGTAAAAAACATTTTGGCGAACATTTTCCGGAAAGAATTAAAAACATTTTGGAGAACATTTTCCGGAAAGAATTAAAAACATTTTGGAGAACATTTTCCGGAAAGAATAAAAACATTTTGGCGAACATTTTCCGGAAAGAATTAAAAGCATTTTGGCGAACATTTTCCGGAAAGAATTAAAAACATTTTGGCGAACATTTTCCGGAAAGAATTAAAAGCATTTTGGCGAACATTTTCCGGAAAGAATTAAAAACATTTTGGCGAACATTTTCCGGAAAGAATTAAAAAAATTTTGGAGAACATTTTCCGGAAAGAATAAAAACATTTTGGCGAACATTTTCCGGAAAGAATTAAAAGCATTTTGGCGAACATTTTCCGGAAAGAATTAAAAACATTTTGGCGAATATTTTCCGGAAAGAATAAAAACATTTTGGCGAACATTTTCCGGAAAGAATTAAAAGCATTTTGGCGAACATTTTCCGGAAAGAATTAAAAACATTTTGGCGAATATTTTCCGGAAAGAATAAAAACATTTTGGCGAACATTTTCCGGAAAGAATAAAAACATTTTGGCGAACATTTTCCGGAAAGAATAAAAACATTTTGGCGAACATTTTCCGGAAAGAATAAAAACATTTTGGCGAACATTTTCCGGAAAGAATAAAAACATTTTGGCGAACATTTTCCGGAAAGAATTAAAAGCATTTTGGCGAACATTTTCCGGAAAGAATTAAAAACATTTTGGCGAACATTTTCCGGAAAGAATTAAAAACATTTTGGCGAACATTTTCCGGAAAGAATTAAAAACATTTTGGCGAACATTTTCCGGAAAGAATTAAAAACACATTCTGGCGAACATTTTCCGGAAAGAATAAAAAACACATTTTGGCGAACATTTTCCGGAAAGAAAAACATATTTTAGCGAACATTTCTAGATGAATTATAAATAAGAACTGCCCAGCAATTACTGAAACCTCCCTACTGCTTTCTTTCCTCCCATATAAATTATCACTTTTTCTCCTAATTTTTTTCTTTTGATAATAATTTTGATTTTTTAGGGAGCAACTTTTCTTTGAATTGGCAGAAGCCGACAATTGGCTCACAGAAAAAAGCCGTCAATTACAAGGAAGAGAGGAAGCCGCAGAGGAAGAGCGTGGCGGCGCCCAAACCCTCCTCACATGGGTTCGTGCCCTTCAAACTGAATTTGGACCATATCGCATTGGATTGGCCGAATTGGGAAGAAAAAGCGCCGAATTGGTTGGACAAATTCCAGATGAGGAAGATGCTGCCGAACTCACCCGGCGCCAAGCCAAAACCGAATCCCAAGCAGATGCCCTCGAACAACGTTCACGCAACGCCGCCGAAAAGGCCGATGCCCGTTTGGCAATGTATGGCCTAATTGAAGAGCAACAAGAGATGGAGGAATGGTTGGAAGTGGAAAGTCGTGAGGCGGCTCAAGAAGATTGTGGCACCGACCTGGACCAATGGATGAAATTGAGGGCCAAATTCGATGAACGACGCCAACAAATTCGTTTGGGCCAAGACCGGTTGGATGCGTTGGAGGCGGAGGCTGGCCAATTGTTGCAAAGGGCGCCGGAATATGCCCGTGAGGTGCTCCCACGTCAGAACCGTCTCCGTGCAATGTGGGAATTGTTGGGTGATTATGTGGAACAAAGGGATGCGGCATTACGGCAAGCCGAACAAATTCATCGATTTTGGCGTGATTCGGTACAAATTTTATTTTTATTAAAATTTTGGCAAATGAAATTCTGATTTATGTTTTTAAGGCACCCAGAGAAGTAGATTATTCGGATATTTTAGTATAAATTTTAGAAAATATTTAGATTTAAATATATTTAATGAAACTACCTTGGCTGGGGATTCGATTATAAATTCGCTTTTTTTTTCTCATAAATTTAAGAATTTAAAAACATTTTTTACAACATTAAATAAAATATTTTCTCGTCTATCAAACCATACCAAGGTCATTAAAATCAGTTCATCCATTGATGAGTTATAAGCCTCCAAAATAACATTGTTCTGTTTGCCCTAGTGAAAGAATCCTGAATCCTGAATTGAAGAATTACCTTTGAGGCACGCTGAAGGCTCACTGGGTTTATTAGGAAGGGAGAAAGTACGGTAGCAGAGGGCCTCCTTCACACTTCACAGTCACAGTCGTTCACCCATTGGTTATCTTTAAAAAGAAAGGATTCTGAAATAATGAATTGTCTTTGGGGCACTTTGACTCACTATTTTATTTAGGAAGGGAGAAAGTACGGTAGCAGAGATCCTTCACATTTCACAAATCACAATCAGCAGCTTGAAATGCCCTGAGGCTATTTATTTTTCCATTCCTTTCCTTGATGAGGAGGAGAAGGAGAGTACTATACTCAAGCCAATTTGGCCCTTCATCTTTGCACATTCATAACTTTCTTCAAGCCCAATCATTTTTAGTGATCTTGGTATCATTTAATAGAGCAGAAAATTCTCCATCTTTTGATATAAAAAATGTTCCATAATTTTTCAAAATAAACATTTAATTTGGATTTAAAAGAACTATAAATGAGATTGAAGAAATGAATGATTTAGATTGTTTTTAATAACAATTTTTGCACCAAATTTCCATTTCCTAATTATTTTAATCAAATTTTGCAGGAAATTCTTGAGGAGCGAATCAAAGAGAAAAAGATGGCATTGCCAAATGCGGAATTGGGCAAAGACGCCAAACAAACATATGGACTCATCCTAAAACATGAAGTATTCGAAAATGAATTGGCCCAACTCCACGAAGAATTGGAAAATCTGCTGAATCGAGCCACTGCATCCGGTTTGGATGAAGGGGGCCAATTGGGCCCGTTGACCGAAGGTTGGGCCAAATTGCGCGAGGCTAGCATGCTCCGTGGCCAAATGTTGATGGCCAATTATGAGACGCATAAATTCACCGCACAAGTCCGTGATTTGCTCCAATGGACCAATGGGGCGCTGGCGGAAATGTCCGGTGAACAGCAGGTGCGCGATTTGCAAACAGCCGAATGGTTGGCCGAAGAGCATCGACGCCTTCGGGCAGAACTGGAAGGAAGGGAGTTGGAAAGGACAGAATTGGGCCGTCTGGGCGATGAATTAGTTGAGGCTGGGCATTGTTCGGCAATGGATGTGTCCCAACGGATGGACCAATTGGAGAGAGCATTTGGCGCTGTGCGCAAAGAATGGGGCCTGAAAGCAGATTGGTTGGAGCAGGTCAGTAAATAATCAATTTAATATTGATCAAAATAAACGGGGAATACCCCAACCGCCGTTTAAACTAACTCATCTTGGATTGAACCAATTTGGTTTTTGTTATCAAATTAAAGAACAGACTTTTGGCTATCTAAAAAAAATTAATTTTATTTATATTGATTCAAAAATGATTAGGTTATGGCCAAACAAAGTACTCAAAATTATGTAAATCTATAGAAAAGATCATTTTAAATAGTTTTTTGAGCATAACTCTTGCAATTTTGAACCAATTTAGATAAAATTAATTTCATTAGATAGCCAAAAGTCTGCTCTTTAATTTTGGTAATAAAATCATCTTGGGTTTAGTCCTTGATAAGTTACGGCGACAAGTTGGGTACTGGACATTTAGTGGGAAGCCAAAAAATCATTTTATTTAGGCTGTTCAATGGCATGCATTCCAACGGGAAGCCCTCCAAATTTTGGCACAAATCCAAGCCCGAAATCGGGCAATGGATGCGCTTGAACAGCGTGATGGAGGAGGCATCGATCCAGCCAGTCGACAACGTGAACTGGCCACACTAATGCGAGTATTGGGCCAGCTGGAGGATCGAGTCAGCCGATTGGAAGAGTCGGCGGGCGCATTGACTGAACAGGGACATGCCGAAGTGGAACAAATACAAGCATTATCCAGAAGAGTGATGAATGCACTCAATGAATTGGGCGAACATGCAAATTCAGTTAAAAGGTGGAATATATTTATTAGAGGAAATGTACTGAAAAAACACTGAAATCGCCGAAAAGATTGTAACAGTTCAAAAGCTTATCCTACACCAATAAAACTTAAAATCAATCGATAGATCTCATCAAATAAGTGCTTTACTTTATTAATATATTTATAATTAGATCATTGGATGCGGCCGAATATTTGACACATTTCGAGGCAGAAATGGCCGAACTTTTGGATTGGCTGAAAGAAAAAGAAGATCGCCTGCGAGTTCAACAGCAACAGGCAAATAATGTTGGTCAAGGAGAACAACAAAAAGGAACAACTTTGGGCGAAAAATTGGACCGGTTGAAGCGGCAACAGGCATTACAAAGTGAATTGGTAGCAAATGGGCCAAGATTGGACGCCTTGAAGGGGCAAATGGAAAAATTGAGAAGACAACGAGGACCGGAAGCTATGCAAGCAGTGAGTGGGATATAATGAAATTTTTTCCAATTAATTAAAATATTTTATAATTATTCAACAAAATGTCCCATTCTTTTTACCAAATATTTGGACCATTTTTTGGCTAAAACTAAACATATATTTAGGTAACTAATTTGGAAAGGCGTTAAGCCTTTAGAAGGCCCTAAATGTCCTCTAAAAATGGTTTTTTGATCTTATCAAAAATTAAAATCCAAAAAATTCCAATTTATAACACTCTTTTCAAGTCAAATACTGTTTTCTAAAGTAAAATTTTATAAAATTTTAAAAGCCACATTTTTAGTTTTCTTATGGCATATAACTTTCCCAAATTGGCTATTGCCTCGCTAAGTTATATAGGCAAAAAATTGCACAATTATAGAATCATCTCCTACGTTTCTTTTTATCATATTAGATTTCCCGTTGCGAACAATTATTGCATCGTTGGAGCCAATTTGCCACCCAAATTCGTGCATTAGATGAAGCACTGGAAGAGGCCAAAGAATTACTGGAATTGGAACAATTGGCCGATCGAATTTGCGCCTTTGTTCGTGCCAAAGAGACATTGGTTCAAGCTGAAGAGATGGGCGAAGATTTGGAACATTGTCAAACACTTTTGAACCGCTTAGATGAAGATCAAAGCGTTGATGAGGCCACATTGGCACAAGCAAATGCCCTTGGCCAAAAGTTGTTAGCCAGAGGCAGTGCCGAAGCTGAACATATTCGATCGCGTCTGGGAGACATGAACGAAGGCTGGGAACGACTTTCGGGCCGAATTCGTGCCTATCGCACTTTATTGGAATCCGCTTTGGAAGTCCATCGATTCAATCGGGATGTGGACGAGACAAACCAACGAATTGGCGAGAAAGCAGCACTTTTAGCCAGCGATGAATTGGGCAAAGATTTGCAAAGTGTGGAAAGATTGTTACGGGCACAAGACCAAGTGGAACGAGATATGTCCGCAATACATCGAAAACTGAATGAACATGATGAGCAGGCCAAACAATTGTTGGGTCAAGAGCCCCCTCTTCGTGAGACGGTGAATTTTTGGGATTATATTTAATTTGCCTGAAGGATTATTGAAATTGCCTTAAAAAGTACCAAACTCCAAAATAATTATAATGGTTTAAGAGGTTGTCCTATATTCATAAACCATATTCCATTAGATAGAGCTGGTCAAAACGCAACGAATCCTATATAATTTGTTATGGTTGGTCTAAATTAAAGGATTTTAAGCGGCTTAAACCGATTTTGTATTGGAGTTTAAAACCTAAATTAGAATTGGTTAAATAAATGATGCGTCTTAGATTTCTCGATTGAATATATGGTTTTGTATTTGGGATAAATTTTTGAACCGTTATAATCTTTTGGCTTTTTCAATATTTTTTTGGCAAATTAAATACCATTTCTCTTTGTTGTAATGAGATGGCATTTTTACTCTATTGAAATTAATTCATATTCATATATTATATAGGTGCTTGACTCTTTACGAAAATTAGAATTGAGTTGGCAAAGATTGGCGGAAATGGCACATTCAAGAAGGCAAACATTGCAACAATCCCTTGGGCTTCATCGATTCTTGGATGGAGTTCGTCGAATGGAACAATGGGCCCAGACAATTCGGGCCAAAATGGGTGGTGGATCAAAGCCAAGGAATGTGGAGGAGGCGGAACGTGCCCTGCAAAGACATGCCGAAAGGCAGGCCGAAATTGGGGCCAGGGACGAAGAATTGCGAGTGAGTTTCGAGACCTACTTTAAACGAAACATAAACCTTTCCGAAAATACAAATATATGGACTACGGAAAAGATATATCTAAATAGATTAAATATAAATCTTGGTACTTGTCGTTTATCTGCTGGTTGCTGGTTCCAGATTTTTTGGGTTAACTGGTGAATGGGTTAACGCGGAAAATGAAGGTAATCTCTATGGATCATCCGTTATAAAGTTAGGGTCATTCATAGATAGATTATAAACTCACATATCCCAAATCTAATCATCCATAAGTAATACCCTTTATTTCTCAAAAATCTGGACTCGGATAAACGATAAGTATCTAAATCTTTCCGGAAAACATTAATATCAAGAATACAAATCTAACCGAAATAAAAGAGACAAAACATATTTCCATTAAAGAGTTTGCGGGAATTTGGCCAAAAACTGGCCATTGAACAGCCCGAGCATCGCAGCGATCTGCAACGAGCCCAGCGCCGTTTGCAAACATTGGAACATCAAACACGCCAATGCTGGGATTTGGAACAACAGGGATTGGAGAGGACACTGAAATTGCAAAAATTGTTGGCACAACTTGGCCAAATCGATTGTTGGCTTGCTGGGAAACATGCACAATTGGATGGGCTCATTCCAGGGGAAAGTCCGGAATCGGCGGAGGCCGCCATTCGAGAACTTGGTGCGATTTTTTGGGGGCAAACTTTTAATTTCCCATAGCTCTCTCTGATTAATTACCATCACAATATTTAAATCAAATATGACTAAATAATCAGCAAATATTATAAAATTACGAAGAAATAAAAACTTATTAGTAAATTCTCTACGCATAAATTTAGGCCATTTCATCATGGCACTGGGTCCTCAAATGGCCGAACGACTGGCACAATTAGATGAAGCCCAAAGTGTATTGGATGTATTTGGCGATGATGCGGAAGCAAGCAGAGTTGGAGAAAAGGTGGCCGAAACGCGTGAACAATGCTTGGAATTGGAGCGTCAAATGGAAGCCAGAAAACGGTGATTTTGCCGGGGGGGGGGGGGGAATGAATAAATGAATTCGCATATTTGATTCAGTCTTTTGAATGGCGCCAAACATTTGGCCCAATTTTTTCGGGAATGTGCCGAGTTAATGACTTGGATGAATGCAAAATTGCAATTGGCTATGGACGATGGTTATTTGGATGCCACCGCATTGCGGCTAAAACTTCAAAAGCATTTGGCATTCGATGCTGAATTGAGGGCCAGTGAAGAGAGGATTGAACGGTTGAAGGAGAGAGGGGACAGCCTGATGGCCGAAGAAGTGGATTTTCAGGTGAATGAATGGATGGATATTGGATATTCCCTTTTAACATTTATTCTGGAAAAAAATGGGATCATAATCATAAATATGTTTCTCATTCCGTAATTGTAATTGTAAATTTGTTTCCAAATGTTCAACAAAATGCGAAAATCAGAATGTTTGGAGAAAATCAGAATGTTTATGAAAAATCAGAATTTTTATGAAAAATCAGAATGTTTGTGAGAATCAGAATGTTTGAATAAAATCAGAATGTTTGGAGAAAATCAGAATGTTTGGATAAAATCAGAATGTTTTGATAAAATCAGAATATTTGTGAAAATCAGAATGTTTGTGAAAATCAGAATGTTTGTGAAAATCAGAATGTTTGGATAAAATCAGAATGTTTGGATAAAATCAGAATGTTTGGATAAAATCAGAATGTTTGGATAAAATCACAATGTTTGGATAAAATCAGAATGTTTGGATAAAATCAGAATGTTTGGAGCAAATCAGAATGTTTGGATAAAATCAGAATCTTTGGAGAAAATCAGAATGTTTGGATAAAATCAGAATGTTTGGAGAAAATCAGAATGTTTGGATAAAATCAGAATGTTTGGATAAAATCAGAATGTTTGGAGCAAATCAGAATGTTTGGATAAAATCAGAATGTTTGGAGAAAATCAGAATGTTTGGATAAAATCAGAATGTTTGGAGAAAATCAGAATGTTTGGATAAAATCAGAATGTTTGGAGAAAATCAGAATGTTTGGATAAAATCAGAATGTTTGTGAGAATCAGAATGTTTGGATAAAATCAGAATATTTTGATAAAATCAGAATGTTTGGAGAAAATCAGAATGTTTGTGAAAATCAGAATGTTTGGAGAAAATCAGAATGTTTGGATAAAATCAGAATGTTTGGATAAAATCAGAATGTTTGGATAAAATCAGAATGTTTGGATAAAATCAGAATGTTTGGATAAAATCAGAATGTTTGGATAAAATCAGAATATTTGGAGAAAATCAGAATGTTTGTGAAAATCAGAATGTTTGGATAAATCAGAATGTTTGGATAAAATCAGAATGTTTGGAGAAAATCAAAATGTTTGGAGAAAATCAGAATGTTTGGAAAAAATCAGAATGTTTGGATAAAATCAGAATGTTTGTGAAAATCAGAATGTTTGGATAAAATCAGAATGTTTGTTGAAAAATTAGAAAGTTTTTTCCCTTTCCTGAAATGTTTTTTTTCAATTGCAAATTTGTTTTAACTTTCATGAAATGAAACAAAAAATCATCGATTAATACAAAAATATTTCTTAAATGCTCATTGAATGAATGTCTTCCACTAATAAGTATTCCTCCCCTTTTTCTCATTCAATATTAAATTATTAAAAATTTTAGGACGGTGGACGTGTCCAAGCCCAAATGGAAGAGCTTAAAATAGGATGGACCGAATTGTTGGCCAAATCGTCAGAAAAGGCCGCCCGACTCCGCCATGCCTATGATGCACATCAATTGAATCGACGAATTGTTGAAATGGAATTATGGATGGAAAGAATTGAATCACAAATTGCTTCGGAAGACCATGGCACAGACATTGAAAGTGCCGAACAATTGTTGGACCAATTCCGGGCATTACGGGCAGAGATTGATGCAAAGAAGATGACTTTGTGCGAATTGGTGGAATCAGCAACAAAATTAGGGGATTCTGAATTATGTGATCGTGCCGAAATGTTGCAAAGTCGCTGGGAAGCAATGGGGGAACCTTGCCAAATTCGGGCCGAAAATTTGGTGAGTTTTGCTTAAAGAAAAATGGATGACAAAAAATGTCTTCGACAGTTTTAGTCCATTTAATTTTAATTATTTTAAATCATTCCATTATGTAATTTAATAGCCATTCTCCCATCTTTTTCCCACTTTAGTTTATAAAGGGCATTTTGGCCAAAACAATATTAATCCGGGTGAGTTGGGTTCCATTCCCTCCCCTTTTTTGCAGTAATCAACTTGACCGATCACCCAATTGCCGAATTGGCTTGGCCCATTATTTGAATCGGCTTGGTTCTCGTCTGCTTGCCCCCTTCCTTTATTGCTTGCCGTTGTTGTGCCGGCCGCTTATCCCATCCCCAATTGCTTGGAATTGGCTTGCTGCCCATTGGCCCATCCTATGGCACATTGGCCCCCCCCCTTCTCAATTTGGCTTACTCCCCACTGGCTTGGCTCCGGATCTTCTTGCTTGTTGGCCGGCCCATTGCCCGATTAAGAATCTCGACCGTTGCCCAATGCCCACGCCCCTTTTATGCGATATAAAATGACCTCTCCATTACCCATTTTTTGTTGGATTCCTTTATTCCTTCCCCCCATTGCTGTCATTTATAATCTATTTTGGCCCCAATAAATATTTGATCGCCTTTAATTCAAATTTGGTTTATTGGGTTCAATTTCGGTTCTTGGCTTTGGGGTTTTCTCTTTCAGATTCGTCTGCTGCCGCCTTTTGCTGTGGACATTCTTTTGGGTCGCCTGCCGTGCCGTGACCCCTCCCCTTTGCTCTCCTTTGGTTCACACGCCTTGCCGTGAACCCCCATTTTTTTCCCCTTTGGTTCACACGCCTTGCCGTGAACCCCCATTTTTCCCCTTTGGTTCGCCCGCCTTGCCGCGGACCCTTTTGATTGAGTCCACCGTCGGTGTCGCCGATTTGTCGTGGAAATGGATTAAGAGTAGCTGTCACTCTACCGACTGAGAGCTAATCGGGCAAAAGCTCTCCAGGTGGGTTTAACCGTTTCAAAACCCTATTATTATATTAGCCATCAGGGCAAACTTTTATTTATAGGCCAAAAGCAAAAACTTCTAGGGACCTTTCAAACCCACTTTTTGCCATTTTGATAAATTCATCTAATTTTATTCAAAAATTATCGGCCTTTAGGCAAATTCCTTCATCCAAAAATTTT
Source organism: Pratylenchus scribneri (assembly GCA_030063045.1). NCBI lineage: Eukaryota > Metazoa > Nematoda > Chromadorea > Rhabditida > Pratylenchidae > Pratylenchus > Pratylenchus scribneri. Next base: position 2,192,006 of record JAQSEB010000033.1, read on the forward strand.
ATAGACTTATAGTTAAATTCCACATTTATTAGCCATTGAGGCCAATTCAAATTTATTCATAATTTACTTGCCATTTAGACAAATTCTCATTTTGTCAAAAATTTATTGGCCATTTAGAATCCTCATTTTATACTAATTTTTGGCTATTTCGGCAAATCAATTATTCTCAAAAATTGGACAAAATTTTCATCATTCTTTTGTTAAGCCCATTAATTAAATTTCCATTATCTATTTAATTGTCTTTGAGGGCAAAAATTATTAAAAATGTCTCTAGTCATTCGTAATCAGTTGGAGGTGACTTTGGACAGCCTATTGGCAGAAACTGCCACGGCTAAAACGCTTTATACCGCTGATTCCCCCTCACTAGCGGATTTAGGGGTTTCTGGTGAAGGAATAGCCCGGGGCATAAATGTTGCCCAAGCCTTCCTCGATCAATGGACTAAGGTTATGATATCCTTGTCAGCCGATGATCGAGCAAACGAAGAAAATACCTTTACTGGATTTAAAGTGAAGGATAAATCACCGGCTCTAATTTTACATGAGGCGTTTCAAGCCCAAACAAATATTGATATAAAAATTGATAAATTAAGAGTGGTAGAAAGGGCTGAGCACCCAAAACCGCCGGCTCATGATTTTGTCCAAAATGTGCGCCTTCCCATTCTAGATTTGCCTATTTTTGATGGACAAGAGTCCAATTGGCCAGCCTTTTGGGCCGCATTTGAGCATGCCGTGCACGACAATAAATCGCTAACCGGCGCTCAAAAATTCACATATTTAATGGGCAAATTAAGAGGTCCTGCAAAAGGACTAATAGAGGGATATGCCATATCCGAAACCAATTATTTAAGTGTCATTGAGCTTTTATTAAAAAGATTTGGAGATGACGAGCGGCGTTCCGCCCAGCTTCAAAGCGAATTGTTTCATCTCCCGCGCCCATCCAACTCCCATAATTCTTTACGCAGTTTTTACGATAATGTAGAACGCATTTGCCGACAATTAGAAGGGATGGGAGTAGATATTAACTCAAATCCTTTTTTGACAATTGCCCTTAAGGAAAAAATGCCCACTGAGGCAAAAGTCCAATTATTTGACAAGGAAATGACATCCAATAAAAAATGGACACCCAAAGAGTGGCGAGAAGCCCTCGGCCGTTTTGTCCAATTGAAGGAGGCAATTGGGTCATCCACTGACGAACCCTCTCAGCCCAAATCGACCCCAAGTACCGTACTTATGGGTCCCTCAAAGAATGAGATAATCCGGCGGGCCTTCCCAATAGTGGATGGGGAAAATGAGGGAAAAAGAGCCGATTGTTCGCTCTGTGAAGAAATGGGACACAAACCCTCCGCCTGTCCCCAATATTATTCTCCCGCTCTTGTAAGAGAGCGACTGGAACAACAAAACCGGTGCCTCAATTGTCTGACCACCGGTCACTTAATAGAACAATGTCCATCAAGAAAAAGGTGCCGCCAATGTAAAGATAAAGAGCGTCATCACTTTTTAATCTGCACCGCTAGAAAACAGAATAACCACTCAAATTCTATTTCAAATCCCATTTTTAATCACACCCAAAATTTAGATGAGGGGCCGTTATATGGCAAAATAAATGATACAATTACCGGAGCCATTTTGTATCAAAAATATTAATCAAATTTTCTAAAATCGTCCATTACAAATATGGGCAACAATTAACAAACTTATTAATTATTTTTTACCAAAATTTAATATAATTCTTCACATGACTTCTGCCGCATTTTTATTAAGATTTCTACCCTTTGGAATCTGCGGCTTTTATTTAAGATTTCTTCCATCTTAAATCACCCCTTTTTTGGCTCCTTTAATTAATATTTGGTTTCTGCCATTTGAAATCAATGTTTTAGGGTAAACAATTATTATTACGATTTCCACTTTTCGAAATCAATTTTATCGGTAAACTATTCTGGTGATTTCCGCCTTTTGAAATCAATTATTATGATGATTTCCGCCTTTTGAAATCAATTATTATGATGATTTCCGCCTTTTGAAATCAATTATTATGATGATTTCCGCCTTTTGAAATCAATTATTATGATGATTTCCGCCTTTTGAAATCAATTATTATGATGATTTCCGCCTTTTGAAATCAATTATTATGATGATTTCCGCCTTTTGAAATCAATTATTATGATGATTTCCGCCTTTTGAAATCAATTATTATGATGATTTCCGCCTTTTGAAATCAATTATTATGATGATTTCCGCCTTTTGAAATCAATTATTATGATGATTTCCGCCTTTTGAAATCAATTATTTTAGCTTGATTTCCGCTTTTTGAAATCAATTAGTTTGATTTGATTCCCGCCTTTTGGAATCGAGCTCCAGGCCCTTAAATATTATGTTGATTTCCGCCTTTGAAATCAGCTTTATGGGCAATTATTGTATTTGATTTCCTCCTTTTGAAATCAATTGTTTTGGTTTGATTTTCGCCCTTAGAAATCAATTATGTTGGCTTGATTCCCGCATTTTGGAATCAATTATTTTGGCTTGATTCCCGCATTTTGGAATCAATTATTTTGGCTTGATTCCCGCATTTTGGAATCAATTATTTTGGCTTGATTCCCGCATTTTGGAATCAATTATTTTGGCTCGATTCCCGCATTTTGGAATCAATTATATTAGCTTGATTCCCGCCTTTAGGAATCAATTATTTTGGACTGATTTCCGCCTTTAGAAATCAACACTTTGGATCTTAATTGGTCAAGTTAATTATTATATTGATTTCCGCCTTTAATTTTTGGTTAATTTTTGTATTGATTTCCGCTCTTTGAAATCAATTTTTGTTCCCATTTAATCGGACCCTTTAACTATCATAATTCAATGATTTCTGCAGTTTGAAATCAGCAATCTTAATCAGATCAAAGCTTTAAAGCGAAATTGATCTATAAACCATTACTTTTGGCCTTTTATGGTCCATTTTATCTGGGAAAAGAAAATCCCTTTTGTTTAAAATTAAAAAATTGAAATTGGTCTAATTAACCCACTGATAGTGCCGGAAACAGCGGAGGCGGCCCTGGTGGGCAGGCTGTCTTCGACAGTTTTAGTCCATTTAATTTTAATTATTTTAAATCATTCCATTATGTAATTTAATAGCCATTCTCCCATCTTTTTCCCACTTTAGTTTATAAAGGGCATTTTGGCCAAAACAATATTAATCCGGGTGAGTTGGGTTCCATTCCCTCCCCTTTTTTGCAGTAATCAACTTGACCGATCACCCAATTGCCGAATTGGCTTGGCCCATTATTTGAATCGGCTTGGTTCTCGTCTGCTTGCCCCCTTCCTTTATTGCTTGCCGTTGTTGTGCCGGCCGCTTATCCCATCCCCAATTGCTTGGAATTGGCTTGCTGCCCATTGGCCCATCCTATGGCACATTGGCCCCCCCCCTTCTCAATTTGGCTTACTCCCCACTGGCTTGGCTCCGGATCTTCTTGCTTGTTGGCCGGCCCATTGCCCGATTAAGAATCTCGACCGTTGCCCAATGCCCACGCCCCTTTTATGCGATATAAAATGACCTCTCCATTACCCATTTTTTGTTGGATTCCTTTATTCCTTCCCCCCATTGCTGTCATTTATAATCTATTTTGGCCCCAATAAATATTTGATCGCCTTTAATTCAAATTTGGTTTATTGGGTTCAATTTCGGTTCTTGGCTTTGGGGTTTTCTCTTTCAGGTTCGTCCATCATCCGTGGGGATTGCCGTGGACATTTGGTTCGTCTTCAGCTGCCTTTTGCTGTGGACATTGGTTCGGTTCGGGTTTGGCTGCCGTCTGCCTTGCCCCGGATCATCATTTCTTCCTTTGGTTTGGTCCATCCGTCCTGTCGGGGCGTTGTCGTGGACCGCGGTTGAGTTGGCCCTTCCTCTCGGGTTGTGTCGTCAACAAAAAAGATATTTTAAATTTTATTCAAATAATCAAAAAGAGTATTGAAAATACCGAAAAATTTGTAAAAAGTTTATTCCAGACTCTTAAATCTTAAAATCAATCAACAAATCCCTTCAAATCGCATCGCATCATTTTATTATATTTTGACTTGAGTTTAATCAATTCTAACTTAAGTTTTGGATAAAAACCGGTTTAAACCGCTTAATAGCCTTAAATTTTAACCAAATCATAATAGATTATATATCATTCAATGCATCTTTGATGAGCTCTATCCAATAGTATATGGTTTTTTGACGTAGGATTAACCCTCAAATCATTATAATTGTATTCTTTTTAGGCTTTAGGAAATTTTAATACTGTTTTCATTAAAACAGTCAAAAAATAATTGGCAAAAAGAAGAATCTCGCCTCCCCTTATTGTACTCCAATTCATTATGGCCACATATTCCAAATGTGCTAACAATATCCTCCCCCCCCCCTTTCCACAGACCGAAGCCGTCCAATTCTTTCGTTGGGTGGACCAAAGCGACGAACATGGTGAATGGTTGGAGGCCAAAGTACGCACATTGGAAAGTGCGGACTACGGCAAAACGCTGCATGCGGCCCAATCGTTAATTCAAAAACATCAAATTTTGGAGAAGGAATTTGACGTTCGCCAGCCCGGCATTCACCAATTAATAGGCCAAGGCGAGAAAATGTTGGCGGAATTGAAAGAAGGTGGAGGGGGCGGTGGAAAGGCCGATGAATTGGCCGAACGTGTTGGTCGCCTCCAAGAATTGGTGGCACTTTTCAATGCATTGGCCTCCGTTCGTGCCCAACGCCTTACGGAATCTTTGCATTCTCAAGAATTCTATGCGGAAGCGGTCGAAGCCGAACATTGGATGCGTGAAAGGTGGGCCAAAATATTCACAATATTTATGGGAAAATTCCTCTACTTTTTTATAAATGTTGCAGCCGATTCTGTTTTTAGTTAATTCTGAAATCTGAACTGACCAGGCAGATATTATAATTTATAATAAATGGTCAAATAGTAGTCGCCCTATGGCATTAATTTATGGCTCATTTTGATTCTTCCCAATCAATTTAGTTGGAGATTGAGGAAATGTTAATACGGCAAATTTGTTTAATTTTAAAAATGTTAAACCGGTTTAAAAGTTCACAATTTTAGTTGGCCATAAACCATAACATATTAGCTTCAAATTGTGGTCAAACAATCTAAGATTGAAATCTTATAAACAAAGCCGATCCTAACGAATCGATTGGGCCATAGATAAAAGCCCGTCAATTAAAAGATGTTGAAATTATAATCGTAGAATCGGAAGGAAAATCAAAATTGGCTACAACATTTCAAATATAAAAATTCAATAAATTGCCTCCTCTTAATATTTTTCAAATTCTTCCAATAATTCCCTTTCCTTAAAATAGATTGTTGCCTTCATTGAATCATCTGGCCCAACCCGAATCAGGCCATGCCGCCGAAACCCAATTGCGCCGAATTACAGGCCTGGAAAAAGAAATCGAAACATTTGGTGATCAGTTGAAGAGATTAGGCGAAAAATATGAACGAATGGTTTGCGGCGATCATTTTGATTTGACCGGCCTTCAGGCGCGGCATTGCCAATTGCAGGAATTATTTGGCCAATTGAATGGACAATGCAGACAGAGGAAAGCGCAAATTGGTGAGTTTAATCAAAAAAGAGAAATATTTTTATTGGAAAAACAAAGACGAATAAACCTTATTCCTAATCGATAAATTTTCTCAAGAAGCATCATTTGATTATGTTTTGACTTTGGTTTAACCAATTCTAAATAGTTTTGAAGAAAAAAAAATTAATTTAAACCGTTTAAAACCCTTTAATTTTAACTAAACCATAACAAATTATATACCTTTCAATGCGTCTTGATCAGATCTATCTATCCATTGTGTTATATATGGTTTAAAAATATAGGATACAGGTTAAACCCTTAAACTATTATAATTATTTTGTCATCTATCTACTCTTTTTTTGGACAATTTCTATGTTTTTTTTCAGCAAATTAAATACTAACCGATTCGGTTTAGGATTCAGGAAATCGATGCACCAAAATTACTAAATTTTTGCTCAAAAACCGCAATAAGGGCCGAAATTAAAATCGGTTCTGGCCACTCTACTAAATACTATCCAACAAAAAATTTTCTCATTTAGCCGACGCAATTCGCTATTTTGACTTTGTACGGCGTGCCGACGAATTACTCAATTGGCTTCGTGAACGGCTGGCTGTGGCCGAAAGAGAAGATTATGGACAAGATTTGGAGGAATGCGAACAGTTGGCGCAACAATTCCAACAAGTTGTGAGGGAATTGGCGGGGACCGGCGAACGAGTGGCCCAAGTGCTGGCCCAAAAGGAGGAATTACTCCGTAGCCGCCACCCAAACACCGGCTCAATCCGTGCCAAAGGTCAAGATGTTCAGCAGCTGTGGCGAGAAGTGAATGAGGCCGCAAATGAACGGCAACAAGCATTGATGGACGGCAAAAACATTCATTTATTCGATCAAAAGGCCGATGAATTGTTGGAGAGGCTGGCCGAAAAGGAGGCACATTTGTTGGCAATGGGCGATGAACAGCTAGGCGATAGTGGAATGGAATTGGCCCAAGTGGTTGGCCAGCTGGAAAGGCACAACACTGAATTCATGCATTCATTGGATGTGCTGGGCAAACAGGTGTGTACGAAATGGGTCATTTTTGAGGAGGGGGAGATATACATTTGGGCACAAAATGGAACAATTCATACCTCTGAATTATCAGTCAGTACCTAGAGCAATTCTTTTGGCCATAGCTCAACAAGGAAGCAACCCATTTTGGAAGGCAATATGCCATTTGAAAGCCAGAAAAATCCTTTAAAAAGTGGCTTAACTTATTTATAAAAAAATTAAAATATCTTGTAAAATAAATAGGCTTTTCCTCAAGACGTTCATGTTTATTATATTCAAAAGCTATATAACTCTCTTTTTAATGTTGAAAGTGGAAAGCTGAATAAGCCAAATTATAGAGGACACTTTGGGCTTTTAAATGATATATCGCTTTCCAAGATTGGTTATTGCCTCGATGAGATATGAGACGAAAACTATTTCTATTATGCACTAACCAATCATTCCCCTTACCTTCAGCTTATAAATGAGAATAATTCTTTTTAATGTTGAGTGGCATAAAAATTAAATAGGCCAAATTGTAGAGGACACTTTGAGCTTTCAAATGGTATATCACTTTCAAAGATTTGCCTTTTCCTTGTTGAGATATTGGCCAATAACTACATATTTCTATAATGCATTTAAGCACTAACCAATCAACAATCATTCCTACTTATAAAATAAGAAGGAAAAGAGAATACGGTATTGGGTATTCCACTTCACTTGTCAGAAATGAAATGGAAGGAAGACTCAAATATCCTTCCCTTCTTCTCTTTTCTTTGAAATGAAGGGAAAACAAATCATTTTTTCTCCCAGGCAATATGTATTAAATGAGAAAAGGAGGATACTCTGACGATTAATAATTAAAATTAATCGTTTTTGGCCAGTACCTCAACAAGGTAAAGGCCAATCTTTGAAAGTGATATACCTTTTGAAAGCTCAAAGTGTTCTCTACAAATGGGCCTATTTTAATTTTATGCTTTTTAACATTAAAAAAAAGTTGCATGTTTTTAATTGGAATAAACTCGAATTTTTTGAGTAAAAACCATTTTTCTATAAATCGTATAAAGTTTTGAAAAAGCCACCTTTCAAAGGATACTTTGAGCCTTCGAGTAATTTAACCATTCTCAAAATTGCTTATTTCCTTCTGAGATATCTACCAAAAATTGATAACGAATTAGCGGCTGTTGAATTGTCCCTCACTCATTTCCCATCAAATATTCGAATGCCATTAAATTTCTATAAATTTTTAAACCACCCAATCATTCACTCAGGTCGATGAATTATGCGCTGAAGCCGACCGAATTGTGGACGCATTCCCTCGAACCGCCGATCATTTGGAGGTGCGGCGTGGCGAATTGGTGGAACAATTGAAGGATGTGAGGGAAGGGGCCGAACGACAGGCCGAAAGATTAGCCCAGGCCCAGGCAAATCACCAATATTTCCAAGAATTCCGGGAATTGATGGCCTGGGCCCGCCAAATGCAGGCAACAATCCAGGGCGAGCTGCTGCCAAGGGATGTGGCCGGCAGTGAGGTGAGAATATTTTATTTGAGGGTTGATATTTCTCCGGAAATTTTACAAGATAATTAATAAAATTAAAAGCATTGAGTTAGCCTCTTTCTATAGAATATCTTGATATTTATATTTACATTGATCCAATCCATATATAGATGGCCAGAAATTTATGGCCACAAAACGAAAACTGTTCCATTTTTGGCGTATTTTCCCAATTTTTAAGCATAATTTTTGGAAATTTCTATTAATAATAAAATCCAAAGCATTTTGTAAACTTCTTTCATGAAAAGTTGATATCAAAATGATTGTTCAGATATATAATATCCTAAAAATTATGGCTACACAATATGAAAAACTGACCGAATTTGGCTTATTTTGTGATTGCTACTTTTTGACCATAACATTTGGAAATTTCCATAAAATCCGCCAATTTTTTTTTCTATTTGAACACTGGGATTTTATAAAGATGGACAGATTGAACCCTCATCTGAATCCAAAAACAATAACATATTTTCCTATATAAGTTAATTACATATTTCTCCTATAGGCATTGTTGAGTCGTCACGGCGAGTACAAACGTGAAATTATGGCCAAAGAAATGGAAAAACTCAAATTCATCAAACGTGGCGAACAAATGTTGGCGGATCAGGGCAATGCCTTGAGAGTGGAAATTCGTGCCCGGATTGGGGCATTGGAGGAAACATTCGCCGATTTGATGCAATGTTGGCATCGACGGCAGCAATGCTACGAGGATAATGCGGATTTACAAAAATGGTTGGCCACCGCCGCGGAGCTGGAACGTTGGCTGGCCGAAAGGGAGGAATTGTTGCGAGAGGATTGGGGCACCGGTGCATTGGGCCAAGATGGGGTGGAAGGTGTGGAACATCAAATTCAGGTGATAATGGGCACATAAAATAAAATATGGAATAGCCAACTTGACGCCGCTTCATCAATGAATGCACTAATTTTGATATTTTTGGTATCAAATTAAGAACTGACTTTTGACTATCAAATGAAATTAATTTTATTTAAATTGCTTCAGAATTGATGGAGTTGTGCCCAGAAAAACCATGGAAAATTACTCTAAATCCCATAGTGAAGGTCAATTTGAATGGTTTTTTGGGCATAATTTTATCATTTCTGAGCGAATTTAAATAAAATTTAATTTTATATAGAGCCAAAAGTCTGCTCTTTAATTTGATTACAAAATTATCAAAATTGGATCAGTCTTTGATGAGTTTAAACGGAGACATGTCAGGCATTTCTCAGATTTACAAATATAAGGGACAGGAAAGGGTGAATTATATGGCAAAATGTCAACAAAAGTGGAATATGATAGTGGGAATAAGCATTGGCACATTCGGAATAAATTTTTGCCAAAAATACTTTATTTTATCCACCATTCAGCATTTTGACGATTTCTTGGCCACATTGGACGCCCAAGGCCCACAATTTGAGGCTCTGAAGCGATTAACCCGTGTCGAACAGAATTGGGAACGAATTCGGGGTCAGGAGAAGCGGGAAAAGGAAAGGCGAGAACAAAAGGAGGAACAGCAACCGAATCGACGTGAAACACAACCAATTCGAACATTGGAGAAGAAAAAAATGTTGCAAGAAAAGAGACAGGAAAGAGGAAGGCGCAAAACACAGGTGATTTGTCGAATTTAAAAATTGGGATATTTTTGCCCGAAAGTAGTATTGAAATTGCCGAAAAAAGGTTGTTCAAAAAGTTATCCCAGATCCTAAAAATTATAATCAATCGATAGATCTCGCCAAGACTCATCTTTTGATTGTGTTTTGGCTTAAGTTTAACCAGTTCTAATTTAGTTTTAAATCAAAAACCAAAATCGGTTTAATCGTTTAATACCTTTTAATTTTGATCAAACCACAACAAATTATATACCATTTAATGCTCTTGACCGGCTCTATCCAATTGGGTATATGGTTTATAAATGTAGAATAAACCCTTAAACCAATGTAAATTATTTTTGCTTATTGCCTCGTTTTCGGCAATTTCACTGATTTTTCGGCAAATTAAATACTATTCAAAAAAAGCAAATTTTTCCTAAAAGGAAATTTCGTTGATGAACACCAGCAGTGGCCAAGGTTGTCTCAGCCGTCATTCCGGAGGTCATTCCATCCATTCATCGGCAGGTTCTGCCCATTCCGGCGGTGGCGTTGGCCAATTCATTGAGCCACCCGCACAAATGATGTCCGCCTCAATTTGTTCACAAACATTGCCAAGGGCCAGGGGAAGGGCCAACTCATCGGATGATGGCCGACTTTCCATTGAAATTGTGGACAATGGCCAAGGGGGCGAAATGGGTCCACCGCCAATTCCGGTGCCAAGAAGGGCACAACCACCCCAGGGTCGAACGCCCGGATTCACCACACGAAGAACGCAGAGCATTCGACGAAGCCGGCATTGGGATGATTTACGTTCTGTCGACATTCATGGGTGCGTTTTAGACAACCTTAGGATTAGGAAATTTAAAAAGGACTGAATAGTTTGTGGAAATTTTTTTGAAGCCATAATAAAGCTTATTGTTAATTATTTTTTAACAAAAAATTTTTTCCCAAATTCATTCATTTTTTCTGCAATTTAACCACTCTTTCTTTGGGGATATATAATTACGAATTGCCTGCGAATATTCCTTTAGGATTTAAACAAAATATACATCAAGTAATTAGCCCACAAAATTAGGATAAATTCTGTCCCACCAAATATTAGTATATCCGATTTTAATCAGCGAATTTTTTCCAATTTTTGCAGTTATTTGGACCGAAAACAGGAATTGCAAGCCGGCGGCAAGCGAGCCACCTTTCGCTCATGGAAAGGCTATTATTCAATTTTGTGTGGCCAATTGCTTTGCTTCTTCAAAGATGAACAACATTTCATGGAGAATATGGCCGCAGCGGCCCCGCTGGCCTTGCACGGTTCCCATTCTGCATTGTGCCCTGAATATGTGAAGAGACGTTTTGTGTTCAGGTAAATTTATTTGCCCTTATCCATCATTTTCAAATGCTGAAAATAGGCCAAAATCAGTTTTTAAAACGGGGTTTTTCGTAAAATCCAGTTTCCGATTTTTCAAAAAGTTCGGTTTACCCTATTTTCGGTTATTTTGAATAAAAAATTTAATTTCGGTTTTTAATTTCGTCGATTTGCTGAAATCCAAATCGACTTTGAGCTACCGTATTGATGAGGATTGTTTAAGAGCTTGAATATTCCCTTGGGGTATATATATATTTGAGTGGAAAGTGAAAAGGAATAGAGCCAATCAGCTTCTCTTTTTCAATGGGAAGGAACAAGGAAGGGATAATACTGTACAGGTACAGTACATATTGCTCCAAATGAAGTTGCCCTAAGGCATTCTTCCCTCAATTAACGCTAGGTACATTCTTATCAATTTTTGACTTCTCCTCTCACAAATAAAAACATTTCTAAATATTTCAACTCCAATTTTTTATAGATTGAACACGGCGGATGGTGCCGAATTCCTATTTGCGGCCTCGGATCAGTTGAAAGCACTTGAATGGGTCGACAAATTGAATTTCCGTGCCCAACTTGATCCAGCCGACCAATTGCTTGCGTTTCGACCGGTAAGTTCATCATAAATAGAAGTTTTTTGTGCTATTTAACATTTTTTTACCTTTTTTAGACCAGCTCAGAGCCAATGAGTTCCCATCAGCAACAAGGAGGACATCGGCATTCACAAATGGAAAGGATGGAGGCAGCCAGAATGTGCCAAACATTGGAACCAAGGCCAAAACCAAGGAGGATGGAAATGTTGCCAATGCCAGCCATTCAAATGCCCTCAACCGCGTCCTCATTGGGAGAATTCAGTGGTGACAATGGAAGAAGTTGGTGTTGGAAAATAGTCTAATAAATTATTTATATTTAGTAGAGAAATACTTTATAAAGTTACCATTTAAAAGGGATCATTAGGCTGAATTTTTTAGGCTAAAAGGACATTTGGCGAACATTTTCCGGAAAGAATAAAAACACATTTTGGCGAACATTTTTCGGAAAGAATTAAAAAAAACACATTTGGCGAACATTTTCCGGAAAGAATAAAAACACATTTTGGCGAACATTTTCCGGAAAGTATTAAAAACATTTTGGCGAACATTTTCCGGAAAGAAACAAAAACATTTTGGCGAACATTTTCCGGAAAGAAACAAAAACATTTTGGCGAACATTTTCGGGAAAGAATTAAAAACGTTTTGGCGAACATTTTCCGGAAAGTATTAAAAACATTTTGGCGAACATTTTCCGGAAAGAAACAAAAACATTTTGGCGAACATTTTCCGGAAAGAAACAAAAACATTTTGGCGAACATTTTCGGGAAAGAATTAAAAACATTTTGGCGAACATTTTCCGGAAAGAAACAAAAACATTTTGGCGAACATTTTCCGGAAAGTATTAAAAACATTTTGGCGAACATTTTCCGGAAAGAAACAAAAACATTTTGGCGAACATTTTCCGGAAAGTATTAAAAACATTTTGGCGAACATTTTCCGGAAAGAATTAAAAACATTTTGGCGAACATTTTCCGGAAAGAATTAAAAACATTTTGGCGAACATTTTCCGGAAAGAAACAAAAATATTTTGGCGAACATTTTCCGGAAAGAAACAAAAACATTTTGGCGAACATTTTCCGGAAAGAAACAAAAACATTTTGGCGAACATTTTCCGGAAAGAAACAAAAACATTTTGGCGAACATTTTCCGGAAAGAAACAAAAACATTTTGGCGAACATTTTCCGGAAAGTATTAAAAACATTTTGGCGAACATTTTCCGGAAAGAATTAAAAACATTTTGGCGAACATTTTCCGGAAAGAAACAAAAACATTTTGGCGAACATTTTCCGGAAAGAAACAAAAACATCATTTTGGCGAACATTTTCCGGAAAGAAACAAAAACATTTTGGCGAACATTTTCCGAAAAGAAACAAAAACATTTACCACCGAAAATTATTTAAATTATTTTTAAAATATTCAATTCAAATTAATAAGGTGCCACACTTGATCCACGCCGAATGAACAATGCAAAAGAGAATGACCATTTTGATGAGCCAGATCAGAAATTTTTGAGCCGAATCAGTGTTGGCGAAGAAGAAAACGACGAAATGGATACGGTCGAAAATGGAGGCCAACAAAATGGACATGGAAAATATGGAATGATGGGAAAAGCGGTGAATGGAAACAATGCCAAGGGCGAGGATACCGAATCCATTCGAAGTGGAAGTGAGCATTAGGATTTGATTTGGGAATGGGGGAAACCATAAATCCGGTATTCTTTCCAGTTTCTATTTCATTCATTCTTCTCATTTAGTCTAGGCTTATTAGAGTAATTAATTATTATTGCTTCGGTTTCAGAAAATTTATGAAATTAAGAACCATAATTGGAAATTTTTGCTCATAATATTCATAAATTGAAAAACGACAATTTTTCATAAACCGAAAACCAGATTTTACGAAAATCCCGGCTTAAACCGACTTTGACCAATCCTAGTAAATAGCTAAATAGATTTGATATTTATTATTTTTAGGGAGCAAACGAAGTGCTTTTTCCTTCTTGCGTCGGTCTTCGGCAGCCCTTGGTTCCAGCAACAACAAAAAATCATCCACAACAATGGCCGATCAATGATTGGAAAAGGGGACTTAAATAAATGCCGAAACGAATTTTTAAAAAAATGTTCTACTTAATTTATTTGCATATTTTTACCCAAATTTATTATTAATTAATTATTCCCGACAATTTCGCCATTCCAAAAAATTCATTCAAATTTTTTCATTATTTCTTAATTTATATTTTAATTTGCCCCCCCCCCCCAATATTATTATATTTGATTGCGCAATTTTTATTTAATATAAATTGAATTAAAAATGAATATTATTTTATATTTTCCAAATTCATTTTTGGCCCAATAATGCGTCCAAATAGCGAACATATTGGATGGCAGCCCGGAGTGTTTCAATTTTGGACATTTTTCTTTGTTGATTTGTCGGTGATTGTGCAATCATTGTTGTGGCTGAAGGCAACAATGCTCGGACTTGTTGGAATGCTCGGTTGAATGCTTCCACTCGAATACGTTCTCGACTGGCGTGCAAATCTCGATACTTGGGTGTTGACCTTTGCGAAGCGAGGATAAACAGAGAATTTTGGACAATTTTATATTGAAAATTTGTCATTTTCCTATAAAAATATGCCGTAGAAACTTTTAATCCCCCGACCTTGATGACTGGTCCTAACTCTTGACAGTGAAATTATATTTCCCTAAAGCTTCACAAAATCCGCTATAATTTGTTCAAAAATGTCCACAAAATAAGCAAACAATTAAACCCCAAATTTTCACAATTTTTGGGTCACTGAAAAATAATTCCCTTGAGAGTATTAAAAGGATGTATACGGTATATGAAATGGAAATTAGTTCCTAGAAATGACCCCAAAAGTTTAGATTTTGGCAAATTTTGATGGACCAAATAAAACAGTGGCCAAATTTCAAGCTTCACCTGCGTAGTCGACGCCTCTCGGCCCGGGTTAATGCCCGTTGCCGTTGTTGGTCCGTCAATTGTTGCAGTTGTTTTGGTGGCAATGGCATTGGCCTACAATTACTGATGTTGTTTTGTTGGCTCATAATTACAATATTTGGAATACGGTTAAATTAGAATGAATTTGCCTTTGACTATCGCCACTTTTAGTCTTCAATACCCCGGTTGGCCCAAATTTTGCCAATTCAACAGTAGAGGAGGAGCCAGGCTAATATATTTTGGCTGCTCTGCTTTTAATCCAATTAGCCTTTCATCCATTTGATGAGTCTTTTTATTGCCACTATGGGCCATTGTGGGGGCTAATGCCGCACACAAATTTGATTATTTTCCAATATTGCCTCCAGAAATAAAAGAAAAATTGGAATTAATTTTTGGAATAATATAGCATTAAATTGGGACAAAAACATAAATATAATTAATCACAAAATATTTACCCAAAAATAATTTACACAATTTTATTTGGTTTGAAACTATAAAATTAATAAAAGAAAAAGATCAAACAAATATAAAATTTAAATATTCAATCATTATTCGCTCATTTATTGCCGAAATTGTTCCCGTTCTTCTGCGGTTAATGCACTCAAATCCTCCTGGATTGTGGCCATTTGTGGGGCGGACCGTTGGCAAATAGAGGCGGCCGGCACTCGGCAACAACTTTGCACCCATTTTCCGTCCACATCCAATTTAACACATTTTTTGCCTCGATGGAATTGAGGACGGACATCTTCAATGAAAGAGGGGGAAAATAGAAGAATAAGCTAATTATTAAATAGGCAAAATTACATCCCCTATTTTGGAAAGTGAATGGTCCCCTCTATGAGTCATCAGGAATTGGGTTAGAGACATTCAGGGATAGATCATGGATAAGATAGAGTAAGAATTTTACTAACTGTTTTGCCAATGCTCAAATTGGAATGGGCTGCCATCCACCCAAACATAGTCACGGGATTGGCCAAATTGAGCGGCACCCAACCAAACGGGTTGACCGGCGCCTTGGACCATTTCTGCAAAAAATTACATTTAATATTTATTCCATTTTAAGGATGCCGATTTATAATCCATTTCTATGTAAAATGTAAATTAAATGCCAGACTTGCCTGCCACAAACTGATTTTCGCCAATATCCCGCACTGAAATGTGATGGCCTCCTTCATAGCCACAATTGATTTCGGCCACATTCCAACCAGTTTTGGCCGGGAATAATTTCATACATTTTCCACCTTCTGCCCAATGTTGCCATCCATTTCCTCCGCATGGATTGCCTACATTTTTGGCCGGAAGCAAATTGCCGGCAGCAAAATGTAAAATAATAAAAATGAGAGGAAAAAGGAGGAATGAAAACAGCATATTTCGGGCAATATTAAAGTGTCAAAAATAATGGAACATTGGTGGGCAAATGGACCAACTTTTAAAGGCGCCATTTTCGGTGATTTTTGCTCGAATTTCTGCCTTTCAACTTTACCGCGTGGATCACTCTTTTTTACATAATAAAATACAATTTCGGCCAAAATGGCGGAAGTTCAAGGCCGCCCTTCTACAAAAAATTCCCACGATGAATGTTGATTTTTGATTCCCTTTTTTGCATTAGCAAATTTCGCCCAAATGAAAATTAAATTTTTAATGTGTCTAGGCCATTTCGGATGTTCTTTGATTGGCCATTATCCAAATAAAATTTAATGTGCGGAATGGTTGGTCCCTAATTAAAAATTGGTTCTTTGAATTCGGACTGAAGATCGAATTCAATTCCATTTTTGCAATGGAAAAAGGTTGATTTTTTGTCGATGTTCTTTTAAATTTTTTATGATGACCTTGCGATTTGCAAATAAAGGGCCTTTTGTCCGAAATCAGCAACCGGAAAAAATAAATGTAAAATATGTGTAAAATCTTTATCATAATATAAAATTTTTATTCATAATAATAATTTCAATTATAAATAAAGAAAATGGAAAGTGTAAAAATTTCATAGATAATAGAAAAAGTGGAATTGATTAATATGAGATTGAGTATGGTTTTTCGAAAATGTATTTTTGATTGTAAAATTGTATTTTTCTCTTTGTAAAATAATGGCTAAATTTTATTTATATAAAGATTAGAGGAATTTAAATGAAGGTACAAAATTCAAATATGATCGGTGGTTGCTTAAATTCAAATTGAATCGGATGGATGGGAAAGAGTACGGAAAAATTGTATCGAAAGAAATAATGAAGAAGAATAACAATAAAAAGTGAATAAGGAAATCCTTTTCAAGGCAAAATTCCAGCAGATTTTGAAGAGACAAACCCCCAAAAATTGATATAGCGTTATAAAATGGATTTTGATTTGAATGAAATGGCTGAAGTTGTTGTACGACTTGCTCAAAATTGCTGACTGATGAGATATTTCTTTCGGGCATGAAGAGTGAAGAGAAGGCAGAGAATAATTGACAATAGCCTCAGCTGCTGCTGACTGGGAGGTGGGAAGTGCTCTTCTGCTACCGTATTTTCTTCTCCCTTCCTAATAAAAAAGTGATGAGCCATCAATGTGCCTTAAAGGCTGTTTCATCAATTCGGAGGATTCTGGATCCCTTTCTTTTAAAGCAAGAAGAGCTATGTTTTTTGGAAGCTTATATAATTCATTAATAGATAAACCGATTTTGATGATTTTGGTATGGTTTAATAGAGCGGAAAATGCTCTATTTAAATAAATAAAAATTGTTTTTAAATTCTTAAAATGATCAGCGAAAAACGAGAATAGCAGCAGGAAAAATTCAATGATGAACGAATGTGATGTTGAATTGAACAAATTTCACAAAATTCCAGCTAATTTTTTTCCACCATTTTCCCTCCCATCATTACATTTTGCCCATTTCCGCTGTGATTCATTCATTCATTTTACAAGCCTATGGAAATGAATTCATCATTTTATTTTACATTCCCAGTAAATTGATGATTGGATTGGGCAAATTGAAAAGAGAAAGTCGAGTTTAAAAGCCACCAAAAGCCCATCATCATTTTCATTTCATTTCAAATAATAATTTTCATCAGCCCAGGAAGCAATGAAAATTATTTTATTCCATTAGTTTAGTTCATAATTTCTCCATTTCCTCTCCATTCTTTCCCCATTGGGTCTATAGGCATTTTATACAATTTTTTTAAATTAATACAGTTTAATTATACTGAAATTAATTGCAGATTGTATTCAATCTTAATTCAAGCAACTAACAACTAAATTCCCTCGTTTTCATCTAAATTTTGTGCCCGCCCAAAGGTCATTCAATTCTAATTTATCCTTGAAATAATTTTCATTTCCTTTTCAGCTTTACTGTTTGGAAATGGCTGATGATGAGTATGCTGATTTGCGTGAGCAGGACCGGCAGGCATTGGAGCGACAACGCGAGGAAGATTTACGGGTACTTTTTGGTTATGAACTACAATCAAAAAAAATATGAAAAATGTTTCCTAGGGTTAATTTTGGGTGCTGTTCACGAATCTTCTCAAACAATATTTTGGACTTCTTCAAAACCTAGCCTTATATGTGAAAATAAAAATGGTCAGAATTTCTGAGTTTTATGTAAAACTTCTAATAGATTAGTGACCCAGCTAATCAGAGGATGTTGATTAATGATTAAGCTATAATTTGGCAAAAAATTGACAATTTTTTTTCGAGTTCCTAACACAAAGGGGACCTTTACTTTTATCTATTTTAAATCTCACGTAACTCACGTAAATGACGCGCTACACAAAAAATCAGATTCGTGTTAAGCACATAAATTATCCCTAGGACACATTTTTCATAATTTTTTGATGTGTGGGTGGCTGGCTAATAACGAAAAGTACATTTGCATTTTACCAGGCTCGTGAGGAGGCAGCCCGTCGTCAGGCCGAAATCTTGAATGAAAGGGAGGAACGTAGGCGCCAGCAGAAGCGGGAATCTAAGCAACGTCGGCGCGACCGTGACAACCCTCACCGAGAGCGGCGCAATCGACGACATTGATGGGCAAAAGGCGGATGATGGATATATGAAGTTTTGGAGTGAATGAAAAGATGAAGGAGAAAGAAGAAGGCCAAATATGAATATTTTTTATTAATTAATTCTGAAAGATGGCCAAATTGTGAAAATTTATTAATATTTTATAAATTTATTTTCGGGATAAAAGTTGTGCATGAAATTGAATTAAGTTCTATTAATCTATATTGAATCTAATTGTAATTGCAATTCTAAATATGTTTTTTCTTTCCAGAAAATGCACCAAAATGTGTTTTTTTACTCAAAAATATTTTCAAAAACTACCATACTCTTTGTTTAAATCAACTCAAATCGCCTCCCCTCTCCTCCAAATATAGTCTAGAGGAAAATAAGAATATATTCCCTTCATTTTCAAATGAAAATAAAAATACCCTAATATTCTCCCTTTAAATTTTATCCATTTTTATATTTGCAATTTTTATACAAAAAGGTGAGGAAAAGAATAAATGGCATTCCCTAATAAGATAACAAATAAAAATAGAAAATAATGAAAAATGGGGAAATCAAAACGTGTCAAACACAAACAAATAAAAAAAACTAAATTGTCGCTTGGTATTAGGACATATTAATTAATTAAGCATTAAGCCGATATTAATTAGTTAAGCATTAAGCCGATATTAATTAGTTAAGCATTAAGCCGACAGGACATATTAATTAGTTAAGCATTAAGCCCACATTAGTTAAGCATTAAGCCGACAGGACATATTAATTAGTTAAGCATTAAGCCGACAGGACATTAAGCATTAAGCCGACAGGACATATTAATTATCTAAGCATTAAGCCGACAGGACATTAAGCATTAAGCCGACAGGACATATTAATTATCTAAGCATTAAGCCGACAGGACATTAAGCATTAAGCCGACATTAAGCATTAAGCCGACAGGACATATTAATTATCTAAGCATTAAGCCGACAGGACATTAAGCATTAAGCCGACAGGACATTAAGCATTAAGCCGATTGCCACAGGACATTAAGCCGATTAGTTAAGCATTAAGCCGACAGGACATATTAATTATCTAAGCATTAAGCCGACAAGACATATAAATTATCTAAACATTAAGCCGACAAGACATATAAATTATCTAAGCATTAAGCCGACAAGACATATAAATTATCTAAGCATTAAGCCGACAGGAGAAAATCAGGATGTTTGTGAAAATCAGAATGTTTGTGAAAAACAAAATGTTTGTGAAAATCAGAATGTTTTTGAAAATCAGAATGTTTGTGAAAATCAGAATGTTTTTGAAAATCGAATGTTTTTGAAAATCAAAATGTTTGTGAAATCAGAATGTTTGTGAAAATCAGAATGTTTTTGAAAATCAAAATGTCTGTGAAAATCAGAATGTTTGTGAAAATCAGAATGTTTTTGAAAATCAGAATGTTTGTGAAAATCAGAATGTTTGTGAAAATCAGAATGTTTTTGAAAATCAGAATGTTTGTGAAAATCAGAATGTTTGTGAAAATCAGAATGTTTGTGAAAATCAGAATGTTTGTGAAAATCAGAATGTTTGTGAAAATCAGAATGTTTGTGAAAAGAATGTTTTTGAAAATCAGAATGTTTGTGAAAATCAGAATGTTTGTGAAAATCAGAATGTTTGTGAAAATCAGAATGTTTGTGAAAATCAGAATGTTTGTGAAAATCAGAATGTTTTTGAAAATCAGAATGTTTTTGAAAATCAGAATGTTTGTGAAAATCAGAATGTTTGTGAAAATCAGAATGTTTGGAGAAAATCAGAATGTTTGTGAAAATCAGAATGTTTGTGAAAATCAGAATGTTTGTGAAAATCAGAATGTTTGGAGAAAATCAGAATGTTTGTGAAAATCAGAATGTTTGGAGAAAATCAGAATGTTTGTGAAAAACAAAATGTTTGTGAAAATCAGAATGTTTTTGAAAATCAGAATGTTTGTGAGAATCAGAATGTTTGTGAAAATCAGAATGTTTGGAGAAAATCAGAATGTTTGTGAAAAACAAAATGTTTGTGAAAATCAGAATGTTTTTGAAAATCAGAATGTTTGTGAGAATCAGAATGTTTGTGAAAATCAGAATGTTTGTGAAAAACAAAATGTTTGTGAAAATCAGAATGTTTTTGAAAATCAGAATGTTTGTGAGAATCAGAATGTTTGTGAAAATCAGAATGTTTGTGAAAATCAGAATGTTTATGAGAATCAGAATATTTGTGAAAATCAGAATGTTTGTGAGAATCAGAATGTTTGTGAGAATCAGAATGTTTGTGAAAATCAGAATGTTTATGAGAATCAGAATGTTTGTGAAAATCAGAATGTTTGTGAGAATCAGAATGTTTGTGAGAATCAAAATGTTTGGAGAAAATCAAAATGTTTGGGATCTTATTCCCTTTTGTCGCGAATTTCAAAATTCAAACCAATATCCTCTCTTCTTCTAATTTATAGCCTGAGGCTTTGAATTTATATTTTATATTTTGTTTTCTTCATTTTCAACAGATGAAATACCATATTCTCCCTTCCCTTTACATCAGGCGCTCATCAATCATAAAAAAACCTCAATTGGCATAAAAAATTATTGTAATTTTTATACAAAAAAGTGCGGAAAAGAATAATGGCATTACCTAATTAATAATATAACAAATAAAAATAGAAAATAAAAAATAAAAAAGGAGCAATCGAAATGTGTCAAACAAAAAAATAAAAACTAAATTATCGCTTGCATTCAAGATCGACTCGAATGGCTGTGTTTGTTGCTGGTCAACGTCAAATTTGAAGGGAATTTGCCTGTCAATGGCCTATTATTTGGCCTTTGCACAGTGTTGGAACCAGTTTCGTCTGTTTGACCCATTGCAGTGCCACCATTGTTCGTCCAATTGGCTTTGTATAATGGAATTTGACAATGGCAATCTTCGTTTCGATCAGAGAATGGCCTGAGGAAATGTGAAAGATAGCAATTATTTTGGATTCTACCATAGTCCATGTTCGCATTGCCAATAGGCTTGCATTTGGGTAACATTGGTAGCATCATCGCCCAATTCGCATTGATAGTCGCGCATGCAACGTTCACAACCGACCAATTTGCTGCAAAATTGGAATTATTAAAGTTCAATGAAAGAAAAATAATTTTTAAAGAATGAGGAAATGATATTTGTGTCGAAATTTTAAGTGGGAATTCATCAAATTAAACTGACTGGCATGGACTGGCCTGCACCCGAACTCGGCCTTGTTCCCTTTGGCGACCACATCGAGGGCATTGGGCCATGTCAACGTAAAAATGGTCCATTCGATGGATGGTGTGGAACACGGTGCTGGCCTGCGGAAAATTCATTTTTTTGAACCATTTTTATATCATTTAATTTCTTGGCTTTTCAATCAATTGATTTCCATAAATATCGATGTTTTCCTTTTAATAATTTGGATTAGAACTCGGTCAAATCATTGGATTTTCCATTCTGCCTAAAGCATAATCCCTTAAATTCCAATTCTTCCTATGATGATATCACAATTTGGACATTTCTGAATGGACCTGCTGATATGATGTCCTCAATTTCATTGCCAACAAATCGGCGAACACCGTTTCCGGTAACATTTGTCGATGTTTTTCAAGTTGACAAAGTGAAAGACGGGCAACCGACGGCAAACATGCCTCCTGCACACTTCGATGGAAATGATGCTTGAAAGACCTATGACAAAAAAGACCGATTACACATTATATTTGGAATTTTTCATATTATTTTTGTTATAGTTACTTTAATTTAGACAAAAAAGTGGCAATTTTTCATGTCTAAAAATTCAACCAACCAATTCAGCCAACAAAGTGCCATCAACGGGGGTTTTGCCTCCACATTGTCCTTGATGAATTTGGTGCATCGCATTTCCAGGCCACGGGCCGCAAATCTTTTACAAAGTCGCATGCATGTTTCGAGGAGATCATCTGGCCGAAAGAACAAAATATTGGCACAAAATTTTTCATTTATTCAACCGGAAATATCCCTGAGCATTGGCGACGGAACGGTCGTCTCCAGAAACCATTGGAATTGAAGGGCCTGAGGTGGATGTCGAAGTGAAGAAACCTTGAGGGGCATTCATTATTTATAAAAGGGAAAAAGGATGCAGGAATTGGTTTGATTTAACAAAATTGCCCACAACTTGTCGCAATTTATATATAATAACTAATCAAGGATTGAACCAATTTTTAGAATTTTGGTATCAAATTAAAGGGCAGACTCTTGATTGTTATAAATGAAATTGATTTTATTTAAAATGATTTTCATAAAAGTAAGAGTTATGCCAAAAAATTTAATTGACCTTTTACTATGGATCTAGTATAATTTTCATTTGTTTTTTGAGCATAATTCCTTCGAACCAATTTAAATAAAATTAATTACATTAATAGCCAAAAGTCTGTTCTTTAATTTGATAATAAAAACATTAAAATTAGTTCTCAGTCAGTCCTTTTGAGTTATTATTAACAGTGACAAATTGGGCTGCTCCTACAAAAACCAAACATTCCTATTTGTTTTAAATTTTCACCTGAACAACATATTCATCCTCGCGTACATGCCGAACTCCCTCCATGGGTAGGGCATGGCTGTTGAGGAAAAGTGTGCGGAAAAAGTCGCTGGAATGGCTCAATTGATGTTTGCAGACGAGGAAACGGGTGTCCTAAAATATGGGAAATTTAGGTGGATTTATAATTAATTTTGTTATTATTTTATTTGCGAATTTCCCAATAAAATGGTCCTTCTAATAATGCACGCTTACCTCAACCAAAATTGTGGCCGAACATCCTTCCAATCGACATTGTGCCTGCAAATAGTCCAATGTTGTTTTGGCCACATTCGATGATGCTTTATTAGGCGTTGTTTTTGTTGTCATCGAACTGCTTGTGGCTGATTTGTTTTTTGTGGGCGATCGTGATCTGGGACTTCCACCCCTGCCATCCCATTCACTCTTGGGTGCTGCCGGCTTTCGTGGACTACTCGATCTGGGTCGACTGCCCCCCGGCTGGGTGGCCAATGTTTGGATGGAGGAAAGCTGCAAAATTGCCAATAATTTGCCCCAAAAATAATAATTTTTTAGGCAATTATATAACTTGGCCATAATAAATTGTTGGGGCTTAGGATTCAGTTTTGAGTTGGATTAAAATTAGAATTTATTGGCCCTCGGAGTATTGCAATCCTAAAAAAAATGATTTGCCCTGAAGCATTAAGTTTCAGTACCGTCGTGCTCCTTTCTTTTAATCATTGCTCAACAAGGAAGCAGCCAATTCAGGAAGGCGCTATGCTATTTTAAAGCCCTAAATGTCCTCTAAAAAGTGACTTAACTAATTTTTAGAAAACTTATGCCTCGTGGAAAAATGCTATAATTCAAAGGCATTTAATTTATTTATAAACTAAGAATTTCTAAAATCTAAATAAGCCTAATTATAGAGGACATATTGGATTTTCAAATGGTTTATTGCTTTCTTTGATTGATTGCTTCCTTATTGGCCAAGATAATAATGCAGTTTCCCGATCGGATTTTGTCAAATTATATGGCCTCAAAAAAGATTATTTTTCACATGAAAATTTTCGAAAAATATAAAATTTTGGCAAATTAAATAAATTTATGTTATTTGTATCCCAAATTTATATCCCCATTTATTTGCCTCATCAAGTCGAGTGAGAATGGCCTGCGTGGAGGAGGAGGGTCGTTGTGAGCCGCTGGCAGCACTGTCCGGATTTGAATGCGAATTGCGCATTGCCCAGGGGGATGGCGTTGGGGCAGGCGAACTTGGCCACAAGGAGGGACTCATCAACAACTAGAAAGGCAAAATTAATGATATTTGGAGTCCTTTTATTGTTTTTAGATGGCGAATTCGCCCCAAAACAGGAATATCGGATACTTGCGTCATTCTTTTGGCAATAGCTCAACAAGGAAATAATTAATTTTGGAAGGTAATATTCCATTCAAAAGCCGTAAATGCCCTCAAAAAAGTGGCTTTTCTTATTTTTGAAAACAAAACTTTATGAAAATTTAAAACAATTTGTAATATAAACTGTTTTTCCTCCAAAAATTCTGGTTTATTTCACTTAAAGACATTTTCCTAATTAATCCCAGATTTCATAAATTTAAATTGGCAACTTTTTAGAGGGCACTTTGGGCTTTCAAATGGTTTATCGCTTTCTCAAATTGGTTATTGCCTTGTTAAATTATGGGCTGAAAACCGATTCAGGTACCTCCTCCCTTCCCTCCCATCCATCTATTTAATTCATGAACACCATTCCGTCGAATTAACTTCTAACCGAACCTCTTGTGAGGAGGTGCCTGGCTCATCTTGGCCAGAGAATTGTTGGGCCACCGAGAATTGTTGACGACGCGCAGTGGCTGGCGAATATTGTGCCATTGTTGGCGGTCGACCCGAAGGTGATCGCCGATTTGAAGTAGGCGAAGAATGATGTTGTTTTTGGGGTGGATGATGGGAGGGATGGTGTTGGCCAACATGATTACTGCTGATTGTTGGAGGGACCTATTCAAGATGGTTGGAGGGAATTGAATCAGAGGGGAAGGAGAACAAAATTGGCCAAGGATTAGTCCAAAATGGATATCAAAAATTTATACAACACTCCAACCCCTTATTAAAACTAATTTAAAGTAGAGAATAATGACCTCATTTTCCCCCATCATTTTTCCATTCATTATGCTTCCAATTTTCAATACCCCGAGGGGAAAATCAAAATGCCATTTTTGACGACCTAATGAATTGGTTCAAAATTGGTAACTGATTTATGTTCCCTCCAATTATTGACACTAATATGGGGGAAAGACCGCACTGCGCAAGATAATTAGAATGGATGGATGGAAGGATGATATATATTTAAAAAAAAAACTCAAATTGTTCACCCAAATTTCTAAGATTATTTACTTATAAAACCCAATCAAATTCAATTCATTTAAAGCCAATAACCATGTAAAACAAATAAAAATAGTGAAAACCTTGTTTATGGAATTCATCATTAATTGTGGCGGAATGCCATCGCCTCCTTTTGGCCCATGGCCAACATGATTATGCCTGCTGCTATGGTTGGCCATTGGCAAATGATTGGCAATTGGGAGGACAGTGGCAGAAGATGGCGATGGGCACCATTCTCCTCCCTCATCCACCTCCAATTCTGGGATGAATTGCGAAGGTGGTGGATTGTTGCCAATGGAATGGTGAGGCGGAATTGGAGGCTGCTGATTGCTGCTTCCGCCGCCACCTTTTTGGGGTGAACTGGAGCGCGATTTGGCCACTAATCGGCGCAGGAAATTGGCCATGCCAGCCCAATACCAGCCAATGATGGCGCCAAATCCAAAAAAGAAGATGGATTTTTGCCGAGGAGCAAATCAACCAAAATTGAGGAGGGGATATGACTGCTGGAAATGTGGGGTGAGAAATGATTGATGAAAGGGAATTGGCCTATGGGAAACGTGTGGATATTTGGGGGTTTGAGACTGGCTGGATTTGGGAGGCTTCTTCTCCGTCCTTTCTTGTCTTGGAAAATTTTGGACAGCCGGAAAGAGAATCACAGCAGAGACAAGGGATGATTTAGACCTACCACCAGCAACCACCCATCAGTAGCAAAAGCAAAGGGAAAGCGGAAACAATTGCAAAATGGAGGATTGACTTTCAACGAAAATTCACTTCAAATCCGCAAAGCCCCCGAGGCCTTCTCGCCATTCTATTGTCCTCCATTTGGAAGGGAAGAATAGCAGTTGGTGATTGGGGCATCATTATCCACATTATTCGCCACTCTTTTCCCTTTCCTTCTTCTCGCCACAATGCCACCCCATCCGCCAAACCATCCAACCGAAGAAACCGACCGCTCGCCAATCATTGTTGTGTTGATTTGGCCACATTATCCCTCGGATGAAATCCTCTTTGCCCTTTGCTTTTCCCTTATAATATCCCCGGCGGGCCAATTTGATCAATAAAAGATGATTGTTTTATCGCCATGGGAACTTCTGTGTGGTTCTTGTTTCTTTTGTTTTATGAAGAATTTTGTTGAAATTTTTTACGTAATTATATTCGAACGAGTGGCCAACAAAATTGCGACATTCTTCCGAGGAAATAAGGGAAAGAATTAACGTCATTCAAGCCAATTACATCATCACAGTTGATTTTGTGATGGGAAAATTATTGGAATAAACTTTGAACATTTGATTGAAATCATTTTTATTAAATTTTGGGCAATAAAAGGGCGTAAAAATACATAATTAAAAGTGATTACGCTTCGCTTTTGCTTTTGATGAATTTGATTATTGATTTTTCCATACTGTAATTAAAAGTATAAGTATTCGTTTTAAAAAATTTTTAAAAATTTTATTTCGAATTTTTTATTCATCGAAATCGAAATTCGAAATCGAAAAAACCTTGAGATTGAGAGCGTGAGCTTGCAAGCTTGCTAATTGCATGATGATGCTTGAATATTTGTGTTTACTTCATTGAGATTGATTATCAATAATTGCTTTAAGGGCTAATTAGCATTTCTTAATTCATTGCGGTTTTATTTATGATAGAATAACAATTAAAATTTTAGAAGAATTGATAAGTGAAATGGTTAAATTTATTGGATTGAAAATTCAAGGAATTAGAAGTGTTGGGGATACACCGCAGTGCATAAACTTTTTGACTCCATTAACCATAATTCAAGGACCAAATGGAACAGGAAAAACGGTTAATTTCACTTTTATTAGTTCAATTATTTTGTTTTATTTTAAGACAATCATCGAAGCATTGAATTATGTTACAACAGGGGCGCTGCCAGCAGGGAATATGCAGACTTTTATACATAATCATCAGGTTTATTACTTCATGATTCATATATAAAATTGTTTAGATTGCGAACAAGCCGCGGGTTGATGCATTGGTGCAACTTATTTTCGAGGATATCAAAGGCAACAAATGCACCGCAACCAAACGAATGACCAGTGCGACCAAAGGGGTTTGTGACCATCTTTGATTTATCGATTCAATATTTGCAGGGCAAATTGACCACAAAATCCGATGAATACACACTTAAAATTGTGGACAGACATGGGAACCTCAAGGCCTCCTCTTCAAAAGTTTCTGATTTTAACAAAGAGGTTAGCTTTAATTCTTTTCATATTTAATCTTCCACCCAATTTTACAGATGCTCAATCTGTTTGGTGTACCTAAAGCCATTCTGGAATATGTGCTCTTTTGTCATCAAGAGGAATCAAATTGGTAAATAAATGCATTTTAAATTATCCATAAATGATGATTTTTATTTTTTAGGCCTCTCTCGGAGCCCAAAGAATTGAAGAAGCGTTTCGATGCAATATTCGAGGTCACCAAATTCGTCAAAGCTTTGGAAAATATCAAGAAAAGCATCAAAGAAATGGTAAATATTTATCAAGTATTGAGAAAATTCCAAATTTTTAGCATGGGCAAATTGTGATCATCGACAAAGAAATGCCCCATTTGATGAATAATTTGCGCGCACTCACCGATGTAAAATCAAAACCTTAAATAAAAATCATAATTTCTATTTTCAGCTTCGCATGAATTACGACAAAAGCACCAACAGCTTTAAAGAAAATAAGAAAACCATTGAAAGATTGTTGGAAGAGAAGCGAAATGCCGAACAAGAATTGCTGACAATTCGGAAGCAACGGGAAAGGGCCCTCACCGCAAATCATGAATTCGGTTTGATTTTCTCAATTTTTTATTGAATTCAAATTCCATTTTTTAGAAATTCTACAAGGACAAATTGCCACCCATAAACGCTACATGGACGGACTTTGTGATAAGGAATTTGCTGGGACACGCGAAGATTTGATTAATGAAATTGAAAAGGTTTGTTAATTTGAATTATTTTAATTAAAAGTTAACATCTTCTTCATTATCTTCTTCATCAGTTTCCATCATCTCCTTCATCATCATCCTCATCCTCTTGTAGAGGACAAACTTCACTAGTACCATAATTTCACTAGTAAATAATAAATTTTCCATTTAATTTGATTTTTTTAGCTGAAACAACTTCTTGAACTTGAGGATGTGGAAAATCAACGAGCTATGTTCACGCAGGAAATCCAAGCAATAACAGAAGAAATTGAGAAAGCCAAGAAGGTGGAAGCATTTTATCGGGAGCAAATGATCCAATACAACAGCAAACAAATTGTGATGAAGAACCGTGAACAAGAATATGTGGCATTTATGAAACATTATGCGGACAAATACAAAATTGCAAGTAAGTCGGAGGATTTTAAATAATAATTTGAAACATTTTTACAGTTAGCAAAGATTTTGTTGAACTTCTTCAAATGGAATTGACTGTTAGACAATCGAGCGGCGAAAAATTCATTGTTTGTGATTTTACATATTTTTTGTTTATAAATTTATTTTTAGAAAAAAGAGCAAGAACGCATCACAGAATTGGATGAACAATTTGACCAACTCCGTGGGAAATACGTCGAACATCGAAGCAATAGCCAAACAAAGCGACAGGAATTTGGCCGATTGTCACAAATCATTGGTAATATGGAAAAGGAGCTGAAGAATGCGGACAATACCTTTCAAGCGTAAATATTTATTCAAAATAAAATTAAGTAGCCCAAATTTATGTCCTTTTTGGGATGGGATACAGAATTATTGGACAGTATTTAATTTGAGGAAAAACATATTGAAAATAATAACGGTTCAATAGTTTGACCTAAACTTCTAGGCCCTATATCTAATTCGATAGATCTCGTCGATACGCATTGATTGGTATATAATTTGTCATGGTTTTTTAAAAAATAAGGTTTTGAACCGTTTAAACCATCTTAAGATTTTTGGTTCAAAACTAATTAATAAAATTGGTTACGGTTTACGGAATCCATTATAATTATTTAAATACATTTCACAAAAATTATTATTAAAAGTATTAATAAATTGTTTTGCCATGATTAACCCCCCCCCCCCAATTTTAAGTGTTGGCAAAATGTCGCAAGAAATTGTGAAGTTGGAATCGCAGCTCAAATCCATTGGGGATGCCAAATTGCTCGATGACATTTGGGGAATTGTTCAATCGCTGCAAAGTGAGCTGAACACCCTTCGAATGGATATGATGGAATTTGGCGGCGATGATGGAAATTCGGCAACCGCAATGGAGCTGATGAAAGACAAAACAACAAATGTGCTGGAAGGTGCCAACGACAAATTGGGCAGAACATTGGAACACATTGGCACGCTGAAGAGACGCGTTCAAATGCAAAATCAGGTTTGGAGAAGATATTTTTGATCGAATTATAAATTAAAATAGCGAGGAAGCAGGAAGCTCACCGCCTCGACTTCCAGACTTGTTATAGACTCGAGAATAGTTCCATTAGACACATCATGCTCGTTTTATTATATGAAATTCCAATTTCAAAATGGTTTGGAATTTTAAAAGTTTCGTTTAAACTTAAACCGGTTTTGGTTTACAAACCTCCCCTAAGTAAGCCTTAACACTGACTTGAAATTGGAATTTCATAGACTAAATCAAAATTAACTATGCCAATCGTTGGGTTGCTTGGAAGTCGAGAATTCCAATATTGAGAAATAATAAAACCTAAAATCGTCTAATTGACTGTTTTTTTATTTAGCTGATGGAAATGAAAGACCGAAAGGCTGTTGCGGGCGAGAAAATTGTTCATCGCGAAACGTTGAAGCAAAATTTGCAAGAGAAGAAGGAACAACTGGTCGAAGTGGAACAAATCCTTACGGCAGCCACCCACGAAACACCTCAAATCGAAAATGAACTCAAATCGCTGGAAATGGAGAGGAAAAGGGCAAAAGATTCGTTGAATGCATTCGAACGAGACTATAATGCGCAAATTGAGGATATAAACAGTGCCATCCGGCAGGTGGGAGAATATAAGGCGGCCAATGAACGCGATAAACTGTCAAATGCTTCGCTGGAAAATTTTCGTGATAAGGTTAATTTTTGGCAAAATATTCTTTTTTTAATTTTGGAATATTTTTGCAGATGGATGAACAGAAAAATTTGATTGATGAATTGTCGGAGAAGCGACGACAACGTGAAAATCAGCTGAGTGGGACGGAAAATCAACGAAATCAACTGCGAATGTTGAACGAACAGCTGCGAAGGATGGACATTTTGAATGAGGTAAAAGCACAGGAATATTGAATGAATTAATTTATTTTAAATTAAAAGGTGAAAATATTGAGCCGAAAATTGGAAGAGGCAAAGGAAAATGCCATTTTGGACGGAGTGGAGAGCATGCCCGAGCTTAAAAAGAAGGTCGGTGTTTTATTAAATAAATAAATTATGATTTAAATAAAATATTGATTAATTAATAAATAATTAAAAATTTGTATTTAAATAATTTAATTTTAGGAAGATCGACTCAATCAACGAGTGCTGAATTTGAACAACGAAATTCACTACAAAAATGGCGAACAACTGCAATTGCGAAAGAAAATTGAAGAATTGAAAGAGCAGTTGGCCATGCCGCAATATGAAATGGCGAAGAAGAATTTGCTGAAGAAAATGGTCGAAAGGCACATCACAAACAGCGCAATTGAGGTATTTAAAATATAAGGGAATTAATTTTTAAAAAAAAAAAATAAAAAATAATTAAAATAAATAAGAATGATTCCGTTTAAGGATTTGGAAAAATACTACAAAGTGATGGACGATGCGATCATCAATTTCCATCAGCAAAAAATGGAGCAGATCAATCAAATTTTGTGCGAATTGTGGACTCGAGTCTATCAGGGAAATGACATTGAAACCATCAAAATTAAGTAAGCAAACGTAAATTAAAAATTCCATTTTCATATTCATTTAAGGTCAAAACCGGTGGGCGGCGGAGAAAAGAAGAAGTCATATGATTACAGCGTGGTGATGACCGTTGACCAAACCGATTTGGACATGCGCGATCGATGCAGTGCTGGTCAAAAGGTATGTTGGAAGGGACTAATTTTGAATTAAATTTATCTTCTAATATTCAGGTGTTAGCTTCCATTCTCATTCGCATTGCTTTGGCCGATGTTTTCGCTGTGAATTGCAGGATTTTGGCACTTGGTTAGACATAATTTTAGTCATTTATAAAATAAATATTTTCAGATGAACCGACAACAAATTTGGATGCTGATAAGGTTATTTATATAAATTTAATTTATCAAATCATAAATATTAAAATTTCAGGTCGAGAATATCGGGAAAATGTTGAAGGATTTGATTGAACTTCGCAATCCGAGCATTTCGGCCAGTGCATTCGGCGCCAGGGCCCTAAACGATGTGGAGGATGCCGATTTTGAGACGACAAATATGCGAGAATTTGGCGAATCCATTTCTTCATCATTGGCACAGCCATCGCTTCAGCTGATTGTTATTACGCATGATCATCGATTGGTATTTAAATTATTTTTAATTACTAAAAACATCTAAAAGAAATATTAAAATATTTTTTAATCAATGAGATAGTCAAAAATATCAAAAGTTGATTATTAAAATAATATTGATTAAGAGGCTATTAAACAATTAAACCATGTAAACTTCTTAAGGCCTTGGTTCAAAACTAATTTAAAATTACTTAAACCTAAGCCAATTCATTAACAAACGATGTGTCTCGAATGGATCTATAGTTTTGGTATAGAATTGTAGGTCTAGGACAAACCATTGAACCGTTACAATCTTGTTGCTCAAAATTAAAAAAAAAATAATGAAAATTCTCCCACCCAATACACTCAAATAACTTTAATCTCATTCCTCAATTTTAGGTCGAGCATTTGCACTTGGCTTGCCGTCCGGAATATATTTACACTCTCTCAAAGGACGAAAAGGGAGTATCGCGCATCAAAGCGTACAACAACATGTCGGATGATCTCTTCAGCGGGTGAACAGCAGTGGAAATGGACGGAGGAATAAATTGGAAATGAACTCAAAAATGATGAAATTGAAACCCGATTATTTTATTTATTTGTTTTGAAATTTCCACCCGATTATTTGTTTTGATCAATTATAATTTATTCATTTTGCATTTTTGATGCATAAATAAAGGGTATAAAAAATAAATGAATATAATTAACAAAATTAGGAATTTGTTTTCAATGATGGTTTTGTGTAATATTTTGTCTTCACAAATGGCATTTTGACCACTTCCACTTCGCATAATTTCCCTCCACCTGTGTCCACACCATGAATGCTGCCCAATTTGCCGCAATCCTTGTCCACATAGGCCATTGCGATGTTTTTTCCCAAACATGGGGATGGACATCCGGATGTGATGAAGCCAATTGCCGCCTGGTCCATTCGATGCACAATTGGCATATGGGCTGAAAATTAAAAATAAATATTATAAATATTTATTTGAAATATTTTGAAAAAATTATTGATTTTTGCATGCTCAGTCAAAATTGTAATTTACGTCATTCTATCGTTAGAAACACAGACCAAATTTAGGTTCATCATTGCACGCATTTTTATGAAAAGGAATTGAACTTTTACCCAAATTTTTTAATTCCACTTCTTTAACCACTAAACAATACTGGTCTCACAACAAACTCGATTAATTTAATTAGAATTAAAAATTTTTAGTCCAAAATTTTTTTTGTATAATTTTAATTTGTTTTAAAATAAACCAAATTAAATGGATAAAATTGAATTCAAACCTCGTGGTGCTCGGCCTCCTTTCGTGGCTTGTAGGCCAACTCGCTTTTTTGGTGCATTTTTCTTCTCTAATTGTTCCACAATTTTCTCTGCTCCAGGAAAGCCCAAGGTTTGGCGGCGACGTTTTGCTGAAATTAAAAAATTTAGTATTGAAATTTTTAAATATTTTTATAAAAAATTTTATTAAAAAATTTTAAAGTTGAACAATGGAACGAACCAACAACGAATGGAATGCCCGCTTCCCAGGGACTGGTCTCCTCGTTTAATTCGTTGCCATAAAGGCAAAGTCCAGCCTCAATTCGGAGCACATCGCGAACGACCAACCCAGCCATTTTTGCCTCTGCCGCCTTGGATGCCAACAAAAGTTGGACCAATTGTTCTGCATGATTGGCTGGCAATGAAATCTGTTCAAAAAAATTTAAATTAAAAATAAAAGAGAACAACTTTTGGCAATTTTAGATTTTTGAAAATTAAATATTTTCGATTTTGGCCCACCTCGACTCCATCCTCGCCCGTGTACCCGCATCGAGTCAGTCGGCATCCTTCAATTCCGCCAATTTGCCCCACTGCCGTATGCATAAAATAGAGTGATTCCAGTGAAATGTCTGTCATTGATTGCAATAATTTTGCCATTAAAGGGCCTAAATTATTTAAAATGATCTAAAAATTCAAATTTTACCTTGAACTGCGATCAGCGCTCTGTCCTCGAGCAAATCCACCCGAACGTCCTTCCCTCTTTGTCGCCATTCTTGAGCATTTTTCTGAAGATTTGAATGGAAATTTTGGAATATTTTCAAAAAACCTGAAGATGGGCCAAGTCAACGTCGATTCGGCCAGCATTTGTGACAAGGAAGAGAGCATCTCTGTTGGTTTTGGTGACAATCTACAAAAGAAAATTAAATTAAAAATGAAATATTTCTAAAATCTAGTGCTTTAAAAAATTTTGGAACCTTTTACAATCAATTTATAATATAAATTTCATATTTGACTGAAAACCGTGTTATAAAAATGACTTGCCGGTGGTGGTATTCGAACTTTCCTTCCAAAATTTTAAGTCAAACAACTAACCAACTGAGCAAATTGAATTTTCCTTTTTTCTTCTAACAAGATCAAAAAATTTAACAAAAAAAATACACCAATTTTTGGAAAAAAGGAAAAGGAATTTGCATCTAATTTTCCCAAAAACTGACCAAATCATCGATGATCCCTCCCTGTTCATTTGTGAATACACTTAATGTCCCAGTGTTCACCGCCATTTGTTGGATGTCAGCCGGAACTAATGACTCCATGAATTCCACCCTTAAATAAATTTTTTGGAAAAGAATTGAACATAAAAAAAACCTGTCTTTGCCCCTCACTTCAGTCTGAACTTTTTTGTTTAATAAATTCCGATTAAAAAGACCTGAAGCATATGGGAAACGTCGAACAGGCTGACACTAGATCGAGTATGTTTGGCCGAATTCGCCACCGGCATTTCGTTGTATTGGCCTGGCATTGAAAAGCCAGCGAATTCCACCATTTTTGCCCCATTGCGTAAATGAAAATCATGAAGGCATGTTTGCTTCCTTTGATGAAAGAAAACATTTTTAAAATGTTGAGAAAAAATGTTCGTAAATACTTGGCCAAATGCAAATTGGAAATGGAAAATCTTCGAATAATTTGCTTTGTCAAATTTAGCATTAATCCTTTTTATTCAAATCTAATTAATTAATTGATAAAATAAATAAACAGAATGAAATATTGGAAATGAAAAACGTGATAAAATGATAAGGGCAGAGTGGTCGATAGATCGATTTTTATTTATTGGAAAATTACAAGCACACATAATCATTTTTGGGAGAAGAGGAAAACATAATTGGATCTTCTTCGATCATTTCTCGACTTCAACATCATCCAAAATTTTCAGCAATTTTGCTCGAGCGAATTGGGCTGCTGAAAAATTGAAAAATAGGAGATTATTTAATTAGAAATAGATTTTTTTACATTCTTCTTCGCCGAGTTGGAGTGATGTGGTCTGCAAAGTGCGAACATAGTCCATCAATTTGTCCGCCGAAAGATGACCCAACTCTAAAAATGGAAATTTTCCTCTGAATTCTTTTAAAAAATTCCTCACCGTTCACCAGCTTCACATCGTCCGGGTCCAGCTCGGTCCGGAATCGTGCATTTTGGCGCTCCCGCTCTTCTCTGGATTTTATTGACTGTAGAAATTGATATTTATTGTTTGAATTTTCGCACCAAAAACTTACAATGTATTCCCTGTTTTTATTCCAAGCGGCTGGGAATGGCTCGTCACGGAATAATTCTGGCGATTTTCTGCCCTCTATTTGCTCTTGGCACAGGAAAATGTTGCCTTGTTTGACTGGTGATGCTGGAATTTGTTGTTGCAGCGTCGATGGATTTTTGCTTGACGATTGTTGTTGATTTTGAGGTTCCGGACGTCCATTCATTTTTGTTGTTGTCACTAGATTTTCTGAAGAAATGATTTAATATGAATTTTTGGAATGAATAGGTTTAGGCTTTTAATAGCGTTAAAATTTTAAAAACCGAATTATCTTCTCAAGAACTAAAAATAATTTTTCAAATTCTGCTACTTGGATTTGCTCTTTGATTTAAATGGTTTGGATTTTTTGAAAAAATCGCAAAATAAAATAAACTTATTTTCCTATTATCCTAAATTCGGTTCCTATTCCTATCCTAGCCATAGCCATAGCCATACATAGCCATAATTAATTGTCCGTTCCCGTTCCATTTCCATATTTTTTGCTTTTTCATTTCATAAAGTGGCAACAAAAAAAATTTTTCTCGAAACGGGGACCACACTAATTTCTAATTCGTTTTAGAATATTGAATACGAAAATGAACCAAAATAATGACAGCAGAAGCAGAAGATTCCTTCACAACAATGAACAACATTCAAATCAACCTTTCGCCCCGGACGATGAGCGACCACCAATTTTGGAACCAGAAACGGGTAGTGGCAGCCGCAGCAGAATTGTGGACGATGATGATGGCACATTCATGGATAGAATTAATCACGAACGGCGGGAACATTCCACAGATGGTGGCGATGATCCATATTTGTTTGAAGGTTATTTTTTATTTAACTTTAGTGAAAAAACCCAGAGATTGAGATAAAAAATGTTTTAATATAACTCAAAAGAATAATTTATTTTTTTTTCTTATCTAATTCGCTTCCAATTGCTATATTTTAATAGCCAAAAGATAGATAATAGACATAATTTCTTACAAATTCGCTAGAAGGGTTAAATAGTTTAAAATTCAAAACCCAAAAAATTATTCCACAACATTAAAACTCATTCTAAACATTATAGACGGATATTACATTGATAATGGAATTCTATACCCGAAAATGGCGAAAACAACCACTCCATCCTCTTCACACCGTCTTCCATCATCAATGGGCATGACGGGCTCGCATTATTCAAGAATGTCGGCGGCAATATCGGAAGAGAAAATTCCAACAACTTCAATGGCCTCAAATTATCCACAACTACAACAAAATGTTCAAATGGAAATGGATGGCGGCGGCGGTGACATCGACTCATCAACGAACGTTTGCTGTGGCCTCTGCGGTGCCATTGTGCTCTACGAACTATTTGTGTCCGATCATTTGCCAGTATTTCATCCGGAGGTGCTGGTCGATGATGGAGTTATCCATTTGGAGGAAATTCCCTATGAGGTTTTTATATACTTTTCGGGTAATTTAATACTTGGAAATCTTTCAGACTTGGCTAAATGAACAGCAACATTTGAAAGGCGGCAAAATGCTGCATCGTCGTTCGACGGCTGCTGGACGACGCCAATCTCGCCATCCACCATTCATTCCACAACAACCACCATCAGGCGGTCGCCGAATTGGAGGATTGTTTGGTCAAGTGCGTTCGACTCGACAGCTGCGGCGAATTAGCCAATACAGGGTGAACACTGCGGAGATGAGCATTCCCGAGCTTGAAATGGCATTGCAGAAGAAGATGGTCGAGAAAATGGGCAGAAAAGTTAGTCAAATTTTTTACATTATTTAATATTTTTTAAGGTCCCTGTCTCGTTGATGGACAAACTGCACGCAAAATGTGGTATTTGCGACACGGTGATCTCACTGAATAAAAAATTTGAAATTGTCCATCTGGTCCGTCATTTCAACGCTTGGCATCCTACAACCCATAAATGTGCTGGCACTTGGCCCAATAAAGTTAGTTTTTTTTTACAAATTTGATCCAATAAATTCAATTTTTTGAAGGAATTGCCGAATCCAATGACCACTGGCAAACCGCTGAGTGCCCAGGATTTTGCCGTCATTGATCCGGACCCGGAAGCGGCCGACAATTTACAATGCATTTGGTGTGGAATGTTCATGTCAAAGTTGGTTTTTTTTTTGTAATTTTTTTGGCTTTAAGTTACCAGCCTTACAGCCTGTT
This sequence comes from Pratylenchus scribneri, assembly GCA_030063045.1. NCBI lineage: Eukaryota > Metazoa > Nematoda > Chromadorea > Rhabditida > Pratylenchidae > Pratylenchus > Pratylenchus scribneri. The sequence goes on from JAQSEB010000033.1 coordinate 2,229,710, forward strand.
ATTTAGACTTAAATGTTGGATTAAGACTAAGTTTTTGGCTAGGATGAAAATTTAAATAAAATTCTCCAAATAGTCCAATGGGTAACTCCTCGACTTTGCAACATTTAGGACTCGGGTTCGAAATCGCTCTGAGGAAGTTAATTTTTTTTCTGGCTTCGTTTTCACTTTTATACATTGAAAAGTACATTTCTAGGCAAAATATTTGTTACCCAAAGAAATTGCAATTATAATCTCTATATATTTATAAAATATTTTTTCAGCCGAGCCATTGGAATGCATTTCCATGAAATTCATCCCGAAGAAGTGGAAGTGCCCAAATGCAATTTGTGCATGCAAGAATTGTTGATAAATGCGCGGCTCGCCGAACGGTTCAGCGAGGATTTTGGCGTCACTCTTCCCGATGAGCACACTTTTCGGAGTATTTTCTTCAAGAGGGACTTCAAGTCGGAGGCCGCCCTGGAAAAAGGTTTTTAAAACTTTTGAAAAATTTTTAAAAAAATTAAAAATTGTGAATTTTCAGCGATTGTGAAATATTTGAAGCGAATCCAGGAGGGCGCCGACCCAGCTTTGGTGGATATTGAAGATTTGGATGCACAGCTGGATGAAGATGAAGACGAGGAAGAGGGTGCAGAACAGTTCCTCTCATGCCGGCCATTCCTGAATAGCACAATGGCTTGCGGTTGGTCACTTTTTTTTAAACTGGATTTGGCGAAAAAAAATTGAAAATTGCGAAAAGATTTAAAATTAATTATCACAAAAATTTACGGAATAATAATTTTTATTTTCAATAAATTAAAATTATTTAGTTAAATTCCCATAATAACCTATATAGGAAGAAGGGCCAAGCCCAAACGTCAATTCATTGCGCCAATTGTGCGTCAGGCGGCCCCGGTTGACAGTAAATACGTGACGGCCATCACCCATTCCCATTGGAAATGTAAATTGTGCGCAGCGGACATTTTTGCCGCTGTGATCAGTGCCGGCGTAATCAAACACTACAAACGGGCGCATCGCAGCGAATTACCGATGGTTCAGCTGGAATTGTGCCAGGTGGGGAACGACATTTTAATTAAAATTATTATTTATTATTTTGGATTATTTTTTATTGAATTTTGGTTTAAATTTAGTGGTTTAAAAAATATTTGCCCTTGAGCGGATTCGAACCCACGACCCCCAAAATTATTAAAATTATTAAAATTAAATATAAATTTAATTAAAAAATTATTATTTATTATTTGAAATTTATTGTTTGGAATAATTGAATTTTGATGTAAATTAAAATGTTTACAAAATTATTTATATTTTTTATAGGCTCGATTGGACAAAGTGAGCGACGGGAACATGGAAATGGAAATGCTGACCGAGGAGAATATATTGAATGGAATTTGCAATATAAAATGCAAATTGTGCAATCATTCAATCCCAATGACCCCTCCATTCAACATTTGTCGGGCAATTCGCCACGTCAAAATGAAACATCCGGAAGTGATGCCGGAACACAAAGGAGGCGAAAGTTCACGGGTAAAAATTAAATGATTTACTTTTTAATAACAAAAAAAATCATAAGGGCACTTTTCCATCGGCCGATGACTTGGCTTTGGCTGAACTGAAGGCAAATGGACCCAATGAAATGGTTGCTGGGACAAAGGCGCAGCACCAAATTGAGGATTTGGACTATGCACAACAGCCGAGCACATCAGGAACAGCAGCTGCTGCCACGGGAATTGCAGAAATCAAGGCTGGACATGGTAAGAAAATATTGTAGAAAAATGCAAAATTAGCCATTCATTTAATGTTCTAAAATATTAAATAGGAAAAATTAAAAATTCAACTATTAATTAAGCCATTTCCATTTTTTCAGAGCTTGAACCCGGTGTGATCTATGCCAGCGAAATTTTTGACTATTCCATCATGGAAATGTTGCGTGCCAATTGTAATAATGTCAATTTTGATCGAGTCAGTTTCTCTTTTATTCCTTAATAATAAATAATAATATTTAATTTAAAAAAAAATAAAAATATTATTCTTTTTTATAAAAAATAAATTTTTGGAGCCATTTAATTCAAAATTATAAATAATAATTGTTTTGGCTTTTGGCATTTTTCGGGCAAATTTTATAATATTTTAATCCCAATAAAATAATTATATAAATAAAATAAAATGAATTTCTATCATTTTTAATGGAGAATCCCAATTTTTTAGGTATTTTCCGTATACGCTTCCGATATTGACCAAGAAATTTTTATTTTGACTATGGCCAACGACGAATTGAACTCCAGAACAGTGGAAGAAGTTGTAAAAATGCGTGATCCAAACCAAAATCCGATGATTGTTGTGCTTAACCAGCAGAAACATGGAAATGATGGTACAATGATCGATGCGAATGATGCCGAAACACAAAATGACTAAACAATATTTTTAATTGGTGCTTCCATTTGATTTGAACATTTTACATTTTTTTATTATTTTTCTTATATTTTTAACGATAATAAATTTCTTCCTTAATTTATTGAAAAAAAGCAGCAAATTCTCATAATTAATTCACGAAAAATTTCAAATTAAATTGGGGAATATTCCTTAATTTATGTGAAATTATTAATCCACCAAATCCAATTTTCCCGGCAATTGATTTCACAAACCCACTAGTTCCGTTTGAACTTTCACATTCACACCTTATTGCTCTCTCCTGTATCCGCACAGAGTAGCCAATAAAAATATTTGATTGAGAATACATCATCGCCGGAGGATCCATCTACATTCTGCACTTTTTTATTCATTTCCCCGATCACTAATTATATATATTTTTCCTCGATTTGCCTTCACATTCCCAATCAGTCCAGAATGCATTTTTAACCAATTATTCACCGTTGTTGTAAAACACGATTGCCTTTCTCAGGGAGACTGGCGACTGGGTCTTGGCATTTCTATTTATTAGGAAGCTCTTCTAAACATTCTCCTCTTGTTTCTTCTTGATTCCTCCGATTTTTTTAATATATTTTTTCCAAAATTTACCTCTTAGAAAGAAGATGCCACCGGCAGATTTTGGCTACATTTTTGTGCTCATTATCCAAATTGCTGCCGGCCTTTCAAATGGCCAATCATCGCCCTATTCAACCTTATCAGAACGGCATTCTTCCGTCGATGGCCCTTCAGAAAGAGAAGGAAGGAATCTTCGGAATAATGGCAAGTTTCAAATGTTTTTAATGGCAAATGGCTTCATCAATTTATTTTATATGTAGATCATCGCCCTCCATTACCGCCTCGCTATGTGCCAAAATTCAGTCGATTTACGCCCTTTCAAACTGTTGAATCCTTGCCTGGGCCTCAATTTGGGCGGCCATCATTGGCACCTCCACCACGTTATCAAGGCAATTTTGATGGCCCACCTCCATTTGGGCCACGGCATCCATTCGAAGGTGGTCAAACGCCTAGGGGTCAATCACGGCCAAATTCTTCGCAATCAAATTCGCGCGAAAATGTTGAAGAAAATGAACGGAATTTGAATGAGAATGGTCAACGCAAGGGAGAAGGCATCAAAGGCGGAGGCAGTGGCCAATTTGGCAACAATTTTGGCAAGGAAACGAGTGGCGAATTGCCTTCAACATTTCCGAGGCCTAGCCATTTTGAGGGACAACGTTCATCCGCTGAAAATATGACATCCAATCCAACGGGATCTTTCGCCATTGATGAAGCCAAAAATGGTCACTTTTTGAATGCAACAACACCGTCTTCAGCCTCAGCATTGGCTTCTGTTCATCCTTCTTCTTCCCTCCAGCAATTTGTGAATTCAACAATGGCATCTTCTTTGCCTTCCAATAACTCCTCAAAAATTCACTCGTCCCAAATTCCCTCCTCCAATCAATCCTCCCCATTTCAACATAACCATTCGCCTCTTCAAATTCGGCCAAATGTTCCATATGGACCGGAATTGGTCGCCCGATTGGCCAGTCAGAATTTTTGGTCACCGACAGCAACAACCACCACATTGAGGCCAAATGAAGAGGCAGCAGAGGAGGAAAGGGCTTCTGAAAATGGAGGAAATCGTCGAATTTCAGGGGAAAATGAAAATGATGGCCAAAAGTGGAATGGACCCTCGAAAGTGTTTTTCACCCCACCATCGAATAATGGAGGTCGATTTGGGACGGAAGACTGGAAAAAGAATTCAAGAGATGGTGGAGAAAATAATGGACAAAATTCAGGCGAGAATGAGGGAAAAGAGCGGCGTGAACAATTCAGTGGGGAATCATCGGGGGAACAGCAAAGAGGATTCAATGGAAAACGGCGGCCAATTGGGGGATTTTCGAGGGAAAGTGAGGAAAGGCCTGCCATTGGCCAATTCCAAAGAAGGAGGGGACATTCACGCATTGGGTCGGGCGATGATGAAAAACGGCAAAATTCGGCAGAAAATTCACGAGAATTTGGACATCCGCCAAAGGCACGTCCGCCTCCACCTCGTCGTTGGGGAAGTGAGGAAGAAAGTGTCAACAATCGCCGGGGAAATGACCGTCCTAATTCCCGGGAAAATGGGCCCAAGTCACGCGAACAGCAATCACATTCATCGGAAAGACTTTCTTTTGTTGGCAGCGATGGAAACAGGCGTGAAGGCAATAATGAAGGTGATGGTGGAAAACATCATCGACCATTTGTGCCGCCAAAGGGCATCCCAAATCCTGGCGAATTTTTGCCCGAACACATTCGCAATGCATTCCCCCCATTTCCGGCGCCTTTTGAACGGGATAGAAATGGTCCATCAAGGGGAGGACATCATAGAGAAAGGAAAAGACGAGCCGGAGAGGTACATATGCATAAACGGAATTAATTTGGTTCAATTTACCAATCTATTAATATTATTTTTATGCACATTTCTTGATAAATTCAATATAAGTAATATAATTAATAATATCATTTCAATGGGTCATTTGGATGATTTCCGCCTATTTTTCATCTCCTCCCCCCCATTCCTCCTTGATGATGTTGATTTTGATGATGATGTTGTGCACTTAAATCCCTTCGCCGCCGCCTTTGTTGCGCACTTTGTGCCAACCTTTCGGCCTCGCATTGCAATTTGTACTCAATTCGATAGCCAATTCGCATTTGCTCAACACAAAAGTCGCCAAGAGTGGTAAGAGCGTCATGCAGGTCTTCAGGCCCACTGCCCACAATCATACCATTGATTTCACTGACCCGTTGTGTTGTTGACAACATCAACAGAACGTCGATTAGGGACTGGGTAAAGCACTGTGGATGGCGGGAAAATAGAATTAATTTTGGAGAGGATTTTGGCGGAATTTAAAATATGCGATAAGATAAAAATCCCGAAGGAATTGGAAAATAAATCGTCAAATTCCCTTTTTGTTCCCCAAGGGCCTATCATTCATCATTTTACCTTCCAATAGGCGCATTTGTAGGTAACACCTGCAAAAAAGTATCATATTATTAATTTTGATTATTCTGTGGCCAATTTGGAATTATTTCATAATGGTTTTGTTAGTTGAAAAAAAAAAGTAAATTCGAGCACTTTTGATATAAGATCATTTTCAATTTCCTCCTGGAATGAATTTATTGACCCACGCACCAGTAAAATTGACGTGTCGACCGCCCAATTGCTGCAAATGTTTGCTCAATGTTGTCGCATTGGTCAAATGAGTCATCACGTGGACAAGAGTGGGCTCGAATGCCTTCAAATTGGGGGAATATAGTGGATTTTTAGGAAAGGAAAACAAAACACATTTCAAGTGAAAAACATTTCCGGAAATGAAACAAAAAAAAAATTCGGAATTCTTCATAACATTTTGATTCTCACAAACATTCTGATTTTCACAAACATTCTGATTTTCACAAACATTCTGATTTTATCCAAACATTCTGATTTTCACAAACATTCTGATTTTTCACAAACTTTCTGATTATATCCAAACATTCTGATTTTCACAAACATTCTGATTTTATCCAAACATTCTGATTTTCACAAACATTCTGATTTTTCACAAACATTCTGATTTTATCCAAACATTCTGATTTTCACAAAGATTCTGATTTTCACAAACATTCTGATTTTTCACAAACATTCTGATTTTTCAAAAACATTCTGATTTTCTCCAAACATTCTGATTTTTCACAAACATTCTGATTTTCTCCAAACATTCTGATTTTTCACAAACATTCTGATTTTTCACAAACATTCTGATTTTATCCAAACATTCTGATTTTCACAAACATTCTGATTTTTCACAAACATTCTGATTTTTCACAAACATTCTGATTTTATCCAAACATTCTAATTTTCACAAACATTCTGATTTTATCCAAACATTCTGATTTTTCACAAACATTCTGATTTTATCCAAACATTCTGATTTTATCCAAACATTCTGATTTTCACAAACATTCTGATTTTATCCAAACATTCTGATTTTTCACAAACATTCTGATTTTTCACAAACATTCTGATTTTATCCAAACATTCTGATTTTCACAAACATTCTGATTTTATCCAAACATTCTGATTTTATCCAAACATTCTGATTTTCACAAACATTCTGATTTTTCACAAACATTCTGATTTTCTCCAAACATTCTGATTTTTCACAAACATTCTGATTTTTCACAAACATTCTGATTTTATCCAAACATTCTGATTTTCTCCAAACATTCTGATTTTTCACAAACATTCTGATTTTTCACAAACATTCTGATTTTATCCAAACATTCTGATTTTCACAAACATTCTGATTTTTCACAAACTTTCTGATTATATCCAAACATTCTGATTTTCACAAACATTCTGATTTTATCCAAACATTCTGATTTTCACAAACATTCTGATTTTTCACAAACATTCTGATTTTATCCAAACATTCTGATTTTCACAAAGATTCTGATTTTCACAAACATACTGATTTTTCACAAACATTCTGATTTTTCAAAAACATTCTGATTTTCTCCAAACATTCTGATTTTTCACAAACATTCTGATTTTTCACAAACATTCTGATTTTCTTACAAACATTCTGTTTTTCACAAACATTCTGATTTTCACAAACATACTGATTTTCTTACAAACATTCTGTTTTTCACAAACATTCTGATTTTATCCAAACATTCTGTTTTTCACAAACATTCTGATTTTATCCAAACATTCTGATTTTTTCCAAACATTCTGATTTTTTCCAAACATTCTCATTTTCTACAAACATTCTGATTTTCACAAACTTTCTCACAAACATTCTGATTTTCACAAACATTCTGATTTTCACAAACTTTCTCACAAATATTCTGATTTTCTCCAAACATTCTGATTTTTTCCAAACATTCTGATTTTCACAAACATTCTGATTTTCACAAACTTTCTCACAAACATTCTGATTTTCACAAACATTCTGATTTTCACAAACATTCTGATTTTCACCAAACATTCTGATTTTCTCCAAAATTCTGATTTTCACCAACATTCTGATTTTCACAAACATTCTGATTTTCACAAACATTCTGATTTTCACAAACATTCTGATTTTCTTACAAACATTCTGTTTTTCATAAACATTCTGATTTTCACAAACATTCTGATTTTCTTACAAACATTCTGTTTTTCACAAACATTCTGATTTTCACAAACATTCTGATTTTCACAAACATTCTGATTTTCACAAACATTCTGTTTTTCACAAACATTCTGATTTTATCCAAACATTCTGATTTTCACAAACATTCTGATTTTTCACAAACATTCTGATTTACACATTTTGTTACATTTCTGGAATACAGTATACATTCTATACATTCTTAAATTAAATCAGACTAATTTCCTTTTTCTTTTAACCTTCCATTTACATTTAAAAATATTCATATTCAACAATTTTGCATTTTTTAAGGTCTTGCCAAATCGTTTCCCAGTTGATAAATGTACTGCCTTTAAGGCTTATTCGACAAGATATTTGGTAAGAACAAAGAATAGAATAGATCAATTTATTTAATTATTTTGGGTGGAATAATTTATGCCAATGAAACTCACGCCCACCTTGACATGGCCCATAAATATTGGACTATTCCGAATGGCCAATTCATTCATTGGGAATGGGGACAAATTATTCAAAGAGAAATGCATCAAATTCCGATGATCCAATTCGAAAATGCGCAGCAATAATCGAATCTGTAGAAAACAAACAACATTTAATAAATTATTCCTCTCAAATTTTACCACCGCTTGTCCCCAAAACATTTCTTCAATTCCTCATTTTCATTTCTCTTTTTGGCCTATTTCCCAGAAGTCCCATCCCAAAAAATGGAATCCGCCCTCATAAAACATTTAAAAATTCCCCGGGGGATTTGAAAGGACTTATCAATCTAAAAATAAACTGAATTGGTGAAAATGAATTAAATTCAACCAACGTTACCCAAGGGCATTGTCAATTAAATTGGAAAATTTTGATTGGCAAAAAACAAGCATAAAATTTCCTAACAATTTTTTCTTTCCTTTGATGACAAAATGTGAATTATGGCTCACCGCAATCTCCGTCTCGTCATTATCCACAGCTTTCAATGCCTGTTTCCATGCACGTTTAACCAACCCAATTTGATGCGGATTCAAATCACCGCTTATGGTGAACATCGGCTCCGTACTTTGGCGAAGGCAAATCCGCCTTTCCCCAGCCGGACTTCCCGATGAGCCTCCAGCACTGCCATTTGGGCAACCATTGTTCATCAGGATTGAATTTAAATAGGAATTAGTATTACTGCTTGAACTTCGTGAACTCGATGGTGAATGGGTGCCGCCGCTAGAATAATTGTGCTCATTTTGTTCATAATTTAGGTCTCTTTGATTTGAAGCTTTTGATTATTCCAAATTCAATGAGAAAATATTCATTTTAAACATTTATTTTTGCATTTTAATTAATTTCCACCTGTGCTCCAGACTGTGACTTCGTTGGCTCAGTTGGCTCAATTGACTGTAACGGCTGCAAAAATAGGGTTTATCAATTAATAATGGATGGATTTGAGCCCAAATGATTGGATAGCCTTATTTAAATGCAAAAAAGATAGATATTATCCCTTTGGAAAGTGCCATCATATTTATTGGAATTGAAAGGCCTATCCGTACAAGTTTTCCCCAAAAATATGCTTAATGGGAGGGACATGGCCTACTGTTGATGACGTTGCCCGGCGGCATGTCCCATTGTCGTCCCATTATTTGTTGGTGGTCCGTCACCATTCATCATCATTTTGCTTATTCCATTCTGGATCTCATCCTCTGTGTGCTTTGTTGTGCCTCTAATGCGATTTGTCCGATGCGGTGATTTGGAGCCAAACGATTCGTCACGTTTGATGAATGGCGGCCGCCGTTCATGGCCATTACCATGGCTTGGTCCATTCACGTTACCCATTTATGCTTTCGATTATATGGGATCAAATGCAGATCAGGGAATAGGAAATTTGGCAAATTTAAGAGAATATTCAGAAGGAATTGGGCTAATTTAAGAGAAGGGATTAATTTAGTTGATTTATAGGGGGAATTTGGTCGAATGGCACTCAAAATATTCAGTGATAAAAGTCTTTTAACCTGTTAAAAATTAACGGTATTTGTCATTAAATGAAAAATCGGATTTGAATTTATTTAGGCAATTTATTTAAGATAATGCGCGGAGGGGCTAGAAGTAATTGAGTAGCGCCGATTGAGTCCATATCTTAGGAGGCACTAACCAATTCGGGAAGGCGATACACCATTGGAAAGGCCAAACTCTCCTCTATAAATAGGCCATTTTTAATTTTAAAATCTATGCTTTAAATAAATTTATAGTTCTTTGAGTGTAATAAACTCGAATTTTGGAGGAAAAGCCGCTTATTTTACAAATTGTCTTTAACATTTCCTAAAATTAGTTAAATAGTTCAGCCACTTTTTAGAGGACATTTAGGGCTTCCAAATGGCATATAGCCTTCTTGAATTGGTCATTTTCTTGTTAGGATATTGCCAAAAGAGCGGTACCGGTATTCATGGGCGCAAGTTAATTATCCTGTTTCGGCACGGAGGATGATGCATTGGATTCGGTAAATGAATTGAATTGAGGATTTATGTTGGAAAGAATGAGTGGAACACACGCATGCTTTCGGATTTTGACAGACGAGATTGCCTTTTCCCTAGGCATTTTTGCCATCTTCCTCTCCAGCTATTTGCCAGAAGGCACTTCCTGGCACTTTTCCGTTCTTCTTTCTATTGTGGCCATGGACCGGGACTTGTCCTCTTCCTTTCTCCTTTGACCCCACATATTTTGGCCATCTTCCTCCCGATTCTTCCTCGCCCGCCCCTTTCATCGCATGACCGTCCGCCTTTATCCTCGGACCGTTCAAAAAAATGAATGTTGGAATCCGGAATCCCTTTCCTTCAGAAACAAGCTTCTTTCTTCAACCAAAAGTTGGGCTCAATGGCATTTTGGGGCAGCGTTGGTGGTGGATACAAAATTCCCTGAGGGAATTTCCCTCTTCAATTGAGGTTTTCCTTTCAAAAATTGTGTTCCTTGCGAAGGGAAATGATGGAAAAAGAGAAAATGGTGGCTTTTGTTCTGTTTAAGCATTCTTTTCATTTACAAATTAGTTGAATGCATAAATCTAGGCTAGATACATACTAAGTTTAAGTTTTAATTTGGCTACATTCAAGTTAGAATAAAATTCTTGTTTCTTGGAGGGTCATTTTCCACTCCACTTCACTCCAATTCCATTTCCACATAATTTTAATGAATTAATGAATGGGAAAGATTCCAAAATGATAATTAATAAAAATGTTGATAAAGAGATAAAGGTTTTGGAATCGAAATGCCCATATTTCCTCCTAAAAAAGGAGAAAGAAAGATTGAAGTTTTAGGATGGATTGATATGCCCCCGGTCGAAAGAAGGGCTTTTCCTCCGCTGCGGAACGTCACAATTCCTTCCTTTTCTTGGATATATTCCCCTGGGGAAATTTTTTGTGGCATACTTTTAGCCGAAATGGATGAACGGAATTGAGGCCAACAAACATCGAAGGGCAAATGGATATAAGGCAGTTGAGGGATGGACAAAGATTTCGATTTTTTAATAAGGAAATTTTCTCATCTGGGATCGTTTTTTTCAAAAAATTAAATCACAAATTTGATTAAAGAATTTTTATTTTTACAAAAAAGTGGTCTACAACAAATAAATTGTGTTTATCCTATATATCATTTTCCTCATCAAATTCATCAATTTTTGTGTGTCAATCAATAATCCGGTACTTCCAGTTCCGATTTGTTGACGCCCAATTTTAGCACCAGGAATGAACGGGCAAGGGATCGATGCTGGAAAAGAAAATATTAACAATTAATTTAATAATAAAAAGTTGATATTTATGAGCCAAACTGAATGTATAAAAGAAAGACAAAAACCATAAATTTGGTCAAAAATTTAATATTCTGTCCAAAATTTGAGGATATTTTTTGCAATTTAAATTATCGATTTAATACTAAAAATCGATAAATAATTTAATTCCAATATATATTGTAATGGAATAGAAATATGAATAATCGATGAATTTTTAACTATTAATAATTTTAATTATTAAAACAAAAAAAACCTTTCGATCGAGTCGATTTTTGATCGGCATTTGAATGGCCTTTTTGAGAAGATCAATTGCCTCTGCCTTGTTCCCTTTTGCGGCAAATGCCATTCCTTGATAAGTTTTGTTGCCGATCAGGAAATTTGGCTTAAAAAATTTGGATATGAAAAATATTTCGTAATTAAATTTATAACTTTAATTTCCTCGGAAGCGCGAAAACATTTGATGGCCTCATCGAGGTTGCCCTTCTCAAATTGTTCAATACCTTTAAAATTGATTAATATTTTAATCTGTAATTGCAAAATTAAAACCGACCAATCAATTCCGGAATGAGCGCATCCTTTGGCGATAATTGCCGGGCCTTTTCCAAATGTTCAATGATTTTGTTGGCTGAATTTTTGGCATGAGGATTTCTGGGTGCAGCTTGTTTCAGCTGAATGAGCGCAATCGCATACCATTTGTGAGCATTTGCGGAATTCGAATTCATTTGAAGTGCCTTGTTCAAATGTTTCAGAGCCTGTAAAGAATTGATGAGTTATTTGGTTGAAAGTTAAATAATAAATAAAAACTAAATTTGATTGAATAGTTTTATAAATTTTGGAATTTTATGGATATTCAATTGATGGGAGTAACCTCTTCGTAGCGTTCCACCTTCTCATTGACCTCCTTCTTTGGGAACAGATTGCCTTTCTCGACCAATGCTCGGCCCAAACGCCAAGAAATCTCGGAATTGTTCACATCTTCCACACTGGCGAATAATAATAAATAAATTTTTTGAATGAATAAATTGTTTTAATTTACCGTTGCAAAATATCAATTGCATCATCGATCAGTGCGGGATCCTCAATAGGTGAGTAGATACTGCGAGAAAAGTTTTACTTAAAAATTCTATGAAATATGAAACCTGAGCTTCTTGAGGACATTTTCGAGTCGTTTCACTGTCTCTTGGTACCAACTTGGTCTCTTCTTCAAATCCTTGTCAGATGGTATTTGCACATTTTCATTGCTTTTCATCGCAATTGCTGTGGCCGACAGCAGTCCAACGCCAATTCCAATGCCAGCATTGCTGGCTCCTCTTCGGGCACCTCCAACTCCGGTGATAGCAATTCGTGAAGCAGTGCTGAATACTCGGCGGAACATGAATCGAATTAACTGTCTAAAAATTGATTTTATTTTATTTATTGCGATCATGGAATTTACAAGAAATGTTTAACTAAGTTTCTATTAGTCTACTTTTTTTATTCTTGTTTGGAAGCGGATAAAATAGGTACAAAGCTACTAATTCATGTTCAATTTTCTTTCAGTCGTGCAGCAGGTCGAGAAGGTCTTCTCTTCCTCCAAATCCAAAGTGAAAAAAATAAAAAAATAAACCGGAAGACATTTTATCCAAATCGGAAGACATTTTGTCCAAATTTTATCAATTTTTTTTACAGGGCATGCGGCAGGGAGGGAAGAATGAGGGATTATTAAACCAAAAAACCTCGAATGTTTAGATTCCGTATGTTGGAATCTCTTAAATCCAGTTTCAAAACATAAATTTTTAAATGTTAAACTAGCAAAAACATGGCTTAATTGAAATCTAGAAATATAAACGCACAAATAGTTTTTTCATGATGATTGATGAATCATCTAAGCTAGAAAGAAGTAGATAAAATTAACAAATAACTCATACTCATGTCATTTTAATTGACTAGACCTATTTAATAATCGAATTATTTATTAGAAATGAAAATGAACATTTTAAAAACAACGACGACAGCAAATGCCATCATTTTACAATCCAACTCTCTCTGCATTCCAACATCACAACAATCAACCGAGAAGCTGCCCAAACTTAAGTATATAGGAGGCTGCACTGCTTTTGGGTATTATTAAAATAAAAAAAAACACGAATAATTATAATAACTTTAAGTCGTTCACCAACAACGGAAAAGCTCACAACTGAAGACATTAAGGAATTTAATCGCCTTTGTTCATTGGACAAATGGAATGTTAACAATCATCCAAAGCCATTTTTGTGGGTGAAAAGTCCACATGACAGTAAAAGTGCTTGGCGTCTTTTCAAGAAAATGGTTTGGTTAATTTAATCATCAAATCAATCAATAAATTATTTACAGGGCTATCAGCATTTTCCGACTGTCGAGGGCAAAATGTTTCCGTTCTTGAATACAAACCCTTTTCGAGTTCAAATTCATTGGTTTACCCGCTTCCTTTTCGTCTTTGGTACATTGGTCGGCTTCCCGTTCGTCTATCAATATGTACTTCCGGAAGAATATCGATGCAAATACAAATATTACCAAGGCTATGATGGAACTCATTGATGAATGAGGAATTTTTAGGACACAAATCTTATTATATAAAAAACAACAAATTATTTTCATGTATTTTGAATAAAAAATTCTAATAATTGTTTCATTTTTTGTATTAAAAATTTCAACAATTTTTCCAATATTTTAACCATTTTATGTTATTTTGCTATTTTAAATATTGTTAGGGAATACAAAATATGCTTTCATCCGACGACCAAATTGTGGACCCATTGAGCAACGTCGAGAATGGAGCAATGCATGAGACTGAAGGCGGATTCTCCGAAATTATTTCAAATGAGGCACCGACCAGCACGACAACGGCAAACATCACAAATGGAGCGAATAAAATCAAAGTAACATAAAATAATTTTAAATACTAGGACCAATATACAATGTTGTTGATTAATTATTGATCGAAAAATACGGAGCGTAAAGAGAATTTCCACGATTTTCAAAAATGAAGAAGAGCACTCAACTCGACATTCTCGAAAATTTTATAAATCTTAATCTTAAGAGCAAGGCCTCAAAAACTAAAGATCTCGTTTTCTTGTAAATTGAACTAATTATGTTCCGAAAATACATCATAGACTTAAATTTTTTACTTCCAAATCCTAACTTAAAAATATTATTTTATTAGGAGACCACAAATGGAAATGGCGGCAATACCGCAGCAGGCACCGTCGATGCCGATGGCCATACACTCCTTGTGGACATTTCGGATGCACTCTCTGAACGAGAAAAGGTTAGTGATTTATTTTTATGAAATTTAAGTTTGCGGTCATTTTCAATTTTTCACGATGATCCAAACTGAATTTTTTTTTGTGATCATCTGTTAAATAATCAGAAAAATTTTACTCGATTTATCAAATTTTTGCTATTTTATAGGTTCGATATACGGTGCATACAAGGACCACATTTCCGGAGTTTACAAAGCGAGAAATGTCCGTTGTGCGCGAGCATGAAGAGTTCGTTTGGTTGCATAATTGCCTGGAAGACTGTGAGGACTATGCCGGCTTTATTGTGAGTTTTTATTTCTTATTAGTCATCATTGTAAATTTAAGCAAATTCTACAAATTAATCAGGGGCTTTATAAAAAAGATTTACCAAAAATTTTACAATTTACAAAGTTATTTAGCCGAATTGGGTGACAATTTCTTTTTAATTTTGGTCGTGGGTTCGAATCCTCTCAAAGGACAATAATTTTTTTCGGCTTTGATTCTCACTTTTTTCCATTTTTATACATAGTACAATAACATTTCAAGACAAAAATCTATAAATCGACCAAAAATACCCTAAAATAATTACCTCAAACTTTTATAAATCGGCTTGATAATTCAAAAAATAAATTTTAAAAATCTAATAAATCATTTATTTTATTTGACAGATTCCTCCGGCGCCACCTCGTCCCGATTTCGATGCATCTCGCGAAAAACTCCAAAAATTGGGCGAAGGCGAGGCCACAATGACCAAAGAAGAATTCATGAAAATGAAGCAGGAACTGGAGCAGGAATATTTGGCCCAATTCAAGAAGACCGTTGCAATGCACGAATTCTTCCTCTGCCGGCTGGCATCGCATCCCGTTTTTCGCAAGGACCCAAATTTTCGTGTCTTCCTTGAGTACGAAAGCGATGTAAGACATTTTTTATAATTTATAAAATTAGTAATTTAAAATAATAATTCAATTTTTAATAAAAAAAATCGGTAATGGAAAAATCACAAAAATTTTACCAAATTTTTAAAAAAATTCCTATTATTAAATTTTTATAATTTTCAGCTCTCTGTGCGCAGTCGAAACAAAAAGGAATTGGTTGGTTCGCTGTTCAAACGATTTACGCAAAGTGCTGACGAAGTTTTGCTCTCTGGCCAGGTCAGCAATTAATTTTGGATAATTTTAAAATCCAAATAATTTCAGAAAGACGTCGACGATTTCTTTGAACGTGACAAGAATTATTTGATCGAATATTACACACACATCAAGGAGGCGACCGGTCGATCGGACAAAGTTTGCCGGCTTAGACAGAGTGGGTTTTCTTTTTTGGTTTTTGGAGAAATTTTTTCGAATTTTTATAACGTTTTTGCTTAAAAAAACCTCTAGGAAATACTAAGTTTTGTTGTTTTCCCCGTTATTTAAGGAAATGACGTGATTTTTTTCCCTTCCTTCCTTCCAATCATAATTTTTCTCCACCTCTCTTTCCTTCAAATTCACAGTCAATAATGACAACCACAACCACTGGATTCTTTGGGTGAGAACATTTTCCTCGGTCCCATACCATAAACCGTTGTCAAATTTAGAACCAATCCATTTCCTCGTATCATTCACAAACTTCCTCCCTCCTCTGTCCTCACTCGCGACATATCCCCCGCCCTAAAATGATATGAAGGAAGAGACGTCTATCAGGGAAATAATTTGCGTGTTCTAGGAAAATTGATGAGGGGAAGTGAACAACGCGCGTCTCCCCGAAAATTGTTAAACCACCGGCCGAATTTTTTAAACCAAACCACCGGCGAACTATTTATTGGTTTTAGGGAGTGACAGGAGGATAGGAAACAAACCATTAGAATAGGGACAAAAAAGAGAGAAGGCAAAAAGGCAATATTGTAAAGAGGGGAATCGATATTATGCGGATGATGATAGGTAGTTTTAATATTCGGTCGGGGTCGACCCCGGTGGGGCTCATCCATCCACCACTCATTTCATCCTAATCCACCAACTACATTTAAATATTTTCAGTCAAAAATAGATAAATATTCTATAATGCATTTCTAATTAATTAGGCCCCTTTCCCCTTCTTTTATTTAATCCCTTAATTTACTGAATGATCATCCAATTTTTATGGCCACTTTCACATTGTTTTTGGCCCTCTATTTAATTTTTCCATAGAAAAGCCCTCTAGTTAATTGCCTCTTCTCCACCGCTCCCAACTAAGCCCATATCGTTAATATATTCATAAAAATTGAAGACCAAAATATTATTTCTGAGGAATGTGACTGCTGAAATGGCCGGAAAAATAAGAGAATTTTTGGCTATAAAAGGGATTGCGGATGGGATGGGCGAATTTATTATGAGACTGGGGGAGAGGAATGCTCCATATTTGGAAATTTTTAGTGGGTTGGTTCTTTCCATCAAATAGGCGTGTACAGTTGATTTTTGGTTTGCCTTTGCCAAATAATTCACCTCACCTCTTTAGCATATGACTATTTCAGGGGGACATTTTTGATTTAATTTTGTCATTGCCCATAAAATTCACAATATTTTTGATAATCCATTTTATTAATGACATCATTTTTTGTTATTTTTAAGTTAAGTTCTTATTCCCTATTTTTTATTCATTTGATTAAAAAATCGGAAAATTTTGGAAAAAATTATTTATTAATAATTTAACCATTTTTTAATTTAAGATGTGGCCGACAGTTACACCCGAATTGCGCATGGTCTGGAGAAATTTGGCCAATTGGAGGCGGCCAATGGCGAGAAGGACTTTGGTCGTTTCCTCATTCGAATCACCGAATTGTTGGAGAAAATGAAGAAGGCTGAGGCAAGGGTCGGGACAGATGAGGAGTTGAAAGAGGCCGACACATTCCGATATTTTATGCGCGAAACGCAGGCTGCCAAGGTTTTTTTTGGGCAATTTTACAAGGAAATTTTTTTTTGAAATTTTGAGTTTTATTTGATTTTGGAAACACTCGATAATTTTTTATTGAAATTCCATTAAAATTTGAATAATTTGAGGGTCGTGGGTTCGAACCCGGCCAAGGGCAAAATCTTTAAATTTAAATCAAAATTCAATAAAAATTATTTCATATAATTTTTGTAATAATTTAATATTTTTTTAAAGGATTTGCTCTATCGCCGAATGCGTTGCCTGGCAAATTATGAGGCGGCAAACAAAAATTTGGAACGATGCCGTGCCCGCAACCGGGACATCCCAAAGGCGGAACAGGACCAGGAGGAGGCCTGCAACAAATTTGAGCAAATCAGCAAATTGGCCAAAACGGAGCTGGTCGAATTGAAGAAGACACGGATTGCCGCATTCAAGAAGAATTTGGCGGAGTTGGCCGAGCTGGAAGTTAAACAATCAAAGGTTTGGCTTTAATTTTTTGTTCGGAAAAGGGTTTCGGTTCATTTAGGCAAAAATTATCGAATTTTGGTTAATTTTCAAAGAAAATTATACATCTATTTGGGTATTTTGTAATTCTTAGCCAATTTATCAAAATATTAAATTAAAAATAATTTCAAATTTTATTTTCAGTCGAAAATTGCCATTTTACAAGCTGCCATTCGAGCACTCAACAATCAACAAGAGGAGAATTCCAACAACAACAACAATAATGCCGCAGCCCAAACCAGCAATGCTGGCGGCCCTCAAACTGGTCCATCTTCATCATCGACGACCAAATGAATTGAAGGAAAGGGGACAATGGAGGAATGGAGCATCGAATTTCAATGAGACCTTATTTTTTTATTATATAATTTCCAAATTATTCCTGACCCTGACCCCACATTTCAACATATTCTTGTCAATTTTTAATGAAAATTTTGGTTGGTGGTCATTTTCTCTTCCAATCCAATCCAAAACACACGCATTGACCCGCCACCCACCAATTTTGACCCAAAATATACTTACCAAACCAAACATTGTAATTGATTAATTTTACTCTGATCCATTTCCAATTTCCATTGTTCGCCAGTCATCTACCATCATTCATATTTTATTAATTATATATGCAAAGGAATATAATATAATTTATTATTTCTTCAACTGAAAAATTCCCAAATATTTTCTGTTTTCTCCAATCCAGATGTTTTTTAATTTTTATTTTAATGAGGGTGAACATTTAATTCAGTATAAAATTTGAAGAATTCCATCATTTTGAATATTTTCCATTGTTTTTGTCAAATTATTATCAATTTATTTAATTCAATTTGATAATTTTAAATAATTATTTTTTAATCAAGTTTTGGTAATTTAATCAATCCAAAAGCTTTTGACATAAAAATGGCAATGGATGGACAAACAGCGACAATGGCGAGCAACGTTCCAGCCACACAATGGCCAGGCCATAAAGAGGTTTCTAATTGAAATATTTGCAATAAAATTAAACATTTAAAATAAAGGATTATGAGCTACAAGATGCAATTGGGGTTGGCGCCACTGCGACCGTCTATCGGGTTTGTTTCCTTAAAAAAATTGGTGCTTAACCGTTTTCCGGAAGCAGATACCAATTTTATAAATGGTTAGGGAAAAAATACTATTTTAGGCTTAACTTATTGGGGAAAATATTGGGTAATTTTGATGAAATAATTTGGTCAATTTTCCAGGCCCATTGTATTCCTCGGAATGAGCCATGCGCCATCAAATGCATCAATTTGGAGAAATGTCAAACTTCCGTCGATGAATTGTCCCATGAAATCCAGGCAATGTCCCTTTGTTCCCACCCGAATGTGGTCAACTACTACACTTCATTTGTCGGTTTTTATTATTTAATAATTCATTGAACATTGGAAAAGGGACTTTTTCTTACAAAAATTAGTTAGAATTTGTAAAATAAATAAAATAATCAAATTTCTACTTAGTTTTTTGGCTAAAAAATACTATGTTTCATCCAATAATGTACAATAGAATGTATAAAAAAGTATAAAAATGACTACTAAACCCTAAAAAAAATACTTTCCTCGGAGCGGGTTCGAACTCGAGACCTAAATTTAACAAGAGCGAACGGTAACCATTCGGCTAAATAATTTTAAAGAAAAATTTCTGCAAAAATCTTAAAACCTAATCAACTTAAACCGTAAACCCAATCATTTAAAGGTTGTTGGCGAGGAACTCTGGGTCGTGATGCGCCTGCTCAGTTGTGGCTCAATGCTGGATATTTTGAAGCGGAAAATTAAGGTTTTTTTAAAATTTTATTTGCAAAAATATTATAAAATTTCCCTGCCAGGCAATGGGCAAGGACAATGCGGCCTATGGTGTCCTTGATGAGGTTGAAAATTATTTTGCCTACTGCAAAATAATTTTAAAGGTGACCATTGCGACAGTGTTGAAGGAGGTGCTCAAAGGATTGGAATATTTTCACAATTCTGGACAAATTCACAGGGACATTAAAGCGGGTAAATTTTTTTTGTGATAATTAATCAAAATTAACCGAAAAATATTTAATTTATTAACGGAGAATATATTGATTAGGTCTTGGGTGCTAAAGATTTTTGTTAGAATTATTCTATTTCTATTAGAAATATATTTACATGTAAAAAAATGCATAAAAGCAACAACCAAGCTTGAAAAAATAACATTCCTCCTAGCGGATTCGAACCCGAGACCTCTAAAATTTTTCAAAAGTGAAGATGTTTCCCCTAGTATCGAAAATTTTAAAAAATTTTTATAGCTCATAATACTATAAATTATAATAATAATAATTTGTCATAAAATGCACTGAAAAAGTGTAAAGTGACAACCAATACAAAAAAAATTAACTTCCATTGAGTGGATTCGAACCTGTGACCTCGAAAGGTCCGCCCTTTTGATCGAAAATTTAAAAAATTTCTAATAAAAAACCCAATATTTTTTAAATTATTAAAATGATATTGTTCCAGGTAATATTTTATTGGCCCTCGATGGCACCGTTCAAATTGCTGATTTTGGAGTGTCCGGATGGTTGGCGGCCAATGGCGGGGATTTGTCGCGTCAGGTTTACATTTAAACACAAACACAAATATCTTATCCTAAATTTATTTACACATAGAAAGTTCGGCATACTTTTGTTGGCACTCCTTGTTGGATGGCACCCGAAGTAATGGAGCAGGTTTCAGGTTCGATTATTATTTTTTAAAAACCAAGCAAATGCATACGCCCTAGCTTGACGCCTTTTATAAATAACTCATCAAGGACTAAACCAATTTTGATGATTTTAGTATTAAGTTAAAGACCACACTTTTGGCTATCCAATGAGATTAATTTTATTTAATTTGGTTTAGAATTGAAGAAGTTATGGCCAAAAAACCACTGAGAATCACCTTAACTATTGTTTAGCGAATTTTCCAATATTTTTTTCGACATAACTTCATTATTTTTGGACTAATTTAAATAAAATTAATTTCATTGGATAGCAAAAAGCCTACCCTTTAATTTAATGCCAAAATCATCAAAATTGGTTTAGTTCTAGATGAATTATTATAAACGGCGACAAGTTTGGCTGTTCCCTCAATTGATTAGCCCAAAAATCTCCTCTTTTTCAAAATTTTATTTTAATTTTTCCCATTCGCTTAAGGCTACGATTTCAAGGCGGACATTTGGAGTTTTGGCATTTTATGCATTGAATTGGCCACCGGCACTGCTCCCTACCATCGCTATCCACCAATGAAGGTGTTGATGTTGACGCTGCAAAATGATCCACCTTCGTTGGAGACAAATGCCGAACGAAAGGATCAATATAAAGCGTAGGGAAATATTTTTGACTAATTAATCAGTTTATTATAGTTATGGGAAAAGTTTCCGGACAGTGATCAAGGATTGCCTTCAAAAAGAGCCGGGAAAACGGCCAACCGCCTCTGAACTACTCAAATATTCATTTTTCAAAAAGGCCAAAGACCGAAATTGGCTGGTCCATTCCCTCATTGAGAACATCGGCACGGCCCCCGTCATTCCATCGCAGCCGAAAAAGGTAATTCCAATTCAACATTTGATTTTCACAATTTTTTGTAATTCGCAGGTTCAAAGTGGCAAGCTCAAAAAGGACAAAGACGGAAATTGGGAATTTGAATACGACACACCGCCCACGTCCGATTCATCGGCGGAGGAACATTCGGAAGGGGAAAATGCCACAATCCAACCACCTGGGAAAGAGCGACCAAGTGTTTCCGGCATGCAACCGGCACCGGGATCATCATCCACACTGCAAGAGGATGGACAGTCGCAGCCAATTCCGCAGACATTAAATTTGGTTTGCCTTTTTTGTAAAACCGAAATGCGGATTTTTCCAAGCGGTTTTAAAACCGACTTTGGGCAAACCCTAGTTTAAACCTATACATTGAAAAATATTCATCTAGACAAATTTTTTTGCTTACTTTTTCAAAAATTAATCATTAATTTCTTCAGGTTCTTCGAGTGCGAAATCAACAACGAGAATTGAACGACATCAAATTTGACTACTCGCCCAGCAGCGACACCGTGGATGGGTGAGTAAAGAAATAAAAATTTAAAAAAATGAACAAATTTTTCTAATAGCCATTCTTTTGAAAATTGTGGAAAAAATAATTATAGCATTTATTAACGTTAATCAGTAATTATGAATATTAATTTTAAAAAAATCACTTGCCGCCGCTGGGTATCAAACCCTGGACCTTTTAGAAAAAAACTGGGGAATTTACCAACTGAGCCATAGTTGGCTTGGGGGAGATTGTGTTAAAGTTAAATACAAGTCATAAAATGGGACTGTGAAAATTTATCAATCCTCTATTTAATAGGCGATTCCCTGCCATCCTTGGCGCAATGGTAAGATAGCTTCCTTTTTTCCCGAAGGTCGAAAGTTCGATACCCAGTAGAGACAAATATTTTAATATCATTTTTTAATCAATATTAATTAATTTTTCTATTTATAAATCACATTCGAATAAAATATTTTTATTCAAAATCATTAATAACACTGTTGAAGCATAAAAAACAAGAAAAGAATAATCGGTCTAGCTTTTTAAAACATTAAAATTACTAAAAATTTCATCTAAATTCTAAAATAAAAATATCCCAAACCTTTTTAGAATTGCCCATGAGCTGGTAACCGCCGAACTGATCGATGGACATGATTTGGTCGTTGTGGCAGCAAATTTGCAAAAACTCATCGACATGGCCCAGTCGAATGCAGCGGCGAATTCATCGGGCACTGGGCGGACCACCGAAAGGCGCACAATCACGTTCGCCTTGAATTCGGGTGTGGCCGCCAACGAAATACCGGACGAACGCTCCTTGACCGGATTTGCTCAACTCTCACTAGTCGAATAGAACAAAAGAAGAATTCGGCCTAATAAACAAAACAATATCCACTCACTTTCTCCTGTCCACATTTTAAACACAATGATGAAAAATGCTCCAAAGTACAAACCCGAAATCCACCATATTCCCTTTAGTCATAGTGAAGAAGCCTTTTTGCCTATATTAACCCACCTAAATCTTCCCCTCAAAAAATTGAACGCTTTCTTCCCGTTCGCGCCTTAATAAAATTCCTCCTCACTCCGTCCATCCATATCTTTTGTAATTTTCTCGACTCTATTTGAGTCCAATTTTTATTCTTAATTCTTGTGTTTAATGTTTCATTTTTTGCTCTTCTTGTTCTCATTTCCATGACCATTTGACATGCCGACAATAACACATTCTTTCTACCCATCGATCAAATATTATATTAATATAAACTTTTATTATTGATTGATCAATAAAGAGAATAAATGAAACTCATTGAATTTTTAACTAGTTCCCCTTTTTTGGTATTGAAAGAAATTTTGAAATTACGCGCAATAAAATCTTTCGTGTCGATAAATAAATTTTACGCGGAAATTTGAATTTTAACTAATTGACCTTTATGGTCTTTGAATGAAAATTTGAAAAATCCTATCAAATAAATTATTCTTGGTTACCATGGAAACGAATTTTAGAAATTTTGGATTTCTGCGCTATTCACATTAATGTATTAAATTTAAATTTCAAAAGTACTTTCGTAAACTTATGGACACCAGTTATTTCCTCTCCATAACTGCCCATGGCTCCATTCTTTTTTGCTTGCTTTTCGTACGGGTTAGCTTTTTCTAAATGCAATTGAATCCGTTAAAAAATAGGAGGATCATGTGCTGGCATCGTTGCCACCAACATACAAATTTCCTTATGAAATGGGCAACATCGATGAGGCCTTGATTTGGGCCGATATGGATACATGGCTTGTAATCGGCCTCTCCCTTTCTTTGGCCGCTCTTCTACTCGAATTGTTCTTCCATTTCTACCTCGTGAATCCCCCGACATTGGCATTTTTTGCCCTTTCCATTCACACAATTGCCTCATTGGTGTTGCTGAAATTTGTGGTGGATGTGCATCCGATTAAACATTTTTGGGCAGCATTTTGTTCATTTAATTGCCCCCAGTTAATTTGTCAATTATATCTATTTTTTGTACAAGATTTCCTTTTGGGAAAGAGGAAATGGAAGCCTTGTTAATTTTTTTGAATGTTAATTTATATAAAAAAGCATAAAAAAACATTTGCCGCGGCTGAGTATCGAACCTTCGACCTTTGGAAAAAAAATCTGGGGAATTTACCAACCGAGCTATAGTTGACTCGGGCACAACTAATTAAAGTAAATTAAGTCAGCATAAAAGGCGACTGCGAAAATTAATATTTATCAACTCTTTATTTAAGGAGCGACCCCTGCCACCCTTTGGCGCAGTGGTAAGATTGCTTCTTTTTTCCCGAATATCAAAAGTTCGATACCCAGCAGCGACAAATATTTTTTAATATCATTATCAATCGATTTAATTAATTTTTCTATCTTTACAAAGCGCATTACTGATTCAATTAAAATATTTTTTATTCAAGATCATTAAAATAACACTGTTGAAGCATGACAAAAAAAAAACGAGGAGAAATCGGTGTCTTGTCTAGCCCTCTACAGCAGATGTGATCAACGGAAAAAATTTTTTGCAAAAATTCAACACAAATTAATATAATAGAGACAATATATTGATAGAATAAAGAGTACATTATCAGATGGGGGGAAGAGGAGGTGGAAGAGTCATCGAGATGAAGGAGAGGAGGAGGATTTGATGTTTAAGAGGGAATTGGGTGGAGGTGAAAAAAACAAAACATATGTGTGGAATTATGAGGCCAAAAAATGATCTGTATTTCCTCTATTGTTCATACAAATCCCTCTCCAAATCACTCTCGAAATTCTTTCCTTCCTTCTTCCATACACTTCGCTCATTGTTGGGCACATCGAACCGGCTGTGGCCCTCCGTTGCGCATTTCCTCCTCTCGGGCTTGAGCTCGAAGCATTTCTTCCGAAATTGGCACCAATTTGATTTGCTCAGCCCCATCCGGGATCAATGCTTCAACCTCCTGAAAGGATGACAAAGTTTTAAGTTTAATTTGAGTTAAATCTTATTTTAGTTTTTTAAAAATCTCTATTTTCCCGGTATTATTTTCCTAATTAATCTAAGACCAATTCTAATCCCATCACAATCATAAAAGCCCCAATTTTTTAATAAAAACCTCATCATCATCCGGCAACAATTTGGCCAATTGTTCAACTTGTTTTAGTGGAAGCCGTTCGGGGAAGTTGACGCTGAATTGGATGATCAAATCGCCTCGTTGGTCGGGATGACGATGCGTGGGCATTCCCTCTCCTTGGATGATGCGCAAATCGTTGTGCTTGATAACTTCGCCTGAAAAAAAATTGGAAAAGTTTTTTTGTAATATTTATTTAATTTGTTTAGAAATAAAATGATTTATTTTTGAATTTTATTAAAGTTTAATTAATTTAATTTTGCAAAAATGTAAAACCTGGCAACAATGTGAAAGTCAACACGCGTTTGTCCAGTGTCTCAATGCGTTTTGTGCATCCGCACAATGCCTCGACCAGTGCCAATTTCATGTCCATGATTAGATTTGCGCCCTTTCGTGTGAACACCGGATGCTGAAAAGGAAAAGCGAATTATTCAAAAAAAAATTGAAATTTTATTTGGAACTGATGCTTTAGGGTCCAAAATCCATTCTCTATGGTCTCATCCATTTTATTTATTCCGCCCTAAAACTCACTTCCTCCTCGTCGAGCACAATTATCACATTGCCCGGTTCCAGCCCCGGCTGTTGATCTCCTTTGCCGTAGAACACCATCTTTTGTCCATCACGCATTCCCTTGTCGATGTGCACTTCGAGGGTTTCGTCCGAACGAATCTTCAAAAATACATTTTTGTTCGCTATTCATTGTCTATTTTGGGAACAAACCCGCTTTTTGCCTTTGCATTGTTTGCATGGATCCTTGTTGATTTCGCCTTCACCGCCGCATTGTGAACAAACGCGTTGGACTCGTTGGATCATGCCCGGCCCAATTTGTTGATTGAATATTTCGGCACCGCGGCCATTGCATGTTTGGCATTTGACCGTGGAGTCCTTGGAGGCGCCGCCCACTCCATTGCATTTCGGGCAGATAATATGTCTAAATGAGAATGAGAGATGTTTTGTATTTTCGGGATATTAGGAGATTTATTAAAAGAAAATTAATATTTTATAAAGGGTATAAAAAGTTAAATTTAGAAGAGTAAATTGTTTTTTTTTTCTTTTTTAAATAAATTTAATTAAAAACCTTGAGACTTTCAATTTCCCTTAAAAAACCTTGAGATTTTCAAGTGTTTGGTGCATCCATTGTAGAGTTTGTCCAGCGAGACCTTCAGCTCATGAACCGTGTCGCGCACTTTGGTGGCCTTTTCACGGAAGCCTAAAATGTCCGAATCCAATTAAAACTGATTTTCTGGAAAAACCTTCTCCACCACCGCCACCAAAGAACATTTGGAAGATGTCCATTGGATTGTGCATTCCGCCGCCCTCACCGCCGCCTTTGATTCCTTCTTCGCCGTATTCATCGTAAACTTGACGCTTTTTTGGGTCGCTGAGCACTTCGTAAGCCTATAAAAATTAATTTATTACTTTATTTTTTATATTAATGGAGTTAGGCTCTCAAATATTGAATAAATGAAGAGAAAATATTCATGAAGGCATCTTCCTGAAGGAAATTAATTTCCTCTTGATTTTTTTTTATTAAATTTTATCAAATTGTTAACCTCCTGATCCTATTGAGAATGAGAACTCAAGGTTTCCCAAAAAATATTGAAAAATAGTAAACCTGAGAAATAAGTTTGAACCGCTCGCCCTCGTCTGGATTCTTGTCTGGATGATATTTTAGTCTGAAAATTGTTTTTGATTATGGAATTTTGGATAAATTTGCTTACGCCAATTTCCGATATGCCTTCTTCAGTTCATGGTCCGTGGCGCCCGGCTTCACTTCGAGGATGTCGTAATATTTTGTGTCTTTGACCATTGTCGTTTTCGGAATATTCTCGATTGATTATTTTCGGTTCAATTTGTATAAAATTTCTGCTAAAAATTAAATGGTCTAGGTTTGATAAGAAATATGCTGGAAAAAAAAAATATTTTTTTTCTCGATTTTTCTTTTGCTTATGTGATTTGTGTGAGAAAAAAGGAATCGGAATTGATGTTGAGTTCATCTCTTTTTGATGAATACTTCCATTGGGTCCTTGGATTATGAAACGCTAATCAGCGATTAAATCAATTATCGATAAATAAAAAACAAGTTATGTAGGTATAATGGTGTCAGTCAACCATATTTAATACAAAAAAGCATAATTTAATTAACAATTTTATCTCAAAAATGGCAGACGAATTGAGAAAAAAACAGTGATTCTCATTTTATTTGTCCCATCCATTTTGCATCTTCTCATCATTCTTGGGCATCATCTCATTCTTGTTCTTGTTCAACGATTACATTGCCCCTGAAAAATATTGTTTCATGAAATTTTATGTTTTTTCATATAACTTACGTAAAACCATTGCCATTGTCCTTTGCAAGCGAATCGAAAAGTGTGAAGGCTTCTTGAAATTGGTCTGGACTTGAAAGTTCAACTGCGTAGAGAAATGCGACTAAATTCGGGCCACCAGTTTCAGTTTGCGGACGACTTCGAGCAGTTACGAATTTATATGTGATTTTTTTCCTTTCGCGGATAATATCCCCTTCGAGGCGATCATGGAATTTCTTCACTCGATTCCCATCCTCAAGTATTAATGCGAAGAACTAAAATTTAAAAAAAAATAATTTTAAAAATATATTTTTGACCGTTCTACTAATCCTTAGCAATCTTTTACGGAGAATAGGAGCATAAAAAGCATTTATAATGTAAGAACTTAGAAGAGGTTTTTTGGTTGTTATTGTAAAGAATATGCATATTTCAAGAATAAGTTCATTGGGAAGTATTAGGGCCATTTTTGGTTTAATTTTGAAAAGTAATAATGGATAAAACCTAGACTTCAAAATTTCAAGGCTTTTGCCCCAGAGTTATATTTTATTTTTAATCTATGGCTTCCTTTGGCTTCGTCTTACAACAATCGTGTTGGTATTTAATTTTTTTTATTTATTTTAAAAACATACTGTTTCCTTTGGATGCGGTGGTGAATCGGCCGGTTTTCCTCTCTTCAACGGCGATAATTTCTTCGGCGATAATTTTGATGGTTTTGGTGGTGATGATGATGAAGACATGTTGAATTTGAATTACAAAATCAGTTGTTTCTAAGCTTAAATGAAGAGAATAAAATTAAATTGTACTTTACGTTATAACTCATTCAATACAACTCAAGGTGGGTTGTGAGTGTGAATATGTAAAAATATGCGCAACCTTTTTAGCCAATTTAAATTCATTTTCCCTCGAAAGTGAAGGTTCCCTCCTTTAGTTCCAAAATTTTATTTGGTCATTTTGAAATGTAATCTACTAGTCTGGTGAGCTAATAAACGCGAATTTACAACTGGAATTGGGAGAGTGAAGGCGATATGCAAAATAGGAATGGAATTCAGGAATAGTGTAGTCGAAGTGACTCCCTAACCTCATTTATGATTTCGTAAGAAGACTTATCAACTTATGATTTATCGTTAATGTGTTAGTATAAAAACCCAGGGGACTATTGCGCAGTTTACCTGATGGAAGGTAAAAGGATGAATGAAGATGAAGAAGGAGGAGAAGAAGATAATGATGAGGATGATAATGCTAAAGATGATGAAGATGATCCTCAGCTTCATCTATTCTTCTTTGTCATCATCATCTTCATCCTTTTCCCTTCCATCAGATCCAAAAATTCATCCATTTTTTTCAATCTTTGAAGTTTGAACCCAGTTCATGGCCAATGTATTTAAATGTAACGATGCTGCGCTGATGATGAGATGAATGAGAAATGATTATAAAAAAGGGATATCAATGAATGAAGAGAAAACGGAAAACGAAAAAAATTTGAAATTGATTGCTTTGGTATAAAATGTCATAAAAATTCTAATGAAATATGAAAAAAAATGAAAATACAAACAAATATGGTATGCTTAGGGGCTTTTAGGCTTGTTTTTAATTGTATACAATAAAGGGTACCATTTCGTCAAGCGATATCCAGTATCCAGACATTCGTCAGTTTTTTTAACATATAAAAAATGATAGAAAATATGATATGCTAAAACATATATTGATTGAATATTTGCAGGATGTGCCAAAAATTTTATACATTAAAAATTAAATACAAAAGTTGTTTTGTAAAATTAAAGGTAAAACAATGAAAAAAAATCATTCCATATTCTTATCAATTATTTATCATCCTCTTTATTCCCATCCGGATAAAGAATAGACTGAAGCAATTGGATTGTCCGTGCATCCCGCATAATTCCCATGTGATCAGCACCATTCAATGCAGTTGCATTCACCGAGTAGCCGGCATTATTCTCAGGGTTCCATTCTTTGCACACTTCAAGAGAACGCAAATTCACTGTGCCGTCGCCGTTTCCATATCTAAAAAAATACAAAATTATGAGTGATAATTGGTAGAGGGCAGATGGGGATTAGAGTAAACGTTTTTTCTTGTAGGAATTTAATTACCGTAAATGCTCAATTAGTACCCCCGGGGGTACTAATTTTCAGAGACCCTCTGAGAGGTGGGAATTTTTCTGAAATTTTTGAGACAAAAAAATGCTTTCGGCTTAATTTTACCTACTAATTGGTTATTTCTACTAATTGGTTATTTTTGACAAAAAAATTTTTTGGGAGGAGGGGGGAGGTACAAATAGAGACGGGGGTACTAATAGAGCATTTACGGTAAGTTAAAAATAAAGTACACCCATTGCTTACTTAATATAAGGTTGATAGTTGGGAAAGAGCCAATCATGGTACCAAATGAATTGATCAGGCGTCTCCACCTCCGTCCCATAAATGCAATGGACCTGGGTTTGAATGAAATGGGATGATCCATTTTTTGATATTCAATATTAACCTTAACACCGGGCGGCTTCAGTACTTTGGAAGGGCTCTCATTTGCGACTTGGCTCATTCCAATTGGATATTGAATGTCAGCAAAGAATTGGGCCAAATTCGAGAGGGAATAATTTTGACTGGAATGGAAAGGGAATTTTGTTAAAAAAATTTTCTCAAAGAATAAATTAATACCTTGGTCTGATTGCCAGCGTTTCATTGGCTGCCCAAAGTTCAGGTGAAGGGAAGAGGAAAGCGGAGCTGGTGAACGACCGTTGCATCAGACGAAGATGGGAAGGTGGTAGAATTACGCGCCAATAATCCATGTTATAACCTGAATAGTAAAAGATTAAAGATTAACTACACCGGTTCTTTTAAGGCACCTGATGCAAATAATTTCACAATTTGTGTTGAACCGCCCCATGCGCCGGCCAATGAAATGTGTGCCTCCAAAAATTTGTCTTTCCAAGCCTAAAGTGTAAATAAAGTAATATGAGTGTGGAAAAAATTCAGCAAACCTGGTCCACAAAATTGTGGTAAAAATGATTGGCCATTGGATTGCCCATTGAATGCGCCAAAATGACCACTTTTTGATTGCCATTTTTTTCATATAATTTTTCGATCAATAAACGCAATTTGACAAAGTAGCGATGTAATTCTCCTGAAAAAATGGTCTTTAATTATTGTCTTCATAAGAAGAGGGTTTTAAGATTAATTTATTAGTTTTCCACTTACTTGGGGCCCTTCGCCAATCATACGGTGCTCCAACAACGTCAATGCCTCGACGATAGCCCCAGGAGACCAGTGTTTCAAC
Source organism: Pratylenchus scribneri (assembly GCA_030063045.1). Lineage (NCBI taxonomy): Eukaryota > Metazoa > Nematoda > Chromadorea > Rhabditida > Pratylenchidae > Pratylenchus > Pratylenchus scribneri. The sequence continues at coordinate 2,260,430 of JAQSEB010000033.1, forward strand.
GATTGGGGCAAAATATTGGCCGGGTGACCGTTTTGAGCTGTCCAACCTGAATTTGGATGTTAAATATCGTCATTTGTCAAATATAAATTTCCTACCATTCAATGGCATGTGTATTACCAAAGCCTGGAACGCGAATATGAACTCCGTCCAAATCCTCGGCCATTCCCGTCGTCTCATTGAATTCCAATCGCATATTGTCGGCCCAGCAATCGATGATGAGTGGGCTGAACAGTTCCAAATTCAACCATAGGTCAAAGTATTCGGCGGTTTGTTTGAGGCAAAAATAGTGAACGGTTGAGGGTTTTCCTGCGAAAATATAAAATTAATTTGGTAATGATGATCAAAGTAAGTTTTTTGATATGAAAATTGTTTTCTTACTACATTCTAGCATAGCTCGTAGGATTTTGCTTGGATTTGGGATAAACATTGCTAACCTGTCAAATTTGCACGCAATCGACTTCCCGCATCTCCAGGAACTGCAATAATAGAAATTAATTTTTCCAAAATATAAAAGAACTCACTGATTAGAACAGGATTTGAAGGTTTTGTTGGTTGGTTCGGATGAGAATGTCGAAATGTAGAGAATTTAAATGTAGCTGGAGGTGGACGACTCTCGGGAATGAGGAAAGATTGGCCAAATTTGTATAAAATTGAGTAGGCGAATAATAAATTTAATTGGAGGATCATCTTTTTTACAACATTCCGCGACAATTTAATGAATAGATCAGCTGGCTATAGCAGATGATTTTAATACTTTTTATGGTTTAGAAAATGCTTTTTCTTATGATTAGAGGGAAATGACGGTATGGGACATGGGAGCTATTATGAGAGGTAAAGGTGCAACTGATAAGGAACATATTTCGGACTAAGTATTCATAATCAAACTAAAATCAATCCCATTGGGTTGGTAGTTTTCGAAACCAAAGAATTAAAAGGATTTTTCAGAAAATTAAAAAATATTGTAATCTTTGAAAGATTTTTGATTCATTGACATTCGTTGAATTCTTTTCCTTTCATATAAAAAATGTACAAGTAATTGTTTGATAAAACAATCAAAATTAATTAATAACAAATTCCATTGAAAATCTTTATCTCAAAAAGAAAATGGGATTGCCCCAAAAAGATGGAAAATTTCAACATTTATATAGAAAACAATTATACAATTTAATTAATTAAAAAAAGATGGAAATTTCGTAGTCAGTCTTACAGCAAAATTAGAAAATCCCATTTAAATTCCAAGAAATGAATGTGGAGAATTTTATAATTTAGGGAGATGAGAGTGGTGCATTAAAAAAATGTAAATTCTAATTTCTAAATTAAAAAAAACAAATCATCTTCCGAAAAATAGCATCATCATTGGTTCTGATTTTCGTTCTTCGCCTCCTCCATTTTTACATCATCATCAATTTTGCCTTTCTTTGCTTCCGGTGCATCTTAAATTTAAGGGAAAATGTTTAATTTGAAAATTATAAAAAAAGTTAATTATTTTTTGGCATCACTAGTTTTTTTTATTCATTAAATGTCAATAATTGGTTCCAAAATTAAGATGAAAAGTTAATTTTTGCCAAAAAATATTTTTAACCAAAAAAATAATTTACAAAAAATGGCCCACGATGAGTCATCAATTTGTATGCATTTTCGCTCAACTTTTTCTCGTAAATTAAAATATTAGGTTTTTTCAAATTACTTTCAACTTGCATCCTCAAATTATTGGAAGATGACTCACCGGCATCATCAAGACCACCCGGAACGACGGTTGATGGATCTTCCGCTGGTGGATGATTTTGCTTTCCCTTCGTATCATCTTGATCTTCGATTGTGGAAATTGTGGTTGTGTTTATTGGTGGCCCATCATTATCATTGCCTCCAGCAGAAGATCCATCAGCGCGTCTTTTCATTGCCGGTTTTGGGGGACCACCTCCTTGTGCTCCTACGGCATTCAATGGTGGGATTGGCTGTGTGGCCAACCGCTCTATGCCAAGAATTTTGTAGATTTGGTCGAATGAGATTAGTCGAAGGGCATGTTGAGCCGAGCTGGTTATGTCCTCGCGCTCTTGATCCGTAATGTTGGCCAACACATCAATTTGCTCTTTCTCGCATGGATCAATCAGTTTGGAGCGTTCTGAAAAATCGATATATTAATAATTAGATTTAAAATTGTTAAGGAAAAATTTATTTAAATTGAGGTCTTTACTAGATAATTTTCGACTCTAATTAAAGTTAAAAAATAAAACTAACTGTTCAAATAGACGCCACTTGACATAACTTCGAATAAACGGCGGATGGCGTCACCCGGACTGAGCGGCATGGCGATTGATGAAAGTGCCTTCTCACAGAGCAGTTCAATTATCCAATTGTTCAGCGGTGCCCAGGTACGGACGCGCAGACAAATGTCCCGGACCAATTTCACTGTGCAATGCAATGAATGCAGCGGATAGCATTTCATCTTAATTTTATTTGAAATTAATTAATATTAAAAAAAAGTGAAACCTGATAAAATTTTGTGCGTCGGAGTTCGGCCAAAGCTTTCAAACACGGCTCCCGGGGCAGTGGATCGGATGCTGGTTCCTCCTTTGCATCCGCCGACGATTGTTGCATTGATTGGTTTTGTTGTTGTTGACTCCCATCGCGCATAATGACCGCCGTCAATGTAACATGTGAAAGCATTTGAGGAAATTCGGGACCTTCCACGGAGACGGTGAATGCCGATTGGTCTGTCACATTGGTAACGGTGAGCTTCTCGTCCTCTTTCAGCTGGAAAAAGGACAAATGAATTTTACATTGTTTTTAATGGTAAAATTAATTGATTAATATTGATTTTTGAGTGTGACCGCCAAAATTAAATTTTTTTGATAATAGCTAATAAAAATGTAAACCTCGGCATTTTTCTCGAACAATTCGACCACTTCCTTCAGCAAAGACACAGTGGGTACTTTGGAACAAAGAACGACCAATTCAATCTATGAAAAAACATTGAAATTAAGCAAAAATTGGTAGTGAAATTGATTCTTACTTGATTATCGGATTTGATCATTAAATGCTTGGCCAGAACACCAACTCGCATCACACCTAAATTAATTTTGCAATTTATTAATGAATAATGATATTTATTAGTATTGAGAATCACGGAATCACCTTTTAAAACTCGATTTTGTTCAGCCTGTTCGCCAGTCCATCCGCCATTGGCCACCATTGCATCGGAGACAGCTTTCAGTGTTTTCTAGGAAAACAAAAGATTAAAAAATTATTAGTTAAAAATAATTTTTATTCAATATATATTGAATGATGATTTATTTATTCAAATTAGAATTAATTTAGCAAACCTCAACAAACAAAGCCAAATGTTCCACCTTCTGCCCCTCATCCGCTGGCACTTGAATTTGTTGGAGTTTGTGAAGAACATGCTTGTCGTCCATGATTTCCTGGGTTCGTTGCATGGGGAAATGTGGACGAGGTTGTTGATAGACAATTGGCGGTCTGAAAAGTTCAAAAATTGAATAAAATATTTAAAAACAATTTTAAATAAATTTTTTGGTTCATCTTACCCTGGTGGAATGTAGGCTCCAATTGGATTTTGTTGTGGGCCGGCACCTTTCTTGCCCCAATTCGGCTTCATCTCCACTTTCAGACTTGGGTCCACTTTTTGCTGTACCAAAATTGAATTTGATTTCGAATCGAATTTAATTTAAATTAACCTTGTAATTGAGTCGATGCCGTCGACCCTTCAAATGCACATCTTTGGCGCCAATATCGCTAAATTTGCAGTCGCACAATTTGCAATTGTATGTGAGAAATTTGCCATTCGAATCTTTTTCTTCCTCAATGAATTCTTGCCCAATTGGTTTGATGTTCTCATCGCCCAAAAGTGCTTTCTGACAAATTTTAATGAATTTCAATTAACTTTGAATCTATTTAACCTCCAAATCCTGCGGTCGAACTGTGCCTGTGATCGAGACCATATTGGTATTGGCCCCGTTGCTCGCTGCACTCTTCAACTCTTCGCCAGTCGTCAGCAGCGTTGTTCCGCCAATGAATTTTGTGCCGGTCACGCCAACAACCTTCTTCAATGGACCGCCCACATTGGAACCAACGGTCGGAATTGGTCTGCCCTGTTGTTGTTGTTGTTGAACATCCATTGCATTCGAATCAGGGATGTTATCGTAGGTGGGTATTTCGGGCACTGGTTTGCCCATTCGACGCAACAATGCCACAGTCCGTTGATGTTTTTGCCCCTTCACATGTGCATCGTAGGTGTCTTTGCTGGAAAAACATCTTTCATTGAACAGTAGGAGTGAATATGTACTAAAAACCTTGAACAGGTGATTTCACATATTTCGCAACGGAATGCAATTTGGCCTCGGCCGGCCACTGGTGCTGATGCACTTTTGTTTGCCTGCTCTCTCCTTTTGTGCGGCTTCCCATCCATATGGTCTTTGTAGGCCACTTGACCGGCACAACTGACTTTGCAAATCTCGCAGAAATATTGTTGCATATCACGATTTTGATGGCCCAATCCATAGCGCTTCCTTTGAAAACCTTAAATTTTTGATTTAATATGCGAAGTCATATGTGTTAAATTTTAGATCTTATTCAGATTCCAATATTCATTGTTCTATAAATTTATAAGTAAGGCCTTACGTCCTCCTTGTCGGCCTTGACCACCCGCTTGCTTCCCCGTTGCTTGTGGTTGCGCTGCTGCGTAATTTGCTGCTGCATAAACCGCTTGTTGATAGCCGGCATAATGTTGTTGAGGAGTGACTGCATTTGATCCGGATGCAGCCGATTTTCTGCCGGTGGTTTGTGGTTTTCCGGCACCAATAACTCCATAAGCACCAGCTGAATAATAGCATTTAGGTTTTTAGATTAATCTTTCTTATTATATCAATTGAATCAATGAGCTGTGTTTTTATTTTCAATTTTAGCAAACCTGAAGAATAATCGGGTTGAACTCCATAGGCGGCAGCAGCATTTGCATGTTGCTGAGCTGCTTGACTATACTGGGCATAGGCAGAAGCGGCCAACGAATATTGTGAATTGCTGAATTTTGAGAATTTTCTATTTGAATTAAAACCGATTAAACAAACGCGTATGCATTTGCAGCAGTTCCGATCTGCGTAATTGTTGGTGTGGCAGTGGCGCCTTGTTGTTGATAGCCAAGATAATTATGTTGCTGACCGTTAGCTGACCCATAAATCCCATAACTATAAGCATAGTTGTATGCAGCAATTTGTTGCGCTTGTTGATCACTTTCCGACATTTTTATTTGATAAATATTAGAAATCCTTGGAGATAAAAAAAATAATGTATTGATAAATATTATATTTGATCCCCTACTATTCTTTCTTATTTGATTAGTTCAGTTGGTTTCGGTTTCAGAATTAAAAATCGAAATTGGTATGCCCATAAGAAAAAAGTAAAAATCGAATCGAAAACCGCCGCTTTTTGAAAACCCGAATAGATTTTGTGCAAACTAAACTATTTATTAATTATTACATTCCAACGAAAAAAATAAGTAACAAGGTGAAACATCTATGGTAAACCCCAATCATTCATAAACCATAATGAAATGATAAGATAAAATCTATGACAATGATCAATCTTGCAATCAAATGATGTAAAATAAGGTTCAAATAATTTATTCAAATTGCAAAAATTAAATGAAAAAAATTGACATCCGTCGAGATCACTATACTCATTAGAATTGTGGCCCTAAAGAGGGCCGTTTGGGTTAAGTTTGGTGGTGTTCTTCGATGGTCGTTCAAGTGCGCTCACCGCGGATTCGACGTGCCAATTGGATGTCTGAATTTATTTGAATTAGCAAAAAGAAACTTTTAAATGTTCCTCACCCTTTGGCATGATGGTCACACGTTTTGCATGGATTGCGCAGAGATTGGTGTCTTCGAAAAGTCCAACCAGATACGCCTCCGAAGCTTCTTGCAATGCCAACACAGCACTTGACTGGAAACGCAGATCGGTCTTGAAGTCCTGTGCAATTTCCCGAACAAGGCGTTGGAATGGCAACTTGCGGATGAGCAATTCAGTTGACTTTTGGTAGCGTCGAATTTCGCGGAGGGCAACCGTTCCTAAATTAAATTTGATTAATGGGTTTGAATTGGTTTAAACATGCCTGGGCGATAACGATGTGGCTTTTTCACTCCTCCGGTGGCTGGCGCGGATTTTCGAGCCGCTTTGGTCGCCAGTTGTTTGCGAGGTGCCTTGCCTCCGGTGGACTTGCGAGCGGTTTCTGAATAATTTTTATTAAACAATTTTATTATGGAAATTATTTGCACTCACGCTTTGTTCGAGCCATTCTTAATTGTTGTCTTTGAAGCAGATGTTGTTTTTGAACGTTGAGATCGCTTTATTGAACACTTTTGCACTCTAGGAGTGGATGAGAATTAATGGAAGAAGAGCAAATTATATAGGAACGGGAAGGGGCTAGCGAATGATGCCACGCCCATAAATTCTTCAATCTCCATTTCTAATCCCCATTCCCCACTATACTTCCCAGCTTCCCACCACTGTCCATTCGCATGCCGCGTCCCGCCATTAATTCAAATCAATAAAATACGCTCGCCTCTCAATCCACATTCACACAACCACACTGCATTTTCATCTCACAGCAGAGCAGTCACGTCACGAATGAACAAGCGACGCTTTTTTTACCGCTTGCTTCATCCAAAATTGTATTTGCCCGCCATTTTTTCATCATCCAATAATAACAAAAGAAAATTTGGCGCGCATTCCAATCTAATTCAACCCTCAAATTAGGCTCCGCCCATTACTTTCGAATTTCTATATAATCCTTCCTCTTATTTCATTTATTTATCCACAGCTCAAAACTGTGCAATAGCGCTATCTTCAACTTTCAACAACTCAACTACAAAAGCGAACAAAAAATGTCTGGACGAGGCAAAGGCGGAAAAGCAAAAACCGGTGGAAAAGCAAAATCGCGCTCTTCACGTGCCGGACTCCAATTCCCAGTTGGGCGTCTTCATCGACTTCTCCGAAAAGGTTGGATTAAATTGGATATTTCGATTCATTTGAATAATTTTAAGGTCATTACGCCGAACGCGTTGGCGGCGGTGCTCCCGTCTACTTGGCCGCCGTTTTGGAATATTTGGCAGCGGAGGTGCTTGAGTTGGCCGGCAATGCTGCCCGCGACAACAAGAAGACCCGCATCAATCCGCGCCATCTTCAATTGGCAGTCCGGAACGACGAGGAATTGAACAAGGTTTACAAAAAAATCACATAAAATAAAAACAAATCTAAATTCAGCTTCTTTCTGGTGTCACCATCGCCCAAGGCGGAGTTTTGCCCAACATCCATGCAATTCTCCTGCCCAAGAAGACCCACGCCGAGTCATCACAATGAAGAAGAAGAAGAAGAACGGCAACTCAACATCTGCCGAAGGACACCCCAAACCCATAAACTTAACCCAAACGGCCCTCTTTAGGGCCACAATCATAATGAGTAAAGTGTTTGATTTGTGGCGTCATTTTTCTTCATCATATTTATTTTTCTCATTAAATTTCATGATAAAACTTGACTTGTATATTTGTAACCATAATGTTTCAAATACTAATGGACCATGAGTCAAAATTGGGATTAGCAAATTTGTCATCTTTCATGTAATTTAATCGAAAATTTGGATAAGTTTTAGTGTCATCTGTTAATAATTATAAAACTACCAAGTCCAAATCATGGTCAACGTTCAAGAAATAGACTCTCTTCTAAAGTTTTGATCGATTCCCTGAAACCTGAGAAAGTTAAGAGTACGGATCAAATCCTTAAAAAACCTAGTCAAAGACCCAACAAGTCCAACGAAGGTATCTCGATGTGATTGATACGATTTGACTGGACGATGAAGGCTATTGTTACTAGATTCCCATGTCACAAATTGAAGTTTATAATTCCGTTATCTCGCCAATTGCCACCGATGAAAAACTTCAACCCGAATTGCTCATCTCTACTTTTAATTTTTAACCCCCACCTTTTTCTTTTATGAAGATAATTTAGAAATGATATTATTTTAAATAATTTATCCATACAACCGAAAAATAATGATTGAATCAAATTAAAAAGTACATCCAAAACATTACAAAGCAAAAGAGTAAAATTAATGAAAACCTCCAAATATCCAACACTTAACTCATTGGTTTGTGGCCCTAAAGAGGGCCGTTTGGGTTAAGGTTGTGGTGTTCTCTTCCGCGTCTTCTTCTGTTCTTATTTGGAGGACGTGTATTTGGTCACTGCCTTGGTGCCTTCGGAAACGGCATGTTTGGCCAATTCGCCGGGCAGGATCAGGCGGACAGCGGTCTGGATTTCGCGCGATGAGATGGTGGATCGCTTGTTGTAATGAGCCAGACGGGAAGCCTCGGCAGCAATTCGCTCGAACACATCATTGACGAATCTGGGGGAAATTTGATCATTTAGATAAATAATTGGGGGAAGGTGTTTGGGTACATACGAGTTCATGATGCTCATTGCCTTGGAGGAGATTCCGGTGTCTGGATGGACTTGCTTGAGCACACGGTAGATGTAAACCTGAATGAGTGGAATTAGTTTTTTCCATTGATTAGGTTTGTAAAGTGTTGGCATTACCGAGTAGCTCTCCTTGCGAGTCTTGCGACGTTTCTTGTCCCCAGTTTTGGTGGTCTTGACCGATTTGACGGCTTTCCTAAAATTGTTGGTTTGATTAATTTGAGTTGAATTGAAATTTGCAAACTTTGCTCCTTTGCCTGATGGTTTTGGTGGCATGTTTGTTGGTTTTGAAAGTTTTTGAAGAAGAGTAGTTGGTTTTATTCGCTTTGAAATTGCTCTGAAAGAGATGAGGAACCAATGAATAAGGAGACTATATATATTGCTGAAGCGAGGATGGACCGCCCTATTTCAAAATTGTTTGGAGGAAAGTGGAAATCAATGAATGGACGCCAACAGTTGGCGCTTAATTTTGTGAAGAGTATATGCACATTGAGAGAAAGGGAAGCAAAATATTAGAGAGAGTATGCTGGGATTGGATTAGAAAAGGACAACTGACAAATAAGAGTGAGCAATGGCGTCTTCTATTTTGGTTGGTTGGCAGCTATTGCTATGTGCTTTTGGTTGGGATTGGGATTGGGGCCTCTTGGTGCTTGGTAGGCCTCCGACTTGGGATTGGGAAGGAAGGGAGTTGCTCTGTTGGGTATTAGCGCTAAAACAAGCGAATGGCGGGAAGACCGCTTCGCTTGGATTTTGGATCTACGTAGCGCTCAAACATATATATGTGGGAATATAAATAGAGTATTAATTTCCTCTTCCCTATCTCAGTTTTCAAAAACTGTGCAAGCATTCAAATTCTCTTCATTGCTCTCAACAACAAATAATCAAAGCTAAAAATGTCTGGACGAGGAAAAGGAGGCAAAGGTAAGAGAACTTAAAGTTTGAAGTTTGCCGAATTAGTACAAACCAAATTAAACAACTAATTATTTAAACCAAATATTAAACAATCAATGAATTTTTTGATATTAAATATTTTCAGGTCTTGGAAAGGGAGGCGCCAAGCGTCATCGAAAAGTTCTGCGAGACAACATCCAAGGAATCACCAAACCGGCAATCCGGCGTCTTGCCCGTCGCGGCGGTGTGAAACGCATCTCAGGATTGGTTGGTTTAAAATTGGGTTTTTGAAAATTTCTAATTTTACTCAAATTTCTAGATCTATGAGGAAACCCGCAGTGTGCTGAAAGTCTTCCTTGAAAATGTCATCCGCGATGCCGTAAGTTTATTTGACCACAAACAATCCAAACTCAACATCCCAAAAATTAAGGTCACCTACTGCGAACACGCCAAAAGGAAGACTGTCACGGCCATGGACGTCGTCTATGCCTTGAAGCGCCAGGGACGTACCCTCTACGGTTTTGGCGGCTAAACAGAACATCAATGAAGAAGAGCGGCAATTCAACATCTGCCGAAGAACACCCCCAAACTTAACCCAAACGGCCCTCTTTAGGGCCACAATTATAATGAGCTGAGTGAATGATTTGGTTTCAATTTATTTTTTATGTAATTTAAACTCGGAATAAAATATGAATCAATATTTTCACGTTCCAATAATAAATATTTGACCATTTCCATTTTGTTTTTATTGTTTGAAGTTGCTCATTTGTGGAGAATGATATATTAATTCGGTGCTAACAGTCGGATACAGCCTTTCTGTTCTCAAAGTTTAGGCTAGGAGTGTGGGCCTTAACTCTTAGGACTAGGTTTAAGGCATTAATGATATTGGAGTATTAATTTGTTTGGGAGAATATACTGGAGACGACGAAACGAAGCCAATTGTATTTAAAACAAAATTTAATGACAATTTTCAATTACCTATATTCTCTAATTCATTCTCCTTCCCACCACCTCACCCTCTGATCAATGAAACAAAGATTATTTTCAAAAATTTATTCAATTCATTATCATTTTTGTACAATAGAATAATTTTAATAAACAAAAACAATGATTATCCAGTATTTGTGAGAAAATGTATTGATTGAAACCATTTTCCAGGCTGAAATTTGTTCCAAAATCCAATTGGTTCCATCGATAATGCGCCCGTTGAAATTCCAAGCCCATTTTCCCCATCATTCGCTTCAATTTTGTCGCCCATCGGCCTTTTGCTGTTGTTGATTGTCGGTGTTGTTATGGCTAATCGTTGTTGTTGGCCCATTTCCACTAGTCGTTTGCCAAATCGTCTTTCCAGCCATCGTTGTTCCTCCTCGGCGTCTTCTTCAATGGTCAACAATTCCGAGGGTGGCAGTGTCCTTCTCCTCTTTTGTTCTTCAATTTCTTCTTCCTTTTTACGGACCAGCAATCGTTGCCAGAATGGAACAGACTTTTTTGGGCCAATAATTTCCTCTTCATCAGCTTCTTCAGTGGCCGATTCAATTTGACGCAATCCACGTCCTCCAGCAGGTCGATGCCGTTCCCAGCGTTCCTAAATAATTTTGTTTGAGTAATTTAATTAAAAATGTAATGAAAACCTCAATTTCCTCGCTGCCATTCTTCATTGATTTTTGCCTTCTGGTTATTGGCAATGCTCTGTTCTTCAGTGCCCGTAAATGCATTGGAAATTCAGCAAAATTGTTTGGCGTTCTCAGCAAAGACGTGTTCAATAATGCGCCATTGCACACTGATGTCATAAAACATCTGAATATTAGTTTGATAATATTGATTGGCTTTTGGTTTGATTGATAAAAAAGATTTTATGTAGCCCTCAAAAATTCAATAAAAAGAAATCCGTAGAAAATATTCTATCATTTTCCCTTTTTGTTTTACCACCTGGTCAGTTGTTGATGAATGTACGCCTTTGCCTGATATGAATAATGTAAATGACAATTTCCAAAATAAAATTCCTACTCGGTAGCCATTCTTGCGATAATTGCCCAAAAATTGATCATAATTGGAATGAGTTTTGCAAAATTGTGAATCACTGGCATCCTCGCATCTATAAACAGTAATTATTATTCGATAGAATTTTTGTTAAATAGAAATTCTCAGCAAATTTTTGTCTTTTTTCCATTTTTTAATCCAAATTGGCTTACTTGAATTCAAGAGGTTCGCCCAATTCAAAGCAGAAATTGAAGCACATCACGCCAAAGCCCAATTGATCGCAGGCATTCGGTCTGGCCCGATAGATACTGGCGCATGTCTTTTTGTACTTAGAATATTTGAGAATTAATTTATTTTTACAATTTTCTACTAAATTAATATTTTAAATACCTGAAAATTGGAACCAACTGGTTCAAAAAGGCCCGGTTTTGGTAGCACCCATGCTTTGTCCAATGTTTTCAGAAGTCGATTCAATTTTGGCACATCCAAACGCTGAATTCTGATTGGTTGAAGCTGTCTTTGCTTGATGGCAGTTTGCGTCAGCGTTGGTCGAATTCGCCGGTCTCGATCGGTTGATTGAAACTGAATATTAGTGTATTTTATTTTTAATTGATTTTATTTATAATATTTTCATTTGATTAAAAAATAATAAAAAAAATTTTTCCTACCTGTTTGGTTCGTTCGATCGCTCGCTGCAATGTTTCAGCCATTGGACCTTTAAATAAAGTAAAATATATTTTGTTTTAATATGATTATAAATCTTACGAGGTCTTCCGTTAACAATTTGGTTGAAAATGGCAAATTGAAGAAGGAATAAAAGGAAGGGACAATGGCAATAAATGCCAATTAACATGGAGAAATTTGGGAATTTTAGTCTATGCACAAAAATAATTAGTAAGCTTAAGTTAAGCGAGTGAAAAACGTGAATTCCTTGCATGAATGAATGGTCCCATCCCGGGGGCTCTATTGTTCTTGCCGTGGCCATTTATTAGGTCAAGTTGAAATTTACTAAAAATAGTAGCCCAATCCCAGGACCAGGAGAAGAAGGAAATTGGATATTCTCGCAGCAAAATCAGGGAGAACAGAACAATTCGAAAGCAATTGACCAACTTTCTTTTCTTCCATTTGAATTTGAAGGTCCAATGTCCCCGGCTGGAGGAGATTCCCCCTTTTCCATTGTTAGTCCTACCCGAGTCCACCTTTCAAGAAACATCGCATTGACCCGCATTCATTCTCCCGGGAAAAACTTCCTTTTTATAGAGGGAAAGTTTATAACAAAGCTGGGGAGAGGAGAGATTTCATCCCAGTTTAGAACTCAAGGAAAAAAATTGTTAAAAAAAAATCAAAAATTTTACCCCAAAAAAATATTTAAGGTGGTTTTCATTGAGTCAATAAAAATAAATAAACAAACAAACTTGTGGGGGATGAGTGTGTTTGTGTTTTTGTGGTAGAATTATCGCATTGAAAATAAATTCAAAAAAAAAATTCTTAAAATTTAAAATCCTTGTATTTCTTTGAGGAGCCACTGCCGCCGCCGCCAGATGATGATTTCTTTTGTTCCTGTGCTTTTCGTTTTCTCTGGAAATATTTTTTATTAATATTCGGGCTGGGATTAATTAAAACTCACGCTTTGTTTTGCAGCATGTTCAGCCACCTATGAATTAAAATTAATTTAAATTTTATGAAAAAATTATCCCAACCATATCGGAGAAGTCCTCTTCGTTTTCCATTCTTTGCAGATTCTTTTTGCGCAATTGTTCCTCGTATTTGCGTTCCAGCCCGCCTTGATCCTCCAAATCTTCCGGCTGAATTGACACTTCGACCCCTTCGCTAGGCTCTGCCATTTTTCGACTCTAAATTATGAGGATTATTTGGGAATAATTTATCAAAATTTACCGCAGCAATATCATAAACATGACTGGGCGCCATCATCGCATTCCCAATGCGTTCCACCTTTTTCTCAGCCAAAACCGTGTACAATGGTTGCGCGGGCGTATCCGAGCCGGCCACACTGCTGCTAAAATTGTGAATATTTAGAATAATTTTTGTATGGTTTAATTAATGTAAAAAAAATTAATAACCTGTCATCGCCGGTTCGTTTTTTGCGTAATTCAATTGCCGATCCTGGCGTTTCCACTCCAGGAATTGTGGTAATTCCACTGGGCGTTGCAAACCTGGAAATTTAATTCAAATTATTAATAAAATTTAATTTATTTTCAATATTTATTTAAAAAATATTAAAAATTCCAATAAATACCCTTCAGTTGGTGCCGGTGTTACATATCCACCTTCCGGAGCCATTCCCGGAACCCCACCACCCGGTTTTGCCGTCGTGCCTCCTTCCTCGTCCTCCTCTTCTTCACTTTCCTCCTCCTCACTTTCTTCCTCATCGCTGCCAATTTCGCCCCAATGCCGGCGTTCAATTCTCGACTCATCTTCCAATTCGGCGACTTGTGGCACCTAAAAATGTGTTTTTAAATAAGAAAAGTGGAAATTTATGCAAACATGTAATCCGAACACATCGCCGTACAACGGTTTGCCATATTCATCCACTGGTGGTTTTCCCCAACCGCCGGCTGAAAAAATAAATTCATTTATTCAATAAAAAAATTTTAGTAAATTTTTTACCATGATAGCCAAAAGCGCATCCCTCTGGGATGGGACAGTTGAGGCCGGCAATTCGTAAATTTGGATAGGAGGGCGGCGGTCCATAACGTTGCATAGCAATCAGCCAAGGAGGCGGAAATTTATTGGCAGTCTTAAAAAATAAATTATTATTTATTTAATTAATTGGATAAATTAAATTTTAATTAATTTTAGGTTAAAATTTAAAATTTTATTTCCCTAAAAAATTGTTGGTTTTATAACTCAAGTAAAAACTGACCGGTCCAACGGGCATTCCCAAAGCGATGCGCAACTCATCCGACAGGGCACCGGGCTTCTTCTCGCGCATTTGTGCCTCCAGCTCTTTGCCCTCATAATAAAGTTCACCCATTTTTGTCATCGGCGGTTTGGTTTGCCATTTGAAGAAGGCATCATGCAATTTTTGGTAGTCAATGTCGATCCGCCCCAACTTTGGTCGAGTTTTCTCGCGCATTTTGGCCTTTAATGATTGATTCTCTTCTTTCTCCCACATTGTTTCACTGAACAGAAAATGAAATAAAATAACTTTCTGTGTTTACCGCATTTCCATAATCCCTGTTCGTTTGATGTAGTCAGGCAATTCGAATGGAGCCCGTTCGAAGCCACGTTTACCGGCCAAATATTTCCGTTTTGCATTCCAATGCCGTGGCACTGGCACCGTGTTCCGGTAGGCTTTCAGCTCGACCAGCAGGAATGGATCGCGGGATGTAACATCGGCCCATTCGACCACATCAGCCCGGGTTGTGGACGCTTTCAATTCGGCCATCGGTGGTTGCAACATAATGCGCAGCTTTTTGCGACTCAACTTTTGGGCTTCACCGGCCTCTTCTGCTTCTTTCTAAAATTTACTTATATTTTAATGATTGTTTAAATTAAATATGGATCCACAAACCCGGCGTTGGCTGAGCTCTTCTTGGAGAATTTGTTCGGAGATGGCCGCCTTGCTCAATGTGTCCTGCGGTGCGTCTGATCGAATTTGCCGGATTTGTTCTTCGCGTTTCAATTCTTCCTCCGATTTTATCTCAAAAATTCACATTTATATTATTAAAAAATCAGAAAATAACCTTGAATGTGTTGAAGATTTTGGCAAAATGAAAGAAGTAAGGGTCCCGATCATCCAAATGCGGTATCTCGCCAACATATTCAATCTCGACATTAAGATCGTCGTCTTCATTAGCTTTTGTAGCCTCCTCCGTTTTCAACTCGTCCAATTTCGCTTTAAGTTCTTCATCAGTTGGTTTTGCTTCTTCTCCCTTCTCGGCGTCAACCACATCGTCTTTTTTCTGTTCATTACCAACAATTTGTTGTTGTTCTTCAGTTTCATCTTCCTCTAATATAATTGTATTTATTTCCTTGTTCTTTTTGTTCAATCGCCGCTTTTCATTTACTTTTTTGTTTCGACGACGTCGGCGTTCAATTTCCTAAATTGTAGAAATTTCAATTTGGTTTTTTTTTTTAAATTTACTCGAAGCTCCTTTGCACTAAGATGGCTGGTCTCATCCTCCGAACCGCTTGACATTGTAGAATTTTTTTTGGATTTTAAATTAACTAAAATTTCTGAAAAATCGAATAAAAAATTAAATTTCAATTTTTAAAATTTCTGAAAAAAATAGAATAAAAAATAAATTTTTAATTTTCTATTTTTAAAATTTCTTTAAAAAATCGAATAAAAAAATAAATAATTTTTTCAATTTTTTAAAATTTTTAAAAATTGCAGATACTTTTACACGTATATCAATTCAACAAAATTGAAATGTAAAATGGACATGGACACCATCGCAATATTTAATTTACCTATATTCTCTGTTATGTCTTCGAAAAACCATCGAACAATTTTAGACCAAGGACTGCTATGTGAGATTGAGGTTTGCTTTTTTTGTGTTCCCTTTTCCAACTTTCCATTATCACACTCGCTTTCCTTTTCCAAAATTCCTTTTGTTATTCTTCAGACTTATTACTTCCTTCTTCCGGTTAAATATATTGTTTTAGTTGGGCCTTATTTGGTTCCTTTAAAAGTCAATTTTCTTACGACAAAGCTGTCAAGTGCAAAAGTAATAAATCACCCCATTACTCCGCAATTTTGTTTGCTCATTTTTCTTCAACATCTACCCAAAATCCTATTAAATCCAGTCAGCAACTTGCTGCAATTTATTCTCAATTTATTTTACTCTATTATCCTCCCATAATATTTCGTCCAAAAATTTTTATCGATCGACGCAACATTTGCGTTCACAATGCACTAACAACACTGCTCTTTGTGAGCTGACTGTCCCAGGCAGACCCGCAGTGGCCCTCCACTACCTCATCCACTTGGGGCTGTGTTCACCCAAAACAATTCATCCGCCACCCCAATAGAGCCCTTCTCCATTTCCTGCCATTTTGCTGTTGGTCCATTCAGCTCAAGAAGAGGATTTGAACTTTCATCCGCCCCTGTCTCCATCATCATCATCAGTAGCAGGATTTGTGAACCCGACGGGAGAGCCACGAAGTGAAAATCGCCAAAAAGGAATGGTGGTGGTGGGCATTTTGGCTGGTGGATGGACAATCGAGAGGCTGTTGATGAGAATGGTGGATTTTGGATGACCGGCGGGGCTGTTGGCAGCGAGCAACTAGGAAAAGAGACGACGTCAATTGAAGAACCCGGCTGCTGCTAGTGGCTGTTTCCAGGATTGGTGAGAAGCGTTTCTCGTCCTTCATCATCAACAACCACCGGCCACCGCTCTCATTGAGCTGATTTGCACCCTTCTTCCATCTTCCTCTTCCAATTTCCTTCACATTCATTTTCGACCACTTCCCGCCGCTATATTGCTCTCTTCAATTTCCATCATTCAACACACGCAATTTTCTTCCACTTCATCCCATCGACATCGTCCATTTTGCCCCCCTCCCCCGTCTCGGCCCATACTTCTCTTCCTTATTCCTCCCCGGTCCTATTGTCCTCTGCCCGCGATCGAAGCGCCTTTCTTCCCTTTTAACAAACAGCGTCAAATGCTTTTCACATTCTTTTCTTCTCCCTTACCCCATCAAATAAATCAGTGTTGCTCGACAGCACCACCCATCACCACCATCGTCCGCTAATTGGATCGCCACAAAACCCTTTCTCTTCGTCCCCATGTCCTTTTCTCGCCAATCCAATTTGTCCCAATGGACTCTCCTTCAAACCACCCTTTCATCCCTTCCAGTATTACCCACATTAGCATTTCAATTGGCAATTAAAACCCAGCCTAAACTTAAAGTCAAATTAAGCCAACCGAGCAGCAAAAAATCTGCGCCCTCATCGGATTTTTTCAAGGCAATCCGATCCTCTTCCCCCGTCCTCTTTTTCTATTCATTAGATTAAGAGAAGAGTAAAGAGCCAAGATTTGGTGAATTCCTTAGAAAATAAAAGAAAGTTTGTTTTTTCAACTTGCCCCACCCAAACCAAATGTTCAATTCAATTTTGATTTTTTCACATTTCGAGGGAGTGGCCGTGTCAGCCTCTGCCCCATCAACACATCAAAAAATGCGGCTGGCAATAAGACAAAGTGACTGCTCTGGCAATTAAAATTCCTTTTTTGGACCCGGCTGGTTCTTGTGGCAGCTCAATTCCTCTCTTTTTACCCTTTAATCGATCACAATGATCGCACTAAATTCCTCGGCGATCAAATTTGGGGTGAAAGGTGGCGGCAATCCTTGTCGCCCTCCGATCATCAGTAGCACATTCCACAGGTGCCCCTTCCACCCTTTCCCCATATCTTTTCTTGCCTTTCATCATTCCAATCCACTCCCCGTCATTATTTTCATCATTATCATTTTTCTTGAATGCTCCAGCAGTTCATTTTCCCCTAATGTTCCATTTTCTACCTTCCGTCGATTTAAATTCCTCCGTTTTTTCAATGGGGCATTTTTCCCTTAATTTTTCGTCTTCTTCATATCAGCAAATTGCACAACAAATGACTCATATAAAAGTGCTCCCCCCCCCCCCCCCCATCCACTCCAATTCCCATTTTTAACTAAATAAAACCGAAACCATTCATCCATATTTTTCCTTTTTAATCATTAATAATTTATTTCAGCTTTACCCTTCGAATTAACCCCTAAATGTCATCCCAACAGCCGGATAGACCGCCGGCTCCAATTCGATTCTCTTCATCCTCTTCTTCTTCCTCATCAACGCTGGCCCCCTCCAAAATTCATCCTGGCATTTATGAACAATCCCGAGCGATTGAATCAGTCGAGACAGCCAGTTTTTTCAGCATTGGTGGTGGCGGCGAGAAGAAAAAATCCAAGAAGAAATCGGCATTTGGAAAGAGTTAGTGATTTTTTACGATTAATCGATTTAAAAATGATATTTTTAGAGAACAAAGAGAAGGAACGCTCAGTGGACAAACCAATCATATCGATGCCTTCTGATTTTCAACATACGGTTAATTTTTTTATAATAACACAACCGAATTTTTAGGGTTTGATGTTTGATCTATTTTGAAAATTTTTTGAGGGAAAATTTCACTATAAAATGTAATATAAATCAAAAAAAAAATCGTTATTTATTATCAATTTTAAAACCTAAATTAGTAATATTAATCAAATTAGAAATTATATTTCCATATTTTTTCAGGTTCATGTCCGTTATGATCCTGATACGGGAGAATTCACAGGAATGCCCAGAAGTTGGGAACTTTTGTTGCAACAAAGTCAAATCAGCAAACAAGAACAACAACAAAATCCCCAGGCTGTCCTAAACGCACTCAAATATTTCACACGAGGGGAGGGTGGCCAAAAATGGTTGCAGCCAAGTCAATCCTACGATTCCCAGTCACCGCTGCATTCCATTTTTGAGCAACAATTGGCATTGCAAGCTCAGAATGGATTGATGATCAATCAACAACGTGAAATGTTAGTATTTTAATTTATTTTATTAACTACATAATTTTGATTCAATTTTTGGAGAGTTTTAATCTCTCCGAGCATAATTAATAGGCGCTAATGCGTTTTGACTAAAAAGCGTCCTTTTTTAAATCGGGTTTTCAGCAATTTTATGGTTTAGATCAAAAACCCAATTATATCTATTAACAAATTTAGGGTGTTGGATAACCTTAAAAACAATTTCAAATAATTTATAGATTTAAAATCCAATAAAAACAAATTTTTGATTTACAAAATTTCTTAAATTTAATAGTCAACAACAATTGGCAAGGAATGGCACCACCGCCTATTCCCAACAAGGACATGGAATGGCAGCCAACAACAAACATTTGGCCAATGCACTCAACTATTCCACCGGCTCTTTGCCACATTCGCCCAAGCGGAATGGCTCACTGCCGGGCGGCGAAGCAGGTTTGAATAATATTTTGCAAATTTTTCACTGTTTTGACTTTCAATTTAAAGGTCAATCTGGCGGAAAAATTGGTGAATTAGTGAGGAGAGATTTGTCAGAGGTCAATGGTTCTTCTGCAACAGCAGGGTCGAGGTGTAGTATGCCACCGGTGAGGTTTTTGAGGGAATTTTACAAAAAAAAAGCATAATTGAGGAAATTTAATTTATCTAATTTATTGTTTTTTTTCAGGCCTATGCTCCGCCATCGGCACCAGCCGAAGATGAAGATGATGAGGCGGAAAGTGGCGAACCGGGTGAGCCGCCGCCAATCCCCGAACGACCCCAAAAAACATTGTCCATTTACACTCGGCTCAAAGAGGAGGAGGAAACGACCCAACAATTTCATCGACCGCCTGACTATTTCCAACAGAATGGAATGGTTCCGGCGGTGGCCGGTGGTCAATTCGGGCGACAACAAAATGGAGGAGCGATGGGAAGGCGGCGTCGACCCACGGATGCGGAGGTTTTAAGTAAATTGAAGACAATTGTGAGCATTGGCATTCATCCGGACAAGAAATACCAAAAATTGGAGAAAATTGGCTCCGGCGCCAGTGGCAGCGTTTTCACCGCAATTGAAATTAACACTGGGGCAGAAGGTTAATTAAATTTTATTTTTTGATTTAATTAATCTATATATTTACAGTTGCAATCAAACAAATGAATTTGAACCAACAACCGAAGAAGGAATTGATCATCAATGAAATTTTGGTGATGCGGGAAAATAAGTTAGTTTGAAAGATAATTACCAATTTAAAATGTATTTTACGCTAATTAAAGGGGTAGATACCGGATTTTTGGTCACAAAATCCAAAAAATTTAGGTTTTTTAATGAAATTTACCAAAAAAAATTGTCAAAAAAAGGAATGCTCAAAAATAGGTCAAAAACCTAAAAATCCTAATTTAAAATTAATAAAAAAAAAACAAAAATCCAAACAAAAAATTATTTCCCCACTCCATTTCACAGGCATCCAAATATTGTAAACTATCTTGACTCCTATCTTGTTGGCCAAGACCTCTGGGTGGTGATGGAATATTTGGCCGGTGGCTCGCTGACCGACGTCGTCACAGAATGCCAAATGGAGGAGGGAATGATTGCGGCCGTTTGCCGGGAAGTGTTGCAGGCGTTGGAATTCCTGCATTCACGGCATGTCATTCACAGAGACATCAAATCGGATAACATTTTGCTGGGAATGGACGGATCCGTGAAGCTGACTGATTTTGGCTTTTGCGCCCAAATCAGCCCAGAGCAGAATAAGCGGACAACGCTGGTCGGCACGCCCTATTGGATGGTTAGTAATGGAAAATTAATTAATTGGGTGGAATTAATTTGTAAAAAAAAAATTATTATTAAAATTGCCGAAAAAGATACAATAATTTTAATTGTCTGGTCAAAATTAGAGGGTTCAGGGTTTTAAACTGTTTAAACCAATTTTTTGGTTCAAAAACATAAGTTAGAATTGGTTAAATCTAAATCTAACCAAATATAATCAAATGATACGTCTTGTTAAGATCTATCGATTGAATATAAATTTATAGTTTTAGGATGAAACACTGAGGACTTAGCTATTACAATTTCAATTTTTTGGGCAAATTAAATTTTTAGCTTTTTCAAAATTAATTTAGCCTAGAGATAAAAAATATATTTATTTATTTGTTTTAATCCCATATTATATTTTAGGCGCCCGAGGTCGTTTCCCGACAACAATATGGCCCGAAAGTGGATGTTTGGTCGTTGGGAATAATGGCTATTGAGATGGTCGAAGGCGAGCCACCCTATTTGAACGAAAATCCGCTCAAGGCTATTTATTTGGTAAATTTTGTTATTTTAAAAAATTTATAAAATAAATACTTTTAAGATTGCAACCAATGGCCGACCCGATTTTCCCAGTCGCCATCAAATTTCACCTGCCTTTTGCGATTTCATCGATGCCGCTTTGGAGGTTTTTTTTTGTTAAAATTAATAAATTAGGTTAAATGTCAAAAATTGTCGGAACAGAGATAAATTTTGGATCAATTTTTAAATAAAATTTTTCATTTTTTTCGTACTCATGAATTCATTTTTATAATTTAGGTTGACGTGAATTCGCGTCTTTCTGCTCGCTGCCTATTGCGACACAATTTTCTGAAATGTGCCAAACCACTCAACGGCCTTCACTATTTGATCGAGGCTGCAAAACGGTCAATTGCCAATTCAAATGGCTAATTTAGGCTCAACAAATTAAATCAAGTTGGTATTGAAAAAATAATTAAATTAATTTATTCTTAATTTTAAGATGCCAATGCCTTTGCCCACCAATAGAAAAGGCAAAACAAAAAATGTTGAAAAATGTGCCGCGGGTTTTTGTCCTTCTCCACAGCAACAAATTATCCCTTTCACTTTTCCCCAAACATAATTTCATAAAAATTCGCTCCCATGATTCTCCATTCGTTCTCTTTTGTTCCCAAACCGTCCACCCCAAAAATGAATAATTTGGAAATTGTTCTTCAAATCAATTCCCCCCAATTCCCTCTCATTATTCCCATTTTGTTTTTGCTCATTCCACATTTTAATTACTTACATTGTCAGTCACCTACCCCCAAAAAATACTTAATAAATAATTAAATAATAATTAAAAAATTATTTTGTATATTTTATTTTAAACATTTTTAATTACAAAATTGATGTTCTAAATAAAAAAAAAAAACACCTCTAAAAATGTAAATCTTTGTATTTATTTTGTGAGAGAAAGAAAAGAAATAAATTGGAAGCATAATCTTATTTTGGAATTATTATGAGGGGAAATAATCATTTTGAATGGGGAAATGTTCATTTTTTGTATGGATTACCCGATGAAAAAATTGTTGAATTGACTCATCAAAAGCAGTGAGGATGGTGATGAAGAGGAGAAATTGGCTTCTTCCAAGAGGAGGAAAAAGAAGAATTTCCCCCATTCAAATGCGCAAACAACACAAAATGCACACATTGACTGATGGTCAAAATCAGTCGAATGAGCGAAAGAACTCCCCATCTGGATCACTTCATGTTTTTCCCGGTTCCAGAGGGATCGGTCATTGGCCTTGAACAAAATTTTACCTTCAAAAGACCATTTCCCTTTTCCCATCCTTCATCCAATCCCAATGCTTTTCCTCATTGCCTCCATTCTCCTCTGTTGGCCTCCTCCGCCTTTGCTCTTTGCACTCCGAACCAGTCCTCCTTCAATGTTTTCGGGTATTTTGTTTTGGGAAGGAATCAAAGAATTCTGAATTGTTTTTAAATCGGAAGCCAATTTGCGGCAAACCCTCTTCATCCATTTCCAATCTTCCTCGTCGACCGAAGAAAACCATCAAGGCGAAGGCATTTCGGTGGACAAAAGAGCGACTAGTGAGACAAGCAACAATGGGAGGAGAATTAATAATAGGCAAGTTATGTTGGAAGAGTTTTTGAACTTAGGGTTTAATCAAGGATAATTCTGAAAGTGTAGGAAAGGCAACAACCATCACCGGCACCATCCCAACCAACAACAATGTGAACGATTAAGTGAAAGGCAAAAATATGCCCGATTGGAATCAATCGGCGGGCGCAATCAACAATTTATGGCCAATTCTGCACGGGAAGCTTCCCACAATTTTCCATCCCTTTTGCCTCGGGCATTGGAAGAGGAGGAGGAGGGCAACAGGCATACGGTGGAGGAAATGTTCCTCCTTCGTCAAAATGATGACCCCAGGGAGGAATTGATGGCCATTATGAGTGGTCATTGTGGTCAAAGATGTCGTGAAATTCGCACAAAATTGGAGCGGGCTTTGGGTGATGAAGCCTGGGGCGATTGGACAGACCGGATGGTGATGATGGATGATGCCGTGGTGTCCCTGGATGAGGGATTAATCAGCAGCAATGTTGAAGGATCGGCTGCATTAATTGGACGGCGCGGATGTCGTTTGGGTCAGTTTTGCCTTTCGAGATTTGGAAAAACCCTTTTGTTCTATTCGATTTTATGGCTTAATTTGAGTATTTATTCACAAAATTACCCATTTTCCCCTAAATAACCAAGAGCGCTTTGTGCCAATCGGAAATTGTACGGAACATGGATTTGAGGAGGCCCAGGGCAGTGAAAAGTTGTGCACGGCATGTCAAGGCATTTTCATGCTCAATAGGTAACCAGGGAATTTGGGCCAAGTGTTTTAAAAAAAATTTCTAAAGGAATTGCTTCCCATTGTTCGTCAACGCTGTGGTTTGGTTTTTTATATTTCTTTTGAAATTCGCTGATTTCGGGTTTGCGGGAGACATGAATTATTGGAATGCATTTATGATCGAATGTCTGGATCGGGTGCGTTTTTATTTTTTTGAGGGCATTTCGAAGGAATTCATCGTTCTTAATCATCGTCTAATTGTGGCCAAATAAGTTAAACTAAAACATGTTTTTCCGCCATCAAAATTCTTTCTTGTAAGCTTTGTTTTGAAAATCTTTCAGCACAAGGAAAATGTCGGCCAAAAATGCTCGGTTTCAAGGTGGCAAATTTCCATAAGCCACAAATTACATTCAGATTTTAGGTGATGTACAATCGTGGAACAACGGAATGTGAGCGTTGGGCTTTCGAATATTTGGAAGTGCCCGTGGCATGTGAATGCTATTTGAGTAAAGTAATCCACCATTCTTACGATCTTCTACGTTACGTCCAAAAAGTGCAAAATTATTGCAAACATTTAAAAAAATGCGCAAAAATGAAAGGGATTAAAGAAAAGGCGAATTGATTGATTAAATGAGAGAATAATTATGGTATTTCAGAGATGAATTTTCGTTCTGATATACCTGCATCAAACATTCTGATTTTCACAAACATTCTGATTTTCACAAACATTCTGATTCTCACAAACATTCTGATTTTCAAAAACATTCTGATTCTCACAAACATTCTGATTTTCAAAAACATTTTGATTCTCACAAACATTCTGATTTTCACAAACATTCTGATTTTCACAAACATTCTGATTCTCACAAACATTCTGATTTTCACAAACATTCTGATTTTCACAAACATTCTGATTCTCACAAACATTCTGATTTTCAAAAACATTTTGATTCTCACAAACATTCTGATTTTCACAAACATTCTGATTCTCACAAACATTCTGATTTCACAAACATTCTGATTCTCACAAACATTCTGATTTTCTCCAAACATTCTGATTTCTCCAAACATTCTGATTTTCTCCAAACATTCTGATTTTCACAAACATTCTTATTTGTGTTTTCTAAGTATACCGTACTTCTTCTCTCATTGATCAAACTAATTCCCTTTTTATCTCTCTCATTTTTGATATAATTCAATTGAATTTTTTCGGAAAACAACAAATTAGCATTTAGCACCTAACATACTTTTCCTTTTCCTAGGAAAATCCATCCAATAGCCTGAAAAAATTCCCACGTAAATTTTCCAGAGATCAGTGTGGTTAGAAGCGGCGCCTCCACCCGGCACAATGGGAACAGAAGAACATTGAATATGAATTTTTTTGATAATTCTCTTTCATTTCCGTCCTAAACCTAAATTGAAAATGACAAGTTTTGATTCTTTCAAGTCAAAATTATTTATACAAATGTAACAACAATAAATATGAATTTTCCACAACAATTATCTATCAACATTCCATTTTGGTTCAAAACCAAATTTGAGTGGCATATTGGCGGCCATAAAATTGCCTATAGGTGTTAGCATTGTTTGTAAGAGTCGATCATTGTTCCCTTCCCATTTGCCCATCAGCAAAAAGGCAACAAAAGCCAATTTGGCAGGCCAATAAAGCAAGAGGGCACGAAGAATTGCCCCGAGCAAATGATCCAAAACAAGTGATTGGATGGCGAAAATTGTCCAATAGGCGAGCAAAGCGGTCAATTTTTGTTGGATTTGTTCGTTTTGTTGTTCATTCCCACCGGTAGAGGATTTTTCAGCAGCACCAAGTAGTTGGATGGAAGAATGAATGGGCCAAATTAAGGCTAAGGCGATGAAAATGAGTTGGATGAATGAGCCGAGAAGGGAACAACCAAAAATCAAACCAAATATGAACACCAAAATCTATTAGGCGATGAGGGAAAATGTCCGAATTCAGGTATTAATTTAACCTGATTCCGATTGAATCCAGTGCGCCGATTCAGCTCCTCAAAGAGGGCATTCAGCGTGGATTTCGGTTCTAGAATTGCCGAAAAGCGCCTTTTCTGGTTGTTCGGTTTTAGTATTCCAGCGTCAATAATGGATGAAGCTGCTTCCATTTTTCATTTCAATAATGGCCAAGGCAACACAAAATAGTTTGTTTGTGCAATCGGAGATGAGGACGGGAGAATGGCGTGGGAGAGGGAATGGATGGTTGGAATGGAGAAATGTGAACCAATGGAGGGAGGGAAGGGGAAAAAGCGACGTGGAAAATGTTCAAAAGGTGTGGGTAGGCTTTTTATATGCTTTTTTAATGTTGTTGAAATCGGCTGATTAAAATTTTATTATTGGAAAATTTGAAAATGGAATATTTATAAATTTTTTTAAAAATTTAAATTTTATGCACAGATGGCAGAAATGGTCAATGAGCATTCAAAATAAGAGAAGAACAAAAGAAATTGGGGGAAAAAACCAAATATGTCAGGAAAAATGTTTTTGGTTGAAGCAGACCCGAAAAATGAAGAAATGTATAATTTGGTTGGGTCAAATATTTGGATTTACAATTTCTATTCTTCATTTCACTGTTCTTTATCATATCAAGGATATGGGGCATCAAAGTCCATGAGGATCATTTTTGTGTCTTCTGTCCCATTCCGTGAGCCCACTGCACAAACTAACAGGGTTGGTGTGGTCTTCATTCGCCAAACGCATCCACCGGCGCCACTCGATGGAAGTTTGACCAAATCGCAGACAAAAGTGCCTAAAATAATCAGAAAAGTCAAAAAATGAATAAATGGATATTAACCTTCTGTAATGTCCCAAAGTTTGACGATGCCATCATCGCCGCTGGTTGCCACCAACCCATTCTCCAGGAATCGAAGGCCGGTCACCGCCGATGCATGTTTATTTGGGCCGGCCAAAGTATACATACATGTCCCGTCCAGGATGTTCCAAACCTTAAAATTTGATAAAATTAACACAAATTTTAACCTTAATGGTGGAATCGGCATTGGCCGAGACGAGCAAATTGTCGTGCAATTTCATTCCGGAAGTCAATGATTGATGGCCAATTAGAGTTTGACTAAATTTGATGAAGTCAATTTTGTCATCTTTGATTAAATAACTCACAGGCATTCTCCCGTTTTGACATTCCAAACGCGAATTGTTGTGTCCAATGAGCCGGAAATAACCAAATTTCGGTCCGAGACGAACTTAAAAATTTATTTGGGTCATTTTTTAGTGCCAAAAATGAATTTTTAAAAATTATTTTAGAATTTTCATACATGAATTGAGTAAACCCGGTTGGTGTGCCCTTCGAGCACATGGGAAAGTGTGCCCTCCGCCCCATTCCAAACATGGATTTTGTGATCATATGCACCCGAAACCAGGGTTTCCCCATCGAATTTGACGCAACGGACGGCGGCCAAATGTCCAATGAATTGGCGAATAGGCCGGCCAGCATCAATATCCCACATTCGAATCGTGCAATCTCGGGAGCCTGTGACCAATCTATGAAGGAAAATTCAAATTTAAAAAGTAGTGGAATTTCGGTTAGAAACCCCAAAAATTGACAGAAAATATTGCAAATTTTTAATTAATGGTAAATCCCATTTTAAATAATTAATTTAAAAACGAACATTTTATCGCGCAGTGACATGCACCGAACAGTGCTAGTGTGCCCATTCAAACAGTGGATTTGTTCGCCGCTTTCCGTATTCCAAACTCGAACTAAATTATTGATTCATTTTTAATCCTTAAAGAAAGAAATAACCTGTTCGATCGGTGGAACCACTAATTGCAATTTGGCCATCGGCCGACAATTGAAGAGCCCAAACGCCGCCGGTGTGTCCGGAAAGAATTTGAGTGCACTGAAAAATTTTAAAATATTTTTGGTTTTTGAATTTTTTTTAAATAAAGCTAAAATTGTAGTGCGAACCTGGCCAGTGGACACGGACCAAACTCGAAGTGTACAATCATCGGAGCCGGTCACAATTCGATTGGCGCGCAATTTCAAACAAGTTATCACCTAAAATTATGAATAAAAAAACCAAAAGTGAAACAAACATGTTCATCATGGCCCCGAAGATAGCATTTGGCATTTCGGCGTCCCCGGCGCCAATTATTCGAAATCCGTTCATTTCGTAAATAGATGGCCTTGAAGCGAGAACGTTCCAAGCATTCGGGCAGAGGCAATGATGGTAATTTATTGGAGGAGGAGGGAATTTGTTGTCGAATTTGGAGGGAATTGACAGAAGGAGATGGCGATTCTGACGGAGATTGGAGCAGAATTTGGGATGAAGATTGATTGGTTGAAGGTCGAAGCGAGTCGGGAATTGGCCAATCCGAGTCATACATGGGTACTAGAGCGCCCGGACAAAATCGTTCCCAATTATCGCGTTGGCCAAGGCTGTGAAATTTTTTAAAGTTTTTCCCAAAAATTCAATTTTTACTTTGGTGGAAAGAATTCCTTGATGGCATATTGTTGGCATTTCTTTGCCCAAAGCACATTGTCCTCGGCCAAATGACGCCAGATTTAAAAAAGGGAGAATTGTTTCAATTACAAATCAGAATTACTTGTGAAACTGATGCGGCTAAAACCAAATCTTTGGGTGCCAAATAGCCAAGGATTTTTAATGAAAGCTAAATATTTAAATTTTTTTCCATTTTTTGAGGTAACCTCTTTGGGTAAGCAACGCATAAAATCCACTTGAAAATAGGGAGTAATTAGGGTGTGCAAATATCTGATCTGGGACTGTTTACACATAGGAACAATGGCATTTAACGCATCAAATTGTGTAGATTCCGGCATATTCTGGAATAAAATGATTTCCACTTTTTTCTTTCATTTAATTGTTTAAAAAACTATTTATTCTTTAATGTTAACCTCAAATTGGGAAAGCCAGTCTGAAAGTTTGCGCAGTTGGCTTGATGAGGATTGTTGCGTAGATTTCTCGTCTATTAGATTGCATTTCCTCTTTGTGTCGACAATCATTTGGTTCCAATCTCTCAGTTCCATTGATTGTTCGATTCGACGTTTCTTAATAAAGGAATTATTTCATTTATTAATTTAAAGAAATAAAACCTTACATTACAAATCTGTTCATTTTGCGTTTTATAGTTTTTTACTGGTTTCATATAATTTTTCACGATATTTTTACTTTTTAATAACCTGAAAATAAGAAAAACATATAAATAATAAATCTTAAAAAATATCATGAAATATCTTTGATCTTTCTCAATGCTTTTTTTTTAAATTATTTTTTCATATGATGTTTTTTGATTGGTCAAAAAAGGGCTATTAAAAATCATATATACGTGCAGATTTTTTCCCCTTTACCTTTAAAATTGGTCAACCCAAATTACTTAAATAATGTTTTTTTTTCATTATTTTACAATCAAAATCAAAAATGAATATAAAATAAAATATCTAATTTTTTTATCAAATCTATCTACAGATTACATTACAGATAGAGATAAATTACCGAAAAGTAAGACTACTACATTACATTCAAATATCCGTGAATTTATAATGAAGACTATCTTCAAGGTTTGGATGAATTTATGTTTTGATAGTAAAATATTTAAAATTTAGATCCTGACTAAACGAGCGACCAAAATGCCATTTCGAGTTCGAGTATGAATCATTTATAACGTTAAAGGAAAATAATTTAAAATGCCGTAAAAATGACTGAAAATGCTGAATAGAATGCTGAAAATTGCCGAAAAAAAAGTTAAAAGGATATAACGATTTATTTGGGGATTTAGGATAAACCACTAAGTAAACCATTATAACCTTTTTCCACTTTCAGCATTCTATTCGGCATTTTCAGTAATTTTTTCAGCAAATTAAATACTGTCCTAAAGTTAAATGTAAAATTTGTTTCACATTTTTTAGAACTACATTGAGAACATTGGGCTTTCGTCTCATCAGTCTATGAAAAAGTCCTTCACAACTTTCTGTAAGTTTTATCTTAGTAATTTTAGTAATTGCAAAATGTTAAGCTCTAATTTTCACTTTGACAATGGCAACATTTGGTAATTAATTTGCATAATTAAATAATTTCGACAAATTTTAGGAATTCTGGTCAACCAGTTAAACACAATGGCAGCTAATCTTGACACCATGACAGCACAAATAAAGACCAAGGTAGATGATGATAAAATTGACACCAAGACAGCTAATCTTGACAAGGTGAATAGTAGAAGATAAACTGGCCCCTATCTCTGAATTCTGAAACGTGGAAGATCACCAAGAATTTATAAAGAAGATAATAATCACAAATATATCCGAGATGAAAGATTCATTTTACTTTCATATTGTTTTAACAAAAATTTCACTCCAATATAAATATAAAGCATAAATTTCAAGTTTCAACTAATTAAAAAAATTATTGTTTTTATCGAAATGTAATTTTTATGCCGTAAAAATATCTGAAGATATCTACCATTTAATCATAATTTTTAAAATAAAAATTTCGGCGAATTGATAATTCCGAATAAATTAAGAGTAAAAATTTGCATAAGCACCATTAGAAGTTAAACCATTATAATGGCGACTATCTTCAAAGTTTGAATGAATTTATTAAATACTTTGACAGTATAAAATTGCCGCCCGGGGCCAAAATTGGATTCGGGAGGTGTTGGCCAAAATCCGCCGGCCGGGTGGTCCTGATTCTTCCCCCGCCTCGAGAGGGGACTGGAGGGGCATGGATGCCGGTTTAAGACCCTTCAGGCGAGAAATTGGGCTCCACGCCTCCACCTAGTTATGCCTATTTGTCCACATATCCCTGTTCGCTCGCTATCTTTACCAAATTTTTTTCCGACGCTTCATTACATCTCTCATTTTTATATGGCAGGGACCTCCTGCTGTTAAATCAAAAACTTGCACAAAAGTTGCCTTTTACTCTTTTTATCTCAAAAGCAACTTTTTTACGCAATTAAGCAATTTTGCCTATCCCTACCCTAGTGTAACAAACACATAGAATGACTGTATTTTGATCCAGAATTAGGGATCGGCAAATGTGCTTATGCGCAAAAAAACTACAAGAGAATAGGCGGCTAGAGGAAAAAAGCACATTTTATGCACGTATTTTTTTGAGGAAAATGTGCCTCAAATCTCAAATGTATGTGCCTTTTGCCTGCCTCCCATTTTCCTCTTGAGCGAGAGATGTATTGAAGCGTCAGAAAAAAGTTTTCAAGAGAAAACGACAAAAGGCGAAATGTGAAAGGCACATTTCACGCAAAAAAGCACATTTGCCGATTCCTAATCCAAATAAAGACATGATGATTGATGAATGATGACTTTCCACTTATGAAACTCCAGCCCAGCAGATCCCATCAGAATTAATTCAATCCTGAGACGATCCTTCATAGGAGAGAATGGGGCGTTATATAGACTGCGCCAGTTAGTGGGTTGGTTGATTATTTCCAAGAATTTACGCTGTTATTGGCTATTGGGCAATGGGCATGGGCAGCCAATGCATTGGGGTTGGGGATTAAGAAAGACGGCCCACGCCCATCAACTCTTTTTGATATAAAGAGGTTGTTTTGCCTTCCTCTCTTCGAATTAATAGTGCACGCCCACTAATTTATTTTTCTATATATAGCTGTGCATAAATATTATTCCGTTTTCACTCGTTCGAGAAAATGGAAATTTATTTGCTGAGCTGGGGAGTAACAATTTTAAATGTTTTTTGAAGTAAAGTGTGATATCTTGGTTCCACGCCTTTATAGAAATGTTAAATAAAATCCAAAAAAACCTTTAAGATAATATTACATTCAAAAAATATCCATTTTTATTATCTGACACTAACAAACTTCAACCAATGGCAGCTCTCTTAAAGGTTTGAATGAATTTATTATGATTTAATAGTAAATAGTATAAAATATTAAATTTAGTTACTGGCTAAACGACCAACCAAAATACCATACCGAGTATGAATATTATAAAGTTTGATAATAATTGATAATTATTTTAAATTTTAGAACTACATTGTGGGTTCAGGCGTTCACCATAAGACCATCGAGCTAACAGCTCGCAATCAAGCAATGAAGACTTCATTCATAGCTTCCGGTAAGTTTTTATCTGATTAATTTTGATAATTACAAAATGTTAAGGTTTCGTCCTCACTTTGGTGCTTACCGCATTCGGTAATAAATTTTTATATTTAAATACATTTAATTTTCACACATTTTAGGAATTCTCATCAATTTGAACTTGAAATTGATCGCAAAGCAAGAAGCCATGGCAGCGGAGATTAAGAACATTACAAAGGGAAGCCGATGGCTCTTTTGAGACGTGGACCATGCCTACAAATTGAGAAGAAGCCATAAAGCAAAATATACGGGATCGATGACTAATTTTTGACTTTCCTATTGTTTTAACAAAAGTTGACTTCAAATATAAATTATAAAGCATAAAATTTTAATTTATTAGAAATTATTATTTATATCGAAGTGTAATTTTTATGCACTAAGAATATCTTAACTTCTATTTTGTCATAATTTTAGCAATAAAATTCCAGCCAATTGATAAAATTCGATAAAATTAAAACATAGTGAAAATGTCATTTGCATTTGATTATAAAGCACCATTGCGTGAAGTTAAACGAGTTCAATTTGGAATTTTGGGCCCAGATGAAATCGTAAGCTTTATCACAGGATTTTAAAATTAATATCGATAAAATTACAGAAAAAGATGTCAATTTGCGAGATTGAATATTCGGAAACAAAAGAGAATGGAAAGCCCAAACTTGGAGGATTGAATGATCCGCGGCAAGGAGTGATTGAAAAGAAGGGAATTTGCATGACTTGCGCTGGGAATATCAACGAATGTCCAGGCCATTTTGCTCACTTGGAATTGGCTAAGCCCGTTTATCACATTGGATTCATCACAAAGACTATAAAGGTTTTTTCAATTTTACGATATAAAATACAATTATATTTTAAGGTTCTTCGCTGCGTTTGTTTCTATTGCAGTCGTCTTTTGGTCGGCAAAGATGATCCCCGAATCAAGGAAATCATGAAAAAGACGGCACACAGCAACAATACACGAGCACGTCTCACACTGGTCTATGATGTTTGCAAGTCAAAAAACGTTTGTGAAGGCGCCGAAGACAATAACTCAAACCAGCCGGACGAGGAAGAGGAATACGGTGGAGGCGAAAAGCAGACCAAAGTTGGCGGATGCGGCCGTTACCAGCCATCATACAGACGCGTTCGAGGCGTTGAAATCGATGCAGAATGGAAGAAATATGTGAACGAAGACACACAAGAACGCAAAATCCCATTAACCGCCGAACGAGCATTGGAAATTTTGAAAGGAATTTCGGATGAGGATATTGAAGTTTTGGGTAGGAAATATTTCCTAAATTAGTAAATTAAATTCACATTTTTTACAGGTATGAGTCCGGAGTGGTCTCGGCCAGAATGGATGATTTGCCAAGTCATCCCGGTTCCTCCGCTCGCCGTTCGTCCATCGGTCAACGCATTTGGCACCATCACTTGCCAGGATGATCTCACATATAAATTGTCCGAAATTGTCAAAACCAATAATCAGCTTAAAAGGTTTGCGTTACATTTTCAATCAAAAACCTATTTCTATTCAATTTAAAAAATTTTTAGAAACGAAGCGAATGGCGCAGCCGCCCACGTCATTGCCGAAGATGTTACTCTTCTTCAATACCACGTCACGACAATGATCAACAATAGTGTGCCCGGATTGGCCGTTTCACAACAAAAGGGAGGCCGTCCAATCAAATCGATCAATGCCCGATTGAAGGGAAAAGAAGGCCGAATCCGCGGGAATTTAATGGGCAAACGAGTGGATTTCTCGGCTCGAACTGTCATTACGCCCGATCCAAATCTTCCCATTGATACTGTGGGCGTTCCGCGGACAATTGCCCAAAATTTGACATTCCCGGAAATTGTATCCTCGCTGAATTTTGATGAGTAAGTTTTTAATTAATTTTAAACATAAATATTATATTTACAGTCTCCAAGCATTGGTGGCCCGTGGCGATCGTGAATATCCCGGCGCCAAATACATCATTCGCGAGAATGGGGCCCGCATAGACCTCCGATTTCATCCACGTCCATCCGATTTATGCTTACAACATGGCTATCGAGTGGAACGGCATATGCGCGATGGGGACATTATTGTGTTCAATCGGCAG
Organism: Pratylenchus scribneri; assembly: GCA_030063045.1. NCBI lineage: Eukaryota > Metazoa > Nematoda > Chromadorea > Rhabditida > Pratylenchidae > Pratylenchus > Pratylenchus scribneri. Next base: position 2,294,077 of record JAQSEB010000033.1, read on the forward strand.
CCAACGCTGCACAAAATGTCCATGATGGGACATCGTGTCAAGGTATTACCGGGATTATTTAAAAATTAATTTATTTTTTAGGTCCTTCCCTGGTCAACATTCCGTATGAATTTGTCCGTCACCACCCCATACAATGCCGACTTCGATGGCGATGAAATGAATTTGCATTTGCCCCAATCGCTGGAGACCCGCGCCGAAATCAACGAAATTGCCATGGTTCCAAGGCAGCTGATCACACCGCAGGCCAACAAACCGGTGATGGGCATTGTCCAAGACACGTTGACCGCCGTTCGGATGATGACAAAGAGGGATATTTTCATTGAACTGCCTCGTCTGATGGATTTATTGATGCACTTCCCCAACTGGGATGGCAAAATTCCAACACCGGCCATTGTGAAGCCAAAATGCCTTTGGACTGGCAAACAATTGTTCTCCATAATCATTCCAGGTTCGGAATATACGATTTAAACGAATAATTATTGACATTTCCTACCCTCGTTAGTCATGATATGATAGTATTTTATCCTAAAATGCACAGTAGAATGATATAAAAAAATGCATAAAAGTCGAAACTAAACTTGGAAAAAATTAACTTCTTCGGAGCGGATTCGAACCCGAGACCTAAAAATTTGCAAAATAAGGAAAAAGCCACTAGGCTAGGCTAAAAAATTTAAAATTGGAAATCTAATTTTACATTTAGGCCTAGTCAATTGCGAGCGAACTCATTCCACGCATCCGGACGACGAAGATTCCGGCCCTTATAAATGGATTTCACCGGGCGACACAAAAGTGATCATCGAGAATGGCCAACTTCTCTCGGGAATAATTTGTTCCCGGACTGTGGGCAAAAGTTCGGGCAATTTATTGCATGTGGTGGCATTGGAGATGGGCTGGGAGGCGGCCGGTCAATTCTATTCGCACATTCAAACCGTGGTGAATGCTTGGTTGCTTGGCGAAGGACATACCATTGGAATTGGTAAACAATCAATTTTATTTATAAAAAAAATTAAAATGGGTTAAAATTGGGTAAAATTAATGGAAATTTGGATATGTCGGAACTCGGAAGGCCAGTAGGGATCGGTAAGACCAGTAGGACCGGTAAGACCCGTAGGACCGGTAAGACACTTAGGACCGGTAAGACACGTAGGACCGGTGACAGCACCTATATAAAGGCAGCATTTCTTAAGTCAGTCTCAGATTTAGACTTGATCAATGAAGGAATTAAGTAAAATATAGTTTTACTAGAAGAGCCGCGCTCGAAAATGTAGAAATATTAATTATAAGAATATAAAATTTAAACATTTATGTTTTTCATATTTATAGGCGACACAATTGCCGATCCATCCACCTACCGGGACATCCAGGACACAATTCGAAAGGCCAAACAGGATGTGGTCAGCATAATTGAGGATGCACACAACGAAAAGCTGGAACCAACGCCGGGGAATACACTGCGACAAACATTCGAAAACAGTGTGAATCGCATTTTGAATGATGCCCGCGATCGAACTGGCGCATCGGCACAAAAATCACTTTCCGAATTCAACAATTTCAAGGCTATGGTGGTAGCCGGCTCCAAAGGATCCAAAATCAATATTTCTCAGGTTTTTTTGGCAAATATTTATTTCATCACAATTTTAATTATTTAAAGGTCATTGCCTGTGTAGGCCAGCAAAATGTAGAAGGCAAACGAATTCCATTCGGCTTTCGTCATCGAACACTGCCACATTTCATTAAGGATGATTATGGACCAGGTAAATATGTTCAGTTAATTTAAAATTTTTCCTTTCTTAGAATCTCGCGGTTTTGTGGAGAATTCCTATTTGGCCGGCTTGACACCCGCCGAATTCTTCTTCCATGCAATGGGTGGACGTGAAGGCCTCATTGATACGGCAGTGAAGACGGCAGAAACTGGGTACATTCAACGACGACTGATCAAAGCCATGGAAAGTGTTATGGTCAATTATGATGGCACAGTTCGCAATTCAGTCGGGTATGTATAATTCACATTTATGAATTAAAATTATTAAAATAACTTAAATTTTACCAATTTTATCTAATTTTCTGCTAATTAATTATTTATTTATACTCTGAAATAAAAATTTCTATTGCAGTGCGGTCGTTCAATTGCGCTACGGAGAGGATGGATTGGATGGAATGTGGGTGGAGGACCAAAATGTGCCAATTCTCAAACCGAATAACATCCTTTTTGAGCGAGAATTCAAGCTGGATTTGAATGATGAACGTCAACTGAGGAAAGTATACACCGAAAATGTTATCAAGCAAATCACGGTATTATTGAAAATAAAAAAATTTTTAATTTATTTGCATTTTAAGAATTCGGCAGAAGCCCTCAAAACGGTGGAAGATGAATGGCGTCAATTGCGGGAGGATCGTGAAATGTTGCGCAAAATTTTCCCGCGTCCCAGTGTGAAAATATATTTGCCATGCAATTTGAATCGATTCATCAAAAATGCACAAAAGATTTTTCATGTTGATTTACGTCATCCCGTTGACTTGGTTAGTGTTTTTTATGTGTGGAATTTATTATTTTGACATTAATAAAAATTTAAAAATGCAGAACCCGGTGAGAGTCATTGAGGGCGTTCGGGAATTGTCAAAAAAGCTGATCATTGTTTCGGGCGAAGATCCGCTCAGCCAACAAGCACAACAGAATGCAACAATCCTGATGAACATTCTCCTCCGTTCCACACTTTGCTCCAAGAAAATGGCTACTCAACATAAACTTAATGCCGAGGCATTCGAATGGCTTTTGGGCGAAATTGAGACTCGCTTTTTAACGGTAAATAATTTAAAAATAAATTTGTATTAAAATATTCCTGTTCTGTTTTTAGGCAATTGTTCAACCGGGCGAAATGGTGGGCGCATTGGCTGCACAAAGTTTGGGCGAACCGGCAACACAAATGACGCTGAACACTTTCCATTATGCCGGTGTTTCTGCCAAAAATGTCACCCTTGGTGTGCCACGGCTCAAAGAGATCATCAATGTGTCGAAAAAGCCAAAAACACCATCGCTTACAGTTTTTTTGAAGGTTTTTTTTATAAAATTATTGATAAATCGATCTTAATGCCATCAAAATTTCTCAAAAATTAATTTTGTATTATTCAGGGTCTCGCCGCTCGGGATGCGGAACGGGCCAAAGATGTTCTCTGCCGTCTTGAGCATTGCACCCTCCGAAAAGTGACCTCGAGCACTGCCATCTACTACGACCCCGATCCACGGAACACATGCATTGAGGAAGACCAAGAATGGGTGAACATTTTCTACGAAATGCCGGACTTTGACGCCAGCAATGCATCGCCTTGGCTGCTTCGACTGGAACTGGACAGAAAGCGAATGACCGACAAAAAGCTGTCGATGGAGGCAATTGCCGAGAAAATCAACCAAGCATTTCGAGAGGATTTGCAAGTGATTTACACGGATGACAACGCCGACAAGCTGGTCTTCCATTTACGGCTGAGCAATCAATCGCCGGACAAGGATGGCGAAGTTTGACATTTATTTAAATAAATTATTAAATAAATCATTTTTTCACAGGACCAATTGGACAAAATGGAAGATGACCAACTGTTGCGTGCGCTGGAAATAAATATGCTCAACGATTTGACACTTCAAGGGCTGGAATCAATTGTCAAAGTTTATATGCACAAACCGACAACGGACGACAAGAAACGAGTCACAATAACGCCGCAAGGCGAATTCCACATGACACCGGAATGGTTGTTGGAAACGGACGGAACGGCCCTGTTGAAGGTGCTCAGTGAACCGGATGTGGATGCGGTGCGGACATACAGCAATGATATTTGCGAAATCTTCCAAGTGCTCGGCATTGAGGCAGTGCGGAAGGCCATTGAACGAGAGATGAATCAAGTGATCTCATTCGATGGCTCCTATGTGAATTATCGCCATTTGGCACTGCTCTGCGATGTGATGACCGCAAAAGGTTTGGTTATCCATTAAAAATAGCACAAAAAATTACCTTCCTCAGCCCGGGTTCGAACCCATAACCTTCTCCTTTTTTTTGTTACATAATCTCCTATGAACTAAAATATGCTGATGAGAATTAGATTCATCATTTTTACATCATCTTTTTCAGGTTATTTGATGGCGATCACTCGTCACGGAATCAATAGACAGGAAGTGGGCGCATTGATGCGATGTTCCTTCGAAGAAACGGTTGATATTTTGATGGAGGCCGCTGTGCATGCAGAAATGGACCCGGTTAAAGGTTATTCAAAAATTCATGATTCATTTTAAATCCAAATGTAATTTACAGGCGTTTCCGAGAATATTATGCTCGGTCAATTGGCAAAATCCGGCACCGGTTGCTTCGACCTTGTCCTGGACTCGGAGAAATGCAAACTGGCAATGGACATTCCACTCGACACACAAATGATGATGAACGCTATCCCCGGAACTTTCCATGATGGTCTCTCTTCTCCATCGAGTTCAGCGATGAGTCCGGCCGCAACCCCATGGAATGCGGGCGTCACTCCCTCATATGCCGGGGATTGGAGTCCAGTGATTGGAGCGGGCATGACACCGGGTGTTGGATTTTCGCCTATCGCTGCATTTTCACCCGCTGTTGGAGGTGAGTAATCCCAAAAAATTTGATACATTATTAAAAAACAACTATCTTAAATTTCTTATGACCTTTTGACAAAAACATTGAGTGATTTTAGGAGTTCTTCTGATAAATAGTCCAAAAAAGTACCGAAATTTTTTTTGAAAATAATTCCCAATTTTTTACAGCATTCTCGCCAGCCACTGCCAGTGCCAGCCCCTCATATAGTGCATCGCCCAACTACTCAATTCACAGTCCATCATACAGTCCAAACTCACCTCGCTACATGCCGCAAAGTCCACAAGGCCCGCTGAGTCCATCCTACATGACATCACCGCGTTATTCGCCAAGTTCACCGTCCTATAGTCCCAGTTCGCCATCCTACTCGCCAACATCGCCCAACTATTCGGCCAGTCCATCATATTCACCAACATCACCAAGCTATTCGCCGACATCGCCTTCATATTCGCCTACATCGCCACAATATTCACCAACAAGTCCACAATATTCGCCCAGTTCACCACAGTACTCACCGACTTCTCCGCATTATTCGCCTACGAGTCCGCAGGTTGGAAAATAATTCTAAAATTAATTAAAAAATTAATGGTTCATTTCTAGTTCCTCCTCCCCTCTCCCCATCCAATTCCAATCAATATGTATGGGTCCAATCAACAAATATACTTCCCAATAAATTATTACACGTTAATACAATTCCAAAACCATTCAACTCACAAAAGAGTGATGGAATTGTCCAAACCTTTTTTGGGACACTTTCATCAGATTTAAATTTTGGCTAGTAAAATTTTTTAGGCGCTGCCTATTGAAGGCTTTGCAATTTAAAAATTTATCCATTCAATTCTTAAGAATGAATTGAGAAGGAATTGAAGAAATTTTTTCCCAACCCCCATTTGGGAGAACAGAATTAATTCAAGAAAATTAGTACCGGAAAAATAATATAAATTCGATATTATTTCAGTATTCGCCAACATCGCCTCAGTATTCGCCGACTTCTCCGCGATATAGTCCAACATCGCCGCAGTACACGCCGACAAGTCCGCAATACTCGCCCAGCTCTCCGCAATATTCGCCGAGCTCTCCACAATATTCACCATCGAGTCCTCAGGTTTTTCAAAATTAATCAAATTTCAATAAAAATTCCCCATTTTTTAAGTATTCACCAACTTCGCCACAATACACGCCCACATCACCACAATATTCGCCAAGCTCGCCGCAGTACTCTCCGAGCTCTCCTCAATATTCGCCGAGCTCTCCTCAGTATTCGCCGTCAAGCCCGCAGGTAAATCATTTATTTTCAATAAAATAGTTGAAATAATTAAGAAAATTTTTAATATTATAAGAAAATTCCGAAAAAAAAAAAATTATAAAAGTTGAAAACATTTTGAAAATGAATCCGTTAAAATTTTCTCATTCAGTACTCACCGAGCTCTCCTCAATATTCGCCCAGTTCACCGCAATATTCGCCGTCAAGTCCGCAGGTAAAATCATTAATTTTATTCTATTGATTGTAGTAATTAAAATAATTTTTTATGAGATTTAAAAACATTAAATATACTTTAAAATTCAATAAAATTTTTTCTTCAGTATTCACCGAGTTCTCCTCAATATTCGCCGTCTTCTCCGCAATACTCTCCGTCAAGTCCGCAGTACAGTCCGGGCAGTCCATCGGCTTGAGCAGGGAAGAAGTTTGTGCAAATGTTAAGGAAAAATGGAGGAGAAGAAGAGGCCCTTTTATATGAATATGAACGAATTTAATAAAGATTGGATGTTCGATGATGCTATATGGATTTCATTTGCGTAAAAATTGTAAAACTAAATATTTTTTGGGCAAAAATGCAGAAGTGTGGTCCCTCCGGGTTTTGAATTTAAAAATAAGGGAAACAATTTTTTAGGGGTAGTTTGATGCGCTGAACATGAATCTAAGCTCGGATTTTTTGTATCTTGTCATCTTGGTAAGATAATGCCAACTCTTACCAAGAAAAAGCATAGGGGGGACCAAGGGCATTTTTGGTGAAAATTTTTACCTAGCCAAATAATAGCTCATTTAACGCAGCTCGTCGAGCTAAATCTAATGGTACCATTTTTATTGAATAATATTGCAATCTAGGTAAGTTATGACTAAAAGAATGATTGGTCTTGGTAAGGTATTTGGACATCTAACTTGTTTAAAATGTAATGTTATTCAATAAAAATGGTACCATTAGATTCAGCTCGACGAGCTGCGTTAAATGAGCTATTATTTGGTTATGTAAAAATTTCCACCAAAAATGCCCTTGGTCCCCCCTATGCTTTTTCTTGGTAAGAGTTGGCATTATCTTACCAAGATGACAAGATACAAAAAATCCGTGCTCAGATTCGTGTTCAGCGCATCAAACTACCCCTAAAAAATTGTTTGCCTTATTTTTAAATTCAAAACCCGGAGGGACCACACTTCTGCACGTTTGCCATTTTTTGTACCCTTCCCCATTTTTCAGCTTAATTTGTTTTTTTTTTTATAGTCGCATTCAACAATATATTTTCAGACCTTGTTTTGTTTTTCATTTTATTAAAATAAATGTATAAATTTTATTTTATAATTTATTCAAATATATTTGTTCATTTTCAATTTTCGAATATCTTACTTAATTGGAATTAAATTAATTTTTATAAATAATATTCAAGCATGAATATGGAAAGAAAAAAGCGAAAAATGGAACCGGCAAAACCGGTTTGGATTGACGAAGAAGATGAAAAGCTACCGAAAACACGTACAAATTGGAGAAGTGGAACAACGCGTTCGGGCCTTAGAAATGAGGATTGCGATGACCGGGAGACATTGAAATCACAATTTTTGGATCGGATAAAACCACAGGTTTGTTCATATATTATTGCCAAAATTTTAAAATTAGTAGGTCAATAATGTATTTACTGTTTAAAATGAATTTTGAATAAAAATTTAAATAAAAATTCATCTAATAATTTTGTTATTTAGGAACATCGAAAACGTCTCCGGCAACAATACAAACTTTCCACTGTGCTGGCCAGAGAACCGAAATGGGCAGAATTGAAAGAGCAAAATGAAGAAGATGGTTCAGACAAAAATTCTGCGGGAGAGGATGAAGAGGAATCGACCACAAAAACGGCGAACGGGTTGATCCGATTTGCGGGAAAATTTGTGGCTAAATCCAAGGCATTGCCCGCCAAACATTTGAACTTCAAATTGCTCAAAGACCCAACAATTGGGCATCAAATGGTATAAGAAAACTAAAATTTTTCAAATAATATTTTTATTTTGAGGGTGCCGTTGCCGACATCAAATTTCATCCATCGAAACCAGTGCTGTTGACTGGCACCACAGCAGGCCGAATTTCCCTTTTCCAGGTTCAATATTTAAAAAATTATTCCATTAATTTTTCTCACAATATAGCTCTGCGATGATGCCCAAAATCCAATACTACAGAGAGGCAACCATTTTATGCAGGATGTTGCATTCCAAAATTTTCGCATTGATTCCCTTGCATTTTTTGATGATGCCAATTCAATTTTGGCCAGTGCCACAAATCGAAATTATTGCTACGCTTATGATTTGCTGGAGGGACGGGTTTCACAAATTCGGCAACCAATTGGTTTGTAATTATTGATTTTTAATCAATTTTTAAATATTTACTACCCCTTTTCACCCAATTAGCGTTCTGTTCATTACGGCCACGGAAAGTGCGATTGTCGGCTGATGGCTTCTTCATTGCCTATTTGGCAAACGCCGGTGACATTTACATTTTTGTGCTTAAGGTTTAATTTTACTTCTACAAAGATAATTAATTTTAATACATTACTAGACAATGGACCATGTGCATACATTTCGCGCATCCAATCACCTCGTCGATTTCTGTTTTTCCCCAATTCATCGGGAAATAATTTATGCACAATCAGGTAAGCTTAATCTTTTTAAAAATATAATTCACTGCACATTTTTCCAGTGAATGGCACAGTGTCGATTTGGACTCTCTGGCAAAGAACTGAACAGCAAAAATTTTTCGACGAAGGCTGTGTTCGGGCAACATGCATGAATGCCAGCCAAAATGGCCAATTTATTGCATGCGGGTTGGTAAAACTAATTTTAAAAAGAAATTTACTTATTTTCTCTCTAAAATATTACTAATAAAATGTGACTCTATCAAATTATTTACTAAATTTTAAAAATTTCCAGTTCAAACACCGGCATTGTGAATGTGTACCATTTGAATAAGCTATGTTCTTCCTCTACGGGTGATATCAAGGCATCGCCCACTCCGGATCGAACATTCGACCAGTTGACCACCACAATTTCATCCGTGAAATTCACTCGTGATGCTCAACTTTTGGCCATGACTTCCGATGTTAAGGTTTTATCCTATTCTATCATTCATTTTCCATTTATCTTTTCACTAGAATATGGCTGCTCGCCTTGGACATTGCTCAAGTGGAACCGCCTTCGAAAATTTTCCATCGAAACAAGAACATTTTGCTAGCCAAAAACTGATTAGCTGTGAATTTTCACCGAACAATGCATTCTGTGCTTTCGGCACAAATGAGGGAAAGATACGACTCTATCGACTCAATCATTTCAATTCTTATTAAACTTTTTGTTGTTTGTTTTTAGAATAAATTTTTGGGAATTGTTATGATGAATAATTTTGTTAAATGTTTTTAATAAAATCATAAAGAAATTACTTTTATAATTTATTGGAATTTTAATTAGTAATTACCGTCATGGTCATTTTTATATCTCAAATCTCATCTCCATAATCTGATATGGATTAATCCAAAATCTCAAAGGATAAAATGAATTATGGGTTTAAAAAGCATTGCAATAGCAAGCAAGCTCATGCATTGAATATTGTTACCTATTGTTGTTTGTTTTGTATAAATTATTTTGATGAATAAATGTTTTTATAAATTCTTTTTATTATTTTGTGTGTTTTAGTTAAATTTAAGTTGGATATTTTTCCTCCTTATATTCTTCATAATTTGGTGTTTAGTTTTGTTGAATTGAACCTTTCCTCATCCAAAACCAAATAATTTTTCTTCTTCCTTAGCACTGGAGACTGGAGTCAATTCTCCTGTGGTAAAACGTAAAAAACAGCCCTTGTTTGCCTAACTATCAAAACCTTCCTGAAAAATAAAAAGTATTTCTCATTTTTTCTGCTGTATGTCCTTTACATATTTTGGAGAGAGATGTGGAATTCAGACAATAGAGAGCCTAGCTTTTTACCCGCCGAAATAAACGAATTTCGAAAAAGGTCCAGACTATATCCCGATCCCTAACATTCCATTCCAAATACCCATCAATCTAAATTTTTACCTGCATTTTTAAAATTTATTCGTCCGACAATTATTCATTTGCAAATTTCAGCTTTTGTCGCTGATTATTCCAACTTTTCTAAGCTTTCATTGTTTGCTGATTTTATCAATCTTCTGATTCATCAATTTTTGAGCTTAATACCACAATTATGAACAAACGACAACAGCAACAGCAGCTTTCTTCCGACTCATCAGAGGAAGAAGAGTTTGAAGCAAATGTATGTTTTCTACGGTTTTGAAATACATTGATTTGATCAATTTAGGACGGCGATATCGACAAAATGATGGACGAAGAGGAGAGAGAGCGCTTCAATCAAATGTCCGAAAAGGAACGCGAAATTGAAATTTACAAGCGACTTGAGCAACGCGAAATCCAGAGAACAAGGTTTTCTTAGAACTTAAGTTTTTCGAAGGAAAAATACTATTTAAGGGAGCAAATAAAACGCAAATTGGAGCTGGCAGCCGGCAAAAAGAAGAAGAAAGATGGCGGAGAAGAATCAACATCGGGATCGAAGAAGAAGAAGCGCAAAATATCTGAAGGTTCGGATGAGCGGGAGGAAGGCGAAATTGCCGAGAAAAATGCGACTAATGAGGAAGGCGATGCATCCGATGATGATGATGATGAAAAGGATGAAGGTTAGCAAAAATTTAATATATTTAACCAAAAATACCAGTCGAACCGAGAAAACCCGAGAAAAATTCCACATATTAGACCATAGACCGCCCATTCTCACTTCAGTTTTAGTTGGTATTAACCGTTAAGACCGGTAAACCCGAGGGGAAATTCTATATAAAAAACCGTCCATTCCCCTATTCTCACTTCAGGTTTGGTTGGTATAACCGGTAAAATGGGAAATATTTCATATATAAGACCGCCCATTCCCTTATTCTCACTTCTGGTTTGTTTGGTCTTTGGTATTAACCGATAAAACCGAAGAAAACCACATATAAGATGTAAGATCGCCCGTTCCCCCACTCTTCATTCAGATTTTGGCAGGTACTAAAAGAGACAAGTGTTATTAACATTTCCGCATCCTAGTGGTCTCAAGGTTTTTAGAATTTGTCTAGATATTAACATTCGGTTCCTAATTTTCTGGACTTATGAACCAAAAAAGAGTAATTAATAACACTCGTTTTTGGAGAAAAATCGATGATCTATATAGAAAAATTTATGCCAATTCAGCCAGTTAGACCAGTAAATTTCCCGAATTTGTCAGTAAAACCGATAGCATTTCCACTATAAGGGTGAAATTCCTTAACCCAAAACCACCCAAAAGCAATCAAATTTTAGCCAAAAATTAATATTTCAATTTTCAAGCCGATGACACAATGAACAGCGATGAGGATGAAGAGGTGGTAAAGAAGAAGATGAAAGGCTCATCAGCCGCGGCAATGATGATGAAAACCGAGATTGATGAAGAGGCCGAGGATGCGGTGGCCAATTTGAGCACCGCATACCACAAACCATCGGAGGTGGCCAACAAACAGAAGAAGAAGTTGGCAATGGCCGATTTGCTGAACAAACGGAAGGAAAAACAAAAAGGTTGGTGGGCAGGGATTTAAGTAAGACTTTAGGATATTACAAAATTGGAATTGGAAGAACAAAGACGATTTTCCAGTCCAAAATAGACCGAAAAATTCATTAAAAATGTCATATAAATTTAATTTTTAGCCCAAGAACAACGCAAAAAGGAAGCACAAAAAGCAGCCCTGGATTTGGATGAAATATTCGGCAACGACGACAACGAGGATGGGAAGTCAATGAGCAGCAGCTCTTCATCCAGCTCATCCCGCTCTTCCAGCCCTGAATTGGCACGATCCCGAACACCGTCGCCAGTTGCCGTTCCGGTAAACAGAGTTTATAATTTGTTAATTGAACCAGTGAATTGAAAGAATGAATAACTTCAGCGTGTTTAGGGTTAGATCTTTTTCCTCGAATTAATTTATTTTTGTCTAAAAATGGACAATAGAATATATAAAAATGAAAACTAAGCCCGAAAAAATTACCTTCCTTCTAGCGGACTCGAACTCGAGACCTAAATGTAGTAAAAACGAAGAAGTTCCCCATTAAACCAAACTTTTTTTTGCAAAGTTTTCCTTATAAACCCTAACCAACCTAATGTACTCCCCCAATATAAGTATAAGCATTAAATAAATCTGACGAAAATTTATTGTTATTTAAGGAATTTAGAGCTCATTAATTGATTAAAATATTATATTGCTTAAATCTAGCCTTAATGAATTTTTTAAAAAATGCACAAAAATATGAATAAATAATTTCCATTTCCACAAACAGATTCAAAGCCGTGATCAACTGCTCAAATGCCAGGTGATTCGTCGCCGATTGGCCCGCATTGTGCACGCCCCATTCTTTGCCAAAACCGTGACCGGATGTTTCGTGCGCGTTCAAATTGGCTCCAACGATGGGAAACCAATCTATCGAGTCAGTCACAATCCAATTTGTGAGCACATTTTTTGTGTGTTCGCAATTTAGATTGCACAAATTATGGACGTGGTGGAAACCGCAAAGATTTATGAAGTGGAACCGGGCACTGAAGTTCGGACGAACAAAGGATTCAAATTGAAGGTAAATTTTGAATTTAAATTATAATAAAATAAATGAAAATAAATTTATTTTAATATGAAAATAAAAATTAAAACCAAAAATAATTTCAAAATTAAATATTAATTTTTCAGATTTGCAACAATGACGCGCAAAGGGTGATGCGACTGGAATTTCTTTCCAACGGTGAGCTGTCCGAGACGGAATTTGCATTTTGGTTGAAACGAATGCAGGAAACGGTGAGCAATTTATCATTTACAAAATTTTAATTCTAATTACATCTTCATTTTAGGATACTCCCTTGCCAACGGTGGATTTTGTTGAGAAGAAACAACGCGAATTGCAAGAAGCACTCAACTACAAATACACGGATGCCGAAATCAGCGTTATGGTCAAGGAGAAGCAGCGATTCAAACGTAACCCAACCAATTTTGCGTACCAAAAGGCCGAATTGTTGAAGCAGAAGGTCGGTTTAATTTTTATATGGGGAAATTTTTCATAAAATTTTGGTAAAAATATTACATTTAATTTAGTCAGTAATTAATTTTCTATTTATATAATGAAAAATATATGCAAAAGGATTATTAAAAATGTAAAATATTCCCTCAACCTCAACCATCCATACGAAAATCTTTTCTTCCATTCTTTTATTGTATAAAATTATTCTTTCTCACATCAAACGACCACATGTTCATCATTTTCTTGAGCGGTGGTGGTCACAGCCGCCGGCTCAAATCGTTTCATCTCTTCCCCGGTTCCGGCCCCATTTCCTTGTCCATGGGTGGGCGCTGGTGGCACCCGATGAGTGTATGGGGAATTTGTACGGGACACAACGTCCTGGCCTGACCAGGCCTTGAATTTTATGAAAGTTTCCACGGAATAGAGGACACACAGAGCGAGGCAGAGGATCTATGAGAGGGAATTTTGGGTCATTATCCCCTTAATGATTGGAAATACCGCAGTCATGATGGCCGCTCCTCGGCCTAAGGCAGTCCAACTGGCCGCCAAATGAACCATCAACCAAATTCCAATGAAGAAGAAGAGTGCATTTAATCCATAGAAGAGGAGTTCCTTAAATGAATTTTACTTTAATTTCGGGAAAAATTAACTCAATTAGGCGAAATTTTTGACAAAAAATGAGTTTTCTCTATCCTTTTCATTAGCATTTATTGCTAAAATTTAATAGGCATGGAATTAATCCTTCCCATTTACGTGTGGATTACTCTAAATTCACCCTCATTTTTCTTACCACAACGATAAGACCTTCCCGAGTTCGCTCATCTGCCAACGACAAATGCGGGAACACAACGTAGAGAATGATGAATACGCTGACCACAACAGTGGTCTCGAATGTGATGTGCTCAGTCCAAGCAGAACTTGTCGATTGACGATCAGCGCAAATGGCCAGGATGAAAGCCACAAAACCGAGAATCTTAAATAGAAAACAACAAAATATTCACTAAAATTGGGAAAATCTCCGGCTTAGGCCGATCAATTAAACCAACCAGCTCAGCAATTTTGAGCACTCCCGGCAAAGTGGCCAAATAACGAGTGTTGAGTTGGCCCTTCCGGCCATCCGGAATCAGCCGTACTTTGGTTTGCATTCGACCGAAAGAGTTTTTTGAGGCAGGCGGTGGGGGATGAGGGGATGTGGTGGTAACTACCATTCTTGTTGGTTGAGTTTGTACGACTGTTGAGGGCGCAGGTGGAGGCGGTGATGGTTGGGAAGAGGGGTTGTTGTTTATTTTTACTGATCTGGCAGCATTAATTGGCGCTGGCGGCGATGTGGGTTTGGGCCTTCAATTGATGGGAAATCAATGCTTTGACTTAGGGTCGAAAAAGGGAAGTTTAACAAAAAATAATTTGTAACTTTTTTCCCTTTTGGAAAAGAATTAAGGCTATGAATATGAACTAAAAAATAAAAATAAAAAGCAAAATTAATTGCTGAATTTTTATATTTTTGTTTTTTGAATGGAAATATCTATGAAATTGAAAAATATGACTGTAAATGTGTATGAAAATAAGTAATTACGGAACTCGTCGGCTGGCGATGTTATTTTCACTGTTTCCATCTGCTGGTCTGGGGCAATGGTCTCAATTTCATCCTCGCCCGGCTTCATCATTTTGATGGAGATTCACAAAGGTGGGATGAGCGTTCTGCAAGAGAAAACAACAATCAAAAATGGGGAAAAGGGACATGTAAAATCAATGTTGTAGGGAAAAGGCAATGTGGGGACGGAAATACACATAAATCCACAAAGTCGGGAAATTCGCATACAATTTGGGGATTGGCGCAGCGACGGGGATTGTTATTATTTATTTTGCGCATGTGATTGCGCATTCTCTGGGAAAAGGGCAATCGGATGGAGGAATTTTCCCCGATTTCCTCTTCTCTATTTAACTTTTATGGCCAATCTATGGCTGGGGTTGTCGTTAAATTATCCATTTGCGCGCAAAAATTCAGATATAGTACAATACAAAAAGGGGAATAAGGCCAATAATGTGGAGGACAAAATGGGCAATACTCCCAACATCCATATTTACAACTGTAACGTGATTGTTCACTCAACCAAGAACCTAATCAGTAAAGCTTTCTGGGAGATGTATTCCCAAAAAAAAATCACTGCATTAACGATAAGAGAACAGTGGAGTAATTCCCAAACAACCATCCGAAAAAGGGAAAAGAGGATATGCGGCGATGGCTAATTTAGAAAATGCCCTGCCTATTTCTCCTCATTTTTGGGAAATTTACAGGCAATTTTTTGGAATTTTCTAATAATAATCCTACTATAGACATTTATTATGTTACTTGAGATAAGCGAGAAGCATTTTTATGGCCAATTCTCCTTTATTCATTAAATTTACACAATTTTCCATGTAAAACAAACCGGATCTATCACCAAATCAATGGTAATAAAAAAATAGTTGCAATCGAGAGTGCTTTTATTTCATTTTCAACATAACAAAAATGATAAAAAAACAACCGATAAAAACTTTTGTGGAAGCCCGCAATTAATTAAAGAAAATTTAGGAAAATTGCATTTTAAAAACTTGTAAAAATGATCCTAAAAGGTGGAAAATGAAATGATTCCTCTCCATATAATTAGGGCAATTTTAACGAGAAAATGAAGAGATTAGCCAACTGAAACCATTGGATTTGGGAAAGGACAAAAATAATTTTGACCTTCACGGCGCGACAGGCTGAAAATTTATAAAAAAGTGATTGAAAGAGATGAGTGGAAGTGGACACTGGGTGGGAATAAATTGGGCAAGGAATGCGCAATAGAATGGAGTATGGGGGACACGCAAGTTAAATTTTGATGGGCTCAGTTGAAGGGCATATCGCGCGGTCCATTCCCAATTCCCCTCTTCCTCACCCACGGCCCTCGATATATTCTTGGGACTTGTTGATTTGGGGCAGATGATTGCCCATTTCCCTACTCAACCATTTTGAATAGAAGGTATCGTCCATCAAAAGTTAACCTTTTATTATGTGGAATTTGGACGATTTTAGTGAATTTTTCACGTAATTTATCCCCTAAAGAGAATCGAATTGGCCCATCTTAAAGGAAATATTGAAGAGAATTAGTAGAAAAACGGAGGTATATCGGTTGCCTTTTGACAAAAAAACGTCAACAATCCGCATTATTTTTTGACTTGGGGAGGATGCATTAATGAGCTTTTGAGGAAGAGATGGTCGGATTGCGCAGACCACGTCGGCAATCGAGAAAATGTGAATACTCTTATTTTTTTTATTGTTTGCTCAAGAATTTTTCTTGAACCTCTACAATTACCTACTCTTTTACCCATCATCATCATCATCATAAAAATTCATTCACAGAGACTTCGATTGGTGGCTTTTGCCATCCATTTTTCTTTTTCCTGCTTATTCTACCAAATTTTCTCGCATGTTTTTTTAACGCAAACTTATTAAGTGGACGAATATCACTTAAAATGAATTTAAAAGACAACCGAGAAAAATCGGAATGGGCAAAGTGGCCTATTTTTTTATGTCATTAAATCCTAAAATATTTTGGGAGGTGTTTTACCATCAAAACTGGGTGAATTTAAATTTAGAACAATTTCTGGAAGGCATTTTTATTGAATGAGCTCTCTCAGCCTCATTCCTATTCATTATATTATTCATCCAATTGAAAATGACCGCTCCTCCTCCGTCCTCCCTTACATTTTTCCTATTGTGTTCTTCTAGTGCAATTTTTTGCTTCCCATTATTTGCGATGGAATTCTCATTTATTTTATATCCAATTGACAATGCAGATTATAATCTTACAAATTTTACCATGGAAATTGGGTTAAAATTTAGTGAAAAAAAATTTATTGTAAAAATTAAACAAAATCTGCAATAATTATTTTATTAATCATTTCATTATTTTAGGAAGATGCCGACCAAAATGGCGATTTCGAACGTTCACGCGATCTTCAGACCCAGATCAATGACTTGGAGGAGAAGGCCAAGAAAATTGTATGTTATCTATAAAATCATTTAATAAAGCATAAATAATTTTTGTAATTAGGAAAATCAACGGAATAAAAATTTGAGCGCCGTGACCGCAATCAATCAACGCAACAGGGACCACATGAAGCAAATTTTCTTGAGCACCGAGCGAATGGCCGCCAATGAGCATAATAAAGTGAAAGATGACGATCCGTTCACGAGGAAATCGGCCCGCATGAAATTGGTTACTGGCGGACATGCCGCTGCCAACAAACCAGTGGCAACAGCAATGGGCAAAATACAAGCAGGTAATGCTATCTTTTTCCAATTATATTTTAATAAAAATATCGTAAAGGCAGTAATATTTTTGATTGAAAAATTTTGAGAATATTATTTTAATTTAATTTTAAAGATACGGCATGTGTTTCATTGAATTCCAACAAATTGGCATCGGCCACTCTTGGTGGTGGAAATGATTTGTTCTCGGCCCACGGCATCGACATCAATATCGATTTTAGTCGCGTATTGCCAGGTATTTTATATTTTATTACACAATAATTAAATATAATAGTTCTATAAGGTTTACATCAGAGGAAAACACATTAAAACAAAAACAAATTAATAATTGTAAATTCCGCCTGTTCTGATTTGCGATTGTAATTGTAATTCTGATTTGCGATTGTAATTGTAATTCTGATTTGCGATTGTAATTTTGATTTGCGGTTGTAATTGTAATTCTGATTTGCGGTTGTAATTGTAATTCTGATTTGCGGTTGTAATTGTAATTCTGATTTGCGGTTGTAATTGTAATTCTGATTTGCGGTTGTAATTGTAATTCTGATTTGCGGTTGTAATTGTAATTCTGATTTGCGATTGTAATTGTAATTCTGATTTGCGGTTGTAATTGTAATTCTGATTTGCGATTGTAATTGTAATTCTGATTTGCGATTGTAATTCTGATTTGCGATTGTAATTGTAATTCTGATTTGCGATTGTAATTCTGATTTGCGATTGTAATTGTAAAATTCTGATTTGCGATTGTAATTCTGATTTGCGATTGTAATTGTAATTCTGATTTGCGATTGTAATTCTGATTTGCGATTGTAATTGTAATTCTGATTTGCGGTTGTAATTGTAATTCTGGTTTGCGATTGTAATTGTAATTCTGATTTGCGATTGTAATTGTAATTCTGATTTGCGATTGTAATTGTAAAATTCTGATTTGCGATTGTAATTGTAAAATTCTGATTTGCGATTGTAATTGTAATTCTGATTTGCGGTTGTAATTGTAATTCTGATTTGCGATTGTAATTGTAAAATTCTGATTTGCGATTGTAATTGTAATTCTGATTTGCGGTTGTAATTGTAATTCTGATTTGCGATTGTAATTGTAATTCTGATTTGCGATTGTAATTCTGATTTGCGATTGTAATTGTAATTCTGATTTGCGATTGTAATTCTGATTTGCGATTGTAATTGTAAAATTCTGATTTGCGATTGTAATTCTGATTTGCGATTGTAATTGTAAAATTCTGATTTGCGATTGTAATTCTGATTTGCGATTGTAATTGTAATTCTGATTTGCGATTGTAATTCTGATTTGCGATTGTAATTGTAATTCTGATTTGCGATTGTAATTGTAATTCTGATTTGCGATTGTAATTTTGATTTGCGGTTGTAATTGTAATTCTGATTTGCGGTTGTAATTGTAATTCTGATTTGCGGTTGTAATTGTAATTCTGATTTGCGGTTGTAATTGTAATTCTGATTTGCGGTTGTAATTGTAATTCTGATTTGCGGTTGTAATTGTAATTCTGATTTGCGATTGTAATTGTAATTCTGATTTGCGGTTGTAATTGTAATTCTGATTTGCGATTGTAATTGTAATTCTGATTTGCGATTGTAATTCTGATTTGCGATTGTAATTGTAATTCTGATTTGCGATTGTAATTCTGATTTGCGATTGTAATT
Source organism: Pratylenchus scribneri (assembly GCA_030063045.1). NCBI lineage: Eukaryota > Metazoa > Nematoda > Chromadorea > Rhabditida > Pratylenchidae > Pratylenchus > Pratylenchus scribneri. The sequence continues at coordinate 2,312,990 of JAQSEB010000033.1, forward strand.
GTAAAATTCTGATTTGCGATTCTAATTCTGATTTGCGATTGTAATTGTAATTCTGATTTGCGATTGTAATTCTGATTTGCGATTGTAATTTTGATTTGCGGTTGTAATTGTAATTCTGATTTGCGATTGTAATTGTAAAATTCTCATTGCGATTATTATAATCAAAAACAAATTTTATAAGTTGGTTACTTTTAAATTTATTCGTCATAAATAATAACTTCAAGTTAGTAAATTCATTTTTTTTATTATTATATTTTTCGAGAATTCTAAATAAAATGTTCCCATCCAATTAAATGGGATTTTCTCTAATATTATTTTTTCAGCAACAACCACCAGCTCATTCCGCGCTCCTCCAATTGGACTTTACGGTGCTGGCAATGGCACTCAACCAAATCGAGCTGGATCAACTACATCGGCACCCAACAAAACGTCTGGAGGCAGTACCCGGACATTGACTTTGGATGAGTACAAGAAGAAATATGCTCAACGAATGGCAGCAGCCACAACCGAGCAGAAAATCTAAAGTGATTCAAATTTGTTTGGTTGATCAAGATGAAAATGATGATATTATATTGACGAAAATTGGAAGTTTTACTACTCCATCTTTAATTATGTAAATTTTACTTGTTTTTTCACAAATTTCACACCATTTTTACACTTTTCTGATGATTTTGATAAAGAAATTTATAATTTAACTTTTAACATTATTTATTATCTCTTTTCCTTTAAATGGTTCGATTTGTTGTGTGCCGCTGTAGGGAATACATAAATTATTTAACCCATCCAAAGGAAATGTCATTCTAATAAGGCCAAAGATGTTTTAAATTTGTTCGAATGACAAGTAAAAAAGTTTCAAATACAATACTCCCCCATCATCGTTAGCCATCCAACACAAATCCATTCATATTATATTTTAATTAATATTCAAATTTCTTTGCTATTCTTTTCCTTCCCAATTTGTTCCAACATTAAATGGCCTTCCAGAGAGAATGCCCACAAAGTTTGCTACCAATTTGCATTTTTGTATTATTTGCTAAGGCCTTGTGCATGCAGCGGCATTGACCATGAAAAATGGAGGATTTTATTAGTGGATGGAAATGGGGAAAAAGTGTTTGGGCCGCGTCCATCCGATTAGCTTTTTTTTGTTCGTTGTTGCCTCAAATCGGCACCATTTTCATTCATCCAGAGAGAAGGAACACTTTTGTCTGTGTGGTGTGCCAAAAAATTCACATCCATTCAATTTGCCCGCCCAATCTTCCGGCGGATTTTTCTTCCACCTTTTAACCAATTTTCCCTTAAATGGAAGGGGATAGGGGCCGCTTCCGATCCAGAAAAAGTGGCCCATTCAAATGAATTGCGCCAATGTACGGAGGCAATCGACAGCAGCAAAAAACGGTTCTCTGCTAAAAGTTGTGCCTGGGAAGGCCAAACGGGCGGCACGAACAATAAAATAGGCCCTTGCGCAATCCATTTGGCGGAACGAATAGTCCAAAAAAATTTGTTGGGAATTGAATGTGACGATGGGAAGAAGCATCCAATGGATGTCTTGCACGATGATTATGTTTGATTTGGCCCATTTATTCTCGGCTTCATCATTCATCCATCCAATTTGGGTGGCCTCACAAATATATGAAGGGGGAATAAGATATTTCAATTGCTGGGCCTTTCATTTGGTCATATCTCATCGAGGCAATAACCAGACTTGGAAGGCGATATGCCAAACTTGGAAGGCGATATGCCATCTGAAAGCCCAAAATGTCCTCTAAAAAGTGGCTATACTAGTAATTTGAAAATTTCAAACAATTTATAAAATAAGTGGATAATTTTGCCTTTTCTCCTGTAATTCGAGTTTATTAAATTCAAAGGCATGTAAATTTTTTAACAAAATGAATTTATACAATTGAAAATGGCCACATTGCAGAGGACACTTTGGGCTTCCAAATGATCTATCCCTTTTCCAGATTGGTTGCTGCCTCTTTAAGCTATGGCCAAAGAATAGACCAAATACTGAAATGACCCCCACCGAGCAAAATGTTCATCCGCCGTCATTTTGAAGGGAGAATGCCCGCAAGAAAAATTGTGGAATTATTAAAAATGCCATCAACAATATTATGGCCCATTGCTTCATTCATTTATTAATAACAATTTTGTGCCCACTTCATCGGCGGAATATATTCCCCTCTTCGAAGATTTCCATCCAGAATCCAAATTAAAATGAGATTTTTGGAGTGTCCAAATGAATGAATGAAGAATGCCTTAGGGCAGAAGAGAGGGGCACGAAACGAATTCCACCACCGGACATTGCCTGCCCCCCGCCCAAATCCATTTTAAATCAAATAATGCTGAAGGGGGTGGTGCATTATGGAGACAAAATGTTTTGTTGCCTAGGGGAAAAGTTGTTGAACACAACACAATTTGCCTTGTTTTCACTCACCCAAATCCATTCATCAACCAATTAGTCTCCAGACCCCCCATCCATTACCGGAAAAGGAAATTTGGATAGAAGGGGGGGAATGGGGAAATATCCCAGGTGAACTGTTGCCTCTAGGATGAATGGAATGAATGGATTGGGGGGACATGGACAAAAACCGCCTTGAGGGCTTTGAGTGGAAGTTTGAAGGGGAATAGGTTTGTTGGTGGTGGTTTGTGTTGAGGACAAGGACATAAGGGGCAAGCCAATTTGGGTGGAATCCATCCAACAACCACCCTCAATTCAATGGTCCATTCTTTCCTTGGTGCCTACTTTCCCAACGGCGCGAAATCCAATCCCCCCGGCGCTTTTTGAGGGCCCACAGAGAAGAGTGCCGGTGGGGGCAACATTTCTCCCTCCAATATTGCTCCTTCCTTTGTGTGTGAGGAGTGCCATTCAGGCAGCATTTGGCCCGGCGGGGATCCATTACATTAAACCGCGCAAAAATGGATGGCAAAAACCGCATCAGCCAACTCCCATCACGTTTTAAGCAAAGGCAAGTCAGCTGGCATGCGTGGCGTCAATTAGGCACAATGCGTTTTCATTCTCCTAGGATTCAAAAAACAGTTTAAACCAGTTTCACTTCCCTAGGGGGTTCAAAAAGTGTTTCAATCTGTTTCATTCTCCCTGAGGTTAAAGCCTGTTTCATTCACTTGGGGTTCAAAACCTTTTAAACCAGTTTCATTCTCCTAGGGTTCAAAAGACAGTTTAAGCCGGTTTAATTGAAACCATTCTCCGCAGGATTCCCTCCATCAATTGGCCCTTCCTTTCCCCTGGTATGTCCCATATAAAAATCGATCGCGCATATCCAAATCGCGGCCAACTATGTATAAAAAGCATCCCCTTTCCTTCCTCCACTTCTCTTTTCGGGTCCGGCTTGAGCGGATTCTGCTGCTGTTGTTGTTGCTCACCGGTATTCCCCTCCCCTCCAGCCCTTTGCTGGTGTGTGTTTGCTCAGCTTTCGAGAAAAAATTTTGGGCGGTGGTCGTAGTGAGGCGGTCACGGAAAGAGGAATTGAGCGAATGGGAATGGAATTGGGGATGGAGGGATGAGGAAAAGGTGGGCACCGGGGGATTTGGGAGTTGGTCGGTCTTCGGCCTCCCCCAAAGGGATGGTTGGTTGGTTGGTGCGGTGCGCCCTTTCCAGCCACATCCCACCTAACAAAGCTCCTTCTTCCTTCAATGCTTCTTCCTCTTTTGCCCCTCCTTTTGCCTACCCGCCGGCGGCAGCCTCCTCCTCTTCGTTTTGGTACTGTCATCCACCCACCTCGCTCAATCCCTTCCTCATCTTTTCCCATTTTTGCCAATCCAATCCCCCCAATTCCCCTCCCCTCAATTTTGGCTAAATCCCCTCGTCAATTCCCCCTCCTTTTTCCTTCATTCAATCCGTCCAATCCCCAAAGGGGGAATAGTGGCAGCTGCTGCCGGTGGCGGGTGGCGTTAATATTTGGGTGGCGGGATATTGTGGTTGGCAAAATTTACCGAAAAATCCAACAGAATTTGGCCTCAACATTTCCCAAATTACTCCTCTTTTTGAAGGGTGCCATCAATCGAAATTAGCTTAAACTTTACTATGGAGAAACCGAAAATTCCAAGAAATCAAATGAAAGAAGTTTAGAATCAAAAGAATATTTAGGTAAGCAAAAGGAGAGGCAATTGCCTGAGGCAGCATTCATATTTGGGGTTATGGTAGTTGAAAAATTCATCGAGAAAATGCAAATGAATTTGGCCTTTCCAAGCCAGTCCATTTTCCTTAATCAGTAATCCTTTTTTAGAGTGCCATCATTCGGAATTATATTAAACTTTGCTTTAGGGCGATCAATTAAAAGAAGCTTGGAATCTAATAAAGGTTTTTAGGCTAGCAAAAACTGATAAACTTGGATGTTTAAAACCAAACTTTTCCCTTGAAAAACCTCTTCAAACAATTTGAGTCCCGTTAATCCCCCAACTATAAGTCAATCCAAACCATTCCCAAGAATCCCCTTCCATAAATGCTGCCAAATTCTCGGAGTGCCTAAATCGCAAAACCAACAAAAAACTTTTGCCAATGAATTGGAATTGTGCCATTTAAGGAAGGCGAAATAGGAAGAGGGGATAATCCAACCCCAGAGCTTACTTAGTTAGTCAATTTTGAAGAAAATTGTTTCATTTTTTGAGGAGGATTTAGGTGGAGAACGGTAGGGAAAAGAACAATTTGTTTCTTAAACGTGAGATTTGGACATTAAAAACCGCACATTTAGGGCCGAGAATTGCTTTTTAAATGATCAATTCCCATTCACAGATTAAAATTTCGGGCACATGAATTTTCTTCAACGCCAAATTCATTAAACGGCACATTGAAATCTTCAAATTGGCATCCATTTTTGGCCATCAAAAAGAAGAAAATGTTGATGTCATGGGCGGCGGCAACGGCCGCTGCCGAAGAAGCCACCAAACAACAAATGCAGCAAACAATGCTGGTGAATTTTAATTAAATTAAATTAATTAATGGATGGGAGATAAATTGAATGCCATGGAATGTGCCAAATTTTAATAGAAATGGAAAATAATAATTGGGCTAGTCAGCAGCATAGCCAAAAATGCCTTGAGGAAATTTAATGTGCGCGAAGGCCCCAAAATTGGATCAAAATTCACAATTTTGAAGGAGAATAAATGGAGAAAGGGGGAATTCTGGGCATGGATGCCGTGGACTGTTGGGGCCCACTGGCCCTTTTAAATGCCCAAAATTTTGTTGTATTTGCCCTGTGGGGAGGCGGATGGATCCGCCCGTTTGGCCACCGCCACCACCGTCATTTTTGTTTGATGTGATATTTGGAATGGATTCTTCCCCTCCCTTCTTCTGTTATTTGCCCGAACAAACATGAAAATTGGAAAGAAAAGAGTGGATCGATTTGGGTGGTTGATGAGGGTTGGGTAGAGGATGGTGGACAAACAAATTTGAGGACAAAAAACAATAAAAAATGGTTTCCTAATTAATAAATTTCCCACCATTTTCTGGCTCCAAATTGTCTTGAATCCTGGCAAATTACTCTATTTAATCCTAAAGGGCTAAAGTTGTTTAGGGCGAGAGCTGGGCCTTTTCCGGAGGCCTAAACCCCTCCAATGGCCCAATGAATCGGATATGGAATTAGAGGCGAATCAACTTTAAATTATCATTTAACACAATTGAGCGAAAATATATTAATAATAATGTGACATCAAAAAGACAATTGATGAAGAAAAATGGCTGTTTTATAAATGCGGATTGGGGCAATATTTGATTGATAGAGTAGCGTGGGGTGATTAGGCAAAATGTCGGGGGTACAGTAGGATAGATAGGAAAGGCCCTTTTAGGCATTATTGCCATTGACATCCAAATATACTACCTATACTCATTTTTCTACATCAAATCATCCTATATCCAATATCCAATCTTCCCTTTTCCCAATCCAAATTGTCCGTAGCACCTCAGCCTTTGGGTCATTTCCCCTTCCAAAAATGATGCCCTCCAATCCAAACTGATAAAATAATGAATTGAATGGGCCATTAATGTGATAAGCCCCCCCCCCTTTCTGGACATGTCGCCTTTCGCCTAGAAGGTCATCGTTTCTGCCGCACATTTCTCCCCTCCAATCCAAATCACCTCCCAAATGAGGAATTCCCCTCCAAAAGTGAATCAATTCCCCCTCTTTACTGATAACACCAAAATTTAATGGACACATTTTCGACATCACTTTTTGCTGTGCTGCAGGGGGCAAGCCCACCTGCTGCTGTTGGCCCAAAAAAAGACAAAGTAGGGCTCCTAAAAAGGCAAAATAGGAGGTGAATTTGTTTGGCCTATGTATATTATGAGCTGCGCATTCCCTGTCCCCCAATTCCCCTCATACATCCATTCATCCCCTTTCCATTTCCTGTCCCCTTCCCCATCCCCCCCCCCCCCCCCCCTTTCCATCCATCTATCCATTTGGCCCACCATTCAAAGCCGGTCCTCCCCAACCAGGCCCCAGCCCATTTTCCCCAGTCTACGGTGTTTGCCTTCCCCCTCCCCTCGAGAACTTTCCCCCCAATGTGGCCCTTTTCCCATTACCCCCTTCCCCCATTCCTTCCTTTTGGCCGTCGAGCTACTCTCGACTCACCCCTTCCCCTCTCCTCATTCAATGGGCCGCGAATGGATGAAAAAGGAGGAAGGAAGAAGGGGATGACGATGACGAGTCATTTCCTCTTCCATCCGGTCCCCATTCCTCCCTTCTTCTTGCCTGTATGCCGGCTGATGAAGAGCTTTGGCCCTGTGCTCTCGGTGGACGAGTGGATGGACTCCTCTGGGGCCAAGAGTGGTTTTGGGTAGGACGAGAAAATGATGATGGGAGGGCAGCCCTCCACCTAAAGGCCTCCGTCGCCGCCGCCAGTCTACGCCGCCCCTCGCCATTCCCCTTAGGGTTACCGTAAGCCCCCAGTCATCATCTATTCCCCTCCCCTTTCCCTCCAATCCAGCCAACCATTTCCCCCATTCCCTTCCAACCCCATTCATTCATTCACATTTTCCCCGCCTTCGGAGCCAGCCAATCCCTCTGCCCCCAATTTGTGGCTGCGACGTGCGACCTTAAAAATTTCCTCCTCAAAAATGCCAAAAAATTATTCGTGAATTGAATCGATTCCCCGCAAAATATTCTTTTGTTTTGTGGCCAACGGCGCCACCTTCCGGCCATCGATGGGCAAACAGGCGGCGGTGGCGGCTCTCCTCCTCGATTGATTGGGACTTTAAAAGGGGCACGAGGAGGTGGAGGAGGACAACAAATATTTGTTTTTTCATTCATTCACATTCGCTGTTTGTTGTCTAAATGCAAACTAAATTTTGGGGAAGGGGCAAGAGGGGACGATGAACCAACACCATGGACATATCGATAAGACAAAGGCAAGCACAAACAAGCAAAGAATGTGTGGAAATGCCCTCGAATATTATCGCAAAAATTGCCAAAAACGGATGAGAAAAAGTGAAAGGGGAATTGAAAAATATTTATTATTATTATTTATTTTATGACAAATTATTTATAAAAATGACAAAATATCCCAAATTTTTTTGAGAGTGTGTTGTATGCAGACAGCGAGAGTGTTGAAATCTTGAAGCAAACTTGCCTATAGCTTACTTAGCTTAGCTTAGCTTGTTGAAGAATAAGCAAAAGCACTAAAAATTAATTAATTTAATCAAAAAGCCTAAATTTTTAACCTTCAATTTCCTGAAATTATCAAGCAAAAATATGTTGCGAACAAATTATTTTTATTCTTCGCCACAATTACACCTTAACTTCCTTCCAAAAATACAATAGCTTATTTATTCAGTTCGTCAGTAGGAAAAGCTTCCACATATCATGCACAAAACAGCGTACAACAAATTATTCCTCCATTTTCATTTCCTAATTATTCAAAAAACACTAAAGCTTTCGCAACAACAAAATCGCCGACAAACTTCCAAATAAGAAATGCATTTCTCGCAAAAATCTGTCCTCCCATTCCTCTTGATTGTGCAATGTCCAAATGCAGATCTTGGCTATAAATCCCCATCCCCCAAGACTCACCTATTCCTGTCCTTCTCCTTTTCCATATTTCCCTTTTTGGGGGAGGAAAAGCCGCCAATTTGGCCCACTTCTCAGTCCGCAAATCCCTGGCGCATGCATAAAACGCCGCACCCCAGCGAAAAATATTCCCATTTCCCTCCACGAATGTGAATTTATTAGTCATCCGTCCATTCACCAAGGCCCCATATAAAGCACCGTAATCCTCCATCACAATAAATCCGCACCTTTAAAGGCAAAAATGGCCGCGGTTGATCGCGCACCCCAAGGCGTAAATTGGGCGCCGACCAGCCAAAACCGACCAAAAATGGGGGTCCGGTCCACCTTCCACCACCCGAATCAAGTCCACAAAGACGACCATCATATCGTCCCACCTTGGAATGAAAATGGAACACGAACCCTCAGAGGCAGAGCGCGCGGCAGGGGCCACCAGCCTTTTCATCTTCGCCACCAACCACCATTCATTCCCCCTCCAATTCCTCGTCCTTTATTAGGGTCGGTGGTGCTTTTCGACGAGGGGGCCTGGTGACAGGTCGTAAATGGTGGTCGACAATGATGGTGGAAATGGGGAAAATAAGGAATGGGATTCGCCTTCGGTTGGTTACGGACACAGCCAAAAACATAAATGTATTGTATTTTATTGAGGGAAGACGGTGAGCACCATCAATTCTTCGGGGCAATTTATATTAGAAATAAGCCTTTTTGCCTCATTTCACGCCCCTAAGTTGCCTTCTAGCCAATCCGCTTTCGCACAATCCTTGACACTTTATTGGAGCATTTTTCGCAAAATTGGTCAAAAGAGTCAAAAATATAGGTGATAAATTCCAGCTGCTATAACATTTTTAATGCAAGAAATTGATCCAAAATTTCCTTATTTCCTTCCGGTCCACCTATCCACATTTGATAAGAAATTCCGCCGAATGATTCGTCATTCATTTCGCCCATATTCATTTTCACTCAATTTTTCCTCATTTTCTTGTTTAATTTTGCCAAATTAATTTCCATCAAACCAATTTTCAGCTACCCCAAAATTCCGGCTCACCATTGACTGGGTCGGCCGCCTTAATGTCGGCCCACTATTTGACCGATCCATGGAGCGGGATTGTCCAACAACAAACTTCAAATGGCCTTGGTCAATCCGCTTCACTTGCCTCCTCGCTTGTGCCAACACTGGCCGCCTATCCGGGCGTGTATGGCCAATATGCCCAGCTGGGCGCATATCAACCTTCATCAGTGGCCTATTCCCAACAACAACAACAATATGGCCAATCCCCGACAGCGGCGGCAACAATTTCGGTTGTGGCCGGCCTTGGCCAATCCTATCCTTCCGCATTCCAATCGGCCGTAATCCCCACTGGTGCCTCATCATCATCGCCGACAATCCAACAACAACGGGGCGAACGAGAGGAGGCGGTAAATTCACATCAGCAAAGACGAAATGATGGCGGCAATCAACAGGTTGGGAATAAGTTGATTATTTGGGACTTAAATTACAGAAAAAAATCAAACATATAAATCTTTGTTGTACATGTACTATTGCAGTTTACGGGGCAGGAAGGGAAATAGGATGATGAAGAAGAAGATATGATGAAGAAGATCATCCTCAACTATCAACTTCATCTCTTCTTCATCATCATCATCCTTTTTCCCTTCCGGCCCGTAAACTGATTGTACAAAAAAGGGTTGGTCATAGTCGGTTTTAAACCGGATCTTCGGTTTTAAAAATGCCAGCAGATTTCGATTCTCTTATTTTCGGTTATTTCGAACAAAAAAAATTAACAATTTCAACGAATTTCTGAAACCAACCATAGCCTAAAACCTTAAAAATTGTTTAATTTTCCAGCAATCTTCGCTTCTCAACGGCAACCCAAATGATGCCAATGGCAATGGCGGCAACAACAACAATTGCCAATCCACAGTGATGATGAATGGCAGCGGCGGAAGAGGAGGAGGAGGGGGAAGAGGTCGTCAAAGTCCGATGGGAGGCACAATAAATTTGACGGAAACGGAGATGCAAAAAATCAAAAAGCTGGGCAACTTTGGGCCGAACAAGCCACCGTACTCATACATTTCACTAATCTCCATGGCCATCCAGCAGAGTGAACGGAAAATGTGCACGCTTAGCGAGGTTTGTGGCCGCAAATTTGGGTTAAAATTTAATTTTGAGTTGAAAAATTACAAAATTGGATTGGGCTTATTAATCAATTTTTAATTGACATGAGGGTGGAACAAAATTTGCAATTTTAACTTAATTAGGAGAAACTTTTAAGAAAATCCATTTCATTTTTTTGACCTTAAAATTTATGTTTTTCAGATTTACAACTTCATCATGGAATACTTTGACTACTACAAAAATCACCAACAGGTTCCTTACATTAAAATTGGAAATTTTCTTTATTCTCTTACTAAAAAAATTAATTAAATTCATTAATTATTCTTCAAATTTTCAGCGTAATTCCTGGCAAAATTCCATCCGTCATTCCCTTTCCTTCAACGATTGTTTCGTCAAAGTGCCCCGGACACCGGATCGCCCCGGCAAAGGTTCCTTCTGGACTTTGCATCAACTTTGTGGCGATATGTTCGAAAATGGATGCTTTTTACGGCGACAAAAACGCTTCAAACTTCTCAACAAGGTAAAAATGAAATTAAAAATCATTTTTAATTAATTCTAAAATTTATTCCTCCTCGAAATTAAGGAGAAGCCAGAAAGGCAACGAAAAGGAGCAGCACAAAGAACGACAGGCGGCGGAAACATCAAATCCATGAGCCAACATGAGAAAAGGGCTCAACAACGGCAACAACAAATGGCGGCCATGGCCGCTGCGGCCGCATCCGCATTGGAATTACAGCAAATTCAGCAGCCAAAACAGGTCCGTAATTTATATGGTTTTTAAGAGGAAAAAGTTTTTAGTTTTAATTGAAAAATGGAAATTTTTAGTATTTTTACTTTAAATTTATTTAATTTATTCAGAACAGAAAAAATTATACCCAAAAATAGTGCATAATTTTTTGAATAATTTTAATAAAAAAATTTCCTTAAGGAACCATCAATTGATATGAAATTGGAACAATCCGGTTCGGAGGATGGCTGCTCAATGATTCGAGTGGACGTGCTCGGCGATGACCCGGCGGGAACGGCGGCCAGTCCATGCGATGCAAAACAACCACAACAACAATCGGCAGTGGATGATCAACAAAACCAAATGTTGAACACCAAACAAATTGGCCAATTGCTGGTGGCGGCCAGGCCTTCAACAGCAGGTGGCACCGAACAAATGGAAGAGCAGCATCAATTGGAGCAGAGGAATGGCCAATCCCAACAATCGCAAAATGATCATTCTCAACATCAACAACATGTTCAAGCAGTTCAGCCGGGCGGCGATCACTCTTTGCACGATCTCAGCCAACAAATCCAATGCCAACAACAACAATTGGGCGGAATGGGCTATTCCCAACTGGAACTGGCCCAGCTGGCGCAGGCACATTCCGCCGGATTACTCTCCACTTGCGGCGGTGGAACGGCTTTGAGCCCGACTGGGGGAATGGGCGGTGTCATCTCCGCTGTTGGACAGGTTTATTTACTTTTTAAAAATTAAATGAATTCACCGAATAATGTCTTTAAATGTATCCTTAAAATTTACTAAAAATTCTAATTTTCTTAAAAAACATTCATTTTTTAATTAAAATGATAATATTTTTAGAAAGAATATCTAAATATAATTCAGCTGAATTCTAAGGTCACTCATAGCCTAATCGGTTAGGCTACCGGCTTCTAAAAAATAGGGCTCGGGTTCAATACTTTTTGGCGTCAGATATTTTTTAATCTTCGGAAATTTAATTATTAATTTAATTTACTAAGTAAAATTTTATTAAAAATATTTTATAATATTTTTTAACATCCAAATACATATTTATAACATTAAATAATATTCATTTTTTCCAGATGCCACTTTCCGCGGCCGCCTATTGCCAACCATTTGCCAGCACCGCCGCCCAACCATTCACACATTTCTACGGGGCATCATCGGGAGCCAATGGCGGCGGTGGCAACGACCATCAACATTTGCTTGGAGGGGGCGGGGTGGGCAGTCCTGGGAGCCAATTGGCCGCAGCAGCCGCCGCCCAACAACAGCCAACCACCCAACATTTTCTCAACATTAATTTGAATATTAATCAGGTTCGAATTGGAAATTATATGGAAATTTTAATTAGATTTGTTTTTTCTAAACAAAATTGGGTGGAAAAATCCAGGAATTTTTTAAATATAATTTAATTATCAAAATGATTAAAATTATTATTATTATTTATTATTAAAATAAATTAATTTTATTAAATAATATTGCAGTCATTGATCGATTATTACACGGCATTCCCACCGCATCCTATGCATCCACAACATTCCCATCAACAACAACAAATGTTGGCCCAGCAGCCAACGGCACAGGATTATGCCTCAATGATGTACACAACCAATGGTGGAATGCAAATGGGCGGCCCATCCTCAATTGGCCAAACAAACACATTATATAGCAGGTTTTTACATCCATTTTAATATTTATGATAATGATTTCTAGCTAAAATTTTTGAAATTTTTCTACCCAAAAACGAAGGCAGAAAAATTTATTATTTAAGCCATAATTCAAAATTCATAACAAACCGGTTTAATCCAATATTGTTTTAATTTCACCGATAGCATAATATATCCAATTTTTGGAATTTGGATGGAAGAAATTTAATATTTACCGAAAAAGGGAAAAAGATTAATTTAATAGGTCAAATTAAACATATTTTCAATCTAAAATAACAAAATATTTTTGTAGCAAATAAATTTTTATTTGCAGCACAATGAATCCAAATTCGGCGGCCAATCTATGAATGGCATCGTGCATAAATTCATCATTCATCCAAATCAAATCGAATTCAGCACCCAAGAATCAAAATTGGACGACGGCTTTTGCGCCTCGTGGACATATCATAAATGGCCTCCACCTCCATCCTTCCCTCCTCCTCCTCCTCCATTTTTATACTTTATTTTAATTGGGCTGAATTCTAAAGTTGGAAATTTATTAAAGAAAAAAATGGATAAAAAAATAATTTTGGAAGAATTCAGCCCAATTCAAACCAAAATTCCTCACCAAAAAAGCATATCCAATCCATCAATCCAAATCCAGTCATAATCAATCAATCAACCAAATCAAATTTGCTTCTTAAACCTTTTTTCCATTATTGAATAATGTTAATTCTAATTAAATATCAAAAAATGGCCCCCCTCGATTCCCTTCATTCATTTTTGTATTTCAATTTCAACTTTTCTCATTTCATTTCCTTCCTTTCCATCCTTCAGATTTTTGCAAAATATCCCAAAACCGACTGTATCCCCCACACCATTCGCCCTTTATTATTATTATTTCCTTCCAATTTTCGCTGTTTTCCTTCCTTTCCTTCCATTTTACCTTTTGCAATTTGTTCCTTTTTTTGCTTTTGCATTTATTTCCATTTTCCCCTTTTGGATTGTGTCAAATAATTTGCCTCTTTTTCACAGATTGGCCCCAGAAATTGAATGAAAATATTCATTGAATAAAAAAATAATAATTTTTTAAAAAACATTTATTTAGCAACAAATGAAAATGGGGAAGAAACAAAGAAAATGGCCGCGCAAAAATGAAGTGGCCCAAATGGATGAATGGGCTGTAGGGGAGCTGGGTTAAGGGCTCCCAAAAGTGCCATTATTCTCCTTTCCTTTGTGCACCGAAGTTGTATTGCCGTGTTGATTTTTAACTTGAACCATCATTGAAAGAAAGTTGGCACTCTCCAGCGGCGGAAAAAATTCATAAAGACAAAGTCTAGCAAAATCCTAATGGATGAATGGGGAAAGTTGAGGGGCCAAAGTTTTGGACTCAAATTTGTTCATTTTGTCCTGGAAATTATGTAGAAATTATTTGTCGCTACTAGGGATCGAACTTTCGACCTTTTGAAAAAAGGAAAGGATTTTACCATTGAGCTAAAGATGGTAAGGAGTCGCCGCTTTAAATTTTTAATTGATAAATTTTAATTTCCCCGTCTGCCCTTTATAATGATTTGATTAATTTAATTTATGATGGACATCAGTCAAGTGTAGCTCAGTTGGTTAAGTCGTTCCTTTTTTTTCATGGTCGACGACGGTTCGATACTCGGCTGAGGCAAATGATTTTTTTAAATTTAATTAACTATTAAATATTCTTTTTACAAATTATTCATCAAAAAAATTCATATAATTTTATCAAATAATTCTCGGGAACGACTTATCAATTAATAGTTAATACAAAGCAAAATTTCAAAAATCAATTTTTCAAAAACCGCCCGTTAGATCGGTCTCAAAATTTTTGAATAAATATTATTTATTATAAGTTAAAATATCTGAAAAATTCATACCGGAATTTCCGACACTTTTTTAGCTATGAATTTTTGAAAATTTTCGAAAATACAAGTAAAAGGGAAAATTTCAAAAATTAATTTTTCAAAATCGGCCTGAGTTTTCATTCTGAAACTTTGTGATAAAATCTTAATAAATATAAGCTAAAAAATATAAAAATTTCAAGGCAGGATGTTCAGCCGATTTTTAGCTATGAATTTTTGAAAATTTTCGAAAATACATATAAAAGGCGAAAATTTCAAAATTTAATTTTTCAAAATCGGCCTGAGTTTTCATTCTGAAACTTTGTGATAAAATCTTAATAAATATAAGCTAAAAAATATAAAAATTTCAAGGCAGGATGTTCAGCCGATTTTTAGCTATGAATTTTTGAAAATTTTCGAAAATACATATAAAAGGCGAAAATTTCAAAATTTAATTTTTCAAAATCGGCCTGAGTTTTCATTCTGAAACTTTGTGATAAAATCTTAATAAATATAAGCTAAAAAATATAAAAAATTCAAGTTGAAATGTTCAGCCGATTTTTAGCTATGAATTTTTGAAAATTTTCGAAAATACATATAAAAGGCGAAAATTTCAAAATTTAATTTTTCAAAATCGGCCTGAGTTTTCATTCTGAAACTTTGTGATAAAATCTTAATAAATATAAGCTAAAAAATATAAAAATTTCAAGGCAGGATGTTCAGCCGATTTTTAGCTATGAATTTTTGAAAATCTTCGAAATACATATAAAAGGCGAAAATTTCAAAATTTAATTTTTCAAAATCGGCCTGAGTTTTCATTCTGAAACTTTGTGATATAATCTTAATAAATATAAGCTAAAAAATATAAAAAATTCAAGTTGAAATGTTCAGCCGATTTTTAGCTATGAATTTTTGAAAATTTCAAAAAATACCAATAAAAGGGAAAATTTCAAAAATTAATTTTTCAAAATCGGCCCGAGTTTTCATTCTGAAAATTTTTGATAAAATATTACTAATAATAAACTAAAAAATATCAAAAATTCAAGTTGAAATGTTCAGCCGATTTTTAGCTTTGAATTTTTGAAAATTTTCGAAAAATACCAATAAAAGGGAAAATTTCAAAAATTAATTTTTCAAAATCGGCCCGAGTTTTCATTCTGAAAATTTTTGATAAAATATTACTAATAATAAACTAAAAAATATCAAAAATTCAAGTTGAAATGTTCAGCCGATTTTTAGCTATGAATTTTAAAGTTTTTTTTCAAAAAATATAAAGCAAAATTTCAAAAATTAGTTAATTTTTCACCCTTTATAATTCTTTAGGAAATGTTACTAATTGTAAATTGAAAAATTTAATATTTTTAATGTTAATTAAATTTAAAAAAATCATTTGCCTCAGCCGAGTATCGAACCGTCGTCGACCATGAAAAAAAGGAACGACTTAACCAACTGAGCTACACTTGACTGATGTCCAGCATAAATTAAATTAATCAAATCATTATAAAGGGCAGACGGGGAAATTAAAATTTATCAATTAAAAATTTAAGGCGGCGACTCCTTACCATCTTTAGCTCAATGGTAAAATCCTTTCCTTTTTTCAAAAGGTCGAAAGTTCGATCCCTAGTAGCGACAAATCATTTCTACATAATTTCCAGGACAAAATTAACTCATATTCCTCCTACTCTTTAATTTCCAATTAATAATTCCAAATTAAATTAGCTTGTACACTTTAAAATAAAAATAAATTTATGCTCGGCTATAAAGTGAATAAAATGACTGGCTAATAAAAGGCAAATAATTTGGGAATTGAAAATATAAAATAATGTGATGAGGGAATGGGAAAAAGGTCTGAGGAATATTCAAATTAAAATGGAATAAAAGTAGATTGTTAAAATTAAATTAAGTTGACTGGCCATCAAAGGAAATTAATTATCACAATTAAAAATGATAAAATGCTCCAATTTAAAAATTTCATCGTCCATTCTGGTTTCCTTCACTGGCCGCTGCTTCTCGTTCCCGCTTCATTGCCTCCAATTGCTGTTGTTGCAGCTTTTTTCGTAGCACAGTAACCAGTCGTTTTTGTCTGGAAAATTTTTTGTGGATTAATAATTTTGTAGAAAAAACAACTCTTATATTAAAATTAAGCAACTTTTAATCCATTTCTGAGGGATTTTTACAAAGAGATAGATTAGGGATTCCCTCCATTTTTCCCCTTTTTAAAATGCAATGCCCTTTTTAAATCTATCTTTTTGGCAAACATCCGGCGGCATTTTTCCCTTCAATTTTTCACATGTCCCCTTTTTGTGGTCTAAAAAGGCACTTAAGTAGCCAAAAAAGTCTTGGATCTTTACATACGGTAGGCAAAAAAGGGATTAATCTATTGGGAATTTGACCAAAAAAAATTTTTTTTTAATATTAAAACAAACTTGTCCAATTCAGCTTCCAATTTTGCCATCTTCTCCTCAATCATTTGCCCACCATTTCCATTGTTCTTCGCCCCTTCCATGCTGCCAATTGTCGGTGGTGATCCATTGCCCATCGTCGATTTTCGGGGTTTTGCGGTTGGTGTCGATGGTGGTTCTGGGCTTTGGCCAGCCAGCGGTGTTTTTGCCTCCGTCAATTCCCTTTTTGCTTCGGCCAATTCCGCCTTGATTGCCTCCAATTCTGCCTCCCATTTTCGTCGTTCCCTGTCCGCCCGTTGTTGTTCTGCCAACAATTCGGCACTCAATCCAGTGTTTTCCGTTTCCATTTTGGCCAACTGAAAAATTAAATTTGTTTTTGGTGTTAAAAATTAATTTTAAAGAAAATTTTAAGTAATCTCGGAACTCATTTTTTTTTGAATTTATTTGATTAAAATTATTTTTTAAAAAGCCAAAATAATTCGCAATGAACAAACCTTTGCCCTCAAATCGACAACATCCCCCTCCGTTGTATTTTTGCTTGCTTCCGCCTCTTCACCAAATTTTTTCTCCATTTCCCTCTTGGCCTCCTCCAATTCGGCCATGAGCCTTGCTTTTTGATCGGCCAATTCTCGTTCGTTTTGTGCGGCCATTTCCTTCCTCAATTTTGCCATTTCCCGTTGCCTTTTTTCCCTGAATTCGGCCTCCATTTCATTTTGCATTTGGCCAATTGTTTTGTCCATTTCCGCCTTCATTTTTGCCATTTCTTCTTCATGTTCCCTTTTTGCATTGTCCAAAGCCGTTTCCCGTCTCCTCTCTTCGGACAGCAATTCGGTGGACAGTCGAATGGCCTCACTTTCCAAATGGGTCAACTGCAAAAAAAAAAAAAAAAAAATAAAATTAAAAAATATGAGAATAAATTTATAATTAATTTTAAAAATTTATAATTAATTTTAAAATAAATGCTGATTTTTCTAATTTTTTTTTTCGAAAAATTTGATTACTCAAAAAAACCACCAACCAACCTTTTGCTTGATTTCTTCCATTTCCTGTTTGGATTGTTTGTCCGCTTCCGCTGTTACCTCCTCCCTGATCCGGTCCAATTCAATTCGATTTGTTTCCTCCGCCAATTCCCATCTTTTTTGTTCCGCTGCCAATTCCGCCTTCAAACGTCCATTTTCTGCCTCCAATTCGGACAATTTTTGGTCCTTTTTCGTTTGATCAGCGCCTTCCACCAATGTTCCACGATTTTTTGTGTCATTTATCTATGTGAAAAATTCAGAAATTTATTTTATAAAAATTTTAGAATTCTTATCCCGAATTTTTAATATGTTTTTTAGCCATGATTTTATTTTTAATTTAGGTTTTTGTATTTATTAAATTTAATAAACTGAAATTTTGCCATAGAAAGAAATATTTCCGAAAGAATTTATTGCAAACCTGCTGTTCAATTGCAGCCAATTCCATTTCGTATTTTTGGCGTTCATTTCTCATTTGCCTCTTCCAATTCCTTGGTCAATTCGGCGTTCAACATTTCCAATTGGCCAATGCGCGACTCCATTTCGGCAATTTTTTGGGCGAGATTCTCAGCCCTGGAAAATATTTTTATTAAAAATAATTTAAACTATAAGATTTTTCCCCTAAAAAACTAATTCATAATTGAAAAAAGTCGCCCGCGAGGGGCTGTAACTCAGTGGTAGAGTGCTCGCTTTGCATGCGAGAAGTCGAGGGTTCAATTCCCCCCAGCTCCAGTAATTTTTTTTAATTTTTCAAAATATTAATTTAATTCGAATTTTGCCAAATTTTGTATTTTTTATTTGCAATTTCACTAACCTTTCCCTTTCCGCAATGATCGCCTTGTTCGCTTGTTGCAATTCGCTGGTCCTTTGCCTTTAATTAAATAAATTATTTTCCAATTTTTGTCCAAAAATGGATCCAACCTCAATTGTTCAGCATTTTCGGCCGCATCCATTTCCGTCTGGCTCGCCCGTTGTTCTGCCATTTCCAATTGTGCAGCCAACTGGGCCAATTCCGCCTGGAATTGTTCCAATTGCTGAGCCGAAATACTTCAAAATTAATTATGGATTTTGGATTGAATAAAAATTTCATCGATTACCTTTGTCCGTCTTCGCCTCCATTTTTGTGTTGTTGCTGTGCCAATTGCTCGCGAGCATTTTGCAAATCATTGTTCGCTTCATTCAATGCACGGCCAAGTTCATCGCCAGTTTCAGTCAATTCTATAAAAAAGGAATTGAAAGGAATTTTTTTTGTGAAATTCCCCCCCCCCTCCCCCTTTACCAGGGGTTCATTTTCAATAGTATTTTAACAAAATTGGAAAATTTTCGATTTAAAGAGACCCAATTTTTTCTATATCTTAGTCATGTGTTCTATAAAAATGTTAAATCTCTTTTTGTCAAAAATTTATTTTTTTGGGAATTTTTAAATAAAAGGCTGACCTCTCAACAATTCGTCCCTTTCCCTCAATTCCTCGCCCATTCTCTGCCTCTCCAATTCCATCATCCGCTCCCTCCGTTGGGCATCCTCCCTCTGTTTGGCCAATTCCTCCATTGTCCGTTGCAATTCGCCGTGTTTTCGGGCAAAATCCGCCTTCAATTCATCCAATTCTTTGCCCAATGCCAACATTTCTGCGCCATCCGTTGCTGTTGGCGTTTTCAGTTGGGCCATTTCACCGATCAGCGAATTGATCTGAATTTTATTTAGAGTGGCCGAAGCCGGTATTTAGAGTGGCCGAAGCCGGTATTTAGAGTGGCCGAAGCCGGTATTTAGAGTGGCCGAAGCCGGTATTTAGAGTGGCCGAAGCCGGTATTTAGAGTGGCCGAAGCCGGTATTTAGAGTGGCCGAAGCCGGTATTTAGAGTGGCCGAAGCCGGTATTTAGAGTGGCCGAAGCCGGTATTTAGAGTGGCCGAAGCCGGTATTTAGAGTGGCCGAAGCCGGTATTTAGAGTGGCCGAAGCCGGTATTTAAGAGTGGCCGAAGCCGGTATTTAGAGTGGCCGAAGCCGGTATTTAGAGTGGCCGAAGCCGGTATTTAGAGTGGCCGAAGCCGGTATTTAGAGTGGCCGAAGCCGGTATTTAGAGTGGCCGAAGCCGGTATTTAGAGTGGCCGAAGCCGGTATTTAGAGTGGCCGAAGCCGGTATTTAGAGTGGCCGAAGCCGGTATTTAGAGTGGCCGAAGCCGGTATTTAGAGTGGCCGAAGCCGGTATTTAGAGTGGCCGAAGCCGGTATTTAGAGTGGCCGAAGCCGGTATTTAGAGTGGCCGAAGCCGGTATTTAGAGTGGCCGAAGCCGGTATTTAGAGTGGCCGAAGCCGGTATTTAGAGTGGCCGAAGCCGGTATTTAGAGTGGCCGAAGCCGGTATTTAGAGTGGCCGAAGCCGGTATTTAGAGTGGCCGAAGCCGGTATTTAGAGTGGCCGAAGCCGGTATTTAGAGTGGCCGAAGCCGGTATTTAGAGTGGCCGAAGCCGGTATTTAGAGTGGCCGAAGCCGGTATTTAGAGTGGCCGAAGCCGGTATTTAGAGTGGCCGAAGCCGGTATTTAGAGTGGCCGAAGCCGGTATTTAGAGTGGCCGAAGCCGGTATTTAGAGTGGCCGAAGCCGGTATTTAGAGTGGCCGAAGCCGGTATTTAGAGTGGCCGAAGCCGGTATTTAGAGTGGCCGAAGCCGGTATTTAGAGTGGCCGAAGCCGGTATTTAGAGTGGCCGAAGCCGGTATTTAGAGTGGCCGAAGCCGGTATTTAGAGTGGCCGAAGCCGGTATTTAGAGTGGCCGAAGCCGGTATTTAGAGTGGCCGAAGCCGGTTTTTAGATCTGAAAAGTGATCGAAATTTTTATTGGATAAATCTAATTTTTTTAAATTTATTTATTATCTTTTGATAAAAATTTTTATTAACAATTTCTAAGTGGGAATCTCTACTAGATTTTAAAATTGTAATAAATAAGTTTGGTTTGTGATAGTAATTAATTTAACTGATTCAAAATTAATTAAAAACCAAGAGACCTGAGCAAATAATTCATGCTTTTCGGACTCCTCCCGAGCAAGTTGCTGCCGTAGTCCATCCAACTCCTTGGTTCGCTCCTCCAGAGAACGCTGAAATTTGAAGGAGATTAATTTTTTTTTGGAAAAAATCTTCCGTTTTTTGTGTTTAGTGGAAAGAATAAACCCACCGAAAGAGCCGTCACTTGATCCACCATCATTCCCTCTCCTTCCTTTGCTTTGTCCGTTATTGATCCAAAAATGGTGGCCACAGTTTGGAATGTGCGGATTTATTTGTTTTCTTGACGTTTTGTTGTTTATCCCGTTTCGCACCGTCCACTGCTGCTGGTTGTTGGTTGAATTTTGTTGATGAAAAGAGAATGCGCGGTCGGTTGACTCCTTTTGTTGTTGCTGCTTTCTAATATTTTGTTATTTACATATCCAAAATTCTAAAAGAATTTGAAAGTAACTCAAATATTTGTTAGTTGGTCGGGAGCGCGAAGGAATTTAAAAGGAAAGGAAGTAAATATTCTATTCGCTGTCGAATCGATTTACGGATAATCTTGTTCCTTATTATTATTATATTTCAGTAACTTCTATCGGGTACTTTGTGGTTTAGGATTGCGAAGAAAATAGAGGTGGAAATCCCCGGATTAATATTGTGGTTTCGCGCGTTCTTGGCGTAAATCTATGTGCTTGGTTTTTTGGGTGTAAATATGTTTAGATCTTCTGCCTATATTCGTCCTTTTTCCTATTCTATTTTTGCGGTGTTCAATTCTGCGAAATATTTAGCTGTGCTTTGAGACTGTCATTTGCGACAAATTCCCTCCCTTAAATATGATGGAAAAATTGAGGATAGGCTGCTTTTGATTGCTTGTTGAAAAGATGGAGAAATCCTCCTCCTTTTCCTCTTGAATGATGCTATTCAAAGCAGCGATTGAAAAAGGAAAGGGGGCAAGCAGGAAAGGAGCGGACGGATTTCACGCTAATCGATTTGTTTTGGATTGGGACTAACGACTTTTTGGGACCTTTTTTGGAGAATTAACTTTTTTTTTTTATCAGTAGAGTATTACCGGTATATTTGCTACTGTTTAAATCGTAATTCCTAGGTGTGAATATCGCTCCGCTTTTTAAATGCACTAAAATTATTCATAAAATTATATGATAATTGTAAAAATTCACGAATAAAAAACAAGAATTTAATGGTTTTGTGTTGCCATTTGTAAATGAAAATGATAATTGAATAAATTCACACTAAAATATTTATACTGACTGAGATAAACATAGAATAGAGCATTTTAATTAAAATAACCACATCTTCAAGCTGTCGAATTAAAATAGAATAGAGGAGGAGGAGGGAAATATGGAATTACAAAAATTTAGGGAAATATTTAAATAAAACAGAGATAGAATAATGTCAATGAAAAAAATTGTGTTGTTTTTAAATTGTTCTTCATCAAATGCGAACTGTCACACTTTGCGCCCATTCAAGACCGATCACCAAGCAAGGAGAGGATGAACCAGAAGATCTGTTGAAAAAAGAGGAAATTAATTTTTTATTGAGCCTTATTTGTGGTAAACCTGAACAATGTCCATGAAAAGCATGATGGCAGCGAAGATGTGCTCCTCCGGCGAAATCTCGTATTTACGACCGCCCATAATCATCTGTAAAGAAATTTCATGAGAAAAGTCAATTTATTAAAAATCATTTCTGGTTTTTGGCCAAACCTGAATGTCAATTGCCAAGTAGACCATGAAAAGCAGAGTTCCCAGACCAGCATAGACCTGAAGAATTTTTTAAATGATAAATAGAATTCTTTTTCCCCAATTCTCCTTACCATGTAAAGCATTCTAGTTTTGAAGATCATAGTCCAGAAGATGGCGAAAAAGCCGAACAACATCAAGCAGAGAGTGGCAATGAACATGAAGCCCATCAGTGATGTGATGTCCCGCTTGGTGGTCATCTGGAATAATAGAATTGATTAGAGTTTTAGTTTGTAAAAATACCGAAAAAATGATAATGCCAACGCATGAGAGTGTGGTGACGGCAAGGGCCAAAACAACTGAATCAACGGTGTACATTGAGGTGATCGTGGCGGTCTAAACGAAAGAAAATATAATTGTATATTTTAATAAGAGATTTTCTGGTCCTCTTTTACTTTAAGATAATTTCGTTCTTTTAAGTTATCGAAATCAAAATTTTAACTAACCATGAATCCAATAGCCAAAGTCAGAACTCCGGTGCAAATCAAATTGGTCGGATGCGCACGACGAACGCCATCACAGCAAAGCAGGACAAGATAGACGACGAAGAAGACGACCATTGCCAAAATGTAGAGGCCCATGTGGGTCTTGATGTATTCGCGGATTGGGTAGGTGACTTTTGGTTGGCCCGCCTCCATAATTGTTTCAGTGTAAAAATGTGGGATAGCACTCATTATGGTGACCACGCCAAGCTGAAAATGTATTGGTGGAATTCAAATTAAAACATTCAAAGCTAACCATGATGGAAACAATGGTGAAAACTTTGCGCACGAAAGCCGAACGGATCGTCTGGTCGTTGAAGCCAAGCTCATTCTTTGGCATTCCCGCCTCGGCCATCCCAGGATTTCCATAAACCGGTGCACCGCCTTGTTGATTCCAGCCCGGTTGGCCATAGGGATTATTCGATTGGGGTTGATAGCTCATTTTTGTTGTTGTATTCTTTTTAAATTTGAATTTCGTTAAATCTGAAAATGTTATTTGTTTAAAATTGAATGCTATAGCAACGAAATGGTAAAATAAAAGGTCAATAAAGCTTTTCTTGTGGCCAATAATGATGCGTGATGTAAGTAAAAGAGCTTTGGTCTGAAATGGAGCGTGAATTGGATGGATGGGTGAATGGGATGGGGTAGGGCTGACTGAGAATGAAATTATACTTTCGCTGAATGAAAAAGTGAAAGGGAAGATTGTGGGGCAAACAATTGATTAGTAATCTATGATTCATGCTATTATTTTTATTACTAAAGGTGGTAGTTTCCGTATTCGCATGCATATGGTCTACTTATTCTTTGTGATCTGCTGATATGAGAATCAAGTCAAGAAATATTAATGGATAAAATAGATGGATAGTGCGAATGCGAATGATAATTTTTGATTAAAACATCGCAATATTTCGATTTAACTTATGGAATTACTAAGAGTGTTGTTTTGACTTGACTATTCGATTCGTCATCAATCGATATTTGTTGGCTTACGAATTGGGAAACTGGGAAGATGGCCTATTTGTTTTATTTCTTGGTTGGATATTGGATTGATAACAAGCAAGCAAGAGTAACAAGTAATAAGTGCACCAATGGCATTTTCCGGGCGAATTATGAATGGCAATTGCTCTAACTGTCTCACTAATTGTCTATCATCTAAGATGGACGAGATTTCAAAATATACATTATGCCAAATTTGAAAATTTTAAAAGAATGAATTCCCCTCTTTTTTCCCTCAACCCAGCCCACCCACAAATGTTCGTAAACCGTGAATGCAAAAATCGTTTTTAATTTAATTAAAGAACAATAAAAATTTATCAAACAAAAATGAAAAAAAAAAAATAAAAAATTACTTAATCGAATAATCAATAGCATTTTTTATCTTCTTTTTCTTCCGATTCACATTCTTTTTACCAGTTTTTGGTTCTGCATCAGTGTTGTTCTCCTCTTGTTGGTCTAGCGAATTTAGTAATCGCTCTACGGCAAGTGTAAAGTTCAACAAATCAGTCATGGCCAAGAAATGTTCTATGATAAAAAAAATTTTTTAAATATTTTATGGTTTTTTAATTAACCGGGCGGTGGCGTTGTCAATTCAAGCTCATTCACTCGACGCTGGGACTTCGTGTCTCCATAGAAGGGCAATGTTGTTCGGTAAACTGCCAAGAACATTGGTGGCTTTGGCTTCAATTGATCCAATCGATTCAGGCCAATTAGTCGAAGAAATTCCGTCGGTTCATATTTGCTTCCGCCTCGCCCGACATCTTTCGGCTCTATCAGTGTTGGCCTTCCATCAATTTGGAGCAGTCTGCGCATGTAAATATCATCGCCCAGGATCGGTGTGCCCATATAGGAGAGAAAAACACGGGGAAAGTGCATGGAAACTGAAAAAGTTTGATTTAATTTTTTGGGTAATTTTTTGAAAATATTCAGAATCGGATTTATTTATTAAGACATAGCCTAAACCATTGGCCTTGGTATAGGTTTTCAAAAAAATTTTTTTTGAAAATTTTCGACTTCGTTCCGAAGGGGAATCACCCTTCACTTTGGAAAATTTAGGTCTCGGGTCCGAATCCGCTCGGACCTCGGAGGAAGTTATTTTCTTTCGGGATTGGTTATCATTTGTAAAAATTTTAATAAAACTCAAAAAGAACGCTTACATTTTGAAAATTGCAAATCAACAAGGCTGCATCCATATTTTGACTCCAAAACTTCATAGGTGATTTCGCCTTGCGCTGCGAAGTTTCCTCGTCTCGCACGTTTATTGATTTCGCCTTCCGCAAAAATATACTAAATTCAAGTAAATTGGGGAATTAATTTATTTTTTCGGTGAAAAACCTCAACCGCCTTCTCCGTTTTTTGCAAAAATGCATAGCCATTCACGGTGCCACGGTCACTTTTGGGACGGGAAATGCAAATTGCCCTGCAAAAATAAAAATTTTATGTAAGAAAAAGCTAATAAAATTAATTCGTCCCTAATTTATTGGTTTTTAACCTTATTTCCCTCTTAAAAACCTCCTCCCTTCCTTATCCACTTACAATGCTCGGTACAAATGTTGGGCCTCCCGTTCCAGTGTGGTATGCGCAATTGATGAGCCTTGAAATAAGCTGTGCTCAATGCGTTTGTGTGCGGTCGGATTGCATGGCAAAATGACGGGACCCGAAACCCATCTGTGTGAAAATGTGGCGAAATTTAATTGATAAATGGGAGAATTTGTTGATTTTAGCGCTTGTTGAAGTTTATAAAAGTTTACTAAAATGAAACCCAAAGAGGGGACCTTTAACTTTCAATAAATTGTCTCGGGTTCGAATACGCTAGGAGGAAGGTAATTTTTTCCGAGGTTGGTTGTCATTTTTATACCTTTTTAATAAATTTTTAGTACTAAATTTAGTAATTCGAGCCTAAAAACCTTATCAGAAACACAATAGTTTTACCTTTCGTAATAATTAATTCGTTTTTATGGATAATTGACTTCATTTTTCGCTTTTATGAATTGATGAAAACAAACCTTTTAAGCCCCGTGCAAAAATGAAGACCCGGCTCTTGGAAATGCTCTTTCAAATGAGGAATGGCATCGGACAATGTTGGCTCTTTAACATGCTGAAATTGATGAGAATATTTGAATATAAAAATTTGCAAACTCTTTTGTTGTATTCCGGCGATTCGCGTTCCTTCAAAACATCTCGGGAATAACCAAATATTCCGTGCCCCTTTTCAATATAACCGAGCGAAGAGACTGAAATGGACAATTGAATCAATTTTGATTAAAGTTAATATAAAAAAAACCTCCATACGGTTTTTCCACGACCAGAATATCGCCGACCACATGCATGATCACATTTTTGATTAGCTCACGGGCCAAATCCGCTGAATTTTTTGCCACAAATGGAGCCAACGCCTTGCCCAACAATTTCGAATGCTTCGATGATGGTAGTGGGCCATCATTTTGTTCTCTTTGACTTAAATATTGATTTGATTTTAATTGATTAAAATGGAATAATTTAATTTTACCTATTGTCAGATATCCTACGGACGAGCAGAAATTTGAGAGAATATTGTCGACTTAGTCTGCAAGCAGCAATTGTCTGAGGTATATAAGAATTGAGCATTTCTCTTAAATCTTATAGTAGCAAATGTTTTTTTTTTTTTTAAATCCACATTCAATAAAAGCCGCAAAAAAGAATAAAAAATGAAAATAAACATATCATTGGATTAATAATTAAATTAAAAAATGTTAACAAATTTATTCAATTTTAATGTTTTTAAAAATTAAAATACAAAATAAAAATGGAAAATTTGAAGAAGAGATCAAAATAGAATAAATAGTGAATTGGCACATCATTGGAATATGTTTTTTTATACTTCTATGCGTATTCAATGTTTCGTTGCTGCCAATTCCAAAGGAAATGCATAGTCCGATTGCCAATCCCGCTGGAACACTGCATCCAATTGATCAACAACAGTTCCGGTTTGTAGCATTTTCTCGACGATAAAGCCAACACCGGCCGTTGAAATGCTAAAATTTGGTTCAATTTTTTGTTTTATTCATTTTATTAAAAATGAATTGCTTACAAATAGTCGCCAGACCAATTTGAAGTGCCAAGCCAAGCAGCCCGATCCGTTACCATGTATTTATTGTGATTTACTCGGGCAAATGGCAGCTTCTTCTGCTCCGGACTGACCGGGACACGGAAGAATTTCTGAACGAAAAATGTTTATTTATGGATTTTTTAGTTTTTGAGTTTAATTTTTTGATCTTATTTTAAGTAAATTGAATTAAAATTTAAATAAATAATTCCATACAATTGCAATGTTCCCCTGCCGTCCACTCGGTGATAACCTTGGCAATGCGGAATTGATTTGAAGCAATGAGAGTAAATATGCGTTCGCTTCCCTCTTCGAATGCGGCCATTGGCTGATCAACAATTCCACTTTTACGCCACGGAATGCGGCCGCCCTAATCCCCTCATCGATTGGTGGCCAAAATGTGTTATTTCCATGGGGCATGTAGAGGGTGGCCGGCATATAGTCCATGACGGCGATTCGAATGAATTCACGGGCATCGTCCATCAAACTTTAAAATATTTAATATTAGATGGTAATTTAGGGTTTAAAAAATATTTCTAAGGTAAAAGTCATTAATTTTCTCACATATTAGAAAATAAATTGTTAAATTAATTTAAAATTAGACCAAAAAATTTACTTTAGATTAAAAAAACTCCCAAAATCACTAATAAACTTAAAACTAACCGAATGATCGCCGCTAAATCATGTTCTCTTCCCCTCGGGTTCATTGGCGCCGGCGAATGGGAAATGTACGTTTTGGAGGGCTCAGCACCAAAATGGATTTGCAGCGGATTTTGGGCATTGAATTTGGTGCGCAAATACACTGGCCAAACTGGGGGAATCTTTTGGTCTTGGCCAACACGCCAATAAATGGAGAATATTTTGCTCAATTCCCAGGAAAGACAGGAGCAATTTTGAAGGAGGACGCCCATCTCTTTGACCTTAAATTATTTTTTAATAAAAAGATTTGTATTTTTTTGGCCTAATAAAAGTTTCTAAAGTCATCCAAAAAATCATTTGACCTTACTGGAATTCGAACCCTTGACCCTCGATTTCCAAAATCAAGTCTCTTCCCAGTTGGGACAGAAGGGTCTTTTTCGCGAAATTTTTAAATTTAATTCTAAAATTAACCTCCGTAAGTGATTGCCAATCCATATTGGCGGAACCCAGGTAGAAATGTTGATTATCGACGATCCAAAGTTTGGTGTGCAAAATGCCGGTGCCAAACAGCTTTGTGAAGTTCAGAATTTGAACGGAGGCCAAACCTAAAAAAAAATTAATTAAATTTTAAAAGAATTAATTTTGAACCTTGCTGTTCCAAATATTCCAATTCGTCGAGTGGACCAAATGTGCCCGCGGAATTTTGGGCCACTCGAATTTTCACTCCCCGCTCGGCTGTCCCAATCAGCTGCTGATAGACTGCCTCACCTTGCCATGCAGTTTTATAGCCGGTTTTGTCGCGCATATTCCAATAGACCGCCACAATGTCCACCGATTTTTCGGCCAATCTCAGCAATTGGGTCCAAGCATTGTAGGTGCTTAGATGGCGGGGAGCCTTCCCCGGGTAGACCATTCCAGTGGGAATTGATTCGACCAATTGCAGACTAAAATTGATTTAAAATTATTAAATATTACAATGATTGGTTTAGGTGTTTTTTTTTCAATAAATTAATAAATTTTCTTTATCCATGTGTTTTTAACATTGAATAATACTTTTTTTTTATCGAATCATCGACCCAAAAAATCAAGCGATTTTGAATCATAAACTCACAGTGGTTTTGAATCAGAAACCCAAAAAACTCACGTGGTTTTGAACCATAAAACCACAAAACCAAACGGTTTCGAACTATTTACTCCATGAAATTCTTACTACAATCAAATTTATTTTAATTTTTTTCCTAAATTTAATTCAAATAAAAATTAAACCTGCATTGATCCACGCAAACCCCAGTGCGTTCATATTTCTTCGTGCTGCTCACAGCCGCATCCCGAAAGTCCTCATTGAGCATTGGAATGAAAAAGGTCATGAGAATAAGCATCGCTAAAATTGTGATTGGAAGGCAGGCCGGCTTGATTATTGAATTTTTGCAACATTCTTCCTCTTCACTTTTCTCTTAAAAATAATTGTTTTTAGAAAAATGGGATTTAGAAATTTTATTTCAAAATTAATTTCCATTTAGTTCATAATTTTAAAAATTAATTTTTGTGTCCTTACCATCTCGATGATAGACGCGTGTGTCGAATAAGTCCATCTCAAAATTGGTCCTGAAAAATAAGAATTTATTCACATTTGAATTGCTAATTTATTCTTACATGTCGGCCCGGCCATCCTTGGTCTGAAAATTGATAATTTAATTATTATTATTTTTTATTTTATTTTATGAATGAATTTTAAATCCTCAAAATTGACAAAAATCCTTAAAATTAGCCTTTTTTTAATGAAATTTACTTCCTTAATCCTATTCAAATTCTACAAAATATTGGAAAATTGAAAAATGAATCACCTCGCCAATTGGAATCATTGTTTTTACTTCAAAAGATGAGAAAGATGAATATGCCGATAATTTAAGAATGTATGGGATTTTTAAATTATGGAATGCAAAGATGCACAAATGAAAGAGAATTGACAGGATTTTGTTTGAATAAAATTGAAAAAAAGGACGAAAGGGCTCGGTGGTTGGTTGGCCTAACGGGGTACCCGGTGGCCAGTGCCGTTAAGGATTTTAAGAAAGGGAGGAGAAGGAAAAGGGATGCCGTCCAAGGTAAAGAGGAAATAAGCAGAATGAAAGTAAAAGAAGAAGAATGGAATGAAAGAAATGTGACACTCCCTCCGCCTAGCCAAAAGCATTCTCGACCGAGACTGAGTCGCCTCATTGCTCATTCCTCTCGACCGGCGACCGCTACTCCAATTTCCTCTTTCTCCTTGCCTTAGGTAGTGGTTTTTGGGTACCTAATTTTCCCTTTCTGCCATTTTTTGTGCAGTCCAAAATCGTTTTGTGCTTTCTGTCTTTTAGTCAGGAATGGCGTGAACCTCTATTTGAATAAAACCTAATAAGCGCCATTCCATTCATTTTTTGGATATTGGGTTATCATCATTAAAATCCAATGAAAAGAAAATTTTCAATTTTGTTCTTAATGGGGATTTAGGGTTTAGACTGGATTTCGTGGATTTTATTACAAACTATTCTATTAAATTCAGGGTAAAGGAATTTGTTGAGAAGGAAATATTCATTACTCATTTTTGGTTGATATGGCAATGAGAATTAGAATTGGACGGGCTGATAAAGCAAAGCATGAAGAGAAAGAGATGAAAAACGGTGGAAAAAACTAGCAAAAATAAATTAAATCTCATCATTAGAGGAAATTAATAAGACCCATATCCATGGATTTATTTTTACTAAAAAATCTATAAAAATTTTAGGATACTTACTTAATTACAAAAAATTTTTTTAATAGCTTAAAAAAATATTTACTCACCTCCCATCCAATGCCGGTCATTTCCTCTTCTTCTTCTCAATTCTTGGAGGATAGAGGCCAAAGAAGAAATTTGTTGTCAAATTTGATGGTTCCAGTTCCAAATGAAGGTCTTTTTATGTAAATTCCTTTTTGGGCCTCCTCTTCTATTGGCCTTCTGTACTCACATCAGTGCGCGGAAGAAAATGCAAACATTTGTGCTGGCCAAATTTTGTGTGATTTTGGTTTTGGTCACGAAATTGATTGGGTTTGAGATTTATGTGGAATTTGAGCAAGTGGCGGTAGTCGTTGTTATTTTGACTTGGTGGAATTTTTATATCTCAGCAAAATTCATTTATATTTCTTCCATCAATGTCGACAATGCTTTAATTGGTAACATATTTTTCGGTGGTTGACCAAGCCATTGTTGCCTCTGCTGCTGCCGTTCTTTTTTTTTGTGTTCCGTGGGAACAATGCTTCACTCTCCCTTCTGGAAATGTAGGAAATGTGAATGTGAAAAATAGACATTTTTCCAATTAGTTAAAGTGGTGGGGGAACATATATTGAGTGGGTGGGAAGAATAGAATTTTTTTGGTGGGACTAAGAACAAAGGAATATGAAACCTATCTACCCCAAAAACCACCAAGATTTCCAAAAGAAGAAGGATGAATATGTGAGAGGAAATGTATAGGGGGCAGGCAAAATTAGAGGAAATTGACTGGGTTTTTGCATTGTTTTTTCGGTGGTTTGGGCGTTCTTTTCTCAGACCAGCCAGCTAGTAACCAGACTAATTGCCTTTGGCGGCAACCGGGATGGAGGAAGAGGATTTTGGTTGGGTAAAAAACAATTGGATTTGACCGTCTATAAAAATGGTATAAGAAGAGCACTGTTATTGTCCAAAAGAAATTTGATAATTTTAAATTTTGAAGATAGTCAAAAATGTGGAAAATCCTAAACTTCTGGCAAATAATTGTACCCTGAATTTAACCAATTTCTTTAAAAAAAACTCAAGGTGAAGCCGAAAATGAATGCATAAAAAATGTATTTAACCCTCATCGGATTGGCGGAAATTTGAGTATTGAAAAACCTTGAGAGTGTCAAATGTTATTGCTCTACACCCAAAAGAGCAATTATTAGGATTGCGTGATGAAAAAGGGGCACATTGGACATTGCTCAGTGCCAAAATAAAATGCATTTACCTGTCGTTCCTGCCACTGCATTCGTTGAATTAAATATGCCGTCCAAGTCATAGTTCACGTTGAAGAATGTTTTGTTTTTGCCAAAATTCATTGAAATATTCCCATCATATTTCATTCAAATTTTTCACCACATTTAAATCCAAAAAATGTCAATGTAAATTCATTGATGTTAAACAAATTATTAAGTAAAATATAAATAAAATAGGACCAAATTTATTCGGGAAATTACAATTGTTTTGTGTGCGAAGATTTTATTAGATTGGCGCGATCATTTATTACAAATGATTTTCATTTTGGAAATTGTGGTGGATAGTGATGGTACTACATTAAAAGAAGGATTTATAATTGTTTAAATTGGCTCCAAGTTTGGTTGGTTCATAAATTAGATACGTGCATTTTGGTCAGTTTGAAGTTTGAAATAAATAAATTGAATGGATGGATGGGGGAAAACATAAAAAAAAACGCAAAATAATATTAAATAAACAATGGTAAATATCCAATTGAATTGATGGGAAAGGAAATTGGAAAGGAGGAGGTTTGAATTTTGAATTATCCCCAATCAAAATTGAATCGCAAAAATTGGGGATTTATAGGTTTAAATAATGGGAAATAAGGAGGGGGATGATCTTTTGTATTAACGCACTTCTCATTCATTCAAATCATCATTCTTCAGTCAGCAATATTTTTTGAAGTCGAACCAAATACCATGTTTCCATCCAATCATGCTTCAGCCTCCAAATGTGCAGAATCAGCTGCCGCCGGTTCATCACTGCCACTGCCAACACCCACAGCACTTTCGTCAGTTTTCTCCTCTGCGGTGGAGCTGCCAGTCGCCATTGGTGCACCAACTTTGTCTAAATTGATAGTTTTGATTTCTGTGATTACATTTTTGTAAATTTTTATGAATAAAATTTATAATTTATGGATTTCTTACTTTGTTGTTTTCCTTTGGTCGGTGGACGTCCACGCTTTTTTGGTGGTGGGCCTTGGCCAGGAACTTTTCCGATTACGCCAGTAGCGACCATTCGAGTTGTTTGAGGCTTTTTAACTTCGGGTTTTTTCACTTCTTGCATTGGAATTTTAGTCTCTTCTGCGGATTCATCTGAAAATTTCAAAAATTAAATTTTCAAAATGTTTTAATTAATGCTTTATAAATATTTAAAAATACCTCCAGTTGTTTCCTTTTCCGATTCCCGATCGTCGTAGACCACTTCGCCATGTTCATCATCCGATTCGCCTCCGCGGTCAGTTTGCCGTTTTCTTCTTCCACCGGCCGTTGGTCGTCCAACTCGTCCTCCTCCCGTTTTGGCCTTTCCCTTGCTTCCAGAGCCGGCTGGACG
This sequence comes from Pratylenchus scribneri, assembly GCA_030063045.1. Classification (NCBI taxonomy): domain Eukaryota; kingdom Metazoa; phylum Nematoda; class Chromadorea; order Rhabditida; family Pratylenchidae; genus Pratylenchus; species Pratylenchus scribneri. The sequence continues at coordinate 2,346,070 of JAQSEB010000033.1, forward strand.
GCCTCGACGCTTGCCGGTTGTTCCTGCGGCTGCAGAAGTAGCACCAGCTCCCGAATTGCGCTTCTTCGCCTTCTTTTTAGATCCGTATTCCTCGTCATCGTCGTCTTCCTCGCGTTCTTCATCCTCCCCGCTGGTTGCTGCTGCCACTTTGCGCTTCCGGCCACGTTTGGATTCACCGGCCGCTAGCTTTCGGCCCACAGCAGCTCGACCGGCTGATCCTCGTTTGGCGCCTCCGGGTTCTTCGTCATCTGCTTCGGCAACAACTGTCACTAGGAAAATTAGTTAAATTTAAATAAATTAATTTTATAAAAATTACTTGGATCCGGATTTGCGTAATCTACTCGAGTTCTGGTCGATCTTCTTGGACGGTGCAAGATGGAATTGTCGGCCTTAAAATAAATATTTAAATAATTTTTTAAAGATTTTCTTATTCAAAAATCCGTGATTGATTGATAATTAATTTAATACCTGTTTATCATCAGAGGTGGAAGATTGTTGTGCAACTGCAGCATCGGCGGCTTTTTGTGCGGCCGAACGACGTCCCCGACCTCGTCCTTTTGCTGGAGTTGCTGCTGCAACTTCTTGTTTTTCTCCAGGTTTCTCGGTCGCCTCTGGCGATGGAGACGGTGGCGCATTGGCACTTTGGACCATCCATTTTGGGAGACCACCTCCTTGTTTCTATAAAAAGGAATAAATTTTAATATTTTAAATTACAAAATTACCTTTTCTGCTGATTCTGATGAGGCTTCTTCTTTCTTTGGTTCTTGTTCCTTATGGTTGTTTAATGGAGTGGCATTGACTGGTGGTTCTTCTGAATTTTGTGTTGGTACTGCTGGTGCTTCTGCTGTGACCGGTTGTTCCACTTTGTTGGCCACAATTTCCTCCTCCTTTTTGCTATCAATTACTGGCGGTGGAGTGGACTCTTTGGCGGTGTTTAACTGGGAAATAAAAATGAATTTTAAAATTTTTGAAATCAAAATTACCTCTTTTTTGGTCTCATCCGAATTTTGTTGTACCGATTCGTTGTTGTTGTTATTATTATTGTGGACGTTATTTTGCTGACTTTGTTGAATTGGATCAGTTGCAGTTGTTCCCTCCGATTTTTCTTCATTTTGTTCTGTTGTCATTGGTTTTATTGGCGAAGTAGTTTCGATGTCAACCTCGATAGATCCATTTCTTTCGTGCTCTTCTGTGTTATTTACATTTATTAAAAATTTTATTTTTACTATTTCTAGTTACCTTTAGACGAATCCTCATTGGCCGATACAGTGCCGCTAGCCGCAGTTTTCACGAGATTCTTGTCGACTTCCATTGGTTCTTCTTGTGTTTTTACGGTTCCTTCATCGCCTGGAACCGCCGATGATGACATATTGTTTTATTTTAAATCAAATCAACAAAGTTATCCTGAAAAGCTTGATCTAGATATAAATTAAGGTTTGGCCCATGTTTTGATTGAAGAACGCCACTATCGTCCGTCCTTTTAGCCGCCATAATTTTTACTATATTTTCACGCGATATAGAGACATGAGAAAAGTGAGAAATAATACTGAAAGAGTTTGTAAAAACTGTTAGAGTAGATATATAAGGATAATTGGAGGAGGGAATTGATGTTGCGAATATGAAGGAAAAAGAAAAGGGATGGATGTTTTGAGGTAACGAGGATAGGCGAGGCGGCCCCTCTAGCAAAGGATTTTTCCCTGGAAGGGAAAGAAATAGCCTCTCTCTGGTATAGTACTTCTTTTTTAGCCCTAGAGCGAGAGCGTAGATTGGAAATTGAATATTGCCCAAAAAATGAGGATATTCATATTCAAAAATGTTTTGTAGGTATGTGAGGAAGGAATTGGCCTATAAATTTGCGGATTCGATACTTCAAAAAAATTAAACGGAATAGGATTTTTAAGAATTTTATGGGGCTGAAAAGTTGCAGTTATAGTAGCATAGCTGGGAGCTGGCACACATTTAGTGCACATATCATCAAGGTATCCGAAGTTCGAGCTTTAAAGTTTAAACAAATCGATGAAGCTTTCAAGCTCACGGAGTCAAGCAGCATCAAGCAAGCACAAGCGCGCAAGCCTCGAATTTTTTCGAAGATTTTTATTTTTTATTAAAAATCATGTAAGATTTTAATTTTAATTTTATTTTTACAATGATCATGTTTATTTAATGCATTTCATATAAGATTTTTATTGATTATTTTCCTTTTTTCTTTACCACAATGGTCTTTTTCATTTGAAGCGAAGCGTCGCGTTCGCGCTATCGCACATGATGTTGATCAGATCGAGGAGGACGGAGGAGTAAAGATTGATTGATTAAAATTTAATCAATCTAGGAATTCAGGAATCCAACAACAAATTTTTGGGGGAATTTTTACTCTATTATTTTGAAAAAAACCAAAATTATTTCAAATACAAACTTAATTTTATAGAAAATGACTTGCCGATCGAACGACTTTAAAAAGTTTCAAAAACGGATCCGACGAACGCTCAATTATCGCGGATCAAAAAGTGCAATGATGTCAGCTCAAATAACCCGGATGTTGGCTGCTTATTTCAACAATGATTTCGATTTTGAAATGAATGAAAAATTCTCTGATCGAGGATTTTTATCTCCTTATAATATGTTGACAGGTAATTTTACCAATATCCACTAAATTTTTGTAATTTTTAATATTTTAAGCGCTAGTCTATATTGCCAGAATCAAGAAAGTGCGAGAAAAAGAATTCCAACAATTCAATCCTTCAGAACTTTATCTATCAACCTTGATGCTCGCAACTAAATTTCTGAACGATGTGAGTTTGGACGAGTTCATTTGGAATGATGAATGGGCTTCTGTTTCGGGATTGGCATTGCCTAAATTAAATCAACTTGAATTGCAAACATTACAAGCATTGGTATAACAAAAATCATTAAGCTAATTAAAATATCAATAATTCAGAATTGGGATATTTTTGTATCCGAAGAAATTTTCAATGATGCATTATTGTCAATGGAGAATTGGGTAGCCAAAGATCTTTACCAACAAAACGGCCAATTAACCTACAATGATTTGCTCGTTTTATCAAGAGGCATGGGCATGCACAATGTCAAGGAAATAATCAAATTGATGGCAATTCTATTGCTTTATGCCCTTATGCTATATGCCGCTCTGTTCCTTTTGATATTAACTACAATGGCTGCTTCGCTTCCAAATTTCCAACAACAAAAGCCGCAAATGCAACTGGATTTATACCACCAAAGCATTCTTCAATATGAAATGGTCAAAATCGTCGGCAGTAACACAAATCCATCTTCAACTATTGGTAACGGCGGCAGTGAATGCCTTTTTGGGAACTGGTCTCTTTCAATCCTCCAGCCGACGGCATCTTCAGCATGGATTTATGCTAGTGAAGAGCAAAGAAATTTCTCGATTTATTGATGGCACCCACCCAGTGATTCTTCTCCATTTCCCACTCTATCCTTTCCCAAATAAATGTGCTCATTAATTAAAAAATCATTGTTATTTTTTCCAATTTTGAATAAACTTTGTTCAATTCAAATTACATTTTACTTTTTACTATTAAAAATCCAATATAGTAATTTTATCGATATTTACAATTAAAATCCTATATAAATATGAATGTATCCTTAAATGGGAAAAAATTCTGCCCAATCCGATCGCTTCTAGAAGCTGGTGGGTTGACCTAAATTTGGATTAGCACCATAAGCGATCGAATAAGATTGGATGTGAGACTGACTGGGGAGTGGGAGAATGATTGTGCAGTGCATTTTTGCACATACAATTCTCCCACCATCACTTTAGGGTGACGTGTCTTTACGGATCCACCAACCCACTCTCCTTTGTCCTTCCTTAATTAATCTGCAAATTATTGGGCCCAAAATTTGACCACATACCTAGAATTGTAATTATTATAATGTTAATCCATAAATCAATTTCCTAAATAAATTTATAGTTTATTCAGCAAAAATCAGTAGCAATGACAAAAAGGATACTCATTCTAAATCTCATTATTGTCTTCATTAACGCCATCATCGGCAATGTTTCGGCAGGCGCAACAAAATCAAAAAATTTGCTCAAACTCAACGAGGAAAATTGGCGAGATATTCTCGAGGGAGAATGGATGATTGAATTGTATGTAAATTTTTATAAAATATTTTTAATACTTAACTTTTAAGCCATGCACCTTGGTGTCCAGCTTGTAAAGATTTGCAAAAAGCATGGAATTCATTCGCAGATTGGTCCAGGGATTTGAACATAAATGTGGCCGAAATTGATGTTACCACAAATCCGGGGCTGTCTGGACGATTTTTGGTCACCGCATTGCCAACAATTTATCAGTAATCGATTTTTCAAATTATAAAAGTTTAAATCAAATTTTTCAGTGTCAAAGACGGCGTTTTCCGACTTTACAGTGGTCCACGCGACAAAAATGATTTCATCTCATTCATTGAGGAGAAACATTGGACCAACTTTGAGCCCATTCCATCCTACAAACATCCGGACAGTGCACAAATGGTAATTTCAATATTAAAATTTAAAACTCAAAATCCCATCCAAAATATCCACAATTATTGTTCCATATTTAGCGCGTTGTGTCAATTTTCTTCAAACTTTCAATGGCCGTACGCGATTTGCACAACCATTTGGTGGACAAAGTTGGCGTCCCTTCCTGGGCCTCGTATGGACTATTTGCCATTGTTACATTGGCACTAGGCTGCGTTCTTGGCTTCGTAAGATTAACCGAAAGAATTCTTTTAATTAATTTTATTTTAGTTCATTGTGTGCATTATTGATTATGTCTTCCCAACTGGGGCATATGCCAGAAAATTGAAGGAAGCTGAGAAGAAAAAGCAGTCTCAACAGCAGAAAAGCCCGAAGAAAGTTGATGGAAATTCGGTGAACCAAAAAGGTTTGAATTTTATAATTTTAAGAAATAACTTATTAGATATAGGTACAGAACCATTTTGAATCGCCAGTATTCGCAATTTATTCTTTAGAAATGAATTTTTTATGAAAAGGGAAATTCTCGACAAATCCAGCTTAAAAATTAGTTCTTGTCTTGGAGTAATTTATATTAAAACATTAGTTTAGTTTCTCTGATTATAAATTATAATAATTTAATAAATTTTAAATATTAATTACTAATCTAATGTTTATTTTAAGATGGATCGGAATCGCCCAAAAAGGAGAAGACAGATTCGAAGAAGAACAAATGAGAGGCGAGAGGACAAATATGAATTTTAATAATAAAAATACAGCCATTCATCGTTCAAAGCAATTATTTAATGTAGCTGATTAGTCGCCTTCTTCCCTTTTCAATTTAAATGCCTTTATCTACCATTTTTCATCCAATAATTTATGCTGTTAATCCATACCCAAAAATTCACCAATGCCAACAAAGAGTCTCGTCTTGCGCATTACAAAATTGCAACTTAAAAAATGATTCAGCCCGCACACTTCAACCAATCTTTGTGTCCCCTCATCTTCTCCCTATTTTCAATTTCATTTTGATTACTCATCCTCAGCAAAAAATTGCTACTTTGATGAAATATATTTCATTCCCCTACGCGTAATCAATACAAAAATAAATAAATGATATTATTTGATGATGGGATGGTGGAATTTGCTTTGGAATAAATTTTATTTATTTTACCACATTAATTTATTGATTAAAATTGGTTTAATCCATTTCTCTTTTTATCCATTTGCGAAATTTTTATTCATTTTTACCATTTCATATCTCAATAAATTTTAGAGTAAAATGTGCTGCTGTTTTTGCTGTTGCAGTGATTGTTGCTGTTGCGATTCCGCATCCAACTCATCATCGATCGAGCGGAAACCCCGATTTGCCCATCTTTATGCCGCGGAACTTGGCCAATTCCAATGCCCAATTGTTTATGCACTAGAATATAATATCAGCTGTTTTGGCGTGGAACGGTTGCATCCGTTCGATTCAAAGAAATGGGGGCGAGTGCATCGAATGCTGTTAGGTTTGTGAGCACAATTTAAACATCAAACAAATATTAAATTTTTTTTTATAGAAAGTGGCCAGCTGACCAGTGGTGCGGTTGTGAGACCCAAACGGGTGAAAAAGAAAGATTTGCCCTTCGTTCATTCAAAAAAATATTTGCGTTCACTCCGTAATCCACTGAAATTGGCCGAAATCCTTGAAGTTGGGCTGGTGCTATGTTTCCCTCATTGCCTGATCAATCGACGCGTTCTTCGTCCAATGAAGTCAGTTTTTGGAGGGATTTATCCGTAAACTCATTCAATTCAAAGATTTCAAACAGGCGGTTCAGTGTTGGCAGCTCGGCTGGCCCTGGAACACGGTTGGGCAATCAATATTGGCGGTGGATTTCATCATGCATCACGGAGGAAGGGTGGTGGTTTTTGCGTTTATGCGGATGTGACAATGTGCATCCGGGTGCTATTGGAGGACGGACTGATCGAAAGGGCCATGATTGTCGATTTGGATGCCCACCAGGTAATTTTTAAGTCAGAATAGGTTCAAAAAATTAAATAAAATTTTAGGGTAATGGACATGAAATTGATTTTGCCAAAGACCCTCGAGTTTACACCCTTGACTTCTTCAATGAGCAAATCTATCCGCATGATTTATTGGCTAAAGGTTTCCATTAAAAATTCAAAACAAATTATCCAAAAATTTTAGAAGGAATCGACCGTCCAGTTCCATTGCAAATTGGCACTACCGACGATTTCTACCTGTCCCGGCTGACCACTGAATTGAATGCGGCATTCGTCGATTTCCCCGCGCCAAACCTAGTTGTTTACGTGGCCGGAACCGATTCACTGAGTAGCGATGCTCTCGGACTTTTGCGACTGTCATCACATGTTTGCATAATTCCGAATAATTTAATTAATTTCATTTTCGTTCAGGGCATCATTCAACGCGATCAAATCGTATTTCGTGCGGCTCGACAACGCAACATTCCCATCGTTTTGTTAACCAGTGGAGGATATCAACGACAAACGGCCCGGGTCATTGCCGATTCCATTCTCAATTTGCACGCCGCCGGACTCATTGAGCTTCGATAAATATTCCACCCAAACATTCCAAGTCTCCCATTTTCACGTTGAAATAAATTCTCAGCTGATTTCATTTTTTTATTCTTCGGTGCTTTTTTCTTTAATTTATTTCCTGCCTATATTTTATTACCCCCGATTGAAAATATTTTATCATCATACTGATTTCACCTTTTTTTTGCTTGCCTTTTAACATTGTTATGTTAATACTGAATACTCTTTATTATTTATCCAAGAAAATAATCAAACATAAAACTTTTTTTCACTTGCGAATAAAAATTTTATCATTACCTATCATTTGTTTATTTATACTTTGATAAAAGTCTGGTCAGGTACACCAGACTCATCATAAAACCATATCTTGGTTGGTCATTAAAAAAGTATTTTTTCAATTTTACAATTTTAAGATTTCCATTGGAATTTGATTTTAAGGTCATTCAATTAATTGGCCATTATTTATGATATAAATATTAAAAAAATGTGTGTAACATTCTTGGCAATTCCTGAAGAGAATGAATTGTTGCTGGGCAATTACAAAATTATTTTTTGGAATAATAGGGATGAAGGTAACTGACAAAATTTTAATAGATTTATTTATAAAAATTCAGATTTTGACCGTGAAACTTCACCATTAGCGTGGCGAGATGGAATTTTGGCTGGTATTTAAAAAAAACATAAACATTCATTATCTATCATTTTAATCAATTATTTTAAGGTCGAGACGAGAAAGCAGAAGAACAGGGCACATGGCTGGGCATTGATGAATGTGGACGAATTGGGAATATGCTCTCCATAACGCAGCCCAATCAAACTTTGATAGAAAATGCGCCTAGTCGAGGTTACATTTCAAATTTTATGAAATTGAGACAATTGTTTTTTATTTCGAATTAATTTTAACTTATTTTCATCATATCTTTTATTAATAATTCTTAATTTAGGTCGTCTTGTTAATGATTTCCTCCATGGTGAATCAAAAGCAGCTGATTTTCTCTCTACACTCCATTCAAAATCTAATCAATTCAATGGATTCCATATGGTTATTTTGGAACGGTGAGTCAATTCCGATTTTTAAATTCTGTCTGTTCTCTGTTCTGTGTAATTGTAAATTCCTCTTGTTCTGATTTGCGATTGTAATTGTAATTCTGATTTGCGATTGTAATTGTAAATTCTGATTTGTAATTGTAAATTCTGATTTGCGATTGTAATTATAATTCTGATTTGCGATTGTAATTGTAATTCTGATTTGCGATTGTAATTGTAAAATTCTGATTTGTAATTGTAAATTCTGATTTGCGATTGTAATTGTAATTCTGATTTGCGATTGTAATTGTAAAATTCTGATTTGTAATTATAATTGTAAAATTCTGATTTGTAATTGTAAATTCTGATTTGCGATTGTAATTATAATTCTGATTTGCGATTGTAATTGTAATTCTGATTTGCGATTGTAATTGTAAAATTCTGATTTGTAATTGTAAATTCTGATTTGCGATTGTAATTGTAATTCTGATTTGCGATTGTAATTGTAAAATTCTGATTTGTAATTATAATTGTAAAATTCTGATTTGTAATTGTAATTCTGATTTGCGATTGTAAGTGTAAATTCTGATTTGTAATTGTAAATTCTGATTTGCGATTGTAATTGTAAAATTCTGATTTGTAATTGTAATTGTAAAATTCTGATTTGTAATTGTAAATTCTGATTTGCGATTGTAATTGTAATTCTGATTTGCGATTGTAATTGTAATTCTGATTTGCGATTGTAATTGTAATTCTGATTTGCGATTGTAATTGTAATTCTGATTTGTGATTGTAATTGTAATTCTGATTTGTGATTGTAATTGTAATTCAGATTTGCGATTGTAATTGTAAATTCTGATTTGCGATTGTAATTGTAATTCTGATTTGCGATTGTAATTGTAATTCTGATTTGCGATTGTAATTGTAATTCTGATTTGCGATTGTAAAATTCTGATTTGTAATTGTAATTGTAAAATTCTGATTTGTAATTGTAATTCTGATTTGCGATTGTAATTGTAATTCTGCTTTGCGATTGTGATTGTTGAAAATTCCGCCTCTTCTGTTTTTTTAATACATTATTTTATTTCACATATTTAGAATTGGCGGCCATTATGAATTATATTCGCTGACAAATCGGTTGGAAATTACGGGACCAATTCATTGGCCAAAAGGTAAAAAATAAAATTCTTTTTGTCCATTTTCATTTTTCGATAATTTTTTAGGAATTTACGGATTCGGCAACAGTCCCCGATCAACTCCCTACCAAAAAGTTGTTTACGGTGAACGCAAATTCCGTGAATTAATTGCCCACTTCCAATCGAGAATTGAATGTAGGGAGAATGAATTGATCGATGCAATTTTTCATATGGCTTCCGATCAGACCGAGTAAGTTTTATATTAACTATTAATTTTATGAATTGAATAATTAAAGAAATTTCCCTGACGAACAAATACGAGTGCAAGTTGGTGCCCCTGAAGGCAGTGATATCTATCGACCTTTGTGTTCCCTTTTTGTGAATTGTCATCCGAAAAAGCGATATGGTACCAGGTAGGCAAAGAATTTTCTAGCACTTTCAATTTAAACATTCAAATTAATTCATAATTAATTTTTCAGATCAACTTCAATAATTCTGGTCAAAGCCAACGATGAGGTTGTCTTTCATGAACGACGAGTGTTGGACCAAGTCAAGGAAATGGACGATCCCGAAAAGTGGCAATTTTCCAGTCAACGTTTTCGGCTGGGAAAACAAAAATGAAACGATGATGACAAAACCAAAACCAATGCAATTCAATTTTATGTCATTCCATTTTACGTAAGTATTAATAAATATTTTATTATCATTGTATCCGTACTAAAATATTTTAAAAAAAATTCAACAACGTCTACAATCACGCACTCAAACATTTTTTTCTTCAAATTCCATTCAAAAAATGCTCCTCTTCCAGCCAGACGGGATCCCTTTTTGTTTGATTTACTGTTTAATTCCGTCTGAGTTTCTGTTCTTTGATTCCTTAGTTACACCCTTCAAAAGACCTTACACCTGCACCCGAACATCGATCACGCTGCACCCAATTTACTTCCTTCCATTAATTAGGAGAATAAAAACCAAATTCCCACCCATTGTGTGATTCTTTTAAAAAATTGCTCTTTGCCCCAGGGCTTCTAAATCAAAAATTTGCATTTCTTTTTCAGATTTTTTAATTTAATTTTACACTCATTACCCCAAAAAGGCATCCATTTTTGGTCTCTAACATCAAAAATTCCCGCATTTAGCGCTCCACCTCCCCTCCCGCCCTCCCACGAAAATGAGGGCCAAAAATTTTTTGTTGACTATAAAACTTGGTCTGATCAAAATTTTTTTCTGAATTTCCAGTTTCTCTTCCTTTCCCTTGGTCCATTCCCGATACTCTCCTCCCCTTTTCTCACCCCAATTCATCTGCAACTTCGTGTGTTTCTATGCGCGTCTTTAAGTTCTCAAAAAATGTCATCGTCTTTTTATAGAAGGTAAACGGGGAATCCAACGGTGTGCTCATTAACCGATTGAATGGACCGGTTGGTCATGTGGCCGAGTACCCCCGTCGAGGGTGGAAGGCCACATTCCCGATTTGGCCTTTCCTTCTTTTCTCACCGTTAATTTCCTCCATAAATTTTTTAATCTGATCCGCCCCACAAAAATTTTACTTTTCAATTTTTGTAAAACGATTTTTCAAACCATAAAAATTGGGGCCAAATTCCACCCAAAAATGCGCGCACTAAAAATTGTACGAAATCTTTCGATAAAATTCAGTTTTAGTGATCAACGGCAGTAAAAATAATTTATGATCAAAAATCTAAAAATCTTTACATTGATTTATATTCACCAGCAGAAAAATTCTGATTTATTTTCACTTTTCTCCTCAGTTCAACCACTCAAAAAATCATTTTTCGCCTCCAAATTTTCAATGGATGGAGGCCACTTTTAGTCAAAAGGCAATTTTTGATTAACAAACACCCTTGAGACTTCCCAACAATAAAGAAAAAGAAGGGCTTTTATAAGAAAAAGTTACACTTTTTTCGGACAAACTTATTTTTGTTTTCATTATAAAAAACCGCGAAAATGGCCACCTTGAGCGCCAATTCCTCTCTTTTAGGGGAACTGATTTTGTTTTATTTTAATGGTACAAAAAGGGAATTTGGCAAGATAAACCACCTCTTTCTTCTTTAAATGGGAACCAAAAATGAATGTTTGGCTAAGATTTTGGCGAAGGTTGTTTACCACCTGCACATTGGATGGGCAAATTATTTGGTGGGGAAAATCAAAGTGCGATGATGGCAGTGGGCACGAGGGATGATGTGAAAATTGTGCAAAAATAAAGGGGTTGATGGGCAAAAATAGTAATAAAAAATTGGATTGGCGGTCAAATTCTCCCTCTCGCTCTCGTCAATAATAAGCCATTCAAAGGAGAATTATTTTATCATTTTTTCCGTTGGGTCCGACATTTGTTTTGGCCATTTTTGGGGCCAGTCACCGGCTATGTCCCAAAAAGGGCCAAATGGTCAACAAAGTCCCTTTAATCTGGGTTATCTTTTTTCCTACAAAATTTCTTCCTCAGATCCTCCCGATAGTTATTTTTATTTTTGGATCCATATATAAGACCCACTTTGCCTCATACAAAAATATTGTCCATCCATTAAATAAATTCCACCGGCTTTTCTTTCCATCATTCTTGCCGTGACCAGATCTTCAACATAGGATCAGATTAATATTTAATTGGAAATGAAGGATACAAAACCAACACTTTTGATCTTTTGGTCAGCCCTTTAGAAAATTGCTCCACGTCTGTTCTATTTCTTACATTTTTTAGAGTCAACCCAAAATCCCACGAAAAATTTAGACTAATAAGTTATATACTTTAGGAACTCGGAAGATGTATCTTAGGCTATATCTAAGGTTTTGATACTCTATTTTAGAATTTTGGATATGGGATTTCAGAGAATTGGGATTTTTGGTAAATTCCATTTTTCCACTCCGATTCACAACTTTTGGGCAACTGGGACATTTTTCAAATCTCGATCAGTGATCGTCTGGGACAATATCGGGAATTTTCTCAATTTTTTTTCTTATTCCACTTCGCTCAAAATTGCAGCGGTACCTTATCATTATCAGCAAACATGGACTGTCGGGTGTCGGCTAATTCAAATTTATGGGAGGGGAGGGGAAAGGTGTTCTTTCGGGGCCTCCCCTGCTGGAAATTTCCCTCTTCTCCATTGCTCCGTCCTAAAGGGTACGATCCCGACCCCAAAAAATGCGAACACCACCGTTGCATGCATTCAAATCATATGTTTGCGGCATGAAAATGATGTTAGGAATGGGGACGAAAATTATTGATAAAAATGAAATGATGGCGAGAGAACGGACGGAGCATTTAAAGGCGAAATTCATAATTTGAGGATGAAAACCTGTCCATGAAAAATTCTTCAGATGAGTTGAAGCGAGCCGGGGAAAGACCTTTGTTTTGATAATGATAAGGAGACTGAACTCCGCCCCTTTCAAAAACAATTTATGGCCTTTTTAATCTTTCGGTTTTGGTCAACCCACAACATCTCCATAAAAAATGCTTTTCCCCTTAATTAATTTCTAATGCTTTTCCTCTCAAATTTTTAACTTCCTGTTTATTCCTTCCCGAAAAATGTTGTTAAAAAAATTAATTTATAAAATTTCAGCCAAAATTCATTGCCAATTGCCATCAAAAAATGCCACATCAATTCACTACCTCATTCCATTCTTTCATTCTGCCCATTTTGCTGCTAATTTCAATACAAATTTTTGCCTTCACCATTGTCGTTCATCCATTGAAAGTGCGTCGAGATGAACAAAAACAACAATTAAAAAATGAAGATTTGACGGCAGAATTGGCCAATTTGGAAAGACAAATTGAGAAAATTGTAAGGAAAATTAAATGGGAATTATTACAAATTATTTAATTAAAGAATTCAACAATTTTTGCATTTTTTGCCCAACAAGAACTGCGTCAAACAATTAATGGTGAATTTAATCCAGTTTCAAATTCGAATGCACAGCAAAGAGAGGAAATGGAATTGGACAAGGCCAAATTGGAGAGGCTAAAAATGGAGAAGGAATTGCTGGAAGAAATAATAGAAAATGATTCCAAAAATGGAACAAAAGCAAACAACAATAATAACAATGAGACGATGAATCCCGAAATTAAAAAAGGTAGGTTCTTCATAAAAAATAAATGAAAATAATTATAAAACGATTCACCTTTCGTAATTAGCTCGGAAAAAATTAAACTTTCCGGAACAAAATTAGAACTTTCCTGAATCTAACACAAAAATCAGAATTTTACAATTACAATCGCAAATCAGAATTACAATCGCAAATCAGAATTACAATTACAATCGCAAATCAGAATTACAATCGCAAATCAGAATTTTACAATTACAATCGCAAATCAGAATTACAATCGCAAATCAGAATTACAATTACAATCGCAAATCAGAATTTTACAATTACAATCGCAAATCAGAATTTTACAATTATAATCGCAAATCAGAATTTTACAATTACAATCGCAAATCAGAATTTTACAATTACAATCGCAAATCAGAATTTTACAATCGCAAATCAGAATTTTACAATCGCAAATCAGAATTTTACAATTACAAATCAGAATTTTACAATTACAATCGCAAATCAGAATTTTACAATTACAATCGCAAATCAGAATTTTACAATCGCAAATCAGAATTTTACAATTACAAATTAGAATTTTACAATCGCAAATCAGAATTTTACAATTACAAATCAGAATTTTACAATTACAATCGCAAATCAGAATTTTACAATCACAAATCAGAATTTTACAATCGCAAATCAGAATTTTACAATTACAAATCAGAATTTTACAATTACAAATCAGAATTTTACAATTACAAATCAGAATTTTACAATCGCAAATCAGAATTTTACAATTACAAATCAGAATTTTACAATTACAATCGCAAATCAGAATTTTACAATCGCAAATCAGAATTTTACAATTACAATCGCAAATCAGAATTTTACAATCGCAAATCAGAATTTTACAATTACAATCGCAAATCAGAATTTTACAATCGCAAATCAGAATTTTACAATTACAATCGCAAATCAGAATTTTACAATTACAATCGCAAATCAGAATTTTACAATCGCAAATCAGAATTTTACAATTACAAATCAGAATTACAATCGCAAATCAGAATTTTACAATTACAATCGCAAATCAGAATTTTACAATTACAAATCAGAATTACAATTACAATCGCAAATCAGAATTACAATCGCAAATCAGAATTTTACAATTACAAATCAGAATTACAATTACAATCGCAAATCAGAATTTTACAATTACAATCGCAAATCAGAATTTTACAATTACAAATCAGAATTACAATTACAATCGCAAATCAGAATTTTACAATTACAATCGCAAATCAGAATTACAATCGCAAATCAGAATTACAATCGCAAATCAGAATTACAATCGCAAATCAGAATTACAATCACAAATCAGAATTTTACAATTACAATAAAAAAATTAAAACTTTATGGAAAACACAAAAAATCGGAATAAAACTTCCCTGAATAAAAATTACAACTTTCCTCTCATTATTTAAACTTTAAACAGAACTGATTTATTATAATTAATTTTACATTAATTTAAAAAAAAATTTACAGCCAATTCATCCTCCTCCTCATCATCAATGGTTTCGGATGCATCCCGCCTACTTTGCCAATTCTTCGTATTTGGCATCCTTTTTGGAGTTGTCTGCTCCATTTCCGCATGTTCCTGTTTATTTCGGTCCCGTCGAAATGCATTTGGCAGTTCCAGTCAAAATTGCTCACAAAGTGTCGAGGAAGCCAATTTTAATCGTAAGTTAAAAATTAAATTTTTGGGGAATTCCATGGATAAAATTCATAAATGGGGTCCTAATTTCTAGGTCCTTTCCTTCCATATACCCGCATCATTCTCCATTCCCTTCATATTCCTTTTAGTCGCCTTTAGGCCTATCATGTGAATGAAAACGAACCAAAATTTACCTCGAAAATTCTCCCTCAATTCAATTCCCCCCTCCCGTCATTTTGCCTCCCCAAAGCAATATCACCTTATTACGCTTTCTGCTCCTCCGGCTATTAATCATTTTTTGCTCAAAGTCCATAAAATATATAACGAAATCGAATGAAATAGAGAAAAAAATGGGGGAATTCCCCGGACCCAAACAAATTTTTATCACCAAATTTCCTCAATCATTCTCCGCCAACCATACTTTGCCATGGTCGATGAATGTTGAACTGAAAATACATAAAATGAGCTGACCATCTTTTTTTCATTCTCCGTACTTTATGAAGTATGAACCCAAATGATGCAATTTGCATTCATCATTCAAATTCAAAGAACACTCAAAAACATTTAATAGACCAGAAAATTTGTGTTTTATTCCTCAAAAACTCTTTTGAGTAAAATGATGAAATGACTGGGCAAATAAATAAATTTTGAAATTATCAAAATATTCAAATAACAATAGGAATAAATAAAAAAAATAATTAAATTAATTAATATTTCCTTTTTGCCAGGTTTATCCCAAATCCGAGAGCCATTTGCCCCTGACAAACCGTATTGCCTGAAATTCGATGAGCGAGGCCTATGCTATGCCAGCCCTCTGACCCGTGAAGTGCCACCGTTGCCAAACTATGCAGAGGCGTGCCGTATGCCAACAGCCGCCGAAATTGCTGCCAAAAAGACAATGGGAGGAATGAATACCACCAACAGTTTACAAAGGGCGATGACTGTACGGAAGCAGTTGGATTCCATTGATGAATTGAGGGTTTAATTTTGTGAATGTGGTCACAAATGTTACAACAACAACGAAGATGACGCGTGCCAATTTTGCCCACAACATAAAAATTTATATCCATTGGGTACTATGCGTCTATTAAGTAGTTTTTAAAATAATTTATGTCAATAAAAAAATCCCTAAATTATAAAAAAATCATCTCAGACGCATAGTACAAAATTATTTTTACCCCACATATCCACATTTTTGATGTGCCATAAACCATCCCATCCATAAATTTAAAATGTATTTTCCCCCAAAAAAATGATTTGCTCAAACTCTTTCCTTTACATTTTGTTTTACTTTTTTTGTTCATTTTTTGCATAATAAAATTACATTAAAAATAAATGCAATTATCGATTTTTTATGATTCAATTGGCCAATTTGTTGAGGAGGTGCCAAGCGGTCCATCCCTCCACTCCAATGGTCATAGAAGAAGTGAGGCAATTTGGTGGAATGGAATGGACAGCCGCTGGCCAATAGTAGGGGCTAGGGGGGTACTCGGCCTTGGCCATTCCCCAAAGAGCCTCTTCCAATTCCAAACCCATCTTTTTCTCATCGAATGTCCCTCCCAAGTTCCTACGTCCATCTGCTGCTATTCTGGCAGTCCGGCCCACTCAAAAATATGTATTGCCGGTTATTTTGATTAACGGCATCGCCGCTCGTTTTCCACACCCAAATTACCTCACCAACTTTTTCACACAAATCCGATGGCCATTCTTTTTTATTTAAAAATTAGAAGCCAAATGTCCATTTTATCGATGAATCCTCCTATTAAAATCTGATAAACCCACAGGCAATGTTTTTGCTTGTCGGTCTCCTCCTTTTGTGCACAATTTTGCTGCTAGCCTTCTTCATTTCCCATTGTGCCCTTCTACCCCGACGAACTCATGCTTTGCCCGATTTGATTCCATATTGTGTGGTACGGAGTCCAAGGAGGCAGTCGGCATTCACCGATCCTGAAGATGGTTCACTATCGCCGGCAAGGTAGAGGAAAAAAATGGCCGAAATTTTAAAAAATGAATAAATTTTCGAAGCCTTATTTTCGGAAAAATTCTCCAAGGAAAGTCTTAATTTTATTCTAGTTGTTCCGGAAACGTTTTAATTCTGATTTTGTTTCCGGTTGTTCCGGAAAGTTTTAATTCTGATTTTGTTTCCGGTTGTTCCGGAAAGTTTTAATTCTGATTTTGTTTCCGGTTGTTCCGGAAAGTTTTAATTCTGATTTTGTTTTCCGGTTGTTCCGGAAAGTTTTAATTCTGATTTTGTTTCCGGTTGTTCCGGAAAGTTTTAATTCTGATTTTGTTTCCGGTTGTTCCGGAAAGTTTTAATTCTGATTTTGTTTCCGGTTGTTCCGGAAAGTTTTAATTCTGATTTTGTTTCCGGTTGTTCCGGAAAGTTTTAATTCTGATTTTGTTTCCGGTTGTTCCGGAAAGTTTTAATTCTGATTTTGTTTCCGGTTGTTCCGGAAAGTTTTAATTCTGATTTTGTTTCCGGTTGTTCCGGAAAGTTTTAATTCTGATTTTGTTTCCGGTTGTTCCGGAAAGTTTTAATTCTGATTTTGTTTTCCGGTTGTTCCGGAAAGTTTTAATTCTGATTTTGTTTCCGGTTGTTCCGGAAAGTTTTAATTCTGATTTTGTTTCCGGTTGTTCCGGAAAGTTTTAATTCTGATTTTGTTTCCGGTTGTTCCGGAAAGTTTTAATTCTGATTTTATTTCCGGTTGTTCCGGAAAGTTTTAATTCTGATTTTGTTTCCGGTTGTTCCGGAAAGTTTTAATTCTGATTTTGTTTCCGGTTGTTCCGGAAAGTTTTAATTCTGATTTTGTTTCCGGTTGTTCCGGAAAGTTTTAATTCTGATTTTGTTTCCGGTTGTTCCGGAAAGTTTTAATTCTGATTTTGTTTCCGGTTGTTCCGGAAAGTTTTAATTCTGATTTTGTTTCCGGTTGTTCCGGAAAGTTTTAATTCTGATTTTGTTTCCGGTTGTTCCGGAAAGTTTTAATTCTGATTTTTGTGTTTCATTCCGGAAAGTTTTAATTCTTTCCTCTCCTCTTTATCAATAATATATTCCAAAAATATTCCAGATCCATTCATTCCTTTGAATATTTGCATCGAAAACTGGAGGAAAGGAGCCAACAAACAAGGAGTCGATCCGCGGAAGTAATGCCTCCAAAAGACGACTATTTACATCCAAAATATTCGCTGCCCCCTTGTAAATATGAACCCAAATGGGAAATGGTAATTTTGGGCGGTTTTGAGAACAAAAATTCCCTTTAGCTTTTAACAGTCGATTCCAATTTTTTGCGAACTCCATCCAAATTGCAACGAAGCTCCAACCCATCAAGCTGACAAATGGATATTGGACAATTTTATTTAGTCTTTCTTTTGAACAAATTTTTGTTTTGTTTTACATAAAATATATGTATAAAAATGAAACAATGATATTTCTAATAAAATAAAAATGGGGCACAATAAACAAAACAAAAAAAACATAGATTGTGGAAGGGGAGGAGGAAGGGGAAATAGGCTGACTTGATCAATCAAAATTGGTAAAAAATTTAGGAAATGTGGTGGATTGCTGTGAAGATGAAATGGTAGATGGCTATGTTTTTCGGTTTTTTCATTCACATTCCATTGCGTGGTTTACCCGAATCAAATTGTGTCAAAGTGTTGGTTGCTTTTGTCAAACGCATGTGCTCGCAAAATTGTCACCCGACATTTGTTGTGAATGCTGATGATGACGGTGGTAATAATCATTTGGGCAATCGGACATGGACAAATTCGCCGGTCTTCCATCCTGAAATACCAAAATTATGGGAGAATTATTTTTTGATAATTTAATTATTGTTCTATTCAATTTTTAGGCACCCGATTGCCTATTGGTTTACAATAAAGACTCTGCTGAACTAGCAAAAGGGGTTCAATTCCCTCATCGGGTGTGACATTTTTTTTTGGCTATTTTAAAACCCATTTTTATTCAATTTTTTAAATTATATTTTTTTTATTAAAAATTATTGAATATTTTTGAATGATTTAATACATTTTTAGGTTGGCTTTAATTGTGCCCTCGATAGCCTATCGGTTTAAACAGAAGAAGAAGACCCTCCTATTGAGCTGCGGGTGTTCAATTCCCCGTCGGGTGTGCTATTTTTTAAATTTTTAAATAAATTTTCATTTTTATATTTTAAAAAAAAAATATTTTTATACCTGTCGATTGTGTGAATTTGGCCTCGCCCAAGTGCAAATATACCCTTCCTGGCATGCAGTCACAATGCAATCCTCCCTGAAATGCAACGAGCCCAGCCGTTCATTGGCCACCTAAAAATATTATTTTTGGGTAAATTTAAAAGCAAAAATCATCAAAAATTTACCTTTTTGCAAATGAGCGGTTCAATCACGGGGATTTCCTCTATCCTCGGGCATTGCGGTGTTCCGAACAGTTGGTTGGAGAGTCGGTCGCCTCGTTTCAATGTGCCATCCACTGAATGAGGGCCATTCGAGGAGGAACCATTTTGTCGGCTTGTCCTAGACAAAATATAATTTTATTTAGATTTTTCATTTTAGTTTTTTTTATTTAAATTATTGCATATAAAAAATCGATTAAAATGTTTTCCTTTACCATTTTATTTTTTAGTAATTTTTTTTATACCGAGAAGTGATTTTTCTAATATTAGGCTAAATAACGTGATTTTAATTTAATTTTTTTTATCTAGAAAGAAAATTATTTACCCATAAATTTTCCTTCAAAAAAATAGATAAAAAAACTTTCCCTTTGTTTTTTCATTAATTTTTTTTATTTTAAGAAGTGATGATTTTTTTATTTAAAATTTTTTAATTTTTTTGAAAATAAATTTGAAAATTATTTCCCTCCCGTGACCGCTGACCTGTCCGTCAACCGTGAGCCCAGACTGAGCCCCCGTTTATGGAGCCTTTTGAATCGACCGCCTCCGCCACTTTTGCTTGTTCCGCCACTTCCCGTATCCTTGTCCGATGCGGATTTCATCGTGTCGCTTCCCTAAATTAATTAAATTATTACTTGAGGAAAAAGGAAAATCTTTTTTTGTATTTTATTTACTAAAATTTTTTTCCCAGTCTTTCTTGCAATTAAATCGGCCTTCGAGATTTCAGGTCAAAGATTTATGAAAATTGTTTCAGAAGAGAACAAAAAATTCCTTTATATTTTATTTTCCAATAATTAAGTGAAGCCAAAATTTTTCCTATTCCCTTTTAGGTCTAAATTTCTAATCCTTTATTCTAGGAACAAAATATTTATTTTCCTAGTCATTATCTGAAATGAACCTGTTCAGTGTTTGCCGAATATTTGGATAAATTTGTGGGCATGCAAATTGCATTTTCAATTCCAATTGGAATGACCGTTGCGTTCCTTTGTTGTTGGCTTTGGTGGATATTTTGGCCAGTGGAATGGTCGAATTGGGAGGAGGCGGTGGCCGGAAAACCACCAATGGGCGATGGCGATGTGTCCATTTGGTGAGGAAAACCATCTGCATTTGTCCGCGAATTTCGACTGGGAAATGAGGCGGGCGTAGGGGCCAGAATGCTGCCTGAAAGGAGCACATCTTCCGAAATGTCCCAAAGGCAAAGCTGCAAAAAAAATAAAATAAAATTTTTAATTTAAAGCAAATAAAAGCGAAAAATTATTTTAAAAAATTTGATAATTAATTTAATATTTACCTATTTAAAAAATTATTTCCCCTTTCCTCCTTCAAAGTTCAAACCTGGCAATCATGGCCCACAGTGCCGAGTCGATAGGCCAACCTCGACTGGGTATGGCCAAATTCACCGCCACTGCCTCCTCCATTCATTCCATTGGCCGACGTCCCAAATAAACACATTGACCCGGTGGATTGTGCCGAAAGGGCATGCGGCATGTTGGAGGAAATGTGGCAACAATTTTGAGCAATGCCGGATTGGATGCTTTGTGGAGATTTGGCCAAAAGTTCACAGGTGCCTCCTCTTTTGCCACCACCGCTGCTCAAATAGCCATTTGGCTGATCATTTTGTGGTTGATTTTGGTTTTGGGTGTAGAAATTGGAATGGACGAGCACGTTTTTTTGGGCGCAATTGACCGAATCCATCGCATTGACATTGTTGTTTCGAATCGAAGGGGAATGGCCGCTGCTGCATGAAGTGGAAGTGTTGGCTGGAAAATAGGAAAATGTATAAAAATTGATTCAAAAAAAAGTTTATGCCGAAGGTTTAGGTTGGCTATGGTTCTACTAAAGAAAAATTTTACCAAAAAAATATTTTTTAAAATTTTAGACGTAATTTTTGGGAAATTTAGGGGTTTCTGGTTCGAATCTGCTAGGAAGTTCTTTTTTTCCGAAGTTAGTTTTCACTTTTATGCATTTTAAAACATATGGTACATTTTATACAAAAAAATTTGAAAATTTTAGCCCAGTGGTTAACGCTTAAGTTTTGCTAAATTTAGGTCCCGGGTTCGAATCCGTTCAGAGGAAGTTATATTTTTTTCGAGCTCGATTCCCAATTTTTTATGCATTTTATACAATTTACAATATATTTCTATAAGAAATACAGTAAATTCGTATAAAAACGAATTAAAAATGCACTAGTGTTTCCGCCAATATTCAATTTTCCCCAATAAAAAGAAAACGAACCATTTTGAATGAATTCGGGGCCATCATGGGTCAGTACAATTTCATCTGTGACCATTTCCTGTTGATCGGAAGGGGATTGGGCGGCAACAAATGTGGCAAATGTGTCGAATGCAACCGCCGATACCCACGATTTATGGCCTTGGCCTCGGCAAATCACTCGATCTGCGCGGAGGAATTATTGATTGATAATGATTTTATTTTAATATTAGTTTTTTTTTCTATAATTTTTCTAATTTTTTGAGGCTCATTAATAAATTTATGCTTACTTTCGGCCAGCGAATAAAGCGAGAGCATGTCATCTTCGCCCCCGGTGGCAATATATCGCAAATCGGGACTCCATGCCAGGCAAAGTAGACCACCAAAATAGGATTTCATGCAGCCAATCAGCTCCATTGAGCGCCAATTAAAAATGCGCAAAAGGCCATCCTAAAAAGGATTTTGAATTTTTTTTATGAACAATTTTAGGCGTGCAAACCTGACTGACGGTGGCCATAAAATTGGAGGTGGGCCCGGAAAATTCGAACATGTTGATTGCGCCCTGCCCAATTTGCCATCGATTCAACGGATTTTTTGGGATTTTAGTTTTGCAAGTGAACACCGTGAACTCTTCGCCCTTTAAAAAAAAATTTTTAATTGAATTTTTATTGGATTTACCTGTTTCAAGGTTTGGTAAGCCGGCGCCAATTGCGGTGACTCCAATTCTTCATTGTACAACTGTGAAATTATTTTTGTAAGATTAAGAAATTTATTTTATGGTTTAAAATTAGTATGGTTTAAAATTAGTAATTAAAAAAATAAAAATCAACGAAGTGAATTTTGGAAGGATTTTAATGAATAAAATGAATTTTCTTCATTTACTTAAATCCAGGTTCGTGAATTTTTGTTAAATTTTGATTTAAAAATTATCTAAAAAACTCACATAAAGATTTCCACTAGCATGCGCTGCCACAAACACCGACCGCCCATCGGGAACCCAACGGAGGCAGGTTACGGCACTCCGGTCAATTTGTCGCTCTTCATTGAAGAGTTTCGAGGAATTTTGGGCCTCTTTTTGGCTGGGATCGATCAGTTGGATTTGACCAGCGGAAAAGCCGATGAGCAAAAGGTAGGAATGTAGGGAGGCGCCCTCCCGATTGAAATCATGGCAAGTGGGGAATGTGCCTTTGTAGACGCGTTTGTCTACCGGTTTCGCCGAGTCCGGTGCACCGCCGTCCGTGATAGCACCACTAGAGGATATTTTAAATATTAATTTATTAAAAATCAATAAAAACCTATAGTCAAAAACGTAAATTTCGCGACCAATGTTGAAGCAAATTCGTTCAATGTAATTGTCGATGCCTTGCTGGTCTACAGGGGCATTATAATAACCACATCCATCATTCATGGCCACAGCCGCATCATTGTTCGAAGTGGATGGAAGTGCCTCTTCGGCAATGCTCAGCTTTCGGCTGGTCGGTATTCGGAGAAATGAGACACGAACCGGCGCATTGCATACGGGGCCGGCAACCTTAAAATCATTAAAATTTTGCTACTAATTTTAAAGATAAAAAACTTGATTTGGCATTCGATTCGCCCGAAAATATTCGTTCACAGTCATCGATTGCTTGTAAATTCCTTCAGGCGTATTGAAATTTGTGCGCACCGGTGTTTGTTCAGACGCAGTACTGATTGGCTCTGGGACAATCGTGTTGTAACCGTAAAGAGGAGGAGCGTGCATTTCCTGAATCACATTCGCACTGTGAGCGGAATGCGAGTCTCTGCGGATTTTTGAATTAATAACCGTGAAGTCAAATTTATAAAATTGTTTTTTGCTAAAAATTATAGATGGTTATTTCTGGTAAAAATTGGGTAATAAATGATGGTAAAATAATTATTGATTAAATTATTAATTATAAAAAAGATGCGTCTGTGTCTGATTGACAATTTTTGCTGTCGGTTTATTTTAATATCGAGACGGTAAACGAAAGGAGAGGGAGAGCGGAGAATAGCCAAAAATGAGCATATAAGTTTGCCACAAACCCATAATTAAATTCCATTAAATGCTTTTGTCGAGAGTCAAAACCTCGAATGAAAATGATAAAAAGCTCCTCTTCATCAAAAAAATGCAAAGAAACAAAGCAATATCATACGTTTTGTACGTTTTTGTGTTTATAGTTTGTACCTATACCTATACTATTCTCTGTGGAGTCTCGACATGTTTGTGCGGTGGAAGATTTCACAAAATTTACCCTCATTCAGTTGACGTTAAGAAACTTGGACAAGAATAATTTTATTTTACTCATTGGTCATCACTCATCACATTGGATCACATAAAATATTATACAACAAGACAATGATTAAACATATTGGTAAATATTAAAGATTAAACATATTGGTAAATATTAAACATGATTATTTTATTCCTAATGTTGGTGGTTGGTCTCTGTCATATTCTCCATCCAATTTATTAAATCGGCGCTTCTTCATATCTCTTCTTTCGCATTGAAAAATATAAAAACGTATTCAACGTTTTATAACCAAATAATAATACAAAAAATTATTTTCAATACAAATTTATTCATTTATATGGTAAGAAAGATGCCAATCATTGGCCAAAAATATAAGTGATGAATGGTTTAGCTTAGAAATGTCAGGCTTAAGAAATGTTTACAAAAACCATAAAAATTAGTTGCTGGTTGAATATGATTTATAAAAAGATTTTTCATTTATAACTCCAATTCCGCCATTTCCGCATCTTCCCCAGTTCAATGTCCGCCGCCTTGAGTGGAGCGGTTCATCTTCTCCATTGAGTCAGCAAAGTCGTTGAAGGCAGTGGCAAGAGTGCGCATCAATGTGGCGGTGAG
The DNA here is from genome assembly GCA_030063045.1 of Pratylenchus scribneri. Classification (NCBI taxonomy): domain Eukaryota; kingdom Metazoa; phylum Nematoda; class Chromadorea; order Rhabditida; family Pratylenchidae; genus Pratylenchus; species Pratylenchus scribneri. The sequence goes on from JAQSEB010000033.1 coordinate 2,370,483, forward strand.
TTTCTTGAGGGCGGCGAGGTCGTCTTAAAATACGATCCGAATTAAACTATATTTTACAAAATCATACCACTTTTGGCAACACGCTGGATTTCCGCCAATCCCTCGACAACCTTGTGATTGTGTTGACCAAGAAGAACATGATGACCTCCGACTCCGTTGAACATTGGCTGTTGTTGACCCATATCAATTGTTCCTAAATATGTTTTGTTTTAAAATTCTGTCTATTATTCAAATTTCCCAGTTTCTTCCACATTACCGCCGTTCTCCACTTCCATTGCTGGACGATGGTCGAAGGTCGCAGTCTTCGATGATTCGCGCCCAATGTCATTGATCATCCCTTCGTTGTTCGAGCTGTTGAATTGTCCATAACCGTTTTTCATTTCAATTGAATTGATCGACCCTCCATTGACCATTCCATCCATCTTTGCCGGGGTGGTGGTTTTTGAGGATTCCTAAAATGAAATTTTGTTAGTCCGAGAATAATAATAGAATTTACCTTTTAGTAAGCATCGTCTCATTGGCATTGGGAACCACGATATCCTTGACATCCATTGCGACAGACTCTGTAAAATATAAATAGTTAGTCAGTTGATCAATTTATAGCTAAATTACCTTGTTCAGTGACTGGACGGCGAGAACCACTAAGGGCAAATCCACCACGACCACGGCTTGAGCTTAACATTAATTTTATTTAATAATCAGAATATTTTAAGTTGAATTACCTGAAATCGCGGACCGAATTCTTTTCTGGAAGTGGAGGAACGTTGCGGCCACCATTGTTCTGAGGTCGACCACGGTTATCTCCGCCACGAAAACGGCCACCTTGACCTGGAGAAGCGCGATTGATGAATGGAGGAGCGTTGCTGAATCGATTCATTGTTGTTGTTTTATGAAGTTCGTTGATAATATGATGATTGATTGTTAAGAATTGAATATATATCTAGAAAAGTAAAAAAATTTTATTAAAATAAAACAAAATTATACGAATAAAAATTCTTTTAGAATTTGTCAATTGATTTTGAGCCGATTAGCTCAAACATGATACATGACAATAAGGGATCGGGATAGGGCTATTTTTAGGTATTGACAATTTTATTTCTAGGACATTTCATAAATCATACATAAATTGAGGTGAAATGAAAACACTTTAATTTTTGTTTTTGGATAAAATAGATGAGAATGAGAAGGATGTGCTTGATAAAATGAAAAATGAAAAGATTTCAAAATTCAAAGAGGTATATATGGATGGGATGGCAATTGGCAACGGCAATCGGTGAGGAGATAGGGGATTGAAATTGAAAATCGCTTTGCTCTTCGCCCATTATCATCCATAAACCATCCATAACCAACCATAGATATATTCATTATCGATTTTATCATTCAGTACACCAACACCAACATCATAGATCATACACAAAACTATTTGATTGTTTTGTATTTTGTTCTTGTTCGTCTTTTCTTTTCTCTTTTCTCTTCCCTAATTTTTTATTTAACGTTTCTTACACTACAGTATACAAAAAAGAAAAAATCAATAACAAAGCCAAGCCTAAGCCATGCCATAGCACAAAAGACAAAACACATATCTCTATCTCTGTATCTAGGATAATCAATAACTCTAATCATTAAAAATGATATAAAAGGGAAGCAATTCTTGCCTCATTATTCCATTCTACCCACCCCTACAATCAAAATCAATCCAACCTATTATTACGACGATGTCAACAATGCAACCACGAGACGAATCAACAACAACAGAACGAAGGGAGCTTGCTGAATATGAACAACAAATACTCAAACGGTATGGTTTTACATCACAAAATCAGAACATAATAATTTTTTTTCATTCAGAGAAGCTACATCGAATGTTCTGGACTATGAGGAAATCAAAATACTTGAGCAAATTGCCGACAATCAATCAATTGTAGTTGCCGAGACAATTCTTGTGGAAAAGAAGAAGAACCCAAATGCCAGATATGCTCTACGTATTGTTGAACTCAGAAATGAAGCGACTCTTCGTGCAATGGTAAGTCAATTGGGTACATTTTGTCCTTTAATTTGTTTTTTTTTTCAGCTCCAGGAAATCGAAATCCTCAAGAAGATTGAACTGCATCCTGCAATCATGGGCTTGTTTATGGCATTTCGTCACCGTCAATACATTGGATTGCTGCAACCGGCGTTCACCACTCTGCGCGACCGTATCGAATTAATTTCTGGGTTTGCTTTTGAACAAACTAATTTGTCAATAATTCAATTCATTTTAGATTCAAGAAATCAAATGGAAGCAAACAAATTCTGTTCCGCGGGCAAGACCGATCATTGGCGTTCTCAGCGCAGAGGGCTCAGATGTGTTTAAAACAAGTTGGATTGTTCAATAGGGATGCGGTTGTCTATGTGTTGAAGGGAGTAATTTCTGGTATGTTATTTTGATTTTATTTTTATAATTTTGCATTCACATCATTTTCAGGATTGGAATATCTTGGTCAAAAGGGATTTGTGCATACTCAAATTGCCGCAATGAATGTGTTTATGAATGAAAAGTGCGCAATTAAACTCGGATCCTTCGTTCATTGCAAACGAATTGGCTCAAAGTTGGTTTATTTCATTCATTCAATCTGAAACATTTACCTATCAAAATATTTTCATTTTAGAAATTGGCATTTCTACGGCAATCCCAATCGTCTTCCGCCCGAGGCTTTCAAGGAACAAGAAAATGGCAAGGTCGAGATGAGGATCAAACCGAACTTCGACACTTGGGCGCTTGGACTTCTCGTTTTGGAAATGATAACCGGAAAGCGATTGCAATACACATGGAATGAGATGGCCGAATTGGCAAAGAAATTTGTAGGCTATTTTTGATTTTAACAAAATTATTTTTTGCTTTTAGATCGACAAAACAGAATTGCCACCAACATTGGAAGAAACGGATCCAAGCACAATTGTCAATGGAAAGGTAAAAAAGGAATTAATTATTATAAAATAAATCAATCACAACAATTTTTCAGCAAATGTACGACCCGCACGTCACAGATTTCATTGCCCTATGCCTTGTTACGGACCATGTCAAGCGAAAGAATGCCGGCGACCTCTGCAATCATCCATTCATGGCGCGCCCGGTCCGAGTGAATGAGGCGAAAAACAACCTTGCAGGTTTGATGAATTTATTACTGATATATTGTCAATATATTTCCCCCATTCATTTTTAGTTGAACCTGTAGACGAAATCCCGTGGAATACGACGCGCAAGCTACGTCATGATATGATCACCGTCCATACACATTATGCGAATCTGAATGGGGACCTGCTCAAGCAACTGTGCAATGCCGTTCATTTGATTCAAGATGAGCAGTGCTGTCCAATTTTCGAGGGGAATGTTGAGCGGGGGATCGCTGAAGGCCGCTACATTGCAGTGGATGTGTCGCTTGCATTCCAACGGGACGATGAGATGGAATGGAGCCGCGATGTGCTGGACAGTTCCAATGTCAGCAACAATAACATTGGCGGCCGTGCCGGAACATCATTTTTGGTGGATACACTCGAGGAGAACAAAACACCGAGCAGATCGGGCGAACAAATCCGAAGAACGAATAATCGATTTCCGGGTGAACAAAAAGTTGGTTTTTATAAAATTTTGCCAAATAATTTTCAAAAATTTTCACAGGAATATCAACATTGTGAGATGGTTTTCTTCATCAAACGCAATTGGAGCACCGAAAATCGCCGCCTCTTCATTGCACTTCAATTCGCCCGTTGGCTTGATCGGGATTTGATAAGGTTGGTTTATTGTATTTTCATTTAATTAAAATAAATTTTAAGTTTTGCCGATTTCGTGCGCATTGTTGATGAACTCGAGGACATTCTGGCGGACTATATGGTTGCACATGAACCTCGGCCCCTGTCACCGTATAAACACCAGAAATGCACTTCACCGCCCGACTCCGTTGCCTTTGTCACTGGCCTTCGACGCAGCCTCATCGATCCCGAGTCCAACTACGATCCGGCCACGCATTGTTTCAACAACATTTATGTGGAAGTTGCGCTGAGTTTGGAAATGGTTCAGCAGAAAAAGGTAAACTGACATTTATTTTATGATTTGTAATATTCCCCAATTTTTGACAGAAGAAGATGGACCGCATTCGTGAGGGCGACCCGGTGGCATATCCAAAGGACTTGGGCATATTGTACGCGTCGGCCACCTACTACACACTGAATGTGAAGCGCCTACAATTGCTGGAATCTGTGCTGCTTGGCCAGAGACGATGCAACGAATGGGACTTCTTGCCGGACCAACGCCTGGATGATACCGAGCATTCACCGACGCCGTCATTAACGTAAGTTGGTTTATTAAGCAAAAGTTTTTAGTCAATAAATCCACACATTTTCAGAACATTGTTGAAAGCACGCCGAATGAATCCAAATGCCAAAGTCAGCTCCGAAATTGATTGGGAAACGAGCAACCAGGCAAGGCGTACGAAATTATGGGTGAGTGTAATTTTTCAGCCTAATTTACATAATTTTTTTTCATTTTTAGGGTGATTACACGCGCGACTTCATGTTTCGATTTGCCAAATATACCGTGCCTTATAAAGTGAGTAAAAAATTTAACTATAAATAACAAAAAATCAATTAAATTAATTCATTTTCAATTGGATCATGCCGCTGCTCGGGCGCTGCACGGGAGTCCTGGACCTTCGTCGACATTGATGGTGGAGCGACTGTCTTCTGGAAATGCTGGCGATGATGACGCATGGAATGGTCCCGGAGGAATTGACGAGCTTCAAGTTAGTTTATTTACTTTTTTTTAATTAAATGAATTTTAAAATTGTTTATTTTCAGCTTCAATTGGCCAGAACACGCTCAAAACAAGAAGAGGATGAATTGCCGCTGTTCAAACGTCATGATGATATTGATATACGGGCCAGATATGCGCGACTGGTTGAGCTGGACAAACAAAAGGACAATCAAATTCACAGCTTGGAACAGCAGTTGGAAAAAGCTCTTCAGAAGAAGCAACAGCAGGAGGATATGCAGCCACAATCATCAATGCCGCCAAGGAATGGAGATGGTACTACTCGATTGCCTAAACACAAATAAAAATTCATTCATATTGTTGTAATTGATTGATTATTGTAATGTATTGTTGTATATAATTATGTTCTTCCCCTTCCCCTTCTATATTGATTGTATATTTCCACACATTGTATTTGTACTATATTGTTGTATTGTATTTGTATATAATTGTTGTTTTTTCGATTGTTATTTTTCTCTATTGAATAAAAGATATTAAAATTAAATTTTGATGTTGAATAAATTTTTATTTTTAATAATCATTTTAATACTTTTTGATTAATTAATCACTTAAATTTCATCAGTGAACAGAGATATTTAATGCCATTTTTCTGAATATTTTAAAATACGGGAAAGATTTCTAAAATCCATAAATTTTCATTAATTTTATTGCCTTGCAGAAAAGCAAATTATGGAACAAGAAAATTCAGTTAAAATTTCTAATTCTTCACCGGAAAAAGCCAATGTCAACAATGCTGCTGAACAGCAGAATGAGCCAACATCAATAAAAACTGAAACAACAAAAGAAGAGCCGAGCCAGTCAACAATAAAACCCGAAACGGCACAAGAGTCAAGCCAGTCATCATCAATAAAAACCGAAACAACAAAAGATGAGCCGAGCCAGTCATCATCATCAACTATGGCCATGTCCGTGTTCGATGAAATGTTCGCATCAAGGTTTAATAAAATTGCTTTTAAAATATTCCAATAAATTCTTAATTTTCAAGATACACCGATGCGGATGAACAGTACGTAAAAGCAGGGGAAACAATCACAAGCGAGCCAATTTGTATTGTTCCATGGTCCAAACCAGAGAGCAGAGGTGGGCCAATGCCACCGGCCAGAGAACGACGAAATTTCGACTATGACCGAGATCGACGACGGGAAGATCAACAACAAGACGGCGATGATGGAAGGCAAAATCGATGGAATCGACGAAATGGCAACAATTTTGGCGGTTGCAATGATTGGAGAGGCGGAGGAAATTGGCGGGGACCTCCTAGAGGACGGGGACGCGGTTTTGGTCGTCAACAGCAATGGCGTGAAGGCGATGACCAGAGAAATTTTGACCGGAACAAACGATTTCGACCATATTGATTTTTTAAAATTTTTTTTGCATAAAATTGTTTGCTTTATTTGATTTGAATTTAAAGAAATTTCACATTTTTTTGAATATTTTTGAAATATTAAATTTATTTGTTTACCAATTGTTTTTTAAAGAAGATAATTAGAACGTGAAAATGGCAAGTTCGAGTTCATCAAGTTCAACCGCAAGTTCGGCCGTCAATCAACAACAACAAATTAGTACGGATGAGACCCAAATCTATGACCGACAAATTCGTTTATGGGGATTGGAAGCCCAAAACAGGTTTTAATCGATCTTAAGGGAAATATTTCATTAGGGAAAACCTTAAGAAAATAATTTAAAGAAAAACCTTCAATTTCATATTTTTTTTATTGAAGGTTTTCAATTAATAGTAAATTAATCTGTTAAATCAAAACCATTTAAAATTCGAAAATTAATTATTTCATCCATTTCCAGACTCCGCAATTCCTCTGTTCTCCTGGTTGGCCTGAGTGGTTTGGGCGCCGAAGTGGCCAAAAATCTGATGCTCTCCGGACTGAAATCATTGACTCTGATGGATGAAAAAGAGGTTTCGGATTTAGTCGAGAGGAATTATTTTTACATTTTAATTTGCAGTTTTCGGAGGTGGATAAAGGCTCCCAATTTTTGATTCCACCTGGCGCCAAGGGAAATGTACGGTTTGAATTTTTAATAATAAATCTAATATTAAATTTTCCAGCGCGCCTGGGCCTCCATGGAACGCGTCAAAGTGCTCAACCCGCTGGTCCAGGTCGAGGTGAACACCGGTGCGGTCCGTGACCAATCCGAGGATTTCTTCCGTCAATTCGATTTGGTCATTTGCATTGACCAGGAATATGAGACCACAAATTTGGTCAACAAAATTTGTCGCCGTCACAAAATCCGCTTCCAAGCCGGTGGCATTTTTGGTTGGGCCGGTTTCGCCTTTTTCGACTTCAACCAACACGCATTCCTTTTGTATGTCTTTTTTTATTATTTAATTAATTTTAATTCCATTTTCAGTCCAAAACCAAAGCAAAACCAATCGATTGTGGAGGGATTGGACGATGATGATGAGAATGGCGCCGATCAACCGGGAAGTTCGAAGAAGGCCAAAATGGGATCGAATTGCTGTCCATCGGCGCCACCGGTACAAACATTGACATTGGATGAGGAAGAGGAGGACGCCAAAATTAAATTGGTTTCTTTTTATAAATTTTTAAAAATTTTATTTAATTAAAATTGTCTAAAATGGACTTAAATAATCTTTAGGATTTTTTATTTGACTAAAAATATCTAAAATGAGTTTAAATTTTAATAATTTTTTATTTCTCTTTAAAATAATAATAAATTATTTATCTAGAATATTCAATTTTTGCAGAATGTCGCCTTCCCCAGTTTCGAACAAACATTCGACGTTCAATTGGGCGCCAAAAAGTTGATGCGCCGCCGATTCAATTTGCCATCGACCTATTTTGTTGTGCGAGCCTTCCTTCGTCTGATGAAGGCGAAAGGTCGAACATTCACAAAGGAGGATGCCATTGACCAGTGGAAAAAGGAGCTGGAAGCGGCCGCTTTGGACGAGAGCCGACAGAAAGTCAATGCGGACGATTTTGGATTGTAAGTAAATTTGAGCGGTTTAATTTAAAAGAAATTATCAAAAAATGAAAATTTTTATATTTTATCATTAAATTAGCTAAATTTATTTTTACCAAATTTATAAACAATAATTAAAATCCCATATTTTTAAGCTTCATTCAACGCCCGCTGAACCCAGTGTGCGCGATTGTTGGCAGTGTTTTGAGCCAGGAGGCAATCAAGGTTTCCCCCAACAATTTTCTTTACCAAATTTAACATTTAATTTATTCAGGCCCTCTCCCAAAATGATGCTCCACTCAAGAATATGTTCCTGTACTCCGCTTTGGACAGTGTGGGCGCCGTTTGCGAGATCTCTGCTTGACCATAATGATGGAGGAATATTTGTGCAGAGGAAATGTGACCGCCTAATTAATTTTGATGGGAAGACTCACAAAAATCACCAAGAATATAATTCATTCCACCCATAAATACCCAAAATTGTTTTCTTTGTTGACTTTATTATTTAATCATCTCTCTTTATTGATCATTTTAATATGAAATGTTTTTTGCCTAATGAATGTTTTTAAATTTGGATAAACAAAAATTAAAAATTTTTATTGATATGATGATGATAATATTCAGATTTTCCTTATTTAAATTTTTAGCTTGACGTTAAAACGAAAATTAATCGAGACTTCTTTAAGAAAAATAAATTTAAAAAAATACATAACTGCTGCTGCCCTGACCCTGATTATCCTTTCTCTTTTCCTTGTCATTCCATTACCATTCCATTTCCATATGATAAGACCGGCATAAAAAAAAAATTTAAATCCAACAATTCTCCAGTCTCCACTACTATTTTCGCATTCTCTCCTCCATTATTTCCAAATTGCAAATTCCGTCGAAGTAAAGTAATAATAATAATAGTAAACTGTAATAAAGCCATCAAAATTTGATGAGTTGACAGAATGGGGATTGAAATTGAATTAAAATCCTCCTCCTTTCGGTGTGCTGTTGCAAAATCCCTCGAGTCACTTCATTTTACATTTTCTCGGCTTAAGATGAATTGATTGTGGATTATAAAATTTTTGAGTAGAAAAAATCTATATAAGTTCCATCAAATATTTAAATTTTAATAACTTTTCATCAAAAATTCCCCTTTTCAAAATTGCTAAAATTAGGTATTTCTGAAAACGGCCATTATGCCCGCGCCTGTTTGAGTGGACTGTGGACACTGGACTGGGCTCCGAAGTTTTTGCCATTCAATTATTTCCCCTGGTGCCTTTTCAACCACCTTTATAATATCCTCGCGCAACTTTTTCTGGGTCCCGGTCCCATGTATTCCTAACAAACCTAATAAAGCAAAATAAAATTTTCAAGCAATCAAACTTTCCTTTCCAATACATTTTTCTTTCATTTGTCTAAATTCTTCCCAAGTTTATCTTTTATAATTCACTTATTCTTTCTCCCTATCCCTCAAATACCATTTTAGGTTCATTCAAGGATAGAATAATAACCCAAACCCAAGTAATCCATAATGGCTTTAACTCTAAGCCTTGATGAATGATGATCCAAATGAGGACCCTTCAGCCTTCACCTTTTCCTATTTGAACAAAAAGGGAATGTAAATTGAATAATCCCAACTTGTACTCATACTTATTTAGTTTTCATAGAATCAAATCCCAACTCATATTTAGCTTAACCAGTCTTTCTTCTGATTTTTTTAACATTTGCATTGGATCACCTATTATCACAATAAATTGACAACAAACCAAAATGGCCAATGACGACTTTCTGCATCAACCTCGCTGGCTTTACATCGGTGGCGATGATAGACAAATTCATGGTTTCTTTTATTAATTAAATTTAAATTTGATCAAATTGTATAAATATTTTTAGGCCCATTTCCATCCACCGAAATGAACGATTGGCTGGGTGGCAACTTTTTCCGGCCAAATTTGATGCTCAAACTCATTGAGGACCCCGTTTTCTATTCGCTGGAGCAGTTGGTCCAAGCATGCGCAAATAAGGTTTTTATTCAATAAACATTGAGCGAACAAATAATAAAATTCAAATTTTAAGAATCCATTCTCCGTGCCGGGCAATTCCTATCAGGCCGTGGTGACTAATGCAATAACCATTGTTCAACATCACCAACAACAGCAGCAAAGGATGCAAAGTGTGCCCATGAGCTCAGGCTTTTCTTCTCTTCGGCCCACCCCAACGTCCACTCCAATGCCAGGGCCCGGTGGTTTCATGGCAGCCAATGTTCAGCAATTTCAGCAACCACCTCCTGCTGGCTCACTGATGAAATTCCAATATGTTAGTTTTTGAAGATTTTTAGAAATTAATTAGGATCATATACATGGGCGAGGAGGGAGATCATCCCACCCCCACGCCCCACCACGCCATAATCGGGGTCGAATACAGCAAGGGGGGGGGGGGGGGGACTTGATTTTCATGTTTAAGCAATTTTGGAATTTGAAAATTTATAATTGGTATTTATTTAAGTACAATACTTCGACTAGAAATAGCCATTAGAAATTAGAATCTATAAAAATGCATATAGATTTATTAGATTGGAAACCCTACCCAAAAAAACCCTCTAAGCTAGAACCCGAACCTTGCCCCCTTTTGGGTTAGAAATTTTCAAAATATTTATTTAGCTTTAGTATCGCTTAATCATCTATAAAATCATGAATTTAGCAAGATAAAATTTTCATTTTTTCAGGTTCCGACATCAATTGGCGGCCAACCGCTTCCTCCTAGCCAATTTTTGATGATGCCAACATCAATTCCACCAACAATTGGACCGAATGTCCAGCAAATTGGTGCTCCGCCATTGACCGCTGCAATGTTCAGCAGGCCATGTCCACAGCTGCCACCAATGGAGGAGACGAGGGCTCGTGGCACAACGGGAATGGTGGCCGGCGACTTCTCATCATCAATGCCAGACCAGCGACTATGCCAACCCATCTTCGATCAGCACATGGTGGCATCCTCATCCACACAGCAAAACCAGCCGCAGCCAATTTTTCACCAATCCGATCCAACGAGTGGAGCAAAGTTAGTTTATAAATTAGTTTCTGAAAAGGCAATTTTTATTTTAGCCCCAGCAATTGGACAACCAAGGCACGGGAAGTAAGTCATAAAATAAATTATTCCTTCCAAATAAAAATGTTTTAAGATTTACAAAAAATGGGGGAACCGTACACTGGAATTGAGAGTGTATGTTTTTTTTATACATATTAAAATCATGGTTTACTAAATTCATTTTGAACTTTTAGCTTTTTTCCAAAAGCTATGCTCAAAATGGAACAGGATGGCAGAAAAGAAGATGGCTGCCACACTCCCCAATCCTTCCTCAACTATGCATTCCATTACGTCAATAAAGAGAATCCAGACAAATGCCAAAGCAACGAAAAAATTTGGGGGGCCGTAACATTGGCGTTAAAAATTTTCGCGGGAGATTTGGGAATTGGCATTTATCATCACGACGTCCAAAAGGAATTTGTCCAATTCATCGACAACAATTATTCGCAATTGGGCGTGGATGAATCTGGAATCCCAAAATTAAAATTATATTTTGCTAATGCAGAAGAGTAAGTATTTGTGATTGGGATGGAAATAAATTTTATCTTAAATTTTAAGTAAAATTAAATCGAATTCTAATAGCCCATTTTATTCCAATTTCAGTTGCCATCGCAAATTTTATGATGACGGTGGCGATCCAAACCTTATTATTCACTCAATTTGGTGGGCGGTTCATTTTATTAATGAGCTGGGTCGCATTCACTGGGAAAATGACCGAACAAAATTGATGGAAGGAATGTTGGAATTCCAGCGGATTTTTATCGAAAAGAAATTAGGAGGCATGAGCTTTCCCATCCCGGTTCCACTGATTGGTAAGTAATTCCAATTTTTTCCAAATCCACTCAATTTATTCCAACTTTCTCATAGATCTCACCACCAATGGACAGAATGGAGGAGGAGAAGGTGATGCACATATTGGAAGAGGAAGAGGAAGAGGAGAAGGTGGTGCACATATTGGACGAGGAAGAGGAAGAGGAGAAGGTGGTGCACATATTGGACGAGGAAGAGGAGAAGGTGGTGCACATATTGGACGAGGAAGAGGAGAAGGTGATGCACATATTGGACGAGGAAGAGGAGAAGGTGGTGCACATATTGGACGAGGAAGAGGAGAAGGTGGTGCACATATTGGACGAGGAAGAGGTGGTGTACGGAATGGGAGAGGAAGAGGAGAAGGTGGTGCACATATTGGACGAGGAAGAGGTGGTGTACGGAATGGGAGAGGAAGAGGAGCAAAATAATTTGGTTGGTTTATTTTTACAAAATTATTCTAAATTCACATCTTTCCGATTGGGGATTAAGCTCAAAAAATTAGTTAAATTAAGAAAAATTAATATTTAAAATAAGTTTATATAAGCTTAATAATTTTTAATTTGAATCGTTAAATATTTAAAATTGTTAATGATTTTTTTATTTAAATAAATATATCCAATTTTGCAGAATGTCGCCTCCGAACAAATTGACAATTCGATTGGGTGCCAAAAAGTGGTTGAATATTCTCCAGAGGAAATGACCGCCTAATTAATTTTGATGAGAAGACCCACAAAAATCACCAAGAAAAATTCATTCCATCCATAAATACCCAAAATTGTTTTCTTTTTTGTTGACTTACTCCTTTTTTATGAATATTTTTATGAATGTTTTGTCGCTTTTAAATGATAAACTAAAATTAAGGCGCGGGGTCAATTTACCTATCCTGCTTTTTTATTTCAAATTACCTATATTTCAAATTACCTATTTTCAAATTACCTATCCTTCTATTTTATTTCAATTTACCTATCTCCTATTTTTTTTTCAAATTACCTATAATTTTTACCTATTTTGTTTTTTGTTATTTCCAACATTATTTTTAGCTAATTTAGTGCCAAGTTTAGTTAATTTCGATCCTAAATACAAATCTGGCATTGGCTTTTCGAAATTTTTTAATCCTAATATTTTATTGAATAATTTTACCCATAATAAATATAATTTTTCCATTTTCAGAGAACAAACTAATAAAATGGCAAATGTTCGGGCAAAATTAGAACAATTAAAAAAACAAAAAAAGCGGCCACGAATTCCATCGGAAGAAGAAATTGACGTTGTGACAACACCATCGCAGGCTCAGGGCATAAATTCTTCGACAACAGCATCGCAAGCTCAGGGCATTGGAGAAAATGAAGAAGAAGATGATGGATTGATTGAATTCGAAATCATCAACAAAGCAATTTGGCACGAAGGTTTAATAGCGAGTTTGTGTTAAAATCTAATCCAATTAAAAATCTAGGATATAAATATATCCGCAATTCAAAATACTCCAAATCATGGAGATGTTCATCTGATAGAGTCCACAAATGTCGTGCAACTGCACTTGTCACTGAGAACAACGGAAAAATGATGGGAACACGAAACAAATTTGAGCACACCCATGATCCTAATCCAGACAAACAAAAAGCAGCCAGAAAACGACATGAATTGACAAAGTGCAAGGAAGCTGAACCAAATGCGAAGAATGGTAAGTTGATCGCCGATGTGAGAGGAACAGTCCACGACGCCACATTCATGGCCATGGGGTCCAACAATGCATTGAACATCCAAGTTCACCGGTAAGTAAAATTCCAAATTTTAAGAATTTAAATAAAAAGATAAATTTATATATATTCCATTTTTAGTGTGAATAAGAATATTTTCGGAAACGTGAACACGGCAAATGTGATGGAAATGGATTTGCCAATTTCACTCATTGCAAAAAAAGACAAAAAAGGGATTCTTCATCGAATTGACCTCTATGATTCGCGTGACCACCGGCTTCATGATAATCGTGTCGTCTTGGTTTTTGCCCATCCAGAGGTTTAAAAAATAATATTTAAAAAGAAGTATTACCAAATACCAAATCTCTCTATGGAAGTTCAGATTATTACCAAATACCAAAATTTTTCCTATAGAAGTTGCTAATTTTATTAATTATCAAATACCAAATTTTTTCTATAAAAGTTTCTCATTTTTAATTAACAACAAAATTTTAGATGATCGAAGTCCTGAAGACAAATGACTGCTGGGCGGTGGATGGAACGTTCAAAAGTTGCCCGGGGAATTTCAAGCAAGTATTCACGATTGGAGCAATGGTGAAACATAAAGTCATTGTGGCGGCCCATGCACTTCTTCCCGGGAAACAAATGGAATTTTACCAAGAGGCATTTCAAGCTATTTATGATGAAATACAACCAATGCAGCCAAAAAGAAGTATGTATTAAAAAATAATTAAATTTAATTTTTTTAGTCATCTCCGATTTTGAGAAAGCAATTTTGAAAGCCGCCCAAAATGTTTTTCCAGGCGAATTGCGATGCAGTGGTTGCTTCTTTCACCTGAGCCAATCGATGTATCGAAACTGGCGGAAAATGCAATTGGACAAACTCAAAAATGACGAAGGAAGAGCAGCAGCTCGAATGACATTTCGGTTTCTTTAATTAATTCATTTTTTCGTTTTAAAAATATTTATTAAGGCGGCTCCAAAGTCTGGCATTGATTCCAATTGAACACATCCAAAGAGCATTTAGAATCATTCTCAAAGCGGCACCACAACATGCAAAAATGACCAAATTCCTGCTCTATTTCAAAGCCACATATATTGGGCTGACATTCGATGAAGCAACAGCGAAGCAGGATGCAAAAAGGAACAATCACCCATTTCAATGGCCAAATGCGCAGCTCCAATTGCTTAATGTATCGCCAATTTTTCCAAGTAATTTATTAAATACATATTTAAAAATTAATTTAAATTTAGTGCAAAATAACACCGCAAGCTCAGGGCCCAACTGTAATCGGGGCAATGGAGGAAATTGTCCCAACAGTACAAGTAAGAAAATTAATATTTATCGCCAAATTTGTATGAATATATACAAATTACCAAATAACAATTAACAAAAATAATAAAATGAAATTGAATTTTATTCCCATTTACAGCAACCACCAACCGTTGGATCATCACCGCAAGCTCAGGGCAGCCTTTCAATTCGACCGCATTGAGCCACAATCCACCACTTCGGCGATTTGCTGATGAGGCCATTCATTCACGCCCAAAACATCCACCAGCCTTTTGGAACATTCATGCTGAGGCAATTCAGGCATTACCGAAGACAAACAACGCCATGGAATCCTCTCATTTCCATTTTGCGGTTTGATAGAATTTAATACATTTCATATAAAAAATAAATTTAGAAGAATCTGGGCTTTCATCCGTCAATGTCCAAATATCAGGAGGCATTTTGGGATGATTTTGCAATGCAGCAAGATAAGTACAGGTCAACCAAATTAATGCCCAAATCAAATGAGAATCGGCACAAAAAAGATGTCATTCGTCAAACAAAATTAAAGAAAACACTTACAGAGGTCAATCATCGCAAATACAAGATCCCCAAAGAAGACATGATGGAAATAATCAATACTGCCAATTATGACAATCAACGGGCTATTTTGGAAACATTGGACTTACTGGCACATCAACTTGGAGAATTTTTCGACGGACTTAACTTTGATGCTGACCGCAATGGCGATGAAGAAGAATCGGCAAATGAAGATGAAGAAAGTGTCGAATCAAATGATGATGAAAATGTTGATGTCGAATCAAATGATGATGAAAATGTTGATCCAACAGAAGAATTTATTCATGACATTAAACGCCCAATTATTCGCTCCCCAGCTTCAACCATCGATTTGGATATGCCAAGCACTTCAACCCAATCCCATTCAACGCAATCCCATTCAACCCCATTCTACTAAATTGTTTTGAATTTTTCCACAATATATGTTCTCCTTTTTTGATATTTCCACCAATTATTTATCAATTTTCGATCCATTCATCAATTTTTGCTTTATTTTCGATCCATTCATCAATTTTTGCTTTATTTTTATCTATTCCACAATTATTTTGGCTCACAAACAGCAAACACACACTTTATTTGGCTTTGGAATAAATTTATCATAAAAATGTTAATTAAATAGATTATTTAGATGAGGCTTAGATTGATTATTCTTTGGAATTGAAAAGTAAAATTTTTGATATTAATTTGCAATTTTTCCATGTAAATGTGCCTCAATACGAATTTTAATATCATCAGAATTGAACTCAGCATGCCCGAAAACCTATATACCTAAGAAATTGCCAGAAAATTCAATCCCGAAAGTCGAAACAAATGAAAAGAAAGGAAATAGGTTTTTTGAAATAAAATAGGTGGATAGGTAATTTGAAAGTAGGTAATTTGAAAAAAAAATAGAAGATAGGTAATTTGAAAAAAAATAGCAGGATAGGTAATTTGAAAATAGGTAAAATGAAAGATAGGTAATTTGAAATATAGGTAATTTGAAATAAAATAGCAGGATAGGTAATTTGAAAGATAGGTAAATTGAAAAGGCGCCAAAATTAAAACTATTAGTCAAATTTATTCGAAATTAAAATATTGTTTTCAAAAAAAATATTGTTTTCAAAAGCATTAGTGAAAAATAAATGTGTGAAAAATGGACAAAATTCATGGCTAAATTGTAGTATAAAGGCACAGAATAAATGATGAATATCCCAAACAAATAAATAATGTGAATATCGGTGAAGGGCACAAATAAAAATTGAATAGAAGGAAACAATAATTGCTGAGATGTTAAGGTCACAATAGTATTGGTAATGGTTGTACCCGTGAGAAATCGTTGTTGTGTTTAAGTAGGTCAGTCAAATTGGCAGCCAATTTCGTAGGATCAGCCCTTGATGATCGCAAATCTTGCTAGGAATTGGGCAATTCAGCAGGCCAAGTGCCGCAAAATTGATTGGCAAAGCAAAGAATAGGAGGAAAAGAATGCCGAAAAGGGCGACTGTGACGCAGAGGGATGCCAGCACAATGGGCAGCCGGCGATGGTGGCCTCCCTGCTTTTGAGGGCCAATTGTGATGTAGGGGATGAGAACTTTGAAGGAAAGGGAAATTTGAATTAATAGTTTGGATAAAATCACTCACCGATGGCCATCAAGGAGCCGAAGATGAAGCCAAAGAGTTGGGCCCAATTATCTGGAAAATGGGGAAATTTTTCATAAAATGCTCGGGAAAATTTATTCGAGACCACTCACCAATCCAAGGGAGGAATCCAAGGAGAAAAAGGCAACCGGCAATTGCCAAATGGAAAGAAAGCGCCTTGTACGGTTGACTGAGCATGTCCCAATTGTACAGAATGTTGATGATTAGGGCGCCAAGGATGCCACCTTCCGATCCAACTGGGCCAACTTCGGGCTATAAAATTAAATAATTATTGATGATATTAAGGGGAAAAGATGGATAATTACAATCGCAAATCAGAATTACAATTACAATCGCAAATCAGAATTTTACAATTATAATCGCAAATCAGAATTTTACAATTACAATTACAAATCAGAATTACAATCGCAAATCAGAATTTTACAATTACAATTACAAATCAGAATTACAATCGCAAATCAGAATTACAATTACAATCGCAAATCAGAATTACAATTACAATCGCAAATCAGAATTACAATTACAATCGCAAATCAGAATTTTACAATTATAATCGCAAATCAGAATTTTACAATTACAATTACAAATCAGAATTACAATCGCAAATCAGAATTTTACAATTACAATTACAAATCAGAATTACAATCGCAAATCAGAATTACAATTACAATCGCAAATCAGAATTACAATTACAATCGCAAATCAGAATTAGAATTACAATCGCAAATCAGAATTACAATTACAATCGCAAATCAGAATTACAATCGCAAATCAGAATTACAATCGCAAATCAGAATTACTATGATGAGATGATGATAATATTCAGATTTTCCTTATTTAAATTTTTAGCTTGACGTTAAAACGAAAAATAATCGAGACCTTAAGAAAAGTAATTAAAAAAAAAAAAATACATAACTGCCCTAACTATCCTTTCTCTTTTCCTTGTCATCCCTCATCCCATCCGTCATCCCATTACCTTCCATAAGACCGGCATAAAAAATAAAAATTTCAATCCAACAATTCTCCACTCCTATTTTCGCATTCTCCTCCATTATTTCCAAATTGCAAATTCCGTCGAAGTAAAGTAATAATAGTAAACTGTAAAGCCATCAAAATTTGATGAGTTGACAGAATGGGGATTGAAATTGAATTAAAATCCTCCTCCTTTCGGTGTGCTGTTGCAAAATCCCCCGAGTCACTTCATTTTACATTTTCTCGGCTTAAGATGAATTGATTGTGGATTATAAAATTTTTGAGTAGAAAAAATCTATATAAGTTCCATCAAATATTTAAATTTTAATAACTTTTCATCAAAAATTCCCCTTTTCAAAATTGCTAATTAGGTATTTCTGAAAAGAGTGGCCATTATGCCCGCGCCTGTTTGATGAGTGGACTGGACTGGGCTCCAAAGTTTTTAATTTTTACCATTCAATTATTTCCCCAGCAGGTGCCTTTTCAACCACCTTTGTATATCCTCGCGCAACTTTTTCTGGGTCCCAGTCCCATGTATTCCTAACAAACCTAATAAAGCAAAATAAAATTTTCAAGCAATCAAACTTTCCTTTCCAATACATTTTTCTTTCATTTGTCTAAATTCTTCCCAAGTTTATCTTTTATAATTCACTTATTCTTTCCCTATCCCTCAAATACTATTTTGGGTTCATTCAAGGATAGAATAATAACCCAAGTAATCCATAATGGCTTTAACTCTAAGCCTTGATGAATGATGATCCAAATGAGGACCCTTCAGCTTCACCTTTTCCTATTTGAACAAAAAGGGAATGTAAATTGAATAATCCCAACTTGTATTCATACTTATTTAGTTTTCATAGAATCAAATCCCAACTCATATTTAGCTTAACCAGTCTTTCTTCTGATTTTTTTTAATTTGCATTGAATCGCCTATTATCACAATAAATTGACAACAAACCAAAATGGCCAATGACGACTTTCTGCATCAACTTCGCTGGCTTTACATCGGTGGCGATGATAGACAAATTCATGGTTTCTTTTTATTAATTAAATTTAAATTTGATCAAATTGTATAAATATTTTTAGGCCCATTTCCATCCACCGAAATGAACAAATGGCTGACAGGCAACTTTTTCCAGCCCAATTTGATGCTCAAACTCATTGAGGACCACGAATTCTATTCGCTGGAGCAATTGGTCCAAGCATGCGGAAATGAGGTTTTTATTCAATGGAAATTGGGGATGAAATAAAGCTATAAAGGACTAAATTTGTTACTTATTAGTCAATAACTTTTGACTAAACTTGTTGAATATTAGGTATTAACCTATCTAAACTTATTCACTTACGATGCTTAGAATTAAGCTAGTTTTGGGGCTGGATAAAAGTTTATAGAAAAGATTTTAACTCAAGTGATAGTGAAGGGTCCATATTAACCATTAAATATTGACCGAATAAAATTCAAATTTCCTTTTTAAGAATCCATTCTCCGTGCCGGGCAATTCCTATCAGGCCGTGGTGATTAATGCAATAACCATTGTTCAACATCACCAACAACAGCAGCAAAGGATGCAAAGTGTGCCCATGAGCTCGGGCTTTTCTTCTCTTCGGCCTACCCCAACGTCCACTCCAATGCCAGGGCCCGGTGGTTTCATGGCAGTGGCAGCCAATGTTCAGCAATTTCAGCAACCACCTCCTGCTGGCTCACTGATGAACTTCCAATATGTTAGTTTTTGAAGATTTTTAGAAATTAATTAGGATCATATATGGGCAAGGAGGGGGATCATCCCACTCCCACCACGCCGTAATCGGGGTCGAATACAGGGGGGGGGGGGGGGGGGGTCTTGATTTTCATGTTTAAGCAATTTTGGAATTTAAAAATTTATAATTTGTATTTATTTAAGTACAATACTTCGACTAGAAATAGCCATTAGAAATTAGAATCTATAAAAATGCATATAGATTTATTAGATTGGAAACCATACCCAAAAAAACTCCCTCTAAGCTAGAACCCGAACCTTGCCCCCTTTTGGGTTAGAAATTTTCAAAATATTTATTTAGCTTTAGTATCGCTTAATCATCTATAAAATCATGAATTTAGCAAGATAAAATTTTCATTTTTTCAGGTTCCGACATCAATTGGCGGCCGACCGCTTCCTCCTAGCCAATTTTTGATGATGCCAACACCATTTCCACCAACAATTGGGCCGAACGTCCAGCAAATTGGTGCTCCGCCATTGACCGCCGCAATGTTCAGCAGGCCATGTCCACAGCTGCCACCAATGGAGGAGACGAGGGCTCGTGGCACAACGGGAATGGTGGCCGGCGACTTCTCATCATCAATGCCAGACCAGCGACTATGCCAACCCATCTTCGATCAGCACATGGTGGCATCCTCATCCACACAGCAAAACCAGCCGCAGCCAATTTTTCACCAATCCGATCCAACGAGTGGAGCAAAGTTAGTTTATAAATTAGTTTCTGAAAAGGCAATTTTCATTTTAGCCCCAGCAATTGGACAACTAAGGCACGGGAAGTAAGTCATAAAATAAATTATTCCTTCCAAATAAAAATGTTTTAAGATTTACAAAAAATGGGGGAACCGTACACTGGAATTGAGAGTGTATGTTTTTTTTATACATATTAAAATCATGGTTTACTAAATTCATTTTGAACTTTTAGCTTTTTTCCAAAAGCTATGCTCAAAATGGAACAGGATGGCAGAAAAGAAGATGGCTGCCACACTCCCCAATCCTTCCTCAACTATGCATTCCATTACGTCAATAAAGAGAATCCAGACAAATGCCAAAGCAACGAAAAAATTTGGGGGGCCGTAACATTGGCGTTAAAAATTTTCGCGGGAGATTTGGGAATTGGCATTTATCATCACGACGTCCAAAAGGAATTTGTCCAATTCATCGACAACAATTATTCGCAATTGGGCGTGGATGAATCTGGAATCCCAAAATTAAAATTATATTTTGCTAATGCAGAAGAGTAAGTATTTGTGATTGGGATGGAAATAAATTTTATCTTAAATTTTAAGTAAAATTAAATCGAATTCTAATAGCCCATTTTATTCCAATTTCAGTTGCCATCGCAAATTTTATGATGACGGTGGCGATCCAACCCTAATTACTGAATCAATCTGGCGGGCGGTTCATTTTATTAATGAGCTGGGTCGCATTCACTGGGAAAATGACCGAACAAAATTGATGGAAGGAATGTTGGAATTCCAGCGGATTTTTATCGAAAAGAAATTAGGAGGCATGAGCTTTCCCATCCCGGTTCCACTGATTGGTAAGTAATTCCAATTTCTTCCAAATCCACTCAATTTATTCCAACTTTCTCATAGATCTCACCACCAATGGACAGAATGGAGGAGGAGAAGGTGGTGCACATATTGGACGAGGAAGAGGAGAAGGTGGTGCACATATTGGACGAGGAAGAGGAGAAGGTGGTGCACATATTGGACGAGGAAGAGGAGAAGGTGGTGCACATATTGGACGAGGAAGAGGAGAAGGTGGTGCACATATTGGACGAGGAAGAGGAGAAGGTGGTGCACATATTGGACGAGGAAGAGGAGAAGGTGGTGCACATATTGGACGAGGAAGAGGAGAAGGTGATGCACATATTGGACGAGGAAGAGGAGAAGGTGGTGCACATATTGGACGAGGAAGAGGAGAAGGTGGTGCACATATTGGACGAGGAAGAGGTGGTGTACGGAATGGGAGAGGAAGAGGAGAAGGTGGTGCACATATTGGACGAGGAAGAGGTGGTGTACGGAATGGGAGAGGAAGAGGAGCAAAATAATTTGGTTGGTTTATTTTTACAAAATTATTCTAAATTCACATCTTTCCGATTGGGGATTAAGCTCAAAAAATTAGTTAAATTAAGAAAAATTAATATTTAAAATAAGTTTATATAAGCTTAATAATTTTTAATTTGAATCGTTAAATATTTAAAATTGTTAATGATTTTTTTATTTAAATAAATATATCCAATTTTGCAGAATGTCGCCTCCGAACAAATTGACAATTCGATTGGGTGCCAAAAAGTGGTTGAATATTCTCCAGAGGAAATGACCGCCTAATTAATTTTGATGAGAAGACCCACAAAAATCACCAAGAAAAATTCATTCCATCCATAAATACCCAAAATTGTTTTCTTTTTTGTTGACTTACTCCTTTTTTATGAATATTTTTATGAATGTTTTGTCGCTTTTAAATGATAAACTAAAATTAAAACTATTAGTCAAATTTATTCGAAATTAAAATATTGTTTTCAAAAAAAATATTGTTTTCAAAAGCATTAGTGAAAAATAAATGTGTGAAAAATGGACAAAATTCATGGCTAAATTGTAGTATAAAGGCACAGAATAAATGATGAATATCCCAAACAAATAAATAATGTGAATATCGGTAGGGCACAAATAAAAATTGAATAGAAGGAAACAATAATTGCTGAGATGTTAAGGTCACAATAGTATTGGTAATGGTTGTACCCGTGAGAAATCGTTGTTGTGTTTAAGTAGGTCAGTCAAATTGGCAGCCAATTTCGTAGGATCAGCCCTTGATGATCGCAAATCTTGCTAGGAATTGGGCAATTCAGCAGGCCAAGTGCCGCAAAATTGATTGGCAAAGCAAAGAATAGGAGGAAAAGAATGCCGAAAAGGGCGACTGTGACGCAGAGGGATGCCAGCACAATGGGCAGCCGGCGATGGTGGCCTCCCTGCTTTTGAGGGCCAATTGTGATGTAGGGGATGAGAACTTTGAAGGAAAGGGAAATTTGAATTAATAGTTTGGATAAAATCACTCACCGATGGCCATCAAGGAGCCGAAGATGAAGCCAAAGAGTTGGGCCCAATTATCTGGAAAATGGGGAAATTTTTCATAAAATGCTCGGGAAAATTTATTCGAGACCACTCACCAATCCAAGGGAGGAATCCAAGGAGAAAAAGGCAACCGGCAATTGCCAAATGGAAAGAAAGCGCCTTGTACGGTTGACTGAGCATGTCCCAATTGTACAGAATGTTGATGATTAGGGCGCCAAGGATGCCACCTTCCGATCCAACTGGGCCAACTTCGGGCTATAAAATTAAATAATTATTGATGATATTAAGGGGAAAAGATGGATAATTACAATCGCAAATCAGAATTACAATTACAATCGCAAATCAGAATTTTACAATTATAATCGCAAATCAGAATTTTACAATTACAATTACAAATCAGAATTACAATCGCAAATCAGAATTTTACAATTACAATTACAAATCAGAATTACAATCGCAAATCAGAATTACAATTACAATCGCAAATCAGAATTACAATTACAATCGCAAATCAGAATTACAATTACAATCGCAAATCAGAATTTTACAATTATAATCGCAAATCAGAATTTTACAATTACAATTACAAATCAGAATTACAATCGCAAATCAGAATTTTACAATTACAATTACAAATCAGAATTACAATCGCAAATCAGAATTACAATTACAATCGCAAATCAGAATTACAATTACAATCGCAAATCAGAATTAGAATTACAATCGCAAATCAGAATTACAATTACAATCGCAAATCAGAATTACAATCGCAAATCAGAATTACAATCGCAAATCAGAATTACTATGATGAGATGATGATAATATTCAGATTTTCCTTATTTAAATTTTTAGCTTGACGTTAAAACGAAAAATAATCGAGACCTTAAGAAAAGTAATTAAAAAAAAAAAAATACATAACTGCCCTAACTATCCTTTCTCTTTTCCTTGTCATCCCTCATCCCATCCGTCATCCCATTACCTTCCATAAGACCGGCATAAAAAATAAAAATTTCAATCCAACAATTCTCCACTCCTATTTTCGCATTCTCCTCCATTATTTCCAAATTGCAAATTCCGTCGAAGTAAAGTAATAATAGTAAACTGTAAAGCCATCAAAATTTGATGAGTTGACAGAATGGGGATTGAAATTGAATTAAAATCCTCCTCCTTTCGGTGTGCTGTTGCAAAATCCCCCGAGTCACTTCATTTTACATTTTCTCGGCTTAAGATGAATTGATTGTGGATTATAAAATTTTTGAGTAGAAAAAATCTATATAAGTTCCATCAAATATTTAAATTTTAATAACTTTTCATCAAAAATTCCCCTTTTCAAAATTGCTAATTAGGTATTTCTGAAAAGAGTGGCCATTATGCCCGCGCCTGTTTGATGAGTGGACTGGACTGGGCTCCAAAGTTTTTAATTTTTACCATTCAATTATTTCCCCAGCAGGTGCCTTTTCAACCACCTTTGTATATCCTCGCGCAACTTTTTCTGGGTCCCAGTCCCATGTATTCCTAACAAACCTAATAAAGCAAAATAAAATTTTCAAGCAATCAAACTTTCCTTTCCAATACATTTTTCTTTCATTTGTCTAAATTCTTCCCAAGTTTATCTTTTATAATTCACTTATTCTTTCCCTATCCCTCAAATACTATTTTGGGTTCATTCAAGGATAGAATAATAACCCAAGTAATCCATAATGGCTTTAACTCTAAGCCTTGATGAATGATGATCCAAATGAGGACCCTTCAGCTTCACCTTTTCCTATTTGAACAAAAAGGGAATGTAAATTGAATAATCCCAACTTGTATTCATACTTATTTAGTTTTCATAGAATCAAATCCCAACTCATATTTAGCTTAACCAGTCTTTCTTCTGATTTTTTTTAATTTGCATTGAATCGCCTATTATCACAATAAATTGACAACAAACCAAAATGGCCAATGACGACTTTCTGCATCAACTTCGCTGGCTTTACATCGGTGGCGATGATAGACAAATTCATGGTTTCTTTTTATTAATTAAATTTAAATTTGATCAAATTGTATAAATATTTTTAGGCCCATTTCCATCCACCGAAATGAACAAATGGCTGACAGGCAACTTTTTCCAGCCCAATTTGATGCTCAAACTCATTGAGGACCACGAATTCTATTCGCTGGAGCAATTGGTCCAAGCATGCGGAAATGAGGTTTTTATTCAATGGAAATTGGGGATGAAATAAAGCTATAAAGGACTAAATTTGTTACTTATTAGTCAATAACTTTTGACTAAACTTGTTGAATATTAGGTATTAACCTATCTAAACTTATTCACTTACGATGCTTAGAATTAAGCTAGTTTTGGGGCTGGATAAAAGTTTATAGAAAAGATTTTAACTCAAGTGATAGTGAAGGGTCCATATTAACCATTAAATATTGACCGAATAAAATTCAAATTTCCTTTTTAAGAATCCATTCTCCGTGCCGGGCAATTCCTATCAGGCCGTGGTGATTAATGCAATAACCATTGTTCAACATCACCAACAACAGCAGCAAAGGATGCAAAGTGTGCCCATGAGCTCGGGCTTTTCTTCTCTTCGGCCTACCCCAACGTCCACTCCAATGCCAGGGCCCGGTGGTTTCATGGCAGTGGCAGCCAATGTTCAGCAATTTCAGCAACCACCTCCTGCTGGCTCACTGATGAACTTCCAATATGTTAGTTTTTGAAGATTTTTAGAAATTAATTAGGATCATATATGGGCAAGGAGGGGGATCATCCCACTCCCACCACGCCGTAATCGGGGTCGAATACAGGGGGGGGGGGGGGGGTCTTGATTTTCATGTTTAAGCAATTTTGGAATTTAAAAATTTATAATTTGTATTTATTTAAGTACAATACTTCGACTAGAAATAGCCATTAGAAATTAGAATCTATAAAAATGCATATAGATTTATTAGATTGGAAACCATACCCAAAAAAACTCCCTCTAAGCTAGAACCCGAACCTTGCCCCCTTTTGGGTTAGAAATTTTCAAAATATTTATTTAGCTTTAGTATCGCTTAATCATCTATAAAATCATGAATTTAGCAAGATAAAATTTTCATTTTTTCAGGTTCCGACATCAATTGGCGGCCGACCGCTTCCTCCTAGCCAATTTTTGATGATGCCAACACCATTTCCACCAACAATTGGGCCGAACGTCCAGCAAATTGGTGCTCCGCCATTGACCGCCGCAATGTTCAGCAGGCCATGTCCACAGCTGCCACCAATGGAGGAGACGAGGGCTCGTGGCACAACGGGAATGGTGGCCGGCGACTTCTCATCATCAATGCCAGACCAGCGACTATGCCAACCCATCTTCGATCAGCACATGGTGGCATCCTCATCCACACAGCAAAACCAGCCGCAGCCAATTTTTCACCAATCCGATCCAACGAGTGGAGCAAAGTTAGTTTATAAATTAGTTTCTGAAAAGGCAATTTTCATTTTAGCCCCAGCAATTGGACAACTAAGGCACGGGAAGTAAGTCATAAAATAAATTATTCCTTCCAAATAAAAATGTTTTAAGATTTACAAAAAATGGGGGAACCGTACACTGGAATTGAGAGTGTATGTTTTTTTTATACATATTAAAATCATGGTTTACTAAATTCATTTTGAACTTTTAGCTTTTTTCCAAAAGCTATGCTCAAAATGGAACAGGATGGCAGAAAAGAAGATGGCTGCCACACTCCCCAATCCTTCCTCAACTATGCATTCCATTACGTCAATAAAGAGAATCCAGACAAATGCCAAAGCAACGAAAAAATTTGGGGGGCCGTAACATTGGCGTTAAAAATTTTCGCGGGAGATTTGGGAATTGGCATTTATCATCACGACGTCCAAAAGGAATTTGTCCAATTCATCGACAACAATTATTCGCAATTGGGCGTGGATGAATCTGGAATCCCAAAATTAAAATTATATTTTGCTAATGCAGAAGAGTAAGTATTTGTGATTGGGATGGAAATAAATTTTATCTTAAATTTTAAGTAAAATTAAATCGAATTCTAATAGCCCATTTTATTCCAATTTCAGTTGCCATCGCAAATTTTATGATGACGGTGGCGATCCAACCCTAATTACTGAATCAATCTGGCGGGCGGTTCATTTTATTAATGAGCTGGGTCGCATTCACTGGGAAAATGACCGAACAAAATTGATGGAAGGAATGTTGGAATTCCAGCGGATTTTTATCGAAAAGAAATTAGGAGGCATGAGCTTTCCCATCCCGGTTCCACTGATTGGTAAGTAATTCCAATTTCTTCCAAATCCACTCAATTTATTCCAACTTTCTCATAGATCTCACCACCAATGGACAGAATGGAGGAGGAGAAGGTGGTGCACATATTGGACGAGGAAGAGGAGAAGGTGGTGCACATATTGGACGAGGAAGAGGAGAAGGTGGTGCACATATTGGACGAGGAAGAGGAGAAGGTGGTGCACATATTGGACGAGGAAGAGGAGAAGGTGGTGCACATATTGGACGAGGAAGAGGAGAAGGTGGTGCACATATTGGACGAGGAAGAGGAGAAGGTGGTGCACATATTGGACGAGGAAGAGGAGAAGGTGATGCACATATTGGACGAGGAAGAGGAGAAGGTGGTGCACATATTGGACGAGGAAGAGGAGAAGGTGGTGCACATATTGGACGAGGAAGAGGTGGTGTACGGAATGGGAGAGGAAGAGGAGAAGGTGGTGCACATATTGGACGAGGAAGAGGTGGTGTACGGAATGGGAGAGGAAGAGGAGCAAAATAATTTGGTTGGTTTATTTTTACAAAATTATTCTAAATTCACATCTTTCCGATTGGGGATTAAGCTCAAAAAATTAGTTAAATTAAGAAAAATTAATATTTAAAATAAGTTTATATAAGCTTAATAATTTTTAATTTGAATCGTTAAATATTTAAAATTGTTAATGATTTTTTTATTTAAATAAATATATCCAATTTTGCAGAATGTCGCCTCCGAACAAATTGACAATTCGATTGGGTGCCAAAAAGTGGTTGAATATTCTCCAGAGGAAATGACCGCCTAATTAATTTTGATGAGAAGACCCACAAAAATCACCAAGAAAAATTCATTCCATCCATAAATACCCAAAATTGTTTTCTTTTTTGTTGACTTACTCCTTTTTTATGAATATTTTTATGAATGTTTTGTCGCTTTTAAATGATAAACTAAAATTAAAACTATTAGTCAAATTTATTCGAAATTAAAATATTGTTTTCAAAAAAAATATTGTTTTCAAAAGCATTAGTGAAAAATAAATGTGTGAAAAATGGACAAAATTCATGGCTAAATTGTAGTATAAAGGCACAGAATAAATGATGAATATCCCAAACAAATAAATAATGTGAATATCGGTAGGGCACAAATAAAAATTGAATAGAAGGAAACAATAATTGCTGAGATGTTAAGGTCACAATAGTATTGGTAATGGTTGTACCCGTGAGAAATCGTTGTTGTGTTTAAGTAGGTCAGTCAAATTGGCAGCCAATTTCGTAGGATCAGCCCTTGATGATCGCAAATCTTGCTAGGAATTGGGCAATTCAGCAGGCCAAGTGCCGCAAAATTGATTGGCAAAGCAAAGAATAGGAGGAAAAGAATGCCGAAAAGGGCGACTGTGACGCAGAGGGATGCCAGCACAATGGGCAGCCGGCGATGGTGGCCTCCCTGCTTTTGAGGGCCAATTGTGATGTAGGGGATGAGAACTTTGAAGGAAAGGGAAATTTGAATTAATAGTTTGGATAAAATCACTCACCGATGGCCATCAAGGAGCCGAAGATGAAGCCAAAGAGTTGGGCCCAATTATCTGGAAAATGGGGAAATTTTTCATAAAATGCTCGGGAAAATTTATTCGAGACCACTCACCAATCCAAGGGAGGAATCCAAGGAGAAAAAGGCAACCGGCAATTGCCAAATGGAAAGAAAGCGCCTTGTACGGTTGACTGAGCATGTCCCAATTGTACAGAATGTTGATGATTAGGGCGCCAAGGATGCCACCTTCCGATCCAACTGGGCCAACTTCGGGCTATAAAATTAAATAATTATTGATGATATTAAGGGGAAAAGATGGATAATTACAATCGCAAATCAGAATTACAATTACAATCGCAAATCAGAATTTTACAATTATAATCGCAAATCAGAATTTTACAATTACAATTACAAATCAGAATTACAATCGCAAATCAGAATTTTACAATTACAATTACAAATCAGAATTACAATCGCAAATCAGAATTACAATTACAATCGCAAATCAGAATTACAATTACAATCGCAAATCAGAATTACAATTACAATCGCAAATCAGAATTACAATTACAATCGCAAATCAGAATTTTACAATTATAATCGCAAATCATAATTTTACAATTACAATTACAAATCAGAATTACAATCGCAAATCAGAATTTTACAATTACAATTACAAATCAGAATTACAATCGCAAATCAGAATTACAATTACAATCGCAAATCAGAATTACAATTACAATCGCAAATCAGAATTAGAATTACAATCGCAAATCAGAATTACAATTACAATCGCAAATCAGAATTACAATCGCAAATCAGAATTACAATCGCAAATCAGAATTACAATTACAATTACAAATCAGAATTACAATCGCAAATCAGAATTACAATTACAATCGCAAATCAGAATTACAATCGCAAATCAGAATTACAATTACAAATCAGAATTACAATCGCAAATCAGAATTACAATTACAAATCAGAATTACAATCGCACAGAATTACAATTACAAATCAGAATTACAATCGCAAATCAGAATTACAATTACAATCGCAAATCAGAATTTTACAATTACAATCGCAAATCAGAATTACAATCGCAAATCAGAATTACAATTACAATCGCAAATCAGAATTACAATTACAATCGCAAATCAGAATTTTACAATTACAATCGCAAATCAGAATTACAATTACAAATCAGAATTACAATCGCAAATCAGAATTACAATTACAATCGCAAATCAGAATTACAATTACAATCACAAATCAGAATTACAATCGCAAATCAGAATTACAACCGCAAATCAGAATTACAATTACAATCGCAAATCAGAATTACAATTACAATCGCAAATCAGAATTACAATCGCAAATCAGAATTACAACCGCAAATCAGAATTACAATTACAATCGCAAATCAGAATTACAAATACGAACCAGGCGGAATTAATTAACTAAAAAATTATTCATATGGCCTATTATTTTTAAAAATAGAGGCTTCCCATTTTCCTCAAATTTATTTTACCATGTAAGGGACGAAAACGGCGCTGGCAAGATATCCGCCAATTCCGGAAACAAAATAAATTGTGGAAAGACGAATCCAACCAATCTAAAATTTTAAGAGAAAATTAGTGGGGAAAAAAGAATTTTAAATTTGTAGTTTTCCCTTTTTATTTTTCCCCAAAGTTACCATTATTTCAAATCGACGCATTATGGTCAAGTAGATTGTCAGCGAAATGGCACAACGAATTATGCTGAAAATGGATGCGGTGTAATTGATTGGTATTTAAAATTTGGGTCGCTAACCCGGCATGAATGAACAGCGGGGTGATGAGACGAAATATTTGGTCAGGATGGTCCCGGCGAAAGAATGGAGTCATTCCGCAAACTTCGTTCAAACATGAAACCTAGAATTTAATTTGGATTTATTTTCAATTTATTTTCATTGTATTTACCTGTGAGCAAAGGGTAGCATTTGGATGGTAATATCCGCCCACAAAATCGCAGTATTCCCTCGAGGCAATCCGGCATTGTCCATGCATTTGAATGCAACATGGCCTCCTTAAAAATAGGGAAAAAAATATAAGAAAAACTTGTTTCTCTCATGGGAAAAAAAACTTTAGGTTTATCCCAAAATAAGAAAAAAAACTAGGTCTCTCCCAAAAAAACTAATGTAAAATATCCAAATAAAAATTAAGATTTCTTTCAAATATAGAACTTAAAAATTTACAAAAAAAAAAAACGAACCCGGTCAATTCGCAATGCATATGCCTTTCACGCGAAGGAATCGGTGAACGTGTCCGCTGCTCACAAATTGGCCAATTCGAAATGTTTGTGCTGCCCCAGAGGAATGGATGCACAGAACGGGGGCGAACACAAAAGCGTGGGTCTTGGCCGCAAACAACACGGGAATACGGCTCGGAGTCGGGAAATGTCCCATTGACCCATTTGAGCAGTTGGGCGAATTGTTTCTATAAAATGGAATTTTAAGTAAATTTGATTAAATAAAAATTTGTACCGGACACTCCGATGTCTGATAACATCCCCAGGGGCCAATGCAGCAGCCGGTGGTCTCCGCCTCCGTCCTCCTCTCTTGCAATATTCGCTCATAGATTTTGGCGTCCCTCCGCATGCAGGGCGTGTATTTGGCGCCGGCGTGTACCAAATCGGCCTGAAAAATTATTTTGGCTATTTTTTTAAAATTAGTTCACTTTTATTAATTTAAGAAAATAAAAATTTTAAATTTAATTTACATATTTTGGACCAATCCAAATGTTATTTTGCTCCCAAACGACCAAATGGGCGGCCGAAAGTGAGGAAGTCATTACCTGAAAAGATGGAAATTATATTTAATTTGAATTT
Organism: Pratylenchus scribneri; assembly: GCA_030063045.1. Lineage (NCBI taxonomy): Eukaryota > Metazoa > Nematoda > Chromadorea > Rhabditida > Pratylenchidae > Pratylenchus > Pratylenchus scribneri. Next base: position 2,401,751 of record JAQSEB010000033.1, read on the forward strand.
AAAAAAAATACATCGCCACTCCGTTCGATGACCCCAAATGGATTGAAAAGGGCATTGGAGAAATCGGTGCCAATGCCATAATTGAGAAGCATGAAAAGGAGCACCAAAACATGCACGGTGGAAATCCAATAGGTGAAATAGGGCCTAAAATAATGAGAAAATTAATTTAAATGGATTTTTTGTTAATTTTGGAATGCTTAAATTTTTAATAAATTTATTGATTATTTTTGATATTTTTTTTTTCTTAAAAATTTGCTTAAAATTTTTAAATAAATTGCATTGATTATTTCTTTTAAAAAATGGGCCTAAAATATTTTATTTAAATTTATTGATTATTTTTTAAAATATTATTTATTTACCGATAATCGCAGGAATCATCCTTCAACTTTTTGACCAATTCCGGGTCGGACAGGAATCGACCATAAATTGGCAATTTTGTGCGTCGTTCCACCGTTTCATTGCGTTCATTTCTCAACTCATTTCCGCCTCTTCGGATGGAGAAATTGAATTTTGCCAGGGAACGAAAACGAGTTATGCGTTCTTCGCTGGTATCACCGCCAAATAGGCCAACAAAACGTTGCAATTTTGAGCGTTTCTTTTGCTGTAAAAAATGGAAAATTATTTTTAAAAATATTAGAAAAAAATTCTATTAAAAATTTTAATTTGATCGCAAAAAAAATTATAAATTATAATTTATAAATTTATTCGAATTTACTTTTCTTCCAGCGATTCGACCTCCTAATCCATCTGCTGGACCGGTCACAATTCGATTTTCATCCTTCAATGCGGTCATTTCTTCGTCCAAATTTGGGGCAATTCGACTTCTTCCCAACAAATTGTTGTTATTATTTAGTTCATCGTTTTGCCTGCTGATTGGTGGATGCCTTTTTTGTTGTTGTTGATCAAAGAAAAGGATGTCAAAAATTGTGTCATCATCCAAATAATCATCAATTAATTGCATTGTTTGAGGCTCCTAAAATATAGGTAATGTAAAATATAATTTTTAAGTAAAAATATTTTATACTTTCGTTTAAAATATTTTAATTTGGAGAATTTAAATTTAATTAAAATGGCTTTATCATTTTACCCAGCTTACTTTAAGCTAATATCTAATTCCTTTAATTATCGGGATATTTTCGCAATATTTGTTTAATCACTCTAACCTCTGGATTTCGAAATATTTTGAAATTATTTTGGTCATACTTTTTCAAAAAATTTAAGTCTCGGGTTCTATTACGCTTAAGGGACATTATTGTTATTGAGAATTAAACAAATTTTAATTAATTTTACGTCAATAATATTTTTCAAAATTGTTTCTAAATTTTTTGGTATTTTGGCTTTCACATTTTTTTATCCTTTTTACCAAAAAAATCAATTATCAATTTTTCACCTGTTGTGAAAGTTGTGAATGAAGATAGAATTGAGTGTTCGCAGCCGATGTTGTGCCTTGCCCTGCCGAAGAGGGTAGAAGGCCATCCGCTTCACCGCCATATCGCGGCGTTTCCAATTCCAATGTACCACCAATGCTTTGGACACCGCCGGGTGTTGTGGCCGTCGTCGTTGAATTCCCCTGACCATGTGAATTGTGGTGGTGTGTGTTTACGGCAAAACTGCTGCTACATCCCAGCAGGCTTCGATCCCGGTCACGCACTGAAATGTACGTGGGAATGCGGCTGACTGTGGCGGAATGGCCCCGGCCGTTGGATGAGTTGCTGGTTTGGAGGCGGCGAAAGAAATCACTTAAAATTTTGGTTTATTTAGATAAGTTAGATGCCAATTTAAATACCCATTTGCAACGGAATTAATTCCTTTGCAGACCATTTGAAGAACAGTCTCGCGTTTCCCACCATTCATACTGCTGCCCAAAGGAGTGGCAGGCGGGACTCTGCTCCGATCCAACGATTGGGTCCGGGAAATTCCCGTTGGGCGAGGCTAAAATTGGATTTTGTTAATTATAACAAAATTTGTTTATAAACCAAGTTAACGGAGAGGCCGGTAAAGCCGGAAGCTCTTCTCGAATTGGCATCTTCTTCGTCTTGTTGTTGATCTAATCAATTTTTTGTGGATTTTGATGTGTGGAAAAAAGAAAAACCTTGAGCAATTTTTGGCAATGAACGAAGTTTTTCCGAGGCCACATCCGTTTTGATTCCATATTGCTTACAATGACGAAGTCGTCTTTGTGACCATTTTTCGTCTTCAGTCATTTTTAATCCAATTTTTAAGCTTCTAAAAAATGTTTTTTTAGCAAAAATTTAATATTCTACTACTATTTTAAAAGTACAAACTAAATTTAAGATAAGATTATCTCTTTTGAAGAAGCTTTAAAGTTTAATAAAGCTTTTTTATTAGCTAGACGCGAAACATGAACTCAATCTTCTTCAAAAAAAGAACAAAGGGAATTCATAAAAATTTTGAATTAATCAAAATTTTCGCCATTTTTTTTCGCTTTTGAAGGAAATAGCATAGGTGAGAGATGAAAATAAAATGAGAATAATGATGAATGAAACAGGTAGACATTTTTTAATGGTTGTTCTATTTTTTTGTGATTTATGCCTTTGTGCTGTGTGTGCAACTTTCAAGTTGCGGTTGATCCTTGATGATGCGAACGTTTGCCAAAAAAATGACGATGGCATGAGGTCGAGACCCGAGAGTATGCGTGACTGCCCCTTTTCCCATTTATGATAGTACAATAAAATCTCGAAAACCGTTAAAAATTTTAACTTTATGAAAAGTGAAAACCTCCAAAAACTTATTGAGAAATTTACCAAAAATGCTTTATTTTTTAAGATAATTCTGTTTGTTTGTGAAGCCTCGCTTCAATTTCTTCCATTCTTAACTCCATAACAATTACCACAAAAGTCTATTTATGGGCGCATTTTTGGATAAACCAAAGACAGAGAAGACAAACGATGTGGGAGTGGGAAGGGTAAGTTTGGGTTTGGGTCAACATTATTCAATCAAAATGGTCACTATTTCTTTAAGGACTATCGATATGTGGTCGCATCTATGCAAGGATGGCGAATTGATATGGAGGATGCCCATCATGTTCAGATTTCCATTGGAAAGGAGCCACCATTTGAGGTTTATTTAAAGTTTTTATCAAATTTATTAATCTTTCTCGCATAGGATTGGTCATTTTTTGCCGTCTTTGATGGTCATGCAGGGAGCAAAGTTGCCTTTCATTCAGCAGAAAATTTGCTGCAAACATTGCTTGATACGCCCGCATTTCAACATGTATTCCAAACTTTGATTTACTAAATTTAATGAAATCCAAAAAGGTGAAAGAAGAATTGAATCAGAACGGACAGAGAATAACGGAAAAGGCCAAATTGCTAATTCAGGAGGGAATGCGAACCGGTTTCCTCCGGTTGGACTCCGCGATGGAATCACTGCATGGCGGGGCGGAAAAAGAACGAAGTGGGACGACAGCAATTTGTGCAATTCTCACACCCGACTACATATTCTTCGCTAATTTGGGTACCAACAACAAAATTAAATTAGTTTAAATTTCAATTTCCAGGAGATTCCAGAGGCATTTTAGCCCGCAAAAACAGCAGCCAACCATTCAGCACAGAAGACCACAAACCCTACCTGGACAAGGAGCGAGAGCGGATTGTGAAGGCCGGTGGCTCGGTGATGATCCAACGGGTGAATGGGAGTTTGGCGGTGTCACGGGCGCTGGGCGACTACGAATACAAATCCGTCCCCGGCCTATGCCCCACCGAACAGTTGGTCTCGCCTGAACCCGACATCTACATCATCGAGAGGAGCCGGGGACAGGAGGTTTGGATTTGGAGGAGTGGGGAGCAGGCCCAGGCCCGTTGCCAACAAAATTTTAGGGACTAATAAGTCTAGAATTTTTGATAGTAAAAATTGTCAAAATTTAAAATCAAAACCTAGTGTATATGTATTTCACAAAATCCGGTTTTCAATTTTTTAATGCTTAAAGTTATGTTTTGGTTTCTCTCAGTTCTTTGAACAAAAATTTTCAATTTTTCATTCAAGCTGGTTTTGAACAAGGTGTAAGGAATAAAGGAAAAAAGCCTTTACGCTTTCATAAATGAATTACCAATAGCAAATTCATCCAAAAAATATAATTTCTTCAATTTCACAGAGCGAAGATGAATTCCTGATTTTGGCTTGCGATGGCATCTACGATGTGCTGGAGAACTGGGAACTTACCCAATTGGTCCGATCACGGCTCACAATTACTGACGATTTGAAGGTTCAAAATTTGGCATTAAAATTTAAAAAAAAATATTTTTAGGCCGCCTCCAACCAAGTTCTGGATGTTTGCCTGTCCAAGGGTTCGCGCGACAATATGACCATGATTTTGGTGGTTTTCGATGCGGCACCGAAAATGAACGAAAAAGAGGCGGAAGAGGAGAGGAAATGGCTCCAAAGTGTGGAGAAGAAGTTGCGAGGTAATTTTAGGGAATTTATTCACAAATAATGTTTAAAATATTTAAGAAATCCTCAGCGATCCAGCAACGGAACTTGGCGACGATCCAGGTTAAAAATAAACATTTTTGAGAAGTAAATTATCGATTTGTGAGTCGAATAAAATAATCAATAATGGTACTAGGCACATCGTTTTTTTACTTTAATTCGACAAGGAATGCACTGTAGTCGGGCCCGAAAAAATAACTTCCTCGGAACGGATTCGAACCCTAGACCTAAATGTTTCAAAAGTGTAGAGTTTACCTTTCGGCTTTGGCCGGCCAAAAATTTTATTCGAATTATTAAATGTACAATAGAATTATAAAGAAATGACAATCAAGCCTGGAAAAAATAGCTTCCTCGGAGCTGATTCGAACCCGAGACTTAAATTTTGTAAAATGGGGGTTCATTCTTTTAGGCCAAATTGTTTTTTAAAATGCTTCAGTAAATTATTGATTTTAAGAGAAATAAAAATATTTTGGTCATTTTAATTTAATCTGTTCTTTTTCATCAGACGCACTCACATTGGTTCTGAAGCAAGAAGGCTTCGACAATACGGATAAACCGGGAGGCATCCATTTGGCCCGTTCCCTCATCGATCGATTGTTGGCCGAGAAGGAGGCAGAGCAGGCGGAATGCAAAAAACAACGGCAACCGAGCGCCGAGGGCGAAATGTTGATCAAAACATCGGCGGCGACGGCGCCACCCTCAAATGACAGCAACAGCACAATTATGTTCATGCCAATGGAATTGGACACTAATAATGGTGGGTCCCACATTCCAGTTTGTAACTTGTTTGGTTTGGTACCATTTTTAGTCAAAATGGAAAACAAAATATCGAGTCCCCCATAAAAATAAAAGAAATTAGTGAATTAAAAAACTTTTTGTAATTAGCTGATAAATAATTAGCTCGGCATGTACCTCGTTAGTGTAATGGTTAAATCGTTGATTTTTAATTGATTAGAGGTCACAGGTTCTAACCCTCTCCCCCTCAGTCAGTTCTTTTTTTAAAAGTCTTATAAAATAAAACCATAGATAATTATAATTGGCCCCCTCTGTGTGTTAGGAAAAAAATTAAGCATACATTTAAGATGATTTTAAACCGTAAGCTTTTTCCTAATTGCCAATAGGGCTAGAGGAGACTAATCAAATACAAAAAGTCCCCATAATTAATCGAAATATAAACATTATCTTCAGGTACTCTTCCAACAATGGAAACATCGATGACCGACAACAACAGCAGTAATTTGTCATCATCGCCTCCTCCATCAATAAATTCAACGTCAACTGATGAAGGATATTCAACGGCAACATCTCAACAAGAAAAGCCACCACCACCACAGCCAAACGCAACAACAAATAATGACATTGTTGTTGGAGGAAATTCATCGCCGGCAGCCGCCGCCGTTTTGGACAAATCCTGAAGAGGCAGGCACTCAATGGATGGATTAACTCATACTCACTCACAACCAACAATCAAATCAGCAGTTCGTCTTTTACCTAAAAATTCATTTTTATCGCCCCTCTCTTCCTTCCCCAATTTGTGTTTATGTTTTTTTTATATTCACTTTTCCTTTTTGCCCTCCATATAAAAACCGAAATTGGACGCAAAAAATAAGCGTCGTTCCATTCTTCTTAATTTCCACATCCATTTTTTGGAGTACAAAACAACAACAAACCAACCTTTTTTTTCCTGATTCTATAACATTTTTTTGTATTTCTATATTCTATATACCATACGAAATGAACTTTGTTGCCGAAAATAAAATAAACACAATTATTTACACAAAAATATTTGAATTATTTTATAAATAAAAGAGGGGGAATAAATATGGGGCACAAATGATAGAAATAAGTTTAGTTAATTATATACAAAAAAAAAATAAAATATTTTCGATGCCTCATTTCAGCCTCTCTCCCTTCTTCCACTCCTAAAATAATTTAACTAAAATTGACATTTTATTGCCCCATTCCCAATTCGCAACAATCACCCGCCGTTCGCCCCAAATTTCTCTAAAAATATTTCATTTTCTTCCACTAAAAAAAATGTTTTGGTGCTCTTCCGGCCAATCAATCGATTAAACATCCTCGATTTTATTTTGTCAATTTTTTTTATTTATTTTCGCTTAAAATTTAAAAATTATTTTAATGACAAAACCACCTAAACCTCCTCCTCCTAACAATTTTTTGGCTACTACTTCATCCTCCAAAACATCTAAAAAATTGAATTGAGATTGTTTTTATGAACCTTTCAATTTTTTGATCTGATTGTTGCCATTTTACTCCCATTTTCTCATCTTAAAATATTCCCCAATGCCCTTATAAATTGATAAAACCACCGGAATTTTTAACCCGGGGAAAATGGTCCAAAAATAACATTTCACCCAATATATAAATTTTGGAAAATATCCCCGATTTATACAACACCAATTTCCCCCTAAATTGAATTGTTCCCTCAACAAAAATATATTTTATTTTTATATTTAATCCGAAAATTCCATTGAAATCCCCTCATAAAAAATATTCAAATTAATTATAAAATATCCACCCTTCTTCCCTCTTAATTAATTCCTTCGTTTGACCATCAAAAAAATGAAATTATCTAAAATGTGGCGGTCAACATCAGCAAAGAAAGGCAAGAAAAAAGGAAGAAGAAGAAAACAACACAAATTAAAAGACATATTTCCTCCAATCCATCCATCCATTTCCGTACATTTATTTTATTTTATTATCCATTAAAAACATCCACAAAAACACCGACAAATTTGTATTATATTATTCATATTCACACATTTAGAATAAAAATAAATGTAATTTTTTGTAATTAAATTTACTATTCAATTTTACATTTTGTCAAATATTTTTGTACAATTTTAAATTCATAATTTTATTTAATATTTTAGTGGCAATTAATTTTAATATAAAATGGCTGAACCATCCAGTGATTAACAATTTAAAATAGGCCATTGACAAAGTTTGGCATTCAGGCTAGAGAATCCGATAACAATAAACAGGTTTAAATTTAAAATATTTTTGAAATTTTTATTAAAAGCTATTGAAGTAGATTTAAGGAAAAAAACCAGTGAAAAAAATATTAAATATAATCCAAAATTTTAGTAATTAGAAAATTGATTGGTAACAACTACCGGTTATCTTGGTTCAGAATCGAAAATTTTTGAAATTTTCAATTCATGATTTTAAAACGATGGAAAATATATTATTTTTTAGGCTCAAAATTGACTAATTTGGGCTGACTAATTTGCGAGAACATAGGGTGGTTTTGGAGGTATAAAGAATCTTCATCCATAACCAAAAACCGCTAAGTATATAAAAAACATTTACTTAATACATGGAATTTTAGTTTATTCAAGCTCTGTTCTTTCATCACCAAATATTTTTGGATTTAGAATAGATTTATTGAAGGAAAATTTAAATGACCTAATTAAAATAAAATTGTAATTATTTAATGAAATAATTCCAGGGATCCCCACCACAAAATTCACACCAACCTCACCCAAAGATGACCCGCTTCTCAATGGATTTGCTACTTTTGCGAAGGACATTTTTTCTGCTGGTGCGAATTCTTTTCCCCACTTGGCGTTCATTTGGTGCCCTTCAAGCACTTATCCTCCTCCTTTTGGCCATTGCCGATCAAGTGGCCGCCTACTATTTGGGTGTATTGCCCAGAGAGGTTTGCAAATTCTTGGGTAATTAAAGAAATTTAATAAAATTTATTTTCAGTTTCACATCCGATTAGGCAAAAAAGAGGCATCGGCCTTTGAACGCCTCATTTTTATGTCATTTTTGTTGGTCTTCTTCAAAGCAGCGGTAATATTTTTTGACTTTAATTTAAATTTAAAGAAATTATTATATAATTGTCACCAAAAAAAGTTCCAAAAATTTCCTCAAAAATGGAAAAAATGCTTATTAAATTTAAATTTTCAGACATTTGCCCTCATCAAATTGTTTTCTTCACTGCTTTATTTGCGTTGCCGACGACTTCTTGGTTTCGTCATGCATCGACTCTATTTTAAAAGGCATGCCTTCTACCGGCTGACAAATTCGCTGGATAATCCGTAATTTTTTATTAATTTATTTAATTTAATCAAATTGATCCAAAATAATCAAATTTACGGTCATTAAAATTTTAATATATATTTTCGCCTAATTATAGAGATCAAAGAATGACGCAGGACATTGAAAAATGCACTCGACTTTTTGCCTGCGAACTCCTTGGCCCACTGCTTCTTTCGCCCATCATTGTCATCTTTTACACCTATTTAACATATAACAGGTTTTTTACAAATAAAATTTAAAATATTGCTAAAATTAAATTAAAATATGAAAAAATATTACAAAAAATAATTCCAATTTCAGTTCCGGCTTCCTCGGCCCACTGACCATTTACATTTTCTTCATTTCGGCCACGGTGGCCAACAAAATTCTCATCTCAAGGACAGTGGAATTGGTGGCGGAGCAGGAAAAACGTGAAGGCGATTTGAGGTTATTTTCTTAGTTCGATGAATAGGACCTAATTTTATTATAAAAAAGATTAAATCAAATGCAAAATTTATATTTAGACTATCCAAAAAAATTCTTTCACATTAAAAAATGTTCCAATTCAAACAATTTGTTTTATGAGCATTATAATATACTTCTATAGCCTAGTGGCTAAAAGTCGCTGTATTACTATCCAATAGGTTTCGGGTTCGAACCCTCTTTGGGTCTAATATTTTTAAATACAAAATTTTTGCTTAAATTTATTTTTGTATTCGTTTTTAAGAACAATACAGCGTAGTTTTATAGCCTAATGGCTAAAGTCGCTGTATTACAATCCAATAGGTCTCGGGTTCGAATCCTTTTTAGATTAAATTTTTCTAATTTTAAAATTTTGATTAAAATTAGCTTTTTTTTTTTCAAAATTAATTCAAAAATATTTTAGGGCTCGCCACATAGAAGTTCGTGCCAATTTGGAGTCAATTGCCTTCTATCAAGCCGGGTTCACGGAAAATGTGTTCACCAATCAAAAATTGAAATATTTGCTGAAGACACAAAAATTGTTGGTCGTTTGGCAATTTTGGTTGAACGGTTTGTTACTTTCTATTTAATTTTAATTATAAAATAAGCAAATTATTCCACAAAATAAATTATTAGATTAATTTTTAAAAATTCCATTAAAATTAATTATTAAATTATTTCCAGTGGCCACCAATTGTTTTGACTTTTTTGGCGGCATTCTCTCCTACATCATCATCGCCGTTGCAATTCTTGTACAGCACAAATACGACGATAGGGTGGCACCCGAACTGAATGGGATTATCATCGAAAATGCATTCTACTACCTTTATTTGGTAAATTCAATTATATTTTTGGGTGTTATTTTTAATATTTCATTGATTTTTGCAGATTCGAAGCTTCACTGGCCTTATCACTCTTTCGCAAAATATCAGCGAATTTGGTGGCGTAACTCATCGGTAATTTTAGTGATTTATTTTTGGAGTGATAAAAAAAATTAAATTGGATGATTTTTTTGATGAAAAGATAATAACCCGGAAAATGATGAAATCACAAAAATAATAAATTTTTGTATGTAAATTGATTGAGGGAAAAATGAAAAAAATAAAGATTGATAAATTTTTAATTAAAAAAATGATAAGGGAAAAAGAGTGTAAATAAAAATAAATTAGAAATTAAAATTTATTAAAAAAATGATTGGATTAAAAATGGGAGAATTCATAATAAAAAATAAATTAATAAATTTTAGTGTGATTGAACTCTACGAAGAGTTGACCCGAGTTCATAGTGATCAATTGGAGTTGGAAAGGCCACCATCAACGGTGCCCAGCTCGGTGGTGATTTTGGCCTCTGATGAGAGAAGCGGAGGCAAAGGCAATTCCAAAATTGGTTGCGGATGCGTACAAAAGGCCAGAACCGCAAAAGATGATCCGACAGGACGAATTCAAAAGGTTTTGGACTGATTTTTATTACTTTTCGAATACTAAAAAATTAAAAATATAAGCAAAAACATGTTAAAAACCCCAAACCATCCACCTAAAATTAGGAATTGCACGGTCGTCAAACGCATCATGCAATTTTGGCCAGCGATTCGGACGATGATGAGGCTGAATATTTATTGGGAGAGAATGGTGATGGCCAGCAGAGGAATTGGCTGGATTTGGCCGCCGAGCCCGCAATCACACTCGACTCCGTTACCATCGTTTTGCCCGACGATCCAACCCGGGTGCTTATGCTCAATTTAACACTACAGGTTTGAATTTTTGAAATATTAAATTTAATATTTCGTTTAATAAAATTTAAAATTGTAGAAAATATATCAATTAATTTTCAGGTGATGCAAAACCGAAATCTGCTAATCACCGGCGAATCGGGTGCCGGCAAAACATCGCTTCTCCGCGTGATGGCTGGCCTTTGGAGTTGTTGTTGCACAGGCAAAGTGGAAAGAAATAGGCCACTTCGACCGCCTTCTTCTCTCTTTTTCCTGCCCCAACGACCATATTTCCCGCTGGGACATTCCCTCCGGCAACAATTGGTCTACCCATTGAAGGCATTGCCTGTGGAGAAGGACCTGGATCGGTTGGCAAAAATTCTGGAATGGATAAAGATGGAATATTTGCTGCAACGTTGCGGCGGATTTGACAATCCAGTGCCATGGGATTGGGCCGAACAATTGTCGCAAGGCGAATTACAGGTGGGTTGGACATTTTGGAAAGAAAATTTCGGGAAAAAATATCATATTCAAAAAACTAGACAAATTAATTTCACCTATTTGTAATTGTAATTGTAATTCTGATTTGCGATTGTAATTGTAATTCTGATTTGCGATTGTAATTGTAATTCTGATTTGCGATTGTAATTGTAATTCTGATTTGCGATTGTAATTGTAATTCTGATTTGTAATTGTAATTCTGATTTGTAATTGTAATTCTGATTTGCGATTGTAATTGTAATTCTGATTTGCGATTGTAATTGTAATTCTGATTTGCGATTGTAATTGTAATTCTGATTTGCGATTGTAATTGTAATTCTGATTTGCGATTGTAATTGTAATTCTGATTTGCGATTGTAATTGTAATTCTGATTTGTAATTGTAATTCTGATTTGTAATTGTAATTCTGATTTGCGATTGTAATTGTAATTCTGATTTGCGATTGTAATTGTAATTCTGATTTGCGATTGTAATTGTAATTCTGATTTGCGATTGTAATTGTAATTCTGATTTGCGATTGTAATTGTAATTCTGATTTGCGATTGTAATTGTAATTCTGATTTGCGATTGTAATTGTAATTCTGATTTGCGATTGTAATTGTAATTCTGATTTGCGATTGTAATTGTAATTCTGATTTGTAATTGTAATTCTGATTTGTAATTGTAATTCTGATTTGCGATTGTAATTGTAATTCTGATTTGCGATTGTAATTGTAATTCTGATTTGTAATTGTAATTCTGATTTGCGATTGTAATTGTAATTCTGATTTGTAATTGTAATTCTGATTTGCGATTGTAATTATAATTCTGATTTGCGATTGTAATTATAATTCTGATTTGCGATTGTAATTGTAATTCTGATTTGTAATTGTAATTCTGATTTGTAATTGTAATTCTGATTTGCGATTGTAATTGTAATTCTGATTTGCGATTGTAATTGTAATTCTGATTTGCGATTGTAATTGTAATTCTGATTTGCGATTGTAATTGTAATTCTGATTTGCGATTGTAATTGTAATTCTGATTTGCGATTGTAATTGTAATTCTGATTTGCGATTGTAATTGTAATTCTGATTTGCGATTGTAATTGTAATTCTGATTTGCGATTGTAATTGTAATTCTGATTTGCGATTGTAATTGTAATTCTGATTTGTAATTGTAATTCTGATTTGTAATTGTAATTCTGATTTGCGATTGTAATTGTAATTCTGATTTGCGATTGTAATTGTAATTCTGATTTGCGATTGTAATTGTAATTCTGATTTGCGATTGTAATTGTAATTCTGATTTGCGATTGTAATTGTAATTCTGATTTGCGATTGTAATTGTAAATTCTGATTTGCGATTGTAATTGTAAAATTCTGATTTGTAATTGCAATTGTAAAATTCTGATTTGCGGTTGTAATTGTAATTCTGATTTGCGATTGTAATTGTAATTCTGATTTGCGATTGTAATTGTAATTCTGATTTTCCGATTTTAATTTTAATTCTGATTTGCGATTGTAATTTTAATTCTGGTTTGTAATTGTAAATTCCTTTTAAATTTTTATAAATATTAAATAGAAAAATAGGCCCTGAATTAATGAAATTTAATATTTTTAAAATTTGATAATTAATATAGCGCCTCTCAATTGGACGTGTCCTATACCATCGACCACGAATTGCATTTTTGGATGAGGCTACCAGCTCTCTTGGATTCGACATGGAAGCCGCCATTTATCAACTGCTTCGTCAAGAGAATATCACTGTAGTCACCTGCGGCAATCGATTCTCACTCAAACAATTCCATGACAATGAACTTTGTTTACGGTAGTACATTTTGAGGAATAATTAATTAAAATAATCCTTTAAAATTTCCAGAGGAAGGCAATGGACACTGGTGGATTTGCTGGAGTCCAGCCACACGGATAGGTCAATCACATCGAACAATACGGCTTCTTGAAGAGTGAAGGTCGATCAACAACAAAGACCAAAGATAATTACACTATTCGTTTTCCAAACGCAACATTCATATTTTTGGTATTATTTTTTGGGCCATTTTCCCCACCCCGGGTTCACTCTTTTCATTCATTTTCACTCTCGCAATTCCTTTCCCTTCCCGTCCATTTACAATATTCTCAAATTTATAATCTTTTGTTAATCTTTAATTTTCCTAAATTCCCTTCTTTTTGACTTTTATATTAATTAAATTGCAACAAAAATGGGAAAAAAGTTTTTAATTTAATTTAATTGAAAATATATCTAAAATTTAATGAACATTTTTCCCATTAAAACCAAAAATCTGCGCACAGGGAAAGTGGCATCCATCATTCTCAACGAATCTCATCATTTACCGTCCAAAAAATTGCCCATTCCCTCATTTTGTGTACCTTTCCCCTAATTTTTGCTGACCAAAAATTCATCAAAAAATGCCTCGCTTTTTGTCTCTCCATCCATATAAAAACCAGACAGTTCAAATACAAAATTCTTTCCAAATAATTTTAATATTTTTAATCAATTTTTGTAAAAAATCTTCCCCAACGCTTTCGCTTTGCCCTTTCAAATTTTAATATCCTCTTCAAATTTTTGGTGTGTCATTTCATTTTTATTTTTTACCTACACAATTTTTTGTATTCATCCCAAATTCATTTACAATTTTTAATTTTAATTAATAATTAAATAAATAAATGACTTTATAAATAATTCATTCTTATTTTTACTGTATTATTTAGGGTAAAATGAAGAAAAACTATTATTTAGTTAGTAGAGGGAATATATGAAAGAAAAAATGCTTGTTTTGAGTACAAAATAAACTTTTTTTGCTTCTCCGATGCTCCTCAAATATCCATCTCCCATCCTATTCCCGAAAAATAGAAATTTGGGTACTAAAGTGATGCGAAGGAGACGATATTTTTGTTCGAGAATGAGTAAAGGGGTCCATTCAACCAACACAAAAACAGTGTTGGCCTGACCCATCTCCATCCCTTTCACAAAAATCCTCCAAATCCTTTCAATCTGAAAACGATCTCCCACCTTTTGTGTCGTCCATATTTTCCCCCGAATCCACACACATTATCCGTTTATCCTCTTTTACCCTGCACACAAAAATGACCAAGCATCGGTTGACCAAAAATCGTCGTTGTTGGCTTTGGCCTTGTGGTTGCCTTCTACTTTTGGTTTTGGGATGTTTGAATGGTCCAGAAGTGGTTTTAGGCCGAATTAAGGCGGTCGACATTTGTGACTATTTCAGGTCGGTTTTAAATACATTTTAAAATTGGTGGTTTTAAAAAAATTAAATGAAATTTTTTTCGCATAATTTTCAATGAAAAATACACTTAATTAATTCATTTCCCCTATAAAAATCCAGTAAATTTGTAATTTAATTAAACCGAATTTTTTCGTATGATTTTTCTATAAAAATTCTATCAATTAATTTAATTTTCCCTTAAAATATCCTTCAAATTTTAGAGCAATTGGCAAATTGGACACAAGGCCCGATTGTTCGCAACCAATGCCAATTAGCACAACGCCTCGGGCAACGGAGAGCAATTCCGAGGAGAAGCTGCCGTCATGTTCAGCGTAAACCTTTTTTCTATATATTTCATCCTTAAATAATTCCTTCGTAGTCATGCCCATTTGGTGCAATGCACGGCGGAATCGGAGGAATGCCCGGGCAGCGGCCAACTTTGCACCCAATCCGATGCCTCCCAATGTTGCCAAGAGGCACTTCAAGGCATTCCAGTGTCGCACATCAATTCAAAGGTACGGTGGACAATTTTTTTGGGTTAAAATGAAAAACTAAGTCCTATATATCCATTTTTAAAGAATTTATTCCAAAAATTCGGTACAATTATTGTATTTTTCGTCATGAAAGGTACTGTAGAATGAATAATAAAAATGCATAAAAATAGGAATTACGCCCGGAAAAAATAATTTCCCCTGCGAGGATTCGAACTGCCACTTAAATTTTACAAAAATTGAAGGGTCCCCCTTTGGAGTTTTTTGATAAAAATTGAGAATTTTTTAATCCAATTGGCATGAATTTTCTTCCTAAAATTCGGAATTAAAATAATTATTTCTCACCCACCCATTTAGCCCGGAAATTGCCCTCAACCAGTGGGCATTTCCCTCCTCCAAGATGGCTCAACCGGCTGTTGGTTGGACACAAATTGTCCGGGCATTCAGAAATGTTGCCTGGAGCCTAGCCCAATTCAGCATACGGCCCGGCGAATTTGTCGCGATCCAAACGGAATTAGCAGTGGGCTCAAGAAATTTTGGGGAAGATAAATCCAAAAAATGAATGAATTTTCCCTCAGGCGATTCAATTTGCACTCTTCCATTAAGTAAGAAGGGGAAATCGAGCGAAATTAATTTATCTCTCATTTTGAAGTTGTTGGCACTTGTACCGCATTCGTCACTCGCTACTATTTTGATCAGTCCACGGGAAAATGCAAACCATTTCAGGCAAGTTTTTCTCGTTGAAAATTTTGGAGAAATCGAGCCAAAAATATTCCAAACATATAAATTAACTTATTTTTTCTATTAAAAGCCCATGGGATTCTAATAGGAAATGGGATTTTGTTTCTCACATCAGAGTCAGAGACCCTATAAAATTGTACTTTTTCACTTTAAAATCCTCCAGGATGGGATACTATTAGAGAGAGTTGGTTTCTAATAGAAAAATACGGTATTAAAATTTTCCCCATGCAGTATTCCGGCTGCGGAGGCAATGCCAACAATTTTCAATCACTCCAATCGTGTCATTCCACCTGTGGATTGCTAGGTTTAATCACAATTTAAATTTACATTATGGATTCCTTTCTTTTCAGGTGTCAAAGGCACACCCTCATGTCCAAGTGAGGCAAATGCCGAGTTGAATTGCCTTTTGCCTCATGCTGATGCATGTCACACGGATTCGGTTGACAAATTTTGAGGAAAATTAAATAAAATATTGAAAATATATTAGGATTGCATGGGACGAGAAGGGGGCCAACAACCGGTGAGTTTTTAAATGTTTTGGACACGATTTAGTTTTTATGACACATTATTCCCTCAATTTTAGAGTTGCTGCATGACAAAATGCGGCTACAGAATTTGCTACATTTATTGATGTCCTTTTATCATTTTTTTCAGGAAATTTTATCAACGAAATAATGTATTTTATTCGATTTACCTTTCTATATTTTTATAATAATTTTATTTGATAAAATTTTATTTCTAATTTTGTGTGTAAAACCAAAAATCAGAATTAAGACTTTCCGGATCAAACGGAAACAAAATCAGAATTAAAACTTTCCGGAGCAACCGGAAACAAAATCAGAATTAAAACTTTCCGGAACAACCGGAAACCAAAATCAGAATTAAAATTTTCCGGAACAACCGGAAAACAAAATCAGAATTAAAACTTTCCGGAACAACCGGAAACAAAATCAGAATTAAAAGGAAACAAAATCAGAATTAAAACAAAATCAGAATTAAAAGTAAACAAAATCAGAATTAAAAGGAAACAAAATCAGAATTAAAAGGAAACAAAATCAGAATTAAAACTTTCCGGAACAACCGGAAAACAAAATCAGAATTAAAACTTTCCGGAACAACCGGAAACAAAATCAGAATTAAAACTTTCCGGAACAACCGGAAAACAAAATCAGAATTAAAACTTTCCGGAACAACCGGAAAACAAAATCAGAATTAAAACTTTCCGGAACAACCGGAAACAAAATCAGAATTAAAACTTTCCGGAACAACCGGAAAACAAAATCAGAATTAAAACTTTCCGGAACAACCGGAAACAAAATCAGAATTAAAACTTTCCGGAACAACCGGAAAACAAAATCAGAATTAAAACTTTCCGGAACAAAATACAAAAAATTATAATTAAATCCTGAAACGATTACCAAAAATTTTCAGTCAATAATATCAATTTTATCAAATTCAAATTAAATGGGGAAAATGAAATTCAATTTGCATAAAAAATATCAAAATTCTTTCTCCTCTTCTAACAACTGGGTGCAATTCCCAACACGGCACAGCCCAAAATGACACGTCGATGTTCGCCTTTGATCGTTTGTTGGAGTACAATGGAATGGCCAATCAGCGGGTTGGTACCGTGGCCAATTGAGTCCGGCCTGTAAAAAAGGCGAATATTAACCATAAAACACAATGAGAAAATTGGACCATTCAATGCGTTTGTCCAACGTGAATGTTCCGGTTCCATCCTCCCTTCGTTGTGCCGTCAATTCCTCCTCTCTGGTCCCTCGGGCATCATTCAATTCACCGTCATCGTCGTTGCCGTCGATGATGCGAAGTTGAAGGGCTCGACCCACTCCAGCACATCCATTTATTGTAGTGTCCGAGAATTGATGAAGGGAAATGATCAGAGAAGCCGGGGCAAACATTGTGCCATGTCGTAGGGCGAATTCGCCATTCATTCGAATTCTAGAATTAAAAAAATTTATGTCAATAATGCCTAAAGACCTTTTTCCTATTATTCCTACTGTACCTAAACTTTTTGTTGCCTAATCGCCCCATCATCCTATCAATCAAATATTTCACCAATCTGCTTTGAGTTAACCCTTCCCATATCCTGCTCATTGCTCATTGGGCCATTATAAGGGGTTCGGGTCTCCGGCGAAGGCCCAAGGAAAGAGCTTACGCTCAGATCCCGCCCCAAATAATTCTAGCCCTATAGATTAGGATTAGGACTAATATAGTGGTCAAAAGTAAAAAAAAATAATAATTTTTGTCCCATTTGGAAGGTCTTGGAAAAATATAATAGCCCCGGGGGCTGGGGGCCTCTAATAAATGAAATACAGAATCTATGATTTTACCTCCGTGTGTATGCCCCACTGCCCGGTGCCCGCTCGGGTCTGACCAGGACGCGGCCAATGCGTTCACCGTCCTTGCCAAAAATGCTGGCCAGCGCAACGGCTTCCCCGCATTCCACTTTCTCAACCCAACTTTGTCCAGCCGCTTCATTTGCTGTTGCCGATTCCGAGTCGATTGATTCTGATGAAATTTATGGCCATAGAAAATTTGCCAATTTTTCGCCATAAAAATTTCAAAAATTTGCCAATTTTTCGCCATAAAAATTTCAAAAATTTGCCAATTTTTCGCCATAAAAATTTCAAAAATTTTCTGCCTATATTAACGGCCTAGTTTAAAATTTTTTACTGATGTTTGTGACCCAGTTTTATGGCCATAAAAATTTTGCTATTTTTTGAAAAAAATGTTGCCAAATTCAATGATTTTTATGGGTTAAATAATTTTAACTTTTTAAATGAAAAGGTTTATAATTTTTCCAAGGAGGACTCTACTACCTTCTCCGGAAATGGCACATTGTGCTATTGGCACACATTCCGCCTCCACATCTTTCGTACGTTTCACATAGCCCGGAGGGCAAAAGCAGCCAGGCCGGCATGGCCCTGGGCAAAGATGGGGCCCGGATTGGGAGCAATATTCCGGGCACAATGGGCCGCATTGCGTCCAAATTGCGTTCGGATCACGGCAAGTGCACCGGGCTGGGGCGGTCGAATTGAGGGCACAACATTTCTTAAAGGGGTTCAGAATTTTAAATAATTTTTAATTAAAAATAT
This sequence comes from Pratylenchus scribneri, assembly GCA_030063045.1. Classification (NCBI taxonomy): domain Eukaryota; kingdom Metazoa; phylum Nematoda; class Chromadorea; order Rhabditida; family Pratylenchidae; genus Pratylenchus; species Pratylenchus scribneri. The sequence goes on from JAQSEB010000033.1 coordinate 2,420,492, forward strand.
TTCTACAAAAAAACTTAATTTTAACTAATTTTAAAATAATTTTTGACCTAGAAAATATTCTGAAAAATTTTTTATAAATTTTTAATTTGGTTTAAAATTTAAACCCAACTCTTTGATTGCCACCACCGCCGCCTCCGCATTCTGCATCATTTTGGCAAATTTGTCCCTCACGGTCCAATGTATTTGCCGAACATTGTAGCGGAACTATGGAATTTGGATTGGGAATAATAATTTTTAATAGGTCTTAAAATTTATTTCTTTCAAAAAAAAAATGAATTTAATTTAAATCCAAAAATAATAATTCAACACCCACTTTCCCCATCCAATCGTTGAATGGCGGTTATTGTGGTGGCCGAGGCTGGCATCAAAATTGGCGGCGGTGCCGGTGGCAATGCAGTTTTTTGGGTAACATCCGCCGCCGTCGATGGACATTCACCGATTGGAACGCATCCAGAAGTGCGCCATTCCGAGGCATTCACAAACACAAAACCTTTTTTTAAATTGAAATAAATTAGAATTTAAGGGAATAATTCAGAATGTAGCAAAAATTGCAAACTATGTGCCATTTAGGTTAGATTTTTTAGTGAAATTTGGTAAAATATGTTTCGAGAACCTAAAAATATTTAATTTTTGCTCTTTTATTCCATTTTTACAATGAAATTTTCCCTCAAAAAATGCTAAAATAGGTTAAATATGTCAAAAGCTTTATATGTCCCACCATTTTTGCAAAAGCATCCGGCTACACAAGGCGAACAATGCCTCAGTGGTTGGTCGAGTCTGTCGCAGCCGAGTGGACAAGATGAGCCTGGAGGCAAAAAGAATACAAAATCAGTTCGACAATTTCCCCTGCCACAATTTACCGCATTGGAGGAATTCCTTTCGGCCTTCTCCATCACCGCATTTTTCTTTTGAATCCTTCTGCAGATCTTTGGCTGCATTTTTTGAAGTTTTTGTGGGGCAATCCTGGGGCAAAATGCATTCCCAAATTGGGGCCAATTTGTCGCGGATGACGGCCAAAAATTGGATTTAAATTAAATTTGATTAAATGAAATATACTGGCGGTTCGCATTCGCAACCAGTTTGGCAATCGTCGGGCACACAAAATGGAGGCCATTCGCCACAGGAACGGGAACATCTGTAAAGGGAAGCATTCATTTATTGGATAATTTACAATTATAAGATATGCGGAATTATTATTCTAAGCGAAAACATAAAACAGGCGGAATTATTCTAAGCGAAAACATAAAACAGGCGGAATTATTCTAAGCGAAAACACAAAACAGGCGGAATTATTCTAAGCGAAAACACAAAACAGGCGGAATTATTCTAAGCGAAAACACAAACAGCGGAATTATTCTAAGCGAAAACACAAACAGGCGGAATTATTCTAAGCGAAAACACAAACAGGCGGAATTATTCTAACCGAAAACACAAACAGGCGGAATTATTCTAAGCGAAAACACAAACAGGCGGAATTATTCTAAGCGAAAACACAAAACAGGCGGAATTATTCTAAGCGAAAACACAAAACAGGCGGAATTATTCTAAGCGAAAACACAAAACAGGCGGAATTATTCTAACCGAAAACACAAACAGGCGGAATTATTCTAAGCGAAAACACAAAACAGGCGGAATTATTCTAAGCGAAAACACAAAACAGGCGGAATTATTCTAAGCAAAAACACAAAACAGGCGGAATTATTCTAAGCGAAAACACAAACAGGCGGAATTCTAACCGAAAACACAAACAGGCGGAATTATTCTAAGCGAAAACACAAACAGGCGGAATTATTCTAAAACACAAAACAGGCGGAATTATTCTAAGCGAAAACACAAACAGGCGGAATTATTCTAAGCGAAAATACAAAACAGGCGGAATTATTCTAAGCGAAAATACAAACAGGCGGAATTATTCTAAGCGAAAACACAAACAGGGGAGGAATTTATAATTACAAATTTGAGAAATAGGATAAATAATTTATAATATTAAAAATTTTTAAACGTTATGGCCTACCATAAAATAATAATAATATGTAAATTGGACCAACTTTCTTGAGAAGCATCCAGTCCATGATTGATTGCGTTCGGCCAAACATTGTTGAGCATGCGAGGCGGCCGCCACCATTTCGGGTAATTGAGGATATATGGGCATGGATTGGGGACATTGCTGGGGCAAAATGCACTCCGAATTCGGATCCAACGGGTCACGAAGGACGTAGGGAATGCGGCAAAAGCAGCTGTTGATGGGGAAAATTAATAAAATTCACAAAAAATAATATAAATTAATTGATACAACAAAAAAATGAAAACAAAATATTTTTAAAATTCTATAATAAAATTCCAACCCACCCAGGCACACAATGACTTGGACAATTTCGAGTGACTGCCATTTGGCCACATCCCAAAGGGCATGGACTGCCACAATTCTGGAAATTCTTCAGTGGATCGCGGCATTTTTCTGCTGCGCCATCCATTGAATGTTGATGAGGGGAAGAAGGCCTTTTGGCTGGTTGATTGGCGGGGAAAAAGCCACCGTTCCATTGGTCAAGGTCGGGCGTGAATTGAAGGAGAGGGCATTCCGCCGGGAGGACACATCTTATTTGAAAGGGAATTTATTATAAAGGAATTTATTATTAGAATGTAAATTAGGATTTAGAAGTAAAAAGCTAATAAGGGTAATTTTTGCAGCATAAAATATCTTAAATTAATTTATATCAATTGATTGCCATTTCTCATATCAATTAATTTAATTGGCGCCAACCCAATCAAAAGTTATTGTCTAAAATCTTATGGGGCACTGTGATCGCTATGCTGTGCCTTTTCCTTGCCGTACAGTAAATAATTTTGCCGAAGGACATAAAAAACGCACCCCACATTCAATTTTCCCTTTGTCGAGAAAAGGTATACGATAGAGCTAGAGGTACCGTAATTAAAGGGAAAAATAAAAGAGCAGTGGGCGGTGATTGATGCCTTAAGGAAGGGCAATAAAAAGGCTCACCATTTAATTAAAAGAAAAAGGTACCTCTGTATTTTTGTACATAACTTCCCTAAAACTGAACCATTTCCGGTAATCTTGGTATCATTTTGAAGGGCAGAAAATTCTCTATTATATGTTAGGTAGATTACATATTTATTTATTTTTTTCTATATTCTTTCCATCCCTTTTCCCTTTATTAGGCTTCATAGGGCCATTTTGGTTCTTGGGTAGAAAAACAAATCAAATTGGTAAAATTTACAAAAATTTGGTGAAATATTCCCACCTTGAGCCAAATGGGTCGGTAGCATCCAAAATCACATAGGGAAGTCGGCAGAAGCATCTTCAAAATAAGTTGGGTCAAAATAATTGGGCAATTGCCAAAAAAGTGTACCCTCGCTGGCATTGTTCCTGCGGGCATTGAGGCACAATTCGGGTGGCACATGAAATTGGGCATGCACTGCCGCAATGGCGGAATTCACGCAATGGGTCGGGGCATTGTTGTGGTTGTTGTTCCTCTTCAACATCTATGAGGTTTTGGGGAGAAATGAATTAAAATAAGGGCCAAATTTTTCTTTTGAATTAAATTTGAATGGGAAATGTTATGTTCAAATTTACCATACATACACTCAAATATACCCAATTGAAATATTTTTGATTTTTAATTCCAAAATTGGGAAAATTAGGCTTTAATTTTTGGATATATTTTGAACAAATTATAGCGGAGAGCTTTAAGGTAAAGAGAGTACAAAGTCGGTTTTTATTTTTATTATATGGGATTTAAATTCCGGTTTACGGTTTTTAAAAATGTCGGTTTTCGGTTCCTCTTATTTGCTGTTTTATTATAAATTCCCAATTTCGATTTTAAATTTCATTGCTATTCTGAAATCTAACTGACTTGGGACTATTCTATTTTTAGGGTAGTTAGACAATACATAAATTTTCTTAAAAGTTTAGCGGGCCAGAAGTTCCAGAGATCCTAAAAATCTGGGTGGTGAATGTTTTAAAAGAGCATTTACGGTCAATAATGGGGGGGGGGGGGGGGGGGTGGGATTGGGAAAGTGAATTAAAATATAAAAGACCAAATTTTAAGGAAATATTGGGTTGTTCAAAATTAAATAAAATCACTAATATTTACCCCTTTCCGGTGCCGTCAGCCATCGATCGCGGCTCAACGCAACTTTTGGCCCCTCCTCGGCCCACTGTTCCCGTAAACTCGTGCAATTCAGTGGTGCCCAGCGTTGGCCTCGTTCTCGTCCCCGTCTCCTTGCCTTCGTCCATTTGTTTAGAGTTTCTGGATGCCGTCGGCCAAATTTGTCCACGCAAAAACATTCACCGGAATGACCGGTGCATTGCATTGCGCGAAAATGCTGGAATATATTATTTAGTAATTTTGTAAAATTTAAAAATGAAATATTTAAAATGGCGAAAAGATTTTAGCGGTTCAGTGTTTTGTCCTAAATCCCAAACAATATATCCAATCGATAGATCTTATTCGAGACACATCATTTAATTATGATTTACCAGGGTTTAATCAATTCTAAACTAGTTTTGAGCCAAAAACCAATAGATGGTTTAGACGGTTTAATACCATTAAATTTTTTGAACAAACTATGACAAATTAATACCAATCGACACGTATTGATGAGATCTATTTATTTGGTATAGGGTTTTGAAATCCAGCACAAACCATTGAATCGTTTTTGGCCATTTTCAATGTTCGCCAAATTATATAATTGGATTTTTAACTCTTGAAAAAATTAAATTAAAATTTGTTCCACCTTTCCATCATCGCTGCATTGTGGAATGAATTCATCGGAGGCTTCTTGACGGCTTCGATGGCTGCCAGCGGCGCTGACAAATGATCGCAATTCCCTCAGGGCCTGAAGTCGTCGTTGACGGCATGAAGGACAGCATTTTCCTTCGGCACAGAGCTCATCCTGAAACAGGCAATCTCCATCGGTTTTGCACATTTTGCCCCAATTTGAGCCGTCCGGACATAAAGCCGATGTACGGTTTTCATCTGAATAAGTTTAAATTGTTTAATCCACTAGAACTTAATTTTTAAATGAAATTATTTTTTTAGCCTAGATTATGATTATGTTTGTGTTTTCGCTTAGAATAATTCCGCCTGTTTTGTATTTTCGCTTAGAATAATTCCGCCTGTTTTGTATTTTCGCTTAGAATAATTCCGCCTGTTTGTGTTTTCGCTTAGAATAATTCCGCCTGTTTTGTGTTTTCTCTTAGAATAATTCCGCCTGTTTTGTGTTTTCGCTTAGAATAATTCCGCCTGTTTTGTGTTTTCGCTTAGAATAATTCCGCCTGTTTTGTATTTTCGCTTAATTCCGCCTGTTTTGTATTTTCGCTTAGAATAATTCCGCCTGTTTGTGTTTTCGCTTAGAATAATTCCGCCTGTTTGTGTTTTCGGTTAGAATAATTCCGCCTGTTTGTGTTTTCGCTTAGAATAATTCTGTTAGAATAATTCCGCCTGTTTGTGTTTTTGCTTAGAATAATTCCGCCTGTTTGTGTTTTCGCTTAGAATAATTCCGCCTGTTTGTATTTTCGCTTAGAATAATTCCGCCTGTTTTGTGTTTTTGCTTAGAATAATTCCGCCTGTTTTGTGTTTTCGCTTAGAATAATTCCGCCTGTTTGTATTTTCGCTTAGAATAATTCCGCCTGTTTGTGTTTTCGCCTTAGAATAATTCCGCCTGTTTGTGTTTTCGCCTTAGAATATTCCGCCTGTTTGTGTTTTCGCCTTAGAATAATTCCGCCTGTTTGTGTTTTCGCCTTAGAATAATTCCGCCTGTTTGTGTTTTCGCCTTAGAATAATTCCGCCTGTTTGTGTTTTCGCCTTAGAATAATTCCGCCTGTTTGTGTTTTCGCCTTAGAATAATTCCGCCTGTTTGTGTTTTCGCCTTAGAATAATTCCGCCTGTTTTGTATTTTCGCTTAGAATAATTCCGCCTGTTTATTCCGCCTCTTTTGTGTTTTTTGCTTCCATAAATTCATACAAATCCATTTTTGTTTGAAATTTATATTAATATTTAAATGAAATAATTTTTTAATAAATTATTTTCCTTATATAAATTTAATGCAAATTAATTTTTTAACCCATTTTTCTGTTGAATATTTTTAAAATGTCCACCTCTTTGCAAATCATTCCGATTGGCTGGGCAACAGAATCTTTTCTGGAGCACACAAAATTCTCCGGCAAAACAGTCCACATCGGAACGGCAAATGAAATGACTGAAATGTCCGTCAGGGCATTTGAAGCAAGTGCCTTGGATTTCGCAAAGCCCTTTAAAATTTAGGATATTTAATAGAAAAAATGAGCCAAAAATGAACTCACTCAATGCGGATGATGCCTCGGAACGTGTTGTGGCCAGCGGAATATCCGCAAAAAAGAGGAGAATTGGAATAAAAGAGAGAAGAGGAAACATTGGCATTCTTTTGGGGTTGAACACTTTTAAGTTTGGGGTCTTTTAGAAAGGCAATGGATTATGTGTGTTTTGAATTAAATTTTGGACTCAAAATGAAGACTAGGAATTGGCGCAATCCTCCTCCCAAAAATTGGTATTGCCCACAAAATGTCCGAGTGGCAAGTCCATCTCCTTCAATCCTTCAAATTGTCCCCATTTTTGGAAATTCGTCAACAACAATTTTGGAGGATGGCGCAATACCCCTTCCCCTCAATCCATTCCATCCACTCGACCGGCCCTTTGCCTCATTCATTTGCTCATTCATTGGCGACAATTATCGGATCAACCGTGTGGACAGCGCGCATAAATCCACCACCTCCTCAAAGTCCAAAGCTCCCCTCAATTCTAATCCCAAAAAGTGGTGTCAAAACCACGTTCCACATTTTGTTAAATTGTTTGGTGAGTGGACTTTGGAGTGGATTTGTGGAGGATTTCGATCGGGGGACCTTCTTTTCTAGGAGGAAAAATGGTCATTTATGAGGCCTATGAAGTGTTTTGGCCTCATTTCCTTCCGTGTTCTCTTCAATTCCATATTGTCTTTTTCTTATTGGTGCATGGTGTCCTTGAACCTTTTTCCCATCTTCCCCTTCCCATCTGCTGTGGCGATGAATATAATTTGACGGGCAAAGAAAAATGTCTTGTATTTTTCAATGTTTTTCCAGAGTAAAATATTTTAAAAATTTTATTTTATTTAAAAAAATATTATTTTCCAATATTCACCAAAATTGTCACAACAAAAACAAATTGTGAAATAACATATATTTTTGAGGGGAAAAATGGAAAACATTTTGAAGAAAAATTGGATTTCATAAATTTTTGGCGGTGATCGGGAAATGTTGTGGGTCACAAAAGTAAGGTGAAAAAATTGAATGGAATAAAATGTTCTAAATATTCTTCTTCACTGCTCCTCAAATTTAGCCTAATTTATTTTGGATGGACCATTTGTTGTTGTTCAATATGATTTTGGTTCGCGGCCCAACTTCCTCAACACTTCGGATGTGGTCAAATACGGTTGCTCAACGGTGTCATCGATGGTCACTCCGCGCACTTTTTGTTTAGGTGTATTCGCGTACAAATCACTGTACAGTGCTTCCAATGGCAAAACTGCAAAAAAAAAATGGATTTTTAAAAGAAGAAATTAAATTTTTAATTTTTTTTTAAAATTTTATATGGAAATCTCCAAAAATCCTACCGTCATCCTCCAGCGCCACTTTGAGTGCATCATCCACTTCCTGCCGCACTTTCTTGTCCAATTCCTTCAGCTCCTCCTCGTTGACCAGTCCAGCCGTGATGATTCTGTCCTTGAAGCTGGTGATCGGGTCCCTGGTTTTGCGAACCTCCTGGATTTCGTCACGCGTTCGATAGCTGAAAATATATTAAAGAAATTATAATTAAAAAATTAAATTAGAGTTTAAAAATAATTATTTTCAGAAAATAATTTTATCCAAAAATTTAATACCTGGTTCCCGGATCACTCATCGAGTGGCCATAATATCGATAGGTGGCCAATTCCAACATCAATGGTCCATTGCCCGCATCGCACCATTCTTTGCAAAATTTTGTGGCCTAAAAATATTAAATTTATTTACTTTTTAGCCAGAAAAAAAATATTTGCCCCGAGTGAGGATCGAACTCACGACCTCCAGATTATGAGACTGACGCGCTACCGACTGCGCTATCGAGGCTTATGGGTGAGGGCCTTTTTTTATCGTTTTGCTTCGATAAAAATACACTTACGGGGTGTAGAAATTTTTTGATTTTAATTTATGAATATTTTTTCCGGAAAGTTTATTTAATTTTTAATTCGATAATTTTTCTAAATTTATTTCGATAATTTTTTTTATCATTTTTGAATTTTTTACCTCTCTGACGGTCAGCAAATCCATGCCATCGACCCAAAGTCCGGGAACATAGTCGCCTCGAGTGTAGTAATCGGTGGAAGCCGATGCTCGTTCAATTGATGTGCCCATGCCGAACTGAAAATTAAATTTTATGAATTAATAAAAAAAAACAAGCTTACCCCATTGTTCTCGCAAATGAAAATGCATGGCAAATTCCACAGTTTGGCCATGTTTGTTGCCTCGAACAGTTGACCTTGATTGGCGGCCCCATCCCCGTACAGCGTCAGACAAATGTTCTTCTGATTTCGATATTTCATTGCAAAGGCGATGCCCGCGCCAATTGGCACTTGGGCGCCCACAATGCCGTTGCCGCCGAAAAAGTTGCGAGCATACATGTGCATTGAACCGCCTTAAAAATATGAAAAAATTAACTAATACTTTTTGGTAATTTTAGTTTTATTTTCACTAAAATTTTTTGGCTAATAAGTTTAAATAAATTTTTCTTCCCTAAAATACCTTTTCCATAAACATTGCCCGCCAATTTTCCAGTCAATTCGGCCAAAACATCGGTCACGGTGGCGCCCATCAAATAGGTCCAACCATGGCTTAAATAGATAATTATAATTATTAATCAATATTGTGAAAAAAACCATCTGTAAGCGGTAATGACGGCATCCTTGTCATCGGTGGCCGCAACAATTCCAACCGCGCATGCTTCCTAAAATGATAAAAAAATTTATTTTGGAATTGAAGACGAAAAAATTTTTGAAACCCTTCACTTTGCAAATTTTAGGTCTCGGGTTCGAATCCGCTCCGAGGACAATAATTTTTTTCGGGCTTAATTGTCACTTTTATGCGTTTTTATAAATTCTAAAGTACATTTCAATATGAAATACAGTAATTTGAATCAAAAAACCAAGGTTGAAAGGATGAGGTTTCCATTTTTAAATTTTTAATAAGAAAAAATCAATTAAAATTCATAATTTAAACGAATTAAAATTATTAAATTTATTTATTTTAAATTATTTAATTAAATATTCTGTCATTACTTGTCCGGAATAGAGATGGCAAAATCCGCGAATCTTCTTCTCCTTGTACAAATTGCTGGCCGTCGTCTCTAACCGCCGAATTGTTTGCATTTTCTGATAATAGTTTAGGGCATCTGTCCGGGTCAAGGTTGTCTCCGATTTGGGCCCACTGTCCAGCTTGAACAGTTTGTAGGGACGAGTTTGGAGGGTGGCCTCGTTTACGGCCGAGGCAAATTGACGCCTTGAACAGCAATGTTGGATAAACTAAAGTGAGAAATTTGAATGATTTTGTGGGGTAAAATTCCAGTCGTAGACTTACTTTTGGAATAAATTAATTTTTTTTAGAATAAAATATGGTAAGATTTAGAGGTTGGATAATTCAAAAATATTTCTTTAAAATGTCTGAATATTTGTTTAAAAATTTTAGGCTTGGATAAGGATTTATTAGTCTACCTATTTTTTGTTTTTGGAAGAAATGTATAAACGTTAAAATAACGATTTTAAATTTTGATCTCTGATGTCTGACCTCATTAAAGATTTAAGGCCAAATATAACGGAATTTTTCCAAGAAAAGCTGGGAATTAGGATATTACCCTCTGGGCTTTCTTGGTTTTAAGCATTTTTGAATTCATTGAATTTTTCAAAACTTTAAAATCTAACCTTGAAATGACGAGGCATCACGGCTGTGAGCATTTTCCGAAATATTTATATGGCCGCTGAAAAATAAATTTAATTTAAATAAAAAATTATCAAAAATAAATATAAGAAAATTAACTTCATTTCAAACAAATTAAAAATACAAATTTATTTTTATTTTACAATGAGCAAAAGAAATGCGAAAAAATGAAACCCAAAAAAACAAATATTATATAGGTAGACCAGCAGAATAGTAGGATTGGGAATAAAAAACAAAATAATCATTTTTTCGTGTACATTTTTGCATGTGCATTTGATGAATGGAGGGGGAAAATGGACACATATTTGGCATTTGGAGGACCGAGTCAATATCGAACCATCCATCCATTCCATACATTTTCAGCTTCAAAGAACAAAAGAAATGTGGGAAGGTAAAGTAATAAATTTGGGAGGTGTGGAGGGAAAAGATCGATATTATCAGTCGGAAAAAGGCATAATTCATCAAATATTGAATAGAGAGAACAAGAAAGGAAGAATACAAAATTTTTTTGGGTTTTGAGAAGGAGAATAGGGGTGTGGTCAAAAATTACAGAATGGGAGAAATTTTATTCCATATTGACGGCTTTTTTCTTGTCCTCTTTCATCTGTTGAACCCAATCCTTGATGCGCGCTTTCAATTCAGCATCTGTGAATAAATAAATTTATATTATTTTAAATTATTTTTTAATGATTTTTTTCGTTAGGTTTTGTAAAATAATTTAAAAAAAAAGTAAAAGGAGCCGACAGGCTTCGAACCTGTGACCTCTAAAACAGTCAACCAAGCGATTTAACTATTACACTAACGATTTACATGGTTTTTAAAATTTATCAATGATTATACTATTCTAAGTTTATCTATGATTTTATTAAAAAAAAAATAAAAATTTAAAAGGAGCTAAAAAGATTTGAACCGTTGACTACCTAAGCAGTTAAACCAGCGATATAACCATTATACTAAGGATGTCTACTCAATCTTTCTTTAAATTTTTATAGGTAATTTACAGATATAGTTATTTTTTTGATGGATTAATTTCTTTTATTTTTACATTTCATAAATATTATGGCAATTATCTCCTCAAAATTTGAATAATATAAATTGGAAAACAAACTTGGCTGCAAATCCGTCTCTGTCATTGGCTGTCGATTGAATGGATTGTGTGGATCGGAGAGCAAATGACGCAAAATATTCTTCCTCTCCACAACTTGCCCAGATGGCAATGTGACTGGATCCGACATCATCGTGAACATTATGGCACCTGAAAATTAAAATTTTTTAAATTATTTGTTTTTATTTCTATTTAAAATAATTTTATTTTGTTTTTTTTTTATTATGGTTTAGGGACTGGAATGGAAAATGTTCTAAAAAATTCAATTTTTGCCTAATTGTTTTGATTATTTTTTCCGAATTTAATCTCCAAACCCATCATTCCAATCTAATTGGCTTACATCGAAACTCTTCTGGGCAATCATTTTCAAATTCATCTTCAAAGTTGGCTTTCGCTTCGTAGGCCTTCTTCGCCTGTTCAGCCAAATTTTTGAAGCGCTCGAAAAGGTTGATCGGAATAATATTCTTCAGTTTGATCAATGCTTGGTCGAAGTACTCCGTTTTGTAGGAACGCTGAAATAAAGAGGGGATTTAATTTATTCAATAATATCCTTTTTTTTGGAAGTTCAAAACCATTAAACCCATTTATAATTTTACCAATTCCTACCCAATTTTTCCCATTCGACCCACCTCATCTTGTGCAATTTGCTGGCCAAACTGTTCGGATGCCAAATTCACATAAACTTTGACGATCAATTCAGTCAGTTGACGCGGATCCCAATTGAAACGAATTTGGGCATCGTTCACTTTCAGCGCTGAACATTTTGGGCCACATAACTGCAAACAAATATTACTAATTAATTTTTATAATTATTTTTTTAATATTTAGAGTAATTAATTTTGATAAAATTAATAGGTTTAAAAAATATTTGTTCTTGACCGGGTTCGAACCCGAGACCTTCAAAAATTTAAATTAAATAATTAAATGATTTTTAAAATAGTATTAAAGAATTATGAATATTGAATTTATTAACCTGAACCAAATTGTGGTTGAGCATGGCGGCCACCCGTTCACCTAAAGCCTCTTGTCGGAAAATTTGCGGTGCATCGCCGGTCAGCGTCACAAACAGTCCCATCGTTTCGCCGCCCAATTGGAGCCAAATTTTCACTTGTCTTTTTGCATCGACCAAAACGTCCAATTGCTGTTTTCTCTCCTCTTCACCCAACGCGGCCCATTGAACCTCATTGGCCATTTGGGCTTCGATTTCGTGGATTCGCTGGAAATTAATGGGAAAAATTTTCAAATTAATTTTAAATTTTTTTAAGTTATAATTATAATTAATTTTTCATTTTTTTACATTTTAATTTTATTTAAAAACCTTCAATTTCTCCAGCGATTCATCCAACAAAAATGTGGTATCATTGATGACCATGTTCAGGAATCGATAAAAGTCTGGCGAATTTTCACTGTAATTTTCAATTCACAAACAGAATTGAAAGGTAATTTGAATTTTACCCAGCAAATTTGATCATCCGGTCTCGATGGGCCAAATCATTCCACATATTCTATAAAATTAATTTTTGTTAATTAATTTGATAAAATTTAAAAAAATATTGATTACCTATTTAAAAAGACATTTAATGAGGAGTAAAATAAATTTTAATAACTAAAATAAAATTTTTAACTCCAAATTTTTCAATAAAAAATCAATTTAAAAAATAAATTGTTGTATTAAAAACACCTGTCGATGCGGGGATTCGAACCCTCGACCTCTCAACACTAATACCAACCAACCATACCACTATACCACGGAGGTCTCAATCAGTCAATATTTCCAGTTAACTAATAAAGGAAATAGAAACCTGAAAAATGATTTGAATATTCCGGCGAATGTTGAATTTATCGTAGAATTCGGTGTGCGAACCGGTTGTCTCAACATCGGCATAAAATTTGACGAGTGCCGGAAATAGGTGTTGAACGGCGTTGGGATCCAGCATAACCACCCGGTAGAAATCACGGGCCTCATGATGGACATTCGGACAAATGTAGAAGAGTAAATCCACAATCTAAGGGCGTTAAAATATTTAATATTAATTAAAAATAATTTTAATGTACCTTTGAAGCCAAAAATGGATTCTTGATGTAGGCCAAATTGATGACCAAATGCAGAATGAGTTGGGGATAGTCCGAAATATTTTGCTGCAAAATTTTGAAGCGTTTTCCACTTCCACTGGAGAATTTGTGGGCAAAATTAATAATGGAAATTTTGGCATAGGATTTACCCGAGAAGGAAATGTAAAAAATCGACGCCATTCTCCAGAAATGTTTCCGGGAATGAGGTGAACCGGTCCAGGCAACGTTGGTAGGATTGGGGGTCAAGGCCGCTGGAAAAAATGGATTTTTATTATTAAAATTACAAATTTTGTGAATATTTTTTAAATTTTTAATCGATTTTAAAATCATATTTAAAATTTTAGGGTCTCGGGTTCGAAACCGGTCAAGGAAAAATATTTTTTAGACTTTTTTTTTTAATTTTAGCCAAAATTCAATTAAAATATTCGAAATTATAAATAATTTATTATTCCATATTCATAATTAATTAATATGTTTTATTTCCCCCTCAAAAATACCAACCTGCTTGGAATTGGCATAATATTGCGAAGAAGAAGCCGCAACAATTTGTTAACAAATTTTGTGCATTTTGTCAGCAATATATCATCATAGAGCAAACATTCATATGCCATTGAGCTCAGCGTAAATTTCTACAATTATAAAAATATATTTTAATTTTTTTAAATCGTTTATTTTCATTTTATTTTCCCTCCGTTTAAAATTTAAATGAAGAAAAGCGTTTTTGATTGAATTAAATTGTTAAATATTAAAAAATCAAACCTTGAGCAGTTCGCCGGCCCTTTGCAATGCAGTCCTGGTTCGCTGCAGTTGAATCCCATTATAGGTGTCCGGTCTGTTCTCTTTGATCCGATTCAGTCGAGCCTCCGCATCCCGGACTTGGCGTTCAATGTCGAAGAGGAAACGTTTGGTCTGGCGGTGGTTGGTCACCATTCGATTCATGCTGAAAAAAAAATAATTAAAAATTTCATAAAAAGGCTTTAGGGATAGGTCTAGGCAGGTTAAGGTTTATAAAAAGATTTTAGCAAAAATTTTTTTTGAAAATTTCCGACCTAGAGTCCTTTCACTTATTAAAATTTTAGGTCATGGGTTCTAATCCGCTCGAAGGAAGATGTTTTTTTGGTATTTTTAAAATCCAAAAATTTTACAACTGTACCGAATTAAATTCTCACCTAATTCCCATATAGGCCAGCGTTAAAAAGAAGCATTCCGTATTGAATGAGGGCGTGTAGGAAAGATCTAAAAATGATTAAAAATTAATTCCGGTTTCGTTATTAAAATTTACCCAATTTGCTCCGATACACCTCCAATTCGGTTTTGTCCATTTTGAGGCCAGTCTCTTCGCGCATTGTGGCCAGCCGGCATTCCGGATGAAAAATGTAGTCATTTTGGACTTTCGAATCCAAAACTTTCTCCGATAAATCCAACAAAACGGAGAATTGATTCAACATTGCCGTACAATTGGCCAACTGCAAAATTAGATTATTTTTAAATTAAAATTTTTATCCATTTTTCGACGACTTATATTTTTGTGCACAATATAATATTACAAAAAGGTATTTTTCGGTTAGCTGGAACAAATTTTTCGCCTACAAAATTAATCTTCTTTGTTAACCCCAAAGTAGGCATAAGTTTCGAAGCTTTGAAAATAGAATTTTTCACCAAAATTTCAAAAAAAATTCATCAAAATTTCAAAAAATTCACCAAAATTTCAAAAAATCAGAAAAAATTTTTAAAAAATTTCATCAATTTCAAAAAAATTTCTAAAATTTACAAAAATTTTCACCAAAATTCCAAATAAAAAAATTTTCAAAGTTGGATATAGATAATAGACAAACTTTTCCCAAATTCCCTATAAAAATATTCAAACCTGTTCATATTCGGCCTGCATTTGTGCCAACTTTCGATTGTGCTCAAATGCTTCAGAAATGTAATCCAATGTGGCCTTTCGCGTCGAAGCATTCACAATTAGGGCATGGAAAATTGAATGCATTTTACTCTGGTAAAATCCACAATCATTAAAGACTAATCCAAAAATAATTCACTTACTCGAAATTTGGCCAAAAGTGTTTGATATTCGCCGATTTTCGTATCCTTCACTGCACCATCCGTATCCGCTTGGGTGAATGCAATTTCGGTGTCCTCAAAATTGGATTCATATTGGCTGGATTGATTGCCGGCAACGCTCAGGGCAAAAAATGGTCCCAAAAATGAAATTTGCACAAATTCACGGCCTCGATGCTTTTTCGTCACAAATTCCCTTGGATGGAAGTTCGGCCGGGAGACAATCAAATCGGCAATTGGCCGATTGTTTTCGCCAATTTTGATGTCCAACAACATTGCCAAAAGGTCGTAGGGAATTTCGGCGTGAAAATCAAATCGTTTGGTGGCCGCATTGTGAGAGGCGCAATTACGGAGAATGTCCAAGATTGGACCGAAAACCTTAAATTTGAATAAAAAATTTTTAAGATTTTAGGTTTTTTGAATAATAAAAACTTAAGGTTTTTGGATAATCTAATTTTTTATCGATTTAATAACCTCAACGAGCGCCTCTGAATCAATCAAATTTGAGTTTCGGCAGCAAAGCACCAAATCATGCACAAATGTGTTGGCAACAGTGGCATTTGTTAGCAGAAATTTGGCGAACACAATGGACACATCCGGATGATTGGTGCTGAAAAAATGTGCCATTAATTAGGAGAGAAATTTATTTTATTTACTTTGAGCAGAGGAAGCCACGAAGGAAAAGAATGAATTGGACGCGGGCACGTTCCGATAAACAGGAAAAAATTGTTGCAGGAAGACCGATTCGGTTCTGAATTTTAAATTTATTATCATTTATTTTTATTCATTTATTTTTAACCTGACTAGCCAAAGAATTGCATCGCCCGTAGAATCCCAGCAAATAATCAAAAATTGGGGCGGCCACCGTCCCATTGCAACTGTCGAATTGTGGAATGCCGTAGATTTGGCCCAAGCTATCTTTTGAATCCGTTTCCATTTTTTCGTCCCCATCTTTTCGTAGCTGAATGCAATTGGTCGCCTCCCAAATGAGCTCATCAAATTGGAATGAATATTCTTCTATTTTTTTAAAACCAAATAAATTAAATAATTTATAAAGGAAAAAAAAACCTCTATCCGCATTCAGCTTGATTTTGCGCACAAATGTTTGCAGCTTGAGTATTGCTTCGGGTTGCGTTTCAAACTCTGGGGCCACATTTCCGCCCGACTCGATGGCAATGCCGAATGCATGGTCCAATTTGTCGTAGATTTCTTTGGCAGTTTCAATTTTAGGCAAGACCTGAAGTTTAAAATTGTAAATTTCCGAACTATATTTGAGTCGATACCTCCATAGCCGGTTGATTTTTCTCACTCTCGGCAGATGGAATTACTGCAGAAAAATTATTAGGGCTGGATTCGGTTGGCATTTTCTTCAAATTTTGCTATTTTTAATATTGTTTTAATCTGCAAATATAATTCAGTTAATTCTTTTAATGTAAATAAATATGACATCAACATAAAATAGGGAGTAGTAGGGCATAGGATATTAGTAGGCAAAAGTCACCTGTTTTTATATTTTATTTTCTAATTGTCATCAAAATTTAGCCTAATCTTCATCAATCTATAAAACAAGCTATAGATCGAAGATTACGC
Organism: Pratylenchus scribneri; assembly: GCA_030063045.1. Taxonomy (NCBI): domain Eukaryota; kingdom Metazoa; phylum Nematoda; class Chromadorea; order Rhabditida; family Pratylenchidae; genus Pratylenchus; species Pratylenchus scribneri. Next base: position 2,437,318 of record JAQSEB010000033.1, read on the forward strand.
TTATAAAATAATCTGGGAAAATATTTTGTGATAGAAATATCTGTAAAAATACTCGCGAAACAATCTCAATTAGGAAGATGTACATTTACGTATTTTAGCGTTCGTTGATCGTTGAAAAATGAAAAATCAGAATTCAGAAACAAACCCAGTAGAAAATTTATCCCGAAAAATCATGTATGATTTTAATTACGATTACGAATACGATAATGATAATTTGTATAATTGATTTTTAAAAATGTATATTTCGATTTTCGGACGCGACGGGCATCCAACTATCAGTAAAATAGTCAAAACTCAAAATAAATTAATATGTATTGAATCAAAAAATTATGTTGTCATTTCTTGATCTTGATTATTATTAATCAGAAATCAGCTATCATTATATTGTTTGATCTTCGAATAAATCCAAAAAATCGCCCAATCAATCAGTATTTGCCATGTTTATTGTTTATAATATTTAAAAAGGATATAATACAATAAAAATAGGGACATTGGGATTTGCGATTCAAAGATATGCATAAATAGAATATTTTTCGCTCGTATTATTCATTCATAAATTACAAAAATGTCGAATATTGGTTGTTTTTGTACATCACATTGATCAACGTTTTCTCAATTTTGCTCGGCCATTTCCACTGCTACTTCCTCCAATCACACTATTGCCATTTCCACCGCCGCCTCCATTGCATTCATCGAATACACCGTAGATGAGCGGATTCACGATTGGATTCACAACGATGAGTGAGTTGAGGAATGGAAGTGAGGCGGAAGAAATTTCACGTATGGCACCCTCCTTTTGGGCCCAAGCATTGATTATGGCCAACAAATTGTATGGGGACCTACGTTTTTGGGATGGAATTATTAATTTGTTTCAAATTAAATAAAAAAAATCAATAAATTTATAAAGAAATATTTAAAATGCCGAAAAGATTATTATAGTGGTTCAACGGTTTGTCCTAGACCCTTAAACCCTATACTCATGTTTTATCCTATACCTCCAAACCCTATATCAAATCGACCTCTTTCTTCGAGACGCATCGTTTGATAATTATTCTGCTTATTAGGTTTAACCAAATAAGTTTTGAACCAAAAACCATGTAATGGTTTAAACGGTTTTAATATTACCCTTTTAATTTTGAGTCTAATATCCTTAGTTTTGACAAAATCATGACAAATTTATATACCAATTGGCACATCTTTATTAGTTCTATTGATTGGGCATAAGGTTTAGGGGTTTAGGACAAACCATTAAACCGCTAAAATCTTTTCGCCTTTTTCAATGTTTTTCGCCAAATTAAACAAAAAATCATTATAATTTCTATCACCAAAAATCACCCACCAAAAGGTCAAATATGCGGCCAAAATTAGGGCAGCTTGTCGTTTGGCATTTTGCCTTGCCTTCGCAATGGTTTGCGCGGCCAAAAGGCCAACAATGACTTTGTTTGAGGAAGGCGATATTGGCCCTCCATCCCCATCCCCGCCCATTGCCATTGCCGTCCATTCATTTCCACTGTTGCTGCCATTTTTTCGTTTTGCACCGCCGCCACCGTTCAAAATGTTGGCCATAAAGCCGTTGGCACTGCCACCACTGCTTCGATTGGTACCATTTGCCGCGGCATTTCCATTTTCCAATATTCCATTCAACGGTTTTCGTTGTTCTTCCTCTTTCCCCACATAATAATGCCCTTGATGATTTCCTCCTCCTCCACCGCCGTTGGATTGTCCCGATAAAATGCTTCCATTTTCATGGCCATTTCTCTTGGCTGTTGCCGACGAAGGACGACGGAAATTGGCCACACCTTTAATAATTAATATTTTTGGATTTTCTCAATTGAATTTTGGACCATTTGTTGAGACAATTTCCTTTAATAAAACGGTTAAAAATGGCACAAAACTGTTCTAATTTTACTTCCATTTTTATTAATTTGATGGATTTATCCGGTTTCATTAATTAATTTTTTGTATTCGGCTCTAGTCCCTAAATCCAATTACGGCTCATTGGAAACAATTCTTACTATTTTTGGTCCTTCTTAAGAACAAAAAAGTATTTTCCTTAAATTCTCTCTTTATTAATTTGTAAAATATTATTCTATAATTAAATAGAGCATTTTCTACTCTATCAAAATATAAAAAGATCATCAAAATTGGTTAATCCATTGATGAGTTTATAAATTATAAGCTACAAAAAAAAAACAGATTTTGAATACACAAGCAGAAAGGACAACGCTTTTAGTTTTAGGGCACATCAAATGTCTCTCTCATTTATTATGGAAAAGAGGAAATACGGTAGCGGAGGGCCTCTGCTGTCAGCCATGCCAGCTCGATGAATGTGCCTTGAGGCTATATTGTTCACTTATCTTCTTCCCTTCCCTTCCCATTTCAAAAATCTGTGTACAGTATGTAGTTAACTGATAGATACCATAGATTGTGAATAAATTAAGGAAGAAAGAACTAATTTTAGGCTTTTTTTGATCAAAATCCCAATAAAAATTTAAATTAAGAATAATTCTTGAAGGTTGGATAGAGAAGAGTTCCTTCATTTAATTATTAATTAATAAAAATATAGAAAAAGATTTAGCCTAATTATCCTTCCTAAAGAGGTAAGGCATATCCTCCCCCATCGAAAAATTAGTAGAAATTAATTTTCCATAGGGAATGAAGAATAAACCGACCATTTCTTTTGATGCTGCCGGGCACAACAGAAAGGGAATTGAGTGTGATCAAAATTGCGGCATAGCTGGCCGCAATCAACAATGAAGGGATCCAGAAGAGGAACAACAAATGTGCCATATTGTAGACACGTTCCCAGGCAACAACTGAAAATCAAAAAAAAAAAAAAAATAAAATAATTAATTTGATAGTTGATTAGGATTTGGGAATTCAGGATACGCACGCCCTAACTTGGCGCCGTTTAAAATAACTCATCCAAGATTGAACCAATTTAGATGATTTTGCTATCAAATTAAAGAGCAGACTTTTGGCTATCCAATATCACTAAAGTTATTTTAATTAGTACAAAATTTTTGAAGTTGTGTCTGAAAAAAAAACCATTTAAAATGACCTTTATTAAGGTTTAGCGAAACTTTCAGTGCTTTTTTGGCCATAACTCCAATAAATTTGAGCCAATTTAGATAAAATTAATATCATTGGAGAGCCAAAAGTCTGCTCTTTAATTTGATACCAAACACATCAAAATTGGTTCAATCCTTGATGAGTTATTATAAACGGCGAAAATTGGGCCATTCCCATATAAAATTATGACTTCTTTCCAAATTGAATAGAATTTAGACCATAAAAATAGCCAATAGAAAAGGAAAACTTGCCTTGCTCAAATTGCTGGATCAATGTTTGTCGACCGACCAAATCCGTCTCATTCATTCCGCCCAATTTCAAGTCCATTTCATAGCCCAAAATTGTCCAAATTGGAGTGCATTGCCTTCAAAATTTAGCAATAAAAATAATTTTCATTCCAAATTTTACTTGAAATTCTTCAATTCCGACGGTTCGAACACCCGAAAAATGAAGAATTGTGGTGTGCTGAGAAGTGTGGCCCAAAGCCAGGCGAACACCAACATTCGCTTCACCCTTGCCTGCGCGACATTGGCCCCGCCGCTGGGATTACTTCAAAAAAATATATTTAATAAATAATTTGATAATGCATTTGTATTTTGTGGGGAATTAATGCCGAAATAATAAATTATGTGAAAGGCAAAATAAATTGAAAATCCAAATTAATTTTCCCTCTTGAATTTAGTAAATCCCTAATAAGCTTTTGGCTTAGAGTAATGAAAAAGGATAAAGTATTTTATGATTTTTAAGCCAATTGTCATTATAGTTAATTGAAACAAGTAAGAAAATATTTGATGAATAATCAAAATCAAAATGACTAATTAATTTTCAAATTGCTTGGCAACTTTGGCAGAATTTTAACCATCAAAGCTGCTTTTTATAATTATTTTTTTTATTAAAGCCATGTAAAATATTTAGAAAAATTTGAAACAATAAAGGCTTAAAATATTAGGTTCGAAAAATTCCCCAAAATTCGAATTTTTAGATTCCATCTCCACTTAATTCAATATTCCAATGCGAAGGCCTAAATCTCTCATTTTTTGGTCCTTATATTATTTAGCTAAGCTAACCAATCAGATCAAAAACAAATTGGCCACCCATTCGAAAGCCTAAATTCTATGCCCAATGAGCCTAAATCATATTTACTATTTGGCAAATTCCAATAATCTATATGAATTAATTCTCAGTATTTTTGGCACTTTATATAGGAAAGGGGCCTGACTTCAAATTTCGAGTGCCCAAAAATCGGTCAATGGCAAAACAGGCAACAATGGAGGAATTCAAATAGAATGAGAATGTATGAAAGAATTTGATGAGGCGACAAAGCAAATCGCCGGCATGCCATTGATAGGTGATCATCCAAATTATTTGCGAAAGTGTATAGACGAACCTGGAAAAGCACAAAAATGTTTAATTTAATTTTTATACATTTTCATTACCCAAATAAATCCTCCTCAATTTGGTAAGGGAAAATTGAGAATCAGCTTAATTTTTGGCCTATAACTAAACGAGACATGAGCCAATTTTGGAAGGCAATATACCTATGGAAAGCCCTAAATCTCCTCTAAAAAGTGGCTTTTAATATTGAATATATTTTTGTTAAAAAACAGCTTTTCCTCAACCAATTCGCGTTTATTGCATTCAAAGACATCATACCAGCATAAGTTTTTTGGTTATAATTATAACTCAACGAGGAAATTGCCAATTTAGGGAGGTTATATGTCATTTGAAAGCTCTAAATATTCTCTAAAAATGGACTAATTAATTTTTTGAAAATTGAAACGATTTACAAAATAAGCGACGTTTCTTCAACTAATTAGGGTTTATTAATTCAAAGACATGTAACTTTTTCTTAAATTTAATTTCATAAAATTTAAATTAGGCCACTTTATAGAGGAATTTCAGGCCTTTAAAATGATATATCGCCTTCCAAAATTGGTTATGTCCTCGAAGAGTTATAAGCCAAAAAGTAATGCAAGTACTCATCAAATGTTCACTTCCCTTCCTTTCCCGGTTATAAGAGAATACGGTAGCGTAGAAATTGAGGATCTTCCCTTTCTCTCCGACTCTAAAAAATCATAAATTAGAAGAAAAGGAGAATTAGAAATCGAGGGAACATGATCTTCCTTCTAGCAATATAGTATTTTTTGGGGAAAAGGGAAAGGAGGCAAATGCAGAAGTCTTCGAAATATCTACAACAATCTTTGGTCCACATCTCAGCTAGACAATGATCAATTTTGGAAGGCGATATACCATTTGAAAGCTTAAAGTGTCCTCTACAATTTGGCCTAATTTAAATTTATGCCACTCAACAATAAAATAAGCTATTATGTCTTTGAATGCAATAAACCAGAATTTTTGAGGAAAAGTTGATTAATTTACAAAATATTTTAATGATTCAAAATAATAATAATGCCACTTTTTATAGGATATATAGGACTTTCAAATGACATATTGCCTTCCTAAATTAGTTATTGCCTCGTTGAATTATAAGCCAAAATCCAAAGCATGTTAGCTATATTTTCCTCCAATTAGCATTTACTTTTTTTTTTCATTAATTTATAAATTTTATTCTTAATTTTTGTGCCCCAATCCTCACATTGTGATGAGATCGGCAATGTTGAGATGGAGTTTGAGCAAAGTGAGTTGGGAGCCGAATTGTCGGGCAGCGGAGCCGCCCAAAGGCCGCCTCAGCTGGGAAATTAGGCGGCGAAATGAAATCAAATTCAGCGGGCCACCGACACAAAGGCACAGGGAATAAATCAAAATTTCGACCTGTGCTCAAAATAGTGTATATTAATTAATTTTGGCCACTTTTGCTTTACCACTTCCGCAGTTGAGCGTTGGATTTGGGTGGATGAGGAGGAGGATTGTTCTGCATGGACTGGCTCATCAATTAATGTGCTGGATGATGAATTTGTGGACAAATTTGCGGCCAAAAACAGCATTAAAACATTTGTTGTTTCCTCCGATGAATTTTGGGCGGGGGACAGCAATGGATTTGACATCCAATTGAGGAGGAAATGATTTTCTGTTTTTTGAGGGACTTAAATAAATTTAGGAAAAAAAAAGGACAGCGAAATAAAATAAAAATTGAGGACAACAAAATGCGACCAAATAATTTGCGAAAAGTACAAAATAAATGTGAGGGAGGAGGAATGGCGCTAAAATCGGATTATATCCGAAAAAAATATGTAATGGAGTAGTCAACAAGAAATGAAATGGAAACAAAGACTCTGGGAATTGCCTTTTAGGGGTATATTAATGACGAATTAGGAAATTGTTGGACTGATTAAAGAATTTGATAAAAAAAATTTCGCCTATTTGTGTTTTCGCTTAGAATAATTCCGCCTGTTTTGTGTTTTCGCTTAGAATAATTTCGCCTATTTTATGTTTTCGCTTAGAATAATTCCGCCTGTTTGTGTTTTCGCTTAGAATAATTCCGCCTGTTTTGTGTTTTCGCTTAGAATAATTCCGCCTGTTTTGTGTTTTCGCTTAGAATAATTCCGCCTGTTTTGTGTTTTCGCTTAGAATAATTCCGCCTGTTTGTGTTTTCGCTTAGAATAATTCCGCCTGTTTTGTGTTTTCGCTTAGAATAATTCCGCCTGTTTTGTGTTTCGCTTAGAATAATTCCGCCTGTTTTGTGTTTCGCTTAGAATAATTCCGCCTGTTTTGTGTTTTCGCTTTGAATAATTCCGCCTGTTTTGTGTTTCGCTTAGAATAATTCCGCCTGTTTTGTGTTTCATTTAGAATAATTCCGCCTGTTTTGTGTTTTCGCTTAGAATAATTCCGCCTAATCTGTTAGCGAAATTTATATAGTATTTTGTTAAGCACAAAATTAGCTACAAAATGATACTAAAAGTATTGACCAATATTGGATATTCACAAAATTATATAACTCGACTCGTTAAATATCCAACAGCCAATGGTTTAATATCATTTTATAATAAATTTGCCCAACAAAATGCTATATAAATTTATCCAGCGGCTTTACCACAATTAACACTAGATCGTTTCATCCCCTTTGATGTCTCCCTAAATGTAATAAGCCATATTGGTATTGTTTGGATTGGATTGGAATTATGTTAGGTGGAAATTATGGCACCATCAACATCATGTGAAGAAAAGCATATTGGCACATTTGGTTGTGAGCATAATTTCCGTTCATCAATAAAGGCAAATAAGATGTTTGGATTTTGAATAGTATTGAGAACAAATTTTCCTGGGAATGCTGGTGGATTAGGTGGATGGATATGGGGGAAGGGGGACAAATTGAATTCAATTTGTTTCGGTTTGTTTGGTTTTTTGGCCGGCTGCTCGGGGTGTGTTTGTGTTCATTTCATTCCATTCCACCCATTCGGCCAGCTGCTGTTTGTTGGTCGAAACCACCAATTCCTGCATCCACCAATGCAAATTTGCGTGGATATATGGATGAGGGGGGGGGGTGGGAAAGGATGAAGTTGAGTGTGTGAATTTTGTGTTTATTCTATGTTTTTGACCGGCTTTTCTGCTTCTGCCAATGAAATTTGTGTTAAATCGAAATGCAAACAGTCCAAACCTATTCATCCATTGGAAGGGGAGAATGAGGAAATGCGACAAAAAAAAAAACAATAAAAAAATGAAGTTTTCTGGCCAAATTGCTTTTTCTTTTGTCTCAACATTTTAGCGGGGAACAAATATTATTTGGAATATTTTGGCTTGGAGGAACATTTCGCATATATTTCTGTTCAATGTGATTTTAACTTGTAAAAAAGTGAATGCATTGGAATTGGATTACAATTTTAATGGCCTAAATTCTTCCTTTGCCTATGCCCTTTGAGCTTATAAATCCTTAATAAGCCCTTTTTGCTGGAATTATGAAAAGTGTCTCACAATTAGGTTTTTTTCCGGGCCAGAGGCCATCATATAGCGGATATGTCATACTAGTACTATGGACATGGAGCTTATGTTAGGATAATTGGATTTCGAGTTGACTCAGTATTTTGGCCTAATTTGTGGCATCATAGCTTCAAAAGGCAATCGAAGGTTGAAAAAATGTTGTTTGAACATTATTTTGCATTTTATGTTTTATTTATCTCAACATTTTAGTAGGAAAATATTATTTGCAATATATTGGTTTGGGGGGGAACATTCCACAATGATTAACTTGTAAAAAAGTGAATCATCTGAAAATAATTTCTACTATTCATATGGTCCCTTTTAGCTTATAAATTTTCCTAGAATTGAAAAATGCAAATTGCCTTATGTTTTTTTTGGCACTAATGGCCATAAATATGCCAATGGTTTTCTTAGAATTACACTAGCTTAATTTTGGCCAAATTTATTGCATCAAAATGGCCTCAATCAAAAGGCAAAAGAAGGAAGGCATATTGTGAAAATGAAACCCTTTTAGAGCACAAAATAGTGACATCGATCTTTGAAAGAAATTGAGAAAGGACTCTATTATTCGATGGTAAATTAGTTGAAAAATTTGTTGAGAAATTAAAGTCGAAACAAAACATGATGCCCACTTCTCGCCGCCATATATATATTGGATAGTTTGTTAGAATTTCGCGTGCTTAAATTTTAGCCAAACAAATAGCTTCAAAAAAAGCGAAGATATGCTCTTTGAACATTATTCGCAAATTGTAAAAATGAATCCCTTTTAAGTGCACACGAAAGACCGCCATCGACCATCGAAAAAAGGAAAGTGAGGAAGGAAGAGGACTTGGGTGGCAAATTGGTCGAAAATTTGTCGAGAAATAAAAGTCCAAACAAAACATGTTCCCACTTCTCAGAGTTCTCACCTTCCAAGGGAATGGATCCTTGGGCATAAATGGAGGAGGAATCCGTGTGCCATTATTTCACTACCAAATTCTCATGTCACTACCTCACTTCCCAAACACTTTGGAAGGAAGTAAAATGGAGCCAGCCCAAGGGCATAAATGAGAATGAAAAGAATCCGATGTACCGTGTGTCCTTTTATTCCACTACCAAATTTGCGGGACATGATAAAATGAAACCCCACACTATTTTAGGGCAATAAATCCCCCAAATCGCGCTTTTTATTTATTTTTGGTCCACAAATTCGACCATTGGCCTTTCTCAAAAAAGGGAATGGATTGGCCAAAGGCGCAACGAAGCCATTCCCCTTTTCAGGCGTAAATGATGATGAAGAGGAAGGGGGCAACGCCTTTTTGCGCCTAGGGAAATACGGCCAGATAATCTGATTTTCCAAAGGGGTTGGGAAGGTCGTCGGGGCATATTGGCCAAGGCTTGGCCATTGGAAGGAAATGAAGGAGGGGGAAATGGGGGAAATGCCTTCCCTCTTTTTTTCGGCCATCATTTGGGGCGCGGCTGTCCCCCACATATTGCCTTCTCACATTTCGACAAAATGGCAAGGAGAAAAGGATGAATTGTGGCCACAAAAAGTTGGCAGATGAAATGTGAGGGAATTTTGATTTTTTTGATGAGTTTATGCAGAGATTTGAGGGGGCATGAGTTTTGAACAGGTGAACATAAGGAGGAAAATGGGAAGGGGTAGTTTTTTCCAATGGCCGAGATTGGTGGCAAAAGTTATTTGGATTATTGAAGGGAGTGGGAGAAACTTTGAAATTTTGTTCCTAATTTTTGGGAACAGTTGGCCCTTTTCCTGGGCAAAATTCCCTCCATTTTTCTTCAATTTTGTTGTTTAATTTTTCAAACAGACACTTACGTTAAAATTTAAAATAAATGGGGTGAATGTGAATAATAAGCTGTCACTATTGACTGATTTATTATTGAGAATGATTAAAAGTGGATTTGGCCAATTAAAAAGAGGGGATGGGGGCGCATTTTGGGGATTAAAATTATGGCTGGAGGCAATATGACCAATTAGCAATTATTAGGGAAGAGAAGTGTGTGGGTGGGCCGAAAAATGATCGAATGGAAAATAAGAAAAAAAAATCAAATGGATTATTAAGTGCGCTAAAAAGGCTTCTTTAGCCAACTTTTTGAGCTGGTAGGAGAATAACGGCTGAAAATTTTGTAATCCATTCATTTGGCTTTAAAATATAATAATCGACCGAATATTTAATCAAAATTAATATTATTGGCCATAAATATGTGTAGGGAATGGGTGCCGGTGCCAGGCGGCAAATATAAAAATAATACAATTATAAGAAGCGCATGAATAAAAAAAAATGTTGTGGCCCTGCTGCTGGGTTCATTTCCTTCCTCCCTTCTCCTTTTTAAATGTTGTGTCAAAAGAAACAATTCAATGGAATGAGCTTGAGGGTCAATTATAGGGAGGAATATTGAGAGATTCTTTTGGCGCAATTCAATTTTGGCAACATCTCAGCTCAACGGAAATGGGGCGAATATATGGAGAAGGATGGGAGATTCCGGTTTCCGGATGAGTTTTGAACTCACTTTGGAAAGACCAATGAATTTGATTGGGGGGGGGGGGTGAATTGAGAAAGATGGCATTTCGTACTCTGCTGCTTTGAATAGAAAATGAATTGAAATGATGAATAGAAGAACAGTGCCAAATGCCAAGAGTCGGGAATGCCATAAATCTAAATTCATCTGCTGCCGCCTTTGCCTCTTTTCCACCTTAATTAATAAGTCAAGCAAAAAATAAAAAAGATTGTAAAATTGGATGAGGGGGAGGAGATTGGCCAAATTTGGAAACAAATCCAACTTGGCCATTTCTTCTTCTCCGGTGGTGCGAAGATTAATGAAGAACAGGAAGTGGATTTGGATGGAGACGTATATGTGGCGAAAGGAGAAAAATGGAGGACATATGTAAAAATAAAAAGATGCTTACAAATAAATCTGACTATGATTTTTTTATTTTATTTGTTTTGAATAATTTAATTAAAATGTGTTTATTTTGTTGAAAAAAATAAGGTAGTTAGTGAAACAAAAAACAGGCAGAATTATTCTAAGCGAAAACACAAAACAGGTGGAATTATTCTAAGTGAAAACATAAAACAGGCGGAATTATTCTAAGCGAAAACATAAAACAGGTGGAATTATTCTAAGTGAAAACATAAAACAGGCGGAATTATTCTAAGCGAAAACACAAAACAGGCGGAATTATTCTGAGCGAAAACACAAAACAGGCGGAATTATTCTAAGCGAAAACACAAAACAGGCGGAATTATTCTAAGCGAAAACACAAACAGGCGGAATTATTCTAAGCGAAAACACAAACAGGCGGAATTATTCTAAGCGAAAACACAAAACAGGCGGAATTATTCTAAGCGAAAACACAAAACAGGCGGAATTATTCTAAGCGAAACACAAAACAGGCGGAATTATTCTAAGCGAAAACACAAAACAGGCGGAATTATTCTAAGCGAAAATACAAAACAGGCGGAATTATTCTAAGCGAAATAAGCGAAAACACACAAAACAGGCGGAATTAAGTTAGATGAGTTTTAATTTGTTTCAGAAAGTTATAATTTTTTTCTTTCATTGAGCAGGAAGTATTTTTATGAGAATGAATGGTTCTTGAATGATAAAGGGAACTCATTTTACAATACATTCAGCTCAGATTATTTCATTAAAATGGGCAAATTATAATGAAATGGAATGTTTGAACAGGGAAGAAAGCGTTTTTGTCACAATATTTATTAAGATGCGAATATTTTGGTCTCCAATCCAGTCAAATAATAGCCTTAAAAACACCTTTTTTGGTCTGCAAATTCTTCATGGCGCAAAAATGTCCCTGGAGATTTTGCTAATGAATATATGGTTGATGTTGGAGGAGAATGGGAAATCAAAATGTGGCCCATTTCCCTTCTAAATTAATTATTAGCATCCCGGGGGCATTGTGGCCAAATCGAGACCCCATCAAATAGAAAAGGGAGGGGAAATTGCTGGCCAATATGAGGGGAGAAAATAGAATAAAAAATAAGATGGACCAAAAATGGGACGAAAAAAATAAAGGGGAGGCGAGAATTAGATTGTTGCCAAACGGGGATTTATGACCAAGTTGGGCCAAAAATGTGTATGAATGAATGGGAAAATATGAATAAATATTAAATATGGATATGGAGGAGATGAGAGGGGTCAAAGGCTGGTAACAAAAGATGGGCTTAAGGAGGAGGGGTGGCATCCATTGGCATTGGCACCCGGCCTGCCAGAAGATTCGCGCCCACACTTCCCCATTCATTTGTCGCATGAAACCGCCTTAAAAAAGCCGCCCTAAAATAAACACACAAAGAAGGGAAAATTTAGGTCTGCTTGTGGGAATTTTTGGCCATAGAAACGACCGACAAAGGAGGAGGCGATGAAAGGGAGAAGTCAGCGATTAATCCGCCCAAAAAATGGCACCATTTAAAAATGGGGAAGAAGAAGATAATGAATTGGGGAAGGGGCCTTCGGTTTGCGGGGGCAAATTGGTTTGAAAGGGCAACAAAAAATGGATGGACTTTCCCAAAAGAAGTGGGCGGTGGCCAAAGCCCAAGGTTTTGGCCTTTTATGGGGAAAAAGCACAAATTATTTATTCCTCACAATTTGATGAGTTTTTTTATTTTATATGAACTTTGATGGCCTGTGAAAAACTTTTTTGGACACTATGGGAATGGATTAACTTATTTGGGAAAGAGCAGAAGATAATTGATGGCTCCGGGAGATAACCCTGTACTTTTATTAGCTGTGGCCGCATTCCCCCGTAGCCTAGAAAGGCTTAATAATAATAAAAATATGTTCCGGGTCCAAACATTTTTGACTCCGTCTGGCTTCCAATATTCCCTTTTGCCTTTTCCCTAGAATATTGACCAAAGGGCAATAATATATTTGGAAAGGAATGGGCAAAATAAGGCGGGAGCAGCCTACTTGGCGCCGTTTATTATAACTCATCAGAGACTGTACCAATATTGATGATTTTGTTAGCAAATTAATGAGCAGATTCTTGGCTATCCATTGAGATAAATTTTACTTAAATTGGTTCCAATCCAAATTGAAGTTGTGTCCAAAAAACCATTCAAAATGACCTTTACTATGAATTAGCGGAATTTCCAGTGGTTTTTTTGGCATACTAGTAATTACATCAATTCTGAATCAATCTAAAATAATTTCATATCATTGGATAGCCAAAAGTCTGCTCTTTAATTTGATACTAAAATCATTGAAATTAATTCAGTCTTTGATTATTTATTTTAAACGGCGCCAAGTTGGGACTTTATCCAAAGAAGGCGCTATTTATAAATAATTTTGGCAATAAAATCCCCGAATAATAGAAAAAAAAAGTCAAAACGAAAGATTGGACGAAACTTTTTTTTGATAAATGCCATAAAGGGAGGAGTGATAGATAATGAGGCCAAATACCGCACTGCTGGGCATCCACCAAATTCACAAATGGACTTTTGTTCTTCCCAATGGCCTCTTTGCCGTATTGTCTTCTTCCCGGCTGCGGGAATTGAGGCAGTCCCTAATGTGTACCAAATTTGGATTCTGCCTTTGTCCAATCCCCCTAACAGTGGGGAATTTTTGCCTGAATTTTGGTGGGAATGGGAACGGTGGAAGTGGGGGACAATTCCCCATGGACATTTGGTGTGGTCAATTAAAATAAATGCCGGCAGGGAAAAAACAAAACAACACGCGTAAAAAGGCGCACAAATATATTTGGGACGCATGGCTGGATGGCACGCCACGGGGCCAGCCAGCCAACCAATCATTCGAAAAGACAAATGGGTCGAATGGGACAGGGAATGGAGGGAAGTCAGGCGAAGTCAAAAGGGCACAAAAAATTAGCCAAAAAAGATGGGGGCCAACTTCTGTGTATTTGGCCAAATTTTATTCCAAAAGTTTTTTAGGCAGGTACCAATCGACGAATTGGCCAATAAATTTGAATGAAGATGGACTTTTGGTGGCAATAAAAAAAGAAAGGAATTTTTTAGTGGGTGAAAAGGAGGGAAAAAGGCAATCCCATCTAATTTGTGACCTTTGAATGCGCCTTCCGGAGTCATATGAGGAAATGAAACAATTGAGAACGGTTTAATTGATAAAAATAGAAAGAGGAAATGATAATTTTGGCTTTAAATCATTTGTCGATAAAGATGTTTTTGTGCCTTTTTTAATCATTTGATAAGCAATTTTTCGGACAATTTTGTTGATAATTTAAAGGCAAATGGCACTTTTCTAATAATTTGATAAAACAATTTTTCGGACACTTTTTTTGATATTTTAAAGGCAAAGGAGAAAGAATTATCTTTAAAAATTAGTCCTAATCTAGGGGTAAAGTTTTTTGGGGCGAGAGCTTGGCCTAGTTCTCGCCCCGAGCTTTCGCCGGAGACCTAATTGGACCAATTAATGGGATTAGAGGCGAATCAACTTTAAATTATTCTTTATTAATTGTGTGAAAATGTAATAAAAATGTGAAGGGGGAAAACACAATGGTGAGGAAAAAGGATGGGTTTAAAATGCAGAGATTGGGGGCAATATTTGATTGGTTGGGGACGGGTGATTGGGCAAAAAGTGGGAGTACAGTAGGATGAATAGGAAGAGGCCCCTTCGCCTTATTCTTATTGGCATTGACAAAAAGCTTAAAATGTTCATCAAAAACATTTTAAAATGCAGAGGAAAATATTCATTTAAAAAGGCCCAAATGGCTTATTAGGTCAGTCTCGCCAAACAAAAGTTGCCATAGCCATAGGCCAAGATAAGTATATCAAACTTGCAATTTGCATGTCTGCGAAATTTGCCACCCCATTCCATTTTTATTATTTTAATTCCCTACACAATTTCTTTTTAATTTTTTGAAATTCTCCTTATTTAAATAGGGCGCATTTTAGCAGGGGGCGTGGGATATTCACAAACAAAACAGGAGCAGACTAAAAATGTTGCCAACTCCATTAGGGAATTGGTGTAGGAGCAAAAAAAAAAGGAAGAAATTAGCACAGATTGCGTGCATCCATGTCAATGTGTTGTTGGACCCGTCAATGGCATTTTTCTTTGTGTGTATTTGCACTTGACACCCTTTGGCCATTTTGCGTTTTCGTTACGTCGTTTCCAGTGGGCAGGGGATCGGTGCCAATTTTCCTTCCTCAAATCCATTGTGGTAGTCAGTCTATTGATGGCACGAATTTTATTTTGTTTTTCCACCCGACTAGACCGCGGGGACGTGGCTGATGATGTTGACAAGAAAATGGGGGAGAAGCCAAAGCCACCACCACATCCGCCGTCTAATGAGGCCACTTAGCGTAGCGCCATATTAATGGGCTAAATACGAAGAGCAGCCAGCTGCCATCCCCGCGTATTATGAGGCCACCACAATTTTCCCTCTTCTTTTCGCTAGCTATGCAGAAAATAATGGGTAGGCATAGGCACCACATATTTCCGGCTGAAAAATTTCCACTTTTTGTCGCTTTCCGGTGAACTTTTTTGTCAATTTTGACGTAATGCTTTGGGGTTAATAATGTGAATCCGAACGGAAATACATTAAGGAAATGAATCATTATTTTAATTATTTCTTTATTTCTAATTGGTTTTTTGAGATGTTAAAAAAGGGGCAATTTGCAAATCAGAACAGTGCTCACTCAGGTTGTATTATTCCGAAAACATAAACAGGCGGAATTATTCTAAGTCAGGCGGAATTATTCTAAGCGAAAACACAAACAGGCGGAATTATTCTAAGTCAGGCGGAATTATTCTAAGCGAAAACACAAACAGGCGGAATTATTCTAAGTCAGGCGGAATTATTCTAAGCGTTAACACAAAACAGGCGGAATTATTCTAAGCGAAAACACAAACAGGCGGAATTATTCTAAGTCAGGCGGAATTATTCTAAGCGAAAACACAAACAGGCGGAATTATTCTAAGTCAGGCGGAATTATTCTAAGCGTTAACACAAAACAGGCGGAATTATTCTAAGCGAAAACACAAACAGGCGGAATTATTCTAAGTCAGGCGGAATTATTCTAATTCAGGCGGAATTATTCTAAGCGAAAACACAAAACAGGCGGAATTATTCTAAGCGAAAACACAAAACAGGCGGAATTATTCTAAGTCAGGCGGAATTATTCTAATTCAGGCGGAATTATTCTAAGTCAGGCGGGATTATTCTAAGCGTAAACATAAAACAGGCGGAATTTATATTACAAATCAGAAGATCAGAAAAGGAGGAATTAATATCAGAACATGAAAATTCAAAAAAAATACAGGAAAATAATCATTATTGTTTTAATTAATTCTGAATTTTTATTTGAAAATTCACGTGAATTTTTACTTGGAAATTTGCCATTTTCCATTTCATCATGGCATATTGCAATGAAAAACCCTCAAGGGATGCTTCCCCCAATTAGTTAACGTATTGTCATTGGATTTGGCGGTGGTAAACAAAATTCATACAAAATCCATTTGTATTTCTATATTTGGACGAACACGGAATTAATGTTAATGTAGAACATTTGGAATTATTAGCAAATGCCACATAGACAGCTGCAAATTCGTTGGTTCGTCAATAGCATATTCAAAAGGCATTATAGTCTTGCTCAAATTTATGCGCATAATTTATTCCTTTTCCACATATGTATTTTCCTGCATTTATTCCACATATATAATTAATAGAACTAACCAAGATTAGTCATTTTTGGGGGAAATTCTCATAGTAAAAATTGGATTTTTGGAGATGAATTAAAAAAATAAAGAATATTTTATTCTACTTGGCGATGGTCTTTTCAATCATTCAAATTAAATAAAAATTGTGAAAAATATTATAAAATAAATCTGCTAACGTGTAAGATGGGATGGTGGCATTCTTCACAATGTTGAAAAATATCAACAATTTAAAACATAAATACATATATGGACATGAAGGAAGAAGAAGTCTCTCCAAGAAACAAAAAGGCGCTACAGAAGCTGTGATGGTGGATTCTGTTGGGAATTGGGGAGGAAGATGGACGGGACTATAATAAACAATTTAATACATTTTTGATGGGTCATGTGCTTTAAAATTTGGACAGAAATAGAATAATAAAATGTCTAACAAATTGAATTCTGGGGATGTGGAAAAAACAGAAGGGGATCACAATTTTATGGAAAGGAGGAAGTGGGGGATAAAGCGCAGGGCACACAAAAGCATTTCATCCATTATCTTTTTGTTTTCGGCTTGAAACCATTCTACGTATTGGTTGTTGTTGGAATTCCAGTTTGGGCAGAACCATTGGCCGTCGTAGTTGGCGAATTCGTTGTTGAGGATGATGTGGATGGGTTAGCCATTGAGGAAGTTGACGCCAAATTGGAGGAGTTGGATTCCTTGAAAATAGAAATTATATAGTAAAATTTTCTCAAATTTGGTGGATTAATTAAAATGAATTTTTAATTCCTTATTTGATTTTGATAATTTTTATTAAGAAAATGTTTTTATTCAGATTTGATGGAATTCTCCATTGCTTCTTATTTAATATTTTCTATAAATTTACATATTTTTTTTAGTTTTATTATTCCTAATTTTAATATTCCTAATAATTTTATTACCTAATTTCTCCTAATTCTAATTTTTTTAGATCCAATAAAAATTATACCTAATTTACAGCTTGTTGCGAATTATTTTTTAAGTATTAAAATTAATACATTTTAATAAATTTTTTACCTATTTTCCCCTAGTTAATTCTAATAATTTATACTTTTAAATTCATTAAAAATTCGTAATTTATTTTTAAAATTCTTTTTACCTGCTGTTGTTGCCTATTTCCATTGATGGGCCCCGAGGCAGCAGCCAAATATTGTTGGAATTGGAGCATGGCGGCATCCAGTAGAATTTGAATGTTCCTCAGGGTTTGGATTCGTGCCTCCACGGCCCTCCTCTCCGTGCCTTCCATTTCCGCCAATTCCGCATCCGATAGACCAGACATCTGAAAAAAATAATGAAATTATTCTATCAAAAATTAATTTTATGGCTTAATAAATTTTCCCCTATCAATATAATAAAAAAAACTCACGGCCGGAGGCTGAGGAAATGGCAAACAAGGAGGTGGTGGTGGCGGCAACAAATGGGCGCCTGCTCCAAATGGAGATGGCGGGAACATCTAAATAAAAAATGAATCAATTTGAAATAAAATATTATTTAAAAAATGTAACCCACCATGAATGGACTGAAAAATGCAGGCATTTGTTGTTGTTGTGGAGCTGTATTAGCTGAAGAATTTGGCTGGGATTGTTGTTGCGGTTGAGTGCCATCCGCCGTTGGATTGCTTCCGGCATTTTCTGTCGCTGATGGTCCAGCATCATTATTTGCATTTTGATTGGTCGAAGTAGTCGGAGTTTGTTGGTGTTGGTCATTTGTTGTCGGCCCACCATTCGCCATTTGTTGGGTTTGTTCGGTGTTTTGGGTTTGGGTTGGTTGTTGAACGGGAATTTGTTGCTGAGGAGGTGCCTTTAACAAAATAATATAATGAAGA
This sequence comes from Pratylenchus scribneri, assembly GCA_030063045.1. Lineage (NCBI taxonomy): Eukaryota > Metazoa > Nematoda > Chromadorea > Rhabditida > Pratylenchidae > Pratylenchus > Pratylenchus scribneri. The sequence goes on from JAQSEB010000033.1 coordinate 2,455,755, forward strand.
AATTAATAATAATTAAATTTCCTTGTTTTTTGGACCCCCATGTCCCTTATTTTGATCGTTAAAATATTTTTTTATCAATTTTCCATAAAGTTATTTCCCTCTATTAGATTGATTATTTGCAATAAAGCACATTGATAGTGAACATTTTTAATTTAAAAAAAAATTAAAAAATGGGACTTTTTTTGGTAGTCTCAAATATAACTTATGGCACATATTTTTATTTTATGAAAAAAAATGAATTTAAAAATTGAATAAAAATCAGGAAAAATATAAAAAAATTAGAAAATTTAATCAAAAAAAATTAAAAATTTCATCAAAATTTCCTCACCTGTTGTTGTTGAGCCATGAATTGTGGCGGGAATCCACCGGCAGGGAATGGAAAACCAAATTGTGGCGGTGCCATGAATTGATGAGGTGGCGCCTGCTGGAACATGGGCGCACCTCCTTGAGGCGGCATTTGTTGTTGAGGTCCCATTCCCATCCTCGGTTGGAAATGGAATTGGAACTGGAATGGATGGACAATGTTGTTGTTATTGGCGAATGGCCCAAATTGTTGCGGTGGTTGTTGGCCGAATAATGGTGCTTGTGCGCCTTGTTGTTGGCCCGGGATGATGGGCGGACGGCGATTCACTTTAAGGAGAAGGAATTCGGATTTATTATTTATTTCAATTTTTATATTTTTAGAATTAATTTTTCAACATATTAATTTTAATAAAATCTTTTTTTTTTTTTGAAAGTGCGGGGTACTTTAAGGGTCCCTAGTTTAGTATAAGTTTTAGAGATTTTCCATGGCGCCAATTTTTTCAAAATCTCATATTTCCATATAATCACGCATTCCAAAAAATTCAAAGCAATCATAAAACACGTTCTCCTATTCCCAAAAACCTTTTCAAACCTTTTATTCAACTAAAAAAAAATATTTGCACTTAGATGGATTCGAACCCACGACCCCCGTCCCATTTCCCACTATTCCAAAACCCCATTCTTAGCCATTCGACCACGAAAATACAATTTTTTTTTTAAATTTTTATACATTTTTATAATAATTTTAATAAAAAATATTCACTTACCCAAAACATCGGTCCGGCATGTTGGGCAAGTCTGCTGGCGTTGGAACCAGGAACGGAGGCAATTTGGATGGAAAATGTGATTGCAGGGCAACTTTTTGACGCCCGCCTCCACGGTCATTTCCTCCCGGCAAATTATGCAAGTGTTATCGCCTTTAATAAAAAAAATTTCTAATTTTTTGAAAAATTCCGATTTTTTAAATTAATTTTTTATGAAAAAATTTTAATTCCTGCCTTTAATAAAAAAATTTTTTTAATTTTTGTATATAAAATTTGATTTTTTAATTAATTATTTATGCAAATTAATTCCCATATTTTTTACTTTCAGCCAGGTCCTGTGCCGTGGCCAACGGGAACAAATTGTTCATTGCGTTGATGGCTCGTCGCGAAAGGATCACATCGTTCACGGCCTTTCGGAATGCCCTCAACGTAAGGTAGAATGGACGAATGGCGAACAGAGGGAATGTGTGGATCTAAATAGGGAAATTTAAAATGAATTAAAAATGATAAATTCAAACCTTCATCATAACAACCGCAAATGCTAGGTAGAGAGCGCAGCGAAGGAAACCTGAATTAGAAGTATATTTAAATTCGATATAAAATTTTAATTTTATTTTGGAACCCAAAAAAAGAAGAAAAACATATAAAGAATAAAAAACAAAATTAAAAATAATTTGCCACAAAAGGGAATCGAACCCGGGTTTCTTCAACATTTACCTCTAGACTAAAACGAGTGACATACCAATGCGCTAAAGGGTCCATTAGTCACTTCTCCCTAATTACCCTATAGTCATAAAAGGTATATAAGAGAAAATATATAAATTTGCATAACTCTCGCGCAGATAATTAAAAATTTTTAATAGCCCTTTAGCCTTAAGGTAGGTAAAAATATTAAATCAAAAAAAAAATCGTATTTTTTTCAAATAGAAGCCCCGGGGCTTATACATTTCAGAGACCTCTAATAAGGAGGGCGCTTCTATTAGGAAAAAATTGGGAATTGGTGGTAAAAAACATAAAAATTATAGGGAAAAAACCTTAGATTTACCAATTTTATTATAAAAAATTTCGGACTTACTTGTTAACAACTCCGCGTAGAGCATATAGACGGCTTTGTTTTCCCACGGATGGGGTGACCTCAAATCGTGTAAATGAAGGATGTAACTGATTGTGATGTGCGCGATGGTGGTCAACAGAACGGCATATTCGAAGCCGAACACAATTTGGGCAGAGGCCCCGCGCATTAGGGTGGTGAAGAATGCATGCGAGATGAAGTAGGAGTCGATGGCACTCAACAGGGAAATGATGCCGAGGATGCGGGCATGGAACGTGAGGGTGATCACCGGGCTGCGTTCCTGAAGGATTTTTTTTTGTTTATTTTATAAAATTAAATTTAAATTTTAAATATTCATAGCGAGTTTTTAAGTCACAAAAATCTAAACTAAAGTGTATTTAGGCTAGGTTTTTTTCATGAAATTTGCCAAAATAGGTTTCAAAAACCTCAAAATAAGTAATTTTTGGTTTATTGATTTTTTCCTTGAAAAAAGTGAAAATAAAGGTAAAATAGGTCAAAAAATTACTTTAAAAAATGTAAAAGTTCAAAAATATTATTTTATATGTTATTTTTTCTTCAAATTTAATTTTTGTAGCAAACAAAAAATAGGTCAAAAACCTAAATCCGCTCTCTAATAATATCCCTAATTGTTATGTGGATAAGGTTATCGGTTATTTTTTGATCAAATTAACCTCAATAAAAAAAAATCAAAAATTCCTATATTAAAGAAATTAATTTAAAAATCCTCAAACCATATAGTCGACTCGATCCTCCGCCAGCCAATGGAATGCTTTGACAAAGAACAGCACTACAAATTGGATGACAAATTTGGGCGAGAAATCATCGCGAAAAACAGCTGAAAATTTGAAAATTTAGTTGAATTATTTGGTCAAATGAACTCACTAAATGCTAAGCAAGTTTCCATGATGGCATGCCATACTCGTTCTTGGGCATGTTCGACCTAAGGGAAATTAAATTATTTAAATATTTATAAAGGAAAATATTTTAAAAATAATAAAAGTTTATTAATAATTTATAATGGTTCAATGTTTTATCCTAGACCCCCTAAACATATGCTTATTCGATAAATCTCATCAAAAGGAATCATTTGATTATATTTATATTTTGATATGTGTTTAAAACCAATTCTCTAACTTATGGTTTTGAACCATTAAACCAAAATTGATTTAAACGGTTTAATACTCTTTAATTTTTAAATAAACCATAACAAATTTATAAACCAATCGAGTATCGACGCGTCTTGATGAGATCTATCGATTAGGTATAGGTTTAGTGGTTTAGGACACATTGAACCGGTTTAGGCCATTTTCAATGTACCAAATTTTAAAAAATGACAAAAAAAACCTCGGATGCGCGAAGTTGCCCGAAGAAAATCCATCGAATCATGGAGAAGACCAAATAGCTGAGTACGGCCGCTTGAAAGTAGAGAACCTTAAATACAAATAAATTTAATTTCAACAAAATAATTTTAATACTGACCGCCATTGAAGTTGAACTCTTTGTCAAATACACAACCGATGGGTAGAATTGTTTCTTCAGGAAGAAGGCATTCATCACTGTCAGCGCGGTCGAGAGGAAACTGGCAATGATGATGAATGGGACCGAAAGGCGAACCATGTTTTTTTGGATATTAAATTTGTTGTAAATATTCTAAAATCTTTAAAAAAAAAATAGAATTAATTAGATTAAAAAGGTTATTGTTGGTTGATTTAACGCTGATTAAACATAAATTGGAATAAAATTTTCGCTATTTAAAAATGAGGTGTACATTTCGAAGACTGATAAATTACGTTTACGTATGCTTACGTTAACATAAAATGCTTTTTTTGGTGAGAATAGTAAATATTTTTTGCTTGAATTTAAAATGTTTTCAGATTTATTTAGTTCATAAATTTTTTTAAAAAAATTTAGTTGAATTTTTAAAAATTTTTGGGTCCATAAATTTTAAAATTTTTTACTTAAAATTTTTTAAGTAAACGTAGCATAAAAGTAAGCTTTGTCCTATTAAATTTTTCTGAAAATGTTCAATTATATTTGTTTATGCTTAATCATTACATTAATCAGCGAAATCAATCAATAATTAAAAATATGAATAAAATTTAAATAATTAAATGTCATTTTTCGACATTTTCAGTTGTAAAAATAAATTAAATTAAAATAATGAAGTCATCAAATTTAATATTTCTCTATGCTTTCTTTTCTTTGTATATTATCACATAATCATAATTTGGGGGGAATAGGAAAAAACAAACAAAAATAGCCGATGAATTTTAATATAATTGTGTGGATGTGGACAAGATAAAGGGGGAAAAGATTGGGGGAATTGTGCAATTTGTTGATATTATGTCATGAAAATGACGAAAAATATGAAAAAGGCCATCAGAACGCCGAACACTTTGATGATTAGCCATCGGTTGCGGGAAATATTATTGAAATATCTGAGCAATTCATGGTGGGCAGCCTCAACGTTTATGGCCGTTTCCTCAATGTTTGAATCAATTCTGAAATGACAAAATGCATTTATTTGGTGCAATTTATTTATTGATTTAATTAATAAAATTTTTGAAATTTTTTTTCTGGAAATTTCTGTTAAATTTTACAAGAATTAAAATTTTTCCTCGTTTAAATTTATTCGAAAGTATGATTTATTTTCGTGCTTTAGTCATTGCTTTCCTATATATGGTAAAGTTAAAAATGCCAAAAATTTGGACCCAAATTTTTATTTTTTTTTCCATTAACTTTGGTTTGGTTATTTTGTCAATTTTAAAATTAATTTCACCAATAATTAATGCAAAAAATTTAACCTGGTAATCATTTCGCCCTGTTCCGAGACGAGTGTGGCCAATTGGCGGAAAATTGTGCCCAGCTCAGAAATACTGCTCTCGATGCTTTCCATGGCCGTGTACCGTGATCGATGGTAGGTTTCGGTCTCATCAATTAGTGTAGCCTAAGGCAATTTAATTATTGATTATAATTTTTTTTTTGTCAAAAACCTGTTCCTGAATTCGATGCTGTTCCAATTGGTCCATGTCGAGGGCGAATGAGGAGGAACCGCCGCCACCACCAATGCCACCATTTGATGTGGGTGCATGTCATCGTGCAAGAGGAGGGAGCCCACTAAATTATTTTTAATAATTTTTTAATATGTTGCGACCAATTTTGGAAATCCCAGCCTTCCTATAGACTCAAGAATGGGCTCTTTCTATTCGGCATAGTCGATTTAGTCTAAGAAATTTCAATTTCAAACCGTTTTGCATTGGTTTAGAAAATTGAACCATAGTTTTAAATCCAAACCGGTTTAGGTTTACTAACTTTTATCAGAGCCTTAAATAAAGGTTTGAAATTGAAATTTCATAGACTAAATCGACCATGCTGAGTCGAATGAGCCTACTCTCGAATATCCGGGTTGACCAGAAACCCAAGTTCCATAAATTATAGGGTAAAGGGTCTCTGGCTAATTTCGGAATTGGCCCATTTCCTAAATTTAGCCAATAAATATTTATGGAGTTAAAATTAATTAAATTTCCATGTCCCCATTCCCCCAATTCCTTACTGTTCCCATTGCTGGCTGAAGGCGGCAAACTGGCTGGTATGGCACCGGATTGGGCAAATCTCTCTCGACGGGCTCTTTTCATTTTTAAATTCTATAAAATTAATTTTTAAAACTATTATAAAATTGTGATGAACCTCTGTGCGAATTTCCAGCACATTTTTGAATGTTTGACTGATCGAGGCCAGCTTTGATTGGAGTCCAACCACCACCAATTTGGAATGGTTTTGGCATTGTTGTTCTTGTTTGGCGGATAATTCATTTTGGGGTCGATGGGTGGCCACTTGTTGCAAATTTGCAATTTGCTTATTCAATCCGGTTATATCCTATAAAAAAATGGTCAAAAATTTAGGTTAACAAATTTTTTGGCATTAAAATTAATAATTTTACCTGTTTAATTGTCATAGAAAGTTCCTCGATTTCGCCGGCTCGATCATCGAATATTGATTTGTTCTTTGCCAACTGTGAGAGTTTTTCCATTTTGGCACAAGTCATGCCCAAATCACGACCTATCCGTCTGGAAAAATATAAAATGTAATAAATTAATTATGAGTTTGCTTACTTTGCCAATTGGTTGAATTGAACCGACGATTGGAGTACTTTTTCGCGTTCTGCTTTTTTCGATTGCAAATGACCATCCGGTGGTTGCTGTCGTAACTAAAAATTTATAGAAATTATTAAAAATTTAGGGCTTTAATCATTTTAATAAATAGTAATAAAGGAACCTGGCAAGATTTAGCCACGGTCCGAAATTCGCTTGTCCGATCCCGAAAAGGCATTTCGATTGGTTGATCTACTGGAATGATTGATGGTGTGCTTGAATTACTTCGCCGATGTTCTTCACTGGCGGTGGCAGAAATAAAATCACTGGAAATTTGTTCAGTAAATGATTGGATGGATGTGTGTGCCGCGTTCCAAAAATTCGACGCAGCGGGCACAATCAATGAGGAGAAATTCCCGTATGAAGCAGACTGAGTGATTTGCTGCTGCTGATGAGAGGAGGAATGAGGATGTGGGAATTGCGCAGCAGTATTTGCTTGTTTGTTGCTTGTCTGCTGCTGGTTATTTTGTTGCTGTTGGGGATGATTATGTCTTCTTCGTGTTTCTGAAGATGTTGTGCTGATGTAAAAGGGCAGCTCAGACGACATTCATCCAGCCTTTTTTAATAGGCGTATTTTTTGAATAATTAGTAGTCAAAATTATTTCTGAAATTTTTTTATGAGTTTAATATTAAATGTGGAAATATTTGATGCATAAAAGGACAACATCTATTGAATGAAAAATTTGATTTATGCTATTATTCTTCGTCATCAACCACAATTGATTAAATTTTTTCGTGCGTTCAATACCCTAATTTGCTGCACAAACACATTCGCACTATTATTTTAGTGCTTCTCTCTAGCAATTAAAAGATTTAAAGTAAGCTTGTTATTTGACGTTATTTCCCCCGGGGGAAGGGAACCCTGTACCCTGCTGCCCCAAGGGGATTTGTGAGTAAATAAAATTGTGAACACGTCGTCGTAAAGCATAACGCCAAAAATCTGAAAGAAAAGTAAATTAGAAAGAAAAGAAAAGAGAATCGAATGAATCCAGGAACCAGGATCCAGCAAAGGTCGAATTTCGGACACGACACGATTTGAGGACGATGATAATGAATGACTTTGGGAAATTTATGAATAAAAAATCTAGGTTTTTCGAAAAAAAAGTTGAAAAAAATTTTTGAAAATCTAGGTTTTTCAAAAAGAAAAAATGTTGAAAATCTTTACGTTTTTTTTCCAATAAAAAAATATTGAACTTCTTTAGGTTTTAAAAAAACTTAAAATTCTTTATAGGTTTTTCCTAAAAATGTTGATCTCTGGAAATAAAAATAAATCGACGATAATATTGCTTGCCATCCTAATAATTTTAAATTCACTGCTTTCTGATGCGCACCAAGTTCCATCATTCCCAGGCCAACAAGACCAACTGCAAGGCCATCATCAGCAACAGGCACAACAACATCAGCAGCAGCAGACTGGAGGACAAGGCCAAGCACAATTTGGCGGGGAACAAGTCAAGGATGAAGGGTGAGAAGCAGTAAAATTTTTGAAAAATATTTACATACAAATTTTAGACATATTAAAGAGCACTTGGAGGGAAAAGTTGACCCAACGCAGCACATGACACCGGAGCAGCTACAATTCCACTATTTTAATATGCATGATTTGGACAAAAATAGCAAATTGGATGGCATTGAGCTGATCAAAGCGATCACCCATTTTCATCAAGGTTTTTCACTTTTTTGTTCAGAATTAAAATGCCAAATTTATTAGAAAATCCGGGACCAGGCCATCAAGGAGCCAGTGTCCCACCTCCATTGCCAACCGAAACCGAATTGGAACATATGATCGATTCAATTTTGAGGGAAGACGGTAAAAATAAAATATACAAAAATAAAATTTAATTTCAATTTAGACTTCAATGGCGATGGCTACATTGATTATGGAGAATTTTTGAAGGCACAAAAGCAGAGGGAGGAACAAGCCAGGCAACATCAACAACAAAATCCACCGCCACCCCCGCCTCCACCACCACAACATTAAATAAATCTCTTCCCACTCAATTTTTTCGCTTTATTTTATTAGCATATTTTCCTATATCATTTCAAATGTGATGACAAATTCTGTTTTTCAAATCCCAATTTATTCTTGATCAACAGCTATTTTTTTGATTATTACTTATCATTTTTCCATTTTATTGTATCCCTCGGAGATCGGACCAGCCAAAAAATTTGTAATTAAAATTGTCTGCCTGAAACCTCAAGCAAAAATAATGTGCTTTGGTGCATCTTTTAACTAATCATTTTATCATTTTTGTTTAATTTTTGTTGGTTTTTTGTGATTGTCTTTAATAAAAAAAATGTTCCATTTTATTGTCCAATTTTGTTTGAACAGCCTTTCCCCATTGAATAGCAAATAAAGGCATTGCCTTTTCTTGGCCTCACCCTTTTAAGAAAGAAGGCTTATTCCTCAATCCATTCAAAAATGTGAATCGATTTCCTCAAAAAATAGGGCCATTCAAAATCCATAAAAAATTGAATAGCCTAAACAATGAATTTACTAATTAATTTTATAATTTTGCTATCCATTTTATGCACTATATATGGCGATGGTATTTGTTTTTTAAAATTGAATTTGGAAAAATTCCATCACATTTTTATAGATCATCTAGAAATTTCGGATCCCCACTTTGGTGATAAGGGAGAAGTTTACAATGAAGAGTGAGAAGGGGGAAATTAAAATTTCTTTTTGAGTCAAGTATTCTAATTTTTTAGTCATTTGAAACAACATTTGGAGGATAAATTGGAATTGGGCGAGAAGAAAATGACTCCGGAAGAGGAGCGATATCATTATTTTTCGATTAATGATTTGAACAAGGTTCACTTGGCCTTGGATTATCAAATGAATTAGAAATGATTTATATTTATATAGACTTAAGCTATTTAATGGCGAAAGGATTACTCTTAATGGCTTGAAACGGTTCAACTTTTGTACTAGACCCACAAAACCATATTACTCATATGAAGCCTCTCATCGAGACGCATCGTTTTGATAATGATTTGGCTTAGGTTTTAACCAACTTCAAATTAGTTTTAAACCAAAAAGCGTAAAACGGTTTAAACGGTTTAATACCCTTAATTTTTGATCAAACCATGACAAATTTTGTACCAGTTGATGCCTCTTGATGTGATTTATCGAATAAATATAGGGTTTGACTGTCTATGACAAACCGTTAAACCGCTTTTCGACATTTTCAATGATTTTTTTCCAAATTAAATTAAAAAACATTTTATTAGGACAATGTAATTGATGGAATTGAAGTGTGGAAGGCAATTCATCACGTACATGACCACAAAGGTCAACTGCAAGAGCCACCGGCCACTCCAGTCACGGATGAGGAAGTGGCAAAAGCCGTGGACGATGTGATGAAGGACATCGATTTGAACAATGATGGCCTAATCGACTATTCGGAATATGTGAAAAAAGTGGAATTATGAGAAAAATTTGTTAAAAATTTATCACTTTTGAAAATGGCACCATGAAAAATATAAATTATTTGAGCTATCTAAAAAATTTGATTGTGATATGTTTTCTTTTATGATAAAATTGTTTAAATTTCTATTGTAAAATTTCCTCAAAACTTCGAATTGTTTGGAATTTGGCCAAGCATTCAGCACTGAGCGGTGCATTTCCCTCACGGAGAGCCAAGCGAACTTGAAATCCGGCTGAATGGGCGGCGATTGCTTCTGAAAAATGTTGAAAATATATAAATATTTTAAAGATAATATTGGAAATTCCGACTTAAAAAGACTTCAGGACTCGAGAATGGGTTTATTCGACTCGGCATGATCGATTTTGTATATGAAATTTCAATTTCAAAACTGTATGAACTTCTTTTCAAAAGTTGAACCGTTGTTTAAACCCAAACCGGTTTCGGTTTAATAACTTTTTCATAGGTATCATTTCGGTTCTGAAATTGAAATTCCATAAACTAATTCAACTATGCTGAATCGAATGAGCTTATTCTCAAATATATGGGTGCTCTAAAAGTCGAAATTTCACAGATATTAATAGAAAATCCCCCAACCTTTTTCAATATCAGTCAAAAAGAGAATATCTGCGGGTGGAATTCCAATTTGGGCAGCAATTTTTTGGTAGCTTTCTGCCTCCATTTTTGGTCCAATATTCGTATCAAAATAGCCAGAAATGTACTAAAAAGATTAAAAAAATTATTGGCTGTAATTTTAAATGGAACTTTGGTTAAATCTCCAAAATTTGTGTGCGCAAAAAGCAATTGCTGGGCCTGAACCGATCCGGATGAATAAATATAAATTGGAATGGAGGCCTGGGATAATTTTGCCAAAACAATTGGAACATCGGGATAAACGCTTAATTGAGAAAATTGTTTTAAAAAATGGATGTCACATTTATAAGCTTACTCTGCTTTAAGTTGTCCCCTTTTGTAACCATCCTCCCAAATCAGGCCTTGCAGTGTTTTAAGAGGTGTCAGCTTAAGTAAAATTTGCATTAATAATAGATTATAATTTAGGGAGGAAGGAAAGAAATATTTAAAATGGCGAAAAAAATATTGAAAATGCCTAAAACATTTTAACGGTTCATTGTTTTGTGATAGACCCCCAAACCATAGACCCAATCGATAGTTCTCTTGGAAGTGAATCGTTTGATACTGATTCGATTTAGATTTAACCAATTTTTAATTAGTTTTAAAACACAATAAACCAAAATCAGTTTAAACGGTTTAATACTCTTAATTTTTGATTAAACCATAACAAAATATATACCAATCGACGTGTCTTGATTGAGATCTATCGATTCGGTTTATGATTTGAGTTTTGTGCAAACCATTAAACCATTTTTTGGCTATTTTTAATGTCTTTTTCGCCAAATAAATAATTTAGTAAATAATTAGTTTTACCTTTTTGTCTTGCTGAGTCCATTGTCGAATGTTCTTAACCAATTTGTCGGCTAACATTGCGTCCTCATCGTTTTGTCCAATCTTTGAAATTGTGGAATCGAGGGATGCGCATTCATTTGAAGTTTTTATCAAATCTTCAAGCAAATTTCGTTGCTCAATTTTGGGATTTCCGTTTAGGACATTTTTGGACAGATATTGTTCAACACGTTCGGCGGCAAATGGGAAGAGAATATTCTGTGAATAATTAAATTTTTATTTTTTAAATTAATTTTTTACCTTTACAAAATCAATGGATGTCGTGGTTCCCTCAATATCACTTAATAATGCTTTGAATTTTAATGGCATTTTTAATGAAAAAAACCAAAATATAAATTACTAATGTTCACAAAAAATAAAATAAAGGTAATTAATTAAATTATTATTTTTTTTCAATTGGAAAATGAATTAATTATAAAAATTATTTATTAAATAAAAAATCAACAAAATTGAAAACAATTCAATTTTTATGTTGCCACAAAAATTCGCCTCAATTTTTCTCGTTTATTCCGATTAAAATGCTTTTTCCTTCCTTTGCTCTCCATTAAATTCATTTTTGCCATTCCTCCTTTAATATGGGCGACATTTCCTCCTTCCATTCCATTTTTCGTTTGGATTTCATCAAAAAATTGTCGATCCAATTTTTTCCACTTTGTTGGCTCCTTTTTCCAGCAAAAGATTTCGTTTTTCCAGCTGAGAGAGTAAAGTGGCGCCGACAATTGAATTTGTGTTGGATTTCTTAAAAATATTAATTTTGATTTTTAAATTAATTTTGATGAACCTGTGATGAAATTTGAAGACTTTGAAATGTCCAATTGTCGAATTGTTCCTGCGGAATGTCCGGTGGAGCTGCACACCATTTGATCGGGTCACCTTTGACGAAGTCCAAAAGGATTATGCGGGCTGCGCGCGAACAATCCTATAAAAAAGGGGGAAAATTTAATAATTATTAATAAAATTTAAAAAAGAAGAAATATTTAAAACGGTGAAATAAATTATAGTTTAATAATAACGGTTCATTGGTTTATCCTATACCCACCAAACCCTTACCCAATGGGTAGTTCTCATCAAAATGGGTGATAATAATTTAGTTTAGGTTTAACCAATTTTAGATTAGTTTTGAACTAAAAAAACCAGATCGGTTTAAACGGTTTAATATCATATTAACTTTTTTTTTTATCAAACCATGGCAAATTATTTTTGATTTCTGAATTACTCACCGGAACCCCTGAACTACTCATAAAGCCACGAAGAAAGGCCACGGATGTGAGGAAATCGTGCGCCTGGACTGGCCTGTCCGCTTCAATTTGTTTGGGAAGAAGTATGGAATAATGTTGCTGGAGAATTTGCCGGGGAATTCGATTGCAAAGCAGCTGGATTGGGGAATAGTGGTCACGCATATGGGCAATTGGCAAAATACCTATGCAATTTTGGAAATTTTTGTAATTTTTTTGTAATTTTTTAAATAATATAGTTTACCATTTAAAATCATTTCGCTGTTGCTCAATCCAAAAGAAGGCAAAGTAAGACCGGGACAATCACAGAGAGTTATCTAAATAATTTAAATTAAAATTCCAGAAAAAATATAGTCAACCTGATTATTGACCAACAATGTTTGAAAATGTTTAGTCTTCCCGGGGGTGGCCGAAACCGCCGTCTTTTTTCGCTGGATGAGCCGATTTATTGTTGAACTTTTGCCCACATTCGGATAGCCGACCAAACCGATCACAAATCCCTCTCCTCCTTCGCTGGAATTTTTAAGCCCGGGGAAAGCTTCGGAAGCGACCCGGTAAAATGTTGAAAGCAATTCCTTAAAATAGTAAATTTTAATTTTAAAATATTAAAAAAACCTCTGGAGATGAAATGAATTTTGGTGAATGTGCTTTCTCGTCATCTTCCCTGTTTGATTCAATTTCACTTTCCGTTTCCGATGTATTTTCTTCTTCTTCTTCATCATCATTAGTTGAGGAAGTTTCTTCATCGGTTTGGTCAGAATTTTCTTCACTTTTTGATTCATCTTCATCGCTCTCTTCACTGTCTTCTTCTTCATCTCCAGGATTTTCATTTTTAGACTCATTTTCAATTGTAGACCTATAATTTTTTTCAAAGTAAATTTCCAATTTTCGTAAATAATTAACGAACCAAAAAATTGCTTCAATTCCCCGTCTCTCGAAATATTCTTTCCAGCATTGAATTTGTTCGCTTGTAAGCAAATCTGCTTTGTTTATGAGGAGTAAATTTGCCTTTCTTGAATCAATTTCCTTGACATAACATTCCAAATCAATATTTCTGAAGAGCAGAGGATTTCGTGCGTCAACAATCTTTAAAATGTATTTTTAGTATTGAACAAATAATTTTAATAAACCTGAACCACCACATGACTTCTCTCAAGGACACGCCAAAGTTGACGCCATATTTCCAAATTTCGCTCGAATGGAGTTATTACAACACCGCTTCCCTGGAAAAATAATCTTAATTAATATTATAATGTAATAATTAACAAATTACCTCAGAAAGTTTGGTCAATTTTCGTCGCCATTCCAAAAATTCCGCTGATTCGAGTGCATCCAATTCGTTAGCATTTTTGAATGTTCCCTGCTTTGGCCGGCGTGGTATTTTCAGCAATTCTCCATATTGGGCATATAATTGGTCAATGGTCCGGTTTTCAAAGTGTTCAATAGGAATTGCTGCAGTATTGTTGCTGGAATAATTATTTTTTGGTAAAAATATCGATTTTTTTAATAACCTTTGAATCAGTCTGATATCATTTTTGGTTGCTTCAAAATTTGCATTCGACAATTCAGCATTGCAGAAAAATTCTTCCAAATCAGTTTCATGCGTTATCGATTTGAGAGCATCATTAGCCGAAGTAGGTCCGGCAATCTTAAAATTAGATTTATAAAAGATCATTTGAATGTGAATTATTAGGATTATTACCTGATTTGGATTGTTTTGCTGCCTTCTTTCCTTTGCCAAACCTTTAGATCGGTTAACTAAGCTTCTTCCCAGAGATTGATTAAATCCTTTTGGGGCTTCTGATTTGTGTTTCCTTTTAGTCATAATTTGATGATTATTTGATCTGAAGAAATGGACATTTCTAAATCGACTTATATGCTTAATTTTATAAATGGTGGTTGGTACTTGATATGTTGTTTTCTATAGGGCTATGAAAATGCTTATCTATTTCTTCTAAAACTAGTATTGGAAAAATGTGGACGATAAATTTAGTAAATGCATAAATATGATTAACAACAATTTCGGTATTTTTCATGATAATTGATAAAGTCTTTATTCATTTATAAGTGATGAGAGAATAAATTTTTTAAAAATGTGTTGAGAACATATAAAATGATGGATTTTTAATCAACTAGGTGTCATTTGAATTCATCATATCCATCCATCCATCCATCAATATTTGTCTTTGGTCAATCCATTCATAGCTCGAAGAACTGATCCTCGTCCGAAAGTTCATAGCTTGTATCGAGAAGGCGGCGCATAACGATCGATTTGATAGTAGGAATCAGGCGAACATCATTCGGTGGAAGCGGAATTGCCTGGCGATTATTGTTGTAGTAGTAGGCCCAGCGGAAAGTCATATCATTCTTGAGCAATTTTTTTGCCTTATTCAGCGTTGGATAATTTGGGAAGTAAAAGGCGAAATCCGTACCATCAACTCGCTGGGCTCCACAATTGAGCTAAAAATTTTAATTAACAAATGATTTATATTCAAAATGAAACTAACAATTTTTTGAACGACCATTTGCATTTGTTGCTGGTTTTGATTGAACATAAAAACGTCGCTCCCGTTCAGTTCATAGAATCGAGGATATTGGAAACTCAGGATGAGTATCTTTAAAAAGAAAAATAAGTTAAACAAAGAATAAAATAAAATACTGGGTCTTCTTCTTCCGGATTAAATTGCTTTGCCTTCAGCCAAGGTCCAGCCTTTTCACCGAGATTGAACCATTCCACAACTTCATCAACGTCGAATTCACGTTTACTGAATTAAGTTAAATTAATTCTATAGACTATTCCAACCCAATTTTACCCATTGCGTTCCTCAACCCATTGGGTAAACTTTTCCGGGGAGTCGTAAATTTCCAACAGTTTATCCACACCTGGACACGAACTGAATTGAATAAATTAATTTATTGCTTTTCACATCCCAATTTTACCTTTGTTTTTCAGCGGACTTTTCATCAAATTGGGAGGATTTTGAATGGTCAACACGGGATAATTGCTTCACTATTCTGAATTGAATTTAAAAAAAATTATCTATAACCTTGCCAATTCTCTTACCCATTTGTAGAAGCCATTGAAAAAATACTCCAAAATAAGATTGATTTTTTTATTAAAGAATTCTTAATTAAATATGGTTAAAAAATAATAATACTTTAAGAATAAGGTAAATACTTAATACTTTAACAATTATTATTTTTGATATAAATAAACTAGTTAAGCAAATAAAGTATGGATTGATTTTATCGATTTAGAATTAGAATGAAAGCTGCTGATGCTGTGCTCTTTTTGGAATACCTACTCATTCATTAAATGAATCATCAAAAAAAAAATGAATAAAAAATCTCATTCCATCCAATCCAACTTTTCAATTTTTACGAACATCCGTCAGCATCAGCATCAGCATTTCAATTTTTTCTCCTTTCTCTCCGCAACTATACTCTATCTTTTTTTTTCCTTCCCGGGCTGGACTTCATGCTCTCTACCTCCATTAAAAAATTTAGCCAAATTTTGGATTCAAAATAATTTTTGAAATTCCTTTTTAAAACTATAGAAGAAAATCTATTCAAAATTGTATTTTTTCGGTTTAAACGCTTTTTTCAGTCTAGCGATGAAAAAAAAAATATGTTCATTGTAATTACATTTCATGAATCTCATAATAAAACTGCTAAATTTTCTTTAAAAAAACTTGCAGAAAAGAAAAGACAGCTGTATTCGATTGTGGAACAATGCTACACCGGAACATTATAAATTTCCAGCAAATGAAGGTGGTTTTTTTATGACAATTCAGAAATTAATTTTTTAATTCCAAGATCTTCCGTCGAAATTTATCCGAATTTTCGGTTTCTGGTAACAAAGAAACAACAATAAAACAAATCCATTCTTCCACATATGGGGGCAAAATTTACACCAAAAATGGCTTCCCCGTTATTGATGTTCCGCTTCCATCTAGACGCGAGAATTGCCAATTTATTTTGCGCCCAATGGCCGATACAATCTCATCTCTTTCCGATGCATTGGTCAAAGAGGACAGCGGCATTGAAGTGGTCACATTTTACACAAATGGTAATAATTTTAATTTACAAAAAATCTAAAACTATTTTCTCCCCATTTTTGGATGGTTTACGAATTTCGAAGAGCACACGCATTCAACATTTGCTCACATTCCAAGAATTTTATTTGCGAATCAATGATTCATTCTACAAATTTGATCAGGACCCTGCATTTGTTGGATTTGGCAGTCAGGATAAGGTCAAAACTTTCGGCGATGTTCAATCAAAAGTGAGGAAAAATTTAATTATTATTAAAATAAATTATCCTTTTTATCAGATTGCCTCGCTCTACATCGTGTTCAATGTGGATGAGTACAAAATTAAACGAGAAAATGCACTTTTATTTAATCTGGAAGCAGTGGAACGCGAACTTCGTCCACTTTTGATAGTAAAAAAATTAATTCTAAATTCAAAACTTTCTATAATAGATTCGCCGTGACATTGAACGGGAATGTGAGGCCTACGTGCAGCGAACATTTTGGGCTGGTTTTGCGGCAATTTGCTTCCAAGTTGGCGTTTTCGCCCGACTCACATGGTGGGAATATTCTTGGGACATCATGGAGCCGATCACCTATTTTGCCACATTCTCAACCGTCGTCATTTCATTGGCCTATTATATTGTGACCAAACAGGTACGCAATTAATAAAAATTTATAAAATTAAAAAATCAAGTAATAACGAATACGAATTAATCGAAAATTCCTTTTCGTAAATTTCGAAAATCAAAATTTTAATGAATTTTTAAAAATTCCTAATTTTTATTTAATCGCTAATTTAAAAACAATTTTCAGAATTTTGAATATTCCTCTGCACATTTGCGAATTTTGGGCAAAGATTTCCATCGAAGAGCTTTGAAATACAAGTTTGCCATTATTCGCAAATACAATTTTAATTTTTAAATTTCCCAGGTTCGATATCAATCGATTCAATGAGCTACAAGGATTGAGAAGGGAATTACGGGCCGAACTGAAAAGGTTACGTGACCCATTGGCACAACATCTTCCATTGGATCGACTGAACGCATTGGAAAAGAATGCCGAGCTTCTTGCCATTTAAAAACACTTCAAATAGAGAAAAATTTATTGTAGATGAATTATCATATTGAGCGGTGATATTTAATAATAATATTGATGATGATATTCAACGAATTTAAATACTTCATTCAATCCCAGTGTGCTTTTTCCCCAAAAACATAATCATTATTTTCATTTGAATACAATCACATTTGTCCCCTCATATCCATAATAATATAGTCGATTATTGAATAAATGATAATAAAAAAGTATTCAAACCAAATTTATTAATAATTTGTTTATGTACAATGAAATATATATTTATTTTTTTTTTATGTAAAAAAGTGATTTAATCGACTACCAACCCAACTTTTTCTGATGGCTAGAGATTCTGAACGAGACAGCAACAAACACGAAAAGGTTAATAATAATTAAATATTTATTTTTACCAACAAAACCGTTTTAGATTTGTAATAAACCAAAAATCATTTTAACTGCAAACCTTATACCAATTCGTAGATCTAATCAAAACGCCGCATGTTTTATATTTCTTAGTTTTTTTATAACTGAGCGAGTTTTAAACTAAACTCGGCCAAAACCTGACATTTTATAACATTCGATGGGTCTCGATGAAATCTACAAATTGGTATAGGTTTATAGGATCTTAAACCGGCTTCTGATTTAATAGAAGTTAAAATTGTTGGTAAAATAGTAACCATAATGAAATAAATTTATTAAACTTTGTTAAATTAAGGATGAAAAACGACGCGATCGAGATCGTAAAGAACGGGACAGGGACAGCAGAGAATATCGCGATCGAGAAAAGGACCGTGACCGTGAGCACCGCGACCGGGATAAAGAAGGCCGTGAATATAGGGAAAAGGAAAGCAGCAGTCGATCACGCCGGAAGAGGAGCCATAGCAAAGATCGCGAAAGAGACCCGAAGAATGATAAAAAACGGAAGGAAGATAAGAGTGAACATAAAAAGGAAAAGGTTATTTAATTTTACTAAAATAGTAATTGGAGAATACATTTTAGTCATCGAAATCATTGGTGGAAAATCTCAGCCAAAATGATGAGGAAATGATGCGTTTAATGGGCTTTAGCGGATTTGACACGACCAAAAATAAACATGTTGATGGGAATGTGGAGGGCGAAGCAAAAATTAACAGGGCACGAAAATACCGGCAATATATGAACCGACGGGGAGGATTCAACCGACCATTGGATTATGTTGCTTAAATTGTCAATATTTAACCTTATATTACCTCTTTTAATCGATTGATTTCAATGCATAAACAAATAAATTTTGTAAAAACTTTATTCAATAAAATTGCAATTTAATTTGAGAAATGAAGGAAAAACTAATTATATTTTGGTTTGGTTCTCTTGTGTTCTAATATGCCCTTTCAATTAAACGCTGAAGGTCTTCTCGAAAGATTTGGTCAATCCGATGTCATTTGTATTGCTAAAAAACATAGAAAAATTAAAATTTGTTAAATTGAGTAATTACAATTGCCAAAGGCCGGCCATTAAAACAATCGTGAAAATGTAGACACTCCAGGGAGCAATTTTAGCCAGCGTATTTCCAATCACGATTGGGCGGGCATAGTCATGTACAACGGCCATCATTCCCCTTAAAAAATTGATTTTGTTCTAATTTTTAATAAATTAATTCAAACCAATGACTATGCATGACAATGGCAAAAGAGAGGACAAAATCCATGAGTGGAGTGTGCACAAAATAAGCTGCCGGAAGTATTGGGAGCATGCCCGCAGCCCATAGGCGTTCAATTTTGAATAGAAGTGCATGCGGTCCCATGGATCCACTTGAAAGTGTCTTCACATCCATTTTGATAGTGTCGGTTTGGGTTGAATAAATTCGTATTTGTTTTTGGGTAATTATTGCTTTTTCACTGATGTTAGCACCGGAAAATTGATATAAGCATCGACGGAAAACCTGGAAAATGTAATAATTAATTCCGCATGATTAAATTGAATACCTTTATTTGGGGAAAATTTCTGATATTTCGGTGTAGCATCCTTCAATCAATCGAATAAAATAAAATTTCAATTGCTGGTCTGATTCTAACTGAATAAATTAAAATAATTAATCAATGGTTTTGGTATTATTGATGATTTTAATTAAATCGATCCCCATCAATTTTCAAACAGCCATGATTTGGATTGATTTAATCGTTTTGTATACTTGATGATTGTGATTGACTTGACTTGATTTTTGATTGTAATGTAGACATTTTCCAAAAAGGTCTAGCTAGTAATAAAATGGCGTAGAAAAAATATACATAATAATGAAAATAGAATGATATAAAATGAGATAAAGGAATGAATATACAGAAAAAGGATATGATGAAATTGGAGAGTATAAAGAAAAAAGTGGGCGTTTTACTTTTATTATTATCCAAAAAAATATATCTACGGAAAAATAAAAACCAAGAACCAAGATCCGATCCAACTGAGAAATCGTCATTCTACATTCATCATTTATTATGAATGATCAAAAAATTCTCAAATGGAAAAAAATATTTAAAGCAAATTTCCGAGTATTGCTCTTTTGTTTTTATTTTTTAACATCCAATTAGGGGGTGGGACCGGATTACGATTCCGAATGCTGGAATTCCGGTGTTTGAGTTCCGTTCCGATTCCGAAAAATGGTCAAATTCCGAAAAAAAGCAAAGGGGGCCGGCCCCTTTACTAGTTTCAACCAGGTTAATTTTTGGAACAAATTCATTAAAAAAATTCTTTCTCTTTCTTCGGATACTGTGTAATATCGATACCTTCCCGATAACTTTAATCCATGGATACAAATTTAAATATTTATTTATAGATTAGAATATAAAAATCGCCATTAGAATATAAAAATCGCCATGGTTATGGACACAATTATTGTGGATACTTCATTTGATGAATCTAAGATTTACATTACTGACGTGAAACCCGAGGAATTTGAGGACTTTTCTCCGATGATCAATAATCGCCGATACCTCGTTCCTGTTGAACAATCATCAATTGATTTTACGACAATTCCCGGAATAGTTTTGTTCAGGAAGCCCAATAAAGACGAAGATGAAAGACGTATTGTTTCTCTTTAATCACTTAATAATTCAAAAAATTTAGACACAAGATTTATTTGCAATGTGATATGCCGACACCCTAAAATGACTGACTGGAAGAATGTCACTTTTCTCCTTGATTCTGGTTCAAATCAAAGTTTTATGACTCCGGAAGATTTCGACAAATTTGCTGGCAACAAATTGCATGTACATATGGACAGCGGCAGTACCGACATTTTTGTTCACGTAAGTGCCAATTGATAGTATCGATTATTACAAATATTTTTATTTTAGAATCCTTTCAAATCAATGAAAATCAATGTCGTCAAGAGCGAGCAAGTGAATGTAAACCTTTTGGGGACTGATTTTCTCAACCAATTTGAATTCATGATGCTAAGCAGGAAAGAAGGCTTTTCCCGGATTGATGTCAAATTTTATGTTAGTAATTTTTTTACATTGAAATCTAAAGACTTTTTAAGGAAGCGGACTTAAAATTATCAACCGAATTTGCCGAACAAATCCGAAAACAGGTTTCATTTTCTTTTTTCTACTGTACTGGATAAATTTAAGATGGATGCAAAACCTTGGTTTGAAGCTATCCCTGTTCCAAAAGCGCCCGCAAATCTTCCCTCCGTTCCAAAGATTGTAAGTATTTGATAAGTAATTCAAATTCCTATTCGGATTTTTCCCGAATAAAAAAGATAAAATCTCAATATTATATATTATTATCGAGACTATCCCAGTTCCCAGCTAGATTATATTTCTTCTTAATGACCACTCATGGTGTAAAATGTAAAACACATACATTATTCAAGAGGGGGGGGGGGGCTTTAATTCGCATCTTTTCGGATCTTATACATTAAAATCTTTTTATTAAAATGAATTTTAAACAAATAGGTCCCAAAATAATGACTAATATTTTTCATTTTCAGCAATTCCCAACAGCAAACGATCCAGTCGCGGAATTTGACACGGAAATCTATGCATTGTTGCAGAAAGAAAAGGGCCGTAAAAGCAATGGAATTCATCTGATTGCCAGCGAGAATTTCACCAGTCGAGCGGTCAGTGAAACGCTCAGCTCCTCACTGTCGAACAAATATTCCGAAGGATATCCGGGTGTTCGGTAATTTAATTAGATTTATTGATTTGAAAAAATAATTTCATTTTTTTTAGCTATTATGGTGGCAACGAATACATCGACCAAGTGGAATTGCTTTGCCAGAAACGGGCCCTGCAAGTGTTTGGGCTGGATCCGGAGAAATGGGGAGTGAATGTTCAGGTTAGCCAGTGCCCAGAAACCTTAACTTTTTATACTAGACTTTATGCATTCTTTTTTAATTGTTTCAATAATCAATTTTAGGCTCTTTCTGCCTCTACAGCGAATTTTGCGGTCTATACGGCAATTGTCGAACCCCACGGTCGAATCATGGAATTGGAATTGGCGGATGGCGATCATTTGACTCACGGGTACACATTTAAAATGCAAATATGTAACCAAAACCATTCCCTTTTCTAGTTTCCATACACCCACAAAGAAAGTGTCGGCCACTTCCCTCTTTTTCGAATCACTCCCATATCGCGTTAATCCGGAGAGTGGGCTGATTGACTATGACCAAATGGAGAAAAATGCACTCCTCTTTCGGCCCAAAATAATAATCGCCGGTTAAAATTTGAATTTATTGATTAAATTAAATAAAATTTGAATTTTAGGCATCAGCTGCTATGCCCAATTGTTGGACTACAAACGTTTCCGTGAGGTCGCGGACAAATGCGGGGCCTATTTGATGGCGGATATGGCCGATATTGCAGGGCTGGTTGCCGATGGCACCATCCCTTCCCCATTTGAATATGCCGACATTGTGACCACCACAACCCACAAAACGTTCGTTGGTTTAAATATGAAAAGTTAAAATGATTAATTTTTTTAGGCTTCGTGGTCCTCGCGGAGCTCTGATTTTCTACCGAAAAGGTTAATAGAAAATTTATAGGATATTTTTTTAATTAATTCTCGTCAAAGGTGTTCGCACGGAGATTGTCAAAGGCGAGAAGGTCCTCTACGATTTGGAGTCCAAAATCAATGCTGCCGTGTTTTCTGGCCTAGAAGGCGGACCACACAATCATACAATTGCGGGTAAGCTCCAAACCAAAATATTAAAAATGATGAGCAAAAATAACATTTTAATAATTTTAATTTAAAAACATTTTGCAGGTATTGCCGTCGCTTTGAAGCATTGTTTGACCGCTGATTTCCGTGAATATGCCCATCAAGTGGTGAAAAATGCCAAAGCAATGGCCGAAACGCTCAAATTGAAAGGATACAATTTGGCAACTGGTAAAAGATTAAATGAAATTTTAAATACTAAATATTCGTTGATTAAATTTTATATCACTGTGAATATTTGTTTTAAGGGTTTATTAGTTTAAGCTTATCTTAAAAATTTTTCAGCCTAGCATTTTTCTAAAATTTTATTTTTTCGGGCTTGTTATTCACTTTTTATACATTTCACTATATATTTTAAAACGAAATATAATTTATACAAAAAATGAGATAAGATATTACCACTTTTTTTATTAATTTATCAATTTTAGGCGACACCCAATGCCATCTTTGCCTGCTCGATCTTCGTCCAAAGGGGGTGGATGCGGCCCGAATTGAAACCGTTTTGGACATGGCCAACATTGTGACCAACAAGAACACATGTCCAGGCAAGTACCGGGGAAAAGATTATTTTTTGAATTTTTACTAAATTTTTAGGCGACAAATCCGCACTGAAACCAGGTGGAATTCGTTTGGGTGCTGCTTCAATGACCTCGCGCGGATTGAAGGAAGCCGATTTCGTCAAAATCGCCGAATTCATCGACAAAGGTGAAAGGAAAAAATAATTAAAAATTACAAAAAATTGCTCAATTTAGCCATTGACATTTATCAAAAGAATGAGGCGGGCTTTGGCAAACCGAAAACACTGAAAGAATTCAAAGAGGCCATCGGCAAGAATGACAAATTTGTCCAGGAAATTGGCCAACTTGGCGAGGAAGTCGTCGCATTTGCCGACCAATTCGACATTCCGGGAGGCGATGATATTTGAAGAATTTGGGATGAGCATTTTATGAAGAATACACCGAATTTTGGAGGACTTTGCCCTAAGCTCATTCCCACAATTTTGACTTTCCATTATTTATTTAAACAAAAACTCGAATAAATCATTTATTATAAAATCTTGACAATATTAAAATATAAATATAAACATATTCAATATGCATTATCCATTGATAATTATTTTAAAAGATTTTCCAAATGCTGAACCCCGAAAAATACAACTTTTTGGTTTAATCATCTATAAAAATCGCCAAAAACCGATTTTAATAAAATATCTTAAACAAAACCTTTTTCGCTAAACTTCCCTGAACTGACAGTGTGACACAAAGAACCCCCAAAATTTTGGCAAATGAAAACACAGAATAATGAATTGGAAGCGGTCAAACAAACTGTTTTACTCGATTCTCAAATTCCAACAAAAGACAACCATGAAAATGGAACAACAGAGCCATTGGAGAGAGTTGAAATCCCAGCGAGCATTTTCGAACCAACTAACACCATCCAAGGCTACGATTTCAACCAGGGAATAAATTGGAATGGATTGATTGATTCCTATTTGGGAACTGGCTTCCAGGCAACGCATTTGGCCAATGCAATACAGGTTTGATAATAATAAAAAAATTACCAATTTTAATTTAGGAAATCAATAAAATGGTGGCTGAACGAGCAAAACCAGTCAAATTGGAAAGGTATCAAAACGCAGAATTTCCTTACCCACCCGGACATGTTCGCCCCGCCTTAACCATTTTCCTCGGTTTCACCTCCAATTTGGTGACTTCCGGCCTTCGCGATATTTTTCGCTATTTGCTCGAACACAATTTGGTGGATTGCATTGTGACGAGTGCTGGCGGAGTAGAAGAAGACTTGATCAAGTGCATGGCGCCGACCTATATAGGCAAGCAAGATTTTAAGAAATTAACTAAAGTTTGTTTTTAGGCAGTTTCAAAATGCCCGGTCAAATGTTGCGCCGGTATGGAATCAATCGAGCCGGCAATTTGCTAATTCCAAACAGCAATTATTGCAAATTCGAAGATTGGTTGAACCCAATTTTGGATGCATGCCTTGAAGAGCAAAACCAAAATGGGATGGAATGGACACCATCAAAAGTTAGCGCGAAATTTGTGATAATTTTAATTAAATCAATTTAAAGTTCATCCATCGACTTGGCCGCGAAATTGACAATCCCCAATCCTATTGCTATTGGGCATACAAAAACAACATTCCCGTCTTTTGTCCTGCGCTGACGGATGGCTCTCTGGGCGATATGCTCTACTTTCACTCGCTGAAATGCCAACCCAATCCGGGAATTCGACTTGATATTGTTGAGGTTTATTTGGATTTCATCAAAATATTTAATGTATTTGTTTGAAGGATCTTCGCCATTTGAATACATTGGCTGTTAAATCATTCAAAACCGGTGTCATAATTTTGGGCGGTGGTGTCGTCAAACATCATATCAACAATGCAAATTTGATGCGCAATGGTTCCGACTACACTGTTTACGTCAATACTGGACAGGCGAGTTTTTAAGGGTGGATGGGATCATTTGGTCGCTTTTGTCAGCCAATTAACCAATTTGAATGATAAAAAATGGGTGATTTTTCCTAGTTTTTACCATAACTTGACCAGCCTTTTACAATTCTAGATGGTTAAAATACCAAAGAATAGTCAACATTTGGGGTTATTAAATGCACTTAATTTAAATTGGTTAATTAGCTGGTGAGTTTTAGCTCTTCAAAAGCGTTGATTTAAACAAAAATATATTTAAATAAAATATAATTTTTTGTCATCTTAGGAATTTGACGGTTCCGATTCGGGTGCAGAGCCAGACGAGGCAGTCAGCTGGGGAAAAGTGAAAGCCGCTACACGAGCCGTAAAAGTGAACGCCGATGCGACCCTCGTGTTCCCATTGATTGTGGCAAAAACATTTGCAGTCCAAGTGGAAGAGAGGAAAAGAAGAAATCTTCAAAATGATCAGAATAATTTTAATTGATTTTATTTGTTTATTGTTTTTGTAGATCTTTTGTTATTTTTTGTTTCAAATTTTTGATAAAACATCGAAAAGTTTGAAACTAGACGATTCGGTACCACCGGTTCAATGCCGGGGCCATTTCCTTTGGCCATAATTTATATATTTTTCTAAATTATTAATTTATTTTGAAATTATCGATTACAATACCCACCAATCTAAAATAAAATTTATTTTGTAGATTTAAAAATGCCAGATTCTTATCGATCATCAAGAAGAGATGAAATAAAAATCAAAGATGAGAAGATGAGCCGTTCAAATTCGAGGACAGAACGAAAATATTCTCGACACAGACGTGACGATTCAAGAGATGGACGATCGGAACGCAAAAAGAAGGATCGAAAGCGGAGCAGAACCAAATCAATTTCATCGGATTCTTCGCTGGATGATGATGCAAAATTTGATAAATTATTGGACAAGAAAAGACTACAAAAAATGGAAGAGGAAAGGGAGAGGAAACGACGGATGAAAGAGTTGGAGACACCGGACGAGAAGAGAGCTCGGAGGATTGCGAAGAAATTGCAAAAGGTTTTTTACTTTTTCAGTATCGATTTAAATTAAAATTTGATGACTTTTAGGAAGAACGCCGAAGAGCAAATGCATTGAGCGCATTTCCGGAAGGAATTCCCTATACGGATTTGAATAATCCATTCAATGACAATAATCTTACGGAAACATTTGTGTGGAATAAAAAATGGGAAACCGAAGGAAAAGCTGGTATATCCAGGAAGAAAGTTGAGAAAATGTAAGTCGGAAAATAAAAAAAAAAAAACATACTGAAAATTTGGTATATAATTTTGGAAATCTCGACTTCTAAGACTTAAAGAACTGTAAATGGGGCTCATTCGACTCGGCATGGTCCATTTAGTCTATGATATTTCAATCTCAGACCGCTTTGAACTTATTTTGAAAAGTTGAAGCGTTGTTTAAACCCAAACCGATTTTGGTTTAATAACTTTTTCTAGGTATCATTCGGGGTTTGAAATTGTAATTTCTTAGACTAAATCGACTATGCCGAGTTGAATGAGCCTAATTCCTAGTTTCCGGCTTGTCTACAAATCGAGATTTCCAAAATTGGCTGGTTAACGGCTTGGTTATTTCTGAAATTGGCCAATTTTCAATATTAACTTTAACTATCAAATATAAATTAATTACACTTTTAGAAACCGCGATACAATTGCAAAAAATTTCGCCGAAATGGAACAGCTCAAACGAAACCGGGAAGCACGTGACTCGGCCCGGGAAGACATGGAAATGATTGCCCGAGACCAGGAGAGGCGTCAATGCGATTGGAATCGAACCGAGGACATTTTCCATCTGAATCAGGCCCGACTCCGTTCCAGCATTCGAATCAAGGAGGGACGTGGCAAACCCATCGACTATTTGGCCCGTTACATATCCTACATGGATGAGAAGAGCAGCGCGGAAGATGAAGAATTTGATTTGGACAATCCGCTTAGCTATTTGCCAAAAGATTCAACGGGCGATTTTGAGGATTTGATCGCCGATATTAAGGTTTTATTTAATAATTGATATTTATTTGACATTTTAAAATTCACAGATTTATCGCGTAATTGATGGGCAAAAGAACAAAACATATTGGGATGACATCGAAATTGTGGCAAAAAGTGGACTCAAAAAATTGATGGAAAATCGACGACGATCAATGGACAGTGGGACAGTGCATTCCTCTGTTCAAGAGGAAGTTAACAAAATTTTTAAGGTAAATTAAAAAATTTTTTGGAAATTTTTTTTTTTTGAAATTTTCGATTTTTATTGAAAATTTTATTTGTTGATTTATTCTTTTTCAGGGCAAATCCTACGATGAACTTGAGCAATTGGAAAGTCAAATTCAAGCAAAAATTAAGAATGCCAGCAAAGGGACGGATGTAAGCTATTGGGAGTCACTTTTGGACCAGCTCCGACCATTCATGGCCAAACAACGTCTCAAAGAATTGCACATTAAAATGCAACAAGAACGACTTAGACGCATCCGGGCCGAACAAATTCAAGAAATGGGCACTTTGGAGAAGGAAAAGAAAGAAGAAAATGCGGAGGAAGAGGCCATGGATGAAGAAGGAAAAATGCCCACAACTTCATCCGCTTTAAAGGCGGGAATGGAAGAATTGAAAGAGGAAAAACCGCCGAATAAATTTGAATATGATCCAACGGTGTTTGTTCAACCGGACGGATTGCCACCGCACTCCACAAAAACGCTGATGTTCACATTTGCGGAAATGCTGAAAATGGAGGATGAACAACGAGAGCAGGCATATTTGTGAGTTTGTTTTATTTTTATTTTATTATTGGGTATACTGTATTTCGTTTAGAAATGTACTGTACAATTTATAAAGATGAATAATAATGTTTACCAATTTAGGAAAAATATTTTCCCTCTAGCGGATTCGAACCCGAGACATAAATTTTCTGAAACTGAAGCATTCACCCTTTTGGCTAAAATTTTTAAAATATTTTTCGCTCAAAAATATCCTTTTAAACCCTAAGCAACCTAATAAAATGTACAAAAATATTTATAAATACAGAAAAAAATAACTTCCCCGGAGCGGATTCGAACCCGAGACCTAAATTTTCCAAACATAAGAGGTTACCCATTGGGCTAAATTTTTTAAGAAGGCTAAAAATTTAAAAAAATTTCCAAAAAATAATAATTAAAAAAAATTTATAGACAATTGGAAAACCGTGGACAGTTGGAACAATTTTCCCTGGTCAGCTATGAGCAAGGCGGATACAGTCCAAGTTATGGGAGCCAAAGCCACACAATGCCAGGCATTGAAATATTGGATGAGGCGGAGGATGCCAAAAAAATCCGAGAAATGAGGCAGAAAAATAGCAAACAAGTTGGCGGTCAATCGCTCACCGGAAAAGATCAACAAATGATGGAAATTGCCCGCAAAGGGATGACCAATGATGAGGCGGAATTTGCTGTGGAGGAGGCACTGGAAAAGCAACATTTCCTTTGGTCCGACAAATACAGGCCGCGTAAACCAAGATATTTCAATCGAGTTTGTGCAAAATTTAGTTTCGGCTTTTAATGGTTTTGTTTTTTAAAGGTGCACACTGGCTTTGACTGGAACAAATACAATCAGACGCATTATGACATTGACAATCCGCCGCCAAAAATTGTTCAAGGATATCGGTTCAATGTAAGCGTCGAGGTTTAATCAGAAAAAAAGCCATAAATTAATTTAATTTTAATGGAATTTAATTTGCAAAAATAAAGGGAAGGGAGGATCCTTCACTCGACATTTTCTTATTTTCCTAAAATCTTCATTTAAACCCTAGCAAGCCTAAAATCAAAGCCTTGAGCTGGGTACTGTAAAAAAAGAAGTTCCACTTTCACTTTTGCAAATTGCGGAATTAAACCGCTAATTCCCATTAAAGTTTTTTGCTTTAATAAAATCCTCTATAATCAATGATTAAAAATAATTAAAATGAATTCATTTACTTTATTAATTAAAATCCATCATTTGCAGATTTTCTACTCGGATTTGCTCGATCCCTCCCACGCGCCAACATTCACACTCACCCGCTGCGAGGACCCCGATTTTGCGATTATCCGCTTTCGTGCTGGGCCACCCTATGAGGATATTGCCTTCAAAATTGTGAACAGAGAATGGGAAATTAGCTGGAAACATGGCTACAAATGCCAATTCCAAAATGGCGTCTTCCAACTGTGGTTCTTCTTCAAACGTTATCGATACCGAAGATGATGAGCCTAATTTGAGGCCCGAAATGATGGAAATTAATCTATTTTTATTGGATAAATATTTTCACCATTTTTTTTTGTGCATAAATTCATCTTAATTTTGGTTTCATTTACAAAATAATTGGATCAAAAATTTCAACAAATATTTATTTAAATTAAACCTTTTTATTTATGAGTTGAAAATTGATATATGAATGAATACGACACAAAACAATTGAAGCAGGGCTGCTTCCTATCCCATTTTACTTTTCTTAATTCTCTTCCAATCAATTCTATCATCCTCATTTACGTGAATGCTCATCTTATTAGCTAAAAATAAAAATAATTTTAAATTGTTATAATTTGGCATTTTGATTTAAAAAATATTTGCAAATTAGGAAAAAAAAACAAAAAAATCCAACGTCCAAGTCCAACCTCCAACCAAGAACCAATATCAAAACTTAAGTCCATTTAATTCAATTCGAGTGAAAAAATTTTTAAAAAAGCTTATCTATTTAGTCCGCAAACGAATAAAATTTTCCTTACTTTCTCAGCCATAAAAACAAACAATAAAAATGTCATCTTCCTCTTCAAATATCTCTCATTCTCCGACAATTATTCAAGAAGTTGAAAGCAGCCCATCACCTCCTTTTCCTCCAGACCCGGAATTTACAATCCCAAACGGCTCTCCCCGAACAACACTCCGAACTATTCACACCTATTTATTTCGACGGGGTATCAATGTGGTCACGGTTAAAAAAAATAGGCCTTATTACTTATTATCCTCAATTTTCAGTTTGTTATCGCCAATAAACCGGTTGAATACGGTCCTGTACCGGATGAAGACAAAGAGTTTGAATGTTAATTTTTTGGTCAATTAATATTGTTTTTTTTAAGCCGCAATTTTGTCCAATTCATAAATCTTCGAATCCTTCAAGGAATGCAGAATGCAGTCCTCAGTTTTGGACTTCATTCACTCCTCAAAGGACGCCGCCCAAATGCTTTCTTGGCTACTGGTCGTGGGTCTCGCATTCAACGTTTGTACTTCACGGTTTTTAAAAATATTTATTAAAAAAATTAAATTAAAATCATCGATAGGTCGAGGATGTCGGTGGGACCACTCATTATGTCGCCGTAAGTCTTTTTGCTTTTAATTTAAATTCCAAATTTAATATTTTTTAGTACGATACAGAAGCGTCAGACCCACTTTTATATGATAGTTCTTCATAAATCCCAAATTTAGTTACGTTCAATTTCACTTTAAAAGAACGAAGAAAAGACGGGGAGAAATTTTAAAACAAATTGATTTGATGCCTATATCAGAAAGTGATTCACTTTAATTTTTTATTTGACGATCTCCTTTATTCGCATTTTCAGACAAAGATAAACATGCATAAAAATGATTATTCTATTTTTTACTTGATTTGTTTATAAATCTTCATATTTTTTTTGCTTCTTAATCATTTATTCAATTATTTATAATTTAAAGTTTATGATGTCTTCATCAAAATCAACAGAGCATCCTGTACAAAGGAATTTGGCACAGAATGGTAATATTCGGATGGCACCGGTAAACAACAGATTTGAACACTTGTCGGAACGAAGCAAAAAATTCCTACTAATCATGTTTACGGTTAATGAAATTGGCTTTTGGGTGGTGACGGCAGTAATGTTTTTGGCAGAATTTTTCATTTGTCATCAAATTATTCAACGAGTGCCATGTAAGAATTTTTAAAAAATGATTAAAATTTATTAAACTATGCCGAAATAATTATAGCGGTTTAATGGTTTATCCTACATTCACAATCAAATACCAAATTGGATAGAGCCAATAAAAACGCATCACAGATGGTATTATATAATTTGGTTATGGTTTGGTCAAAAATTAAGGGTATTAAACTGTTTAAACTGGTTTGGATTATTGGTTCAAAACCATAAGATAAACTAGGTTTTAAACCAAAACAATCACAGATGATGCGACCTGACTAGATTTATCAATTGAGTAAATATTTATCTTTTATGGGTTTGGGATAAATTTGTGAACCATTTTCGCTTTAAATATTTTTCATCAAATTAAATATTTTCCCATTTTTTTAAGACACCGAAATTGACTGGTCCACTTATATGCAACAAGTTCAAGTCTATTTGAAGGGTCAACGGAATTATTCATTGATTACGGGCGATACTGGGCCAATTGTGTGAGCAATTACTTTTTGAGAAATAAAAAATAATTTATAATTTACAGATATCCGGCAGCCCATCTCTACATTTATCGTTTCCTCTATTCGGTGACGGAGGAAGGCCGGAACATTCGAAGAGGTCAATACATTTTTGCTTGCTTCTATTTGGTCGATTTGGCACTCGTTTTCAGACTTTTTTACAAAAGTAGACGAGTAAGAATTTTTATTATTTAATTTATGTAAAAATTAATAAAATTTAAATGAATTAAATTCACAAAATCATCTAATTTTTTTTATTAATTCCTAAATAAAAATTTAATTTAGATACCACCATTTGTGCTTTGCCTAATTTGCCTTTGCTCCTATCGGCTTCATTCCATTTTCTTACTTCGCCTCTTCAATGATCCCATCGCAATGTTGTTCCTTTTTGCCGCCACAAATTGCTTCATTTCAAGGCATTGGTTGTTGGGTGCCATTCTCTATAGGTTTCTATAATAAATTTTATCAAAAGTTGAAAAATTCGACATTTTATAGCCTCGCTGTTGGTGTCAAAATGAATATTTTGCTCTTTGCGCCCGCCTTATTCTTCATTCTATTATTGGATAATGGATTCGGCGAAACCGTGTGGCTTCTATTCATTTGTGGTTTAGTTCAGGTAAATTTAATAAATATTTTAATTGTAAGTTAAATTAATTTTTGCTTTTTTCTTATTTAAAAATTGGCTTTCAAAAAATTTGAAAAATCGCAAAAATAATTTTTCAAAAATTATTTTTCCAAAAATTTATTTAAAATTCCCCGAAAATTTTCCAGTGTTTCCTGGCCATTGAATTTCTAACCTACGATCCATTGGCATATCTGGGCCGAGCTTTTGAACTGAACCGAGTGTTTTTCTTCAAATGGACTGTCAATTGGCGATTCCTGCCCAGATCCATGTTCCTTGACCAGCGATTCCATGCATTTTTGCTGCTTTGCCATCTGATGTTTTTGGCAATTTTGGCCGGAAAATTGTGGTTTCGGGAGCAAGGTGGACTGTCAAATTTGCTGAGGCGACTATATTATGGGGTCAGAACGAGGCTGGATGCTCACGGTAAAATTAGAAATTATTCGGAAAAATTATTTATTTAAAAATTAAAATTTTCATAAATTAATCTTTTAATTTCCAGACATTATTTTCGCACTGTTCACTGCAAATTTGGCCGGCATCACTTTTGCCCGTTCACTGCATTATCAATTCTATTGCTGGTATTACCATTCAATTCCCTATTTGCTGTTTGCACCGCTCTATCCAACCGATGCAATTTTGTACAACCACAACGCACGGCCGTCAATTCCATTCAAATCCATTCTAATAAGGTTAGACATTTTTTAAAATTTATTAAAGAAAAATTTAAACCATCATTTAAGATTGCCAATTTTATTCGGCATCGAACTTTGCTGGAACACATATCCTTCAACGACCTTGAGTTCACTTCTACTTCACATCTTTCATGCTCTAATCATTTTCATGCTCTTCCAAAGCCGTCAGAGACCGAATAATTTGGCAATTGGCAACCGAAAAATACATTAAAACTATCTGTTTATATTCTTGTTTTTATTGATTTTTTGTACAAAATAAAACAAATATTGATTTATTGTTGCTCATCGATAAAATTAATATTAATTTTATTTTTAATTTTTGAATATTATTATGTAAATTTACATAATTATTTATCAAACATTGATTTTTGAACAATTATTTTGATTTTAATTTCAGCAAAAATGTCAAATTTATCCACCACAAGCCGACTTTGTTTTCATCATTCATTTTGGCGGACATTCAGCACGAAAACTGTGCCGCCACAAACGAAAGTAAATCTAATAAAATAAATAAATTATCCCAATTAAAAATTTTTACTCTAATTTTTATTTCTTCTAAAAATAAGCCTTAAAAAATCAACTTCATTGGAGTGGATTCGAACCCATAACCTAAATTATGAAAAGCAAAGGGGCTCTCCATTGAGCTAAAATTTTCAAAAAAAAAAAAATATATAAAATCTATTAACTAGGAATTTTAAAATATTTTTCTTTACTCCAAAAATATATAAAACCTTAAAAGTTTGAAGGTATTCGACCGGGAAACGAAAAGACGTCAAAGGAATTGGGCAGCCAACCAAACGGAATTTGATCTTTGCAGATTTATGCGTGATGAGGTTCCAATTTTAATTCAATTTATAATAAATTTTTTGCTTCAGTTTGGATATAGAATAGCTGACAAAGTGTTCGATTTGCTCAAATCCCATCCAATTTGTATTGGTAGATTTTTTTTTATAATTTTAAAATGAAAAAAAATTTTTAAAAAGATTTGGGCTGCGGCGCCGGTCACATTGGACCACATTTTGTCGGGGAAAATGTGCGCTCCATGGTTCAATGCGATATGAGCGAGGCGATGGTCCGGAGGAGTAAATCGGCACCAGAGGAGGAGGTAAACGAAAATTTTTTTAAAATTTAATTCACATCAGGAAGATAAAAATATTTCAATATTTTATAATAATCGTCCATTGTTTTAACTTGGATCCCCGAATATTATATCCAATTTATAATTGATAGATCTCATCAAGAAGCATCGTTTTTAATGATTCGGTTTAGGTTTAAACCAATTTTAGATTAGTTTTGAACCATTAAACCAAAATCGGTTTAAACGGTTTAATACCTTTAATTTTTGAACAAACCATGGACTAATTATATATTAATCGACGCGACTTGACCAGATTTATCCAGTTGGGTATTGGGTTGGGTAGTATAGAGTTTTGGTGTCTAGGACAAACCATTGAACCGTTAACCGTTATATTTTAGTAATTTTTAATATTTTTTCGTCAGAATTTTCAATATATTTTAACCAAATTAAATACCAACCTTTAATAAAACCGCTTGATATATTATTTTAAAAATTGCTTTTTAGTTCCCATGCCTTCGACTAATTGCCGATGAGGAAATGGTGCCATTTCGGCCAGAATGCGCCGACCTCATTCTCAGTGGCCTTTCCGCTCATTGGATCAACGATTTGCCCGGATGGGTTGGGCGATGTTATCAAACACTGAGACCGGACGGTGTTCTGATTGGTGGACTTTTGGCCGGTGAAACACTTCACGAACTGCGCATTTCCCTTCAATTGGCCGAAATGGAGCGATTGGGTGGTCTGGGCCCACATATTTCGCCATTTGTTGAACCGCAGGACATTGCGGCCCTAATGAATCGGGCTGGCTTTCAAATGACCACCATTGATATGGACGAAATAATTGTAAGCCAAAATAATTTTTAAATTAATAGAGGGCGGTTTTTTAGGTTTTAAGCATTTCATTTTTAAGTAATTTTTTTTACCTATTTTACTTATTTTTTAGCATTTTTTCGGGTAAAATTTCGTTAGTAAAATGCAATAAAAACAAAAATCTACATATTTTGAAGTTCCCGAAATTTATTTTTTAACTAATTTCACAAAACGGACACCAATTTTTGAAATTTTTGTGACTCTCCTCTAAAAATCCATTTCTTAATCGAACATTTAAATAAAAAATTTATTATTTACAGATAAATTATCCCAACATTTTTGCACTTCTCCACGATCTCCAGCTGATGGCCGAATCAAACGCATCGTTGTCACGATCAGCAAATTTGAAGAAGGAAATCATTGTTGCCGCCGATGCCATCTATCGTGCAATGTTCTCAACGGAAAAGGGCGAAAAATTAAGGTTCAGTAAATAAAATTATTTAAAATTATGTCATTTATTCAGTTATCCGGCCACTTTCCAAATGATCAGTTTCATTGGCTGGCGCCCCGGGCCAAATATGCCGAAACCGGCGAAACGCGGTTCTCAGAATGTTTCATTCAAGGACGTCGCCAAAATCATTGAGAGCACGGGAGAAATGGGAAAGGAAGGACCGCCAAATAATAAGAAAGACGATGGAAAATAACAGAGAGAATTT
This sequence comes from Pratylenchus scribneri, assembly GCA_030063045.1. NCBI lineage: Eukaryota > Metazoa > Nematoda > Chromadorea > Rhabditida > Pratylenchidae > Pratylenchus > Pratylenchus scribneri. The sequence continues at coordinate 2,491,305 of JAQSEB010000033.1, forward strand.
CATAGAAAATATTGATATTTATATTTACAAATTTATTAATTCCAATTGAATAACAATTTTTATCAATTTATCAAATTAACTTGTCAAAATCAATAATAAAAGTCGTAAATAAAAGTATATTTTTTTTTTATCTCACAGTTCATTGAACTTTTATCGTTCAATCAGTGCTATCATCGATTTTTTTTGTCATATTTTATTACATCAAAAATGCCTTACAGCAGCAACCGTGCGTTCATTGCCACTTTGAGAACCGCCGCCAAAAATTATCTTCTTCAACAACATTCAAATCTATTCAGCCCAAAGATTGTAAGTATTTGATAAATACTAATTCAATTTCCTATTTGGATTTTCCCAAATAAAAAGTAGATAAAATCTAAATATATAATTTTGGAGACACTCCCCAACCAGATTATTTATTCCATGACCACTCAATCAATTTTAAATTAATTTAGTTTAAAACACAAAATTATTCGGGGAAAGATCATTCTTTAATTCACATCTTTTTTGGATCGATTTTTAATCAATTTTGGGTTTTAATTTTTATAAGAAAACCTTGAGAATTTTTAGTGAGAAAAAACAGCTCATAGATAACCGATTAGTAAGTACCAAAATTAACGCCTTATCGATTTAAAAAATAGAACAATTTTACAATGAAAAACAAATCTCATTTTTTATTATTTTCAGCAGTTCACTTCGCGAAACATAATGACATCGAATGGAATGATGGCAACCGCACCAAATTCCCAAGATCGAACCGCCTACACCGGCAAATCACTGATGCGCGATCCAGTCTCGGAAGTTGACCCGGAAATCTACGCATTGTTGCAGAAGGAAAAGGGCCGTCAACGCAATGGAATTCATCTGATTGCCAGCGAGAATTTCACCAGTCGAGCGGTCAGTGAAACGCTCAGCTCCTCACTGTCGAACAAATATTCCGAAGGATATCCTGGTGTTCGGTAATTTAATTAGATTTATTGAAATGAAAAATTAATTTCATTTTTTAGCTATTATGGTGGCAACGAATACATCGATCAAGTGGAATTGCTTTGCCAGAAACGGGCCTTGCAAGTATTTGGATTGGATCCGGAGAAATGGGGAGTGAATGTTCAGGTTAGCCAGCGCCGAGAAACCTTAACTTTTATTCTAAACATCTACCGATTAGGCTTAGGTTTCAAGTACTAGGTTTTGTAAAATTTTTACCAAAAAATTTTTTGAAAATTTCACCCTATAGGGACTCTTCATTTTTGTAAAAGTTAGGTCTCGGGTTCAAACCCTCTCCGAGAAAGCTTTTTTTTCATGCAATAAAAATACTTTCCCGAACTCCAAATTGGCTTTAGAATTGGATAAAATGCATCCTTCGATTGATAATTAATTCCAAAAATCAATTTTTTAGGCACTTTCTGGCTCTCCAGCCAATTTTGCGGTCTATACGGCTATTGTCGAGCCACACGGTCGGATCATGGGATTGGAGCTGGCGGATGGCGGTCATTTGACTCACGGGTACATTTTTCAAGATGATTTAAACAAAAACATTTCTTCAGTTTCTATACGCCCACAAAGAAAGTGTCGGCCACTTCCCTCTTCTTCGAATCACTCCCATACCGGGTCAATCCGGACAGTGGGCTGATTGACTATGACCAAATGGAGAAGAATGCACTCCTCTTTCGGCCGAAAATAATAATCGCCGGTTAAAATTTAAATTTATCGATTAAATAAAATTATTTGCTCTTCTTGGTGGGAATCGAACCAGCGACCACCTGGTTCAAGTTCCTCCCCGCTTCCCGAATCGGCCAAAACATCGAAAAGTGCTTAATTGGCCCAATTTGCCGGCTTCTAGGCCCCAGGGTTTTGAGAATTTACCCCACAAACCAATATATATTTTTTTGGAAGCCTTCACTCTTGCGGATTTCCCTTTCTCCGAGCCCAAAAATCAAAAGGAAAAAAAGTTTTAGCTATAATTTTTTTTTTTTGAAATTTCATTGATATAGGATTTTTTTTAAATACCAAAATTAAGAATTTAAATTTATTTTGGTTAAATTAAATAAAATTGATTGATTTAGGAATCAGCTGCTATGCCCAATTGTTGGACTACAAACGTTTTCGTGAGGTCGCGGACAAATGTGGAGCCTATTTGATGGCGGATATGGCCCATATCGCAGGGCTGGTTGCCGGTGGTGCCATCCCTTCCCCGTTTGAATATGCCGACATTGTGACCACCACAACCCACAAAACGTTCGTTGGTTTAAACAGACAAAATTTTACCTAAGATTATTTTTTAAGGCTTCGTGGCCCTCGAGGAGCGCTGATTTTCTACCGAAAAGGTCAGTAACAATTTTGAGATTTTTTTCTAATAAATTATTATTAAAGGTGTTCGCACGGAGAATGCCAAAGGCGAGAAGGTCCTCTACGATTTGGAGTCCAAAATCAATGCTGCCGTGTTTCCTGGCCTACAAGGCGGACCACATAATCATACAATTGCGGGTAAGCGCCAATTCAAAATATTAAAAATAAATTATTATTTTATTTTTTTTAATTTTGATTCAAATATTTTAGTATTATTGATTTTTAAAAAATTTTCCACAGGTGTTGCCGTCGCTCTGAAGCAATGTTTGACGACAGATTTTCGTGAATATGCCCATCAAGTGCTGAACAATGCCAAAGCAATGGCCGATGCGCTCAAATCGAAAGGATACAAATTGGCAACTGGTAAAAATTATTTAAAAGCAATTTTAAATACAAAATATTACTTTATAAATTTCGATACCGCCTGGGTCTTTGGCTTAAGGGTTGAATTAGAGCCCAAATTACTTAAAATTGTTTAGCCGAACGGGAAGCTCTTTTCACTTTTTCAACATTTAGGTCACGGGTTCGAATCCGCTCTGGGGAAGTTACTTTTTTCTAGCTTGTTATTCACTTTTTAGGAATTTTTATAAATTCTTCATTGCATTTTTAGTTGAAATATAATAATCAAACCAAAAAATGAACCACTTTTTTTCGATAATTTAACACTTTTCTTCAGGCGGTACCCAATGCCATCTTTGCCTGCTCGATCTTCGTCCAAAGGGGGTGGATGCGGCCCGAATTGAAACCGTTTTGGATATGGCCCATATTGTAACCAACAAGAACACATGTCCAGGCAAGTACCGGGAAAAAGATTATTTTTTGAATTTTTACTAAATTTTTAGGCGACAAATCCGCACTGAAACCAGGTGGAATTCGTTTGGGTGCTGCTTCAATGACTTCGCGCGGATTGAAGGAAGCCGATTTTGTCAAAATCGCCGAATTCATCGACAAGGGTGAAAGGAAAAAATAATTAAAAATTACAAAAAAAATTGCTCAATTTAGCCATTGAAATTTATCAAAAGAATGAGGCGGGCTTTGGCAAACCGAAAACACTGAAAGAATTCAAAGAGGCCATCGGCAAGAATGACAAATTTGTCCAGGAAATTGGCCAACTTGGCAAGGAAGTCGTCGCATTTGCCGACCAATTCGACATTCCGGGAGGCGATGATATTTGAAGAATTTGGGATGAGCATTTTATGAAGAATACACCGAATTTTGGAGGAGACTTTCCCCTAAGCTTATTCCCACAATTTTGACTTCCCATACATAAAAATATATTTATTAGGGTCCACCTCTCTTGAATCTTCACCTAAATATTTAATTTTAAAATGTGGCCATTTCGCTTCATATCCTTAACCAAAAAACATATTGACTTCCATTATAATTTATAAATTTTAAATATTTTGGATAAAGATTTAAATAAACTTGTCCTTTTATTTTAATTAATTACAAATTAAAATATTTGGAATTCAATATTTAATTAAAAATGCATTTTTTAAACAATAAATCTGTAAGAAATTATGTCAAAAGCAGCATGGCGTCTCGCCTCGACCGTCATTCCTTTGAATGTCCGCCTCCATCAAATGCTCATTATGCGCCGGGGCCCTACGGCCAAATTCATGCCCAATTCCTTCGTATTCCCGGGTGGCACTGTCGACGAATTAGACGCTAAATTCCCGGTGGAAAAAACAAATTTCAATCCAAATTGCCCGCAACCAATTCGTCTTGGAATGAAAAGCGATTTTGCCCTACGAGTTTGTGCCATCCGTGAAATGTTCGAAGAAAGTGGCCTTTTGCCGGTTTCCGATGAAAATTCCAAGGAAAAGGCCATTCTATCGGTGATGGAGGATGGTCATTTGGCGGAATGGAGGAAAAAGGTCGGTATTTTGTGCACAAAAAATTAGTAAAATAAATCAAATTTTATAGATTTTAGTTGAACCAAAATTATTTACGGAGATCTTCTACAGCGGCCAAAAAATGGACGTTGCCTCTCTGATTCCTTGGGCAAATTGGTTAACGCCGTTGAAGGAATATCCAAGAAGGTGAGTTATTTTTAGTTTTGATCAATTTAATCATTTGACACCAAAATTTAACACAATAATCCCTAGAATAGCTTAATATAAAAATGCAAAGTAAAACACATTTTGGCAAAAACACAAAACAGGCGGAATTTTTCTAAGCGAAAACACAAAATAGGCGGAATTATTCTAAGCGAAAACACAAAACAAGCGGAATTAGTCTAAGCGAAAACACAAAACAAGCGGAATTAGTCTAAGCGAAAACACAAAACAGGCGGAATTATTCTAAGCGAAAACACAAAACAGGCGGAATTATTCTAAGCGAAAACACAAAACAAGCGGAATTAGTCTAAGCGAAAACACAAAACAAGCGGAATTAGTCTAAGCGAAAACACAAAACAGGCGGAATTATTCTAAGCGAAAACACAAACAGGTTGAATTATTCTAAGCGGAAATACAAACAGGCGGAATTATTCTAAGCGAAAACACAAACAGGTTGAATTATTCTAAGCGGAAATACAAACAGGCGGAATTATTCTAAGCGAAAACACAAACAGGTTGAATTATTCTAAGCGGAAATACAAACAGGCGGAATTATTCTAAGCGAAAACACAAACAGGCGGAATTATTCTAAACGAAAACACAAACAGGTTGAATTATTCTAAGCGGAAACACAAACAGGCGGAATTATTCTAAGCGAAAACACAAACAGGCGGAATTATTCTAAGCGAAAACACAAACAGGCGGAATTATTCTAAGCGAAAACACAAACAGGCGGAATTATTCTAAGCGAAAACACAAAACAGGCGGAATTATTCTAAGCGAAAACACAAACAGGCGGAATTATTCTAAGCGAAAACACAAACAGGTTGAATTATTCTAAGCGGAAATACAAACAGGCGGAATTATTCTAAGCGAAAACACAAACAGGTTGAATTATTCTAAGCGGAAATACAAACAGGCGGAATTATTCTAAGCGAAAACACAAACAGGTTGAATTATTCTAAGCGGAAATACAAACAGGCGGAATTATTCTAAGCGAAAACACAAACAGGTTGAATTATTCTAAGCGGAAATACAAACAGGCGGAATTATTCTAAGCGAAAACACAAACAGGTTGAATTATTCTAAGCGGAAATACAAACAGGCGGAATTATTCTAAGCGAAAACACAAACAGGTTGAATTATTCTAAGCGGAAATACAAACAGGCGGAATTATTCTAAGCGAAAACACAAACAGGTTGAATTATTCTAAGCGGAAATACAAACAGGCGGAATTATTCTAAGCGAAAACACAAACAGGCGGAATTATTCTAAACGAAAACACAAACAGGTTGAATTATTCTAAGCGGAAACACAAACAGGCGGAATTATTCTAAGCGAAAACACAAACAGGCGGAATTATTCTAAGCGAAAACACAAACAGGCGGAATTATTCTAAGCGAAAACACAAAACAGGCGGAATTATTCTAAGCGAAAACACAAACAGGCGGAATTATTCTAAGCGAAAACACAAAACAGGCGGAATTATTCTAAGCAAAAATACAAGCAATCATAATTAAATTAAAACTTTCCCGAATGAAACACAAAAAATTTGATTAAGATATGACACAGCATTCTTCATTTTGCACACGACTGATTCACCAAAAAGTGCGCATTGCATTCAAGAAATGGTGGATGCGTATTGGGTGGAACCATCGGAAATCATTGAACGAAGCGCAAAAAGTAAAATTAACCAAAAATTAATTTAAAAATATATTTCCAAAATTATTTTTTCTTCAGGTGAAGTGAGCCTTCCACCCCCTCAATACTATGAATTGCTTCGAATTCGTTTGCTAAACATTACAAAACCAGAAAAATTCAATGAATTGGCAAATCCGGCACGCATTTGTCCACACATATTTCGGGTTGAAGGACAACCCGATGTGATAGTGAATGTGATGCCCGGTGACCATCTTTACAACGCCAAAAATGCGGATTTCACCAGCCCCCAAACTGCTTCGGCACAAACCCTGCTTCCTCCATATCCGGATGATCCCGAATTGCCAATCCATCGGATGATTTACCATTCAAATGAGCCAAAATTACAATATCATCGACATGAATTGCATGTGAAAAACTTTGAAAATATGACACAAAAATTCCTTTTTTTCCACATTGATTCATCCAAATGATAAATTTTTTGTATAAATTTGTTTTCTTTTCCATATAAAATCGTAAAAATATGGATTAAATTCCATTTTTTTATTTGTTGAAATTTGTGAAATGTGGGGGATCAAAATTTCCAATGCCATTTGTGTTGAATTTGACCTCAGAGAATTTTGATTGGAATTGAATGTCAGTCAAATGATTGAAGATTGACATTTTTACAGTCTTTACTTATTATTCTCATAGAGACGAACAGATCCAGCTTAAAAAGGAAAAAGAAGAAGCTATAAAAGTTCAGTATATTAGAATTTTTACAGAAATGATTATTTATTTTTACAGAAATGATTATTTATTTTCCAAAACAAAATGATCAATCAATATAAGTGAAAACTTCTAATTTTAACAAAGAAATCTAGGGAATTTTAAGCTTGTTTGCTTAATTAACATGCTAATGAGCAATGACCATTAATAAAACCATGAATTCAGAGAAATATAAAGCTTAAATACCTTAATTATTTGATAAAAATTGCAACGTAAATGTACCAAATTCTGGAACAACCATCGGCTGAAGGAGCTCAAAATGTTGAGCAGCAACAATCCGCCGATTTTCAAAATCAAATGCTCAGATTCCTTCAACAAAGCAACGAAGTGCTCGTAAATGAAACCTGGAATGGACCGGCAAAGCAAAATTATTTTGCCGAATTGACGTAAGCAAATTTCAATGGAATAATTTTAATTTTTTGCTTTATTTTCAGCAACCAAATTCATGGCAATCCCTTCTTCCAGGCCTATCGAAGCATTGCTTTCCAATTAAAGCATAACCATGGTAAGTATTTGGGAACGAAAATTTGTGAAATTAATTGACATAAATTTGCAGAATTCATGAAAAAGCCGCCTCAATATGACCCAACTCTGGCCGACCATGAACGACATCTCAATCAAATTATGGTCTGTTTTTTTGGGGCGAATATTTACTTTAAGTTTTTTTTACCGACGAAAATTTTCAAAAATTATTTAGAAAAATTTCAAAAATTATTTAGAAAAATTTCAAAAATTTTTCAGTAAATTTTCAAAAAATTATTAAGAAAAATTTCTATAATAAATCCATAATTTCACTCTGCCCACCCTACTCAAATTAAAAATATTTCCATCGCTATAGGTCTCCGAAAATCTGGTCTCCTCTCCATTGGGCGGCCATAAAAGACAATACCAACAATCCGGCACTGGCCAACAAAAAACCACGACCACCCCGAAACGCCATGTCCCAGTGGATGAGGACCATGCCCAACAACTCAAGCAAATTGGCCGTAAATTGACTGAATTTGACCTTCTCAGCGGCGGATTTCGACATGAATGCGAATTTCAATCGTTGCAAAATTTGGTGCATTTTCAAAGCCTTCTCCGCCCAATTTATGATGCCGATGTGAGCGCAATGCAATTGGCAATGGAAGAGCATTGGGCCAAATATCGAATTCAACTCAAGTTGGAGGCATGCCAACAGGCATTAGCCCTTCGAACCCAGTTGGATGAGAAACGGTGGGTGCAGGGGGGAATGAATTAAATGAGATTTTGGATAAGGCAAATTTGGATAGGAAAAATTAAATGAATACCCTCACTAAGGTTTATAAAGAAATTTTTTTGAAAAATAAATTTTTGGCTCAAATGGTAAACTCATCATCTTTGAAAATTTAAGTCATGAGTTCGAATCCGCTCCGGGGAAGGTGTTTTTTTCCTGGCTTGGTAGACAATTTCAAAGCATTTTAATACATTCTGCAGAGCATTTTTACACGAAATATATTAATTCGAACCAATTAGATCCTAAATGTCATACTGCTCTTTCCTTTGTTGAAAAAAGAAATTTTGTACTAAATTTTTGATATAATTATTGCCGAATTTTCAGCAAAAAGCGACGCAATTTCTCCAAGGAATCAGTGGAGCTGCTCAATCAATACTATTTTGACAACATTGATCATCCTTATCCCGATGATAATGTCAAAATGCAATTGGCCGCCCGCACAGGTACACCCGGGGAAAATTAATAATTTTTAGGTTTAAAAATTGATGGAATTTTCGACAAAATTTTCATTATGGGGGGTAACCTATTTTGAGCCATTCGTTAAAAAATTTTCAAAAACGAATTTTAGGTCTGACCATTGCCCAAGTCTCAAATTGGTTCGGCAATAAGCGAATTCGACACCGTCAAAGGGAGCTGAAAAAGGCCAAAAAGGAAGAGGCGGAAGTGGAAGAAGGAAAGGAGGCTGGAAATGGCCAAATTGTTAATGGAAACGGAGGAGAGAATAAAGAAAATCAAGAATAAAATGGACGTGGAATATTTTTTATTTGGTTTATTGAGGAGTAAAACTAATTTTGACATATTTATAATTCTTTTTTAATTTTGATACATAAATCTTTCTATAAATTGGCAATTTATTTAAAAAATAAAACAATAAATTGATTGGGTCAAAAACGAAAAAATCAACAATTTTATATGAGATTTATAAGGCAAAAAATAACAATTATAAATGTGAAAGTTTTGTGGATTTATCACATATCAAAATATGTCCAAAATTATTCATCTGGTTCCGGTCTAAGGATTCGAACAATGTCTATTAATTTTGCCTCTAATTCATTGTGTCCATCATCGTCGCGATCATTTTGAACCCGGAAATCCCATCCACCAAATTCGTCCAATGCACATTCCGATTCGGCATCATCCACTCCCGTTTTGAAGACAAATCCTCGTTGAATTCGTGCCTCCAACGGCGATTCCACTCGAATGCATAAAACTTGGGTGTCCAGAAGTTTTTTGAAATATTCAATGTCCGTTGGCCGGCGACAGTCGCTGACCAGCACAATTTCTTGGGTGTTTTCTTCACCGTTTTGGACTGTTTTTTGGTGGTTGAATTGTTCAGAAATTGGTTTGCGTCTTGACATTGCCTTCCTTTGAAAATTTTGGGATTTTTTAACGATAAATTTTATGGCTAGACTAGCGCGTTGAAGATCTTTTTGTTGAATGATGAGGGCTTAATATAGATTAGTTAAGGTTCGGAACAAATGTGATTGTTGGTTTAGAGGGTAAACTCTTCATTTTTGCAAAATTAGGTCAATGGTTCGAATCCGCTCCGAGGAAGTTATTTTTTCTCAAACTCTATACACATTTAATGCTTTTTTTTAAAATAAATTTTAGGGTAAAAATTTCGGATTAAATTTTTTTGAACATTTTTGACCCAAGATGGACACTAAACTTTTGCAAAATTTAGGTCTCGGGTTCTAATCCATTCCAGGGAAGTTAATTTTTTTTTCGAGTTTTTTTTGTATTTTTATAGTTTTTTTATAAATTCTAGAGTAGATTTCTAGCCAAAAATTTTTTCTAACAAACTATCATCAACCAACGCGCTAGTATTACTAATTACAAAAAACCTGCAAAAAATGGTTGAGTCCTTGGCCCGTTGACGTTCCCCGAATTCGATCATTTCCGCCCGGACCGCCTCTTTTGCCTGTCCATCGCTCATCAGCGCGGCCGCATCCAGCCCATTTATTCTGGCATATTCCTCCTTCAACGGTGCACTGAGAATGCAAATTGAGACCAAAAATTTTGGGAATTTGTGTTGAAGTAATTCGGCCAAATGGCGGGTCACAAAATCTTTAGTAAACTTTTTATCCGTTTTTAAAATTTTTAGACAAAACCTTTGCCGGATTTTCGCTTCCCCGAAATGCATAAAATCCATTTAATTCTTCCTCCTTTCAATACGTCGCCATTTTGGTGACATTGGCGGCCATTTTCGTTCATCCCGTTAGTCGTCAAAATGGATGTACATGCCACCGCTTGGTCACACTCCATTCAATTACTCGGCTATTTAGGAAATTCTTACTAATATTTATGGAATAAAATAGCAAATGGGCAATAAATTGTGTGGAAAAAACCAAGAAAAAATTCTTTATTTTAAACAAAAATTTATATTTTTTCACACATTTCGCATTAAAATGAGAAAAAAAAGCAATTTTAAACAAATTGTTGGGTCATTCAAATCAATTAAATATATATTTGGAATAGAATAAATTCGCAGACTGGTCACAAAATATCATCAATTCCTTTTTATCCATCATTCATTCCATTTTTGTGTGCACTGCGCCGAATTTTAACCTCCTCCAACAATGATGTTGTTGATTGGGATGTGGATGAGTTTGACGAAGAAGCCGATGAAGCCCATGATGGCGAAGCCAATGGCCGTGGCAAATGCAATTTTCTGGTATTCTTTGAGGGAAATGATGTTTTTATATTCAAATTTATAGCCAATTTTGTACCTTTGCGATCCGGTTTTGTGCACTTTTTCACCAACCGAATGGAGTCCTTGGCGAATTTCTTGCTCGGCTCAATCACTGATTGGACATGTTCCATTTTTTATTTTTGTTTGAAAATACTTTTTTATCTTTTTGATCTCTGGAAATTGAAAAATTTTAAAAAAAATTTAAATGAATTAATTAAATGGAAAAAATTCTTTGAAATGGGAAATATAGTTTAGGAAAAATTCCGTGTTCCTCCTTTAGAATTTTTCGGATATAGCGCACACATTTTCCTTTTTTTTCAGATTCAGACGCGTGCAGCGAACTGCAAATTTGACGCGAACTGCAAAAATTTTTTCCGATCATTTAGGACAAATTGTCATTTTTGGATAAATTTTAAAACGCCAAAATTTATAAATTTTCAAATATTCCGACTAAATGACCTTCTAAAGGAATGAGAGAGAAAATTAGCGGAAAAGTCGCGCATCAATTTGTGGTCAATTCTCCAGCAGCAGAATATCCGCAATGGGAATAAATTTAAATAGGTGGAAGAAAACAGGCTGGAATTGCGCATAAACACACACACATCGATCGCCTCCCAAGAAGAAATGCTCGATGAATGATTTTTTTCCATTTTTATTGAATATATTTTTGTGTGTTGCGGTGGATTTGGCGATGAGCCGGATGGGCGATGAAGAAGATCTGCTGCTGCTGCAATTGGTGTGCATCAAGTTTGCGGGAAATGAGCTGAGCTGATCTGATTTGGACTGCACAAAATCAACAAATAAACGACGACCTTCACCTTCACAGCTATTTGATTTTATTTTTTTGTTTCTTCTGCACCCATTTTCCCTCTCCTGCTGAATGGATATTGGTCCATAAAAAACACAAACATCCGGCGGGTCGATCTAACTTTTTCGGAGTACTTCCACCCACTCTGCTGTTGGCCAAAACAAAATGGCCATGGGCCAATTCCGGCGACTTCCAAATTTATTGGTTTTTCTTGCAATATTTTCACCATTTTCCATCGCTGAATTGCCCCAAGAATTGGATCCATTCCTGGAAAGATTGTTCGAAACCACTGAATGTACGTTTTATCTTCTATATTCCATATACCGTAATCCGTAAATTCTCTTTTAATTCCCCACTCTCTAACAATTCCCCATTACTTCCAATAATGCCTAATAAGGGCCTTTCCTATTTGTCCTACGGTATCCCAACTTTTTACCTCATCGCCTTGTCACCATATCAATCAAATATTGCCCCAATCTACCTTTTTAAGCCACAGCCATTTTTCCTTCCTATATGTCTTTTTCCCTTCAGAGATTTTTAGCACATTTTTCCGGCTCAATTAATAAAGAACATTTAAATTTTATTCACCTTCTAATCCCTATCCCGTTCAATGGGCCACTGGAGGGCTTAGCCTTTCGGCGAAGGTTCGGGGCAAGAGCCTTGTCTACTAGTAATTCTGACCATTTTAGCCCTAGATTAGGACTAATAACTCACTTATTCAATAAGAAGGTGGCAAATTAATTTCCCCATGGGGTATTAAAAGAGAATTTATGGTAATAATAATTTTTTAATTCTCAAGCCTACAAAAATCGATATTTCCAAATTTTGTCCCCTTCCCATTTATGGCATTTTCCCTCCAAAAAAAGGTGAAAAATTCCTGGCCGATGGCTCATTTTTGGCTGTGGCCACCCGCGAATGCCCCCCACATCGATGCGAATTCCCCCACCAACTTTGTATGCGCCCTTCGGCCGAATACCAGAAGGAGGAGGCCAACCAATGCAGGGCATTGCCGGCAGCGTGTTTGCTTGCCGCAAATGGCGGGCAACCATTGCCGGTTTGCGCCGAGGGGAATTCTTTAATGTTTTCCGTAAATTTTCGGCCCCTTCACCGACCACTTCGCCGGCATTGACCGTAGATTCACAATCAACTCCTCCTCCTCCGCTTCAAACGGCTCCTCAACCAGTCGATCGTCCTGCTGTGGAGAAGCCACAACCAACGGCCACATTGGCACCAAATATTCAAGGTGTTTTGTGTTTTTTTTTTTTGGGAATTTTTGGCAAAGTTAGGAGAGATAATTTCGGGTTAAACTTTTTATAATTATAGGACAAAATCCCTATTTTCCCCGGCAAAGTCAGCGAATATTATTCCTTTATTTATTATCCTCAATTTTCTCTCATTTTTAGACCATTTCCCCTTTTAATTTCCCTCCATTTCCCAATTCTCTCATATCCAACCAATACCCCTTTTATTTCCCTCTTTAAATATCCATTCCCATTCCCACCCAATCGCTTACGACCATACCGCGTTGAATGCACGCCATCCCGTCCGATCTGGCAAGTTAAGCAACGCTGGGCCCCCTTAGTACTTGGAACGGAGACGTCCTGGGAATCGGGGGTGTCGTAAGCTTTTTTCAACATTTTTGAGTAATTTTTATATTTTTAGGCAATTTTATTGAGGGAATAATTTTTTAAGGCTCTAAAATTAATTTATGCCTATTCCCATTTAAGTGGGCAACAATATTCGTCCTCAACCACCGCCGCCTCCACCCACTTCCCATGGGCCAATTTGTGAACAAGGTCCACCGGAAGGCCGATTCTGCGGATTTTCACTTAAATTTGCCTACAACAGGGAGACACGGAATTGCGATCAGGTAATATTTAGGCGTGGATGGATGGGAAATTCAGGCAGAAAATTGACTCAAAATTAGATGATTTTGGGACATTATTTTAATCATTTTATTTTCAATTAATATTTTTGTACACAGTTTTGGTTCCCTGGCTGCCGAACGGAACGAACCAATGAGAATTTATTCGACACTTTTGCACAATGCCTTCAGGCCTCCCGGCATTGTGCCCGCGGTTATTAATTCTTTTATTCTTAAATCTAAGGCTAAAATTGTTTGGGACGAGAGCTTGGCCTAGAGACTCACCGGAAGCCTAATAAGCCCACAGTGGCCAAAAAGACAAGATAGGGCTAAAGGGAGTTCGACTTTAAATTATTATTTATTTGTTGTGCAGAAAAATGTGGGTGGTTAGGCAAAAAATTGGGGGTACAGTAGGAAAATTGGAAAGACCCTTAGGCATTATTGGCATTGACAAATCCTCAAAAAGAGGCTGATGATGGTGAGGCACATTTAAAGGGATTAAATTTTTGAAATTTGCATAGAAAAATGGAAAAATGACTCTATTTTCTCGTAACTAAGAACCCACCATAAAATGGAGATTATTAATGAAAATATAAATATAGTGCTTTTCCTTTCCAGCTGATCCTATATATCGCCCGCAACCTTCCACGGTACAGAGACCATCCCCTCCGGATTCAACGGCATTCGGCGGAGGTGGCAATGGCCAATTTTTGGGTGGTGGCAGCCAATTGCCTCCTCCATCCCCGCAACAACCATTTGGCCCCACCCATCAACAGACTGGACAACCGGAAACACCGTTTGGCCAAGCCGGTGAGCTTAAAGAACTTTTAGTAAAGGAGAAGGAAATAATGACCGAAAAACCAAAATTTTCAATCGGCTTTTCCCCCCTTTAGGTGGCCATAAAAATTAGCATTTGCCTCATTTTTGGTTAAAAATTCCTTTAGGAAAGTTTTTGGCCAATTTCTTTGGACTCGAAATTCCCACAAATAAGTCCAATTCCTTATTCGTTTTATTTTCAGGCTTCACTATTTAAATAAACTTGAGGCAATTTTTAAATACCCATAATATAATTCTCCCTTTCTACCCTTTGGGCATTGGCCATAAAAATTAGCATTGGCCTAAATTTTTTTTGTTAAAAAATCCTCATTGAAAAATGGGCAATTTCTTTAGATCAAAATTCGCTCCAATTTTGTTAGCCACAATTTAAATAAATTTGAACTAAATACATCCTTTTTGTACATTTAAGGCCAATTCATTCGCCTAATCACCAACACAATTCGCGAGGTTCGAGAACGGGGAAATGGGGCGGCTGCCACTGGAAATGGGCAACAAAGTGGAGGCGGATTCCGTTTTGATCCCAGCCAATTGGGCGGCATTCTTCAATCATTGTGAGAGGCAGAATATGGCGTACTTTTCCGTTATGAGCCCCCTAGCAAAAAAATACACTTCCTACATTCCTAGTAGTGTTGTCCACCGTGTCCCCGTCGGGGCTTTAGAAGCAAAAAATGGGCGAGCGTCCCCCTAGTGTTTTTTTTATTCTCCCCCGTTTCGCCCCCGAAAATACAGGCCTCCGTTCCTCCGAAAATACAGGCCCCCGAAAAACTCCGATTTCCCCTGTCCCGCGGAAATCGTCCTCCGGGCGCCACTCCTACTTCTTAGAGGTAATTTTGGGTGTTTACTGCTTATCAAGAATCTAACATCCTTTTCTTCCATATTAAGCCAGTTTGGAGTTTGATAAGAGAATGCCGAATTTTAGCAAGAAAAATTAGAGGGAACCAAAAATAATTTGGTAGGGATAGGGAGGGGGCTCCTAATAGAAAAGTACCGGAGAAGAAACGGGCCAAAAGGATTTTGGCATAATAAAAGTGGAATTTTTACCCATTTTTTTTTGCAGAGGTAGACGACGGAAATGAACACAAAAATGGATGGATGGAATTTTGTACTTGTTTTTGTCAAAATTTATATATAAAATAAATCTCAAAATTATTAAAATTATTTTAAAAAATAAGCGAATTATTCAAAAATGAATGCTTGGGGATGGAAAAAAAAGCATTTGAAGGCCATTTACGGGTGAAAGTCCACAAAAAATGAGGAAGCCAATCAAAAATGTCACCGCCTATTCTCGGCCTCCTTCTTCTTCTTCATTTTATTTGTATCAGCCGAAACATTCAACTTGGCCAATTCCTCCTGTTGCTGCAGGGAAATCTGCTGGGATTGGCTCTTTTTGCGCCGGAATTCCAGCCGGTAACTTTCCACAATTTGAGGCAATGAACTGGAGCGAACTGTTCGAATCTATGGAGGAAAAAAGATGTGGCTTGAATGTTTTTTGATCTTTGCAATATAATTTGACTTAGGCAAGCCTTTTTTTTCTATGGCCTTCGGCAAATTTTTTAGTTTTAAATGCATAGATTTATAATATTCTGTTGTCTTTGGGTTATGTGAAATTTCCTATTGCCTTCTACACTTATATTTAAATTTCACTTCATTTGATTGGTTCTCTCCTATCAATGCCACCAATGCCCAAAGGCCCTACCTATTTATCCTACTGTACCCCCATTTTTGCCTTGTCACCCTACAATCAAATATCGCCCCAAACTGCCTTTTTAAACAAGCCTTTTTTTCTCATCTAATAAAGTTTACCTCCTTCAAAATTATTATCAGCTTAGTAAATAATAATCTAAAATTTCCTCTTATTGCCATCCCGTTCATTGGGCCACCGGGGAAGTTTAAGCCTCCAGCAGAAGAGCCTAGGCCCAGCTCGCGTTCCAAACAAAGTATTCCTCCCCCAAAAAATGTGCCTTTTCCCTTTAAATTGACACTGACATGTGCGAGGAAGGCATCCTTGATCTCGTAGATGAGGAAGCCAATCAGGACGGACCATTGGGTGTGCAATTTGCTGCTTCGATGTGGTGCGAATGTGCCCAGCATTGCGGATTTGAATGAGAGCCAACGGGCAGCCGTGAACGACAATTGTTTGACTTGGCAATGTTGACGGCCGACCATTCTATTTGTGCAAAAAATGGATTAAAATTAAACTTAATTTTTTTTGAAAGGAATTTTTGAAATTCTGGAAGGGGGATGGCCAAGGATATGGCCTCAGAAAAAAATTTTATTATGTGTGAAATTATTTGATATTCTGGCGAATTTGTGTAAAATAATGAAAGGTAGATTGGTCTTATAATCCAGGGCAAACCTGCTGGGGTCTTCGCCGGGGACCCTAATAGCCCCAGTGGATTAAAGAAGGGGATTGGGATTAAGGGTAACTGCTGGACTTTAAATTATTATTTATTTATCATCAGTTGGAATTGGAACTGAAAAGAAAATAGGAAAAAAAAAGAATTGCGGGGAGCGGGGAGGAAAAGGACTCTGGTTTATAAAATGGATTGGGGCAATATTTGATTGATAGGGTAACGGTAGGCGGGATGATTAGGAAAAAGGTGGGAGTACAGTAGGAAAATAGGAAGGGCCCTTAGGCATTATTGGCAATGCACCAATTCCCCTTTTTAAAGTTCTAACTGACCGAATGATTTGGCACAATTCCTCTTCGCGTCCATGTTTCTGTAAAAATGGCAAAAATTACTAGTATGAAAGGAAAAAAAAATGAATATGTTCGCCAAAGGCAGTTTATTAAAGTGGCACCAATTTGTGCTATTCAATAATTCGATTTTGATAATTCATTAAAAATATCCAAATTATGGGCTAAAAAATTTTTGATACAAATACAACCCTTTTCTTTTCTTCCCTTCCAAAAACTAGCCGGCAATAAATCCATGACAGTGGTGATGAAGCGTTGAAATTTGCAAACATGCGTCCGAAATGGCGTTTTCCGCCTCAACTCTGCTTCTGGAATGCCGGACATGCCAAATACCAAAGCAATTTGTGGAACAATGTGCTAAATGAAAGAATAAATTTCAATATTTCAAAATAAATAATCCATTCTAAGGAAATCCTAATATTTATAACAGAACTAGGGTTGAACTATTTGAACAAATGGTTTTAAAGCAAATTTTATTACAATTCCGCCTGTTTTGTATTTCGCTTAGACTAATTCCGCCTGTTTGACTAAGTTTTAAATAATTCCGCCTGGTTGATTAAGTTTTAAATAATTCCGCCTGGTTGACTAAGTTTTAAATAATTCCGCCTGGTTGACTAAGTTTTAAATAATTCCGCCTGGTTGATTAAGTTTTAAATAATTCCGCCTGGTTGACTAAGTTTTAAATAATTCCGCCTGTTTGACTAAGTTTTAAATAATTCCGCCTGTTTGACTAACTTTTAAATAATTCCGCCTGGTTGATTAAGTTTTAAATAATTCCGCCTGGTTGACTAAGTTTTAAATAATTCCGCCTGGTTGACTAAGTTTTAAATAATTCCGCCTGGTTGATTAAGTTTTAAATAATTCCGCCTGGTTGACTAAGTTTTAAATAATTCCGCCTGTTTGACTAAGTTTTAAATAATTCCGCCTGTTTGACTAAGTTTTAAATAATTCCGCCTGATTGACTAAGTTTTAAATAATTCCGCCTGGTTGACTAAGTTTTAAATAATTCCGCCTGGTTGACTAAGTTTTAAATAATTCCGCCTGGCTGACTAAGTTTTAAATAATTCCGCCTGTTTGACTAAGTTTTAAATAATTCCGCCTGGTTGACTAAGTTTTAAATAATTTCGCCTGGTTGACTAAGTTTTAAGTAATTCCGCCTGGTTGACTAAGTTTTAAATAATTCCGCCTGGTTGACTAAGTTTTAATTCCGCCTGTTTTGTGTTTTTGCTTAGAATAATTCCGCCTGTTTTGTGTTTTCGCTTAGAATAATTCCGCCTGTTTTGTGTTTTCGCTTAGAATAATTCCGCCTGTTTTGTGTTTACGCTTAGAATAATTCCGCCTGTTTTGTGTTTCCGCTTAGAAAAAATTCCGCCTTTTGTGTTTTCGCTTAGAATAATTCCGCCTGTTTTAATTATAATTTGTGTGTTCCATTCAGGAAAGTCAATTCCAATTTTTGTGTTTTCGAAATGTTTATTTTTTATGTACCGGAAAGTTTCTAATTTTTAAAATTTCATTCCAGATAGAATTTGAGTTTTCAGGAAAGTTTCTAATTTTTTTATTATTCACTTATTTTTTTCTGATTTTTTATAAAATTAATATTTCTGGAGGCAATTTCATTTCAAATTCGGATGCAATTCTAAAACGATATGTTGGATTTTCTTCCAAAAAACTGACCAAGAAAAGGCGCAAAAACATTCGCTGAAAATGGTGAAAAAATTGAGGATTGGGATGGATTTGGGGTTCAACCTCAAAAAGCTCATATTTATTTGGGAGTGCGGCGAATGAGGCACTCAATTGTTCACAATCGGAATCTTCCAATTGTAAATCGCGGCCTGAATGCCGAGAACAAATTCGTCGAGGCGGCCTCAAATCCTCCAATGAACAAATTGAAAGGCGATCAAGGCTTTTGCCACTGGCATTTCTGCTTAGTCGTTTCCTAATAAAAGTCAATATAGGAGATACATTTTCCATCATTTATTAATTATCTCTCCAAAATATACGGAATTAAGACAATTGGAGATGAGGAATGAAATGGTCTATCTTCAATGGTGAAACAGTTTCTGGTTCAATTTATATAGAATTTTATAAGACAACAAATTAGCTAGAAAATAATATCAAACCATTTATGGATATTTACAGAGCTATGGCTAAAAAGCCATTATTGACTTATAAAATTGTGATTTTGGCCGTAATTTTATAAATATCCAAGAATGGTTTGATATCATTTTGTAGCTAATTTTTTGCCTTATAAAATTCTATAAATATTAACCCAAAAACTTTATCACCATTTAAGCGAGATCTTTTCAATCCCAATTTTTTTGTACAGCCAAAATATACGCACTTTTCCCTGTACCGACTGCGGGCCGCCAAGAAACTTTGGGCGGCTGCTTCGATCATTTTAATTTGATGCCGTTTGCCACTACTTTTATTGAGCTAAAAAATATTTAGCAGAGTGGAATTGATTTCCAACGAAAATTTTTGGACAAATATTGAAGCACGGAGAGTAAATGGAAAAGGCCAAAATATTATGTTTTGTGCATTTTTGGGCCAAAAGGCATTTTTAACGGGAGAGGCCAATGAGGAATGTGGAGGGCATTGAGACGAAGAAGAATTCCCCCTGGGCCCAATCTTCCCCCAAAGAAGCCGATTCATCTTCTTTCCGGGAGCTGTGGTACGAAAAAAATGGCATTCAAAAAACATCAATTGGAGGGAAGCGGCGCCGCCAAAATAAATGCTCAGCAATTTAAAGTGGGCGAGAATTGTTGGTTGGTGTTCTTTTGGCGGCAAAAACAACACAAACCTAGACTCAAAAACATTGAGAAGAAAATGGCCAATTGAAGGGTCCCTGAAGGATGTGTCAATTTCGATTTGGCCCTAAACATAAAGAATGGCAAAGGGCAAAATAGGGAGAGGCCAATAGTTTGGTGGCACAAAGAAGGCATCAAAGGCAAAAAAGCAGGTGCAATCTTTCACGTTTATTTTGCTTAATTTGTTTGCCCAAAAGTACAAAAAGAGAGTTCCCACATGATGGACGAACGCGTGCTTCAAAATGACGTCCTGCTGGTATTTGTTTTTTCGACTTTTTTGTAGACTGAATTGTGCCCTTGAGGATGCCCCGATTTTGGCCAATTTTCTAGCCAATTAAAAGGGCGAAAATGTCCCAATTTTCTTTTAATTTTTTGTAATGCCCAATTAATTTAAACTATAAAAATCTTAAACAGCGAAAATGTTATTGAAAAGATTATGCAATTTTATTTGAGCAAAAATTATATAAAAATTGGAATCATTGGATGGAAATTTGGGGCCAAGTCAATGCAGAAAATAAAAAATGTTTAAACAAATCGAATTTTGATATAAATTAATTTGAAAAGGGGATTTTATTAGGTTGACATGAAATTTTGATGGCACATTTTCTTTGAATTGGGAATGGCATCATCCAGGGAATTCCTGCAAATAAACAATAATTATACATTTCCAATCTCTTCCCAATATTTTACCTCTTACTGAAGGCACAACTAAACATCAATGGCATTGGCATTTTTGCCCATTTGCCCAGCAGCAGGAATTGGTGGCGGATTTTCTGCCGGGCATTCGAGGATGGCCGATGCCGATGGCATTAAGCGAGGATAGATGGCATCGTTGCGGGAATCGGTGGCCTCAATCGAAGATCCATTGGTCATTGTCATTTCAACGGATTCATTGGATTCATTCCCATTGGTTCCCTCCTCTTTCCCATTCATTTGATTGGCCCCTTCCAAATTCTTCTCATTCAATTTTGCCTCGCCTTCTTCTCCAATAGTTCCACTAACATTTTGCCCACGGCTGTTTCGGCTATTTCCACGTTTGAAATTTTCCATCGGCTGATCGCCCATCACCAATTGCGAGAGAGTTTGATTTTCCTCATCTGAAAACGTTTTTTTAAGGATATTGTAGTAAACATTGGGGTTTTTGACCTAATACTTATTAGTGAGGCATTACCAAATTTAGGAAGGCGATATATCATTGGAAAGCCAAAAGTGTCCTCTACAATTCTGCCTTATTTTAATTTTATGAAATGTATTTTTTAACTTTTTTATGAATTAATTTAAAAGTAACATGCCTTTGTGTCTTACAAACCCAATTTTTCGAGGAAGCTCAATTTCAAAATATTTTAAGTTTCCAAAAAATTAGAATGGCCAATTTACAGAGGAATTTTAAGGGCTTTTAAACAGCATATCGCCTTCTTAAATTGTTTCTTCCTTGTTGTGATATAGCCAAAAGAATGGCCCAAAGTGCTTAAATGGCGTCGGAACTGACAATGAATTATGCCCCCTGTAATGGAAAGAATGGTGGAAGGAATTTTGGCCTTTTTTCGGGGGTCAATAATCCTGAAAGCCGAAGGATTTTGCCCAAAAATCCCAATTTTACCAGGCTCTTTGTCCCAAGGTTGACGGTCCTTTTTGCGGGCAAAGCATCCAAAGCAGCAAAGTGCAAAGCAGGAACAACAAATTGTGAGGCAACACATCACGCCCAAACAGACAATGAATGCCCAAATTGGCAACAGAATCCATTCACCGCTCATTGTTGTGGGATTTGGGATATTGGCACAAAAATGCTAAACAAAAAAATATGATCAAATGGAGAAAATGGCGCACAAAACTATAGGATGAATCAAAATCGGTTTCAGTTTCAAAAATCGATGAAAATTTATTATATTAATCCCAATCTAGGGTGCTATGTCGATTCCCGAATAGTGCAAATGTGGATGTTTTCTACTTATAATAAATCTTAAACGGTTTTCTACAAACCTTATACCATTTTGTAGATCTCATCGAGTCGCATCGATTTGTATAAAATTTGTCATTGTTTTGTCAAATTTAAAGGGTATTATTAAACCGTCCAAACCATTTTTTCAGTCTTTGGTTTTAAACTCTTTTAATTTTGGGCAAAACTATGGCAAATTATATACCAATCGATGCGTCTCGATGAGATCTACAAAATGATATAAGATTTGTAGGGTCTAAACACGGTTTCTGATTGATTATGAGTCGAAAATTCCACATTTGCACTATTCGGGAATCGCCCACATTTACATTGCCCTTTGTCTATTCGGGAATCGTCCCCGTATGAAATCTAGGACTAAAGTTGTTCGGGGCGAGAGCTGTGTGTAGACCTAATAAGCCTCAAGTGGCCCAATGAACAGCAGGGGATAGGGATGGATAAAGGGAAACTGGACTTTGAATGTTTAAATTATTTAATTGTGCCGGAAAAAAAATGTGATAAAAATGTGAAGGGTAAAAAAACAGTTGAGAGGAAAAAAAGGCTGTTTTATAAATAAGGATTGGGGCAATATTAGATTGATAGGGTGACAGGAGAAAGGCAAAAAGTGGGGGTACAGTAGGATGAATAGGAAGGGCGATGGGGCCCAAATGTGAAGGGTAAATTAGGATGGGAAAAGGATGGGTTTTAAAAGGCAGATTGGGGGCTTGGGGCCAATATTTGATTGATTGACAGGGTGAAGGGGTGATTATGATTAGGAAAAAAGTGGGGGTACAGTAGGGCAAGTAGGAGGAAAGGAAAGGCATTTAAGCATCATTGACATTGATTGACAAAATTAAAACTAAAAAAACCGAAATTGGAAATTTTTGTTCAAAATATCAAAAATCGAAGAAACCGAAAACCGACATTTTGAAATCATAAAATCGGATTTTACAAAAAATCCCGGTTTAAAACTTTAAAACCGACTTTGTCCTACTAAAAATGGGGTGAAAATGTGATGATATTTTATTTTTTTTATTTTATTGGTGGGGGAATGATCGGAGGAAGCAATAGAATGGAGGAAGCCATATATAAATTCACATTGAATGACTTCATCCTTTTTTTTATTTTATTCCCACACAGTGAACATCCTCAATCCAATTCCAATGTGCAATCCAATCATCGGCCCAGTCAATTCCCCCCTTCATTAATTCCATCCCATCCCGTCATTTCATTTCGACGGATTCTCTGCTTTTTCTCCCTTTTTTCGGAAGGCAAAAAACGTAGTGGCGGCGGTGTGGCCATATTTTTCGGTTGTGTGTTTATTTCTGCTGTTCTGCGATGGGAACGGCTGATTATGAAGGGGAATTGGCCAATTCAATTCGGCTTCTTTTTGTCGATAAATTTGTGGCCAATCTGCTGCTGTGATGATAAATGAATGGATGAATGGATTGGTCATCTGGGAAAAAGGCGATAAATTATTAAAAAATTTCAAAAAAAATAGCAAATATAAAAATTTTTTTAAATTATTTTTTATATATTTTTTAATTTTTTCCAAATTTATTTCGCCCCTTTTATTTATGCCATTCCCTTTTATCGTAGTCCTTGTTTATGCCTCCAATTTTCATTCATTTTCAATGATGGAGATGCCTTCAGGCTTCATCAGCAGGAGTAAAAAAATTTGCAAAAAATATTTTCATGGAAAATAAATTAAGATTTATTTTTTTATTTATTTTTAAATTTTTTTCTATATTTATTTTGCTTCTTCTCAAATTTGTGCCTATTCCTTGTTTTGTTCTCCACTCATTGATAAATTATTTAAAATTTATAAAAAAATTCCAAACATTTCAAAAAAATAACTTTTTAAAATTATTTTTTTTTATTTTTAATTTGTAATTTTTCCAATTTTATTTTTCCCCTCAAATTTGTGCCATTCCATTGCCCATTTCCCTTTTTATCATATTCCTTGTTTTTGCTTCCAATTTCCCCATTCCATTCATTGATGCATTCATTCATTTCATTTCGGCTTATCCCCTTCCTCCATTCTCCTCTCCATGGACCGTTCCTTCCCATTCCCATCCATCCATTTGGCCCTTTTCCTTTGCTGTTCTGTGCTTCATCGGGCAATTAGGCCATTGCCCCCCCCCCCCATTCCTCCCTTGGTAGTTCGTGCCATTCTCCCTTTGCGCAGAGGAGGACGGGGGGCCAAAAGGCAGCTGCTGCTGTGGCCATCCAACGGTCAACAAGTGGGCACATTTGGGGCCAATCCGGGAGGGGAGGGGGTGCGGGAATGGGCACTTTGGGAGGGAATGGAGGAGGGAGGGAATGTTGTTGGTTGTGGTGGAAAATATAAAAAGAGGGAAGGAAGGGAATGTTGGGGGCAGATGTGCGCGGAGGATTGGCCCCTTGGCATGTGCCACTGCGCCACATTTGGTGTGTGGATGAATGGAATGGACAAACAACCGTGGAAGAATGGAATGAATGAATGCGAATTGGAATTGGGAAAGGGGACAAAACAAATTGCGGGGGAAGAATGTGAATGAATGGGCGAATTGTGGGGAGATGGAATTTGGAGACTGTTGATTGAATTGGAACCAAAAGATAGAGGATAATTATGGGATGATGCCGCAAAAATGTTTTTTCCCCAGTTGAAGATAGGCTATATAATTGGATGGACCCGTTGATTCAATACAAAAAGTTTTGTATAACTTTGGCGCAAAATTCCCTTCAACTGAATTTGAAGCCTAATGTTCCATTAAATTGTTATTATAGCCAACTGATTTTCTTATCCATTAAAATTAGATACAGTAGAAAATTGGAATTTGACGATGAATTTGCTGGAGGCAAATGTCAATTTGATTTGATGTATAAAATATATAAAAGTTGTTGAGGAAAAGCCGCTTATTTTACTAATTTTTTTAACTTTTTCGAAAATTAGGTTGGCTACTTTTTTGAGGACATTTTGGGCTTTCAAATGGCATATCGCCTTTCTGAATTGATTGCTTCCTTGTTGAGATATGGCCAAAAGAACAGTCAAGACTTAGAGGTGGCCATCTGGAAGGCCTTTTTAGATTTTCGGCTATAAAACAACAAGGAAGCAACCAATTCAGGAAGGCGATAAACCAAACGAAAGTTCTAAATGTTCTCTAAAAAGAGGCAATATTCATTTAATCGAAAACCAACAAGTAAAATAACTTAAAGGAAGAAGCCAATTTTCATTCAAAAAATCGAGTTTATTTATAAATTAAAAGAATTCAAGGAAGCATAACTTTTTAAAAAGGTGAATATTATAAATTTTTTTATAGCCACTTTTTAGAGGTCATTTAGGGCTTTCAAATGGGATATCGCCTCCTTAAATTGGTTTCTTCCTTGTTGAACTATGGCCAAAAGAATGGCCCAACTGCTTATAGGGCATCTTGTTCTGCTGTTCAATTTGCTCCAATCTACAAAAAGTGTCAAAGAATTCTAAATTTTATAGCCACTATTAAGAGAATTTTCAGAGCTTCCCAATGGCATTTTGCCTCCTTAAATTGGTTTCCTCCTTGTTGTGTTACGGCAAAAATATAACTGCTTATTGCGCTTCATGTTCCATTCAAATTTATTTCATTTTACAAACTGTGCCTAAAGAATTTTTCTAAATATTTTATAGCCACTTTTAAGAAGACTTTTCAAAGTCTTAAATGGCCTATTTCCTTGTGTGATTGGCTGCTTTCTTGTTGAGATATGGTCGAAAGAACGAAGCTTATTGCGCTTCCTATTCCGTTCAAATTTATTCCAATTTACAAAAGTGCCTAAAAAATTGAATTGTTCCTATATAATTTTTCTTCATATTTGAATGATTAGTCCATCAATGTTGATCCCTCACATTTCCCCCAAGGGACACAAAAATACATCAAATTTTTGGGTTTATGTGCAAATTTGCATGCAAAAAATGCGACAATTTTGATGGTTTTTCGTGGGGGGTGGAAGTGGAAGAAGGGACAGATGTGCGCTTATTTCCACCATCACCAAACATTTTTACATCTTTTTTCGACCCCCTTCAACCCATTTCCTTCCTTCCCTCGATTGGCATGTGCCATTTGCCCCCATTCATTCATTCATTGCCATTTCCTCCTACCAATACCAAGTCGACAAATGAGCATGCAAAATTGCGCACACAAATAAATAATGGGACGGTAAGGGAGTGGATGAATTGATGGGGGAAGATTGCAGCTGGCACATCCAAATTGTGCCCATCTTTGGAAACAAAAAAACTCGGCAAAAAAACATTTTTGTCAAAAAAACTCGGCAAAAAAAAACATTTTTGGATGAATGGAATTGGGGAAGATTTGGAACATATTTGTGGATTTATTTGCCTTTTAACTATTATTAATTGACATTTTTGTGCCAAAAGGCTGAAGCCATTTTGCGCCGATCACATTGAAAATTATTAAATTCACCCAGACATTACTTTTAATGAAACAAATCGCCTAAAAAACATTCCTTGACCCAATCATAAAGCAAATCCCCGAGTTTGGCTTACAAAAAGAAATCCCTCACCTTAAAAATTGGCCGCTTTTGATAAAAAAATTTTGCCCTCGAGAATGGCGAGAAGAGAGTGCTATAAGATTCACTAAAAAAACGTTACTTTGATGGCATAAAAAGATATCCTTGGCCAAATTAAAAACCAAATTTTAGTTTGGCTTACAAGAAAAGTTTCTCACCTTATTAAGGGTGACCACTTTTAATGAAACTTTGCCTACTTTTAGTCCATAGAATGCCTGATATGAATTATGGCCAAAAGTACAAAAAAACAGTTTTATGGCCATAATTTCTGAGGCAATTGCCTTCAGCAAATAAAAATATTGGTTTAGGTGAAGGCATCCAAAGGACTAAAAATAGGTATATTTTTAACAAAAGTGGCCATCTTAAACATGAAAGATTCAGACTTTAATTTGATGGTACAATTTCAAGCGATATCCTTGTAGTTGGCTTAAGTTAAATAATAATATATGCTTAAATCCATTTCATCCCTTTTGGCTTCTATCGAATTTAATACAAAGCAATCGCCCAAATTCTCAATTTCACAAATTTGAAATCTATTTTGTTCATGAATTCGATCGAATAATGGGGCGGGGAGAAGAAAAACTTCAAATCCGATTTTTGGCCCAGAATTTTCATCCTCTTTTAAATATATTTTTTGGTCTAATTTTTTATTATTTTCTGTTCTCCCAAAAATTTGCCTCCAAATGTGAAAAGGAATTTTCAAAAATGTGAAAAGGAATTTTCACTTCATTTTAAACCTATTTAGTTTTATTTTTTAATTATCCAACCTTTTCAAAAAATTTTGCCTCCCAGGGGGATGTGGCAGGTCAATGAACGGTCAAACCCCAATTCAAAACCCCTCATTTCCTCCATTCCTTGCGCGCCAATTTTTGTGCCCTCGTCCAAATCCCTCTCACCTGCCCTCTCCTCCTCCTCATCCGGCCATTTTGGCCCCTCCACCAACATTGGATGATGATGGTGGGGGAAATTTGGCCCCGAGAATGGGATGGCCAGCAGCCAAAGCACAGAGGAGGAAAGGGCGAACATCTGCCCCCCACCATTTCGTGTATTTTTGTGCCCTAAAATGAATTCCCCCCCCCCTTTCCATTCCATTCCATTTCTGGACATCATTCCAAAAATTGGATGGCCAAAATGGATGGACGGCCAAACATTTTCTTGGGGCCACCGCCAGCGAATTTTCTGCGCAAATAAACAATTGACTGACCGGACGGGCAGCGGCCAAAATGGCGGGAATATCCAATTGGGATATTTGAATTGGGATGAGATGACCAGCAGAAGCAGACGACAAAAATGTTGCCTTCAGCCCAATCCCGGGAAATCATCATATTTTGCCGGAAGCCAGAAAAATTTCCATAATTTTTTTAAGGGTTACGATTTTCGGCTAAGACCCGGACATTTTCAGCAATTCCATTGCTTGCCATCCTATTCAGCTTATTCCCTCCCTGACTGATAAAAAACAATCATTTTTAATAAGTTTGAATAAAGATTTTTAGTTTTAGTCCAGGGCCAAAAGTTGTGGGCATTTGTACAGAGGATTTAGCTTACTTATAAAAATTAAAGTGAACTTTCCCCCAGCCAACTTCTCCTAAGCTTTTTAACCAAAGATCGGACAAATTTCTGCTATCAACTATCTTTTTTCCAATTTAACTTAATTTTTTGGCTTCAATTCTTGGCCCTCCTAACTAAAAATGGCCAAAATTTATGTCATTTTGCCAAGATAATTTGAATTTAATTTTGGAGACTGAAAATCCCCTTGGGGCCATTTCCTTGTCAATCAAATTTTTTAAAATGAATTTTCAGTCATTTTTTACTGCTATGCCTTCCCCACCTACCGTATTCCATTCCCTTTCTCTCTTTCACCCATCCCTCTTGGACCATTTCCTTGTCAATTAAATGATTCTTTAATGAATTTCCAGCAATTTTTTTGGTAAATTCTCCCACCTACCGTATTCCCCTGCCCTTCCCTCTTCCTCCATCTATCTTCCCTCTATTGCCGGTTGCCGCACGATTGGATGTGGCGCAATCCCCGAATGCCTTCCCTCCTTCCCTCCATTCATCCAATGAATTGGGTAAAAGGGTCATAAAAAACGAGACGGGCGAAAGGAAGGGAAGAATTGCGCAAGGACAATCCGAGGGGAGGCCATTGACCAATTGGGCAATGGACACACTGAATTGAATTGTTCCCAAGAGGAGAAGGGTAAATCCCCTTCTATGAATTATCTTATTGTTCAAGCATTTTTTTGAGAGGAATTTGGCAAACAATTGAACGCATGTATTGCATTTTGACACTGTTTATTCGTGGATTTGGATAGATGTGAACAAAATTATCAGCTCATCATCTTTTGGATTTGGATAGTACCTTCTTTCTACAATTGGATATGCCATCCTTATGGCAATAAAAGATGACCTCAAAATCTGCAAATTCCTAAAGATTTTTGATTGTTTTGGCTACCATAATAAAATTGCCATCTCTTCTTTTTTTATGGCAATTTTTTGTGCAAAACGCAATTATAATTCCAAATTTGTTTACATTTTTCCCTTCTTCAATTCACAAATTTGTGCCACAATGTTGATGGCATTTTTTCGTGTCCACTTTCGCCCATTGTCATTCATTTTTAGGGCGCAAAACATTGAGCCCGAGGCAAAATTCCCATAAATTTTTGATTATCCTTAAATGGAGTGGGCGCATATTTGTGTTGCCTCTGCACATTTTTGGGACATTGGCAAATTCGCATTTCGCAAAATGCCACAAAATCCGGCGCATCACATAAATTCCTCTGGCAACCATTCCAAGGCAATCAAAATATTTTCCACCATTCCCGCATATTTGTGGCCAATATATCGCACCAATCCATCAACATTGTTTGTTGTTTTGGCCTTCCTCAAAAATTTGCATTTTGGCACATATTTGGCCGGCCAATTAGCCTCCCTTCCCTCTCGCCATTTACTCATTCCGCATCCAAATAAGGGGAAATATGGGCCATTTGGTTGGCTCCGATTGCTTTCCCTCTCCCGTTCAAAAATTCTTTCCATACTTTGGAATTTGCATTCAAAAGTGCGCGATTATTTTGTGTTTTCGCTTATAATAATTCCCCCTGTTTTGTGTTTTCACTTATTAGAATAATTCCGCCTGTTTGTGTTTTCGCTTAGAATAATTCCGCCTGTTTGTCTTTCCGCTTAGAATAATTCCGCCTGTTTGTCTTTCCGCTTAGAATAATTCCGCCTGTTTGTGTTTCCGCTTAGAATAATTCCGCCTGTTTGTGTTTTCGCTTAGAATTCCGCCTGTTTGTGTTTTCACTTAGAATAATTCCGCCTGTTTGTGTTTTCGCTTAGAATTCCGCCTGTTTGTGTTTTCATTTAGAATAATTCCGCCTGTTTGTGTTTTCGCTTAGAATTCCGCCTGTTTGTGTTTTCATTTAGAATAATTCCGCCTGTTTGTGTTTTCATTTAGAATAATTCCGCCTGTTTGTGTTTTCACTTAGAATAATTCCGCCTGTTTGTGTTTTCATTTAGAATAATTCCGCCTGTTTGTGTTTTCACTTAGAATAATTCCGCCTGTTTGTGTTTTCGCTTAGAATTTCGCCTGTTTGTGTTTTCACTTAGAATAATTCCGCCTGTTTGTGTTTTCACTTAGTTAGAATAATTCTGCCTGATTTGTGTTTTTACTTAGAATAATTCCGCCTGTTTGTCTTTTCGCTTAGAATTCCGCCTGTTTTGTGTTTTCGCTAAGAATAATTCCGCCTTTTTTGTGTTTTCGCTTAGAATAATTCCGCCTGTTTGTCTTTCCGCTTAGAATAATTCCGCCTGTTTGTCTTTCCGCTTAGAATAATTCCGCCTGTTTGTGTTTCCGCTTAGAATAATTCCGCCTGTTTGTGTTTTCGCTTAGAATTCCGCCTGTTTGTGTTTTCACTTAGAATAATTCCGCCTGTTTGTGTTTTCGCTTAGAATTCCGCCTGTTTGTGTTTTCATTTAGAATAATTCCGCCTGTTTGTGTTTTCGCTTAGAATTCCGCCTGTTTGTGTTTTCATTTAGAATAATTCCGCCTGTTTGTGTTTTCATTTAGAATAATTCCGCCTGTTTGTGTTTTCACTTAGAATAATTCCGCCTGTTTGTGTTTTCATTTAGAATAATTCCGCCTGTTTGTGTTTTCACTTAGAATAATTCCGCCTGTTTGTGTTTTCGCTTAGAATTTCGCCTGTTTGTGTTTTCACTTAGAATAATTCCGCCTGTTTGTGTTTTCACTTAGTTAGAATAATTCTGCCTGATTTGTGTTTTTACTTAGAATAATTCCGCCTGTTTGTCTTTTCGCTTAGAATTCCGCCTGTTTTGTGTTTTCGCTAAGAATAATTCCGCCTTTTTTGTGTTTTCGCTTAGAATTCCGCCTGTTTTGTGTTTTCGTATAGAATAATTCCGCCTGTTTTGTATTTTCGCTTAGAATAATTCCGCCTGTTTGTCTTTTCGCCTTAAAATAATTCCGCCTGTTTTGTGTTTCATCTAACTTCGAGGTAAATTAAAGTAATTAACAGACGAATTAATATTAAAAAGGCATAAATTTTAATTAATTTCGAAAAATCCCTCTCACTGTTTTAATTCTCTTCGGACCGCTGCCCTCCCCTTCCTTCCGAATATTATTGCCTTTTCGCCTAATTTGTTCCATTTTTGCCCTCGATCAAAATTTGCATTTTCGGCCAATTAGTCGTCCCCTTCCATCGAATGGGTGGCTGCCGAGATTGACACAAAAGAAGCCGCCTTCGCCTCCGATTGTTGTTTTGGCCTTCGCCACATTCTTGAAGGAACAAAAGGCGACGGGCGCACTAAAATTTGATGGATCGCCACCAATTTGGCTGTGGGAAGGCTACAATAGGAAAAGGCGAGCCGGACAGTGCCGCCCTCCTCCTTTTGGTGGCCATCAGCATCCATCCAATCCCCTGCTGCTTCTACTGGGCCGTTGACAACTTCCCCCACACATTGCCCCCGGCGCCAATTCCCCTCCAAAAGCTGCCTTCTCGCCGAAGGGTCCATTGCGCCGTTCTCGACCATTCCTCCTCCCTCCTTTCGTCCATCCAAATGCCCTTTCCTCTATATGAAGCGTTCAAAATGGGAGAGGGTAAAGGAGGGGCAGATGGCCGGCCATGCCCTTTCCTTCCCCTCCCCTTCCACAAATTTTGGCAACATCGGTGCCCTAAAATATCCCCTTCCTTCCTTTTGAATTTAGCCTCCCTTCAATCCCGCCTCACAGCGATCCAAAATTGTAGAAGCCCCCCCCCCCCCTTCTCATAGTTCTCAGCCAGTGTCCTCGGATTGCTCCCGAAATGATGAAGGCGGCCACATTTTTCCTTTGACCTCAAATGGCCTTTTTCTCCAGTAATTAGACAAAAAATGAAGGAGCCTCTGTTTGAGGATTTTCCATTGGATTTGGCGCCACAATTTTGGTTGCCAAGCAATTTATAATTTGGCCTTTCATTTTTTCCTTGATGAGGTCACCAATTCTTCTCGGAAATGGGCGCGCGAATTCATACAGAAGATATTTTCCTGTTCTGAACGGTCAAATTGCCCCAGCATTCAATTCCTAAGCAAGATGATAGAACTTTTTGGCCATATCTAAGCAAGGAAGCAGCCAATTTTGGAAGGGGGTATATGCCATTAAAAAGCCCTGAAAGTCCTCTAAAAAGTGGCATTATTAATAGATTATAATTAAGATATTTACTAAAATAAGCGGCTTTTCCTTTTTTAAAAAAGGAAAATTTTAAAATATTTTATAGCCACTTTTTAGAGGACATTGAGGGCTTTCAAATGTCATATCGCCTTCCTAAATTGGTTGCTTCCTTGTTGAGATATGGCCAAAAGAATAACTAAACTTCTGAATTGATGTTGAAAACACCGATAGCCGAAATGGTATTTGTTTTCAAATCTTCTCCATCATAATTCCAATCTGTCAATTCTCAAGGCCATCATCAAAATATTGGCCACAGCCCATTCTAATATTCTTTCTCAACATCAAATCATTTTCCATCCACATCCACATTATTATTGGCTCCAATTTTGAACCGCAAAATATTTTTCCCATTTTTCCCACGTCCTCCATTCCATTCTTGGCAAAATGAATGTGATGCCTTCTTTTTTGGTCTATTTTCTGATCAAACATCCTCTCCAGATTCTTCCATGTTTTAAACCACTTTCCATGCCAAAAAATTCCCTCATTCCTGGCTCCATATCCACAATTGGGTGCCCAGCCAAAGCCGCCTTCATTGGCCCCAATCATCTTTTTTTGAGAGCCTTTCGGGCTAATTTCCACAGATCTCGAGCCAAATTCCTCCTTTCCCAAGCAAATTCCTCTTTCCCATTCTCTTATTTTTGACCATTTTGCCGCCCACTTAAATTTGGCATGTTTTCCTCGCAAATTTGTCCACAAAAATGGGCGGGATGTTGGGGCATTTTTCATTCATGTTTATGAGGAAATTTCGACACAATTCTTCCCACTTTTTTGAAGGTCCATTTTTTCCTTTGTGAAAGGCCTAATCTTTCATTATTCCCCGTAGTCCAATGTGTTCCTTCCAATCTTCTTCGCCTTTTATGCGCGCCACAGTTGCTTGAATGCGGGGCCTTCGCACATTGCAATATTTCCAGCTGCCACAGCCGTCCAATGCTGTTTTCACGTTTCCCCCCGTTTTTCGGTTCCATTATCCCCTTTGCCCCCTTCCCACCCCAAACATTTTTGCCTTTCGAAATCCCTTTCGTCCATTCCCCTTTGAAATGGCCTCCCTCCTCCTAGCCCAATCCCAAATGGGACAATCAACAAAAGAAAGGTGAATTTGGACCAAAGAATATGGGACAAATTTTTGTATTGCTCATCGCAGATTTTGACCTGTATAAATAAAAGGAGGTTCATTGACATTTGGCCAATCATTTTTGCCATTTTATTGTTTTCCTCCCATTTTCTACCATGGAATTTTGCACAATTCGTCGACCTCTTTGTTTGTTCCGCGGAAAATTCCTTCTTAAAACGGCCAATAAAAATGGAATACAATCAAAAGGCGATAATGGTTTACAATTTGTGGCACAGTTAGGATAAAAAAATGCCGTCAATTCCCTTCACAATTTTTGCCCTCTTATGAATTTCCCTGCTTGAATCTCTCGAAACAAAACAATTGATGAGTATGTGGGCCATTCTTTTGGCCATATCTCATCAAGGAAGCAACCAATTTGGGAAGGCGATATGCCATTTTAAAGCACTAAATGTCCTCTAAAAAGTGGCTTAAATAAATTTTTGAAAATTAAAATAATTTACAAAATAAGCGACTTTTCTTCAAAAGTTCGGGTTTATTTCATTCAAATGCATACAGTTTTTTCTAGATCCAAGATTTCTAAAATTTAATTAGGCGACTTTTTAGAGAACATTTAGGGCTTCAAAATGACACATCGCCTTCCTAAATTTGTTGCTTATTTGTTGAGGTAAGGCAAAAAGATTAGACTTGGTACAGAGATGTTCCCTACCATTATCCCTTTGATGAATTCCCTTGAATTTAACCCAATAATATTTTTCTTAAGATTTTAGCCAGAAATGTTCCCCACCACCTCCTCCTCAATTCCACCTTCCCCATCAACAATTTTGCCGCCTTCCCAATTGTTTTGCCGTTCGCCTTCGGCCACCGCCTCCTCAATGTCAATGAATTCCGGCTGTCAACCATCATTTGACATTTCGGCTGCCATTCTTCAACTAATTTTGGGCCAAAATTCCACAAATAATTTTGCCACCAATTCACTGCACAATTCCACAACATTGCTTCAATCTTTGCAAATTCAATTGCAAATTGAACAGCAAAAAAGGCAGCAACAACAACAAATTGCGACCGCATTCGCATTGCAACAATGCATTCAACAATTATTCAGCAGTGGCAATTCATTATTGTTGGATAAGGAGGTGGGAAAAGGGGGAAGATTAGAATAAAATTATGGAATTGATAATTTTGGCATAAGAAAAATTTACATCCATTTTGTGACTATTATTTGTTGCCGTTTTAATTGAAGCCTAATTAGGAAAATTCGCGGTAGAATATAATTTAGTACCACCATTTCTGTATTTGTGCCACATCCTTTTGGCCTATCCTCAACGAGGCAATAACTAATTCAGGTAGGCGATGTGTACCATTTGGAGGCCAAAGTGTCCTCCAAAAATGGCAATAAAATATTTATAAAATTCCTTTTGAGAGCCACTTTTTAGAGGGCGTTTAGGGCTTTCAAATGGCATATCGCCTCCCTAAATAGTTGTTTCCTTGCAGAGATATGGCCAAAAGGACGGGTTAGGCATTGAAATGTTCTGGCTTCGTAAAATTCGGTTCCTTTTTGTGTGGCTTAAAAGCAAGATGGGGGAATGTTGCGCCAATTTATTTGACTAATCTTAGGCAAAAGGATGTGGGCTACTAATTTTTATGAGTGGCCTTAATAAGGCAATCGAATTTGGGTTTGAGGAAAAAGAATTTCAAATTTTGTCATCCATAATGACAAAATGGCCAAGACATTTTTATGCTTAATCCTGATGAATTTGGGGACAAAAATGATGTAAATTTGTGGGCATTTTAAAAGGCAAATATTTCATAAACTTTTTCTTCATCATTATTTATTTTCCCCGCATTGAAGGGCCTGGAGGATTCAACATCATCTTTGACGGCGGATGGATTGAATGGACAACAAAAATGTTCAATTATTGGCCAACATTTCGGCTCGGAATTTACCCATTCTCAGCCCACAGATCCACCGGATCCACCGCCTCCCCTTTCAACCTCATCCGCTGCCTCCACCGCATCCTCAACCATCAAAAATCCGAAAATATTGGCCCAGAAAAATGGAAGAAAACGCAAAAAAGCGGCCACGGATGAAGTAGCCAAAAATGGCAAGGAAATTGAGAGGAAAGTGGAAATTAATGGAGGCGAAGCGGAAGAAAATGGGACGGCCAAAAAACAACGAAAAAGGCGAAAACGTCGAAGGCTAGAGGCGGAAACGGATTCGCCCGTTTCCGGCATGTTCATCACAGTGAGTTTTGAAAAGGAAGGGATTTTAGGGGTTTTCACATTAAAAATGGGCCATTTTTGGGCATTTTGAAGGCCATTCCCCAAATATTATTAATAATAGAAGTGACCACATTTGGCGTCAACAAATTTGCTAGCCACCAATTAATTCCATAGAAAGGCCTAAAGCCCACTTTAGAATTTAAGGCGAATTAAAAGGAGGCAATGCCTGTCCTCTTATAATATCATAGATTCAATGTCGGGCAAATATGATCCAATATCTTTTTTTCTTATCTATATTTATCCTTTCATTCTTATCATTTAAATTTTAGCATATTTTCCTGTAAAGCCGAAATCCAGAGGCCAAATCCACAAATACCCTAGAATGATTGCCATCGAAATATAGGCTTCTGAATTCTTCGCCTCGAGCCTAAAAACAAATTTTGTAGCTCAATAGTCAATAATTTCTATCCTAAAAATCCTAACCTCATTGTCAGCCCTAAATTTTACTCTGTTATTCTTTATTTTGGAGGCGCAAATTTTTTTTTTTGCTAGGGGCGCAAAATTCACATAACCATCCTTTGTTTATCCAATTCCACTGGGCAATTTATTCCAATTCCAATGCCAAAATTTTCTTTCCCCTCCTCAAAAATAGGAGCATTGGGACGAGGCGGAATGCGTCAAAGATGTCCAAAACAACAATAACCAACAATTGGATGAGTCGGCCGCATTTGTGCATGTCAGCGAGGCTGCCCGCCGCACAATTGCCCAATTGCCAAATGTGATCGGCGACCCGTGCTGTGCCCTTTGCCGTGGCCGTTTTGAGGATGTTTTCCGGCTGGCCATGCACAAATGCCCTCGAATTCGGCACACTGAATATCGATGCAGGGAATGCGAAAAAGTTGGTTGTTTGAATTGAAGGGACATTTAAGCACATTGGCACATTCTTTTGGCCATATCTCAACAAGAAAGCAGCCAATTTGGGAAGGCAATATGCCATTTTAAAGCCCTAAATGTCCTCTAAAAAGTGGCTATAAAATATTTATAAAATTTATCATTTTTAAAAAAATTTAGTCCTTGACTGCTCATAAACTCGGAAGTTTTGGAAGTTTTTGAAGGAAAAGCCGCTTTTTCTTCAAACCATTTTAGGATTAAAAAATTAATTAAAGGCCACATTTTAGAGGATATTTTAGGCTCTCAAATGGTATATAGCCTTCTAAAATTGGTTGCTTCCTTGTTGAGTTATGATCAAAAATTTCAAAAAGGACATTTTATTAGGATTAATTTTATATTCTGGCAGTTCTTTTGTCCATATCTCAACAAGAAAGCAACCAATTTGAGAAGGCGATATGCCATTTTAAAGCCCTAAATGTCCTCTAAAAAGTGGCTATAAAATATTAAGAAAAATCACCGTTTTAAAAATTATATTTTTTGAATTTTATAGTTGAATTTTATAAAATTGGAAGTTTTCGAAGGAAAAGCCCTTTCTTCCTTTAAGTTATTTTAGGAATTAGAAATTAAAAAAGCCTTTTTTAGGGATATTTAAGGCTTTAGAATGACATATCGCCTTCCTGAATTGGTTATTTCCTTGTTGAGTTACAGCCTAAAAATCGAAAAAAAAAACTTCTGTATTAATTTTATACTTGGGATGGTTCTTTTAGTTCTATCTCAACAAGATGGTAACTATTTCTTGTAGGCGATATGCCATTTTAAAGCACTAAATGTCTTCTAAAAATGGTTTAATTAATTTTTTGATCAATAGGCAGTTTTTCCTCACTCAATCAGAAAATTCAGATTTATTCCATTCAAGGACAAACAATTTTCAAAAAAAAATTGGATTTTATAAAATTAAAAGATTAAATTGTAGAGGACACTTTTGGCTTTAAAATGGTCTATCGCCTTCCAAAATTGGTCAATGCCTTTCTGAGTTATGAGCTGAAAACCAAAAATTTCAACATAACAAGAATGGGATGGTGTAAAAAGTCTAGCCGCCTCTCTAAAATCCGTCAATTTAAGCTTAAGGTAAAAAAGTAAACACAAAAGCATATTAAATTATCCAAATTTGCCTTTATCTCGATACTTTTAATTCTTAATATATTTCCCTGTGTTAGAATCTACCCGCCAAAGGAAAGAAAATAACATGCCTCAAAGGTCAATCATCCAAAGGAGGGTGGAAAAGAGGAGGGGAGGGGAAGGAGGGAGGGGCCAAGGATTACGGTATTGGAAGGAGGAGTAAATATTTTTATTATTTGGAGGGAATTCTTTTTTACATACCTATTCCCTTATATTGGAATAAACCCGTCAAAAGTACTTATTAAAAATGCCTCAAAGGTCAATCATCCAAAGGAGTGAGGCAAAGAGGAGAGAGGGAAGGAGGGGGAGGAGCCAAGGATTACGGTAATGGAAGGGAGGAACGAGGAAGGAGTAAATATTTATTATTATTTGGAGGGAAGTGGGAAAGAACCATTCAAAAGGAGGCTGCGCGCATTCAAAAATTGGGGAGGCCGAAAGTGGGTCAAAGAGGGGAAAGAATGGTGCCAAAAGGCAAATCCAATTAGCAAAAAGGGCACAAAAAAGGATGGAAGCGAACGGCACACACGCTGTGAAGGGAATTGGGGGAAAAGCCAATGAACAAAGCCACCAAATATTTAAGTAAAAATGCGGGCCAGCCCAAGGCCATCATCGGCTTGGCGCCTTTAAAATAAAATGGCTCAATCAAAAATGGGATTAATGGGCACAATTCGTAGGGATCTATGGTTTGGTGTTATAAATTTGATAGATTCTAAATGCACGATTTACTTAAAATAAGGCATAGATATTTGGCGCCGCTTATAATAACTCATTTAGGACTGAACCAATTTTGATGATTTTAGTATCGAATTAGAGAGCAGACTTTTGGCTATCTAATAAAATTAATTTTATTTAAATTGGTTCAGAAATGATGAAATTATGACCAAAAAACTATTGAAATTTTCGCTAATCTATAGTAAAGGACATTTAAAGGTTTTTTTAGGGCACAACTCCCATAATTCTGAACCAATTTTAATAAAATTAATATTATTTAATAGTTCTGCTCTTTAATTAAATATCAAAATTATCAAACTTGGTCCAATCCTTGACGAGTTATTCTAAATGGCGCCAATTTGGATCGGCAAAGTTGGGTTGTTCCATTCACAAAAATCATATTAGGCCTAAAAGCCATTAGCAGCCATTTAAATGTAAATAATTCCCCCCAATGTTCGTTCACAGTTTGAGACTATCCATCCTTACTTAGGCAATATTTTCGGCATCTTTTTTGCATGCTTCTCAAGGTGGAGAGGACACACAAAATTTGATGGGCCAAGTGGAACCAAAGGTGCCGACGGCTTATACCCTCCCCCAAATCTTCATCCATTTCCATTCCCAATTTGAGTCCCAATTCCCCATTAAAAATTCTCTTCCATTTACCCCAATTCGCCTTCGCTTCCATTGACTCTTCGTCTCCCAAAGCCCAAAACAAAATTGGATTCCAAGGGGATTAGTGGCGGAGGAAGGGAGATTTGGGGGCCAAACAAACACAAATCTTCCCTCCATTTCTCGATGGAAGGGCAGATTTGGGCATTGGCACTTTTGTGTAGAGCCAAAATCACAGCTTGAAGATATTTTGGTGGCGGCAATTTTCTTTGAACCCAATCAAATATAAAAAGGCCATCGAGAAGCGCGCATTCCCCCTTCATTCATTTATTCATATTCCAATTTTTGAATGAATCCAGCTGCGAATAAATGCTTTTGCCGCTTATTAGGAATAAAAATGATGAGGCCGGCAAATTTTTAAGGCATAAATGAAAAGGGTGAGAACAGATGTGTTTGAAGGTAAAATAAGCTAGTAAATGGAAATATTTAGCCGAGTAAAATTCAAATTCACATAAAAAGGCAACGTTCCATTCTGAGTAAAGCATCTTGATAGGCTTATGTCATTGTCAGCATTTACAATACAATTTAAACTAAATGCAGAATTGAAATAGGAAATAAAAGAGAAAGAAAGAGGCAAACCGCCAAATTCCCTCAAAATGGAAAATCTTAATTAGGCCTAATTTCGAGATTGGCCTAAAAGTATTACAGGTGGTCATCTTCATAGGATAGATTTAAATTTAGATTTGACACTGAAAAGCGTATTACATTGGAAGGAGGTCAAATGGTCAAAAAATTCCTCTACGGACACATCAGCAGAGTACCCCTGTGTCCCTGTTTCCATTTCCATCGCACCTACAGTAGTTTTTGACCCTCAGCAAGATGCTAACGAATCTGGGGAAGTATTATATCATTTTAAAAGTCTGAGTTTTCTCTATAATTTGGCTAAATCCGATTTTAAGAAAACATTCATTTTCGCGATGAATTTCAAATTCTTTTTCTTTTAGTCCTAATTTTTTAAATTGATTAATTTTAAAATATTTACTGAAGCCACTTTAATGTTGTGTCAGGGCAGGGCTTATGAAAGGTTTATTACTTTTTTAGGTTGGCAATTGCCTCGTTGAAATTTAGGCCAAAAACCCAATCAAGTATGGAAATTATAAGAATTCCCTCCGATAGACCCAAAATTAGATGAAATTTTCTTTTAAAATGTTCATTAAAAAATTTCTCACGGCTAATTCAATGAATGAATAATCCCCCATTTATTTTAAGGTGTTCAGCTGTCCTGCCAATTTGGCCTCACATCGACGTTGGCATCGGCCAGCAGAGGCGGCGGCACCAAGGCGAAACAACAGCAAAATTAATGGAGAAAATGGACGAAATAAGCACAAAAATGATGGCCAATTGCTCGGGGCAAAATCCGAAAATGTTGGCGATCCATCATCATTCTTAATGGCCGGCAAAAATTTAACGCATGAGGCGGCAAAAGCATTGATCACGCTGGGATTGGTCAAATGATGAAAAGAATTTCACTTTTACATTGCAATTAATTGTCCCAAATAATTTAAATTAATCTTTTCTCCTATTTCTTGGACTTTTGAACTTATAGAACACTGCCAACTGCCAATTTTCCTAACCTTTTTATGTTAATTTTCCCATGGCCTTGAATTAACTTTTTATTTAGGCTGATCCGAAGATTCAAAATCTCATTCAATTAATCATTTAATCACCCACATATTAATCATCATTTATTTTTTCGTGCTGAGGGCCTTCTAGTCTATAATATCACTTTTCACTTTCATTTCATTAGATCTAATTATAATTATTTCGTCCAACAATTTCGTGCAGTCCAACCTTATCAAATGTATGAATTATGTGCATTTATTAAGAATCCCCAATTAGCCAATTTTGCAGCCCATTTCCTACTCACTTATTAGGCATTTTTATTTATTATTGATCTGATCACTTTTTTAAAGCATTTCACTTATTTTTTAATAGGCCATTAACATCATTCATCAATTTGCATTTGAAATTGCCAATTAACTTTCGTCCAATAAATAAATTTTTTAAAACATTTTGCATCCATCAAACTATTTCGAATTTGCCACTTTTTAAAAGTAATAAAAGATGAAGACTTCAATTGCCTCCAGCCTATAAATGAGATTCTGAATCCCGTTTCCATTTGGTCAGATTAAAAAGGGAATAGAAATAACGAAAATAGCAAATTAGATATTTTGATTGATCAAATTGTTCTTCTCTTTGAATAGTATAGTATTTGTATGGGTGGAATGGGTCAAAATTCATGAGAATGGGAAATAATGCCATTGGATTAATCAAATAGCGGACTTGTTCCAATTAAAAGGGGGAATTAATCTAGGAATAGGCGGTATTATTCTAAGCGAAAACACAAACAGGCGGAATTATTCTAAGTGAAAATACAAAACAGGCGGAATTATTCTAAGCGAAAACACAAACAGGCGGAATTATTCTAAGTGAAAATACAAAACAGGCGGAATTATTCTAAGCGAAAACACAAACAGGCGGAATTATTCTAAGTGAAAATACAAAACAGGCGGAATTATTCTAAGCGAAAACACAAACAGGCGGAATTATTCTAAGTGAAAATACAAAACAGGCGGAATTATTCTAAGCGAAAACACAAACAGGCGGAATTATTCTAAGTGAAAATACAAAACAGGCGGAATTATTCTAAGCGTAAACACAAAACAGGCGGAATTATTCTAAGCGAAAACACAAAACAGGCGGAATTATTCTAAGCGTAAACACAAAACAGGCGGAATTATTCTAAGCGTAAACACAAAACAGGCGGAATTATTCTAAGCGAAAACACAAACAGGCGGAATTATTCTAAGCGAAAACACAAACAGGCGGAATTATTCTAAGTGAAAATACAAAACAGGCGGAATTATTCTAAGCGTAAACACAAAACAGGCGGAATTATTCTAAGCGAAAACACAAACAGGCGGAATTATTCTAAGCGAAAACACAAACAGGCGGAATTATTCTAAGTGAAAATACAAAACAGGCGGAATTATTCTAAGCGTAAACACAAACAGGCGGAATTATTCTAAGCGAAAACACAAAACAGGCGGAATTATTCTAAGCGAAAACACAAAACAGGCGGAATTATTCTAAGCAAAACACAAAACAGGCGGAATTATTCTAAGTGAAAATACAAAACAGATTCTAAGCAAAAACACAAAACAGGCGGAATTATTCTAAGCAAAAACACAAAACAGGCGGAATGAAGGCGAATATTTCGCTTAAATTGGGGCATGAAATTACATCAATCAACTATCGCCCCAAATTATAGATTCCGAATCCCGTAGCCGTAGAATCACTTTTGATTCCTTTTGTATTAAAAGGTAAGGCGTAAGGGATATATTTATTCATTCCACTCATTTAAAATAAAAAACAAAAATTAAGGAAAATTTTATTCTTTCTACACGCGATTGGTGGCCATGTGAATTGTGGCCAAAAAACGCAAAAGAAGAAAAGAAAAATGACCATGAATGAAATTTAGGAAATGTTATATAATATGGTTTTTGTTTTGTTTTACATTAAAACATCATAATTCTGTGGTTGTCATCAATCAAATCAATCAAATATATATTAATATTGTGCCCGGCCATGCGATTCTTCGTTGGTTTTGATTGAATTAGGCCAAATCTGCCAGTCTCTTTCTTCCATTACCTCCTCCACCGCCTCTTCCGGGACTGTTCCTTTTTTCCATTGGCTCTTGGCGTTGATGAACCTGCAAATTTTGGATATTTTTAAATATTTTTATTTAAG
Organism: Pratylenchus scribneri; assembly: GCA_030063045.1. Lineage (NCBI taxonomy): Eukaryota > Metazoa > Nematoda > Chromadorea > Rhabditida > Pratylenchidae > Pratylenchus > Pratylenchus scribneri. The sequence continues at coordinate 2,533,779 of JAQSEB010000033.1, forward strand.
ATCATATTCAAATTAAATATTAATCCAGTTAATAATTTAATTATTTATTATTGTTTTTAATTTGGTATTGAACATTATAATTTTAATTAAAATGGAAATGGTGGGATTTTACCCTGGAAAATGGGTTTATTTTATTTCAAATTGAATTGCTGGGTTGCCTATCGCCTTCCCACTAAATCTGTTGAATTACCTTATTAGTCAATGGGGAAAAATCCCAAAGCCCGTATTATTTTACCGGATTAGAAAAATGGATTGTTTGCTTTTTCTTATTAAAATGGTAAAATAAAATGGAAAATTTAAATAATAAATTGCGGGTGCCTTTTTCCTATTCCCTTAAAAATTTAAAAAACAAAAAACGATCCAAAAATTGGATACTTAAGTATTAAAATTTAAATTTTAATGGAAAAAATAAAATTTAAAAAAATAAGAAAATAATAGTAAATTGATGAAATCTTTTTCTATTCAATTGAAAATTTAATACAAAAAAAAACGTACAGCAGTAGGCGTCGTGATGTTGGTGGCCACCACCACAGCAGCAGGGGCAGCAGCATTTCGATGATTATTCTGCTGCTGAAGCGCAGGAGTAGGATGATGATGATTGGGTGCATTATTGTTGTTGTTGTTATGATTGCTATTGGTACGAAGTTGCTTTTGTTGATGGTCCGGGTCTGGGTCCTCTTCCATTGGCTGAATCCCCTCCTCCATTTGCGGTTGTTCTTTCGGTTTTTGTTGTTGTTTGTCTTCTTCAATGATTTCATCCTCTTCCTGTGCCTCCTCCTCCAACACTCGAATCGGCGACCGTTGCCTCTGTTGTTGTTTTTGCATCGTCAAATTGTGCTGTTGCTGCTGTTGTTTGGCCATTTGGAAATTTCGTTCCTGTTGTTGGAGGAATTGAATGGTCGGAGGCGGCGGATTGTTCGGAGGAGGCGGCGGCGGCGGTGGCGGATGCTTTGGAAGTGGCCCCCCAACAAAATGTGGTCGATGAGAGAGTGGAGAATTATTATTGGGGACAACGGCGGCAACGGCAGCAGCAGGACGAACAAATTGGAAATTGTTGAGATGCAGACGTGGCGATTGCTAAAATTATTTTGGGGGAAAATATTTTAAGGAAATTAGCTAAATTTTATTATTTTAATCATTTAAAAACCTATATCAATTTGAAAACATATTATCCAGAATTTTATTGCCTCCTAGACCCACTAATATTTACTTGACCATCCTTTTGGGTGAAGGATGAAGGTTTCGATACGATTATAATAATGAGGAAAATTCGCATATTTATAGTGAAAATTTAAGTGATATACCGGTTAACTTGGTTAGCCGTTTGTATTGGTTATTCCGGTTTTTGCAAAAATATTTGAATATTTTTACCAAAGATTTTTCTATTTTAAAGGAAATAAATTCTGGGTCTGGGTCTAATCAATTAATTTTTTTCTCATTGGTCATAAAACCAAAATTCGTTTGAAATTTTCTCAAAAAAAATATTCGGAATTTTATTCAGGTTTTGACCATAATCTGGGCCTAGGAGTGACTTTATATATATATATGTGAATTCTATGTTCAATTAAAATGTATTTTTAATTTTTGATTTAAAAATGTATTACAAAAATTAATGTTTGTTTCAATTAATTAACAAAATAGATTTTTTTTTGCGATAATCCTAGAATAATCTTTAAGCCAATTCCGTAAAAATTAATTAATTTTTAGAAACAATTTTGGGTGTTTTTACTGATAAAAATATGATTTTGATGGGTCTAATTATTGGTCATAAAATACTAAAATTTGCTTTCAATTTTCTCACAAATATTCATCATTAAGTTATTATAGATTTTGACCATATCTAGGATGGCTTATGTGAATTTTATGGTCATAAATTAAAATGTGTTTTTGATTAATAAAATATGTTAAAATCATAGAAAAATAAATAATTAATTTTTGTAAAAGAATTTTGGCTATTTTTACGGATTAAAAAATTGCTTTCTGACCTGTTGTGGGTTCATCAGGAATGGATTATTTTGTGCCGCCGAGAAGCGGAGAACATTTTGCTGGAGCTGATGAACTTGTGCGGTGGCCGTCACTGCCCCGGCTGCCCGGGTCCTTTCCTCCTCTCGGCCACGGACCATCAGCACAACATCCCCGTCAATGTCCTCGCCGTCTTCCTCCTCCTCCTCCTCCTCTTCCTCCAACTCATTTTCCATTGTATTTTGCACAATGTAATGTTGCACCGGTGGATGATTTTGGTGAACAATTTGTGGTTGTTGCCGGCCTCCGCGATGATTTTGACGATTTTCCTCTCCGCCCGAATCCATTGCGGTCACATCTTCTTCTTCGTCCCCGCCGGCACTTTCTCCGTCGCTGCTGGATGAACTCAACAAATCCTGGGGAAAAAATGGAATTTTTTTATAATTTTTTAAATGGAAATTTAATGAATTTTTAATAAAAAAAAAGGAATTTTCGGTGAATCATTTTTGTAAATTAATTTGAGTGAATATTTTTTTTGAAATAATTTATCATAAAAATAAGTAAATTTAAAGTGAGTTGGTGGTTTACAAAAATAAAAAAAAATTAATTCAAGGCCTCAAAAAATATATTTGTCTTTCCTCAGTCAGTTAGCCTCAAATATTGCATCCTTTATTTTCTTTGAATTCATTTTCATCCTCCTCCTATAATTTAATTAAAAAAACCAAATTTCTGTGTTGTTGTAAATTAATTGAATTTTCTAATAAATTTTTAATAAAATTTCTAAAAATTTTGTTAAAATTCTCATAATTTTTTTTGTTGTTTTAATCAAATTTTTAACCACCGAATTTTATTTTATACCAAAAATCTTTTTCCCTTTACAAAAATGGCTGATTTTTCACCCCCCAAAAATCACTTTACTCCCAAAATTGTCCAAAATTTTTCATAAATTTTAATTGAAGCCCTAAAAATAGTATTTTTTTCCTTCGTTTTGTAATTAAAAATGAATAATAAAATAAATTTTTCAAATTTGGAGGCGGATAAAACCCAAAGAGTACCAAAAAAATATTCCCAAAAAAGTTGATTCACAACAAACCTCTTGATTGATTCGGTGGACCCGTTGTTTGTAAATTTTGTTCAACAATTGAATGAGCTGATTCACTCTTCGCCGTTCCGGATGCCCTTCACCAATTGCGTCGGGCCATTCCTGATGAATCAGTTTTTGGGCCAAATGCGAACAAAAATCATAATTTGACCATTCAATCTGCCAAAAAAATATGTTAAATAAATTAAAATTAAACAAAAAAAGTGAGTGAACCTCAAACTGTCGAACGACCATGTCGGCAATTTGCAACAAATTGAAATATCGTTTGCTTTCCATCTGTGTGTGGGCATGACCGAGGAAACTGTGAAAATTAATGTGAGAAAAAATTAAAAAAAATTATGGAATAATTTTGGGAAATATTTAGGTGTTTATTACCGTTCAGTATTCTTTCTAGCCTTATACCACACACACAAAACCAAAACCATATATACCCAATACACAATCGATCGAATATTGATTTAAGCTTAGGTTTAACCAAATTTAATTCAGTTTTGAACCAAAAAACCCAAAATTTGGTTTAAACGGTTTAAAACCTTTTTAATTTAGTTATCAAACCATTAAAAATTATATGCCAATCGACGCGTCTTACTTGATATGATCTATCGATTTGGCAGAGGGTTTAGGCTTTAGTGGTTTAGGACAAACCATTGAACCATTATAATCTTTTCGCCAAATTAAATTTTTCAAGGATGAATGTTAATTTTAAATTTATCAGCCCAAATTTGGATGAATTGGTTAGAATTTGTGGATTTTTATAAAAAATTTCAAAAAATTATGACCACCATAATATTTTGGCCAATTATTTTTTTTCAATTAATTTTTTTATATAAAAAACACTCTCATTAAGTACTTAACCGAATGGAATAAAAATTAATTTTAAAAATTTAATTTTTAATTTGATTTCGGTGTCAAATGTGCACAAAATTATGTTAAAAATGGCAAAAAAAGGGGGAAAACCTGAAATCATTTTTGAGCATGTCAACGAATATTTGACTGATGAATTCTTCGTATGGAGGATTTTGGAAAGGCATTCGTTGGCGGCTGTGGCAATTGTGGAACAAATCAACCAAATCCGGGATCCACTTCTTCCAATAGACATATTCCGTATTGAATGCTGCAAAAAATGGGTGAAAATTATTTTTTTTTGATATTTAAATTTTTTAAATTTTATTAATAAAATATTCGCCAAACCTGAATTAATTTCCAAAATGACAATTTGCATTGCCGCGAGTGCTTCAGTCAGAATGTGCGTCTCCCATTGAACCTGTGAAAATGAGCAATGAAAAATTAATTTAAATAATTTTTTCTAATACCGAATTTCGAAGGAGGCCCAGCCAAAGATGAATTGTGTGACTGCGACGAATGGTGTCCCGGAATCTGAAAAACGAAATTTTTAAATGATTTTGAGGGATTTTGTTGGAAGATTTGGAGGATTTTTTTATGGAAAATTCTTTTAAAATTTTTCTTATAATTTTGATTTTTCGAGTATTTGAATAGTTATACTTATTTGTAAGCTCGAAAAAAAAAATTAAATTGGAATAATTTCAATTATAAAAAATGAATTTCATTGCCAAAATAAGAATATTATCAGTTTTGTCTACAACTAGACTTTTTAACCCTAAAATCACCGTAAATTACCCAAAAATTATTCGTAAGATTCTAATAAGCCCTAAAATAAGTTGTTTTTCAGTCGTTTTAGAGTCAAAAACAAAATTTTTCCAAATCTAATGATAACCGAAAAATACCAAAAATAAGCTTTTAATCCCTTTAATATAGCAAACCTCTTTGATTGTTTTGCAAAAATGATGAATGTGTTCAGCCATGCCTTGCAATGTGCGATTTGGTTGTGATTGATTTGATATTCCAATCGTTTGACCACCGTTTCGACCATAATCAACGAAAAACGATTCAGCGCGTCCTGATCGGTCCGACTCATTATCAGTTCAATTTGCTGTGAAATGTCATTAAATATTACCAATAAAGTTTAATTTTATGAACATTAAATTCTTCTTTTCCCAATAATTTTCCTTCCTTAAATCTTTTTGAAGGCCGCGTAGTGGAAAATTTTTCACTCCAAACAAAGGGTCTTCCCTTCCCCCTTAACGTTTTTTTCTGGTGGGGGGGGGGGACTAGCTAAGGGCTTGAAAGGATCGTCCAATTATTTTAATAGCCAATTTTTTTGATTACAATCAGAACCAAAAAATGTTTTGGTATTTGATAGAGAAATATCCAACCAAAGTTGTTTAGTAAGATCTTTTTTAAATATAAAAAAGGATGCTTAATTAAATTGTCAATTAAAATGGAATTTGTAAAAAAAATGCCCATCATTTTTTGACAAAATTTTATTTCCAAATTTTAAAAATAAATATTTAGTGTAAACCTCTTGCGGTGCGCTCCCAACAATTCGGCGCACATGTCGAAGCTGCTCCATGCTAACTTGGAAGATTTCATTCTCGAATACTTGCTCAAAAAATTGCTCCACCGCATTGAATTCGTTGGATGCTCTTCGCATTTTAATCAGCAAAAATATAAATTCCTATTCTCTCTGTGCTGGCCTAAAATAAAATTAATGGTTTTGAATATTTGGATAAAAAATGTGAAAATTAATAAAAAATATTAATGATTAATTAAATCAATAAAAACACAAAAAATGGAAAATTATTTGAATAAATTTATTGGTAAAAAAAATGAAAAATATTTGTTAAATCAATTCATTCATTCTCGGATTGGCACAAATTGAAATGTCATCTCGTTGATTTCCACCGGTTCACCGGCCTTCTCATCATAATCCGCCCATTCCTTAAATGCATATTGTGTAAATTATTAGTGATTTTCGTATATTTTGACTAACCATTTCATTCAAATCAACATCCTCAAACGATGTCCCGGACTCGGTGCCCACACACCGCCAACCAATGCGAGGATCGAATCCAACAGGTTCAATGCCGCGGCAATCGAATTTGGCAATTGTTTGGAATTTGGCCGCACCCTCGGTCATCACGTATGGAGCATAGCTGTTTGTTAGAATCTCTTAAAAATTTAAATAATTTTGCCATTTAAATCAATAAAATACAACCTAAAGTATTTATGCGTCCACAAAGCGAGCATTTGGCCGAAATGTGGCAAACTCCTTTGCCTTTGGTCAATGCATGTGTTTCCTAAAATGCTGGAAGAAGAATGTTCAAAAATGATTGGGAATTGTGTGAATTGAAACCACCTGAACATTTGCATATTGCCATTGTGGATAGTGCTCACCACAGCCTGAACATTTTAGCTAAATTTTTGTTCATATTTATTTTGTTTAGTAAGAAGAATAAGAAACCTTAAGATACCATCGATGTTCATCGTAATTCGATGGCCTCAGCTCCGTTACATTCATCAGATTTGCTTTCATTTGAAGCGCGAAAATTGGCTTAAAATTATTTCCGAATTAATTCCTTTTTTTCCTATAATTTTTTTAACAAACCATTTTTAATGAAGTTTCGGCCACTAAATACGAAGAAAAAATAATTTATTCACTTAATTGGAATTGTTTTACAATCAACAATTTCGTTAAATCTTTGGATTTTTAGAAAAGATTACCCGAATTGGATTTGGATTTGGACGCAGCATTGGCATCCAAAAAACAAAAACAAAAAAAAAAACAAGATTAAGAGTAGGTAAAAATTGGAGAGCATTTAGAGAAATAAAGAATTAGGACAAAAAATCCTTAAAAACAGAACGCCAAAAATGAATAATATGAACAAAATCCAAGTATCAATTAAAACTACAGTGCACCGAAAATTGCCAAAATAGGAAAAAGCATTAATTTATATAATTAATTCATTGGCAATTGATTAAAATGAATTAATTCAATTGAAATAGAATTTAAAAAACTTCAATTTTTGTTTATCTTTTCATTAAAATTTTTTAAAATGGGAAGATTTGGTGTTGAAGTCAAATTTGATGGAATATTCTAACGATTAAATCAAGAGTCGAAACCAATTCAAGATCCAGGGGCCATATCGAACTGTGATACAAATATTTTGAACCCAATTCTAGGCATAAAATGCATCAGCAGTTGATAAGACCAATGGACCCAAAATTGAATAAATGGAATTTTGATGGAATATTGGATGACATTTGCCAATGTTGTTGTTTAATTGAATTAATTTGTTGCGAATTCGTTTATTATTTGTTGAATGTTTTGGTGCTGATGAGGGCGGATCGATGCTTAGCTGAGTATGGATCTAGTCATGAGCCGCACACATAATTTTATGCATGGACAAAAACAACATGACTGGGAAGCATACCCATCCAAGAGGCGATCCCCACACACATTTTGATGATTTTGCAGAATTTTTGGTGGACGATTGGAAAGAAGGAAGAAGTTAAAGGAATATTTGACTGTCGAGGATTAATGGATGGAATGGAATGATTGGGCCTGGGAATAATTGTCGTTGAATGATGGACGAAATGAGCCGGAGGATTTTGAAAATGAGGGGGCAAAATGAATGAATGGAATAAGAAAGGAAGATTGGGGCGCGGCGAAAGACTTTGGACGATTTGGAAGGAGATTTGGATGCGAGGAATGGGAAGAGGGAGGAGCGGCGTCTTGGCGATTCGCCATCTGCCATTGCTGCCCATTGGCAGGGTTGTTGTTGCCAAAAATGGGCGAAGGAATGCGCCAAACCGTGCTTTGCCTCCTCATTATTATATGCGCGGAGGACAGCACAGCTTGGGGTCATCGGGCCATTTGGCGGAGAGGAAGGATGGGGGAATCGGCCATTAAGCTGGGATTGGATGGAGGAGGCGAATATTGGGGCGGAGACAAAGAAGAAATAATCGCGCGGGGGCATTTTTGCTTGGAGGAAAATATGCGGAAGAATGGAAGGAAGAGGGGATTGGCGGGCAGATTTAGCCATTTGAATTTTGGCGTTGTTCCACGGCCGATGTGACCCAACATTGCGCACAATGTGGCTGTGGGGTGGGCCCTTGAATTTGAATGAGGACTGAGGTGGATTGGACGGCAGGGATTTGCGCATTCGCCCCGGGGCAAAGTTCCCATTATTGTTTGATTGAGGACATTCGGCAATTTGAAAAGTTGGAAAAAGGCAAAATAATGGAATGGACAAAGGAAGAAGGGGAAGATGATGAATGGGGGAAAAAGGAGGAGGATGGGCAATTGAGGGGGTATAGGGGAAGTTTCAGAACCGCCGATTGGATTCTTGGCCTATAGCTCAACGAGGCAATAACCAATCCGGGAAGGCGATATACCGATTGAAAGCCTAAAGTGTCCTCTACAAAGTGGCCTATTCAAAGTTCATGAAATTTATCTTTGAATAAGATGAGGGACGATGATGGGTATTGAGGGGGTAGGGGACCGCCGATTGAGTACTTGCATCTGTTTTTGGCTAATATCTCAGCGAGGCAATAATCAATTTGTGAAGGCGATAGACCATTCGAAAGCCAAAAGTGTCATCAACAAAGTGGCCATTTTAAATTTTATGGGATTCATTTTTAAAAAATGCTAAATGTCTTTGAGTGCCATAAACTCGAATTTTATGATTCTGTGAGGAAAAGTCGCTTATTTCAAAACGTTTTAAATTTTCAAAAAATTATTTAAGCCACTTTTTAGAGGGAATTTAGGGCTTTCAAATGGCATAATGCCTTTCTAAATTGGTTGCTTCCTTGTTGAGCTATGGCCAAAATTAACTCAAGAACTGCTGAACTGCATCGGCAATTGAGAGGATCAAAATGGAGGGGAGAATTGGGAAGGCGAGGTGCGCGGAAGATGCAAAATGAAAATGAGCCGAGCGATGAAAGAGGAAGAGGATGAAATATGGAAGAAAAGGGAAGAAGAATCTGCTGGGGGATGGGAATTGGGAAGAAATGGAAATGGACAAAACAACGCCCAAGGGGGGAGGGGGGGAAGGAATGGCCGTTCCCCAACGAGTCTGGGGATGGCCATTTATGGGGGGAAATCTGCGCCAATAGTAACACTGTGCTGTGTCCTTTGCCATCATCTTGGTCTGATATGACCTTCATATTCACACACAATGGCGGAGAGGACAAAGAAGGATGGACGAAGAAGCGGCCGCCGTCACCGCGGGGGAAATGAAGAAGAAGATGAAAACATCGCATAATGTTCGCGACGTGATTGAATGAGGATGGAAGAGGCGAAAATGGGCGAACGACGAAGATGGCGGGCCACCGATCACTGCGGGAAAGATGAGAAGAAGATGGGGGAAGAATGGAGCAAATTATATGGAAGAATCGGAATGAAGAATGAGAAGATGAAGGGGTGAATAGGTGGGAATATTCCGCGATGGCGTTCCGCCAAAAAGGCCCTTCTCGCTCCGGCCAAGGAACTCGACAGACCCAAAACCAAATACTACACATCGGGGGTGAATTGAATGAATGGAAGAAAAATGGGAAAAAAGGAATAAAAACAGTCGATGAATGGGGAGAAGGAAGAGAAAGTGTGCTCACACCCCGGTGAATTTATGCTCTCTTCTATTGACAGATGAAGGTGGCTGCTCTGCTGCTGATTTGATTGTTGAAATCGTGGAAATTGTTGTAAGAATATAAGGTAGAAAGTGATGTGCTCTCTTCCATCGAATGAGGATGAGAAGAGAAAGTGCTCTCTTCTTCCTATCATCTTTCCTCCTCCGGCTGGCAGCAAAAATTTATTCGCGCGCAGCTGCACGGATTGTAAGGGACTGTGAATTTTGTTGAAATTTCGCGCAAATTTACATTGATGAGGGGAGGAGGGAGGAGGCTTTAATAATATAGCATTGGAGGCAGCAAAATGTGCTGCTGCGCAAAATTTCGGTCGTATTATAAAATTTACCTTTTGAAACATTGAATTGCTACTTTTCAGAGGACATTTAGGGCTTTAAAATCGATAATATCGCCTTTCTGAACTGGTTGCTTCCTTGATGAGATATGGCCAAAAGAATAGCCTAGATACTCAATCGGCGATACCCAATCCTCATGTTTCGCACCCAAAGAAGAAGGGAGATATGGAAGGATTTCTTGGACAAAAAAATGGCCTCGTCATTAACATAGCCAAATATCCTTCACAGCTCTTTCTACGCTTTCAGCATAATGGAATGGTTTTCCCCGTGCCTAGGTCATAAATCGCGCGCCACCCATCCAAATGGGTGGAGGGGTCATTGTCCATTCCAAAATTCACAGCAAATCCATCCATTTCATTTCCGGGCGATTGCCCTTTCGGCGTTGCTCTTTCACCTCTATGTGACATTTGCTTTTAAATGCCTCTTGTTGGGGGCGATGTCCACCGGCCGTCCATTTCTTTGTCCCCCCCCCCCCCCCCCCTCGCGGCAGCCGCGATCGGCCAGCCGGTCGGCGGCTGTCAGCGCCATGCAAATTTTGGCGCCAAAATTTTCTTGCATTTTGAAAATTGTTTTTAATTTTGAGTGTCCTTCCGTCGTGAAATGGAAAAACACATATTTTTGGGCAACCCAGGAAAAAGGAGGCGAAGTGGGTTTTGGTTGGCGACTGGTAGCGACATGAAATTGGGTGGAGAAGAAGGGAGAATAAAAATATTTTCATCGATAACAGTGGTAGAATTGTGAGGGAGGAAGAATGTGTGGTGGTGGTTGTTGGCCCAATGGCCACATTGCTTTGGGCCCAGCAGCAGCAGTCAATTTCGCTTTGGGGATGGGGCCAAAACGGAGAATGTGCGGAGGAAATGGTGACGAAAGAGCGGCCAGCAGTGGGGCAGAAGGGCGATGAGTTAGTTGGCCAAAAGATGGGAGTGAGGAGGCAAAACAATTGGCCAAAGGGCGTTGGCCAAACAAATCCTCCACTGGAGGAGGCGAAGCGCCACATCCCCTCCCTCACCCCGGCGGCGGGTTGGGTCATTTTGGCCAAAGGCAACACAAAGGGTAATAAAGTGGTGTGGATTTTGGAGAGAAGCCAATTTGGCCGGACATTTTTGAAAGGGAATGTGAATAGTGTTCGTTGGTAAAATTGGGTAAAAAAATGTGGCGTGGCCATTTTTGAAGGAAAAAGACCAAAGATTGGAAAAAATTCTAAGGAATTGAAATTGTTAAAAAAAGGGCGTGTGCGCAAAAAGATGAATGGGGAAAACGCGTCGATCGACCGATCAACCATTTTTAAACCGTAAAGACAGACTATGGGTCGTGGCTTGGAAATGGAATGTGGAAATTAACCAGTTTTTTTATTAGACATACTGCATGGAAGAATGGGCGGAATAAAGTGGTTTTTTCTTTGCCTTTTTAAGAGGAGAAGACGACGACACAAAAAAGATAAGATCTTTTTCCATTTTTGTAACAATTGTTGCCCTTTGTGCCCAACAGGCAACAGTTTGAATGGCCATGTTTAGTTAAAGGAGAGAGGGGAAGCCATTTATAGTCGCTGGAAGTTTTGTTATTTACTTGTTTGATCGGCCATAAAATCAACTTTAACTTTGTTATAATTTTATGTTCCGAATGAATCACATCATTTACCTTTTTTTTCTATCTCATTAGTCATCAATATTCCACATCTTCAAGAAAAATTGCGAATAAATTAGATTGTCAAAACATATATTGCCTATTAAATTATATCCAATTTTTATGAGTTAAATCAAAGTTTTTTAGTTTAATTTTATAAAAATTCTCTCACAATTGAGCAAAGGGTATTTGTCTTATATTTTAAGACTTTGGCAAAAATAAATAGCATTACATCTCATAAAAATGTTTATGTTTCTTGCTTCTCTCATATTTTAATTATCTCTAGTTCTAGTCTAAAAACAAAACTTCGAATCAAACAAAAGAACAAAACATCAATTGATTTTTAAACTTTATTCAAAAATACAGCAATATATGTTAAAAAAAAAACAATATGAATATATGAGGAAAAATAATGTGAATATATGAGGAAAAACAATGTGAATATATGAGGAAAAACAATGTGAATATATGAGGAAAAACAATGTGAATATATGAGGAAAAACAATGTGAATATATGAGGAAAAACAATGATTATTGGGGACAATATCAATTTGATTATTCGTTGTTCTTTTCTTCCGCCTCCCGCCGAATTCTTGCGATCAGTTGGTCATCTTTCCTTCTGGGATCCTCGAAGAGCAGGCACGTCTTCTGGCACTCATTGCATTTTCCGTCGCGGTTGTTTGGGTCTCGCACATGTTGGCAGAAATGGGTGTAGTCGATCCTCTCCGCACGGCAGATGTAGCAGCTGGTCATTCCTGGAAAAAATGGAAAATTATTCCCCCAAATTTTATTGCCCCCTTTTTCCCCCAATAACTTACCGCAGCGACAAGTCATTTTGTTGCATCCTTGGTCCTTCATGAACATGAGGCCACAGCGGGAGCATTTGCGCATGACGGCCTCGTTGAGTTGTTTCTCCCTGGAAAAATAACAATGAATTTTGTAAAAGAGAAAAAGATTTTTAAAAAACTCACAGATCTCGGTCCTTTTTGCTCCGCTTCGTTTTTCGCTCCATCTCATCGCAGCTTATGCCAAAATGGTCGTCGTCCCAATCGTTCTAAATTGTTGAGAACAAATTATTGATTTCCCATTTTCCCACAAAATAACTAACCTCACAAATCCGGCAAAATTTGGCATCGCATTGCAAACACTGGAAAACTTTGTTGATTGTTTTGTCCACATCCATTTCCATAGCGAAATTGCACCGTTTGCATCTGAAAAAAAGAAGAGGGAAATTTTTGTGCTTTTCTAAAACCCCCAATTTTTGTGCTTACCTCTCCAAATTCGGGATATGGGCCATCTCCACCTCTTCTTGCATGATGCGCTCGTCCAATTTCTTGCAGATGTCCCGGCTCAAAAACGAACGGATTCCAGCTGAAAATTAGGGGAAAAATATTATTCAAAAATTTAAGACAAAAATGACTCACTGTATAGGATTGGATTTTTGCAATTGGCCATCATGCAGCGGAGTCCAACATTGCCCTCGGCCAGCGGTTGTTGCTCGGTTGCGGCTTGTGCGTGCCCACGGATGCAGTCTCGGCAGAATGGATGGGTTGACGGGTCGGCTGTGTCTGAAAAATATCACAAAATTACTATTTAATTTTATTCCCACCCAAAATCCTTTGCTTACCTTCATCGCTCACGCTCACATCGCTCATTGACCATTCATCGTGTTGATCATCGCGTTCACTCGTTCCTGTGCTGTTGACATCCTCATCTGCTGCTGCGATGGCGTTGCTTGGTCCTGGTTTGTCCTCATCTGCTGCTGCTGCGATGGCGTTGCTTGGTCCTGGTTTGTCCTCATCTGCTGCTGCTGCGATGGCGTTGCTTGGTCCCGGCTCGGTTGTTGGTGCCGTGCAGTATGTGATGCGCCTCAATGGGACCTTCTCGGCGCAGACAAGGCATTCGATCTTTTCCTCCGGTGCCGTTCTTGTCCTCTCCCATCGAATCTGTCTGTAATTCTGAAAATTAAGGGTAAATTACTATTTATTTTGAAAAATATTTTAATTAAAAAAACATACCCTAACGAGCCGCATCTGGTCCGTGAGCAACGCCGCATACGGTCCTTGTTGGTATCTGCGCATCATCCTTGAATATCGCCGGAATTCGAGCTCGACACGTTCCGGCACACGGAGCCGGTTGTTGCGCCTTCTTGTGATCTGCAGCGGGGTGCCAAATTTGAGCCAGAAGTTTTGACTTAGGGTTGGAAGCACTGAAAATTTCAAAATTGAATTTGTAAAACAAAATAAAAGTTTAAAAACATACATTTCTGCAATTTGTTGGCCAAGTTGTTCTCGGCAAGGAAGCAGGCGATCGAGGCTGGTAACAGAGCATTATTGAACTGAATGAGCATGTTGTCGATGAAGTTCATTCGCACCCCCAAGAATTGATTGGTCTAAAAATTTTCAAATTTATTTTAATAAAGCAAGAGAGAAATGGACTCACCAATAAATCCCGTTTGCTCCTGTCCAAGGCAATTCCAACATTCTTCGGCTGCCGTTGAAGCTCCATTTTGACCTTGAATTTGAGCACGGCCAATAATTTGTCGATCAATAAGTCGCCTGGTTCATCACTGTCGCTTAAGCAAGGATCACTGAAAAAGAGAGAGGGTATATGGTTTAAAAAATTGATACCAAATTTCTAACCTGTCTGCCTGGCTATCCACATCATCTTCCTGTTGCTGGTTGGGTTTGCGCTTCTTTGGTATTTGTGCCCGCCGGTCAATTATGAGTGCCACCAGTCCTAAAATAAACGAATTTTAATATGTTTTTTCGACCCAATTCTTTTACCTTCAGTTGTCATCTGCCGCCCAAATTGTTGGATGAAGTCGGTCAAGTCCAGGTCCGGAAACATTTCGATCTGAAAAAACACAAAATGAGGCCACTAAAACAAATTTAAAAACTCCTTACCACAATTCTCTGCGCTCTTTCGTCCAGTGGTGCGTTGGCTCTGGCAATTGATGAAGATGGTCCCTGCGCTTGTTCCATATTCTGCATTGTGCTGTGTAGTCGTCCTTGATTGTTGGTTTGTCTTCTTGGCGTTGAATTGTTGATGGAAGGAAGGTTGATTGATTGTTGGTGAATGAATTTGTTGGTGAAAAACAAGCGCCTTTTATACTTGATTTTACTACAGTGTTGAAGTTAGAAAAATCAATAAATCAATTGATCAAATACGGTATACAAAATTTTGTAAATGTACTATAGCTCAAATCAATATATCAGCTTTTCTTCTATTCATTCAACTATAAAAGCGGCCGCTTTTCCGAATCAAATCATCATCAAACTCAAACACGGCACAAGCAACAATAATCAACCTACCAGAACTCAAGGCCTCTGCACAAATCATGTCGGCAACCACAACTTTACGTCGTTTGCAAAAGGTCGGTTTTAAAATATGAATTAACTTTCAAAAATCTAATATCCCCATCATTTTCAGGAGCTCGCAGAAATGAAGAACCACAGTTCGGGCGTAATCAGTGTGCACAAGGTGAATGAGTACAACCTGCTCCATTGGGAATTGAAGATCACTCCGGTATGTTTTAAAACCAAGATTCTAATCAGTAAAATAATTTTCGTTCAATTTCAGGAAAATGAACCATACAACAAAGGCGCATTCAGGATCAATGTCGACTTCCCAACGGATTATCCATTCAAACCGCCATCGATCACATTCGTCACAAAAATCTACCATCCAAATGTCGACGAAAGCGGAAAAATTTGCCTTGGGATCATCAGAACTGAGAACTGGAAACCGGCAACGCGCATTGAGCATGGTGAGTGAATTTTTGAAATTTTGTTATTTATTTATCCCAACAAATTTTTTCAGTGATGACTGCACTGGTCCAGCTAATCGCCCAACCTGAAATTGAACATCCACTGCGTGCAGACTTGGCCGAGGAATACCAGAAGGACCGCAACAAGTTCGTGAAGAATGCTGAAGAATTCACCCTGAAGCACGCCGCCGCGGAGAAACGCAACTGATGGATGCAATCAATAACAAGAGAAGATAAGAAGAAATACTAGAATTGATTCCCACATCTCCACATTCATTCATACATTCATATGTTTTTCCCATACTACTATTGTCTCCTCTCCTAATATCATCACACAATAATATTGTTGTATTGTAATAAATTTGCCTATTCAATTGTCATTGATATTTCTTTGTATTGTAGAATAAAGATTTAAAATTGATTTTATGTTTATGTTGTTGTTTATTGTTTGGTCGGGGTTCCTTCAGTGAAGAGTTTTTGGTATTATTGGAAGAATTTGACCCATAATTTTCTTATGCTTATTAGACCGCTCTTTTGGATGAGTTTTGAAATGTTTGCTCCCGGTTGTGTTGCCAGCTCTTGCCACTGGTTTTGTTTGGTTATATATCGATTATGATCCCAGCTTCGGAAAAAATATTTTCGAAAAATATTAGGTGTTTTTGAAAAAAATGAACTAAAAATCTGAGATTTATTTCATCTTTTTCATGACATGTTGATTGATGAGTGATGATGATGACGTAGACGTAAACAAAATAGAATAGATTGAGTGTCCGTTGTCCCATTTATTTCATCAATTAATAATCAAATTAGCTTGATTAAAAAACTGATAAAAAACGAAAAGAAGACAAGTTTCTAGTAAAATCCATCGAAAAAATTCTTATTAATCCATTAAAATAAAATTTATTTATTGCAAATCAAGAAAAACCGCGTATTTTTCGAACTTTTATTCGAATTAAACAAAATTCTAAAATATTTACAGCCAAAAATCCACATTCATTCATCTGCTGATTATTATTAAAATCTCTGTCTATAAATGGCTTCATTGGACGAGCAATTGGCATTGTAAGTTTCATTCAATTATTCATAAATTATATTCTCAAATTCAGATTCGAGAAGGAAGTTTTGTCGGCTGTTGCTTCTGCTGGAACAAAACAAGAAGTGAAGGCGGAAGATCGGCCAATCCAGGAGAATGAGGTTGGCGGTTCCACCTCATCTACGGCTCCAACTTTGACCAAATTTGTTCCACATCAGGTTTTTAATGAAAATTTTGTAACAAAGTATTTTGTAAATTCACCAGCTTCAACAAAAACCTCATCCGGTTCAAACTAACCGTTATCCACCGGCAACAGCTGCTGCACCCAGTTCGGTGATCGAATCCGGCCCAACATTGTATGCGCCGCCTACAAATGAAAAAACATCCAGCAAAAGTGCTGCGAAGGAAAAATCCGAGCCACCCGGTCCATCCGGTTCCATCCTCAGTCAAATGCATCAACAACAATTCAAAACATTGGTTAGTTCTATAAACTAATAAGAAAGAATTGTAGAGTTAAAAATCAAGCAAATATATTATTAATCTATTTTATATTTTGGTGTATTTAAAATTGGAAAGATTATAGTGGTTCAATGGTTTTTCATAGATCCCCCCCCCCCACCCAAACCCTATATGTTCAATGGATAAATCATCAAGAAGACGCATTGGCATTGATTGATATATAATTTGTCATGGTTTGTTCAAAAATTAAGAGTATTAAACCGTTTAAACCATCTTATGGTTTTTTGGTTCAAAATCAAAACTAATAAAAAATTGGCTAAACCTAAGCCAAAAGGCCAAAACATAATCAAATGATGCATCTCGAAGAGATCTCATATCAAATGAATATGATTTGGGGGTGGAGGTTTAGGATAAAATACTGAATCAAAAACCATAATAATCTTTTCGCCATTTTAATTATTTTCCTTAATTATTTTTCGAGACTCCCCCCCCCCCCTTTTAATCAACTATTTAAACATTTGATTCAAAATGGTCAATTTTAGGCACTTCCTTCCGATGTGGAATTGTTGATGGCCAAAAAGCAGGCGACAAAGGCCTACGAGAACAGCTATTTGGGTGCAGTCCTCCGGGGAGAGAAGAAAATGAAACGATTTGTGCGCAGCTGCGGTGGACAGGTTCCTTCATCATTTTAAAGATTTTATTAGCAAAATAAAAAAATGAATAAATAAATGGACTTCATGGATAGGTTTATTAATTCCATAACTAATTTGATTTAAAATTCCAACTTTACTTATATACGGATGTTAAATATTCATTGGGAGAGGAATAATTCAGACCTAAAAGTGCTTTAATTTCCATCAAAAATTGCAAAAAAATAAAGCCTCCAAAATTTGATGTTTCAAATAATTTTGATTAAAATGAACCAAAAATAATTTAATTTTTAATTTTTTTCAGACTTGGGAGGACGCTTCAATGGCCGAATGGGACCCGAATGATTTTCGAATATTCTGCGGTGATTTGGGCAACGAAGTTTCGGATGAGCTGTTGGCCAAGGCATTCCGCAAATTTCCCAGCTTCCAAAAGGCCAAAGTTGTGCGGGACAGTCGCACAAACAAATCCAAGGGATACGGCTTCGTCTCATTTCGTAACCAAGAGGTGGCTTTTACTTTATTATTAAAATAAAAAATTGAGTTATTTTTCTTTTAGAAAATGTTTCCAAAATATGTTTCATTTTATTTCTATTTTTTGGACTCTCCTAAATTTTTATTTCTCTGCTCCCCTTTATTTTAATTGCCAAAAATAATATTTTCTAAAAAATTATTTAATTTATCTGTTAATTTTTGGATATTTTTGGTATTTTTAATTCGGTAATTTTTTTCCAAAAATATGATAAATTATTATTTTATTAAAATTCCTTTTTTTTTTTGTTTTTAGAATATCCAAATTTGCAAAATGATCAATATAAATAATAAATATTAAATATAATTCATCAGTTGCCAAAAATACATTTAAATAGGCTAAAAGGGGGCTACAGCAAATATCCGTAGAATGCAGGAAAATTTTTTATAGAGAAATTTCTCAGCAGGAGTATTCTTACCTAATTAAGGGAATTTAGTTTAAAATTTTTTTAATATTTGCCTCTCCCGGGATTCGAACCCTAATCCCCCAAGAATAAATCGACCATTATAACCCACTACACCACAAGAGCTAGTAAATTTCATTTTAAAATGAAAATACAAAAAACAAAAAATTGATTAAAACGAATATTTATTATTAATTTATATTTATTTTTATTAATTTTAATTTATTCTAATAATTTCTTTTTCCCAAAAAAGGACTTCATCCGTGCAATGAAGGAAATGGATGGGAAATATGTTGGCAATCGCCCGATTAAATTGCGCAAAAGCAACTGGAAGGATCGAAATGCGGATGTGGTCAAGAAGAAGAACAAAGAGAAGAAGAAGCTGGGATTGGTCTAAATTAAAATGGATGATACATTTTGGACGAACATAAATATTTCACATTTTGATGATGGACCAATTCAAATTTATTTTATATATAAATTGTGTCGTGGATTTTTTATATAAAATTTACTAAAAAAATATATTAAAATTTATGCATTTGATAATTGAAATTGGGGTGAAGTGAATTGATGTCGATTTTAGAATGGAAAATTTTGATCACCGAACAATCAAGTTGGACCGTTTTGAAAAAATGGTGCTTATCGGTCTCCTCCCACTCGCTTTCCCAAATTAGGAATTCTAATGAGGCCTAAAATAATATTTTCCAGCAATTTTACAAATTTATATGGGAAAATCAGATACAATTTCAAAAAAATACGAATCTATTAATCAACCAATAAATACCGGAATATTTTTTATAAATGTTTTTGGGAAAGGTTACACGTAAGTGACATTGCTGCTTTTTGCCTCCTCTTTTCAATGTATTCCAACAAACAAATCTGCTCCCCTTGGATTTATTTTAAAGGTGGAGCCTATTGTCGTTTTATTCCATCACTTTATTATTGAGAATTTCGCCACAATCCACCGACATTTCCTCAATTCCATCTCTCATTCCTTCGTTGGCTTTAATCAAAAATTAATCAAAAAATTAAAATTTATGCATTGAAAAATGGAAATTCGCAAATAATGGACATTTGAGAAAATGCGAGGAATTTTGAGCACCGTTCGATCAAATTGGACTGTATCTATATGTAAAACATTTTGGATTGGAAATGGACGAAAAACAATATAAAATGGTTCGGAATTGATCACACGTAGGTCATTGCCGCTACTTTTTGCCTCCTCCTTTCAATGTATTCTCCTTCCTCCTCATCAATTTGCTGATTTAAAGGCGGAGATGATGATGGTGATTGTTGTTTTATTCCGGCAATTTGTTGCGGATTATTTCGCCACAATCCACCGGCACCATTCCCTCCATCATTCATTCGTTGGCATCCTTTCCCCTTGGCCACATTCCTTCCCGCTGTGCCGTAGCCACTTTCTGTCCGGCTATTGTTGGAGGATTGTTGGCATTGGCCAATCATTCCATTTGCGGCAATTGAATAATAATTTGTGCCTCCAGTGTTTTTATGCCGCCTTCTGCTGCTGTAAGAAAAGTAAATAAAAATAATAAAAATAGTCTTCGATAAATGTCATGTCAATTCCAATAATGCCTAAGGGCCTTTCCTATTCTTCCTACTGTACCAGAATTTTTTGCCTAATCATCCCGTCATCCTATCAATCAAATATTGCCTCAACCTGCCTTTTTAAACCCGCTCATTTCTCCCACAAAATATTCAACTTTTCGATCACTTCATCGATGTTCTATTATTCCATTTTGCACACGACAGGTAACCCAGCTAATAACCCCTACATTAAGCCACCGGGTGCTTGTTTTTGTTTCTTGGCAAAGGCCCGGGATAAAAGCTATCGATATTCTGTGTTTTCTTTTTATTTTTGAGCAAAATAGATAAATTTACTAAATTACAGCCCAATTTATAATCGTTAATCCCAATTCTCCTCTTTGGGCCACTGGGAGGCTTGTCTCCGGACGAAGGCCCGGAGCGAAGCCTATCTCAGTTCTGGGCCTCAAAAAGCTAACCCTAGATTAGGACTAATAAATATAATATAAAAAAATAGTACTTGCTGCCTCCACTGCCACCCATTTCCGCGTCCTCATCGCTTCCAGTCGAATTGGCACCATTCAACGACGATCTGGGCGATCCATTTCCATTAGCATTGGCCAATGTTGGAAGATGTTCGGCCGGAGGTGGTGGCGGTGGCCTTGTTGAAGGTGGCGGCATTCTTTGTTGTTGTTGTTGTTGCCTCCATTTATAGGGCGCTTCGGCCACGTCTTCGGCTGTTTCGCCCAACTCTTCGTACAATTCACTGCCATTTCCGCCAAATCCGTAGAAGGAACAAGGTGTTGGTATGCCATTTTCCGCCGTTGCCGTTCGCCATGCCACAAATTGGCCTTCATGGCTGGAAAAATGCCGTGGCATTCGAAGGGCCACTGTCCGGGGTGGACTAATTGTTGTTGAGGGGAATGGACCAGCAATTCCATGGCATGAAGTTGGAGGGGAACAGCATTGAGAATGTGGATGGAAATGGCCATGATGCGGATGATGGTGGTGATGGCCGATGGATGAGGGCATTTTTCGCCTGAAAATTATTGATTTTTTGGTAAATTTTTGTTTAAAAAATAATTTAAATCACTTAAAATGCATCTATGAATTTAATAAAATACCCTTTAAAAAATTAATTATTTGTTTAAATTGCTCAAAAATGTAAAAATTTATCCAAAAATATGGGAAAAAGCTTACGACACCCCCGATTCCCAGGACGTCTCCGTTCCAAGTACTAAGGGGGCCCAGCGTTGCTTAACTTGCCAGATCGTACGGGATGGCGTGCATTCAACGCGGTATGGTCGCAAGCGATTGGGTGGGAATGGTAATGGATATTTAAAAGAGGGAAATAAAAGGGGAATTGGTTGGAAGAATGAAAGAAAATTCCCAAGGGAAATTGTATTTTTTATTTATTTTTGCCAAATTCTAAGCCTCTTCCTATATAATTTTATAATCAATATTGTGTACCTTGATGCGCCCACAGTGTTCGGTCTGAATTGGCCGGCCGTAATATTTGTGGCAAATGCAAAGAAATTTGGCTGAAAATGCCATCCTCTTTCGCCTCCTCCTTTGGCCTTTTGCTTTTTGTCAATTGGTGAGGTGGGACTGGCCATTGTTTCGATGGATGAACGAGGCGAGAAATGTGCCACATTGCCGCCATAATGTTCAGGTGAATCTGTGGCAGAAGTTGTGCCAGAGGAGGAATATCCGCCACCTAATGGCAAAGTAGTTGGCGATGTCATTGAAGTGTTGGCACTAAAAATGGGGTATTTTTAGGGTATTTTTTGTTATTTTTGGATATATAAATGATTCAAATTCGCCCTTAAATTATTCAATTTTTTCCCATTTTTCTATCTTTTTCCAGGGGATGTATCAGCACCTTCATTTCATTTCAACAGTTGGCTCATTTATTTTGGCCATATCTCATCAGGGAGGCAACCAATTCAGGAAGGCGATAAACCATTTGAAAGCCCAAAATGCCCTCAACAAAGAGGCTCTATTAAATATGGAATGCCTCTTAACATTTAAAAAATTTAAATGCCTTTGAATGCAATAAACGCGAATTTTTTGGGGAAAAGCCGCTTTTTTGCAAAAAAATTTAAATTATCAAAAAATTAATTAAGCCACTTTTTAGAGGACATATAGGGCTTTCAAATGGCATATCGCCTTTCTGAATTGGTTGCTTCCTTTTTGAGTTATGGCCAAAAGAAATAAGCTCGGTACTTAAAAATCCTGTTTCGATTTTTTCTCTTTTATTCTTCCATAATTTTGGCTTAAAATCGTGCGAAATAGTTAAAAGTCCCTTTAATTCCTTCAACTTTATCTTTTAAAATTTCAACCTTTCAAAAGTTGTCAAAAGCTTAAGGTCCCATATCCCATTCCATCCTTATGTCTTCATTTCCCCTACATTCTTCCTTTTTAACATAAAATTTATGGCCATAAAATTTGAATATCTCGCGCGCTTCTTTTTCTCCTTTCTTTGTCCCCCATTCTTTTCATTGCCTTCTTCATTGCTGCTGGCCTATTCAAATTTTCAAAATTTCCATCCAAATACTCCCTATGGGCTCCCAATTTCCCCTTTCCAACATTTCCTCCATTCCTCCATTTCCTCTGTGATTGATTTCCTCAAATCCCTTCCATTCCATTCCAACAATTTTCCCCTTCCCCTTTCCTTCCTGTTCCGGCCAATTGCGTGTCAACAAATTTTTGGCCTATTCCCCCATCTATGCCTGCCTTGTTGTTTGGCCCCAATTCTCCCCCCCCCCCCCCTCATGGCCAATTCGATGGCAATGAATTGGCCCATTCGAAGGCAAAGCCAGCCTAATTGCCGGGTCCCTTCTTTCCCCTCGCTTCTTTTTCAAGTTGTTGCCAAAATGAAGACTGTAATGAGTCCATTGAGAAGCCCCGAGGAAAGGAGGCAACATTTTTTTTCTGCCCTTCAAAAAATAACTTCTTCATTTTTTTCTTGTTGAAATGCCGAATTCGGGAAGGAAAGATTTTATCGGTTTCGGCTTTTGCCATTGTCGTTTTTGCCAACTTTAGTCGGGCCTTCCTCCCCAATTTCCTTCTTTTTCCCCTCCGATGACTAAAATGGCAACCAAAATTTTGACAAATTCCCAATCTAAAGGAGGGGGGATGTGCCAAATTTGGATAAAGTAGAGGAAGAATTTAAAGCAGCCAAAAGCCATTCCAAATTGGATTTGTGTTTGTCCCTCCGATAAATTTTGCGGCATTTTGCCTTTTCCATTACAAATTCTATTTACTATTTTGCCGAATTAATTCTTGAAAATTTGTGCCGATATCCATCTAGTTTTTTTTTCTTTGGGAATTACAAATTGCCTTTTCGTAAAAATCAGTAATTGACTGAATGAGATATAGCCTCGAAATGATGAATACAATGATTAAACTAACATAAGCAATTTATTGCAAATGGACCCAAATGGTCTTTTTTGGATTGTTGGCAACAATTATTAAATTTGTCTTTTTATGGTACAAATTGTGGCGGAGTAGGGACACAGCCGGTGGCTAGATTTGTGGCCCCTCAAAACAAATGAATTATTATTATAGTATTTTTGGGTGGCAAAATGGATTGTAAATATTTAATTATTTTTGTGTGCCTCATTCCCCCTTCAAATTTTCTCGACACCAATTTTGGGTGCCATCCATTTTTGGACGGGAGGTGGGTGGCGATGATGGATGGGGAAGAAAATGGGTAAAGGTTAGAGGTGGAATTGGAAGATGGATTGGAATGAAAAATGATGGAAAAATTGGTCAAAATTGGAGGACAATTTTGGATGGCAATGAAACCTTCTTCCTTCATTCCATGCGCGAATGCTGGGAGGAAATGGGACTGGTTGATGATGACCGATTGCCAAAAATTCATTCATTCCTTTTTCCCCTTTAATTCAACAATAATTGGTGGGGAGGGGAAGGAAGGTCGCGCATCGATAGAGGGCTTGGCCCTTTCATTTGGCCATATCTCAAAGAGGCATTAGCCAATTTTGGAAGGCGATATGCCCTTGGAAAGGTTAAAGTGTCCTCTACAAGAAGGCTATTTAAAATTTTTGAAATTTTTGCATTAAAGAAAATTATATGCCTTTGATATAATAAACTCACTTTTTTAAAGGAAAAGCCGCTTATTTTCAAATATTCCAATTATTCAAAAAATTTGAATTGCCACTTTTTAGAGGACATTTTGGGCTTTAAAATGGCATATCGCCTTCCTGAATTGGTTGCTTGCTTGTTGAGATATGGCCAAAAGAATGTTCACACATTAAAAAGAATAATTTTAAGTTTTTTGCATATCTTTTTGGCATCAATTTTTCATATAAATTAACGGCCCAACTTCAAATTCAGCCCTCTCTGAATCTTTTTATTTACTTCCGGCCACTTTATTCCCCCTATTCATATTATTAATAATTCACCAAATTTTCGTTTAAAATTTTCCCTCTTTTTGCCTCCATATTTTTAAATAATTTCCCTGTTTTTGCCCACCTTTTTGTCGATGTTGCCCTTTTCCTGCTGCTTTTGCCATCCAAAATTGTTTCATTGCTGCGCAACATTTTTCGACTCCTCTGCCGCCTCCACCTCAATGCCAATGCCGCCCCAGAACTGATTAGACAAAGGCAGAAAAGGGATAAAGCCAACCAAGGGAGGAAAAAGTCGGCACCGGCCCCTTGGAATTGGGCCCACCAACCGGCAAAGATGCCAACCACCGATGAGGGCGAGGAGGCGGCTGGACAAGATTGGACCGCCGAAAATTGTTGAAACTGAAACAAATTTGAGAGGGGATGACAATTTGATGGATTGTTCTCTTTTGGCCTCCTTTTTTGAGGGCTTTTTACCAAGGAGGGGAATGAATTTATCCAAGGGGGAATTCCCATGGGAATTGGCCAAACAATTTTCTTTTTTGCCTTTTTGGGCTTTATTATATTTTATATTCTATGGTCAGGCGAAAAGGAATTCAAGGATATTAATTTGAAACCGAAGGAAAGGTGGGGAATTGCCAAAATTAATTGAAAAGTTTATTTTCAATGAAAGGTAATAATTGTTAAATTTTATTCTAGACTAGAAATTAAGGAGCGAAAAGCTATACTTCTGTCCAATTCAACTAATCCTGGGCCATGTCGGCCCAAACAAGCTTAATCCAAAGGCACAAACAAATAAAATTGCCAACTTTAAATGTTAGCTCTTATTTTTCAATATGGCTTCTTATTCTCATTTTGGCCTCCTCTTCGGGAATTTCAAAGGCCTATATTATATACCGAATTCTGGGTGTAATGGGCATAATAAGCCTAAATCCAAGGGGACAAATTTATCATATAAAGAATTTCTCTCAAATATATTGGTCCACTTAAAATATTAGCCCAAAATTTGCCTATTAACTTATTTCTCACTTTTTCCACTCCATCCAACGATGATGAAGAAGATGACGATGTTGTTGGCTCATCGAAAAGCAAATGAAGAATCAACGATGGATCCGGAGGCGGTGGCAAATCGAAAATGGGCGGTGGCGGGGGAGCACATTGGCAGGGCATTTTGCTGAAAGGCAATTCAATGGAAATTAAAGGAATTGGGGGAAGGCATTTTTAAAATTTGGCTGAAAAATGTGGAATTTTAAATTGGTGGAAAATTTATTAAATAAAATAAAAAATTGGTTAATTAAAGGCATTTGGGAAGAAATTTTTTGGGAAAAAATTTTTAAAAAATTTTAAATAAAAATTTAAAGATGGAAAATTTTAAAGAAAAATAAAATTTGCAAAAAAAAAATGGAAAAAATTTTAAAAATGGAAAAAATTTTAAAAAAATGAAATAAATTGCAAATTTATATCTGGAAGGAAATTTGGCAAAATTGGCTGTATAGAATGGATGAAAATTGAATGAAGCGAAGAAATTGGAAGGATGAAAAAATGGGAAGAAAGCTGCAAATCGGATTTTCGCCTTTTCCTTCTCCCGCTTTTTTTGTCCATCCCGTCTTTTTATGTGGACAAAAATGGAGGAGGCTTTAAGGCCTTTTCATTCTTTCTCCGGGATTTGGGCACATTTGGGGGGACCGCCTTTCCTCCCATTGAATGATGCAACTGTGTGGACGGAAATGGGCAAAATGGAGAATGGAGGCGGCAACATTTTATGGAAAAAATGGCACAAAAAATGGAAAAGGCCTCAAATAATCAAGAATATAAAAAGAAAATGGAGCAGAAGAAGGGATTGGAACAAAAATGGCACAATAGATTAGGTATAGCTTAAGGAAGAAATAGATTAATTTGGAAGAGAATAAAAATTGCATCGAATTTTAGGCCAATAAAGCCAAAAAAGCGAATAATATCCAGCTTTTTTCTGTGGGTTTTTTATTAAGTTGGACAATTTTAGGTTATGGAACGCATTGGCCAGTATTTCGATTAGATGGCTCTGATGCTTGGCCATTTCTCACTTTGAATCAAAAAATTCCGCTAAAATGAATACAATAAAGGAAAAATGCCATTCTTTAGGGAAGAGGATTGAGAAGGAGAGGAATGGTTCCATTTGAATTTGCATTTTTCTGACTTGAAATTTTGGCCAATAAATTTTAAAAATTCTAATTTAATTGGCCCATTTCCTCGGCATTCAAATTAATATTCAAAATTTTGTGCACATTTCTTGCCAAACTTCGAGGCCAAAATGAAGAGGAGAGTGCGCAAAAAGGACCCAACTCCACAAATTGTGCACATAAATTCCCAGCGGATTGTCGCCGGCTGCATGGGAAGGATTCAGAGGCGGCCAAATTGCCAAAATGTGTCGCCCCTCACTGGGCCATTCCCGCGAGTCGCCGAATGTGTCCCCTCCCCCATTTCGCCTTTGGCCCCTTCAAATGCATAATTCAGGCAGGCAAAACCCCCCTCCCCCTGGTCATTTTGAGGGGTAAAAGCAGTGGGAATGGCCATTTCACGGCCCAAAGGGCACAAAAACCCGAGTGGAAGGGAAATGTGTGTGAATGGAGGGCCAAGGAAATCTGGAGGTGGGGGAAGGGGATAAGGAAAAGGATTTAGAGGGGAAATCGAAGGAACAGGTGCAGCAATATATCGGCAATGGGAAAGGGGATTTAGGCTCCTCTGGAAGATGGCCTCAAATGGCCTTTTGAAAGGGCAGGCACACAGTGGCTTTCCCTCCATATTTTGGATTTTTAGGAGGAAGAAGGACCGGAAGAGGATTATCGCCCCGTGTGAGGGGATCGGTGAATTGGAAGGAAGGGAATGATTATATGGTCCCTTCCACTTTTTTATCCATATTTCATTGCTTTTTCCCCAAAGGAGTTTCGTTCAATTCTAAATCGAAGGGAAAGGAGGATCAAGAATGTGAAAAGGACAATGCATTCTGAATGGCATTTGTCCCTTTTTAATACCGCCTATTTTGTGCTTTCGCCTCTAATTTAATTCTGCCTGTTTTGTGTTTTCGCTTAGAATAATTCCGCCTGTTTGTGTTTTCGCTTAGAATAATTCCGCCTGTTTTGTATTTTCGCTTAGAATAATTCCGCCTGTTTTGTGTTTTCTCTTAGAATAATTCCGCCTGTTTTGTGTTTTCGCTTAGAATAATTCCGCATGTTTGTGTTTTCGCTTAGAATAATTCCGCCTGTTTTGTATTTTCGCTTAGAATAATTCCGCCTGTTTTGTGTTTTCGCTTAGAATAATTCCGCCTGTTTTGTATTTTCGCTTAGAATAATTCCGCCTGTTTTGTGTTTTCACTTAGAATAATTCCGCTTTTTTAGATTTCAGAATTAGTCTTTTGAAACAAAGAAATGGCCGGCCTAAGTATTGGTCCAATTCAAAGGCAAAAACCCAATTCTTGAAAATAATGGGATGAAATCAACGATGTTTCGGAATTTGGTTCAAAATTGGAGATCAAGAAAGAAATAGAAGAAGATGATCCTGCTTCATTATAGAATTAATCGGTTCCCAATTAAAAAATTGAGTTGGAGGGGGAGTGGCTGACCGGCAAAGCGAGGTCATTTCATTTCTTTCACCCCTTTTGATTTTTGCCTTATTTGGCGCCGGATCTTCTAGGCCTCGATTTACGCTCTCACCAAATATTTGGGACCGCCCAAATGGATAGAATCGACTGACCCAAACAAGGGCATTTGGCTCCTTCTTCACAAATTTGCTGCGCGACAAATTGACTGGGAATCGAAGGAAGGAAGGGGAAAAGGGGAAAGTGGCCGGCTCTGAAGGGGATGACCACCCCAAAAAAAAGATGTCAAGTAGATGAATTGGATTGGGGCGAGGGGAATTTGGTTGTAGAGGAACCATTTTGGTTGAGCTTTTTGAGGCGAAGAACCTCAATGAATTTGCAGACAAATTGTCGCGCATCTTTTCCCCTTTTCCATCCATTTTTCAATCCGTTCCCAGGAACTTTTAAAGGGGTAAAGGCTGGGAATTTAGGAAGAGCTCAAATGGTGGAGGAAAATTGGAGGCACATAAAAATTGCCGAATTAAATTTGAATTTATTCCGGAAAATTTTGCCATTTTAGTACAGATAAAAGAAGCCTCTCCTTTTTACAAATTTAGTAGCTTAAGCATTTAAAAAGTTAGTCAAAAAATTGGCCAAAAAATCACGCAATAATCATTGAACTGTTTTTTTTCGGGGGCAAATGCCAACGAATGATGAATGGATTATAATGGAGGGGAAAGAAAGGGGGAATTGGGCAATGAACTTGAACTCTGCCGGATGCGCGATGAATTGAGTGTTGACTGATGATGCCCTATGGACGAATGAATGAATGAAGTGAATTGAGTCGATCCTCCCTCCTAAAATTGGCGATTGTATTGTAATTTTAATGTACTATAAAGGAGGCAAAGAAGCAGATCTTCTGTCCCTTGATGGTAGTCGAAGGCTCGAAGGGCACACATTGTAAAGCGCCCTCCTAAACCCCCTAAATAAAGGAGAAGGGTGGATGACCATTTCCGGGGGTTTGGGGTGGATAGGGCAATTGAGGGGATTGCCGCGCTGAGTGGCGTTGTAAAAAGTCATTGAGGGACCAAAAGGCAGAGATTGGGCAGTCGGCAATTAAGTGGCAAAATCGTAAGCCAACCCAAGGATTTGGAGGCCATTTTTGTGTGGACAATATTAAAATATTTTTGGGATAACCCAGAAATTTTGATGCGGAATTTTATGGGCCCGATTTTACATTGTTCATGGAGAGGAGGGCATAAAATGAAGCCAACATAATTTTTGAATATGGCAGCTGGGAATTGGTGGATTTGGACAAGGCCACACAATATATGCCAATTCCAACCAAATTGAGAATCCAAGGAAAGAGCGATTTAAATCATTTTTGGCCAGTTTGTTTGCATGAATGACCGTGATTATATCGGGGTAGCCCAATTTGTGGCCATTTAACATAATTAATCAAGGAAGGAACCAAATTTAATGATTTTAGTATCAAATTAAAGAGCAGACTTTTGTCTATTAAAAAAAATTAATTTTATTTGAATTGATTTCTAAAATGATGGAGTTATACCCAAGAAACCATTAAAGTCCTTTACTATGGATTTGATAAATTTTCATCTGTTTTGAGAATACAATTCTAACAAATTCTGAACCAATTTAAATAAAATTAATATTATTAGATAGAGAAAAGTCTGCTCTTTAATTTGATACTAAAAATATCAAAATTAGTTCAGTCCTTGATGAGTTATTATAAATGGCGACAAGTTGATCCTACATGTTGAAGGAGTATCCTATTATTTAACCAACGGGCGATTATGCCCTCGGGGGAAACATTTTTACCCAATTGTTCCCCCTTTGGAAATAAAAGTTTGCCAACGAAAAATGTCCAAAGGCATGTGAATGAATGTATTTGGCCTTAAAGAATAATGGAAAGGTGAAATAAAGGGAGAAATGTTTTTGGAAGAAATGGAAGGAAAAAGCATGGATGGAGAAAATTGAAGGAAAAATATGGGACACTGACCCACACACAATGTTTTGTCCCCTGCAGGGGCAATATTTCCGCATAATTGGCCAAAAACAAACAAACGGGAAATGAAAGGGAAAGGGGTAGGGGTTTGGTTTGGGCCCTCCGGGCATTTCCCTCATTTCCCTTGCAGTCATAATTCAACTCAAACAAACTTTCCGGAGGCGCACCACTCGCGCAAATTAATGAGATGGGATGGGCCCACGGGCGCAAAAATGCACTCCCATTCCCCGTGGCAATTTTTCCTTTCATTTATAAGGGAATTGGGCAAACAATACAAACAATTTTCCTTCAATTTCAGTCAACTTTTGTGTTTGTTGGCTCTTTCCCTGTTAATTTGAATGGGCCAAAAATGGAATTTGTGTGGAGGGGACAAATTTGGGGCCATGGGAATGGAAATTTGTAACATTTTGAATGGAAGGGACGAATTTGGCCACAGGAACTCTGCTGAGCTGACTTTGGGTTCGCATAGGCGGATTAGCCGGAGAGGCGAAGGAATGGATGGAAGGAAGTTGCGGGAATTTGGAAGGAATGGAAATTGGGTGGGATTCTTGGCCACCCCAAATTGATGTCCAGTCAAAATTGGAAAGATAAGAAAGGAAAATGGGGACCGAATTGATGGAATTTGTGCAATAAAAGTGAAGTTAAATTCGAAAAATTCAAGCCATTTATTATATTAATTGTAGTTAGGCAATTCTTTTGGCCATAACTCAACAAGGAAGTAACCAATTTGGGAAGGCGATATGCCATTTGAAAGCCCTAAAAGTCCTCTAAAAAGTGGCTTAAACTCATTTTTGAAATTTAAAATATTTTGTAAAATAAGCGGCTTTCTCTCAAAAAAATCGGATTTATTACACTCAAATACAAGGTAACTTTTTTAAAAGTTGGATTTAGTAAAATTTAATTAAGCTAATTTGTAGAGGATACATTTGGCTTTCAAATGGTATATCGCCTTCACAGATTGGATATTGCCTCTTTGAGATATGGACCCAAAAAGCGATGCAGGCCAATCAGCGGTACTGAATCGTAATCCCACCGTTTAGTCTGAAATTTTTCTTTAAATTAATTTTTTAGGCCACTTAAAATTAAAATATCTTGGCCTGTACCATTTGGCTTTATACATTTCCTCCAATTCATTCATTCTGCTGTGCCACCAATTAACTTGTTGCCCAAATGTCAAAGGCAGAAATATCCCTCCCTTTCCTCTCAATTTGGCCTTTTCCTTTTCTGTCTAATAAATCTTGGGTGCATCGGTCACATCGTGGAGGAAGGATTTATGGGCTCCACTCTTTCCCCATTCGCGGACACTTCAAAGGGGGAAATTCAAGAGTGAATTTAGGAAGGGGCAAGGCAATTGGCGACTTTTGGGCGAAAGTGGAGGGAAAGGCGGCAAAAGGAGAAAAGAGGCCAAAAGAGGCGTTCGAGCGGATCACCGAGGAGAACGAACAACTTTGCCTGGGCCTAAAATGCGGAATAACGCTGAATAGGCCGCCTCCTGCAAATCCCCCGGGGCGCAAAAGAACAAAAGGTGGGAAGGCAAAGAAGATTGGGTGGAAAAGGCGCGGATGTGCCAAAAACCATTGAGCACCTAAATCCACAAAAAGAGTGCAAAATGCATTTATTTTCTCCATTTTGGACCCTAATCTGCGCCGGAAATAAAAAGTTTCTGAATGGAAGTTCCCAGATGTCTTCGGCCATAAACTATAAAGAGCAGCAAATTTGCTAGGCTTCAAAATGAATTTGGCGGTGATTTATGGAGGCAAAAAAAATAATGGGGAGGGAAAAAAGTGTTTATGCTTGGAAAGATGGCCTAGCCAAATCGACAGCGGGAATGAATGCGATTCATTTTTTGTTGGTTCAATGAATAGTCAGCCAGCCTCTCCAAAAAGGTGAATAATCGTAAAATGGCCTCAAGTTTTTTGGACATTTTAGGAAATAGCCTCTCCTTTTTTGACCCAGTACTTTTTAGCTTGGCCATCTAATAGTTTTGGGGCATAAGGAAATGTTTTTATGATGGGTTTTCACAGGCATTTTTGGACAAAAATAACTATTGCATATGGCCTTCAAATTTCTTTTCATCTAATAAAATATTTTCAGTTAAAATAATAAGATAAAATAAAAGGGGAATTGGTTTATTAATCATTTATGAGAAAAGGCATTGGTAATCTGGAAAATGTTACCAAAATGTGTTTTTGCTTAGAATAATTCCGCCTGTTTTGCGTTTTTGCTTAGAATAATTCCGCCTGTTTTGTGTTTTCGCCTTAGAATAATTCCGCCTGTTTTGTGTTTTTGCTTAGAATAATTCCGCCTGTTTTTGTGTTTTCGCTTAGAATAATTCCGCCTGTTTTGTGTTTTCGCTTAGAATAATTCCGCCTGTTTTGTGTTGTCGCTTAGAATAATTCCGCCTGTTTTGTGTTTTCGCTTAGAATAATTCCGCCTGTTTTGTGTTTTCGCTTAGTAATTCCGCCTGTTTTGTGTTTTCGCTTAGAATAATTCCGCCTGTTTTGTTTTCGCTTAGAATAATTCCGCCTGTTTTGTGTTTTCACTTAGAATAATTCCGCCTGTTTTGTGTTGTCGCTTAGAATAATTCCGCCTGTTTTTGTGTTTTCGCTTAGAATAATTCCGCCTGTTTTGTGTTTTCGCTTAGAATAATTCCGCCTGTTTTGTGTTGTCGCTTAGAATAATTCCGCCTGTTTTGTGTTTTCGCTTAGAATAATTCCGCCTGTTTTGTGTTGTCGCTTAGAATAATTCCGCCTGTTTTGTGTTGTCGCTTAGAATAATTCCGCCTGTTTTGTTTTCGCTTAGAATAATTCCGCCTGTTTGTTTTTCATCTAACTTTTATAATGAAAAATTCTAGATTTATCTAATGTTTTTTTCTTATTTTTTACAAATAATAGACGAACATTTTGGCCGCGTCTGGCCTCCCTCTTTTCATTTTTTTGCTAAAATATGCATCACCCTAAATGTGGCTCTCCCCTCCCATCCTCCATATTTTTGGCCATAAAAGGACACCACAAAATGTGTGGAAAATTGGACGAAGAAGCAAAAGAAGGGTTGAATGGTTGGGAATGGGGGGACACTAAAAATGGAATAGGGGAAAACGAATGGTGGAAAGGGCCAAGGGGAAATGTGCGGATTTGCATTTTTTCGCACCTTTCGCCCATCACAGTGAGTGGCCCACCCCACACCCTTCACAATAATCCAAACACAATTGTCCATTTGGGGCTGGGGGCCGAATTATTATTATGCAATGCAAAAGCAACAGCCAGAAGGGCTGAATGTGAATTGTTGGTTTAGGGAATTGACTGTGAATATGTTTATTTATTTGTTGGTTGCTGGATGATTTTTTTGTTGTGGATTGCTCAAATTTTATAAGAGTTAAAATTGGGGGCATCGTAATTTGATCATTAGAGGAAATTGGGGAAAATGGCTAGCCAAAAAATGAGAAAATGGGATTAAATATTTTGAATTTACTGCGCAATTTGTCAAAATGAAAGGAGGACTTAACTAAGCTTATAGATTGGGGAAAGTTTATATTTTCCAAAAATGTCGAGTGAAGAGTCCCTCTCTTTACTTTGGAAAATTGTGGTCTTAACTGATTAGTGATTACGTTCCAAATATTGAAATGAGATTAAATTGAGGGACCATCTGGTTTTTGAAACACTTGCTCGTATTTGCTTGTATTTGGCCCCAGAAAAGGGTTAGGCAAATGCCAATTTGGTTAAGTTCCATCATATTAGCATTGGCACCTCAAATCCCCTTCTTTATTATCAGATTAATTTGCCCTCCTTCCTACTGTCAAAAAGTTAATTTAAGAAAAGTGACACTGGGGCAAAAATGATGGCATATTATCTGATGTGAGGGAAATGGGTGGCTTTTTGAGGGGGAAAATGGAAAGGTGCGTTGACGAATTTGTGGCATTTTTGGGGTGTGGTTGTGGAGGAGGGGCCAGAAAAGCATCTGCTCCTCCGGCAATTGCCAATGATGATGAGGTGGATTTTGGCAATGTGGCATTTTAATGAATGGGACCCTGTGAATTGATGAAATTGGGGGAAGGTGAGAGGAAAGTGGTGGCAGAGGGGACAATTGGACAATTGGCTAAAGTGGGTGATTGAAGGGAGTGGCAAAGGGGGCGCGGGGATTATCCCCTTTAGTGGAAGGGGGGAGGGGAATTTCGACAATGGCACACGATTATTGGTGTGTCATTGAGGTGAAAATGTGGATGGATTTTAGGGGATTTTTGGCCACCACATTCAACTTGAAATGAGGACTGGGGAAAATTGGGGGCCGTGTTTTTTTTTGATGGGCCACTATTCAATTGTGGCACAGAGTGGATTTTTGGGCTAATGGAAAATGGGGGAAGTTGAATTGGTTTTGGGCTAAATTGGTCCAAATTCAAGTGGAAATTTGGGTGGAGGACAAATCCTCAATTAATGGGCTCATTTTTAATGGGAAAATGGGAATTTGGGCAATTGAATTGGCCTATTTTGTGATGGCTAAAAATTAATTCCGTGAATAAAATTGCCTAAAAATATAAAAATTACTCAAAAATGTTGAAAAAAGCTTACGACACCCCCGATTCCCAGGACGTCTCCGTTCCAAGTACTAAGGGGGCCCAGCGTTGCTTAACTTGCCAGATCGGACGGGATGGCGTGCATTCAACGCGGTATGGTCGTAAGCGATTGGGTGGGGATGGGAATGGATATTTAAAGGAAGAAGGAAATGGGAATTAAAGGGGTATTGGTTGGAAGAATGAGAGAAATTCCAGGATAAAAATTTTATAATTTTTATCAGCCAAAAAATGAACCGTCAGTTCCATAATTTAAGAGGAAATAAAAGGGAAAAGAGCAGTTTTGTCAGCTAATTGACTAGCCAAAATTGCATTTTAAAATAATTTTCGGGTATTTGGCCCAAAATTTAATTAGAAGGGTAAAATATTTAGCTGATAAGATGGAAGGGAATCGAAGCCGCCCTCCAAATTCCATATTGGTTTTGACCATCATTCCCGATTGAATATTTGCCTCTTTTCCCTAAAATGGACTCCAACTCCCCTTTCCACATTTTCCATTAATTCTCCTCTCCAAATTTTCCCGTCCGTCCATTCGTTAATCCAAAATCGGATTTGCCCCATTCCCCGTCCCTTTGCTGTCCTTTTTTGGCCGTCTTTGTTTGTTTGTTTGCCTTTTTTTCCCCTTTCCCCATCAAAAATTGGGTGGTGATTTTGGCCAAGAATAAAAGGCAAAAATGCGGTCAGAGGCGTTCAAGCGGCCAAAACAAAAAGTCAAGAAGGCCAAAAGGAGGCAAAGGCAGAGGATTTGAAGGACTCTATGATGCCCTTTGATGGCGGATAAATGTGCGCCGCCTTTTTGATTGCCAAGGCAAAAATGAAGAGAGGCTTATATTTTGCCGCTAATCCAAATATCCATCAATCTTCTCCGTATATATCCGCTTCATCAAATATAAATACGCGCATTTTTGCCTTTTTTGTTTGCAATTCGGTATAAATTCAATGAATAAATGATGGATATAAATATAATATATTTTTTTGAAGAGAAACATTTCAATACTTTTGAACACATTCTTTTGGTCATATCTCAGCAAGGCTTTAGCCAATTTTGGTAGGCGAAAAACCATTTAAAAGCCTAAAATGACCTCTAAAAATGGCTCAAAATATTTTCTACCACCTGTTTTTAATTCACTTTTTTTTATCAGAATTCGCCGGATAACATTTCAGTGCCAACATTTCAGAATCTTGGCTTTCTTTTGGCCATATCTCAACAAGGCATTAGCCATTGAACGCGATGCCTAAAGTGTCCTCTAAAAAGTGGCTATAAAATATTTATAAAATTTTCATTTAAAAAGGTAGCATGTCTTTGAGTGTAATAAACCCGAATGTTTTGAAAAAAGTCACTTATTTTACAAATTTTTTAATTTACAAAAAAAAAAATAGGAAAGCCACTTTTTTAGAGAACATTTATGGCTTTAAAATGTCATATCGCCTTCCTGAATTGGTTGTTTCCTTGTTGAGATATGGCCAAAAGAAGGCAACAAAGAGATAAAAATATGCTCAATTTTATTCGGGTTTTGAGCGGCTGGTAAACCCAAAATGGAGTAATTCCTCAACAATTTCGTTAAACAATTTTGCGCACACGGAAGATGAAAGATGGGTTTTGGGCGCAAAGCAATAATTTGGGTGGCGCACAAAACGACAATGGGAGTGCCAGCCAACACACAATAAAAAGAGAAGAGACCTTGAATTTGGTGGAGAATGGACTTCCGATGAGAAATCTTCAGGATGAACCAAACAAATTCATTTCATGCTAATAAATGTGAAAGGGGGAATGACCATGAAAAATTCGTCTTTCAATTCTGCCAAAACACTTCAGAATTCACCCTCTACTTTAAGGAGAATATTGCGTGAGGGGAATTCAAATGTGTCTTAATTTTATTAATTATTTTGGTGCCAAAATCTGACCAATAAAAGAGAATATTGTATTTTCATGAAATATTATCATTATTTAGTCAATTATTTATTTATTTTGCGATAAAGTCCCAGAATGAATGAGGGAAAATATGGAGGGGGGGGGGGGGGGGGGGAGAATATGATGATCAAGGCGAGTGGCTAGGGGAAATATAAATAATTGGCACTCACTCAACATTAGAGTATCGGCGGCAAAATAAATAAACATCGGCGTTCGCCCTCATCAAAACATCCATCTTTCTTCTGTTCCGCCACTTCCCTCCGGAGAGTCCATCAAGGGGTGGAATGAATGGATCAACAAATATGCAACCACGCAAAATTATAATTTTAAAGGGGAGAATCCTTCGGATAGATTACTCTTTGTGTTTTCGCTTAGAATAATTCCGCCTCTTTTGTGTTTTCGCTTAGAATAATTCCGCCTCTTTTGTGTTTTCGCTTAGAATAATTCCGCCTCTTTTGTGTTTTCGCTTAGAATAATTCCGCCTGTTTTGTGTTTCCGCTTAGAATAATTCCGCCTGTTTTGTGTTTTCGCTTAGAATAATTCCGCCTGTTTTGTGTTTTCGCTTAGAATAATTCCGCTTGTTTTTGTGTTTTCGATTAGAATAATTCCGCCTGTTTGTGTTTTCGCTTAGAATAATTCCGCCTGTTTTGTGTTTTCGATTAGAATAATTCCGCCTGTTTTGTGTTTTCGCTTAGAATAATTCCGCCTGTTTTGTGTTTTCGATTAGAATAATTCCGCCTGTTTTGTGTTTTCGCTAGAATAATTCCGCCTGTTTTGTGTTTTCGCTTAGAATAATTCCGCCTGTTTTGTGTTTTCGCTTAGAATAATTCCGCCTCTTTTGTGTTTTCGCTTAGAATAATTCCGCCTCTTTTGTGTTTTCGCTTAGAATAATTCCGCCTCTTTTGTGTTTTCGCTTAGAATAATTCCGCCTGTTTTGTGTTTCCGCTTAGAATAATTCCGCCTGTTTTGTGTTTTCGCTTAGAATAATTCCGCCTGTTTTGTGTTTTCGCTTAGAATAATTCCGCTTGTTTTTGTGTTTTCGATTAGAATAATTCCGCCTGTTTGTGTTTTCGCTTAGAATAATTCCGCCTGTTTTGTGTTTTCGATTAGAATAATTCCGCCTGTTTTGTGTTTTCGCTTAGAATAATTCCGCCTGTTTTGTGTTTTCGATTAGAATAATTCCGCCTGTTTTGTGTTTTCGCTAGAATAATTCCGCCTGTTTTGTGTTTTCGCTTAGAATAATTCCGCCTGTTTTGTGTTTTTGCTTAGAATAAATCCGCCTGTTTTGTGTTTTCGCTTAGAATAATTCCGCCTGTTTTGTGTTTTCACCAGAGGAAATGCAACAAGGTAAAGGAGGAGGGTTCCTTTGAAGGGGCTTTCTACAAGGGATGTAATAAAAGGAGTGTCCATTTCAGAAGGACATTATTCTCCCTTGGATAGTAAATTATTGGTGTGGGTGGGGTGGATGGATGGATTGCCCGGACAAATCGGATGAGTGAGTGAGTCGTGCAGCCCCCGTCAAGGCCGG
The DNA here is from genome assembly GCA_030063045.1 of Pratylenchus scribneri. Lineage (NCBI taxonomy): Eukaryota > Metazoa > Nematoda > Chromadorea > Rhabditida > Pratylenchidae > Pratylenchus > Pratylenchus scribneri. Next base: position 2,571,646 of record JAQSEB010000033.1, read on the forward strand.
TGGGAAGTGGGGGCTAATTAGAAGGGAGGAAGCAATCCAATATCCAAAGGGGTTCGACTGGTCAAAATGGTTGGGGAAATGGAATGAGGAATTGCCGACATGGATGAATGGATGGCAAATGGCATGATGGATGGCACACCACCCTCCCTATTCCAATTCATCATTGCCCAAAGAGTTGATTTATCTGATCGCCGGCGCGATTGGATGGGGAAATGGGAGGCTGGTTAATTAGAGGGAGGAAATTGGAATTGGAATGGCGAATTGATGGATTGGAAGGCATACCGTACCCTTTCACCGAGAGAGGAATCATGCCGAAAGGCAAACAAATGTTTACCTTTCGAATATTCGGAGAGTGACAATGACAAGGAATAGTGGACAAAAAGATTCAATAAGGCTCTTATGTGCCATTGATTTGAAAGATGTCGAAAATGTGCGCGACATTTCACTCGATATTATACCTCTCTCGGATGAGGGCACTTCCTCTAGTTTTATCAATAAGAATACGGTAATGAATAATGAAAAAGTTTACAAAATATTAAAAGTGGGGGTTGGATTTTTCGAATATATTTGGAGAGGATAACAAAACATTGGAAAAGGCATTTTTATACCACTAATTTGAATATGTAGAAAATGTCACTTCATATTATACCCCTGAAATTAGGATAATTTCCCTTAAAAATTGTGAATGCCAAAATTAAGCGATGTTAGAAAATATCAAAAATATTTAGCCTTCCTAAAATGGCATTGAATTTGATTATCGCTTTACCTGATGAAAGGTCATACCAAATGGTTAGGTATAAGTATCAAAAATTCGGTCGCCCTTCCTTTTTGACTTTGTAATCGCCAATCCTCCCATCGAAGTGCTAATAAAAAATGTGTCGAAAAGGGTAAAAGCCGCCGGTAAAAAGAAAATGGCAATTGGAAAGGGAATTGCAGCGGCAAAAGTCAAAAAAAGGTGAATGGAATGGCCCATAAATTTGCGTCCATAAATTTGTGTGAACAGCGCGAGAAGGAAAAAAAGCCAAAAGAAGGCAAAAATGTAGGGGGAAAATGGCAAAGGATTAATTAAGGAAAGGGAATTTTGGGCAAAAAATATATGCATTGGGATTAGGCCAAAGTCGGCCTTTATTTAGATTAGCGTTTAATTATGACTTTTATTTACGAAAATATAATATTTTGAAAATTTACAAAATTATCTACAAATTTTTTAAGAGATAGTAAACATTTTGGGCTTATTCTTTTGGCCATATCTCAACAAGGAAGCAACCAGTTCAGGAAGGCGATATGCCATTTGAAAGCCCTAAATGTCCTCTAAAAAGTGGCTTAACTAATTTTTTGAAAATTAATAAAATTTTTAAATTAAGCGGCTTTGCCTCTAGAAATTCGGGTTTTATCATACTCAAAGACATGTAACTTTTTTTAAAAGATGGATTTCAAGGATATTTTTTAGCCAATTTTTAAAGGACTCTTTGGGCTTTCAAAATTTATATCCCTTCCAAAATTGGCTAATACCTCGGTGAGATATGACCAAAAGAATGGCCCAAATTCTGAAATGTCTGCAGTGAATATCATCAGGCAAATTTTGATTGTGAAAAAAGTGAATTAAAAAGAGGTGATAGAAAATATTTTAGAGCCACTTTGCAGAGCATATTTAGAGTTTTCCAATGGTATATAGCCTTCCTAGATTGGCTTTTGCCTCGCTGAGATATGGCCAAAAAACAACAGTCTTGATTTCTAAAATATCATATCACCGGCCAATTTTGATAGGGAAAAAGTGAATTAGAAGGAAAATGAGAAAGCCAATTGAAGATTTGTGGCTTAAGGGGAGAAAGGAGGGTGTCGAAGGTCATTTCACTCTAATTCGGGCCAAAAATTGACTGGTCATATATGAAGAAGGGGGCAAAAAAAGAGGGGAAGGCACATTATTGGATTTGCCGTGGGTGTTTTTTTGAAGGAGTATCCAATGAATGGACAGAGTACAGAGGGGGGAATAAGGAGTCAAATGAGAAGAGGGACGATGGATACGGATATATTCATTGGCCTTCTGAAATGAAAGATCGAATGACTCTTGGGGGCCATCCGGAGGGACCCGAAATTAGGAGGGGGAAGGCTCAATTCACTGTGGCTACTGAATGAGAAGGAGAATTGGGGCAAAAGGATGAATGGATTTGGATTGGAAGGCCGAAAACACATCTGCTTTGCCCACACACAAAATTGCTCGACTTCTTCTTCTTCTCCCGGGTGACAAGCAATTATCTTCCTTCCTCGTTTTATGAATTTTTTCCTTTATTTTCCATTTTTTTTTTGAAATATTGAGAAGGAAATTTTTTGTAAATGTTTAAAAAAATATTTCTTTGAATAAAATTGCCTAAAAATATAAAAATTACTCAAAAATGTTGAAAAAAGCTTACGACACCCCCGATTCCCAGGACGTCTCCGTTCCAAGTACTATGGGGGCCCAGCGTTGCTTAACTTGCCAGATCGGACGGGATGGCGTGCATTCAACGCGGTATGGTCGTAAGCGGTAGGGTGGGAATGGAAATGGATATTTAAAGAGGGGAAAGGGAGAAATGGAGGCAATGTGGAAGAGGGAGAGCAGAAAAAGGGGAATTGGTGAAATGAGGGAAAATTAATCATTTAAAAGCAAAAAATTTTTAACAGCCAAAAATCTAATTTATTTAATTAAATCATTAAAAATTAAAATGGAAATATTATAATTATAATTAGATTCCTCTCCGCTTTCATTCAAATTAATTAATTCAATGAATTCGCGCACACTTTTATGTGATGCCGAAAATGGATGGCGGCATAAAATATAAAAGGACCCATCAAAATGAATTTGGGGGATTGATGAATGGGTAGATGGGTGGTGGATTGACTCCCAAATGAATGTGGTGTGATTTTGGCGGGTTGGCGGCGGCATTCTTTTTGTGCGCGAAACAAAACCCATTGTTTTGGCAGCCATTCAAGCGAATTCATTTGGCTAAATTGTCAAAAATCATCAGGCCAGTATGGTCAAGAAAAATTAGCGGATAAAATAAGCCAAGGTCGAAAAATACGAGAATAATAGAATTTTGTTAAAGGCACAATGCCGACTTTTTAGAACTTTCTGGGTATTCTTTTGGCCATAGCTCAACAAGGAAGCAATGAATTCATGGAGGCGATATGCCTTTTTAAAGCCCTAAATGCCCCCTAAAAAGTGGCTAATTTAATTTGCGAAATATTAAAACAATTTTCAAAATAAACGGCTCTTCCTCCAAAAATTCATATTTATTGTATTCAAAGCCATGTAATTATTTTTAAAAGATGAATTTCATAAAATTTAAAACGGCCAAATTGTAAAGAACACTTTAGGCTTTTCAATGGTATATTTCCTTCCAAAATTATCTGATGCCTTATTGAGTTAGAGGCAAAAGAATATAGCCCTCCTTGAAAGTTGGAGTTAATTATACTCAAAGACATCCAACATTATTAAAATATGAATTTTGTAAAATTTATAATGGCTTATTCGAAGAGGACACTTTAGGCTTTCCAACGATATATTGCCTTCCGAAATTGGCTTTTGCATCGTTGAGCTATAGGCAAAGAATATGGCCCTTATTGAAAGGTCTCCTACCGTTGTCAAAAATTTGGGTTTATTGTATTCAAAGCCATGTAATTATTTTCTAAAAACGAATTTCATAAAATTTAAGATGGCATATTTATAGAGGACACTTTGGGCTTTCCAATGGTATATTGCCTTCCGAAATTGGTTGCTTCCCTACTGGACTATAAGCAAAAGAATGGCCCAGGTAATGAAATGTCCCTTACCGCTGTCGGGGAATGCCATAGTATGGAAAGGGTGGAAGAAGAAGAAGGGCAATTCGATTTTCTCCAATTAATTAGTGCCCCAAAGAGCCGGCCATTTCTTTCAAATTGAGAGGCAAAAAAAGAGGCGACAATGCCACCACATTTCACCCTTTTCATTCTTTTGTGCCTTCGTCTTCGTGCTGTGTCCTTTTGTGCTATCCTTCAAGCGAATATGTTTTTGGCCCAATTGCCCAGAATCATCAGGGCCATGGTCAAAAAATTAACGAATAAAATAAGCCATGGTCGAAAAAGGAGACCAATAAAATTTTTTAAAAGGCGCAATGCTTGGTTATTTGCCAGAGAAAGCCATTGGTTGGGAAGGTGGATGGGAGTACCAAATACCAATTAATTAGTGCCCTTCCAAAATTGAGAGGCAAAAAAGAGGCGACAATGCCAACACATTTTCCCCCGCACCGAGGCTCCTTTTCATTCTTTTGTACCCCCCTCCCCCAATCTTCGCGCTGTGCCCTTTTGTGACCATTTTAAAAGTCGCATTCATTTATTTTGCCTTTTATTTAGGGAAAAATGCGCAAAATGAATGGAAGGCAAAAAGGGATGGAAGGTGAAAAGGAACAATAAGAAAAGGTGTTAAACAAAAGGGGAAAACATGTGTGGAAAGAAAGGCATGGGCCCAAAAAATTTGCCTTTACATTTTGGATTTTGTCGGCAAAAATGAAAGAATCCTTTTTTCGTTGGTGAAGGGGAAAATTGCCAGTAGCGAAATTCAACATTTGTTTTTTTCATTTGTTTTGTTTCTTTAAAATGGCAGAATAAAAATGACACCAAAATTTGAGGATCTACATCTACGACAATTGGTGATTGAATAAATTTAGCTTAGTAAAGAAGGCTATAAAGCTTCCAGATTAATTTTTAAAGAATTTTATAGAACAAAAAATTGGCTATATAATAATGATAACAAAAGAATTGGCCAATATCGGATATTTACTGAGTTATGGCCAAAAACAGCCAAAAGAATTTTTAATTAAACCAATGCTTTCTTTTTTGAACATATAATTTCAGTAAATATCCAACATTAGCCAATACTTTTGATATTATTTTGTAACCAATTTTATGCTCTATAAAATGCAAATATCCTACAGCTTTATCACGTTCGAAACTAGACCGTTTCATCTCCGATTGCCTCATTCAAATGCCAAAAATGGTAGTGGAATAAATCAGACTAAAAATGGCAATCTAACTGGTATTCAATGGTAAAATTTAGGAAAAAATTATGTTCAACGAAAAAGAAATTAAATTCGAGTCCACCCAACCTGCCACTTTGATGGCCTTTGCCGCTAAATGATGACAATAGAGGCAATAAATTTGCAATCACCTCTCGATGGAAGGTTGAAAGGATATAAATAAAATTGTTGAAGCCAACCGGCGAAGTCATCGATCAGCAAAACAAAATGGGCGATTTAATGGGTAATTGGAAGGAAGGATGGCAGCTACGATTAATCAGTGAACTAATCGGTGTCGATGGGTGGTTGCACAAGGGGCGGAAATGGATGAAAGTGGGGGCTAATGAACAGGTTGGAATTGACCGGAATCGGTAAAAATAAGGAATGCGGACGAGAATTAAATTATTTAGTGAATAATTAGGCGAGAAATATGTCATCCTGTAAATATTTAATAAGAGGTTGTAGTCCGTAGCTTGGACTAAAATGGTTCGGGGTCTAGAGTGGGCCTAGGATTTCGCCCCGGGCCTTCGCCCTAGGCCTAAGCCCCCAGTGACACAAAAAACGGGATAGCAATTTTAGAGGAAGGAGCCTTTAAATTATTATATTTATCTGTTATGTGCTAACAGAACATCAAAGTGAAAAAGAAAAGATTGCCTTAAAAAGGGGGCTTGAGGCACATTATTTGATTGATTAGGTAAAAAGTGGCAAAAATGGATACGCTAGGTAAAATACGATCGATAGGCCTTTAGGCATTATCGGACAGAAGGAAATATAAGCTAATCAGCAGCAGAAATGAAAATTGGGCAATTTTTTAAACCGTGGCGTGGGTTTGAGTTAGTGGGTATGGAATACATTGGCAATAGGGAGAGCAATCTGGAAAAAACAAGGAAAAAGGGCTCCATCTGCCGAGGTATTTGATTAAAAATATCAAGCAGATTTGAATTGGGATTACCGAATTCAAGGCAATTGAATTGAGTTATAATATAGAAAGAATTTTAAACAATTAAGGGAGGAGGCTAATTGGTCGGAAATATGAATGAATTATTATTTATTGCTTGACCGATCACAACAACGTCGAGAGGGGAAGGAACAGGTGAACGGAAAGGAGCGAAGGGGCATATGGAGAATGGCACTGGAATTGGAGGGAATAATTCCAATTCATTGGATTTATTGGACGTTAATCAGGCGGAATTGACAATTGACATTGGCATATTTTGGGTTGGGAAATGAAAAAAAAAGGTCAAAATAGGGATTCTCCAAAGAATTTGGGGAAACGGCCACACTTGGACCAAATATTTGATTCGAGCACAAAAACAAAAGAGGCTAACAAATTTTTATTTCTACTATAAGAAGCTCAGAGGACAGCTTAATTTCACTCGTTTATAGACTTTAAAAAATTTGAAGCACAAAAGGCCCCTTTAAACATGCTTTTAGGATTATGCCTGTTAAATATTTCAGAAAATTTTATGAGTTTTTTATTGAATATGATATTCGATTTATGAACTCATTTTTTGGAATTTATAATTTTAGAGAAAGAAAATTTTAATTTTTCCTAAATTTCAAACATTTGAACAAATTAAAGCTGTCAAAAATGCTATGAAATAAAATGAATAGTTCTGCATTTTATCTTAAAATTTAATGAAAGAAAGAAAATGGCTGCATAGATTGAGTATGGCTCGCGCAAAATAATGGGAAAGTCGTTGGGCAGTAATATTTTCGGGCAAGGGATGATCCCCGCCCATCGGAGACCATCGGCTTCACCGTCGCAAATCCTCAAATAGAGAATGGTAAACGATGAATTTTAGAGGGCAAAATGTGCACAAAAATGACCACATTTGATCCGAAACTGAATGGAAAAAAGGGAAAAGCATTTGCGCAATCCAAAAACACTCAATTCAATAGCCAATATTGTCAATATTTTGGCCCATTCATTAGCCATATTGTTCGCTCCCCTTACCACCAAATTTCCCCATTTTCACACAAATAATCGTCGCCTCCTTTTTCTTTTATTGTCCTTTTTATGGATGGCCAAAGATCGGGAGTGCCGCGCGCCGATTATGGCACACAATCCCGGGCAGATTTAAGTGTGGTGTGGAGGTTCGCGCTATTCAGTAGAAAGAAAAGAAGGAGCAGTAAAATTGGCCAGAAAATTGGCCAATGCAAATTGAAAAATATTGGGAAATATGCCAGTTTAGAGAAGGCGCAATTTGGGTGCAAATGATTTCCGGTATTTGCAGTAAAATGCGCAGAATGGCGCATAAATCCCAGAATAAAGATAAGCATATTGCCGTATATTTTGAAGGTAGCAAAAATTTACATTCAGAAATAATGGAAACATTGCTAAAAATATCATTTTGTTTGTGAATGCATAAAGTTTAATGGCACCATAATTTGGCAGGTTGGAATTCGGGTGGACAAACGGCCAATTTTTTATTTTATCTCAAATTTGTATTATCATAGTTTGAAATTGGTGGAATTAGCAGATATGATTTTTTGTCGATGAATGTGTTGGACATTTCATTGAGCAATTTTAAGGAGCAGTGAGGGGGGTACTAAATAAAAATGCCAAATCCATTCATTCGGTGGAAAGTGCAACTTTCCTCCTTTTTCTCCAATTTGTGCCTCGCTCAATTTGTTGCCAATTTCCAACTCTCTTCATGTTAAAATGACTAAAATCCAAACCCCTCCAGCAAAACTAATATAGTCATGGAAAAAGAATGGCGAAGTAGCAGCTGGCAGCAGTAATTTTGCCGAATTAGAGAGGGATAGTCTAAGCAAAAACACAAACAGGCGGAATTATTCTAAGCGAAAACACAAAACAGGCGGAATTATTCTAAGCGAAAACACAAAACAGGCGGAATTATTCTAAGCGAAAACACAAACAGGCGGAATTATTCTAAGCAAAAACACAAACAGGCGGAATTATTCTAAGCGAAAACACAAAACAGGCGGAATTATTCTAAACGAAAACACAAGCAGGCGGAATTATTCTAAGCAAAAACACAAAACGGGCGGAATTATTCTAAGCGAAAACACAAACAGGCGGAATTATTCTAAGCAAAAACACAAAACGGGCGGAATTATTCTAAACGAAAACACAAACAGGCGGAATTATTCTAAGCAAAAACACAAAACGGGCGGAATTATTCTAAACGAAAACACAAACAGGCGGAATTATTCTAAGCAAAAACACAAAACGGGCGGAATTATTCTAAACGAAAACACAAACAGGCGGAATTATTCTAAGCAAAAACACAAAACGGGCAGATTATTCTAAGCGAAAACACGAGACAGGCGGAATTATTCTAGGCAAAAACACAAATACGCGGAGTTTAAAAGAATTTTCGATTTTCCCTTTTATCTAAAAAGAAACACAGCTTAAAGGGAAACAATCCCGGAGCGATTTATTTGGGATGGCGCCTACTCAAATATAAAAATGCTGGGCGAAAACACTTCGGTGAGTGATGTGGCCGAATGGATTTGGTTTAGGCCAATGTGCCCCCCAGAAAATAATTTGGCTGGATGGGAAGCACTCGACTGGCTCATTTGCCTTTATTAGCCTTGAAGTGAAAGTGGATGGAATGGAAGGGCGAGAATGGAGTGAATTGGCCCAGAGGGATGCGAAAAACATGGAAATTGGAGGAAGGGGGATTTGTTGGATGCTTGGAGGGAATGAATTTGGGAGGAAGATTATTGGATTTGGCAATTTACATTGTGAAGAGGGCATTTGGGTGGTAATTTTGGGGGCAATGGGAAATTATTGGAACGCCAAAAAGCACAACAATTTGGAGAAGGCAAAAATAAATTTATCAAAATTCAAAAATATATTAACAAAAAAATTTATGAATTAATTTTCTGATATGGATGATTGTTGTGGTTGAGAATGTGCAGAGGTGGCGGCTGCATCGATCATTCCTTGGAAATCAACGGCATGCATTTCGTCCATCATAATATTTCTTTGGGATGGGCCAGGTTGAGCCGGGGAATCGCCAGGCATTTCCACGTCCTAAAAAGAAAAATAATTTAATATTTTAGAATTAATTTAATATATTTTTGGCCTATTTTTCCATCATTTCCTGGATCCCAAAAAATTAATATAAATTTAAGCAAAAGTAAAGCCCATTAAAAATAATAAAATAATTTTTACCATTTGTATTTTTCCAATCATTTTTAATATATTTTTGATCCGTTTTCTATAATCCCCTAACCAAAATTTAATATAATAATATTTTTAAAACTAACAGTAAAGCCTAATTAAAATTTTAAAATTTTTTCACCATTTTTTCTGGTTTAAATTGTGTGGCCAAATGCTGAAGGAGCATGTCGGTTCGAAGTCGTTGATAGGGCGTTGCGCGAACATTCAGAGGATCCTCCTCCTTGTCCTTTTTCTGTTGAGAGAGGAAGGAAATTATTTAAAAAAATTTATATTATATATATTTAATAAATTAAAATATAAAAAATGTTTTGACTTATTAGTCGGTAAATTTAATGTAGAATTGTTTTGACACTCAATCAAAGGTTCTATGTTGACCTATATTGAGTAACACACCAATCCTCTAAAATTATTTTGCACTTCCATTATAGACTTACTCTGTCATAATAGAGAGAAAGTTTTCCGTGAAAGTGCCAAATCTACTTCCTATCTAATTGTTTTACTTAACCGTATTTCCTCTATATTTGCGATAGTGGCCCGGGGGCTACTATTTTTCAGACACTCCAAAAGAAGGAAAAATTCATTTTTTCACTTTTTTTTCTACTTAAAAATCCTCGAAATGGGGGCTATTATTAGAGGGGACTGGTAGGGGACAATAAGAGGAACTGGGGTATTTAAATAATCTGCCTGTTTATATTAAAAATATAGCCAAAAATTTTGAGATCTAATTTTATTTTATTGTTTAACAATATATATCCTAAAAATAAAAATTTCGGAAAATGAAAAAAATATTTTATTTTTTTACCTAAAATTTCTATCAGCATAATACATAATTCAAAAATTTTAAACCCCAAAATTCCTAGAGGCATAATTCGAAAATTTTAAAGCCTAAAATTCCCATCGGCACATTTTAAAATTATATTTTAAACCCAAAAATTCCCATCGGCACATTTTAAAAATATATTTTAAAATGCCAAAATTCCCCATAAACTCTACCGTATCCATATTGTAGTCTGCAACAGTGGGCTGTAAATCCTCGGGCTCTTCATCCTCCGCCAACTTGGATGGCCTCGTTTTGAACTCCCAGGAATGGCCTTTTGAGGCGTTGAACCGTAACATGTCCAACGTTTCGGTGAACGCGCTCTTCAACGGGTCCATTATGCTGATTAGGCGGGAATTGAGGAAAGTGTGCAAATCGGGGGCCTGGTAGACGGTCCCATCCAGCACATAATAATGGCACAATGGAGTGACTGTGAACAAAGAATGCGTATTAATTTAAGGCTTTTAAGTTGTTATTTTTTGTCATATTGGCATTAAAGTAATTTACAAATGAAATTTTGGATTTATTTATTTTGTACTCATTTTTTTAATTAATTAATTAGGGAGTTAATTTTTTGGTCAAAAAATGCAAAATATATATTTATTTGGGGGGGGGGGGGGGGGGTTGTGAAATTTTCCAAAAATAGTCGTAAAAAGGTGATTTTTTGTACATTTTTCTAATGAAATTTTCTTTGAAAAACTATCAAAATTGATATAAAAAAAAGTCAAAAACATGAAATGCTCAAATAAATTATTTTGTTTTTCTCATCAAATCTGATACACGCGAAAATAGGTGAAAACATAAAAATTCGGATAAATTTTGGTTTTTTATGGTTTTTTTTTAAATTACATTTTCTCTGAAAATAGTGTCAAATTTGGTAGATAGGTCAAAAAAAAATTTATTTCACAAAAACATCAAAAATAAATGCTTAAAATAGGTCAAAATCTAAAAATTCGGGACATATAATAATAAATTGCATTTAATCAATTTAAGTTTCGAAATTTTTGAAAAGTAATTATATAATAAAATTTTAATTAAACAAAAATATTTTAAACCAATAAAAATGGACCAAAAACTAACTGCTTTCGGGACTGTTCCGCTGTTGTTTGCGCACCACAAAGAGGGGAGCAGCACTGGGCGGTTGGACCAGCACAAATTGGATGCCTTTCATTTTTTTGAGTATTTCATCCAATTGTGGCCCACTGATGCCCAGATTCTGCATCATCGCAAGGGCATTGTCGGAATTGGTGTCGTAGAATGGGTTATCACGTTGGCAGAAATAGTGCATCTGTGAATGAATGGGAAAATTATAATATTTTAATAAAAATTTCATTATTGATTTTTTACTTAATTTTAGTTAATTAAAAATGATAATAAAATTCGGTTATTGATTTTTAATCAATTTTTGTAATTAAATTATGTCAATAAATAAATAACCTTTTAAAATTAATTAAAAATTGTTATTAATTTAAATTATATTTATTTTGAATGAAAATAGCAATGAAAAAATTCCTAATTATTGGGACATAATAAAAATTAATAATTTTAATTCCACCAAATAATTTAGAAATGTTAAAAATTAATTTCGACCCACCACATTGTCAATTGTGATTGGGAAAAAACGTGGATCCTTCCAAGGTTGCTCAAGCAGTCGACGATCGGCGGGCACTCTTCAAAATGATTTAATTTTTTAAATTTTCCAAATTGAATTTGGATTATTTTTAAATAGTCAAAAATTAAATATAAATATATTTTCATAATTTAGAATATTTTTTTCCATATTTTAATTTTAAAACCTGTTCGCCTCCATCATTTGATGCGGTACACCACCGGGCATTCCCATTCGAATTGCCATCATTTCAGTTGGGTCCATGAATGGGGGTGGAACGCCGCCGCCAAATTGACCGCTCATTCCGGCCAAAATTTGCTGCTGCGTGGGAATGGGAAGCATTTTTCCTGTAAAATTTATTAAAAAAAATTTTTTTTAATAAAAATAAATATAAAATTTCAAAATTTATAATTGTTTTTTTAAATTTTTGTCAATAATTTTTAACCAATGAGTAATAATAATTGGCATAACAAAAAACCTGCAATAACAATAAAAAATGAATAGAAAAACAAAAATCAAATTTGAGGTCAAAAGAAATCAATAAAAAAAATCCAATTGTCCAAAAAATCAATAAAAAAAATTCATCTTTTCATCCTTCTCCTCCTTCTTCCTCCTCTTCGCTGTCCGATGAGACCACATAGTCGACCAAATGTTTGCCTGGGGACAATGCCGTTGAAGTTCCCGGGGATTTCTTCTTGTTTCCATTTTTCTTGGCACCATTCACCGGTCTCTCATTGTCACCTGCCGGGCATTTCCTTTTCACGCCATTTCGTTGTTGCTGCTTTTCCGTTGAATTGTTCTTCTTCAATGCCGATTTTTCTTCCTCTTCTTTTTCATCCGGTGCCGCATTATTGTCAATTTCCATCAGCGTATTTTCCCATTTGCCTAAAAATATTTTATTTTTATTTTGGTTGCATTTTAATTTAAAGTTCTACTAATTTTTAAATATATTTATTGAAAGAATTTTCAATTTGTCCGAAAAAATAAATGATTTCCTTTCGAGCTGGGGAAATTAAATTTTAAAAAAAATGAAATTAGTAATTTCTATGGATCGAATTTTTAGATATTAACCTATTTTTGGAGAATTTATTTAATGTTTTCGACGAAATTTTTTTATGACCAATTTTGGAAATTTTTTATAGGAAAATTTACATTGAAAAATGCAATAAAAAGTCAAAAATTATCCAATTTTGAGGTTGTCGAAACATATTTTGGCAAATGTCACAAAAAAACTATCCTAAATAGGGTCAATTTATAATTTTTAAAAACCCATTTTGATTTTATTTTTATGGAAATTTCCATCACCCAACATAATATTATTTAATTAATTAAAATTAACCTTCCGATTTTTTCGGTCCCCCCAATGTCATCTTCTCCTCCATTTGTTCCTGCACATCCATTGGGGTGGCGCTGTCCCTTCCTACTTCCATTTCCTCATCCTTATCTTCATTTTCTTGCTTTTCTTCGCCATTTTCCTTCATTTGCAACATTCGCTTCCCCTTTTTCTTCCGTTTCACCGAATTGGATGAGGTTGACGAGGACACCGATGAAGATGGACTTGAGCGGACCAATTGAAGTTGTTGAATTCGTTCCAGGCCGGAAAGTATTGAGCCATTCTCCTTTTTAAACGATGAATTCAGCGCGGCATTATTCTCACTGATCCATTCCTTTTGAATTGGGCAAATGTCCCGGGCGTAGACCTCATTTGTGTGAATCAGCTCAGTGAATACAAAGGCCTAAAAATTTGGATTTTTTGACATTTTTATTTAATTTTTCAAAAATAAATTAATTTGACCTGCATTTTCTGATTGACCATACATGAAGAGGGATGAATTCGGACACGAATTGACCCGGTCGGCTTATTGCCCAGCCAATAGCATTTTGCGGATGGATCATAAATGCAAACATTCTGGAAGAGTCCTTTGTAAATTGCCTGCCTGAAATATTTATTTTTTAAATTATTTCAAAAATTTTTTTTATATGTTTTGGGGGCCTGATTAGCCTCATTAGGGTTTATAGATTTTATTAAAAAATTTTTTTTGAAATTTTTCGAAGAAGCCCTTCACTTTTATAATTTAATGGGGTCTCGGGTTCGAATCCGCCCCGAGGAAGTTATTTTTTTCGGGCTTGATTATAATTTTTTTATACATTTTACAGTAAATTTTTACATGAAATATAGTATTTCAAGCCAAAAAATTGATTTTTTAAATTGTCAACAAAATAATTAATAATTTAAAACCTGAGTGGTCGATAATTATTGCCGCAACTGGTGAATTTCATTTTTGTGCCTTTGCTTTTTTCGCCCACTTCTCGACAAATTTGATGCAATTGTTTGCGAACTTGCGCAATCTTTTCCATTCGGCTTTCGTTCAGTCCAAAATTAACAAAGAAATCCTTTAAATTAATTTATTTTTTAAAATTTTTTTCAAATCTTCCACAAACCTCCATATTATTTTTGCCTTTCAATTGGCGATTTGTCTGGAATGCTTGGAAGATTTTGACCAGTCGGACATGGTCCCCGTCATTTGTGCTCAGTTTGGTCAATGAATCGGATGAGCCGGCCTCCGCCTCTTGGCCATATTCTCCATCGTCCAATTTGCAGAATAAATCATGATTGCCCTGTTGGAACACGGGTTCGGAGGAGAGGAAGGCGACCACGGTCAATGCCTCCTCCAGGCAACTGAGTTTGGAAGCGGCCAACAGAATTCTAAATAAATTTTTAAATAATATTAATATTTATGTTGGCAAATGGTTTAATAGTTTGTCCTATAAGCTAAAACAATATATCGAATTTGTAGAGCTGGTCAAAACGCAATAAATGGTATAAAATTTGGTTATGGTTTGGTCAAAATTAAAGGGTATTAAATGGTTTAAACCCATTTTGGTTTATTGGTTCAAAACCATAAATTAGAATTGGTATTAAACCTAGAAGCCGAAATATAATCGAATATATTTTGATGAGATCTTATCGATTGATATGGAATCATTAAACCATTAAACCCAAAGCGTTTCGTCATTTTATTTTTCATAAAATTAAATATTTCATATTTCCTAAAATAATTAAATTCGACAAACTTTGCATGCGCCGGCTCAATCGGAAATTGAGACAATTTTTCGCCCTCATCCGTCGCATTCACATGCAATCCATCGCAGTGCAGCTCAATGGCCTTCAATTGAATGAGCTCATGGACGGCGGATTGCAATTGGTCATTGTCCGGTGGATCAATTAATTTGGACAAAGTTGGAAGAGCACACATGCCCAAATTGATCAAATTGAGCAAAACCTTAAGATGAAAAATTATTATTTTTATTCATTTGGAATCGAACTAATGACCTCAATATTACTAAAAATAAATTAAAAAATTATTTTTCTTGTCTGGGAATTGAACTATTGACCTAATTGTTCCCAAAATAAATTTTTAAAAAAGTATTTTTCTTGACTGTGAATTGAACCATCGATCCCAATATTCCAAAAACTAACGCTCTACCATCTGCGCTATCCTTGCTTTAGTGTTATTTATAATTTAGATTCAGAGACATAATCCAGACGGGAAAATTGATTTTTAGCATTGGGAAATGACAAAAAATTAAAAATATTTTACCGATGTAATGTTGGAGCGAAGAAATTCGGGTACTTGCATTGCGTCGAATGTCTCATAGTCCTCTTGTGAATAGAGTCGATAGCATTTCCCAGGGGCTTCCCGGCCGGCTCTGCCTGCCCTCTGAATGGCTTGTGCCTTTGAAATATTCTCCACTTGCAACAAATCCATTCGCTTTTTTGGATCATATGAGCTTAAATTGCAGAATTGAATTGAAATTATTTTTGAAATTTACCGTCTCTTCACTTTGCCCGAATCAATGATGACGCGAATGCCGGGAATTGTGATGGAGGTTTCGGCAATGTTTGTGGCAAACACGACTTTGCGATGACCCTGGGAATTAATTTTTATATAATTGGTTGGAAAGGTAATTTTTTATAGGGTGTGGTTTTTTTCGGAAATCGACTTTTTGGACGCTTATAATTTTTTAATGGTTGATCTTAAACCCTAAAACCTTATACCATTCGATAGAGCTCTTTGGGATGTGCCGCTTGGCCTATAGATTGTCGAGGTTTATATTAAAAGTAAAAGAATTTCGAACCAAAAACCGAACATGGTTTGGATGGTTTAATACTTTCAATTTTGGAAGAATTTAAAAGTAAAAACTAATTTAATTAACTTTTTCGACAAAATTTTTTCCTTTTGTAGGAAATATTTTAAATTAATAATTTATTTAAATATTATTAACCTCGGGGACCGGCTCGAACACTTGTTTCTGTTGTTGCTGTGGAATTGCAGCATACAATGGGATGAGGGTAATGTCGGCATATTGGTTCTCCGTCTTCCTCGTTTTTTGAATAACACGAATGGCCGTATCAATCTCCTCTTGACCAGTCAGGAATACCAAAAATCCGTGGCTAAATATTTTGGGATTAAAATTAATTTATTTGGGTTTGACTAGTGCATTTGTTTAGTTTTTAATGGTCAAATTGGGCTTGGTTCAGGGATAGGTTAGGGCTATAAAGAAAATTTTGCAAAATTTTTTCAAAAATTTTAAATCCAAAGGGGAACCCACCCTTCATTTTTGCTAAATTTAAGTCTCGAGTTCGAATCCGCCTAGGGGAAGTTAATTTTTTTCGGGTTTCGTAATCATTTTTATGCATTTTTATACTAAGCATATTATTTACACAGTTATTTTTCAAAATTTTCGACCTGAAGAGAGGATAGGACCCCAACTTTTGAAAAAATTAGGTCTCGCGTTCGAACCCGCTTGGGAGAAGTTATTTTTTTGGGGTTAGTAGTGATTTTTATATTTTTAAACGTTCTAAATTAAAGTATATTCAAGACTAAATATAGTTCGACCAAACCACAAAAATTAATGTCCACTTACTCTTTCGGCTCTATCTCATGCAGCTGAAGGACAGTGGCAATCGCATTGAATAGGTAATCATTCTCCTGGGCTTTCAGATCATTTCCATGGAATAGCTGAAAAATTTACAATTTGTACGAATCGTAAAATTTCAATTCAAATACTTGAACTTTGTGTTGGCGACCGCGAATGCAGTAGACTTGTGGTCGGTGAAGGTACGATTGCAATTGTTGAATGTTCATTGTGGCCGACATCAGAATTAAACGCAATGGCGCTTCCTTTGCTTTCTTCCGCTCTCTTTGGGCCTGCTTCAGCACATACAATAGCACATCCGTATTTATCTTTAATTTTTGGTAAATTTATACTATTTTAATTAGTTAAGGATTAGGTAAACTTTTTTATATGTTAGGCTTATAAGGGTTAAGTTAGAGCTGGGTTTAGGCTGGTTATGATTTATATTTTTTTTTGAAAATTTTCGACCCAAAGCTTCACTTTTGTAAAATTTATAAGGTCTCGGGTTCGAATCCGTCCAAGGGAAGTTATTTTTTTCGGGATTGCTAAACAACCTTTTATATATTTTTACACACTCCAAAGTTGATTTAAAATAATTAGAAACAAAAAAAAAACATTTAATCCTTACATTTGAATAATTGTAAAATAAATTTAGATTATTTGATACTAATCTTAACAAAAAATTAACAAACATCAAGAAAAAAGATAGGAATAACCTTTTATATTCATAATTTATTGAATATCCAAAAACTCACGGTTCGTTCATGAACTTCATCCACAATTATTACGGAATAGCGACGAAGTCTGCAATCGTTGAGTGCTTCTCGCAACAAAATTCCCTCCGTCTGGTAGATGATTTGCGTATTCTTACCCAATTCGTTTTCAAATCTGAATTTGTAGCCAACCTAAAATATTGAATTACGGAAGAATTAAATTTTTTATTTGTTACAAGATCGCCAATTTGAGTGCCCATTTCGAGAGCGACACGTTCTGCCAATGTTTTCGCTGCAACTCGCCTCGGCTGTGTGATTCCCAATAGACCATTTTTAGTTAAACCGGCTTTATAACAAAACTTAATTCATATAAAAAATTGGATTAATTGAAAAAAGCAAGAAAACCTGTGGAATTTGAGTACTCTTTCCACTTCCTGTCTCCCCAATGAATATAATGTTGTTTTTAAATGTGCGTAGAATTTCCAGAATATGCTTTTGACAGCGGTCAATTGGCAATGGATCACGTTTGAACTGGACCATTTAAAATCCAATTCAGATTATTTTGATTTGATTTAAATAACTAAAATAAAAAATAAATGAAGAATTTATTGTTTTAAGATTTCCTCATGCTAAATTTAAGGCAAACCAACCCCAAAAACCAAACTAGATTAAGAAAAAAAAAATTAATAATTAAAATTATCTGTCCGTCTATCACATCATTTCATTACTCTATCTCATTTTTTCATACATGAATTTATAAATATTACGATATTTATAACTAATGATTGACATTTGACATGACATTTGACATGGTACATGCTACCCAGTTAAAAAATAAAGGATGCGACGCGCACGGGACGGTGATTTCTGATTTGTTTGAATTAAACCAAAAAATCAATAATTTTTTTTTCTGATTCAGCATATCGGAAAACCTTTAAAGCCAGTTTCAAAACATAAATTTATAAACGTTAAATTAGCAAAAACATAAAACAAAAACATTGTTTTAATGAAATGTTTTAAACGACTTTTTGGTGAAAATGAAACGCGCAAAACACGTAATTACGTAATGAGTAATGACTATTGATTATTTTAGGCCAACCAACATTTTACCTTATTAGATTACCTAATTTCATTAGGTTTAATCTTCTTAATTCATTTTTGATTTCATAATACCCTAGTTCTAGTATAATTTATGAATTATGAATGAATTTAAAAAAGGCAGCTAGATATAAGTTTAGATTCTTCGGATTTTAGATTGGTTGATCATCACATCACTTTAAAAATCATTTAATGACATTTATAATCGCAATTCAATTACCAAAATTGTTTAAAAAAAATCATTTTTAGATAGTGTTTTTTTGCTTGCTTGATAATTGCCAATTGCGAGTCTGTTTGTGTACTTCATCAAATAACTGCTTAAACAACTCATTTTATTACATCAAAATTTGATCATGGAGTTGGATTTTTTGCGACAAGCTGAATACAAATTGTTTGAGAGCACCGAGAAATTTGATGTATCTTCGTTGGACAAGGTAAAACAAAACAATTTTCATTAATATTTAAATTTATAGATTGTAAATCTGATGAATCGAGCGTCCGGAGAAACGCAGAAAACCGCCTCACATCTTCTTGCACGTTTTAAAGAAAGTCCAGATTCATGGACCAAAGTTGATGCCATCTTGGAATTCAGGTTTTTTAAACAAAATGCTCAAATATGCACCGAAAAACAATTTCAGTGATATGCTTGAGACCAAATACTTTGGCCTGCAAATCCTCGAACAGTTGATTCAAACCCGTTGGAAGGCGTTGCCAAGAGACCAATGTGAAGGCATCAAGGGCTACATTGTGAACATGATTTTGGAGATCAGCTCCGATCAAGAGAAGAGCGAACGCATGAAATTGCTTTTACAGAAATTGAATCTCGTTTTGGTTCAGGTTTGTGAATTTTAATCCTAAGAATTATAAGTTTTTTGCACAGATTGTCAAACAGGAATGGCCCCGCCTTTGGCCCTCATTCATCAGTGACATTGTTGGCTCCAGCCGAAATGGCCAATCCCTCTGCATGAACAACATGGCCATTCTGCGTTTGCTAAGCGAAGAGGTTTTCGACTTTGGCACTGGCCTCACATCAGCCAGGGCCATCCAATTGAAGCAACAATTTTGTGGACAATTTGAGGAGGTCTACCGTCTATGCTATGAAATTCTTGTAATAAACGAAATTTTAAAATTAAAATTTTGCATTAAAATTTAAGGAAAATTCCGACAATGCCCAATTGATTTATGCGACTTTGAGTACTTTGCATGGTTTCCTTGACTGGGTGCCAGTTGGCTATGTGTTTGAGAACAATTTAATCGATCTCATACTCAAGGTTTATTTTTGGATTAAACATTTTAATTTAAAATTTGGACATTTTAGTACCTCCCATTCCCCGTATTCCGTTCCATTGCCGTCCAATGCCTTGTCGAAATCTCTTCGATTTCAATTGATGAAAACCAACAATATGGGCCAAAACTGGTGTTTATGCTGAAAACAGTGATGGAAACAATTTCCGCTCAACTTCCACTGGACGTCGACCTTGCGGCCAATTATGCAAATGGAAATAATGATGAACAGAAATTTGTGTCCAATTTTGCCCAACTGCTTGGCACATTCCTCAAAGAGCATTCCGGACTGGTGGAAGTGCTGGTGAACACACCGGACGAAGATCAACGAATTTTGAAACAAGCACATTTGTTGGCGCTGAAATATTTGCTGAAGATTAGTCAAGTGGAGGATGTGGAAGTGTTCAAGGTATTTAATTAAGGGTTTATTATATAGATGATTAAATGGCACTTAAGCCTTAAGGAGTTTGGAGCAGTTTTTCTGTGAAAATGGGAAGAGTAAAGGAAAGGATCTAATAAGCCCTATAGGTCATCAGTCAGGATTAAGGATAAGGTCATATATATATTGGATTTAAAATATCTCTAGCACATATATGGACTCTTCCCATTCTCTCTAGTAGATCCAAACTCTTCAAAAATACCGATCAAATGAATAAAATGGTCAAGGATTATTTTGGTACATATGCAAATTAGGTCCACACCACAATTCGTAGAAGTAATAAGTGGGACGACTTTTAGTTTTACAGCCTTACTGTTAAGGTTAAGGGGCTAAGTTTTGGGGATTTTATCAAAAAAATATTTCCGAAAATGTCGAATGAACTGTCAGGACCCACCTTACTTTAGCGAATTATGTATTTTCAATTTTTAATTATAAGCAAAATATTTTAATTTATTCAAAAATTCACAAAAATAATGAACAATTCATTCGCAGATTTGTTTGGACTATTGGAATTGGCTTTGCATGGAACTGTTCCGCGAATCGCCCTTCGAACAATCCGAGCACAGCATCATTGACGCACTGAAGCGCTACAATCGCACGGAATCACCGCGTCGCAAACTCTATGCCGATGTTTTGTCCGAATTGCGTGTGCTGATGATCAGTCGAATGGCCAAACCGGAGGAAGTGATTGTTGTGGTCAATGAGAACAATGAGGCGGTGCGAGAATTGGTCAAAGACACCGATTCGGTGGTTCTCTACAAAACAATGCGCGAAACTTTGGGTTTGTTATTTTGGATTATTAAAATATAATATTGTTTGGGAATTAAAATCCAGGTAGCATTAAAACGTTTCCTATTTTATTTGTTGTTCTAATTACCGTATTTTCGTCCAAGAATGTACTGTAGAATTTTTAAAAACAAAATGACATCAAGCCCGAAAAAAATTAACTTCCTCTTGGCGGATTCGAACCAGAGACCTAAATTTTGCAAATTGAAGGTTTATTCTTTGGGTAAAAATTTCGAAAAAAAATTGGTAAGAATTATATTGTATATTGTTAAAAAAAGTATAAAAATATACCAATCAAGTCCGAAAAAAATAACTTCCTCGGTGCGGGTTCGAACCCGCGACCTAAATTTCGTAAAAATAAATGGTCCCTTTTGGTCGAAAAATTTTCAACACATTTTTTAATAAAAAATTTAAGATATTTTTATCATTAATTATTGATAAAATTCCTCATAAATTTCAGTGCTTCTCACCCATTTGGATTATCGTGACACTGAGCTGAAAATGACGGAAAAATTGCAAAATCAAGTGAATGGACAGGAATGGTCATGGAAGAATTTGAACACAGTAAATCGCAAAAATCTGTTAAATTATTCAATTATAAATTTTAGTTATGCTGGGCCATCGGATCAATCAGTGGTGCAATGCATGAAGACGACGAGAAGCGCTTTTTGGTCACCGTTATCCGAGGTTTGAGGGCAAAAATTGCTAATTTTTTTATAAAATTGAATAAAAATTTATTTGAATTAAAATTTATTTGAATTAAAATTTAATATTAATTTTATTTAATATTTGAAGATTTGCTGGGACTTTGTGAGCAAAAACGCGGCAAAGACAACAAAGCGGTGATTGCATCCAACATTATGTACGTGGTGGGCCAATATCCGCGCTTCCTCCGCTGCCATTGGAAATTCCTCAAAACAGTAAATTTATTTCACTCAATTAAAATTCCAATTATTGAATTTAAAAGGTCATCAACAAATTGTTCGAATTTATGCACGAATCGCATGAGGGCGTCCAGGACATGGCCTGCGATACATTCATCAAAATTGTCATGAAATGCAAACTCCATTTTGTCATTGTAATTTTAATTAATTTTTATTCAAATTTATAAATTATTTTGTTTAGGTTCAAGCCGGCGAAACGCAACCATTCATTGAGGAAATCCTCCAAAATTTGAACAGCATCATTTGTGACCTCTCCCAACCACAAGTCCATGTGTTCTACGAAGCAGTTGGCCATATCATTTTTTCGGCCACAAGTCGAGGAATGCAAGAACAGTTGATTGAGAAATTGATGGTTTTGCCAAATTCCATTTGGTCGGAGGCAATTGACCATGCCAGCAAGGATGTGAACATTTTGGCGGATCAGGAGGTGCTCAAGAATTTGGCACATATTTTGAAGACGAATGTGGCCGCGTGCAAATCCATTGGAGCACCGTTCTTCAGTCAGGTAAAAATTATTTAATAATTAAATTATTTGTTTAAATTATTAGATTTTAATTTCATTTTAAATTTATTTATTAAAAAAAGAGAAAAAATCCAAAAAATATTTGATAAATTTATTTAATATTTTTTTAATTGTATTTTTTAATATTTTTTAAATGAATTTAATTTAATTAAAAAACAAAAATCCCAAAAAAATATTTGGCAAATATATTTTTTTTTTAAATTAATTTTTAAATAAATTATTTATTCACCGTTTTAAATTCATTTTGAATTTATTTAATTTAATTAAAAATTAAATCCAAAAATAAATTAAATTTTTAAATTAAATTTTGCACCACCATTTTACAGTTGAAACGCATTTTAAACGACATGCTCAGCGTTTACCAAGTAATTTCCGGCAATTTGAACAAAGCAGTGAATGAGCAAGGCGAACAAGTGCTCAAATTCCCACTGATCAAGCAAATGCGCGTGGTGAAGAAGGAAATTTTGACACTGCTTTCCACCTGGATTTCACGCGCATTCGAAGGCAGAGTTCCGGTTAGTTTAATTAAATTAAAATAATTAAATTTTGAATGAAATGTCCAAACGGTTTAAAAAATATTTCCGAAAATAATTTGGGTAGCTCACGATCGGTTTCGGCTTCAGAAAATCGATAAAAAATTAAAACCTAATTACTAAATTACTAAAACCTGCATTTTCGAAAATTAAAAAAAAATAAAAAAAAACTAAATTTTGTGAAAATCCCTGTTTAAAACTGATTTTGAGCTACTTTAGAAATAATCAATAAATAATTATTTAGGATGTTTTTTATGTCAAGAAATTACGGGGACAAGGACAATCACAAATACAATTTGTGGGAAATTTGGAAATGGATATTTACATTGACATTAACACAAATAATAAGGTGAAAAAATAAAAAAATAGTAATAAGGAGTTAAAATTATTCCTGGTTACAATTTCTAACGAAAAGCAATTTTATCAAAAATATAATTTTAAAAAAACAATTAAATATTTAAATTTAATTTATTTTTTTCCCTTCATTTCAGGACCAATCCAATCTGACCATCCAACAGGTCATTGAGAATGTGATTAATCCATTGTTCGGCACAATCCTCGTCGACTACGAAATGAATGTGGCACAGGCGAAGGAACCAAAAGTGCTTTCGCTGCTTTCCATCACAATTGTCTCTTTGAAGGTAACACCCAAAAATTAGTAAAAAATAATAATAGAAATTTTAAAAAAAATAATTAATAGAAATTTTAAACTTTAAAATTTTAATATTAATCCATTTTTAAAGGAGGAAGCCGCCCAACAAATACCGCTAATTTTGGACGCCGTGTTCAGTTGCACTTTGGACATGATCAACAAGGATATGGAGGCCTTCCCCGAGCATCGAACCAATTTCTTCCAATTGTTGAAGGCCATAAACACGCATTGCTTCAATGTGCTGATCGCATTGGCGGACGAGGTGGTTGGCCTCATTATTCATGCAATTGTGTGGGCCATCAAGCATACAATGCGAAATGTTGCCGAAAATGGTTGGTTGAAGTTTGGAAGAATTTGTAATGGGGAAATAAAATGGTTTTTATTTTTGAATTTTCGGATTAAGTAAAACTATTAGAACTATAGGTTAGATTTTTAAGATTTTTAGGTCTAAAGAATCTCAAAATAGATGTCCGTTTAGGATTTAGGTTGGTTTTTTGTGAAATTTGTCAAAATATCTTCAGGGGAACTCTCATGTCAGAAAAAACTTACAATCAAATTCGGATATCTATTTCTGTTACCAATTACCATATCAAAAAAAGGAGGTAATTTTATTGCATTTTCTAATGAAATTTTCCCTCAAAAACACAAAAATAGGTAAAATAGCTCAAAAAATTACACTAACAAAAAAAAAGGGGAATAAATGCAGAAAATTATTATTTATGTTGATATGCTTTTATCATCAAATCTAATGCATACAAAAATATTGAAAATCTTAAAAATCCATTTTTTTCTAAGCATATTTTTATAAATTCAATTTTAAGGTATCGAAATTTTGCGTGATTTGTTGACCAAAGTTGCCGCATTACAATTGAAAGACAAGGCGCTGGCCCAATCATTTTACCAAAAACATTTTATGACCATTTTGGAGCATGTGCTGGGCGTTGTCACCGACAACAATCAAGTCCAATTTGTTGGTAAGTACTTAAAATTGATAAAAATTGATGAGAAAATTAATACTTTTTTCCTTAAGGTTTAACCAATTTGGCCGAAACCGTCTGTCTTCTTTTCCAAGCTGCCGAATCCGTCATTGAAATTCCATTGAATGCCGCAAATCAGGCTCAACCCAACATGGAATTTGTCTACGAGGCAATTGCTGCCCTCTTTGCCAATCATTTCAAAAATTTGACCGAGTGAGAATTTAATTAAATATTTATTTTATATTAAAAATTATTTTAGCGCACAAATCCGCGTCACCATCAAGGGCTTCTTCAGCTACAATCGTTCTCTGAACAAAATGCGTGAACACATTCGTGATTTCCTTGTCCAAATTCGGGTGGGTGATGAATGGTTGGGTTGAATTTGAATGGGGAAATAAAAAATTTAAAAAAATTAAATTTATGGTTTATTAATTTCCTCAATAATTAGTTGGGTATAAGTATCAACTTTTAGATATGACTTATTTTTTATATGAAGCAAATTTGATGAGAAAAGCACAAACAAAGTTTTTGAGCATTTATCCATTTTTTGACGAATTTTAATTATTTTTCATTTCCTGAAGGAAATTTTCATTCCAAAAATGCAATAAATCAAAAATCACATATTTTGAGGTTCCCGAAAATTATTTTGGCAAATTTATTTAAAGAACAAATAGACAAGACACTTTTGCGAACAAAAATTCGGGTCCCTAACTATAGGAATTTTTATGCTTTTTTTTAATCTCTTAAATTAAATCTCACTCAAATAATAATTTTATAATTAATTTCAAAAATTCAGGAGGAAGCAGGCGACGATGTGGCCGATCTGTTTTTGGAGGAGAAGGAACAGGAAATTCAGCGTATTCAAAACGAGAAGCAGGCAATTCCCGGCGTTCGCAATCCAAATGAGATGCCCGAAGAAGAGATGGTCTAATTTGATGTGCTGCCGTGCATTTCCATTCCTTCCATCATTTCTTTATTT
Source organism: Pratylenchus scribneri (assembly GCA_030063045.1). Classification (NCBI taxonomy): domain Eukaryota; kingdom Metazoa; phylum Nematoda; class Chromadorea; order Rhabditida; family Pratylenchidae; genus Pratylenchus; species Pratylenchus scribneri. Next base: position 2,597,106 of record JAQSEB010000033.1, read on the forward strand.
TATATTTAATATTTAAACATGGAATAATTCACCTCCTTTATCACAAAAAAGTTGCAGCACTAATCCTGCCCTTCACAACATATATTTGTTTTGTGCCCATCATATAGATCTACACCCAATTCATCAATAAAATCGACACTCTCAACTTTTATGCTTTATATTACAATATTTTTTGGTGTGTAGGATGACCTTTTGGAATTGAAAATGAAAAATGTGTCCCCTCTCTCTTAATTCGATATTTTTGTGTGCGCACTATTTTACAATGTTATTATCATTTTCTGAATTTTGATTACAAGTAAATCATATATTTTTTCTGCTAAATCCGAATATGCTGCTCTCCACTGATAATTTGATATGTTTTTGTTACATCTTAGCAAACAATCCAATATTTTAATCTGATTTAATGCAAATGTTTTCAATTCATGCGATTAATTTAATATTATTTTGTCCATTTAATTTAATCACACAATAAATCTCTTTTTGACACTTTTTTAAACAGCTGGTTAAAATCTCTTAATTTTGTATTAAATTTTTGAATTTTATATTGCCATTGCCTGTTGTTTTTTCGCTCATTTTTTGATCTCGACTGTGATGATAATTTTTTATTTGTTTTTGGAATTGTGTTATTTTTGGTATTGGGATTTGGGAATGTTTTTTTTGGTGGGAGAATGGATGCAAATGTGTGATTATTTTGATGAGAAAAGTGTAGCTGGCCCTAATTGTGTAATTAAACATATTTAATTAGGTTAGAGTTAGAGTTCATGTTCATAAATACAAAAATTAATTGGCTCAATTGTGGATGCCGGATAATATTGTAATATCCGCTTTTGCAATGAAATGAAATTGAAAACAAAACGACCTACTTTAAAATGAAGTCAATTTCCAAATCTTGACTTGCTGCTGGTGGCGAAAAATCGACGGAATTTAATTGAATGAAAAAGGAGCGGAAAATTACAAAATTGTGTCGGTCATTCCCCATTAATCGCCTAACGCCTACTACACAAAAAGTCAATGACCGCTAATCCAGTCTCTCTCGTAATCGTCACGGGAAATAAGCGGCTGAAATGCTGAATAAATTTGTGTAAAATTCTCTCCTCCACCACCACCGATTCCCTCATTTTACAAAAACCCATTTTTTCAATAAATGTTCCGCCCACTGTTGTGGTCCATTACGATTGTTATTGTCAATTTTTATCTCCAAAATATCACCGGCCAACTCCTATTCCCTCCTCAAATTTATCCGATGGATCCACAACAAGGCAATTATCTAACAATGTGGCCACAATCATTTGGCCAATCTTCGCCATATTTTCCAGCATATGGTAGGGGGCGAATTGGCAATAATGCAGGATATGGCTACAATGGTACATTACCCATTCAATAATCAACAAAAATGGGAGCATTCTCGTAAAAATTTAAGAATAAATTTTATTTAAATTAATGCTTCTCTTTTCTCCTTAAGGGCATGCGAAAAATAATAAAATATGTAAAAGGGGAACTGGTTGCTTTAATGAGAAAAGGTTTACAATATTTTGTAAATGTATTTTCTGTTTCCGGAAAATATTCACCAAATGTTTTGTTAATTCCGTTGTGTTTTCACTTAGAATAATTCCGCCTGTTTTGTGTTTTCGCTTAGAATAATTCCGCCTGTTTTGTGTTTTCGCTTAGAATAATTCCGCCTGTTTTGTGTTTTCGCTTAGAATAATTCCGCCTGTTTGTGTTTTCGCTTAGAATAATTCCGCCTGTTTTGTGTTTTCGCTTAGAATAATTCCGCCTGTTTTGTGTTTTCGCTTAGAATAATTCCGCCTGTTTGTGTTTTCGCTTAGAATAATTCCGCCTGTTTTGTGTTTTCGCTTAGAATAATTCCGCCTGTTTTATGTATTCGCTTAGAATAATTCCGCCTGTTTGTGTTTTCGCTTAGAATAATTCCGCCTGTTTTGTGTTTTCGCTTAGAATAATTCCGCCTGTTTTATGTTTTCGCTTAGAATAATTCCGCCTGTTTTGTGTTTTCGCTTAGAATAATTCCGCCTGTTTGTGTTTTCGCATAGAATAATTCCGCCTGTTTGTGTTTTCGCTTAGAATAATTCCGCCTCTTTAATTTAAGATTGGAAACAAATCCACATTTAAATTTAACCAAATTTATTCCATAAAGAATATGAATTTCTATTTAATAGGTATTGGCAGCAATTCGCCTTTTCAATCTTCTCCATTTGTTGGCCTTGGCCCCGTCTATCCCCCATCACAATCGAATGAGGCCTCTCGATCGGCATTTGCCCAAGGCATTGAAAGTGGTTTTGGCCAATTGTTCCCGCGTTATTCTGGCCAACAAACCAATGGTCAATTCCAGGGCATTGGCCCATTTTCTCGTAGATTTATTCCGGGTCTTTTATCAACGAACAAAAATCTAAATCCAAATGCATTTTCAAGGTTCAGGCCCAAATAATTTCGTCGGCTATGGGACAAATAGCAATTGGATGGTAGGAATGGGAGGAGGTGGCCCATTCACTCCACATTATGCCACCCATCAATTCATTGCGGAATCATTGTTCGATCGTGAAAATTTCCAAGCAAGTCCACCCAAAAACCCAAAAGCATAAATATCGAATAAATTGAATCGAAGGATAGTGAGCACCGTCAATCGGGTATCCTGGCCGTTCTTTGGCCATAAATCAACAAAGAAGCAACCAATTCGGGAAGGCGATATGCCATTTGAAAGCCCTAAATATCCACTAAAAAGTGGTTAATCTAATTTTAAAATGCTAAATCAATTGTGAAAAAATAAGTGGCTTTTCCTCTAAAAATTCGGGTAGACTCAAAGGCATGCAAATTTTTAGAGCTCGATTTTATAAAATTTAAAATGATCAAATTATAGAAGATACTTTGCGGGCTTTCCAATAGTTTCGCCTACTCGAATTGACTATTGCCTCGTTGAACTATTGCCAAAAGGAGAGCCCAGCAGCAGAGGTACTGGAATGAACACTACCGATACCGACCAAATGATCCCAAAAGGGCTAAATATTGAATAATTTGAATGATGGCAAAACAAATTTTTCCCCTCAAATTAGTCATTTAAGGAGAACGAAATATTGAGGATTATTTATTTGATACAATAATCTGTGTAGCCTCATCAGAAGACAAATACCAATATGATAAATTAACAATTAAATAATTTAGTCCCGTGGCTGCGGTTGGGACCAAGGCCGTGGAGTTTGCGGTGATTTGTTGGGAATTTGCAAGGGAGGATGCCATGATTTTGCCCTCAGCCCTGATGCACTCCTCCACGATTGTCGTTGCGTTCCGGTGGGCTACAGTGCCCTGTTGACTGGTGGCAAAAAAACAAGGAGATGAAAGAATGAAAATTTATACAAAATTGGTTGCTTTATTTTATTTATGAATGTGTAAAAAGGGAATGGAAAGCACCGATTGAAAAATTGGATGTGGATTGAATCGAATATGAAAATCCTCGAACATTTTTCTAGGCCCTAGGCTTTCTCCACTTTTTTCGCCTCTTTTCTTCCATCGCCTTCCAAATTTGTTACAGTCGTTTTTGATGCCTCTTTGGCACTCCTCTTATGCCCATTCCCTGGAAAATTTCAACAACAAATATTACCATATTTTTTTGAGGGGAGTGGCCTAACTTGGCTCCGTTTATAATAACTCGTCAAATAATGATCCATTTTTGATAAATTTAGTATTAAATTAAAGAGAAGACTGTTGGCTACCTAATAATATTAATTTTATTCAAATTGGTTTAGAAATATTGGAATTATCTATGTCTAAAAAAGCACAAAAATCGCTAATTAATATTAAAAATTTATTTAAATAATTTTACGGACATAACTCCATCAATTTTGAACCAATTTCAAAAAATATGATATTATTAGATAGCCAAAAATCTGCTCTTTAATTTAATAATAAAATTATACAAAATGATTTAAGGTTTTAGCTTTGATTTGCTTAAAATGCGACAAGTTGGGAGCTTACTCGTGAATAAAAAATCCCTCAAAAATCATAAAAAATTCTCATTCATTTTTGAAATTATTTAACTTTCAATCAAAAATAAATCCTCTCCAATTAAACCAACCATTCCATGGGCTGCCACCTCCAAATTGACCAATTCCCCCAGCACCAAAGCCAGTTGGATCACCGGTTTGAATGTAGGCCCCCGAATTCGGAAGGGCACCAGGGCCAATTGAGCCAAGGCCACCTCCATAAATGCCTCCTCCATAGCCTGCTCCCCCGCCATATTGGCCATTTCCATATCCACTGCCATATGGCCCAGCGCCGTTCATTCCACCAATGCCGTAACCCATTGGCGATTGGTTGGCCATTGACCCATATTGGCCCGATTTATAGCCATTTTGTGGGCAAAATGGAATGCAAATGTACTGATTCATCGGTGGCTGATACATTGGATAGCCGGTGCCATACAAAGGCGATGGGGTGGCGGGCGAATATTGCGGCGATGGCAACATTGACATTGGCAATTGAGGAGGATAGAGGGAAGATGATCCGACCGGCGAATATTGTGAAGATGCCGAAGGGAATGGTGAGCCAATTGGCGGTGAAAATGCGGGGCCATATGGATTGGAAGAGCCACCACCAGAATATTGACCATTTCCATTTGAGTAGCCATTGCCGCCAAATTGGCCAAATCCACCTCCAGGGAAACCATTGCCTTCAATGCCATGGCCATTTCCATTTATTGGTGGAAGAATTGGCTGGGATTGGCCAAAGGCAAGGAATATAGGGAGAAGGAAGATAATGAATGACAATGAAGTGGATTTATGGATGAACATTTTTGTTGGGGAGGAATGGATGTGGATGGGTCGGCCTTTTCAAGTTTATTTTTGTGCGTATGAAAAATTGGCGTTTAGAAAATATGACAAAATGCGGTGTGGCCTTGGCCTCCTTTATAGGGATTGGATGGAGTGGTTTTTTGCACGTTTTGATCGCACGGCTAGCCATGGGGGATTTGCCACAAATCCGTGGCGCGGAACGGGGACAATGGCGATTTGGACGGGCAGAGAGAATTGGGCCGATAGATTTGAAAAGTGGATGATTTTTGACTGGTTATTCAGCCAATTTGGTGGAGCCCAATCGGCGATTGCATTGAAATAGGAGGCAAAAATCCAAATTTGGAGACAAAGCGTTTTATAAAAGAAAAAATTATTGAGCAATGAGAGAATATTTTACTTTAAAAATGGAGAATTGATAGATATTTGATAAAGTGAAAAAAGGCCAAAAAATAACAAATATTATAAAATTTTTGCAAGAAAAATTAATGAATGATAGAATGAAATAAAAATAGAATTAATTTGATTTTATGAGAGTAGAGTAAGGTTATAAAGAAAAGGTAAAACAAATTTTGGCGAAAACACAAACAGATGGAATTATTTTAAGCGAAAACATAAAACAGGCGGAATTATTCTAAGCGAAAACACAAAACAGGCGGAATTATTCTAAGCGAAAACACAAAACAGGCGGAATTATTTAAAACTTAGTAAACCAGGCGGAATTATTTAAAACTTAGTCAAACAGGCGGAATTATTTAAAACTTAGTCAAACAGGCGGAATTATTTAAAACTTAGTCAACCAGGCGGAATTATTTAAAACTTAGTCAAACAGGCGGAATTATTTAAAACTTAGTCAAATAGGCGGAATTATTTAAAACTTAGTCAAACAGGCGGAATTATTTAAAACTTAGTCAAACAGGCGGAATTATTTAAAACTTAGTCAAATAGGCGGAATTATTTAAAACTTAGTCAAACAGGCGGAATTATTTAAAACTTAGTCAAACAGGCGGAATTAAATAAATTAAAAAATAAATTTTGGCAAACATTTTCCGAACTATCGTAATATTCTTTAATAAAATCAACGAATTCCCCTTACTTTATCCATCTATTAATTTTTATAACATATATTTTTGAAATATCATAACATTGCTGGTTTCCATGGAAACCATTTTCCTCCTATTTTGAATTTTGTTTCCTTCTCCCAACTCAATCAAAACCATTATTCCAAAATGCAACAACAACCAAAACAGCGATTGAGCAGTTTGACCCTTCAAGTTTGCCTTCATTTGCATGTTCATTTATTGCCGATTTGCCTTTTCACTCAGTTGGCCTGTTTTACATTGAAGGTAAAAATTTAGCAAATTTATTGACTAATTTACGTGGAATTCATTTTTCTAGTTCTCAATTCTCCATCCAACTTATCGAGTTGTCCTCCTTGCCTTGCATCTCATTTCGATTTGCGTCCAATTGGCTCGACCCTATCTTGGCTATGTGGGCAATTTGGGGGAACGAGTCAGTTTTAGACATATTTGTAACCCAAAAATGTTCCCACCAAAATAGATTCCGGCACTTTCTGGCTTCTGGATTCTCTCAGCCCTTCTTCATTTACCTGCCCAACTTTTCCTGGGGCTCAATCCCGACATCCATCCATTGCCCTTTGAAAGGTACACAATTCTGTTGGATTTTTGCCTCTCAACTGTTGAGGTAAATATAATTTTTATTTATGCTTAATTTTACGGTAAATGAATTTTCAGTTAATTTCTGCCACTTTTCTAATTCGTCGATTAGCCCAAAGGCAAATGGAATATTTCCGCCACATTTTGGCACAACAACAAATTGGACCAGTAGAAGTACAAAAAAGTGGTGAAGGCAAAAATAAGGAATGAGAAGGAACAATGAGGAAATGATATTTTGTGGTCCCAAAAATTTTTAGAGCCTCCACTCAATTATTTTCCCTCTTCCATTTTGCTTTTTTGGATAAAAGAACAACAACAGCTGTGCCAGATGTGTTTATTATTATGTGGGTTTAAAGCCTAGACATCGCTGAGGGCTGAGTGGGAAAGAGATGGCCAAAAGAAGGGCCAAGCGATCAACCAACTGCTTCTTTGACGAAAAAAAGCGGCCATTTTACCCCACATAATCCCTTAGGGTCCATTCCATTGGTTTGGCGGGTCACTCTGAAGGTCAATTTCCTATTCGCCAATTCTCTTCCAGAAAAGATCAACTTCCCAAAATTAGTAGTCCAAATCGATTGGAATGAGTTTCCGAAATCGGCGCAAAAGTTCGGGCCATGGCTCCTCATTCCTCTCAACTCGACGCCGATCCAGTGCCACACAACGCGAATTAGAACAGATCATCCAGCAGGTGTTTGATAAATTTCATTTTACACAATTACGCAAAAACCATAGAAAATCATTTTTTGCTCCAAGCAAAAATCTCAAATCACCCGATGTGATTTCAGAACATGGGTGGGCTATTCTTTTGGCCATAGCTCAACAAGGAAGCAACCAATTCAGGAAGGCAATATGCCATTTAAAAACCCTAAATGTCCTCTAAAAGTGGCTTAACTAATTTTTTGAAAAATTAAAACATTTTATAAATTAAGCGGCTTTTATTCTAAAGATTCGAATTTATGCAGTTAAAGACATGCAACTTTAATAGAGTTGAATTCTTAAAATTTAAAATAACTAAATTGTAGAGGCACTTTGTACTTTCAAATGATATATTGCCTTCCTTGATTGACTATTTTCTCGCTGAACTATGGATCAAATAATGTGGCCTAGATATTGGAAATGGCGGACCGAATAAGTCTCTTTCCGATCCTACCTGACAAATCCTAATTTTCAATTTTAAAACTATTCAAATCCTCTGTTAATAGCCCACTTGAAGCCTCCTAATAGAAGCCCAATTTTCAGGATTTTTAAGGTGAAAAAAAGTAGAAATATTAATTTTTCTCCTGTCGAGTCTATGAAATTTATAGCCCCGGGGCTTCCAATAGAGGATTTATGGTATTTCCCATTTGATGGTGCACATTTTCCTTTAGAAACGTCAAAGGCTGCCGGATTGGCTGGTTGGCCTGTTCATGCTGATTGGACCCGCCCTTCTGTTGTTTATTTCCGTCAAATTATTGGACCATCCGGCCGAAGTAATACCCAAATACTTTCTAAAATTCTTCCCAAATTCCATTATTCCAGTCCCTTTTCTGGCCAGCCGGACCCCTCTTGGTTCTTTTGCTCACTCAAATTCAGTTGCTTTTCCTTTGGCATTTGCCGGCCAAGGAATTGGCCCAATTGACGGAAGAAGGACAGCCACTTCGCCACCGGGCCACCGCCTTCGAATCATGCCTTCTGATTTGTTTGCTTTATTTGCTTGGCGCATTGTTGGAATTTTATCCGGGCCAATTGGTTATTTTTCCTTTGATCCGAAATACCGTATTTTAATATTGGCCCATCTCTAGTAGAAGCTTAATAGTAGCCTAGTGGTCAAAAATAAAAGCTCCCTCTCTAATAGAAGCCCCCTCTTTCCAATAATAGCTTCATTTAAAGGCCTATGTAAAATAAAGGCTCCCTCTCCAACAATAGCCTCTTTAGAAAGTTTCTTAAATATAGTAGCCCCTGGGTCATTATTAAAAAAATCGTTAATTTAAAACAAATTCCAACAGATTTTCGACCATTTCCCCGCAATTTTGGCCTCACTTTGTCTGCTCAGTTTGGCCATTTTGTTGCTCCTTTTCCTCTGCTTACCATCGCCTGAGGATCACCGAAATGATCATTCATTAATTTCCCAACTTTTCTACGGTCGTCATCTTCAGCCAGTCCTTCTGAATGTGGACATAAAGGCATTTTTGACGAACAGATTGGCCCTAACCCTTTGGGCACTTTATTTACTCTCTGCTATGTTTGAGAATCGTCAACGATTTCCGGATAAATTATTTTCATGTGGGTTTTTATTGTGGGAATTTTATTTCATATTCCTCTTGGATACGCCCCAACTTGGCGCCGTTTATAATTACTCATCAAGGACTGAACCAATTTTGACGATTTTAGTATAAATTAAAGAGCAGATTTTTGGCTATCTAATAATATTAATTTTATTTAAATTGGTTCAGAATTTGTTAAAATTGTATTCCAAAAACAAATGAAAATTTCGCCATTCCCTAGCAAAGACCATTTGAAATATTTTTGGGTATAACTCCATCAATTTTGAACCAATTTAAATAAATTAATATCATTGGATAGCCAAAAGTCTGCTCTTCAAATTTGATACTAAATCAAAATGGGTTTAAGCTTTGATGAGTTATTTTAAATGGCGCCTGGGGCATAGCCATGTCAAATTCCTATTTTCCTTACTTTCCATCATAGTCCCTTTGTTGACCACTTTTGTCCTTCAATTACTTTACATTCTTCGTCGCCAATGGTTTGAACATTTGCACACCGGTGTGGACAATCGAAATGATCGAGCCGGTTTTTATCGGATTTGGACGGTACTTTGCCTACTTCCATCCATTTATCTCCTTCCAATCACCGTTGGTGTTCAACAAGTTGGGTCGGGGTTGGGCATTGGGGGTTCAAAAATATTCAAAAATATTAAAAAATTGAATGAAGAATCAAAGAGAACGTCCATTTGCCTTTTATTTGGCACTTTTTGTTGTTGGAATTGGCGCCCAATGGCTGAACACGGCCATCGATTTGCAAAGGCACAATTTTCGGGAAAAGGATGGCCAATTGAAATTGATGGATGGCAAAGATCCCTACTATATTTGTGCCAAATTTCGGCGAGAAAATGGCGAATCTGGCACTGGCCTTTTATTGGGTAAATTAAATTCACAGGGAAAAAGAACAAGCGAGTACAGCAGATTGAGTACTTTTCTCTTCCGTTCTTTTGGCCATAACTCAACAGAGAAGCAACCAATTTAGGAAGAAAATATGCTATTTAAAAGCCCTAAATGCCCTCTAAAAAGTGGCTATCCTAATTTTGTGAAAACTCTAATATTTTGTAAAATAAGCGGCTTCCTATAAGATTCGAGCTTATTTCATTAAAAGACCTATAACTTTTTATAAGTTCTAGATTTATATAAAATTTTAAGGCAATTTTGTAGAGGATACTTTGCGCTTTCCAATGGTATATCTCTTCCAAGAATTGGCTAATTCCTCTTTAAGATATGGCAAAAAGAATGGCCCAGATTCTAAAATGGTGGCACTCATATTTCACCCGGGTCAATTTTGATTAGGAAAAAAGATGAATTAAAAAGAGATGGTAGAAAATATTTTTTAGAGCCACATTTTAGAAGATACTTTGGGCTTTCAAATGGTAGATTCCCTTCCAAAATTGGATAATGCCTCATTGAGCTATGGGCCAAAAACCGATGCAAATCCTCAATCAGCGATACTCAATTCACAGGGATATAGGGCCATTAATGTCCTCCTCATTTTCCCCTAAAGGAAGCGGCTATTGGGCCCTCTGCCGACATCCAAATTATGCCACCGAATTTTTGACATTCCTTTGTTGGACTCTGCCCTCCACAAATCCTATAGCTTATGTGCCATTGTTGGTTTTGGCCTTTCTTTTATGGCTAAGAATGCGAAAGGATGAACTGCGCTGCTCACAAAAATATGGCCAATTTTGGGCCCAACATTGTCAAAAAGTGCCATATTTGATTTTGCCTGGCATTTATTAATTTTGTGTATAAAATTGTAATTTTTATTGCCCAAAATGGCACAAATATTGAGATCAAAAATTGAGGGGAAAATTTTGGAACATTTTTGACTAGAATTCATCATCCTCCGGTACAACATAATTCATTTCATCAAGTGAAATACATTCCTGATAGAGTTGATCCAGCAGGGAATCCTCGTAGCTGGGCGGAGGCGATCGACCAGTCGCAATTCGATGGGCCATTTGTGGTTGTCCGGCATAAATTGGCGGTGGAGGCGGCGGTTGCCCACAGTCAATTTGTGTTTGTTTTTGGGCCTGCGCTTTGGCCGCAATTGTCCGCTTACGAATGTCTCGTGCCCCTTAAATTAGCAACAAATTGGTGTCAAAATCCATATTTTCCCTCCAACTTTGGATGGCTTTAAAGTTTCGTTCCCTCAATCTGGCCGTAAGTCGCTGCATAATTCGTCGAGTTCGCCGAATTTCGCACACTTTGTCCAACTCCCATTGTTTGCATTTGTTTATTCCAATCAACATTGCAACAACCATTCCAATACAAAATGCAATTGTCGGCACAATAATGGAGGTGACAACGTCGCTGGAGGGCACAAAAAATTGTTCGGCAGGAAAATTGCTCATTTTTCGATCTTTTTTACAGGAAAAGTTTATTTAATGCAACATTTTTTGGGAAAATAATTTGTTGTCTTATTCAATTTATTTTCTTCTTTCCAAAAGGCATATGGGCCAAAAGACTGGCCAAGCTAGAGAGTAGGAAAAGCCATGTAAAAAGCACAAATCCAAAATCGATTTTTTGAAAGATTCATTAAGCCATAAAATTAAAAATTTTCCGAAACGAATTCTTTTTAAATATTTGTTTATTTCTTTTCTTACGCGATCTCTCATTTTCAATTGCGAGCCGAGCTGCTGAAGCTGAGGCGAGAGTCTCGGCTCTCGGGTTTCGCAAAAATCTAGTATAGAGCTTAGGTTTTGCCGATTTTTTTACCACCGTTTTCGTTCGACTTCTAATAATTCTGGGCAATTTATCCTCAGAATTCATTGCCACATTTTTATCTCATTTGTTTGGCTTAATTTTAATAAGCCAAAACCGGTTTAATAATCTCCTAAACAAAATTTTTTGCTTTTAATAAGCCAAAACCGGTTTAATAATCTCCTAAACAAAATTTTTGCTTTTGTGTGTATTTTTAGTTTCCGATCTATCTATTCAGCATTAAGTAGTGCCAATCTCGACCTAAACTGAACCCCTTTGAGAATTGAGATCCAACATTTCTCTCATTTTTATCTTTAAAATATCAATCAAAAAGCAAATACAAATTCATTCAGATTAATAAAAAAGTGAAAACACCAAATTAGAAAGAGAAATGGGACGTCGTATTCGCGCACAACGCAAAGGACGAGGAGGCATTTTCAAATCGCACAGCAAACATCGCAAAGGACCGGCCAAACTTCGCCCCGTGGACTTTGCCGAACGCCACGGTTATATTCGAGGCATCATCAAGGACATCATCCACGACCCAGGACGCGGTGCCCCATTGGCTGTCGTTCAATTCCGTGACCCGTACAAATACAGAGTGAAGAAGGAGTTGATGATCGCCGCGGAGGGATTGCACACTGGGCAATTCATCTATTGCGGAAAGAAAGGTTCACAAATTGGAAAACATTAATCCAAAATAAATGTAAATGATTAAGCCCAAGTTCAAATTGGAAATGTTTTGCCGATTGGCGAACTCCCCGAAGGTACCACCGTTTGCAACATGGAGGAGAAGGTCGGCGACCGGGGCCGTCTGGCCAAAACTTCAGGTTTTTTTATCACTGGATGAAATAAAACTTTGATTTAAAGGCAATTATGCAATCATTGTTGCCCACAATCCGGACACAAAACGCACTCGCATTCGTCTACCATCCGGTGCCAAGAAGGTTGTTCCCTCTGCCAATCGCGCCATGATCGGTTTGTGGATTAATATTAAAATAAACTAACTGAAAAAGAAAAATGGAAAAATTTTTGGTAACTTGACCTCCGACCGCCGACCCTATAAGCCTAAAAACATTATATTTATATCATTCGATTTTCGATACATCTTTGCATTACTTGCGTTGATTGTCACGGATTATTATTAAAATTGAACTAGTATTAAACTGTTCAATGTTTTTTGGTTAATAAGGTTTTGATTCCAAACTATGAAAATATATAGGCCAATGCTTCTCGAAGAGCTCTAGCTCTGTTTCGAATGTTAATTTATAATAGGGATAAGATCAAGAAAAGTTATCAAGCTTAGAATCCAACTTTCTACGAAGCCATTAATTCTTTCGATAAAAAATGAGTTAATACCAAACAAAAAACACCATATTTTCATGTGAGATAACATTCGTGACTTTTCGATCATTTTAGTAAATCTTAAGGAGAAAATAATTTTCATTACTAACAAAAAATCACAACCACTCAAAATATTCCCTCATTTTATAGGAATTGTTGCCGGCGGTGGCCGCACAGATAAGCCGCTGTTGAAGGCCGGTCGTGCCTACCACAAATACAAGGCCAAACGCAACTCATGGCCCAAAGTGCGTGGTGTTGCCATGAACCCGGTGGAACATCCTCACGGCGGTGGTAACCATCAACACATCGGACATCCCTCAACCGTGAAACGAGGCACCAGTGCCGGCCGCAAAGTTGGTCTCATCGCCGCCCGACGCACTGGACGAATTCGGGGAGGCAAACCGGAGAAACGTGGAAAGGAGGAAGCCGTTTAAATGGACAAATTTATGAAGATGGATGAATTAATATATGGATATTTCCACCACATTTCCATGTTTGATGATGTTAAATTTTTTGTTTGTTGGAGACCACCGAACACAGTTTGATAATGATAAATATTTTGTTGTTAATGTCCTACTATTCATTTTCCTAAAGCTCTACCAGCTAAACAGGAGTAAATATAGTGAAAAAAAAAACAATAAAACATTCTAATCATAGCAAACAACAGCACCATTTTGAGGTTGAAAATATTCGGGCACATCTGAATTGTATTTCATCCTATTCGATTTAGCCATTTGCCTCGTTCATTTAAATAATTACTTAGGCTTCAACCCAATTGCCAAAATTTCAATGAGAAAACAGAACTAATTTCAAGGTCTCGGCAGATGTGCTTTAGGGCCTGAATTCAATTTAACAATTTGCCTCTTTCATTTAAGTTTCAATTATCGGGTGTCACGTGTCAACCCATTAAAAATTCCAAATGAGAAATTTTAGGACTAATTTTTCTAGGTTTTAGGGGCTCGGCGGGGGATTTGTTTTAGGGCTTTTTAGGGTTTAATTAGTAAATTTTTCACTCTTCCTTTGGGATTTTGAATGGGTTCGAGATTCGAGTCCCGGATATTAGGATTTTAGGGTGAATCCACTTTATCTAATATTTGAATCCCCATCAATTTTGCGACTGTCCATTCCATATTCTGGTATTAATTTTGTGTAATTTTATTTACTCTTCGATTAACATGATTCAATTTTTACATCCTTTCTTTAGTCAATTGACATATAAAAAACGATAATAATAATGAAGATAATTTATATTCGATTTAGAATTGGGGATGGATGGTTCATTTTAGAGAAAAAAGTGGAAGGAAGCGCAAGTGGATTGTTCGAATTGAATTGAATAAATTCTTAATTGATTGATTGAATTTGATCATCACGTAAAATATAGATTGGGAGGGGGGATTAGGTGGTCATCAAAGAGAAGTAAAAAATTATATATGAAAGGAAATAGCGCGACAAATTGTGTATTATATTTTGGGTGGACGAAACACACAAAAAAGTTAAGGGAATATGAATCCACCATACACATATTTCTTCATTCATTCATTCATTCATTCGGCGCATTTGTTTCCGTGTCCGTGTCCATCAATTCGTTCAGCAACATCCGCCCGATTTCTTGTCCTGAACCGGCTGCGATGGGCCAATGCGAACGGCGGATGCGTTGGCGCCGGCCTGTTGCAGTGGGCCCATACGATTCTTGATCTCGGTGGCCATAGTGATGAATGCCTGCAATTGATGAGAATAAATTTGAATGAATTTGCAAATTTAATGGTCGGTAGAATAATTTTTAATTGCATTTTAAAACGTGAATCTATCTATGCTTCGTCATCGAAATATTTTATTATGGCTTATTAACTAAGAGAGTAAAAGAAAATTCAATTATAATCCATATATTGGATATTAGTAATCTCTATAAATCGATTCTCCGGTCATGCAATATATAATTTTGAATATTCGTTTTTTAGACTTTAACAGTTAGAAAATTTAAACTTTTTTTTCCTATAAAGAAGCTAGACACAATTAGTAAAGGTTTTGGTAAGGATGGATGTTTGATTAAGAGTTTATAGAATTGTCGAAGATTGTAAAATTAACCTGTTCAACATTGGTGGAACTTTTGGCCGAAGTTTCCAAGAATGGGATGCTCAATTGGTCTGCGTACTCCTTCAAATAGAATTGTGAAATTTATGGAAATTTCGTCTATTTACAAACCTTGGCCACATTTGTCTCGATGGCACGTTTGTTTGTCAAGTCACATTTGTTGCCAACCAACAATTTGTTGACGCTCTCCGACGCGTATCGGTCAATTTCTTGCAACCATTGCTTCACATTGTTGAAGGAGTCCTTCAAAATTGGATAATTAATCGAATTTGTGTTGATTTTTAGTAATATTTTAAAGTTTTTATATAACTTTTGGCCTAAAAAATTTATCCAAAACTTAAACAAGAACCTGATCAGTGATGTCGTACACAACAATTATGCCGTGGGCGCCTCGATAGTAGCTGGATGTGATTGTGCGAAAGCGTTCCTGACCGGCCGTGTCCCACTAAATATTTAAAACAAAAGTATAAACAATTTAGTGGAAATAAAACCGACAATTTGAAGTTTGATTGTTTTGCCTTCCAACTCAATGGTTCGGATTTTCTGCAAATTTCATGAAATTAATGAGTAAAATTTGACTGAATATTTACGAAATCGACGCCAATTGTGGAGATGTACGACTCAGTGTAGGTGTCATCCGCGAATCTGAGCAACAAACATGACTTCCCAACGCCGGAATCGCCGATTAGCAACAATTTGAATAAGTAGTCACTGAAAAAATTGGGTTGAGATTTAACAATATTATTTCATTAATGACTCACTATTCAGGATTCATTGCGGCCATTTTTGTGTTGTTGATTTTCTGTATTAATCAATCACAAATTATTTTTGGCACAAACGACAATATAAATATAATATAAGCTCTTGGGCTAAACCTGAAGAGTATTTTTGTGAAATTGGATTATTAAAAATATAAATTTCTGGCATTTATTAGTGGATATTCCCTATTGTTTTCATTAATTAGCTAATTTTCTCCTTAAAAACCAGCTTTGGAATAAGGCAAGGACGAAACGCTGGCTGGCTGATGATACACGTGCAATAGGATTGGATGGATTGATGAAAGAGAATTGTGCTTAGTTTATTCACTCTATTCATATATTCAGCCAGCCGTCTATTTTCCCATTCTAATCTGCCATACTAGGTATGTTTTCCCTGTCTAAACATTCTAAATTCTTCCTATATTATTATCAGATGAATATTATTCTCGAGTCTCGGCTGTTGATTGTTGGGGAAGAAGAAAAGATGATGAACCGTAAAGTTTATCGGGATTGTAAACGTTTTTTTCCGAAAGATGTTTTCTTCTCCAATTTTCAAGCATAAGCAAGCATTGATTGAGCGTTGTCTTCTTAAACACTATTTTCTTGCTTTGTATCTTTTCATTGTTACACTCATAAAAATTTAATCACTGTAAATTTCGCTTCAATAAAAATTTATTTTGAAATATTTATGAATGGTCCTTTTCGATATCGTATGCCAATTTTTATGGCCATAATAATTTTTAGAAGCTTTCAAGAAAAATTGATGATTGATAAGTGAAAATTATGATAAAATGAATAAAAATTTGTAAAAACTAAGATAAATAAATCTGTGAACAATAAAACCGTTTAGATAAACCGGAAATTGTTTTGAATTTTACGTTTTTATGCAAAAATGGATGGCAAAACTAATAAATATTCCCCAAATTCTTCCAAAGTATATTCATTAATTTTTCCCACGCCCTCCACTGTTTTGTCCCCATTTTCCTTTTTCGGTCCCAGCCAAACCCAAAACTATTGGCCACAGAAGAGTATGGCCAAATCCAAAGGAAGAGGGGAAATATAAAATTGGATTCCCCTTTCCACTTTCCCTGCAATTCCCCATTCATTTTAATTTCATTACTACCTATTCCCTTTTATGGTGAATCCGATCAAGAATAAGGCATACGGCATACCATGCCGTAACTCTATTAAAAGCCCCGGGGCTAATAAATTTCAGAGACCTTCCAAAGGGGCTTCAAATAAAGAGGGGGGCTTTTCTAATAGAGAATTTACGGCTTTTTTTTCCTAATTAGCCCTATTCTCTCCGCTGAAATGGTTGATTTTAGTTTTAGGTCAATTCTCAATTTCCACTTTTGCTTCTGCTGCTATTTTGTGTTAATAGATGGGCAAATGTTTATGTTGGCTGGTTGGATGGATTGGGTGGATTGGGTGTTTGGTGTGATGTGAATGGATGGGATGGAGATAGATGGATTGAAAGTGCTTTCGGAAGCGAAATGGAATGGAGAATGTGGAAATAGGACAAAGCAAAAAAGGGTGCGGCCAAGAGAAAATTGGGGCCAAAAGAACCCAAAGAGGGGGTCGATCGGGCACAGCCGTGTCCCCTTCTTAATTCCTTCTCTATTGGCTTCAAGTCAATCGAATAGGCCAAAACCTTTTCCCCTAGGGCCTGATCTATTGGCCAAATCTATACCCGTTAATCCATCTGCTGCCCTCTTCTATGTGGCCAAAATCCTCTTCATCAATCGATTTGTGTGCCGTTCCCACTAATTGACAACATTGACAGACGCGTTCCCCTTTGGCCACAAAGTTTCTCCCTTCTTTAGTGTGGTTCTGCTGAATAAGCCAGGTTTCCCTCCCCCTAGGGGGTTTCTTTCGTTCCGGACCAATTTGCTCTTCATCCAAATAGGGCAAGCAAAAAAAGGTGCGGCCAAGAAAAGAAGGTCGATCGGGCATAGCCGTTTGTCCCCTCCTTTAATTCTTTCTCTATTGGCTTCAACTCAATCGAATAGGCCAAAAACTTCCATTTGGACCAAATCTTACTCCGTTAATACATCTTCGTCAATCGATTTATGTGCCGTTCCAATTCCACCCCATTCCATCGCTTCTAATTGACAACATTGACAGACGCGTTCCTCCTTTCCCTAATGGCCACAAAGTTACTCCCCTCATCTTCCTGCTGGTTCTACTGAATGAGAGCTTTTGGGTTTTCTTCCCCCCTCGGGGGGTTTCTTTCGTTCTGGACCAATTTGCTCCTCATCACAAATTCCTCCATTCCCCATCCTTTGCCATTAAATTGTCCTTGGCCACCATCGCCATTTTTTGTCAGGGCACATTCCCCGTCCACAAATCCACACTCAATTTTTTTGCAACCACCGTTGGTTTAATGTCCTTCCATTCTTACTTTTTTTACAATGTATTCTTCCATTATTTTCACATATTTATTGCTTTTTTCCTAGGAATTTGATCCCAAATGAGATTTATCCACGTTTTAAAACAAATTTTCAATTAAGAATATTCCCAATAAGTAAATGATTTGATTTTCAGTAAAGAAAAGGGAATTAGCAAAAAGTTAGTGTGCCAAATTTATCTTAAAATCTTTCATATTTTTGGTCGATTTATGCCCAAAAAATTTGTTAGAAGTTTTATTATTTTTTTTCAATTTCCCCTTTATTAGATACATTTTTATAATAAAATTTTCCAAAAATTCGATTTCAAATAGCTTATTTGATTAATTACTTCCCAACAAAAGGCCTAGCTCAATTCCTGGGGATTGGATTGGCCCAAATTCCACGGGCCAAAAAATCAGGAGAAAATTATTGAAAAGATTGGAAAAATTGAAGGCAAATTTGACTTTCAGCGCCCATGGATATAAGCTAATAAGTAGAGGATTACGGATTACCAAACTCCATTAACCAGACATCATATTTTCCTCTTGATTTTTTCATCTTCTAAACCTTTTAGCTTTTAAGAAGATGAAAACTTGGCTTTATCCTTTCTCCATTTTGGAGCATTACCAGGCAACAAAGTTTGAGTGCATTCTTCCTTTTCCATTATTCCTCACTGAAGAAGAATTTTAAAATTATAGGCATTCATTCATCTTTTTTTGTACATTTGTCTATTCCATGCCAATAATGCTTAAGGGCTTTTCCTATTTGCCCTACTGTACCCCCAATTTTTTTGTCTATCACCCCATCATCCTATCAATCAAATATTGCCCAAATCTGCCTTTTAAACCAGAGTGCATTTTCTACTAAAAAGTCTCAAGACCCTTCACTTTTCCGCTATTTTTTCATTTCTCGGAGAGGCCCAATTAATTCCAAACCCCTTTTTGTGAGCCACTGAAGGTTTAGGTTAGGCCCCCGGCGAAGCCCCGTGGCGAGAGCCTATGCCCACTCTCGCCTAACTTTAGCCCTAGATTAGTACTAATAATGAGTACTAATAGTATATTTTTGTCCCATTAAAGCATTACTAAAAAGTGAATAAAATGGATTGGACACTGAATCGACATGAAATGAACGACGCATTTTTGGCATTCACTGGCATTTGCCTCTGCGTTTCATTGATCACGCTGATCATCCTCTTTTGTGTTGCCAAATGCACATGGCCAAATCAACGAAGGCGGAAGGGCAAAAAGGGAGGAGGGGTGGAAGCCGGAAAGAAACGGTCCTCAAAGGGTGCCGCTTTCAACTCCAAATCGGAAACGGCAAGTTTTGGAGGCATTTCCTTTTATTAGGGAGAAAGACAGCTAAGAGATGGCGCTTGTAGCTAATTAAGGGCTAAACCGATATTAATGATTTTGGTATCAAATTGAAGAGCACACCGTTGGCTATCGATTGATATAAAATTTATTTGGATTGGCTAAGATTTGGTGTTAGAACTTGCATCGGTTTTTGAGTTATAGCTCAGTGAAGCCATAATTAATTTTGAAGGCGATACACCATTTTAAAGCCCTGGAAATCTTCTAAAAATTAGCTCAAAAATATTTACAAAATTATCTTTTTAAAAAAGTTACATGTCTTTGAGTGTAATAAACCCTAATTTTTCGAGGAAAAGCCGCTTATTTTGCAAATTGTTTTAACTCTTTTCAAAAAGTTAGATTGACCACTTTTTAGAGGACATTTAGGGCTTTCAAATGGCATATCGCCTTCCTGAATTGGTTACTTCCTCGTAGAGCTACGGTCAAAAAGAACACCCATTATTTCACCATTTTTATAGGTTTTGTGGGCAGATTTATGTCCAAAGGAACACCAATTTCCCACCATTTTTTCCTCTTCCAACCAAAACCAATTCATTTTTTTACATTTTAATATGGCCAATTTCCATCCCCACTGCAGGTTGCATTGAGCGCTGAATCGGTGGAATGGATTGATGAACGGAACACGGATTTGGTTTCATCCACAATTAAAGTGCAATCTCTGCATGCAACAAATTCTCAGCTGAATAATTTGATGAACAGCAGCAACAATCCAACAAAGGGCACAAAAGCAAATAAATAGAAAATTTGGCCATAAATTTGTCACAAATATAAATCTCATCACAACAAAATGCCTTAATAAATTTGATAAAAATTTGGAGAAAATTTAAATGAATATTCGCCTTTGATATTATTGTATATTAATCCTAAGTTAAAATTGTTTGGGGCAAGAGTGGGTTCACCGGGGCCTAACCCCCCCAGTGGCCCAAAAATATGGGATAGAATTCAATTGAAAAAATCTTTAAATTATTATTTATTTGTTGTGCGGGAAAATGTAATAACAGAACATCATAAAAAATGATCGATTTAAAAAGGCAGATTGGGCCAATATTGATTGATTGATTGATAGGGTGACGGGCGATTATGGCAAAAAGTGGGGGTACAGTAGTGCAAATTAATTCTTTCCGGAAAGAGGCAACCGGATAAAGTGCAAATTAATTCTTTCCGGAAAGAGGCAACCGGATAAAGTGCAAATTAATTCTTTCCGGAAAGAGCAACCGGATAAAGTGCAAATTAATTCTTTCCGGAAAGAGGCAACCGGATAAAGTGCAAATTAATTCTTTCCGGAAAGAGGCAACCGGATAAAGTGCAAATTAATTCTTTCCGGAAAGAGGCAACCGGAAAAAGTGCAAATTAATTCTTTCCGGAAAGAGGCAACCGGATAAAGTGCAAATTAATTCTTTCCGGAAAGAGGCAACCGGATAAAGTGCAAATTAATTCTTTCCGGAAAGAGGCAACCGGATAAAGTGCAAATTAATTCTTTCCGGAAAGAGGCAACCGGATAAAGTGCAAATTAATTCTTTCCGGAAAGAGGCAACCGGATAAAGTGCAAATTAATTCTTTCCGGAAAGGGCAACCGGATAAAGTGCAAATTAATTCTTTCCGGAAAGAGGCAACCGGAAAAAGTGCAAATTAATTCTTTCCGGAAAAAGTGCAAATTAATTCTTTCCGGAAAAAGTGCAAATTAATTCTTTCCGGAAAAAGTGCAAATTAATTCTTTCCGGAAAGGGGCAACCGGAAAAAGTGCAAATTAATTCTTTCCGGAAAGGGCAACCGGAAAAAGTGCAAATTAATTCTTTCCGGAAAGGGCAACCGGAATAAGTGCAAATTAATTCTTTCCGGAAAGGGCAACCGGAAAAAGTGCAAATTAATTCTTTCCGGAAAGAGCAACCGGAAAAAGTGCAAATTAATTCTTTCCGGAAAAAGTGCAAATTAATTCTTTCCGGAAAGGGGCAACCGGAAAAAGTGCAAATTAATTCTTTCCGGAAAGGGGCAACCGGAAAAGTGCAAATTAATTCTTTCCGGAAAGGGCAACCGGATAAAGTGCAAATTAATTCTTTCCGGAAAGAGGCAACCGGATAAAGTGCAAATTAATTCTTTCCGGAAAGGGCAACCGGATAAAGTGCAAATTAATTCTTTCCGGAAAGAGGCAACCGGATAAAGTGCAAATTAATTCTTTCCGGAAAGAGCAACCGGATAAAGTGCAAATTAATTCTTTCCGGAAAGAGGCAACCGGATAAAGTGCAAATTAATTCTTTCCGGAAAGAGGCAACCGGATAAAGTGCAAATTAATTCTTTCCGGAAAGAGGCAACCGGAAAAAGTGCAAATTAATTCTTTCCGGAAAGAGGCAACCGGATAAAGTGCAAATTAATTCTTTCCGGAAAGAGGCAACCGGATAAAGTGCAAATTAATTCTTTCCGGAAAGAGGCAACCGGATAAAGTGCAAATTAATTCTTTCCGGAAAGAGGCAACCGGATAAAGTGCAAATTAATTCTTTCCGGAAAGAGGCAACCGGATAAAGTGCAAATTAATTCTTTCCGGAAAGGGCAACCGGATAAAGTGCAAATTAATTCTTTCCGGAAAGAGGCAACCGGAAAAAGTGCAAATTAATTCTTTCCGGAAAAAGTGCAAATTAATTCTTTCCGGAAAAAGTGCAAATTAATTCTTTCCGGAAAAAGTGCAAATTAATTCTTTCCGGAAAGGGGCAACCGGAAAAAGTGCAAATTAATTCTTTCCGGAAAGGGGCAACCGGAAAAGTGCAAATTAATTCTTTCCGGAAAGGGCAACCGGATAAAGTGCAAATTAATTCTTTCCGGAAAGAGGCAACCGGATAAAGTGCAAATTAATTCTTTCCGGAAAGGGCAACCGGATAAAGTGCAAATTAATTCTTTCCGGAAAGAGGCAACCGGATAAAGTGCAAATTAATTCTTTCCGGAAAGAGCAACCGGATAAAGTGCAAATTAATTCTTTCCGGAAAGAGGCAACCGGATAAAGTTCAAATTAATTCTTTCCGGAAAGAGGCAACCGGATAAAGTGCAAATTAATCAATCACTAATATTTATTCTTTTAATTAGATATTCTTTGCCAAATTAGGATTCAGATAACTTAACAATGTCTTTTAAAAGATAATAAAATATCCAATATCCACCATGCATGAATATTTCAACTCTCGATTCATCCTCTCTTCCCTTATTTTCCTGTATTCATCGGCTGGCTGGAAGCAGTCCGAGAGTGAAGATGGGATGAACGATAAACTCCAAAGAGAACATTTATTCATTCATCAATCATCATCATCAATTCAGCCTGAATGAACACATTTTTCCTTTATAAAAGGGGTAAGCCGCCTCAAATTGACGGCATAACAAAAAAGCAGCGTTGAGGAATGAGGAATGCCTTTTAGGGCAAATGAATGATGGAATGTTTTCTTCCTCATCATAAAATTATAATTTCTACGGGCTGAATCCGGTTGGTCCGATTATAATGGGGCACTGAAGTCATTTGAGGGTGGGATGGGGTATACTTTCACATCATTTGAATGGATTGAATTCTAGCTTATTAATTCATCAGAAATAGAATCACTGTGTAAAATTGGAATGTTACATCGAACATTTATTTTCTTTATCCTGGTTGGAATTTTACCATTTGGCCAGCAACAAAAAACAACGCCAAGTGGCAGTGAGGGAATTCGTCCACGGCAAGTTTTTTATATATATTTATTTCGATTTAATTATTCATGAGATATGGCCAAAAGAATGGTCTGAGGTACTGAATTTGCCATATTCAATTGTCCTCTGTTTCGTCACAATGCGATGCTTTTTTGACTTAAATGGATTTACCAAGTGAATAGATGTATCAAATTTTCCTCCAATTTATTTGAATAGATTTTCTTTTGGATTTGTGAACTCCAGTTTCCTGTAAAAATTAGGGAGAAATTCCACAGGATACAAAAAATTCAAAAATTTCCCTAATAAAATGAATGTCTACTCCCTATGTGCAGTTCCCTATTGCTGAACCGGAATGGTCAGCCTCAATTGGAGCAACAAGTGCAAGCATCCGCAACAAAACGTCAATTTGGCAGTCGAACAACGCTGACAACTTTACGGCCAGCCAGCACAGCTGCATTGCCAACATTGTTGACCACCGCAAGCCAAAGGGCATTCACTGGAAGACCGGGTACTTCTCTTATTGTTGGGACTTAATTGAATTTTTTGAGTAATTTTGACCAATATATCAATCAATCTTTCAAATAATTAATAAATATTTATTCGATTGGATTACCGTAAATTCTCTATTAGAAGCCCGTGGGCTTATAATTTTGGAATCACCAAAAATCGAAAAATTTTTGGGTCGAACTCTCTTATCTGTTGACATTGATCAAATTTTAATGTTTTTATAGAGCTCTATGGAACCAAAAAAAATAATAAATTTTTGTAAAGTGGTACGGTACCTCAAAGTCGAATGTGGGCTTCTATTAGAAAGTGAGTTTTAATAGAGGAAATAGACTCTTTCTTTGGACTGATCAGAAATTAAAAAAAAAAACAGATCGATTTTAACCTATTTGCTACATTTTTGGTCATAATTTTTGCAATTTCCAATCAAAAATTCTTTCTCCAACCAATTATGTATATTCCAATCAAGGTTATAAAATTGGTATCAAATATGGTAATTTAAAACTAGAAAATTCATTCAAAAATTGATTTAATTCACGATATTATAATTCAAATGAGCAAAATTTTGTTCCACTCTTAAATGAAATATTTTTTGGCAAAAATTATCTACTTAAAATTAAAACAAGGTTATTCAATTTTGCATTTGATTATTCAAAATAGGTTGCCAATTGGACATTGTCCTTTTGGTGGACATGTCCGGCGGGGCATTGGACAAGAGGGAACGTTATTTGGGGATGGCGGCCGAATTGATACGGGCGCTGGATGTGGACGAATTCGGGGCACAAGTTTGGAGGGAAATCAGGGATTTTGATTAATTTGTGCCCAAAAAAGGTGGCCTTAGTCCGCTACTCGGGTAAAGGCCGAACCGACACGGTGTTTCGACTCAAAAATCGCTACAATCAAACGAGGCTTTTGGACGGTGAGGACAAAAAATTAAATTAATTTCTTTCAATTTTTTGAAGAAATTGCCAATGCCCAACCATTGAGTGGCACCACAAGAACGAGGGAGGCAATGTTGCATGCCAAAAGGGAATTTGAACGAAAATTTGGTGGCCGAGAAAAGGCTGACAGGGTGTTGATTGTGTTCACGGACGGATACAGTCAGGTGGCAAAAATTGTGATCATAATTTATTCGCTTTACTAGTCCTAATCTAGAGCTAAGGTTGTTTGGGGCTAAAGCTAGGATTAGGCTCTCGCCCCGGGCCTTCGCCTAAAAATGATTATGGGAGGAGAAAAATAAGTATGATATTTAAACAAATTTATATTTGAATAAATCGATTTTAATTAATTTTATACAATTTTTAAAATTGTATTGAATTTGATAAATTTTCGATGAAATCCGTGTTTAAGCTCTCCAGTGGCTAAATGAAGGGGATATGGATTAAAAGGAGCTATGGGACTTTAAATTATTATTAAGAAAATAACATATGAAATCCAAAAAGTTACTCATTAGCAGAGGAAAAAGGGCGGGTTTAAAAGGGAGATTGAGTCAATATTTGATTGATGGGAAGGAGAGGTGATATGGCAAAAGGAGTGGGTACAGTAGGATAAATAGGAAGGGAGATTGAGGCAATATTTGATTGATGGGAATTGGGAAGGGGAGATGACCGCTGACCAGGCCAGTGGGTACAGTATGAAAAATAAGAAAGGCCCTTAGGAATTGACATTTGACTTGCTTATTCAGTAAATGGCTTCTTCCTTACATTTTAAAATTAATCACCGAATTTTTTATAATTATTCCCCATGGAATCGGGGAACCTAATATTTTCTTTTTTAGATGGAATTTATCCAAATGAATTGAATTTATTGCTTTCAAAAATTTCCGTTAATAATTTTATCACAGATATATAAAATAATTAATATAATAATTTCACAATTTCAATTTTCAACCCTTCAGGATGATCCATCGGACATTGCCTCAGAATTGAGACGTGAACGGATTCATGTTTTTGCCGTTGCTGTCGAAGATCAACAATTAACTCCAAATGTTGAACAGTTGAAAACGATCGCCAGCGATCCACAGGTGAGCCATGCATTTTGAAGCCTTCGAAGGAAATAAATCCGAGGAAATTAATAATTCATTAAGAGAGAAAGAGAGAATAATGTATTACGGAATGGGAAAAGATTGGTAAAAACACAAAATTGGTGGAATTATTCTAAGCGAAAACACAAACAGGCGGAATTATTCTAAGCGAAAACACAAACAGGCGGAATTATTCTAAGCGAAAACACAAAACAGGCGGAATTATTCTAAGCGAAAACATAAAATAGGCGGAATTATTCTAAGCGAAAACACAAAATAGGCGGAATTATTCTAAGCGAAAACACAAAACAGGCGGAATTATTCTAAGCGAAAACACAAAACAGGCGGAATTATTCTAAGCGAAAACATAAAATAGGCGGAATTATTCTAAGCGAAAACACAAAATAGGCGGAATTATTCTAAGCAAAAACACAAAACAGGCGGAATTATTCTAAGCGAAAACACAAAACAGGCGGAATTATTCAAAGCGGAAACACAAAACAGGCGGAATTAAAATCTAACCAAAATAGGCGAAAATCTCCTCGGATTTTATTCCTTCAAGATGCTTCGAATGAAAATATTCAAAAACCCATCAATTTCCCAATTTTAGTCCATCGTGATTGGTGCTGCCCAATTTGGCATCCTCAAAAACAAAGTGGCACAGCCTCGATGCCGCCAATAAAATAAATGAATCAAAATTATAAATTTATTTATTCTGTTTGCATATTCTTTGCTTGCATAATAAAATATAAATTTTTCTGTGGGACAAATAAAGAATAAAACCGGGAGACAAAAATTTTGAGGGCAGCAGATGGAACTAATAAAAGATTTACATGAAGATTTGCATGAAATGATGGGAGATGGATATTATAATATTTTTGTGAATTTCGGTCTTTGGATGTGGGATTTAATGGGCTTAACGAATCTTCAAATTGGATATGGTTGGATGTGAATTTTTGGACGGTAAATGAGAGGGAAAAAAGTGGCAGCTATTTACAAAAAGGGGTTAGCGCTTTTTGTGGGCATTAAATTGAAGCATTTTTACGGAAATATGAATATCTACAAAATTTTTTGCCTTATTTTGGATTTAAACGATTCCAACAGCAGCAGAGGGAAGATTTGTATTCCATGCTTCCCCGATTTCCAAAAAATGACATGCAGATGTTTTCCCATTGAAAAGAAACCGAAGAAATCTGAAATTTTTCAATATTTTTCGTTTTAGATTCACCGTAAAAAATTTCAAAATTTATACAAGGCGATAACCCTTTTTTGAAAAAATAAATTGAATTTTAAAAGGGAGAAAGGAGAGAGAGAATCCAGGGAAAAGTACACGTTGTTCGAAGAGAAAAGGTAGAAGAAAATTCAGTGTTTTTAATGGGAAAAAAGCTGAGAATTGAGAATGACAAAATTTACAGCAATGTGGAAAAATAGGGAAAAAAATATTAATTAAAAAAGTAAAATTTGGAAAGAAATTATCTGGCTTAAATGTGAATAAAATATATAAAATTTAATATTGACCGAGGTGTGTGAAAATTGGGTTGCAAAAACCGCGTTTTTTGGATGGATTTAAATTGAATTCAAGGGAAAATGAGGAGGTAATGGGGGCAAGAATATATTTTACGCAAAAATAATAAAATAATCAATAATGTAAAATAATATAAATTTTTTGTGTATTCGGATCAAATTCTTTGCAAAAATGGGAGAAAATTATGCATTGAAATGTTGCTCAAGGCTGGCGGGTGGCCATCCTCCTCCGCCCGTTCCATTGCCATTCGTGCCACCTCCCCCATTTCCACCGTTGTTGCCATTTCCCTGCTGCTGTTGTTGTTGGCCATATTGGAGCATATTGCGCAAAAGCCCGTTGAAATTGGCCGCACCGGCTGCACCAAAGGGCGGTGGTCCTTGTTGTTGTTGTTGTTGAAGACGACCCAACGTGTTGAGGGCGGCCATTGCCGCTTGGGCCTGACTTTGGAGACCATGGGACATTCCCAATTGAGTGGCCAGCGCCCCAGCCAGCGGATTTGTGGCGGTGGCCGTTTCCGCTGCTGGACTGCCAGCGGATACGGCTGCAGCAGCGGCCAATGAAGCCAGAGCCGATGGATTTGGCTCCTTTTTGGTTGGCACGGGGAATGCCAAATGTGCGGCATTTTGTTGCTTTTGTTGGGCTTCGGCCTCGGCCCTGGCCTTCATTGCATGGGATTTCATATGGGCATTCAGGGATTTGACTTTCTCGAATCTATAAATGGAATAAAAATTTATATTGGTATTTTATTTTATTTTATTTCAGAATAAAATTGCTACGAATTTAAAATTGTTACCGTTTCTCGCAGAGTCTGCAATGGAAGAAGCCGTCGGCTTGCGGTTGTGCACCCTTTTTGGCCGCCGCCGAATGGCCATGATGATGCCTGATCTGGAATTCAGAAAATGGAGATTAAAGAGTTCAAAATGGCCCAAAAATGCCCTTTTGGCCTTCGCCTCCTTCCCCCTTCTCACGAAATATAATATTTCAAGTACCACATTGTACCTGGCCATTCTTTTGGCCACAACTCAACAAGAAAGCAATCAATATTGTAAGGCGATATGCCATTTTAAAGCCCTAAATGCCATCCAAAAAGTGGCTTAACTAATTTTTTGAAAAATTTAAATAATTTTTGAAATAACCGCTTTTCCTCTGAAAGTTCGGGTTTATTATACTCAAAGAACAAAGACATGTATTTTAAAAAGATGGATTTCATAAAATTTTTGGCCACTTTGTAGAGGACACTTTGAGCTTTCAAAAGGTATATCGCCTTCCCAGATTGGTTGTGGCATAGCCAAAAGAATGCACAAAGTAGTGAAATGTCCCCTACCACCTCTCCCCCATCCTTCCTTCTAATATCCATGTGCTCACTTTTGGCGCAAATATATGCTGTTGTTGTTGATGATGGCCTCCAATACCAGCAATACCATTGACATTCTCGCCTCCATCCGGTCCATGATGATGATGATGGTGTAATCCTCCCACATCTTGGCCACCATTGCTGCCCAATTGGCTGGCAAAAAGGCTGGCCACTCCATTTATGGCCACATTGCCAATGCTTCCTCCATTTTGTGCTGGCATTATGCCATTCCCACCTCCGCCATTTTCATTGTTTTGGGTGGAAGTGGAAGAGGATGAAGGCGATGGGAAAATGCCATCCGTTCCATGAAGCCATGGATAGGCTGATTGTTGTTGTTGGCCACCAACCAAATTGCCATTTGTGCCACCGCCTCCATTGAATAGGGTCGAGCCAACATTTTGTTGATGAATGGCATTCTGCAATGGATTGAATTGGATGATTATGAATTAATTGAAAAAGACACTATTTAATTTACCAAAAAAAAACATTGATTTGCCGCAAAACTTTCTGTGCCAAAAATATTATTTGTGGGCCATATAATTTGGCCAAGCTAAATACGGCTATAAGATTCCATCATTAATCTTAATCTAATTCTAAACTTAATAGTAAGCCTCAAGCACTTTATTTAAGGCCAAATTATATTGGTGTCACCGAAAATGATTATATTTTTGATAAGGAAAATTTTCTGTAAATTCAATCGTTTTTGGGGAAATTACATAAATATTTCCCATTAAATAAAAGTAAAGTTCACTCTCTAATAAAATAATTTTGGTAGAAAATTCATTTAATGCATTACCATCCCTTTTCCTCTGTAAAACTCAAATATAGCCGGAGGCGTTTGAATGCACCCCCCCCCCCCCCCCCATTTTGAATCCCAATAAATAAAATTGGCCTCCTTCAATTAATTTCATCTCCTTTAATGATTTCCTCTTCCATCCCAAGTATAAATATCCCATCACATAAAAAATTTCTTACTGGATTCAAAAGTGCCGTCAATGGGTCAATGGCTGTTGTGGCCGGCGGCATTGACAATTTCCGTTGTGCCGGCGAACATTCCATCGTTTGTTGCTGCATTGGAAGAAGCATTGACGGATTGGTGATGTCCGATTCAGTTTCGGAGAAATCATCAATGTCCTCTTCATCGCCATCATCTTCCGAACTCGCTCCTCCGTGCGATTTTTCTGATTGCGATGGTTGGCGTTGGTCAAATGAGGTCAAATCGAGCTGGAAAATCATTTTTGGGAGATAAAATTTTTTTAAATTTTTTAAAATTTTTTATAATTTTTCATTATAATTCTTCAAAATTTTTTATAATTTTTCAAAATTTTTTATAATTTTTCAAAATTTTTTATAATTTTTCAAAATTTTTTATAATTTTTCAAAAATTTTTTTATAATTTTTCAAAATTTATCAAATTTTTCAAAAATTTTTTATAATTTTTCAAAATTCAGCAAATTTTTCAAAAAATTTCAAAATTACAATTTTTTTCAAAATTTTTCAAAAATTTTCAATTTCAAATTTTTTTTTATTATTTTTAAAAATTTTTATAATATTTTGATAAATTTTTCAAAGAAAGATGGTCCCTCAAAAAATTTGTTTTTTTTTCGAGTGTTTTCACCCAATATATTTTTTTTCCGATAAAAAAAATTGAAAGGCCACAGTCATCAATTTCCCCTCCTCAATCAATTATCAATTACAATTTTTCGTCGTTTCTTATCAATGAAATTAATGTTAATTTGGAAAGATTAATGGAAAGTGCATAATAAATATTACACAGAGAGAGAGGCCTCTATCATCAGCAAAATTTGCACTTTTATTTTTATATTTGGCCCCATTTTTTGCTCATAATCATAGGATTAAATCACAAAAGAAAAAAAATAAATCCGAATTGATTTTGCACTGAAGGAATATTTTTCGAGGGAAAAAGGATCAGAAAAATTAGAAAAATATATAAAATTAAAAGTAGAATAGCTACGGTATCGATTTCAGAAAATCAATGAATTACTAAATAAACCAAAATTGGGAATTTTTGCTCAAAAAATAATCGAAAATAGAAGGAATTAAAACCGAAATTTTTCTTAAAACCGAAAACCGGATTTTACGAAAATTTCTGTGACTTTAATTTTGCTCTAATAAGAGGGTAAATTCATTTGTTTGTTTTGCCAATTTTGACCATCCCAAATTCCCACCAACCTGCTGTTCCAACAATTGGCGTTTTCTGCGCAAATTACGTAGCTTTCGGTAATCATCCGGGCATGCCTTCTTCCATGTGTAATAAAAGGCCACACATTCGTGCACTGTCCGATTGCCCAACTGCAAAAATAATTAAAAAAATGATGGAAAAAAATATATGGGAATGGGAGGGGAAAATTGTGATAGCCGATTGAGAAGCTTCATCGGCTTTTGGCCAATAGCTCATCGAGGCAGTAACCAATTTTGGAAGGCGATATATCATTTTAAAGCCCTAAATGTCCTCTAAAAATGGCCAATTTTAAATCCTATGAAATCCTCGCTTTATAATAGTTACATGTCTTTGAGTATAATATACCCGATTTTTGAGGAAAATCTGCTTATTTTACAAATTATTTTGAATTTTCAAAAAATTATTTAAGCAACTTTTTAGAGGACACTTTGGGCTTTAAAATGGCATATCGCCTTCCTGAATTGGTTGCTTCCTTTTTGAGATATGGCCAAAAGAATGGACTCAGGTCCTCCATGTTTCACTCCCATCTGGCTCACCTCATTTGCCACTTGTTGGAAGTCTTTCTCGGATTTGTAAATTGCATCCTGGAATGAATTAATTTCCTCCGGTGTCCACGAGTCCACATCCACATAGCGACTGTTGTACACTGCCGGATATTGTTCCCAGTCCAAAGTGTCGCACCGTAACAAATCCATTACGGCCGCTTGCAAATTTCCCTGATTTTCGGCCAAAATATGCAAAGCCAATTCTTTGTTTCGGCCTGGACTGGGTAAAGCCACGGAACAGGCCAAAGTTTCAAAAGCGGCCAATGCCTGTGCTGGGATATGGCCAATTGAGTTGGCGGAGAATAATTGTTCGTCACGGTCGGGAATTGCGGCTGAAATAAGAAGGGAATATTTATAAATTCTGTTGATTTATGGTATAGGCAAAGGAGGCAACCTCTGGGGGCATTGGAGACAACCCCGAAAGGTATGGGAAACCGCCCCGAGGGCTTTGGAGAACAGCACTTGAGGGAATGGGTGGCAGCTTCGGAGGCAAAAACGGTACCCCCTTTTGGCATTTACAGCTTATTAAAAGGATCATTGCCTGTTTTCCGCCTATTTTCTGTTGTCAAATGGACCCAAATCGTTCAAATCATTCTATTAATGATTTAGAATGGCAAGCTTATTGAAATAAGCAAATTTTGTTGGAAATGGAATTTAAGGGTGATAAAATATGAAAGGGAAATTGTGGCAATTTAGTCTAATATTTCGATCCAAAACCGTGCAAAAATGCTTCTGACCAAATAGCCAAATTAAAAAAGGGTAAATATTCCTCATTTTGACATCAAATTGAAGTGAAAATTGCAGTGGATATTCGCTTTCCATTATTGGTCCTCTGAATGCAGTGGGGCCAATATTTATTGGCTCCCCTCCTTATTTGCGCGCAATGGATGATCGATTAAATCACAATAGTAGGCTCTGTACTAGATCACACCTTTCCAAAGGAGAGGGGAGGAGGAGGATGGGCAAATCCTCCCACTAATAAATGGAGGAATTTGTAGGAGAAATTGGGAGAATTGGCCATCCTCTCTGCCTTCTGCCAAAAGCTATGGCTTCATTCCCATCCAATTGTTTTGCTTTTGTTCCTTCCTTTTTTGGTTGGCCATATTCCCAGCATTTTGTGGCCAGTTTGTGACTTTCTACTGGTTCCATCGGGCACAAATGCCATACACTCAGTAGCAGAGGATGCTGCGCGTTGCCACCCTGTGCCACCCACTGATTGCCAAACACCCCCCCCCCCCCCCCCATTTTTGCCTTTTCTCCTCCTTGGCTCTATTCTCAGTTTTTGGGTCGCTTTTTTTCCAAACTCGGATCAGCCCAGTAGCAGCGGATGAGTCCTAGGAGAAGGAGAAATGGTCCAACCCAAATAAGTGCCAGTGCCTTCTGATGTGAGGTATAATGCGCTCTGCCACCCGCAAGGGATTTCATTATGCAAAAAAGGGCACGCCTTTATCCGAATTTTGATCAATTTCTGTTGGTAGATTGCCACATCGACAATTAAATCACAATTTGCAAATTGCTCCCCAAGCCTCCCCCTTCTCCTTGGTCCTTGATTAACTGTTGTTTTTGGGAAAGGCAAAAGCCCAGTGCAATAACCAATAATCACCGAATATTGGATTATCCACCTACTTTCCTAAATTCTATTTTTTTCCTCTTTCTTAAGTGATCAAACTCCAATAATCCACCCTCATCAAATTTGTGGCAGGTGGCAACCCATCTTGGGATAGGGCCAACTTGTCGCCGTTTAAAATAACTCATTAAGGATTGAGCCTCTTTTGATGATTTTAGTAACGAATTAAAGAGCAGATTTTTGGCTACATAAATATTATTAATTTTGTTTAAATTAGTTCAGAATTTTAGGAGTTAAGCCCAAAAATTACTGAAATATTAGCTAATCCATATTAAAGGTCTTTTAAATGTAATCTTTGAGCATAACTCCAAAAATTCAGAGCCCATTTTAATAAAATTAATTTCATTAGATAACCAAAATTCTGCTCTTTAATTTGATATCAAAATTGGTTCATTCCTTGATAAGTTATTAGTATACAAATGGCGACAAGAGTTGGGGGCGTATCCCCTTCAAATCCACCCTTCGCCTTTTTCTCACCTCTTTCCTGTGCCGAAATGGCTCGATCCGCCCATTTCTTCACCCGTGCCTGATAATTCTTGCCCAAATTGATGTGCGGAATTGAGTCACTTTCAGGCACTTTTGCCGCTTCTTCCACCAGAATTGTGCAATCTGTGCCCAATTGAGTTGTGGCGGCGGAGGCACTTCCGGCAGCTTCCTCCATTGAGACAGATGACATTTTGCGGATGAAATCATCGGTGGCAGCACCAACCGATAATTTGCCATGTCGAATGCTCATTCGCCCGGTCCCACAGAACATTGAGGCCTTGTGGGAACGATGCGAAGCGGAAGATTGCTTGCGCAACTGTTCCAGTTCGGCGGCAAAAGACAACTATTAAAGGAGGGGAACATTTAGATATTTGCATGATTGAAGGAAAAAATAAAGAGGAATTGGTTTGATTAATTAAGATCTGCTGGTATTTAGGAAAATGTTCCTAAAACTGTTTTGCCTAATTCCGCTTATTTGTATTTTCGCTTAGAATAATTCTGCCTATTTGTATTTTCGCTTAGAATAATACCGCCTGTTTGTGTTTTCGCTTAGAATAATTCTGCCTGTTTTATGTTTTCGCTTAGAATATTTCCGCCTGTTTTGTGTTTTCGCTTAGAATAATTCCGCCTGTTTTGTGTTTTCGCTTAGAATAATTCCGCCTGTTTTGTGTTTTCGCTTAGAATAATTCCGCCTGTTTGTGTTTTCGCTTAGAATAATTCAGCCTGTTTGTGTTTTCGCTTAGAATAATTCCGCCTGTTTTGTGTTTTCGCTTAGAATAATTCCGCCTGTTTGTGTTTTCGCTTAGAATAATTCCGCCTGTTTGTGTTTTCGCTTAGAATAATTCCGCCTGTTTTGTGTTTTCGCTTAGAATAATTCCGCCTGTTTGTGTTTTCGCTTAGAATAATTCCGCCTGTTTGTTTTTCATTTAATTTATTTGTATTTCATCAAAATGAACAAAAAAAGGCGCTGGGAATTAATTTAAAAAATAGGTAGAAGCTAGGAACGAAACAGGGACCGCGATCAATCATCAAAATTCACATCGTTCGGTGTATACTATTATAAAATTTATACTGCTCCCCCTTTGCTTTTGGACTGTTTATTTGCTTTTTTTCCAATGTGTGCGGCGATTTGTGTGTGTGCATTTGCATCAACAAAATTCAATCCATTCAATCCATTCAGTGTTTAGTTAGGCTTAATTTTTTGTTTTGTTTTTAAGTGGGTCGTAAAAATGCGGAAGATTAGAGGCTGCTGAACTGATCGCATGGACTACCACATACGTAAATGTGACCCCAGCTTCATATTTTTATGTAGTAAACAAACAAATTTTGAAAAATATTATTGCCAGATTCCGGAACAGCAAGAGGAAAACTTTTGCCCTCAATTTCAAACAAGCGAAATAAAATTAGTTATTTCTCACTTCTTTAAATAAGAAAGGAAGGTTTCTTCCATTCCTAACATTAGCTTCTAGGAAAATTCATGTTACCTCATTCTTCCTTCTTTATATTCCAATCCTATCGTATCCAGTTTATGTCTGAGTGAGGGAAAGTTAGATTCCCTCATTCTCCCTTCTTTCGCTTTTCCATTGCTACCGTAGAGGTTGGTTCTCTCTTGTTTTGACTCTATCTTCTGATTTATGCCTGGGGGAAAATTCATGTTCCCTTATTCTACTTCTTTTCATTTCATTCCTACCGTATGGTTTCTTTCTTGTTGTGATTGTGACTGTGAGTGACACCGGTGAACATTCAAATTTATCTACTACTAATTTTTAAAGGAAATCCTTATAGTGGATGTGAGTGACCAGTTCAAAAACTGTCAGAGTTTAAATAATTTATATAAAAAAATAAGGGCACAAAAGAATAGAATAAAAAGAATAAATATTAAATTAAAACTAACCCCGCTTCCGGAAGGTGCATCCACCCCAAATAGGATTGTGCCATTCTTCCGTTGCGGTCTTCCTCCATCCCCGCCGTTTCCATTCAAATTCATTGATGCTGCCGATGAGGGCATCATCTCATCGATGGGGCCATCATCTTCCTCCAACATTTCTTCCTTTATTCCATTACCATTTTCCATTCCTCCGTTCCTCCCCTTCTTTCGCGCATCCGTCGATTGTCCAGCGGCAATGTCCTCTTCCTCATCTGCGGCCATTTCTTCATCCAATCCGCCTAAAATGATACCAAATAATTTAACATTTAATTCTGCATATTTTGGCTAAAAATATTTATAATATCCTTAAAGGGATGAGAGGCATGCCCTACCCTCACAATTCTAATACCTGGACCCATTCTTTTGGCCATATCTCAACAAGGAAGCAGCCAATTTAAGAAGGCGATATCTCAATTAAAATCCTTAAATGTCCTCTAAAAAGTGGCTTACAATATTTTGAAAATTAAAAACTATTTGTAAAATAAGCGGCTTTTTCTTCAAAAAGTTTGGATTTATGATATTCAAAGAGCAAAGTCATGTAACTTTTGCAAAACGAGAATTTCATAGGATTTAATATTAGCCACTTTTTACAGGACACTAGGCTTTCAATTGGTATAATGCCTTCCTAAATTGGTTATTGACTCGCTGAGCTGTGGGTCAAAAACTAGAAGGTACTCAATTGGCGATACTCTATCAATTTTGATTTATTGTTCTTTAAAAAAAGAGTTAATTAACACCTAAAGTGCCGTCAAAAGTGCCAATTCTCTTATTTGGTACATAAATTAGTTCAAGATATCAAAATCCTGATGGCCAAAACAATAAATGCATTTTGCACTTGCCTTCTCCATTCAAATGGCCACCACCATCGCCGCCGCCGTTTCCATTCACCATCATTGGCTCACCGTCATCCCCTCCGAAGCCACTGTCCATTTCCATCATTTGCTTCATTCGGCGACGATTTTGCCGTAATTCCATCATTATTGCAGAATCCAATGTTGCCACTTTGCCATCGCCTCCGCTTCCTTCCCCTTCCTCAACACCAACAATCATTGCTGTTGGATGGCCCAGGGCCGTTGTTTTGTTTTTATTGATTGGCAATTGTTGGAGGAGATTATTATTATTGTTGTTATTTTGATGGCAATTATTATTATTATTATTATTTGTGTTTTTGGTGTTGTTATTTGTGTTTGTGATGAGCACAGCCAGTGAGGATTGCTTTCGATCGGCTGAAAATTGGGGATGGGTCAATATGAATGCATTTTGGATAGGAGAGGATGAAGGTATTTTCTATTTTTGGCCAAATTTAAGGGTTCTATTTTGGGACAAATTTAGATGGAATTGGAGGCCAATAATAAACCATTTTCGAGAGGTAGGAGGCGTTTAATGTCATTTCATTATCTGGTCCATTATTTTGGCCATATCTCAACGAGGCCTTAACCAATTTAGGAAGACGATATATTATTTGAAAGCAGAAAGTGTCCTCTAAAAAGTGGCAATTTTAAATTTCATGAAAGTTCATCTTTTTAAATAGTTACATATCTTTGAATGGAATCAACCCGATTTTTTTAGAAAAAGCTGCGTATTTTACAAATTATTTTAAATTTTCAAAAATTATTAAAGCCACTTTTTAGAGGACATTTAGGGTTTTTAAAAGGCATATTGCCTTCCTAAATTGATTACTTCCTTGTTGAGATATGGCCAAAAGAAAAGCTAAACGTCCTGCTCGCTTTTTAGGTAAATTTGAAATGAATGCGTCAATTTTTTATGACAAATATGTGAAGGAATTACTTGGAAGCAATAAACAAAGCATAAATTCGCCTTTCTCTGTATTTATTGAACCCGGATTTTTAGGATAATTCCTAAAGTGGTCGAAAATGAAAAAGGAAAGTAACAACAGGGTTAAATGGTTGATTAAATTTTTGGATTGCACGGAAAATGACGGGAATTGGGATCTGCCAATTTTGAAATGGATTTAATCCTCAAAGCCACCAAAGGTTGGCGGAAATATTTGCGCCAACTCTCCTACCAATTCTGCTTGTCCCTTATGGTGATGCCGGTGGCTAACAAGTTTGCCCAGCCAATGTTTGTGTGTGACCCAATGGCCGCGTGCTTTTCCCCATCATTTCCCGTTAATTCATTACCAATTTTTTTGACTCTCGAAATGCCTAATTGACGTGAAACTCTTCCGGAAAATATTGCAGAGGAAATTAATGGAAAAATTTGTACAAAAATGCAAAAACTGAGTGGATAGCTGGATAGGAAATGGCCAATTGAAAAAAGGGGAAAGAACAAAGAATTTTTTAGGTGGAAAAGGCAAAGATCAAAGGGTAAATCATTTCTTCCTCCAGGCTATAGATAAGAAGAGGGAATATGGTATTTCATACTTGTTGGAAATTGATTTGTTTTTGTGGCCCATATTTCAACGAGACATTAACCAATACGGGAAGGCGATATATCATTTCAAAGCTCTGAGTTTCCTCTACAATTTGGCTTTTTAGAATTTTATAAAATCTAGCTTTAAAGTTATATGTCTTTAATTATATAACAAACCCAATTTTTTGGGGGGTGGGGGTGGAGGTAAAGCCGCTTATTTTACAAATTATTCCAAGTATTCAAAAATTTTTTTGCCACTTTTTAGAAAACATTTAGAGCTTTCAAATGGCATATCGCCTTCCCGAATTGGTTGCTTCCTTGTTGAGATATGGGCAAAAGAATTGTGCTAGATATTGAAATGGCGGTAATGACCCTGTATCAAAATAGGCTAAAGAAAAATGCAATGGAAAAGAGGTCAATTTCAAATTTGCCTTTTTTGACTTTGAATGAAAATTTCCCGAAGGTACAAATCACTTAAATTAATTCCAAAATGGGACTTTTGGAGACGGTAATAAAAAGGTCAAATTTGTAGGGAGTACGCGGAGTGGAGCACAAAATTGATGGACGATTTCAAAAAAGGAAAAGGGGAGCCGAAAATGAATTTCCATTTTTATTTATGCCTTTTTCCATATCATCATCATTTACTATAAATCAGCAGATTTTGTTGATGAAAAAAGAAATGGGAGAATTTGCGGCGGTGAAACGCCCTTTATTTGGAAATTTGGATGCAAACCCAACTTGCAGCCCTTTATAATATCTCAACAAGGACTGAACTAATTTTGATGATTTTAATATCGAATTAAAGAGCAGAATTTTGGCTATCAAATAAAATTAATTTTATTTAAATTGGCTCAGAATTGATGGAATTATGACCGAAAAGCCAATTGTAAATTTGGTTAATCCATAGTAAAGGATATCTAAAAGATTTTAATGGTATAACTCCTAAATTTTTGAATCAATTTAAATAAATTAATATTATTTATTAGCCAAATTCTGCTCTTTAATTTGACACTAAACTCATCAAAATCGCTTCATTCTTTGATGAGTTATTATGAATGGAAACAGGGCGTATCTCTCTTTTTTTCCATGTATGCCTTCAACTTCAATATAGTATATCGTAGATTCTCTTGACCCGAGGCTACTAATTTTGAGAGACCTTCTAGAGAGATCTGTTAATACAGAGGAAGCTCTTAATAGAAAGAAGGCTTCTAATAGAGAATCAGCAGATTTTTTCATTTTGTTGTTTGATTTTGATTATGAAAAAGTACATAGGTGGGGGAAATTGGCGGTGTCGGCGACAGAAAAAATGGCCTTGCGATTGGTTGGATGGAAAATGGAACTGTGAGGAGCCACCACCCATTTTTTATGCTTTTAACTGCTCCTCCTATTTTGCTAGTGCAGCACACCTTTCTTTTTGCCCTTTCAATTTCCAGCCAAAAAGTAGTCTGAAACCCTGTTTTGATGGGACAGTCGACCGATAAATAGCCTTGTCCCCTCCTTCTATTAGATTAGAAGGAGGAGTTCCCAAATAAATAATAAAAAAGTGGAATTGATTGCAAAAGGTACACCGGGGTGGACTCATGAATTGGCGACAGCCGTCCTAGACCAGCAGCAGCCGTTCGCATCGCAAAATGTTGATTTGGTTTGGAGTTTTGGAAAAAAGTAAGAGGGGGTTGGCATGAAGGAAATGGAAGCAGAAATTTCAGATGTTTTGTTTTTTTAATGAATTGGTTCAAGCGAATTGGAAAACATTGCCAATTAGTAAATCACAACTTGATCCCAACTATATTGTGGATGGGATTGGGAAAATTCATTAATTTTTTTGATAATCTTTTCTCAATCTTCTCAGAATTTTAGGGTAATTTTTTGTCGAGCCATTTTAGATTTTATTAAAAATTTGCGAGAGCCGAAAGATAGCTTTGTCCCTCACACATTAGATTAGATTAGGAGTTCCCAAATAAATAATTTAAAAAATGGAATTGATTGCAAACGGAGGATGAATTTCTCATAAATTTTGGTGACAGCCGTCGTCCGTGTCCGACTAACCCTCTTCCAACATTATCATTTGCTATCTGCTAGACCAGGCAGCCGCCGTTCGCGTCGCAAAATGTTGATTTGAAAAGATGGGATTGGAAATCGGCTGGCAGGAAGGAAATGAATGGAAAATGGAAGCAGAATTTGCAGAACGGTCTCATTTATTTAATTAAAAATGAATTGGTACAAAGTTGGAAGGGAATCAGCCTGATCCTCCCATCTTGGATGGGAGCTTCATGGAAATTATACAGAATAAACACAGTTCTAATTGGACAGCCGACAGATATAGCCTTGCCACCTTTTCCTATTTAGAAGGAGGGTTGTCCTAATTCGGTTTCAGAAAATCGATGCGAATTTACGGCAAAATAAGCCGAAAATAGGAGAAAACGAAACCGAAAACCAATATATTTTCATAAATCCAAAACCGGATTTTGCCAAAATCCATTTTAAAATCGACTTTGGACAACTCTCTTCCTATTTAAAAGGAGGAGTTCCCAAATAAATGATAAAAAAATGGAATTGATTGCAAAAGCACATAGTTTGGGAGGACTTCTCATAAATTTGGTGACAGCCGTCGTCCGTGTCCACAGCAAACCCTCCTCCGCTCCAACATCATCCACCGGTTGTTATATGTTCCCTGCTGCTGTTAGACCAGCAGCAGCCGCCGTTCGCATCGCAAAATGTTTTTGATTTGGAGTTTTGGAGAAATATTATAAAGCGAAAGGAGGGATCGGCTGGTGGGAATCGGCTGGCAGGAAGGAAAAATACTACTATTATGCATGGGGAAATGAATGGAATGGAAGCAGAAATTGCAGACAAAACACAAAAGTATTCTTATGGTCTAATTTGTTTATTGTTTAATTCAAAGGCTACCTTATTAGAAAGGAATTGATAAATATTGTCAATTAAAATCATTGCTTCATCCACCCATATTATGGAGGGGAAAATTCATTGTGAATTTTACTAGCCTCACCAGCATCGGAGCGAAAAACCTCATCAGAATCGGTTTAATAGTCTTTTCTACCTTCTCACTCAGAAGGATCGATTTTTTCAGGAGTTTTTTTAAAAATATTTATTGAATCATTTGCAAAAACAATTTTTTTGGATCAAAATTGTATTTGGCATATTCGTACTTTTCTGCTATGCATGGGGAAAACCACTGTGGGAATTGGAAAATTTGTAAACCACTGTGGGAATGGGAAAACTACTAATGTGATAGTGCCCTGCTGAGAGGGATTAAAAAATGGTTGATTTTCGCCTTTGCCTTCTTTATAAATTTGTCTTTTTGATGGGAAAATTTGCCTTTCAAGCAATTTGTTATTTGTCGCCAAAAGGTAGGCTCAAAAGGTTTATGTCAAGGTAAAGGTCAAGAAAAACATTTGACCGAATGAATAAATGACAAATTTGATGGCATTTTTTGTGGCCTCTAGAAACTAGAAAATGGCACCGAATAAAGAATGTGGATGAAGCCGCCGATGGGAAACAAGT
Organism: Pratylenchus scribneri; assembly: GCA_030063045.1. NCBI lineage: Eukaryota > Metazoa > Nematoda > Chromadorea > Rhabditida > Pratylenchidae > Pratylenchus > Pratylenchus scribneri. The sequence continues at coordinate 2,638,244 of JAQSEB010000033.1, forward strand.
TCCTGGGCCATATCTCAATGAGGCAATAATCAATTCAGGAAGGCGATATACCATTTGGATAGCCTAAACTGTCCTTTAAAAAGTGGCGTTTTAAATTTCATAAAATCCATGCTCTTGAAAAAAGTTATATGTTTTTGAATGTAATAAACCCGAATTTTATGAGGAAAAGCCGCTTATTTTACAAATTTTTTTTCATTTTCAAAAATTAGTAAAGCCACTTTTATGAGGACATTTAGGGCTTTCAAATGGCATATCGCCTTCCTGAATTGGTTGCTTCCTTGTTGAGATATGGCCAAAAGAATGGCCCAAGTATTAATTAAATAGCAACAATGTAAGTTCAGTTTTTTGTATGAGGATGATTGGAATGTTGGGGTAAGCAAACAACAAATCGAATTTTGAAATGATTGGCAAATGAAATGAAATAAAAAGTTATATGTAGGGATGACAAAAACAATGGAAAACTATAGCTCCTTCCCGTAAAAATTTGTTTGTTTGTTTTGTGAAATTTGCTTTTTTATTTGTTTGGAATAAATTGTTCACCGAGAAAAAGAAAAATTTTGGAATTTAGATTGTTTTATGGAATTGGCTTTTTGGTTGGAAGCCATTCTACTTTGAAAAGTTGTAAGGCCGTTATCATTGGAAAAAGTTGGAAAAACGGTCGATGGTTTAAAAGGAAAATGTGGAAATGAAACAAAAGATCGAAGGACGGATCGTATTCGTGGATGATTCATTCACAAATTCATTGTATTTGTTTGGAAATATTTGATGGTGGAGAATGGCAAGGATTATGGCAAAAAAGGACAAAAAGTTGTGCAGAAATTTGCAGAAGGAGAAAGGCAAAAAATGTGAAAATCTAAGGAGTGGAAACTGGATTTTTCTCATCAGCTTAAAACTCTCCAAAATGTGTGTTTAATCCGAAAATAATTCTCTTCAATATTTGGGTTCCTCAATTAAGGGAAAAATTTGAAGGTCGAAATTTAAAAATTTCGAAAGGTTGCCAATTTTTGGAAAAAATGGAGGGTGCATTTTTGGGTGTTTATTTAATCCGAAAATATAATTCCTTATTTTATTGGCTTGCTAAAAACTGCGCGAAGGAATGGGATCTAAATTGGTGTGGAAAGTGGAAAGTTAAAGGGCGGAATACCATGGGACCTCTGAATGAAATGCTTGCAAAATGTGTACCGAATAAAATTGAAGAGGAATTTGACAAAAAGCGAAGGAAAAATCCTAAAAAAAAATGGCCGAGGATTCTTTTTCCATTTTGTTTTTCAAAATTGAAAAGCACAAACAAAACACAGGGAGAATGGGATTGTGGAAATTTTGAAAATAAAATGAAAGGGTGAGGGGAAATTTGGCCAAATGGAAGGGAAGAAAAAAGAGAAGAAGCAAAAAAATTTTTGCAACGGACGAAAAGCCAACAGCAAGGATCGAAGCAAAGTAAACATCGAAAAATGGGGGAAAGTATTCTCAAAAAAAATTTTGTAGAAATTTTAGAAAAGAGGCAAAAAAATAATGAGGCCAAGTGCCAAAATGTATCAAAAAATTCGTTAAAAATGGTAAAAAATTGTAGAAAAATAGCAAAAAAATAATGAGGCTAAAAGGTATCCGAAAATTCGAATAAATTTTTTAAAAATTTGTAGAAAAAAGGCAAAAATGAATGAAGCCAAAAGGTAACAAAAAATTAGATTATTTTTTTTTTAAATTTGTAGAAAAATAGTCAAAAAATGAGGCCAAAAGATAACAATTGGATTGAAGATGGCACAAAAATGAATGGATGAAATGAAGCAAATGGAATTAAATAGTCAAAAAAGGGATGGAGGATGGGGCACAAAAGTGGCAGAAATGAGATCAGCAAGAATTTATTGGGACAGTGGCTTTGGCTAATTAAAATAATTTTGGAAAGTTCACAGCTGTGGGAGTGGATATACGCAATTTTGGAAAGTCAAAAAATGTACTTTGCATTACTAAATTTTTCGAATTGCAGCATTCGAATTTTAATGGAAGAAATATTAAGGGAAATGATAAAAATTATATGACCAAATTTTCAGAGCATAATTTTTGAAATTTATCTAATATGAGCCAGATTCCACCCAAAGGAAGATGCCTTCTGTCCTACTGAGTTAAAATTAGTCAAAACACCTCAATAGAGCTTTAATAAAGGTAATTTTGGACCAAAATTAATCCAAAAGGTTTAAGCTAATATCCATCTTATCCAAAATTGGGCCGATTTACAAATTAGTTGGCAAAATGCCGGATTCAATGTGAATCATTTTGAAAGTGGCATTTTTAACTGTAAAATTATTTTTGGCCAGCAACATTTTTAAGTGCAGATTTTTAAAAAAATCAACAGGGAAATATAAAATAAATAATTTCTGATGATTTGGCCTTCATTCAAAATGGAAAAGGGCCAAGGCACCCGGCAGCGCATTTCGGTGGAATAGTCGGCTGATTGGATGGAAGCAAAATGGTTAAATGGATAGAGGGGGGAATAGGGAAATGGCCAAATCCATATTTGATGCATTAAAGATCAAAAGGACCAGGAAAAGCAAATCAGCAGAAAAAAAGGAAAAGCTGTGATTTGATCAAAAATCAAATAAAATTTACACTTTAAATGCCGTATTTTGCCCTAGGGAGAATTTGGGCATTTGAAGGGGAAAGTGAGAAGAGGTTTGATTATTGCCAGCGGCAATTTGCCAATAAAATTATTAAATTTATTCAAAATTTACTTCTCATAAAATAGGCAACCCATTTCGCCTAAACCAACCAACTAATAAGCCTAGGCCCTAACCGTCGTCCTTGCATGTGTATGGCCAAGTTATATGGTTTGAAAAGGTAGAAATTTTTTTCCCTATTTCTGCTACCGTATCTCCCCTACTAATGCCTCCCTAGAAGCATACCCCGCTTATTAAAGCATCAGCATCATCTGGAAGATCTGTAAAAAATAGTAGCCCCGGGGCCATTAATAGAAGAAATATGGTAATTAAAAATGAGTATATCCTCAAATATGCCAATTCCCTGCAGGCAAATCGAAAATTGTGCTCCTTCCTCTTCCTTACTCAAATGAAAGAGGTACCATATTCTGCTTTCTTTTCATTTATAGCCTTGAGGAAAAAATTGTCACTTTTTGATGGGTTGATGAATAAATTGTTATAGAAATTGATGAGATTTGTGTAATTTAAAATTATGGGTAGGGAAAAGCGGATCCCCGTGAATAGATGGATGCTTATAAGCTGATCGAATTTTGCCTACAAAAAAAGAAGGAAAAATAGTATAGGATTGGTTTGTTGGATGAAGGCGGGGAAAGGGGAACAAATTCCATTATACTTGAAAGAGCAACAATATAAAATTATTTGATGATTAAACATTAAAAAAAAATGCTGCATTGGATCACGTGAAAAGGCAGCTAAATAGCCATAGGTTGGTTTAAAAAGAAATTTATTATAATTAAAAAAATAATCAAAAATTTCTTAAATCATAAAATTTTTTAAATTTCTTAAAAAATAATCAAAGATTTTTTAAATTTTTTTTAAATAAATTTTAAAAATAATTATAAAATTTAATATTTTTTTAAAAAATAATCAAAAATTTAATATTTTTTTTTTAAATAATCAAAAATTTCATAAAAAATTTCTTAAAGAAATATCAAAAAAATATTGAAAAAATAAAAATTCTTCGCATAATTGACTGGCAAAATTGTCGAAATTGTTTATGGCCAATTGATGAATTATGGAATCGACAAAATCATGAATAAAAATAATATAATTTAACATTTTTCCCCTTAAAAATGCGGAAATATTTATTACTAATAAAATTTAGCCTAATTTCTTAAGTAATTCAATTTAACAAGGAGCCAACGCCGGTCAAATGATTCATCCACCAAAAAAATGCATTAGAATTCGGAGGCTAAAAATAAATTCATGGACAATATTTTTGGATTTTTATCAATTTATTTATAGATGAGAGGGAGAAGAAGAGTGTGGGAAGAAATTGAGGCCAAAAATGTGAAAATGAAATATATTCCCTCCGAAGAATGGGGCAAAACAACAAATGTTTGACAAATATAAAAATGGTCAAAATGAGAGGGAAAACATGAATCCAATTATTTGATGAATGGCAACATTTTTTAATTGTAAGCTAGAATATTTTGGCTAATTAAAAAATGACATTGGCCGAAAACTTTTCGTGTCAAAAACAATCTGGCCATATAATTTGGCCAAAGATTTCTTTAAAATTAGTAATTATTATGCTTCATCCACCAGAGTACCCCGAAGGTCGGAGACGGATTCTTCTATTTCGGGGACGGGGTAGTGTATTTTCCGCCGGAGTGGCTAAAATGAAAGGGGGAGGACGAAAAATGGACCTTTTTTGGTTCCAAGTCCCAGACGGGGTCGGTGGCGTAATAGTTAAGCCTAAATCTTAAGTTAAACCAAAAATTTTAATCCAGAATCAAAATTTTTTCTTATGGCCAAGTTATATGGCCTCATAAAAAGATTATTTTTTAGCACGTAAAGTTTTTCGGTAAATTAATTATTTTCCAGATTAAAAATGATTCTTTGATATTCAAGATTTTATCATTTGCCAATTTTGGACTAAATAATGCTTAAAAATGTATAATTTCAGAGGTTATGTAAAGAGGCGCGTGAGGCCTTTTTTGGCCACCGCCCAGTCATCCGTGTGCGCGCGCGTCATCTTTGGGCAGGCGCCAAAATTGATAGGTGGCCATTTAAGGAATGAAGGAACTAAATGGCTTCTTTTTGCGTGCAGCTGAAAAATGGCACAAAAATATATTTGGCCTAAAAAAAGAAATTGCTGGGTAAAAGGTTGGCAGCATAAATTTAACAGAGAGGAACGAAGGCAAAAATAGACTGTGGAGGAAAAAGTGCCGTAGAAAAATGTAAGAAAGGCATCACGTATGGCATTAGGGTTGTCCAAAGTCAGTTTTAAAGGTTTATTTTTAAATCCGGGTTCCGATTTTAAAAATGTCCCCAATTTCGGTTTTAAAATACATCTATTTTTTGAAATCGAACCGACTTTGGAAAGTCCTTGATGCCATTGCCACCCTAAAAACTCAATGGAAAAACAAAGAGGTGAGTGGCACATCCGTAAGGAGGAGAAGGAATTTTTGGGGTTGGATGGCACTGGCATTGAAGAATGTGGATCTTTGCAAAAAGCATGGGAAAGAGGCTGGCAATACCGGCGGGAAGGCAACGAGGAATGTGCTTTAAAAGGGGAAAAGGAAGGGGACTTGGCCACTTGCAAAAATTCAACAAACAATCCCGCGGGCGTGGGGATGAGAAGAATGTGAAAGGATTTTGCTGCATTTGCAGCCAAGGGTAAAATGGTGAAGTAGGCATTTGGGAAAGGAGCGTCTGGCGGCCCAAAAAGAATGTGGAAAATATGCGGGAAATGTCGAGAGAAGAAGCCATTTTTTGTTAAATTTCTTTGCAAAAATTTTTTACTAAAAAACGGTAAATTGAGGAAAAGCATTAAGCCTAATTGTAAAGGAAATATAATATAAATGTAAAGAAAAAAGGAAAATGTGGCAGAAGCTGCAAAAATTAGCAAATATCTTTCGATTTTGCAGCCATAGAATACCGTAGGGTAAGCCACTTTTGCTGAAACTTGGCCTAATTTTTAGTCCATCGAATGCCTTCACCTAAATCGCTATTTTTATTAGCTGGATGAACTTGCCTCAGAAATTATGGCCATAAAAACTGTTTTTCGGCATTTTTTGCCCTATAATTCATATTTGGCATCCTATAGACTAAAAGTAGGCAAAATTTCATCAAAAGTGACCGCAATTAAGGTGAGGGACTTCCCTATAAAGAAAAGGGGCAATAGAGGCATCAGTCTGGCTACGAACAAAGCTTTTTTATGGCTCCAAAACATTTGAGAAATGGAAAGGAGTTTGATGGGTGGATTGGGGGAATACTTCAAGAAAAAGGGGAAATGGGTTTTGCATTTGCAGCACAAAAAAATGGCGGAGAGGAGAAGCGGACCAAAAAAGGCGACGGGGAAAGGAGGCGAATTGGCCCAAAACCGTAGCCAAAAGAAAATGTGGAAAGAAGGTGGAAGATGTTTTGTGTGGAAGAGGGCAAAAAGGTGAACGACGGGAGGCGGAATGGAAAAAAAATATTGTGGGCCGAAACGGTGAAGGACATATGTTGCTTTTGGCCCAGCCAGCAGCTGCTTTGCTTCTTTTTGCTGTGTTGCTGTTTTCGTCTTTTTCCCCCATGACAGTGGCGGCTGGCTGCAATGCGAAGTGGCGACGGTGGCTAACGGGTGGCTGCCCATTTTGCACTCCTCCGTGTCCTCCTCCTCTTTTGCTGTGTTTTAGCCATTTTTGTTCCTCCTTCTTTCATTCCAACCCCCTCCTCCCCTCACTCAATTGATGTCCGCCTTCCAAATTGCCAGCCGCCCTTTTCTTTCCCTTCCCATTTTTTGTGAAAGGGAGTTGTCACGAGAGTTGGCCGAAATAACAAATGGCTGCCTTCGCCTTCCCTTCTCTACATAGAGGCGATGTTTTGAAGCTAGCAAGGCGCTTGAGGCGGCTGCAATCTGCTGACAGTGAGCGGCTGGCAGAAAAAAAAGGCGATCTCTATAGGAAAGAGAGGGAATAAATAGAGAGGAAATTTTCTCAATGGGGTTTTTTGCATTTCTGAATGAGTGAACGTCGACTGAAAATGTTTTTGGAAAATGCTGAAGAGTGTCGTTGCAACTGCGAATGCGGCCATTGGAAATTGTGGAATTGATTGGAGGCAGTGAGAAGGAAAAGAAGGCGAACTCTCGGCTGGCAGCAAATAAAGAAAAGGGCTGGTAAAAGGGAAAGTGGTCGGCTGGCAGAAATCAGAGGAAAAAAGGATTCGATAAATTGGAGAGCGGCTGGAAATAAAGATGGCCTTGAGAAAAGCCGGCTGCTGACAGAAATGGAGAGAAAACGATGTTCGCTTCGTTCTTTGCTTATCAATTCTCTCGGAGCGCCTCGCCAACATTCAATCTCGACGAATTTGGGTTCCTTTCTGTGCCTTTTCTTTTCCCTATTCTTTCACGTCCATTTTTCCACTCTTCCACGTAGGCCAAAGCCTTTCACGGTCTCCATCATCAGTATTTATTTGGCCATTTCTCTTTTCTCTTTCTCTATAAACGTTATTCCCAATTCCAATGGCTGTCCATATTTTTCGCCCTTTTGTTGGCAGCGTTGCATTCTTGCTGCTGCTAGTTAGATATAAGCAAAAAGCAGCCCGCATCCTACTCTTGAAGCCCCTTTTTAGGGAATTTTGCATCAGCAGCAGGAATACAAAAAAATTGGTGGAAATGAATGGGGTAAATGGCTATTCAGAAATAATGGAGCCTAATAAGGATTTTTTCCTCCAAAATGGAAAGGAATAGGAGGGGAAGAAAATTTTGATTTTGGCTATCGGCAATTTATATAGATAAATTGGAAAATAAAAATACTGTAATGAGAGAATTTGCACCGTTTATCTAAAACTTTTTGTGTTTTCACTTATTAGAATAATTCCGCCTGTTTTGTGTTTCCGCCTAGAATAATTCCGCCTGTTTTGTGTTTTCGCCTAGAATAATTCCGCCTGTTTATGTTTTCGCTTAGAATAATTCCGCCTGTTTGTGTTTTCGCTTAGAATAATTCCGCCTGTTTTGTGTTTTCGCCTAGAATAATTCCGCCTGTTTGTGTTTTCGCTTAGAATAATTCCGCCTGTTTGTGTTTTCGCTTAGAATAATTCCGCCTGTTTGTGTTTTCGCTTAGAATAATTCCGCCTTTTTATGTTTTCGCTTAGAATATTTCCGCCTATTTTGTGTTTTCGCTTAGAATAATTTCGCCTTTTTTTTTGTTTTCGCTTAGAATAATTCCGCCTGTTTTGTGTTTTCCCTAATTTCGCCTGTATTTTCTATTTTCCTTTTCATATCGATTTGATTTTAGCTAAAATACAAAAAGATATTTAAAAATTAAAAATGAAGGAGAGGGAAAAGTGCAAATGTACTATGCGCTCAAAAACATTCCGTTTTTACTAAAATATTTTTGGGATGGCTTCATAGAAATGTTTTGAATGCATCACAAAACCTCAATGATAGGAATGCATCGGGACGGATTGTGTTGGGATCAAAAATTAGCCAAATTGAAAAATTATTCTCCTTGTTTATATTGCATATTTTAATGTGGATGAGGGAGGGGATAAGCTAAAGAGATTGATACTGTGAATGAAGATGATACTTATTCATTAGGGAATGTTGGGGGCGGTGAAAAAATATCGAATGGAAAAAACCATAAAAATATAAATAATCTCATTTGGACTTTTGCCAGCATACGGAATGACCGTATAAGGATGAAAATTGGAATTTGCCAAGTCCCAGTAAAAATCAAATTTTTTTTATAACTAAGCTTTTAGATAATAAGGCAAATTCAAAGGCACCATTCCAAGGCGGAAGACCCCGAACCGAAATTAAGAGATTTATCAATCCTTTGATAATTAGAAAAACGCTATCATCTAGGAGGGTAAGATGGCCAATTCGCTAGGGTCAGAAGGGCCCAAAAAGGAAATATTTAGATTTGCTAATAAGCTCAAATTTTAATAAGGCTTATTAGGCCTTGGATAAGGATTAAGGAATATGCCAGAATAGGATTGGGGCTTTAAATTTAACGCAAACATCAAAGGAATGCAAGAGAATTGTGCCAAATGCCAATCAGCCCAAAAAATGTGCCAACCTTTCTGGCCTCCATTGGCATTGGCAATTCGATTGAACAGGCCACTGCCTTGACGCATTGGTGACAAAATGGGAGGCGGAGTGTACGGTTTGAGTGGGGCCATCAACGATGAGGAGGGATGATGATGGTCCAAAAGTGTGGATGGATGGCGGCAAGGGGAACGCAATTGTGAGGGAAAACGCCTCAAGGAATGGACAAGGGAGGCGGCTGATTGTGTCCGACTGCCGGATTGACCGGAGCAAGGTGGCCATACAGTAGACTGAAAAATGTGTAAATTTAGTATTTATGGGTTTTCTACAATTTTTATTCCTTAAGGACAGTAAAATTTTAAGCCAAACACATTCTCCTTAACAAGGTAGTTATGGCATTATTGATTGTACCGCTTTTTAGACCAAAACACAACGAGGCAATGGCCAATTTTGGAAGGCAATATGCAATTTTAAAGCCCAAAGTTTCCTCTATAAAGTGGCTTTATTAAATGCAATAAAATTTAACCCTTAATAAAAGTTAAATTCCTTTGAATATAATAAACCCGAATTATGGAGGTAATTCCGCTTATTTATAAAATATTTTAAATTTTGCAAAAATTAGAAAGGCCAATTTATAGAGGAGATTTAGTGCTTTAAAATGGGATATCGCCTTCCAAAATTGATTGATTCCTTTTTAAGATATGGCCTAAAGAATGCACAGGTATTCAATCGGTGGTACCGTATTGTGTCCTTTTTCGACAGAAGGTTCCTTATATATTTCTTGGGTTGCCTTCACCTTTGTGCGTCGATGCTCTTCAGAATTGTCGGGATGAAGGCTGCCCATTTGGCGGTACTCCATTGGTCCACCAAATGTTGATGCAGCCGAAGGCGAATGATGCCCACCACTGCCAACATTCTGATGATGGCCCATTGAATGGGGGAATTGTTGGGCCATATTGTTGGGAGCAGAAGAGGGCGAAGAACGCGAACAATTCAACGGCAACATCGCGGTGGACATTGAACGATGGCGTTCCGGAGATAGGTGTGGATGGTGGCCATAATGGCCACCGCCATTCAAAAGACCATTGCCACCATTTGGATCAAGTCCTGCCCCATATCCGCTGTTGGCATTCAACACCGGTGAATGATGTGTGTGATGATGGGACTGGGGCGATATTTGATGTTGGGAATGGAATGCATGATCATTGCTGGAATGGGAAAACTTGGAATTACAAAGTGAAATATTCAACCAATAAGAAAAAAATGAATTTGCAGAAAATTTTTCGTGTCGAAAATAATCTTTTTAGTCCATATAATTTGACCATAGACAAAATTTTAGGGCTTATTAGGATTAAGTTTAGGGTTTAGTTAAAATTAGGGCTTAATTTTCAGAGCATAAAGGATTGATTTTGCCAGTTATATATTATTGTCTCAAAAATTATTTTTGGATAAGAAAAATTTTTGACAGAGTAGCAAACAGAAGGTATTTTTTAAATTAATTGAATGATTAAATTCATATCAAATACTTATATAAAAAATTCAAAATTCGACATATTTTGAATAAATATTCCAATTAAATAAACTATAGTATTATTTTCAGACAAAATATTGTTATTCCTAAAGGCATAAATCAGGGAGAATGAAGTTGCCTTTCTTCATTACCGTATTTAAATACAGTCCATTAAAATTTTAATAGTTTTCTAATTTTAATAGATTCACACAATTTTCAATTAATTTTATCTGCTAATATTTATTTTCGACACTCACAAATGCAAAGCTGGCATGGATTCCTTGCGTAATGGTTGATGATGTTGTTGTTGTTGTTGCCATCCATATTGGGATGGATGTTGGTGGTGGAATTGTTGGGAATGCTCCCAATTTGTAGGTCGGCTAAATCCGGTGCCACCACCACCAAATTGGCCAAATTGTTGTTGCGGGTGAAGATTGGATGGAGAAGCATATTCCTGTTGGATTGAGGGATATTAGAGATGTTGTATTAAAATTAAAAAGTCATTTGGCCCATATTTCCACATTTATAATTTAATTCATGAAACACAAAACAGAAGGACTTAATCTAAGAACATTAAAACATCAGAATTAATCTAAGCGAAAACACAAACAGGCGGAATTATTCTAGGCGAAAACACAAAACAGGCGGAATTATTCTAGGCGAAAACACAAAACAGGCGGAATTATTCTAAGCGAAAACACAAAACAGGCGGAATTATTCTAAGCGAAAACACAAAACAGGCGGAATTATTCTAAGCGAAAACACAAAACAGGCGGAATTATTCTAAGCGAAAACACAAGACAGTCGGAATTATTCTAAGTAAGCGAAAACACAAAATAGGCGGAATTATTCTTATAAGCGAAAACACAAACAGGCGGAATTATTCTAAGCGAAAACACAAAACAGGCGGAATTATTCTAAGCGGAAACACAAAACAGGCGGAATTATTCTAGGCGAAACTATTGAAATTAAATTAGATGTAGACCTATAGGAAATCATCATGGAACTTATTAATTTTTGACAAATAATACAGTATATAAATAGGCGAAATGCCCTTGAAGAAAAATGATCATATCCTCCCTCAAATTGATTAAATAATTTATTACCGATGAGGAGGGCATTTGGCTGCTGCCAAATTGTTGCTCACCAACAAATTGTTGGCAATGTGAAGGATGCTGCAAATTTACAGGTCTAGCCGATTGATGATGGCCAATGGAATTTGGTTGTTGATTTGGATTCAGGTGATGGCCTTGTTGATGCAAAATTGTGGGTGAAGATGTTTGTTGTACAGCTGCAGAAGGCGATGTAAAATATGCGCTAAAATTTGGAGGGGAAATATAAATTACTTTTACTTTATTCAAAATTTTATGATTTGCAGAGGGAATTTTTGGTAGGGAGATCCAAAATTCCAAAATTTTGTCTGCTTTTTCGTTCTATCCAAAATCCAACTGAACAAATTCGAATGCAGGACAATGCCCTTTCTTTGTATTCAAAATTATTATTAACAATTTTTGTGCGCTGCACTATTTAAAATAAGCTTTAAATATTCCAATTGGCCGAAAATGTTGGTACATTCAATTTCATTGTGGAAGGCTATGGAGGTAAGAATGCCTCGATGAAATTGGAGGAATGCGCGAAAAATTTTAAACGAATGGAAGGAAATTAATTTTATAGTATTGGACTTGAAAAAATGTGGAATGCGTTTACAGAAAATATTTTTATGATTGATTGGGCAAATAAAAAAATTTTTGGATGAATTTATGGACAAAAATAGAAAAAAAAGAAGAAAGTGGAAAGGGATGGACACTTTCGAGGGCGAATATTATTTTTGCCCAAATTGAACTAATTTTGGCCTACAAATACGGTCAAAATTGTTTAAAAAAGGCCATTCGGCTATTCTCGTCCAGAAAAGCGGAATATTAATTGAAGTGGGATCATCCTTGAAGGAATTTGTAAATAAAAGGTAATTGCGGAATAAAATGACAAGACTGATTTGATTGAATTGGAATGGCTGGGAATTTTGCCCAGAGCCAAAAAGCCATTCAAATGAGATGGGCAATGTGGGGGATGCCGATGATTTTGTGGCCGTCTGATGCCGAAAATCTCGAGGGAATGAATGAATATGATGATGGGATATAGGGTGAGGTTGGCCATAAATGCATTCAGTCTAATTCAATTTTCGAATGACCTTTTTGAGTGTGCTTTTTCATTTTTAATTTTTTTTTGCAATATAGGGAGAATTTATAATAATTTATTTTAGCCTTTAAATATGCTAAACTAAAAATGGCCTAGCATAAAATTGACTAAATAAAAACATTAAATTTTTATTAAAATCGAAGGCAATAAAAAGTTTGCCTTTCATCGAATTTTGACTTTCAAGTTTTAAAGTCATTTATGACATATGGCCTAATTGTAAGGGCTCTTCAATTTATCCTTTTTAAGGTTAGGAATTAGCCATAGAGCAGGTGGAATATGCATTTTGGGCCAATTAGAGAAGGAGGAGAAATGTTTTATATGGCCATTAAAAATATCAAATGCCTGGAAAATTGACAAATGGAAAAAGGAAGGGAAGAAATATGAAGAAGACCGACTGCATTCTGAATTGTGGTTTGAATTTGGGGAATACACATAGGGGAAGGAAGGGGTTTTGCGGGGGTTTCGATGATATGGAAGGGAGAGGGAGAATATGGAGTAAAAAATGTTGGGGGATGGTTTTTTCTTGTTTACAACGGCCAGTGGCGGCTGGCAACAAGCTCCCCTTTCCCTTTTGAATGTTCACATCAATATTGGGGAACACAACGAAATGGCCAATTTTCAGCTGTCCCTTTTGGCAAAAGATAAAAAAGGAATGGAAAGGGAATACAGAATCAGCAAAAGGGGGAATGTTTTACCTGTGCCCAATGGTTTGGTTCCCTTTTGCTTTTTTTTAGGTTCTCCGCAAAACTCTCTTGGGTCTCGGGGGGGTCGATGGCGACGGCCACTTTCTCGTTTGGCCCCCTGCTTTGTAAGGCCCACAAATATTTTGGAAAGATGAGGGGTGGGTGGCTGTTGCTGATTGCAAACGCGAATGGAATGGAAGGGGCCAAAACTGCAATAGCACACAGCAACTGAAGGGAAAAAAGAAATTTCAATGGCCTCGTTCCCCTCTCTCCCCTCTCGCCTAAACTTCACATTTTATAGTTTTTTGCCTCCAGCATCAATAGAGGCGGCTGGCAGTTGAGGCGGCTGGCAGCAGCAGAGGCGAGCGGCTGGCGGGAATGTGAATGGAGGCCGCTTATCTTTTTTGTTTTGTTTTCTTGCCTCCCATTCTCATCAATGGACGGCCGCGTGAAATTTCTTTGGGGCCAAAATGACAAGTGGCGTCGAGAAGAGGGAAAGGGAAAATGTAATGGGAAAAAATACGAGGCAGCCGGCAAAAGACAGCCATCAATGGCCAAGAATTGATGAGGGAAGAAGGGACAAGAGCATAGCAGTAACGCTGGAGGGGAAATGTGGGAATGGGGACATATAGAAAGGGAAATCAATTTGACGGTGGGCAAATCGATCAGCAGCAATTCCATATAGAATTGGCCTTGGGGTGGGAAAATGTATTGCCTAAAGGGCAAACAAATAGGGATGAGAGGAGCAAGAAAAATTTATCCGGAAGCTTAAATCCAATTGATGGCTTAATATAAATTTAACCATTTTCTCGCCTTGCCACTTTAGAAATTGGCCAAGATTGTGAAAATTCGGATTAAATTGATGGAGTAGGGCAAATCGAAGTAAGAAGAATCATTCTTTTTGGCTATAACTTAACAAGGAAGTAATCAATTCTGGAAGGCGATATGCCATTTTAAAGCTCTAAATGCCCTCTAAAAAGTGGCTTAATTACTAATTTTTGAAATTTAAAATAATTTGTAAAATAAAGGAGTTTTACTCAGAAATTCATGTTTATTTCATTCAAAGATATATAACTTTTTTTAATGGTAGATTTAACAAATTTTAAATAAAGCCATTTTGAAGAGGAAACTTTGGGCTTTAAAATGGTATATCGCCTTCCTAATTTGGCGAATGCCTTGCTGTGCTATGGCCAAAGGAATGGCACACGTATAGAATTGGCAATAATGAATAGTCCCAATCGTGGACAAAAATAGGCCTCCTTTAAAAAGGATTTGAATGATCAGCTTATTTATTGTAAATTTGAGCGTAAAACTTTTATTTTTATTGTTTTTTTTTTCTCAATGCTAAATTAACAAAAATTATAATTAAATGAAAAGCCATGTGATCAGGAGTAGAAACTAAATAGATAACCCTCCCTAAATTATGCAAAATGTATAATTTTTAGATTTGAAATTGTACTTTTGTTCCCTCTCAATATTTTAAATAATAATTATCATCCATAAAAATAAAAATGGCTTTGCACTTTTTGTTTTTTCAGCCACCCTCCCCTCCACCCAAAAATGCTAAGTAAAAGGCATTGACGACACAAAAAGCAGCAAATGTCCTCCTTTGAAGGGAGGCCGATAATAGTAATAATAAAGGGAATGGGAACAGATGCCACCTTTTCCCATTTGGCCCTACCCAAAAAATCACCGCCAAATTTTTCACTAAAATCACCACATTTTTTTCACAAAACACTCCACCTTTGCTGCGGTGGATGTTGAAGCGCCTGTTGTTGTTGTTGTGCCGCCGCCACCGTAGATTGATTTGGGGCAGTAGCCGTGTAAAAAGATGACGGGGCCTGCTGATTGGGCCCTGGGGGCTGATCCAACTGCATTGGGACAATTTCGTCCAAATCATCGGCAACCATCGAATGTTGTTGTTGGTGCCCTTGATGAGCATTATTTAAGGTGTTTGGGTTGGCCAAACTCGTCAAACTGTCCATATTTTAATTGATTTTTGGCTATAAAAATTAGCAATTTAAATCAATGAATAAATTAATAAAATATTTTATAGTAAAAATTTGCAAATTAAATCAGCGAATAAATTGATAAAAAAGTTTAAAAGTTTAAAATAAAAGGCCACAAAAATGTGTGAATTGTTCTTCGAACGAAGGGAACATATTTTGGAATCTTTCGCCTTTTGCGGGCGCGCAACTCTCGCCGTCCAATTCAATTCAAGAAAAGGGAGGAAGGAAAGGGGATGGCTAAAGGGAAAAGGCGGGTGGCGAATATTTGGAACCGCGCATCCAAATCGGTCATCCCCCCCCCCCCCCAATCATCGGCATTTGAACCCTTTTCCCTCGAAAATCTCGCATTCGATGATCTTCATCTTCTTTGATCGACCGTGGGGGCCTTTAAAGAAGCAGCGCAAAACGATTATGGGAAAATTAGGGGGAAAGGTTGGAGGCCATTGCGCGCCCTTTCCTTTCGGCTGCCCAATTCCCGCGCATTTTTAATACAATTCAGCCTCCTCCCATTACTTCACTGCCAAAACTTTTCCGCATGCAATGGACTAATTGGGCAGCGCGAGAATGGAATGGAACGAACGGAGCGAAAGGGGAAATGATGGAAACAACAGCGAAAACAATATTCCTTCATTTCCCCCGGCGCGGTCTCGACCCCCAAATTCCCGCCAACAACCGGTCGGGAATGAACAGCAGCAGGCCTGTTGAAAAGGGAAGGCCTTTTATGGGTTTATTGCTGTTATAATGTATTGCTATTATATCAGCAATTGGAATAAGGAAAAGGGAAGGTGATCGGAAGGGGGAGATCAAAAAAAGAAGGAAAGATGATCGGAAAAGTTGGAAGATGGAAGATTGGAAGAAGAGGAAGGAGAAGAAGGAAGCTCGGAGGGGAAGATCAGAAAAGGAAGAGGGAAGGTGGACGATTTGAAAGAAAAAGAATTAAAGAAAAGGATAAAATGTTGAAAGAAAATTGGAATAAAAAAATTTGGCAAAAAAAGCGGGTGAATAAGGTTAATCTGTGGAACAAAAAATTGCGGGACATAGATAGGGGCCAATTTCACTCTCGACGGGGAAATTAGGACTGCTGCTGGTGGTGGTTGATAAGATAATGTGGAACGAAAAGGGGATTTACGAATATGGCGAATATGGGGAATTGAAAGAAGGAATGGTGGGAATGGGAATGCAAATTCGTACAATTTGGAGGGAAAATGCACCCAAATAAAAATTGGCGAGAGGAAAACAACAAAACAAAAATAGGAGGAAATTTATTCTTTTGGCTGGAATATTTTGCCTATCACCCAAAAAGTGGAACAAGTTAAAAAATAGGGGAAAAGGCTGAAAAGAAAAGCGCTTATCAACAACCGAACACTTATTTTGAAGAGGATTTTATTGGAACCAAAAGCAGTTGAAGAATGCATTATTGAAGCTGTTCGATTGTGCTTATCATTGTGTCTTTTTGAAAAGATAAATTTCAAAGTGAATGTATGTATTTAATTTTCAAAAGGGCGAAATTCAATTCCACCTGTTTGTGTTTTCACTTAGAATAATTCCGCCTGTTTTGTGTTTTCGCTTAGAATAATTCGGCCTGCTTGTGTTTTCGCTTAGAATAATTCCGCCTGTTTGTGTTTTCGCTTAGAATAATTCCGCCTGTTTTGTGTTTTCGCTTAGAATAATTCGGCCTGCTTGTGTTTTCGCTTAGAATAATTCCGCCTGTTTGTGTTTTCGCTTAGAATAATTCCGCCTGTTTGTGTTTTCGCTTAGAATAATTCCGCCTGTTTGTGTTTTCGCTTAGAATAATTCCGCCTGTTTGTGTTTTCGCCTAGAATAATTCCGCCTGTTTGTGTTTTCGCTTAGAATAATTCCGCCTGTTTTGTGTTTTCGCTTAGAATAATTCGGCCTGTTTGTGTTTTCGCTTAGAATAATTCCGCCTGTTTGTGTTTTCGCTTATTAGAATAATTCGGCTTGTTTGTGGTTTCGCTTAGAATAATTCCGCCTGTTTTGTGTTTTCGCTTAGAATAATTCCGCCTGTTTGTGTTTTCGCTTAGAATAATTCCGCCTGTTTGTGTTTTCGCTTAGAATAATTCCGCCTGTTTTTGTGTAATTTAAAGTTCTAAAATTGCTGTTGGGAAATTTTAGGACAATTTATTGTTTAAAAGTGCCCCCAGGGTACCTCATTTTAACTGGAAATTTTCTGCTTATTAAGATTCATTCCTTGGTAATATGCCACACAAATTAAAAATAGCAAATTTTAATGAAGATGAAAATTATGTGAAATAAAAAGGTAACAATAAGGCATGGAATTTTCTTCGCGCATGAAGCCAAAAATAATTTATTCAGGGCTTTAGTACAGACAAGGGACTTCTCGCTCTCGCCCACAAAATGCCCGACGCCGTTGTTTGTCTTTCGGCTATATATTTATTGGCCCCATCGCCAAAATTGTATGCCACCTCCTCAAAATGATTCTTTCTCAATTCATGCTCATCATTTTTGTGTGGTTTCCACGTTGCCTAAAATGAATTGGGAAATGGGAGGCGAAATTCGATGGAAATGCTTGATTTTGCCCTTTGGCTGAACATTTTTTTTGGCGACAAGGAGAATCAAATTGAATCCTCCTTTTCATTCAAATTCAAAGTCAAATGGATGCCTCTTCTTTAAAAGGACATTGAAATTGCCAAAAAGGTTCCTAGATCCTTAAACCTTATAGCCATTCTCGGTATAGCTTGTCAGAAGTTATATTTTGATTTTATGTTTCTGAACCAATAAATCAAATTCGGTTAGATTTGAACTGTTTAATAACCATTAATTTTGACCAAACCATTAAAAATTATATACCATTCAATGCGTCTTGACCAGCTCTATCCAAATGGGTAAATGGTTTATAAATGTAAGGCAAACCCTTAAACTATTTTATTATATTTTTGCATTATTTACTCATTTTTTGACAAATTAATACTATCTTCTCTAAATTAGCCCCAACAATTTCCCTGTGGGAATACATAAAAATAGTGGCCGATCGTCTATTTGGCTGGGAATTGTGTTTTTGAGGGTTTGCTTGGACTTTTTCGGTGGACTAATTCAAAATGATAAGGAATGGGAAGGGCTAATTATTATTAAGAATTTAAATCAATCGATAATTTTACCATTCAATTTTTGTACTTCGCCCTTCGCCTTTTTCGGAAGCCAATTTGACATTTTTTTGTGCAGTCTTATGTATCTCAGTCAGCAGACTTGCTTTTGCGCGAAAAAGGTGGGGGGGGGGGGGGGGGACGAGGGATTTGTGGCAATTTGACCAAACAAAAACCCATCATACCATAATGGGTGGAGGATGAGAATAAGATTAACTAACATAATAAGAGGATGAAGGGGGCATTATTGGAGTTAGGTGGTGGACTATTATTTTATTAAGAATTTAAAGCGATCGATAAATCTGCCTATTCAATTTTTGTACTTCACCATCCCCATCTCTAAAAGTCAGTTTGACATTTTCTGCGCGGCTTCTTTGCATCTCCGCATCAGCAGACGTGCTTTCAAAAGCGATAAATACGAGATGCAAGGGATTTATTTTGCCGGCACTTTGGCCAAACGAACACCTTTCAAATTCACATTATAATGGAGAAGGGGGAATTAAGATTAACTAATAAGAGGATGAAGTGGGGGCATTTTTAATTGTAAGAGAGGGATTTAGGACGAATGGATGGAGCAGATGATGCCGAAAATTTGTGCGCGGGAATTAAAAAGAAAGGTTGAGGCTTAATACCCCACGGGAATTTGTGTCGCTTAAACGTGTGTATTGTGCCAAATGGATGGAAGGGAAGAGGATTAGCGGTATTCCTTTCAATTTATTGGCACCTTTTGAGAAGACAAATGGGAAGCCGAGAATATGTTGATTGACAAGGCAAGGGGAAGACAAACCGGAGAGACGTTTGGGTGCCACTTTAGTGGGTAAAAAGAAAGACGGGAATATTAAAAACATCCCATCCATGTCTTAAGGCCATATTCAAAAGAGAGGGAGTTATGTGCGCGAATGAAGGCCGCGCACCATTCGCCTTATTGTTCGGTGGGAATTAAAATGGCATTGGCGCATTTGCGGGTGCCAAAAGGGGCAAAAGAATTAGAAAAGATGGAAGCCGTTGGGCCTTGGGGGCGCAATCATTATATTTCCCCCTCCATAATGTTCTCGGCATTATTTCGCGCCCCAAGCCTATTTTTGTGTCCCTCGCCTTTACCCCGAAGGCTCTTTCATTGTATCATCACAAAATGCCGTGGCCTCCTTCCACCACAATCCCAATTTGGCCAAGTGGGGCAGCCAACAAAGTGGGAAGGAAGAGGCGAACGCAGCACACACCGAGAATGGCCACGGAATAAAGGGGAGGGAGGCCAAAAGAGAATTGGAAAGCTGGCGGCTATTCACGCGGGGGAGGGGGGATATGGATGAAAAAGGCAGAGAAGGGGAAAGATAAAGCCGCTTTCAATAGTGGATTGATGCCCAAAACCGCCATCATCATAAATATTGGCAGTAGAGAATGGGACATTGGGAATGGAGGGGAGCCTTTTCTGTTCCCAATGGACCCAAATATGGCCTCTCTAATATATGAGACTAAATCCGCTTCTTTGGCATGCCACGGCATCCACGCTTGGCCTCGGTGTTTTTTGTCTTTGCGTGAATGGCTGTCCCTATTTTTAGGTCTCAATGCATTTTCTCCTGTTGTCCATGCATTCCAATTTCCCGTCCATTCATCCGCTCCTTTCCTTTCTTTGGCCTCTTTTTGGCCATCTCGACGGAGGCAGCACATACTTAGTTTTGTCTGCTCAATGGCTTTTGGAATTTGGATTGCCGACTGCCTTTTGTGAAGTGTTCATTCAAAAATTCCAAATCGGGAAGCCCTCTTAATTAGAGTGCCTTAGAGACAAAACAAAGTAGAGGAGAATTCGAATCCACATTCCATAGCTTTAATGTTTGACCCCTCGAGAATGGCGAAAAAGGAGAATATATGGAAGAAGGAACATTGGAAATTGTGCCGCGCAAGGCATAAAATACTAATCTAATAAAGGAAAAGTGAAAGGCGGAAACAAAAAGATGTGTTTGTTTCCATGGGCCACGGCAATTTGTTTTTTTTTTATTGTTTTTCCCAGGGATTTATTTTTGTACGATTATTTGTGCCATTCTTTTAGAGTTTGGACCAAACTCAACAAGGAAACAACCAATTCTGTAAGGCAATATGCCATTTGAAAGCCCTAAATATCCTCTAAAAAGTGGCTTTTATTACATTTATGAAATTAACTTTAGGCAAATTCCATGTCTTTGAGTGTAATAGTTCCAGATTTTTTGAAAAAAAGCCGCTTATTTACAAATTGTTTTATAGTTTCAAAAATTAGTTAAGCCACTTTTTAGAGGATATTTATTAGGGTATTCAAATGGCATATCGCCTTCCTCAATTGGTTGCTTCCTTGATGAGCTATGGCCAAAAGAAAGGGTCAAGTATTGGAATGGTCCTATACATATTAAAACGACCTCTGATGTTCCATATTTGCCTTAAAGGCATTCATTTGTCCAATTCATTCTAAAATTTCGCTTCAAAGACAACATTTACTTACTTACTTAGGCTTATGATTGAGTTTAAGTAAGAGTTTACCAATATTATAGGGTTTAAAATTTGGTTTAATGAGAAAAATGCCATATTAAAAAGGAGAGATTAAATGTTTTTATTACGTGCACAATTCAGCAACATTAGGGGAAATATATGTAAATGTGGAAAATCAAAATGAGAACCAATATTGGAAAAGGTAATTAAAATGAGTTGCGACGAATAAAAGAACGATGAAAATGGAAAAAGGAGGAAATGGCAATATCTGCTAGTTGGCCTTGATGGTTTTGATGGCAGGCTGGAATTGATGTTGGGGCCAAGACAAAAGAGGGCGTTTTTGAGAGTATTGAGCCTGTGACTAGGCTACTAAATAATATTACTATTATATAGTCTTCTGCAGTTCCGGATCCGGATTTGGCGCAAATGGGAAATTGAGCGAAGACAGAGGAACAATATTAGCCAAATCATCGGCAAAAGGAGGAAATTGAGTGGCCAAGAATGAAATAAAAAATGTGGGAAAGGAGGGAAATTCCCCACAAAAAAATAATAAAATTATTACTGTTTTGGCATGGCAAATTCTATTTTGTTTTAGTGTTTTTAATACAATTTTATATAATTTATTCACCCCATTCTTCATTAAATTTAATTCACCTTCATATTCCTTGAATATTCCCACATAAAAGGAATTGGATCTTTTCGTTTTATAAATTAGTTTCTAATCAGTTTTTTGGCTTTTTTTGCCTCATTATCATTAGTCATTAATCATTATCATTATCCAACGGTTTAATTTTTTTCCTTAACAAATTTTCTTTAGCTAGCTAGTAGATGAATTGGAAAATGTCTTTAAACGACTACTCATCTCTCATTTTTGTGTACTATTTTCACTCTTGCATGCATGATTTTATTTCGCGCTCATGTTTTATTGATTGATTTGATTCAAAATTCATTTCAACACAAAACAAAACCAAACCAAAGTTTGGTTTGTTGAAATTGAAATTCCTCTTTCCACCCAAAGAAAAGTTGCAAAATATTAATAAGCTAATTTAGCCTTACCTTAGTTCTGCAAGAAATAAGCTCAACATAAACAAACTTTTACTTTTAATATTAAAAGAAAAGCTATTTTTTCCAGTCTCAGTCTCATCTCATAGACAATAGACATCTCTTCTTTTTCTTTATTCCTTGACCCATTTCCTGATATCACTTTTAAAATTTTCTTGCTTCCCATTCTCCACATATAAAATAGGCGGAAACGTGAAATACAATCAAATAAAAATCGGAAAATATCTAAAAATTGGACGATTTCAATAAAACAAAACAGTCAGTTCCGGCCCGGATCATCAGCAGATCCATCTAATTCTAATTCAAGATATCAACATACTTTTGTGTGATTATTCTTCCATTTCCATTCTAACCAGTTTCTCCAGTTTATTCACATCAAATTTGGCCTACCAAACCTTAACATTTAAGAATACAATTTCACAATTTATTCAAAATTAAATTTCTAATTTTTCACAGAAATAAATCTCAACTTGTACTCATATTTAGCTTAGCTAGTCTTTCTCCTGCTGATCCATTTCAATTTGCAGTGAATCAAAAGTTGGCACAATAAAATTGACAACAAACCAAAATGACCGATGACTTTCTGCATCAACCTCGCTGGCTTTACATTGGTGGCGAGGATGAACAAATTCATGGTTTCTTTTATTATTAATTAAATTTGATCAAATTGTATAAATATTTACAGGCCCATTTCCATCCACCGAAATGAACAATTGGCTGGGAGGCAACTTTTTCCAGCCCAATTTGATGCTCAAACTCATTGAGGACCAAGAATTCTATTCGCTGGAACATTTGGTCCAAGCATGCGAAAATGAGGTTTTTATTCAATAAATATTCAACCAACAAAAAATAAACTCAAATATTAAGAATCCATTCTCTTTTCCGGGCAACTCCTATCATGCAGTGGTGACCAACGCAATGACCATTGTTCACCAACAGCAACGGGTGCAAAGTGTGCCGATCAGCGGGGGCTATTCCTCTCTTCCGGCCACTCCATCGTCCACTCCGACGCCGGGACCCGGTGGTTTTATGGCAGCCGGCGCCGATGCTGCTCACCAATTTCAGCAGCAACCGCAGCCACCACCGCCTGCTGGCCCACCGATGGTCACATTCCCAATCCAATATGTCAGTTTTTGAAGGTTTTTAGAAGTTAATTAGGATTATGGATTTAACAAATTTTGGAAAAAAAAAAAGTTTAAAATTTGTAACCCTAAAGATTCTGGTATTAGTAAAGATACATAAAAGTGATAAATGACAAGCAATTCTGAAAAAATAACTTCCTCTAAATTTTGCAAAACTGAATGGGCCGCTCTTTGGGTCGGAAATTTTATTTAGCCATATTTTTGGCTTAATCATCTATCAAAATCATATATTGAGCCAAAAAAAGGTTAAATTATTAAATCCTCATTTTGCAGGTTCGAACATCGATGGCCGGCCAACCGCTTCAACCGACCCAATTTTTGATGATGCCACCGCCGCTTCCACCAACAATTGGACCGAACGTCCAGCAAATTGGTGCTCCTCCATTGACCACCGGAATGTTCAGGCCAGGTCCACAGCCACCGCCAATGTTCTCGCCACCCAACCAACCACAACAGGTTTTCAATTTAATCAATTTTGGGTAAAATATTTTACGAGAAATAATTTTTTTGGTCGAATTAATTTTTATCGGCCTAGAAATGTATAATAAAATGTATAAAAGTGCATAAAAGTTGAAAGCCACACCTCCAAAAAAAACTTCCTCAGAGCGGATTCGAACTCGAGACCTAAATTTTTCAAAACTGAAGGGTTCCCCTTTGGGACGAAAATTTTCAAAATTTTTTAAATAAAAATATACTACAATTATTTATTTTCCACCCATATTCCAGCCTCAACCATCAATTCCGGTGTCCATTTCCGCTGCCAACGGATTTTTGTCCCCCGCCCAAGCTGCCGCCTTCCATCATCAATTAATTCAGCAGCAAAGGGCACCGCCACAACCAATCATTGGAAATGGTGGACCACTTCTGCCTTCATTCCCTCCGCCTCCTCCATTCTCAATGCCCGAAACGCGTTTTCCACCGCCCACACTCCTCCAACTTCAACACCACCAAAATCATCATCATCATTTGCATCATACACAACAAAATGGCACAACAGAACATCATCATCGAGATGGAGGAGGTGGCCAACAAAATGGGGTTTCGGATGGCCAACAACAGCAGAAGGAAAAGGAGGAGGTGGGGAATGGCACAATGGGAATGGAAGCCAGCGACTCGCCCGACAGTGGACATGTTCGTTTGATTGATTTTTTAAAGTTTGAGATTTTTTATAAAATGCATTGATTTAGCCATAATATGGCCAAATAAAAATTTTGAAAATTTTCGACCCACGGGGGGGGGGGGGCCTTCAACTGTAGAATTTAGGTCTCGGGTTCGAATCCGCTCCGAGAAAGTTATTTATTCTCCTTAAATTTTGAGTCTTAAAATATCTTTTTAGATATTTAATTTAGCTTATCAAAAACGCATTGATTTACCCATAATATAGGCGAATAAAATTTTTAGTACTGAAAAAGGGACCGAACACCGAACACTTTCACCTGCATTTAGGAGGTCTCGGGTTCGAATCCGCTCGGAGGACGGTATTTTTTTCTGGGCTTGGTTTTCATTTTTATACGTTTTTTATACATTTTACAGTGCATTTTTAAACTAAATACAGTAATTCGGAACCAAAATAATAAATAATAAACACATAAAAATAATTAATCGAATTAAAAATGAATTAAATTTTAAATAAAAATTTGTTATTAAGGTGGTGACTCCTTGCGCTCAACCCGACAAATCGGTGGACACGGACGATGCACCCTGGAATGCGGGAAGGCAATGGCCTCTGGTGGACACAGCGGTTGGACCGGACCATCCATTCGCGGCCAACACCCAAGCGGTGGAGACACAAACCGGAGCACTCACCGTAAAATTTTAAATAAAAAAATTATTTTAATTTTTTTTTGGCAGATTTCGACCAAAGATGCACAAAAATGCATTTCCCAGCTGCTTGGCTTCCCAATTTGCATTGTTGAGGAGGAGGAGGAGAAAGTCAAGGAGGTGAAGACGGAGAAGAATGGCGGCGACTAGATCCAAGGAGGATGAAAATGAAAACAAATTGGAATTGGCGCCGATGGATGGGAATGGATTATATGAAGCCAGCCGAAGAATTCTCTCTCACGCATTTTATTGTATTTTTACACCCACCAATTTTTGACCATTTAATTCTCCAATCTTTCATTATTATTTGTCTCCCATCCCCCCACTCAATTGATGAGAAATTCTCAAAATCGCAACAATTTCTTCCATTTATTAATTTTTTTGTTTGTTTGTTTTGCTCCCAAATTTTATTGATGAAAACACGGCTCAACACATACACACACATCGAATCCCACGCAAATCTCCCATCTCTTTTTGATAATAAAGACCCAGCATCATATTCAAACATTTTATTTAATTATCATTGTTCATCGCCCACATTGTTTTTACCACCATTTTAAATGAACCCCCACCCAAAATTTCTTCAAAAATTTATTTGTTTTGTTGCTTTTCCCCCCTTACTTTTTTATTGCGGTGGCATATTTGAATGAAAATAAATAAATGACATTAAAAATGAATAAAAAATAAATTGAAATAAGCACTTTCTCCTTCCATTCAGTATTCAAGCAATTGCAATTTTTGACCCACCCAATAATCCATCCATCCTCTCAACTTAATTATTTTGACATTTTTTGTCTCAACTTTTCTCCATAATAATTGGCCAAACCCCGTTTTTTGTTTGTTTGTTGTGTTGAACAATGAATTGAATATTATTGAAAATCAAATACGGATGAACACAAATAAATCACAATTGTTTTGTTTTTTTTTTTTATTGATGACATGATAAATTAGTGAATATCAATTTGGCTCGAAATTAAAAAGATTGTTAACATTTTAATTGTTTTTTGGAATTTTCTTTTAATAATTAAGTAAATTCTTAAACGAGAAAATTCGAATTAAAAAAAATAATTCTTGAATAAAATTTGCTAAAATATTAAAAATTTACCCAAAAATTGGTGGAAAAAGCTTACGACACCCCCGATTCCCAGGACGTCTCCGTTCCAAGTACTAAGGGGGCCCAGCGTTGCTTAACTTGCCAGATCGGACGGGATGGCGTGCATTCAACGCGGTATGGTCGTAAGCGATTGGGTGGGAAATGGAATTGATATTTAAAGAGGGAAAGAGAGAAAAGGGGTATTGGTTGGAAATGAGAGAAAATGAGAGGGGAATTCATTTGACTTAACTTTTTTTAATATTTAATTTATTTAAAGATCACATGGCTTGAAATCTTTAATTTGCATGTAATAAGTAATCTAAATCCAAGTTTTGCCAGTCAGTTCAGTCATTTAATTAATCGGATTTGGGGGCGTACCCAAAATGAGTACCGTAATCAGTAATCACACAACCAATCCCATTTCTTTTCCATATCGCCTAAAAATTTGCCTTGGGGCAAAATTTATGGCCATTTTTTTGATCATTTTGGAAGGAAATAGATGATAAGAAGGAAGAATGAGGGAAATTGAGAAGGGGAATATATGCTGATTTAAATTTTTAATATTTAATTTATTTAATTCGCAAAAAAAAAATATTTATATAAATTCAAAATCTAATTAATTGATTTTTGGAATAAAAAACGAAATTATCGGGAAAATCGAAGGAAAAAAAAACAATTTTTATGCATTTGTTTTGGTGGGGCGATTTGATGTGGAATTGTTGAGCAAAGAAGAGATTCCTCACAACATTTTTGACATTCATTTAAAATAATTCCCGTTGAATAATATAATAGAAAAACCCAAAAATTGTGTGAAAAAGGGAGGGGCCAAATGGTAGGATAATTGCGCCTTTTGTTTATTTTAATATATACTAAAGTGTCAATATTTTAATGGGGCTTCTAATTTCAAAGACCCTCTAGGGGAGGACCCTTATAGAGGGAAGGCGGGGCTTTCTTACGGTAATTCGAGGATAAATTATTTATAAAATACTTGGCCCATTTTCCTTTCTCAAAAATTGCTAATGACGCAATTATCCCACCATTTGAAGGAAATAAATTAATTGGGAAATGCAAGATTGGACACAAAAAGTTAAAAATAAAACAATTTGGCTAGGCCATTTCATCGCCTCCAATCATTCTTCTTCTTCTGTTCATTCCATCCTCCTCCATAAATCGTCCATCATCTTGGCCATCGCCACCACCACCACCCATCAACGGGGCACATTCATCCTCAAAATTTTGCAACAATCGCAGTGTTCGAATGCTGCTACTATTGCTGGGCGGTGCCTGCTGTTGATTTTGGCATTGTTGAGGCAATTGTCCGTGTGGCGATGGTAAAATTCCCCCAGTCGTCGTTTTTTGGAGGCATGGCGATGAGCAAGAATTGGTTAGGCCAAAATTGCCTACTTCATCCATAAATCCGTCGAGAATGATTGGTTTGGTCTGGGGAGGTGGCTGAATTGTGCCAACAGCGGCGGAACAATGATTTGGGACTGCTGTTGAATTGTTGTTGTTATTTTGAGAGGAAATTGTGTTGTGATTAATTTGATTTTGATGAGCAAAATTTGGTGTGTTTGATGATGCGTTTTGTTGATGATATTGATGGTGGAAATGATGGGATGTGGGTGGATGGACAGCGGAAACTGTAAAAATTTAAATTTTAATTATCCTTAAAATTTTTTAAAAGAAATTGTGCTTAATAATTAAATTTTTCCGAAATACGATGTTTCAATATGTCGATTCAGTAATTAGGCCCATTTTTTTGACCATAGCTTAACAAGGAAGCAACCAATTTTGGAAGGCGATATGCCATTTTAAAGCCCTAAATGTCCTCTAAAAGTGGCTTAGATAATTTTTAAAAAATTAAAAAATTTTGCAAAATAAGCCGGTTTCCTCCAGAAAATTGGGTCTATTACATTCAAAGAGATTCAACTTTTTAAAAAGGTAGTTTTCACAAAATTTAAAATAAGACAAATTGAAGTGGACATTTTGAGCTTTAAAATGCTATCTCGCCTTCCGATTCGGTTAATGCCTCGTTAAGATATGGACAAAAGTGAATGGCCCACTTATTGAAAAGTCTTCTATCTGTTTCTGAAGGGAAACTTCGTTCAAAAATTGATCAAAATATTCAAATTCTACTATAAAATTCAAATCTCTGTCAATTTTTATTAAATCTACAGAGAATTTTGTCCAAAATAGTTGAAAATACCTTGAGGCAAATTTCATCTTTTATTATTTCTTGCTATTTTTCATAAAAAATTGGGAAATAAGTTTAATTGCTTGATAGTTTATGTGTTTACATTTTCTTGTAGGCATTGTGCCACCACCAAAATCGCTGCCACCACTATACGGCGGAACCCTGAGCTGTGCACTCATCGACGTTTTGCGCCAAGGGCCACCGCCAAAATTGGTATTTGTGGGCACATTTGCCATTGGCACAAATGTGGGTGCCAACCTTTGTTGTTGTTGGGTTTGAGGAGGAGGAATGCCGCCTTCTCTTTGATGCATTTGGGAGGCGGCCAACACTGTTTGCTGGAGTTCCGCAATTCGTTAGGTTAAAACTTCTAAAAAATATGAATTTATATTTTTTAATTAATATTATTTATGTAATGGCGGATTAGGGGACGATATAATAATTGCCAAATAAAATCACCAATTTCCCAGTAAATTGGCCACAATTTTGAAAATAGAATTCTTCTAAAGGTCTAAACTTAATTGCCAAATTCAAATCAAAGCTTAAAAACAAGTTCCCATTATCAGGAGGTTCCTAGAATATGTTATCAGAGGAATTTAAAGTATTTAAGCGATATGTCTAATTGCTTCAAATGTTTCCAAGTATTGGAAAAATGTGGCCAATTTTCTAAATTTGGATTCAAATGGTCAAGTTCTTTATGTTTTCAATCAAAAGGCCTATTAAAGCCTCTGTTTTCTAAATAATTATTTTCTTTAAAAATTGCTCCCAATTGCTTTCTGTTTCCAGGAACATTTATTAAACTTTAAATTATCCGCTGTTTAGTTTTACTGACCAATCATGTTGGCGAATTGGTCCTGGGTTCGATGCATTTCCCACAGTGTTTCGTGCATTTCCGTGTGCAACTGCAAAAAATGGATCAAATTCAAATTTATTCCATTTTCCCTTCTCTCCAAATACCTTGCCCACATCCAACAGGGAATTGCCCTTCTCCTGCAGCTTCCGTTGGTCCCATTTAATGCGGCGAAAATCGTTGATGGCATTCAGGAATCTGCGAAGGAAATTAATTAATTTTGCCATCAATTTAATTTGGTGCCTACTTTCGTTGATGTTGCCTCAACCGTAGTTCATCACCTTTGTGCCCATTCCGTTGTTGGTATTTGTGGATAAACCTGCCAAAAGAAGGGGAAAATTTATTTGAATTTTTTTTTATTTATAATTTTGACAATTTAAGGACTCCAATTTATAATTGTAGCTACAAATTTCTGGGCCAAAATTGGTCAAATATGATCCCGTAAATTCCTCTAACAAATATAATGCATATATTCAAAAAAAAATTACAAATTTAAAGGATAATGAAAATATAAAAATATACAAATATAAATAAATTGGCAAAATTCCAATGACCGTATGGTTCAATATAAATTCCTCTAAAAACTATTGACATATTTCCAAAAAAATATAAAGCAAAAAAAATAAATAAAATGAAAATGTGTAAAATTGTCCTAAAAAAATGTAAATAATTCCAATGACCCTATTATTCCATTTTCCATATAAATTCCTCTAAAAACTGTTGCCCATATTTCCAAAAAAATAAAGCAAAAAAAAAATAAAATGAAAATGTGTAAAATTGTCCTATAAAAAAATATAAATATTAATTCGAAAATGAATAAATTTTATTTAAATTTTGCTTTATTTGATTGCCCATTTTCTGCCCTTTAAAATGACATATCAATTAATTAAATTGGAAAACACAATCAAAAGTTATGGCCTAAAAACTGGGAGGCATGGTCCCTTGAAGTTGGATCGGTACGGTAGGTGGATGAGCATTTCCATTCTCTCTTTGTGAGGAATGAACGAGGGATATACGATATACGGTAGTTGAAGGGAAAATTGAATGAATTTGGAAGGGAAAATGATGATGTCTTAAGGGCATACAAAAATATATTCATCAATTTGATCAGCAATTAGTGCCATTTGCATTTTTGATCATAACTTCCATAAAAATTAAATCATTTCTGTTGATCTTGGTACCATTTTATAGGGTAGAAAATTTTCTATTAAATAATTTATTACATTCAATGATTGAAATAATTGCATTAAGAATTATGACCAAAAACCATAGGCGGACAATTTCTAATTGCCAAAAAGACAGTTGTTTTTTCAAACATCGAAAATTGAATCATTCTTAAGATCTTAGTATTATTTTGTAGGGCAGAAAATACTCTATTAAATGGTATATACATTTATTGATTGGAAGAATTGCTTGAATAGTAATTAATATGACCAAAAAACGATTCACTGACCATTCCAAATTACCAAAAAAAAAGATTGTGTTTCTTAAACATAGTAATAATTATAAACAATTTTTAGTGGTCTTAGCAGTCATTTTGTAGGGCAGAAATATTTTATTAAATGCTATACATATAAGTTAAATGATTGGAATAATTACTTGAGAAAGATATAATAAGCCTAAATAATTAGCATAACTCCATAAATTCCTTTAACATCCATCCTAAAGATATAATTAATTGTGTTTCTCATAACTTTCTGGGCCAAATTGACTAAATTCAATGGCCTTTTCTTCCCATAAATTCTTCTAATTTCCATCCAAAAACTCTTTTATGCCCTATTTTGTGGCAATATTTGTGTATTTTCACACTGACCATGTGTGTTGGAGAACGGAGGCGGCCGCATTTTTCCGGGCATTTGTCAACTTTGAATCGGCCATAAAATTGTTGACATGTTTTTCCGCACGAGACAACTCCAATTTGCGCGAAATCACCGCAATCAGCGCAGATGAGACGCCGGCACCCTAAATGAAGATAAAATAAAACATTGTCCTAATCTAGCTAATTTAGGCCTAAATTTTGTAAAATGGCCCCAAATCTATCCTAAGAAAATTCAAA
Organism: Pratylenchus scribneri; assembly: GCA_030063045.1. Classification (NCBI taxonomy): domain Eukaryota; kingdom Metazoa; phylum Nematoda; class Chromadorea; order Rhabditida; family Pratylenchidae; genus Pratylenchus; species Pratylenchus scribneri. The sequence continues at coordinate 2,669,124 of JAQSEB010000033.1, forward strand.
TATCAAAAAAACATGCAACAATTCCGGTGGTGATTGAGAGGAAACGGCCACAATAGCTGGTCGGTACCACATCGCCATAACCTTAAAATTTAATATATTTAATACTTTAAAGACAGATTTGAGGAAATTTGCCAAAGGGAATAAACTTAAACTCAATTGACATTCAAATATGACGGAAAATGTTAACAATACCATCATTTCAATAACTTGGCCCATTATTTAGGCCATAGCTCAACAAGGAAGCAACTAATTTAGGAAGGCCATATGCCATTTTAAAGCCCTAAATGTCCTCTAAAAAGTGGCTTTTCTTATTTTTGAAAAAATTAAAAATTTTTATAAATTAAGCGGCTTTTCCTCAAAATCTGGATTTATTGCACTAAAAGGCACGTAAATTTTTTACAGCTTGGATTATATAAAATTTAAATATGCCACTTTTTAAGGGACACTTTGGGTTTTCAAAAGGTATATAGCCTTCCTGAAATGGTTATAGCCTCGTTAAGATATGAGATAAAAGAATGGACAAAAGGAATTGAATAGGCAGTAATGAAATTTCTCCTTTTTATTTAAGTAAATATGTTCTCGGGTATTAATTCATATTCCAAGTTTTACTCAACCAAAATACCGTAAATTCTCTTTTAGAAACCCCCTCACTATTAAGAGCCCTCTACAGAGAGTCTCTGAAATGTTGGGTACCCGAACGTTTTTCCAAACAAAATTACATTAATTGGGGGTACCGAAAGTTTTTTTTCAACCAAAATAACATTGAAGGGTACCAAAAATGCCCCCAAAACCCACCAATGGACATGAACGTGACCATGATGAACCAGAGGGAATTCATATAATAATATTCGGTGCTCGCATATCGTCCATTGTAGCGTTCACATTGGGTGAACATCCAGGACATACAAATCCAATAGCAGCACGTGAAAATGACCAACACAGTCATCGGATGATCGGCCATCATTGTTTTGATCACGAATCGAAAATCCATGGAAATACGGTTTAGGGCGGCGATGGAACGGGTGGCGGCGTCCTGTTTATGTTTGGACATATTTTAGAGGGAATAATTTTGTGGGTTTAAGTCATTTTTGTGAATCAAATAAATTTTTTAGGTGAATAATTTTTTAGGTGAATATTAGTCTTAATTTAGCAAATTTGCTACCATAGCTTCGATTGAATTAATTATGTGAATTGAAAGCAAAATTTTTAGATATTCTTTTCAGTTAATCAAATATTAGCTTAAAATTTAGTAAATTTGATATCATTAAATAATAGCCGCTGATTGGGATACGTTGATTAGAGAAACAATTAGAGGTTGATTGTATTGGAAAATTTTTAAAAAAAAAATGATCAAATACCGTAAATATTCTATTTTAAGCCCATGGGCTTAAAAATTTCAGAGACCTTTTATGGGGGGCTTAAAATATAGACTGGGTTTACTGGGCTTATAAATTTCAGAGATTAAAAATTAATTCTTTCCGGAAAAAGGGCAACCGGAAAAGTGCAAATTAATTCTTTCCGGAAAGTGCAACCGGAAAAGTGCCAATTAATTCTTTCCGGAAAGGACAACCGGAAAAAGTGCAAATTAATTCTTTCCGGAAAAAGTGCAACCGGAAAAGTGCAAATTAATTCTTTCCGGAAAAAGTGCAACGGAAGAAGTGCAAATTAATTCTTTCCGGAAAAAATGCAACCGGAAGAAGTGCAAATTAATTCTTTCCGGAAAAAATGCAACCGGAAGAAGTGCAAATTAATTCTTTCCGGAAAGTGCAACCGGAAAAAGTGCAAATTAATTCTTTCCGGAAAGGGCAACCGGAAAAAGTGCAAACTAATTCTTTCCGGAAAGGACAACCGGAAAAAGTGCAAATTAATTCTTTCCGGAAAAAGTGCAAATTAATTCTTTCCGGAAAGGGCAACCGGAAAAAGTGCAAATTAATTCTTTCCGGAAAGGGCAACCGGAAAAAGTGCAAATTAATTCTTTCCGGAAAGGGGCAACCGGATAAAGTGCAAATTAATTCTTTCCGGAAAAAGTGCAACCGGAAAAGTGCAAATTAATTCTTTCCGGAAAAAGTGCAACGGAAGAAGTGCAAATTAATTCTTTCCGGAAAAAATGCAACCGGAAGAAGTGCAAATTAATTCTTTCCGGAAAAAATGCAACCGGAAGAAGTGCAAATTAATTCTTTCCGGAAAGTGCAACCGGAAAAAGTGCAAATTAATTCTTTCCGGAAAGGGCAACCGGAAAAAGTGCAAACTAATTCTTTCCGGAAAGGACAACCGGAAAAAGTGCAAATTAATTCTTTCCGGAAAAAGTGCAAATTAATTCTTTCCGGAAAGGGCAACCGGAAAAAGTGCAAATTAATTCTTTCCGGAAAGGGCAACCGGAAAAAGTGCAAATTAATTCTTTCCGGAAAGGGGCAACCGGATAAAGTGCAAATTAATTCTTTCCGGAAAGGGGCAACCTAAAAAAGTGCAAATTAATTCTTTCCGGAAAGGGGCAACCTAAAAAAGTGCAAATTAATTCTTTCCGGAAAGGGGCAACCTAAAAAAGTGCAAATTAATTCTTTCCGGAAAGGGGCAACCGGATAAAGTGCAAATTAATTCTTTCCGGAAAGGGGCAACCGGATAAAGTGCAAATTAATTCTTTCCGGAAAGGGGCAACCTAAAAAAGTGCAAATTAATTCTTTCCGGAAAGGGGCAACCTAAAAAAGTGCAAATTAATTCTTTCCGGAAAGGGGCAACCTAAAAAAGTGCAAATTAATTCTTTCCGGAAAGGGCAACCGGAAAAAGTGCAAATTAATTCTTTCCGGAAAGGACAACCGGAAAAATTATAATTCAATTAATCTAAATAAAAAAATAGATTAAAAATTATTAATTACAAAAAAAAATTTTAAAATTAAAGAGGAAAAAAATTTTTGTGGGGGGGGGGGTGGCTTAAATTAGAGACTGGGCTTAAAATAGAATATTTACGGTATGTCAAATCGGGCCGTTTTCGTTCTATAAATAACTTTCTGGCCAATTCAAGTTTGATCAATCATTTTGATATCAAAGTATTCTTCAGAAAGAGATCAATCCAATAATAATAAGTTTTATTAAAAAGTAGAAATATTGCTGAGATTTTGGCCAATAAACAAAGTTTGTTTAGACAATAGAAATACAAAATACATAAATGTGATTATAACAGATATTATTATAAAAAAGATACGCAAATAGAAATATCTGATTATTAAAAAGACTTTCAGAATTAAACCCGATTTCATCAATTTTTCAAAATTTTTCTCCACAAAAAAATATGTTCAATAAACTTGCCTGGAATTGCCTTGAATGCAGTACCATGAATCTGCAGAGCAAATATGCCCGCAAAAACATGGGAACCGAGAGGAGCACATCCAATGGCACCAACACCAGGGTCATCCTCCGTTCGTCAGCCGCAATGTAGGGCCAAGCAATTGTGCCACTCCCCGGGAATGGGCAAACGGCACAGACGCAAATTTCGATCATCCTATTAAAAAAATTGCATTGATTTGGGTTTTTTGGGATATTTTCCAGTTTTTTAAATCTATTTTTCAACATTTTTGGGATATTTTTCCATTTATTTTTAGTATTGACTGACAGTCTTTTTGAATTTTTCCCATTTATTTTCAATTTTCCATCTACCTTTCAATCTATTTTTGTTCGGTTACATATGTTACCATTTTTTTGGCAATTTCAAAGAATTTTAAATATTATAATCCTTTAAAAAATTTACTCACAATTTGATGACTCGATCCGTGGTCAACGCCACTCGCCAATCTCTGCACAAAATTTGATAAAATTAGTGGAAAATTAGCATAAAAATAGGAAACCAACTCTGCGCCGCTGTCAATCAACGCAATTTTCACCTCTGTCCTATGATAATTCACCAACGAGGCAATCAACATTAAAGTGGAGGCAACACACGCGGAACGGAGCATCAATGAGGGAATCGAACGTTTTGTGACAATGTTCAATGCGGTCAATTCTGATTATTAATATACCGTATTTATTCCATTTTAAGCCCCGGGGCTTAAAAATTTCAGAGACTCTATGGGGGTGGGGGCTTAAAAAGGGAGGGGGCTTATAATAGAGACGAAGCTTAAAATAGAATAAATACCGTAAATAATAGGGAAAGTTTCAATCCTTTGGCCAAAATTAAAAATTGAATGAATGGTAGGGAAAGCTTCAATTCCTGACCATAACTTTTAGCCGTAACTAAATAAGAGGAAGCAACCAATTTAGGAAGGCGATATACCATCATTGGAAAGCCTTAAATGTCCTCTAAAAAGTGGCTCCAAAATATTTATAAAATTCACTCAATTTGAAAAGTTTTAAGTCTTTGAGTATTTTATGGCCACAGCTTTTAAAGGAAAAGCTACTTTTTCCTTATTTTTAGGTTTTACAAGAAATTAGAAAAGCCACTTTTTAGAGGGCATTTAGGGCTTTCAATTGGTAATTCGCCTTTCTGAAATGGTTCCTTCCTTGCGCATTATAGCCGAAAAATCGAATGAGGACATTTCTATTCCAACATTTCTAAAAATTGCCGTTCTTTTGTCCATAACTAAATAATGAAGCAACCAATTTTGGATGGCGAAATACAATTTGAAAACCCTAAATGTCCTCTAAAAAGTGGCTTTACTAATTATTTGTAATATTAAAATAATTTGTAAAATAAGTGGCTTTTCCTTAGAAAATTTAGGGTTATTACATTCAAAGACATGTAACTTTTTTAAAGGTAGATTTTATAAAAATTTGTTATGCCACTTTTTAGAGGAAATTTAGGGCTTAAAATGGCAAATTTCCTTCCTAAATTGGTTGCTTCCTTATTGAGATATGTCCAAAAGAATGGCCTAAGATATTGATATCCGCCCTCACCTTGATCCAACACCACAAAAGCCAATCCAATGAGGGCAAGTGCCAATGAAAGATCGCAAATTTTGTTCCTCTTCGAAAAGTACAATTTGCGTAGTTTGCAACGCATTTTTGCCTGGCTTTCGCTGAAAAATGATTTTTGTCGATTAAACGGGAATATATTTTTTGGGTCAAAAAAAGGCATTTTTGTTCGGATGGAGGAAAGTCCAAAAAAGGACATTTTGAAGACACCAAACCCTCAAAAAAAAAGCAAAGCCTCGATGGCCATAAGCAGAAATTTGAGCCCCAAAATCAATTCTGGGTTCATTTTTTTTGCATAAATATGGCAGGAAAAGCGGGTGGCCGAAAGGAAAAGCACAGTTGAAAATTAAAATGGACCAATGGGGGAATGAATGAAAGGGCATTTTTTGAGAAGGAATTTTGGCTCCAAAAAATGGTTTAAGGTTGGGTTTTGGGGATGAAATGCTGGGGATTGCGTGCATTTTCTTCCCTTCTATTCAAATTTCAAACACAATTAAATGGGGAGGTGTGCCACAACGACGGATTGGGCCCTTCAGCATTGGTGGAAGCCATGGCAATGGCCTGCCTACGTTCCCAAATTTAATTGTATCAAATCAACAAATCTCACATTCCTCCTCATATTCGGGCCCAATAATGAACCGTAGCGAGATGGAGAACGGTTAGTGATGGAAGCTAGCAGCTCAATATAAAATGAAGAATTTAGAATGCTTTTTTTCATTGAATAGAGCCAAAAATTCGCTATCTATTAAAAATTAACTTATAAAATATTTATATATAAAATTTATAATATACAAAATCCTCCAAATTTGTCAAAATTTGGAGGATTTTTGCCCATTTTTATTGAAAATATCATAATTTTCTGTTTATAGAATAATATAAATAATTTTTATACTAATTGATAGATAATATGTAGAATTCTTATAAAAAAATTCGAAATGGTTCTGTTTAGAATAAGTTATAAAGTAAAACTGGTCTGCCACTAACCGGGGAGTACCCCAATGAAGGAGCTTTATAAACTTTTCGGATGGATTTGCCCAATCTTTTGGGGTTTGGACGGAGAATAAAAATATGCCAATATTAGATGGCCTCTGCTACTTGGCAGATTTTTTAAGGCCGCCTCCCGCCTTCCACCCAACTGTCAAGTCAATTAGCAGCTGTCAATTTGGCCTAATTAAGGTTGTGGAGGAGAAGGGGCAAAATTGAATAGTTGATTTTTGCTCTAACATATTTTTTGCTTTCTGGCACATTTTTTTCCAATGTAGAAATACCCAAAATAGGCTAGCTCCTTTAACGATTTCATTGTAGAGATCAATTTTAAATTTTGATTTGAATCAAATTTCATGCAAATTGAATTGTCTGTGTCCAATTCCCCAATTATGGATGGTAAATTCAATTATCGAATCCAAACTTTTTGTTATTATAATAAATAATGTAAACAAATTAGCCAGCTACTTTTTGGTTAATTTAAGCAAAATTGGCCAAAACATTTCCATCGTTAATTGGGATTTATAAAGCAATGTTTAACCACCAAAAATTAATAGAACCCAAATGCCTCTTTCTAAAATAAAATTCTAAAATAATTTGAAGCAAATTCGCAGGAATTTTTCATGGTTGTTTGAAATGAATTTAATTAAAAATTATCCAAACATAATTCCGATTTGTTGAAATGAAATCAATTTCATTGGTAGCATAATTCTTAATTGAGATAAACTGAATTTGGCAACAAAAACACTGAATTTGGCAACAACTTTTCGTGTCGAAAAATATTATATTTTTGAGGCCAAATAACTTGGCCCTAACTAGGGGTTTAGGGCTAGGGTTAGGTTCAGGGCAGGCATGGGATTAGGGGCTAAGGGCTAGGGGTTAGGGAATCTTACAGAAGTCTGATTTGGCCAAGTTATATGGCCTCAAAAATATAATATTTTTCGACACGAAAAGTTGTTGCCAAATTCAGTGTTTTTGTTGCCAAATTCAGTATTTTTGTTGCCAAATTAAATGACTCCCATTCTTAATTATTTAATAATTAAATTATTTTCCCTTTACTTTCCAATATCAAACACAAACAATGCCCCAATTCATTCCCCATCGATGATTAAATTATTATTAAAATCATAAACAAAAATTCCCAAATTAAATATATTAAATTCATATAGGAATTCCCTCCAAATAAAAACCCACGTTGTTATGGAAACGCCATAGCCCGATTGACGACGGCGTAGAATTTGTTGTCGATTGCCACCGCCGCCACCGCCGCCACCAGTGCCCAACATCCCAATTTGATGTTGGTGCCGAATTGTTGCGGGCGGAGTTGTGCCACCATCCTCCCATTCAATGGATTTAGGCGTGGAATTTTGACCAGCTCCGGTGCCCAACAATGAGGAGGTGAGTCCGCCACCAATCAGTGAATTTGTGGACGGATGCAGCAAATCACCGTTACAGCGTTCTTCTGTTTGGGAGGGAATAAAAAAATTTTGGAGGGGATAAAATTCTTATTGCCAATCTTTTTTATTTTTTAATTAAATTACTATGAATTTATTATTTAAAGAATTTCATAAACATTTTTGCATTCCAAATTTGTATAGGAATTGACTAAAGTGGAAACAAATTGCATTCTAGGTTTCTAGGCACATCGAATTATCTGAATTTGCTTCAAGCATTTTCACTTTATTTTAGTAACAAACAAAGAACGAAATGTGAATGAAAATATCTTTTTTTTCCTTTTCTTTTATTTCATTCAATTAATTTCGAATATGGGCATTTGATATAAAAATTAAATAAAAATCATTGAGATAAAGAAAACGGATGAAGCAAAGGCATTTTTATATGAAAATATTGATAAATAATTGAGAAAATTGGGAGGAGCGAAACAGAAAAATTAAATATGTATATCGTACTTTTGACCGTATCTCAAAAAGGAAGCAACCAATTCAGGGAGGCGATATGCCATTTCAAAGCCCAAAATGTTCTCTAAAAAGTGGCTTTACTAATTTTCCGAAAATTTAAACAATTTGTAAAATAAGCGGCTTTCCTCTGAAAATTTGGTATATTAGATTCAAAGATATGTAACTTTTTTAAAATAATAGACTTCATAAAATTAATTTTAAGCCACTTTTTAGAGGACATTTTTGACTTTTGAATGGCATAATGCCTTCCCAAATTGGTTGCTTCATTTTCGAACTATGGCCAAAAGAAAGGCCTAGACTCTATAAGAAGAACCTGCAGAAGGCAGCCGACTGCTTGTTCGACTGCCTGCGGCGCCCGTTGTTGAACACTGTTTCTGCAATTGATGCTGTAAATGGGCCCAACTGGCCCTCTGCTGATAATGCCTCTGTTGATGATGTTGACTTTGGCTGAACATTCGCTGCCTTTTTCGCGATAAACTTGGCTCCCTGGACAGGGAATTCTCATCAAATTGGCCGCCAATAAAATGTTCGGTGGGCGCACCAAAAAAGAATGCGCCGGCAACCGCCCTGTAGTCCGCCGAACGCCTGTACTGTTGCCGTGCCCGCTGTTGACGGAGGGCGGCCTCGGCCAAGTCGGCCACGGAAAAGCGGCGATGCCCGCCATTTTGGTGGGGCCCATTCTCGCCTTCCTCCTCTTTGAATGCCGTAGGCGAACTACTTTCGGGCAGAGTGCAAATTAGCCGATGTTTGATCAAATTTTGGGAGGCACCGGAGAAAAAGTGGCGGCCACCCACTCGGCCATTTCCCATTTTTGCGACGGTGGCTTTTGGCGATTGTGCCGGCGACATTGAAGGCTCCCGACTGAGACGGCCATTATTTTGGCTAATTGGCGGGGAATGGACGGCGAATTTGTTGCTGTGATTTTGGTTGGTGAGGCCAATGGGTTGTTGGCGAATTCGAAGGCATTTGGCCACACCTTTTGTGGCATTGGTGGAATTTGGGCCTTCAGAATGTTTGGAGGATTGTGCCGTAAAATTGTTGGCGTATAGAATACTTTCGGCAGCCATCTTCTTTTCTTTTTTATGGACCTTTGGAAATTTGAATGAACACAATGGACCAAAAAGATGGCTAATTAAACAAAAAATTGCATTGAATTGAAGAGGAGAAATTATAGCTTAAATAGGAAAAATATTCTTGTGGAATCAGTTTTAAAAAGATTTTAGTTTTTTGAGGATTTTAAACGAGTTAAAAAATAAGGAAATGGAGAAAGAAAATTGGCAATTCTGGCTTTTTTCCCGCTAATTACTTCTTTCTTTTCTCTTTCAATTTAAAAATTTTTTGTGCCTTTCTTCCTTCCTTAAATTTGGCTTTGACACTTTGTTATGGTCCTTTGCCCCTTTCACCCCCTAAAAGGTGAATTGTTCATTTGACGGAAAAGGTGGGTGGTGAAAATAGTCCAAAAAATGAAGTTTGTGGAGGTTCCATTTTTTGCTTTGAATTTCTCATTCATGGCCTTTTTTTTCAACACATTTGATGAGAATGGTCGAAAAAGGCATTCACGTTCACATTTTTTTCATTGATGTTAGCCATATTTTTGTTTTAAACTTTTAATGGTATTTTTTCCTTTTCTCAAGGGCCCTAGAATTTTATATTGACCCAAATTTATCCATAAAATTTATGCCAATCAATTAATTGACTTTATGGCCAAAAATTACGGCCAAATTCATAGATGGCAAAGCAAAAATGTCCTAATAAAGGCCAAAAAAGGGGTGGGGATGGGCGAAGGAGGACGTTTCAGTGCCGGCCGTTTCAGTGCCAGCGATTTTGACGAGTCATAACTCTGCAAAGAAGAAACCATTTGAGACAATCTTAGTATCAATGAATAGAGCTAATCAAACTCTATTAAATGATATATAGCAATTTATGAAAAGTTAAATTTCCTCTTAATTACAAGCTTCTAAGTAAGAAAAAGCGACTTGTATTCTGTATTCAGTTTTTCGACTTTAAGTCACTTAAATTTTTATTTATCAAAAAAGTTTTATCCACTATTCAATAGAGCTTGAATAGCTCTATCCAAAGATACCAAGATTGTCTCAAATGGTTTCTTTATTGCTGAGATATGAGTCGTCAAAGTGGCTGGCACTGAAACGGCCGGCACTGAAACGTCCCCCACCGGGGGATGGGGAGTGAGGATTTTGTGATTACAAATTAATACATTCAAGGACCAATTTTGATTGTGAATTGGAAGAAGCGGCAAAAATGAGTGGGAATTGGGAAATGAAAGAGGAATTGAACGGATTGAACCAAACTACTAATAATAAGGCACGCAAGGATGTTGTGAAAATTGCTGTATGTATAGGCCAAATGGGTGGCATATAAGATTAATGGTTTTTTGGGGATGGAGGAATTATATAAATATTTTGGCATCATTCACCGTCAGCATTTTTTTCAGGAGGGAAGGGGGAGAGTGACCCGCAGTGGAGGCGGCTGAATAATGAATGACTAATTTGAAGGGGTGGAATTGTAATTTGCGCACCCAAATTTTAAACCATTTTTTAATTTGAATATTCGATTTGAATTTTTAGCCAATTTTATATCACTTTGTAGGGTAATCCTTCGGAATTGCGGTCCCAAAAATTTTTTTTTGAATTTTTTAAAAAATTTTTCGAAAAATTATTTTCTGGAGTTTTTCAAGGGTGTGGAACACGAATTTGGCATCCATTTTGTCATATCTTGCCATCTTGGTAAGAATATGCCGACTTTTGCCAAGAAAATATCAAGGGGGAACAAGGTCAATTTTCAAAATATTTTTAATATAGGCATATTATAGCTCATTCAACGCAGCTCAACGAGCTGAATCTAATGGTACCATTTTTATTCTAAAATAATGCTTTTCGCGCAAGTTATGACCAAAAGAAAAATTTATTGTGGTAAGGTATTAAGACCTGTAATTTGCGCGAAACGCAATATTTTAGAATAAAAATGGTACCATTAGATTCAGCTCGTTGAGCTGCGTCGAATGAGCTATAATATGCCTATATAAAAAATATTTTGAAAATTGACCTTGTTCCCCCTTGACATTTTCTTGGTAAAAGTCGGCATTATCTTACCAAGATGGCAAGATATGACAAAATGGATGCCAAATTCGTGTTCTACACCCTTGAAAACCCATAAAAACAAATTTTTGAAAAATTCAAATAAAAAAATTTTTTTGGGACCGCAATTCCGAAGGATTAACCTTTGTAGCCCTGATTGGAGTGAGTGAATTAATAAAAGAAATAATCAGTGAATATAATTGAAAATTGTACAAACTTATAAAGAAAAAAGTACGCAAAATAAGCCAAATTTGGATAATTTTTTGACCATAATTTTCCCTGACCATTTATGTTTTTTTTGTTTTTTGATTAATCATTTTGATATTTAAAATGCTCTAGAGAAAGCGATTAATAAAATGAAATAAAATTTTTATTAATTTGTTGGAAGATTGCTAATAAGATATATGCAAATTTCACAGAATTCCAGTGGCAAATTTAACAACCATTTAGAGAGTGAGGAAAAATGATTTTGACAAGCCCAAATTTTTACACCTGCCTCCAATTAGTGTGCACCTCAGCTTGTACTAAAGGGCTAATATTTTGTTTAAAACTAGAAATCAAATGATTAAATAATATTTATTGCTTTCCATCTGCTTATGGCCATGGACATATGATATCATTTTCCAAAGGGTTTACAGTTGAGCCGGATATATTAATCGAAAATTCAAAAAAGTGACATCGTTTAAATGGAATCATTTTCGAAAGAAAACAAAATGCTTTATTTGAACAACAGAATTTAATGACAAAAATAAGGACTTTTTCTATTAAGAGATTCTTGAATTTCTTTAATTCTTTGATGGCATCACCCTCAGGATAAAAGATAAATCAATCATATGGGCATATGATAACATTTTAAAATGGCCTCAAATGTGCTGAATATATTAATCAAAAATTCACAAAAAAGTAAATTATCTTTAAATAGGAAATAAGGGAATTAAATGCGAAAAATAGACATTTTTAGAAAACTTTAAAATGTATCGTAATTCTTCTAGTAATGCCCACTCCCTATATTTTAAAAGTCCCCTATAGAAAGTAGAAAGTGAGAGTAGCAGCCTAGGGGCTAATAATAAAATATTTACGATAATCTGTATTTTTTTAATTTATTGAATAATAATTTAAAAAAAAATATATTTTTGAATGTGGGTACTAAAGCAGTGTGATTTGCAAGATATTAATATAAGATTAATATAGGAAAAAAATGCTCTTTCTAGTTGGTTGGATTAATTTGTAAATGTAAGAAGCCTTTTTGAATGCCAAAGCCAGTAAAGGCTTTCATTGAGCAACAAAAATGCCGCCAAACACAAAATGTGCCATTAATCATTTTGGAACACATTTTTTTCTATTGGCTCAAATTCTAAAATTAAGCTGGGTGGGGGGAATATTCAGTTTTCCGAATGGAACATTTATTTTGGCACTTAATTCGGAGGGAGGAGATTAAAATTTTGGATGGAGGCGGCCAAAATTGGAGACATCCCAATATGGGGCATAGGTAAAAATGGAAGGAGGGGGACTCTGGAAGAAATTTAAAACCATTTGGCACCTTTTGGCTTGTTACGTTTAAATATTTACATAAATTTCGCACAATTTGTCAGGGTCTTCTAATGGACTGACTGATGAGGAAGGAAACGGTAAATGGATGGCCAAATCAGATTTTGAATTTATTTGCAAAAATGAACATTGATCATTGGAAAACCGTTTTAGGAATTTTGTGACAAATTAAGGATTTCGATGAGATCTTCCGATACTTTTCCCTTATGAGCCCCTCTCCTTCTACAAAATATTATGAACTCAGTCACTTGAGGTAATTTTAGGTGTTTATCAAGAATTTGTCATAATTTTAACTCATATTAGGCCAACTTGATAAGAGAATGCCAAATTTTACCATGAAAATGCTAGAGGGAATCAAGGACAATTTAGTAGGGGGCACATAACGGAAAAGTACCGGAAAATGGCCTGAATAAGGTGGGACAAAATTTGGGTAAAAATCCCATTTTTCTTTTTTAGTTGATGAATCGAATAAAGTAAACTTCGTGTGTGGCATTGGCAAAATTGGGAACCGGAAGAAATATATTTGATGAGAGAGGGGAAGTTCCAGAGTCTAGACTGTGGACTTTTATCCACCTATAAAATAAACATTCTCATATAAGGTAGGGCCAGAGTCAAAAATATGGAAGGAAAATGGGAAGATAAAAGGGAGGATTTGATTTTTGAAAGAATTCAATGTATGCCCTCCGGTGAAAAAAGCGCGCAAGCAATATTCCCCCTTTTTGGCCATCCTTTCGATTCATTGAAGCACTCACAGGAAAAGGAGGGCCAAGGGAATGAAGAAAAGTACACTAATAATAAATATATTCTGTGCCATCGAAGAATTGGATGGCTTCCTTCCTTTCGTCCTCTTCCTCTCTTTCATTTGTGTGTTCGATTTTCGATTGGCGCCAATGGTAGACGGGCCGTTGGGCTACTGACAGCCGCTATTAGCGGATTATCCCTCTGCCCGCCAGTTCTCCTTTCATCGATGCGGCACGAATAGATGCCATCCCCCTAAAAGCAAATATTTAGTCCCCCGACATTCCCTAAGTCTCGGCATTCCCGAGGTCTCAGTCTCGGCGGTTGTTGGCGATGGCCCCTGCGGGCATAAAATCCAACATCGCAGCCTCCGGGCATTTTCCCCGTCGGCATTTTCTTTGCCTCCCCTTTTCTTCCCCTCTTCCAGCTCCGGTGATGATGGCATGGCCTTCAATCCATTCATCCACAGGTGCTTCTCCTATTTCATTTATTACGGGTGCTTCCTCTAACCCCAAGCCAGCTCGACCGGTTGCTGGGCGGCTGGCATTAAAAAATAGCGGAGATGGCACCCTCCTTCTTTATATTCCTTCCTTCCAATTGGCTCCATATAAAGCAGGAAGTTGTGGATTGGATGGAAGTAAAATACTAAGTAAATGAATTGAATAGGAAAATGGATTTTGTCTTTTATGGGTAAAGTGAACAATTTTTTGAGGGGAGGGGAAATAAAATTGAAATATATTTTATAATTGTTTTGTTTGAAAAAGGAGATGGTAAAGAGGAGGGAGGATCCATTTTTGTCATTGTTTGAAAATGAAGCCAACTGCCAATTAGAAAATAAAGCCAAAAATGTTACAAATTTATGATGGCATGAAAATGGTAAGGGAGTGTGGAAATGTTGCGGAAAACAACAAAAAATAATATACAAAAATGGAAGTGAGGATTAGAGAGAGAGGAGAGGAAATGGCACAAATAATAATTATGAGATTTTAAAATAATTTTAAAATATAATATTTATGGATGGATTAAGAATATGCAAAAAAAAATGAATTTATTTGCTAAAATTATAAATCTTTTAATAGTTTTTTAAACATTTTAATCGTTTCTATGAATTAAACCCCCTTTATTTCCTTTGCCCAATGAATAATTCCATTTTTAAATTTGAATACAAAATTATTCCCTGACGAAAAAAATTCACCCACCTAAACTTTGTTGTTGACTGATTGCCCCACGTTGCTGTTGCTGCTCTTTGACAGCCGTTCCAAATGATGGTCCATTGTTGAGGGCACCAAGGGCACTGGCACTGGATGAGCCAGGCACTGAATCTCGCCGTTGCCTTGGCCCAGAGGAGAGCAACGATTTGAATTGTTGTGTATAGCCTTGGGCACGTAAGATGTCGGAGGAGACCTTTTGGAAAAAATTGGGGAAATTAAATATCCTATTCAAATTTTAAGTCCTTATTTATTGAGTGGGCGCCGAAATGCCATTGAATTTATCTATGTTTAATGGTCTAGATTACTAGAATAAGAATTAAGTTTAAAGATCCACAGGAGTTATTAGAGTGCTTAATTTAATGCCTGTTTTGTGTTTCACCTTTAATTTAATTCCACTTGTTTGTGTTAGAATAATTCCGTCTATTTGTGTTTTGGCTTAGAATAATTCCGCCTGTTTTGTGTTTTCGCTTAGAATAATTCCGCCTGTTTTGTGTTTTCGCTTAGAATAATTCCGCCTGTTTGTGTTTTGGCTTAGAATAATTCCGCCTGTTTGTGTTTTGGCTTAGAATAATTCCGCCTGTTTTGTGTTTTCACTTAGAATAATTCCGCCTGTTTTCTGTTTTCGCTTATAATAATTCCGCCTGTTTTGTGTTTTCGCTTATAATAATTCCGCCTGTTTTGTGTTTTTGCTTAGAATAATTCCGCCTGTTTGTGTTTTCGCTTAGAATAATTCCGCCTGTTTTATGTTTTCACTTAGAATAATTCCACCTGTTTGTGTTTTGGCTTAGAATAATTCCGCCTGTTTGTGTTTTGGCTTAGAATAATTCCGCCTTTTTTGTTTTCGCTTAGAATAATTCCGCCTGTTTGTGTTTTAGCTTAGAATAATTCCGCCTGTTTGTGTTTTGGCTTAGAATAATTCCGCCTGTTTGTGTTTTGGCTTAGGATAATTCCGCCTGTTTGTGTTTTGGCTTAGAATAATTCCGCCTTTTTTGTTTTCGCTTAGAATAATTCCGCCTGTTTGTGTTTTAGCTTAGAATAATTCCGCCTGTTTGTGTTTTGGCTTAGAATAATTCCGCCTGTTTGTGTTTTGGCTTAGGATAATTCCGCCTATTTGTGTTTTGGCTTAGAATAATTCCGCCTGTTTGTGTTTTGGCTTAGAATAATTCCGCCTGTTTGTGTTTTGGCTTAGGATAATTCCGCCTGTTTGTGTTTTGGCTTAGAATAATTCCGCCTGTTTGTGTTTTGGCTTAGAATAATTCCGCCTGTTTGTGTTTTGGCTTAGAATAATTCCGCCTGTTTGTGTTTTGGCTTAGAATAATTCCGCCTGTTTGTGTTTTGGCTTAGAATAATTCCGCCTGTTTGTGTTTTGGCTTAGAATAATTCCGCCTGTTTGTGTTTTGGCTTAGAATAATTCCGCCTGTTTGTGTTTTCGCTTTAAATAATTCCGCCTGTTTTGTGTTTCCACTTAGAATAATTCCGCCTGTTTTGTGTTTTCACTTAGAATAATTCCGCCTGTTTGTGTTCGCTTAGAATAATTCCGCCTGTTTTGTGTTTTCACTTAGAATAATTCCGCCTGTTTGTGTTTTGGCTTAGAATAATTCCGCCTTTTTGTGTTTTCGCTTTAAATAATTCCGCCTGTTTTGTGTTTTCCCTTTATTAGACTAATTCTACAATAAATTTATATTATTATGTTAATAAATATGTTAAGTAATGAGACTTTTCGGCATCCACCTGACTTTATTAGAAATATTTTAAAACATTTTTGAGTTACCATTATTCTGGGCCCAAAAATTTTTCGCGATCTTTTTACAATCATTTTCTGAAGAATTCGGAATATGTTCCAATTGTTTACATTAAAATGGCATAACACCCGAACTTTTATTTGTGAAAATCTTACTTTTAAATTTAATTTCCCCATTTTAAATTTAATTTACTCCCATATTTTATTTATTTAATTTATGTTTTCCTCACCAATTAAATAAAATAATAATTTGTTCCTTCCGGCGCGCGCCCCCTCCGAACAATTAATTTTTTTGTGGACTCTAGGCAAAATAAGTTGCCCAGATATTCGCTCCCCTTTTTCCCTTTCCTCTTTATTTTCCCTATTTCATTTCCGTTAAATTTGCCACACTGATGGCGTCATTGATGGCGAACCAGCTTTTTGCCAAAAACATTATCAATGTTTATGCCCTTCTATTTTAATTGAATTTTAACAACAAATCTGGGGATTTTAAAAGGAAAAATGTCCCTTTCTATTTTAATTGAATTTTAACAACAAATCTGGGGATTTTAAAAGGAAAAATGTCAGCGAAATTAATAATTAAGTGCCCAGAGTATATTTATGGCTTTCGAATGATGTATTGCCTTCCTAGTTAGGTTATTGCCTCGATAATCTATTAGCCAAAAAAATGGCCCATCCAAAAAAATATTAAATTACAAGATAGACGGAATTTGCGCGACTCCTTTTCCGCTCATCATTTCCGCTTGCGGCCATTATTGCGCCATCCGGTGGGGCACAAAGCAACAAAGTTGTTGAGGGTCGTCTCATTTTATTTGATGGATCGAAATTTTTCAAAATGGCCTTCTCCTTTTTGTGTCGCCAAAAATTTTTAGGAATTTTTTCGATTGAAATTTTGCTTAAGAATTTACTGGTGTTTAGAAGATTTGGATTGTTTTCTCTATGAAGGAAATTGTAGGCCAATTTATTGTGTGAAATTCTTTTGGGTTGGCTGAAGGATTTGCGGGTGGCGGATTTAAGGGAATCCAAATTGGCCGGAGAAGTCTTTGGCAATAACATTTTTTATTTCATTGCCCTCTACGGGGGTTAATTTGATGGATTTTGGCCTTTTTTGAAGGGTGTGTCTCCATCTAATGCCCTTCGGCCTATTCGTCCATTTTTGAAGTATTCCGCTTTTTGCTCTTTATTTTGGTGTGGGCCAATTAATTTAAATTGGTGCTGGGTGTTCCCCATATTCAAGGGAATTGAATGGAAATAAAGAGACCAAAAGTGGAAGGAATTGCTTTGAATTGGTCGAATTTGGAGGCAGCTGTCCAATTTAGCAGTGAATGTTTTTGGCCATTCAAGGGGCGAATGCTCTATTTCGGAGGAGGAAATGAAAGAATTTTGGTGGAATTTAAGGGAAAGTGCCCGAAAAGTGCTGAAAATCCGACCCATTTTTGGCATTTTTCCTACTTTAAGCCATCTAAATACCCTTTAACGCCATTTTGGGTGCCTTCCAAAAAATCCAGCTGGGTGCCCTTTTTCTGCTAACAATTAAATTTTAAAGTTTTCACAAGGAAATTGAAGGATGGCTCCGGCCGAAAAGTGCCTTTTAAATTGAGGCAATGTGATACCTAAAAGGTCCCAAATGTTCAAATTAAATTGACTTTTTATATTAGGATTGCTTACATTTTAAACTTTTTTTAATGACGGGGATGGCAATATTTTTGGGCCCTTTCAAAGAGACACGCCACTCCATTTATAGGAGCGAATTCAATGGAAATTGGATAAAAATACAATCGACGGGAGGAATATTGAATAATTTTGGAGCCAATGCGCGGATTTATTTGGATGGAATGAAAGAGCGAGAAATTGTAGGAAAATCAACCAAAAAAGGAAATTATGGATTTTCTTCTGTATTTGAATTGCTAACATTTAAACCATTATTTTATTTGAATTATTTCAATCATTTTTTAGCTTAACATTTCACGCTTTTTTTTATTGATGGTTATGGAATGAAAGATTTTTGGGCCACTATTTGAAAAAGAAACACGACATCTCCATTTCTATGGACATTGGAGAAAAAGTGGCATTCATATTGAGCATTTTTGGAGCCATCGCGCGGATTTATTTTGGAGCCAAAAGCATGAGAAAATGAAGGCAAGAAAGTAAACCCAAAGGGGAGAAAACCATGGAATATGGCTTTGATTTTTGGCCATAATTGTATTTGTTTTTTGGTGCACTGAATGTTCTAATTTGGGTATAAAAAGGAAAAAGGAAATTGAATGAGAATTGGTTTTATTAGTGTTGGGTACACTATAACATTCTCAAATGGGGACAAATAAAAATGCAAATGGAATTGGGAAAAGATATTGATGGGAAAAAGGAAATTAAGTGGCCGCGCAAATAAGATTAGCATTTTTATTCATTTATTTATATTTGTGGCTTAATTGCTGCGAATAAATTTGACAAAAAAATGCCAAGGAAGGTGTGGATGTTTCAAACTAATATAGGCTCAAAATTGGTTTTTTTTAACTTGGATTTTCGTAGGGTGCATAGAATATGTTATAAACAGGGATTTTCATAAAAATCCGATTTCCTCTTTTGAAAAAGGCTCATTTTCGGTTTCGGTTTCGCCTATTTTCTGTTATTTTGAACAAAACAATTTCGGTTTTTAATTTCATCGATTTTCTGAAACCGAAAAAGAACTATTTTAAGCCATCGAATGAAACGAATGTAACCTATTTCCCTGCCAATTAAAAGTTAACATAATTCATAAACAAATTCATGCTAGGTTATAAATTGGGATTGGGGAATCAACTCGTTAAGAATTATATTTTAATTGAGAAGGATATTGAAATATACAAATTGGCCGTCGCTTTCTAATGAGTTAAAGAGGAATCCAAATAACAAATTTGAACGAGGCTAATAAAATTTTGGCCAAATTAATTTGGACGAAGTTTGCGTGAAATGCGGGAAAATAAAGGAGACAGAAAAATGTGGGAGACATGCAAATTCCCATCATTTTAAAAAAAAATTTTACTACATTTTTCTTTCGCCTTTTGTTTTTAAAAGGTAAATGTTTTTGTATTCAAATGTGGGAATATTTTAAAGCCAAAATTTGAATGTGAACAGCCCAAAACTTGTTCCCCTCAAACATTTTGTAGTTCTCCCGTTCATTGGGATCCCATGGGAACGTTCATTTTGACTTCAATTGTGCCCTCTTTCTTCCCATTTCAATTCCATGGATGCCCTTTTGGCTTTTAGCTTTTTCATTGGGAAGAATTGAGGGAAAGGGCAATTTAAGTTAGGTAGGGACCAATTAGGCTGTACTCTCTGGGGCAAGGGCACACGGAATGCATGAGACAATAATATAATAATAATAAGTATATATTTGTTAATTTGGCTGTCAAAACTTTTTTTCCCTATTAATTTTTATAAAAAACAGACAGAATTGAAGTAAATTGAAAATTATACAGAGGTGAAAATAAAAGGCATAATTTTATGTGTGAATAATCAACACTGAGATATTGGATCAAAAAGGCCTTAAAAGCAATTAGGAATATTTAAAGAATTTGAAGGATTTTCATTGGAATAGGATAGTTGACTTTTTCCCAATAAGTTAAGGAAGTATAGGGTATTTTATTTGTTGGAAATTACATGTCTTGTGTAATAAATCAGAATTTTTTGAAGAAAACTCTTTATTTCTTAAATTCAAGGTTGAAAAAATTAGTGTAGCCACTTTTTAGAGGACATTTAGGGCTTTAGAATGGTATATCGCCTTCCTGAATTGGTTGCTTCTTTGTTGAGTTATAGCCAAAAACACTAATGAAGATATCCAATCGGCGTGTAATCCATCTGTCCCCTCTTTTGTAGAAAATGGATGGAAAACAAATGATTTCTTCCTTCAGCAGCACGGGGCAAAAGACAAAGAGAGAATACTGTAAAGTTGATGGAAATGGAAAGGGAAAACAAATTGCTCTTGCCTCCAGCAATAATCACAAATTTCGCTTCATTATTTGTTGATATTAAATGTTGATTCGCTGGCATTTAATTGAGGGAAGGGAGCAAAGGAAGTGGAGAGAAATAAAAGTGGAATTGGTTGGAAATGAATGAAATATAGAGAAACAGACGGAAAAGGTGGAATTAATATTAATCTAAAAGCGAAAAAAACAGGCGGAATTATTCTAAGCGGAAACACAAAACAGGCGGAATTATTCTAAGCGAAAACACAAAACAGGCGGAATTATTCTAAGCGAAAACACAAACAGGCGGAATTATTCTAAGCGAAAACACAAAACAGGCGGAATTATTCTAAGCGAAAACACAAAACAGGCGGAATTATTCTAAGCGAAAACACAAACAGGCGGAATTATTCTAAGCGAAAACACAAACAGGCGGAATTATTCTAAGCGAAAACACAAAACAGGCGGAATTATTCTAAGCGAAAACACAAAACAGGCGGAATTATTCTAAGCGACAACACAAACAGGCGGAATTATTCTAAGCGAAAACACAAAACAGGCGGAATTATTCTAAGCGAAAACACAAAACAGGCGGAATTATTCTAACTAAGAGACAACACAAACAGGCGGAATTATTCTAAGCGAAAACACAAAACAGGCGGAATTATTCTAAGCGAAAACACAAAACAGGCGGAATTATTCTAAGCGACAACACAAACAGGCGGAATTATTCTAAGCGAAAACACAAAACAGGCGGAATTATTCTAAGCGAAAATACAAAACAGGATGATTATTTTATTTACAAGTAAGCCGGAATTTATAATTATAAACTGGCAGAATTAATAAAGAGAGCCATTTGATATAATTATAGTAAAAAGATTATTTATACGTCACAAAAATGCGAATATTTCGATACTCAATTCCTTTTTATATTTCCATGGTAAAACATTTTTATTGATATATTTAATTTAATTAAAAATTTTTTATGAATCACCTGGGCAATTGGATTTCGTCGAAAATTGTCCTCTTGTTGTCCGGCATCGGCACCGCCGCCAGCCAACAAAGTGGATGGGCCAAGCCAATCGCAGGATTTATTGTATCGGCTGGTCAATGGGCGGCCAGAATAACTGCAAAAAAGTGGGAATTAAATTTATGTGCAAAATTTGGAGTGGGGTGAAATTTTTCTTTTCATTTTTAATAGAAATTTTTCGTTATATTTTTTAAATTGTTTTTTTCCAATCATCGAAATCCCTTCATTTATGATTGCCTCATTGCCCTTTGAGTGGCACCGCCCTCGCCAACTGTGTGGCCTTTTTGAAGGACACGGCCATCCGGTCCAGTTGGAGGTGCCATTTCCTCTTGCTGTTTTTCTCCTTTGTTTTGGCCTTTTCCTTTGATCAATTTAGTAAATATGGAAGGTAAAATATTCGCCCTTTTATGCCTCTTTAATTTTTTGGCCACACTAAAAAGATTTGCACAATATTTTGGCACTTTTTCTCCTTGATTAGATTGTTTTCTTCGTGTTTTTCAAATTCAATTGGGGAATTTGAGTGGCGCACAAAATTTCGAGAAAGAACGAAGTGCGCGGTTTTGAACAAAAATCTATGGCCTATTTTTTGTGAGTCTGGCGGCCAAGTCATTCAATCCGCTCGGTCCAAGCTGCTCCGCCTCCTTTCCCCTCGTCTCTTCCTATCGCACATTCCTTTGCCCTTCTTTCTGCCATCTATTTAAATTAATCGGCTGCCCAAATCGACCATTTCCTCTCCACTCTTCTCTAAATATTTTGCCTCCATTTCCTTCAAAGTCCACCGCGCTCTTCCCCTTCGGCAAAGTGCTGTCAGTGAGGCATTTTCGTCTCCATTGGATACGCCCCAAACGATGGTGGCCTCTGCTTTGGAGAAAATGATCCAACAACGCCGGAGGGCACAAAAATTGTTGGGTTTAGAGAAGGGCGAAGATGGGGATGGAAATGGCCAGTGGCAAATCCAGAAGATTGGCATTGGCCGCAAAAACAAATTATTCTCATTTTGACATTTTTATTTAACGGATTTTGTGACGTTTTCCTCCAATTTGCACGAAAATGGGTTATTTCCTTTTCCATTCACACATTGAAATAATTTGTGGGAATCGTTTGAGCCGATGGGCTATATTCTTTTGACCATAGCCAATCGAGGCTTTAGCCAATTCAAAAAGGCGATATACCATTGGAAAGTTCAAAGTATCCTTTACAAAGTGGCTATCTTTGTCTCGAGAAAAATGATCCAAACAACGGCTGAGAAGGCACAAAAATTGTTGGGTTTAGAGAAGGGCGAAAATTGGGAGGGAAATGGCCAAGGCAAATCCAGAAGATTGGCATTGGTATGAGCAAATTCTCGTTCATTTTGAGATTTTATTTGCGAATTTTCTGACATTTTGCTAGAAAATGGGTTATTTCCTTTTTTGCATAAAAATTTACACATTGAAATAATTGATGGAGTCGTTTGAGCCGATTGGCCATATTCTTTTGGCCATATCTCATCAAAGAAACAGCCAATTCGGGAAGGCGATATATCAATGGAAAGTTCAAAGTATCCTTTACAAAGTGACTTTGTATTATTACAATTTGTTTTTGAAATCAAATTAGAAAAAAGTTGCATGTCTTTGAGTATAATAAACCGGAATTTTATTTTACAAATTATTTTTAGTTTTTAAAAATTAGTAAAGCCACTTTTTAGAAGACATTTAGGGCTTTAAAATGGAATATCAACTTCTCTAATCTAATAGGTTATTGCCTTGTTGAGATATGGCCAAAAGAATGGGTTCAGGTACATGATGGCTGTATTGAAATGTACTGTTTCAGAAATATGATTGAAGCAAAAAATCAATGTAGGATTGTAAATAATTTATGATTCATAATAAGAAGAAGAACGAATTTAAGCCTATTTTCCTTAATCACAATTGTCCTACTAATAATAAAATGATGAGGACATAAAGTTAATTTGTTCTCAATTTCACTCTGATTTTTGGCTTGAACTGTCACATAGTTTCCCGATATTTATTAGACAAAATCGATCATCTATGGACCCTCCTCCCCCCCCCCCCTCTCCCTATGTACACATGTTCCAGTTTTTTTTGAGAAATATTGTGAAAATATTAAAATATTCCTGAAAAAATTGCCATTTTTCAGAGTTAATGCGAAGATGGGAATTCACACAATTCTTCCATATCTTTTCCCGGACCCTGAAAATTTTCATTCAATTTCTCACCTCCGTCGATTTGAGGCAAATCTGGCTGCTGGACGGCCCAACAATGGCGACGGCGAACATGAACGGGGACTAATGGAGGAGGAGGGCATTGTTTGCATTTTTGGTGCCGGATGATGACAATGCTGGAGGGAATGATTGCTGGGAGGGAAAAAGGCAGTGGATTGCAAAGGGAATTGGCCATGATTATTGGCTTTGGCATTGGCCACATTTTGGTGGAAGAATATTGGGAAATTGGACATTGACATTGTCAACTGGGGCGATGGAGTGGCTGAATTGGGGGGAGGCATGGGGATTAATTAATTAATGGATTAATTTTGAGGTAATTTTAAAAAATCCAAAAATGAAAATAATGACTTTTGGCTTTACGTGAACTATTAAAATCTAACTTAAAAATTTTTTTTCAAAAGTTCGCTCTACCGAGAGCTACGGATGGGTCCTCAAAATCGAGGGTGGGGAATTATTAGAGGATGGGGTATTAAAAGAGAATTTATGATAATTAATTATCAATTTAGAAAATTGGGTCTCAAAAAGGTGAAAATATTGGCCTCTGGCTTTATTAGAATTTTGTGAACGGGCTTCTTATGGGCTTCCAACTGTGGCCAATTTCAATTTGTCCAGCGAAAAGAGCATTTACCCATTTTTGGACCATTTTTCAAACTTTTTGCCATTCTTTTCTTTTGTTTTATCCAAAAAAATGAATATTGTGGGAATTCTCCCAATAAATTGTTTGAAAATCGGCGGATTTCTTGGATTTTTAGGTCTCATTTTGTACTCTTTTTTGAACGGTTGAAATGCGATAATTTTTTGTATATTTTTCATCAATTTTAACTCAAATTTTAGAGAGAAAATTCATCAGAATTTTTCATATTTTATTTTTTTTTTTAAAATTCATGAAAAAAATTCCAAAAATGCCGATGCCTTTTTGGCAGTTTTTTGATCATCAAAATAAATTAAATTTATATGTTTTTAGAAGCCAAAAGCTATAATTTTTACTACTTAATACTAATCCAATTTTTACGTTGAATGGTCCTTGATGTTTTGCCTTGGGGAATTTATGATATATGTATCTGTTTTTGGGCATTCTGGTAAATTTTTCACCTGCTGTTCTTTATTATTTGATTTTGTGTTATTTTATTTTTGGAAGTAAGGCGGAATTTCTTGCAAATTCAAGGAAAAAAATAATCAAGTTTTTTTTCTTTGCGCCATTTTTTTTACTGTTGAATTTTACGATCTTTGGCCCCCGGAGGATGGCATCTCCTCTTTTTTGGCTTAATTTTTGGTAATTCATTTCCAGCTTAATTTTTAGGGTAATTGAAAATCTAATTGGATATATTCGCTTCAAAATTGTAGAAAAGGGAGTAATTATTTATAGCAAAAATTATATTTGATTAAATTGGCCGGTTAAATTTTGACATTTTTTGACATATATAAAAATTGTTTTAGGACACGTCTCTTTTTAATATATAAAGAATATTTATTTGCGTTGAAAGAAACCAAATTTTTATATTAATTTATTTGCGTGCCATAATCCTCCCCTTTTTTGTGAGAATATATTTTTAGCTAACAAAAATTGCCTTTTTTCGGATTTTCTGGCTCTATTTTTTTACTATTGGAAAGCGAAGCCAAATGGGGAAAAATGACATCATTTTGGGTAGCAGGTGAAATTGAAACTGCAAAATATACAATTTTTGGGGCGCTGAATTTGGATTTGGTCATAGATTTTTTATGACCATAAAATGGATTTGGCCATAGATTTTTTTATGTCCATAAAATGGATTTGGCCATAAAATTGATCTCTCGCCATAAAAAATTATTAAACATTTTCTTAAATGAACTAATTTTAATTTTTACCCATTTTTCTGGGAAAGTTGCGAATGAAAAAAGGAAATGGCCTCACCCCGATTGCCAGTTCTCTAAAAGTTGCCTAAAATTTTGAGGAAATTGACAACGAAACCATTTCCACGGAATTTGGCCATATATTGACTGGAAGTATGCGCCGTTTCCCACTTTAAAAAATGCCAATTTCCTCCTCCCGGTTGACTTGTTAAATTGGCCAAAAATGTGGCAAAATTTGGGGCATAAACCCAAATTTCAAAGGTGGAGTTCAATGCTTCATTGGAGCGGAAATTTGGCCGTAAAATATAGTTTTTTGGCACTTTTTTTGCCTTGTTCCAGAAATCAGCCATAAAAGTTCATTTTTTATTAAATATTTCAGACAAAATAAATTATTTTAATGTAAGTCGATTAAATGAAGGAAGTCAAAAATTGGGACTTGACGAATTTTGCACTATTAGCCAATATCTCAGCAATTTTCCAATCTATTATTAAAATTTTTATACCATTGGATTAAGCTTTTTCTTTAGAGTATTTTCATATCAAAATGATTAATTAAAAATACCGTATATTCTATTTTAAGCCCATGGGCTTAAAAATTTCAGAGACCCTTTATAGGGGGCTTATATAAATTTTAGAGAATGCAAATTAATTCTTTCTGGAAAGGGCACCGGAAAAAGTGCAAATTAATTCTTTCCGGAAAGGGGCAACCGAAAAAGTGCAAATTAATTCTTTCCGGAAAGGGCAACCGGAAATAGTGCAAATTAATTCTTTCCGGAAAGGGCAACCGGAAATAGTGCAAATTAATTCTTTCCGGAAAGGGCAACCGGAAATAGTGCAAATTAATTCTTTCCGGAAAAGTGCAACCGGAAAAAGTGCAAATTAATTCTTTCCGGAAAGGGCAACCGGAAAAAGTGCAAATTAGTTCTTTCCGGAAAAGTGCAACCGGAAAAAGTGCAAATTAATTCTTTCCGGAAAGGGGCAACCGAAAAAGTGCAAATTAATTCTTTCCGGAAAGGGCAACCGAAAAAGTGCAAATTAATTCTTTCCGGAAAGGGCAACCGGAAATAGTGCAAATTAATTCTTTCCGGAAAAGTGCAACCGGAAAAAGTGCAAATTAATTCTTTCCGGAAAGGGCAACCGGAAATAGTGCAAATTAATTCTTTCCGGAAAAGTGCAACCGGAAAAAGTGCAAATTAATTCTTTCCGGAAAGGGCAACCGGAAATAGTGCAAATTAATTCTTTCCGGAAAGGGCAACCGGAAATAGTGCAAATTAATTCTTTCCGGAAAGGGCAACCGGAAATAGTGCAAATTAATTCTTTCCGGAAAAGTGCAACCGGAAAAAGTGTAAATTAATTCTTTCCGGAAAGGGCAACCGGAAATAGTGCAAATTAATTCTTTCCGGAAAGGGCAACCGGAAAAAGTGCAAATTAATTCTTTCCGGAAAGGGCAACCGGAAATAGTGCAAATTAATTCTTTCCGGAAAGAGCAACCGGATAAAGTGCAAATTAATTCTTTCCGGAAAAGTGCAACCGGAAAAAGTGCAAATTAATTCTTTCCGGAAAAAGTGCAAATTAATTCTTTCCGGAAAGGGCAACCGGAAAAAGTGCAAATTAATTCTTTCCGGAAAGAGTGCAAATTATAATTCAATTAATCTAAATAAAAAGGTTAAAATTAATAAATTACAAAAAGATTTTTAAATTAAAGACGAAAAAAATTTTTTGTGGGGGTCTTAAATTAGAGACTAGGCTTATAAATAATATAGACTGGGTAAAATAGAATATTTACGGTAATTGGTAAAAAAAATGGCGGCTTTGGCCATAAAGCGAAAACTACAAAATTTTTGATATTTATGATGTTTGCAATTTACAATCAAATCCATTAAAATCTGGGATTTAGGTTATAAAAAGAAAAAAATTAGTTAAATTCAATGCTACGGTAAAATTGATGGATGCCTTTTCCCTTTTCTCCTTTCCGATATAATAATTATTTCTGAAACTGAAATTTAAGAATTTTGCTATAGGCATTCCTCAAAGTTTCGCCCCATTTCCCAATGAATCCACTAATTCATTCTCTAACTAATATATTCAAAATTCAGTCCAATCAGAGAACTATGAATTGTAATAAAATTGATAAGCTTAATGTTAATATTCATGGCCCAAAAATTAGTGGAATTGACGGTCATTTCTCTCAACGAATTAAAATAAACCAGCCTTAATTCTAATAAAAATTGCTCATAAAATTGGGCAATTTTGGCCTGCCTTCTTGCATATTACCCTTCCTCATCTTCCATTGACCCTGTTGTTGAACCTGGCCGAATGCGAAGTTCAAAAAGTGAAGGCGATCGGCGTTCATTTGTGCCATTGCCATTGGTAGCCGACGATCCGCGACGAATTTGATGGCCAATTGGCGGAGGGAATAGTGGGAATGATGGACCAATTGGTGAGGCATGTCCATGGGCAAATTCTTCCGACGGATTGGAAATGACCTCATCCGATGGTCCAGAGAAATCCCCGCCGAATTGAGAGCAGCATTCAGCCGGCACTGAGGAGGCCGAATCAATGGAAAACATTTGAGGAAGAATTGGCCCAAATTTAAAAATGGGAAATGTTTGGCTGGAAAATTGCATAAATTTGAGGGTGGATTAATTGAATAAAATTATTATAAATTTGTTTATAAATTTATGGAAATCAAATGGAAGGAAATTGTGGTTTAGCAATTTTAGTTTAGAGATATTCCTTTGAGTATAACTCAGCGAAGCTTTAACCAATTTAGAAAGGCGATATACCATTGGAAAGCCCAAAGTATCTTCAAAAAAATAGCCTTATAAATTCTGTAAAATTTGGCTTTAAAACAATTACACGTCTTATTTTGATTTGATTGAAATAAACTAATAAACCCACATCTTTTGAGTAAAATCCATTTATTTTACAAATTATTTTAATTCTTCAAAATATTAGTAAGCCACTTTTTAGAGGACATTTAGGGCTTTCGAATGGCATATCGCCTTCCTGAATTGGTCGCTTCCTTGTTGAGTTATGGCCAAAATAAAAACTCATTTGGTTTAAAATGTAATGAGAATAAAAACAAATTTAAATGAGGCGGTGAAAGTGAGCAATTTTTGATGTGTGCCGTATACCCTAAAAATGTTCCTCCATGTTGTGTTTATGTTGAGTTTTTGGCAGCTGAATTTTTTAAGGGGAGGCCATAATAAAAAGGGAGAGAATCCCATTTGGCCTCACAGTTGGAATTTCTCCTTGCTTTTGGTTTTGGCTGGCACAAAAGGAGAGGGGGACACGAAATGTGATCCCTCCTACTGGGCGAGGGGAGGAGGCCACGGGATTGGCACAAATCCGAACAATAATGGAGGGAATGGCAAACTTTGGTTTGGTCTAGATTTAGTGTAGGGCTTCCATCCACAAATATGGGGGCCACATGGAAACCTCCAATCTGAGTTCCCTGTCCCCTCCAAAATCGGCGCCATCTTCATTAATTCATGTTGATTTAAATAATCGATCCAATATAGCAGTACCTGTGCCATTCTTTTTGCCATAACTCAACAAGAGAGCAACCAATTCAGGAAGGCAATATGCCATTTGAAAGCCCTAAATGTCCTTTAAAAAGTGGCAAAACTAATTTTTTGAAAAATTAAAATAATTTGTAAAATAAGCGGCTTTTCCTTTGAAAATAAGGGTTTATTACATTCAAAGACATGTAACTTTTTAGGTACAAAATTTTCATAAAATTTTAATAGGGCACTTTTTAACAAAGACTTTTGGCTTTCGAATGATATATCGCCTTCCTAAATTGGCTAATGTCTCACAGAGTTACAGACAAAAGAATGGTCACCACTCACGCTCATACAGATATTGGAATCGACGCTATTGAAATGCACTCCTTCAGCTGAAATGGATCCATTTTGACATCACAAATTCATTCTTTTTTTTAGTAGAATTGGAAACCGGCTAACGAGGGTGAATTTGGGGAAAAATTTTCGGGAATGGATTATTCGAAGGCGATTCCGAGATATTTCGGGGGCACAATTTTTCGGGGACGAAGATTCGGTCGGACTTCGGAGTCGTAAACTGGGACAACATTCTCGAAGATACCGAGGATTCGGGGACATCCCCATCGCCGGTTTCCAACCCTATTTACCAGTATTTCGTCCTAGAAACAGTCATTTTAAACAGAATATCATTGCGCCATTCAAGTTTTGAATAAAATTTTTGTGGTGATTGGCAAAAATTTTAATCAATTGATATCAGAAAATTCAATAATATGACATTTTTTACTGATCGACATTCTAAAGATTTTTGGCCCCTTACAAAAATCCCTCCGCCCCCATATTATTTGGGTATAGGCAACATCACTTGTTCAAAAATATTTTCGTGCACAGAACAAATTCCATTTTGGCATATACAAAAGTTCAAAATGAATAAAATGAATTATATGCAAAAATGTTTTGGGTTAATTTGTTTAATTGTGTGTTCTTCACGCAAGTTGGGGGAGGCAAAAAGAAAAGAAGCCATTTGGCCCTTCATTTGAATGGGAAAAGGCCAGAAATGGCTGATGAAGGGGGAAAGGGGGAGGAATGTGGCCTTTTTAGAATTGGAAATTGGCCCAAATTGCGTGGAATGGGGCCACAAACTTTTGGAGGGCACAAAAAAATATCATCATTTTTTGAGAACTAATTTTTGTGGGTAGACTAATTTATGTATTTTTAGTCTATTTTGTGCCTTAAAAAGTTTAAATGCCCTAAAAAATATTTTTTATAAAATTCGTTGATATTGTTGATGGGCCAAAAATGCTGTTTAGAACGGAAAACAACGATTTAAAATATTTTTTTGTATTTTTGTTTGGTCGGATGTGAACAATTTAAAACCAAAAAAATGAGTGGCAAACAAAATTGGTTTAATCCGGTGTTTTGCTTCAAAAAAAAAACATAATTTTAAGTGGATGGGAGAGGAGGACGATTAAATAAATTCACGAAAAAGAACTTTCCCTTGAAGGTGTGGAATTTGTGTATGGACAGTGTACTAATAAATGGACTTATAAGAATATAAAATGGCATTTATATTATCATATTTTGAAAGCATTAAATTGGCCAAAAATGATATTATTTTTGGTATTTATTTGATATTTTTATGGTGAATTATGAGACAAAAAGCTTCCATCTTAATTTGAATCAATCGGAAGAAGTGCAAATTCATTTTCCGGAACAACCGGAAGAAGTGCAAATTCATTTTCCGGAACAACCGGAAGAAGTGCAAATTCATTTTCCGAAACAACCGGAAGAAGTGCAAATTCATTTTCCGGAACAACCGGAAGAAGTGCAAATTCATTTTCCGGAACAACCGGAAGAAGTGCAAATTCATTTTCCGGAACAACCGGAAGAAGTGCAAATTCATTTTCCGGAACAACCGGAAGAAGTGCAAATTCATTTTCTGGAACAACCGGAAGAAGTGCAAATTCATTTTCCGGAACAACCGGAAGAAGTGCAAATTCATTTTCCGGAACAACCGGAAGAAGTGCAAATTCATTTTCCGGAACAACCGGAAGAAGTGCAAATTCATTTTCCGGAACAACCGGAAGAAGTGCAAATTCATTTTCCGGAAAAATCGGATTGGCCTAAAAATTATATAAACATATTTGTCCATTTTTTAATTTTCCATGGAAAAATAACGTTGGAACATTTTAAATATTTGAAGGAAATTAAATCTAAATCCAATTTTTGCATCTGTCATCTGTGAAAATTAGGGTTGTCTGCCAGACGCCTTGGGAACCGATTTTCGGGGACGGGGGAAATCGAGAGTTTTTCGGGGCCTGTATTCGGGAGACAGGATTAGTGTATTTTCGGGTATGGTTTAATTTTGAGGGATGACCCAAAGGGTGGACCTTTACCCATTTTTTGCTTCCAAAACCCGAGGGTACGAGGGAAAACACTTGTTAAAATTAGAAAATCCGAAGGATGATGCCTGAAGGAAAATCAGCGGAATGAAACTTGGTATTTAGGATTCTAGTCAAAGAAAATTCTTCAGAACATCAATTGAATCCTCCCAAGAAAAAATTTCGACAAATGTTGAAATAAAAAATGTCCATTAAAATGCGAAAAAAGTAGACGAACGCATTTGATCTGTTTTTTTGATGACTGGTTTTGGCCAATTTTATTTTTATTATTTTTGCCGCAAAATGTAAAAAAAAGTGAAGAAGCACACATCTGGGACGAAAAGGGGGCCGGCCAATGAGGGAAACTTTGGATGGAAACAAAGAGGAGGGGAGGAAGCCTGAATTTAATTGAAGAGATTAAAAGTGTCCCATCACCGCCGTAAAGAAGGGGCAACGGAAACGGGCCCAGAAAAAGCCTTCCACCCTTGTTTTGCTTCAGTACAAAAAGCAAAGCAATGAGGGGAAAATGTGGCACATCGAAAGGCACAAAGTTTGGCGGCCTCCTTTCAAAAGACCATTCCGGTTCTCCGTTGAAAAAAAAATCTGCGATGAGCCAAAAACACTAAAAGCTTCTCCTTCTCCTTTGGCCAAGCCATTGGGCCAATATGTGTCATTTTATCGTCCGTTTTTACCGGTGCCGGTGCCATAGTGCCTGCCGATGTATGCCCTCTCAAAGATGACCCCTCAATTATCCGTGTACCATGTTGGGAGTGGCAAATAAAAGAATGACGTTTT
The DNA here is from genome assembly GCA_030063045.1 of Pratylenchus scribneri. Lineage (NCBI taxonomy): Eukaryota > Metazoa > Nematoda > Chromadorea > Rhabditida > Pratylenchidae > Pratylenchus > Pratylenchus scribneri. The sequence goes on from JAQSEB010000033.1 coordinate 2,700,966, forward strand.
GATGAGTGATAAAATGGAAGGGAAAAGAGCAAAGGAAATAGCCGGTTGCCACTACAATTCCCTAATTCGGGTTTTGTCCTTTATTTTCCTCTTCCAATTCGAAGAAAAGGGGTGCAATTAGGCTCACATTTTAAACTTAACTTTGCGCTCATAAATAAAAATTATATGCAGAAAGCCGGGGGGATATATTGACAAAAATGCCAGCGACAGAACAGAATAGAGGCAAAGTTTTGGTGTTCAAGTGCGTGAGAATCGGTTGGCTGGCGCTGTAAAAGGAAATGGATTTTTAGGGCCAAATTTTGTGGCAACAAATTTTTAATTATTCTCTAGGGAATTAATTGGTTGAAAATTTTTAAATATTTTTAAACATTTTTATATTTCCATTTTTTGGAAGTAAAACATAAAAATTGGTACGAAAGGTGAGCAATTAAATGCTTTTTTGATTTTGGTCCATTTTGAGGGTACTGTATTGCAAATTGGTTGGATTAATTTATTTTTATTATTTTGGCATAATGTCCTAAAATGACGATTGATCTTTTTCTCAATTTCTCATTCCGCTCTCTTCAATTTCCATTGTATTTCGTCAAAAAATTGAAAAATAAGAAAGAACAGCAAAAAACCAAACCCGAAACCGAAGCCATTAAAACAAAAACCAGCAAATTTGTTAGGTTGATTCTTGATTAAAATAATAAATTTTTGAATGTGATTTTATAAAAATTCGAACGATTTATAAATTAAAACCTTTAGAACAGAAAATAAAATGGATTTCCTCAACTCCCTCTCCGTCCAAATTGCTCATTTATTCAACAAAGAAGATTCGGCATCACTTGTCCAACATGCCACTCAACTTTTTCACCGAATTCTCCGCAATGAGGCAGCTCGTCTCGACTTTCTCACCCAATTGATGATTGCCACCGCAGCAATGATGTTTTTTGGCCTCACATTCCTCGGCTTCCGTGCCTCATATGGCCGCTATTCGCCCGATTCATTTTTGGCAAAGGTAAATTGTTAAATTTTTATGTTAATATTTTTATTTTTAGTTTGCGGTTCCCGCCCGAATTGCTTGGTTCATCCAGGAAATGCCTTCCCTTCTCATTCCACTTTTGGCAGTTTATCAAACTGGTTGGGCAAACATTTCATCGCCAGGCAAATTGGCACTCATTATGTTCACCGGACATTATTTTCAAAGGTTTTTCATGCATTAAAAGCATTAAAATGTGATTTAAAGGACCCTTATTTATCCATTCCTCATTCGACATGGCAAACCAACGCCCATCCATTTGTGGTTTTTGGGTATCAGTTTTTGCACTTGGAATGGATATATTCAAGGCTTTTACCATGCAAAATATGCGCACTATTCCGGCGAACATTTTTGGACATTTGGCAGTTTATTCGGTATAATTCGGAATTTTTAAATCCAAAATTATTTAAATTTTCGTAGGCATTCCCCTCTTCATTGTTGGCGCCCTAATCAACCTCCATTCCGACCACGTTCTACGGACATTGCGAAGAACCGGCGAAAGTGGCTACAAAATCCCGTACGGCGGCGCTTTCCAATATGTTTCGGGCGCAAATTTCTTCGGTGAAATTTTGGAATGGATTGGCTATGCCCTTTTTGCGCAGACCCGAACGGCGTGGGCATTTGCCATTGTGACGGCGGCGAACACCATTCCAAGGGCCAGACAACACCATCGGTATTCAATTTTGACATTTAATTTAAAAATTGGAAAAAAAATAAAAATAAATTATATTTTAAAAATCGTTGATTTACAGTTCCGATTCGTACAATTTTTGGCATTTAAATTTTTAAAAAACTGTAAAAATTAATTTGGGTAATAAATTTTAAAATTATCGAAAATTTTCTGTCGAAAAAATTTTTTAAGGCCATATAACTTGGCCATAAAATGATGGTGCTTACGGGTTACGGCGTAAGTTAAGATTTGGTTTAGCGTTCACGGTTTTGGTTAAGAATATGACTTATTTTCTCCCCGGAGGATAAGAATTTATTACGAATAATTCAATATTTTTTCGGAAAAAAGATCTTAAAAAATGGAACAAATTTTTGTAATAAAATTAAAATTTAATTAATTTTTATTTGCCCTAAATTTTCAGTTGGTATTTGGATCGATTCAAGGAACAATATCCGGCCGATCGCACTGCCGTCATTCCATTCATTTATTGACCATTGACCGAGGCCAAGCAAAGAAATTGAACAATTTTTAATAAATTCGGACATTTTTTCAATTTTCCAACTTGCCATTATTTTATTTATTTTCAATCGCTCACTTTTTTTTTTTTAATTTACTTACAATTTACAAATTTATCCAATAAATTTTTTGAATAAATTTTCATATTCAATAATTTTTTAAATAATTAAAAATTTTCATTTTTGACCGAAATATTTTTACAATTTTCCATTTTTATTTTCTATTTAATTATTTTTTCAGTTTATTAGACCAAAAAATGAGCAATTTGAATAAAAATAATCCATCGGAAATGTTGGCTTTGCCCTCTACGACTTCCAAATCGGATTCGGCTGATGGCTTTGTGCTCGATGCCCTTCCGTCGGTTTTTTTATCATTATTAAATTTTAATAAATTTACAAACATTTTTGGGCAAAAAATTAAATAAAAATTAATTTTGAAAGTATTTTTGGGCAAAAAATTTGAATAAAATTTTCCCATTTAATTAAAATCTATTTTCACTGCGGATTTTTTAAATATTCAGGTCGAAATATTTTTTAGAATTTTACGAAAAAATCTAAAAAAAATTTTCGTTAAAATTTTAAAAATTCCAAAATTTTACCCGCTTTATTTTTTCAGCTACATTGATGATACAAATTACACGGAGGAACATCGCCAATTGGCATCCAAGCTGATCGAGGCAGAAATGCGAAAATTTCCAATGACCAAAAATTATTTGCGAAATTTGCCCGAACCCGACTATGAAAAATTCCTCACACCTCGGCTCATTGAATATCAGCGACAAATTGCCAACAAAGAGGTGGGAATTATTTTTAAATTTCGCAGGAAAAATTTTAAAAATTCCAAAAAATTTTTTAAAAAAATTTAAAAATTTCCAATTTTCTAAAAAATTTGGAAAAATTTTAAAAAATTTTCAATTCTTAAAAATTCCAAAAAATTTTTTTAAAAAAATTTTAAAAATTTCCAATTTTCTAAAAATTTGGAAAAAATTTTAAAAATTTCCAATTCTTAAAAATTGCAAAAAAATTTCAAAAATTTTACCAAAGATTTAAAAAAATTGAAATAATTTTTTAAAAAATTTCCAATTTTCTAAAAATTTCAAAAAAAAATTTGAAAATTTTTCCAATTCCAAAAATTAAAAAAAATAATAAATTTCCCCTCCTTTTTTTTAAAGGAAATCCCAAAAATGGATTTACTCCGCTACGAGGTGCCCCAACCGGGCAGAGCCGGCACCAAAACGGCTTGGAAGGCGGCCATCGAAAATTGCAAAGCGCAGCTGGGCAATTTGGCATTGCGAAAAATCAATTTGGAATTATTGGACGAATTTGGTGGGTCAAAATTATTATTTAAAAATTTGGAAATTAAATAAAATTAAATTTTAAATTAGAATTTTAAATTAGAAATTTTATTGGAAAATTTTGATTATTAATTTTCTTAATTTTTATTTCAATTTTTGCAGGACCCGAAGCATATTTACAATCCAATAATCAGCTGAAGAGTCAAGTGGAACGGGATGAGAAAGAATTATACAAGGTGGGCAAAAAATTGATCAGATTAATAGAAAAATCGAATAAAAATAGAAGGGAAAAATAAAAAAAAAGTGTACAAAAATAACAAAAATTAACAATCGAAAAATTCAAAAATTTTTTAATTTCTTAACACTCGGAATAATTTTTTAAAATATAATAATTACTTAAAAAAATTCAAAAATTTTTCTTTCCTTAATTTCTCAATATTTTTTAATTTTTTAAATTGAAAATTTAAAAAAAATTTAAAAAAATTTACAAAAATCTTAAAAATTTTTCACATTTTTTTGCAGCTCCGAACCAAATTGTACGAGTTGAATTCACGTCGAAAACGCACGCAAACGGAGGCTGGCACAAAATTGACTGCTTTGGGCCAATCATGGGTGGAATTGGTGACCAAAAATGCCGGATTGGAAGTGGCCATCACCAACGCTGAATCGGAAATACGCGCAATGGCCAAAAGGCTGAAAGTTGAGCCGGGATTGACGCAGAAGAAAGAATGATGGAAATTGGAAAATTAATTGATTTATTTTTATTTTATTCCAATTTTATTTTTTTTATTTTTTACTCGAATAAATGTGAAAAATAATAATAATAATTTGGGATCTTTTTTTTGGGATTATTCTATAAAATAAAAGTTAATTGCTAAAATTTTACCCAAAATAGATGAAAAAAGCTTACGACACCCCCGATTCCCAGGACGTCTCCGTTCCAAGTACTAAGGGGGCCCAGCGTTGCTTAACTTGCCAGATCGGACGGGATGGCGTGCTTTCAACGCGGTATGGTCGTAAGCGATTGGGTGGGAATGGGAATTGATATTTAAAGAGGGAAAGAGAGAAAGGGGAATTGGTTGGAAAATGAGAGAAAATTTTAAAAATTTACAAAAATCTTTCAAAGGGTATAATTTAAATTATATATGTTTAATTCCATTTAATTCCATCAATTTATCATTGTTTGAATCATTTTGGTGTCAAATAGGATGTGGCCGGACGCATTCCACTTTTTCGTCCTTCCCGATTCATTGCGTCCTTAAATAATTTCCATTAATTAAAAATTAATTAATTTTTCATCAGTAAACCTTCAATTTGCGCTTCAAAATCATCTTCTTCTCCTCTCGAACGGCATTCGCCTGTTGCTCCTTTCGAAGGCGTTCTGCCTCCGAATCCAATTCAATCTATAAAAGTCGAAAAGTTACGTCTAATTCCCTTCAAAATTTCGATCCAATCTACCTTCCGGCTGACCACAAATGCCCTCTTTCTTTTGTCAGTGCCAATTGGACGGGAATAGCCCAGCATGGCCATCAGCCGGGCCTTTGGATTTATGGACAATTCAATCATCAAAATCACTTGGGCCCACTGTAAATTTATTTTTAGAATATTTTTTACTTATAAAGAAATGAATTCCAATGAAATGCCAGCGAAATAGGACATTTCATTACGACCTCAGTACCTGGGCCCGTTCTTTTGGCCATATCTCAACAAGGAAGCAATCAATTTTGGAAGGCAATATGCCATTTCAAAGCCCTAAATGTCCTCTAAAAAGTGGCTAAACTAATTTTGTGAAAATTTAAAATAATTTGTAAAATAAGCGGCTTTCATTGGAAAATTTGGGTAACATTTGGGTTTATTTACTTAAAGGCATGTAACTTTTAAAAAAAGAAAATTTTGTAAATATTTTATAGCCACTTTGTAGAGGATTTCCAGGGTTTTCAAATGATATATTGCCTTTCCAGATTGGCCATTGCCTCGCGGAACTATAAACATAAGAATGGTCCAGAATCCAGATAATGAAATGGAAGCGTACTGCGACACTTGCGGACGAAACGGTCTGGAGCCGAAGGTGGTAAAGCTGAAGTGCCATTGTTTATAGGATATTATTAGGCATAAAATTAGCTACAAAATGACATCAACGGCATTAGCAAATTTTGTGTATTCTCCGAGTTATGGCCAAAAAAACCGGTTGAATTGCGATTTTGATGGTTTTTTGGCCATAAATCGGTGATTATTCTACTTTGAACAAAACTTTTGATGTTATTTTGTAGCTAATTTTATGCTTTATATAATGCCCTAAACAATTCCAGAATAGCTTTACCACCATCGGCACCACAGACTGTCTCGCCCGCAAGTGTCGGCCTATCAATGGAAGTACTGCTGAAAGTTGCCCAACTTGACCGATAGTTTCTAATAAAGACATATTCCCCCATGTTTTTTTGCTTGCCTGCCGTTTCCACTCCTTTTGCGTGGCATAAATCATTTCATAGGTTCGGGTCATCATGGCGATCAGCAAATTAAATTGCATCAAACTGACGAACATTTCGTAGATAAAGAATAGAATCTGTGATTAATAAAGGAAGAAATTATATTTTACACAAAACTTGCCTTCCCAATCAGTGACATTGTGGGTGCTGAAAATTAATGGAAAAATATTGAGGAAACATCTAATGTACCCCCACTTTTGCCTAATCGCCCGTCCGTCACCCTTATTGCCAATCAAAGAGTGCCCCAATTTAAACCCAGCCTTTTTCCCTCCCATTTATCTTTTTCCCTTCACATTATTATCACATTTTCCCATATAATTAATAAAGAATAATTGGCCTCTTATCCCTGTCCTGTATCCCGTTCATTGGGCCACGGTTGGCTTATTAGGTGGGCTTCCTGCGGAGGAGACTTAAATGACTTTGTTTTTAAATTTGAACCGCCGTTTTTAAACCCAAACCGGTTTGGTTAACATTAATCCTGTTCCCTGAAGGTCTACGAAATTTATAAGCCCAGTTTCTAATAAAAGCTAAGTCTCTAATAAGAAGCCCACCTTTTAGAGAGCCTCTGAAAATTATAAGCCCATGGGCTTCTAATAGAATAAATACGGTACCTAATTTCTATTTATACTACAAAATTCCCTTATAAATTGCATCATTGCATCAATTTATTCCCAAAAATATGGATGGGATTAAGGACCTTGACAAGTGCTCAAATCCTTGTAGAATGTTTGATATTCGCCGGTGGTCATAATGAAGAGGCGGAGAATGGCCTCGAATGGATTGCTCACAATGTTCTTCTGATTATCGTTTTGATTTGTTGCATTGTTCTCTCGTATGTAAATGTTTCGTGCCCGCTCACAACCTCTACAATTCAATATTTTAAAATTGAAATGAAATTAATATTAAATTCAATAATTTTTTGATGCTTCAATTTCATCCGTGGTCGATTCCACAATAGACAAAGGGCTATGCAATTATGGGCGATTCCACAATTCTGCAATTATAGCTGTTTTCGACTATAATAAATCATAAACCGGTTTTAGACCCTACAAACCTTATTCCATTTTGTAGATCTCATCAAAACGCATCGATTAGTACATAATTTATTATCGTTTGGCCCAAAATAAAAGAGTTAAAAACCAAAAACTGAAAAATGGTTTAATACCATTTAATTTGACCAAACCATAATAAATTATATACCATTCGATGCGTCTCGATGAGATCTACAAAATGGAATAAGGTTTGTGGGGTCTAAAACCGGTTTATGATTTATTATATTCGAAAACTCTTATAATTGCAGAATTGTGGAATCGCCCATAATTGCATAATTGTGGAATTGACCTAGCACCCTTCAATTTTATTAGATTTTAAGCAGAATTTTGCCCAAAAGATTTGCGCCTCTGCCAAAAATTAGCATAAATTGATGGAATCAGAGGTATATCTAAATTACTTTTTTCGAAAACTGAGTTCAGTGTGGAGGCAAAAACTTACCGTAAATCCTCTATTAAAAGCCCATGGGCTTATAATTTTCAGAGTCTCTCCAGGGTGTGCTTTTATTAGAAGTTTAATTTCAGAATCCCTCCATATTTTAACTATTTTCACCTGCAAAAATTCTTAAATGTAGCCTTCTATTATTGGCTTCCACATTCTACTATATGAGGGTCTTCTAATAGAGGATTTACGGTAGATTATTTTTTTGGCATAAATATAAATCTAAGAAATCAAAGGAAAATAGATGGCTTTTTTCTTTAAATTTCCAATTAATTCCCTCGAGGATTGTTTTTTTTCACTCAATTGGCTTTCAAAATTAGGGCATAAAATTTTATTTTTTAATATAAATGCAAAAATTGGCCACCGAAAAACAATGTAAAAGCCTTGGGAAAAGCCGACAAGGAAAATGAAATAGATGAGGAAAAAACGGAACAAATCCTGCGTGATGATTTTGTAGATCTGTTTAAGGGGCAAAATTAAGACTTAAAACATTGCCAAAAACCATCAAAATGAATGGTCCCACAAATTTGACTGCGCGGCAATAGTACTGGAATGTGAAGGTAATTTAAATTGAAAATGGTTTTATGGAAATGGGAGTAGCCCAACTTGACGCCGTTTTCAATAACTCATCAAGGTCAAAACTGGTTTGGATGATTTCAATATCAGATTAAAGAGAGCAGACTTTTGGCTGTCTAATTATATTAGTTTTATTTAAATTGGTCCAAAATTGATAAAGTTATGCTCAAAAAATCAATGAAAATTATGATAAATCCACAGTAAAAGTAATTATAGATGGTTTTTTGGGCACAATTTCATCAATTCTGAAACAATTTAAAATAATTTGATATTTTCGGATAGTAAAGAATCTTGTTTTATTAGTTCAATATGACTTAAGTTGTTTGGGAGGCCTAAAAGCTCACATTGGCTCAAGGAATGGGATAGGAATTACAGAGACGAATCAACTTTTAATTATTCTTATATTAATTTTGCGGAAAATGCGATAAAAATGTGAAGGGAAATAGAATTCAGAAGAGAAGAAAAAGGATGGGTATAAAAAAGGCAGATTTGGGGCAATATTTGATTGATAGAGTGACAGGTTATAAGGCAAAAAATTGGGGGTACAGTAGGATGGATAGGAAAGGCCCTTAGTTAGACAGCATTATTGGTATTGATGCAATATTAAAGATCATTGTATTTTGGGGCATTACTTTATCAATTCTGAACCAATTTAATAAAATTTAAATATTAGATAGCCAAAAGTCTCTGCTCTTTAATTTGATACTAAAACTATTAAAATTGGTTAATGATTGATGGAGTTTTGGCTTTCAAATCTTTAAATATCCTTTTAGCTATGGATTAGCAAAATTTTGATCGAATTTTTTAAACATAATTCAATCAATTCTGAACCAATTTAAATAAAAATAACATTATTAGATAGCCAAAAGTCTGCTCTTTAATTTGATACTAAAATCATAATTGCTTCAGACCTTGATAAATTATTTAAAAAAGGCATCAAATTATGGCCTATCCCATAGAAATTTACCAAGAAATACAGCGAAATAAAAATGACAGCCGCAATGGAAAACATGTTGTCGAAAAACAGTAAAGTATCACCGAAACCGCAAAGACAGCGAATTGGGACGACCCCAATGATGAGAAGCAATCCAACTTTGTGGAATATTTTTGTGGGAAATGACACCTACGGATATGGATTATTGGATTAAATTTATTGGATTAAATGAGTAAAATTGAATATAAAATGTGGACCAGAATTTGCCACCATCGAACGTGGCCAATGTTGTAAATGTCGAGCAATTCGCTGCACAATTGGAAAATGACGATGGCCAATGTCAATGGTTCGCAAATTAATCGGGTCTATTAGGGATTAGGGTAAAAATTCATTGAAAAATTGACTCAAAAATGGTTAATGGACATTTGAGTTTTGGGCCACATTGTTTTACCTATAGCTCAGTGAGGCATCAGCCAAATTTAGAAGGCGATATTCTGTTTGAAAGCCCAAAGTATTCCTCTACAAAATTATTTTTTAAAAATAGCACGAATTCAAGCCTTAAGCAAAATTACAACTCTTTGAATGAATGAAATAAACTCGAATTTTTGATGAAAAGCCACTTATTATAAGCCCATAGGTCATCACGGGCATTAGCCAATTCGAAAAGGCAATATACCAGTTGAAAGCCCAAAATGTTCTCTACAAAATGGCCTTTTTAAATTTTATTAAATTCAATATTTCAAAAAGTTACATGTTTTTGAATGTAATAAACTCAAATTGTTTGAGGAAAAGTCGCTTATTTTATAAAATGTTTTAATTTTTCAAAAAATTAGTAAGCCACATTTTAGAGGACATTTAGGGCTTTTAAATGGCATATTGCCTTCCAAAATTGGCTACTTCCTTCTTGAGTTATAGCCATAAGAACAGGCACAGGGATTCAATCGTTGCATTGTTTTGGAATCAATAATGCCTCTCTTTTATGTTTTAATAATACCGTAAATATTCTTTTAGTACCTCACTCCCTAATATTATTCTCCATAGGGGTATTAAAAGAATATTTATTAAAGAATATATTTCTCATCTGTGCCATTTAAAACTCACATAGCCTTTCCATTGGAATTGTTTATAGTTCCAAAGATGGCAACTTGGATTCTCAAAATATTCATTGCCTGCAATTTTCACAAATTAAAAAAAAACAATTTTCCATACCAAAAAGTCCAAAGAATGCGCCGCTTTCATTAATTTCTGACATTTTTGTGGCCTCTAGCATAATCGAAGTGTTCGTCGCCACTTCCCCTTCCCAGGAAATGTTGCCACCGGTAATCACAGAGGTGGTGGCCGAAAATGGCCGTGTCATGAAGGCCAACGTGAAAATGGCGTAGAAAATGAAGAAGCCAAAAAATGAGAGATACCAACTGTAAATTTTAATGGATAAATTAAATTGGCATTCATTTTTTCTATGGGGAACATCTAACTTGGCGCCGTTTAAAATAATTAATTAAGGACTGAACAAATTTTGATAATTTTAGTATAAAATTAAAGAACAGACTTTTGGCTATCTAATTATGTCAAATTTTATTTAAATTAGTTTATAATTGAAGGAGTTATATGCCCTAAAAACATTGAAAATTTCAAGAATCTATAATAAAGGTCAGTTTTTACGAGCTAACTCGAAAAATTCTGAATCAATTTAAAGAAAATTAAAATTGTTGGATAGCCAAAAGTCTGCTCTTTAATTTGATACCTAAAATCATTAAAATCAATTCAGTCTTGATGAGTTATTATAAATAAATGGCGCAAGTTTGGGCATCCTACACAGTATGCTCTACCGTCTCTTTGCGAATGCTTCCCATTTTGCCTCGAGCAAATCCTCCAAAAGTCCATCCAACATTTCCAAATGTTGTTGACTCTCACCATAAACGACCAAATAAAGGGCGGACTTCTCATTTAAATCGCCGGTTCCCTCGTCGATTGTATCAATTTTGGCCAATGGATAGGCGATTGAAGAGGCCTTACAAATATTTATTTTGGCATAGATTAACAGATTTACATATGAAAATCAATAATCTATTAAAATCACAGTCGGTTTCAAAAATCGATGAAATTAGAAATCAAAGCAGGGAATTTTTGCTCAAAATAAAACCGAAAATAAATGAAACCGAAAACCGACATTTTCAATAAAACCTATAACCGGATTTTGTATAGCTTAATCCCGGTTTAAAACCGATTTTGAATTACAAATACTATTAAAATAGTCCAAATTAAAAGAATATTTAATTCTACTCGCCTGTCCATAATCCCAAAGGTATTCGCTTTCCAATTGTAAAATCTGATTGAACATCTTTTTCTTGGCCAATTTTGCTGCCAATGTCAATGGGGTCAAATTCTGCTTATTCAACTACATAATTAAAAATAAAATTTAATATTATAAAAAAAATAAATGAATGACTAATTGAAGTCGACCGCCCGTGTCATAAACCAATTTGAGCATTTCCATATTCTCGTGGATTACGGTCATATGAAGGCATGCTAAGCAAGGGATTTATTATTGTTTTTCGTGCCAAATTAATCATCAAACCATTCCCATTTGTGTCCTGCGCATTTGGATCGGCACGTTTTGCCCGAAGTAGACGGTAACAGTCAAATTGATTTGTGCAAGCAGCAAATGCCAATGGATATTCGCCAAAATACATACGTCTGATTAACATATTAAATTTTTAACAAAGTTGAAATTTGTGAAAATTTAAAAAAAGATTAAATTAGATTTCTTTCGATTTTCTTTAGTAATTTTACACATGCCGTAAATATTCTATTTTAAGCCCGTGGGCTTAAAAATTTCAGAGACCCTTTATGGGGTGGCTTAAAATAGAGATTGGGCTTATAAATTTCAGAGAGTACAAATTAATTCTTTCCGGAAAGGGGCAACCGGAAAAAGTGCAAATTAATTCTTTTCGGAAAGGGCAACCGGAAATAGTGCAAATTAATTCTTTCCGGAAAGGGGCAACCGGAAAAAGTGCAAATTAATTCTTTCCGGAAAGGGCAACCGGAAATAGTGCAAATTAATTCTTTCCGGAAAGGGGCAACCGGAAAAGTGCAAATTAATTCTTTCCGGAAAGGGCAACCGGAAAAAGTGCAAATTAATTGTTTCCGGAAAGTGCAACCGGATGAAGTGCAAATTAATTCTTTCCGGAAAGGGGCAACCGGAAAAGTGCAAATTAATTCTTTCCGGAAAGGGCAACCGGAAAAAGTGCAAATTAATTCTTTCCGGAAAGGGGCAACCGGAAAAGTGCAAATTAATTCTTTCCGGAAAGGGGCAACCGGAAAAGTGCAAATTAATTCTTTCCGGAAAGGGCAACCGGAAAAAGTGCAAATTAATTCTTTCCGGAAAAAGTGCAAATTAATTCTTTCCGGAAAGGGCAACCGAAAAAGTGCAAATTAATTCTTTCCGGAAAAGTGCAAATTAATTCTTTCCGGAAAAAGTGCAAATTAATTCTTTCCGGAAAGGGCAACCGGAAAAAGTGCAAATTAATTCTTTCCGGAAAAAGTGCAAATTAATTCTTTCCGGAAAAAGTGCAAATTAATTCTTTCTGGAAAAAGTGCAAATTAATTCTTTCCGGAAAAAGTGCAAATTAATTCTTTCCGGAAAGGGCAACCGGAAATAGTGCAAATTAATTCTTTCCGGAAAGGGCAACCGGAAAAAGTGCAAATTAATTCTTTCCGGAAAAAGTGCAAATTAATTCTTTCCGGAAAAAGTGCAAATTAATTCTTTCCGGAAATAGTGCAAATTAATTCTTTCCGGAAAGGGCAACCGGAAAAGTGCAAATTAATTCTTTCTGGAAAAGTGCAAATTAATTCTTTCCGGAAAAGTGCAAATTAATTCTTTCCGGAAAGGGCAACCAGAAAAAGTGCAAATTAATTCTTTCCGGAAAAAGTGCAAATTAATTCTTTCCGGAAAGGGCAACCGGAAAAGTGCAAATTAATTCTTTCCGGAAAAGTGCAAATTAATTCTTTCCGGAAAAGTGCAAATTAATTCTTTCCGGAAAAGTGCAAATTAATTCTTTCCGAAAAGGGCAACCGGAAAAGTGCAAATTACAATTCAATTAATCAAAAAAAGTTTTAAATTACAAAAAAAAAAATTTAAAATTAAAGAATTTTTTTATGGGGAGGGGGCACTGCAAAAATTAATTACTTGTTCTTTGAGTATTTCTTTTTCTGAGACTGGGCTTAAAATAAAATATTTACGGTATTTAGAACAGTTTATTGAGCCAATTTTAATCAATAGAAAACCCTAAGTTTTCTGATTATCTGAATCCAACTTACCGTAAATTCTCTTTTGAAATTTCATCTTTAATAAATCCCCATCCTTAATTTTGAGGACCCTTTTAGCTTCAGGTAGGGTGAATTTAAAGAATTATATTCTTTAATGATACAAAATTTATATTAAATTTATCAAAGTGTCCACAAATTAAGAAGTTAAACAACTAAAATTTTCCTGATTTTGAGTGTTTAGAAAATAATTCTCCTAGCCAATAAAAGATGTTTTAAGGTATTCCAAATTGTATAAATTATCAATTTATTTTGATATCAATTAAAAGTGTTATCCAATCAATGGTACCTACCCATTATACTCGGTCTTCAAACTTAATTCCACATATTCATGTTCCAATGAGTCCGTTCGACTACCCTTCTGATCGTCTGGACAGAAGAATGCCCCGTAGCATCGTTGATTGACGTCGGCGCCATGTTGAAGCAAATAATTACAAAGCGATGGATCCTCGTTCACGATGGCCTGATGCAGAGGAGAAAGACCTTTTGGGCAAAATTTAACATTTAAATTGATTTGAATTGTTGAATTGGGAATGGCCCAATTTGATGCCGAACCAAATTGGCGCTGTTTATAATAACTAATCAAAGATTGAACCAATTTTAATGTTTTTTGTGTCACATTTCATAGCACACTTTTGGCTATTAAATAAAATTAATTTTTATTTAAATTATCTTTAGAAATGATGAAGTTATGCAAATAAAAACCATTTCTAATGATAATGACCTCTATTATGGATTAGCGAAATTTTCATAGGTTTTTTGGTCATAAATTTCAACAATTCTAAACCAATTTAAATAAAATTATTAACATTAAATAGCGAAAAGTCTACTCTTTAATTTGATAATAAAAATATCAAAATTGGCTGAATCCTTGATGAAATATTTTAAGCGGCGTTAAGTGGGTCACATTCCCTGTTAAATAAGACTAAAACAAATGTACCATAATAATCTTCGGAAAGCATCACATCATTCACCAACTTTGGGAATTCATTCAACAATCTGATGGCCAATTCCGTATGAATTGGTCCACCTTGCATCAGACAACAGCCAACCAATTTTCGCCCATTTGCCCACGGTCTTCGATTTTCCACACAATTTCACGGTATTTTGTATCACCTTCAAGAGGGCATACCGTAGGCAATTTTTAATAATTCCCCCTATTTATACTGACCTTTTCCACCTTTGCCTCCATCCAATAATTTCAAAGCTGAAATTGTGTAAAAAGTAGAATAAAAAGGGTAATATTTATTTGCAGAAAAATATACTAATATCGTCCAAAAGATTGTAACAGTTCAGTGGTTTATCCTACATCCACAAATTTTATGCTCAATTGGATAGAGCTGTGGTCAAGACGCATTGAATGGTATATAATTTGGTTATAATTCGGTCAAAATTTAAAGGGTAGAAGTTTAAACCCATCTTGGTTTATTGGATCAAAGCTATTTTAGAATTGGTTAAACCTAAGCCAAAACATAATCAAATGATACGTCTTTATGAGATCTATCGATTGAGTATGCAGTTTGTGTCAAGGATAAACCACTAAACCATTACAATTTTAGACATTTTCAATATTTTTTCCAATACTTTTTTTTTCAGCAAATTTATTTCCCAAATAAAAACCCAACTTCACCCTTTCCATTCAATCTTCCCACCTTTCTTCAAATCTCCTTGATTTCCCTGATTCTCTTGGTTGAAATCGTCCAAAATATTTGGGCCACTTTTGCCTTTGCCCTTCTTTCGGCTGAATGCGCCCAATCGTTCATTCCTCTCTTTGTTGCGCATTTTGACCAATTCGGCCACCGATTCCAGCTTGGCTTTGCCCGCATTATACATTGATTGTTTGATTGTGGTCTCGAAATATCCATCCACAATGGAATAGTCGCCTCCCTTTCGGGCATATCGCATCCATTTGATCAGTTCACCGCCACCGTGCATGTCCACAAGTTGATAGAGTTTTGGTTGTTTGTCACTGGTAATTTGGCCGCCACCACCGCCTCCTCCAGCAGCAGTAGCACCGGTTGCCATTTGATAAATTTAAAAGTTTTTTGGCCTAGTTTATATGAGATATATGAATTCAATATTCAATGTGAGGGTTGAGTATAATTGAGTGCCGAAGATTCAGAGTACCTTCATCGGTTTTTCCCATATCTCAGCGAGGCATTGGCCAATTTGGGAAGGTATTATACCATTGGAAAGCCCAAATTATCTTCTACAAAGTGGCCATTTTAAATTTTATAAAATACCCATTTTAAAAAGTATAACTTATCTTTGAGTGTAATAAACCCAAATGTAAATTGTTTTAACTTTTCAAAAAATTAGTAAAGCCACTTTTTAGAGGGCATTTAGGGCTTTCAAATGGCATATTGCCTTCCCGAATTGGTTACTTCCTTGCTGAGTTATGGCCAAAAGAATGGGATCAGGTGAATCATTAACATTCAAATAGTTCTGTTTCGCATTGGGACTTAAGTTCTTTTTGAATGAATTCTAAGTTTCATGGAAGTTTCTCTTTGTAAAAATCCTAATATCGGATTCAGATTCTCATAAGAGCCTACAATTTGTCAATTATTTCATTATTTTAATGTTTTTCTGTCAAAAAATATTTGGTTAGATTTCCTGAAGTTTTTGGGTTGGCTTATTCTCTTTATAGGCTTCAATTTGTGTTTTGCATTAATCGTAAAAAAATAATTAAATTTATGAAATCAATTTCTTTGGCCAATATTGCCTCGGGAAATTTTGCTTGGGAACGGCCAAAAACTGCCACCAAATAATTTTCTTTCAGCCTGACAACCACAAATAAATCCAATAAATGCACCCCCAAGAATTGCGTGAGAAACAACGGACCAATTCTCGACAACATTTGTGAGAGGAAAGCACCTGCTGGTATCGAGATGCAAAATTTTATTAGTCAAATGGAAAATAAAATGGAAAAATTTAATGGAATGTGGGAATAAAAAGGAGTGAATTATATACAGTATGACTATGAAATGAATAAACAGATGAATTTTTTCAGGGAAATTTTGACCACGGATTATGATAAAAAAATCGAAAATCTTCCCATTCTAGAAAGGAATATATTCTAAGTTTCTAAGCTAAAACACAAAAGAGGCGGAATTATTCTAAGCTAAAACACAAAAGAGGCTGAATTATTCTAAGCGAAAACACAAACAGGCGGAATTATTCTAAGCGAAAACATAAAACAGGCGGAATTATTCTAAGCGAAAACACAAAACAGGCGGAATTATTCTAAGCGAAAACACAAACAGGCGAATTATTCTAAGCGAAAACAGGCGGAATTATTCTAAGCGAAAACACAAAACAGGCGGAATTATTCTAAGCGAAAACACAAAACAGGCGGAATTATTCTAAGCAAAAACACAAAACAGGCGGAATTATTCTAAGCAAAAACACAAAACAGGCGGAATTCGAATTATTCTAAGCGAAAACACAAAACAGGCGGAATTATTCTAAGCAAAAACACAAAACAGGCGGAATTCGAATTATTCTAAGCGAAAACACAAACAGGCGGAGCCGAATTAAGTGGAACACATTTTGGAAACCATGAATACCAATGCCTTCTCTCATTTTTAATCCCACTATGGATCTCTTCGTTTATTATAAATAATTTATGTTTTTTAATTGTTAAAAAATTTACAAATATCACCAAAGACCTACTAATGAGAATGAGAACATAAATAAATAATTTGAAAAAAAAAAACAAATTTATTCTTTTTCTTTTCACAAAATTGCAAAAAGGGCTTATGTGCATGTTTTTATCCAATTTTATCATCTTTTTGTTCCGTCAATTGTTGCCTCTGTTGTTCGGCCAAATATTGTCGCCGCCGTTCTAATGCCTCTTGATATTCTCGTTCGATTCTTTCGTCTGATGTCAAATATACTCTGGTGTGTTCATAGCGCATTGGTGGAAAAGCGAGAATGATGAACCAGATAAGGCCAATTATCACTATTTTGCTGAACTAAAAATTATTTTTTTTTTTGAAATTTTGTGTTATATATTTGTATTTTTGAAAAATTTTAAAAATTTAAAACTAAAAAACTATCAGATATCCAGCCTTAATTTTTTTTATATTTTTTTGGTTATAGTTAATAATTATAATCTAAAATTTTCAGACTTATCCAACGATGAAAAATTAATTTTCGAAATTTTGTATTTGTGTTTTATGGAAAAATTAATCTCTTGAATAAAATAAAAATTAATTAACTTACTCTATTGAAATTAATGAATCGTTTTTTGTCCTCAAAGAATTCATCGTCGTAGATTACTTTTTTTGTTGCATCCCCGGCGCCGGCGGGTGACTGAAAATAGTTTGAATGAAAGAATTGATGAATTAGTGATTAAGATTTGTTTAATTAGCAACTTTTTTGGATTTTATAATTTAGGAATTGTCTTTCGAGGGTAATTTTTGGTTGAAACTTGAAGTTTGGGTGCTATTTGATGAAAAAAATTATAAATTTAATCAAATTTTAAGCTAATTTTTATTATTAAATATTAAAAGGAAAAAGCCATGAGGAATTTCTGATAGAAAAATCTTTCTAATATGGCCCAAATAATTAAAATTTAGGGTCAAATTGATTGAGAATTAGGTAACCTTTGCATTCAAATTATCAGCATTGGAAGTTGTCGCCGATCGTCGAATTATTTGCATTTTTAATGAATTTTGGAGAAGAGAATTATTCCTAATATCAAGTAAGTTGAAAATACTCCTCCTCAAAAAGGAATGAACCATCTGAATTTAATCGTGTTATTAAAAATTGAGTTTTTATAATAAAATTATAGGTTAAAAATAAAAATTTCATGGCTTAAAAATAAAGATTATAAATCTTCGAATGACGAAATATTGAGGCAATGAAAATTTTTTTTGAAAAAATTTTTAAAATTTTATATTACCGGGTACCGGCATATGGAAAATGAAATAAAAATAATAAATACAAAACCAATATCATAATAGAGTGCTATCGCTAATTAATATAGCGTTCATACTTCATTTCGCCCGATGCTGGAAACCTGGATCAGTATCAGCAGACCAGAGCAATCGCAATTCGCAATCGGAAATCGGTTCAGACTTCAGAGGAGAGGTTCAGCGAAAAATAAAAAAATTGAGACATTTTATCCAAACCGGTTTTCACGCTTTTCGGGTTTCGGCTTCAATTTGCATGGCCCATGGGCATGGATAGACGGATTGTTAAACCAAAAAACCAATTATATATTGGGATTTATGTTGGTAACATTATTGAAATGTTTTTTAACAATCTTTTACTTTATTAAAAATTTTCCAAATTCTATCAACTTGAAGTACCAAAAAATTAGCTTTCTCGCAATTTGTGTCGATAATTTTTTATATTCAGCTAATCTAGTATTAAGAGTTCTTTTAGCCAAGCTAGTTGCAATGCAGTCGAGCATTAACGTTAATTATGAGTTTAATTAAGTGAATAGTTTTCAGATTTATTGAAAAATGACTAAACTTTATGGAAATCCGGACAATTTTCGCGTGAAGAAAGTATTGATTTCTGCTAAATTGGCCAATAAGAATGTGAACGTTGTTTCTGAAGCACCTCCTGCCAAACAATTCCCACTTGGATTGGTAATTCAAAATACATGAAAACAAGTTGAAAAATTATTCATTTAAGGCACCAGCATTCGAAGATGGAAATGTGCATTTATTTGGTGCAGAAGCAATTGCAAAACATCTTCTCGGAGCTAATTCACAGTATTTGCCACAGGTTTCATTTCAATTTTGAATATTAATAATTTAATCATTGAATTGAAATTAAGAACCCCGAATTGGACCAATGGCTTTGCTGGGCCGAAAGTTCCCTGCTGCCAAATGTGCTCGCCTATGTTTTGCCAAGTGTCTCTGCGGCCAAAGTTGACCCGAAGAATGTGGAGCAGGTTTAATCCTAACTAAATTGCTAATTTACCTCATCAAAATAGGCCAAACGTGAACTGCTCGCCCAACTCCAAAAGTTCAACAACATTCTGGCGCAAAAAACCTTCTTGGTGGGTGAACGTCTTTCGCTGGCCGATATTTCGGTTGCCGCCAATTTGCTCCCCGCCTATCAACATGTTTTGGGCACGGAAGCGAGGAAGCAAATTGGCAATGTGAATCGCTGGTTCCAAACCGTACTTCATCAACCGGATGTTCAATCGGTTGTTGGCGACCTGAAATTCATCGCCGAACCCTCCAAATTCGATGGTTTTAAATATTTTTAAATGTTTGAAAGCAAATTTTTTAGAGAATGAATACAACAAAATCGCCAACGCCGCACCAGTTGGTGGCAAAAAGGAAGGAGGAGGAGGAGGAAAAAAGGAGAAAGAATCGAAAAAGGAGCCAGCCGAGAAGCAAGAAAAACAACCAAAGAAGAAACCTGCCAAGGAAGAAGAAGCGGAGGAAATGGACGCCGCCGATGAGGCCGCAGCCGCTCAACCAAAGTTCACGGATCCGCTGGCCGCATTGCCGGCTGGAAAATTCTCAATGGATGGCTTCAAACGTGTCTATTCCAATGAGGACACCGCAACCAAGGCAATTCCCTACTTTTGGGAGAATTTCGATCCAGAACATTACAGGTTTTGGACTAAATAATTTATTTAGTTAAAAATCATTTCTAGCATTTGGTACGGCGAATACAAATACCCAGAGGAGCTCAAATTGACCTATATGTCTTGCAATTTGATTGGCGGAATGTTCCAACGCTTGGAGAAGCTGAAGAAAACGGCTTTTGCTTCGGTTTGCCTATTCGGTTAGGAATTTGAATGGAAATATGGGAATAATTGGAGTTTTTTGGATAAGAACAACTTAAGGTTTTGTGGATAATAAAAACTTAAGGTTTTTTGAACAATGAAAACTTAAGCTTTTTGGATAACAAAAAATTACGGTTTTTTGGATAATAAAATCGTAAGGTTTCGAATAATAAAAACTCGAGGTTTTTTGGAAAAATGTTTTTTGTATTAAATTTAATTATTTAAAGGAACGGACAACAATTCCACAATTTCGGGCATTTGGGTATGGCGTGGTCATGAGCTGGCCTTCCCGCTGAGTCCGGACTGGCAAGTTGACTACGAAAGCTATGAATGGAAGAAGTTGGACCCAAGCGATGAGGCCACCAAGAAAATGGTCAATGAATATATGCTCTGGGAGGTTTGCTTAGAAAAATGTGAATAATGCGTTTTAATGAATTTGATTTAAGGGAGAATTTGGCGGCAAGAAGTTCAACCAAGGCAAAATTTTCAAATGAAGAGAAGCAAATTTAAGCGGATTATTGGATGATTTATTGACCAAAAAGAAGAGAGAAAATGTTACCGCCTTTTACCTATTTACTTTTATAATTGTTTTATTTAATTTTGGCCATGGTCGGGCTCTTTTGAAATTGACATTGACACCCCCAATTTTGTTTGGTTAAATCGTTTTTTGTTGATATTTTCGAAAATATTCGCCACAAATTTTGTTTTAATTTGGACAAAAATTATATTTTTATATATTTTAACCAAAATTTAAATTATTTTTTTTTCAACAGTTTTTTTCAATTTTGATTAAAAAAACTCCGAAACAGTGAGCAATGACAAAGGGAACCTCATCGTTTGGTAAACGCCACAACAAAACGCACACGCTTTGCCGTCGATGTGGCCGCTCCTCGTACCACATTCAAAAGCATACTTGCGCCTCGTGTGGATATCCGGCTGCCAAAAAGCGCACATATCAATGGTATTCATATTTTATGTGAATTTTTAAAATTAAAATTGGAGATAGAAATAAAGAAAAAAATTTATTGAGAGAATGAATGCGTTATATAGGAATTCTTCTGGTATTTACGAATAATTTTATTATTATCCTATCTCCAACCCGAAAAAATGTTCCCAACCGAATTCGAATTCTTGACTTAAATAATGCAAAAAAGTGGAGGGGGTCCCCTTCCTTGGGTTGAAAATTTTCAAAAAATTTCGAGATCATTTCTATTCTATCGGTTGGATGCAATGTACGACCTTTTTGACTTCGAAAAATTTTATCAGAAACACCCCCAATTTAACCAAGTATTCTAATTTACTTCCAACTTCCAAAGCTCCGCATTAAATTAATTTACTCTGATTCTAATAAAAAACATTTGATAAATCCATTAAATTTGCAGGTCAATCAAATCGATCCGTCGCCGCACCACTGGCACTGGCCGAATGCGCCATTTGAAGTTGGTCCACCGCCGTTTCCGCAACGGATTCCGTGAGGGCACAGCCGCAAAATCGGCCAAAAAGGGGAAGAGCAATGCCTAGATGAGCCGAAAATATTTGGATGCGATGAAACATTGATGAATTTTATGTTATTCACATTTTTCTCGCCTGACTTGAAATGAATGTTATTTGTTGAAAAAAATAAATTTCTTAAAAAATAATTTTTAATTCGTGGATTAGCATTTTTGAAATAGATTTGGGTCCATCCAGGGACCAAGGCTTAAAGAAATAAGCCAAAAACCGGTTTAAAAATTAAACTTTTTTTTTAAATTTTCCTAGGTAAAATTTTTTCCTTTCAATTTTCTTACACCCAATCTATAGCTTAGAATTTAGGTTAGAATCTTAGCTATAAAATGATGTAAGGTTTATTGGGTAAAATTCAAAACCCAGGGCTTTGGATGTGGAGGCAAAAATTGTAAATTCGCCATTTTAATTTTCTTGGCCGAGTGGCGAAGATGGTTGACTTAGAAGAGGAGCAAATGGGGGGATGGGAGCGGAGGTCGTGAGTTCGAATCCCACCAAGAGCAAATTATTTTTTTAGGATGAATAAAAGGTTGGAAACAGTTTTTAGGATCGAAAAACCGGTTTAATGATCGGTGTGAATTTTTAAACCGTTCTAATGATTTTTTTTTAACTTTTTTTCCAACTTGAATAAATAAGAAAATGTAATTTAAAAATGAAAAAAGGGAGTAAAATGGTTTTTAAAGATCAATTTTATTCGGTTGGAATTAGCATTTTTAAAATGGACAATGGATGGGATGTGGTCGAATCAATAATTACACTTTCCTCCCTCTCATTCCCATTCATTTCCAAATTTCGGATGAACAGTCGAACTCGGCGAAGTCTGCTCAGCAATTCGGTGTATTTGAGAACATCCGTGTCCTCTTCTTCTCCCAAATTTTCTTTCGGATTTTTTCCAATTGGTATTTCAATTAATTCCAATGAAATTGATTCCAATTCTTCCAATGGTTCAGCCAAAGTGGAGGATATTATCTACAGAGATGAAGGAAATAATTTTATTAATGTATAATTATTTAGGGAATATTTAATTTGAAAAGGTCGAAAAGAGTTTAAAGGTTTAAACCCATAAACAATATACCTAATCGATAAATCTCATCAAAATGTATGCATTTGATTATATTTTAGTTTAGGTTTAAAACCAATTCTAACTTATGGTTTTTTTTGTACCAAAACCCTAAATAAGTTTAACCCTTTAAAAAAGCCTTTTAGGTTTAAAACCTATTCAATCTTACGATTTTGAACCAATAAACCAAAATTGGTTTAAACCGTTTAATACCCTTTAATTTTGGCCAAACCATTAAAAATTATATACCATTCAATGCGTCCATTGACCAGCTCTATCCAATTTTGGGTATATTTGGTTTTGGGAATGTAGGCGAAACCACCAAACCAAAAACGTTAAAAATTATTTTCAATATTTTTTTTTTATTTTTGTTCGGACAAATTAAATACTATTGATTTTTTAAACCTCACCTCATTAAATGATTTGTGAATTTGGCACCATTCCTCCACCGTTGAAATTGCCAATTTTACGCAGCCTTCCGGTCCATCCAAATTCCTTTCCAATTTTGTAGAATAGAAGGAATTTGTGAATGAGAACTAAAAAATGAAAATAATTTTAAAATTTTTCATAAATTGAATTACCTGACTTAACAGAATTTGACTGATTGTTTGGAACATTTGTGCCAATTGATTGAATAAATTTGTCCGAATCCGTGTTTTGATATTCCAAATATCCAATTTTCCCCGTCCATTTTCTTCGCCATTTTTCCATGAATTAATTAGACAATTTTTGATGTAAATAAATTTGTAGAGACGCACAAAAATGCAATCAAGTAGATTGAAAAGTTGAGAATTGAGCAAAATACAAATTGACCAATGTTGCTTTAAAAATTTGCGGAAATTAATGTTAAATAATTTAATTAATTAATTGACTTACAATTCGATAGAATCGATTTATCTTGCATTTTTCTTCTTTCAAAATGGAATCCATTTTCTCTAATTGATTTCTAATCGAAGCATTATTGCATTTTTCAGCCAATGAATGATCAAAATTACAGGAAAAATCCGGAAGCCAATAGCGGAGAGAATTGCTTTTCAATGAGTAGAAATCCTTTAAATAGTTTTATATTAATTAATTCAATGGATATTATTTTATTGCCGAATAGAAAAAGAGTACCCCTAAAATAATTACAATGGTTTAAAGAAGAGTTTGTCCTAAATTCACAAACCAAATATAGAATATACCCAATTGGGTAGAGCTGGGCAAGACGCATTGAATGATATATAATATAATAGTTTGGTCAAAATTAAAGGGAATTAAACGGTTTAAACCCATTTTTGGTTTAATGGTTCAAAACCATACATTATAATTGTTAATTGGTTTTAAAATCCTAAATATAATCAAATGATGCCGCTTGACGAGATTTATTGATTGGGTATAAGTTTTATTTTATGGGTTTAGGAAAAATTTCCGATTTTGAATCAATTATTCGACATTTTCAATACTTTTTTTTTCTAAATTTTAAATATTTTTCTTTAATTAAAAAACCTTAATTTGCTTCAAATGTGTTGGCAATGAACCATTCTGCTTAATTTGACTGAGAATATAATTGCAAAGTTGCTTTATGAATCCAGTCAACGAAGTATTCACTAATTTTGTGAGGAAATTCATTGTAAATTTCATTCTAAATTTTATAAATAAAATTGGATAAATTAAAAAATAATTTCACCGTTTTTGTTCCTTTGAATTTTTATAATTTTCATAGAAAATTTCCACGAATCCGGGCAATTCATCAATTGCATTTTTGGGCATAAATTCAATACAATGAATTGAAAATGCAATTTTTTCCACTGCGGATTCATCGGCCGCCCAAATTTGTTCAATGAAATCAATTTTTTGGGTTGATCTGAAATTTTTGGTTAAATTAAAATTAATTGGATTAATTTCACTCACTCTTTGGTGCCAACAATAATTTCGCTTAAATGTTTGCATAACAAATTGACAAATCCATCGAAAAGTTCTTCCTTCCATTTGGACTGTGAAAAAAATATTTTTAAATTTATTTAATTTGCCAAAAAAATTCTGAAATTGCGAAAAAGAAAAGACTATTGGAATTGGAAATGCCGAAACCGAAAAGATTATTCCCAAAAATCCTATATTTTGATTATATTTTGGCTTAAGTTTAGAACCAATTCTAACTTATGGTTTTGAACCATTAAACCAAAATTGGTTTAAACCATTTAAACCCCATTTAATTATTGATCAAACCATAAAAAATTATATACCATTCAATGCGTTTTGACCAGCTCTATCCAATTGGGTATTTTAGTTTATAATATGTAGGACTAAAGAATAAACCTTTAAATTTTTAAACCATTTTTGCATACTTTTTTTTTTGGTAATTTTAGGCAAAATAATTATGTAAAAAATATAAAAATTGCTTACAATTTCCGAATGAAAGAGCCAAAAATTCAAACTTTGAATGAACTCAGCCCAAAATTCGGAGATCAATAAAAATTTATCCTGCTGTTGATTTCTTCTGCTGCCGACTAATTTTTCAATTGCCATAAAAATTGTATTCAATTGTTTTTGTTGGGATTTGAGAAATTTTGTGAGATCAAATAAATCTAAAAATTAAAAAATTAAATTTTAATTTCACTTCAAAAACCTTTAAAACCGGAATCGCATTTTTGTTGGGCAATTTCGGTGAATTCATCCAAAAATTGTCGGAGAACATTTTTCACCGGTGCTTCCAATTCTTCGGTAATTAATCGATTTCGGTGACCAATTTCATCTTTTGGATTGATAAATTTGAAAATCAGCGCAATCCTTTTTCGGCATTCCGTTGCAATGTTCAACGTCAATTCCAGGGTGATCCAATTCTCCGGGCTGAATCCGTCCACTTCCCATCTTTTGCGGTCGAAATAAAGCACACCGCCATTGTCCAAATTCAGCGGGGTGATTGTGTCGAATAAATGTGGTTGAATTGAACTGAAATTTGCAATTGAAATTTTTAATAATTAAAATGGAAAATATTTAAAAATGTCGAAAAGGATTATAATGGTTTAACGGTTTTAATAGTTTGTCCTAGACCATAAAGCCATATACTTAATCAATAAATCTCGGTCATAACGCATCATCTGATTATATTTTGGCTTTGGGTTTAACCAATTCTAATTTATGGTTTTGCACCATTAAACCCAAATCGGTTTAAACCATTTAATACCCTTTGATTTTGACCAAACCATTACCAAATTATATACCATTCAATGCTTCTTGACCAGCTCTATCCAATTGGCTATATATGGTTTGTAAACTTATTAGGATAAACCCTTAAACCGCTATAATCTTTTCGCGATTTTTCCCCATATCGAAATTTAAAAAAAAATATTCCAACTTACTTGCAAATTCGTCGAAAAAGCTCCCCCGCTTTTATTTTGTTTAATTCTCTTTTGGGTGGAAATAATTGAGGCTCAATGGACATGGTTGAAGTAGATGGAATTGTATAAGGAAAAGTAATATTCATTCTTTGTGGGTTCGAAAATATTTAATTCGAATTAATTTTAAAAAAGCATTAATAAATAAGTGCAATGCAACAAATTTGCTATTAAAAAAATTAAATTCGAGAGTTTCTTTATCAAGAGTCAATTAAAGTAAACAAATAAATTAAATAATAAATAAATTAAAAAGAATGGAATTTTGGTATGTGTAAAATATCAATCAGAGTTGGTTTTCGCATTCATTTTCATAAGCTGCCCATTCAAGCGGCAATTCTCACTCATCAGAAGTCCGAATCCAGACGGAACTCGCGGTCATGCTCCGAGGAGATGACGCCCATCTTTTGGTATTCGGACACGCGTTTCTCGAAGAAGTTTGTCTTGCCCTCAATTGAGAGGGTATCCATGAAGTCGAATGGATTATGGACTTTGTAGATCTGTTGGAAATTGAAATATAATTTTGAATTGGTTTTGAATAAATTCTTTGAATTTAGCCAAAAAAAAGCCTATATCCAAAATCCAGATCAATTAAAAACACAACAGAGAGAGCAAAAATCTTTAAACTTAGCTTTAATTTTAACCATAAAACCTTAAAGACAAGGTCTTTTACGTAAACCTAACTCTAAATTTTTCTTTAGAGATTTTGGCTGTATGGATTTTGGTTTGAACCGCTTTTTTGATTCTTACTTTGTCGAAGCCGAGTTCCACCATCAAATGATCGGCCACAAATTCAATATATTGAGACATACTAAAAGAGAATTTAATTGGATTTTCATAAGGATTTGAGATAAATAACTTACAGACGGCAATTCATTCCAATCATATCCACTGGGAGCGCATCCGTCAAGTATTCCTTAAAAGATGAGAAATTTGCTTCATTTTTATATATTCTAGGTTTAGGCTGGCTATGGTTTATAAAGATTTTAGCAAAAATTTTTTAAAAATTTTCGACCAAAAGAGGGATGGACCTTTCATTTTTACCAAATTTAGGTGGTCTCGGGTTCGAATCCGCTCCGAGGAAGTTTTTTTTTTCTTGGCTTGGTTATCATTTTTATAAACTTTTAGCTATTCTAAAATACATTTCTACCCAAAATAGTATTATCGCATCAGTACTAATATTTTTTTTTAATCGGAAAAAGTTCATCGTTACCTGTTCAATTGTGACCGCCTCACGAACAATTTCCTGGACACGTTGTTCACTCGGCTTATTGTTCAAATGTTGGAAGAGAAGGCAGGCAAAATCACGATGGAGTCCTTCGTCACGCGAAATCAGCTCATTGCTATGCGTCAAGCCGGGCATGAGGCCACGCTTCTTCAGCCAGAAAATTGAAGCAAAACTGCCAGAGAAGAAAATGCCCTCAACCGCGGCAAATGCAATGAGCCTCTCGCCGAATGTTGCTTCCTGGCTTGCAATCCATCGCAGCGCCCAATCGGCCTTTTTCTTGATGAATTCGAACTCGAAAATGGCATTGAACAATTTGTTGCTAAAAATTTTAATTTTTGAAATTTTATTCGATTATCGTTTTTACCGTTCATCCTCGTTCTTCACATATGTCTCGATCAATTTGGAATACATTTCGGAGTGGATATTTTCAATGGCGATTTGAAATCCGTAGAAGCAGCGAGCCTCGGGGACTTGGACTTCCTGGGCGAATCGTTCGACCTTAAAAATTAAGTTTATCCCACATTTTAAACAATAAAAATGGAAACCAAATTCTCGTTGACAATCCCATCCGAGGCGGCAAAGAAGGCGAGCACTCGCGAAATGAACATTTTCTCGTGCTCCGTTAACTTGTTCCAATCTTGCATATCTTTGCCCAAATCCACCTTAAAATATGCTCATTTAATTAGATATTTTTTCTGCTTATTTTTTACCTCCTCCACGGTCCAGAATGAAGCGACCGCTTTCTTATAGAATTGCCAAATATCCTGATATTTGATGGGGAAGATGACAAATCGATTGGGGTTCTCTCGAAGCAGTGGTTCGGTTGCCTCCAAATCCAGTCCATTTTTCGCCGGTTCAGTTGCCTTTAAATCCAATCCATTTTTTGGCGTTTCAATTGTCTCCATATCCACATTCACTGCATTTTTCGGCATTTGATTTTCGTCCATTTTTAATAGGTGCGAATAAGTATGTTTTAATATCAATCAATTTAAAATAATCTAGGATTAGAAGGGAGTAGAATTTAATTAATTAGTAGCATAACAGAGCATCAAAAATATTTTAAAAAATTATGTGTGATTTTCCAAATCCCAATTTAGAGCAGCTTAAAACTTTAGGTAGTTTTTTTAGTCCAATCCGAGTCACTCGTCTCGTTTAAAATTTTTGTTTTAAAAATCCGATTTGGCGGGTCTATCATTTTTGTTGTGTTGCCGCGATCGCGGTTGCAAAGAAAAAGAAGACTGCGCAACCAATACGTACGCATTACGCAACCATCCCTCATAAAATAAATTAATTCTATTTTACGACTTAGTAATTATAATTTTTATTACCTAATTTTTCGATAATTTCCAAATTTCAGACATTCTAAAAAAAATAAATAAATTACAAAACAATTAACAATGTCGGAAGTGTCCCTGGAAGATCTGAAATTCCCTAAGGCCATTGTTGCGAGAATAATCAAGGATGCTCTCCCGGAAGGTGCTAAAGTTTCAAAGGTTTCATAAAATATAAATTTCACTAAAATCAAAATTTTACAGGAAGCTCAAATTGCCATCGCAAGAAGTGCCTCAATTTTTATTTTGCATGCCACATCTTTTGCCAATGAAAATGCCCAATCAAAGAAGCGGAAAGTGGTGACAGCCGAGGACATTTTTCACGCCGTCAGACAACTGGAGTGCGAAGAATTGGAAGAATCGGTAAAAAAAATAATAAAGAAATTAATTTTAATCTTTTGTGAAGATAATCGAAGGACTTGAAGAGTTCAAAAAGAAGAAAATGGAACAGTCAAAAAAGAGGAGCGACAATAAGGCAAAGCGGAAGGAAATGGAGAAGAAGCAAGTGCCGGGTACAAGCGCTAACACCGCTGTTGAATCGCCGGAACCTATAGAGGAAGATGAAGAAGAGGAGGAGGAGGACGAAAATGATGATGTGATGGAAGTAGGGGATGAGGAAGCCAATGGAGAAGAGGCGGAACAAGAAAATGGGGAAGAAGAGAAGGACGAAGATGATGATGATGTTGTCGAAATTGATGAGGATGAATAAAATTACTCGGAAAATTAGACTTATTTTCATTTTTAATTAATTTATTTTGCATAAAAATTGATCTCTTTATTAAGCTGGAAATTTATAATTTGTGTTTTTTACACATTTTTATTTGATTAAATTTAAATTTTTACTAATTTTTAAATTAAATTTTCTTCCCAGAATGGCTTCATTAAGCTGCGAAAGTGATTCCGGAGAAATGGTTTGCTTCAATTTGAATATTTATAATTTTATTTAATCATTTTAGGCCTCAACCACTGCGGATGAGGTCGAGGAATCATCAAGACATTCAACAACGGAAGATTCGGCCGATGAGAGCACCACGGACACAGATTCAAACCGCGGAAGTCCAACAACATCAAGATTTAAGGGCAGCAGGAATTTGACACCAAAAGAGGGGAAGAAATATGCGAATGGACTTTTGGATGCCAAAACACTTAGTAAGTCACAGTTTTTAGTATTTTTTTACTAGTAATTTTAATTACTAATTTTAATTAATTACTAAAAATCAATAAAATTAATAATAATTTTATCTACAAATTTTAGAAGATGTACAAAGTGATACGGAGACGAAGAATTTGTTGGACGATATTGGCGAAGATTTTGACGAGGATTATTTAAATTTGCAGGAGAACGGCGTGGATCTGGGTAATTAAAAATTAATTCCTCAATTAAATTCCAATTTTTGCAGATCCAAAAATGTTTGAACTTTCCGATGAACAATTGAATTATTACACAAATTGTTTCCTATATTTATTGGAGAAAACGCAGGTTAATTGATTTTTGGATTTAAAATAGTTCAAAAATTCATTAAGGGTTTTGCCACTTTGCAAGGCGCCCTCCAAGGCTCCGATCGATTTGTGTTGGATTTTTTCCGAAAAAGTGGTTTGGACGATTTGAATTTGTCAAGGATTTGGTCGCTGAGCGATATAAATGAGGATGGCTTCCTCAATTTCAACGAATTCATCACCGCAATGCATTTGGTCATTCTGCATCTTAAGGTTTCACTCAACTTCCAAATTTTTGTAAATTATAATAAATAGGGATCTGGTCAGGATCGGTTTTTTAGCTTACAAAAATTCAAAAAATTTTATCTATTTAGGTTTTTTTTCATGAAATTTGCTAACCAAAATTGATTTCAGGAACCTTAAAATAGTTGAATTATTGTATTTTTAATTAAATTTTCCTC
Source organism: Pratylenchus scribneri (assembly GCA_030063045.1). Taxonomy (NCBI): domain Eukaryota; kingdom Metazoa; phylum Nematoda; class Chromadorea; order Rhabditida; family Pratylenchidae; genus Pratylenchus; species Pratylenchus scribneri. The sequence continues at coordinate 2,731,431 of JAQSEB010000033.1, forward strand.
AAAAAATTTACTAAAATAGGTAAAATAGATCAAAAAATTACGTCAAAAGCGTGAAGTAAATCCGCAAAAACAATTATTTATGCATTCTCACCAAATCTGGATAGGTACAAAAAATCGATCAAAACCCAAAAAATCAGCTCTAATTATTAATATAAACCTCTTTTTTTTCTCATTTTAACTACGGATTATAAATGAAACAAATTTCAAATTAAAAAAAAATTCCTCATTCAATTTATATTCAATTCATTGTCATTTTTGCAGGGTTGTGTGCCAATCCCCAATCAATTGCCCCCGCTGGCCCGTCCCCCAAACACTCCAACCCGCTCTTTGATCCAATTCGACAATGGCAGCATCGGTGCTTTCCCAAATAGTTTGGCCGATTCCACCAGCGATTCGTCGACAAAAATCATCAGCGAATGCATTTCATCCAGCAGCGGTGGGAACAACAGTCAACAAATGATTGGAAGTTTGAGTGGAAATACTCAACAGCAAGGTTTGTTTTTTTATTAATTAAATCATTTAAAAATAATTCCAAATTACTGTAGTTTGACCAAAAATACAATGTAGAGTATATAAAAACGAAAAAAAAGTTCACCAAGCCCGAAAAAAATTATTGGCCTCGGAGTGGATTCGAACCCGAGACCTAAATTTACAAAATGAAGGGCTTTCTCCTTTCGACTATCCGAGTCCTAAATTTACAAAATGAAGGGCTTATCTTTTCGGCTAAAAACGTTAAAATGTCCCTTGGTAAAATTTTCAAAACATAATCAGCATAATCAAGGATTTTTCTGGTAAAATCTTTATTAACCCTAGGCCTAAACCTAGCCTTAGTCTAACCGTTAAGCCTGCACCGAATTTCGAATTTCCCGATACTTTTCATGAGAATTCTAATCAAATTTTAATTTAGAATGAATGCCAAAATTTTAAATTTAAATAAATAACACTTTCCTCAATAGATAATCATTAAAAAAAAGTCTATATTTTATTCTTTTTAATTAAAAATTTTTTTCCAGAATTTGAAAAACAACGACCACATCCGCTGGCCATTCCAAACAATAAATTGGCTAGCAGTGCCATCGTTGCCCCATCATTGCCCAGCAAAACATCCACCGATGCCAAGCAACATTCCTTCTCCGATGATCACCTCCATTCCAACAGTGGAAATGAGCATCGGGAAATTTTGTCAATTGCCAAATTCTCTGATGTTCCACCATTGTTGGTTGACAGTCAACCAACTGCATTGAATGGTTTAAATTTATTGAAATAATTATTTAAAAAAATTATTTTTTAGCTGCCACAACTTCGAAAATTTTGCCCGAATTTGCGCAATTGTTGGCCTCAAGTTCACGTGGACCTCCCCCACAACCACCACACCGTGATTACCAGGATGGAGGGGCAAAGGGGCACGGTAATTTTTCATTAAAAAAATACTAAAATCGAAAGAAAAATATTTAATAAGCCAAAAAAAGCATAATTTAATTATGTTTTGTTTTGGGTTTAAAACCAATTCTAACTTATCCTTTTTGAACCATTAAACCAAAATGGGTTTAAACCGTTTAATACCATTTAATTTTGAGCAAACCATTAAAAATTATATACCATTCAATGCGTTTTGACCAGCTCTTTCAAATTTTTGGTATATTTGGTGTGAATGTAGGACAAACCATTAAACCATCATAATTTTGGCTTAAGCAGTACGTTTTTTTCGGCAAATTAAATTTAAATTAAATTAATAAAAAGTTAAAAAATTAATTTTAGGACGAAGTGTAAGCCTTGACCTGAAGACATTTTCTGCATTTTCTCCAGTTTCTCGGATCAATAAAGAGTAAGAAAATGGAAAAGACATACAATTATGGAATAATTCATAAAATTTTCAGCCATAAAAGTGTGGATGAACCTCATGGTTTGGTCAATGTTTTCCTTCCGGCCACTGCCAATCAAACATCGACAAATGCAACATCGACGCCAGAATTAATGCAGCAGAAGCGATTTGTCGATCAATCCGTGCAAACAATGGAAATTGCACAAAATTTGGTTTCAACGGGGACACAGACCACTTCTTCGGGAACAGGTTTCTTACATTTTTCATTTATTCGATGGAAATTTTGTCGATTTTTAATTAAAATTTCCAATATTTAGAAAAATTTAACGGATTTAATATCTTATATTTTTTAGGATTACTGAATTTGGTCTAAAAAGTACTATAAAAGTAGTTAAAAATGAATAAAATTGACAATTAAAGCACCGAAAAAATACCTTCCTCTGAGCGGATTCGAACCCGAGACCTAATTTTTGCAGTGTGAAGGGTCTATCCCCTTTACCATTTGGGTCGAATTTTTCAAAAAATTTGGATAAAATATTCTTTTTATACTCTAACTCCAGTCTAAACATAGCCCTAATCTAAGTAAGCATAAGCCCCAGGAGCCAGGACCCAAACCGTAAAAATTAAAACTTACGCCTAAATCCTACCTGTGTACTTAAAAATCCCTAAATTTTTCAACTCAGATGAATTGTCCGAGGAAAATTTGGCCCTCTGCATTCGTGATCTGGACAATCACAAACTTTTGCCAAAAGAACGATGCCAATTGCTTCAGCGAATAAATGAACAATTGGAGCTGGAGAGATCAACCCTAATGCAAGTCCGCCTTCAAGTCCAACTGCGAATTGAGGAGGCGGAACAGGAATTACAGCCGCCAAAACAGCAAATTGGATCGCCAAGAAGCAGTGGGAATAAGCCAACAACATTATAGCAGAACGAAATGGATGGAAAATTCAAAACAAATTTAATAATTAATTATTATTCGCTTGCTAGCCATCAATAAATTTTATTTTATTAATTATCTACTTTTATTTGTTACAATTAAAATATTGGAAATTGACTAACCTATGGAATTTTAATTTTACCTAGATATTGGACCAGCTAACTTTAAAAATCTCGGCTTATAGGTAACATAGAGACTAGAGAAATTGGAGAATAGGTTCATTCGATTCATTAGAGTTGATTTAATCTATGAAATTTCAATTTTAAAACGGTATGGGCCTATTTTTAAAAGTTGAACCGTTATTTAAACCCAAACCGGTTTTAGTTTATCAACTTTTGCCTAAACCATAATATCGGTCCGAAATTGAAATTTCATAGACTAAATCGACCATACCGAATCAAATGAGCCTATTCTCAGTCTCGAGGACGCACTAAAATCCCGGAATTAACCAATTTTCAATATTTTTGTCTGTAACATATTCATAAAATCCTCATCATATATTTCCCTTTCGTTTTTATGGCCACACCCTTTCCATCCATCCCCCAATTTTTATATCCAATCTTGCATCGAATTTTGTTAATTCCCAAAATAATCAAATCAATATTTCCTTCCACAATAATTTAGAACATTTTAAATTTAACAAATTGTGATGATTACCAAAATTGATTGATGATGAAAAAACACAAAGCTTGTTTGTTTGTAATTTGTGTAGAAGAAAATGAATAAAAAATAATTTAATAAATTGTGGAACAGAGCAATTTTTGATGCAAATAAAATGAATTGGTTTGAAGTTAAAAAATTGAAACAAATTCCGAAAAAAACATCAAATAGAGTAAATTAAATTGGTGGTGGATAAAAGCAAAGTTAATTAATTTACGGATTGGGGAGGAAAACAAACAAAAAACTTCAACTTTTTGGGTGGGTCATTTAAATTTCAAATCATAATCGTAAAATTAATCCAAAATTTTATGGTGAATTAAAAATTGATGGAAATACAAAGCGAAGAGAGGAAATTTATGTGTGGTTTTGATGGTAGGTCAGGTCAAAGAAAATGGAGAAAATTAATTTAAAACAAAGCAAAATAGGTTTGGGGGTTTAAAATATTGAAAATTGGGTCCGATCAAAATGAATAAAACTAAAATTTAAAAAAATGAATCAAATCCAAATAAAGTCTCAAATCCAAACATCATCATTTCGCTAAATAATCATCCTTCCATCCTTCTTCTTTTCCTCTGTTCATCCATTTATTGAAGGTAAAGCTGTTGCTGTGGACGCGGTTGTTGTTGCGAGACAGCCTGATTCTGCTTCATTTGTTGCTCAATCAAATTCGCTTGTTCATGCATTCCTTAATAATTTGTTGTTAAAATTATTATAATTCGACCAGATTTGTAATTTATAGTTTATAAAAGTGGATAAAAATTTACATTAAGTCCGAGTACGAAAAAAATTAACTTCCCCTGAACGGATTCGAACCCGAGACCTCCTAAAAATTTTTTATGTAAAAAAATTCTGTATAAACCCTAGCAAACCTAAAGCTCATATTTAACCAAATTTTATTAGTTATTCGCATACCCATTGTGCGATAATACTCAGCCCATTGAGCACTGTAGTCGGGTTGGCCAGTTTGTGGATTGATGGCCGGTGCACCTAAATATTTCAAAAAATAATCCAATTTTCAACTCGGAAAAAACAGTGTACCTCCGGTCATTCCTTGCTGCTGACCACCGCCACCACCAACGCCGGCATTTCCCATCGCCAATTGTTGTTGCGGTTGGCCAACTTGTTGGGGCATTTGATGTGCCTGCTGCACCTGGTGAGCTTGTTGGAATTGTGGTGCTTGCGAAACGGCGGTGGCCATTGCCCCCGGGATGGTCTGGTAATGTTGGGCGGCGGCGGCGCCAAATTGAGGTTGAGCGGCGGCTGCGGTGGCGCTGGCAAATCCGGTCTGTTGCTGTTGGTTGTAGTATTGATTCCACACCGATGGGTCCTGCACTTGTGAGGTTGGTGCCGTACCTTGAGAATTTTGGAATTAATTTTAAATATTTTTACTATTCAATGTATTAAAAAATATTGAAATTTGTCGAAGGGTACCAAAATAATTGGTTTAACGGTTTCAGGGTTTATCCTACATTCACAAAACCATATATATTATCCAGTTGAATAGAGCTGGTCAAAACGCATTGAATTGAATGGTATATAATTTTTAATGGTTTGGCCAAAATTAAAGGGTATTAAACGGTTTAAACCCATTTTAGTTTATTGGTCCAAAACCATAAATTAGAATTAGTTTCAAACCTAAGCCAAAACATAATAAAATAATGCGTTTTTGACGAGATTTGTCGATTATGTAAAGGTTTAGTTTTTGAACTGATTTTTTTCCATGTTTTAAATATTTTCCTTTAATAAATAAATTTTATTAATAAAACGAACTGAATGGTTGCGGATTTGTGGGTCCATACGGATTGCCAACCGCCGTGAGTTGTGGTGCCGCAGCTGTGGTCAGTGCCGTTGCCCCAACAGTCCCGTGGAATGGCGGCAGCGGTGTGCCCGGTGCCAAATCGCCCACTTTGATGCGAATGATGTGTTGGACATGATGGATTTGATAGGGAGTCCCACGGATGACAAAAACTTTCTCATTTGAATTGGGTGGAGAGTCACGGCTCAGCTCAACATGGGCATTGGTTTCATTGCAAATCTAAGTGGTGAAATTTTTTCGCAAAAATTAAAATTATCTTTAAAACTAAAGGTCTAAATTTTTTAAAAATTTAAGGTCCAGATTTAAAAAAAAACTTAAGGTCTGGCATTTTAAAAATTAAGGTCCAAGATTTTTAAAAAACTTAAGGTCTGGGATTTTTAAAAATTTAAGGTCTGGTTTTGAAAAACTTAAGGTCTAAATTTTTGCTATTTTTATGTGTCAAACCGATTTGATGGTGTCCCCTCCTTTGCCAATGACCAATCCAGTTTTGTTTGCGGGCACATGCATATAGAATGTCTCTTGCGGTTGGGTGCCTCCGGTGCTTCGGGTGACCAGCTCGGAAATTTTCGCCGTTGCGTGACTGATTTGCTCCGGTGTTCCCTGGATGATGGCACAACGTTCTTGCAAATTCGGATCTGGAATATCTGAATGTTATCAATCTTTTACTAAAATGCAAATTTTATTAATTTTTAATGTTCATTTTTGGTTAAAATTTGAAACCATTTAAAAATTTCAAATGGAATAAAACCGCAAAAGCTTATAATTTAGCGCATTTATGACACTCCATAATCGACTGAATAAAGCGATTAGAGAGTTCTTAAGATGCGCAAAAACCCTTTGGCTTAGGTTGGCTAGGATTTTTTTTAAAAATTTTCGACCGGAAGATAGGACCTAACTTTTGAAAAATTTAGAGGTCTCGGGTTCGATTCCGCTTCGAGGAAGGTATTTTTTCTCGAAGCTGGTTGTAACTTTTATGAACTTTTATATATTCTTCTATAGTACATTTTTGGTCGAAATACACTAATTAGAATCAGAAACCCATAAAATTTTCTAATATTACCGCCCAAATTATAAATTCCTTCCTTATGACAAACCATCAGTTTTGAATTGAATTTTGGCGCCGGTCTCCTGGGCCAATCGCTTGATCGTCTCACCGCCTTTGCCAATGATTATGCCCACCGATGAGCGGGGCACAATCACTTCGCCCACCGATTTTGGTCCGGCCCCGGTGCGCAGCGCTTGTTGAATGTTCGGTTGGGTGTTGGTATCGCTGGTGATCAGACTTTCAATGATGCGTTTTGCCGCCTCTACTTTGTCCGGTGGGCCCGAAATGCGTAGCGGTTTCTGCGTTAAAATGTGTTTTGGGTGAATTTATGCATTAAATATTGAACATACCGCTCCCACGGTCACTTGATGGCTTTCTTGGACTAACATCATTTTGACGCCCATTTGTTCCTTAAAAATGCGATTAATATTGGTTTTGATTATGAATTCAACCTGTAATCCTTTGATGGTCTCCCCGTTCTTGCCAATGATGAGACCGCATTTTGTGCCGGGAATGCTCAGCTCAATGTTGGCCATTTGGCCGCCACCGCCATTTTGCATTCCACCGCCACCCGGTTGACTGCGAGCACCGCGCTCCAGGACGTCATGGATCAATTGTCGTGCTTTGCTGAAGTGAAGGGGAGATTAAAATTTTTACAATCTTAGGGTTTTTTGGTAATCTTTAAGTCATCTTAAGGTTTTTAGACCATCTTAAGGTTTTTGTACCATCTTAAGTTTTTTTGGGCCATCTTAAGGTTTTTGGGACATCTTAAGGTTTTTGAGACATCTTAAGGTTTTTGAGACATCTTAAGGTTTTTAGACCATTTAAGGTTTTTGTACCATCTTAAGGTTTTCTGGGTCATCTTAAGGTTTTGGCCATCCTAAAGTTTTTGGCCAACTCTTTAACAACATTTTGTATAAGAATAGAAAACTAACTCGATGCAAAAACGTGGTCCTTGCAGAGTGCATTGACGAAAACCGCTCATGTTGCTTTCGCCGGCCATTTGAACTCGGCAGCCCGACTGCTGTTGAATCAACTGAATTTGTTCACCGCCACGTCCAATGACTTAAATTGCCAATTTTAGTGTAAATTTTAATTGTGGAAAAACTCACTAAGTCCAACCGAAGTTTCGGGGATGTCCACTGTCTCCATGAGTTGCTCGCCTACCGGTGCACCCATTCCCATGCTTGCCATTTTTTGTTGGTCCTCCTGTTGGTCGTTGGTGGATGTGTTGATTTTTTCGCGTTTGATCGGACAAACTGAAAATTTATGTTGAGTTATTTTTGTTTATTTTTGGTTCTTTTTAATTTTTGGGATTTATTTTAGGCACATTTTGTAGTATTTTAAACACATTTTAAAAATTGTGAACCATGCAAATTTGTAAAAAATGTATGTAAAAATTTGTTCAAATATTGGCAAACCGTATCAATGCCTATGAAATATGTATGTGTGTGAAAATGTGTGAAATACGTATGTGGTCAAAAATTTATGTGGGCAAATCAAAAATGTGGGCAAATATGTATGATGGAATGGATTTGTTCACATACAATTCAAATCGTCCGATGAATTTGCCCTCTTTTGTCCTCCGTTTGTTGATGATGATGCAGTGAGCTAGAAATGAACGCATAATGATAAAATTTTTGGGGTAATAATTATCGAGGCTGAGGAGAATGGACACTGTCCAGGCGCCCATGGCCTCTTTGTGTGGTGTCATTTGAAAATATGTATAAATACACACTAACATTAATAAATGTAATGTAATGTATATATGTAAATTTAAAATATACGAAAAATTCAAAATTTATTTATGGCAATTCATTAAATAAAAATCAATGACTTTGTTTTATCAATTTATTTATTTAAATCAATAAATTCAAAAATGGAAATTGTGATCAATGATCAATCAAAAAAATCAATGATAAATGGTAAAAATCAACATCAAAAAATTTTAAAAACCATATATAATCATATCACCATTAAATTTTGTGAAGCAATAAAATTCTACCCAAAATTGTGAAAATGAAAATTTAAAAACCATTCAATGTAAAAAATGTTGGAAATATCAAATATATATGTGTGGGGGTTTTGAAATTTTTTTAGTACTTAACAAAGGCCATAATTTTTAATAATCAATTTGGAATACCTTTTTGGCGCGCTGCAAGGCTGTATTTAACTCGGATTCTTCTATGCTGTATTGTCCGGTGCTGCTGTCTTTCATCAGGCAAAAGCCATCAACGAGAAGAAAATAATTGTTTTTTGGTTGAATGAAAGCTTAAAACTGTCTGAAAATGATTGAGCTTTAACTTTGATAATGCTTTAAAATATTTTGTAATCAATTTATAGTTGGAGGTAGGAGCTAGGACATAGGAGTAGGATAGGAGGGAGTGGGATCGAAATATGGCATTGAGAAATTTAGAATAAAACTTGGTTGGCTATCGGACTTCGAATATATTGGTGGTATGGGCAAGTTAACAAGATGATTAAATCAGTGAGAAGGGTGAGTTACGTTCCCATCTTACCATTCATTCGATTTTAATTCCTGTGAATCGAGGATGAAGATGATAAATGAAAAATGATGGAAATGGAATGGAATGGAAAAATGGTTGAACAGAAAAATGGAAGAGACATTGGACATAGATACAGAGATTACTATTCGGGATCGATTGCGATGGCGTCACCTTATAGAATTTTTCGCTACTTCTTTTTACTTTCTCCTCGCTTTCACTTTTACATATTCTCGTTATTTTCTCTGTTTAGTTAATAAAAGCGAGGCTTGTTTTTAGAAAATCATTTCGGAAAATTTTTCTTAAATTATTTTCAAAAATTTTCAAGGGTTTGGTTTCGATTTTCGCCACATTTCGTCAATTTTTTCCCTAATTTTTTGGTTAATTATTTTCCATCGATCGAAAAATCGATATTTGGGATCAAATTTCATTTTTATTTCAAAATAAAATGTGCCCAATTCAAATTTTACAGATACAGAACCCGAATTTTAGGAGAGAAGTTCTCCGGTTTATTAGACCAATCCAAACCTAATCTAACAAAATTGATGGTTCAACAATATTATTTTTAGATTTTTCCAAAAAATAAATTATAAAATGGCAGACCCGCTTTCACTTCTTCAAGAATTTGCAATGGGACGGCGAGAACTTCGAGAGTTGCAATATGTAATTTTTACCTAATTAAAAATAAAACTAAATAAAATGTTTTAAGAACGGGAAGCTTTACTATGTGTTCGGCGACGTTGCCTACCAACATGATGCGCGAACAAATTTGGGCGTTTACAACAAGCAGGATGAATATTACACAATTGAATCAATTTTGTTGTTTTGGCGAATGCGCGAACTTCAACACACTGCCTATGTGCGTGATGTGTCCGGACGGGGGATTACTTCAATTACACGTGTTCAGCGGTATAATTTTAGCCTTAAATTGAATTAAAATTCATCCAAATTTAGTCGAGATCTACTGGATTTCTTGAATGGCGGCCCATTGCCCAAAGAAGCCAACATGCTTGCACCGGTGCCTCCACCAATTCCAGCAGCACAACTGAAACCGGACAAAGACCAGGCGGAACTGGATCAACAACAAACATCATCGCACTATGAACCGGAGAGGAAGAAGCCAAAGCTGGAGCAGCCGGACAAAAAGGGGTATGAGCAATTTTTTTGCTCCTCTATCTCGATTGGGTAATTCACACCCAATTCATGTATAGACAGAGGATCGACAAAATCCTCGACAAGTCCATTGGTGACAATGCGAATGCATCGGCGACCGAAGTGCGTGGTCTCAGCAGTTCATTGCCCGCGGAGAAAGTGGCCCAATTGCGAAGCCGGGTGAAAAACAATTTGAAGAATAAACCGTTGGATGATGAAAGGTTTTTGCAATATTTTTGGTAATTTTAATCTTAATTTTGCACATATTTTCAGTTTCGTTTCAATTGCCGAAATGGCCCCAGTGCCAAATGCAAACAGCGATTCCATTGGCCGATTCATTGCGGAGAAGGAACGAATTCGAAAGGACCGGACCACCTGTTTGGAATCCCATTCCCGTGATTTTTCCACAATTATGGCAATGGTCAAGGATGTCCATGTTTGCTTAAATTTTGTTAAATTCAATAAATAATATTAATTATTTGATAGCTTCGCGAAAATCAACCAAAATCCATTGCGCAAAACCAAACTGGCGCGATGGCCGGTGGAATGACTTCCTCAATGCCCGGCAGTGTCAGCCAAGCGCAGCAACAAATGAAAGGCGGCCAAAAGTCGATGATGCCGGTCCCCGGTGGTTACAGCCGATATGATCAGGAAATATTCCAAAAGGAAGCGGTGGCCGATTTTGAAATCGAAACTGATCTCACTTTTCATGGTTCGATTTAAAATTAGTTTTATTAAGGAAAATATTTGTAAAAAAACATTGAAAAAGACGAAAAGTTTATATTGTTTCAATGATTTATCCTGTGCCTCCAAAGTCCAAACCATACCCAATCGATAGATCTTGTCGAAATACATCTTTCGATTAGGTTTTTGGTTTTCGCTCATACGTTTATCGTTAACCAATTCTAATTCAATTTTGAACCAATAAACCAAAAAATAGGTTTAAACCATTTAATGCGTTTTAGGCAGCTCTATCCAATTGGATGGATATATCAAGCCCGTATCTAGAAATTTTCCAAGGAGGGGGCCAATTTGAAAATTTTTTCAATATAAGGGGAAAAAGAAAATTTTTCCCAATCGCGGGAAAATTTGGTCCAAAAATAGCCGCGCAGCGAAAAATTTGGCCAAAAATTGCACCCATGAATGAATATTTTCCCTTTTTTGGGGGAATTTTTCCCAAAGGAGGGGGCCATTCCCCCCATTCCCCCCTCTGGATACGGGCCTAGGATATATGGTTTAAGGTTTATGGAAGTAGGATAAACGGTAGTCCACTTTAGAAGACTCTTATATAATTTTTCGCAAGATTAAATAGAAATACTTGAATTTTATTAGACAAAGATTAACAAATGTCAAAATTAACTCAAAATATTAGCAATTAATACATTTTTAAAAAGTTCCATCAAAGCTAAAACTCGTAAAATTTTCAGGCAATAATGCATTGAATCAGCAACAAATGAACCGGGCGGCTGCATCCACTCGTTCCACGGCGCCGTTCACTCCCAACGGTGTTCATGCAAGGACACCCGATCCGAGGCAATCATCGCTCGCACCCGTTGCTGCTCCCGGCGGTGGACAAAGACAACAAAAACGTGTATCGCGCACTCCAATTATCATCATTCCGGCAACCGGGACAGCGCTGATCACCATGTACAATGCACAGGACATTCTTCAGGTTTTTTAATCTTTTAACCCAAATATTCTTACATTTTTGACCTTAAAATTTGGGGTATATTTTTCATTTTTGACTCTAAAATTTGGGGTAGATTTTTCATTTTTGACCCTAAAATTTGTGGTAGACTTTTCATTTTTGACCCTAAAATTTGGTAGATTTTTCATTTTTGATCCTAAAATTTTGGGTAGATTTTTCATTTTTGAATTTAATAATTAATAAATTTTTCATTTTTGACCCTAAAATTTGGGGTATATTTTTCATTTATATTTTATTTTGAATTTTTGTAATGAATAAATTTAAAAAAGATATTTAATTAAACATAATAAAAATATTAATAAAAATTCTACCATTAAAATTATCGAATTAATTTAATTAATTTTTAAGGATTTGCGTTTCGTCAGCTCGGATGAGAAAAAGCGCACTTATAGGCGTGAGAATGAATTGCTACTTCAAATTCCGAAGAATGGCTCCACGGTGCCCTATCGAATTGTGGACAATCCAACCAAGCTGAAGGATGAGGAATGGGACAGGGTTGTGGCCGTTTTTGTGCAGGTAAATTCCAAAATTTTGGAATGAATTTTAGTACATATTTAATTTTGAAGGGACCCGCATGGCAATTCAAGGGTTGGAAATGGAATGGCAATCCGGTGGAGGTGTTCGCCAATGTGGCCGCATTCCATTTGAAATTTGAGGAGCAAAAATTGGATTCAAATGTTGCCAAGTGGAGGTGAAAACTTCAATTATTTTATTTAAAAAATAATAATATTCAGCGTGAACGTCCTGTCCCTATCTCGAACGAAACGCCATTTGGACCGAGCAATTCTGCAGAAATTTTGGGAAATTTTGGATCGTCACATTGCCAAAAGCGGCAAGCGAGAATGGCTGAGATATTGATTCGTTCGATTTTCGATAAAGAAAGAAGTTTGATCCGGCTGAAATCAAATTCAATCAATAAATACTGGAAAATTCAATCAAATTTGATTTTTGTTGTTTTTGTCAAATTTCCAATTATTTCCATCATCCAAGACTCATTCATTTATTATAAACAAAACGCCGCATGGTTATCCATTTTTTTTAAAATTGTACACACATTTTTATTTTCTGCCTAGTTTTTTTTCCCCATCTCTTAACATTTTTTGTCAATTTTTTATTCGATATTTTCCATAATAAATTGTAAAAAACATTAAAATGTGTAATGGAGTAAATGGTAATGGTCAATTTAAATTATTATTAAATGATTTGATTTAGAAGGGAAAAGAGGAAATAAAAAAATTTGCGGACGATTTTAAAAAAACAAATAAAATTTTGGACTATAATTTGCAAGAATTTTTAATTCCGTCTGTTTTGTGTTTTTCTTAGAATAATTCCGCCCGTTTTGTGTTTTCGCTAAGAATAATTCCGCCTGTTTTGTGTTTTCGCTTAGAATAATTCCGCCTGTTTGTGTTTTCGCTTAGAATAATTCCGCCTGTTTTGTGTTTTCGCTTAGAATAATTCCGCCTGTTTGTGTTTTCGCTTAGAATAATTCCGCCTGTTTTGTGTTTTCGCTTAGAATAATTCCGCCTGTTTTGTGTTTTCACTTAGAATAATTCCGCCTGTTTTGTGTTTTCACTTAGAATAATTCCGCCTTTGTGCTTTCGCTTAGAATAATTCCGCCTGTTTGTGTTTTCGCTTAGAATAATTCCGCCTGTTTTGTGTTTTCGTTTAGAATAATTCCGCTTGTTTTGTGTTTTCACTTAGAATAATTCCGCCTGTTTTCGAGATAAAGAAATTAGAAAAAGAATTATTTATAGGAATGAAATCACCATGATGATCAGGGCAAATATAAAAAATGAAATTTGACTACTTCATTAAATTATAAAACTTCTTTAAAGCCAAAAAATAAACATAATCATTATATTTTGATGAGCCTAAGTCCGCAAATTTCCATACCAAATTAAGGGATATCGTGATTTGAAAAAAAAGGATTTAAAAATCCCCATTTATTCATTCATTAATTCCATTTCATTCGATCGTATCCGCCGTCATTGTATTTGCCCGTGGGCACATCGTTGCTATCTGCTGCTGTTGACGAAGGCCACTCACACTCACCTTCCGAATTTCCCTTGGACTTCGTCCACCATAGCGTGGAGAAGTACGGCCGCTCACGTTCAGCGGAATTGGGGCACTTTCGACACCGGTTGCGCGATCATAGCCTTGTCGCATTTGAACAATCAGGAAGTGAATCTAATTTTTTGATAAAAAGATTTCCAAGAATTTTCTAATGGTTTTATGTGAGGGAATGTTATGGAGACCAAAAATATTCTAATTTATTAGAAAGAAATATAAATGCTTGCCATTATTTTCCATAAATCGTGGCCTTCTGCATTCTGGAACACCTCCTTTGGTGGATTGTCCTCGAAGCAACGCATGAACAAAGCCCAATGATGGCTTAAAAGGAGAGAAATTGGAGTGGGAATTTTGGAGAATATTTTGGAAGAATTGTGGCTTCAAAAATACTTATTATCTTTTAACATAAAATCATCCCTAATACTGTAGAAAAAAGTTGGTTTGGGTTCCACAAATTCGATTAAAAATAATTTTTGCTACTCATACTCACCCTTCGATAGGCCAAGGCAATCGGGCATGTTGAGCACCCAGGCACTGTACAATAGTTCAATGGGAAATTAAAATTATTAAATAATTTATTTTTGGAGAGGGAATTGGCTGAAATTTATGTTCCTCACAGCTTAATTCTCGAAAACAATAAAGTTAATTATAATCTTTGTTTCTTGGCTTGGAAAATAAAATTTTTTTGACAATTTTTGCGTGGAATTTGCCTCTAAAAACAGACACAAATTTCGAAAGATTCGAATGAATTTAAAAAGAGACCTGAAGGGCTAGGCAAACCTGTGAAAAAATTTTAGGTAATTATTGAAAATTTTAATATTAAACTTTTTGTGCCTCCTCTTGGATATTGATGAGGATAAAATCGAGTACAATGGCAAAATTGGCCGACATTCGAAGGAAAGTTGCGCTGAGAGAAAATCGGATGGATTAATTATAAAAGAAAAGCTCGGGTTATGAATCGTCCTATTTTTTCATATTGGAGTGGAATTTCACCATCAATTTTGGGCCTTTTACGGTGTCCATTACTCGATTTAATCATTAAAAAAGCATTAAAGAGAGCCTACCTTGAGGCGATATCCCTGTCGCTGATTCCCAACTTAAAAAATTAACATTTTTTACAAAATGAGCAAATATTTGATGAAAATGAACCAAGTCAAAGAATTGATACATTTGGGCATTGGAACGCAACAAATGGGACATAATATTTTTGGAACAATCCACAATTTCTGATTCCGACGATCGTTCCCACATTTTTTGAAGGATACCAATTTGATGTGAGGTGAGGCCGATCACGTTCAAATCTGAATAATTCCGCCTGTATTGTGTTTTCGCTTAGAATAATTCCGCCTGTTTTGTGTTTTCGCTTAGAATAATTCCGCCTGTTTTGTGTTTTCGCTTAGAATAATTCCGCCTGTTTTGTGTTTTCGCTTAGAATAATTCCGCCTGTTTTGTGTTTTCGCTTAGAATAATTCCGCCTGTTTTGTGTTTTCGCTTAGAATAATTCCGCCTGTATTGTGTTTTCGCTTAGAATAATTCCGCCTGTTTTGTGTTTTCGCTTAGAATAATTCCGACTGTTTTGTGTTTTCGCTTAGAATAATTCCGCCTATTTTGTGTTTTCGCTTAGAATAATTCCGCCTGTTTTGTATTTCTTTTAACTAATTCCGCTTATTTGTTTTTCATCTAACTTGTTGTAAAATTGGGATTTAGACCATTGGATCAAACAAAAAGGAAAGATTGAAAACATATCATTCCAATTTATAATTTTTCATCCAAATTATTCATCAAATATGCTAACTTCTTTATTTCCCTTTGGCTTCGTTTAAACATCAAATCCACTAAAGATTATGTTCACTAAAACAAAAAACTGACCACGTCTTTCAACGGAACTCAAATCCAAATCCATGCTCATTTGGCCACTTTGCTTCCGAAATGGTTTTGGCATCAATTGTTGTTGTAGTGAATTTTGACCGCCAATTAGGCTAAGCAAATTTTGCTGTGCCGCATGTGGATTCTGAAGTTGAAGACCAATCAACTGGGCAGCCGCCTTCTCCGGATTCCACAACTCTTTCTCCTTCGCCTTTTTTGCCGATGAGCCACCACTGCTTCGAGGACCGTAGCGAGCCGATTTACTGAAAATTTTTATGTAAAATTGGCCAATTTTTTTAAATACCATTTAGCCTCTAAAATAATATTCGCAAATAATCCTCTTCCTGGGTTTCTAATAGTCTGGTAAAAATTTTTATTTGATTTTGGTCTCTCATCTCACATGTTATCAATCTACAATGTAAAATTCCAAGAACCAAAATCCCAACACAGCCAAAACCCAAGAGAGAATAATTTGTACTAATAAAAAGTTTAGGATAAGTTAAGCTTTAATTTTTCTCCCTTGGGATTTTGGATGCATTTCGGATTTGAGTGAATCACTACTTCACATCATGGGCATCCAAAGAAAGCAAATTTTAATGTCTAAAAGATTCAAAGGAATTCCACAATTGGAATAAATCCTATTCACAGGTTTAAACACCCAATAATGCTGAAATGGGGTAAATTGAACGGTCCACAAAACCCTCATAATCCCATCAAACGTCCACCTATGCTCAATTGCCCGAATCTCATGCGCTGCTTTCGGGTCCAAACTTCTGCTTCGATTCTGCCTTCGCTTCTCCATTTGTTGGCGTTGTTGCTCACTTTCCATCATCATTGAGCGCATATTCCGTTTTCCGCCGGAATTTTGTTGACTTTTTGTGTTGACCATGGGCGATGGCAACATTTTTTGTTGCCTTTGATGTTCCGCATGAACCAGCGACTCTTCCACCTATGGAATTACAATGATTTAATGAGAAAAAATGAAATGAAATAAAGAAGAATTTTTGATGATGGATATCAATGCCAATAATGCGTAGAGGCTTTTCTTATTAATCATACTGTACTCTGTACCGCCACTTTTTTCCTAATTACCTCGTCATCCTATCAATCAAATATTGCCCCAATCTGCCTTTTTTAAAACTAACCTTTTCCCCCACAAAATATTCTTTTTGCCATCATATTTCTCCGCACAACACAGATAAATATATTTACTAAAGTCAAGTCCAACTACTAATTCCAATTCCTTTCCTTGGGTCACTAAGTAAGAGTTTAGGTCACGGCGAAGGCCTGGGACGAGAGCCTAGGCCCACTCTCGTCCCGAAAAACATTATTCCACTTCCAGGGAATAAGGACTATCAATGGAATTTCCCAATTCATTATTAGCTTATAATATCCCAACAAATCCGGCATTTATTTAGAGGAGGATTTATTAATTTAAGCCAGTAGGGAAATGGAGAGGAATTTTTATAAAAACCTTTGGCTTAACTCTAACAATTCCGGCATTCAATTTACACTCATAAATTCAAACATTTCATAGTTCAAAATAATTTTTAAACTAACCAATTGGCCATGTAATTGTTGGCCATTTCCAGTGCCATGAAATTGATGTGGATGATGATGGCCTTGGGTTTGGCCCATAATTCAAAGAGAAAAATTCACAGCAAAATGAATGGAAAAATGGTGGGTGAATGGCACACAAAAATGTTGTGCAGCTTTTGGGATGCTCACAAAAGGTGCCTTTTTGGAGGGACTGACTCTACCGGGATGGAAAGGGGGCAATGACCGGAAAATAATTTGTGTGCCGTTGCCGTCCCTTGGCCAAAACGACGATGGAGACGCCCCCGCGGAAATGTCGGCGGCAATCGGCATCAGCAGCAGCGACGATGGAGGTGGCACTCGGCCGATGGCAATATGTTCACCGGGCCATTCCGAAGCATTTAGCGCAAATGAGCGGGAATAAAATGTAGCTGCCTCTTCTCTGGGCCCTTTCCGCCGCTTTTTGTTTTTGGGACCGGTGAAAAGCAAAGGAAAAGGCAAGAATGAATTAAGGTAAAAGTGGCAAATTGGTGAAGTGGAGCGGGGTCAAGATTTGCGTGTGCAACAAAAATATTTTTTTCTTTTAATGGAATGCCACCTAGGCTAGTCCGTTAATGGCAAAAAAAAGGAAATGGAATTTTTTTAGAACAAATTTTTTCACCAAATAAATTTGGCAATTTTAAAATTTTTCAAAAAAATTTTCGCCAACTTTTGAAAATTTTTTGCAGATTTTTTGAAAATTTTCTAAAATGTTTTGAAAATTTTGAAATTTTTCATATCAATTTTTTTTAATTTTTTGAAAATTTTAAAATTTCTCACAGTATAATTTTTTTGCCATAAAATATTTTAAAAATTTTTCATATCAAATTTTCGCAAATTTAAAAATTTTTTTATATCTTTTTTGCCATCAAATATTTTCGGAAAATTTTAATAATTAATAGGCAGACATATGGCCATATTCTAAGCAACTGGCCAATCTCTAAAAATGGCATAAAATAATTCCAGTAATTAACAATTTAAATTGGGCAAAATTTATGTACAAAAAATCAGAATAAAATTAGTTTAATCTCATTTTAATACATTAAAATTCAAATTCATCAAATTTGTTGCCTTTCCACGCACATATTGTAGCCGCAGCCCGTATCGCAACAAAGTGCCGATCGGGCACAATCCTGGGAATGATGACACCAATTTACTGGCTTATTCTTCAGACAGGTCACGCCCAACTGTGCTGGGGTAGGGCATTCGCCTTCACTTGGAGCACAACATGGATCACCGGTGATTTGGACGCAAAGCTATGGGCAAATTTAGAAAGCATAAAATTGAGGAAATTTGTGGGAAAAGTGGCATTTATGTTAATTATTTATAGGCTTATTTTGAACTTGACAAATAAGGCGAGAGGAGGAGGAGGGGGCGAAACAGGATATTTCAGAATCTGACTGTTCTTTTGGCCTCTAGCTCAGCAAGGAATCAACCAATTTTGGAAGGCGATATGCCATTTGAAAGCTCTAAATGTCCTCTAAAAAGTGGCTATTCTGATTTTTTTTTAAAATCAATTTGTAAAATAAGCGGCTTTTCCTCAAAAATTTTTGTTCATTATACTCATAGGTATGTTAATTTTTTTTAAAGTTTGATTTTTTATAATTTTAAAAAGCCACTTTGTAGAGGACACTTTTGGCTTTTCAATGGTATATCGCCTTCCAGAATTGTTTATTGCCTCATCGAGCTATAGCCAAAATAATGGCCCAGGGAGTGTTGATAAGGTGCGTTAATTTGCTTAATTGTAGATAAGAATAAAGTTTTGGTGCTAGAATTGAGCAAAAAAAGTTCTAGCTTCTTTTAATCAAATATGTCTTTAAAGTTGGGGCCATATATGATAGCTCTAGTTTATCCTAAGCTAACCAAAGAACAAGAAAAGGAATAAATGAATGTAAATTTTACCCTTCTGGATTCGCACAAATCTGTTGAATTGCAACTGTGCGTCAAATATTGAAATGAACAGGACCGATAGCCGCCTTAAATTTGTTTGTGACCATATTAATATAATAATAGAAAATCAATTTGCATTAATAGCCTCATTCAAATTCATTAGATAAAAGCAGTAGCCCTTCACAACTACAATTCTGGCGGATAAAAAGAGAATGAATATATGATAAAATCCCATATTAAAATGCATCAATTTTATAGATTTAGCATCCAAAATCCCATCTAGCAATTTTTCATTATTTTCAGAAAAGTTTTTGCTTAAAATTTTCTAAAAATTCTTAATTTTACCCCCCCCCCCCTTCCTTCTGCCCTTTTATCCCGCATTTACGTCTTTTGTGCTGTTTGAAATGTTCCGGTGATGATGGCTGAGCTTCTTCCTGTTCCCTCTCCCTGTCTCCAATTCCAACAAATTCGAAGCCATCCGCCGGTTCCACCAAAGCCAATGGGCCATGATGGATTTCCGCCGATTGGATGGGTGGCCTTGGCGTAATCCGAATTGGGGGACGAAGGAGGGCGGAGGCAATGGCCACAATGAAGAGGATGAGGTAGATGATGAGATGGAAGAATTTGAGTGGAATTACGTTGGATGGCCAATAATGATTTTTGGCCATTTCAAAGGAGGGAAAAGCCGAGAGGCGTTTAAGGAGGAGGAGAAATCACATCCAAAAAGAATTCATCATATTGGGAATTTGAGTATTTTTATGGAAATGAGGGAAGTTTTGGCCAGCAAAAAGAAGGAGACAAAGAGCAGTTGTGGCCAATTATATTCCGCAATCCGCACTAATATTGGTATATTATTCCCTCTATCTTCCCTCTTTCCGTACGCGCGAGAATTTCGCGGAAATGGACACTTTTGGGGGTGGTCTTGGAGTTGGACATTTGCGACAAACAAAAGAAAGCACACACAAAACAATTTATGGTGGATGGAAAATCGGTCCTTTCCTTCAATTCCTTTATTTCCTCTTTGTTGGTTTTGCATTGTTTTTACTTTGTTTAATTATCTTTTTGTAATTTAAATTGTTTTTTTTCTGTTGAATTTGCATAAAAATTGATCTTGATAATGATAATAGTTTAAAAAAATACATTTTTCTATATTTAGTAATTAAAAAATATTCCATTGTTCCCAATTCCCCATGTCCTGTGTCTATCATATTTAATTAAATTGGCTATAGGCATTAATTGAAGATTCCATCATTTTTCCTTCTAAAATCTAAATTCTAAATAGAATTGGACAAATTATTTATATTTAACTATCATTAAAATTGTAGATATTTAATTTTAAGAATTAGGAGTATTTTATGCAAATTTGCTTTTACATTCATTTCCAAAATATTTGTACAATTTAAGTGAAAAATTTGATCAAATTGGATGCCTAATTTCAATCTGCACATTTTGTAATTTATTTAAAGTCAATTAAAAAATAGACATAGACCAAATTTTGAAGGACGAATAAATTAAAATTTACCCAGCAGCATTTTCTCTTTCCGCAATTTCATTTTTTATTTAACAATTAAAATTTTGCACTTGGGAAGGTCATGCGCGAATTTCCGCTGCCCACTTTTGGGTCGCATTTGTTCGCCATATTTGCTGCCAGCAGCATTCATTTTTGCATTTCTCCCGACAAAGGCAGTCAAAATAAATCTAATCGCGGCGTTCCAATCTTTCGAAGGCCATTCTCAACCGGTCAAATGTTTATAAAAAATGGAGAGAACGGCTGGCGCCAAAAATCCTCCAAAGCGCATTTCCATCAACTCTTCCTCTTTATTTGCCTTCAAAAAAGTATTTGGAAGCTTCTTCTCTGAATAAAGCCGGCTGGAATGGGCTTAATTCTTCCCATTTTGCTTCTTTTATTGCCGGCATTTTGTCCAATTGCCGGTCAGTTTCGATTCGAATGGATGGATAGGGGATAATTGAGTACCACAGATTGAGTATCAACGGTTTTGGCTAATAGCTCAACAAGGAAACAGCCAATTTTCGAAGGCAATATACCATTTGAAAGCCTAAAGTTTTCTTTAAAAAGTGGCTTTTTTAAATTTTATAGAATTCCACCTTTTTCTAAATTTGCAAGCCTTTGAGTGTAATAAACCCGACTCTTATGAGAAAAAGCCATTTATTTTAATTTTTTTTAAATTTTTAAAAAAATTAGTAAAGCCACTTTTTAGAAGACATTTAAGGCTTTAAAATGGCATATCGCCTTCCTGAATTGGCTGCTTCCTTGTTGTTGAGATTTGGGCCCAAAAGAACGGAATAAGTCTTCAATGGCGGTAGTTAATTATCCTCTTTGGAGAATGAATAATGGAAAGAATTCACTCACTGAATTGGCTTCTATAAAATGCAAAAAAATAACTAAAATATTCGAATTTACAAAATAAGAGTCTTAAAATTGATATATTAACGAAAAAATGCCAACAATTCAGCGTACATTTCTGTTATTTCTCCTTACTAAAATGCTAATTAAATTTAATGCCCATTTCCAGCAGCCAGAACATTACCGGCCTCTTCATTGGCCAGCAAATCCATCCCCTTTCAAATTGGCCTTTTGTTGGCCAAATCAGCCAAAAAGGCGCCTTCGGCCGATACCAATGGCCAATTCCTTCAATATGGCGATGAATTGAAGGGAGAGGAGGATGAAAACAAAGGCATTGAAGAATTGGATGAAAATTGCCAATTTGCATTGGCCAACCGCCTAAAATCCCAATTGGAAGGAAATTTACTAAATTTTGATCAAAATTTATTGGCACAAATTTTAATGGCTGGGAAACGAGAGAAAATTTGCCGGTAAAAAATTTGGAAGGAAATTTTTAATTAAAATTATTTTAAATAGTATTTATTCTGCCCAATCCGCTGAACTGAACGAATGCATTGGCCAAAATGCCAATGCCCAATTGCATCCATTCCATTTGCTGCTCCAATCAATTTGTGGCCAATTTTCCGAGGCATTGGATGCAAATGGCCAATGCCTTTCCGAATTACAAATTGGCCGATTGGAAGGGCAATGCACCAAGGTTGAAATAATGAATTTATTAATAGGGAATTTTATTATATTTAATTTTTTTATTTGAATGCCCCTCTCAATTTCCCTCATTCTCCCCCAACCAATTCCCCTTTTCCCTCATTCTTCCAACCAATTCCCCTCCCCTTTTTTCCCCTTCCCTTTTAAAATATCAATTCCATTTACTACCCAATCGCTTACGACCATACCGCGTTGAATGCACGCCATCCTGTCCGATCTGGCAAGTTAAGCAACGCTGGGCCCCCTTAATACTTGGAACGGAGACGTCCTGGGAATCGGGGGTGTCGTAAGCTTTTTTCACCATTTTTGGGTAAATTTTTATATTTTTTAAGCAATTTATACAAGGAATATTTTTTTAAACGCGTAGAAATGGAAACCACCGGATGGAAATTATTTTTTTACAAAATTAAATATTCCCCAAAAATTAGAAAATTATTTAAATAAATTTAAAATTAAACAAACTAAATTTATGATTAAATAATTTTCTTCTAGGCTTGTCAACGCCAAGCCGAATCCGCCTCAATGCCCCTTCAAAAACGCTTCTCGAATGCCAAAGCCAATTTCGCTATTGGCTCATCGGCATGCCAACTGGCCTTGTGCTCAATAAATTGTTTTGGCACACAATTGAGTGAATGTGCCGAAGAGGCCGAGCCAAAAGGGGATCCGGCCCAGCTGAAGGCAATGGTCGACCAATTGGCCGGAATTCAAATGCTCGCCGGAATGATCGCCCAAAAAGGGGCATCGCCTGAATTTGTGCAATCAATGTTGATTGGGGAACAAATGCCAGTGGAATGCGCACAATTCATTGGGAAAGCCGGTTAGAAATAATCGAAATAAAAATATTGGAAATTCGAAAAGATTGTAACGGTTCTGAAATTATCCTAAATATAGTAGATTTAATTCATTAAGACCCAGGGCTACTTAGGTTTTGGTTTGGTTTAACGTTTAACTAATTCGAACTTAGTTTTTGAACCATTAAACCAAAATCGATTTAAGTTTTGAACCATTAAACCAAAATTGATTTAACTTTTGAACCATTAAACCAAAATCGGTTTAAACCGTTTAATACCTTTTAATTGTTTACCAAACCATATACCATTTTATGCGCCTTGACCAGCTCTATCGTATTGGGCATATGGCAACGTAGGATAAACCCTTAAACCCTTATAAGCATTTTGGACATTATTTAATCTTTATTCGGCAATTTCAATAATCTTTTCAGTAAATTAAATATTTTTATTCATAATTCTGTTGATGAATCCCATTTTTGTAGTCACATCTGCCAATTTTGTGGCCCCTCATGATGCCGAACCATCTTCATTGCCGAATGGTGATGTCCAACAACAACAAATTCCTTTAGAAAGGGCTAAACGCGCTGTCGGTGGCCAATGATGAATTTGAGGAAATGCGCAAAATAAATTGAAGAAATTATTTATTTTTACTAATTATTACTCCCATTTTTGGATTCAATAATTTAATATATCAATAAAATTTGTGCAATAATTGCTGAATCTACGACGAAAATGATGGCGTGAATTAAATTTATGCGCAATTCCGATTTTGGAAGTAAATGTCACACTGGTTTTTGGACCATTTTTTTGAATTAATTAAAAAATGTCCCTTAATTTTTGTCATTTATTTTTCATGATAATTTTAAAAAAAAAGTGGAATAAATCTCATCAGAATATTCAATTCAATTCACATTATAATAATAATTCAATTCAAATGCCCCACAAATTCACTCTATGAAAACCTCGCGCAGTTCAAATTTCCATTCATCCACCATTTGATTCATTCAATTCCTGCCATCTCTGTGTAATTCACCACAGCCCCTATATAATCGCCCAAAATTCTTTATTCTTTGCCCCACATTTTCCCGCATTTGCTCCTCGCTTCTTCTTTTGCTTCTTTCATATTCCCCCCTAATAAAGGTGGATTCATTTAATATTTATTATCAATCATAAATGGGAAAAAGGAAGAAAGGTTAAATTGGGTGGGCGATCGGTGTGGGGATATGATTGAAAAGCAATGGATAAAGAAAGGTCGCGAGAATTAGGTGGCTCTGTGGATTTTTGGATCGGCAAATGCCGAGAAAATGATCGGCGGTTCCCTATACACATAATCACAACACAAATAAATTTGGTAGAGATGGCTAGTGGAACGCACAATATCATCAAGCGTCAACATATTTACAGAAAGGAAATTGTTGTATTACCTTGAAAAATTCAATTGAATATTAAATTTATTGAAATCAAAATAAAACGGCAATTCAAAAATTCTCCGTATTGCCTTATCTCTCAACAAGGAAGCGACCAATTCAGGAAGGCGATATGTCATTTGAAAGTCTTAAATATCCTTTAAAAAGTGGCTTTATTTTCAAAAAATAATCGTATTTTCTTATAAAATTCGGATTTAAACGCTTGTAACTTTTTTATAATAAATTTGGTAAAATCTAAAATAGGATAAATTGTAGAGAGGAGACTTTGGGCTTTCCAATGCTATGTCGCCTTCCTAGATAGGTTTTTGCCTCCCTAACATAAGCTATTATCAAAAAATGCCCCATTCCCAATCTGTGATTCATACATTCCAATGTATAAATTTATTATCCACCAAATATATTAGTGTCCATTGTCCATTCACATTCATTCATTGTTTTAGTGAGCTCTCCAAAATATTTGTCATACATTTTTAAAGTGGGCATTGCTGTTGGAAAACCTGTCCAATTTTGTACCAAATTTTTGTGTGTGTGCCGCCACATTGCTTTAATTATTATTATTTTCCGTGAATGAATCAGTGGCAGGGCAATATTTCGGAACAAAATCCAACCTGCTGCTTGGATTAACTATCTATCCCCCAAAAATGTCCATTCCGATGGATCACCCCAAGTGGCAAGTGCATCTCATAAAATTTTCCTCTGAATGACCATTATTATGAGGTAGGGGGGGGGGGGGGATAATGGACTGGATCGGCCTCTGCTGGATGAGGATAATTCTGCCACTCTATTGATGGATTGGCCTCCATCCTAGCACACAAATCATCCGCACTGCGCATGCGCACCTTTTTTTGTCATTGAAGCATAAATTCGACAATAAAAATGGACAGCTAAATATTTCAAGCATTGCTTTTCTTTCCGCCTTCTCCAGCAGAGCCTTTTAAAGCTTTTGTGAAATTTTCACTCCGATCAAAATTCCCCTTTTAATTCATTGATAGGGGATAAAGTTTTTTCTCTTTTTTGCCGTTGTAGCATACTTTTGGGGAGGAAAACGAAAAGCGTAAAGTTTGGAGTGCGATTTTTTTACCCGTCCATCATTAAAAGCTTTTGAGAAAATTTTTCTCACTCCTTTTAAATTAATTGGGAAATAATTTTTTAAGATTTTATAGACGAAAAAATTATTCCAATCCAACGCAAAAATGTCATTTCTTTGGCTTGCCGCCTTTCTTCTAATCTTGCCAATTTTGGTGCGAGGCCAAAATGCGGGTGGATGTGATAGCAAACAATTATTGGGCACATATTTGGGCTGCCTCAAGACCGAATTGGACCGAGAATATGGGACATTCGAGGAGGAATTGAAAGCGCATACAAGGCAAGTGGAAAAGGAATGTTGTTCTTTTGGCCATAGCTCGCCAAGGAAGCAACCAATTCAGGAAGGCGATATGCCATTTGAAAGCTCTAAATGTCCTCTAAAAAGAGGCTTATCTAATTTTTTGAAAATTAAAATAATTTACAAAATAAGCGGCTTTTCCTCGACTTTTCCTCAAAGTTCTGATTCATTACATAAAAAGGCTTGGAACATTTTTTTAATCGAAGCTTTCGTAAAATTTAATTAGGCTAAATTATAGAGGAAAGTCAGACCTTTAAAATGATATATCACTCTCCAAGATTGGATAATGCCTTGCTGAGATATGGCCCAAAGAGTGATGCAGGTACTTAATCGGCGGTACTCAATTGTCTCTCTTTATGATTTTTCCATCCGGCTATAAATGAGAAGAAAATAGAATACGGTACCTCAATTACTGTACTGAAATGGAAGGAAAAAAGAAATTTTCCCTTCTTCGCTTTCCATTGAAATCGAGGAAAATTAAATTGATTCCTCCCAAAGGCTGTCAATGAAAATTAGTTTTTTATTCATATCTCAGCGAGGAATTAGCCAATCTGGGAAGGCGATATACCATTCAAAAGCCCAAAGTATCCTCTAAAAGTGGCTTTTTTTAAATTTTATGAAATCTTCAATTTAAAAATGTTACATATTTTTGAATATAATAAACCCTATTTTTTAGAGGAAAGTCGCTTATTTTACAAATTGTTTTAAATTTTCAATAAATTAGAATCGCCACTTTTTAAAGGACATTTAGGACTTTCAAAAGGCATATCGCCTTCCTGAATTGGTTGCTTCCTTGCTGAGATATGGGCCAATAGAACTGCTCAAATACACCGAAGGGGTGTCATTCGCTTATTAGCTTAATAATTTAATAAATTTTGTTAAACCCACAAATTATGGCATAGAATTGAGAGTTCTTTCCCCATTTTGAAGGCGTGCCGCCGGCGTTTGCTTTGCTCAAAACATCGGCGATGCCAACAAACAGGAACGTTGCGTTTTGGCTGTGGCCGATTTGGACCAAAAAGCCTGGGACAGAAATGGCCCATTGCGTGATTGTTCCATTTGCCGAACAGTGAGTGGGCAAGGAAATTAGAGAATTAAGCAAAAATTAAGGAATGTCAAATCTGTTTATTCTATATTTTAACAAATAATTTGGATGAAAAAATGTCTAAATAATGGCTTATTTATAATTAGGCTTAAGCCCATTATGTTGTCGGCACCAACTTATCGCCGTTTATAATAACTCATCAAGGATTTAACGAATTTTGATGATTTTAGTATCAAATTAAAGAGCAGACTTTTGGCTATCAGAATAATATTAATTTTATTTAAAGTGGTCAAAAATTGATAGAATTATAACCAAAAAACCAATCAAGGTTTCGCTAATCCACAATAAAAAATGATTTAAACGGTATTTTGGTCATAAATCCGAAAATTATGAATCAATTTAAATAAAATTAATATTATTGGATAGCCAAAAATCTGCTCTTTAATTTGATATCAAATCAAAAAAATTATTTCACTTCTTGATGAATTAATTAAATGAATAATGCCTAAAAATCATTCAAAATGTCCCATGGATTAGCGAAATTTTAATTGGAATTGTAGGCAAATCATTTCTGAACTATTTTGAATAAAATTAATATTATTGGATAGCCAAAAGACTGCTCTTTAATTTCGTACCAAAATCATTAAAATTAGTTCAATGATTGGTGAGTTATTAATCAATTTGGCTTTACAATTTATAGTGAAAGTCAACTTAAATGGTTTTTTTGCGCCTAGCTTCATCAATTTTAGAATAATTTTAAATATATTAATATTATTTAATAGACAAAAATCTGCTCTTTTAATATAAAAATAATCGAAATTGGTGCGATTGTTGATGAGTTATTTATTATAAATGGCGACAAGCTGGGCTTCTCCAATTAATATTGAAAGTCATAAGAAATGGTTTTTTTGGTCATAAATCCAACAATTTTGAACCAATTTAATTAAAATTAATATCATTGGATAGCCAAAAGTCCGCTCTTTAATTTGATACTAAAATCATAAAAATTGGTTCAGTCCGTGATGAGTTATTATAAACGGCGCTTATCTATTCCATTATAATAAATTCCCCTCTCTTTTTTTGTGAAGTTTGCCACTGGCGCAATCAAAGCAATTCTCTCAACGCCTGCGGAAGAGCAAAAATGCATTCGAGTGGAAATTAGCAAAGCAATTGCGGGCGAGGCCGAAACATGTCTGCGCAAGAAGGTGCCCAATTTCAGCGGTGTTCCGGAAATTCCCGACCTGGAGGAGGGCGCATTCTCCATTCGAGAACAGGTAAAATTATGAAGAGGGGAAATGGATTTGGATACCGTAAATTCTCTATTAGTAGCCACGGGGCTACTAATTTTTAGAGATCCAATTGAGGGGGCTCTTAATAGAGAGGAGGCAGCGAATTTATGATATAGGCAATATGGGAATTAATCAAAATCTGGCCCATTATTTTGGCCATATCTCAGCGAGGCAATGGCCAATTCAGGAAGGCGATATATCAATGGAAAGCCAAAAGTTTCCTCTATAAAGTGGCCTAATTTAAATTTTATGAAATTTGACTTTAAAAAGGCTACATGTCTTTGAGTGCAATAACCAGAATTAAGTCGCTTATTTCCAGAATTAAAGTAGGCTATTTTACAAAATTGTTTAAATTTTCAAAAAAATAGTAAAGCCACTTTTTAGAGGACATTTAGGGCTTTAAAATGGTATATTGCCTTCCCGAATTGGATGCTTCCTTGTGGAGATATGGCCAAAAGAATAGGCCTAGGTACTAAATATATAATTGGAATTGGAACTGTCCTCTTTCGAATCAAAGGATGGAAATTTATTTAAATTTGTTTTTACTTTTATTTTAATTTTTGTATTTTACAATGCCCTCACCAACTAAAGGTGGTCGATTCCATCTCGGACTACATTTGGATCCATTCTCGATTGGCATTTTGCGCTGAAAGGAAGCCGGAAAGGGCAACCAGCACGAAGGAATGCCTCAAATCCCCATTCCTTGGCTACTATCAAAAACATTGCCAAGGCAAGTTCCTCTCCTATTTTTGGGCCAATTTTTAATTAAAAAAATAAAATTTTTGGGCCAATTTTGAATTAAAAATTAATTTTTGGGCCAATTTTGAATTAAAAATTAATTTTTGGGCCAATTTTGATAAAAATTAATTTTTGGGCCAATTTTTAATTAAAAAAATAATTAAATTTTTGGGTAATTTAAAAAATTAGAGGCCCAAATTTTAATTAAAAAAAATTAAATTTTTGGGCCAAATTTTAAATAAAAAATTAAATTTTTGGGGCAAATTTTAAATAAAAAATTAAATTTTTGGGGCAAATTTTAAATAAAAAATTAAATTTTTGGGGCAAATTTTAAATAAAAAATTAAATTTTTGGGCCAAATTTTAAATAAAAAATTAAAATTTTGGGCCAAATTTTAAATAAAAAATTAAATTTTTGGGGCAAATTTTTAAATAAAAAATTAAAATTTTGGGCCAAATTTTAAATAAAAAATTAAATTTTTGGGCCAAATTTTAAATAAAAAATTAAATTTTTGGGCCAAATTTTAAATAAAAAATTAAAATTTTGGGCCAAATTTTAAATAAAAAATTAAATTTTTGGGCCAAATTTTAAATAAAAAATTAAAATTTTGGGCCAAATTTTAAATAAAAAATTAAATTTTTGGGCCAAATTTTAAATAAAAAATTAAAATTTTGGGCCAAATTTTAAATAAAAAATTAAATTTTTGGGCCAAATTTTAAATAAAAAATTAAAATTTTGGGCCAAATTTTAAATAAAAAATTAAATTTTTGGGCCAAATTTTAATTGAAAAATTAGTTTAAATTTTAGGGCCAATTTCGAATTAAAAAATTTTTTTTAGGCCAATTCTGAATTAAAAAGCTCAAAATTTTCGATGCCATTTTCCAGCTTTGAATACCTGCGATTTGGCAGCGGCCAGCCCCACCGAATGCCTGGTCCCATTGAAGGCAACCAAAGGTGCGGTTTGTGAATGCATTGATGAGGCCAGGGATGACCTAAAACGACGAATTGCCGGAATTGCCGATGCAATTCGTGAGGCGGTGGAAGGCGGCTCACGGGCGGCACCCTCAATTGGTTCCGGCTCAAAAGTGGACCAATGCGTGGCAAACATTAAAAGACAATTGTGAGCAAAATTTTATTAGGATTTTGGACAAATTTTTAAGTCTATTTTTGGCAAATTTAACTGAAGAGACTCCATCAACCCAAAATTTAACTGAAATAATATTAATTTAGCAAAAACCTTTCGTGTCGAAATATTAGCTTTTTAAGGCCAAATAACTTGGCCCTAACTAGGGATTTAGGGCTAAGGTCAGGTTCAGGGCAGGCATGGGATATTTTCCCATTGGCAACAAATTCGGACAACATCTTTTCCTTGGGATTTTGGACAAATTTAATGGCTTAATTAGAGCCATATATTCCTCCAATCCTTCTAAAAATATTAAATAAATTCCCTATAAAATTTATCGGCTTTTTCCTCCCTCAAAAAAAGGATCACCCCAACAAATGATTGGGCAGCCACAATTGACAATGCCCTGAACAGTTGCATCAAAAATAAACCGTCCACCCAGAATTTGGGCATCGATTCTTTGCTGAATGTTGGATGCCGAAAGGTGAAATCATATAAAAAAATTTTATTTAATTGGCTTAAATTTGAGTGGTAAAGATTTTAATTTTATTCCCGCCTTTTCATTGTCATATCGATGTGCCATATTTTTGGGCTATATATCAAAGAGGCTATAACCAATTTAGAAGGGGAATATACCATTTTAAAGCCAAAAGTGTCCAATACAAATTGGCTTATTTTAATTTTATTGAATCCAACAATGGTAAAAGTTACCTGCCTTTGAGTGTAATAAACCCTAATCTTCTGAGGAAAAGCTGCTTATTTTACAAATTGTTTTAAAATTTCACAAAATTAAATTAGCCACTTTTTAGAGGAAATTAAGGGCTTTAAAATGGCATATCGCCTTCCTGAATTGGTTGTTTCCTTCTTGAGATATGGCCAATAGAAAATTTTATTAGTAAGTTTGGCTGAAGAGATGTTTGCCTCAAAGTATAAGGCCATTCCTTCCAATCTAAACAGTTGAAAAAACTCCCATATCTAGCCTTGTTCATTCGGGGGGAACAAAATAAGGTCTAAAAACTCAAAAATCCTGGTTCTTATCCAATAAGTAAGATACAATTTAAATATAAGGCCAAAATTGGTCCTAATCCATTCCTTTCCCTTCAAAATTCTCATCAATTCTAATTTTGCAATTCCATCCCAAATTTCATTCTTTAGATCATTGCGGACAACACGGGCACAGCGCAAGGCCAAATTCGTGCCGGCTTCGAATTCGTGAACAATTTGATTGACGCAATGGTGGAACGGAGCCGACGCTTCTGCGGCGGTGCACATTGCGATGGTCCGGCGGCGGTGAATTGATGCGCCCCCGAGGGGAAAAAAGGACGAAAATGGAAAGAATGAAGGAGGAAGAATGGACAATTTGGTGTGGCGAATAATTCATTCACATTTTGTTTTGGGGGAATTTTTGTATTCATTCATATGGAATTATTGGGCGGAATAAATATAATAAAAAAGGATGGATTTGGATCAGAAAATTGGGGAAAGGTGGGAAATTGGATTTTGGGCGAGCCGCCCACCCAATATTATTATTTTATTGGAACCAGGGCGCAATAACCGAGGAGCGAGGAGGATTGAATGAATGCTTATTAAGCTGAAAGAAAACCTATATGAGATTATTTGCATTGGTTTTGAATTGAACAAAAATTCCCAATTCAATATTTTCGGTTTCCTCATTGCCGTTTTTTCCAGGAATTTTGACATTTTTGAGAGGCTGTCAATGAAGCTTTTAATATTTGAATTTCATCATTTTTCCACTTCAATCTGTCAATTCCCCTTTGATTTTTATCCATTTCCCTTTCCATTTGTCCAATTTGTAAATTCGTGATCGAAGAATATTTCCGGTTTCCTCCCAATTTTTTGCCTATTAAATCACAATAATTTGGCCCAATTTGGGGTAATCCAGCTCAGTAAATTGAAGGCCAATTTCGGTAAGCCTTTGGGGCATTAAGGCCCCAAAATTGGGGAATTGGGATTGGTTGTTCTTCCCTCAAATCCTGCTTTTTCCCAGTCGAACATTTCTGCGCAACTTTTCTGCCCTCATTCTTCACAGAGAATCTGATCAATTTTTTGATCCAGCGGCTTAGAATTGGGCTAACATCAATTTGAGAATTGTGAGGGAAAATTTAGGCAGCGTTCTTAAAATTGTTTGCCCATAAATTGTGCTTTTTGCTTGAAATTGGAAGGAGATTTAGGGAAAATCGCTATTTAAATCGAATCCGCTTAAAATAAAATCCACAATCCATCCCAATTTCTAGCAGTGAGCTCAATTTCAGCCGTTCTTCCCTTTTCTACTCCAAATTGCGCACTTTAATCTGTTGCTTTCCTTCCCAAAAAACAACAATTTTGCATTTACCTTTTGGGTAATCGCCGCCATCTCTTTTCCCTATTTTTCCAACAATTTTTTGTTGTTTTCCTTCAATAAAAATGACTTCGGCTAATTCATATTTTTTTCATCGCTTTTCATCAGAAAGAAAAGTGCAATTACAATTACAATCCTTTCCGGAAAGAAAAGTGCAATTACAATTACAATCCTTTCCGGAAAGAAAAGTGCAATTACAATTACAATCCTTTCCGGAAAGAAAAGTGCAATTACAATTACAATCCTTTCCGGAAAGAAAAGTGCAATTACAATTACAATCCTTTCCGGAAAGAAAAGTGCAATTACAATTACAATCCTTTCCGGAAAGAAAAGTGCAATTACAATTACAATCCTTTCCGGAAAGAAAAGTGCAATTACAATTACAATCCTTTCCGGAAAGAAAAGTGCAATTACAATTACAATCCTTTCCGGAAAGAAAAGTGCAATTACAATTACAATCCTTTCCGGAAAGAAAAGTGCAATTACAATTACAATCCTTTCCGGAAAGAAAAGTGCAATTACAATTACAATCCTTTCCGGAAAGAAAAGTGCAATTACAATTACAATCCTTTCCGGAAAGAAAAGTGCAATTACAATTACAATCCTTTCCGGAAAGAAAAGTGCAATTACAATTACAATCCTTTCCGGAAAGAAAAGTGCAATTACAATTACAATCCTTTCCGGAAAGAAAAGTGCAATTACAATTACAATCCTTTCCGGAAAGAAAAGTGCAATTACAATTACAATCCTTTCCGGAAAGAAAAGTGCAATTACAATTACATTCCTTTCCGGGATGGGAATCTAAAAACATTAAAAATCTTCTAAATTTCCTAATTAAATTTTAATTAGCAAATTTCGAATTACATTACAACTCAGAATTTCAACGTCCAGAAGTGGCATTTTTCCTAACAAATCAAGAGAATATTTAAATTAAAATAAAAGCTTGAATTTAAGCTGCGATATGAATCCAATATGACAAAAAAATTCTAGTTAACATCAAATTAATTCCTGAAAGATGCTCCAATCGCGCATTTTTTAAACCTATATTCTTTATTATAGAACATTTCGTGTACTTTTTTCACACTCAAATATTTCTTCGGTATTTTTGAATCCACTCAAAATAGATCACAACAATTCAGCTTAAAATTGAAAATTGCGGCATTCCCTCTTATCCACCTTTTCCTTTTTTTTTCCAAAATAGGTTTTCATTCGCGCAAACTTTCATTGTTGCGTTAACTAATAAATAACAAGAAAAATGAGGGCAAATCAACACAAAAATCCAATCTTCTTCTCCATTTTCGTGATGATTTTATAACATTTGCATTCCTCAATTCTATAATATTATTATTTATTATATTCATTATTTTTGGATTAATTCTTCAAATTATATAAAATGACTTTCACATTCCAATTCGTCATAATTTTGTTGGCCTCAATTTTTGCGACAAATGCCCAACAGCAACAATCATCGCCTCCTTTGGAGCCAGCCGTTCGTGTTGTCCGTTTTCAAGTCGATTATCCGGAAGCGGAATTGGAAACAGTACGCAAATTGCCAAATTGGTCGGCGGTAATGCGAAAAAGGTGATCCACCAATTTCCATTTTTTTTTTTCATTTTTAATTAATAATATTCCACATTTTCATTAAAGTGTTCTCGCCTCGTTGCGTTTTGTGAACAAACGTAAGTCTCCTTCGATTGTTTGGTTGACCTAGTTCATTTTGCCTAATTTTGGATACTTCTAATTGTAGGAAAATAAAAGATGATATTTTGGTCCATTTTTTCTCAAAACGACATAGCCTCAAATGTAAACTATATGTAAATGTAACCTAAATTTTGCCTTGGCATATATAGAAATCGAACCTTAAATAAGGCTAAATGAATGGTGGCCTATTCTAATGTAATTTTCCCCCCTCTCTAATTCACGTAAGATTGGCTAATTTGTGGTGAAGCACGTGAGCCTGGTGAGCCGAATAGATTGCTAGCTCCAGGCGGCTCGGCTAGCAAGGAGAAAGGGACTGGAGGCGGCGGAACGGATTGTGGCAAATTGCAAGTGACCGGAGAACCAATTGGCAGCCGCCAATATCGAGTCAATGGCACATTTATTGCAAACAGGTACAGTCGATAAATGCAAAGAGGGGAAAAATTGCTAAAAAAGAAGAATAAATGAGAGAAGGTTAGAAATTTTGCAAGTGTTTTTTTTCCTTTCTGTAAAAATATAATATTTAATAAAATTTTTATTCCGGTTATTTTATGTTTCATCTAATTTAGCATCGCTATTTAATTCCGCTTGTTTTGTGCTTTCGCTTAGAATAATTCCGCCTTTTTTGTGTTTTCGCTTAGAATAATTCCGCCTATTTTGTGTTTTCGCTTAGAATAAATCCGCCTGTTGTGTTGCACCAAAATGTGTTTTCTTTGCTGTATTCCCTTCTCTCTCTCTCATATTGAACCAATTCCCTTTTATCTTATTTTATATATTTTAATTAAAAGCAAAATTTTTGCATAAAAAATACAAGAATTCTAAAACAATTCACAGAGACCCAGTTCGAAATGCAAAAGTGGAGGCTAACTCCACTGTTCAATCCGTCCTTCAAATTGGACTGAAAGGAGGCATTTTCCAATATAAAAATGCCATGAAAATGCTTGGTTAGTTTCTGGCTTAATTATTTGGTGATTGAAAATTAGCAATCCAATAACTATTTTGAGCATTCCATTTTTGTATGATTGGGAAGGAATTTTTCGGGGCAATTCTAATATATTTTCCACAGGCAAACCAAACTTGGAAATGGCTTTTGAAGAGGCTTTCTTCTGCTATCCGGATCAGGAACAAGTCCAAGGGGATCAATGCAAGCCGAGAGACGGCACCCAACAATCGGGAATTGGGTCAACTACCGGCGAACGATTGAAAAGAGCGACAATCAAGCAGCCAAGTAAATAATGGATGCTGGATTTGAATGGAATAGATGAAAATCTTTGAAGATTATTTAGTGAAGAAATTTTTTGAGCTTGTCCATATTTTGGATTTTTTATTAAAAAAAATATAAAATTTTCCAATTTATTCGCACAAAATAAGAAAATTACGAGATCAAAAAATGAATAAATCCAATCAGAGGAATTATATTCAATTATTATTGCTTATAAAAAGATGCAATAGATCCTTGACAAAAAATGACATCCTTTTGAACATGACCATTGAACATTATTTTGGGGATGAAAATGTGTGCCGCCCCAACCTAATACTTGACCAACCCAAAAGCCACATCACATTTCTTTTGACCCAACAGCAATTGACACCGAAAGAAGAAGGGGGAGAGTGGGATATTGTCTTTTTGAAGGGGAAAACAATAAAGTGGATTCACTCAAATCCAATAATACAGTTGAGTAGGGCCATTGATATTGCCACTTTTTTTGTTTCATTTCGCCGCCCCATTCAATAGCCGCTAGTTTTATTTGATGAGTTTTTATGATTTTTGTATTTAATAAATATGCAAATTCCTAGTAAATTTGAATTAAATTAAAAACCATATTTAATTGTGGACCCAGAGTATTATGACTTTGGCTATTCTCCTAATCAAAGTTACGGCACACTTCATTTAAAAGTATGGAATATTTTCGTTCAAAGAATAATTTAGGAACATTAAATTGAGATGAGGACATTCTCAGAACTGGAATTTCTTATGTCCTATGTTTTTATGCATTTCTATCCATGTTCTCAAATTGAAAATTCAACAAAAGAATGAATTTTTTAAATGCTTCATTCTTAGCTCATTTTCCCAATGGCATTTATTGTGATAAAAATTTTAATATGCCAAAAACATTTCATCCCAAGAATTTTATATATTTCGAATCATTCTTCGAAATACTTGTCAAGGTAGATTGCCACATTTGGCCGGAGTCGAGAAAAATGCAAATCGATGTGCTCTCCGCGTCTTGGAATTTTGCCTCACAAAAATAGGCCATTGGGGTGGGGTTGGCTTTGACATTTTCATTGGCGGTATTTTTATTACGGCGAATCGACTTCCCCACTTCGCCTTTCCATTGCTTCTCGATGATGGCATTCTCCGCTGGGACCGCTCAAAGAATAATAATTCAATTTGGCTTTTGGGACAACATCATCCATGGGGAAAAGGTCCAATGGCACAATGAAAGGAAGGAGCCATTGAGGGTGAAAAACTATTGAAAGAAAGAGAAAAGGAGCTATTTGAAAGAAGGCAAAAGAAGGACAGATGTGAGTGTGCAAGGCAAAAAAAAGAAGGAAGGGCGAAAGGGAAAGGCCTCCACTGGGATACTGTAATGCCACCGACCGGCGGGATATGAAGTGAGGGGAAAAGAGGGGAAAGAAGGCAAAGGAAGGAAAGGAGGGGGCTGGACCTAATTGGCCGGCCAACCCACCCTTGGGGGAGGGGGGAAGAGAGGGGCTGAAAAGGATAAGGAACCATCGTCGAAGGCGGACTAACCAACGGAGTGGGGGTTGTCCCCATGGACCGCCGGCACACCGATAACGAGATTTGCGGCCTCACCCGTCCCTTTCCATCTACACATTCATCGTCAACACATCACATTTGGCCCTCACATTCTCGTTGTGGGGTTTGGCCATTTTGCTTGGCCAGCAAGCAGCAGCAGAGGAGGACCCTAATTTGGTTAGGGGCCCCCGCACAGCATCCACTTGGCCTATTCCCTTCCCTCCTTTTTGGCTACAGTCCCCTAAACCATTGCTTTTGCCCCCGCACAAATTCAATTTTCTCGGCCACTCAATCTTCCCCCCCCCCCCCCCTTTCCCGGCCTCCTTCGATGCCGTAAAGAGGAAAGGGTTGGTCCCCCTTTTCGTTTCTGTTTTGCTACTGATCAATTCCCTCTACCTTCCACTTCTTTTATAGAGTGCCTCCTAAATTTGCCACTGGCCGATTACTGTCTATTTTTGCGTGTACCCTTCAGCCCTCTATTCACATTTTTGTTACAGAAAAAACATTGCCACCTTTATTTTTCCCTTAAAATCTAAAAGTGAATAACCCTTTAAAATCCAAAATATACCCTAAATATGAGTTTGGGCAGTCAATCGACGGTGAGTGGCGGTGGCGAAATGGCCGATAGCACAGAAAATGGCGGGGGTCCAGGCAGCAATTCGGTTGGCCAACAACAGGAAATGGGCCAAAATTCAACCTCCGAAGAAGGAAATACCTTTCATATGGGCCATTCTCAGCAGCAAACCCATCTTCAGCAACATCAATTGGATGCCAGCGGCACAATGTCCGCCCTTTCCCTTTCCACCCTTCAGGCGCTGATCCCCGGAGGGCATGCCGCCGGCGTTCTGTCCATTCAGGGCATCCAACAGGCCAGTTTTGGGAGAGGGATCTGGCCGGTTTAAATGAGGGGATTTGGCCAATTAGGAAGGTGATTTGGTCAGTTTTGGCCAAGGGGTTTAGGCCAGTTTAAAGGGTTTTGGCCAACGGTCTTTGGTTAATTTAGGAGGGGAAGATGAATTTAATGGTGGCACAAAAATTTACGTTGGAAGAAAATGTGAATGTGCCATAAATGGGGGACAACACCGCCACCCAGGCTCGCAGAAGGGATGATTCAATCAGTGGTGGAAGGGGGAGAGGCAGGGGATGGGCGCCTCTAATTGAATATTTGGGGGTGGGGTGGAAGGCAAAGGCAGAGGATAAACGCATTTTCATAATTCACTGGCGCCAAATTGAGTTTTGGGGGCGACGCACAAAAAGCCAAAAGGGTTGGGGGATTGATGGAGGCAAAAGCAGCAGTGGGGAAGCAAAACCAATTTGTACAAAAGGCCAAATCGAATTTGGCCAAGGGAATGTGATGGGGAGGATCCCCACATTCAGCTGCATTGCTTGCCTCCCATTCAGTCATTTTGATGGAGCATTCAGTCAGTAGCCCAACTCATCCCATTCCAGAGTTTTGGCAGAATATTTTTCCTTATTAACCCAGGGGTCCATCCATTATGGATACTGATATCTTCTTAATCAAAATTCAAATTCCTATTTTAGATTCCATGTTTGAGCTTTTCATGATTTTATATTATTGCTTAGAATAATTCCGCCTGTTTTGTGTTTTCACTTAGAATAATTCCGCCTGTTTTGTGTTTTCGCTTAGAATAATTCCGCCTGTTTTGTGTTTTCACTTAGAATAATTCCGCCTGTTTTGTGTTTTCACTTAGAATAATTCCGCCTGTTTTGTGTTTTCACTTAGAATAATTCCGCCTGTTTTGTGTTTTCGCTTAGAATAATTCCGCCTGTTTTGTGTTTTCACTTAGAATAATTCCGCCTGTTTTGTGTTTTCGCTTAGAATAATTCCACCTGTTTTGTGTTTTCGCTTAGAATAATTCAGCCTGTTTTGTGTTTTCGCTTAGAATAATTCCGCCTGTTTGTGTTTTCGTTTAGAATAATTACGGAGAAAGTTAAAAAAATATAGGGATTCCTTCCCTTTATCAGTGTGTTAGGGGTTGGATTAGGTTTAATAAGTTGATTTTCATTCTGGCCCCCAATTTCCTTGGATTGATCGATTCCATCCAAACAAAATAACAAATTGCAGGACTTGAAGCCAAGCCAATTGGCCGACTTCTCCCACTATAATCCATATGCGGCATCGGCGGCCACACTTCGCCCAATCATCGATGGCTGCCATTCCGCAGCCGCATTGGCCACAATGGTCAATGGAGGTGGAAGCCATCAGCAACAATCATCGATGGGAGGCGGCAGTGATTCATCCACCAATCAACAACAATCCGGCAATTCAGGCGGCAATGGCCAATTGAAAAGACCAAAACCGGAGCCGAGAACTGGAACGGCAATTAGTACTGGCGGTGGAGGCGGCATTGGAGGAGGAGGAGGCAGTCTTTTCCCCTCGCATCATTCCTCAAATCCATATCCATCAGCACCGGCACGGTCAGTTCAATTAAATTCAAATAATTTTTATTTTGATGTAGGCCACAGAATTGTAGGAAATAAATTCTATTAAGCCACGGAATTGTAGGAAATTTTAATCATAGAATTGACTCCATTTTGGTCAAGAGAAAGGAATGGTTTAATACAAAAAAATTAGATATTCCCTTTTTGGGAGTGTATAATGCCGATCCTATACCTAAATATTTAACAAAAAATGCTTTAAATTTTTCATCATTTAAACTCAATTACTGTAGTGTCTATTTATTGTTATATGAAAGTTTAAAGATTCATTTCTTCTTATATAATTCCGAAGTATGTTCCAAATTCCACTAAAAGTGAGCTTAATTTTTCGATCTAATGTAATTTTGATTAAAATTTCCTTTGACCAATAAAATGGCCCAATTTATTTTTTTTAATGCAACCAATTATACGGAAAGGTGAAAAGTTTGAGATTCCGATAAAAATTTAAATATTTTGCCTCCAATATAAATTTTAATATTTATGCAAAATTCTTTAAAATTCTATCATTCACTTTAATATAGCCGTCGGCATCGAACAACATTCACGGCGGAACAATTGGCCGAGTTGGACAATGCCTTTCAAAAATCCCACTATCCGGACATTTATAATCGAGAGGAATTGGCCCGGATGACCAAATTGAATGAGGCACGCATTCAGGCAAGTCCTCTTAAGGAAAAATGAGGCCAAAATTTGATTTAAATTATTTATGACAATGTTTAATCCCTTTCATGTTTATCCAAGAAGTTTCTTTTCTATCCGATTTTGCATGTTTTGCCCAAAGGCACAATCAAAAAAAGCCAACAAATTTACATAAAAATGCCTTTTCCCTTTACAATATCCCTTTTGGCCTTCTCGCATTGCGCAATCCAATGAAGCGGATAATAAAGATTTGTGTTTGCAAATGAGCAATGTATAAGAGGACTTACTAACCAATGTCCGGGTCATTGGACTCAAAACAAGGGGAAGGGGGAAAGGGAATGGAAGAAGTTCGCCAATGGGTGGATTAGGAGAGCATCCCCGGAGGGTTCGCGCACCAAAATTGCCGGGTAAATTTATTCATTCCCTTCCAATTTGCCTCCACAAATTATGCATCCCACCCCACCCCAACCAATTGGTTCAAGAGGGCAAGGGGAAGGGGACAATTAATTCGGTCCATTGAATGGACTTTCAATTGTGGTGGCCACTGGCCACTTCCTCAACTATATAAGGCAGATGAATAATGAGGCTTATTAAGAGGGAATAAGGGGAAATGGAATTTGACTTGTAAGAAAGTTTAAAAATTTAGGGTGTTGGCAAAGAATT
Source organism: Pratylenchus scribneri (assembly GCA_030063045.1). Taxonomy (NCBI): domain Eukaryota; kingdom Metazoa; phylum Nematoda; class Chromadorea; order Rhabditida; family Pratylenchidae; genus Pratylenchus; species Pratylenchus scribneri. Next base: position 2,771,926 of record JAQSEB010000033.1, read on the forward strand.
TGTGAATAAAATAAACCAGAATTAAGATTCAATTTTTGTGAAATAAATTCCTAGGAATTAAAGCAAGAAATGCCAAAACAATTCTACACTTTTTGATCAGTAATTTTAAAAGAAAAAAAAGCACATTCTCTGGCTGTTTTATAGGAAAGAAATCAGGGGAACTTTACCAACTGTACTCATTCTTTTGGCCATAGCTCGTCAAGGAAGCAACCAATTCAAGAAGGCGATATGCCATTTAAAAGCCCTAAATGCCCTCTAAAAAGTGGCCCAAACTAATTTTCAAAAATTAAAAATAATTGTTAAATAAGCGGCTTTTCTTCCCAAAATCCAGGTTCATAACATTCAAAGACATGTAACTTTTTTAGATTTGTGAATTTTTAAAATTTAAATAGTCTAAATTGTAGAGAAAACTCAGTCCTTAAAAATGGCATATTGCCTTCCAAAATTGGCTCATTCATTGCTCTCTAAGTTGTAGATAATATGGCCAGTAGGTACCTAAATGATGATAGGAGGATATTTATCCGTGTCCACGGCTCAATAAAATAAACCAAAATCTCCGGTGATCTTAATAATCATCATTTCCGACAACTAAAAGGATGCCCCATTAAATTCCCTTCTCTACATAATCTTTCCTTCTTTGGTGCAAATTGTTGGCCAATCCAAGTGGAGGCCAATGACCAAAAAAGAGGGGGGTGGGTGGTTTTGAATAGGATGGTCAAGAATGAGAGAAGAAGTCCAATTATTTCCATAAGAGGAAGGGGTAAGATGAGCTTCACACAATGAATGGAATTATGAATGAGGGGACCGAAGAAGTCAATTGTGTGTGTTTTCCCCCGGAGGGGCACAAATTGACTCCTTCAATTCAATTCAATTCCTTCCTTCCTTCCTTCCATTCTTCTCCCTCCTGGGATGCGCACCCCAAAAATTTCCCGCAATTTTCGTTGCGGGAAGGCAAATGAGGGTGGATGGGGAGATGGGCACATCTGCCGCCAGCCATCCCAATTTTGGGGAAGGAAGGGAAAATGCCCAAACGAAAAGCGGATTAACTCGGCATTTTCAACTCTTCCTCATCATTTTGGGCCATCAAACTGGATTTTGGGCAGGAAATTTTAGGGGATGAATGTGATTTTGAAATGGAAAATTGTCCTTCATGCAGACATTCTATTAAAAAAATGATTTTTTCTGCAAATTTTGAAGGGTGCAATCAAATTTGGAAATGTGAACCTAATTTCGAAAATTTGAAATGAATTTGGAAGAAAGGAAAAATTTTGAAATTAAGAAAATGTCATTCGAATTGGAAATATTTAAATTAATTAAATCGGTACTCTTCGTATCTAATGACAATGAGTAAAAAATAAGAATTTGGCAACCATTTTTAAGGCCAGATATCTTCAATTCAATATAAATATCTAGAATTTCGGAATGAATATGAGAATAGAACAGAGGCTAGACAGAGGAATAGATTTCACAAAGTGCCTAGTAAATTGGTTAAATTTTTGAGTCACAAAAATGATAATTTTTCAATAAAAATGCTAATTTTGAAATAAAAATGATTACCAAAATTATATAAAAATAAAATGTAAGATTTATCCAAGTTCAACTTTTAATATTTTATATATAAATTTCCAATCTAATTTTGGCAAATTTTGCAGGTCTGGTTCCAGAATCGCCGAGCCAAGGTAGCCCAAAAAATGGCCACATTCCCTCCCTTCAAAATGCCATTTTTCAGTATCGCAAACAGGAAAAGCAATTGCAAAAGGCGGCGGCCGTCTCGGCGGCGGCAGCCGGTTCAGCCAGCGGACTTGGCCCAATGTTGGCGCAGGCCCAGGCCAGCATGTTGGCCCAACATCAGCAGCAACAGGCGGCAGCCGCTGCCGCAGCCGTCGCAAGCCAACAGGCCAGGGAGGCGGCTGCCGCTCAATCAACATTGGCTAACGCCTATGGCACAACTGGGACGAATGGAGGAGGAGGAGGAGGAGGCCGAAGTGGTGTCATCGAAAACTATTGGTCAGTGTACAAATGGACATTTTTAATGAGGAGGATGAATGGGAAATGTGGCCTAAATTTAAATTGGCGGAGCAAAAGAATAAGGTGCTAGGTCGATTCCACAATTGTACAAATATACAGTTTTTGGCTTCTACCAAATCAGAAACTGGTTATAGACCCCAAAAACTTTATAACATTTTGTAGATCTCATCGAAACGCATCAAAATGGTATACAATTTGTTATGGTTTGGTCAAAATTAAAGAGTATTAAACCATTTTTCCAGATTTTGGTCTTAAACTTTCTTATTTTGGGCCAAAAGCTAACATATTATATACCAATCGATGCGTCTTGATGAAATCTACAAAATGGTATAAGGTTTATGGGGTCTATAACCAGTTTCTGATTTGGTTGAAGCCAAAAACTATATTTGTACCATTGTGGAATCGCCCATATTTGTACCGCCCTTTGTCTATTCTGGAATCAACCCGGACAAAAGAATAGATACATCCAAAGTTAGCACAGGGTCAACTTGATGCCGTTTATAATAATTCCTCAAAAATTGAACCAATTGGAATGATTTTAAGATATTAAATTAAAAGAACAAACAATTTATTATCTAATAAATATTATTAATTTTATTTAAATTGGCTTAGAATATGCTCAAAAAATCAATGAAATTTGGCTAATCTTTTTCTTTAAAGGTCATTTTAAATGGTTTTTTGGGCAAATTTGAAAAATTTTGGCCAAATTCAAAATAAATTTAATATTATAGTATATAGCCTGTCAATGCCAAATGGCTAAGAGCCTTTCCTATTTGTCCTACGGTATCCCCAATTTTTGCCTAATCTCCCCGTCACCCTATCAATCAAATATTGCTCCAATCTGTATTTCTTAAGCAGCCTTTTTTCCCTCCTATCTGTCTTCTTTTTCCCTTCACAGTATTTTACCACATTTTCTCGCCCAATTAATAAAGAATAAATTAAATTCGAGTTCACCTTATACCAGAGGTCCCAGATGTACTTTATTTACTGATTTTTACTTTTTTTGAAGGGTCAAATCTTTGAAAATAAAAATGTACTTTTTTAAAGATTTGTACTTTATTTTTGACTTTTGTGTGCTTTTTGTACTTTTTTTCACAAAATTATGAAAAAATGGTAAATTTTTTCGCTGCGCGGCCATTTTTGGCTCAAATTTTTCTCTGCGGCGAGAAAAATTGTAAAAATTTCTTCGCAAAAAACATGTTTAAAAAATTTTTATCAATTTATTTTAGCCTAAAAAGAAAATCTTTATTTTGACCCTAAAATCTTTATTTTCGAGGCCATCGTACTTTATTTGAAAAAAAAATCTGGGACCTCTGCCTTATCCCTATAAAAAATGCAAATTATTTATCAAAAAATTCCTTCAAGGTGTCCCTCCGGCTATGCCACAATGCCGGCAATGGGTCGTCCAATGGGCAGCAGTGGCGGAGGCACAACGGCCGCATACCATTCCATGGGTCAATATGCCGCTATGGGTTCATTCGGCACGGCGGCCGTGATTGGCACACCACAATTGAGTGGATGTTTTGGAGGCGGTGGCAATGATTCGTCGGCAATGGATGAAGTGTACAGGAATTTTTATAAGGTAATTCTTTACATTTTTAGGGAATAGGAATATTTAATTTGCTGAAAAAATTGAAATTGCCAAAAATTTTATTAAACCCATAAACTTATAGTCAATCAATAGGTCTCGACAAAATGTATTATTTGATTATATTTTGCCTTGGGTTTAATCAATTCTAATTTAGTTTTGAACCAAAACCAAAATGGGTTTAAGCCGTTTAATACCCTTTAAATGTTGACCAAACTATTAAAAATTATATACCATTTAATGCATCTTGACAAATCTATCCAATTTTGGGTAAATTTGGTTTGTGAATGTAGGATAAACCCTTAAACCATCATAATTATTTGATGTACCCTTTTTTTCGACAATTTCAATATGGGAAAATATTAATTTACCCAAAAAATAATTAATTTACCTAAATTTTTCGTGTCATTATATTTTTGAGGCCATATAACTTAGCCATAACTAGGTAATGGGTATTAGGGCTAAAAGCGTTAGGTTCAGAGCAGCAGGATGGGATTAGGGGCTAAAGGCTAGGGAATCTTAAACAAGTCTGATTTGGCCAAGTTATATGGCCTAAAAAAATTATTTTTCGATAAAATTTGGGTAGACTTCCATTACAAATTATTTGGCAATTTCGATATTATCCATTTGCATTTTTCGTGATTCTAAATTTTTGATTAAATCCAAAATTTATCAGCAACAACAAAATGGCGGGGGAACGGCCACGGCAACAATTGCCGCAGTCTCATCCGCTGCCGGCATCAACAATTATAGCCAAGGGGCCCAATGATGATCGAAATCGAATGGGAAATTATTTAATGAGTCAACAATTTTTATTAAATGCCAAAAAAATGCACAAATCTATCTCCATCTTTTATTTTCCACACATTTTTGTCCAATTTTTTTGATCTCGTAATTTTCTCATTTTGTGTGAATAAACTTGAAAATTTACTAGAAATTTACATAAAAATTTATTAAGGTAAGGCGATTCTTTATTATAATCCTGCGGAAAATGAAAATATGATTATTACATAATGTGAAGGATAAAAAGTATTAACAAAGGAAAAAGGGTGGATTTAAAAGGCAAGACAGATTGGGGCAATATTTGATTGATAGGTGACGGGGCAATTAGACAAAAAGTGGGGGTACAGTAGGATGAATAGGAAAGACCCTTATAAGGCATTATTGTCATTGACAAAACTAATAATAAGAAATAGAAAAGGAAAAAAACAAAACCAGCGGGAGATTGGATGAGGCGGCAAAATCATAGAAAAAAGATGCCAAAATCACTGTCTTTGCCCCCACTTGACTGTATTATTGGCAAATTTATTAGCCCACTTTATTGTTTCTTTCCCTTTTCAAAACTATAAAATAAAGCAATATCCCATTCTCCTCCTCTTCGGTCTCAATTGCTGTTGTCAATACCAATTGAAGTGGCTTCTGGTTGATTAAGTGTATTGGGGGCCGCGGCATATTTTATTTTGATCCCCTCAATAATGTTCATTGGCCATGTTCAAAAATGTGTATGTAAAATAACGTCAAAGGTCAATCAATATAGGCAAAAATAAATGAATTAATCCCCTGCTGAGTGAGTTGGATTGGTTTATTTGTTGAGAAGACAGAAAAAAACTGCAATTTATGTTCTTTTTGATTTGATTGTCAACGGCAAAATTTCCGCTTAGAATAATTCCGCCTGTTTGTATTTTCGCTTAGAATAATTCCGCCTATTTTGTGTTTTCGCTTAGAATAATTCCGCCTGTTTGTGTTTTCGCTTTTAGAATAATTCCGCCTGTTTTGTGTTTTCGCTTAGAATAATTCCGCATGTTTTGTGTTTTTGCTTAGAATAATTCCGCCTGTTTTGTGTTTTCGCTTAGAATAATTCCGCATGTTTTGTGTTTTTGCTTAGAATAATTCCGCCTGTTTTGTTTAGGCTTAGAATAATTCCGCCTGTTTTGTGTTTTCGCTTAGAATAATTCCGCCTGTTTGTGTTTTCGCTTTTAGAATAATTCCGCCTGTTTTGTGTTTTGGCTTTTAGAATAATTCCGCCTGTTTGTGTTTTGGCTTTTAGAATAATTCCGCCTGTTTGTGTTTTGGCTTTTAGAATAATTCCGCCTGTTTTGTGTTTTGGCTTTTAGAATAATTCCAACTGTTTTGTGTTTTCGCTTAGAATAATTCCGCCTGTTTTGTGTTTTTGCTTAGAATAATTCCGCCTGTTTTGTGTTTTCGCTTAGAATAATTCCGCCTGTTTTGTGTTTTCACTTAGAATTATTCCGCCTGTTTTGTGTTTTCGCTTAGAATAATTCCGCCTGTTTTGTGTTTTCGCTTAGAATAATTCCGCATATTTTTGTGTTTTTGCTTAGAATAATTCCGCCTGTTTTGTGTTTTTGCTTAGAATAATTCCGCCTGTTTTGTAATCAAACTTATTAAATCAATTTCCCAAGAATTACATTGCCCATTAATTTATTTGTTCACATCAGAAAAATATAGAAATAAACAAAAAGGATATGCTCAAAGGGATTGGGAAAGGAGGGGAATTTGCTGGCATTTTTTCGGTCGGTCGGTTTGGTTTGGCGTGCATGAGTTTTTTCATATTTTCCATCATTTCGTCCTTCCCATCATCGCATTTTTTTCCATCCGCACCATTCACTGCTTTTCCTCCATTCAATTAATTTTTGGCATTTTTGGCATTTTTCATCGTCTTCCGAATCGCAATGGTCTGGGCCCAAGGCTGCCCCGCTTTTGGCCACCGTTCAATCCGACTGCTGATGGCATCCTGAGAAATTTAATTTAATTTAGAATGGAAATGAATGGAATTTTTTTGAAATTTTATCTCTACATTAAATACATGAGTCGGCCTAATGCATTTTTTTGATGGATTTTGGAAATTTAATCAATGTTTTGAAATTTAAATTACCGTATTTTTTGTGGTGTTAAAAATTGGTACTTATCTGTTATCTGCCGGGTATATTGAGTTAACCTAGACTTATTCTGCCAAAATTGTAAAAATTTTAACACAAAAAATGTTGTTTAAAATACTGAACCGATAAATATCCTAAAATCATCATCCGAAAAAGTTTGGAAAAATCATTGTTCAATTATTAATGGTATTTTTTAAATTATATTTCATATTCATACTATATGTGAGGGATTTTTAAAGGAATTTGATTGACAACAATATTATTTATATTCGACCATTATTAAGTGGAGTAAAAAAAATTAATTTAAATATCAATCTCTACCATTTTGGTCTTTCAAATTAACCCACAGGCCTAATCTCACACCCAGATCGGAGGATATTGCCTAATTGCCGCGAATTAGTTTCTGTAAAATGGATTTGCAATCAGATGGGAATAATCTCCTCAAAATGTTCAATTTGAATTCATTTTTATTTACCTTCTTTCTGGCACCACCCAATAGGATTGCTGTGGCATTTCATCAATTGGCTCCAGAATTAATTCACCGGTTTGGCCATCGTCCATTTGGAAGGGAACATCAATGATGGCTGGGGAACCTGGCAATGCTGGTTTGGCTTCTGAAAAATTTTTGGTTGATGGATGAAAAATTTCGGTTGATTCATAGTGAAAATTGGGGCGAAAGTTGGAATTTTTGGCCATATTTTCAGTGGGGCATTAGCCAATTTCGGAAGGCAATTTATCATTTGAAAGCCCAAAGTGTCCTCTACAAAGTGGCTTATTAAAAATTTTATTATTTCTACCATTAGAAAAGATAACATCTCCTAGAGTGAAAAGAGTTCGAATTTTCAGAAGTAAAAATGTTTATTTTACAAAAATTTTACATAAATTTTCAAAAATTATAAAAGCCACTTTTTAGAGGACATTTAGGGCTTTCAAATGTCGTAACGCCTTCCCAAATTGGTTGCTTCCTTGTTGAGATATGGCCAATAGAATGGGCCAAGGTATCTCCAAAATAGCCCAAACTTGCCTGTGGTCCTGATGTTTGAAGACAATGCCAAAACAAGCAAAGAGAAAAGGGCCAAAGTGCGCAAATGGCGACGGAATGATTGGTTTCTGATTGATGAGGAGGGGATGGCGGTGGATGAGGTGGATGACATTTTGGAGAATTTGAGTAGATGTGGATTTGCTTTATTGAGGGGCGAATGAGGAGAATGGCTAAATTTAATTAAGGATTTTATAATTAATTAAAGTTAATTAAAAAATGCCCAAATGGAAAAGCAAAATTGGGTTGGGGTTGGGGGAAGGGGAAATGTGGCCTTTTGAACTGCAGGCTAATAAGATAAAAATGGGCTGTGAATAAAAAAAAATAAATGAATAATGTCATTTTATGGCCAAAAAGAGTTTCTAGGTTAACTAAAAAGATAAATTAAATCATAAAATGCCATGCCATCATTTTTGGATGGCACAAAGGGCACATTTCGCCGAATTTATTCTTTTGTGATCCCCACCCCCAATTTTTCTCCCATTTCCTTCCTTCCTTTCTGCGGGGAATTTCGTTCGCCTCGTTTTTTAATAATTCAAAACGGCTTAACCTCAATGGAAATTTTGCCCTATATTCTCGAAAATAATCCCCCCCCCCCCCCCCCCCCCCCCACTTACTCAGAAAATTGAGATGTCAACAGTGAAAAATTTGCGGAAATGAATTCCATGTCGACAATTAATCAGAGATTGGCTGACCTCAAGTTAGACCTTGAGCTCAATGTAGATCTGGACCTGGAGCTCAAGGTCCAGATCGAGTCAAGTTGAAAAATTATAGGTCAGCTCAAGCCCAGGTCGAGTCGAGTTGCAAAAATTCAAGATCTACCAATCTATGCAATTAATTATAATTATGTCTGGTTTAAAAAATGACTTCGGAATTTAACTAAATGCCGTAAAAAATGTCAAATGTATTTTTTTTTTTGAGATTTTTGTATGCCTAAAAAGCCCTAGATATAAAGCTAATTTTCTCTTCTGGATTATTGGCTCTTGAAATTATCCAAAAAGAGTTGGCTAATATTTGGCTTTTATAAAACAAAGATTGGCAACAAAATATTCTGCGCCGATAAAAAAGAGGAAAATCCAATGGCATTCAAAGATATTTTTGGACGAAAATAATCCCAAAACAATATGTCGACATAAATTTAATAATAACCAGAAAATGATGCGGATTGCGGATGTGAGCCAAAATTTTTAATAAAATATGCCTAAATAATAAAATAATAGTAATGGCTGGGATGGAATTGGCGCATTCATCAAAAATTGTGTTTGAATGGTAAATTAACTGGCAACAAATTGGCCATTTTATATGTGATGGATGTTGGTCTTTTTTTTGATGGATGTGTGTGCGGTACATTTTTTGAACTATGTGTGACATGTGGCATTGGCAATGTTTGTGGCATTTTAGATGGGGCTTGGTTGGCATTTAAGTTTTAGTTTTGGTGCAGATGAAAAAAAAGGAAAAAGCTATATATTTTTTTGATAAATCAACCTTTGAATAATTTTTGTAAACAAAAAGCAATTATTAATTTATCAATATATTATTTGGTATTTTCGGTTTATTTACCTCCAGCAGTAGTAAGGAAATTTTTTTTGAAACTTTAATTATATTTTTCATAAATGTTTTTAAAACAATGGAAAAATTTTTATTTTTGGGACTTATTAGTATTTTATGACTAATTTTAATTTTGGGAAAACATTGGGTAATTTGGGGAATCATAGGGGTGACTTTTGAGGAGTTAATAATTCGGTAATAAATATGATAATATTCCTTATTTTGAGCCCAAAATATTATGTCATAATAAAAGAATGAGATATATATGACTTTTTGTTAGACTGACATAAGAAGATTTAGATTAAACTTTGGCTGTGAGTCAAGATTATCAAATAATTACGTTTAAATCGAGAAAAAATGTCTGGCTATTAAATGTTATGAAGCCTGAAAGTTTGAATAAATATGAATAAATAAAAGAATCATTTGATAAATTAGCCCTCAAGGCAAAAAAGTTTTCCAGAATTTACAAGTTTTAGTTGTAAAAAGTTAGACTTATAAATTGGTTTGATTAAATTGAATAAAGAGGATGTCAAAATGCAAAGACGACCGTATGAAATGGGAATTTAAGGGGGATGTGTCCGATGAAATGAAAAGGTAATAGGTCTGATTTTAAATGCTTAAATTTCTTTTATAATGGACGGGGGCGGGGCAAATGAAAAAATTTTAATGGATTGGCCAATGCCCCAAAACATAGAAAATCCCTCAAAAAATGCGAAAATTGCCCAAATTCCCAGGAATCTTTTATTTCGGAGTCTTTCAATTTTGCTTTTTTTTAAACGTTTTCTGCGCATTTTTAAACGGTAAAACAATTAGTTGAAAGCGTAAATCTCACGCAAATTTTGAATGAGCGAAAATTTAGTGCATTTTTGTCAGGAAATTTGACATTTTTTTGGGGCAAATTGTGGGAAATGTCCAATATTTAAGGGTGGAATGGCACTTTGGTACAATTTGGCATATCACTTTGGTGCGCATGAGTGCCGTGGGCGGTTCCATCAAAATTGAGGAAAAAAAAGGAAAATGCCGAAAATTTTGATGGAAAACAACGAGGCAAAAATGTGTGGGAATGAATGATGCTAAAAGGCATTTTATGTGGTTGAGGACAAATTTGGGAGAATGCCGAATGCCAATGTGCTTCATCAAAATTTGTGGGGGAATGATGTTGATGTGAATGACGGATTTGGTGCATGCGCGCAAATTTAGTAGTCCCAGGAAAATGGCGACATTATTTTGACCTCCAATGGAAAATGGATGAATTTGGAAGGGAAAAGTGCCGTCCAAATTCAAGTGCACTTTTCTGGGAATTGGTCAAAAACAAATGAGGCCAAATTGGAAAGTAGGACAAGATTTGACCAACAAGCAAAGAATGCAATGAATATAAAGTGTGAATTGTGAATGGACTCAAAATAATGCACAAAAATAGTTCCGCATTGCGCGAATTGCCAGAGGATGCCTCAAAGGAATTCATCAGCCAAAGAATTTAAGAAAAGAAATTTTTTCTAAAAATTCAAAGATCAAAGTGGCTGCTCTTAAGGAAATTAAAGGACAAGGAATTTTAGGCTTATTAGCCAGTTCTAAAACCGATTTAGTCCTATGAATCATTAGTATAAATTTCAAAGATCAGTCCTTATCTAGGTGAAATTTTTACTAATAAGAAGAATAGCCCTAATAACTGACTGACAATGAGTGAGTTTTAATTTTTGCCAGAATTTTTTTTTTGCTAGGGAAAAATTTTGTTTCCTAAAGATTTATATTTTTTTTTTTGCAAACCATCGGTAGAGGTAGAGCTCACTGACTGACTGAGATGCATCAATTGATCTATTGTTTACTTTGGTTTGGCCAAAATTCAATATAATAAACGGTCTTAACCCCCTATATTGTTTTTTTTTGGTTTAAAACTCTTAGTTTTGAGCCAAATCTCAACAATCTATGTGCAAATTGATGCGTCTCGAAGAGCTTTATCGAAAGGTATAAAGTTTAGTGAGTCTAAGATTAAGTGCTAAAAAGTTATTAAACTTTCGGCAAAAAATGTCACTCATTTGGCAATCCTTTATTCCATGAAAGGTGGTAAAAGGAAAGAATATTATTACGGACAAACGCCGTAAAACAACAGCTACTAAATTCCCGTATAATTCTATTGGAATTGATGTGCGCGAGGTGAATGAAAAGGGCAACGGAAATGGCCATTGGAATTGGATGAATAAAAAGTTGGATGAATGAATGGGATGAGGTGCGGGATATTTTGCGTCATCCAAGGGGGCATAATGGATGGGCAAAATATAATAGTTGGTTGAATGAATGGAATAATGAAGTGGCCGACAAAAATATGCGTGGAATTTATCCATTCATTCAGTCATTTACGCCCCCTCCACCCGTCCGCCAAAATTTGAATGTGCAAATTGGCCCATTTGAATGGATGTGGCCAACATTTGTCTCATCAAAAAATGTTTTTCCCTCCTTGTCTTCCCGCCGGTTATCCATCAAAATGGGGAATATATGTCTGGAAGGAAGGGGGCATTTTCATGAGAATTGACAAAGTGCCCAAAAATATTGGCACAAATTTGGGAATGTTTCTATTTTTGTGAACACACAATTCCCATTTATCCAATTAGTAATTGGTCAGCTAATATTCAAGAGAAGAGAGGACAAAAATGGAGAATTTGGCCTTTCCTAAAGCGGAATTGACCTATAAAATGGAGATAAAAATATGTTTTTAAATATTCGTTCCACATTGAAAAATTCTTATTTAAGCCAGATTACCGAAATATTTTATGATAAAATATATGGCTTAATTTATTAAAAAGAACTTGAAGCTCAATTTGATTTGAATAAAAAGGAATCATTTTTATTGGGTACAAGAAGCCTAAAAAATTGGGAAAATGAAGGTAAAAAAAATGCGGAATTATTTAAAATTATTTAAGCATTTTTGGAATATTTTGATTATTGAAAGAAATGAGGAAATTGTGGTGTTTGGAATGCAAAATTCATTTCAGCAAAATGCATCGGCCATAAAGAGGCAACAAAGGCCAATGGAGGCAATGGCCAACAGGGAATGGACGGCCATTCGAATTATCAACTTTTCCTGCACCACCTACGCATTTATATTAAGGGAACTTATTTTTGTCAAGGAATTTAATGCTATATTTATGATTTGCACAAAAAAAAGCTTAGGAGAAAGAATTCTCTTTGTTCAAAAAATTTCTAATTAAATTTTTAAAGCATTTTGAGGCCATTTTATAAAAATGCACAAAGATAGCAAAATGTCTAGGCTAATTTGATTGGATTATAGGATGGATGGAAGTTCTTTTTGAAGGGAACAAAGAAATAGGAAGTGTGGCAATGGTTGAATGGGCCAAAATTGATGCGGATACGTAATACATGATTGAAAATGGATGGAAAAGAAATTTTCCTTTACTCACAAGAGAGTGGGAATTAATCTAGACGAAAACACAAAACAGGCGGAATTATTCTAAATGAAAACACAAACGGGCGGAATTATTCTAAGCGAAAACACAAACAGGAGGAATTATTCTAAGCGAAAACACAAAATAGGCGGAATTATTCTAAGCGAAAAAAAATAGGCGGAATTATTCTAAGCGAAAACAAAAAACAGGCGGAATTATTCTAAGGCAAAAACACAAACAGGCGGAATTATTCTAAGCGAAAACACAAAACAGGCGGAATTATTCTAAGCGAAAACACAAAACAGTCGGAATTATTCTAAGCGAAAACACAAAACAGGCGGAATTATTCTAAGCGAAAACACAAAACAGTCGGAATTATTCTAAGTGAAAACACAAAGAGACGGAACATGATAATTAGGCAAATTCATTTTTTATTCAGTCATATTTTATGAATGTATGGACAAAACACAAAAATGACCTCAAAATGTCTTATTTTTAGCTCAGTCAGATTAATTTGTGAATGAATCCAAAGTGCCATTTCTAACAGAATGTTCACATTTTGAAGAAAAGAAATATTTACAACAAATTTCCTTCTGGAACATCTGCCATTCATCATTTTAAAACAAATTTTGACCCTTTTTGATTCAGCAATTTCTTCCTCAACCAAAATTCACCTGCTCAACGGGCCAATCCAAATATGGGAATGAAAAATCCAATTGGCGTTCACAATGCGCGTAGGCCCATTCCGGGTAATGGCAAAATCTGTGGAATGCCAAAGGAAGTAAAAATATTTTTTGTTTTTGCTTTTTTATTTTTTTGCTTTATTTTTGAGGAATTGCCATTTTGGGTAAGGCAAATTTAATTATTTTTTGGAAGGACCAAAAAGTTTTTGTTTTCGCCAATTTTCTGACATTAAAAAGGGTGTGGCCTAATAAGTGATGACATTTCTCTATTTAATTCATTTTAATTGAACTAAAAAATTTGTAAAATGGTCAGAAAAAACTATGGCTAAAAACAAAAAAATGGCCGATTTTGGCCAATTTTTCCGCCTTTTTTGATCAATGGCAAAAAAATGACAGATGCTGGCCTATTTTGTCAATATTTTTGTCATAAATTTTAATGAAATTTCTAATCAAATCCATTCATTTTTTCTAACTAATTTATTCCAACTCAGAACTATAAAATGGAAACAAATTTGCTTAATTAAAAGCTAATAAAATGAAAAAAAAAATAATTTGATATACAAAATGCATTTTCCACTTATATGAATTATTAAAATTTTGGGCAAAAAATTCCCATTTTTATTTTATTTTTTCATTTTTCATCAAAAATTCATTCGTGAAAAGAATTCTATATAATAGCCAAAAAATGGAAACTGACCGAAGCACACCCAACTCGGGGCTCTCACGACGTATCGCCGGATTCGGTGGCCGATCCAAAAGTAATGGAGGCCCCCTCAATTCGTTGGAAGGATTCAAATTTGCCCAACAAATTATGGAAAATGTGGCCAATGCAACAAGCGCAGTGCCCAGGGCTGAGCCAACTGTCAATATTGAATTTGGGGGATTAATTGGATTAAATCAAGAATTTTAGGTGAAATTATTAAAAAAAATTCATATTCTGCATCAATACTACATTATGGCTGTATGGGAGTTGAATGAAGTCAGCAGAGGAAAAATGACAAAATTAGAGAAAAAGCTAATAGTAAAGAAAGCAGGCAAAGAATAGGCAAACACTCCGGCTGATTGTGAATTTGGCCTCCGGTTAAGAGATAACCATTTCCCATTTTTTTTGTTAGAACTACCGTATTTCGTCGAGAAATATACTGTAGTATAAAAATGCAAAAATATTTACCAGTCTGCTGGAAATAAAACAATTTCATTGATTCGAACCCCGAACTAAATTTTGCAAAAAGTTAAGGTTCAGAAATTTTCAAAAAATTTTTTAAAATCTTCTAAAAGCCCTAGCCAGCCTAAATCTGCTGGTGGCACCATCATAGCAAAAATAGGGCCTATGGTGTATTTTCACCCAAATTTTTTATGCTCTGTCTACCAATGGCGAGAATTTGCCGAAGTGGATGGCCGGTTGGCGGCAATGGGAGGAGGGCAAATAAAAGGGAATAAATGCCGGCAATGGACAGCAAATGGACAAAAAAGAGTTGGCAGCAATATTGGCCATGGACGAGGGAAAGTAATAAAAGGGCCAATCCCAAGAGGAGATGCCAATGGGCAGAAGTTAGCCTGAAATTTTTTTTTATTATTTATCAATAATTAGGTAAATATTAAGGAAAATTTTTAAGATTTAGTTGGAGGACTGGATTTAAAGCTTTTAAACTTATTAGTACTGGAGTCGTCCTTTTGGCCATAGCTCATTAAGGAAGCTGCAAATTTTGAAAGGCGATATGCCATTTTAAAGACCTAAATGTCCTCTAAAAAGTAGCTTACTAATTTTTAAAAATTTAAAACGAATTGTAAAATAAGCAGCTTTTCCTCAAAAATGCGGGTTTATTATGCTCAAAGATATCTTAATTTATTTTAAAGAGATGGATTTCATAAAGTTAAAAAAGCCACTTTTTAGAGGATACTTTGAGCTTTCCATTGGTATATGGCATTCCTAAATAGATTCTTTCTTTTATGAGCAATGGCCAAAAGATAAAATAATATGGTTTAGAAACCATCCTATTGAAGCTACTCTAATAGATTTTTAGCCTATAAGACAACAAGGAAGCAACCAATTGGTGAACACCATGTACTTTCCTGAAGCACCAAATCTGCCCTACAAGGCGGCTAATATATTATAATTTTTTGATAATTAAAATAAATAAACGTCTTTTCTCCCAAAAACCGCCAGTTTATATGTTCTTAAGATAATTGTGAATTTTTTAAATGATATTTTTAGCCATATTTTAGAGGATATTTAGAGCTTTTTATTGGCATATAGCCATCCCAGATTGGTTATTGCCTCGTTGAACTATGGCCAAAATAATTAACCATATATTAAAAATGGCAGAGTCTTTTTTCCTACCGTAAAAATTGTGCCCTTTGGCAGTTTTATTCACTTTCCTCTTCACTCATCAAAGGGGAGTCAATTTCCCCTACCGTAAACATTTTTTCCCTTTTAAGTAAATTCAATTATTCCCTCTCCATCTCCACCTGAAATGATTTGCCCTTGCCGAATATGTGAACAGCACGATGCCGGCACAAAACTGTGCCAAAGCACAAATTGCAATGATGGAAGCGATGAACATTTGGGCGGAATGCAAAGCCTCCGAATGGGGCGAATCGCTGATCCGTTCCAGCAAATATGATTGGAAATGGCCGAGTACACGTTCGCATTGTTGCTGAAAAAAAAATGATGTGGCATAGGATATTAATAGAATATTGCCACAACGATTAAGAATTTGGCGAAAAGGAGAGAAAGATTTTTATCATTCTTTGAATTTTTTTTTATTTACTTTTCCTTTTTTCATCTATTTTTGTTCTTGATTTACAGTTTAAAGACTATTTTCGCTATCTCTGCAAGAAGCAGTGGGGTTACAAAATAATGCTATGCGAATTAAATCGCGAATCTTTTTTTTCTTTTGAATGGTGTCCTCACATCCGCGGATCGGATTTGAAAAGCATTTTGCAAAGTTGTTTTGGATTATTTAATTTATTGCTAATTATGATGAATTATATCGAAAAGAAAAATTATTATATGTTAATTAAGATGCATTTAGTCGGGACTATGCCGTAATTGGATTTGAATAAGGGGATTAAACAAACGATTTTTCCGCCAATTTCTAAATAAAAATAAAGGTTCTTCATTCAAAAATCTATTCATCCATACATATTATTTCTTCTTTTCTACAGTTAAATACCATCAAAAATATATCCACCTGTTTTGTTGCAGTTCGATTCAACAATCCAGCACAAAAGCTTATTTGTCCACCGGCCATTTTCACTGTGAAGGAAAAAAAATTAATATCAAAATTAAGTATTCCAATTTAGGATGGCCATAAATTAAAGCGAAAAATGCCTTTGGGCAATATGTTAGAATCCCCAATTGTAGATTTTTTAAAATATTCCTATGGTAGACACAATTTTGTTGAATATTCTTAAATTACCTCGTCGAAGGCAAATGGCCTCAGCCGTTGAGGTCAATGAGAGGAAAAAGGCGAACAATGTGGACAAAAATTGGAGGAACAATTCACATCTACACAAATTCAAATAAATTTTGGTATTCAATTTTGAATTTGACTTGTTCGGAAAGTCAAGCAATAGGGCATAGACAGAGGTGATTGCGGCCGAAATGCCGCACCAAAATGCCAAATAGAAATGTGCGTATGGAAGGCAGAGGAACACATGGGCCAATCCAACAGTGAATTCCAACTAAACAAAAATGGAGGGGAATGGGTTCCTTTTTGGGCTACTTCCAAAATATCTTATATTTACCGTACATATATAACCTCTATTTTAGAACCCTTCTCAATATTAATTCCACCAGTTCCCACTGCTTTGCGGACCACAGTTCATAGCAGGACCAAAAATTATAGCCACGTACTTAATTTCGGTACAAAAAAGGAAGCTCTTCATTCAAATAATTTTTTGGGAAATTGTTTTTTTTGGGCAAACTGACGAAACAGCCTGGAGCTGAAGATGGTAAAGCTGGAGTGGCATTGTTTATAGGATATTATATTAAGCACAAAATTAGCTACAAAATGACATCAAAAGGTTTGACAAATTTTGAGTATTCACCGAATTATGGTCAAAAAACCGTTGGTTTAATTAAAAATAGTGTTTTGGGCTGTCTTTTGACCATAACTCGGTGAAAACTCGATATTTGCCAATGTCGTTGATGTCATTTTGTAGCTAATTTTATGCCTAATAATATCCTATAAACAATGCTACTCCAGCTTTACCACCTTCAGCTCCAGAGACCGTTTCGCCCGCAATGGTCGCAGTACGAAACTTACAAAGGCAAGAAGGCCCAGCAGCGGGTATAATGTCCAAATTATGCCAATCACTTGCATTTTTATTTAATTTTTTTTATTATTTGTATACTATTTTTCTTTTCGAAGTTCAATCTAAAAATGATGCGGAAATTTTGGACTTACAATTTTTCAGCCTTTTGACCACTTTTGGGTCCCAACGGAATTTCAATTTGCCATTTTTGGGCGGATAAAATTGTCTCATTTCTCTTTTCCCATTTATTTGGAAAAATTTGTTTCTTTGCTTGTCGGAAAAAATATTCACATAAATAAAGAAAATTTTAATAGATTTTTATGGCCAAATTGGCCAGAAAATATTATGGCCTAAAATGGTAACAATTTATTCTATTTTTTTCGGAGAATTTTTTCATTGGAAAAAAATGATGGCAAATTCATTCAAATATTCAAAAATAAATTTAATAAAAAATACAAAAAAAATCTTTAAAATGATTCAATTTTTAATTCTTTTTGAGGGGAAAAAGTTTTGGGGGTAAAAGTTTTTTTCTGGGTGGAGGGAAGTTTTTTTGTGGGAAAAAATAGCATGTATAAAATAATTCAAATTTTGATTAATTAAAACTGTCATTTTTATTCAAATTTTTTCATATCAAAATTATTATTTTTTTAAATGTTAATTATGTGGTCAACAAGCATCCACTTTTTTGAATCTCAATTTTGCATGGCCTTAAATATTCATTCCGGACAAAATAAATTCAAATTTTAATTCATTTTTTTAATTCCAAATAAACAATTTAAAATTGACAATGAGAGTGCGATGAAGTTGGCACACAGTTAGTTCCCTGCTGATAAAATACATGTAAAATATAAAATAGAGCACAAATTGATATATAAAAACATTATAGTGAAAGTTTAAAGAAACAATACAAAAAAAAAAAAAAAAACAATGAGAATTGAAAGTTGGGTTGAATTGGAGGGGGAATGGTGGAATAATAAAAATCAATTTAAATTGTCCAAAATAATAACCATTTTTATTTTGAATTAAAATTTGGGAAAATTTTGAGCTTTTCAATATGTTAATAAAATGCCTATAATAAGGGCCTTTCCTATTTGTCCGACTGTACCCAAATTTTTGTGCCTCATAATCGGCCCGTCACCCTGCTATCAATCAAATATTTGCCTCAATCTGTCTTTTTTAAAAACAATTTTTTAAAAGAAGCTCAAACTCAAAGTCATTTTAGGATACCTATATAGGATTATGGCCTATTTTATGGCAAAAAATTTTAATTTTTTAACTAATATTTTGAACAATTTTCGTTGGTATTTTTCAAATAAATTTCGGGTATAATTTTCGAATTTTGAACTTAAACTGCATATAGGATATGGCCACATTTTTATGGCCAAAAATGGTAATTTTTAGCTAAATTTTTGGACAAATTTTGGTTAATCTTTCATGCCAATAAAATATAGGGAATATTTTTTTAATAAGCCTTTAAGTCATTTTAGGATCCCTAAAAGATTTGGCCAGATTTTATGGCCAGAAAATGTTATATTTTTAAGCCAAAACTTTTGGACAATTTTCATTGATGTTTTTAGGTGACAATGAAATTCACAATAAGGAAAAGCGAATAAGAGAAAGGGAAATGGGATTGTTGTCAAAAATTGGGCCCAATTTTTTGATGTATAATTTTACTCGTTCAGTGCCAATCAATTTTGACTAGAATTTGAATTTGAAGAAGATGAAAGCAGCTTGAAAGCGTCGAACCATCCGCCTTGCAGCAAATTGAATGTGGAATTGTATTTTTGAATGGTGACCAAAAGGGTGGTTTGGTCATCGTCCACTTTGTTTTCATCCAACAATTCAGTGAATATTTTCTGGAAGAATATCCAGAATCGACGAATTACCCGATCATCGCCGGCCAAGAAGCCGCCGCTCACAACCGACCGTTGCTTTCGGTACACCTATGAAAAAATTGCATTTTAGTTTTAAACCATTTTTAATATTATATTTATTAATATTTTTTTTTTGGTAGCATTTTGATTTTTGACCTTGTTGAACACTGCTATTTTATTAAATTTAATTCTATTTTCGTTGAATATATAAAGAATATAAAAGAGAAAAAATTTATGAGTTCAACAATTTTTATGCCAATTTTACCAAAAAACTAATAAATAATATTTCTTATGTTAACGAATTCAAAGATAATATTAATATATTTCATTAACTTTTTTTTCCATATGTAAATTATTATAAACATTTGCTTGCTTAATTTCTCGCATGAATTATGCGTTTTGGATTGATCCATGATTGTCAAATGCACAATTAAATTTGGGACAATTAGGCGAGCCTAATGCCAAGACCATTCTATAATATCAATCTGGTACCTAAGCCCATTATTTTGGCCATATCTCGCCAAGGAATCGACCAATTTAGGAAGGCGATATGCCATTTTAAAGCCCTAAATGTCCGCTAAAAAGTGGCATAACAAATTTTTTGAAATTTTAAAACAATTTGTAAATAAGCGGCTTTTCCTCAGAAGATTAGGGTTTATTACACTCATCAAAGGCATGTAACTTTTTCCATTGTTGGATTCAATAAAATTTAAAATAGGCCAATTTGTAGAGGAAGGAAAGTTTTGGCTTTAAAATGGTATATCGCCCATCCAAATTAGTTAAATCTTTTAAGCTATAGAGAAAAAATATTTCCCTTCGAGTGTCAATAATAATAAAACTTTTGGATAAATTTATAATTTATTATAGAGCATTTTAATTCAGTTCAAAAATTAGTGAACAATGTTATATATTTATCGAATTATAGGATGGCAAAGAAACCGTTGATATTTAACAAAAATTAACTTTGCTGTTCTTTTTTTGGACTATTTCTCTGAAAAATATTCAATATTTGCATTTGATATCCATTTTAGGCAATTTAATGGTCAAAATAAAATACAACAACTAATTGCTTATTTTATAAAATTTGGATTGGATTAAAAAATGTCCAATACTATTTTTTTAGTTAATTTATTTACTAAATTATTTAAATTTTATGACCCTTTTCCATTTTTGTATTATTGACTCACTTTGTCCAATGTGTACCGTTCGACCCGTTCCACCAATGTCGGCAATTTGACTAGAGTGATTTGCCCGCTGCGCAATGCCGGTGGCATCCAAACACCTTTTGGAATTGCCGAGGCCGAGCCATGGCCATAGCCGGCATCAAGCCATGCAAAGAATTGTTCACTGCGTCCAATTGGCCGAGGGAATCGAGAAGTTAAGGTGGCATTGTAGAGGAAATATGGCTGAAAGTGGGTGGA
Organism: Pratylenchus scribneri; assembly: GCA_030063045.1. Lineage (NCBI taxonomy): Eukaryota > Metazoa > Nematoda > Chromadorea > Rhabditida > Pratylenchidae > Pratylenchus > Pratylenchus scribneri. Next base: position 2,792,665 of record JAQSEB010000033.1, read on the forward strand.
AGTGAAATTGATTAAAAAAATTTTAAAATTAGGCTAAAGAATTTGGCTTAAAAACATAAAATGAACTGAAAATTAAGCAGGCGATTTCAGTAACTGGGCCTATTCTTTTGCCCATAACTCAACAAGGAAGAAACCAATTCAGGAAAGCAATATATCATTTGAAAGCCCTAAAATTCCTCTAAAAATGGCTAAACTAATTTTTTGAACATTTATAATAATTTGTAAAATAAGCAGCTTTTCTTCAAAAAAATCAGGTGAAAGCTTAAAGAATTTATAAAATAAGCAGCTTTTCTTCAAAAAAATCAGGTTTATGTTTATTTCACTCATCAAAGATATAATTAGTTCTTTTAAAGCTTGATTTTTTAAAATTTAAAAAATATCAAATTCTAGAAGACACTTTGGGCTTTAAAATAGCATATTGCCTTCCTAAATTGGCTATTGTCTTGTTGAGTTGGCCGAAAATTAATGCAGATTAATCAGCGGTAAAATGTAATAATAATACTTAATGTTTTTGACTGTAATTAACCCGATTCTTTTAGGAAAAGCCGCCTAATTTACAGTGTTTTAAATTTTCAAAAATTAGTTTTGCCACTTTTTAGAGGACATTTAGGGCTTTCAAATGGCACATCGCCTCTTAAATTGGCTGCTTCCTTATTGAGATATGATAAAAAGAATGGACCCAGGTATTGAAATGACGGTTAAATCCTAATTTTTTAAGCTTAGTATTTATTCCATTTAGAATTTCACCATTTTTGATCAAATTAAATGTAAAACATTACAAAAGTGCCGTATCTCACCTTTGAATTGACCAGAATGTCATAGTCCGGGTAGAGTGTTTCGGGATGTTCCCTCATTTGTTGGTCCCAATCCTGTTGCCAATTTGTTTGCTCCCAACGCATTATTTCCTCAATTTCGGGTCGATATTTGTAAAATGGCAATTCCGAGAGGGAAGTTTCCACAATCTGTGCACAAAAATTAAGGGAATAAAAATAAAATAAAATTTTTAGAATGGAAAAAAGACATTTTTGGTAAATAAATTTGGCCAATAATTTCAAATTAATTTAATCGGATTTTAATATTATTTTTAGGCAATTTTATGCATAAAAAATATCCGAAAAATTAACAGAATAAATTGAATTGCCGAAAAAGGCTTAAGTTCTAGATTTAATGGCATAAAAATGGGCCAAAATTTTAGATTAATTTAATCGGATTTTAATATTATTTTTCGGATAATCATTTAAAAATGTTATAAATTCGGACATTCAGATTTTTCTGTATTTCAGCATATAAATTGCGAAAATGCACCTGATTTTTGGCAAACAAATTTGGCAAAAATTTTAATATTAATTAATATATCTTTTAAAATTAAATATTTTTAAAATTTTTTATTCTAAAAATGCCATCAAATTTTGGCCGCCTTCAATTTTGGCTTTTTCGGCATAAAAATGCAAATTTAAAGAAGGCACCTGAATCCGTTCCCAATCCAGCGTGCGATTGCCGAGGGCACGCAAATATTCGGTCACGGCTGGATCGCAGAAGAGGACAATGTTATTCTGGAGACGAAGGAGAATGTTGGTCAAATAGCCCAAATATTGATCAAAATGGCGGGTGAATCTGCGCATTCAAAAAGATTAATATTAATAGTGGTAACTGGTAAGATTAGGGGGTAATGATCATATGAGTTCAAATAAATTGTTTTTAAACCAGATTAATTGTTCTTTATTTTTATTTATTCCGCAAAAATGGTCACAGGTACAACTTACAATCTTATAGATCATTAAACAAAGGGAATTATGTTTCTCCCTAATACTTATTTTTTTAAATATTTCTCATTGGATATGCCCTTCGGCTGCTCTGAAGGCAGGGCCCCGTTTCAATTTCCACTTTTAACTTTTAACTTTAAAGATTTTAGCTTTTAACTTTTAACTTTGAAAATTTTCTGTTTCAATTAGCTTTTTCAAATTAAAAGTTCAAAGTTAAAAGTTCAAAGTAAAATTTTCAAAGTTAATGGTGATTCTGTTTCAATTAATGCTTTGAACTGACCTTACTTTTAAAAGTTCCTTTGAACTTTGAAGATTCACTTTGAACTTTTAATAAAAATATTCAAAAGTAGAAATAGGGCCTAAATCAGTGCTTTGAACTCATTTAAAAAAATCATAAAAAAATTTAGAAAAAATTTAAAAATTATGAAATCAAAAATATTATATAGAAAAGGCTCTGCTCTATCCAACCATATAAAATTTTTAGGTGAATGATAATTTTATGATTTTTTAGAATTTTTTAAACGAAAAATTTGAAAAAAGGCTATAAATCGTCGACTATCTGAATTTAGAAATTCATAACTCAGAAAATATTTTCAAAAAAATTCTGAAATTTGCAAAATTAGTTAATATATAATTTTTAGCTTTTATTTTTATTTTGGATTTTTCTGAAAATTTTTATCATTTCTAAAAATGGTGCGACGAGTCGCCGCACGTCCTCAGAAAAAATTATTCATAAATTTACAAAATTTCAATAAAAAATTTGAAATTTTTATAGAATATTTTACGGATATTTTTGAATGTATAAAAAATTTTTGAAAAATTTTCCTCTTTTCCAAAAGAAATTATAACGATACGCCTTATGGGCGCATGCCAATGTGCGCAGTAATTTTGCCGCATCATAATTCTTCATCCACTGAAGTGTTTTAAAATATTCTTATGTCATTTTGAAGAGCAAAATTATAGCTTTTAATTATTATATTTTTTTAATAGATTGGTTCGATCTTTTTGGAAATATGATTTTAATAGAAAGGTTGAAATAATTTTCGGCTTATTCGACATTTTTGACCATAACTTTTTGATTTAAAATCCGATTAACTTATTTTGCACATCATTCAATAGAACTCATTCAGCCTTTTAATATGACCACAAATTCATTAAAATATTTTTAGAATTTGAAATTTTTTATAGGATGTTTCAGCAAATTTCTACATTTTTTAGAAAATAGAATTAATAGGAAAAAAAGAATAAAAATTTCAAAAATTTTTTATCATATATCGAATTATCCATACAATAATCTCTGAAAATTTTAGAATTTTTTATTGATAGAATTTTGAGATATGATTTTATATACATATTTAAAACAATTTAATTTAATCTTGATTTTCCTACTTTTAGAAGCTCAAAAGGAAATTGCGTTTCAATTTCTTAAAAGTTAAAGGGAAAAAGTTCAAAGTAGGAAATTTATAATTGAAACAAAATTTTGCTCACTTTTAACTTTTAATTTGAACTTTGAAGATTTTTACTTTTAACTTTGAACTTTTTAGTGGTCAAAATTGAAACGCTTTAATTTTAACTTTAATTTTAATTTTTACTTTGAACTTTTTAAAAGTTCAAAGTTAAAAGTGGAAATTGAAACGGGGCCCAGGGATCTCAATTCCCCATTAATATTTCCTTTTTCAGTCCCAAATCCCCATCTTTGATACCGTATTTTATGGGAAATGGCTAAAAAAGGGAAAATTATGTAATTATGAATGTAATTGCACTTTTCATTCCGGAATTGTAATTGCACTTTTCATTCCGGAATTGTAATTGCACTTTTCTTTCCGGAATTGTAATTGCACTTTTCATTCCGGAATTGTAATTGCACTTTTCATTCCGGAATTGTAATTGCACTTTTCTTTCCGGAATTGTAATTGCACTTTTCTTTCCGGAATTGTAATTGCACTTTTCTTTCCGGAATTGTAATTGCACTTTCTTTCCGGAATTGTAATTGCACTTTTCTTTCCGGAATTGTAATTGCACTTTTCATTCCGGAATTGTAATTGCACTTTTCTTTCCGGAATTGTAATTGCACTTTTCATTCCGGAATTGTAATTGCACTTTTCTTTCCGGAATTGTAATTGCACTTTTCTTTCCGGAATTGCAATTGCACTTTTCATTCCGGAATTGTAATTGCACTTTTCATTCCGGAATTGTAATTGCACTTTTCTTTCCGGAATTGTAATTGCACTTTTCTTTCCGGAATTGTAATTGCACTTTTCATTCCGGAATTGTAATTGCACTTTTCTTTCCGGAATTGTAATTGCACTTTTCTTTCCGGAATTGTAATTGCACTTTTCTTCCGGAATTGTAATTGCACTTTTCATTCCGGAATTGTAATTGCACTTTTCATTCCGGAATTGTAATTGCACTTTCTTTCCGGAATTGTAATTGCACTTTTCTTTCCGGAATTGTAATTGCACTTTCTTTCCGGAATTGTAATTGCACTTTTCTTTCCGGAATTGTAATTGCACTTTTCTTTCAGGAATTGTAATTGCATTTGTAATTCATTTTTATTAAAAATTAAAATGCCCATAAGGAATTTATCCTCCCCGTTCCCTCACCTCACTTCTTTTCTTTCTCCAATTTTATTTGATACCGTTTTTAGTAATAGGGAAATGGGCACAGTAAACATGAAATGACCACTTGTGGAATTTGAATTTTATCCTTCCCTTCCTAACATTTATTTTATTTCCCTTTCACAGTTCGATCAAAAATATGTCCAAGGCATTAATTTTAAAATCATAATTGTCCAAAAATACCCAAAAATCAATTTTCAAAAAAGATGGCCTGATTAATGGGCCTTTAAAATTTTGTTAAATAAATTCCTAAAATATTTTTGATATTCACCTTTGCCACTTTCCTCGTCCAATGTCCAACAATGCCGTCACCAAAACTGGCGCCTATAAAAAATTGGAAATAATGAACGAAAGCAAAAGCAGAATTTTGGACTACCTCTCGCCTTTTCCGCCTCAAATTCTGTCGTTCCTTTATCAATTCTAAAAGTTTATAAATTATTTTATTTTTATTTTAGAAACTATTTATTTTGAAAAAAAAAAACATTTAATTTCGAAGAAATTTTTATGTCGAAAATTAGATTTTTGCGGCCATATAATTTCCAAATTAGACTCATCAAGAATCCTATGCTCCTAGAACTGTATGCCCTAATCTTAATTAATCTAAAACATAATTCTCTAATAAGTCCAAATACTTTTTATGATCAAATTATATAAAGAATTTTTTATATAATTAAATGTTAAATCAGACATCTTTAAAAGATTCCTGCTGCACCCCAGAGAGCTAATAAACCTTACCCTTAACTTAACATTAAACCCAATTCTAAGCTCCAAAACTTTGTTTATGGCCAAATTATATGGTCTAAAAAAAATTTTTGAGATGAATTTCTATAAAATCAATACTATTTTCTATAAATTCAATGTTTTTTCAGCAATTTAAATTATTTTCCCCTTTTTTGGACCTACCTTTGCTCCCAATAAATTGTCTGGTGCGAACAGTGGCTTGAAGCGTGAAATTCTTATTTGGCATTGGTGGAGGCGTTGGCGGCGGAGGAAGTGACCATTCTTCCGCCGAGCTTTCATCGGGTGGTGGCCTTCGCCAAATTGGCACTGGCGATGGTTGTGTGATCCCAGCAGGTGCTCCGTAGAATGGATCGAATGGAATTTCAACTGAATGGATACGAAATAGAAAATTTCACTGTAGTTGATTGAATAGCTGGGCCTACTATTCTTTTGGCCATAGCTCAACAAGGAAGCAGCCAATTCAGGAAGGCGAAATGCCATTTGAAAGCCCTAAATGTTCTCTAAAAAGTGGCCAAAACTAATTTATTAAAAATTTAAAATAATTTGAAAAATAAGCCGTTTTTCTTCAGAAAATTTGAGTTTATTAAGCATTTTTAAGAATACATAATATTTTTTGCATGAAAAATAGTTTTTGACTTCTAAATAAATCTAAAACCCGTTCTAGACCTTAAAAAAATTATATAAATCTGTAGATCTCATCGATATGCGGCTTTTGACATAAAAATTGCTTAGTTTAAAAAAGATATTGAGAAAATTAAACCACTTAAACCATACATTTTCTAGTATTTGGTTTTAAACACTTTAACTTTTGTGCAAACCCTGACATTTTATATATCATTCGATGCGCCTCGATGAGATCTATTTTAAATGGTCAAAAACGGTTCCATCACTTTATAAAGTTGAATTTCATAAAAATATAAAAAAAAGGCCACTTTTTAGAGGACACTTTAGGGTTTCCAATGGTATATTGCCTTCGCAGAATGGCTATTGCCTTGTTGAGTTATGATCAAAAGAAGAGCAAAGTTACTGAAATGTCCCTTACCGGGATGGATGATGTCTTCCTCCATGGAGGAGGATGGTGGCCCATATGGCAGTGGATGATGGCCATGATGGAACATTGTTGGGGTTGGCCTTGGCTCACGTTCCACACTGGCGATGATCTCATTCAATTCTTCCTCCACTCGACGATTTCCTTTCCATTCATTGCCAATTTGGCCAATTGTTGGAGGCCTTCGCGTCGTTCGGCCATATAATTCGTCACTTTGTTCCACGGTCTCGTCTTCGGCCCGAACTGGGCCAAATTCGATTGTGGGCCTTTTTGCCTCATATCCATCTGTTTCTGTTGCCGTTAGCATTGACGCATTTGAGGAGGTAAGTTCCAATTCAATGGATGAAGCGGTGGAATGATTTTCTGGGCTAAAAATTTGAATTATAATATTTCATGCACAAAATATTCAAATGGGAGTCAACTTTTCACCATGCCAACTTGCCGCCATTTATAATAGTTTATAAAAAACTGAGCCAATTTTGATGAATTTAGTATCAAATTAAAGAGAAGACTTTTAGCCATTTATTAATATTAATTTTATTTAAATATGTTCAGAAATTATAAAGTTATGCTCTTAAAACCTTTATTATGGATTAGAAAATTTTAAATGATTTTTTGAGCACATTTTCATCAATTTTGAATTAAATATAATATCAATGGATAGTCAAAAATCTGCTCTTTAATATTTATTAAAATCATCAAAATTATTTCATTCCTTGATGAGTTATAATAAACACCGAAAAATTAGCCTTAGGGTAATTTGGATCGTATCCCCAATTTCTTGCCTTTGAGAAGTCAAAACAATGGAAATTGTTGGAGATTCATCAACCATCACAATTGGAGTTGTGGTTTCCAATATTTCAACATTTGATGGCAATTTTTGGCCTAAATTGTCGGTCACTCTTGGCTTTTCGCGAAGCCAAAACAAATCATCAAAATCTTCCTCTTCTTCCTTTGTTCGACTTTCTTCACTCGAATTTGCCACATTTTCTGTGGGGAAATGGAAAATTTTGCAATATTTTGAATGAAATTTTGCTTCATATTCTGGATTATGAAATGAATAAATTTAATTTGTTGAAAAAAATCAGTGGATTCAATAAAAGTGTCAATAACTAATCTAGTAAATTTATAATATCATCTTAAAAAAGGTCTGAATTTCAAAAGGCCTTTTTAAATTTTGTGAATTTTTTTAAACCTTCAAAAAATGTTACAAAAAATTTAGAATAGTCACTTTTTAGAGGACATTTAGGGCTTCAAAATGGCATATCGCCTTCCCAGAATTGATTGCTTCCTTGCTGAGCTAGAGGCCAAAAGAAAAATTTAGGTACTGAAGTGATATTTAAAAATGTTTTTTTTTTGGTTTTTCGTTAATTTCAGTATTCTTTCCACTAGAATTCATTCGTGAATTTTCTCAAAATAGTATTGTTGTAAAAATCTACAGAATAACTGACCAATGCCCTTTTTCGTACTGCTGCTGAAGTTGCTCCCGGGCATTTCCTTTTCTATTCTAGCGCTACCGTTTTCCTCTTGAATTTGGTCCAAATTGCTTCCATTTTGCCTTTCCAAAATGCCCCATTCTCTGCCCTTTTCCAACTGTGCCCTCACAATACTATGACTTCCATTTCCTTTTGGCTCCTCATTTTTGATTTTCACCATTCGATCGAATTCAATTTGCCGACCGGCTGGTGCCGTCACTCGAATCACATTATTATCAATATTTGGTCGTTGCTTTTTGCCATTCTTTTGCACAATTGAAAGGCGGAATTTTTGCTGATTTCTCTGTGGCAAAGTTGGCTGAGATGCCGTTGAAATATTCAACAATGATGTTCCAACTGTGGTCGAAACAATTTTGGGAGAAATTGCTGAAGAATTATTTGATGAATTTGAATCAATTTTATGGCCATTTGAAGGGGAATTAGTAGGCGAAGAAGGCGGTGGCAACAATGTGGAAATTCCAATGTTTTCCGTTGTTGAATTTTCGGCCATTTCTGTCTTATGTCCACCATTTTTCAGCCCCAATTCTTTCCAATTCGACGGCATTATGGCCAACCACAGCAAGAGGAGAAGGCCAATTCCCAATGCCACCATGCCGGCCAATGCTGCCAACCGTGCCAGCCGTTTTCGGCGTTTGCCAGCAGCCCCACTTCCCACTGATGACCATGCCCAACCGGTTCGCCTCTCGCGTGCCGTCGGTCGCCAAACTCTTGCCGGCCGAAGCAACATTTGATCAATGGAATATTGTTGTTTTGGATGAGTTTGATGATTTGGATTACTACTGCCATTTTCACTATAATCGCTACCATTTTCGTCCAACAAACCAATTCCTTGCTGTTTATCTAAGATTAGGATATTATTATTTAATTGGGAAAAAATTCATCAAATTGGAGGTAGGTAATATTTCAAATATCAGAGACATTCTTTTGGCCATATCTCAGTGTTGCATTAGCCAATCTTGGAAGGCGATATACCATTTTAAAGCCAAAAGTATCCTCTAAAGTTTGGTCAATTTTAAATTTTATGAAATCTAAGTTCAAAAAGGTTACATGTCATTGAGTTTAATGAAAGCCAATTTTTGAGGAAAGCCATTATTTTATAAATTATTTTAAATTTTCAAAAATTAGTAAAGCCACTTTTTAGAGGACATTTAGGACTTTCAAATAGCATATCGCCTTCCTGAATTGGTTGCTTTATTTTTGGGATTTGTTCAAAAGAATAGGTCTTGATATTGAATTGCCTATATTTCGCGTCTATTTTCCCCTCCATTCCTATTTTGGCCTTTTTTAAGTTTTCAATAAATTAGAATGGCCACTTTTTAGAGAACATTTAGGGCTTTTAAAAGGCATATAGCCTTCCAGAATTGGTTGATTCCTTGTTGAGATATGGCCAAAAAAATGGTTCATGGATCCAATCGATTGTACCCAATTGTCCTATTTTGTTCCCATTCATCTATTTCACCTTTGTTGAGCATGATTTTCCCATTTTTGCTGCTATTCATCGTTGTGGCCACATTTTCTTCTTCCTGTTTCCTTTGCAATAATCCATGTCCATTCTGATTGATGACCATTCCGCCGCCACTTGATGGGCATTTAGCTGGAAAAAAGCATTCGGACTTTGACAAAAAATTCAAATGGAAAACACGATTTTTCCCTTTGTTTGTGTTTTGACTTTAAAAGAAGGAGGAAGACAAGAATTGCGAAGGAATGGCCAAAATAAGGGAGTCTGGTAGTGGCCAGAATGAAAGGGGATTTGTGGACACTTCAAACGTTTGGTTTGGTGGAACGTGGAAGGTGAAGAAATTGGGTTGGCCAGTGAATTAGGAGGAAACCAGCGACGCGGTGGCCAACCCATTCAAAAGGGATTTAGGGGGATCGGGGAGGAGATAATCCAAAGTTGGGGATGGATGGAATGGGGAAAGGGGGACACGGAATGGGTGTGGTTTTGTGGTGGGGATCATCAAAAAGGTGGGAACTGGGATTGGATTTCGTCCTTCCATTCATTCACACCAACATCCACCAAAGACTAATAAGCATTTCCTCCGTGTGAAATTGACAGTCGTCGGGCTTCTCACTTATTTATTAGCCGTGGGAGGATCCATTCCCACATTCCCAGTCATTTTTTTTTTTGTGGGAGAAGTATGAAAGCACCACAGGGATGGGAATGAATTGGACATAAAAGGCGATGGGAAATGTAGGGGAAAATGTGATTAATTGACTGCTTTGAACAATTTTTAACGATGTTTTTTTGGAAGAAATTCGGCTGAAATTTTTAAAGGGAAAACTCGCTGGAGGTGGTCCAGATTTTAATGAGATTTGAGGAGGATAATTCAAAATGGGAGGCATGCGTATGGTCGTTGCGTGGATCACTAAAAAGGGGTTTGGATTTTGTACCTTCTTCACACCAACATCCCAAGCAAGCAATTTCCCCCTGTGAAATTGACAGTCATCGCCTTTTCGCCTTTCATTATTAGCCGTGGGAGCATCCAACAACATTCCCAGCCATTTTTTTGTGTGGAAATATTAGGGAAGAAGCATTGATGGGAGAAGAAGAAGGGAGGATGAAAGGATGATTAAAAAGGGAGGGCTGAAGAACGGGAGGGTGAAGGAAAGATAAGGAAGGGATATAAGTGAGAAGGGACAAATAATAGGCTTTTTAAATTCTTGATTCACAGTTTTTTGAGCTTCACGCTTCATCCTATAATTTAACCGTGGGAGACATCCCCAGTCATTTTTTTGTAGGAGAAATATTAGGAAGAAGCACCGCCGAGATGGGGAAATGAATTGGACATAAAAAGCGATGGGGAATGTAGGGGAAAATGTGATTAATTGACTGTTTGGACAATTTTAAACGCCGTTTTTTTTTGAAGAAATTCGATGAAATTTTTAAAGGGAAATCTCGCTGGGGGTGGTCATGATTTAACGAGATTTGATGAAGAAGATAATCCAAAAAGGGAGGCATGCGTATGGTTTTGGGTGGCATGGATCGTCTAAAGGAGGGATTGAGTGGTGGGGAATGGGGATATTAGTCTCAAATTCACAGTTCACAACAACACTAGGCATTCAAAACCTCCGCGTGAAATTAAGAAATTGACAGTGGCTTTTCATTATTATTAGCCGCGGCCCGTGGGAGACATTAACAGCCATTTTTTGTGAAGAATTAATTGGAAGAAGAATTGATGGGATTGGAATGAATTGGACATAAAAGGCGATGGGGAAAATGTGATTAATTGACTGCTTGCTGCCAGCCATTGAGGCGAAAGCAGCGCGGCCGGTCGTCGGTTTAATTCAAATAAAAACAAATGGATTGCTGGGCAAAAATGCACAGCAAAAGCAGAAGCGAAGGTGAAAAGAAGAAGATGATTGGCGTGCAAAATGGGGGAATTGGGAAGGAGCACAGAAATGTGGGGGCTAGGGGAATAGGCCAAAAGTGTGGTGAATAGGTGTAAATTTGTAAATGCTGGGGTTGGGGAGGATGGCCCAAACCCATCTTCTCATTCAATTGGAAAATGGAAATACCATTTAGTGGGATTTTTGGAAGGTGGATGGCGCGAATGGCGCAGATGCAAACTTATTGGCCAGAACGTGTCCAGAGGGATATCTCCGGCGGAATAGGCAAAGATCAGAGCAAATATGGGCATCTCACCTTTGTCAATACACAATACAAATAAGAAAATTCATTTTAAAGTGAGAATATTAAAATATTGTTAAAAAAGCGAAAATAAATTCAAGGGACGTCTAAATTGATTTATTTGGCTATAGTGATTGAAAAGGAAACAAGGATCAAAAAAATGATTTTATTCATTTTTCATTACATTCTAAAATAATTTAATTCATATTTCAATGATTTTTTTATTTGTATGTACTAATACAATTATAAGTATTTTGGAGGTGCTCATAGTATTTGTACAATTGGTGATGATTACCTAGCACACCTGGCTAGACAGACTTTGATGAGGAAGGAAGCAATGTTTGTTTGTAAAAATGGATGTTCGGTGTTCCCCACAGTCTGCAATGCTGGGTTTGTTGCAGCTGGCTTTGGCCATTTCAATTCTTTTCTTCTTTTGATCATTTTTATTCGCGAATTCCTGTGGGAATCGTTCAATCATCAAAGAAGCCATTCGCATTTCGATGGCCATTTACTGGGGTTGGCCAAAAATCGGGCGCTCATCACCAAATTGATTGGATTTGTTAAAGGCGAAAATATGAGGGGGAAGGATTGGGGAATTGGGTGGGGGAAGGATTGGAATGCGCAAAAAGCACACCATTTTGTGTTTAGGTGATTGGGGAACAAGCCGGGGGTTAGTGGTGGACGAAAGGACAAAGACTAACACTAAAACTCAAAAGGAAAAGGAGTGGAGGCGAGTTCATTTTTATCCGCGAATTTCTGTGGGAATCGTTCAATCATCAAAGAAACAGCCATTCGATCATTAGATGGCCATTTGTGTGTTTGGCCAAAAATCGGGCGCGCATCCCAAATTGATTGGATTTGAGAAAGGCGAAAAGGGTGTGGGCTGGTGGAGGATTGGAATGCGCAAAAAGCACACCACATCAAACATTTGTGTTTTTGGCTGATTGGGGGAAAAGCAAGAGGCCGGTGGGGGGGGGGGGGGGGATGAAAGGACAAAGACCAAAAGGTAAAGAGAAGGGGAATGGGGAAGTTGATGGAAATATTTAGGTTGAAAAGTAAATTACTTGCTAATTACTTGCTGTGTTTGCTGTTTGGCTTCAGTTTAAAAGGCTGGGGAATTTTTTGGCCCATTTGGGAATGTTTGGCCCGGCGAATGAGGACATTTTCGTGTGTGAATTTCCTTTGGATGATGGTAATATGATGCGCGTTTTCTTTCCCTCTTCCCTGCGCATTATTTTGCCCAGGGCATACCGTGGCTTGACCTGGCCAAAATGTTGCCGTGGGCCACCCCAAAAAACGGAATTTCCATCAATTTGCCCAAATGAAAACAACACAACACGGAAAAATTGGGAGGAAAAGTAGCCGCTGAAATTCGAGTAGCCACCGGCGGCTGAGGACCATTTCCAGTACAAACACAGCTGTGGGGCTTCTGACGATTGTTTGCAATGCATTTGGCCTAACCCCTCCTACTCATGGCTTTCAATTTTCCATGCATTTTCGGTCTGTTTTGTGCATGTTTGGCGGAATCGGCGTTGAAAAAATGGCCTTTCTCTTTCAATTTTGACACCGTCCGGAGCCAAAAAGATTGAATCATCAAAAGGAAGAATAGGAACCATTTAGTTAGCTACGGATGCGTGTGAAAAACCCCAGTCTTTGACCAAAATAAAAACTCTCGAAAAAAAAATGGTGCGCGGAAAGATGAGATTTGACCAGAGAAATGGACAATTTTTTAAACAGTAGAGTAGCCTCCAGTATTAGTGTTTCATTCTTTTGACTATAGCTCAGCAGGGCATTAGCCAATTTGGGAAGGAATTATACCTTTTGAAAGCTAAAAGTGTCCTCTACAAAGTGGCTTTATTAATTTTTTCTAAAATTAATGCCTTAAAGTGTTACATGTCTTTGAGTACAATGAATCCAAATCTCGAGTCTTTTGGAGTAAAAGCTGCTTATTTTACATATTGTTTTAAATTTTCAAAAACTAGTTTAGCCACTTTTTAGTGGACATTTTGGGCTTTCAAAAGGCATATCGCCTCCCTGAATTGGTTGCTTCCTTCTTGAGTTATGGTAAAAACCTAAAAAGAAAGGCACGGTACTCAATCTGCGGTATTGGAAAAGTTCAGTTTCGATTTTTAAAGTGGAAACGAGAGGGCAAAAATTTTAATAAATGCGCACGTAAAAAGATGCGCGATCTTTATCCCAAATTCCCAATGGTCTTCCTAGTTTTTCGATTGGGGCTCTCAGTCCAAGTCTTAAGCCAATCTCCTTCCCCCTTTCATCCACTCCAATTCCGTTAGCAATTAGTGGGATAGGAAGATTTGGTGGGACAATGCAGTGATTTGTTTAAAAAGTGGGGCTGAAAAAGAGGCAAAAAAGAAGGGACAACAAACAGAAGAACATATAGAGGAAGAAGCAATTTAAGTGGCTGGCTGGAATGGGACTGAAATGAAGGCTAATAAACATGAGAATACATTGCCACGTAGTTGCTGGATGGAAGGGCAAAAGATCGAAATGGGAAAAAAGGAGAAGCATCTAAATAAAATATTGTTGGATTGAATCAGTTTGGTCTGCATCTGCAGGTTTTGAAATGGTCTTTGGCCCTCATTTTTAAATGTAAAAATGGCAGGGAATTTGAATTGAATGAATGTGTTTTACGCCGGTCGATGAATCACAATCAGCAGCATTCAACACTGAAGGAAGGTGGAAACGGATGGGCAAATCAACTAATTAAAATGAATAGCAACAAAAATTTATTTATCTTCTTTTTTATCAATCAAATTTTTATCGTTCCACTTTCCCTTTTATCAACACCACTTTTGTAAAAAAAAACTCAATTTGGTAAAAAAAGCCGCTTTTAATTTATACTTTATATTAGATTATTCCATCAAAAGTACAACTTTTCGGTATCCGCTGCTGCCTCTGCTGGGTAGGGACGATTTTTGGCCAATATCTCAGCGAGGCATTAGCTAATCTTGGAAAGCGATATAGCATTGTAAAACCCATCTCTACAACATAGCATTTTTAATTCCTATTTAATCCAATTTTTAAAAAATTGTACGTCTTTTTCTTTGACAATAAGTGTAATGTGTAATAAACTCGAATTTATGAATAAAATGGTACGGTATTGGGTATTTGATAAAAATGTTTGAATTGAAATTTGGCGATTTGTCTTTTTCTCATCAAAGTTTACCTTTTTATCCAATTTCGATCCTGGGTGGGAAGCCGGAACCCGGGGACCCGACCGCGACCGACCGCTGCCGTCGCCGTCGATTGACATCCATTCATTCCTCATTTATTCTTGTTTAGGATAAAATTCAAACATTGAATATCTTCACACAACAAAACATTAGGCAATGGGTACCACATAAAATCAATGACCAAAAATTCCAAATCAATTAATCAAATCATCCTGATTTACAAAAACGTAGAAAGAACTTTATGGGTGGTTACTGGTTAGGGCTTTGCGATTTATCATCCTAAAACTAAATTAGTTAACATTAACATAAACCTGCATGGTACCTGGGCAATACTTTTAGATTAAAAATTTATTCTTGAAAGCACTTTATTTCTTTCACAAAACAATTCACCAATCACCATAGCATAATTTATTTATTAAGTCATTAAACGAAGTGTATATACGTTTTACTTGTATACTTAATTTCGTTAAAAAATATGAAAGTAATTTTTTCAGCATTAAAATTTCAACAAAATTCGACTTCTTTTTTTCTAATATACAACAAATTATGTGTCTTCGAAAAGTTGCCCAACTAATATTCCGTCGAAGAGTATGATTAATATTTTATTTTTAACAAACATTCCAAATTTTTAGTTTAACACTCCACCCGCCGGTGCACCAAATGCAATGATTGAGGCGCCTCGTTTCAATTTGCACGATTTCATCGAGACAGTTTCCCGGAATGAGTCACTCAAAACTTCCATCAAAGCTGCCAGTGAGTGAATTTTTTAAATACTTTTAGTAATTTTAAAAATATATTTTAGTGTTCTTTCTCGCCGCCATGTCCGTCCAAACATGTAAATGACTATTTATTATAAATTCATTTAATAATTGTCCAACATTTTAGACTTTGTCTTCGAGCAGATCGTCGGTGTGCGAAAGGATCTCGTCAGTATGCAAAAGGATCTCTTCAGTATGCGAGAGGATGTTGGCGGGAAAGTTACCAAATTGCGCGAAGACCTTTTCCCAATCATTCATGGCGCAAAGATAGACACAGCAACGAAGCCGAAGGGACAATGAGAAAAGCCGTGATGAATCCAAGAAGGAAGTCAGAAATTTGCTCAATTGACACATTAACAAATGACATGATCTTATAAATCCATTCTCAAAACCTCTCCTTTGGCCTTTTTCACATTGACTTTTCTCCCATTTCCATAATTTTGTGCACAATTTTTATAATAAATAAAACTTATTCGGATAAATCTATTGTTTTTTTATTTTTGAGCAAAATTTCTTTGAAATCGAATATTTAATATTTACCTATAGTGATTTTTAATTTTGTTATCGCAAATTAACCCGGGAGATAATATCAAATAAAATTATGGGCGCAGAACAAAGCAACAGACGTGAGCGACCACGCAAAACCAGGCAACCGGGCCAAGCAACAGTTCAAATCAATCGGACGGACCCGGATTTGCAAGAAGCATTGGAGGCCTATGCCAGCGTTGGAATGGATCCGGCCATCATTGAGCGCATCATTCAAGACCAGGAACGGGAATTAGTGGCAAATCAACAAATTTCCACTCCTCCACTGAAAAATGATGACACCCAAAAGAAGAAAAGCAAAGAAAAGAAGAAAGAAATTCAACAGGAACAAAGCGGCGAAGTGAATAATCAACAACAATTGGACACAAAAATTCGGCAACCACAACCGGAAAGGGAGGTTAATCAAAAGCAACAGCAAAAAGAATATGGCGAAGAGCAATTGCACGAGAAGAGTCGACAATTCAATGAGACCGCCGAACGAGTGGAGCTTATCTTTCTCAGCAAACATCAGCCGAATGCATGCGTGGAAAATGAGCAGGTTTCATCAATTATAAATTTGAAAAATTACGAAAATCCATCCCATTGATTCGGGTTAAAAAGAAGCTTTTGTCCAAAAAATGTTCCGAAAATTTCGACCTGAAGAGGAAGACCTTAACTTTTGGGAAATTTAGGTATCGGGTGTTCTTCGAACCCGTTCAGGAAAGAAAAGGAAATGTCCAAGTGAAATTGCAAAAACCATTCGCTAACTATTAGGGTTTATAAAGAAGATTTTAACAGAAAAATTGTACAAAAATTTCTAACTG
This sequence comes from Pratylenchus scribneri, assembly GCA_030063045.1. Classification (NCBI taxonomy): domain Eukaryota; kingdom Metazoa; phylum Nematoda; class Chromadorea; order Rhabditida; family Pratylenchidae; genus Pratylenchus; species Pratylenchus scribneri. The sequence continues at coordinate 2,809,260 of JAQSEB010000033.1, forward strand.
AAGAAGAGGAAAAGGGAAGAACCTTTAACTTTCGCAAAATTTAGGAGGTCTCGGTTTCGAACACTTTCAGGGTCTAGGAAGAAAATGTCTAGGTGAAATTGTGAAAAACCATCCTGCTGATTGGATTAGAGGTTAGGGTTTAAGATTTACCAAAAATTTTCTAGAATTCGACCTGATGAGGAGAGGACCGGGACCTTAACTTTTGCAAAATTTAGGTCTAGAATTCGAAACCCGCTCCGGCGGAAGTTATTTTCCCGGGCTTAGAATTCAAAAACCACCAGAAACGACGCAGGAACAGTTAAAAAAATTTACAATAAATTTATAGGTTCTAAAAATTTAAAATAAAATTAAATCGTAAAATCAGCGAATATTAAAATTCTCATTCAATTTTTAGGCCATCATAGAATGCCTGGCCAAGAATCCAACCAAAGTGCTGCTTTGCCAACATCTCCAACAGCCCTACAAGGAATGCATTCAGCGGGCCAAGCAAAAACTCATCCAGGAGACCGTCAAATAGTTTATCCAATTCAATTCAATGCACAAATTATATGTGGAATTTGGAGGATAAATAGAATTGAAATTGTTTAGATTTTTAGAGCATATTTTTGTCTCTTTTTTTGTTTGTTTTTTGCTCATTTTTTTTTCTGGATAAAATTTTGACATTTTCCATTTTTTATCGATTGATTTTCTGATGATAATAAAAAAATATTTAAATAATATTTTATTAATTTTTAATAAGAGTCCGGCCCGGGGAAACCCCGGCGTTTTTTGAGCATTTTTTATGGGCCCGGAACCCGGCACATTTAAAAAAAACAACCGGACCCGGAAGCCGGCCCGGTAATTTTTTTTTGTAATTTTCTGAAAACCGGCTCTTTTTTGCCGGGTCCGGATAATTTTTTCTGAAAAAAACCCGGAAATTTTGAAAAAAACAGACTTTTTTTTAATTGATTTATTTATAGAATGCGGCTGGAAAATGGCCGTAACCTTTTCATTTTTACTGCCAATTCTGTTCTCCATAAATTTACTATTGCTTTTCTACTACATTTGGGCCACAAATAAATCAAATGAGGAGGCAAATTTGTGGACAGGAACAATTCCAGCAGTCAAAAATGTTGAAAATTTGTTCGAAATTGGAGGAAAAAGTTCAAAAATTGCGGCGAAATGTTCAGCCTCAAAATGCCTGGACCAAAGGAAATGTTTACTTCATCCAATGGGCCAAATCTCCATTCATGTTCAACCAATGATTGGTCGCATTTTGGACCAGGTTTATAAATTATATTTAATAAAAAAAGTTCCTCTTTGAATTGAAGACAAAATTTTAAAGTGAAAATTGGAGCCATTAAGTTTAAATATTAAATTTATTTCCATTTTATTGTCTTCTATTTGGATTAGTTTGAATAAATTAAAGAATGAATTAACCGATATCGATTTGATTAAAAACAATCAAAAAGTAGGGCAAAAAAATAGGTCAAAATTGGGCATTTTTTTTGCGTTTTTTTGGCCTTAATCATTTTGACCAATTCACGTTTTTGATTAATCAATTAAATTTTTTGATATCAAAAATCCTCTAAAAATATAACAAATTGTTCAAGTTTTTTAATAGTTTTTAAAAGCTTACTAAAAATTATAATTATCCAAGTGCACAAAAATTTTGTAAAACGAATTATAAAATAATTTGGTAAAAAATTTGCAAAAAACTTTTTACAAATAAATCCAAAAATGGCCAAGATTAATTTCTCTTTATATTTAGGAAGGCAATTCCATCAATTGCGGCTCATCAATTTCCACTGAATTTTTGGCCATCCGTCAACATTTCCTCCTCCGCAGCCAATTCAATGAGCCAAATCCAAAGATGGCTTGCATCATTTTGCCAGGGCTGGACACACTCAAAATGATGAATGCAAGCAAAAATGAATTTTGGATGTGTTTGGAGGCAGCCAAAAGGTAGGTTAGCTATTATTAATTTTTTATTTAATTTATCCAAAAAAAAAATAAAAATAATTTTATGGGATTTTATTTTTAAAATAATTCCTATTAAATATTTTTACACAGATTAATTGGAAAAAAAACTTATTTAATAATGTTCAAATCATTTATTAAAAAATTATAATTTAATTTGAGAAAAAAATTTCACACACCATAAATAATATCATCCAATTTTTTACAAATTTTTATTTTTGATTTATAAACTAAAAAATATAAAAAATTAATAATTAAAAGAATTCACCTTAAAGTTGAAAATTTATAATAATTTTCCACATTTTTCTCCCATGGGTTTTTTTTGGATGTTGAGATATCCTTTTGTTTGAGCCGAATTTTAAAAATTTCAACTTAAAAAATCCAATTTAATTTATTTTTTTTGCAGTTTATTGCCACCAAAATCGAATTTATTGTTGCTCAACTTTTTGGCCTCCCACCAATTCCATCAACGGCCTTTCCCTTTGCCAGCAATTTTTGCCAGGTTTTTTTTACAATTTTTAATACACAAATTAATTAAAAAATTTATTTAAATTTAAACTCAAAAATGGGCCAAAATTTATTATTAAAATTTAATATTAAAAATGACCCCAAAATTATAAAATTTTTTGAACCAAAAGATAAACTAAAATTTATTTCCATTTTCAGCGCCCAACATTCCCGTCAATCGCTTCGACCCGGCCTGGATTTGTCCATTCCATTGCCTTCCCCAATTGCCTTTCAACAATCCTCCAATTCCATTCCGACCAATTTGCCTTTGAATCATCGTTCCATTGATATTTTGGTCATTTTTGGCCAGAAAAATGCGGCAAATTCGACAAAAATTCAAATGGAAATTATTAAAACATTTTCAAATGCCACTGAAATGTTCGCCCGAATTCAATTCGTTGAAAAATGCCAATGGAAAAAGCCAAATCAAAATGAAATCGGAGAAGAATTTTGTAAAATGAAAAATGGAAAATTACACAAATTGGATGAACTCATTTCGGTACAAATTTTATTTCTAATAAAAATTAATTTTTTTAGTCCTCATAATTTTTTCGTCATCAAAATTTAAAAATTTTTTCGTCCTCAGAATTAAAAAATTTTTTAGTCCTAAAAATTTTAAAAAATTTTTGTCCTTAAAATTTTAAAAAATTTTTGTCCTTAAAATTTCAAAATATATTTGTTTACAAAATTTAAAAATTTCTGTTTAAAATTTTAGAATTTTTTACTCCTCAAAATTTTAAAAATTTTTTATTTCTCCTCAAATTTTAATTTTTTGTTCCTCAAAATTTTAATTTTTTAATCTTTAAAATTTTAATATTTTTTAGTCTTCAAAATTTGTGCTCATTTCCGAGGCCACTGCTTTACCACAACAATTTGTTTGGCACGCACTTCGAGGCGGTGCCATTCCCATCATTTTGGCCGATCAATTTGTTCCCCCATTTCATCAACAATTGGAATGGTCAAAGTGAGAATTTTTATTGGATTTTAAATTTTAATAAATTAATAAAAAAAAAATAAAAAATGGATATAAATAAAATTATTTTACCCATAAAAAATTAGGCCATAATAAAATGTTGAGATCGGCCTTTACCAGCAGAAGAGTGATTAAAATTAATTAGCCGATTTTACCATTTTTAGCCTAAAAATATTCCAATTTTCCACATGAAAATTTGAGATTAAATTAATTAACCAGAAACACATTTAAAATTCACTGAAAAACAACTAATAACAAATCCAAACAATAAGCCCGGTTAGCTCAGTCGGTAGAGCACCAGACTCTTAATCTGGTTGTCGCGGGTTCGAGCCCCGCATCGGGCTGATATTTTTTTCGATAAATTCAAATCAATTATTTTTCCATTTTTTTGCAGATTTTCATTCCATTTTGTCCGCTCCCTTCTACCCCATTTGCCCCGAATTTTGCATTCCCAATCGGCGGAACGCCTTGAGCGAATGCAACGAAGGGGTGGCCGAATATTCCGCCGGCATTTTTCCACAATTGGCACAATTTTGGATGCCACATTGGCCGCCGTTGAAGACCAACTGATGCCCATTAAAATGAGAAGAACAAAATTGGAATGGAATTGTGCCGACGATGACGATGATTTTGACTGCAAAAGAAGAAGATTGGCAAATGATGGAAATGGCATCGAATGCTAAAACCCCACCCTTTTTAATGAATTGAATCTCGATGAATTTTATTTCAAATTTTTAACAAAAATATTTGATAAAATAATAATTTCCTGCATTATTTTAATTGAAAGAGGAGGAACATAGTTGGGTTTGGGTGCCAAAAAGCACACATTTTTTGGAGGGGTTCCAACATGAAATTCAATCCCATCCAGACAGATCGGAGATGGCATCGAATGCCAAAACCACTTCTAATTATTTCAATTAATTTATTTCCATTTTTTCCAAAAATTTTAATAATAAATTAGACATTCTGCAGCAAACATGGTTGGGTTTTGGCTCTTGGGTGCAAAAAAGCGGACTTTTTTGGAGGTTTGGGTCTTGGGGGACGTGAAATTCAATCCCACCCAAACCTGAGATGGCATTGTCATAGAATGTCATCATAACCACTTTTCTAATTAATTTAACCTAAATTAATTTAATCATATTTTTAAAAAAATTGATAAAAAAGCATTCTGCTGCTTTTTGCAACGTTTTTCAAAGGAGGGGGGAACATGATTGGTTAGGTTTTGGATGCAAAAAAGCCGACTTTTTTGGAAGGGGCCTACGTGAAATTCAATCCCCTCTATCACAATCCTTCCATTTCATTTAGATCTGCTGGTAACCCCGTTCAGCAAAGTTACTTTAAGCCATTCATTTAAGTTTTAGAGTGCAAAATGCGAAAAAAAAATGATAGATGTTGTTAGTTCATTTTGTTTTGTTAACAAAAACCCTTGCATCATTTTTGCCTTTGCTTTTTCAATTCATCAAAATGCATTGAACCGAATTTTTTACAAATTTTTCATCGTCATTTGCGCATCAATTTTCCTTAGATTCCATCAAATTTCTCCTTTCTTTTCCCAACCCAATTTCGCATTGTCTTTGTTTCCAATTTATCCAACAAATTTCGCTGATGAATGACTTGTTTAAAATGGGAGAAAGGAAGGAAGAAAGGTCGCTTTTTCTTCGGGATCAGCAGTGCGTCATCGCCGAGAGGGAAATGAAATTTGCTCTCCATAAATAATAATGTGCTTTTATTTGGTGGAGGGAAGGGTTGGAGGGCGACGACTCCATCATTCATCCGTAACATCACCATTATTTCACATTATTCATCCCGTTTTCTCCCCCATATTTTCTCCTCCCATTTTGCACATTCATCCATCCAAATAGTAGTTCATCCATCCAGAAAAGGGGCGAATGTGTTGAGGGCGATTGATTCGCCATTCTTGCGCGGTGCCCACCGAATTTTACAACCAAATCGCAACTTTATTTGCCATTCACCACCATGAAATAGTTTTGGCATTAATGCCATATCGGGGCTCATAGTTTTCCATCACCATCAGGTAACAGTGGCCATTTTGAGTCATTTATTGGCCATATCTGGAGAAGGAAACAACCAATTAGGGAAGGCGATATGCCATTTGAAAGCCCTATATGTCCTTTAAAAATTAGCTATTATTAAAATTTAAGACATTCAATCTTTAAAAATTACATGTCTTTGAGTGTTAACATTCTAACTATTTCAGGAAGAGCAGCTTGTTTTTCGAATTAAATTAAATTTTCAAAAAAATTTTAAAGCCACTTTTTAGGGGACATTTAGGGCTCTCAAATGGCATATCGCCTTCCTGAATTGGTTGCTTCCTTGCTGAGTTATGGCCAAAAGAATTGGCCCAGCATGTATTGAAATTGGCGATACCGTAATTTTTCCTTTAGGGATCATTCATTCTCTTTACAAGAATATTAAATATTCCATTTAATTTTATAACCCAATTTTGGATTATTTTCCATTCTAATTTTGAACATCTTTTTTTTGAGTGTCCTTCCGGTTTTTTGTGCACTGAACTCTTCCAATTCCAACCAATTCAAATAAATCTTCTCTATGATTAACACAAATAGAATTGAGGAAGAAGAAAAAAAATCAGCAAACAAAAATTCCAAAGCAAACACAAAATTCCCTTCTCAACACCAAACAAATGTGCGCAGAAATCCATCCCCTGATTCTCCAATGGATGCTCACCCACATTTTACCCGTTTCCGTGTCCATCCTGAACATATTGATTAGATTTAGAAAAAATTAAATGGTCGAAAAATTAAATGGTCGAAAATTGGAATTCACGCGGTCTGTCCCCACATTTTCCATAATTGGGCCAAGGCCACATTTATGGGCATCCCTTTCTTCTCAATTCTCAATCAATCCCCCACTTTCTTTTTCTGTCCCTTTTCTCCCTTTTACGGCCAAATCGGCTCCTCCGCCATTCCCGTTAAATAGAGTGTATAATTAGGTGTATCTGGACCCGTTCTTTTGGCCATAACTCAGCAAGGAAGCAGCCAATTCAAAGGCGATATGCCATTTGAAAGCCCGAAATGTCCTCTAAAAAGTGGCTAAAGTAATTTTTGAAAATTCAAAACAATTTTGTAAAATTGATAGCTTTTCATACAAAAATTGGGTTAATAACACTTAAAGGCATAAAAATTTTTCAAAATTTGGATTTTATAAAATTAAAATAAGCCAATTTATAGAGGACACTTTATTCTTCAAAATGGTATATCGCTTTCCCGAATTGGCTTGTGTCTCGCCGAGCTTTGGCCAAAAGAATGTCCCAAGTACACATTGGCATTCTACTATAATAAATTATCCGTAACCCTCATTCAGTATATTGAATTCCAAAAATTTAAAAGCAAAATTGTAGAGGAAACTTTGGGCTTTCCAATGGTAATTCGCCTTCTCAGATTTGCTTTTCCTTCTTTGAATAATGGCCAAAAGAATGTCCTAGGTACTCAATCGTTGCCGTTGGTATCATAATATGTATTCTCATACCCAACGATGAATTGCAAAAAAAATTAAGAAGCCAAATTAGAGGACACTGTGGGCTTACCAATGATATATCGCCTTCCTAAATTGATTAAGGCCTCGTTGAGTTATGGCCAAAAGAAAGTCCCAGATACTAAATCGATGTTATAATAATAAATCGTCCGCTATTCCCATACCCCACGATGAATTAAAAAAAAATAAGAAGCAAAATTTTAGAGGATATTTTGGGTTTTCCAATGGGTATAATGCCATAGCGAAATGGTTAATGCTTCGTTGAGTTATGGCCAAAGAATGAAACAGGTACTTTTATAATTACAATTAATCAATCGACTTTGTCACATTGATCGCTCCAATTTTGTGCTGTGCTTTTCATCATTCATTTTCCACCATTTTCTTCTTCTTTTGGGTCCATCCCATCCGTGTCCCTTCGCGTCTCCTCCATTTCAGGGCGCTCACCATTGCTTTTAAGCGGTTGGCGATAAAAAAAAATGTGAAACGGAGACGACCCATAAATGGGACCGCTTTTGCCTTTTTTTCCCGCCAAACCCCCAAAACCACTTTATACCATCGCCTAGCCGCATATTATATGCCTTTTTATTATTCCATCAATTTGTGGCGCGCCCAATGCCAAAGCCCCGCGGGGGCGGCGGTGGCGGGTCAGCCTCTTCCTTCCCTGTATACGTTTCTTCCGTTTTTTCCATTTTTATTTCTTTCCAGCCTCCCTTCCATACCTTTTCACTATGTTTGCCAAATGTCCCCTTCGCCATTTTTTTAAGAATCGCGCCAAAAAACGATTTCCGGATTTTTTAATCCAGCAGATATATCCAGATTTGCCTTATTAATTTTTTAATCTTGTCAGGGAACTTTTATTTTTGGTTCAAATTTTGCCAGAATTTTGAATGTTTTGGAGAGGGCAAGGGAATTGGCAATCCTTCCACATTCCCATCCCCTTATATACCTTTTCCTCCGCATTTTTCCATTTTTTATTTCCAGCCTTCCTTCCATCCATCCATATTCCCTTCAGGCTTTTCATCCAATGTTTGCCCAATGTCCCCTTCGGCCTTCGCCTTTTTTTCAATATTATTTTCCATTTCCAGAATCCGAATCTTCGCCCAAAAAAGCGATTTCCGGAATTGTTCTTCACTCAATACCCATCTTTTGTGCGCGGGTCGATTTTTAAATTGGAATTTTCTCTCTTGAGTGTCTCATCCTCTTCAGCTTCGCTCGAGAGCCACCCACAAATTTTATTAAAAGGGACGAAATTCCTCAATTCCCTCTAATTCTTTTATTGCCTCCTCAAATCCAGCAGTTTGGGGAAATGGCCACTCTCTGGCTTGACCGTCACCCGCAATTGGCCAAAAGAGGAAACTCTTCAGCGGCGAAGGCGATGCAAAACATGTCCATCCTCGTCCTCCTTTTACCCTTTTATAGCCACAATTTTCTTTCACCCCTCCTCAATACTTTCCTCCTTCTTTTGGCCTTCGCCTTTCCCACAAATGGGCCAAGGAGAAAATTCCATTTCCCTTCCATTCAAATGATGGCCAAAAATGGTAATAAAGGGAGCTCAAACACCCCCGCTTTTCCCTTTCCCAAATGCATGGCCGCAAGAGTGGAAACGGGTTGCTTATCAGCAATGAAGTAAATGGGAGAAGCATCGAGGAGCAATGATCGAAAGGAAGGCCAGTGATTTTTGAGAATTCCTTCCCGCAAAAATTATTGATCTCACATGAAAATGCAAAGAAATTAGCCATTGCCCAAATTTAATCAATATAAGTGGGATCCATCATCCCAACACTCAAAATAAATAAAAAGTTATATATCCGCCTGTTTTGTGTTTTCGCTTAGAATAATTCCGCCTGTTTTGTGTTTTCGTTTAGAATAATTCCGCCTGTTTTTTTACCAATTTCTATATCAGACAATGAGAATCATACATTTATTTGGCATATCGACTCCACAATGCTGGGACCTTGGAAATAGGAATTGGTTACAGCTAAGCAATGTTCCCTTTTAGAATTCTCTTTGTAATGAAATTTTGGTAAATTGGCATCAAATGGGTGGGCGAAGGCATCCCTCTTTCATGGCCTCTAGGGGAATTAAGACAAATTTAGGAATATATGGCCACACCCAAAATTGGGCTCATTCATTCCTAATTCGTCATTGCAAATTCCTTCTATTTTCCCATTTTCGTTCCAATTTTATTTCTCCTCGGTAATAAAAGTGCAGCATATTCTCTGCATGATTTTTGTTTGTTTGCTTTATCGAGAAAATGTGCGGAATCCAAAACCCATCAATCCGCCTTCATCATTTCCCGTTTTTTCGTCTTTGATGAGTGTCCGATTCCCTCATCAGTGTGGCCCCATCTTCTTTCCATTCAGATTCAGAATTCACATTCATTTTGATTGGCCCCCTCAATCAATCCTCTATTTTTACCGTCTTTCCATGTATGCCTCCTCCTCAAAAATTTCCTTCCCCACGTTGATCTCCGTATCCTCCATTTGTTTGGCCTCCAATTTCATTAATCACCGCTGATAGTCGATCAAATTCCCTTTACTCAAATACCTATATTCCTATTTTTCGTGCATTTCCTCCCCTTGTTTTTTCCATTCAAGAATGCACAATTCGCGCACAAAATATTTGGGCCAAATTGTCAATTGGCCCAAACAATTGATTTTTATGTTGATCCTCTTTCGTTTAGTGCGTTAAGCGTTTCCGTCACTGACCAATCAAACAATAACTCATTCTTACTTTTTTGTATTTTGTGAGAGGGGATTAACGAAAATGGCCAAGGATTAAATGCAGCGCGGAATGGAATTGGGGCTAATCCTAGGCAATTATTTTTGACAAGCATGTCCCGGTACGTTTTTAACACACAGCCCTCAAAAAATAACAATGCTTTTTGTCCACAAATTTCTTTGTTTGGATGGACAATTGGACAAAATTTGCTATCAAAATTCTCCTTGTAATTATGGCCCCAGATTGTCTAGCTGTTAATAAATTGGCTCAAATTTTATGCAATTAAAGAAAAGCGAATGACCATTGGCCTCCAATTCCATAAAGCATTTTTTCCTTTTCAAAAAATCTTGTGAATATTCCTGTTTTAAACAATTGCCTATTTCCTTCCACATTTCTTCCAATTTAGAGTCATTTTGCCCTGATAAATATCGCGCAAACCAATTTTTTATAAAACCCATAAAAACGAATAAATTTTCAGAGACAGAGAGGAGATCCAGGGAGTCCATCCACAAATATATTCCCCCATTCAAATTCGGCGGGAAGGCGATAATGATGTATTCGTCTGGTCCATCCACCCACCAAACGACCACCATTGTCCGTTCTTGCACTGAATTTAGCCATGAACGGCTGTCGCCAAATTCCAATTCGGCCAGCACTGTCTCTAAATTGCTAATTCAGCCGGCACATTTTAAAAGTCAATCCACGAGTCGATGGACATCGCCAAGTGCCGGGTAAATTTGAAATGGAAGGACAGGGAGGGGTGATTCTGCATTAATTTTTGGCCAATATCCCATCAAAGGAGGCAATCAATTTAGGAAGGCGATATGCCATTTGAATACCCAAAGTATCCTCTAAAAAGTGGCTTTTAAAATTTTAGATATTTTAAATTTTACAATAATTTACATGTCTTTGAATGGTGTAAAGCAAAATTTTTAAAGGAAAGCCGCTTATTTTATAAATTTTTTCAGGTTTTCAAAAAAATAGTTTAGCCACTTTTTAGAGGACATTTAGGGCTTTCAAATGGCATATCGCCTTCATAAATTGATTATTATCTGGTTGAGTTATGGCCAAAAGAATAGGCCCGGAGTATTCAATCGGGGAATTAAAAGGAATTAACAATTTATTGCTCTGCTGTAATAAATTTAATAATAACGCCTTAAAAATGTCTTTTCCTTTTAAGCATTTTTATTTTCCTGTCCATTTTTATTCTTTAAAATTTTTCAGAAGGAATCCAGGCGTCACATTGCTGCATGCCTCGGAACATGTCAGCATAATGCCGGTGCGCACAATTCCAGCCGGTCGACTCAAGGTTGGTTCAGAATATTTCTTGAATATTTTGGGGCAAATTTGTGGGCATTGGCAACAAAATATTTAATTTTTCCTATTTTCATAGTTTTTCCCGTAAATATGTTTTTTTGAACTGCTCTTTTGGATTGCCACAAAGAATTTTTTCCCACTTTTTGTTTGGAATTAGTCAGCCTTCACTTCAATCCCCTCCTTTTCTTCTTTTGACCTTTGCCACTTGCCTCCCCAATGAAAATATTTGTTGTTGTTTTGCTCAAATTTATTCTTTAAAAATTTGCCATTTCCAAAGTACTCCGCCTCCTTCTCAAATTCTGTTGATTCTTTTAAATTTTTGGTTTTCACAATCAAAAAAATCCGCCTTTACTTATTCTAAACATTTCCTAATTTTCTGTTAGGAAAGACAAAATCTATTCTCCCTATAAAATATACATAAAAATTCTACAAATTTAAACTTTTTTGAAACAAATTGCTGAATGGAAGAATTTTCTTTCCTTCCTTCCAAATGGAATTGCTTGATCTTGTTAAAGAGCTAGGGGACGATCATCAATAGTTTGGCCATTCTTCTGGCCAATAGCTCAAGGAGGCAATGGCCAATTTGGGAAGGCAAATATACCATTTAAAAGCCCAAAGTGTCCTCTAAAAAGTGGCCAATTTAAATTTGATAAAATCCGCCTTGCTAAAAAGTTAAATGCTTTTGAATATCATAAACCCAAATTATTTGATGAGGAAGAGCCGCTTATTTTACAAATTATTATAAATTTTCAAAAATTAAAAAAGCCACTTTTTAGAGGACATTTAGGGCTTTCAAATGGCATTTCGCCTTCCTGAATTGGTTGCTTCGTTTTTGAGATATAGACAAAAAAAAATAACAGTCGCAAGTTTTAAATTGTCCTCATTCGATAGCCCATCCCAACTAAATGAATTGTACTGAATTAACAATGCTCAAAATAAATGCAAAACTGTCCAAATTGCAACAATCCAATTCCATCATTCCTAGCACAAACAAAATAAATCACAACTTCCCAATCGCCGCTGTGGGATTGTTATTGTGGTGGTGATGTTGCCGGCAGCGGCCTTCCTTTTCCCCCCAATTCCTTCATTCCGATAATTGCCGGCCGATTCGCGCAGTATAGGGGAAAATAGTCTCCATTGGAATTGTGGAATTGGGTGGAATTGTGGGCAATTGTGCATGCGAAAATGTGTGCGCGAGGATCTACGGCTTGAACATTTTGGTGGGAAGGTGGACTACCCAAAATCATTTTGGGGCAAAAAGTACACAGCGCGCGAAAATGAGAGCCAAATATACAAGAGAAGCTGCAATTAGAATTAAATTGAAGGGGAAGCCCGGAATGGGCCGCTGAACATTTCGCCTCCCTCTTTGATGAAACAAAACAAACATAATTTAAAATCAAATTCATGCTTTCAAAATGAATATTATAATCATTTTAATGGACCAGCAGAACTTTTTAGTAAAGTATCTTGGCCTTATTTTCAGCCATATCTCATCAAGGAAGCAACCAATTCAGGAAGGCGATATGCCATTTAAAAGCCCTAAATGTCCTCTAAAAAGTGGCTATACTAATTTTAGAAAAAAATAATTCCTCTGAAAATTCGAATTACATTCAAAGATATGTAGGTTTTTTATAGCTTGATTCCCTAACTAAAATACAAAAAGCCAAATGTAGCGAACAATTTTGGCTTTTCAATGATATACGGCCTCCTGAATTAATTATTACCTCGCTGAGCTATAGGCAAAAGAATGATACTGAAATGGCGTCGTTTATCGTCGCACAAAAAGTTTAAAAATTAAATTAAATTGTACCAAAAAACAATAGAGACTGGGCCATTTTAGTGCCAATTTTTGTCATTCGCTTTATAATACTTCGTCTTATGAATTTGTACCTAAAAATTTTCCCTAAATTATGTTTTCCTCCACATTCGTCAACAAAAATAGACAGGCAATTCAGCCATCTGTTGCCATTAATTTTTACGATGTTTTTGTTCAAGTCCCAAAAATGTTCCTTCTATTTTTAGAAGTGGTCATTCCTTCTGAAAATGTTCATTCAGTGGCCCATCCAATTCCCTCTCTCATTTTCCACATTTTTGGCCACTACAAAATACGCCAACTATTTATAAGTTTTGGACTAAAATTGTTTTCTAATTTCCTCTCCTACTCAATCCCATTTAGTTTTGCCTATTTTTAAATGTGCCATAAAATTTTTGGCATACCAAAAATGGCATCATTTCCCCTTCTAATTTGGGTCATCGCCCACTTCAAATGCCCTTAAAAATGAATAAAATAATGTTAAAATTACATCCTCTCCTTTATTTGTTAGCCTCATTCCCCCTTCTCTAAAACCAAACTGTTTGGGGGGAAAACCGCTTATTTTATAAATTATTTTAAATTTTCATCAAATTTGAGAAGCCACTTTTTAAATGGCTTTTAGGGCTTCAAAATGACTTATCGCCTTTCTGAATTGGTTACTCCTTTGTTAAGCTATGGCCCAAAAACCGTCCCGATAACTCAATCATCCTTTCCACTATCAAAAATGCCATAAAATGATTAATAAAATAAAAAGGAAAAACACATCCTCTTAATTTCATTTATTTTCCACATTCCTTCATCTTTCCACCCAAAAATATGTTTCCCACCTCCGCCATAGCCACAACCCACGTCTTATTTCTTTAACAAAAACAACATGTTTCCCCAGCTCATGTTATAAGCCTCATTTTTTTCTGGTTGCTTGTTGGAAGCTGCCAATTAGCTTTTCTTCTCCACATTTTTCAAGGAGAGGTCCCTCATCCCTCATTTGCAACCAAATTCACCCACCAATTCTCCCACCAAACCCAAACCCCCATTTTCCATTCTTTTGGCCTCGTAGGCCATCCATCTTCCCCCTCTTCTTCTTCTTCCAAAGCGGAATCCGTGGCCAAAACCACCCTCCATTTGGCCCATCCTTCAATTCATCCATCGACAAACCTTTCAACATTTTTCCTTCCAAGCCATGATTTGGCCAATCAAAAATTCACTTGCAAATCCAAAAGGCAAAGGAGGAGAAATATTGTCCTTTAACATTGTCCATTTTCTCGATCATTCTTACGGATAATAAATGATTTTGACTTTCCTACTCATTTTTAGTTGTTTCTTGTTTGGATGAATTGATGGCCAACAACTTCGGCTCTTATTCTATTATCTTTGAAGGTTTCTTTTCACCTTGGTATATTTCCGGCCTTTCCTAAACATCTCATTTTTGAAAACATTTTTTCCTCTATTTTTGTCATTTTTTGGCAATAATATTCCTTAAAGCACTGAAAAAAAGTTCAGCTATTTATTCTCCCATTTTATATTAAAAATCCTCTTTTTTTTCCCATAACTTTTGGCAAATTATTCTAAAGTGAAGCATGGAAAAATCTTTTTCATGTTCCAAAAATTATTAGTCCTAAATTTTATAATAAAATTGCTCCAATAATACTCAAATTTTCAAGTGTTTTTCCTTCCCACTCTTTTACTACCATTTTCGGCCAATTCAATTTTGTTTTTAATGAATGATGAAAAGGATTTTAAGCCACCGTCCTTCCCCTAATCCACTTTTTATTCCATCCGAAATACACAAAACAACACAAAATCAATTTTCGTCGGACAAAAATAATTGGGTGGCAGGGCGCCCCATCCACCTTCACCAAAATTCCCATTCCGCCCTTTCATTTCAGCCACCTTTTTCCTTCTTTTTGCGCGAATTTTCTTCCTTCCCATTTCATTTGAAGCAACTTTTCCCTCCACCATCAATTCACAAATTTGCACCAATTCAGAAGCAAAGAAATGTATAAAAAAAGCCCTGCGGGGGGGGGGGGGTCGAAAATGAGGTTGAAGTTGAATTGAATTGAAAAATCCATGCCCTCATCAGGGAAAAATAGAAAGGAAAGGGAGGCGCGAAATGAAATGATTCAGAACCTGGACCTATTCTTTTGGCCATAACTCATCAAGGAAGCAACCAATTCAGGAAGGCGATGAAAGACCTAAATCTTCTTTAAAAAATGGCTTTATAATTTTTTGAAATTATAAAAACAAGCCCCAAGGGCTAGGGAAATAGAGAGGGAAAAGGAGACACGGAAAAGGGACCTGTGTCGTTATTTTGGCCATATCTCAACAAGGAAGAAACCAATTCAGGAAGGCAGTATGCCATTTTAAAGCCCTAAATGTCCCCTAAAAAGTTGCCAATCTATTTTTTAAAAATTTAAAATAATTTATAAAATAAGACCCCAAAAGAAAATTGGAAGGGAAAGGATGCGCGAAATGGGACGATTGGTTATCCTGGGTCGTTATTTTGTCCATAACTCATCAAGGAAGAAATCAATTCAGGAAGGAAATATGCCATTTAAAAGCCTTAAATCTCCTCTAAATAGTGGCAAAACAAATTTTTTGAAAAATTCAGATAATTTTAAAATAAGCGGCTTTCCTCAAATAATTTGGGTTTGTTTCATTCAAAAACATGTAACATTTAAAGATGGTGAATTTCGTAAAATTTACCAAATCAAATTTGTAGAGGACACTTTTGGCTTTCAAATGACATATTATTTCTCAGAATTGGCCATAGCCTCGCTGAGATATGGGCCAAAAATGCCTCAAACTCTCCCAGCAGACAACTTAAGTGATTAAAAAGAAATTGATCAAAAAATAAGAAATAATTCCGAATCGTCTAATTAGTAAATTAAATGAAAATTAGCCAATTCCTCCTTAATTTTCCCTCATCGAATTCCACCGGCCCTTTCCCCTCACAAACATTCCCCACAACCTCACTCATCAGCCAAAATTGAGTCCATCCAACGGTGAATGTGAATGTGTTTTGGGGGGAATTGTGGTGGTCGGCGGGGGGACTTGATGATGTTAGGGCTGATGAGGGGAAAGAAGAGGTCACTTCATCGGCGGAGCAGAAGCCCTCTTTTCCTCTTCGTCCTTCTTCATCCTCCCAAAATCGTCCCACATTTTGCCATCAACCCAAAGCAGTGAATTCTGCCCTTCATCACCCAAACAATTCCCTCCGCCGACCATCGGCCTTCCCCACCCACCCCTCCGGGGTCTTTTTGTGCTTTTGCCCCCGTCGCTCAATGTCATCCCCTCACCCATCAATTTTGTTGGAGGAGACCGCAATTCCCAGGAAAAAAAAATCCGCCGCCGGCGAATTGTAGGGGAGCAGCTGGTCAGTTAGCAGACCCTCCTTCTGCTGCCTTTTTTACCCCTCCAGGCTTATTTTCGGCCATAAGGACAAAGGCCACCTCCTCCGAATCCTTTGCCGTCCTTCGCCATCGCTTCTCGAAAATTGCCAAAAATGGCGTGGTGAAAAATGTCAAATTTTTGGTTTAAATTTGAGTTCCAATTTTGATCCCATGCTTCCATCAATTTTGTTTGAAGGAAACCGCAATTCCCAGGAAAATCCGCCGCCGCTGGAGAATTGAAAGGAAACAGCTGGTCAGCACCAGGGTAGCCGCTTTTTACCCCTCCAGGCTTATTTTCGGCCATAAGGACAAAGGCCAGCTCCTCCGAATCCCCTACGCTTTACCCTCCTCCGTCCGAAAATTTTTTTGGCTGAAGGGCAAATCCTCCCCTCCAAAAATTGCCAAAAATGGTTGCATTCGAAAATGGTGCGGTGAAAAATGCTCCAATTTTTGGTTCAAATTTGGCTGGCAAATTGGAGGAGAGCAGCTGGTCAGCATCACACCAGAGTAGCCACTTCTCCTTTTTTTTTGCCTTTTCTCATCAGGCTTATTTTCGGCCATAAGGACAAAGGCCAGCTCCTCCGAATCCCCTACGCTTTACTCTCCACCGTTTGAAGATTTTTTTTGGCTGAAGGCAAATCCTCCTCCTTGAAATTGCCAAAAATGGTTATGAAAAATGCTCCAATTTTTGGTTCAAATTTGGCTTTCCAAAATTATTTTTAAACGAAGGCGAATTTTGAAGGGGAAAAGACTGCCAATTGTCATCTGTCCTTTAATCTCTGGCATATTCTCCAACCAATCTTGGCTATTGTTTATTGTTTCAAATAGAAAAGTTGCCTTTTGGCCAAATACACGGGCAGTTGAGGGAGAACATTGAAGACATTTAAAAGGATAAGGCCAAATAAGCCCCATTATTTATAGTTTCAACTTTGCCATTAAAACAAATACAAATAACTTAACTTTAAGCCTCAATTTTGTTAGGCAACATAAAAACTAATTGGCTATTAACTTTGGGTCCAAAGCTTTAGGCTTATCAAATATTTGATAGTGAAATCCCCAAAATGTAAGGCCAAATGAATCTTTGATTGGGTATTGGAGTCCACTAAAACAATTCAGAATGAATTAAATTCGTTTCCGGTCCATCATAATTTTCTCATTGACCTCATTCACTGATCCACTATTCAAATCAAATAGAAAAACGTGTTTATAGTCAGTCCATTTCAATTTCCACCATTCCCACATCAAATCAATCGCTCCGGGGGATTCGCCTTGTCTTCGCCTTGGGCCAAATCCGGTTTCCCTTTCACCGATTGGTGGATATGTGGGAATTGGGCTTCCTCGCAGCGATTGGGGATATGGTGGATATGTGGGAAGGTGGCGACAATATTTGCCTCCTTCGAGGACTTTTCCCATTCGCCCCTGTGTGGGATTCGGATTCCGTTCATCCTGAATGAAGTGATTATGTGGCGCGATTTCCCCTTCCCAAATTTTCCCTAATAATCTTAATCCAAATCCCAAGCCCCAGAGGAGTAAATTATTAATCAAAATATTTTCGGGCATTGTTCAGCTCCAAATCAGATTTCCCTTCATTCTAATCCATTAAATAATCAAAATATTTAATTCCTTTAAATTTGATACAAAATTGGCCTAATAAGACAATAGAGTCAACCAAATTAATCCCAGGGCCGTTCTTTTGGCCATAACTCAAAAAGGAAGAAATCAATTCCAGGAAGGAAATATCTCCTTTTAAAGCCCTAATAAATCTCCTCTAAAAAGTGGCAAAACAAATTTTTTGAAAATTTAAAACATTTTGTAAAATAAGTGGCTTTTCCTCAAAAAAATCGAGTTTATAGACTCAGAGACATATAATTTATTGTAAACTATTCAATTTAATAAAATTTAAAATAGCTAAATTGAAGAGGAAAATTTAGGCTATAAAATGATTTATTGTCTACCAAGTTTGGCAAATGCCTCGTTGAGTTATTTAGGTAAGAATGGCCCCTGTATTGAAACGCGCGCCTATTTTCTACTCGTTGAGCCGTTCTTTTGGCCATATCTCAACAAGGAAGTAACCTATTCAGGAAGGCGATATGCCATTTGAAAGCCCTAAATGTCCTCTAAAAAGTGGCTTTTTCTAATTTTTTGAAAATTGAAAACAATTTATAAAAATAAGCAGCTTTTCCATTTCATTTGTCTGGGCAAATCAATAAATTGCCAACAATTTTCCCAATCCATTCATCCATTCAATCCATCCATTTCCATTATTTTTCCCCGTCCATTTTTCTCCGATTTACGCCTATTTTATTACCCAATCGAATGGCCTTATCGTCGCCTCATTTTTTGCTGTTCATTTTCCTCCATTTTTAGAGCATATTTTCCCATATTTAAAAAGGCAAAATTAAAACAATAAATTGGCTTCTGTTGTGGAAAATATTAAATGTTGCTTCGGGCCAAATTGCCCTCCGCCATCGACATTTTCCAGCCGAATGGGAATAAAAATGAACGGGAAAAAATGGAAGGGAGCGAAAGGCGCAACAAAAAGGAGAAAAAGCGAAGATCGGCACCATTGGGTGCCACGGTCATTACGGAAAAAATGGTGGATCAACAAAATGAAGAGGAGAAAAGGATAAATGGCGATCATGAATTCGGGCAAACGCCAATGCAACTTTGCCTCGAAAATGCCAATGAAAGCAACGTCGAGTCGCCAACAAAACGACAACAATTTGCGCCACAAAAACCACCTCGGCAATTCCATTATCTTTCGGTGCAGGTAAACAATTGGAAAAATTTCATGCCATTCTTCCATCATACTACAAAATTCATTCAAAAACATAATCCAAAATCATGCGAAAACTTCCACCTCTTTCCCCGAAACAGGATATTTATTGAGTAGCCATTTGAATTCAGAGGTCAATCTTTTGGCCATATCTCAACAAGGAAGCAACCAATTCAGGAAAGCGATATGCCATTTGAAAGCCCTAAATGTCCTCAAAAAAGTGGCTAATCTAATTTTTTGGAAGCTTAATTATGTTAGGCTTTTACTAAAAAATTTAAGTTTTTTTAATACTATTAAAACATGATTAATTTAAATAAAATTTGAAATTCATAGCAATTATATTCTAGCCACTTTTTGAAATACTTTTAGGGCTTCAAATGATATATCATTTGACTATTGCCATGTTGAATTACAGAGGTCAAAAACTAATGGGAACCATAACCAGCAGTACTCTAATTGTCCCCTATCCTCAATAAATTCCTTTTTAATTCATTTACATTCAAATCAACCAATCCCCATCATTTTCCATGCCCTTACTTCATTCACTTCTAGGTCAGTGGTCAAACAGAAAGCGGCTTCTTTCCAATTCGGCCACCAATTTTTGTCTCCCACTCCAACCACCACAAATACAATCAACAATGTCCCTCACTCAATCATGTACTTTTCATCCAAAAATCCCCCAATTTAATTTTATCGTCCAATCCAATCCAATCAAATCCCCGAAAGCCACCGATTTTGGCCACCGCAAAATGTTGTTTGCTTACCAATTTACCTTGCCTTTCTCCCCCGTCTATTTTCCTATACATTTTCGCCGTCCAATTTCATTCATTTTGTGGCCATTCTCTCGGCCATTTTCTCCACGTCCGTCCATTGGGCCGCCTCCTTCCCCTCCTCACACAAATCAACAATTGGGGAAAACTTTTGGGGCAACGGAGAAAGAAAGTGGCCATTACGAGCCAATAGAGGGAAAAAAGTGGGCCAAATAAATCAGCAGCCATCGCAATGGTGGACGATTGAAAAAAAGGGGGAAATTGGCGGTGTTAAAGGAAGGGGCGAAACTTTTGCTTCCATCTTTTTCCTTTCGTCCATCCTTCAATGGCTATTTGTCTAAAAAACAAAAAATGGCCAAGACCAATAAAAAAATGCTGCCATCGGGCAAATCGTCGTGTTTAAGGCCTAGGCGGATTGATTGGCTATCAATTCCAGCTAGGACCTAGGAGGCCATTCCATCTCATTAACTTTTTTTTATATCCTGCAATTCAAAAGCACCCCCAAAAAATTGACTAATTGCCTTCATTCATTTGCCTAATTTTTCCCAAATTGACCACTATAATCCATAGGCTTCATTGATGGCCAGGCCAAAAAATATTGCCACTGAGAAATGGCCGTATTTCATGGCCTAATAAGGGAAAGCCGGGAATTGATTGGCCATCAAATCCAACTTGGAGGCCATCCTTCCTCATCAGTCAATCGCCTTTTTTATACAACAATTTGGCATCCCACCCTTAATCCGAAAAATTAATCACCTTTTTTACTCCTTCATTTCAGTAGCACCAAAAAATTAACTATTAATTGCGGCCATTCCTTTGGCTCTCCATCGCCCCTCAATTAATCCGCCTCTTCAAATCACCCAAAAAATTGTTGGTTCCAATTGTCCATAGTATCCAAATCCAAGGACAATACGCCTGGTAAAAGTTGGTAAAAAAATTTTCATCTCCTTCTGCAAAATTGACCAATTCATCGCCAAATCCTCCCCCCTCCCCAAAAAAAACACAACTTTGCCAGCCTAAAAAGCAGCAGAAGCTTCTTCTCTTTCGCATCAAGCTATTCGGCTTCTTATTATTTTGCTATAGCAAATAAATAAGTATCCCCTACTTCGCCAATCATTTGCCCAAATCGCCTTCGATTTGCCGCGCCTCATCTCTCTGTTACCGCCACCGGCGCCACCCCACGCATGTCCGCGTCAAAATCCGGATTTTAAGCTATTGCCCCTCATCAGCCCCTTCCATTTGCCCACGTCTCAATCGTTCCCCCAACTTTCATCGCCCAATCTTCTTCCAACTAACTGCTTTCTTCTCCTTCCAATCCGCTTCACTAAAATCTTCACAACCCAATCGGCGGATCCCCCAACCCAATTCATCCACTCATTTTTGCGCCCACTGTTGGAAGCCAAAAAGGCGATTCTTCTGGGATACGAAGGTCATTTTTGTGCCGAAAACAGCAGGAGAAACTTTCACCTTACCCTCTATTAATTATTCACATTAGAAAGGTTCTTTAAAAGAACCAAAATTAGCCAAATCCCCTTTCAACTTTTTTTCTTTTCGCTTAGAATAATTCCGCCTGTTTGTGTTTTCACTTATTAGAATAATTCCGCCTGTTTTGTGTTTTCACTTAGAATAATTCCGCCTGTTTTGTGTTTTCACTTAGAATAATTCCGCCTGTTTTGTGTTTCGCTTAGAATAATTCCGCCTGTTTTGTGTTTTCACTTAGAATAATTCCGCCTGTTTTGTGTTTCGCTTAGAATAATTCCGCCTGTTTTGTGTTTTCACTTAGAATAATTCCGCCTGTTTTGTGTTTCGCTTAGAATAATTCCGCCTGTTTTGTGTTTTCGCTTAGAATAATTCCGCCTGTTTTGTGTTTTCGCTTAAAATAATTCCACCTGTTTTGTGTTTTCGCTTAGAATAATTCCGCCTGTTTTGTGTTTTCGCTTAGAATAATTCCGCCTATTTTGATAGGAAAATAAATCCAAACAATATAGTTAGAATTCCCCCTTATAAGAAAAAAATAATACACTGATAAAAGCAGCCGAATTCAAAGGGGAAACTTTCTTAAAATTGATTCAATTTTTGCCTCTCAATTCATTGTTTTAACTTTTAAATCTATCTAATAAGAAACAAACCGCTTTGCTTTCCTTTCCATTTTTGGCACTCCTCTTTCTCACCTGCCACCTTCTCACTTTCCTCCATTGTAATAAAAGGGATTGAATATTTGGCCAAACACACCTCAGTTGAATAGACCAAAAAGTTTGCCTCTACTTCTACATAGATAAGAGGGTCTGTTGTTGTGAAGGCCGTATAATGTAGCAAACAACATTGAGGGGATAGAAGTCTGCCACTTCATCGCTTTCCAATTTTGGAGGGTGAGCCCGCTACTTTTGGGGCCTCATTTCGTTTCCTACCATTCGGCTTCTTTCTTACAGCCAAAAATTGAACTCTATTGGGCCAAAATCCTAGCAATAATTTCTTCTTTATGCCTCCCTCGATTTTATTAATTTTTGGCCTTCCTTATTCTACTTTTAAACTTTCTCCTCGCCTAATTCATTCAGGAAGCTCCATTTCCCAAAATGACAAAATATTTGGAGGGAATCGAGAGTCTAAACCAAACCAAGCTTGGCATTGTTCCCATCAAATCTATATTCATCCCTTTCACCTCACTAATTAGTAATTACCTGTGGATGGTCCATATGGCTCTCCACAGTGGGCCCAAAACTGGAGAAGGGAAATCCTCTCCATTCTCCAAAACCCTTATGGCCCCAAAAGTGGTTGTGGCAATCTCTGCCACCTTGCAATACCCTTTTCACTCCATTTCTCCTCACATCGTATCTTCCCTTCCCCATTCTTCGTCCTTTCCCATCTTTTTGCCTCCTCATCCATTCCTCATCGCGGAAATCGAGAGTCGAGACCAAACCCCGGGGTTGGCATTATTTCCATCACATCCATATTCCTGCCTTTCGCCTCCCACTAATTACCTGTGGGTGGTCCACATGGACCTCCACAAATAATAGTAGACCCAACCTAAAATAAGAGGAGGGGATCCTCTCCAAACCCCATCGTCCCGAGGCCCAAAAGTGGTTGTGGCGCTCACTCTGCCATCTTCCAAATCACATCCTCTTCTTCTTCCATCCTTTCTTCCTCCTCATCCTCATCCCACTCCTCTTCGTCGCGATGTGTCCGCGCACCTTTCTTCGCCCCCAGCCATCAGCAGCCATAGACAATCTGCAGCCACCTTCACAAATTCACCTATTCCCCCATCTCCACATCGCTTTGGGGGCTACGGCTATGTTGCTTGGCTGTACCCCCCAGACTGAATCGATCGAAAATCTCCGCTACATTTTTGTGCCTCCCGTCCCAAACGCCCCGCCGGTGGTCGTCTCGTCATCGTCCCTGGCTGGGGTGACCTTTCCACCCACTTTCGTCTATCTATCTAAACACCTTCTCGCGTCCAATTCTCCAATGTGATTTGCTGCCAAACATAGGCCAAATTAGGGAAGGAAACTATCTTGCCTCCAAATATTTTGCCATCTCAATTCCATCCTTTCCATTGTGTATTCTGCTAAATATGGTCCAATTTTGATTTTATTACTCATTTTTGGCCAATCCACCCTTCATTTTGTGCAAATGGCCAAATTTTATTACTCATTTTTGGATGTTCTCATTGCTTTTTTTCCGCCATTTTTGGTTGCCCCATTTCCTAATCATATATTTTTGGACATTGAACATTATCTTCGCTTTCCTTATCATCCGTTTTGCCCCATTTTCCCCTTTCCTATCAGTCCAAATAATCCCCCAAATTCTTTTATTATTTTCCGTTTTCCTTTTTATTGGCCTAAATGCTGAAAGAAGCATGCATATTCATGTAAAAAGTTGTAAACTTTGATCGAGACAAAAATGTTCAAAAAATGCAAAAAATGAGGAAAATAGCTTAAGGACATTATTGATGGAATTCATAAAATTTCTTTTCACCGTTTCCAATAAAATGAATTAAATCTTCAAAAAATGCAAAGAAATTGAAAAAAGCCAAAGGGCATTTTTGATGGATTTTTGAAAATCACATAAAAATTTTTTTCCAAATAAAATTTAATGCCAATGCCCCCAATATTTTGCCATTGAACTGAATTGACAATTTCCCAAAATATCAATTTCAGCAGCTGATCGCCAGCCCCCATCTCCCTTCCCATCAACACCATTCTTCAATTGGTGAGATCGACCCAATTTCGACCGACACAACAACGAACACAATGCCATCGATGATGCCTTCCTCCTCCATTTCCTACTCCTCACCCCAACAATCTTCATCCTCCTCCCCAAATCAAACACAAAATTATCAACAAAGGCAAATTCGGCCAATTCGAGTTGCCCAACCCCCACAGCCATTCCCCTCAACGGCAACAATGCCTTCAACATCGTTCCCTTCAAGCAGTAGTGGCCAACAAATGCCCAGCTTCATCTCCGTTCCTACCCTACATCCGCACAAAAATTCAACATCATCGGATACATCAGTCCATTTTACTAGAAGTGCGGCATCCACTTCAGCGTTGGCTGAACGATTTGGGAGAATGAGGTAGACCAAAAAATGTCATAATAATTATTTATATTTTTTTTATTTTTAGAAAATTTTTAATAAAATTATAATAATAAAGGTTATTATTTAGTTTTTTCCTCGAAATAAAATAGTTGATACTTAATAGGTCTTTCTTTTCGCCTAATGAGCCCAATAAAGAAGTAGACAATTCAGAAAGAAGTTATACCATTTAAAAATCCCTAAATGTCCTCTCAAAAAGCATATTATTATTTACAAAGATATAAAAACAATTCTGTCTGTTTGTGTTTTCACTTAGAATAATTCCGCCTGTTTTGTGTTTTCGCTTAGAATAATTCCGCCTGTTTTGTGTTTTCGCTTAGAATAATTCCGCCTGTTTTGTGTTTTCGCTTAGAATAATTCCGCCTGTTTTGTGTTTTCGCTTAGAATAATTCCGCCTGTTTTGTGTTTTCGCTTAGAATAATTCCGCCTGTTTTGTGTTTTCGCTTAGAATAATTCCGCCTGTTTTGTGTTTTCGCTTAGAATAATTCCGCCTGTTTTGTGTTTTCGCTTAGAATAATTCCGCCTGTTTTGTGTTTTCACTTAGAATTATTCCGCCTGTTTTGTGTTTTCGCTTAGAATAATTCCGCCTGTTTGTGTTTCATTTAATTTAATTTCACCTGTTTGCCCAAACATTTAACTTTTTAAAGCATTGATTTTTATAAAATTTAAAAAGGAAAAGTTGTAGAGGACACTTAGAGCTTTATAATGGTATATTGTTTTCCCAGATTGGATATAATCTCGTTGAGATATGAGCCAAAAAGTTGGAAGGCAACAAATAATTCCCTATTGCAAATGATGAAAATGAAGCAATGTATTTCAAAAATGCCTTGAGCAATATCATTCTCTTTCTCTTTACTACGATCGAAAAGGGAAGGCAGAAGGCGGATGGGCCTTTTTCCTTTCTATTCCAAAATATACTGTATCGAAAAAGAAGGCAGAAGGCGGATGGGCCTTTTTCCTTTCTATTCCAAAATATACTGTATCGAAAAAGAAGGCAGAAGGCGGATGGGCCTTTTTCCTTTCTATTCCAAAATATACTGTATCGAAAAAGAAGGCAGAAGGCGGATGGGCCTTTTTCCTTTCTATTCCAAAATATACTGTATCGAAAAAGAAGGCAGAAGGCGGATGGGCCTTTTTCCTTTCTATTCCAAAATATACTGTATCTATTATATGCCCCAAGGGAATGATCAAACTCTCCAAAATCCTATCATCAGCCTTTTCGACATTTTTTACCATAACTTTGTGACCTATTCAGTTAAACCATCAATTCTTGATATCAAAATGTTCCTCTCATTCAGGCGGATATAATAGAATATAAAATTCAATTTTCAATTAGATGATTAACTGACCAAAAGCCATCAAATTTTCTCCCAATTTACTACTGTAATTTAGATTACTGTATATTTTAGATTATATTAAATTTGGCTTTATGTTTTTAGTTATAATTTAAAATGACATTTTTTCTTGATGTTTTTTTTATAATTTTGATTTTTTTATTTTTAGCTACGAAGAACTGATTGATTTGGCTCGAAATCAGCAACGACAAATCGAAGCAAATGAGGCGGAATTGGACGAACGGCGGAAAGCGGTTGCACTTTTTGGGGTGGCGCGACGGACCGCTGGCAGTGAGACGGAACAACAACAAAATGCAAAAATGTTGGTTTGGCTTGGGGGAAGCCAAAAATGTGGGCGAAGAAATGGGCCCTTAAAAATTTGGTGGGCGAAAAATGGGACACTGAAGGAATTGAGGAGGAAAATATGGGTGAGGGCCGCGGGGGAAATCAATTATTGGGTACGGCGAGGGTCATTCCTCCATCTATTTTTCCATTGCGATGTGCCTTTTAAAGAAATAAATATATTCCGAGGAAGGCAAAAAAAAATTGCGGACCCGTTCAACTGGGTGGTGTCGCTTTTCGCTTATAGTTCATTAAGAACGAAACCGATATAGATGATTTTAGTATCAAATTAAAGAGCGCACTTTTGGCTATCGATTGATATAAAACTTATTTGGTTTGGTCCAAAATTAGCAGAGTTTTATTTAAAAAACCATTAATTAAGACTATTGTAAATTTTCTTGGTTTTCTAAGCCAAACTTTGCTAATTCTGAACCAAAGCAAATAAATTTTATATCAATCGATGACCAAAAGTAAGCTCTTTAATTTGACACCAAAATCATCTATATCGGTTTCGTCCTTAATGAGTTATAAACGATAAAGCCCAGTGGAACAGGTCGTTACCCCCAATCCATCCTATCTCAGATTTTCACATTAATCCCTGTTCTAAAGGGTTGTTTTATTTGGTTTGTTGTTGATTCCATTTCCCAGCCCTTCTTTTGCATTTTTATTGGCTGCGGTTTGACCGTGGCGGCCATCGGCGTCCCAAAAATTGGTGTGAATCATCGCACCCAATCAAATCCACCCCCTCACACGCCCCAAATGCGAAAACTTTTGGACAAACCAAACAAAATTTCCATCACATTTCGGACCAATTTAAAAGCAAAAGATTATAAATTTTATAAATCTAAAATTTTCAGGCTAATGGCCAGTCTTCGTGCCCAAATTGAACGGGACGAAAAGGAGTTGGCCCAGCTGGGCCATAGCCAAAAAGAGGCGAAACAACTTCACGAACACAATCAAAACCAGAAACGAGAACTTCAGCAGTTGGAAAGTGAATACGCCCAATATGAACAACAACTGCGCGGTTCCGTGCAAAAAGTGGATTCCTTGCGGAATCAGCTGGAAATTATGTATCAGAGGCGGGCGGCTGCGGCCGATGCAGCCGTCGCAATGCAACGACAAATCAATGGTGGAATTGCGGGGTCGATGGATGGAAGGAAGATGTCGGCAGAGAGACGGCCAAAAGCTTCGGTCAGCCCGTTCAAGGTGGGCCTTTTACAATTATTATTATTAGGACATTTCTTATAATTAGAGATTACCATATTTCTTCTTTAGAAGCCCACTGGCTTATAAGTTTCGAAGCCCAAAAATTGGCAAAATTTGAGGTCGAATACTGTTATTTGTCGGCATTTTTGAACAAACTATAACTTTTTTTAGAATACTAAGAAATTTAAAAAAAAACACTAAGAAATGCAAAAAAATTATTTCAAAAATTCCAATAAATACAGTACCTCAAAGTCGAGGGTGGGCTTTTATTAGGAGGTGGCCTTTTAATAAAGGAAATGGTACTTGTTGATCCTATTTCAATAATTACAGTTTTTGTCCGTGATTTCTGTTCGACATTCCCGAATAATTTTTCTAAGTTAGGTTTACATCCCCTTTTTTCGTGAGTAGGGTATTATGGTTAGGGTAACGTGAGATGATTTTTACTCCATCATAACCATAGCCCATTCCCGAATGACCCTAACACTAAATCTGACGACTCATAAGGGGGCGGGAACCTTCTCTTTCCAAAAAAAGGGATGTAAAGTGTAAACCCGAGACAAGTACCGCGAGGAAATACGGTAATTAAAAAATTTTTATTGATTAGACTTTTTTCTAATTAGGGATTAGACATTTTTATTTGTGAAATTGACTAAATTTCAACCCATAATTTTGCAGTCTTCCGAATCACAAAGCACCGCTGGACAAGATGAACCGGATTGTTCATCGATAGTGGCAAAGAAAGCGATCGCTAATCAGCCATCAACTTCATCCGCACATCAACCACCGCCGCTTCCACAAAAATCCACCACCTCAATTCAAACCATCAATTGGCGCAGAGAATATCAGCCAAACAATGATTTTACCTACCAAAATGGCAGCGGCGGTGGTTCTTCGCTGCTTCCACCGGCGGTCGATAAAATCAGCCTCCGGCGAAATTCCATAAATCAGGCCAAACGAAATTCACTGATTTCGGAGAGTGGCGATGAACATGTTTTGGCCCTGTTGTTGGCTGAACAACGCCGCGGGGGCAAAACGCACATGTCTTTTGGCCGGTCATGGGATGGCCAACTGGGCATTGGAGGATTAGGGGGTGGTGGCAGTGGAGGAGGATTGGTGGCAAATGCCAAAGCCAGTTTGGGCTTAAACGACAAAAATAACAGCTTGGGCCATAGAAAAGAGTTGGGGCGAGAGCCAGGAAAACTGTTGAAGAAAGAAGAAAATGCCAAACAGTCAAAAGTGGCGATGAACACGGTGACAGTCAGCACTGAGCCGGAGTCATTGGACCAACCAGAAGTGGTAGAAGAACCACCGAAACATCAAATTTACCCGAAATTATCACCGGTGAAAAGCAACAGTGCGAATGGATCACCGGTGAAAAACAGCGTTAAAAATGTGTCCCCGTCGAAGAAGGCGGCAACATTGCCATCCGAAATGGATTTTAACGAATTTAACAGGACATTTGATCAACAGAAGAAGAGGGATAAGGAGGAAGAAGAAGATGAAGAAAAGAAGGAAGAAGTTATTTCTAGGGAAAGTAGCAGTGAAAGTGAAGAAGAATTGGAGGAAAAATTGGTACCAAAAATGGCCAAAAATGATGAAAATGAAGTACAAAATATTGTGATTTTGGAGGATATTGAGGAAAAGAATGCAGAAAAGGAAGAAGATGGAAAGGAAGCAAAGTCCCAAAAGTATCAATTTGAGGAAGAAGAAGAGGATAAAGGCCTTGCAAATTGTGGCCAAATGTTGGGCGAAATCCAACTGCGATTGGACGAGAGCATGGCCAAATTGGCAGCAAAATTGGAGGAGGAAGAGGAGGCGACCACTCTTGATGGAGAGAATAGGATTATCTCGGTGTCGGATGAAGAAAAGGATGAAGATGATGATGGGCCACTGCCCAATAGTCCAACAATTTCGAACGATTCAGTGCCATCCGAGGAAAATCAGGAATTTCAAGTGATTTTACACTAAATTAAATTAATTAATGGGGAATATTAGACAAAAACATTGGAAATATCGAAATAATTGTGTCCAAAAATTTATCCTATAGCCAATAAATCTTATATTTTCAATCAAAAATCTCATCAAAATGTATTATTTGATTATATTTTGGCTTTGGGTTTAATCAATTTTAAATCAGTTTTGAACCATTAAACCAAAATAGGTTTAAACCGTTTAATACCCTTTTATTTTGACCAAACCATTAAAAATTATATTCCATTCAATGCGTTTTGACCAGCTCTATCTCTATCCAATTTGGATATATTTGGTTTGTGAATGTAGAACAAACCATTAAACCATTATAATTATTTTTGTACTATTTTTCGGCAAATTAAATGCTAATGAGCCCATTTTAAATTATAATTCAAAAATTTATTAAATATTTATTTCCATAGTTTGACAAATCGTGGCAACCTCAACCCAGCGGGGCCAAAAGCATTTTGCGGAGGCAGCAAGGTGGCAGAAATGGCAACAAAAGACGGGTCAAAATTGATTTGATTGTCCTTTTCTTGGATGTCGCCTATGAAGGCCATTACGATGATTTGGTGGAATTGGTCGAGTCTGGACAGGTAAATTTGGATACTAAACTTTTAGCCTAAAAATTTATAAAAATTTTAACCTTAAAAATTTTAGCCTAAAAAACTAAAAATTTTAGCAAAATTTTAAAAAATTTTTAGCCTCAAAATTATTAAAAATTTATTTTACTTTTTAAAAATTTTACTTTTAATTTGCTTTTTGAATTAAAATTAATATAAATTCGTTAAGATTGAGAACATTTCGGTGGCCAATAGTGAGGGAATTACGGCATTGCATTATGCCATTTGCGCGGACAATATCCAAATTGTGCGTTTCCTCATTGAGCATGAGGCGGATGTGAATGCCATGGACTTTGATGCGTGGTCACCTCTTCATTGTGGTCTGTGAATAAATTTATATATTAATTTAATTAACTAATTAATTCGGCTTGATTGTTTTATTGGCAACCTTTTTGATACTAAATATTGTATTCCCTATTCCATCTAGAAATGTAATGTAGAATTTATAAAAAAAATACATAAAAGATGGCTAGGCTACCAAGCACGAAAAATTTTCCTTTGATCTAAATTTCATAAATTTAAATAAAAATGATATATCGCATTCTCAGTTTGGTTATAACCTGGCTGAGATATGGGTCAAAAAGTTATGCGTGTATACTGTATACTTAATCGTCGGCAGTTGCCTCCTTTTCCTTCATAATATTACCCGAGGGAAAATTCATAGTTGTTTTCCCTCCATTTTCACAACAAATGGCATACCCCAAACCGTATTCCTCTTTTCTTCTTGTAGAGAAAAGCTTTTTTTGTAACCCAAAATCGGACTCTTTTGCACCAAATTTACATAGGAGAAAATAGTGTGGGTAAGAAAATTTGGTGCAAAAATGAGCCGATTTTGGGAGACAAAAAAAAACCGCACGACGAAGGTCACAATTTTTGTTCCCTCCATTTCAAACAAGTGGGGACAGCTGAGTTCTGCATATTAAAATTGAATTTTTTTTGGCCCATATCTCGTAAGGCATTAGCCAATCTGGGAGAGAGAGAGAGATATAATCATTTTAGTACATCTCTCAGCAAATTCAAACTCAAGTCTCTTATTAAATTTTGCAAAAGTGATGGCTGTCCCCTTTAGACCAAAAATTTCAATTAATTTGAATTCATTTTATAATTTTTATAATAAATTTCAGCCGCTTCCTGCAACAATTTAGCATTGATGCAGCTATTGATTGAGAATGGGGCTTGCCCATTTGCCACAACAATTAGCAAATTTGAGGTGCCAATTTAAATTTAATATTTAATATATTTTAAAATAATTTCATTTTTTCAGACTGCCTCCCAATTGTTCGACACCACCTCCGACTATTTTGAGCCAGCCGAATACATGGCATTGGTGGAGGAATGCATGGGAGAGGTTAACGATCGAAAAGTGAGTTTTATTATATTAATCTTCCTAATCTAGGGCTAAAGTTTTTTGGCCAGAGCTGGGCCTAGATTCTCGCCCCGGCCTTCGCCTAGGGCCTAACAAGCCCCCACCCCACCCCCAGAGGCCCAATTAAAGAGATGGATTAAAGGCAAATCAATTTTAAATTATTATTTAGTAATTGTGCGGGAAAATGTGATAAAAAAATATGAAGGGGTAAAAAGCATAAAAAGAAGAAAAAAAGGGTGGATTTAAAAAGGCAGATAGGGGGCAATATTTGATTAATAGGGTGATGGGGGATTTGGCAAAAAGTGGGGGTACGGTAGGCAAATAGGAATGGCCCTTAGGCATTTATATATTAATTATTAATGAAATGGAAATTGACATTAAAATATATTTTAAATTGAATTATAATTATTAAATTATTTAAAAATTTCTTAATCTTAAGGTTTATGCCGCCTACAGTTATCAAGCAGCCAACAGGGATGAACTCGATTTTGAGGAAGGCGATGAATTGAGGGTGCTTCGGAAAAGGGAAATTGAGGACGAAGATGAGGATGAAGAAGAAGATAGGAAGAGGAAGAAAAATGGAAAAGGAAATGATGATGAAAACGAGGAAGAGGAGGAGGAAATCAATGAAAATGAACAGCAAATGGAAGTGGATGAACCACACTATCACTATGAATTATGGTGGCTTTGCGAACATGGACGGACTGGAAAACGGGGGCTTGGTTAGTTTACTTGCCAACAAAATTTTTAAAATCTAAAAAAAATTTTAAAAATATCAAAAAATTATAAAAAAATATTAAAAAAAAATTAAAAATTATCAAAAAAAATTTAAAAAATCAAAAAAAAATTTAAAAAATATCAAAATTTAAAAAAAATTTTAAGAATATCAAAAAAAATTTTTAATATCAAACAAATTTAAAAAAAAAAACAAAATTTGAAAAATATTAACAAAAAATTTTAAAATTTCATAATTTCAAAAAATTTTGAAAAATTTCAAAAATAATTTTATTCCATAATATTAAACCCATTCAAGCTCCTGTTTTAAATTAATTAAAATCAAAGAATACTATAGAAATCACCTTCTTATCATTTTTCAGTTCCACGCAACTATTTGGCACTTTTCCCCACCCGGAGGCATCGAAGCCGCTACCAAATCAACTTTCAATTACCACAACATCAACATAGACATTCAATTGAGACTGATGAAAACGACCAAATTGGAGAGGATGAAAACCATCATGGAGCAATCCTAAATGTTGTTCAAAATGGAAAACCACTGGGCCATCAGGAATTGAGCACATATGCTTGAAAGCGCGAAATTTACTACTAAATTTGTGCGAAAAGTGCAATGAAATGCTAATTTTGGTCTCTTCAATGTTCCAATTAAAAATTGATGTCAAATTGATAATTTCCCCCATTTTATTTTCTGTCCATTTAATGACCAAATTGTAATATTTTGTTAATCTCTGCATTTTTTGCCTTATATAGAAATTAATATATATTTTTCTACTTATCCAAAAACATTTCATCAAAACTTAATCCAACACTGAAGATGCCATCCAATCACCATCAAATTTACTCAGAAATATTCGCATTTATTATTAGCAGATAGAACAACTTTTCCCCATTCATCCATCCATCAAATTTTAACGCGTTTAATCCCCCCCCCCCCCCCCCCCATCCATTTCTCGTTCAAGATTTATCTCTATTATTGATTTTGATGATTGATAAAATGATGATATAAAGCATTTATTCTTATATTTATGCATTTTTTAGTGACTAAAATTTGGAAATAAATTGAAAATTGATAAATTTTAAGAAAATTTCACCTGCTGGATGAATTTGCTCGCAGCCATCGGGGCTAATTTATCTCTCAGTGCTAAGATCTTTTCCCTAAAAAGATTGAGGTGACTATGGTTCGATACCATTCAGTTATTTTTCTTTGATGAATGAATTTAATAAATTGGTAAATTTTTTGTAAATAATTAAATGAAAGTCCATTTCATTTGGTAAAAAAATCCGCCTTCGGCCCAATCGTTTTAGTCTAGTGGATTAACGTCTTTGTCCCAAGATTAGGGGGACGATGGTTCGATGCCTTTCAGCAGCAGTTATTTTTTCTTGATAATTAAAATTTGGGTTATCTAAAAATTTGGTAAATTTTAATTCGATAATTTCAGCGTAATTAGATCAACCAATTTTAGCTAAGTGGATTAATGTCTTTGGCCACAAAATTGGCGAGGTGGCTGTTCGATACCTTCAGAAAGAATTTCTCTCTTTTTAGAATTAAATACGAATTACCCTCACAGAATTCTTTTTTTCTCAATGAATTAAAATTAAACACTCAAATTTGCAATTATATGGCGCGTTCTTTTATTAGGAAATGTGAAGAAAAATACAATAAAATGCAAATTTTTGGGCTTTCATAGGACAATAGATTTGAGCAAAAATGGCACTTTTAAGTAGGGTAAAAATACAAATTAAAATTAATAATTTTCTCCACAATTTTCACAATGCCTCCACACCAAGAGAAGCCGCCTTCGACAAAGGGGACCGGCGGCCTCCACTGCTACTCCCCGTACTGCCGGCCCAACTCGGTTTTCCACTGCTTAGGCCATCTCCCCGACTCAACCGGGGTTCCCCATTTTGGGTGACCACCACCAACGGGTTCATTGGGATTCGTTCACTCCCGTGCCGTAACATTGAATCCGTCGGGCTCAACCCGTTGGTCAATGTGGAGGAGGCGGCCATCAGCGATCGTTTATGGCCGGTTGCCTCGGATTCGGTGCGTTGTAGGAGGCGGGCAGCACTTCGTTCCATTTTCTTCTTCTGTCGATTGGATTCCTCCCCATTGCCATTGTTGCTTCGAAGTGAATGCATTCGGGAGACGAGTGAGGTCAAAATTCTAGGAAAAAAAGTAATTTTGGCAATATTCAATTATTTTTAATTGTTTTCCAATGAAATTTTCATTTTTGATTAAATTTTAAGTAATTCCAAGAAAAATAACAATTTAGAACCTACTTTTGCTTTTTTAGGGTCGATAGATGCCCGCTTTTAATAAAAAAAAATAAATTTTTTGTCCATGAATGAATATAACAAGGAATCTTCTACCTTATTAATTCCCGAAAATAGAAAGTCTTTCTTTTGGCCAGAACTCAACAAGGAAGCAACCAATTTTGGAAGGCGATATGCCATTTTAAAGCCCTAAATATCCTAAATATCCTCTAAAAAGTGGCAAAACTAATTTTTGAAAATTTAGAAAAATTTATGAGTTAAGTGGCTTTTCCTCAAAAAATTGGAACCTATATACTCAAAAACAAATAATTACAATGAAAAGGTAAATTTCAAAATAATTTTATTGCCACTTTTAAGAGGACTTAGGCCATTTCAATGATATATCACCTTCCTATTCCTAGTTTTGGTAAATGCCTTGCTGAGTTACGAGTCAAAAACAAATGGTATGCTCAATCGGAGGTACCCAATTGCCCCCCTACTCTATAATTCCATAATTATGACCAAAAATATTGATAATTAGCCAATTTTACTGCTTTATTTTAATATAATCCCTCCAAATTAAAAAGTCTTATTGACCAAAAATACTTATACTAATTAGCCAATTTTACTGCTTTATTTTAATATAATCCCCGTCTTTAAATTGTTTACACCAAAACATACTCGCTGGTTGCAGTCGCAATGCCAGTCAAATTTGCGCCCTTCTGTTTGTCTTTTGCTGTTAGCCAAAAGAACAGAAATGGATTCCAAACAACGGCGGACATTGCGATGGCATGTCCTACCAATGGCCATAAATATGGCTGCTTTTTGAGCCAATCTGGTTCCAGCTTGAAATCTTTGACCAAATTCACAGCTGTCATCGGCGTATTCGAACCGATGAAAACGATGACCTGTGCAAAAAAGTGGTTTAAACTTTAAAGAAATTTATATTAGGGAATTTTGTTCCAGAAAAGCCCAAAGTGTTGCCGTTTATAATAATTTATAAGGATTATTAAACCAATTTTGATAATTTTAATAACAAATTAAAGCGCAGACTTTTGCAATCTAATAAGTAATATTAAATTATTTAAATTGGTTCAGAAATGATGGAATTGTCTTCAAAAAATAATTGTTGAAAATTCCGATAATTATAATAAAGGTCATTTTAAATAGTTTAATGTGAATAACTCAATCAATTGTTAATCAGTTCGAATAAAATTATATTTTTTTGTAATTAAAAACAGTCTTCTGCTCTTTAATTTGATAAGAAAATCATCAAAATTGATTCATTCCTAATGAGTTATAAATAAACGGCTACAAGTTGAAGGATTTTTTAATTAACGTGGGGAATTTGTTTTGATAAATAATACGGTAATTAAATAATACGGTAACTGATGAAACTGACCATGCCAATCAAAATGTAGTTGACCCGTTTCTTCCTGTTCAATGCATCCGTCCTTTGGGTTGTGCTCAACGACTTGGAGAATTGGGCATTTTGTACTGAAATTTGGGGATTTTAGTATTATGAATATTCGAAAGTAGCTCAACAAGGAAGCAACTATTTCAGGAAGGCGGATATGTCATTTGAAGACTTAAATGTTTTCTAAAAAGTGGCTTTCTAATTTTTAAAAATGTTAAAATAATTTGTAAGTTAAAATAATTTGTAAAATAGATTCCTTTTCTTCAAATTCGAGTTTATTACATTCAAAGACAACTTTTTCAGATTTTATAAAATTTTAAAAAGCCTCTTTTTAGAGGACATATTGAGTTTTCCAAAGGGCTATCGCTTTCCTAAAATGGCTAAACCTCTCTGCTGCTATATCGGCAAAAGAATGTGGCTTTTAAGGCTTAGGTACTGAGATCACCCCCAACAAATATTTTCGTTTTGATTTTTTTTTCGGTTACATAATCATAATTCGAAATAAAATAAATTACAAAATTAAGATAAGCAAAAAGGACATTCCTTCACATTCAAATACTCACCAATCATGTCTTTATGCACTTTATGCAGAATTCGCCAATAGCAATATGTAATAATGGCCATGGGGACGACGAATTGGAAGAGCATAACCCCACTACCATACAACCTTCTTTGCGTTTCATTTGGCCAATTCAGCTCATCGCAGAATGATCCACAGAATGGAGTGGCATTTTTGGCCACATAATAGTCACTGAAAAATAAATTGATTGGAAATGAGCGGATTTTTGTTGAAAATATGGATTCATCCCACGCAAAAGCATATAACTTTTTTGTTAAGTGAATTTCAGAAAATTAATTAAGCTTATTTTTAGAAGACATTTAGGGTTTAGATAGAATGATATATTGTCTTCCAAAATTGGTTGCTAACTTATTGAGCTATGGATAGAAAAGAAGAATGGTATGAGTAATGAAATGTCCCTTACTGCTGGTTCGGTATCTTTAATAGGAAAATAAATCCGCCTATTTTGTTAAAATTAATTCGTCTGTGTTTTCGCCTAGAATAATTCCGCCTGTTTTGTGTTTTCGCTTAGAATAATTCCGCCTGTTTTGTGTTTTCGCTTAGAATAATTCCGCCTGTTTTGTATTTTCGCTTAGAATAATTCCGCCTGTTTTGTGTTTTCACTTAGAATAATTCCGCCTGTTTTGTGTTTTCGCTTAGAATAATTCCGCCTGTTTTGTGTTTTCACTTAGAATAATTCCGCCTGTTTTGTGTTTTCGCTTAGAATAATTCCGCCTGTTTTGTGTTTTCGCTTAGAATAATTCCGCCTTTTTTGTGTTTTCGCTTAGAATAATCCCGCCTGTTTGTGTTTTCGCTTAGAATAATCCCGCCTGTTTGTGTTTTCGCTTAGAATAATTCCGCCTGTTTTGTGTTTTCGCTTAGAATAATTCCACCTGTTTTGTGTTTTCGCTTAGAATAATTCCGCCTGTTTTGTGTTTTCGCTTAGAATAATTCCGCCTGTTTTGTGTTTTCGAGACTAATTCCGCCTGTTTGTGTTTTCGCTTAGAATAATTCCGCCTGTTTTGTGTTTTCGCTTAGAATAATTTTGCTTGTTTTGAGACTAAATAAAATTACAAACAAAAACTCACCCTTTAACAAGTTTGTATGAAAGAAGGTATGGAATATTGAGCAGTGAAGAAAGTGACCAAATGAAGATGGTAATTGTAGCCGCCGTTCGCAATGAGAATTGCCCTCGGGTTGGGTCAACAATGTGGAGGAATTTGTCCAATGCAATTGCACACAACGACCAAGAAGTGACAAAAACGGCACAGGAATTGAATAGTTGAACGAGGCGGCACATCACTGGGCCAAATGCCCAATCCTTGGTCACCCCATACCATGGCGTTACTGGGACGGCTGTCAGGCAAAGAATCAGATCCGTGAGGATCAAATTCAGGAGAAATAGGTTGCGGGTAGATCGAAGCCTGTGGAAATTTTTGATTTAGAATAAATTTGGAATTTGCTATCTATCCTATTGTTATGGACAATTTGGTTGGGATCAAATTCAAATAAAGGTTTATAAAATAAATAATCAACTTGGCATCAATATTTTTACATTTTTTAAATATATTTTATTATCACATATACTTAAATTTAACACAAATATATCACATCCCAAACCTAATCTGATACTTCCTAAACCATAATTCTGTCCTCATGCTATTTATTTGTTGATTTTCCAAAATCTTAAGTTGGAAAATTGTCGGGAAATAATCATTCCATTTTACCTTTTTTGGGATAATTTTGTACTGAAAAAGTTTCTCTGTTAGCCTTATCACGGTGGCGGTGGTATTAAAAAGCGAAATAAATTAGTGGATTTAAATATAAAAAAAGTTAAAGGCTAGAATAGGCCAAAATCAGGGAATTTTTCATTTTTGGTTATAACTTTCTGACTAAATACTTATTCATAAAATTTAGTATCAAAATTCTCTATAAAATATATTTTTAATAGCTAGAAATATTGGTTGAAATATTCTCCAATTGGACAATATTTTAAATACCGTTTGTTCTGGGCGAATGCCAACAGTACTGAGCCATTGCCCAATAGGCCTAGCACAAAAAGACAACTGTATACGACGGCAATGGCACATTGGACCGAAGCCCAATTTGTCAAATCATCGATGCCCTGTGCCCGAATTGCCTCCGACACTTCAATGCACTGGGGTTGAAGCTCTGCCGTCGTTGGAATTTGTTCATCATTGGCAAAAATGATGGGTTGGGCCAATAATTCTTCGGTGGCATTTTCTTCTAATGCCATCATTCACCTTCCTTCCTTCGATTTTGTGGCAAAATTTGTGTGGTCAAATTTTTGTTCCAATTTTAGAATTTTTCCTTTTTAGGCCGTCTGTCTGTCTGGAAATGGAAAAGTGAATAAATTTTTTTTAGGAAAGATTATTTTGTGCGAGTTCCGCGCATTACGGAAGGGGGGGGGGGTGAATAAAAAAGGAAAATGACACTTTTTAAAAGGATTTAAAAGGAAAATAGGGAATGGAAGACATAAATGGTCAAAAAATGGGGAAAAGTGCAATGGCAAATGTTGAAAAGTCCAATAATGAGTATGGAATTTAGCCTATTGAATTAGCTTAGTTTAAGGATTTGTACCAATATTAGTGCATTTTTGGTCAAGTGTTGACATTTTTATACGTGAATTTTTCTGCTTATTTACAGGAAAAAAGTGCGCCAAATCCTTGTGACTTGAAAAACTCTGTTTTAGCGCATTCCAATATATTCAAAATTGAGGAAAAAATATTTCCTTATTAGAATCAAAAATAAGAATGCTCATGTTGATGGCTGCAAATTCCAAGAAATTCATCAGCAAAACAAAAAAAATGAGCTGGATTATGCGAGCAATGAAATTTACAAAAACATACAAATTCAAGGGAAAAGGTCTAGTCCAAGAAGGGGTGGTGCCCAAATATTCAGGGAAAATGTACTAATTGGCAAGCAATTCATTTTCATTGATGACAGACATAAGTGAATTTTTGGCAAATGTGCAAAAATGTTGAATTATTCAAAGAAGCATATTTTGTGTCTGAGATGAGGCTTTATTTGAAGAAAAGAAATGGAATGTGGTTAGAAAAGATTTACAAATCAGGCGAAATTTACTTTTTCTTTTTACACATACAAAAAGCAGGTGCATTCTACAAATACCGTAAATTCTCTTTTAATACCCCAGTCTCTAATAATTCTTCACGCTCAATTTTGAAGACCCATAGCTTTTATCGGTTTGAACGTAAAAAATATTTTATTGCAATTTCTTATTAGTCACCTAAAACTCTATAAAATTCGCCATAATTTGTTCAAAAATGTTCACAAATTAAGGAGTTAGACCCCAAATTATTTCAATTTTTTAGTGTTGAAAAATAATTCTCCATGAGATATTAAAAGAATTTTTGGAGAACATTTTCCGGAAAGAAAAAACACAAAATTTTTGGCCAACATTTTCCGGAACAACTGGAAGAAAAATAAATTAAATTTATTCCGGAACAACCGGAAGAAGTGCAAATTCATTTTCTGGAACAACCGGAAGAAGTGCAAATTCATTTTCCGGAACAACCGGAAGTAGTGCAAATTCATTTTCCGGAACAACCGGAAGAAGTGCAAATCCATTTTCCGGAACAACCGGAAGGAGTGCAAATTCATTTTCCGGAAAACCGGAAGAAGTGCAAATTCATTTTCCGGAACAACCGGAAGAAGTGCAAATTCATTTTCCGGAACAACCGGAAGAAGTGCAAATTCATTTTCCGGAACAACCGGAAGAAGTGCAAATTCATTTTCCGGAACAACCGGAAGAAGTGCAAATTCATTTTCCGGAACAACCGGAAGAAGTGCAATTTCATTTTCCGGAACAACCGGAAGGAGTGCAAATTCATTTTCCGGAAAACCGGAAGAAGTGCAATTGCAAATTCATTTTCCTGAAATAGAAAACAGTTGTTTCCATTTTAATTTTCTTTGTAATTTTTTTCTTTTTTAGGTAATTTGATCCACCAAATTCGCGGAAGGAATATGATCGAAATAAATGAACTTTGAGGAAATATTCTTTTCACCATTCAATCTAGCCAATTTCTTCCTTTTTACTTTTTTTAAGCCATAAGAACAAATAATTTTTCTCATTTTCAAATCAATTTCAATCTTTTCATAGATCAAGCAAAATTTAAAACTATGAAATACAATAATTTGCATTAATTCGCCTATTCTATTCCAAAAATATACATATTTTTTTGCACCTTTTCCATCAATTTTTTACCATTATTAAAAAAACAATGTCATAAATTTAATCATATCTTCCAAAGCCAACCTAAAATTGGCCAATCCCATTTCATTTTCTGCTAAATTGATGATAGAATTTTATATATTTTGAATGCGTGGTATTTCAATGTGCTGAATTTTAAAATTTATCAAGGCCTATCGATTTTTTAAAAGTTTAATTTTATTTTAAGGCAAAATTATGGCAGCTTAATTGAATTAAAAAAAAAAGAGGAAGGAACTTTTGAATGGGAAATTAATGGAATGATGGATTTTTGAAGGGCAAAAAAGAAAATGGCCAGTCAAAAGGTGGAGCAGAATCAACCACTTCACAGAGGGGAAGAATATTCGGTGAAAAATTTTGTGTTCAGATTTCAAGTGGATGAATTTGGATTGATTCAGAAAAATGAGGCAAAAATGGGAGAGGGGAAAGCGAATTTTTGGCCAGACGATTGCGAAGGAATAATGAAAAATGAGCTGAGATGGAAAGGACCGCGGCATTTTCTCCAATTTCCCCGTCAATTTTCCAATTCTCGCCCTTGCCATAGCAAAAAAAGTTCGCGCCTCATCGGGAATTGAATCCACCGTCCTCCTCTCAAATGGCCACTTTGAATGAATGAATAAAGCTTAAAGGCGCAATCTCCGTCAAAACTCGAAGGCGAATTTCCTGTTCCCTTTCCCTTCCTTCCTTTCCATCAGATTTCTCCTCTATTTCCCCCCTTCAAAAGGCTTCAATCCATCCATCCAAAATGGCCAACTATCCATTGAGGGGCATTTTATTCGGCATTTTTTTTTTGACCAAATCCAATTTTGCCTCATTCCTCATCATCTTTCACTCTCTGCTCAATTCCCTTCCTTCGCATCAATCCTTTTGCCACTTTTGTGTTTTTATCAGTGCCAAAAGTTCCTCTTTTCCTTCCCCATTCAATGCCATTTTGA
Organism: Pratylenchus scribneri; assembly: GCA_030063045.1. NCBI lineage: Eukaryota > Metazoa > Nematoda > Chromadorea > Rhabditida > Pratylenchidae > Pratylenchus > Pratylenchus scribneri. Next base: position 2,850,585 of record JAQSEB010000033.1, read on the forward strand.
AAGGAGAAGGTTGGAAAGATTAACGAGAGTAAACAAAAAAAAAAAGTACGGTTGTGGTGGGGACAATTTTGACACAAAATGTTAAAGCATAAATTGGGCACAAAGGACATAAATAAATGAGGTAAATTCTATTTTATAGAGTGGCACTCATTAGAAAATGTGTAAAAGAAGGCACAAATTCGCGCAAATTAGATTAAATTCAAGAAAGGAAGGCGCGTCGCCTAGTGAAAAATTTTACTTATCAAACAAAAAATGTTGCCCTTTGTTTCTTTCCTTTTCTCTTTATGCACTTTCCAGAAATGGCACACAAATATTGAAGAAGGAAATGTGAAGCGGTAAATGATGATCGAGAATTTAGATGGCATTTTTATATTTTTGGCACATTTAAAAGGGAACATTTCTTCAATTCGTCGTCTTTTTCTTCCCCTATTTTTGGTCTTTCTAAAAAGGGTTATCCTCTTTTTTTCCAAAGGAATCCCCTTATTCCAGCCTATTTCCCTCCAAGGGGGATTTTTCCTCCTTTTCAATGTGCCTCCCAAAATCCTCAAAAGGATCTTCATATTCTTTGGCCATGTCCTGGATTTCTCTAGGATCCCTTCTCAGACCTCACCTCAATAGTCAAATTTTATGCCAATTCCCGCTCAATTCATGCATTCATAAATTTGGGACAAATTTTGTTTGCAATTGGGCAAGGCTGCAATAAATTTGTTGAAAAAAAAAGCAAAAAGGGGCGATGGGGGAGGCAATGATGCAAAAGCAGACCGACCAGAATATTGGCACAAAATTGTGGCCATGTGGAATGGGAGGGGGCAATTAGCCATTATATCTGGGGGGCTTTCCGGCCACATTTTATTTATTGAACAGAGGAACAGTGAATACCCGGGTCTGGTCAATTCCCCCGGAACAGACATTTTGGCATGGGTTTTTCAACAACTCCCCATGGATGAAGGAGGGTGGAATGGTTTTCTGCACAAAAATACAAAAGTTGCCAATTTAAACATGGAAAATGTGGATTGGATGAAGGCGAATTAATTGTGGAGTAAATTATGGGGTTTAAATGAGGCCATTTTGTTTTGTATGGGAAAATTCGTGGAAATCATTTACATAACATACTTTTGGCCAAAATCCTAAATCTGCTCCAGAAGTTAAATAAATCTGTTCATTTGACTTATTCTAAATTTTTCAAAAATGTATTTGTCAGATTCATGGACCATCTGAATAAAAACAAAAGATTAAAAATTAATCCACTTTTGGCCAAAATCCCAAATCTGCAACAATAAATCTAAATTTATTCCTTTGACTTATGCAAAATTATGCAAAATTTTTCGTGCCAGATTAATGGAACATCCGTTAAAAAACAAAGGATTAAAAATTAAGCCAAAATGATGACATTTATTTATTGTTTTGGGCCTAGTTTAACAGTTTTAAAATCCGTTTTCCGAGGAGTATGGCTTCAGTTTTTTAATAAATTTGTCCTAAATGTTCAAAGTTAATAGTTAAAATTGGCAAAAATTGTAGAATATGTTTTTTGGTATCATCCGCAGCAATCCACAATTTTGGCCTTCACAAATAAATAACATTTTAATAAATAAAAATGATGAAAAAATGGGAGAATAGCCAACGGTGGCCGTCTACATTAAATTGAGGGAGGGAAAATGAGCAGGTGGTCGGCGGCCAATTGGCCAATAAAATAAGTTTGAGGGGAACAAATGAAGGGACCGAAAAAAATAGAGGGAGGATTCTCTGATGGCGGAAAACAATGAATTAGCTTTAGGGGATTGAAAAAAGCGGAGACGACCGTGATGATGGGAGAAATGTCCACTGCCAAACAATTTGATGGATTTGCACGGAAAGATTTGGACAAAATGGAAAGGAAATGGATTGGCCAGAAAAAAACTTAATGATTGGATTGAATGTGGATAACCGTAAATATAGTGGGAAGAAAGCAAAAAATTGACCAAAACAACAATTTCGACTTCATTTTGACGATATTTGAAGGATAAAAATTTTTGACGTTGATTGAAATGTGTGAGGTTTTGTGGTTTGGCAAAGATTCTGAAGGCGATTGAGGAAGGAAAAAAGGGATTAGCTGCTTTTGATGGATTTGCTAAATGGCTATTGGAAGGGTATTTTGGATGGAACTTTGGGAAATGAAGAGATTAGGCGCAGTAAAATTTCCTTCCAAAATGGTTAAAACCTTCTTTGGCATTTTATTGGCCGCAACTTTGTGGATTTTTTGCCACTTGAAATGATGCGAATTTATGACAGATTATGTTTGTCAAAATAGTTTGAAGAATTCCTAGGAAAAAGGAAATATTTTTAGGATTTTTGGCAACAAAAATGAATATGTCTGAAAATTGTGGCAAAAATTAAAAAAGAGGAATTGGTTTTAATTATTATGTACGAAAAGATGTATGCTATTTTTAGGAGGGAAAATTCTATATCTATACATTTTGGAAAAAAATTTTAAAAGGAAAAATGCATTTTGGTAAAAATAAAATAAGCAGAATTAATTTGAAATTTGAAGGAATATATAATAATTAATTTAAAAGCAAACAAAACAGACGGAATTAATCTAAGCGTGAAAACACAAGCAGGCGGAATTATTCTAAGCGAAAACACAAAACAGGCGGAATTATTCTAAGCGAAAACACAAAACAGGCGGAATTATTTTAAGCGAAAACACAAAACAGGCGGAATTATTCTAAGCGAAAACACAAAACAGGCGGAATTATTCTAAGCGAAAACACAAAACAGGCGGAATTATTCTAAGCGAAAACACAAAACAGGCGGAACTATTCTAAGCGAAAACACAAAACAAGCGGAATTATTCTAAGCGAAAACACAAAACAGGCGGAATTATTTTAAGCGAAAACACAAAACAGGCGGAATTATTCTAAGCGAAAACACAAAACAGGCGGAATTATTCTAAGCGAAAACACAAAACAGGCGGAATTCTTTTAAGCGAAAACACAAAACAAGCGGAATTATTCTAAGCGAAAACACAAAACAGGCGGAATTATTTTAAGCGAAAACACAAAACAGGCGGAATTATTCTAAGCGAAAACACAAAACAGGCGGAATTATTCTAAGCGAAAACACAAAACAGGCGGAATTATTCTAAAAGCGGAAACACCAGGCGGAATTAAATTTAGATGAAATACAAAATGGCTGGAAATCGGAATTAGAATAAAATATATAAGGAATGAAGGAAATCTTTTGGAAGATCTTTATTAAATGGGTGATTTCTGCGAATTCAAAATAGAATTTTTAAGTAAAAAAATTCAAAATTGGTGGCTGTGAAATTGACGACGACAAACACGCAAATTAATGCGCAAAATTCATTCAAAAAAGGAAATTAAAATGGAGGCAAAAAATAAAAATAAACCGTCGAGTTAATTGCCCTTTTCTGAAAGCCCAAAAATATTTTTTTAGATTTGAAAAGTGAAAGTCCTTTAGATTGGGTGGCCTTCTGCTAATTTTTCGGCGCCCACATTTTCCCCTTTCCCTCCATCAGCAGCAGATTGCGTGCCAAAGTGGCCAAAATTAATTTTTCATTCATTTCCATTTTTTCCGTATTTTTAGACGTCATTTTATCCATCCACCATGCCACCTAATTGACTGATCTTCGTGCCTTCTCAACACCTAATTTTAGTAATTGTTTTTTTTTGTGGCCAATAAAATTTGGCCAAAAAAATATATTTGAGCATAAAATGGCCACACAGTACATTTATTTTTGAAAGATTCATGGCACAATAATAGAAAGCGGAAAGTTGTGCCAAAATTGAGTTCAATTGAACAAAATAACTGAATAGAGAAAGGAAGGAAAAACAAAAACATTTAATATGCCCATTTATGAGGTGGGATATAGGGGTCATAGTTTGAGGGGAAGGAACTAATTTGGCGGAAATTGAAAAATTAGGCTAAACAAGGAAAAATAAATTCATTTTTATTAAATTAAGCGCAAGTTTTTGATGACAAAACATTGACTAATTTACTTACTTCATTCATATTTATTTTATCATATATTTTACCGTAGAAAATTGCTAAAAAATATTAAAGAAGGGAAAAAATGTAGAAAGGGGATAAATTCAAAATAGGAAAAATTCAAAAATTTGCAACAATTATTGAAGCAAATTTTCTTGGAATGAATAATATTTGGTCACCAAAACGTATAGAAGGCTTCCAGCTGCTGGGGGTCAAAGGAACTAAAAACTAAAATAGAAAATTGATGTAAATATTTTTTGGGGAAAAATGAGGTGATAAAATTGGATTTTGGTCGACAAACTGCATCTATTAAGGAAACTTTTTAATGGCATTTCTTTCTGAATTTAATCGGTCTAATTCTAATCTTCGATTGAATATGGCCTTCCATTGTTCAATGAGGCAATAAGCAATAACCAATTTTGGAAGGGGATATACCACTGGAAAGTTTAAAGTTTTCTCTACAATTTGGACAATTTGGTCCTATTTAAATTTCATGAAATCCGGCATCTAAAAAAGTTATAGGCCTTTGAATGCAATAACTAATAATATAAGCAAGTACTTTGAGGAAAGAAACTTATTTTACAAATTATTTTAAATATTCAAAAAAATTTGTTTTGCCACTTTTTAGAGGACATTTAGGGCTTTCAAATGGCATATCGCCTTCCTGAATTGGTTGCTTCCTTGTTGAGCTATGGCCAAAAGAATTGGCCAGATATTCAATAGGCGTCAACCATTATTTAAATAAATATTTAAAGATAAAGGGGCGGTTGAAAAATTAATGTTGAGAAGAGCTAAAATAATAAAAAGAAAACATCAATTATTTAATCTAAGAGGCTTTTATGTTAGGAGGCAAAGGCGAGACAGCCACCATCACTGATCTGATCAGCCATGTTAGCCCTCATTCTTCAATGTCCTATCAAAATTGTTGGGAGGACAACTGACACCTTTTTCCCTAATTTTTTTCGGGAGAAACCAAAATTTTCCGATGCCCCTGGTTGCCTCCATAAATTAATCCAAATCTCAAAATTGGGCCAAATGGAAAGGAGGGCAAATGGCCATAATGATTTGGGGCTGTGATATTCACATTTAGATTGATTTTTCCTATTTGAAAATGGCCTTCCATTATTTATCCATCGTGGGGATTGTCAGCGTTTTATCCAAGGCCAAAATCCAAATTGTGGGGAATTCGAAAAGATTTTATAATTAATTGGATAAAAGGGAAATTGAGCCAAATGGCAATCAAAGGGAAAGGTTTGGTTTAAAAATCACTTAAATTTCATGATAAAATGCCGTGAATTTTGGACATCAGCAGTAAATGCTCTATTAGAAGTTCCGGGGCAGTATTCTCCAAAAGAACCAAAAAAAATTCATTTTTTAACCTTTTTCTCCTTAAAAATCCTCAAAAGTGAGCTTAAATTAGAGTAGAGGTTTTTCTAATAAAGAATTTTACGGTATTTGTTACAGTAATTTGGGTATTAGATTTGTTATTAGACTTGAGAATAGGCTAATTCGATTCAGCATTGTCAATTTAGTTCAAGAAATTTCAATTTCAGATTGGAAGGCTTATTAAATAAAATTATAAGCCATGGTTTAGGTTTAAACAACGGTTCAAATATTTTAGAGAATCTCATAAAGGTTTGGAATAGTTTATAAACCAAATCGACCATCATGTCGGGTTGAATGGACTTAATCTTGGTAATAGAAGTTTTTAGACAAACTTTTAGGCCAAAACCGGTTTAGGTTTAAACACAGGTTCAATTTTTTTGCCATTCCATACCTGTTATTAGAAATTAAATTTCATAAACTAAATTGACCATTGCGAGTCGAATGAACTTATTCTTGGTAAAAAGGCTTGTTAGAAAAACTTTTAAACCAGAACCATTTTAGGTTTAAACAACGGTTCAGCCTTTTTAGACAAGCGCATAGCAGTTTGAAATTAAAATTTCACGTAAACTAAATCGACCATCTCGGATTGAATGTACTAATCTAGGTAAAAAGGCTTGTTATACAAAAGTTTAAACCAAAGACGGTTTAGGTTTACAAACAATCGTTCAACCTTTTTAGAAAAGGTCATACTGCTCTGAAATTTAAATTTCACATAAACTAAATAGTATGTGGTGCCGTGGCAAATGAACTTTATTCGAAGTCTAGAATTAGCGTGAATTGCTTGTAGTAAATGCCGAAAATGACAACAAAAGTTTAAACCAACGCGGGTTTAAACAACGGTTCAGCCTTTTTAGACAAGCGCATAGCAGTTTGAAATTAAAATTTCACATAAACTAAATCGACCATGCCATGTCAAATGAACGTTATTCGATGTCTAGAATCCGCGATTACGCGGAATGCCCTTTAAAAATGTATGATATATGCCGAAAATGAATTCAAAATTGAATGGCCCTATGATAAAATGTTAATGTGGGGGAAGTCATTTTTAATGAATGGCAACCGGAAAAAAACACACAAAATTTTGACCGGATTATAATGATTCCCTCACAAGGGGGAAAAGTCGCTGCCGCCACCGTTGATGAGGAAGGAAGGTGGCAAAAAAAATTTGTGGGCTGATGGGAATTTTTAATTGGCCGGTCCATGCACAAAAATTTGCATTTATCCACACACAAAAAATATAATTCATTTGGCCCCCAATTTTTCCCGTATTTTAGCCTCCATTTGCATTTCCCCTTTCCCCCCTTTTCCCACCCAAAAATGCCAATTTTCAGCTGCTTTTCCTATTAAAATGAATGGAAGATGCCAAAATTGGGTGACGGAAATTGGGGCGCCTGATCAAAAAAGAAGCACTTTTCTCTTTTTAGAGATTCGAAGTAAATTCTAATAGGAAGTTTTTTTGTGTATTTAATTCGGATCATTTTTGCATCTAATTTTTTGAAATAAGTTTCTGTATTAAACTTTTTTAGGGTTAGGGTTAGTGTTAGAATAGGTTAGTGCCAAGAATAGGTTGCCGGTATGGATCCTAGAGGCTAACTAAGGGCTAGGGATATATAGTGGTAAGGGCTTGGCCATAAACTTTGTTAAGTTATGGCCAATTTTGTGTCCATTAGTTTTTTGGCCATAACTCAATGGCCAATTGGCCAATTTACTTGATTTAAACATCTATTAATAGCTTTTTTCCTGGACTATCGAATGGTATAACCCTATATCTAACTTTAATACTAATTTAAGTTTTGTACGGAAAATCTTTTTTTCAACAAATTAGATGCAAAAACAATCCGAATTAGATGCAAGAAAAGACTTCATGAAATTCTGATTCGATGGACTTTGTTCAACGTGAACAAAATGTGCGGCGGAAAATGCCACCGAATAAAAAAATGAATGGATAAATAAATAGAGAGGATTGGAGAATTTGGGGGAAATGATCCACCGAAGTATTTTTAAACAATATTAAAAAAATGTCACACAGTTTTTTGGGTATAACAAGGTTCGGGGTGGGTGTACAGGGGTGGCTTACTGCTGGACAAATTGATGAATATGGACATGATTTTTGGTGCGGTTTGATCTGGCCACAAGCAGAGGGGGAAAACCGGTTTTTGAACTTATTAGAATTTGACCCAATTTTTACATTTTCATTCATAATTCCATTCCATGGAATAAAAAATGAAGGAATAAATGGGAAATGGAAGAATTTGGGGGGAAATGATCCGCCAATTGAAAATGCCATTGGGAAATATTCGCCATTTTTGGGAGAAAAAATAATTGTTTGCAAACAAACCAAAAGATAAGAAGGAGGGAATTTGGGGCATCAGAAAGAGGGGGCATTGTTGGATGAAGAAAAATTGTGGTAGAAAAAAGTGCCAAAAAAGTACCAAAAATAAATGTTTTGTGCTTTGAACCATTTGAAAGAAGAAGGGAAACTGCCAAAAAGGTTTAGGGAAAATTTCAACAAAAAAGTGCCAAAAATATAAACAAGGAATGGATTTTTAATTTCTGGAATAATTTAGGGAATGATCCGCTAAATATTCCCCATTTTTGGCAGAAAATAATTGTTTGCAAATAAACCAAAAAGATAAGGGAATTTGGGGGAAATGGTAGCACAAAATATGCCAAAAATAAATGTTTTGTGCTTTGAACCCATTTGAAAGAGAAGGGAAAGTGCCAAAAAGATTTAGGAAAAATTTCAACAAAAAAGGCCAAAAATATGAACAAGGAATGAATTGTTAATTTCGTCTTCAAAAAAGGGAAAATTTTCAAAAGGGGACACAAAATTACATTAGAATTTCCAAAATTTTAGTCTCTTGCTTTATTTTTGCCGGAATCTCTTGTAGAAAAATTCTTTTTTTAAAAGGATTTTTTTTATAAACATTTTGGTCGGGTTCATTTTTTTACATTTTTTTGGTCCACAAAAAGTATCAGAAACTAAAATAGTAGACTCCAAAAATTTTCACTATAGCCACAGTACATTTTTTGGGGTTTACGGAAAAATAGTGAAGTCAGGCCAAAAATTCATTTCCTTCTTTTGGTAACCAAAAAAGGAAATTTTGTGGCAAAACCAAAATCAGAAATCACTGAAAATTGGCTTGAATGGAAGGAGGGGAAATTTTTTGATGGATGAAGTCTAATTTAAAAAGAGGGAAGGAAAATGTGATATGGACGGAAATTAAAATGGCGTTTGGCGGTTCAAAATTGGATATTTTTGGGAGAATATCAGAGGTGAAATGGGCCTAAAAAGTTTATTTTGGTGCCAAGAAAATTTACTTGAAAATGGCTAAAATTAATTTAAAATTTAGGCAATGGTGATTTGTCATAAATTGGCCCCATTTTTTCGGCCATAACCCAACAAGGAAGCAATCAATTCAGGAAGGCAATATGCCATTTTAAAGCCCTAAATGTCCTCTAAAAAGTGGCTTAAATAATTTTTAAATATTTGAAACTTTTTGTAAAATAAACGGCTTTTCCTCCAAAATTAGGGTTTATATATTCAAAGACATATAATATTTTTAAATGGAAGATTTTCTAAAATTTATATAAGCCAGATTGTTGAGGACACTTTGAGCTTTAAAATGATATATCGCTTTCCTAGATTGGTTAATGCATCACTGAGATATGAGTCAAAAAAATAATGCAGGTAATTGGCAGTACTGTACATGCTCAATTGTGACACATGATGGAAATGGAAGGAAAAATTGATCTTCCCTCTGGCTATTAAATGAGAATTTTGCGATACCGTATTTTCTCCATTCTTGGAAATGGAGGAGGCAGAAACCTTTGAAATCGAAGCCAATACAAATTACAGTTTTATTATTTTTTTACCACCAAAATAGTTTTTGACTTCTAATAAATCAGAAACTGGTTTAGACCCTACAAATTATAGACCATTTTGTAGATCACATCGAGACGCATCGATTGGTATATAATTTGTCATGGTTTTGGCCCAAAATTAAAGAGTTTAAAACCAAAAACCAGAAAGGGTTTAAACGGTTTAATACCGTTCAATTTTGACCAAACCTTGACAAATTATATATCATTCGATGCGTCTTGATGAAATCTACAAATTGGTATAAGGTTTGTGGGGTCTAAAACCGGACTCTGAATTATTAAAAGTCGAAAACTTTTTCTAGGCATTTTGTGGGGTTTTACCCTTTCCACTTTCCCTTGGAATTCGAAGGCAATACAAATTCTTAAGTTTATATCAGTTTTTGGCCAATATCTCAGCAAGGCTATAACTAAACTGGAAGGGGACATATCATTTTATTGCTCTGATTTTTTGTGTTGTATTTCAATTTAATAAATTTTCTTTAGGAAAAATTAATGTCTTTGAATGTAAGCCATCTATTTTACAAATTGTTTAAACATTTCAAAAAATTAGTAAAGCCACTTTTTAGGGGACATTTAAGGCTTTCAAATGGCATATCGCCTTCCCAAATTGGTTGCTTCCTTGTTGAGATATGGCCAAAAGATATAGTCTGGGACTCAAGTTTACTTCCAACTCTAATGGAGCATAACCTAGCATATGGAATTTTCCATTTAAATTAATACAATTTTTTCTTTCGCATTTGCAGAGAATATAAAAGGGGAAAGGGGTACGGATTGTTGAATTTTATGCGTCAATTTGGCCCATTAAAATTGGCCAAAATTGGGAGGAAGGGGAGGTGGAGGGAAAATGACAATGAAAATGACGCCAGGCAGATGATGAAGCCGGCGGCGATTTTATTGCTGTTTTTGGCACAAATTGGCCACCGCAAAAAAATGTGCCAATGAATTTGGCAGACCCATTTTTGATGGAATTTGGGGCAAAAAATATAAAAAAACTGGGTTAAAAAATGTGAAAATGGAAAAAAAAACTTTTCAATGTACTTAAAAAATAGCCATAGAGTTAGTGACGATTTTGGCCATTGAAAACATCAAAAAGCGCAAATGATAAAATGAATGAATGGCGCAAAGGGCATCGGGCTTTTTGCGCTGAAATTTGATCGGCCTTTAGGGAGGATTTCCAGCAGTTGAAAAGTTGCCCTAGAATAAAGGGAAAAAATTGAATGGAAATTTAAAAAATTGGTTGACAAAAAACAGCATTCAATTTTATTCAATTTTTCAACATGAACTTAAAAAAATCAAAGCCCATTCTCAAAAAATGAATTGATGACGAATTTCCGGACCACAGATGAAAAAGCCAATGTGAATCGCGCGGTGAATTCTATTCCGAGTTGAATGAAAGGAAAAGGCGGGTAAACGAAAATGGAAGAGCAAAAATTTGTCGAAAAAAATGGATGACCAATAGCAAATAATTAAATTTCCAGCCAACCAAATTTGGAAATGGAAAAAAGTGTGGAAAAAAGGCCACCTGCTGCATCTCGTCAGTCAATTTTATTAGGCCAATTAATGGAATCACAAAAATCTTTGTGCTTTTTCTCCAAATGAATTCATTTTTAACCGCATCATTAATTAATAAAAAATCGAGGCGAATTCTATATGGGCCAAATTTAATTTCCTTTTGATAACAGGAGGAGGGTGGAAGAAGGTGGCAAAATTAAATTATTCCCTCTGCTCTAATGTCAGATAAATTAGGTCAAAAATCGGAGATTGGAATTCGAATACAGCCAAGCATTTCTCATTAGAAGGCAAACCAATTGAATACTGGGGGCCATTCTTTTGGCCATATCTCAACGCAACAAAGTAGTAACCAATTCAGGAAGGCGATATGCCATTTGAAAGCCCTAAAAGTCCTTTAAAAAGTGGCCAAATAATTTTTTTAATCATTTAAAATATTTTATAAAATAAGCGGCTTTTTTCCTTTACAAATTCGGGTTTATTACATTCAAAGGCATGTAACTTTTTTTATTTCTAAATTTTATAAAATATAAAGTAGCCAAATTGTAGAAGACAGTTCCGGCTTTCAAATGGTATATCGCCTTCCCAGATTGGCTATTGCCTCGTTGGGATATGGGCCAAAACCCAAAAGCCTGATGCATCAATGGTCAAGGCGGTACTCAATCTCCCATACTGTAAAGGATCATTCAAATAATTTTAAAAATATAAAAATTGGCGTTTTGTTTATTCAGACAAAAAATCCAAATTATTCTGCCCCGCTTCGTTTCTTTATGTTTTCTATTTCTCTTTTCTTCCTTCTCTCCCGCACGCTTCTTCCAATTTTATTGACAGAAAAAACGCCGAAGGGGCGACGAGCGAAGCGACAGCGACTCGATTTTATTGCTTTTATTTGCGGATATGGAGAGCCTGCTTTTCTCTGTGGGAAAAAGCTCACGAGGGCTCATAAAAGTAAGCAGGCGAGCGGCCGAATCCACCAGCATATTTCTCCAATTTTCCAAATCAATTTATCTTTTTTTTTCTCTTGTTTACCCGGAATTTTACCCTTAAAAACCATGATGGAAGTGTGGATTGACACTTGACTCGATGCCCGCAGAGCGCGGGCGGCCATAAGAGCATTTTCTCGATATTTTTTTGTTGATTTCCATTTCATTTTGCCCAGCCCCTCGCGTATTTGTATGTATCACGTGCATTGAATGCGAGCGTATCTCCCCCGGGGGAATTGTTTATTAAAAAGCCGAGGACCCCCCCCCCCCCCCCCCTTCTCCATTTCCCCCATTCTCATTATTATTCCGCCCTCAATTCAATTCTAAATTTGGGAACAGGAAGAGATGAGGGGAAAATTAGTCAAATTGGCATATGATTAAAACAGAATTAAAAATTAAAATGGAATATGATGGACGGAAAAAGGGCGATTAAATTAAAAATTATGGTCACGAAACCGCGAACTTTACATAAATAAATATAAATAATTCCGCTTCATTTCAGCTCCAATTTTAATCATCAAAACGATTATATAATTTATCATCAATTTTCAGCATCATAATTATTTAATTATTATGGAAAAATCTTTATCGCCAAGCGTGGTTACAGCCCAATCCTCTTCGCAAATCAAGGACGAGAAGGAGGAGAAACGTGTCGAGCAAATTTGCCAATGGATACAGGACTTGGGTGACCATGAAAAACGGGAAAATGCCTTGCTAGAGATCAGGTTCATCCAATTAAATCAAATCCGCTCATAAATGTTTGCTTCAGTAAGCGCAGAGAGTCGGTGGAGGATTTGGCCGTCTGGCTATGGTATTCTTACGGGACAGTGAGGTTTGTTTCGGTCAATGAATGTTTTGTAAATGTCCAAATTGCAGTGTACTCCTCCAAGAGATCATCTCCATCTACCCGTACATCTTGCCGCCAACCCTCACTGCCCTCCAATCGAATCGAGTGTGCAACGCGTTGGCCCTGATGCAGTGCATTGCCTCACACAAAGATACTCGCAAACAATTCCTAGAAGGTTTGTGAACACATGATTTTTATTGGGAAAACTAAAACTTAGGTTTTTTAGGACATCTTAAGGTTTTTAGGACATCTTAAGCTTTTTAGGACATCTTAAGCTTTTTAGGACATCTTAAGGTTTTTAGGACATCTTAAGGTTTTTGGGCCATCTTAAGGTTTTTAGGACATCTTAAGGTTTTTGGGCCATCTTAAGGTTTTTGGGCTATCTTAAGGTTTTTAGGACATCTTAAGGTTTTTGGGTCATCTTAAGGTTTTTGGGCCATCTTAAGGTTTTTGGGTGTTTTTTTTATTCCAAATACTTTATTTCGGTTAGAAATGCACTGTAGAAAGAATATATAAACTTTTGTCCAGCCCAAAAGCCAAAATACATTCCCTTGGGCGGTTTCTACCCTTGACCTACTGCATTCCCACAATTTGCAGCAAAAATTCCACTGTACCTCTATCCATTCCTGCACACCACCAACGATTCTCGGCCATTCGAATACCTCCGACTCACATCGCTGGGCGTTTTGGGTGCACTGGTGAAGACGGACGAGAAGGATGTGATCAAATTTCTGCTCTCAACCGAAATTATTCCACTTTGCCTTCGCATAATGGAGCAAGGGACGGAGCTGTCGCGCACGGTGGCCACTTTCATTCTTCAGGTTTTTCTGATAAACCCAAAGCCAAAAATGGCAAAATTCCCTTTTTCCAGAAAGTACTTTTGGACGACATTGGCCTTTCCTACGTCTGTCAAACCTATGAACGTTTTTCCCATGTGGCAATGGTTTTGGTGAGTTTTTGGATTTTTTTATAGAAAAATTGAATTAAAATTTGACATTTTTAGGGCAAAATGGTCATCCAATTGAGTAAGGACCCGTCGCCTCGGCTGCTGAAACATTTGATCCGTTGCTTGCCAAATGCAAGGTGCCTATTTGCTACATTTTTTGACAATTTATTCTCAATTTTTCTGCAGGATTTATTCGCTTGCACCGTTCAAAATCGTTGTGTCCAGTTGGATGCGCTGCAAACTTCCTTTGAGAATGCCACAATCAATCGTGAATTGTACAATGAACTTGACTCCCACATTGATTATGGTTGCATTTTCACGTCGGGTTGCATGGAAGAATGCAATCGATGCCCACTTTGTATGACCAGCAAACAACAGGCAAAAAAATTTGCATATTTTTTTACCACCATGAATCCCCAAAATTCCATATAAATTTCAGCTAGTTGATGTTCTGTCCGGGAGTCGAAGAGCGGCTGATGGTGAATTTGAGCCTCAATTTATTTACTTTATTTTCAATTAAAGGTGAATGCTCAACCCTGGTGAATTGTGCCGGTGAATGTGTGGAAAAATCCAATTCCGATTTGAACAAAATCAGTTATTGTTTACGGTATACAATATCCACCGTACATTCCACACACATCTGAAATTCCACAGGCACAAATGTGCATTCCATTGCTTTGATGGATCCTGTCCAAAGTGTTCCGCTTTCGTGACCAGAATATTCAATCAAATTTGCATTGCTGGCGATTTTAGGAAACGAATTTCCGAGTGGAAGGTCGCCAAAATCGGAAATAATGCCCTTTAACTTCACTATTTATAGGGCCATTGCTATGAAATGTTCCGCGCCATTGTGATGGCCAAATTTGAGGAGGAATTTGTTAAGACTGGATCGGTCAGTTTTTCGAGGCTATTTTGTAATTCCCATCATTACATTATTTTTAGACCCCATCAATTGGGAATAGGAGCGGCGGCGGCACTGGTACAGCGAATCAACGGCGACTCTTTTTCCAGCATTAAACATATGAAAAAATTGGCCCAGTTACTAGCATTCATTCAGAAAGAGCAAAAACATACAAATGACCACAGCTTTCCTTTTGCCCTTTACCCTTGCCAAAATTTTTTAAATTATTAAAGTAAATTTGAATTTGTCCATTCTCCTACCATTTTTGTTCAATTTTCTTTGTCTATGTTAATGTTATAATGATTTTTGGCAACAAAAAAAAATGAAGATACCATCCAATTTCCTAACAAGCGCAAAATGTTGCATTTTTAGTGCAGAAGAATTTTAATAAAGGACACAGAAAAAAGGGGAATTGGTTTGATTTTTATGAGAGAAGGTAGAAGTATTCTGTAAATATTTCATATTCAGATTTTCTGAAATAATTAATTTAGCCTGATTTGCTAAGTTTTAAATAATTCCGCCTGTTTGACTAAGTTTTAAATAACTCCGCCTGTTTGACTAAGTTTTAAATAATTCCGCCTGATTGACTAAGTTTTAAATAATTCCGCCTGTTTGACTAAGTTTTAAATAACTCCGCCTGTTTGACTAAGTTTTAAATAATTCCGCCTGATTGACTAAGTTTTAAATAATTCCGCCTGGTTGACTAAGTTTTAAATAATTCCACCTGTTTGACTAAGTTTTAAATAATTCCGCCTGGTTGACTAAGTTTTAAATAATTCCGCCTGGTTGACTAAGTTATAAATAATTCCGCCTGGTTGACTAAGTTTTAAATAATTCCGCCTGGTTGACTAAGTTTTAAATAATTCCGCCTGTTTGACTAAGTTTTAAATAATTCCGCCTGTTTGACTAAGTTTTAAATAATTCCGCCTGATTGACTAAGTTTTAAATAATTCCGCCTGGTTGACTAAGTTTTAAATAATTCCGCCTGTTTGACTAAGTTTTAAATAACTCCGCCTGTTTGACTAAGTTTTAAATAATTCCGCCTGTTTGACTAAGTTTTAAATAATTCCGCCTGTTTGACTAAGTTTTAAATAATTCCACCTGTTTGACTAAGTTTTAAATAATTCCGCCTGGTTGACTAAGTTTTAAATAATTCCGCCTGGTTGACTAAGTTTTAAATAATTCCGCCTGTTTGACTAAGTTTTAAATAATTCCGCCTGTTTGACTAAGTTTTAAATAATTCCGCCTGGTTGACTAAGTTTTAAATAATTCCGCCTGATTGACTAAGTTTTAAATAATTCCGCCTGGTTGACTAAGTTTTAAATAATTCCGCCTGGTTGACTAAGTTTTAAATAATTCCGCCTGGTTGACTAAGTTTTAAATAATTCCGCCTGTTTGACTAAGTTTTAAATAATTCCGCCTGTTTGACTAAGTTTTAAATAATTCCGCCTGGTTGACTAAGTTTTAAATAATTCCGCCTGGTTGACTAAGTTTTAAATAATTCCGCCTGGTTGACTAAGTTTTAAATAATTCCGCCTGTTTGACTAAGTTTTAAATAATTCCGCCTGTTTGACTAAGTTTTAAATAATTCCGCCTGATTGACTAAGTTTTAAATAATTCCGCCTGGTTGACTAAGTTTTAAATAATTCCGCCTGTTTGACTAAGTTTTAAATAATTCCGCCTGGTTGACTAAGTTTTAAATAATTCCGCCTGGTTGACTAAGTTTTAAATAATTCCGCCTGGTTGACTAAGTTTTAAATAACCACCAAATTGACTAAGTTTTAAATAACCACCAAATTGACTAAGTTTTAAATAACCACCAAATTGACTAAGTTTTAAATAACCACCAAATTGACTAAGTTTTAAATAATTCCGCCTGGTTGACTAAAGGTCAATATTAAATAAAAATAAAGATAATAGCATGTTTATGGCCAGATCAAAAAATGGAAATTTATACACAATGGCCAAATTGAAATTTTCATCGGATTTACGTTCATTGTTAATTTATTATTGACTAGATCAATTCATGTTATTCTCTTTCATAAACTCTGATAGCTGATTCCGCCGTGGCCAAGCGAGTCCTGTTGATGGCCACCTCCTCCTCCGCTGCCATAATTGCCACTGCCAATATTCCGCCCATTCGTCGATGTGTTCTCGTCCGATGGACCAAATGCTCCATATCTTTTCAAGAAAGAAAGGAATGATGGAAATTGAATCATTTTTTGGGGTTTTATATGGAAAATTTTCCTTACACTAATCAAAATTTTATGCCCTATTTTATTCAATTTTCCAATCCAGGCTGCCCCAAAAAGTCTTCTCAAAATTGCCAAAAAGTCCACTGATGCCAATCCAAATACTCACTGCCTTGGGGTAAAAACTCAAAATCCCAATATCCAAAATGTTAACGGAGAAAAATTTAGGATTAAGTTTAAGGGTTGCGAAGATGGTATCTTATGACAAGTTTAAAGTTAGTTTTAAGGGTTTAACTAAATAAAATTAGTTCTTTTCTCTCCAATTTTGGCATTTTAAGTGTTGAATTCACCTTGCCTCCCCAATGGCCGATGTGCCACCTCCTCCCCTTGCCCCATTCCCATTGTTGGCATCGGCATATGTCCCCATCATTGCCGTGGATGTTCCACCCCCGTAGGCGGCAATGCCCATGCCCATCCATGCGGCCAATGCCGCCGGATGTTGTCCCATTTGTTGAGGATCCATCTTCTCCTGGCCATTCCCATAAATTGCCCCCGGGAATTGCACAATTGCTTGGGAGGCAATTGGAATGTTCAGCCCCGTCGAAAATTGCTCTTGGCTGGAAGTGGCGCAAGAATGATGGAATTGTTGGTCCATTTGTGGGGAATTCGTCTTCATTTCCATCTTTGGCTGGCCAATTATTCTCTCAATGCCACCTTTGTTTTCATCCACTTCCACACCGCCATTTTGGCCATTGCCACCACCAAGGGCAGCGGCAACCGTCGATGACAATTGTTCATCCTCAGCCGCCGATGAATCCCCGAATGGGTCATCTTCGGAATGGGGCAATGGGCCTTCTCTGTATAAATACGGTGACAATACATTTTAAATTAAAAAATGTAATGATTTTTATAACATTTTAAAATGAGGGCATTATTTTCCATTAGGTTAGGGGATAATTCGCCGAACAATATCTTGATAATAACTCAACGAGGCATTGACCAATTCGAGAAGGAAATAAACCATTGGAAATACTAAAGTTTTCGCTACAAAATAGTCATATAAAATTTTAAAAAATTTAGCTTTGAAAAAAGCTACATGTCTTTGAGTATAATGAACTCGAATTTGTTGAAGAAAAACCGCCTATTTTTATAAATTGTTTTAAGATTTCAAAAAATTAATTAAGCCATTTTTAGGGTACATTTAAGACCTCAAATAAAATGGCATGTCGCCTTCCTAAATTGGTTGCTTCCTTGTTGAGCTATGAAAAAGAGAACTGTCTTACTGTAGTTGACGGTACTGTAACGTCTATTTTGATTATTTTATGTTATCTTATTAGGAAACATTCAAATAGGCAAAATTTCGTTGCCATTGAGCATTCTGCCTAGTAACAATTTTTGACATCATTCTCGGCCATTTTCAATATTTTTTGGTCAACTTTATTCTTCTAATGTAGAACAAATTATTTCGATGCTCATGCCATTACTTTCTTATTATAATTTCTCGCAATCCGCTCTTTCCTATTCACTCTTCCCTTCTAATTTAATATCAATGGGAAAATGCCAAAAATAATTTGTTTTCATCCACCCAAATTTTCTATTCCATCTCCTCCTTTTCACCTGCAGCCCGCAGCCCTGTCCCGTTGTCGTCGATTCTTGAACCAATTGGACACTTGCGTTTGTGTGAGGGTTGTCCTTTCGGCCAATTCCTTCTTCTCCTTTGGCGATGGATACGGATTACGGCGGTAGGAGTCGCGCAAAATTGCCCTGGAGCGTTCCTGTTTGGTACCATCAAAAAGGGGGGTGTCCCTTTTGGGACAAAAACCTCGAGTCAACCCTGAAACAGTAGCTGGTCTCTTCGCCATCCCAAATTGTGCGGGGCAACGGGAATTTGCGCCGGATTCGATATTTGCCAACAGCTCCCAACTTTATATTATATTTTGGATTATTGGCACTGGATTTTGGAACTATTGAACTCACTTCACGGCCACGGATCTTCTCAGCCTGCAATTGGGAAAGATGGCAAATTTTATTTTAAAATTATTAAGGCTTTATTCCCCTTGGCCTATGTTTTGAATAAATCATTACAATAAAAGGGATTCAAGGTTGTACCTTGACCCATTCTATTGGCCATAGCCAAACGAGGAAGCAACCAATTTAGGAAGGCAAAATGCCATTTGATAGCCTTAAATGTCCTCTAAAAAGTTGCTAAACTAATTTTTGAAAATTAAAATAATTTGTAAAAAAAGCGGCTTTTCCTCAAAAATTCGGGTTGATTTCATTCAAAGACATGTAACTTTTGTAAATGCTGGATTTTTAAAATTTAAATAAAGCCACTTTGTAGAGGACACTTTGGGCTTTCAAATGATATATCGCCTTCCCAGATTGGTTATCGCCTCGCTGAGATATGGCCAAAAGAATTCCATCGATTACAAATGTCCCTTATTCTTTCATTTTTGACTCTTTCTTTTTTTCCTTTACTTATATGAGTGACCATTATGAGGGACACATCAATGGGGCCTCGTGGTGTAGTTGGTTATCACATCAGTCTAACACACTGAAGGTCGCCAGTTCGAACCTGGCCGAGGTCAATTCTTTTTTCCCCATTTTAAATAAAATTCTTATTAATCAAAATTACAATCAATTTAATTTTTTTCAAGAAAAAATTAAATTTCACTAAATTAGTAAAGAAAAGTTTAAATATTTAACATTCCCTTCAATTTTTAACGAACACAAAATGAATGATTTATTTTATTAGAAATGGGAGTAAAATGTGAAAATTTGAATGGTGCCATTTCCACTAATTCCCCTTGAACTACATTCACACAAATGGATGGATCCGAAGCGTCGGAGCTCGTAGTTAGCAGGAGTAGGAATTTTGGGTGCCTTCAAAAAAATTTTTCTACTTGACTAAAAAAATAATTTTTACACCAAAAAATAGAGGACACTTTTCTGCATATCGTCGGAGTCGGCTTTATAAAATTTTTTCTAATCATTAAAAAAAAATTTAAAATATAAAATGCGATGCAGAAAAGTGTGCTCTATCTTTTGATATAAAAATTAGTATTTTTTTTGGATGGCTATAAAAAAATATTTTGAAGGCACCCAAAATTCCTACATCTTCTGACTCCGACCATTTTCTGAATTTAGCTTTACATGGCTTAAAAATAATTAATTTATTCTCCTTGCCTCGGCGTAATGTGCCCGCATCCAAAGGTCCTAAAAATGCCAAAAATTGGAAAATTCCCGCATAAAAATTTATTTCCACCTGCAATTCGGCATGATGGCCTGGGGAGAAATTGTGCGACTGTAAAATGGCATAAAGTTCCTTGAAATTGTGCCGATGGAATGAAATCAAGGCCTGCGCCTTCAGCACACTTTCACTGTATCTGTACTCGTCCAGCGGGGGAATGGTCCACAAGAATTGGGCCTTGGAAAATTGGAAATGAGAAATTTTGGGCGAGGAAATGGCGGCTTATTTGGCCTATTTCAAATATTAAGGGACTTCCTTTTGGCCATAGTTCAGAAAGTCACTTGCCAATTTTAGGAAGCGATATACATTTTAGAAGCCCTAAGTGTCCTCTACAATTAAGTAACTTTAGAGGGAATGGTCCACAGGGATTGGGCCTTGGAAAATTGGAAGAGAAATTTAGGGAATTAAAATGCTTTTTTGGCCTATTTCAAAAAATAAGGGACAATGCCGCCAATTCGATACACTGGCCATTTTTTGGCCATATCTCAATAAGGCATGAACCAATTTGAGAAGGCGATATATCATTTAAAAGCCTAAAGTGCCTTCTACATTTTTGCTATTTTAAAATTTTATGAATTCAATTTTAAAAAAAAAATATATGCCTTTGAGAACAGTAAACCCATATTTTTTGTGAAAAGCCACTTATTTTACAAATAGATTTAACTTTTCCAAAAATTAGAGAAGCCACTTTTTAGAGGACATTTAGGGCTTTAAAACGGCATATCGCCTTTCTGAATTGGCTATCGCCTAGATGAGTTATGGCCATAAGAAAAGCGCAGGTATTGAAACGGTGGTACTGAATGATCCCATTTGATTTTCAAAGGAAATAACCAAATTTACTATGTAATTTTTGGTAAAAATGAACCATACGTGTATTAAATGGCCCCAGCCAATTAATTATTTAAATTACCAGTCGTTCAATGAGATTGTGCCGTTGCAAAACTTCGCAGAGGACGCCAACCTGTTCCACAGTGAACACAAAATCGGCGCTGTAAAAAATGTTTGGGATAATTTGGATTGACTGTGAGGCAATAAATATATTAAAAATTGGCTTGAATTGCGTTTTATATCCGCCAATTTTTAGCCCTCTCCAGGGGTTGGTTCAAATAACACCGAGAAAAGTACCGAACGGTGGAAAGGGGGCTAGCCCCATAAATTCACATTTTTTCTCTCAATTTCCATTCCCCCCAACCTCATTCCCATATCAAAATTCGATCCTCCGGGACTACCTTCTTGCTTTCCACCTCCTCATGGAAGATGAGGATGAGGAGGCGTAGGGGTTTTCGATTTCGACACCAACATAGTAGTTGAGGAAAAGTAAGCAAAGTTCTCAAGTGGTGTGAAAAGTGAAGTGAAGGAGGGGATAAGGGATATTCCCCCCCCCCCCCCCCCTTTTGCTTGCTGATATATAATATACATTCTGATGGATTGTATTGAATGGAAACCTAAGGCCTAAATATCCGCCACTCTTGAATTGAAAAATGATAAGATATTGAAACGAAAGGAAGGAGAAGGGTCAATTGAGTACAACGGTTTTTGACACCAAATCTAAACTAGCAAGCAATCAATCCAGGAAGGCGACAAAGACAAAACCATTCAAATGCCGAAATGTCCTGTTTCTATTTGTACATATTGTGGCGCATTTGCATGGCACAAGATTGTTCGAATTTTCAAAAAGGCATTACAAGGAATAAAATACACATTCTGATCTACCGCAGAAATACGGGCTAAAATACATTCTGATCTACCGCAGAAATACGGGCTAAAATACATTCTGATCTACCGCAGAAATACGGGCTAAAATACATTCTGATCTACCGCAGAAATACGGGCATATTTTCTGCACTCTTTGCCCCACTTTTTGCTAATAAGGCCAAAATTAACTTTTGCCCTCTTAACGCCAGAGGTAGAATCCAACACAAATCTTGGAACATAAATGTCCTAAAAAGGCTTACCCGCTTTGAAGATGTTGTGAATGATGATGGGAAGCGGAATGAGAATGATACTGATTAATTTGTTGCTGCAATTGTGGATGATGGTTTTGGTGTTGAATTTGTTGATGATGGAGGAGGGCTGTGGCCGTTGAAGACATGGCCATTGGTGTAAACAAGTTGAATTGGGGATGGATTGAATGGCCAAAACTCAGTCAGCCACAGCTCCGATTTCGGCTGGCGAAGGTGTCGATTGGCAGCCAATCGAGGCGAGGGGATGGAAAGGCGAGAACGTGGACGAAAATAAGGGGGCTGGCTGACTTTGGTTCTTTGGAGGGGGAAAGGCGATCTGTTGCAATTCGTCCCTTTTCAATTGCTACTGGAAGGATGGATTACAGCCTTGGATTGGTGGTATAAAGTGCGCGTGAAAAGAAGGCGGCCGAAAAATGAGGCAAAAAAAGTGGGGTTGGCTAAGAAGGGAAGGCCAAACCGAGCTGAATATTGGGGATGGATTGAATGGCCAAAAACTCAATTCAGCCAGCCACGGCTTCGATTTCGGCTAGAGACGGTGTCGATTGGCAGAGCCAATCGAGGCGAGGCGATGGAAAAGCGAGAACGTGGACCCAATAAAGGGCGGCTGGCTGTAAGGGGCGAAAGGCGATCTGTTGCCACCGAAGGGTGGATTACAGCCTTGGACTGGTGATAAAATGATAAAATGTAAATTGGTGGTAGAAAATGCCCATTACCTTTGGTGTAAACGAGCTGAATTGGGGATGGATTGGATGGCCAAAAACTCAGTCAGTCAGCCAGCCACGGCTCCGATTTCGGCTCTGGCGACGGTTGAAAACGGTGTCGATTGGCAGCGCCCAAAAGGGCCAATCGAGGCGAGGATGGAATGGAAAGGCGAGACGTGTATGAAAACAGGGGCTTTGTGCTATGGAGAAGGGGAAAGGCGATCTGTTGCCACTGAAGGATGGATTACGGCCTTGGATTACTGCCTTGGATTGGCTTCGGATTTGGCGGTAAAAAATGTGCGCGAAAAGAAGGCGGCCGAAAAACGAGGCCAAAAAGAAGGAAGGCAAAGAATGGGATTGAATGGATTTTGGGTGGGAAAAGAAGAAGAAGCCGAAAGGAAAACTATGCCTTTTGGCTCTGTAGATGAGGAAATTCAATCCATTGAAAGTAAGCGGAATCCGGAGATGGAGATGTGGAGGCGAATTTGAAAGAATCCAAGGAGGGAAGAAATTTGGCCAAAAGAATGAGATGGGATAAAAGCAGGCGGCCACTGGGCCATAAAGGGGGGCTCAAAGGGGTGGAGGGGTGGCTTTTATTGAATAGGAAGAATTGGGCCGAAACGGGTGGGGATTGGCCCCCTTTGAGCGAGCAGCCAGCGAGAAAAGGGATGTAATTTCATCCGCCTACCTCCTCAGACCGTCGCCGAAGGGGCACCTAGGGCTCCCTTCCCATTCCCAGGGCAGAGGACTACGGTCGCCCCATTCTTCCCACAATCCCCTTCCCAGCCTTCGGGCCCCCAATTGCATTCTCTTTTGGCCCCCTTCCCACATTATATAATTTGATGTGACACGCCTTGCACCCTCTTCCATCAAAAATTAGTATTTAAATTTTATTTTTAATTAATAAAAATAGATATGGAAAAACTATTGGAGATCGAAATTTGTTCAATCCTAAAGAAAAGACATTGAATTGCAATTCTTAAATTTCATATGGGCAAATTAGCTCAACATAAACAACTTTCTTCAACATTGGAAGAAATTGAGGTCGATAAAGTGTAGAAGAATACTAATTAATAAGTAATGGATATTAATTGAAATATTTTAAATCTATAAATCCCAATTCTTCTTCACTTGACTCTCAGCAGAATTTGCCTTGCATTAAAATGTTATTTTCAATCTATTTATCTACAATCCACTTTAAATAAATATTTTCTTTTAAATCGTTTTTTTAATGTCTTCTTATCAATTTATGGCGAATAAAATATAATATTTCTTCCAATCCAATTCCAATAATTAATTTTACAATATGATATAAATTATAATGATATTTTCTCATTTAACTTAACAAAACAAATAATAATACTGTCTAAAAATGAAATAAATTTGGTATTATTTAAATAAAAATTTAAAAAATATTATTGGGTGTTTATTTTAAATATGTTTAGTGTTTCTAAAGTTTAAATTTTTCGAAACCGGTTCTGAACCGCTAACAGTTCAGAAAAATTCGGTTTCCAGCCATATTTTTAGTGGAAAATAAAAGTAAAAATTTTTTTTGGAAAAACTATTACCAAAATTTATATCATTTTTATTATGTTTTTTTCACTTTATTGCCATTTTAGGAGAATGGAATGAAAAATAGATTTGTAATTTGATGACGCCTGTAGGTTTCATTGAATTCATAATTTATGATCCAATCCAACTTCCAATATTTCCAATATCCAAATTTCTTTTAATAATTTTAAGATTCAATTTTGTATATTATTTGAAAAATGCATTATTTAAAAAAATCATACAAAATTTAAAAATGATTAAATATTCCATTCTATCTTTAAAATTTACAATAATTTAAAATGGCAAATTTATTTGACTATGGACTAATAAGTAAAAATAATATTCTTTGACCCAAAATTTTTAAAATTACTTTATTGAATTTAAAGCAAAAAAAAAGAATATTGAAAAATTACAAAAAAAAATTTCAATTTTGGTAGCTCAAATGTAATGAAGAAATATAAATTGAAATTCCAGCAGATAGAGAAAAATAAAAAATCGTAAAATTAAATTTTGGTTGAAGAGTGGTAGATAATTTAAATAAATAAATTCCAAAATCATATTCCTTCGTTAATTTTATGGGGAATTAGGCAAAATCCTCCCCATAATTGCATATTCAATTCGTTTTTGTTCCTTGTTCAGCTTACGTCCATGTGTGGCACAATTCTTTGCCCTGGTAAAATGAAATTAAATATTTATTGAATGTTTTAAAATTAACCCATCAAAAATCGATTTGATTTTCTTCAATTTATCCTGCTGTATTTTCTGAATAAATTTCTCTGTTCCGGGCATAACAAATCTGTGAATAAAATTAAAAATTATTTGAAGTCAAATTATTTTTAAAATTATTTTATAATTAAATAATTAAAAATCGAAGTTAAAAATTAAATTAATAAAAAAGCTTGATATTTATTTGTTTCTCTTAATATAATTGAAAAACATAAAAAATTATTATTAATTGAAACATTTTATCATCATTCTAATGTTTATGAAAAGAATTGGTTCGTTCATTTTCGTTTGAACAGAAATTTCAATTATTTTAGTAAAATAAAAATGGTTTAACTTTGTGAATTATCAAAAATTTCTTTTTTCGAATTTTTCATAGATCAATCCTATCTTTCTGAATTTTAAAAGAATTAGATCGAATTTAATTTGTTATTTAATATTATCTGAATATTTTAATTTTTAATATTATATTTTTTTTTCAATTGTAATTTCTGAAAACCAACCGATGGATGGTTACATCCTTTGTTTGGCCAATGCGATGGAGTCGATTTGCCGCTTGATTTTCAACCTGCGGATTCCAATGAGGCTCCACAAAAATCAAATGATTGGCCCCCTGCAAATTCAAGCCTTCTGCCCCAATTCGACTGCTGATCAACAAAACTTTGCACTGTTTGTTGGAATTGAATTCATTGATATAATTGGCACTAAAAAGCATGTAAAATTGATAAAAAATTTTGATTTAGAAGATAAGAAGGTACATAGGAAAAAAATATATGATTTTTATTTAATGATAAATTATAATTTTTTAGATTAATATAATTAATCCGGATTTGTCAGGAATTTTTTTTTCCATTTTTAAATTCTTAGAAAAATATTGAATTTTTCTAAATACATATTATGAAACTTCCAGTCTATTGGTATAGACGATATTTTGGATAATTCATTTTTATGAATATATTTTTCGAAAATCTGATTTATTTCTTATAAAATCCAAAATTTAAGTCAGGACCCTGAAAATTAAATTATCAATAAAAAAATTTCCACTACAGTCTAGACTAGACAATTATTTATGTTATTATAATGTTCTATTAATTGAGCCCAAAAATTTTATTTTAAAAAAGACCGTTTATCTGCAGATGTCATTTTGGCATCAAGCTTGAAAATTTGAATTTCATTCATTGCCAAAATATGATAGAGAATATCCAAAACCGACGACCATTGGCTCATGATGACACTGGAAATTAATTAAATTATTTAAAAATTTTTGTTTTTTGTGTACCATTTTTCGCCTGCAACAACAATTTTTTGTACAACCTTCAAAATTTCTCTCATTTTTGGGCTTTTATGCTCTGGCCTAAAGAATTTTTCCGTCCCCGGCCAATTCTTCCAAATGTTTGAGAAATGTTTGTCCTGAAAATATTATAAAATAATTAAAAAATTTAAGAAAATAGTAAGAATTATTTTTTTGTTCTTTACCAGTTATCGCTTATGAAATCCATGTCTCAAATTAAGAACCAATTTTATAAAAAATTTTTAAAGTGTAAATTGATAAGAATATTAACCAAAAATAAAATTTTTTTTTATCAAAAAATCAAAAAATAATTGTAATGACTTTTTTCATATTATATATTTCAGAAAAAGTTTATGAAAAATTTTCCCGTTTTATTTTATGATTAGAAATAGGGTTGGGTTCGATTTTTGATTTTTCCTTTTCGCCGATTTTTGGTCATTTCTGGGATCGAATTCGACTTTGATTTCGGAAATTTTTTGATCCTCCGAAATTTTCGGATTTTTTGACTTTCAGAAATTTCGATTTTCGATTTCGGAAATTTTTTGACTCTCAGAAATTTCAGTTTTTTAAGTCATCGAACCCTTACCTATTAGAAAGAATTAAAACATTGAAAACAAACCGATAAAATCAGTGAAAAATGGACAGAAATTTGTCGCAGTCTTATCAACATTTCTAGTGGATTCAGTTCAGAAAATCGATTAAAAATTTGTTCTTTCCAGGCCAAATTTTCCGCATTTTCATCATCATCCGAATAATCGCTTTCTTCGCTCTCATACTCATCATCCTGATTTTCATCATTAATGAACGAATTGTCATATTGTTGCATTTGGAGCCAATTTCGATAGGTTTGTCTAAAAAATTAGAAAATTTTAAAATTTGCTGACAATTTCAAAATATTTTTATTAATTTTTTATTCAGTTATAAAACTCACTTTGCTATTTTCATGATGTTATTGTGCAAATCTGCTTCAACTCCTTTCGGAATCACTGGATGAACTATTTCATGTAATTTTGTGAATGCAAGCTATAAAAATAGAACATTTGAATTAATCGATTTCGATTCATTAGATTTTAATTCAAAATTAATCAATCAACTACGTTAGATAATAATATTCAATATGGCTCAAATCTTATATGTTTTTTGATTTATAAATTAAATCAATTGAAAAATATTTTTTAATTCTAAAATTTTTATTTATTTATTTTTTTTAAATATTTTGTATTTTTCCTCTTCAAAATCTTTCTATTTTTTTTTAACATTTTGTATTTTCTTCCTAAAATTCTTTTATTTTATTCTAAAAAAAATTTGTTTTCATTATTAGAATATTTTGTATTTTGTTCATTTTACCTTCACTTCTTCCTTGGTACGTTGAAGCATAAAAACATTTAGCAATATATTCACACGAACCGTATTGAATTTTCTCTTCATTCCATATTTTCGGAATTTTGGAATAATTTCTGAAAAATTTATTAAAATGAATTTATTTTTAATATTAAATCCAACGTCGTCCACGGAAGAATTGTTTCAACATTTTATAATCCATTTGTTCATTATTATTTGAGAAAATTGGCAGACGAAGAAATCTATAAAATTTTATAAATAATTTTAAACATTATATAAATATTTACCGCAAAACTGGGAACAAATCCCTTATTTTGTTGTGGATTGGAGTGCCGGAGAGGACCCAACGATGGTCGGCTTCCAGTCGCATGCAAGCGATTGATTTCAGCGCATTTTTATTCCGAATATGGTGGACTTCATCCAGCACAATTCTCTTCCAGCATATTTTTGTCAAAACAGAGATTGGGCATTCGGGGATCTGTGCAAATTTGGAAATGGTAAAAATAGGAGAATTTTTTCTTATATTTGGGATTATTTTTTGCTAAAATTTTTGCCTCTCTGGATGCGTTTTTTTCTAAAATTTTTCTTAATCGCGGGTTAAATTTTATTACTATGAGTTAAAAATCTGAAAATTGTGACTTTTCAAAAATGATGTGATGATCCTTACAGTTTATTATAAAGAAAATTATTTTTAATAAATTTTAGCAATTTTGCAAAAATCTTTATTTTAGCCTAAAATCTTTATTTTTAAGATCTATGTACACAAACTGGCAACCCTACTTTTATCCAAATATTTCTATATAATTATTATTCAATATAACCTTATATTTGCGTTCCCCTTTGCAATGCTTCATCTCATCTTCGTCTTTCATTTCACGAAACTCCGATAAAAGTGTATCATATGTCATTATGATACAATCGTGCGCGATTAATCTGTAAAAGAAATTGGAAATTAAAATTATGGGTAAAAATTGTTAGTCTTAAATTTTTGTATTTTTTTTCCTTCGATGAAAAAATTTTTAAGGAAATGCTTTTCTTTTTGTTTTTTAATATTTTAGTAAGATTACATATAGGAAAAAATAAATTTATTCAAGAAATTGATTCCTTATTAGTTAGCATAATTTCCTCCAAAAATCTCTAATTAATTAAAAGAACCCACTCTTTTGGTTCATCGGTTCGATCAAGACCACGGAAAATAATCCAGCTCAAATTTGTTTTTGTATCAATTTCATTGCCCCAATTGCCAACCAAACTGCTTGGACAAATTATCAAAGTTGATTGCGAAGTGAGCAATTTTCGAGTGCCTTAAGAAGGTGAATTCGGTTGATTAAATCAACAAAGAAATTAATTACATTTGTGCTGATGTTTGAGAGTATCAGCAGAAGCAGTTTCTTCCAATTGGTTCTTTTTGTGCTGAATCAATGCCAACATTGAGATGGTCTTGCCCAGTCCCATTTCATCCGCCAAAATGCCCCCAATTCCATGCTGTTCTCGCCAAAGCATCCAACGCAAAGCGATGCTTTGATGTTCTTTCAATTTTGCACGAAAATTCTATTAATAATAAAAATATTTTTTAAAAAATTGAACAATAACTCTTTCTTAGTTTTTCTAAAATTCTTAGTTTTTCTATTTTTTAATCTCTTCCCCAAGGGGTCCCTAATCCCTAGCCCTAACCCCTACTAATTCTGTTGCTTGCTAACACCCATCCTCCCCTCTATTTCTAACCTACAGTAATCACACTTACCTGTCTATTCGCCTCCTTTCTTTTTCTTAGTTTTTTCTTACTTTCTTAGTCAATTCTAATTTTTTTTCTTAGTTTTTTTAATTCCTTTTTTCTTCTATTTTTAGATTCTTTTATTCGTTTTTCGGCCTCTGCCTTACAGGCATATTTTTTTCCAATTTTTTTCTCGGCCGTTTTTTCCTAAAAAGAATTTTCCAAAACTCGGCCAGGCCTTTAGGCCGGCCGAGGCGAATTTTTTTTGGAATTTTTCTTTTTTCATTTTGGAAATCGCCTCCGGCGAAGCCTGTTTTTCATTGATTTTTACCCGATTTTTGGGATTTTTCTCATTTTTTTAAGATTTTTTCTAGTTTTTTCTAGTTTTTTCAATTTTTTTGAAATTTTTCCCCTACATACCTAACCCTAACCCCTAGCCCTAACCCTAGCCCTAAGCCCATACCCTATCGCTAGGCGGATACCCTGGCTTGAGGCGGACATCCTGGCGCTCACCGAAAATTTTTGTAATCATTTTTTCTCTCATCAGCCAATATCTATTGGCTTCAATTTTTTCTTAGTTTTTCTAAAATTCTTAGTTTTTCTATTTTTTAATCTCTTCCCCAAGGGGTCCCTAATCCCTAGCCCTAACCCCTACTAATTCTGTTGCTTGCTAACACCCATCCTCCCCTCTATTTCTAACCTACAGTAATCACACTTACCTGTCTATTCGCCTCCTTTCTTTTTCTTAGTTTTTTCTTACTTTCTTAGTCAATTCTAATTTTTTTTCTTAGTTTTTTTAATTCCTTTTTTCTTCTATTTTTAGATTCTTTTATTCGTTTTTCGGCCTCTGCCTTACAGGCATATTTTTTTCCAATTTTTTTCTCGGCCGTTTTTTCCTAAAAAGAATTTTCCAAAACTCGGCCAGGCCTTTAGGCCGGCCGAGGCGAATTTTTTTTGGAATTTTTCTTTTTTCATTTTGGAAATCGCCTCCGGCGAAGCCTGTTTTTCATTGATTTTTACCCGATTTTTGGGATTTTTCTCATTTTTTTAAGATTTTTTCTAGTTTTTTCTAGTTTTTTCAATTTTTTTGAAATTTTTCCCCTACATACCTAACCCTAACCCCTAGCCCTAACCCTAGCCCTAAGCCCATACCCTATCGCTAGGCGGATACCCTGGCTTGAGGCGGACATCCTGGCGCTCACCGAAAATTTTTGTAATCATTTTTTCTCTCATCAGCCAATATCTATTGGCTTCAATTTTTTCTTAGTTTTTCTAAAATTCTTAGTTTTTCTATTTTTTAATCTCTTCCCCAAGGGGTCCCTAATCCCTAGCCCTAACCCCTACTAATTCTGTTGCTTGCTAACACCCATCCTCCCCTCTATTTCTAACCTACAGTAATCACACTTACCTGTCTATTCGCCTCCTTTCTTTTTCTTAGTTTTTTCTTACTTTCTTAGTCAATTCTAATTTTTTTTCTTAGTTTTTTTAATTCCTTTTTTCTTCTATTTTTAGATTCTTTTATTCGTTTTTCGGCCTCTGCCTTACAGGCATATTTTTTTCCAATTTTTTTCTCGGCCGTTTTTTCCTAAAAAGAATTTTCCAAAACTCGGCCAGGCCTTTAGGCCGGCCGAGGCGAATTTTTTTTGGAATTTTTCTTTTTTCATTTTGGAAATCGCCTCCGGCGAAGCCTGTTTTTCATTGATTTTTACCCGATTTTTGGGATTTTTCTCATTTTTTTAAGATTTTTTCTAGTTTTTTCTAGTTTTTTCAATTTTTTTGAAATTTTTCCCCTACATACCTAACCCTAACCCCTAGCCCTAACCCTAGCCCTAAGCCCATACCCTATCGCTAGGCGGATACCCTGGCTTGAGGCGGACATCCTGGCGCTCACCGAAAATTTTTGTAATCATTTTTTCTCTCATCAGCCAATATCTATTGGCTTCAATTTTTTCTTAGTTTTTCTAAAATTCTTAGTTTTTCTATTTTTTAATCTCTTCCCCAAGGGGTCCCTAATCCCTAGCCCTAACCCCTACTAATTCTGTTGCTTGCTAACACCCATCCTCCCCTCTATTTCTAACCTACAGTAATCACACTTACCTGTCTATTCGCCTCCTTTCTTTTTCTTAGTTTTTTCTTACTTTCTTAGTCAATTCTAATTTTTTTTCTTAGTTTTTTTAATTCCTTTTTTCTTCTATTTTTAGATTCTTTTATTCGTTTTTCGGCCTCTGCCTTACAGGCATATTTTTTTCCAATTTTTTTCTCGGCCGTTTTTTCCTAAAAAGAATTTTCCAAAACTCGGCCAGGCCTTTAGGCCGGCCGAGGCGAATTTTTTTTGGAATTTTTCTTTTTTCATTTTGGAAATCGCCTCCGGCGAAGCCTGTTTTTCATTGATTTTTACCCGATTTTTGGGATTTTTCTCATTTTTTTAAGATTTTTTCTAGTTTTTTCTAGTTTTTTCAATTTTTTTGAAATTTTTCCCCTACATACCTAACCCTAACCCCTAGCCCTAACCCTAGCCCTAAGCCCATACCCTATCGCTAGGCGGATACCCTGGCTTGAGGCGGACATCCTGGCGCTCACCGAAAATTTTTGTAATCATTTTTTCTCTCATCAGCCAATATCTATTGGCTTCAATTTTTTCTTAGTTTTTCTAAAATTCTTAGTTTTTCTATTTTTTAATCTCTTCCCCAAGGGGTCCCTAATCCCTAGCCCTAACCCCTACTAATTCTGTTGCTTGCTAACACCCATCCTCCCCTCTATTTCTAACCTACAGTAATCACACTTACCTGTCTATTCGCCTCCTTTCTTTTTCTTAGTTTTTTCT
Organism: Pratylenchus scribneri; assembly: GCA_030063045.1. Lineage (NCBI taxonomy): Eukaryota > Metazoa > Nematoda > Chromadorea > Rhabditida > Pratylenchidae > Pratylenchus > Pratylenchus scribneri. Next base: position 2,882,577 of record JAQSEB010000033.1, read on the forward strand.
TACTTTCTTAGTCAATTCTAATTTTTTTTCTTAGTTTTTTTAATTCCTTTTTTCTTCTATTTTTAGATTCTTTTATTCGTTTTTCGGCCTCTGCCTTACAGGCATATTTTTTTCCAATTTTTTTCTCGGCCGTTTTTTCCTAAAAAGAATTTTCCAAAACTCGGCCAGGCCTTTAGGCCGGCCGAGGCGAATTTTTTTTGGAATTTTTCTTTTTTCATTTTGGAAATCGCCTCCGGCGAAGCCTGTTTTTCATTGATTTTTACCCGATTTTTGGGATTTTTCTCATTTTTTTAAGATTTTTTCTAGTTTTTTCTAGTTTTTTCAATTTTTTTGAAATTTTTCCCCTACATACCTAACCCTAACCCCTAGCCCTAACCCTAGCCCTAAGCCCATACCCTATCGCTAGGCGGATACCCTGGCTTGAGGCGGACATCCTGGCGCTCACCGAAAATTTTTGTAATCATTTTTTCTCTCATCAGCCAATATCTATTGGCTTCAATTTTTTCTTAGTTTTTCTAAAATTCTTAGTTTTTCTATTTTTTAATCTCTTCCCCAAGGGGTCCCTAATCCCTAGCCCTAACCCCTACTAATTCTGTTGCTTGCTAACACCCATCCTCCCCTCTATTTCTAACCTACAGTAATCACACTTACCTGTCTATTCGCCTCCTTTCTTTTTCTTAGTTTTTTCTTACTTTCTTAGTCAATTCTAATTTTTTTTCTTAGTTTTTTTAATTCCTTTTTTCTTCTATTTTTAGATTCTTTTATTCGTTTTTCGGCCTCTGCCTTACAGGCATATTTTTTTCCAATTTTTTTCTCGGCCGTTTTTTCCTAAAAAGAATTTTCCAAAACTCGGCCAGGCCTTTAGGCCGGCCGAGGCGAATTTTTTTTGGAATTTTTCTTTTTTCATTTTGGAAATCGCCTCCGGCGAAGCCTGTTTTTCATTGATTTTTACCCGATTTTTGGGATTTTTCTCATTTTTTTAAGATTTTTTCTAGTTTTTTCTAGTTTTTTCAATTTTTTTGAAATTTTTCCCCTACATACCTAACCCAAAAATATAGAGATGCAAAAGATCCTCAAGAAATTCAAAATATTGCTACCGAATTGAAAAAATTACGAATCAAACAGAGGCATTTACGTAATAATTTGAATATTATTATGAAGGGAGTTATTGAAAAGGAAGAACAAAAAGCTAAAGAAAAATTTGAAAAGGAAAATTGGGAAAGAAATTCAGGATATGTTAATGAGTTTTTTACAAAAAATCAAACTAATTATTGGCCTACCATCAATAAAAAGTTTCAAGATTTACAACAAACCTATAATGAGCTAAGACAACAAAGGGAATTATTAAATGTTGAGACGGATGAGGAAAAGAAAAATCAATTGATCAATGAAATCAATAGGTTATCGGAATTAAGTGTTTATCGAAGAAATCGATTCGCCGCCTTAGAATACGAAGCTACGAGAAGAGATGAAGAAAATTATAAAAAAGAATATGAACAAATGAAATTATTGGGTCAGATTGGTTTGTACAGTATCCTTGGTGAAGCATTGACCCCCATCCCAGAAATGCCAGAAGCTCAACCTCGTAAAGGATTTATGCAAAATGTCTTTGGTATCCGCCCAAGAAACAAAGAAAATGATTTTATGCAAAAGGGTCTTGGTATTAAACAGAGAGAGAAAGCGAATGAAAATATGGAAAAAGATGAAGAGTCTACCCCTATAACCTTAAACGATAATAATGTCGAGAATATAGAACAAGATAGTACACCTAAACCTCTATTCAATGATAATTCCGAGAAAAAGAATGAAAATATTGAAGAAAATGAAGAGACAGGAACATTAGAAAGAGAAGAAAAGGATGAAATATTTAGTGAGAAGAGAAATATGGAAATTGAGACAATACATGTAGAAGAAGAGCCATCAAAGAAAGGATTTATGCAAAAAGTATTTGGATTCCGACCACGAGACAATAGTAAAGATATAATTGTATCGATGGGCCTTGGTGTAAGGGATGAGAACAAGGATGTAATGCAAACGTTTTTTGGACCCCAATGGAAAAATACAGAAATAAATTTGTCCTATGGCAAACACATCATCGAATCATTGGAAATTCTTTATCATAAAGAATATGAGCGATTTTTTGTAAATTTCCATGATCGTAATATTACACATATCTCGTTCACTCAACAACTTGGATATGTTTTAGGATTTGAAAATGACAAATTTGTGAGAAATGGGGAAATGGCAAAATATGGTTGCGATCTCCGTGGAGGAATCTCGAGTTTTGCTGTTTATACAAGAGGATTAACGGAAAATATGATCATGGGCAATTCTCTAAGTTCTCTTCTTCGCGTTGTTTCTATATCCGGAGCTAAACAGGGAGAATATTATGAGAAGATTTACGATTCACCTATATTCGTAAAGGTTCTACCAAAAGATGTTAAAGAAATTGAAATTGAGTTAAGAACGATGGATGATGGTAGATTTGTTCCTTTTGCTTGGGGAACAGTGATGATTGTTTTATTATTTAAAAAGGTTTTTAACATTTGATATATTATATAATCATTTCATTTTTTATTGTCATTTTAATTTTTTATAAATAAACTTAATATTAATATTATTGAATAAAATTATTATTATTATCATTAATATTATTTAAAATGGTTCATGTAATATTCGATACATCAACAGTTGGATATGATGATTATATCCAGACAGGTGGAGGTGTTTTACCAGTAGATTCCTATCAGGAATATCCTTACTTCCGTGGATCACCACCATACCAGAGAGGATACGGTATACAAGGCGGAGCCGGAGTAGGAGATGTTTTTCGTGGAATATGGAGATTTTTCTTACCCATATTAAGTAGAGCGGGAACGGCAATTAGTGAAGAAGCTTTAACCACCGGACAAAGGATTTTGGATAAAATTAAAGAAGGAGAACCCGTAAAAAGTTCTATAATTAGTGAAGGAAAAAAGGGAATTGATACGGTATTGGAGAAGGGAGGATTTCAAAAACAGTTTGGAAGTGGATATCCTATGAAAAGAAAAGCAACACGTAAAAAACCACTTTTGTTAAATCATCAAACTTTAATCGGACGTACAGTAACCAAGCCATTGGCTCATTCGAAAAAACGTTTACGATCAGATGCATTTGGTCTTTATTAAAAAGTGTATAAATAATGTTACTTCCAATCATTTTTAAAAATCATTTTTTTAAAAAAACATTTTAAAAAATATTTTTTAAAAAAAAAATATAAAAATTAAAAATGGCGTTCCATAAAATTGACAACGATAGTATAAATTCAATTACAAATGCGTTGGATTTTTTCCAAATTCCACCAACCAATGTGAGTGTTTCATCGTCCAAAGTTTTTGAGATTTTAACCAGTAACCCGATTAATGATACACCGTATCATTTTAAAATTCATTCATCACAAAATTATATTGATCTATCAAAATGTTATTTACTAACGGAATTTCGTATAAGGAAAAAGATTAATGGTGTATGGGCAAATCTTCCAGCCAATGAAAATGTAGCTCCCATTCAATTAATTGGAAATACGTTTATCAATAATATGAGGATTAGCATTAATGGGCGGGAAATATTCAATTCAAATTCATTAATGGCTTACAAAAGCTATTTTTCCCATGAATTATCTTACAGTATGGAAGCAAAAAATAGTCATTTAAATGCCGCAGGTTATTATGGTGACAACGGGGAGAGTTTGGAGGCGGGAACCGGATTTGATAAAAGGAAAAAATTATTCGAAACCAGTAGAACAATTCAATTTATTTCAAAAATCGATGCGGATTTATTTTGTCAACCATTGTACATGATTTCACATTGTGAAATCGATATCGAAATTCAACCAAATGAAACAAAGTTTTGTGTGATTGCACCAGGTGCAACAGACACAACCGAATACCTATTTGAAGTAATGAATTGTCGATTGTATGTGAAAAAGGTGGATTTGATGGATGGATTGGCTTTGGATATTGCACGTAAATTGGAAATGAAACCAGCTCGATATGCCGTAAGAAAATCAATGATGAAATCATTGTTCATTAGTGCCGGCCGTTATGAATTTAATGCAAATCTCTTCATGGATCAAATACCCAGGAGGATTATACTAGGATTGGTTTCAAATAGCGATTATCTTGGTGATATTAAAACGAGTCCTTTTAATTTTAAACCATTTGATGTGAGAGAGATTAGTATTATTGCCAATGGTAGAACATATCCGCAAGTACCGTATGATTTGAATTATGATGGAGGTAAATGTTCACGACCCTTTAATGATATGAACGAAGCTATTGGGTTTGCAAACACAAACAGTGGAAATGGCATCACGTTTTTACAATATGGCAAAACACATTGTATCTATGTGTTCAATTTGACAAACAGTGGAGAGGATCAAGGGGGTCTTTTTGATTTGATTAAAAATGGTACAACAGCGGTTAATATTAAATTTGGAACAGCCGTACCTGCTGGGGGAATAATGCTAATCGTGATGGGTGAAGCCGACTCATTGATCATGTTAGATAAGAACAGAACCATCTCAAGTGATACTACTATATAAAAAACATATATATATATATTGTAATATTTCATATCATTTTTATAATCATTGTAAAATTTTTAAAATAAAAAATGTTTAAAAAATTATTGTATTCGATATTTTTAATTCGATTATTCATGCCCCTGGTGGCATTAATTGTACAAGAGGGTGTAAATATAAGAGAAATTCCTGAATACGATTTATACAATCGTCAAGCACGGGATGTTAATACAACTACACCTGATAGGCTATTGGAACCAATGGGAGAACTAGTACAAGCGGAATTTCCTCCAACACTTGGCCATCTTTCATCAACTATATTATGTAAGGAAAAGCCAGCCGACGGAAACATTTATGGACATTTATATTGTTGGTCAATGATTATTCTTTTCATTTTATTAATTGGAAGTTTGATCATATATCAATTACGATCAATTTTTTGGTTCAAAGCGAATATAAACGGAATAAATTCAAATACAAACAGTCATCAAAATATTGAATTGGGATCATTGGCATATGGACGAAGAACAAATTAGCAAGATTCTCCAACAGAATCAAAAAACTAGAACAACTTTTCGTGGATGTTTCCCTTGTAATCTACTCCCTAATCCTACATCATTAAAATATCCATCTACGTTAATTGTGAATTTGGATCCACACATGTTTGAAGGATCACATTGGATTGGCATTTATGCCAGTGGAATTGGAAAAGAAGTGATTTATTTCGATAGTTTTGCACTCCCCATAAACATGATGATAAATAATGATTTTTTAGTCCATTTTCCCAAAGTAATAAGAAATAAAAACATCTATCAATCATTTAATTCAGATACATGTGCCCAATATTGTATTCTTTTTGTATATTTTCTTTCATTAGGATATCCCTTCAGTTATTTTTTACAAATATTGGATAATTCAAATAATTCGGATATGTTTGTACGCAATTTAATTAATAAAATGATTGAATAAATGTAATAATAATTTTTAATTTATTTTTAAATTAATTTGAATTTTTAATTTAATTAAATGAGATGGTCCCTCTTTCATTAAAATGATATTGTCCCTTCTTTTAATAGTTTATTTTTCTTTTAGATTTATAAATTTTCAAGGGAAATATAATTTTTTAGAATGAATTTAATGAGATGGTCCCTCAAGAATTGTAAAATTATACTCAAACCTATATTTTCCTTTAGTTTATTATTTCAAAATCTGATGAGTCATCATTTCCTTTCGTTAATTATTTCGAAATCATTTGGATGAGTCATCATTTTCCTTTTGCTAAACAAGATAATTTTTCGAAACGAATTCCTTTAGTTTTCGTGTGGAAATGGGTGTGGCCTAAACATGCATTTTCATAATCTCCTAAGTCTGAAAGAGTATAAATAGACGAGCGATTTCTACTTCCTTTTTTCCCAAATCATTCTCAAATTTTTCGAAATTTGAAAGCCACAAATAATTCCCAAAAAAATCGAGAATATTATTCCAAATATTCTTAAAATTCAAGAATATTAATTCCAAATATTCTTAAATCGAAAATGCCAGGCAACAAACGTCCTCTTACTCCCTCTATCTCTCCACGCGCAAAGAAAATTAAACTTCATAAACGTTCCTCATCGGCGCCGCCGGGAGAACACCAAAAAACATTAGAGGACTATATTAAAAAGTTGGACGGCTATTCGAAATTCAACAAAAGATTCGCAAGACATGAATATGCCTCAGTTTTTCAAATTGTCGATCTTCCGGCCGACCCCGAGCGTATGTTTCTGGGAATCTTTGAATTTTGTATGAATGTGGCAAGAGAGGAAGCAAAGCAATATGGAATTAACCCAGATCAAATGTCCATCAACATCGATAGTAAACTTTTGAACGACTCCATCCATCTTGGTTTTCGAGAATACACCGAAAACACCTCCGATGCTTTCTACAATCGTTTCCTCAGTGTTGTGCAATCATATAAACAAAATGGGATATCATTATTTGGCGAGCCATTCGAGATTAAAATTTACAACATTGATGGAAAGATTTTACCAACGGAGCAAAAAATAGTTGGGGGCGGAACCTACAAGAGAAAACGACCATTAAATCCAGTTCATCACGTAATCAAAGATAGAGCATTAATCAAGGTCAACAACAACAACGACCACTATTGCCTCTTTTATTCTCTTCAAAGTGTTTTTGTTAGATGGACACGGGGCCTCAACAAAAGTCAATTCCAAAACTACATACGATACCAAAAAACAAAGAATGGCGAAATGTTCCCTAAACAATGGAAGTACGAAACGTTCCAATTGATGCGAGCCGTGGGGGTCCCCTTCAACCGGAAAGAATATGACGCCATTGAATGGGTCCGAAAAATCGTTAATTATTGGAATGCCAAGTACAGAGGCCAGTTTCGCTTCAAAGTTTTCATCTTTGGACAACTCGGCCTCTATGAACCAAAATACGAATATGGCGAAGAAAATTATACAACACCTATTATTCTCTTCCACGACAGCTTCCGAAATCATTTTGACGGTGTGAGAAAGGCCCACGGATTATTCAATCAACCCTATTGTTTATCATGCAAAACAACATATCATACTGAAGCAGACCACACTATTGAATGCCGTTCCCGATGCCTCTTATGTTCACAAATGGGACCTGGATTCCCTTGCCCTATTATTCACGGATATGTTCGCTCTTGCCCCGATTGCAAAAAGGACTTTACAAATCCCAAATGTCATCAGCATCATTTAAACTCCGGATTTTGTCAAAAATCCAAGCAATGTGAAAAGTGTGGCGCTATTTATGATGTGAAGATTAATTGTCGGGACGGTCGGTCGGGGCATGTTTGTGGTGAGCGGTGGTGTGATCAATGTAAAATTTGGCATGAAAAGGACAAGTGTTTCATCGAACCACTTGAACCATCCAAACCCACAGACTACAGAATCGTAGCCTTTGATTTTGAGACTACCCAAAATCATCCATACGACATCAAGACACCAAACGACAAACGACGAAAACATAAAGTAAACTTCATCGCAGCCAAGATCGCTTGTCCTCAATGTATAAATAATGGTGAATGGAAGCATAGTATGTCGGAACATTTTGGAGGGGAATGTGAAGTATGTGGAGAGAATCGAACAGTAACTTTCGGGCACCGACCCTTCACCGAAACTAAAGTGGACCATCATTATGAAACCAGTCATCCAGTTCAAGAATTCGTCGAATGGTTATTAAACTTCCCAGAGGAACATCAAACATATCTTTTTGCACACAATGGAGGTCGATTCGACTTCCAACTTTTTTGTCGAGAGCTTTATAAACGTCACATACTTCCTCAAATGATCAGAAGGGGAAACAAAATATTCCAAATTCGAATCGAGGGAAAGGAAGGCTCATATCCAACAACTGTTTTCCGGGACAGTTTCAACTTATTGAGCCGGCCTTTGGCCGCTCTCATTCCAATGTTCGATTTGGATGTAGAGAACAAACCCTACTTCCCTCACTACTATAATCAAACGAAGAATTATGGAAAGAGACTGGCAACTCTACCCCCAAAAGAAGACTATGGTTTTCAATACTTTACGACATCCAACAAGAAAAATTTTGAGGAGTGGTATGAAGAGCATTACAACGATGGTTTTTTCTTGGATGAAGCATTGGCCAGTTATTGTGTCAATGACTCCGAAATTCTCATGGCGGGTTTGGTGGCTTTTCGTGGAAATATTATGGAAGTGACGCAAAGGAAGGAGAAAAGAAAGGGTTTCCAGCAAAAGTATTCCGAACCACATCCAGGCATCGACCCTCTACGTGAATCAATAACGATAGCCTCTTGTTCAATGAGAGATTATCGAATGAACCATATGATAGAGAAACATCTAGCCAGAGTGACAGACAGGGGATACGACAAGGGAGATAAGCAGAGTACAGAAGGGATGAAATTTCTGAAGTGGTATGCCGAAGAACATAATGTGCAGCTTCAACATGCACATTCACCCGGCGGAGAGAAGAGAATTGGACCCTACTCGGTGGACGGTTTTATTGAGGCAGAGAATAAAGTTATAGAGTACCATGGTTGTAACTACCATGGATGCCCCAGACACTACCCCAACGACAATGATGAATGCCCTGGCACAGATAAAAGAGCTGGATTTCTACGGAAGAGAGATAAGGAACGAGAAGACTACATCAGAAGCCGAGGATATAAAGTTGAAGTCTATTGGGGTTGTCAAGTGAAAGAGATGTTGAGGAAAGATAAGAAGATGAAGCAGATGTTCGATGAATATCTCGACGAAGGCCCAATCAATATCAGGAAAGCATTTTACGGAGGGAGAACTGGGCCACTCCAACTCTTTGCACGACCGAATCCAGATGAAGAAATTAGTTATTTCGATGTTACGAGCCTCTACCCTTACACCAACATGATGCTCGATAAAAATATTCGCGGGTATCCAGTGGGCATTCCAAAACTCGTCGCTCCTCCACGACCTCAGATCGTTCACTGGACAAAACCCGAAGACAACAAATACAAACTAGCCATTCTCAAAGTCTTTGTCATTCCACCACGACAAATCGATGTCCCCGTCCTACCAATGAAATTGGACAACGATGACGATGATAGAAGACTTTTGTTCCCTTTATGCTCAAAATGTGCCCGTGAAAATAAAGAGGGCGGTGTAGCGGAAGACTACCAATGCAAACATACAGACAGACAACGAGGGTGGGTGAGCACGTGTACATCTATAGAATTGGATGAGGCATTGAAACAAGGATATATCGTTAGAAGATTCTACCGTGCCATTGAATATTACGAAGAAGACAGAGAACTCTTCCGAAGTTATATGCGTGAATGTTTGGCTGGAAAAATCCATGCCACCGGTTTCGATCCAGACATAAAAGGCAATTATGAGGCAGAGGAACAATTTATTAGAGAATGCAGGGAAATGTATGGTATTGAAATCGATAGGGCCAAGATGAAACCCAATAAAGGCCTCCGGGAAACAGAAAAACTACGAGCAAACACATTATGGGGTCGCTTTGGTTTGAGAAATTATGGCCTTGCCAAAACCACCATCACCGACGATCCATATGTTCTACGGAAATATCTCTACAACAAAAAGATTGAAGTCACAGCCGTTGATGAATTAACCGACGACGTCATAATGATCACTTATATGGATTTGAAGGAATGGACAGAAGCGCATGCATCAGCCAATGTTGTCATCTCTCTTTGGACAACAAGCTGCGCTCGTTTGCATCTCCTCAAATTGATGCAAACAATCGTCCGTTCCCCTGGTTGTCGACTCCTTTACACCGACACCGACTCAGTCATCTATATCCATCCCAAAGGCAAAAATCCACTAAAAACGTCACCCCATCTCGGCGGTTTGACGAACGAATATCCAAAACACAACATCATCGAATATTGTAGTGGCGGTTCAAAGCAATATGGACTGCAACTACAACCAAAAAATGATCCAACAGCCGATTTTGAACACGTCCTCAAAATTCGTGGTCAAACATTGAACGATGATGTTTTGACAAATCAGGGATTACATTATGAAACATTCAAAGATATGGTTCTACAATATGCTAGAACAGGAATTCGTCCAGAAATTCAAATTTTGTACCCATCCCTTCGTCCCGATGTTAAAAAAAGTATTGTAATTTCTTACCACCAAACAAAAATCTATAAGCCTTTCGTAGCGAAAGGAATTGTACGCCCTTCCGATTTTAAAGTCCTTGATTATGGTTACACAAAATAATTGTAAACCTTCCTTCATAAAATTTCAAACATTTTGTTCGAGGGCTGACTCTTAAATCAATTATTTCAAAGTTTAGTGCGGTTATGTAGCCATAATTTTTTCCATAATTCTTATCGAGGTATCCGAAAGGGCTCGATTGATTATGGTTTATCGAGGTATCAGAAAGGGCTCGAGTGATTATGTCTTCAAAACCACAATTTACTCAAAGGAATGATTGGTTCAAAAGTTTTACTTGAGAACAGAATGTTACACATTTATTTTTTTTATTGTACCCTTCATTGACCCATTTTTGTTCATTTTGTATATTTTTTAATTAATTAATGATAATAATAATAATAATAATATTTATAAAATAAATATTTTTTAAAAATGATCTTAATCTATTGGGCGGGGAGGGTGGTGGGAGGGGTAGGGGGGAGAGAGAGAGGGGTGGGGTCCCCCGGGGGGAATTGGTTGGCCTCCTATCTTCCGTCCCACTTCCCTTCTCCTTTCCCTTCCTCCTTTCCTTCCCCTTCCTCCTTCCCCCTTTCCCTTCCTCCTTCCCTTCCCTTTCCTTCCAGTGGCGGCGAGGGTCCTCTTCTTCTTTTGAAAGTAGCCTTTGGGTATTGGCTTAAAAATGCCCTTTGGGTAAGGGCTTCAAAAGCCCGCGATGGAAAATCCCCTTATAAATGGTGTTTTTCCTCCCGAGCCCGAAATTTTTTTACTACTTAAGGCGTATAATAACTACTGATGACCATTTCAATTCGATTAATCCATATCCATTCCAATATCTCGATCAACCAATTTGGAACCAAATTAAAGTATCCAAAATTATTTAGATGAACTCAATAATCCTCATCCCTAGCCCTAGAACCCATGCCGCCCCTAATTCTAACCCCTAAAAAATTTTCAAATGAGTCTTGCATCTAAATAGATGTAAAAAGACCAAAATTAAGAATTAAGATCCAAGAAAAACACTTTTCCTAAATGAAAATAATTTGACTAGCTAATATTCTACCTATACATATATAAATCCTTTCGAATTTTTATTAATTTTTATTTTTAGTGGTAGTAATGATAATGACTCTTGACTGATCACTGTTTTAAAAGTGAAATGAATCAATTTTGCTATTGCTGCTGCTATTCAAACTGCTGTAGACCACGATATAAACGACTAATTGACAATGTTTTTCCACATTCCGAACCATTTGATTCACCCATTGCCAGCAATATGCAAAAATTGACCTTCTATTCAATTTCGCATCCGGAAAAATTGAACCAGATTGGCCAATATTTGGTTCAGAGACTAGCCCGTGATCTTGGCCGACAAAGAATGTCAGATGTTAAAGTTAGCTTTAAATATAATAAATGTCCCTTTCCTCATATTTTTTATAAAAAATAAAAATGTCCGAAAATGAAAAAGAAAAATTATATTTCGTATAGGAAATACAAAAAAGCTTTAAAGGTAGCAATTGATGCAATGGAACATTTGCTCAAAAGTTGCCATTCGTCTCCCTCGATGAATCAATTCATTGATAGCTATTTGCTGATGGTGCAACGCCTGTTGGAAACGAATGACCCAAAAATGGAGAAAATGGCCACTGATTTGTTTGTCCGTTTTTCTGGCATTGAAGAGGAGGACTCACCTTCCTACCATCGTCAATATGATTTCTTCATTTGCAAATTTTCTTCCATGTGCCATAATATTCAAGGAGTTCTTTCACGGATATTTAATGGATTACGCGGACTTCGAGGTTTATATATTTACATTCATACTTGAACATTTACTCACAAAAATATTTTTATAGTAAATTTTGGATGCTAAAGGGATTTGACTTTATTTCAGTTCATATTTGACAATCTTGGTAAGCAAATGCCAACATTGACCAAATTAGTGGTAAATGTTTACATTTGGCTTACCAAGATTATCATATTACAAAATTGAGGCCAAATTCTTGCTTTAGAATTCTTAAATAATTTAAAACACTCTTTCAATGCAGGTATCATATGGAAATCAACCAGTAGCGATGATTTGCAAACCGCCAATATTTGGGAAAATCAACACATCGACAAAATTGTTCCTTCCATTCTTTTCAATTTACAAAATGAAAATAATGGTTTAAATTATATTGAATTTTTAAATAATTTAAATTGATTAGATGAATCGGATCAATTCGACGATTTGACTTTGGAGGCTAGCAGCCAACATCATTATCCGGAAGAGGAAAATACCACTGGATTGATAGCAATTAAAAGTTTGGCGTTACACTGTCTTCGTGAACTATTTCAAAAATGCCATTTTGGATCATTGAAGTACAAATAAATACATTTTAATCAAATTAATTATAATTTATAGATCAGTGCTTTTGGCCATGTTCAAACATTTTGATTCTCACTTAAAATGGAATCCTCCACCAATATTTGCAATCAAAACATTCCGAGCAATTCTATATAGGTATAATTATTTAATGAATAATAACAATAAAATGCTTAAAAGGAAAAATTACATAAAAATCTTAAAATCGAGCCTTAATTTAAAAAAAAAATTTGATGGTTTTGGTACCATTTCTATTCAATGAAGAGAATAATAATTCCCTCTCAATTTCAGCATTCCATCACACAATTCCTATTTTGTTATTCAGGTTTTTTATCAAAAATGAGGAGAAAATAATAAATTTTCATTTTTCAAAAAGGAATTAATCAATTATTTGGAAAAAGTGCCAAATAGTGAGGCCCGAATTCGTATTGGAATGGCCGCCGTATTGGCAAATATTGTTTCCATTGTTGGCAGCAAAATTGGACCATTTTTGCTAGCAATTTTCAATGCATTACTAAAATTGCTGCATTCCTCCATCGAATTTCAACATTCCGAGTATTGTACGAATTTGGAGGCAGAAAAACATTTCCAAGAAACACTAATCAATGCAATGTCCAATTTTATGAAAACATTGCCCGAATATCAGAAAGTGGAAATTAATATGTTATTGTTCAAGGCGGCCAATACAATTCCAAATATTCTGGACAGCAATCCTTCAACAGGTGACAAAATATTTTTGAATTTTGGATAATTATTAAATTTATTGAAAAAAAAAACATTTTCCAAAAAAAAGACTAAATAATGCCGAAATATTTATATACTGATTTAGGATCTACATTCCCAAATCATATACCATTGGATAGAGCAAGTTAAGACTCAAGATACATCGAATGATTTAATGGTTTAAAAATAAAATTAAAGAATTTAAACTGTTTAGACCGATTTTCGTTTTCAAACTACTTAATATTAGTTAAATCTGTAACAAATTAGTGCTAAATGATTCCTTCTACTTTTATGGGATGAATTTATGATTAAATTCTGAACCATTTTTCTTTCCGGCAAATTATATTTTGCTATTTGCTTATAATTTTAATTAGACAAATTTAAGGAGACATTTCAAATAAATTTATGCAAATAGTTGATGGAGACTTTCTTCAAAAATTGCTCAAAAAGGCAAACGGCGAAATAAATAACATCCACAAACAAAACAGTGTTGACGACACTGATTCCATTCAGAGCACCATCAGTGGCAACGGTGTTGTGGATGATTGGAGTCCAACCGTATCGAATGTGCACAGTAGTAAATAAATTTCAAAAAATATACAGTATACCAATAGAGTACGGGACGGGTAGTATCCGCGGATAATTTTTGAAAATGGCCTACCCGTCCCTTATCCGTGCCTTGATTATCCGCACTACGCGTTACCCGTGAATTCATTATCCGTGTAACCCTAGGTTAAATAGAAATTTGGCCTTATTTTTATCATTTGGCCATCTTTATAAACAAATGTCAATATTGACCAAATTTATATACATTTTTGTACTCATTTTTTATTCATCAGATTCGGAATTATTGCCTCTCACCACTGTTGATCAGCTTCGTATTCTCGCGAATATGCCGCTAGATTTGAACGAAGAAGACAGAGAGGATCAAGTAATTTTACTTTATTAACAATGATTAGTCACTGGAGGCTTCCCAGGCCTTTTAGGAAAAAGATCATTTCGTAATAAAAAATTAATTTGGTAAAACTTTCATTTTCAAAGAATTAAGATTAAAAACAAAAACAACCAATTCAGACTCCATTTTAATTTTACATATAGTCAATTTTAAAACTCATCTCTGAAATTTCGTTATGGCAAAGTTATATGGCCTCAATCAATTTTTTACAAAATTAATGTTATCTTCTTTAGGAAAAGAGTCGAAAAGTGTTGGAATTGTTCCGAGGCAAAGATGCTAACCAATTATCGGCACTGTTCCGCAAAAATACATTCCAAAGACGATGTTCCTCTTCATCAATTTGCAGTGGTGATTGGATGGAAGAAGAGGAAGACGAATGGAATTCAACAACTATAACCGAAGAAAAAACATTGGCACAAACACTTCAACGCTTAAATGCACGACATGATGAGGTTTCGTGACTTTGAATTTGTTTGAACAAATTCCCAAATTTACAGAAAACGAAAATCCTGCTCTTTGGTCAACAGGCACAGCCGGCAACAATTTTTGAGATCAAATTTCCCACCTCCTTTGAATTTTATTAGTTTATTGTGATTCACTACATTATTGCTCAATTAATTTTATATATTTTTTTTTTAATTTCACCCAAAGGAATGAGCCTATGATAATGATGAATTGTCCAAAAACCTCTTTTATTTTATATTTTCAACATTTCATTTTTTATGTAATTTTGGAAATAAATTTTGTAATATATTAAATTTATCTTAGATGGATAAAATATAATTAATGCTCTAATCATTGTACATCGATTTTAATTTTATTTTACCACAGCTTTCAAAACTTTTCCATCAATTTCCCATCGGCCAATATTTCTTCACACGCTTGGTTTAATTGATTGTTTGAATAAAGAAAAATGTAAATTTTAAAAAATAATTCTTCATTCTTCCTCCTTTTATTATCAATCATTCATCATTGTTCACATTCCTGTATCATCCGGTATGTGTCCGACTCGCGAGCTGTCTTTTTGTTCTTTTCCAGTGCCAATTTTGACTCAAAACCATTGGACCGATCCACTCCATCCCATCGATAGCCGGGCGGAATGCCGTAACGATTTGGGAGAAATTGGCCTTTGTAGGTTGGATAGACTGAAAATAAGAATTATTATTTTTTTTTATTTATTATTTTCTTAAAAAATTTTTTAAACCCATTTCAAACAGTCATCATAATTAATACAAAAAATAGAGCTCTACCAATGAACTAAATTTCTATAAAAAAATTTTGAAATTACCTAATCCAGTGCGCATTTGAACTTTGTGATTTTTGAGGCGAAAATATTCGGCCATTGGGTCCTCCTCGTGCAGCTGCTCTTTCAAATGCTCGTTCATGGCTTTATCATCCGCATATCTATTGAAGAATTGTGAAAAATAAATTGGAACTTATATTGCGCTTGGTCCCCCCTTTGGTTTGACATATTTTGGGTTAGGGTCAGTTAGGTTGGGTTAGGATGAGATAAGAATCATCTTAAGAGTATCCTAAACCCAAATCGGTACCTAAACCCAAAAACCAAAGGGGGACCAAGCACTTTCCAAAATCGGTCACGTAAACAATATAAGTTCCAATAAATTAATAGTGAAATATTTTTCATTTTAAATTTTATTTTTATTCTAAAAATGTCTTTCTAATTCCTAATTACCCAAAGGAAATTACCGTAAATTTCCTATTAGTACCCCCCTCTCTATTTGTACTCCCCTCTCTATTTGTACCTCTCCCAAAAAAATTTTTTTGTCAAAAATAACCAATTAGTAGAAATAACCAATTAGTAGGTAAAATTAAGCTTAAAATAAGCATTTTTTTTGTCTCAAAAATTTCAGAAAAATTCCCACCTCAGAGGGTCTCTGAAAATTAGTACCCCCGGAGCCCGGAGGTACTAATAGGAAATTTACGGTAATAAGTTTTCGAACCTTGTAAACCCTTCAGCCAATGTCTTTTCCATCTCCTCCAGCCGTTCTTCCCGTTCCTTTCGCTGGGCTATTCCCCGATTCCATTGAGCGTATTTTGCCTCCAATTCGGCTTGTTTGGCGGCTTCCCTTTCCTTTCGGGCCTCCTTCTCTGCGGCTGCTTCCTCATTTCCCGCTTCCCCTTCCCGTCGTCGATTCCGGCGTGCATCTCGATTGAAACCGGTAGTTCTTTTTCGGGTTGCCTCAGCATCAGGGTCACCAGTCTCTTCAGCATTTTCTTGTTTTGATTTCTGGAAAGAAATTTTTGATTTTATAAATTCTTGACAAGAATTTTAAATTTTTGTTTCTCTCGAAATTTATTTGCCTCAAAAATTAAGAAGTAAATAAGAATAAGAATATGGACAAATTTTTGTTACGCCCAAGTTAAAAATTCAGAATCAACAATCAATTATATTTATTAAAAAAAAATATAGTGAAATACACTATAGCCCAAACCGAGAAGTTTATCTTCCTAAACTCATAAATTTCATATTCAATTGATAATCTCATCAAGATGCAACATATGATTATGTTTGGCTTGTCTTTAAACAATTTTATTCAGTTTTGAACCAAAATGAAAAAAGTATAAAAACCATTTAATTTTATTATTCTTTGATTTCGATCAAACCATGATAAAAATTACCTATGTATCAAATATCATGATCATCAGCATTTTTTCGTTAATTACATTACTCATTTGGTCAATTTCAATTTTGTTCTACATATACAAATTTTTATAACTGCAAACCTGGCGTTCTTCCCGTTCCCGTTCTCTCTTTTCTGCTTCTGCTCTTTTGGCCATTTCTTCCCTCATTGTCTCCTTGCTAACCAATCCGGCACGCCTTCCATCATCCATTGTTCGTCTTTTTTGGTGCCGGCGGTGCTCCATTTTCTCGTCCTTAACAAATTTAGATTTTAAAATTTTTAAAAAATGCAAATAAACCTCAGACTCGATTTCCTCTTTGATTTCGGTTTTCACTTTAGTAGTTGTCATTTCTGATAATTTTGATGCTGATGTTGTTTCCTCATCAGATGGGCCTACAAAATAAATTCTTTATAATATATAATTTTATCAGTACTTTAATTAATGCTTCATTTTAGTGAATAAGTTAGGTTCATTTTAATTTTAATCCCAATTTAACATTCATATTGTCAAAAAATTATTTAAGACACAAATATTAGAAATTGAGTTAAATATTTTAGAAAATCTTAATTTTTGGTCTACAAACCTCCTTCAACAGTGACAAACGAGTCAGTTTTGAAAGTTGGTTCTGCCTGATCGCCGCTTTTCTTCTTATTTTTTGCAGCCGATTTTCTGTTCAACAAACGAATTGCACGTTCAATTTCATCCATCTCTTCCTCTCCTTCATCTTCCTCATCGTCGTCAGTCTCCAATTTCTTAGGCGGCCCCTTTTTACTTTGCTTCGACGGAATATAGGTGTCGTCGTCGAGCAAACGCATTCTAAACGAAATAAACATTTGGTAATTAAGGTTAATTTAAATAGAAGTTGATTGGAGAATTGAGACCAAATAAACAAAAATAAAACCCGTATCCATCCAAATATTTTTTTATTACTCTTGTATGCCTAAATTTTAAACCATTCTATTTCTATTAATTTAAAATGCAAACCCCGATCGTCGAGACGAATTTCCATTGGCTGAAGTTTCTTTCGATTTCTTCTTTTTTTGCTTATCTCCTGCTGAACTGGATGATGAGGACAAATATCTTTTCAAATATTCTTCCTTGGATATCGATTGTGCTGACATTTGTTAATAAATCTGAGGAAATAAATTTATTTATTAATTAATTTAAGATACATTTTAGTAATTAAAAGAATATATGATGGAAGAAACAGTTATTTCACTTTGCTTTTCAATGTCGATTCTGCAGAAACGTTCTGGGAAAAATCTCTATATTAGCGTAGCGATTTTGGGATAAAATCGAAAATCATGCATGAAAAATTAAAAAATAGTAAACAAAAGAAGAGAAGTTGGGATGAAAAGAGATGGATGTTTTCAGAAATACCTAAGCTCAAGCTCATAAGAGAAGAGTAGAGTAGAGAGATTGAGAGAGAGATGCAGTAATGCGAAGCGAAGCGCAATCGATTGAATCTCTCTCTCCATATTCCATTCCACTTTTCGCTCCCGTTTCATAATTTTTTACTTCATCTCATTTTCCCATCTTTTGTGTTTCCTGCTTATAAACAAATAAAATATAATATCAATCATCTTAAATTTCTAATCAATCAAAAATTAAAAATCAATTCAAATTGCAGATTTGAACAATATTATAAAGAATGGAAAAAGACAATTCTTCAATGAACCCTAGTCAATCAGAGAGTGAACAAGAACACATTTCAGAATCATCAATGCCAATTCCCGATGATATTCCATTACCGGAGAATCCGGAAGCGGATAATCCGGCTTGGAAGAAGGCACAAGATGCGTTGCGTTCAATGGGAAGTGGATTTGGCGTCGCAGCTCGTCCTCCACAACAGCAAATTGAACAACAAGACACTTCCGCCTTCTATGCTTGGCCTCCCGCTGCCGTACAATTTCAACAACAAGGCAGCCAATTCAATGCATATTTCCAACAACAACAAGTGAGCAATTACCAACCAAGTCAATACAGACCAAGAGTACTTGCTCCTTCTCCGCACCAATCACCCAGCAATATGAATGTGTTGCGTCCGGTCCCATTGGCGCAAGTCAGCCCGCATGGTCAAGCAGGTTTTTGCTCATTTTATTTAAATTTGATTATATTAAATTTTCTATTTGTAGGTTTGCCTCTCTCTTCCGGTCCCAGGCCATTTAAACCTATCCGATTTTCGATTGGACAGCCGCCAGCGATGGAGCAGCCGCCACCAACACAGGAACAATTGCAGGCACAAAAGTTTTTGGACGAAACCGGTGGCAAAGTTTGCCCGACGACTTTGAAGTTTGTGTTTATAAAAATTAGTAAAATTCTACGGAATTGAATTGTTTTGTTTGATATGATGAAAATGAACAATGAAATATATTTTCAATAAACATACTGACTTCGATTCTGAAAGATTTTTATTTGCTATTAATAGCTGTAAATCTAATCCAATCCAAACTTAAGGTAGAAGGTTTACAATACCTTATAATCTTTACTTTTACATAATTAAAAGATAAAAGTGCTTCGTATTCACATACGAATACTCAAGAAAATAATCATCACTTTTAAGGGACTACATTGAGCGTGCCTATCGAGCCATTGAAGGAGACGAGGAACGAGAAAAATTGGAAAACTACTTGAAACTTCGCGTTGAACCATTGCTTAAATCCGGTGCCATCTACGCTGTCAATTGGGTTTGTGTTTGTGCTATATAAAAAAAGTTATAATAAGTCAGATCGGATAAGAATCCCCATTCGGAGTTTGAGCTTAAAATTTATCATCATAGATTACTAGATTAGAGTACAAAATTTATATTGCTTCATGCTTAACATTAACCAATTGACTCATAGGTCAGGATCATCGGTCAACGGTCATGAGTTCAGAACTCGAATAACCCCATTTATTTTTTTGACCTTAATTTCATACCCAACTTTCCAGGCCGCCGAACCTCTTCCCCACGAATTGAATTTCCAACTGAAAATCGGTTGGACGCCAAGTTCTACGCTTAAACAACAACAACAATTAGTCGGCACAAGCGGGTCATCACCCAGTGGAGGCGATCGATCCGCCGGGTCATTGGGACGTTGGAAACGGGCCGAGAGTCCACCCAGTCAACAACAAATTATTAACAAAAGGTTACCCTCCACCAATCCCTCCGTATCCTAATCCTTTCTTTCACCAAAAATTCGCTAAAAATGGGGACAGTTTACTAAATTTTACATATAAATACTACATAAATAATTTATTCAAAGAAAAGTAATAATCAACCTTTTCCTTTCCAATTTTTTCTACCACAGCAGTCAAAATCAAGCACAATCTAGCAATGTGCCACCAGCCACATTCATCAGCGTCCGAACAGCACAAGCCCAACAAAATGTTGTCCAACAATTTCATCTTCCCCAACAACAATTCAATCCACGCTGGCCACCACCCTCAACTGGATTAAATGTTGGATTTCCGCAATCTTCATCAAATGTGCTGCAGTCAGTTCGGCCCAACTTTGCCCCCTCAAATCAGTCCCCACCCCCTATCAAACGCAGTCGAACAATTGAATCAACATTTTTAACTCCACAAAAAGTTGGCCCAAATCAACAAAGACGAAGTGGTGGAGGAAGCAATAATAATGACGATGATGGGGATAGTGATGTGGAAATTATTGGAGGAAGGATGGAAGGAAACCAGCAACAACAACAAGGACAGGGACCATCAAGACCGGCAGAATCTACTAGTGGAGAAGGGAGGACGGATTGGATTCAAATGCAACTACAAAACATTCAAAGACAATTGGGACAAAATACCGTGAGAAAATAAGTTTTTTTTTCAAAAAATTTCATTTAAATTGAGGTTGAAATTGCCTAAATATAACTATCTAATGCCAAAAAATTAAAATGATTTAAAATTTATCCTTCATTTGCAATTGCGATTGTTAAAAAATTTGTCGTGGTTTGATCCAAAAGTAAAGGAAAAGGGATATTAAACTGCTCAAACCATTTTTAAGTTATTAGTTCAAAACTAAGTTAGAATTGATTCATCCAGCTCTAGCATAAAATACTGAATCCGTTAGCCATTACAATATTTTGGCTAATTTTTTAAAGAAAAATTTTTAAAATTACAGATTAACAAAAATGAGCGAAAGAAATTGAAGAAGCAAAAGAAACAATTGGAAAGGCAAAGAGAAATGCAGCAGAAAATGAAGTTATTGAATGCGCGATTGGACTTCTCCACCGGCGGCCCATTCCCCGCATTCACTCCGCTGGCCAATCGATTACAACAATTTCATTCTAGCAATGAAGGAAGTGGCGGAGGAGGAGGCCAACAATCGATAAATCCAAAATGGCAGGTCAGTGATTTTTTTTAAATTTTTCGAAAAATTTTTAGTACATCTAAATAACCAAAAAATACTAAATTTACCTATAACCCTCACGAACAAAAAATTATTGCTTTAAAAATATTTTAATTATTTAAAAAATGCACAGATTGAAATGCCAAATGAGCGGAAAATGGAAAGAGCCCGGCGATTTGCAGCGGATGATGATCAACAACAGCAAATGAGGAGGCGAAGTGCATTTTTAGAGGGAGGCCAGCGTCGTCAAATGCAAAAGTAGAAAAATGGAAAATAATTCAAACAATTAAATTCATTTTTTTCAGCTTTTCTCCCATTTTGAGCAACGAAATTGGTCCCAATTTTGCTCAATTGAATATTGTTGGAACATGTTTGGATATTGGTTGGACAAATATTTTTGCCAATTTTTTTATTTTTATAAATTTTAGAAAAATCATTTTTCCGTCTCACCGCGGCACCCGACCCCAGCCAAGTCCGTCCGGCCCATATTCTTGCCCAATCATTGGAAAATGTGAAAAGGAAATACAAAGAGACGCGCGATTATCATTATGTGAGTTTTAATTGAATTAAACGAAAATTTAAATTTTTAAAAAATTCAGGCTTCGAACCAGCTGAAAAGTATTCGCCAGGATTTGATGATCCAAAACATTCGGAATGCATTCACCGTGTCCGTCTATGAAACAAATGCTCGTGTCGCGTTGGAGAATAAAGATCGAGAGTCAGTCAAATAAATAGAAATTTAAATGAAAAAAAATTTTGACGAAAAAATTATTCCCTTCCCTCCTCCCCGGCTTCGAACTTTCAACCCCTTCACGTTCTTTAAAGTGGGAAATGATTATCTTTGATATTTTTGAATATTTTTTAAAATTATTTTTAAAGAAAATTTTTGTTTTTTTAGAGAATTCAACCAATGCCAAAACCAACTGAAGCAATTGTACAAAGCTGTGGCCGGTTGTACGAATAGATGGGAATTCTCTGGCTACCGTCTCCTCTACTACATTTACATGAAGGCGACACTTGGTAAAAATTTAAAAGAACATTTTAAAAATTAACAAAAAATTTAAACATTTTAATTTCTATTTTCTATTCTAGATGTGGCTTCCGTTCTCGATGAACTTGTGCCCGAGGCGATTGGGGATGAATGCATGGGATTCGCATTGATGGTTCGTTTTTTGATGAATTTTAGTGAAAAAAAAATAGAAAATATTTTTCTTAAAAATTATTTTAATTTTTAAATTTCAGGTTTGGGATGCATGGTCAATGGGAAATTACATTAAATTGTTTCGCCTCTATGCGAAGGCACCAAAAATGGCTGGTCAGTTTTTAGGGACTAAAAGCATCAGTTTGGATAATTATGAAAATTACGAGATGAAATGATTTTAACAATTGACTTTGGGCAATTTTTATTAAACATTTAAAATTATTTTTCCTTTTAAAGGCTACGTTATGGACATGTTCATTGACCGTGAGCGCACAGATTTCCTTGTGTCCATCCTCAAAGCGTGAGTAAAATAAATATTTAAAGATAATTATTATTTTTAGTATTTAAATTACCCCAAAAAATTCTTTTTAATAGAAATAACTCATTTTAACCTTTTTACAAAATATATATTTTTTTCATTTTCAATCAAAATACACAAAATTATTCGAATTTTCCCAATCACAGTTTTCGTCCGGATATTCAATTAAACGTGTTGACTGGTTGGCTGCAAATGGACGACGAAAAAACACTGATCGAATTTTTGGCCCAACGAGGAATTGAAGTGGAAAATGGAACCAGCTTGGATTGCCGAAAATATGCCAATCATAAATTATAAAGAAAATGGGAAAAAAAACATTCAAATTGAAATTAAAAATATTCATTCACATTTCACACCCTTCAAAAAATGTTATTGATATTGTTTTTTGCGCAATTTCAATTCTTCATCTATTTAATAAATAGTTTTCCTGGAGCAAATAGTTAAAAAAGAATAAAGATTTTTTTTCATTTATTTCAATTTTTGCCAAAGAAATATTATCGTAAATGCTCTATTAGTACCCCTCTCTCTATTTGTACCTCCCCCTTCCTCCCAAAAAAATTTTTTTATCAAAAATAACCAATTAGTAGGTAAAAATAAGCCGAAATAAGCATTTTTTTGTCTCAAAAATTTCAGAAAAATTCCCACCTCAGAGGGTCTCTGAAAATTAGTACCCCGGGGGTACTAATAGAGCATTTACGGTAATAATGAGATACAATGGCCCTTCTTTATTTTTTATTTTTATTATAGAATGTGAATTATTGAAGATATAGAAATCACGTCCTTTTACGGCCATTGGTCTTTTTTTCTTAAATTCTTTTCTGTTTTGTGAGATTAAAAATTCTTTGATAGAAATTCTGAAGTTGAAATGCCTAAAAAATTAATTTCCTCAACATGCGATAACGATGCTGAATTTGACCTATTAGCTACAACACCATCACCGAAAATTGGCCCTTACATATGTTGTCTTTAGACAAAATCTACAGCTATTTATCCAAGACTTTAATGTTTATTAATAAATCCAAATTCTAATTTGACTTATGGCCAATTCGTTAGGACCAAATATTTCTCCTGGCATTTTTGGACAATTCCACCAAATTTTCCACTTTATTCTTTGTGCTTTCATCATTTTAGCTTAAAATTTTGTTCCTGTCAAATTTTGACTGATGATTGCCGTTGGGCAAACTTCAACATTATAGCCGAAAGGGGAATTTGTTTCAATTTGAATCATTGGAAAGAAAATGACACATTTTGGAGGCTCAACTCTAGAAAAAAACTGTGCTTGACATTTTCCAACTCCTCCAAATTTGATAGCATTGAAATGGTGAATTTTTGGCCAAATTGGCCTGAATGAGGAAAATTGAATGGATGAATAAGCGGCCAACAATAAAGAAATTGAATTCAATAGGGCAGCGCTCGATTTTTTTCTCGCCATTCACAGAATTTGTAGCCCTTCAAAATTCATTGCTTTTCCAACTCCAAAACTGATTCCCAAAATTGTTGGCCTTTTTGATCTTCATAAGCCATAAAACTTTGGCCAAATGATGGATTGGATTCATTCCAAATTGCCTAGCCTTACATATCAAACAAAATCACAATTATTCTTTATAACTCAATTTCAATTCCTTTTAATGGTCAAGTTCAATAATTCCTCAAGCAAAGATTCAATTTTGGTCCCAATTTTAATAACCCTATTTTTCAGAGGCCTTATAATAAATTCCAAATTGCCCTCAATCAACAACAAAAAATGTTCCTTCTGTTCCTAATTTCCCTTCAATTTGCTCCATCTTTGGTCGATGCCGTCTACGGCTACGGAGGTGGTGGGGGCTATGGACAACCGCATCCAGCTGCTGGTGGTTATGGACATCCAGGTGGATGGCCGGCTCCTCCTCCAATGCATTGGGGCGGCGGAGGACAACAATGGCCCGGTGCGCTTTTTTATTAATTAAATTTTAAATTAATTTATATAATTTATTGTCGAATGTTTATAAAATTAAATTTGCCTCTCCCATTTTTTACAGTTCCTCCAAATTGGCCATCGCCCCAACAGCCTCAGCCGGGTGCCTACCCCCAATACCGTGCACCGCAATATAATCCATATCCACCTGGCCAATGTTACCCATATCCATGCCCTCCAGGCCAAACCGGTAATTTCAATTCTGACTTTTATAAATAATTTAAAAAATTATTTCAGCTGGTCCACCGGCAACCGCGGCGCCAACAACCGCAGCACCGGTCGTGACTTCCACGCAAACTGGAACAACTGCTGCAGCCAGCACTGGGGCTGCCTCCTCAACCGTCGCGACTACTGCTGGTGGATCCACTAATGGTGCATCGACTGGAGGCGCTGGCGGAACGGTGGCTGTCACATCGAGTACTGTGGCCAGCACACAGGCGGAAACTTCAACGGCTGGTAAGACTTTTTAATATTGCTAGATTTAAAAATTTTTGGCCCAAACACTCGAAAATCGAAGTAAAATTTTTGGTTAAAATTTCTAATAAAAATATAAAATTGATTACAAATTCGCTGAAACGAAAAAAGAAAATTTATGAAAATTTTCAATTGAAATTAAATCTTTTACAAAAATTCCTCATCAAGAAAGGAGCATTTTTATGGTGTGTTTGCCATTACAAAGTTGAAAAAAAACAACTTTTTCGCAATTTTTCAAACCGATGTCCACAAAAATTTTAACTTTTACTGGATCCCAGTCTAGAAGCCTTCAATTTTTTTTTGCCTGAATTCGGCATTTTATGATTAAACCGTTCAAATTCAATTTATAGTCTTAACCCAAAATTTCCAATTTTTCACCGAAATTCATTTTTATCACCCAATATTGTATAAATTTCAGCTGCAGCGACGTCAACGGTAGTGGATTCAAGCACGGGGGCACAAAGTACTGTGGCCACCACTGTGGTTTCGGGCTGAATGAAATTTGAGGAGAAGAGGAAAAAATGAAAGAATAAATTAAAGATGGAATTTGAGCTTTTTTGTGTTAAATTAAAATAATTTGAAAATGCATAATTTGTGAACATTTGATGATGGGTGATATAATATTTGAATAAATTGGACTAATTTGTTAAATTATTGAAAGTAAAATGTATTTGTATTCATGACAAAATTGATGCCTTGCCTGAGAGATGTCCAACTCTGAATCAAATAGAGTTTACCGATGGCAATGGTATGGATCAGATATTGTAAAAAAACACATTGTTAATAAGAACTTTTCATCATTTTAAATAAGATCCCCAAATTGGATTTTTCTTTTCTTTATTTCACATCTCTTTCTGTATTTTGGCCTTTCTTCTATTCTAATAAGAGGACGCACCGATTGTAAAATCATTTTTAAATACCGTAAATTCTCTATTGCACAAAAAATGTTTATCTTATAGAATTTGAGAGGACTGCTGCTGATTGAGAAAATAAATGGATCTCTGAATATTTTGCTGCTTAAGACAATTCATAAATTTAATGTTAAATGAATAAATAATTTAACCATCTGCCGGGTGCCGGCATCATTTTTGAAATTTTAGAAGGGATTTCTTGACTTTAGTCTTCCTTTTTCTCCCATATTTATCCATTCCCAGAAAGAATGCCTCTAGGCATTTTCGCGTCCATCTTATAAATGTGTGAAGGTCATTTATTTTTAATAAATCGGATTGCGTTTAATAATGTTAGCCAATTCACAAAAATCTGTCCTCATCCGAAAGCCCAAAATTCAAACATCAATTATAATTTTTTATTACATTTTATTACAAAATTACATTCATTCATGCCTTTCCTCCCTCCCAATTTCAATCTCACAATCAGAAAATTAAAAGAAAAAAAAGAGATTGACTTTTAGGCCAATAAGCTGGCCCACCATTTATGGAGGAATGAATCAGCAAAACAGAAAATGGCTAACGGTTTAAGCAACATTCTCACCAAATTTGTTTAGAACACATTTTTCAATTAAATTGGAAAATGGGCTTTGTTTGACGAAAATTACCCTCAAAAATGGGCCAAATTAAATTTTATTGATTTTTATATTTATTTTTCTATTAAATCGATTAAATTATTAATCCCAACTATAGAATGCTCCAAAATTTGGCCATTCTCTTTCTATTCCTGTCCATCAGTTTTCGGCACTCATTGGTGGAAGCCGTCTATGGATATGGTGAATCCGGCGGCTATTTTGATGAATCCGATGAATCTGGCGAATATGGCGGCGGATATTTTCAAGGTGGATATGGAAGGGAATATGGAGGACAGCGACCCCAACCACCATATTATGGCCCGATGCCCGGATGGCAATTTGGCTACGCAACAGGGCCATTTTCGGCAAGAGGATTCGATGGTCCGGCAGGTTGGCCGCCTACGGCTGGAGGTCAGGAAATGGGATTGCATTGTTTTTCATTTAAAAATTTCATAAAAAGTTTTTTTATTCAAAGTTTATGTGAATAATCTAATTCTCCTTCAAAGGGGGGCAAAATTAAGTGTAGGAAAATAAATGAAATAAATTGATAATTATTTGATTCCAAATTTAGGCCCAATTTGGCCTCAACCGCCGCCGCCCTCAACATTCGGTGCCCCTCAATATCGAATGCCCGTGATGCCAATGCCAATGCCATGGCCGCCTGCTCAGCCTCCGGCATTTCCAATGCCACCTGCGCCTCAATTCCCTTGTTATCCACCATATTCGTGCCAACCGCCAGGAACTCCTTCACCGCCGGGACAACCGCCAAGCAGTGAGGAAAAATTTAAATATTTCATTTATAAAATTTTAAAAGTTCCCGAGGTTTTTAATAAAAATAATAGGAAAAATGCCCGAAGGCTTAATCAAAGTGCAAACTTTTTAATAAAATCTAAAATATACCTAAAAGTCTAGGCCTAATTTACATAAAATTCCAGTCTTGGGCATAAAATTATGAATTAAAATTCTTAAAAATAATTTTAATAAAAATTTATTTCAATAAATTTTTCTCATATCAATTTTGATTGATGTCAAAATAATTTTAATTAATTAAAGTATTATCATCTGGAAAAATAAAATCTTTAATTTGACTTCCTTCCAATTTTCAAGCCGGACCACCATCGCCGCCTGGCACCACTCCTGCCACTCCGACGGAAGCCACAACAAGAAGTGGCGGAACTGGTTCCACAATTTCGGCATCGGCTGCAACTGGAACTGCCGCAACCCAAAGTGGAATTACAACGGCTTCTGTGACCGGCAGTACAATTTGTAAATTTAAGCAATTTAATTTTTTTACTCCTTTTCTATATTTTTGCAGCCTCTTCCCAGGGAGCATTGAGTCAGGCACAAAGGGCCACTGTACTTCAAGTGCACAATGATTTACGGTCCACCTTGGCCCGGGGCACAGCTCGAAATCAGACAGGAACAATGCCCACAGGCGCAAATATTCTTCAATTGGTTTATGACACTGGGCTGGAGGCAACCGCACAAAGTCGGGAATTTATTTCGAATAAAAAATTTAATAAAGATTTTTATAAAATTTCTATTTTTCTTTAGGCTGGTCCCAACAATGCACATTTGAACATTCGGATACTTCCGCTCGCAACAATTCCGGCGAAAATTTGTTCTGGACCTCAAATTTGACAATTCCATTTGGTAGGGAAATAATTTAATAATATTAAAAATATAAATAAAATGTTCCTTTTTTATATATTAATTTAATTAAATTAGGTATAAAATTTTAAAAATTATATAATTTAATTCAATTATACTAACTTATTTTAAATTTCCCAGAACAAGTGTTGGTCGAAGCCAGCAATTTTTGGTGGCAAGAGCTGGTAAATTTTGGCATCCAAGCCAGTCTTGTTCTTTCCACCACCGAATTCAATAAAGGCATCGGTCATTGGAGTCAGGTTTGATCAAATAAATGGACTAATTTTCCTTTATATAAAATATAGATGGCTTGGGCCACGACGGCACGTTTGGGTTGCGGCGTCAATGTTTGCTCCAATGCCACCTATGTTGTGTGCCATTATAATCCAGCGTAATGGAAATTAACAATTTTTCCCAATTTTAATATTTCTTATGCCAGGGGCAACATCATCGATCAAGTCGTCTATAAACAGGGAACTTCATGCGGCGATTGTGCGGCCGATTATTCGACTAGTTGCAATCAAACAAATTCATTGTGCATTGCACCATAATTGGACGGACTCAAATATTGGAGACAAAAAAAGAAATAAACCAATTTAAAAAAAAAAATTTCAATTTCACATCCAAAAATTAATAAATAAAAAAGTTGCCCCCCTATCCTTTTAGGCGCAAACCTTGTAATTCTGAAGGGTTTATAACAGTCTGTTCTGTTCAGCCCAAAATATTTATACTTCTAATAACAGCCCATTTCTCCTTTTTTGTTTCTTTCCATCCACTTCCTAAATTTCCTCACTAAATATTCAATAAAACAATCCAAAATCCATCAACAATTTCTTTTCCTCTTTCCCCGTCAACCTATTTCTAAATAAATACCGTGGCAATTATTTCAACTTCCTCGGACCCATTACCAATAAGGCCCGAGGCTGATTTTGTGTGGGGAATGTGCAGGCTTGAATTTTGATGGGGGCGGGAGGATATGCCGAGCGATGGATTTGAAGATATCGAGGATGCAAATGGGGATAGGAAATCAAGTGGTTTTAGCATATAATTTCATGGTGAAAAGGTGGAGAAAAGAAGCCAATAAAATGGATGAGATTAGGTTAAAGCCAATGAAAGAAATAGAGAAAATTAGAGAAGGGAATTTTCAGGACCTTTAAGGCTCTTGGGCTTTGGGCCAATTTATTGATATTCTGGATGTGCGATCGATACTCATCGTGACTGTGCCAACTCTCAATCAATAAATGGAATTGAATTCATATTCAAATGAAAATAATATCTAAAAATTTCATAACATTAATTAGGCTAATTCGCGATATTCTTTTAATTATAGGTTGCATATGAACAACGTTATATAAAATAAATCAGCAGTATTTTGTTTTTCTAGTAATTTATCTGGTATTAATATAAAAAATGCTTTCAGAAATTGTCAATCTTCTCAATCTCAATATTGCCTAAGGGCTTTTTCTATTCATCCTACTGTACTCTCATTTTTTGTCTAATCACACTATCAATCAAATATTGCCCTAATCTGCCTTTTTAAACCCTTCAATCATTTTCCTCCACAATTTACACTTTTTGCAGCTTGCATCCCAAAAAATCCAAAAGTCAGCAAAAGGCCATTAATCACATAGGTTTGAAATTTGACGAGCATTCTCAATGATCATATTAAGTTCCTATTTTTAGGAATAGAATAGAATAGAGGCAATCTTGAATGATCCAGACAAATATTTTGATATTATACAGTGTCTAATTTTTGCTAATTTATTAAAAATAAGGAGGGACAAAATATTTTCCGAATTAGGTATCAATTAATTTTATTCTTTCAGAATTTTAATTCTTCTAAATGGTTAAAATCATTCTTGCAATAATCCTAATTTATTTAAAAATTATTTCAATTTATTCGGCCGGAGGTGACGAAAAGAGTGGGAAAAATGCCGATGATAAGTATCGAAAAGAGAAAAGCTCTCCTCTGAATCCAAATTCAATTAATCGGGATCTGTCAAATTCGACAAAAACAAATCATCAATTTAATCAATTAGTTCCATATAACAGCCACCAAAATGATTTGAG
This sequence comes from Pratylenchus scribneri, assembly GCA_030063045.1. Taxonomy (NCBI): domain Eukaryota; kingdom Metazoa; phylum Nematoda; class Chromadorea; order Rhabditida; family Pratylenchidae; genus Pratylenchus; species Pratylenchus scribneri. The sequence goes on from JAQSEB010000033.1 coordinate 2,913,028, forward strand.
AAAAAAGGCCATGGCTAATTGGATTAGAAGCAAAAATGTTCAAAATCTACATTTTCAGGAACAAGGAGATGAACCCCAACAGCAGATGAAGCCGAGGAGAAGCTCCCAAGAAAATGTCATTAATTTTGGTGAACTGGTTCAGCCCGTAGGAAGTAACTATTAAAATATTATTATATTTTATAAAAATGAGGGTGCGGAATTCGGATTTTATGTGCAATTTGTCAAAATCAAATTTAAGATCTTAAGGCGCTAATTATAATGTTAAATTAAAAAATATTGCAAAAATTAATTATTTTAATAATAAAATAATTAATTAAAAATAAATTTTAAATATAAACAAAAATCAATTGCTCAATTTTTATTTAAAGACTTTGGCTCGCACGAGCCGTTCACTATCACGTCAGGTGAAATGAATTTTGGACGACAAAATAGCGCATTCCCTTTATATAAATCAGAAGACCGACAAGAAGAAATGAAACGCAAACAGCAATACTTCCATGCTTTGGATCCACATGATAAAAAACAAGTAATGGAAAAAGTATTGCACAAATTAACTCAGGTAAATACAATAAAATTAAATTTGTTAAGGATAAAATAAACATTTAAAATATTAACATGCCAGACTGCTCCATCAAATGCTCAACATCAAAATCAAATTATATCAGAAAATGATCAGCGACAATCAAATTCGACAAAATTTCGATCAACAATTGAATTTGCAAAATGGTTGCTTTCATCGAAGAAAAGTGAAGGATTGCCAATGCCTCAAAGGCATTCACATTCTCAGCAATCATCGCAACAACAACAATTACCCATTTTGGATAAGAAAAGAAAAGGAATCCTGCTGGAATCAGAAAAAAGTGATGTGGATTCTAAAAAAAAATATTATAGGAAATTGAGTCCCAAAATGTATCGAATTTTTATTTTTTAATAAGAATTCACTTATTAGCTAAACTTAAAGCTAACAAATTGTTAAAAATATTGTTAAATGTTAATCAGATATTTTATTTACGAAAACTCTGAATTGGTCAATTTCTATTCTAATTACAATGAGATGATAAAATAATGAATTTTGAAATTTAATGAATTAATAATTTAAATATAATAATTTAATTTAAAAATACATATTAAAGTTTTAAATTATTTTCAGCTAATCCAACAGCTCATTTTCGTCCTGATAATTTTATTCAAGCATATCCACCGCAACATGATCAAAGTCAAATAGCATTTGAGGCTTTACCTTCAAATTCATTTAGTCAAAATGAAATTGAGAAGCAACAAAGGATGCGAAAATATTTTGATCAGCAACATCAAAATGATGTATTTGATCAAATTGGTGAAGGAGCAAATTGGCAAGGGCCACAACGGCAACAACATTTATTGGATGGAGTCATTTATAATCAAATCCATCTTCCAGATCAAAATTTCATGCGGAGAGCCGTTGATCATTTGATGAAGGAAGACATTTATCATCCACTTCCAGATCAAAATCTTATGGATAAAGCTATTAATCATCAAATCCATCTTCCAGATCAAAATCTTATGGATAAAGCTATTAATCATCAAATCCATCTTCCAGATCAAAATCTTATGGATAAAGCTATTAATCATCAAATCCATCTTCCAGATCAAAATCTTATGGATAAAGCTATTAATCATCAAATCCATCTTCCAGATCAAAATCTTATGGATAAAGCTATTAATCATCAAATCCATCTTCCAGATCAAAATCTTATGGATAAAGCTATTAATCATCAAATCCATCTTGCACATCAATATGATGCCATTGCCGGACAACATCCAATTGCTCAGCAGCAATTTAAACCAGGGGATTTTCTCAAAACAGTACAAGAAATTAGTCAGAAATATGCCAATTATTTCAATCAGCATGCCGAAAATATTCAAAAATTGGAAAAGGGGAAGGGAAAGAGGTTATTGTCCTCAAACGTGGCTGGGTCGGACAAAAGTTCGTAGGGATGATTTTTGCAGTCGATGTTTCGGTATGCGCACCCTATTTATTATCAAAGAGTGCTCCGGCACCAATGAGGGGAAAGAAGAAACGAATAGAGCAGGAAGAACTGCACGTAGTATTGAATTGGCCTGTCTTGTGTGCAGCTGCCCTAGCAGTGTTGATTTGGCTGGGCGCTTGAGTTGAATTGGCCTGTTAGTGCAGAAACACACTGGCAGTGTTGATTTTACTGTGCGTTTGCGTCGAATTGGCCTGTTAGTGCACGAGCACACTGGCAGTGGTGATTTGGTTGGGCACTTGGGTTGAATTGGCCTGTTAGTGCACGAGCACACTGGCAGTGTTGATTTGGTTGGGCACTTGGGCTAGGCACACTGGGCACTGATTGGCTGGGTGTTTGGGTTGGTCACACAGGCAATTAGGCTGGACACGGGCACAGGTGCAGTGAGTTGGTCAGTACAGACAATGAGGGAGGAGGGACGGCTCACTTTGAGTGGACCGACAGCCTAATGGGTCGACGAAGAGTTCAACTCAAACCCAGCCCAAATCCTCAATGCACAGAAGGAATTTATTTATTTATTTGTTCAAAAAAAAATGAATGCAGTCAAATTCGTGTTGACAAAAAATATTATGTTGTAGAGATGGGTTGTAGGTTGAATGAACCGAAAAAAAAAAGAAAAGTGAAGTGAGAGCGGGCCGGGAACCCCCTAAATGAGTGGAAGGAATGCTTATATAGGGGCGATACAGAGTGTGTGGAGGGGTTACAGTAAACTGGCGTACATTTGAATGGGATGCTCAAAAACAACTGAGAGGAAAAAAGTCAAAAAGGGAATGGATAGAGGGCGAAAAAGGCTAACATAAAAAATGGGCAGTGGATAAAATAAACAAAGGAACAAAATTCATCAAATCATATTTTTTCCGCCAAATTCATCCTTTCAAACAAAAGTCGATTTATCGACAGTCCCGGGGGCCACCAGTGTTTTCAGTTGGGCTCATCCTCATCTTCGATTTCGACCAGCACAATTTGCTCCTGTTTGACCACTGGCTGCTCGGTGAGCACGAACTTGGGCACTGTTTTCAGGTTGAAGGCACACAGAACGTCGGAATCACTGTGCATTTCGATGGTGTCTTGGTCGTTGTCGAGGAATGCAATTTTGCCTCTGAATCCCGGGAAGGTCGATTGGACGGCCTCTCTCAGTGCTTTGATCCCAATTTTGTCCATGGTGATGAATCGGCATTGTTGTTTTGCCTCTACCTTCGCCGTGTAGAATGGAGCCACCGTGGGTTGATGAGCACTGGCCAATGGAGCCAACATTGGGTTGCTTTGCCGTCGGTCCTCTCGGTGGTGGCTGTGTGACGGTTGTTCACTACGACGTTGTGGGCTTGGTGATCGGCGGTGGTCGTTGTTGCGTCGTGAGTGGTCTCTCTTGCGGTTGGCCGAACGGTCGTAGCTGTTTCGATGAGGGCTGCGTCGGTGTCGGCTATTTGAACGGCGAATGGGGCTACGGCTACGGCTCCTACGTCGTTTTGGGCTTCGAGTGTAGGCAGAGCGCCGAGCTGGGCTGTCGTGTGCCGGGCGTCGAACTGGGCTGTGACGTTGAGCACTTTTTGCCATTGCTGCCTTTGTTGCGGGAGGGACCACCACCGACGATGAGAGACGTGGGCCTTTTGGTGCTGCGCCTTTTGAGCTGGGTTGTTTGGTTGTTGCCAATGCTGTTGAGCTGGACTCAGTGGACTGAGTGTTGTTTGCTGAGGCCTTTGAGCTGGTCGGACCATTGGGTGGCTGTTTGACCATTGCAGCTGAGGTGGCCTTTGAGTGGGACGACACAGTAGGTTTGGTCGTTGCAGTGGGCACTGGCCGTTGGTTGGACTTGTTGCTGCCGGTTTCATTGGAAGGAGCGAGAATGGCTAGACGCTTAGTTGTTGCCTGTGTCATTTGGGGCTGAGCGGCTTCTTCAGTTCTGTCCCATGCGTCTTGCCAGTGAGTGGGGAATTCCCATTGACTTCGTTGTGTGTGTGTGTTGTAGTAGTAGAGCTGGCCCCTTCCACTTCGCTTAGTCACCCATCCATCTGGCAGATCGTCATAGAGGAAGGCCATTTGCTTAGCGTCGTTGACTTGCTGCTGGTTGGCCTGGACAGTGGATTGATGCTTAGCCTTTTCAGTTGCTACGCGTTGTTTGAGTGATGCAGCAATTTCGGCCGGCTTCAGGGATGAGACGGTCACTGCTGGTGTGTTGTTGATGGCCAAGAATGCACTAGATGTTGATGTTTGTGTGTTGGTGACCGGCGCAAAGGGTTTGGTGCGGTTGGCAAATTTTGCCTTTGGGATGGCATCTTCATCGGCCTTGGGTGGGTGTGTCGAGCCCAATGGTTGTGCCGAGGCCACGGGGTCAAATCGGATGTTGGCCACTGCAGTTTCTTCTTCTTGTTGTTGGTCATCCAGCAGAACAGAGTTTTCTGAGTCGTCGCTGCTCAATTCGGCTTCGGCATTGAGAGTTTTTTGGAGGTCGGCCAGGGAGTTGGCTGATTGGGCCCGGTTTGCCATCCGCTTCTTTCGTCTATCGCCTGGGGCCTTATGCTCGTCTTTGGGTTAAATGCTAAACTCGGGTTAAATGGCACAAACCCGAGTTAAAAAATTAAATCGCGATGCTCGTCTTCGGGTTAAAAAGGCGGGTTTATTTCTAACCCGAGTTTATTTAACTCGTGTTTAAAGCATATTTAACCCGTGTTTATTCCTTTTAACCCGAGTTTATTTTCATTTCTTATGCTCGTCAAACCCGAGTTAAAATTGATAAAGGGAAAATAAACCCAGGGTCGGAGCTGGGTTAAGGAAAAGGTTAACGTTTGGTAGTGGAAAATAAAATATGTATTATATATCATTCGATTCCTCTCTTCGAGCTGAGTCTTAACCTATAAAAATTTTTTGAAAATATTGGAATATAAAAAAGTTATGGCCTAAAGAATAATTAACGACTGCTAACCCGGGTTAAGTTAACCAAAGGAGCCATTCATTTTCCCTTCTTTTATTAACCGGAGTTAAGCAAACTCAGGTTAAAGACGAGCATAGAGATTTAATGAGGAAATAAACCTTAGTTAAATAAACCCGGGTTTAGCCCCTAAACACGGGTTAAATTAACCAAAAGACGAACATAAGGCCCCTGGTTTGAAATGAGCACAAGCCCGGTCTCCAGTTCGGTGGCCCATCTGTCCGCATGTTCGGCACTTGTAGGTCGGCATTGGATTGGCCAAGTTGATGCTGCTGTCGTTGTCGAAGTTGTTTTTGCTGTCGTTTGTGAGTGGAAAAAATGATAAATTGGCCGGCTTTAAATACTCCTCCGAATGGGCCGGGGCAGGGGGCAATTTGCCCAAATGGTCGGGGATGATGGGCAGTGAACAAAGGAAAGTTGAAAGTGAAGGGTCATCCATCGGCCCTTTCCCAGCTTTATTCCCTTCAATTTGCCCTTTGACATCTGCTGGGGCAGATTTGCCCATTTCAAATTTTTCTTTGTCTGCCGCCGAGCACTCAATCGGTCCTTCCTCTGTCGGCTTTTCTTTTGAATGGTGCGAAAGGCAAAGAAGGCATCGGGGCAATTTGACTTCGCCGCGTCTGGTCGGCTTGTCCTTTTCTTTGCTTTCGGCTTTCTTTCCATCGGTCAAAAGAAAATCGGCTTGGCTCTTTGCATATGGGCTCAATAAAGGCATTTCCCCCTCTGGTTTGTTCTTTCCTTCTATTGGCTCAGGGCCATTTGCCGATTGTGGCTTTTCCCGTTCGGTTTCCTCGGGATTTTCCAGTATTTGACCCTCTTCTGTGAGCACTTGTTCCACTACTGCTGCTGTCTGTTGGTCATTTGGCTCTTCTTCTTCCAGTGTCGACGGGTGCTGGGCTGCTGAATCGCTAGCTGTTTTGATCACTGCCTTTCTTTCCTCCTCGGTGCTGCTGGCTGCTGGGCTTGTTGGCCTCCTAGCTGTTTTGTCCCCTTCTTCCTCCTTAGAGCTGCTACATGCTGGGCTCTTTGGTCTGCTAGCTGATTTGGTCGCTTCCTTCACTTTTCCTTCTCCTTCTTTTGTGCTGTCAGTGGCTGGGCATGCTGGCTCCACTGCTGATGCCTGTTGGGCCTTTGGGAAGGCGTCTTCTTCTCTCACTGGGCAACCATCTAGCTGGTCAGCTAGCTCTTTCCACTGCTGGTCTTCTGTTGACTGTTGTTGCCCAGTAGCCTGATTGCTCACTGGTTGTGCCTGTATGATGGAGCTCTTCTCCTTGTTTGTTGTCGGGCTGTGAGTGGCTGAGCGGGCCACCTCCCATGAAGTTGGACGGCAAGTGGCTGAGTCAGCTGTCTCCCTTTGGATAGTCTGTTTCTGGGTTGCTGTTGGCTGTGTAGTAGACGTGATGGCTGGCTCTTGATCGGCTTCTGCCCAAACTTCTGGGTTCCAGACAACTACTTCCACCGTTCCTTCTGTGCCATTTCCTTGGTTAGCTGGCTGTGATACTGGTCCACGGAACGCTCTTGCTTGATAGTTTCTTCCTGAGTTGTTTCGATTGAGTCCTCTTTTCCTTCTGGCTTGTCTTTGCCCTGTTTGATGATTCTGTTGCTGGGCATTGCGCTGCTGGTGCGGTGGTGGAATTCGTAGGCTGCGCCGTGCCCAGTCAGCGCAAACATTGTCGGGGTTTCGTTCCACCAGTTCGACTTCTTCGAATGGGAAGTAGTTGAGGTGTAGTTGACCGGCCCTCCATGGTGGATGACCGTTTCGTCGTTGACGGCTACGGCTCCGGCTGGAAGTCCCCCGTATGCCTCCTGCTTCTTGGATGCATGGCCAGTCCTGGTGACGCAGTGGAACTCCAAATCGCTCATGGTAGTATTCGCCCACAGTTAACCCTGGGTGGATCAACAATCTGTCGGCAGCCTGGTCACTCAGACCGGCGAAGGTAATCATTCGTCCATTTCGGCGCTGTCGAATATGGGCGTCACCAGTCAACAAACGGAGAAGCTGTCGGATCAATCTGGCGCGTGCTTCCGGTGTTCGATGCCAATGAGGGCCAAATTGACGCAGTGCCCACTCATGCAGAGGTATAACCGTTGTTGAATCCAATTGCCCTTGTTGTCGGCGAGGCCGCGGCGGTGGTGAGTCATCTTCAAAGGTCACACGATCCCAGATGGATTGGCGAAGTGGTAAAGCTGCCTCATGGTTGCGCTCCATTTGCGCTAGCATGTTGTCGACTTCTTGGAGATGGTTACGCATTCGTCGAATTGTCCGCAGGCCCTGTGCCAGCTGGTTGCGCCATTCATTGTCCATTTGCTGTTGGTCATTGTCCATCTGCTGGAATCGGTTCGATAGACGGTTTCTGCTGCTGGGTCGACGCACATCTTGTTGTGACGGTCGATTTGATCCAGTTGGGTTGGAGTTGGTTGGACGACTTCCGGTATTGGGTTGACGAACGGCGCGTGGTGGCCTGTTGCCGAAGGAGCCAGCAAGGTTGGCCGGCATGTGTGGCTCATTCAGCCCAGATTGGAATCGGTCGTTCCTTTGCTGCATCAAGCGTTGGCGCGAAGAGCCACTTTGATTGAGTTGTCTTGGCATTGGCAGAGAATATGAAGAGTTTGCTGGGAATGTGGAGAAATGAGTCCGGGGTGAAGAATTCTGGCAAAATGAGCAGCTTATATAGCACCCGGTGGGGGCGGTCCCTAGATTTGATCTTTGGTCACTTTCATTTTCCCTTCTTCCGCTGCCTTGGGGATGAGTCATATTGTTTCCTGCTGCTGCTTCGGTCGAGAAAAGAAAGAAGCAGAGGGCTAATGCTGCCATTGAAGCCTCGAGATGTAGCTTTCCTCTTTGGAGCCTTCGAGAGCACCAAAACAGAGCAGCGGTGAAAAGGAGGCAGCCAAATATGGTCCACGCGATGATCTCCACTGATGTGCTAGGCTGCGATTGACTTTGACTTTTCATTGTTGGTCCAGGCGCAGGTGTAAACACTGGGCATGCAGTCGAGCTGGCCACTCCAAGTAGGGCTAGGCTGAAGCCGGTGACTGACAGCTGTCTCATTGCTCCCATTTGGTATTCAACTTGCGGTGGGTAGTGTGCTGCACGTCTCCATCTTTTGTATCTGCGATGTAGGCGACGTAGGACCAGGAGACTGACGATGATCAGCCATATTGCTGCGATAATGGCGAGCAGCGTAATGAGGAGATCGTATTCGGCATAAGAAAGGGAAGGGATCATGTCCGTCAGTCTGTTGACCGTTTCCCACATGATTGATACGTCGAGATGGTCCCTTTCGGCCCACGCAGGGACTGGTGTGAGAAGGCAGATGAATGTGATCAAAGCGGTGTGCAGGCCTGCTGGCCGATTGGGTTGGTTCATGAAGAGCCACATCAGCATACGATAGGCTCTGAAGGCTGGTGAGAATTTGATGGCGAAGTACAGAATGAGCAGTCCAAGCCCAAGGCTTACAGCGAAGATGAAGAAGAGTGGAAGATTGGCCCACAGGCGCACGATGGCGAACGGGTCAAATTGGAAGTCCATTGGCCATTGCCATCCTTCTTCGGGTGCTGGGTCCACTCGTTCCGACGTGCGTTGTTTATGCCCAAATTGCCGTTTCAGTGGAATGTAATGGAGTTCAGCACTCAGATTGAAGGTTGTTTCTCCAGCTGGGCAGTCAACGGTGCATCGTGTCTGGACCAAGGAATGGTCGAAGGGAAGAACGACTCGTTGTTCAGTGCCGTTGGGCGCACATTGGGCTGCAAAAAGTTTTCCATCCAGGCATTCCACCTTTGCTAATGCGTCTCCCCAGTCGGTTTTGCATTGGAACTGGAACTGGGCGCCTGTCGGGCATTTGTAGCAGCCGGAAAGCTTGATGGGCTCCACCCAGCATTTTGAGTCGCGGAATTCCAGAATGAGCTTCAAGTCTTTCATTTGGACATGGACTTGGATTGGGCTGTACGCATGCTGAGCGTAGATTGCTGGTCCATCGTTTCGCAGATGTACTTTTGCCAGTGTGAGTGGAAGGCGTGCAGCCGGATTTTCAATAATTCCTTCCAAGTCAAGGTCGCGGCAATGGCAAGTGACTGATCCTGTGTCGTGGTTCGGTGCACATTCCTGGCATGCATTGGCTGCTAATGAGCAGTTGAAGCTTCTGGCATTGGATTCGTCTGCGCAATGAAGGTCATCTGGCATCCGATCCACAATGGCCACTGATCGTCCGTTGGTCAGGAATTTCGAGCTGAGGACTGGCACTGGTGGGATAGAAAAGGCCAATGGGGTGAGTGAAATGTTTCCCCAATGCTGGGACATCCCCGGATGAAGCGTAATTTCCGTCTGTTGATTGAAGCCTCCGCTGCCTTCGAGCAGGGCGCTGGCATGAATGGTGACGTCCCATGAAGGGCAGCTTATTAGCTCGAATGGCTCATAACTGGATGGCTTGGCGTACCAGCGGTAGTAAAGGCATGCTGAAGCTGGAAGGCCACATTCGTTGTGCCAGAAGCTTGAACTGTCGATGCAGAAGGCATTGCCTGGGTATTCGTTGGCTTCTCTCAGCTCTGGGACGATGCTATTTGTTCGCACACGGGCACAATGGTCGCCTCTGCACGATCCTGCTCGTGGGCATCGCTTGACAGCCAGTGTGTTGATACGGTATGAGCGAAGCCAAGCTTCTGACCGTTGAAGGCACTGCATTTGAAGGGCTTTGAAGCTGAGTGTGAGCATTCCCAAGGCGATTCCGTGTTCATCTTTCAACAGCAGGGTTGAGCTTTGCCCAGCTGGAAGGAGGGTCAATGTTGTGGCTGAGTTGATTGTGCAATGCAGTCCATCCCGTTCTCGCTTGCAGCTTTCTGAGTGTGTGACAACGGCAATTGTTTCGGATCCAGAATGAGCCAAATGGAATAAGGCTGCCAGATAAAGGCAAGCATGAATGAGAGGAGGCATGCGGATCCTGTTCACTGTTGCCCTTTGGAAGCCTCTGGCTTCTCTTTTCACCAGATTGATGCCTCGTTTGGCCGCTTTGACTCCGGCTTTGAGATTGGCCTCCATTTCCTTGGTTGACGGATTGGCTAGGGTCCTTCCAGTAACCCAATTCATGAAGCGAATAGGTCCGGAGCATACGACGGCACAGATTTTGTAGAAGAGCCAAGCTCCAGCGTGGATTCGTAGACAGAATGACCAAAGGAAGCCGAGGATGCTGAAGAAAATGGCCAGGCTACTTCCGATTACTGCCATTGCTGTTGCTGGGCGGCACGAGGGATTGGTGATGAGATCCCAGCAAAAAGTGCAATCGACCAGTGTGCATTCATCCAAAGCTGGGCATTGTATGTGGGCGAAGGTGTCGCATGTTGCATCGTGCCAAAAGTGTGCAGAACATTCATAGTCATTGATGAGCAGCTCTCTGGGAAGCTCAAACATGAAGCTGGTGGCTGTTGGACGTGCCCAGCATGTTCCCATGCAGCAAATTTCCATCTTTTGGATCTCCGGTGGGCTCTTGACATGTACCCCAATGTCTGTGCATCGAAGGGAACACTGTGTACAATTTGTGGCCAGATGGGCCGAAGTTGAGCGGAAGCTGAGTGCTATGAGCAAACACAGAGTGAGCGCATTTCCCAAGAGGCCCAGAGCCTTGGTTCGACGTCGGGTGTTCATTCCATGTTGACTTGGCTGTGTTGGTTCTCGGTTTGCCGTTCCTTGTCGCTCAGAGGCCAAGAACTCGGCCACTTTTTGTGCGTTGGTGGGCACATCATAGGTTGACCGTTTCGGTTGATGGCTGACTGTGGGGCCCTCGTTTTCCACTGTTGGTTGGACGATTTCCGCAGCTGGCCCAGTTGGTGGCTGAGCTGGGTCCTCCATTGGCTTCATTGCTCCGTTGGACTCAGCCGTTGTTGGGCAAGTCTCGAGCGGGCAGAGACGATTGATTGGCCTGGTCAATTCCCGTCCGTTAGTCATGAGCAATTTGACGCTTCGCACATTGGGAGGGGTGCCATTCAATTCCACTATGCGAGCGAGAGGCCATGTGTTCCTGGGCCGGAAATCCTCCTCAACGAGAACCACATCCCCGACGGTGGGTTGAGCTGTGATTTGGCTTCTGGGGCCATGATGTGTCCATCCTGAGCGTTCCCTGAGCACAAGGAGATATTCTTTGGTCCATCTTGTCCAATATCCCTCGATTGCCTGCTGGGTTCCCTTCCAAAGTGCCGCCAGTTTTTGGTGAGGTGGAAGGCGACGGTCATCCGGGTCCCAGTCTGTGTTGTTTGTCTCCAGATGAGAGATGGCACCACATTGGAGAAAGTCGACTGGGCGAAGCGGGATTGGTGCTCCTTCAGCGTCAGAAACGGTGGTGAGTGGGCGAGAGTTGATGCTGGCTTCTGCCTCAGCTAGGAATGCATTCAATTCATCATAGGGCAATATCTGGCGGCCCAATGTACGTTGCAAGCAGTGTTTGACGAGCGCAACCAAGCGCTCGTACACTCCACCACTCCATGGACTCAGCTGTGGGATGAAGTGCCAATGAATTTCCCGTTGAGCAGCAAAGTCAGCCAGCCCTGGATTGTCTGCCTTTGTCAATGCTTTCAGTGCCTTGCTGGTTAGCACAAAGTGTGGTGCATTGTCCGAAACTATGCGAAATGGCTTTCCTCGTCGGCTGATAAAACGGCGCAACACATTGATGAGCGAGGCTGAGGACAGATCAGTGGTTGGCTCCAGATACACCGCCCTTGTTGTAAGGCATGTGATCAATGCGATCCAGACTTTGATGGGTTGGCCATGCATCTTGGCCACTGTCGGACCCAGATAGTCCAGACCAATGGAAGTGAAAGGCCGACGACGTTGCACCCGATCGCCTGGCAACGGCGGCATTGGCGGGAGCGCATATTTCGGGCTGTTCACCAGGCAACAGCGACGGCACTTTTTCAGCGCCTTTTTCACCGTGCGTCTGGCTTGACGGAACCAGTACTGGCCAAGAATTTCGGTGAGTGTCCAGTCGACTCCGGCATGCTTCAGGTTTTTGTGCACGTCCAGGATGATGAGCGTAGTTACATCCGAGTGTTGATGAAGAAGAAGAGGCTGGATCGGTGCATCTGGACCAGCATTGTGGTCGATCCGAGTCTGGAGGCGAAGAAGGCCATCGGGGTCAATGAAAGTTCGATGCTGGCGCAACTCATTGGCGTATTTTTGTTGATCCAGACGGATGATGATGCGCTTAGCGAGGCCGTAGTCAGCTGCCGTGAAGCTTCCTCCAATGGAGATGGGGAAGGTAAAAGATGGGCTTCGCTGCTTAATGAAACGGAGCACAAGGATGATGGTGCCAAGCAGAGTGAGCCATGAGCTGAATTTGGCTGGATCGATCAAAGGTTCGCCTTGGTTAAGAGCCACGAAGGCTGCCTCGTTTGATGGGCTTTCATCTGGAAGCTCTTCTGCTTCACCTGGGTCTGGTTGCAGATTGATCCGGATTTCGCTTGGCCAGGCTTCTTCTGATTGGCTGAGCCATGTAGGACCATACCACCATAGGCATTGCTGAGTGAGCTGTTCTGGAGTCGATCCACGGCTGGCAATGTCAGCTGGATTGTCCACTGTATTGACATAGTGGAAGATGCAATCCGGATGTTGTCGAATTTCACGCAGACGGTTCTCCACGAAGACCGGTTGAGCTTCCTTCGCACGGATCCAGGCTAGCACAATTTGCGAGTCACACCAGACATGGATTGATGTGATTGGGCGGCGTAACTGCTGAAGGATGAAGGCCTTGGCTCGCACACCGAGGAGCAGACCCAAAAGCTCCATTCTTGGGATCGTCAATGTGTCTTTCGCCTTCTTGGGCTTAAGGCGACTTTTTGAGAAGATGAGGCAGGCTTTGACTTGGTCCAACCCTTCACTTCGCAAATAGGCAGAGGTGGCGAAAGCTTGTTCAGAAGCATCGGTGAAGATGTGGAGTTGCAGCTGGGCATCCATCTCGAACGTAGATTGACGAGGCACAATGAGGCTTTGGTTGTGCCATTGATGAAGGATGCTTGTCCATTTATTGGTGTCTTCTTCCGTAATTGATTCGTCCCACCCGTGGGCTGTGTCCCAGAGCTGTTGGAAGAATTTCTTTGCCTCGAGTAGGCACGGTGCGATCAGCCCAAGCGGGTCGAAAATGCTTGCAAGGAGGCTCAGGACATTTCGCCTTGTATGTGGCTGTGTCGCCTCTTCACTGGGGAAGGCAAATCGAATGGCGTCGGCTTCTGTGTCCCAGCTGAGCCCAAGCACCTTGGCAATTGGTTGATTGAGTCGATCTTCCATTGGGATTGTGTCCATCACTTCTTGTGAGTTTGAGACATACTCACGCAGGTTCATCTGCGCTGAGTTGAAGACTTGCTTTGCGATTTTGGCTTTGGTCATTGCCTCCTCCGTTGATTCGCATTCCATGAGCACATTGTCAACGTAGACGTTCCAGAATTGGACTGCATCCTGCTCCTTTCCGTAGCTTTCCAGTAAATGGCGTACCACTCCAGCCAGGACAAAGGGAGCCGAGATGACGCCAAAAGCCACCCGGCAGAATCGATAGATGACCAAGTTGTGCGGAGTCAGAGGCTTGGTTGGGTCCCGCACCCAAAGGAATTTGCACACTTCCCGCTCTTCTGGCTCTAGGCCAATCATCAAGAAGGCCTTTTCCACATCGGCCAGCACGGGGATGCTGCAGCAACGAAATCGGATCAGCAGACCAGCCAAATCGGGAAGGAGCACTGGCCCTCGATAGAGGCAGTCATTGAGGCAGGCCTGGCCACGTGGATGTGCACTGGCGTCATAGACAATTCTGAGCTTCTTTGGTGTGATGACAGCATGATGTGGAAGGTAATGTTCTCTTCCTGCGTTGTTCCGCTTTGCCTCTTCGATGATTCCTGGGCCAATTTTATCGATGATGTCCTGATGGTACTTGGCCAGCTGTTCTGGATTTTCCTGTAGGCGACGCAGAGTCGATGAAAGTCGCCTGAATGCCATTGGAAAGTTGGAAGGCAGCTCAGGGCACGGACTTCGCCATGGCCAACGCACGATGTATCGCCCATCAGGCTCACGGCGAATTGAGTTGACCAACATCCTTTCGGCCACAACATCGTCGTCGAGTGCCGGATCTTCTTTGATTCCGATTGCTTCCAAGTTCCAAAAATCTTCAATGGCTGCTGCAGTGGGCATCTGCTCCTGATTTGATGGGTTGATGGCCATAAGTGAAGTGCTGCCTCTTGGGCTGCTGGACAGACTGGCATGGCCTCCGATCACTGGTCCGATGATGGTTTGGATCAAATAAAGTCCACGTTCGATTGGGATCCGACTGATGAAGAAATCCCAGAATTGGCGAATTCCAATCAAAATTTCGGGGCTGTTCAGTTGCATCTGGATGACTCGGTGTGGGATGTCCAAATGTGGCTCCTCTTCATTGCCAGTCCATTCGTGGATTTCCATTCTGGTTGTGATTTGGTTGATGCCATTGAGTTCCACTCGTTCCCATTGGCCATCCGTACGCTGAAGCTGCACATTGTATCTTGCGGAGCGGAAGCGAAGGGGCTGCTCATTTCCACCAAGCACGTGGACGCACATTTCGTGCGTTGGTCCTTTTCTGAGCCCAAGCTGTCCAATGAGTGACGCCGTGATGTAGCTGGTTTGACTGCCTGGGTCAAGAAACACCACAGCAGGAATAGGCTCACGGGAAGTGGCGGCTCTAACATTGATTGTGCGAGTCATGAGGATGGTTCGACCAGGAGTTGGTGGACGAATTGAAACGGCGGTGATTGGCTCAAGTCCCGGTGTTTCCTCTGCTGGGACGAGCTCTTCATTCTGAGCTGTGCGCTGCTGGCTAGCCGCCTCTTCTTGAATTTCATCTGGTTGTTCCGGTGTGATGCCCATTGTAGTGTGGGTGACTTGTGTTGGGCGCTGTTCGCTCCTGGTTGGGCCCATAGGCTCTGTGTTGGCGCCAGTGAGGCGTGGCTTTGGTTGAGGCCTTCCTTGGTTAGGCTGTGGGGCCATATTTTGGTTATGCTCTGCTGGGCTGACATTTCGGCGCTCTCTGGGAGGGCTTGTGCAGACGACGAAATGATGTTTCTGTCCGCAATTGCTGCATCGATGCTGATCTGGGCAATCGTACACAAGATGGCCTTCTCGCAGACAATTGAAGCACCGCTTCTGTTCTCGCAAACGATTTCGTTTTTCCTCGGCCGTTTTGTAAACGTTGCATCGGCTGGGTTTATGCCATCGGCCTACGAAGCAGAGTGAACATCCGTTTTGATTGTTGGAACGTTGTGGGGCTTGTTGTTCCCTTGGTGGCTCCGGTGGGTTTGGTTCAGCTGCCGGTGGCGTAGGCTGTGGAGGCTGAATAGTTGCAGCGAAGGCACGGGTCTCCTGTGGCGAACGATATTGTTGGTAATGACGAGACCGATTTTCAGACTGGTTGAAGCGCTGTCGTTGATGTTCCTGTTGTCCTGCCTTTCTCGGCTCCGGTTCCTGTGGACGCAGTGTGTTGATGCTGCGCTCCAGTCGTTCCTTTCGCTGGACAATGCGCTTCAAGCCTAGACGCAAATCTTTAAGAGTCCAGTCTCCGAAAGCCTCTTCTTCCCAGTTGATGAGTGTCTCGAGCACGGGGCGAGGCAATTTGGATCGAATGATTCCGCAGACAATTTCATCCTGTGCTGAGTTGCGGGCATTGGGTGCTTCTAATTGGAGGCAGATGCGTTCAACGTGTTCCGTCAGGCTGCGCAATGATGAGAGCGAATTAGCAGCCATGGGCAGATGGAGAAGTTCCGCAATGAGTTCCTCTCTGAGTGCTTTAGTGTCACCGAAACGTTCCGTGAGAATGTTCACCACAGTTTCGTAGTTTTTGTCGGATGGCGGATAAGCTTCGACTGCTTTTCGGGCTGAGTCCTTGACCAGGCTTTGAAGGAGGCAAATGTGCTTCTCGTAAGCGGGGATCGGTTGACAATCCACGGCTCGATCGAAAGCCAGCCAGAAGGTTGCCCACTCTCTTGGGTTTCCATCGAATTTGGGTGGCTCAAGCTTGAATGGGCGAAAAGTGGTGCTGATTTGAGTGGCATTGGCGCTGAATTGAGTAGCATTGGTCGAGCCAGGTGTGCCACCTCCCATTTTTGGTTGGGTCCATTCGAAATCCTGTTCTTCGAATTGCACATGTTGACGCCGATCCTCATTCTGGTGAAATTGGTTGGAGAAGTTCTGACGGGCTTCTCGATGGCCTTCATTGTGTTGTCCGGCTCCGAAGTTCACATTCCTTGGTGGTTGGCCGAAAGCCATGAAGTCTACGTCGTCGTCTTGCGGTTCATTGCTGAATTGTTGTTGTGTCGGTTTTTGCTGTTGTGCCAATTTTGGCTGAGCCGGTTGTTGCTGGGTTGACGAATTCGGGTTCTGACCCCGTTTTCGTTCGTCACATTGCACGAGATATGACTGGGATTGTTCCACCAGGTCGTTAGCACGCTCAATCAGCAAAATGATTGTCGGGTCATCCTCCGTACGTGGGTTTGCTCTTGCCGGTGGGAAGTTGCGGCACAACTCGAGTTCGTTTTCACGCTCGTCTGGCTGCATTCCCGCGATGTACTGCTTCCATTCTTTCATGAGTCCTTCGGCTCTTTGGACTGTGGCATTCAATTGGTAGACATCCGCTCGGAATTGGATGACGTCGTCATCGGTGGGACTGTCGGCAGCCAATCCATTTTCCACTTCGGTGTACTTGGTTCGCAATTTTGCGATGAGTGGGTTGAGTTGTTCCCGAATAATTGCAGACATAATTGCTTGGAGAAGGTTGCTGGGTTGATTTGGTTGTTGGCAGTCGGCAGAAGGACGGCCAAAGCTATCGGCAGAAGGATAGCTCAAAAAGGCTGGTGGATAGGCAGACGGTCGGCAGAAGGACGGCCAAGCTGTCGGCAGAAGGACAGCACAAGCTCTCGGCAGGAGGAGAGCCCAGGAAGCTGGTTGATTGGCAGGCGGTCGGCAGAAGGACGGCCAAGCTGTCGGCAGAAGGACAGCACAAGCTCTCGGCAGGAGGAGAGCCCAGGAAGCTGGTTGATTGGCAGGCGGTCGGCAGAAGGACGGCCAAGCTGTCGGCAGAAGGACAGCGCACACTCTCGGCAGGAGGAGAGCACAAGAAGCTGGTTGATTGGCAGGCGGTCGGCAGGAGGACGCCAAGCTGTCGGCAGAAGGACAGCACAAGCTCTCGGCAGGAGGAGAGCACAAAAGGCTGGTTGTTTGGCAGGCGGTCGGCAGGAGGACGGCCAAGCTGTCGGCAGAAGGACAGCACAAGCTCTCGGCAGGAGGAGAGCACAAAAGGCTGGTTGTATTGATTTGTTTGGAAGACTGAGTTGGCCTTGTCTTCCCGGGTCGTGGCACCAATTTTGTCCTCAAACGTGGCTGGGTCGGACAAAAGTTCGTAGGGATGATTTTTGCAGTCGATGTTTCGGTATGCGCACCCTATTTATTATCAAAGAGTGCTCCGGCACCAATGAGGGGAAAGAAGAAACGAATAGAGCAGGAAGAACTGCACGTAGTATTGAATTGGCCTGTCTTGTGTGCAGCTGCCCTAGCAGTGTTGATTTGGCTGGGCGCTTGAGTTGAATTGGCCTGTTAGTGCAGAAACACACTGGCAGTGTTGATTTTACTGTGCGTTTGCGTCGAATTGGCCTGTTAGTGCACGAGCACACTGGCAGTGGTGATTTGGTTGGGCACTTGGGTTGAATTGGCCTGTTAGTGCACGAGCACACTGGCAGTGTTGATTTGGTTGGGCACTTGGGCTAGGCACACTGGGCACTGATTGGCTGGGTGTTTGGGTTGGTCACACAGGCAATTAGGCTGGACACGGGCACAGGTGCAGTGAGTTGGTCAGTACAGACAATGAGGGAGGAGGGACGGCTCACTTTGAGTGGACCGACAGCCTAATGGGTCGACGAAGAGTTCAACTCAAACCCAGCCCAAATCCTCAATGCACAGAAGGAATTTATTTATTTATTTGTTCAAAAAAAAATGAATGCAGTCAAATTCGTGTTGACAAAAAATATTATGTTGTAGAGATGGGTTGTAGGTTGAATGAACCGAAAAAAAAAAAGAAAAGTGAAGTGAGAGCGGGCCGGGAACCCCCTAAATGAGTGGAAGGAATGCTTATATAGGGGCGATACAGAGTGTGTGGAGGGGTTACAGTAAACTGGCGTACATTTGAATGGGATGCTCAAAAACAACTGAGAGGAAAAAAGTCAAAAAGGGAATGGATAGAGGGCGAAAAAGGCTAACATAAAAAATGGGCAGTGGATAAAATAAACAAAGGAACAAAATTCATCAAATCATATTTTTTCCGCCAAATTCATCCTTTCAAACAAAAGTCGATTTATCGACAGTTATTTTCTAAAATCAATATGTCCAAATCTGCTGATGATCGAAAAAATCCATCAATTGGCTAGATTTTGTTGGAATCATCAAATTCACATCCGAAAAATGAAAATGGAAAAGAGCGAAAAAATCTTGAAGGCATTTTTTATTCTTACATATTAAACACATTAATATTTTTAAAATTATGATTTTGTACAACATATTTATTTTATTATTATTCTGTATTATTTTTATTATTCTTTTTATTACAAACGGTTAAATTATTGTACTATTTTCATTTTTCCAGAATTACGATGTCAATGGCAAAAAATCAATCGAAACTCTATTTTGGCCCAATCCCGATTATGAATCCATAATTTTATGGGACAAATGGTTTTGGAATATTAGAGAAAGGAAGTTATTGAGAGAGATTGCGCTAAAAAGCCAAAATGCAGGTGAGCATTTTTCCCATTCACTCAACTCTGCTTTTTCGCTTATTCCCAATTTTAGAGTGAATGCTTGATCAGCAGAGTGGTAATATTAAGCCATTATAATGTTTTTTTTTTTTGGGGGGGGGGGGGGGGAAATAAATCAAAATTTTACTGAATTTATTTTAAATTTATTTCTAAAATATTATTACAAATTATGAGAAAGGAGAAAACTTTTTTGAATAATTAAATATATTTTCAGAACTTTGATTACTCCAATGTTCAAAATCATTCTCTCAATAATTATAATTTATTTAAAAATTATCCCAATTTATTCGGGAAATGATGAAAAGGGGAAAAATGCCGATGAAAATAGGCAAAAAGGGAAAAGCCCATTGGATCAAACAACTCTTCAAATGGACCAAATAAATGATACACCCCAGAATTCTCAATTTGTTCAAAATTTGTCCAGCAAAGAACAGTGGCAGGATGAATATTTGAAGAAACAAGCACTGATTCACATGAATAGACGTCAACGTCAACACCACCAAAAGCGTCCAATGGAGTCGGATGGCCAGCAACAAACATTGGGGCAAAAGAAGGCAAAAGGGAAATTGCCATATTTTTTAAGTTAGGAAGAAAATTACAGTGGATTTACTGGACCAGTTCAGCCTGCTGCTGCAGGGCGTAATGACAAATTTTTTATTTTTATATATTTAATTTAAAATTACACATTTCAAATTTTTTTTAATATTTTTCAGCTAATCCAACAACACATATTCTTCCTCCGCATATTATTCAAACATATCCGCCGCAACATCTTCAAACAACATTTGAGGTTTCATCTCCAAATTTAACTGGCCAAAATACAATTGAAGAACAACAACAAAGGCTGCCACCATTTTTTCATCATAAGCATCAACAACAAAAGATTGACTTTAGCCAAAATGGAGGAACAAATTGGCAAGGAATACAGCCACAACGTTTAATGGGTGGAGGAGGCATTGATCATCAAATCCATCTTCTAGCAGATCAACCACATTTCATTACAGAACCTCCAATTGCCGCCCATTCTGGGCCTGAAAATGTGCAATTTAATCCAAACTCATCCGGAGGTAGATTTGTGAAATTTCCTAATTATTTTTAAGCGAATTTTTATAGCATTTTTTGATAGCATTTATCTCTGAATATGGTAAATTAATTAGGGAAGGAATTGCTCAATTAGATAGAAATGACTAAAATGTGGATTTGTAAAATTGACCAAACTGATGCTTTTTATTGATGGCAATAATTTTTGGCCAATTTAATTAATTAAACGTTGGGATTGAGATAAAAAATCTCCAAATTAATCCAAAATATTTTTAAAATAATTGAAAAATTCATTGAGAAAAATTCTAATAAGCCAAGAGCAGAAATTTAAGAAAAAATAAGAAAATTTTGGAAGATGTTGAAAAAAAAGTTAATAGAGAATAAAAAAGGATTTAATAAGAGAATTGTATCTTATTTTTAGTGAACGAACTTCGAGAGCAAAACAAAATAAATGCCATTAAGAAAATGCACCTTGAGTCTGAACTTTCAAAAACGGAAGAGAATTTAAATGAAATAATCAGGAAAATTGAAAAATTTGATAATAAAAATGTGAAAACGAGGCAAAATATTAAAGAAAGAGAAAATCTAGAGGAACACAAGAAAGAATTTGAGAAAAATAAGCAGAATATAAAAGATGAAATTAAAAAATTGAGTTAAATCTTTCTGCGAAGAAAAATTATTTTTGTGAAAGAAAAAGAACGGATGTTAATTTTTACCTTCTTCATTCTCACACAATTTACTGTCAATTTAAATATTTTGATCATCTTTTTTGGCATTTTTGTTTTTTTTTTTTCTGATAAATTCTTGGTTTAAAATCTGATAAATCTTTTTATTAATTATAATTTAATATTAATATTCAAAATAAATTCTAAATAAATTTAAAAAAGAAAGTAAGGACTGAGTCGTATTCATTATGAAAAAATGACTTATTCGAAGCAATTTTTCCATTGTAAAATTTAATTTAGCCCAGCAAAAACAGATTAAGTGGTTGTACTTTTAGAAGTACCAATGGCCCATGGGATAAATATTAGGCTCGAGGCAATTTTCAAAATTCATTAAATAAAAGGCAAATCAACATTTTTCGCATTAGAGATATTCCTCTTTCCTACAGTAGGCTATTCTGTTATGGTATACTTGATCGGACTCATAATCAGAGAAGAACGAAGTGAACCGCGGATCTTACCCGAAAATAAAATCTCTAATCGAATTGCCTTTTGGATTTTATTTTTGTACAAAATTTGAATATTTTTGTATTCTTAATATTTTCTTTTACTATTTCGAAGTATTTTCAATTTCATAGAAAAAATATTCAATATTAATTTTTTATGCACCCTAACTTCGGACCCAGGCTCTGCGCCGAAACTAATGGAAAATCATCGAGCCAGGGCCGAGGCAAATTTTTCTGACATAGAGGCCTTTTCCACTTCCAGCAGCAGAATTGATGGTAGAGGAGACCATCAAATTTTGATTTTGATATAAATTCCGACAATCTATAGTCCAAACGATGCATTCGAAGAGCTCTGTCGAATGGTATAAGTTTTACGGATCTAAATGTTGGATTGTTGGATCATTAAGTTTTCTTAACTTTCTGCAAAAAACAGATTTTTCTGCAACCTATTCTTTTTTACCTTTCCTTCATTTTCATTGTCTGACAAATGCCATCGTGGCAATGGCAATTGGTCCATTCCATATCCCCAATATCGGGAATTTTAGCTCTTCTTGGACCCAAATAGGAAAAGGAAAGTCTTGTGGTTTAGCAAATCATTTTCAATAATAAAAAAAAATTGAGAAAGAAGCAATAAAATGTGGAGAGATTAGATTAAAGCCAAGGAAAGAAATAGAGAAAATTAGAGATGAAGAATTTTATTTTAAAATATTCAGAAGACTGATGGGTCCAATTTTAAGGTAGGTGCGCGGGAAGTGCCTATGCCTATCAATAAAATTGGATTGGATTGAATTTCACATTCAAACGAAAAAAAATAAAATCTGAAAAATTCTTTCAGAATTTAAAATTTTCCAATGATCAAATTAATTCACTCAATAATCATAATTTATTTAAAAATTGTTCCAATCTATTTGGGAAATGTAGAAAAAAATGGGAAAATTGCCGATGAAAATAGTCGAAAAGAGAAAAGCTCAATGGACGAAATATTACCCAAATGGGGCTCAATCACCAATTCGGAACAATTAAGAGTAATCCAAAACAGAGAATTTAGTCACTATTTGGAAAGTCTGCGAGAAAATATGAGGCGAAAAGGGTCGGCCAAAATGAATGGACTAGAATATTTACAACATTTCACTGATCAAAATGAAGAACCGCTGGAAAAGAAGCGTCCACGGGAGTCAGAGGATCAGCAACAAACATTGGAACAGAACAAGAAGATGAAAGAGAAATCGCCGTATATTATAAGTTGGCAGCAAGCCAAAGGATTTGCTGTACCTATTTTGGATTCTGGACCAGTTCAGTCTGCTGGACGTAATGAATTAAACCATTTTTTATATACATAACATTTAACATATAATGAAAAAAAAGAGATGGGGAATTCTGGTATTAATCTAGTAAAGAAGAAATCAAATAAATCAAATTTTTAAAGCATTATTAGGCACTAATGGTAATATTTATTTAATATGATTAAAAGTTTTGCCACATTAAAATTATTAAGAAATATGAATTATATCAATTTTAAAGACATTGGTTCACAGTAACCATTCACTCTCACGGCAGGTGTGAACAACCAAAATATTGGATTAAATTTTGGAGAACAAAATATGGCGGCACAATTCCCTTTGCATAATTCAAAACACGGACAAAAAGAAATATTAGAACAAAAACAACAATTCTTCCATGCTTTGAGCCAGAAACAGAAACAAGAAGAAATGGAAAAAGTATTGCAAAAATTAATTCTGGTAAATGCAATAAAATTAAATCTATCAGGGCCAAATTAACTTCTATAAAAATTTAAAAATGTCAGAATTCTCCACAGCAAAATTATCAACATCCATTTGAAATTGAATCCGAAAATAATCATCAGCAACAACAATCGGCACATATTCCAATTCCAGCGCATGAAATTGCAAAAATGGCAGAAAAGTTGTTAGCATCGAATGAAAGTGATGAATTGTTATTGCCTAAAGGGCATTCGAATTCTCATCAACCATCGCAGCAACATTGGGATGGGAAAGGGAAAGCATCATTGGAATCAGAAACAAGTGGGTGTTTTTTTTTAAATTGCTCTAAATTCCAATTTGTCACAAAATTATCATAATTTTTATAAAAATTATGTATTTCCAACCTAATAATATGACGGAAAATAATTGAATATTGAGCTTGGAAATGTAACAATTTTTTGAACAATTTAAATATACCGTAAATTGGGATAATTCTTAAAAAATCATATTTTAAATAATTGATATTTTTATTTTTAACCAATCCAGAAGCCCATTCTCTTCCTCATCAATTTGTTCCATATCAGCAATATCATCCCCAATTTGAAAGTTTTCCTCCAAATTCATTTAGCCAAAATGAAATAGAGGAGCAACAAATGCTTTCCAAATTAGTTCAGCGACAAAAACAAATTCAACAAATGTATCAACAACAAAACCAGCAAATTGCTGCCGGATTTAGCCAAATTGGAGAAGGATCAAATTGGCAGCAATTACCACATTTGATGGGTGGAGGAGGCATTGGTCAACAAATCCATCATAATTCGCATTTTATTGCCGGAAATCCTAATATGGTGGCACATTCTGGATCTGCATTTGGGCACATTAATCCGGACCCATCCGGATCCGGATGTAAGCAATAGTTTCCTCACTAAATATTTCTTATTTTTAGTGAGCGAATTTGAACTTTCGAAATTGAACGAGAAATTAATTGAAATAAATGCTGAAATTACAAATTTACAAAATAAAAGGGAGAAAACAGTGCAAGATGCTCAAGCAATGGAAATGCTAAAAAAGAGAAAGGAAGAAATGCAAAAACTTCAGATTATATTTTATGATGAAATTAAAAACTTGAAGTACTAAAAAAATTCGGCAAAATATTGTTTTGTGGAGAAATTGAATGGCTTTTTTTATAAATTCCTTTTGTTTTCTTCATTTTTTTCATTTTATCACCACAGGACCACACTATCCTATTAATTTAAATCTATTTTATACACCTTCTTCTTCTTTTTGGGCATTTTTATTTTTTAAAACTGTTTTTCTGATGTGAGCTAAAATCGAACATGATTGATAAATCTTTATATCATTTTGAGAATAATTCCGAGCTTGTGTTCCGAGTGGGATCAAGGAATTTCCAATGAATACAAAATACACAGTTTTTTTTTCAGACTTAAGCACAAACTTAAGCAATTTTATCCAATTTTAAATGGTTTAACAATTCACGGCAATTTTCACGTAATTGAAAATGATTATTACAATTTTCGATAGAATGAAGATAAGACAGACGATGTGGTGAAATTTCATTAAGAAACTTGAGATGAATGGGAGGAGGGGTCGCTTATATAGCCCTAAGATGACATTAAGAAAGTTCATGACATTTTTAGAATTGATGATTGGCATTTAAAAGATGAGATGACATTTCAGAGATTGACATGAAAAATACAATAACAACATTTGAAAGATTAACATTTAGAATTGACATTTTACAATAGAAGGTCAAAAAATAAAAGAAATTTTAAGGAATTTGACCTTTCTAGATATTGACATTTAAAAATTGAATATAAATTCAATTTGAATCCTATAAGAATTAGTCGCTTCCGCGACAGCTTGATTTTGAATATAATTATATTCAGTTCAAAGTGGCAAAAAATGAATGTTCCAAAATTATCATCTATATTTTTAATGAAATGTGAATTCATAAATTGGAATTATTTTCTTGCAGCAGGAATATTTTCCCATTGTTGACCCTACCACAAACAGCAGGAGAATATTTTTGGGAAGAAAATATAATCTAAATATATATTAAGCCCGAGGTAAAATTCAAAATCGTATGGGTACCCGAATTTTGCGCACTATGAATTTATCCTAAATAAATTTTGTTTCGAAAAATCCTGACTTAAATTTACCAATTTTGTTTAAAAAATGACTAAATTGGATTAATTTGATTAGAATATTTTATGTTGACAACATTACAATAAAAAAGGGTCTTCTGAAATGGCCTTACTTCCCCTTCCTTCAAGAGAATATAGGACAGCGACAGTGGAATTTCCTTTTCATTGATTTTTATTGTCAGTGACAGTTTCCCTCATTATTTTTCCTGGCTGGCCAAATAGTTAAGAAAATTCAGAATTTTGAAGTAATGTACCGAATTTTTTTGTCCCGAATTAATTCGATCCGCTGGAATTTCGCATATTTTCATCGGCATTTTTTCAATAAAAATTCTTATAGTCAAAATCAGTTGACAACTATATATAGGTTGCCCAAATTTGGGGTAAAAAAGGGGTCTTCTGAAATGGCAATTCACTTCAAGAGAATTTAAAAGTCGAAATGAATTGCAATGTAAAAAATAACAACGAGGGAAGTTCCAATTCCGATTTCAACCTTGTTAGGCATGTTTTGGGTAGCCGTAGTAAAGTAATTTGTTTATTAATATTTCTTCCCAAAATACATCAAACATTAAAAGTTGAACTTAAATTGTTTTTCCTTCAAAACATTTACTCAAGTTTTATAAACAAATTATAAAACACCATTTCTTATTTATGCTCCTTTTAAATTATTTAAATGTCAAATTTTTAAATACATCAAAAAGATTGATGAGAGTAAAATAAATAAATAAGTGATCAAAAACTTCTCCCATAAATATATTCAAATTCTTCTGATTCCTCATCAGTTTCCAATCATAATTTTATTCATTTTTGTGTCGTTGAAGTAGTTGAACTGCCTTCCCAACCTGTGAATAGCATAAAATATTAATAATAACAGAAATTTTTATTTTATTAAAGTGAACAAAACAATTTTTTACCATATTTTTGTTTAAAAAAAATGACCTCAAGGTATATCGAATGAATGGTTGTTAAAATGAAAATTTTTCAATGTAATAAAAAATGAAAGAACAGCAGATTTTATTATTCTAGAAAATTTCAAATGTCTTAATTTAAAAAATATTTTCGTGAAATTAACAAAAAATGAATTCTCACCGTGAACCCGGACCAAATTCTGGTATGAAATTCGTGCATTTTCCAGTGTGTAGACCAATCCAGCTTTGTTATCAAATTCGACACGGGCTTCGCCTGCAACAAGGGTGGCGGCCAATTGGATGATCAATGATTCTGCATAAATAATTATTTTAATATTTGAGCATTTTGACATGAAATTTTTTTATTGAATTAATCAAAGGGCATTCCAGTTAATTATTTATTTATGAAAAATGCAATTTTTAATCCTATTTATTTTCAAAATATTTTCAGAAAATTTTTAAGATGCGTCTAAAAAGATTGAAACTAATAATATATTTTAACTACTTTTTAGTTTAAATATAACCGAAAATGAAATTTGGTTTAGATTTTTTAATCATGATTTAAAAAAGCATAATAAAAAAGTCCACAATAAAATTTAAATTCATTTTTTTTTTTAAATTTAACCCCACCGATGCTGTAAGCACTGCTCCATCCTTGTTTAGTGAGTAATTCCATGCAAATTGCACCCGCACGTGTCAAATGTCCGGAAAATGCCTTCAAATATGGAGAAACCAAACGGACGAAAGGCGGCTCAAATCTTAATTAATTAATAATAATTATTTCCTAAAATTAATTTTATATTTTTTTTTTAAAAATAAAAGCGAACGGAAATGATGAAGGAAAGACGAAATGAAAAAGCAAATGGTTTGGTTTGCCTTGGCCTTCAAGTTTGCGCAAATCCTCAGCCAATGGACTGTCCTCATCCACATGAAAAAATATTTTTGAAAATTTTAAATTTAATAATTAATCAAATAAATTTTTAGCCTTTTTTTAATTTTTGAAAATAAATAATAAATTAATATTTTTGTGGTCTAATGATTTTTATGTTTTTTGAGAGATTATTCCTCAGGGGTATTTTACAAATTAATTCGCATATTCTGCCTACCTTCATCAATTTCACATGCCATTCATATAAATTGTCGTTGAACAATTCTGCACTGAATACACCTTAAAATTAATTTAAATATTTCCATTTTTTAATATTTTCATTAAATTAATTTAAACCGACCTTTTTTGAATCCCTCACTATTGAACAATGCTTTGAACTCATTCATTAAACGATTAGAGGCAAAAACAGAAGAGGAGGAGCCATTCTGTGGGCGCATTTCATTAACTAAATATTAAAAAATTCAATCTAATTTTTTATAATCTTACTTATTTAAAAACAATTTATTTTTGTTGGATTTTTTGGTTAGTATGTTTATCCCCATCTTAATATTTCATCTTTTTGGTATACATTTTAAAGTATCTTTTGGTTTAGAATCTACGAAATTAGCTAAAATGCGCCAATTTTTGATTTAAAAATCACAAAAAATATTTTTCCCACCTCCTTTATTTGTATTGTTTGAATTCTTTTCCATTTCCTTCTTCGATGCTCTCTCAATTTGGGCCAATGCCTCGGCGGGGACAGTGGATTTATTTGTTTTTTCCTCATCCATCTTTGGCTTCTTCACGCTTTCCTCATAATCAGCTGAAATATATGAAAATAATTACAAATTAAAAGAATTTTTAAATTAATTTAATTAAAAATAGAAATATTTTATAAATTAATTTTCTGATTTATTTAGAGTAAAAATAAATTATTCATCTTTCTTTAAATTCCCGGAACAAATTAATTTTTAAGTCAACAATTAGCAAAAAAAAATAAAGGGACCCTTCATGTTAGTTTACGGGACATGTGTATTGTGTATCATTTAAAATAGTTTCTATCATTTGTTATGCAATAATGCGTTAATTGACTTTCCCCTTTTTGTCTATGCTCTAACGAGCCACATCATTCATCCTAACCTTTAAGTCCTAATCCCTAAATAGGGATTTATTTTACCCAATTATGCATCCATCCACAGATTGTTTTGGAAATTTTTTTGATAAAATTTTATAAAATCTATCCAGCCCTAAACTTTAGTGGCAGTAGCTCTAATCAGGAAAAGGGTCCCATTCCCATTTTTATTTTCTGGACTGGATCATTCCAATAAAATAAAAATCACTAACCTAATAAATCATCCACTTCATCCAAATCTTCGTTGTCGGAATCTTCTTCCTCTCCTCCTTCTTCTTCATCATTGCTTTTCTCCTCTTCATCATTATTGCCATTTTCTTCTTTTGTCAATCCAATTTTTATGTCATTTTTCTGCTGAATCATCTCAAAATGGAAATTGCACATTAAAATAATATTTTTGTGAGAATATGGATTTAAAAAGTATTTGTTGTGAATTAAATTTGGTATTTCTCTCTTTTATTGTTAATCGTTAAAAAGCTTTTTTACAATTTTAGCTAGAGCAAAATAAGTAGAAATAGGATCATGCGTATCAAAAGAAAAACATTTTTAATTTTATGCGACTTTTATTTTTTTTTTTTTGCAAATTTCGATATTCAATTGCTAAACTCTTTTTCTGTTCCTAATATCTAAATAAATTTATTTTAAACCTTTTCAATATTGCTTTGCTCATCATCGGCCAATGGTGCCAATCCAAAATGGGTGCAAAGTGCCTGATAAATTTGCAAAATTTGTTGGCCAATCCGAGGTTGGGTGGATGTGGACATCCCTTCAAGTAATTCAATCAGCATTGGCAATTCAGAATCGCTGGACCAAAATGGAGGCAAAGAAGGATCATCCTGCATTTTTTTATTAACAATTTTAAATTTTGCATATGTTTCAAAAAATGTGTTATTTCATTTCTTGTAAGATTGGTTAATGGTTACTAAAACAGAAACCAATAGTCGAAATCAGCGGCGGTTTAACCCCTTCCTTGTGTATGGTACCCCGTACCCCATGTTGCTATACGAATGGGGATAGGAGAAAAATAAGGATTTTTCTTTTATAAACAACAATAAAAACTAAAAAATTTTGTGCTCGTGTCTATCGGCGCTCGCTTACATTTTTGTGATTAATTCTAGCGAAATTTTCATCCGAAAACATTTTTATTTTTTCAAAATTATCGGCGTATTTAACTTAAATATCTTCAAATATTTTTGGCTACGCATCCAGCAGGGGGTGCTGAAATTTTCAGCACCCCACCCCTAGAAAAATCTTAGAACCGCCACCGGTCGAATAAATCTCATCATTTTGGAAATTCGCCTAATGATTAATTAAATAGTCTACTTCATTCTAGAAGTTTTATTTCAGCAAATTAAAAGTAAATGCGTTTTTACAAGAAAATTCGGAATTAATTTTTATAAATTAATGAGTGAAAAACCTGAAAATTGGCGAAAATCTTTATTTGTTGTTGACTCCCATTGTTGTCAATGATGAATTTGGCTGAAAGTTCGTCAGTATTTGCTCTGAGTATCTGGAATTTATTTTTGTTACGATTAATTTTTACAGCTTTTTGCGTTAAATATTTATCAAATTTTGGGGAGAATGAGAATTTCTTCCGTTTTATAATTAAAAATTCAAAATAAAAACCTGAAATCTGGGATGATCCTTTGGGAATAGCTGCTGAATTTTGGCAATCTCTTCCATTAGCAGTTTTTGTCGTTGTGAACCCATTTTTAAGTTGTTTATTGGCTGATTTGACAAGAATGGCGAAATTTAATAAAAATTTTTGAGAAATGATAACTAGAAAAATTTAAGAATTTTTAATTGTTTTATGATTATTCCTGAGCTTTTTCATCAATAGTCAGAAAATTTGTCTATAAAAAACCATTGCTGAATGCTAAAATCTAATAATAGATCCAGACTAGACTCCAGAGTCCAGAGTTAAATCAAAAACACTAATATATTTTCCATAAATGTCTTCAGCAATGAGTGATATCTGCTGATATGAGTTGATTGATGTGATTTCTGGATGAATAATGAATGACTGATAGTAAAGGGTAGTAAGGGGTGCGGGCTGTGGGTATCAGGGCTGGGGCCGGAACTCAAAAAAGCCCGAATTCCGGCAATCGGAATCGGAATTCCAGCCCCAGCCCTCCCTGCTGGTGGGTATTGGTATTGTGATTGTCTATTGTTAATTTTCCAAAAAATGTTATTTAAAAAATAAGCTTTTTGTGAACACTAAAAAAAATTCCCCGAGTCCTGAGCCAAAGCATGTTGCAGCACAAAATCGATAATTGCTTGAGGTAAATTTCCCAGTGTGTTCTAATATGCCAAATTCGATCCGGATTGAT
The DNA here is from genome assembly GCA_030063045.1 of Pratylenchus scribneri. Lineage (NCBI taxonomy): Eukaryota > Metazoa > Nematoda > Chromadorea > Rhabditida > Pratylenchidae > Pratylenchus > Pratylenchus scribneri. Next base: position 2,943,108 of record JAQSEB010000033.1, read on the forward strand.
TGATGGCCTCTTTATTTTGGCGCCTATAAAAAGCGGCTACTCGCTACTGCCCAAAAAAGTTACTTCTTGGATATTGGATAATATTAAAGAGAACTATTTTCGCCTAAAATTAGAAATGAAGATGACACATATTCAAAATCAATATTCATAATCATAATCATTCATCAGCAGGCATATTCTTTCAACATTAATTCAATTTTAGCATATTTTAAACTTCGAAAACATAAATCAAATAAATTCTAATCATATTGACTTAGATAGCCCCAAATAATGTCAATCCCAAAAAATGGCAATTCCCATAAATCCCAAAAAATGTCAATCCCAAAAAATGTCAACTCCCAAAAAATGTCAATCCAGCCAAAATCCCAAAAAATGTCAACCCAGCCAAAATCCCAAAAAATGTCAATATTTATTTCCTGGGGCTATTAAGGCCAATTTCATTTACTTCATGGTTTTTGGCCATCCTGAATCCAATTCTAGTGCCAGATTTTAGAAATTTTTAATCTGATTGCCGGATATAGTGGGATTAAGGTGGATATAGGGGGATCAAGCCGGATTTTGCCCCGAAATTGATGGTAAATGGCCCGGAGGGCCAGTGGGAGGTCGGGGAATTGCTTGAGGGTGCGCGGGATATAGCCGGATCTAGAGGGATTAAGGTGGATATAAGGGGATTAAGTCGGATTAAGCCCTGAAATAGATGGGAAATGGCCCGGAGGGCCAGTGGAAGGTCGGGGAAGTGCTTGAGGGTGCGCGGGATATAGCCGGATATAGAGGGATTAAGGTGGATTAAACCCTGAAATAGATGGGCACGAGTACTGATTTTGGATGTTTTGCATCCGGCTTCGCGCGAATCCTATGCTCCGAACCCCTAACCCTAATCCCTAGCCCCTAATTATGATTAATCAGGCTTATTAATCCCCCTATATCTGGCTTTATCCCGCGCATTCTCCTGGCCTCTGTTACACTTCCCCGACTTTCCAATAGCCTTCCAGACCATTTTCCATCAATTTCGGGGCTTAATCCCACTTTATCCACCTTAATCCCCCTAAATCCGGATATATCCCGCGCACTCTTATGTCCCTCGGCCAACGTTCCCGACCTCTCCGGGCCATTTCCCCTCTATTTCGGGGCTAAATCCGGCTTAATCCCCTTATATCCTTCTTAATCCCCCTATCCCTATATCGCCTTTTTATTGCCATTTTTTGGGATTTTGGCTGGATTGACATTTTTTGGGAGTTGACATTTTTTGGGATTGACATTTTTTGGGATTTTGGCTGGATTGACATTTTTTGGGATTTTTATTGCCATTTTTTGGGTTTTATGGGAGTTGACATTTTTTGGGATTTTGGCTGGGTTGACATTTTTTGGGATTTATGGTCATTGACATTTTTTGGGATTGACATTTTTTGGATCAGCGATTGACTTAACATGTCGAACAAAATTCTGAATATTTGCCAAAGCAAGCTGAAGGAATCAAAGTAAGGAAATTATCCAAATATTACATATTAATTCACATTTATTCTTCAGGTCAACTTTCATTTGGATGGTGAGTTTTGATTTTTGCTTTATAAAAACGATCATGCTTAATTTTCAGATAGAAAATTTTCCTGACCGCCTAAACCAATATTTGGACTCCGGAATTTTCAGGTAAATTCATACAAAAAATTTAAATTCAACGTTCATTTGTTTCAGGTCGACTTCCCCAAATGGCGATATGCTGGGGTGGGGTTTTCGCATTCACACATCCTTAGAAAATCCTCATTTTTTTGGCATTTCAATTCACCTTGTTGATTCTGCTACTGAAGTTTCGGCAAAAATCAAATTCATGATCCGGAATTCCGCAGGAATGGATATGATGGAATTTAGTTTTGTCATAATTTTTTAAATTAATTTTGTTTCTTTTAAGTAATCCCAAATCGCATTTACACGAATTGCCATCCTTATCAACAACAGCCTATTTACTATTTAATCAATCGCAATGAACTACTTGATGTGCGCAATGGATTGATGCAGGGCAATCAGCTCACAATTGTTTTCGAAGTGACAATTTTTGGCAAACCAACTGTAAGAACAAATTTTAATCAATATAACAGAAATTAAGATGGAAATGCGATCTTCAATTTTCGACGAATTTGAAGTACCGGAATGCAGCGGAATGGAGGATCTGGGCAATTTATTTGAGCAGGGATTATTCACGGATTGCACCATCATAGCTGCTGCAGATGGAACAAAATTCAATGTGAAATAAAATTATATAAAAAATTAAATCAACTTTTTAATAAGGCACACAAGGGCATTTTGGCCTGCCGTTCCCCTGTTTTTCGGGCAATGTTCGAACATGGAATGATCGAAGCCAAAGGAATTGTCAAAATTAAGGACATCAAATCATCGGTGCTTGAACAAATGATTCGATTCATGTAAATGAATTATTTAAAATAAATAAAAATATAAAATTTTATTTCAGATACAGCGGAAAAGCACCAAAACTGGGCGAAATGACGGAGGAATTGTTTGAGGCCGCAGACCAATACAAATTGGACCGATTGAAGGCAATCAAATTTATTTGTAATTAGAAATTTTTGTATTCAGATCCTCTGCGAACGTGAATTGACCAAAACTATGAGGGATGAGAATGTCTGTGAATTGCTTGTTTTGGCCGATCAGCATTGTGCAAACAATCTCAAGACATATGCCATCAAATACATCCAAATGAATGCAAAAGAGGTAAAAAAAATACAATCTTAAAATCGAAATTCAAATTTCCCAACCCGGGTCTAGGAACAAGACTTAGCTGGGATTAAAGTAAAGGGGATTAAATTGTATAAAAGATCAACCATTATAGAATTGGCCTATTTTCTATTCTAAAATCCCCTTGGGTTAGCAATCAAAATTTTCTATTTCTGGCTTCGAAATTGGCCGATCACATGAATGCCCCCAAAATATAATTTTTGCCATTTTAAAGGTGATGAAGTCCATTGGATGGAAAATGTTGATCAAGGGAAATCATGCGGAATTGATGGGACAAATTATGAAAGCATTTACAGAGTAATCAAAAAGAAAGAAGAATAATTTTGGCATTTAAAATGTTTTTTGAGAACAATTCTCATCACCATAGACCATATTATTCTCAAATATTTTTTTCGAGCCTTGGCCTTGCTTGCCATTCTCATTTATTTATTCCAACGGAATGGCACATTCAAAAGATTTGTTTTCCAAATCCATGTTCTCATTTTTTCAATTTTTGCATAAAATTTTCCTAATAAAATTTATTATTCACCATTTATGGGAATTTATATTTCCCATCTGTACATTTCTTTATCAATTATAAACCAATGTTACTAATTCCAATATTTTTGATATCAAAGCAATCAATAAGTCGAAATACTTAAAATTAAAATGATGAAGACTATTATATCAAAAAGTGCTCAAATTTTTATGCGACGATTTTATTATGGAAATGCAACAGGCAATCCTAATTAATAATATTTTTCATATTGCCAATTTTTGTGAATTATTTCATTTTTAATTTTAGTTTCGGAAGTGATGTCAAGCAAACCGAAAATATTGGTAACTGATTCAACTGTAAAGGTGCCAAAATTGCGGGAATTGGGCGAAGTGTGCCAAAATGGTTAGTCAAAAAATAAAACTAATAAATTAATTTTGAACTTTAAGAAAATGAGGGACAAATGCCACGAGAAATTTTGCTTGAGAAAGTCGCCGATGTGGATGCAATTTTCTGCCTTCTCAGGGATAAAATCGATAAGGAATTTTTGGATAAAGGTGTTTAATTTTGTTTACTTAATTTTTAATAAAATTTATTATTTTTCAGCAACAAAATTACGAATGATTGGCACAATGAGTTGGTTTTATTGATATTTACTACTAATTACATTATTATTGATTTTTAGGCGTTGGTCATGAACACATCGATTTGGCGGAATGTTGGAAAAGGTTGAAAAAAAGATGATTCCAAAAATGATTAATTTTAGAAAAATTCGAATTGGATACACTCCAGGTTTTTTCAAAAAAGTAAAACACACAAATAAATTTAACCAATTAGGTGTCCTGACCGAAGCAACTTCAGAACTTGCACTTGCCCTTCTATTGGCCACCGCAAGGAAATGTTAGTGATTATGATTATATTTTATTTAATAAATTAAAATTAATTTTTTTTAAAGTGCCTGAAGCAATCCATTCGGCCAAAAGGTTTTAAATCAAAAATAAAATTCTTAAAAAAATATTCAAGCGGTGGGTGGAAAACTTGGTCACCCTATTATATGTGCGGCAAAACATTGGTTGATTCAACAATTGGCATTTATGGACTTGGAAATATTGGTTCGAATATTGCCGAAAAATTGTTGCCATTTAAACCTCGAAAAATCATTTACCATAATCGGCATAAAATCAAAGGTTTTTAATTTTAAATTGTAATTTTGTATTTGCTTTTTTAGATTGTCCTTATCAATATGTTCATTTTTATCAACTCCTTCGCGAGAGTGATTTTCTCATCATTTGTGCAAAACCATCGCCCAGCAATATTAGAATTTTCAATGAGAATGCATTTTCTCAAATGAAAAATGACTCAATTTTGATCAACATTAGCAGGTTAATAATTTTTTCAGCAACGGAAACGGAAATTATTCATTCAGAGGAATTCTAGTGAATTTGAATGATTTGAAAAATGCATTGGAAAATGGCAAAATTGGAGCTGCCGGTTTGGATGTAACTGACCCAGAGCCATTGCCAACTGATCATCCACTTTTCCAAATGAATAATTGTGGTTTGTTTTATTATTAATATTTTAAACTTATTAAAATTTTTAAGTCATTTTGCCTCATATTGGTTCAGCCACTTTTGCTACCCGTGATTTGATGGCATCAACAACAGAGGAAAACATTTACAATTTTTTGACAGAAAAGCCGATGATCGCAGAATTATTGCCAGAGAAATAGACTGAATTTATGATATGGCAAATAAATATTAATGTGATGACATTTTTGTGATTTTAATTTAGGATTGATTTATTGTGAATTCTTCAATTATTTATTTGAATAAAATATTGTTAAATTTATTTTAATAGTACGTAAATATTTTTGTCCGATTATCATTCAATGTCTATATTTCATAAATTTCCAATTATTATTTTCTCAAATAGTTAAACTGATTATAAAAATTATTAATCATTCAAATCTAGTTCGGGGTATTCGCCCTTCGAGTGATAAGAGATTTCTAAAATTATTGATTATTGTTATTAGATACCAAGAATAAATTTCAAGATTCAAGCACGTGCAGGCTAAACGCTAAACCAAAAAATTGGTTGGTTTTTTTTTGGAAATCCTTGGATAGACGAAAATTAATTTGGATATAAAATACTCTAATCCCGGCTTTTTTCGGTGAAACGCTATAGCCGAATCATTTAAAATAAAACTATTCCTTAATTAAAACATAAATCTTCATCTTTTAAGCAACTTTTGAGAATAAATTTCCAATTAAAATCATTTTCATTAAACAATGGCCACTTCATCAAATTTTTGCGGCAATTGCGGCTCAAATCAATTCAGATTGGATGAAGGCTATTACTTTTGCAATCAATGCGGCACACAACAAGAGGTTTTTATTGAATAATAATGAAAAATTAAAAGGTTTTTCAGAGTCGACGTGAAGTTGAACACGAAATCAGCGATGGTTTTAAAATTGGAAAAAAGATGACCAAAACGAAAGGGAAAAATGAAAAGGAAGCAAAAAGCCGAGAGGTTTGAAGTTATTATTCTTATTTCTCAATAGGATTCAAAAGTCAAAATTGTAAAGGAAATTAAAAAAATAATGAAAAATTTATTGAAAATGGTGGAAAGATTTTAACGGTTCAGTGGTTTGGCCCAGCCACCAAAAATTGTACCCAATCGATAGATTCCTTCAAGAACGCATTATTTGATCACGATTTCTATAGGTTTAACCAATTTAGATTAATTTTAAAGAAAAACCTAAAATGGTTTAAACAGTTAAATAGCCTTTAATTTTGACCAAACTATGTAGAAACCAATGGGCGCTTTCTTAACAAGATTTATCGATTGATTATAAGATTTGGGGTCATGTCATGAAAACCACTGAAATGTTATTATTATCTTCAAAAGCCAAATTAAATGATATCTTTTTATAATTGATATGAATTCGTTTATAATTCCCACAAATTAATAAAATTATCTCAATTCTCAACAAAATACAAAATTTATTTGTATTTTCAGCGAACTAAAAAGAAATTGCGTGCTGATCCGCACATTTCCGAGCGAGCATTGTATGGCGACGATTATCCCCGATGGTTGGATTCAATTGGGACACGAATATGCACTGCAAGCAAATTAATGGCAAAAATGTCGAAAACAATGGTTCAAGATTTTCGGGCGCCTCCTGAATGTGTGGTCAGTTTTAAACTTTTGTCAGTAACGTGTCATTTTTGGCAATACTAACATTTGTAAATGTTGGCATTTGCTTAACAAGATTGGCATAAAATTGAGAAAACGGAAGCAAATACCTACAAATAATCTATTTTTTAAGGATTATTGTCGCCGCCTCTTCTACACATATTTGGCCAAGGCTGGGATAGCATTTTGTGAAGAAGAAATAGCTAATGATGATGAAATTGAGACATTTTGCCCACTAATCAAATATACACAAATGTAAGACAGAAATAATTTCCAATTTTTAATTATTTAAACATTTTTTAGGGAAATCAAGCGTATGAAAGCGGAACATCAAAAGGCCGAATTGGAACGTGAGAAGCGAATTAAAAAGAAACTTTTTGATACCAGCAATGTTTGGGAGCGGATTCGGGTTTGTTACTGAATTCTAAAATATAATCAAAATAAAAATATGAATTTTTTGGGATTGATTCAGTCAATTTAATTAAAAAGATTAAAATTGTTCAGGAAGAGAAAAAGAAGCCATTTGATGACGATATCGATTGGGATAAAATGGATGGAGCAAACCAAAGGGAAGCTGAAAGACCTTTTGGACGAATTGAAACCAAATTGACAAATGAAGCAATTAATCGGGTTTGAAATTTAAAAGAGAAATAATTAATATATTTTTACTTGATTACTAGCTCAAATTTTATAACCTTTTTTGTCAATTAGTAAAAAGAAAAATCAATTTTTTTATTAATTTCAAAATTATTTTAGGCATCAGTGATTTATTTGGGCATGGATTTGTTACTTTGCATCGTCTATTTGGCTTCACAATTGACCGGTTGCGAATGGATTCTCCTTTCCGATATTTTTCGGTTAGAAATTAATCCAAAAATAATTTTAATTCCCATCAAATCAAATAAAGTTGGTACCGTGAAGGCCGTTTCAATATTTCCCATACCCAACATTGCGCCCTCGATTTTGCCACCTCCTGGCTCCGAGACCGAGAGGCGGGAACCTTCCTTTGGGCAGCCGATCGGCGATTCTACGGACGAACAACAAGAAATGGACGGGGCATATATATTGCGGTTGGTTTTGCATTGAAAAACATTTTAATCTGTTTTAAATAAAAAACAAAATTTGGACCAGGGAATTTTCTGATAAACTAATTAATTGGATGTTATATCTAAAAAATAATTAATTCCTATTTAAAAAATCAATTTGTTCTTTTTTAAATGTTCCATATCCTATTTTAGGCAACTTAAATAAACTCGAAATTAGAAATTTAATTTTTTAAATTGTAGGTCCAACCAACCAGTGAATCCTTTCGAGTACTTGCCTTCCTCACCCAACATATTGCAATTCCACGATCACTTCAAATCATGGATTTTGATAAGGTAAATGTAAAAAATAATTAACACTATTATTCAAATTTTTTATTATTTAAATTGAATTAAATTTAAAGGTTTTGGCCCGTTTTGTGTACAATTTGAATTTGCCGAGTCAATTCCTCCAAAATTTGTCCACACTTCTTGACCTTTTGTTGCCTGTCAATTTGGACATTGGCCAAGAACATTTCAGCCATATTCAGCCACTTGATCCTGGGTAATTAATTAATTTTTACTAATTTTAAAGAAAAATGTTGGAAAATAAATCAGACTTTTTGATCGTCTATCATGGGCTTGCAACAACAAACGCAGCATTGGCTATAGCAGTTTTTTGGAGCGGGTATTCCTTCCCGACCATCGTCAATTGCCATGGGATCGGCGCGGAGTGGAACAACAAAAGACGAAGCAAAGAGAAGGACCAAATGTGGAACAAATTCGCTCGGAAGGAGGAACAAAATGGCATTTGTATGAAATTTTAATATTAATTTATTTATTTCATTAATTCTTTTTTTAGTGTTTCTTTACCAGTGGAAGTGAAGGCGGCGGCAATTGTACTTTTTGGCCTAAAATTGTTCTTCGGATTGGATGGAGAAAGGGAATATCAAATGCGTCCAAAAAGAGGGAAAAATCAATCATCTCATCCATTCGACTTCCCCCAATGGTTGGCCCAGTTGGAACAACGAACACATTGCTGGCAGGGAACGGAGGCAAAAATTGTTGTCGGCAATAGGTAAACTATATATAAGTTTTTCCAAATCCCATCATTCCATCACAATATTTATTATTATCCCATCCATAAAAATGCAAAATGTTAGTTTTGAAATATATATAGCAGAATAAACAATTTCCCTGATTGGGTTTAAATCCAAACCATGACCTAATTTTTGCAAAAGTAAAATTCGAAGGGGGTACACTACTCAAAATTATTAGAAAAATTTTCGGTAAAATGAAAGCACATTCGTTGGATTTCTTTATATTGACTCCATAGAACCTTAAATCTAGCCACAATATAAAGTCTTTACGCAAAACTAATCTAATACCTAAAAGCAAAATTTAATTTTACATTTTCTTATTTCGAAATTTAAAAATTTATATTAATATGGAACACATGTAGGAACTAGTAGCAAGCCCTGCGCCAGGGGGGACATTTGGGGCCTAGGACCCCCCTTCCCACCGAAATCATGAAAAATCCCGGAAAAATAGGGTTAGATTGAAAAAAAGAGGAGAGAAAATAAGAAAAAAATGTCGAGGGACCCCCCTCCCCCATCCCCAAAAAACCCTATTGTACGATGGACTCCCTGAAAAAATAATTCCTAGCGCCGGCGCCTGACTAGTAGAAATAATAACCAGCAGGATATGTATACCACATTTAACATATTTTGTTCAGTTTCAAAGGTGATCAAATGGAACGGACGGAACCGAATTTGCCAACGACACGCTTTATTAAAAATTATCAAGGCCGAGTCTTTGGAAAAGGTGGCACTATTTTCGGCTACAATCGCAACGATCCATTCCCTGGATGCGTGCCGAATACGGTTGGTTTAATATTCTAAGGAAATATTAATAATTACTAAATTTTGCAGATTTTCAATCGAGTCCAGCCCAAATTGTTCGAAGATCTTTTCCCCAATTATTTCAAATCGAATGCGGCCCAGGATTTGGAAATTCAAATAAGAAATAATCCACAAATGGAAAAGGAGGCACTATTCAGTAATAAATAATTTAAAATTGTTTTCATTAATTCACATTTTTCAGCTCCTCTTCAATACCAGGCAACTTGCACCACGGAAAATTCATTGGAAGATCAGTCAAATTTGCTGGACAAAAATAGAGTGCATACATTTTTGCAACGATTTTATGTGAGTAAAAATAATTATTTTTATTTATTTATAATTTTATGCTAATTATTTTTGAGCAAATAAAAATTTAGAGATTTCACATATTAATTTTTTATTTAAATTAAGGATTCCCATTTGGATTTGGAATTATCCGCTGCAGAAGATGACGATGAAATGAGCGAAATTGGCGAAGAAAATGTCAATGAAAATGCGGCAACTCAATTTCATAAATTATTCCCATGTTCGGATGCATATCAGGTGGGTTTTTATTTTAATTTACAAAAACATTAAATTATATAATTTTTTTCTAAATAAATTTAATGAATTATTAAATTTAAATGTTTTCAGCGTTTGCCGCCTATCCAAAAATTTAAATGCTTTGCCGCCATTTTCCCTCGAATTGACGAAAATGGCTTTTTGGTGAGGAGTAAGAATATAAACGATGTTCCAATTCGTCTCAAATCAATTCCAATTTCGCCAATTTTGATGCATCGACAAATAAAGGTAAGAAATTTTGTGAAATTTGCTAAATTAATTTTTTTATGCAGAAAATAAATATTTTTAATATATAAAATTTTAAAAATAAATTTTAATCATTTCTTAAATAAATTTTATTTTAGACGGCCCTTCAAATGGCCGAATATCAATTTTCTCCCTCATTTCGTTTCCTTTTACGTCATTTTGCATTGTCCATTGCCGAGACTGAACATTTGCTTTATTTTGCCTTTCTCATGGTCGAATCAATGTTTTTTGACCGAAAAGAGTAAAAAAACATTTTTAAATAATTATTTTTAAATTTATTTATTTAGTTTTGCAAGATTTGAACAAGATTTTCGCCTACATGGCCGTACAACATTTCGGACAAAACAAATTATAAAATCCGTCAAAACTCCTGTGCGAGTTCAATATAGCATTGAATTGGATAAATTTGGGAATGAAAATGAGGAAATGGAGAGGACAAACAGAAAATTGCATGAATTCCGCTATAAGGTGGGATGAATTATTTTTTATATTGAAAAATATTTTTTTATATTTATTGCAAATTTAGTCATCCAAATTTTGCCAAAAAAATAAAATTTAAATATTTACAAATATTATTTTCAGCTTACGCGTGCCAGAATTTTCCATTCAAGAAAAAGACCCAATGAAAATGGCATGGCCATGGAAAATGGAGGATATATTCAAAATGACGACGAAGATGAGGAGGAGGAAGAAAGTGAGGAAGAAGATGAGGAGAAAGAGGAAGAAAAGAGAGGACGCCGGCTCATTCAACAAAACATCACATTTCAGGATCAACAACAAAAGGTGAGTGTATTTGTGGGAACTGGGAAATTTAAAATACATTTAAAAATTACCTTTTTATAATTGGGGAACGGATTTTTAGGTTTTAAAAATAAAAATAGGTTTCCAAAAACTTCAAAATTGATAATTTTTGACTTTTTTTCCATTTTAAATAATAAAATTTTCTTTCAAAAATAAAAAATAAGTAAAAATGGGTCAAAAAATTTAGAAATATCAATTATTTGATTTAAAAAAATAAAATCTTGGACACTTAGGTTTGTAATTTGGAGAGTAAAAAATCTCAAAAATACGTAAAATGATCATAAAATCAGCTGAATTCATTCCTAATATTTGAGAAAATTCTAAAATTATTATTAAATAAAGGACAAATACAAATAAAACTTATTTTAGAATCAAAATCAAATTGGCGAATCAGTCAGTGTTACCGAAACCGATGTCGATGAAGATGAATCTGATGATGAGGACGATTCCATTTCGATTTCCTCCGATTCCGATTCCTCAATTGATTTGGAAATGGACGGTGAAAGAGGCAGAGACGGCCGCAATACTCGCCGAGGTCCTTAAAAATTTGTCCCTCTATTTATATTTTTCATTTATTTTGCAGGAAATGGGCCAACAGCAGCCGAATTTGACCCAGCAAAAAAGCAATTGCCCGCCCGACTTATTTCATTGCCGCCGGTGGCCACATTTGCCCTTTGCTCCTTTAGGCAATGGTGATTTTGTGCAATTGAACCAATTATTTTTCTTTTTATTTTTTTAATTTGTTGATTTTCTCATTTTTTGCTGCATAAATTATTTTTAATAAATTGATTTTAAATTCAAACTCTCATTGTTTTTGTCAATAATAATTTATTTTGAATAGCTCAAAAGAAGCAAATATATTTAATAAATTAAAGGTGAGTTTTTCTTAATTATCAAAAAATAAATTGGCATAAAAAAATTGTTTGCACAAAAATGACCACAAAGGCAAAAATTATGGAGGTTTGTACTTTGTACATTGAAAAAAATATTTAAAAAATAACCATTTTCTTCGAAAAAATTTAATGAATTTGCAGGGCCGCAATCGCATCCTCACTTGCTTGGCACTTTGTGGGGCTGAGCATAGGCAAGTGCTTTTGTTGGAATTACAAAAGGAATACATCGCCAATTATGAGAGCTATCTGAATAAAGAGGTTTTTAAAATATTATTTGAAAAATATTTCTACGGTTGTTTACTTTTTGACACCCCCAAAATCACTCATTTCCCCCAAAATTAGTCCTACGATTTTAACAACAGAAATAGTATTTTCAATACGAACAATCATAAATGAATAATAAACAAAATTTCCATTAAACAATTTTTGTCAAAAATTTAAAAAATATATTCAGGAATTGCTTGCATTCTTTGGCGAAGGGAATATCAAAAGGGTTTTTGAGCGATTTATGAAGGACGATGTGATGTGGTGAGTCCATTTAAAATCAACTTTTCTCATCTAATCCCAGGTCGACCATCCCCGATGAAACAAATTCACTACTTATGCGAATGAAGCGCTCATTGATAGGTTTGCCTTTGAAATAAATATAAAAAAAAATTCAAAAATTTTTCAGAAGCACTGGACGCATCTCTTCGAATTGCGACATTTCATTTTTGGAGGAATTGTTCAAAAAGACTGAATGGAAATGCGCAGGAAACAATCAAAATGATGGCGGATTTGTGCCCAACAAAACAACAGAAAAAACAAAAATCGATGGTTTGTGAATTAAGGAAATATTATTGTAGAAAAAATGAAAATTTCAAAAAGATTCTAACGGTTCAGTGATTTGTCATGGACCTCCCAAACATACTTAATCGATTACAAATAGATCTTGCCAAGAAGTATTATATAAAGCTAATGCTAAATTAGTCTCAAACCAAATATTAATTTCGGTTCAAAAGGTTAAATACCCATTAATTTTGATCAAACTTTGACTGGACAAATTAATAATCGACATATCTTAATGAGATTTATCGATTGCGTAAAGAGTTTGGTGGTCTAGTACAAGCCATTGAACCGCTAGATGTTTTCGACAAATTAAATCATATTCTTTTTATTTTTAGGTGTTAACACCACAATCAACTGATGATGAAAACGATACAATGCATTTACAAGGAAAACCGGCACTTAATAATAATAAATATAAATGCATCAGTGCCAAGAAGAAATACAAAAATAAAAGTTTAGAGGTGAATTAAATAAATTCTACCAATAATAAATGGTTTATATTTTAGGAATTACGTGTAGCCGATTATTTGGCCGGACGCAAAATTAACGGAAAAGCAGCAGATGATTATAACTCATTGTTTGGCCAACAAAATCAACCTCAAAATTCGGGTTTATTTCAATCATCACCATATGGATTTTGCCCAGCATTGTTCCAACCCCCTCTTCTCCATTGTAACATTGACAACAACATCAAAGAGAATGTCAATGTCAATGTAATTTTTAACATAAATTTTTATGACCAATTCATTAATTTTCAGCCACATAATTCCCCCACCCAAACATTTATGGAAATTTACAATAAATATAATTTTTCCGCTATTGAAAATACAATTGGCTACAAATTTATAAATAAAGTAAAATATTTACAAAAATAAACAGTAATATTTTTTTTTATTTTTAGGCCTATTTGGTTCAAGCATTCACGCATGCTTCATATTGCAATGGCGATACTGGTTTATCTTATCAGGTTTTGAAAAATGAAAATATTTAATTTCCCGAAAAAAAAAATATATTAAAATGTCGAAAAGATTTTAGTGGTTCCAAAGGTTTATCATAAAAATATTCAAACCACATTAAATCGATAGACTTTGACGGAGCACATCGTTTTATGGTGCGATGATTTAGCATAAGTTTAGGTTTAACCAATTTTAAAATTAGCTTTGAACCTAAACCGCAAGATGGTTTAGACGGTTTAATACCATTAATTTTGGACCAAACCATGGACACATTAATTATATACCAAACGACGCATCTTGATAAGATTTATTGATTGTTTATTAGATTTGGTGGTCTAGTGTAAAAAATCACTGGACCGTTACAATTTCATTTTTTAATATTTTTTTTTCATCAAATTAAATATATATTACATTATTTTGAAAATATAACCAAAAATGCTCAAATCAATTTATTAAATTTAAAGCGTTTGGAATTTCTTGGCGACAATATTCTCCACTATTTATTCACTCAATTTCTTATGGAACACAAAAAACAATATCCGCCCGGAGTTCTCACCGATATTCGTTCCGCTTTAGTAAATAATACTATTTTGGCATCTTTGGCAGTCAAATACAATTTTCATAAGGTAAAATAAATAAATTATTGAGTAAATTAATTTATTTTAGTATTTTTTGATGGATTCACCTCAATTGCAACAAATGATACAAAAATTTGTTAAATTTTTCACACAAAATGGTTTTTCCCGTTGTGCCTATTTTGTTGATGGAATTTTTATGCTCAATGAGGAGGAGGAAATTGACGAAAACTGCGAATTTGAGGCACCGCCAAAAGCATTGGGCGATATTTTCGAATCAATGGCCGGTGCAATTTATTTGGATTGTGGCAAAGATTTGGACAATGTTTGGCGAATTTTTTACAATTTAATGGACGAAGTGGTCGAAAAATTTTGTGAAAATCCACTGCTGAGGCCAATTCCGGAATTGGGGGAGAGGAAAAATTGTCAAGTAAAATATATGTAAGTTATCATTTAGGGCTGGCAAAAAGTTTAAATAAAATCGCAAAAAGTGACAAATTTTCTCCGGAAAATTTTTCAAAATTTTTAAAAAATTGGTTTGGTGGAAAATTTTGGACGAAGATAAAAAAATGATAAAAAATTTAAATATTTTTAGCTAAAATCAAGTTAGAAATGTTTTTTTTATCGCTTTTTTATGTATAATTAATGCGCCACATAAAATAGTTAATTGAATATTTTTGGATTTTTTTTTTAAATATTTTATTTAAAGGAAACTTAAACGAAAATTGGAAAATGAAAAATGGCGAGTGGCAGTGAATGTGAATGACAAATTACATGGAAAATTGCATTTCATTGGAATGGGAAGAAATGTTAAAATTGCCAAATCGATGGCCGCAAAAAAGGCATTGATTCATTTGAGGAAATTGGACAAAATGAAAAGGGCCGAAAAGGAAAGAGAGGAGTGGACAAAAATTGATGAAAAAAACAGCAACAGCAGCAGGGCAATGCCTAATCCAACAGAAAAACACAAAAGATAAATCTCAGAAATCTATTTTCTATTTTTACATCAAATTTCAATTGTTTAATTATTTTTGTTTTAATTTATTTATTTACTAATAAATTAAATTAACCTTTGTTTATTTTTGGGGACATGAAAATGAAAACATTAAAGGCACGATCCATTTTTAGTTGACGGGATTTTCTCTCATTTCATTTGAATACCGTAAATTCTCTATTAGAAGCCTCGGGGTTTACGATAGGAATTTCAGAGCAGGAAAAATAAATTTTATCGATAAAATTTGCAACAAATCAAAACATGTTTATAGAATTAAAGGATCATAAAGAAAAAATTTTTGAAGGACTTCTAATAGAAAATTTTAAGGTATTTTCGTCAATATGGGTCCCCTTCCGGAAAATTTTTGTAATAAAAAAGAAAACAGCAGGCAGGAGGAATGACCTTCAAGTATCCAAAAAAGAAATAAAATAAGCTAAAATGCGCAAAAAAAATGTAAATACTATTTGATAATTTAAAGTTTGCAAAATTTTTTATTTCCTTACGATGCCTTTTCTTAGAGTTAATTTTAATTTTGTCCTTGAGATTCGCCTCCAAGGGAATCTATTTTAAATTTTTATTCAATTTTTATTTTAATTTATTTTGAAATAATTAACCAGCGGGGCAAGCCCGCTGGTTAAAATTTGGGGGGCATATGATCTGATGGGTGTAAGGAATATATGGGACGATTAGAAATTTTGCTATTGGTAGGAAGAAAGCGCTATCGCGCTTTAAAAGATCCCTAGTATGGTTATATTCCATTTATCCGGCTTAATCCCCCTATATCCACCTTAATCCCCCTTAATCCGGATATATCCCGCGCACTCCCAAAGCCTTCCCTGACCTTCCACTGGCCCTCCGGGTCATTTTCCATCGATTTCGGGGCTTAATCCGGTTTAATCCCCATATATCCACCTTAATCCCCCTTAATCCGGATATATCCCGCGCACTCCCAAGGCCTCCCCTGGGGCCTATTTCAATTCAGTCAGAAATATGATAGGATTCAATGATATATCATATTTTTGTTTCAATTAGGCTATTTTCTTAAGTTTATGATATCATATGTGAACCAAAATATGATTTCTGCCTCTGATGCCATATCATAGGAAGAAATCATATGAAAATGAAGCTGTTTCAATTAATTTTCATACATAAGATATGATTTTTCCCTTTTCCGCATCATATAATTAATTTAAATTAATTTTAATTAATTATAACTTTCTTATTTAAATCTTTTAACATTTAATTTTTTCACTATTTTAATAAGAAAATTTTTCTCTATCGATTCATATAAAAATTTTTGAAAATGAAGCAAATTTTTTTAAATATGATTTTTAGTAAAATTTCAATTTTAGGGATGAAAAATATTTTTAAAATACTTATAAAATTCATACAAATCAAAAAAAATTATTTTTGGGATGATTAAACAACATTATCTTTGAAAATTTATATAAAATCAAGATTTAAATTATGTAAGATAAATTATAGCTCATTGGATAGAGCAGAGTCTTTTCTATCAAGTATTTTTTATTTCATATTTTTATGAATTTTTTTAAATTTTTTATGAATTTTTTTCGGCGCATCATATGCGGATATATCCCCTCGAAACCGCATATACGCGCATATGATTTTTCAAAGGGACGGTATCATATCGTTGATATGATGCATAAGGGAATTGAAACAGAAATATGGCATATCAT